>OY986435.1:222320398-224900092 GCA_963920525.1 Dichetophora obliterata | reverse complement strand
CCATCAAATCTTATAAATTTTTCCAGACCATTTTTTTCGTCAGACCAATCGAAACCACTATATTTTAAAATTTCCCGATTTCGGTGAATTTTTTCTCTCGAACCAGAATATATTTTGAGTAACACATGATATCCATATGCAATTTTTAAATTATATTTGTTTTATTATTTTTATAATATTGAGTGGTATAAAATTTATAAGTTATTTGGAAAAAAAAAAGTTTATACCACACAAATGTTATAAAAAAGATAAAATTTACCCTCAAATTTTTTACTGTGTAGAAAAGGCTGCATATAAAAGAAGCATATTCCAACCTTGACCTCACAAAAGCTCTATAGAGGCAAATCAGAGTATAATGGTCAGAAAATTCTGAGCTATTACGGCTCAGAAAAGCAAGCCAGGAATATGATTTTGGAATAAGATAATTTAAGTGGTCAACAAAAGTGAACTTAGAATCAAATATAACTCTTAGATCCTTAATAGAATTAACCCTTTGCAAGGGAGTACCCAAAAGTGAGTAAGAAAAAGTGAGAAAGTTATTAGACTTAGAGAATGTCATAGAAAAACATTTGTTAAATTTTAAAAAAAAATTTAATTTTTTATTTTTAAATTTGTTAAAAATAAAACAAATCGAAAGCCATGAGACGGACCCGTTTTGCGTTATGCTTGGAATGGGCGTGTAGAAGATTAAAAAAACTCATAGAAAGCAGAGTATTGAGATCACTCTGTAAGAGAGCAGCATCATTTAGGTCAGATATTTTACTAAATAACTTATAGTCATCAGCATAAATTAAACATCTTGCAGTATGAAAACATTTACTGACATCTTGAATAAATAACGTAAAATACAAAATACAATACTTTTCTGTGGAACACCAGAAGAAGCTATAAAGTTATTTGATTTCACGCCATTTATTTCTACAAAACATGCTCTTTTTGAAAGATGAGACTGTATCCAATTCAAAAAAATTGAATAAAAACCCATTTTGGCAAGTTTAGACAGTAAAATATTATTTGGGACCTTATCAAAAACCTAATAATGCTTTTATATAGTGCCTCCATATAGAGAGAAAGGATATTGTTGTACAGCATAATAAGCCGAGATTTTGAACCAAAAGGTAAATTTTTTAACATCGGGTATGTGATTCTGTCAAAACCAGGTGTTTTCCCTTTAAATTGTGCTATGTCATTCTCGAATTCTAATGCAGATATTTCAGATTCGATTATTTTGGCAGAAGGAGATAAGTGTTGTCGATAAGTGTATGGGCGAGTTGTCGTTGCGAGTTTTTCTGACACAAAGGCGGATTGAAAATTGCTGTCAGATGCGTACATTGACCACTGAGTGGCGAAGTGATTAGCAATGTCAAGCGGCGCTAAGATTGGGCCGGTGGGGGAGTTTAAAAATTTAATTAAAGAAACTTTGCAAGAACCAGTCAAGGTTTTTATGTTTGCCCAAACTTTTTTAAGAATATGAATTTTATTATATTATTATATTATATTATTATTATTAAATCCATATGAATGATGGCAAATTTAACCAAATATTTTAAAGAAAAAATTAACTAAGTTATTTTAATTTTTTCAACTTAAAACTCAAATCAAACTGTTAGTATTTTGTTTTTTGTTTTGTCCTCTAAGTGAATAAAATTACTATAAATCGAAATGGAATATGAAAAACTACATAAAAAGTCCTTTATAGGACTCGATATATGTCATGGCCTTCATTTTATTCCATCTCAAATACAAATTTTATAACTTGGCTCACTTCAACCTTGAACCGTTCATATTTTAAGGACCATACATTACGGGGCGTCTCGACAGGCAATAATTCATTGCTTTCCATCTGTCAATTGGCAATTATTGCTAATCGAGACCACTCAATTGCCATGTTTGGCAATTCATGGCGAGCAATATTGCTTTCCATGTATTTTACCAAGCAATGAGCTGTGTATTTTCTTGCTTGACAGCCATTTTTCATTGTTCTCCAAAATTTTAAATGTGTATATCTATAAAAATCAAGTAGCGTGCAGAATAAATTTATAAAATAATAAATTTATATAATAAATGATAATTATTCTTCTTATTTTTTATTTTTAATTTCCAAATTCATGTGTTTCTTTCATTTCATTGAATTCCATTCCGTCGCATTAAATTTTTTTACTTCAATGATGCTTAGCAAAACATAAGCGTGAATTTCCAAAGTCATTCCAATTTCAAGTCATTTCCTTAGCATCAGCTGTTGGTGAAAGGCCATAAAATTATCCATTCATGCTTATCATTCAGCCAGACGCAACGATCTTTACCTTTGTTTTCATCAGACCAGAAATCAATGGAATTTTTTGTTATGCTCTTTAACGAAGTGAATGCAAGGAGAGGAAAAACCAGGACTGTATATTAATTATGCTTCTTTGCCTACTTAAGACTTTAATTTAGTTTTCTTCAATCGTTCATTTAGAAGTGTTTGATACTTGTAAAGGCAAAATTTCTCATTGCATATTGCAAGGAATGCTGTGAATTTTGCTGAAGATATGAAAAATCACTTATTAATTACAATATGCAAGAATCATTGAAGTTAAGTTAGCTATTAATTCAAACAATATATAATAATTTGTTAACATTGTTTGTGTGTTTTCAATTTGAGTTAAGAGCATGAAAGTAATTAATTTATTATCTTCAACTTAAAATATTCCAGTGTTTATTAAACAATATGTATTATAAAACATCTATTTATAAATAGGCGTAGGAAAAACAGTTCGGTACCATTTTCTCCCGTGTTTCTCAACCAATTTGGAGAAATTTTCTTTCAAATAAATAAGAGCAGGAAGAAAGAGTGCACATAATACTTTTTGTGGCCTTTGCCCTGAAGTATGAGCGTTCAATACAGAATTTATTAAATAAAAGCTAAGCTATTAGAGATGGAAGAACACGGTGTAAGAGGATATTTTAGACATTGCTGAGATGTACAATAAATATGGCAGAAATTTTTTGTTATGTCTTACGAGAAATTTATTACCCTATAATAAGCATTTTTTTATGTAACATGTGCAAATATATATTGCACAGTAATAAATTTGAGGGTGAATTTTATCTTTTTTATAACATTTGTGGGGTATTGATTACCTTTTTGTATTCCAAATAATTTATAAATTTTATACCACTCAATATTAAAAAAATAATAAAACAAATAGAATTTAAAAATGTTATATTGATGTCATGTGTAAATCAAAATATATTCTGGTTCGAAAGAAAAAATTCACCGAAATCGGGAAATTTAAAAATGTAGTGGTTTCGATTGGTCTGACGAGAAAAATGGTCTGGGAAATTCATAAGATTTGATGGTATAACTTTTAAAACATTTTTGGTTTGGATTTATATGTATACAAAATAGTATAAAATTTATGCTCATATTTTTTACTATGTGCGATTGTTAAATTTTTTGCAAACAGTTAATTTTGAAAAAATCCCGTTATTTTGATATCAAAATTATGACGATATCTCGAAAACTGTAGCTTTTCTCAATACAATGTATTTTTCATGAAAAGTCATTGGTTGATAAAAATAACGGTATGCGACAGCTTTTTTTTTTGGTAATATTTTTTACGGATAGTATTTTAAAAAATTTCCCGTTATTATGACATCAAAATTTTAGCGTTATCTATATAATAGTGTCAAAAATAAAAAAGAAAACAATAAGGGTTCTAATCTAAGCATGTAAACATGTAAACATGTAAAGCATTTAAACTTTTGATGAGCGATAAAGTGTAAATAGCGTAAATGTCGACAAAATGGCGGCTGCGGCAACTTTTTTAAATTTTAAACCTTTTAAAAACCTTCATTAACATAGAAAAATAAATAAAACGTGTTCATATTTTCTTCTACTACTCTAAATATGTAATGATTAGCGCCAAAGGCAACCCTCAATCACACACGTAGATTTACATGCTAGCTTACACTACAAAATAGGCTCGGAAATGATGTAAACTCACGCCCATACAAATTTTGACAGATAGTTTACGCGCATGTAAGTTCACAAGGTTTACAATGTTTACGGGTCAGTTACATGCTTAGATGAGAATCCTTAATATATCAATATAATTACAGTTAACATGTAAGGCATGTAGTATATATTGGGTATTTATGCCAGAGTTATGCGAAAACTTCTCGACGAACAAGTGTTTTTGACTGCCGTCAACCATATTTTGTTAACTGTTTCTTTTCTAGTAGAAAAACATATAAAAACTGAGCGAGTGGGGAGGCTTTAGAATGTCCCAACAAGGACTTCAAAACCTTAAGAGAGAATTATAGCAAGAAGACAAGCCGCATTGGAAACTAAGAGTACGTTTTCATTAAGTTATTACACGGTTAAAAACCTTGGAATAAATTTTAGTCCAGCTTAAATACTACTGCATATTTTTTAACCTTGAGGTTTAAAATTTAAACTTTCACAAATACTAAACTACCCATGCTTAAAACTTTTCTATACTAAAAATTAAACCAAAGAAATATTGCAATGCTAAAACTTAATATTAGGCTATTAGGTTCGTATGCTTGTTTATTGCTTTTGTTCGTATAGCGCAATAATTTTAAGTTTAAATTTTATTAAAAGATTTTAACCGTGTAGTTCATTCAGATCCTCTGATTGCTCAGGCCTTTGCTCATACTTGTTGCCAGTAGTCACAAACCAGAGATCTTTCTTTGCTGAAGCAATGGAGTTAGTGAAACTTGAGGAAAATAATACAAGTTTAACGTGCCTTGGATCGAATATTAATTTGGACTGTGATATATAAGTGCTGTACATTTTAATTATAGTTTTTTTTCCTTTTTTGTTTTCCTATAAATGCGTACATACATTCGTAACATTATTTATTTCATTACTTGCTTTTCATTATTATTATTTATAACTATTATTTTACCTTAAATAATAATACGCTTCTTTGCTTTAAAAAACTATAAAAATTAATATTCTTTATAACTATTATTTTACTTTAAATAATAATACGTTTCTTTGCTTTAAACAACTATAAAAATTAATATTCTTTATAATGAAATGTAAAATTTGTTATCTCTTTTGTGACCTCAACTAACTTATTTTTGTTATTGTAATAATCTAATCAAAATCAAAAATATTTGAGTATAAAATTCATATGGTTATATAATCAAACTCGATTGGTGCTAGTTATTATAAAAAAATTGTTTATAATGGTTTAAATCAAGGTAACTAATAAGGTTAAGTGAAGGCTGCGAATGGGTTGGATGTATTTTAACTTGCATAATAATAATGTAATCAAATAAGTTTTGCATAAGACTTTATAACAAAAAATTTGGTCACCAATGAATTAAAACATGGTCTAATTAATGGACTAATTAATGGACTAATTTGTCAAAAATTGGCTGCTTATGTAAAGATTAAGTGAGTTTGATGGAAAGGAAGTTATTTCAGAATTTTGAGCTCCTGCTTATATGGGACGGCCCCAGTGTGCAACGTAGTGAGATCTACTATGATATATGGTTCGACCGTATGTGATATAGCGATGAAAACGAAGTCCTACCGACACGTCGGTTTACAGACATTGCGCTTTAGGGGTCTGCTGTGGCTTTAGAATTGTATCTGGAGATGCAGCACGAATTCTAGCCAGCTCGATCTCCATTGACCTTCTCGTGGAAGAAACGCTACTCGCAGCTAGTAGCGAAAGCCCAACAGCTTTTAAAACGACTTGCTGAAGAGAGGAGCTTGCTAAAATGGCAAGACCGTTGTGTCTTTATCAGTAATTTCGCTAACAAGCTCATCGCTAACCTAACCGGGTGGTATGCCAGAAGTCAAGGCTCAGTGAATTTGATGAGATGCTAGGTTCTACACATACTAAGAGGACATGATTGCTTCAGGGCATACTTTCACAAGCATGAACACGCCACCGATCCTCACTGTACTCATTGCACAGGAAATACACTGCAAGACGCGACGCACGTTCTTTTTGTGTGCTCCATGTTCCAGAACGCCAGACTTGAGGCTTCTTCCTATTTCGGCGAAACTTTAACACAGTAAAACTTGGTTCCTCTTTTGTCAAAGAGCAAAGAGAACTGGTTGTTGAGTTGAGCATATACAATGCAAATGAGGTAGAGGTTGCTGACCCCACCACCATTCCTCCATAGATCACGGCAGTAGCCAAAAGTTTTCAGCTAAGTGCTTTTCCCAAGCCCCGCAAAGTCATTTACAGGGATCTACAGGGTCGAAAAATCAATGCGGTGGTTTTGGTACCACAACCTATCATTTGGTTTAAGTGCGTAAGAATCGTACACTTCCACCTGCACATTCTGGTGGAGTCTTTTGAAGATTTTACTTCGCGATAAAAAAATAATATTTTACTTATAAATTCTTCTTTTTTTTAACTAACGGTGTAACAGTCGACAAAAACTCGGCTCGAAACGTAGTAGACGTTGTAGGCCTGGCTTAAAATAAGATAACTGCATACTTTGTTTTTTAAATGTACCCTCAAAATCGGGATTTATGGACAAAAAATCGATTTTAAAAGGTACATGTATAGTTTGCAATGCAACTCCGTTACGTCTAGCTCAATTTTAAAAATTTCAAAATCGATACAAAGTAGAATAATGTAGCTTTAAGACAGTATACAGAGCTTTTTTTACCGAATAAATTGACAAAGTTACAGGTAAAATCATTTGAAAATTTCTTTTTTTTTAAATTTTTTTAAATTTAACAACGTTTTGTTGACAAATTTTGTTCTGTGATACCATTAATTTTGGCAAGATTCTAAAATCATGTTTAATTTTGCGTTCAACAAGTTAAAATTTATTTCAATCGGCTGAAATTCTAATGCACTTTCGAACTCTTAGTATTCGTAATGAAACGCAAAAATTTTTTTTTTCTAAAAATGATTATTTGGCCTTTTTCGTTTATGTATATTATCATTGGTTTTACGTTTTAGTGACCAGCAGTAGTTTGCCAACATGTTTATTGTACTTTTTCCGTGAAAACGGTATTCTATAGCTTCCATTTCCTCATGGAACATTTCTCCTTGTTCATCACTAAACTGCCCAAGGCTACTCGGGAAAAAGTTTATATGGGAGTGCAAAAAATAAATTTTTATTGACATATTGCATCCCATTTCTTCGTATGCACTTAAAAATTAATTTATAATATCTAAAAAAAACTATTCCACGTTCTTTTTTCTACGGGATTTAATTTGCAAATGAAATCAGAGTCCTGAAAAATATTCCGAATTTGTGGGCCCACAAATAAACCTTAAAATAACCAAAATGAATAAAAATTTCTTATGAAAGATTTGAACATGTAGGATACCTTCTTTGATTTTGGCCTCACTTAACCTACGAAACGCTACAATCAGATGGCAAAACGCATCGCTGTCAGTGTTCAGTTTTTGACGAACTGTTTCATATATCCTAATTTTAAATAGTAGGATGATATTTTCAGGTCGCACCAAGGGAATATTCAAAACATTTTTTTTGCCAATTTGAAATGAAGCACGTGGTAGCCACTCCTTTTGCTTACATTTATTAGTCGCACGACTATCCCATTTGCACATATAGCAAGGATACTTTACACACTTTATTTAAAACCACAAACAATGCTCTCTATCAGGAAAAATATTTGCACTATTCTCGTGAATTTAATTTTTTAGATAAATTTTTATATAAGCAGCATTTGCTTACAATTGAACAAAACATCAAAACAAACCCTAAAAATTTTTGGCGCTATGTTCAATATAAAAATAATATCTCTTTCATTCCAACATCGTTATTCTGGGAAGATAGAGTCTCGAACAACATTTTACATACCGCGAATCTTTTCTCTGAGTTTTTTCAATATAATTACTTAATCGATACTATGTGGAATGATTTGGAAGTTCTTGATAAAGTTGAACCTTGCATAAATTTTGGACACCTTTCTCTTAATGAATGAGATGTTTTAAATGGAATATCTCGCCTAAAAAATTCTATGAGAGCTGATATTGATGGTTTGTCTGCCTTTTGCTTAAAAAAATGTGCAAGATCTGTTGTCAAGCCCTTGTGTCTGATTTTTAATAAACCTCTTCTTTTAGGAGATTTTATAAGTAAATGGAAAAATGCATCTATTACCCCTGTATTTAAGTCTGGTAAAAAAAATTGTGTTTCTAATTTTCGCCCAATCTCTAAACTTTCTAACACTTCTAAACTGTTTGAACATATAGTTAAAACTAAATTGGATTTTGCATTGAAAACGGTAATAACACCGTCACAGCATGGGTTCATACAGGGGCGGTCAACAACCTCTAACTTAGCTGTCTTTACACACTTTTGTTTATCTTGTTTTGCTGATGGATGCCAAGTAAAAACTATCTACACAGATTTTTCCAAAGCGTTCGACAAAGTTTCCCATACTATTTTAGTTGCGAAGCTTGCCAAAATGGGTTTTCATTCTAACTTTTTTAATTGGATTAGAAATTATTTAGTTGGCAGACGCTGTTTTGTCGAAGTCGATAATGTTAAATCTACATCATTTACTGCAAAATCTGGTGTTCCACAAGGCAGTATATTAGGACCTCTTCTTTTCATTTTATTTATTAATGACATAAGTCGTTGTTTTTCTTTTTCAAATTACTTACTATATGCTGATGATTTAAAAATATACAAAGCGGTACGCAACAGTTTGGATGTATCTTTGTTGCAATTAGATTTAAATGCTGTTTTTGATTGGTGTAAACGTAACTGTTTACTTCTAAATATCAATAAATGCTTTCATGTTTCTTATGCCAAAATTAGAATGTTGTAGCTTCATCATTTAATATAGAAAATTCCAGTTTGACTTGTGTTAATGAAATTATAGATCTGGTTGTTTGTTTTGACTCAATTTTTTCATTTGTTCGACATTTGACTTGTATGCTATCTAAATCTTATTCTATACTAGCTGGAACCCGGCGCGTTGCTGCCACGCCCCCGTTGCCAAACTTCCATAAAATGTTATCAGTGAACCTGCATTGGGTTGATCTAAATTTGGGTTGAATGAGAGGTGCCACGCCCCTTTGCCTAACTCCCATAAAATTTGATTAGTGAAACGGCATGTGTAAATCGTGGTAGAATAATGAATTCTTAAGCTATAACTTCAAAGCTATTCGATATCGCAAATCGCATATTTAGGTTGTATGGGAGGTGCCACGCCCCCTGAATGGCGTGTGTAAATTGTGGTAGAATACCGAATTCCGAGGCTGTGCGAGCTGTAACTGAAAAGCTATTCGATATCGCAAATTATGGGAGGTTGCCACACCATACGTCCATAAAATGTTATCAGTAAAACGACATGTGCAAATTGTGCTCGAATACCGAGGCTGTGGAGGTCTATAACTCCAAAGCTATTCGATATCGCAAATTCTGGTTGCAAGGGAGGAGCCACGCCCCTTGTACAACGCCCATAAAATGTTATCACTAAAACAGCACGTGTAAATTGTCGTCGAATACTGAATTCCGGGGCTGTGTGAATTATAACGCAAAAGCTATTCAAAATATTAAATGTGGGTTTTAAGGGAGGTGCCACGCTCCCTTTCCCAACGCCCATAAAATTTTATCAGTAAAACGGCACGTGTAAATTGTGGTCGAAAACCCAATTCCATGGCTGTGCGAACTATAACTCAAAAGCTATTCGATATCTCAAATTTGGGTTGTATGGGAGGTGCCACGCCCCCTTGTCCAACACCATAAAATGTTATCAGTTAAACTTAATGTGTAAATTGAGTTCGAATATTAAATTCCGAGCCTGTGCGGTCTGTAACTAAAAAGCTATTCGATATCGCAAATTTGGGTTGTATGAGAGTGCCACGCCCCCTTGTCCAACGCCCATTTTTTCTTTCTGTAAAAAACGTTTGTAGACTATTTCAAACATTTTAAAAAAGTTAGCCAAATTGGCGCAGGCGTTCTGCGATTTTAGGTATATATAAAAAAGTGGGCTTAAAAGTGGGAGTGGTCAATTTTTCTTCAGTAAAAACTTAAAATGGATTACTACGAACATTTAAAAAATAAATTAGCCAAATCGGTGTAGCCGTTTTCCGATTTTAGATAAATAAAAAAGTGGGCGTAAAAGTGGGTGTGGTCAATTTTTCTTCCCGTTAAAACCTAAGTTGGACTATTACGAACATTTAAAAAAAAAATTATCCAAATCGGTTCAGCCGTTCTCAACTGATGCAATTACCAACGAACGACATTTGATTTTTATTTATATAGATATGCGTTCTTAAGGAGAAATTGTTCGAACTTCAATGATCCAAATACTTTAAAGTATCTTTTTCTATCCTTTGTTAGATCTCGTTTGGAATATGGGTCGTTTATATGGAATCCCTTTTATGCGGTCCATAAACTGAGACTTGAACGAATACAGAAAAAATTCCTAAAATTTGCTCTGAGATCTTTTCATTTCGCTGAATCTATACCTTCCTATGAAGATCGCTGTTTGCTTCTAAATTAAAAATCGCTTGAAACAAGGCGAACTATTCAGTCTTTATTATTTCTGTATGACATTGTTTGTGGTAATATTAATTGTCCGTACTTGTGAGGCTCAATTAATTTTAATGTTCCGACAAAAAACTTACGTCGTGTTGACTATTTCAAGATTAACTTTTATAAAGCAAATTATTTGATACACGAACCTTTACAAAGAGCTCTTAAAGAATATAATTCACTTTGCTTTATAATTGATATTGATTTTTGTGATAATAAAAATGTATTTATTAATGCTCTTAATTCATATTACTGTTAACTCATTGTAGGTTAGCTATAATTTAATTTTTAAATATTAAATTTGTTAACTATGCTTGTCTGAAAAAAATCGAAAAATTTATAGACAATAAACTAAACTTTGGTATATCCACCTTGCATTGAAAACAGTATTGTCAGAACCTTTAAATCGGCGACTATTTGCCATTTATAAAACGTACTGTTCCCTACTACTGTTTCCGCACTACGTACTGTTTCCATTTTGGAATACGTTTCTTTCATGTTCGTCGCATAAGCTAAAGGAACCGAATTTTGATGCGCCCTGGATTTGAACGTTTAAACGATTTAATGTACACCTCCATTAATGCACTTTATATAGTGAATTTCAGTCGATGCTGCTTATCAACAAATACACCACATATATTACGTTTCCACGGTGAGTTGAGCCTGAGTTGGGTTTTCGTCAAGTTGACAAAATGGCGTTTATAGCTCGATAGAGTTTCCATGCACAACATTGAGTCGAGTTGGACTTCGGCCATTCTATTCGCTATTTTTTCATAGTATAAATATGTGTACTCAGAATGTGTAAAATTTACTAAACATGTAGAGTCTTTGATCAGTATTAGTTTCTGCTACTTTGTGTGCCTGCTGAACGGTTTGTTACATTTTAATCAGCGCAGTGGCAGAAATAAAATAAGAAATAATCTAGAAAACCTCGCGCTCAACAGTTGAGCAACTGTTTCATATTCTGAGCGCATCCAATCTAACTCAGTTAAATCTAACAAGTTTCGTAGATTTAGCGAAATTCAACTCAACTCGCGTTTCCATGGGAAGTTAGTTAATCCCGAGTCAATCCCGACTTAACTCGCCATGGAAACGTAGTAATATATAGCAAAACATATTTCTATTTTCGCACATGATTTTTATATTAAATTTACACTACGCAACCACTTAAATAATTTTTACTCAAACCACTACTTATTTTTTTCGATTTACTAATACCAATTGACAACAATGGAAATGGATAGTTGACAACAAAAATTAAACACAATCGATTGCGCGTTTTCTCTCGTTTGATCTCTCTGTTAAAATGCGATAGTGTATTTGTATTTCAGACAATTGAAGTAAATTAAAACTTGTGGAACGCATAATTGAACAGACTTTTAGAATCCTGCCAAAATAAATGGTGCCATAGAACAGAATTAGCCAACAAAACGTTGTTAAAGTTGAAAAATTAAAAAAAAACTAGAAATTTTGAAATTACTTTACCTGTAACTTTGTCAATTCGTTCGATAAAAAACGGTATTTTTATTGTTTTAAGGGTACATTATTCTTCTTTTTATCAACTTTAAAATTGTAAAAATTGAGCTTGATATTATGGATAACAAACTATACATACACCTACCTAAAATTGGTTTTTTAACCACAAATCCCGATTTTGAGGGTATATTAAAAAAACAAAGTATGCATTTATCTCATGTCTTACCAGGTCTATAACATCCATTATTTCTTAAACCAAGTTTTTCAATTTTTTCTAATTTTGTTACACCGTGTTATTTGAAATAATTTTTCCAAAAAATTTAAAGTTCAGTTAAATTTACAGTTTATTTTTGTGCCGGCGGAAAAAGATAAAGAAAAAAAACGACTTTTTGTTATATCCAATATTTTAAATAATAGTTCAATTTTTTTTTATTTTTCTAAAAGTTTAAATAAAAATACTTTCGTAAAAACAATTAAAAATAGGTCGAGTAGGTATTTTTATTGAACTTTTAGTAGCAATATTTAGTTGAAGAAATTTCACATTAGGCAAAATTAAATTTTTGGTAATTTTTCTGAGACTTTTGATTTATTTTTGTTATAGTTTGATAAAAGTTTCTTTTATTTCGAGTGTATGCGAATTTTATGTTTCCATTGTTTGTTCCCATTTAAGGCAATTTCATTCAATATTGTATTGTATTGTATTAGCTCTGCCCACTAGCTCAATATACTATTAACAAGAACAAATGTCGTACCGTTATCTATTCTTAGTTCGGTGTGCGTCCATGACAGTAGCTAGAGTTAAGATCCAACGTTATTCACGTTGTTCTTCAGGGACATCGTTGCTGCTATACGAGTATACAACGATGGAAGTGTAACGGATGTACGAGTGTGTGTTTTTGTGTGTTTGTTCGTAAAGCTTGTAAGTATATTTCTCAACGATTTAATGGCTATACAGCTAAATCTGGAATATTAAGCCAAGAAAATAGCAAATTTTCGCATTTTTTTTCTTACATATTTCTTACATGCTCGTTGCAGTAACGTTCTAGGCTAAGGTGTGTTGTGGAGGAAAGCAGATAGGATTCGTCATCGCTTGTAGTCAACTGAGGAATCCTTTTTACTCAGGTACTGCAATCTAGTTTTTGGCGTAGGTTCTTTGTAGTTGCTGATGTTCTTGTTTTATCTGTCCATATGGCAGAAAGTATTGTTATAAGCATTGTTTCCTAGCTTTAATTTTTATTTTCTTTTGCAACAATATGCTGTGCTGATACTTTTGTTAAGTTTTCATCGAATTGCTTTTAGTATATTTTTTTTTCCAAAAAAGCGTTCAAAAATCCTACTTGTGACAATTTCTTTTAGAAAGTTGAATTATGTCGTTTATTTTTTATTTTTTTTATTTACTTTATGTAGACTAGAGTGCGTTGTGGAATGAAGACATAAATATTATATATATCGCCCTTGGCTTTAATTCGAACACTTGTTACAGCCTATAATAATTGAAACGAACATTTAAATAAAGAATGACTACTTTTTAAGTGAGCTTTTTAGAATCCATTCGACAAATATCCACACAGCTGAAACTTAAGACGCATGTCGATTGATTGTTGATCAATATTTATCGTTTTCAAATGTAGCCAACTGAGCCATTGAGACATTTTCACAAAATATAGATGGATTTTTTTAACATTTTATGGCCAATTTAATGTGATTATATTCGTATTTGGCCAGCATGCAGTTGTGCCATTTTTGTAGTAATAATATTATTTCCTTGTATTAAGCGGTTTTTTGCTGTTTTTTTTAGCATTTTTCTTAATTAAAAAGGTTTTTCAGCTTAATGTGAATGTTTTGGAAGTATTGTGTAGAGAATTTTTATGATGTAAGAAATAAAAAGAAAATACGACTTTTACTTTTTGTTTTTATATTGCTGTTCTTTTACGCTTGAGTAATTTATGCAGTTTTTAAATATTTATTGAAACATAAAAAACATTTGTCTGTAATTTTTTTAAAGCAAACCAGGCGCTTGTGAGGATGATTGTTTTTTCTGAATTTGGGATGGAGAAAAGTAGCCTAATGTTCAGATAAATCAAACAAAGTTACAAGAAGTATAGTGCTATATATTGCATTATTTTATTTTTTATTTCATTTATTTAACATAAACAAAAAAAGGAGCTTTTAAAAACGAATGAAAGAGAATGGCATTTTTTCATAAAATTTGGGTACAAAATTTAATTAAATTTTTAATACAATTCTTAGCAAATTCTTAGTAGTGCCGTTACATTTGCTGAGGTTTTAACGACTAATAAAGTAGAATTGTGTTGAAAAATACTTAGTATTTGGATTGCACTTTTTTTGAATGAACGTACTTGTAAAAAAGTATGTAGAATTCGCTAGCTTTAAAGCATTAATTATTGGTTATTTGTCAACCTTTTCATGAAAGAGCCGGGATATCTTCGAGATAATAACTTTGGAAAGCCGTATCGCAGTTCAAACGTGATGTGTTTACATTCTATTGCAGCTTTCAAAACAGTCTATATTCTGGCTCGACTAAATTTTACTTGTTTTGCAATTTGGCTAAAGTTTCCTTTATGAATTTTTGAAATTTTCAAATGTTATTGTGTGAGCAAGACCGTTTAAAATCAGAACCTAAAACGTTAAAATCTGAATATTTAACACCAATGCAAAAAAATTGTTTAATTGATTTCATTATAACAGCCTGACATAGCTTGATCCCGATATTTCTTTCTCTCATTTTATCAATAGATTTTCACTTCATTGCATTTCTGACCAGAACCCAACAAATACCCTCGAATAGACACCTTATTTACTTTAAATGGCTCCTGCCGACCTTTTGCCGTTTCCAAAACTGAAAGTACCACTTCGAGACACTCGTTTTAAATCAATAGAAGACATCCAAGAGAATTCGCGGGACCGAAAGTTGATTTTAAAAAAATGCGTTTAGGAAACAATCTAACCCTAGGTCTACACTAGACAAATTGTCAAGACAATTTCAATACACTCACACAGTTTTTACTAACACATTCATATTTTCTCAGTTGTCTGCTCAATTGTCTCAACAATCAGGCAGACAATTGAACTAACAGCGATTTGACGTAAGCTGACATTTTTTGACATTTTCTTCTGAAAATGAAGAAGAAGATATTTAAAAATATAAAAACTTGGCGCTTTTATTTCAAAACCTGACGTTTCTTGGCAAAAGCCTATTTTTTTATTCAAAATCGCGAAATAAAGTGATGAAAGTGTAGTTTTTGCACAAAATTTAATTATTTTCGCTGGTCAAAGATCTCCCTGTGCATCAAGAAAGTCACTACCAGCAGCAGCATCAAGAGCAGTGTCAATTCTGTATGTTTTTAGCTGTCCAAAGTCAAGTAAGTACCACAGACATCGTTACCATTAATTGCACCGCTAATATTTTGTATTATTTAGCATGTCAACGTCCTCAAAGTGCTACCACCAGCAGCAGCACAAAGTTTTGCGTCAATTTTCGTTTTTTCGCTGTCCAAAGTCAAGTTAGTACCACAAACAGCAGTACCATTGATTACACCGCTAACATTTTGTATTTTTTAGCTGGCCAACGTCCTCAAAGTGCTACCACCAGCAGCAGCATCAAGTAAACCGTAAAATTTTTTTTTATCTTGCCAACGTCCTCGAAGTGCTACCACCAGCAGCAGCACCAAGTTGTACGTCAATTTTCCTTTTTGCGCTGTCCAAAGTCAAGTAAGTACCATAAATAGCAGTACTATTAAGTGCAGCGATAAATTTGTGTTTTCTTTAGCATGACCAAAAAAGCAGACATTTTGAGCATCATAGCTCTGTACCGCGAGAGGGAGGTACTTTGAAACATGAGCTCCTTCGCTTATAGGCGAAATGATTTGAAGCAGAAGGCCTTTGAGGAAATTGGTGCTGCTCTGAAAATTTCTGTTGAGGAGACAAAAAAACGAATCAAGTCCTTGAGAAGTACGTATATTACAGAAAAGAAGAAAGTAGATGCCAGTAAAAGATCTGGCTGTGCTGCTGACAGCGTGTATGAGCCAACGTTGTTTTGGTTTGAAGAAATGACGTTCCTGGATGGCTCCATAGTATCCAGAAAGCCAATAAACAACGTAAGTACTTGAACCACATGCAAAAACTGGATAACTTCAATTTTTATAATATTTTATTTAACTTGCTTTGTTCGTATATATTTATGTCCTTAAAAATTGGAATTTTTGGAAAATATATATATACATATATAGATAGTTTTCATTTTATTTTCATAACTACAATTCAAGCATGTACTGATTATGTAGTGACATTTTAAAAAAGTTAACTAATATTATAAATGTTTGTTGGTTGTATTTTTGTTTATTGTATTTTTGTATTTTTTGATTGAGCTAATTTTCAAGTCCAGCGTAGTTGCACTGTACCCAAGTGTGATCCCAGTTGGAATAGATTGGGTCACATGTAACATAAGGTTTACCGTGTTCCATAATGAACAGTGTGGCATTACTTCCAAAACCAACCTAGAGGATATAGAAGATTTAAAAGATATAGTCGCCATCAACAGAATGTAATACATTCGTTCAGTCCTGGATGAAATGTTATCGTCAGCTGTGCAGAAAAGTTCGTGCAATGTCATAAGTGAACTTATTTTTTTAAATTTAATTTGCCCCACTGAAAGTCGACATCGCCTTCGTTTATGCAATAGCTCGATATTGCATCTCTCACTTTAGTAGCGTTTTTATGCTGGTTGCTGTTTTGGGGACCAATGCCCGAAAATGTACCAGGTTGCGATACATTAAGTTGGTAGTCTGGTGGCATAGGTGTTGACCTCATTTTAGTTAAAAAATTATGCAGGACACAAGACGTTAACACAATTAAGTCCACAGTACTAGGCAGAACTTCTATAGGCCTTTGAAAAATGCAAAAACGTTTTGCCAGTCTTCCGAACGCACATTCAACAATCATTCGTGCACGGCAAAGTCGGTAGTTGAACACTTCCTTCGGCACATTCAATTTCATGCTGCGACTGTATGGCTTCATGACGTGCTTGTCAAGAGTGAAAGCATCATCGCCTATGAAAAAGTATGGGATTTGGTTTAGACCTGGAGCCAAATCACATGCGTTGGGAATGTTCAACGTGCGTTCCCGTATTCCTTTATGCAAGTAACCTTCATGAAAAATGGCACTGTCTGAAACCTTGCCATTGCATCCAACATCGACAAAAGAAAATCTACCATGAGCATCAACTGATGCAAATAGCACAATGCTGTAGAAACCCTTAAAATTATAAAATTGGGAGCCTGTATTTGCAGGAGCCTTTATGCGTATGTGCTTTCCGTCGAGAGCACCGAGTGTATGCGGGAACTGCCATAAGTGGTTGAAGTCTGAAGCAATTTGTAGCCACTCATCTTCGGTTTGAGGCACCTAGAAAGATATACAATTATTTATGAGATGAGTAGAATAACCTAGAATTAAAATGATAGACTTTTTAAAACTAAAATTACTTTTGGAATACAACAAATTTTATTTTAATAATTTCAATTAATTATTAATAAATTAAATTTTTTTATTTTTTAGAGCTGCAGTCTTGCTATTGACGACTCGTCCACATCGTCAGGTCCATCATCATCATCGAGGTGCACGACGATTAATGACGTCACGCGTGACATTTTGGAGGCTGAACGAGATAGTGTGCTGTTCACACCGTTTTTTTTACAAAAGCAAACGTATGTCTTTGTATTCTTCGCTATTCTTTTCTTCCACTTTCAAAGAAAACGTCAAATAATACAACAAATGTCGTTTATTGTCTTGCAATTGTTAGCCCACCTACGTCACGCTAGACAATTTTCTTGAAGTTGACAAAAATTTGACAACTAATACGCATATAAACAATTGTTATAACAATTGTTACGTGTAGACGCAGCGTAAACGGCAAATCGCACATTCAAACCCAGCGAAAATTTAGAGGACAATTATGCCAACTTAGCGACAAAAAGAATTTTAGCAATCCCTTAAAGTTGGCTTTTTAAATTATCAATTCCCTGTACTTCTTTTTACATAATAAAGATACTAAGTCATAAAGTGTGTATGTAAGCATCTGACCTCTTCAATTCAGAAAAACATTGAAATGTCACACAAATAAGTGGCGATAATTTGTTTATCTTGAATATATGCTTACACTTGCTATGCATTCTGATAATTATTGCAAATAATAAGATATTTGACTCCGTTAATGTCCTTCAATAAATACAATTATTGAGACTTTGGCAGAGCCAACTCCTTCCAGAGCAGCAACAATAAGTAGATATACACTGAACCAAATATTGTTCTTAAAATTAATGAAATCCATTTGAAATTTACAAGCAATTAGCAAACAATCCGTTGACTCAAGAAACTTATTTTGCATGCTTTATTCGTTTTTAATGAAGTTTTTACTGTTGATGAGAAACTTGTTTATGCTTCAAATATTAAAGAACACATTCACTAAATTAAAAATGCCATTTCTTAAAAACTAGTTCTTACTTTTAAAGAATACTTTCTTTGGATGAATGCACAAATTGCATGTACAATGTTTAAGGATTTAGAACTTGAGAACTTAAGCATTCATTACACTAAATAAAAACATCTCTAATACCACACCGTTTTTGTCGAATAGTGTGTTTAGTTGCCTCTAATGTCTAAATCTTGGCTACCGAAATCACAAAAGAAACATTTTTTTTTTAAATAATTTTTTTTAAATTCCTGGCCTATAAAAATATCTCAAGTCTAAGAGTACTCGTATTAAATATACCAGATCTTTAGGGCAATTCACTCTATTCCTGCATTAAATGTTGTAACGTGATTTTACAAATACTTTTTAAATAGGAGTTCTTAGATACGGTCATTGTTTAATCGCTTTTTATTTTGATCTTTCTTGAACACCAGAGGGCGCTATTGTCTTTTAATAAACTGCCGAAAACTTAAAAACTGCTTTTATGATTAACTAAAAAAATTTCCATATAGCAGTTTTTGAGTACGGTGAAAGCTTTATGGCCTTATATTTTGATCCAATTTGAACACCAGAGGTCACTATAGAACAAATTTTTAACAAAATTCATGAGCATTTAAGGATATTTTGGCAGTTTTTATAAAAATTCGAATGTGTTCCCATACATCTCCCAAAATCATGTAAACCACGTCAAATATCGATTTTCGAATTGAATTTCGTAATTGAAAATGCAATTGCTGGACTATTAAATTCGTTTAAATCAGTTGATTGTGTGACTAATTCAAACGAAGCAACAAACTATCCAACGGCATGGTCGTCCACAGGGGGTCCAAAGGGCCCCCTGGCAGTGAAAATTCTTTAAATATTTTCATATTAAATCAAAAAGCAGTAAGCTACAATTAAAAAATTTTACGGGAGAGTTAAAAAACTTTCTAAATGGTAATTGTATTTGTTGGTTGCACTCAAACTTAGGGCTTTTAGAACTTTTTTAATAAAAACGTCGTTTTTAGTTATAGGAGTGTAAAATTTAGCAGGAACATATATTTTGGTAAGGTGCAATAATAACACAGGGTAACACTGATTCTGCGGCATGGGATTTGGTAATCAATTTTAGTATATACATTAATGAAGATCTTAGTCTATTATTTAAATTATTTGAATTGACTCCGGTTCTCGCGATAAACCGCTATTTTATAAATTAAGGAGGTTTCATCACATATAACATGACTCCAGAACAAAAAGTCTGATTTGGTAAAATAAAATATACAAAAATTTGCAGCTAAATTGCCTCCAAGTTATATCTACACTGTTTTTTAATTAGCTGAAAAGTTTCGGAAATAATACGAAAATTCTTCTGAAAAAAAATTTTTGATGCAAAATTTAACCTTTTTTATTATTTAATAATTAATACAAATTTAAAAATGTCAAAAAAGCTCTTTTTTTGATATAAAGTTATAAACACACATGTGTAACAAAGAAAATAAGCCATATTTCACTAAAATCCATTGGTATGTTTTGCCTTAATTCACATTTAATGATATTATCTCATTTTGATAAAAACTTTTAAATAAATACACAGGAGAAAATTCGAGATCTAAATCTATTCAAAAAATCAGCGGAGCTCTAGCATCAAGACTTAAAGAAAAACGTTGTCGTCAGCCTGGCGTATCAGTTAAAACTTACCGGACTATAGAACGAGATATTCTTCAATACTTTGCAAAGGAAGAGAAAATACTGTATACTGTTAGAATATTCCTGGACTTTTAAGTGCAATGGGTCTTCATAGATAACTCGAAAATAAGTTTAAAATGTGTGTTACTGCATAATGGCAACATATAAGCTTCAATTCTGATAGCACATTCAACAAAATTTAAAGAATAATATCAAAATATCAAACTTATTTAAGAGAAAATAAGTGTGTGTTGATTTGAAAATGGTTAACTTTTTATTGGGTCAGCAAGGAAGCTACACTAAAAAGGGAGGAAAAAACTAAATAGCTTATTATAAGATTTTGTATAAACCAAAATGTTCGTAATTACTCTAGACACACAACTGAATTCTTAGAGATAAATGGGGTCGTTCAAATTATAAAGAGAATTTAAAAACAAAACTCAGTTTTATTAATAGTGTGGTATAAAAAATAAGTTTTTTAGCCATAACTTTTGATTGGAAAGAGATATTGGAGTAATTTTTTTCAGTAAATAATTTTTGAGACTTGAGTTTTAAAATAAAAACAATATTGAGTAAAAAATATAAAAACAACATTTTGAAAAAAATAAATTTCGCGAAAAAAATCAAATTTGTTTTGATGACCAAAACAGTAAAATAATTTTTGCGCTTAGCTGGAAGAAATTTTGCAATTAAATGCTATGTCATATGAAAGGTAGTCAGATTTGCTATTTTTAATTGATTTCATTTTTATAACAATAACAATTTTTTAGTCAATTTTTGAGTAAAAAGTCAATATTTTTGATCTTTTTTGACATAATCATAAAACATATATACACTGACTTAACGATACAGTTCAATCTATTTTTGTAAAGTGATTTTATAGAACTTTGGAACAAAAAAAATTTGAATGAAATATGTATATTAATGGACAGCGAAGATATTTGCATCGAAAGACCAAACTTTGATTTTCATGTCGTTTTTTTCTCATTCTTTGGGAACGATGCTTTATGAAAAAGTCGTTGCACTGAAAATTTCTACAATTTTGAATACATGTCAATGTTTTTGATGTCAAAATAACGGAAATTTTTTTAAATTAATTACACAAAAAACTCCGATGGTAAAAAGTATTATACTTACAAAATTACCGTTAATTGATAAATTTCGAAGAGGGCGTGGCAAAAACTAAGTATGTTACATTTTAAGTTGGGATGCACTTAATATGTATACCTAGTTTAAGCAAAATCCGTAGAGTCGTTTAGATTTGTATAAAGGCCAAACAAACAAACAGAAAATTAGTTTTATTACTATAGATATTGTAAAGAATACTGTGAAAAATTTCGAATTGATTGGTTGAAATTTGTTTGAGTCATTATGCACGCCTTTTATAGAAATGCTGTAGTGAGAAAAACACATTCAAAGTTTTGGGCTTGATAGAAGCCCGCTGCAGCTTTCAAACTTTAAAAGCTTTTAACATTCAAACTTCGAATTTCACTTTAAATTTTTAACAGCATATTTTCAAGATGTTTCTGAAGTAATTTATCTATGCATCAAAATTTAGATTTTCAAAAAAAATTTCATCTTTTGCTGACCTTAAGAAAGGAGGTAAGAAAAAAATATCCATTAATTAAGTTTAACAGGTAAATCATACAAAAAATATTAGCTCTAAGATTAACGTTGTTTTAGTGGTACCCACTCCTTAATGCTAGCAAAATGTTAAACTTAACATCGAGCCGACACGATGACGGTGACTAAGTTATGTAAGCCATGAACTTGACTCGCTCATTACCTAATTGAGGCACTTATTTTGAATGCACGAATTAAATGCGGAGTATGGCAAAAAAGTTTATATCCCAAAGGACAACTTTAATTATAAGCCAAGCACAAAACAACCATTAAATGGCATAAAACTACGTCGAACAAAATCGTTAAGAATATAAAGCGGCTCTGTGAGTGTGTGTGTGTTTACGTGTGTGTGTGTGTGTGTGTATGTGTGTGTGTGTGTGTATGGTACAGGAAACACATTATACGCTTAAGTTGTTGTTTTTAGTTGTTGTTGTTGTAGCTTTTGTTTCTTTTTTGTTGCCATCGCTGTCGCCAGCTTCCGTAGGCTTTAATCAGCAGCATCGCATTTGTGGGAAGGTTACTAAGGACATCGGAATTGCACAAAATTTTCACTAATCTCCGTTGAGTTGAGAACAAAAGTAAAATTCTTAGGTTTTTTTCTACAATTACTTCACTACCACGTTGAAGTTGTTATGACACTGGATACTGCTTTGCTGTACCAAAAGTGTCTGCCATATTTTTTTTTATGTGCCCCCATTTAGTTTTTGCTATATTTTCAAGGCCACTTAGTTGTGAACTGTGTGTGCCAGTGTTCTTCCAAGCGTTTTCAAGCCTGTTTAAATGGCCTGTCAAAGTCACTTATAATAAGTTAATAAGCTACAATAAGTTGGATAATTATATACAATTTCATCGCATAGTTATATAATTTTTAGTACATATCTCCTTCAACAAGCAATTATGGATAAATTAGGCAATAATGGATTTTCTTTTGTTATTTTCAGGTTGACTCGTGTCACATATTGTATTGAGCAGTGTTAAATTTGATGGTAAGTTGCTAGTTTATTATTTAAGAAAATTGCTTAGTAAATCATTTTAACTTAAAAATAAAATCTGTTAATGGGTCCAAAATTGTTTTATCAAAAAATGTTTTTTATTAGAAAAGTAAACAAAAACTTATTTATTATATATTTATTCCAAGAAGTAAAATGAAAAGTTCTTTCCAAACCAAAAGCCAAAAAAAAAAATGATACGTTAAAGTTCAAAAGTATCAGTGTTGTCAAAAAAAAAAAAAACAGAAAATAGAGTTGCTGTTGTGTTGCGGCCCTTGTAGTGAGTTAAGATACACTTTCGTATCTTAAACAAAACTATTATATAATATTGTAACTCGAATTACGATGTATGGGTGGTATCTAAACTCACAAACAGAAAGAGCATGAAAACTTCATATGACGGTATGACATTAAATTTAACGCACATAACTCACTCATAATTATTTTACTTGAATTTGCAACATAATATATATGGTTCGATGCTCTTCTTAAACTAAAATATAATTGACAACTATTTATATATACTAAAAAACCTACAAAGAAACGCAAAAGATAATACTAATACAAATGCTTGTAAAAAGGTTTTATTCACTTGGATGTTAATAAAAAAACGATAATTATTATCTTTAGGTAAAGAGTACAAATAAATGTTTGAATAAAATAATTGTTTTGCTTCGAGATGTTAACAGTTCTGAAGTTTCTGTAAAGAGGTCATTTCAAAGCATTTATTAATATGTGATGTAAGCACAATTATATTCTTGGTTTTATCCAAACCGCATGTCTTCAAGTAGAATTCCAAAGATAATAATTTAAGAATAATAAATAAAATACTGCAAGCTAGTTATCTCAAGAGGCCGTTAGAAATAGACAAATGGCTCGTTTTACTTTTTATTGCTTTGTGTGACAGTTTTATTTCATAGTCGTGATTAATGTTTGAGGAAATAATTTTAACAATTTACCGTTACCTTGCTATTACAAACATCATTCAGTGCTCTGTACACGAATGTATATATATACGAATTTTACATAATTTTTAAAAAAATTAAAAAAAACTTGGCCGTTTTCAATCAAGTTCGAAAAACTAGTTATTAAAATGATGGTAAGCTATTGCTCTCTGTTAAAGAGAAAGATGTATTTGTAAGATATTCGTTTGTTATTCAAATACTTTTTCTATTCTACTCTCAAATCGAATTACAATGTTTTGAAAATAAATTTTGAAAAGAGTAAAACGAATACAGAGTAAATCAATTGTAGAGTAAAACGAATAAGCGTTAAACGAATATATAGCATAAAACGAGTACATAATATATCGATTACAGAGTACAGCGAAAACAAGTAAAATGAGAACTTCGGTGAAACAAGTAAGTGTAGCTATAGTCGAAAGGATCGAAATGATCGACACAATAAAAAGAGTATTTCGGATATTTTTTTGCTATATTTATTATTTTCTACATAAACAAATTTATTCGTACTAAAATAATTGAAACATTACAAATTGCCAATAAAATTAAATTAATTATCTATACTATTATATAAAAATGCAAATTTTAATAAGGTAGCATGTTTGTGGTCGCTGGTGAACTTAAGATCCGCTGAACGATTTTATGTGAAATTTTCGCTATTCGATTCAAAATTGATCATAGATAGTTCATGTGTACTTACAATTTTGATATAAGTAATAGCGAACAAGTAATTGACTGAGAAACTGGCTTAAATCTCAATTTTTGATAAAACTCGGCACATTTTCCCATTTCCTGCCTATACAGTAAAATACATCTGAAAATTATGTATGAACATATGAAAGATCTTCCCGATTCCAATAATAAAGTCTGAGGTGACATGCATCTACGATCAATGGTTTTGTCATAAAATTGACATTGTAAAAAAATATTAAATCATTTTCTTGCAATCAGGTTGCCTGTTGATTGACTTTGTTGCTGTTACTGCTTGCAGCTTTAGTTTCGTTGTTGTTGCGTGTTTCTTTGTAACTACAACAACAGCTGTGCGTTGGGATGAAAAGAGAAGAACGTGTATAGTTTTTATTGCAATTACTTAGCAAACCACGTAATAAAGAAATTATTGAGCAAAATAATTAGTGACACATTTTCATTACAATATTTAGTTTGGCATATATAATTTTAAGACTTATTGAGGATTCGAAAAATTGGAATAGAGTTTTTGCAATTCATTAATGTGTTTTAATGATTTCATATTGTTTGAATGTAATTCTTTTAAAATAAAATTTGTAAGCATTTAAATATGTTCCAAAATACGTTTGTTAAATCATAAATGTAGTGCTGCTTTAGCTTTATGATTGTTTGTACAAAAATTTAATAAGCCCAGCCTTAGTATATATACCAATACTATCTTATTCCAAAAATTTGGTAATATGAAACTATTTTGGCAATCTTATCGTATTCTCTTTGTGTGTTGTCAATACAAAATTAAAATTTCCATACAAATTTCATATTAAAAAATTTCAAAACCACGGGTTTTTTTAACTACATGGAAAACAACGCTTAATGTATTTTCTTTTTGTTACTTTATAAATGAATTAATTTACATTTTTAAGTTTCAAGTAATAAATAACCAAAAATTGTATTAAAAACGTTTTGAATTATTTTTTTTCTAAAAATTTTCAATCCCGAACTAATTCCGTGATTCCGGGATTCAGATTTTCAATCCCGGGATCGAGAAAAGCTTCCGGGATTGGACTAATTAATAGATACATACATACATACATAAAGCAGTGATGCCACTAAATTTTTGAAAAAATCCCTACCGCATTTCATGAAAATCCCTACTTTTTCCTATGCAAACATAATTTTTCCCTACAAGTTTCCCTACATATTTATTTCATACATCTAAATGAAACACAAAAAGTTTGTTGCAAACAAAAAATAGCATGTACGTATGCCTTAAAATGTTTATTTAATATTATATTTCACATCGATTAATCCATAAAATTGTATTGTACGTACTCAAAAAAACAATAAAAAATTAACATAAGTATATGTAGACTAGTTAACATCGATAAATCCATATAATTGAATTGTACACAAAAACAATAAAAAATAACATAAATATATGTTGACTAGTTAACGTTGATAAATCCATATCATGGTATTAAACATAAATAAAAAAAATACCAAAACATAATATATAAGTTTTCCACAGCAAAGCTATTTTTCGGAGGTTTTTCAAAAAATGTTTCAATCGATTTTAAATTTTTAATGGAAACTACGTTTTTTTTATGTGATTTGCTTTGCGAATGCTTCAGGAGGTCCGATTTTCCACAGCTTAAAATCTTGTCACAAGCTGCACACTTACACTTGAAAGCATCCGTTTCAATTTTTTCGAGCCATCCCTTGAATTGATCGATCTCCAGCCAGCTTTTATTAAATTTTTGTTTTCTGTACTTCACACGTCGCTTCACAGCACCCGTTTCAGAAGAAATGGAATCGGAAGAATTACTCATTTTTCTAAAAACAATTTTATTGAAAATTTGTTTAGTAAAGTATGTATAACATTTGAAGCAACTTACGGTTTTTACTCCTTTATTCAGACTCTGATTTTGTGAATTTTAATAAAAAATTAAGCGGTAAAATTAATCTTGTTGGAGAAAATCTAAACGAAAACGCGGCAAAATTGACATCAAGTAAGCTCAGCGACAAATGGGTATGTTCAAGCACAGAACAGAATGACTATGTCAGTGGGTATGTTTAAGCATATATGAAGACTTAACTTGCTCAGGTTTTTCACACTGAAAGAATTTCAACTCAATTAAAGAAATTATATGCGAATATAAATACACATTTTTTGAGAAATATAGAGAGAAATTTAAAATTTTAAAAATTCCCTACATATGAGCATATATTGGAAATCTGTCCTTTTTCCCCTACATCTCAAAACTAAGGATGAATTTCTCTACATGTAGCCTCTTTTACCTACTAGTGGCATCACTGACATGAAGTGAAGCTAATAAAAACGTGTGAAAAAATCCATACATTGAAGAGTAAGAGGTTTAAAATATTCCACGAAAATGTTCCTAGTAATATCTTACATAAATGTGCTGAAGACATCCTATACCAAAAACGTAAGGGTCACATCGTTTCGTTTGCCGATTCACTACGAGAATGTTCAAAATGGGGGTAAAATAAACCCCCTCTAAAATAAAACTCATACGTAAACTTTCAAAACGCCGATACACATATATTTGTTTTTGGTCCCCTCCATCAGAATCCATTGGCGTAACCTTGTTATTTTTCTTTGTGTTGAACAGTGTATTCGTTTTTTTTGGTCCAATTTTATTTCGATTAAAAATAAAAGTTAAAATTTTACTTTTATTTTTTGATCAAATATAAAAAGTGAGATTCGACTTTTATTTTTTTGATCGAAAATAAAAGTTGAAATTTTACTTTTATTTTTTCGATCAAAAATAATAGTTAAAATTTGACTTTTTGCGACCAGAAGTAAAAGTTAAATTTTAATTCCGATATCATCTGCTTGCAGTCGCTGTTCCAGTCGTTTGCGAAATAAATGAAAACAGAATATGCCATGATAAGCAACTAAGCGATGCAATGCAACGATATGAAGATCGATAGCAATGCTTTTATCTCTGTGCAAAAATGTTACGAATATAGGTGTTAAGAATAAAAAAAACGTACTCTTTTAATTGTTTTTAAAATTTAAACTAATAATAGTAAATAAGAAATAGATCTGTCAAATTTGTTATCTCTATTTTTGATTGGAAAAATAAAAGTCAATTTTTCACTGTTATTTTTGATCGAAATGAAATTAGTCAAAAAAATAACGATTTTTTTTTACGTGTTTGAAAAAAATCATAACCGTTAAGGTCCCTGCAAAACAGTTGTAATATGCAAAGAAGTATATAAGGAAAAAATTCAACAATAATTGGAAAATAAAGCCGAATTTTGAAATCGCATTTAGTACTTTTAGAGGAAACACTTGCAAATTTTAATTTGGAAAAATAGGCATCACCTGATTAAATCAAATCGAAAAAAAAATTGAATTAGAAAATAATGATTATGGTAGGATGACCCATCTTGGCGTATGGTGCACTAGTATGGTGGCCTGCACTGAATAAAGCATACAACACAACTAAACTAGCTCGGATCCAGCGATCCGCATGCGTAGGTATCACGGGGGGTATCCGCTCATGCCCCACTGATGCACTTAATGTCCTGACACATTTACTCCCCATAGATTTACACATTAAGCTTACCGCAACAAACAGTGCAGTCAGACTCAGAGAGTCGTACAACTGGCGAAATAGACCATATGGACACAGCAACATTCTTAATCCGCTACCTCGGGAACTGCTTCCTGGAAAAACGGACTACGACACCCCCAAACTCGACTTCACGAAATCCTTTACAACCAAGTTTCCCACCAGGGTGGAATGGCGCAATGGGGGAATTGATCTAGCCTTCGATGTGTCCTTTTACACGGATGGCTCCAAGATGGAGTCCGGAGTGGGAGCGGGCATATACTCTGAGAAACTGGGGGTGGCGGACTCGTTTCGTCTGCCAAACTCAGCCAGCGTCTTTCAGGCCGAGCTTTTTGCGATAAGAGAAGCTTGTCGCACCATAAGGAGAGCTAATACCAACCACCTTAACGCAGCTATTCTGACGGATAGCCAAGCTGCCGTTAAATCTTTAGCTGCGATCAGTACCAACTCCAAACTGGTAAGGCAGTGTAAGGATGAACTGGCCCGGCTAAGTCACCAACTTAGCATTACCATAATCTGGGTTCCCGGCCATAGGAACATTTATGGTAATGAAAAGGCGGATGAATTGGCCAGGCGGGGTTCTTCCCTTGACGTTTCCAGAGCGGAACCAGTCGAAGTTCCACTGAACACAGTCAAGGGAGGAATTCGTTCTTACTACTTAACCTTAGCCGGTCGTAGATGGAGAGAACTACCAACCTGCAGCACATCAAGAAAAATATGGCCCCTCTACAATATAGGCAGAACTCAACAGTTGCTATCAAAGCCCCGGAGCGACATAGCCAGATTAACGGCTATTATTACGGGTCACTGGTGCATCGGAGTTCATGCCGAGAGAATCGGACTACCTTTCAACACCCACTGTCGCAGCTGCGATGACCCAAATGAAAAAGAAACACTAACACACTTTCTGTGCACTTGCCCGGCCCTGGCCAGGTCCAGACTAGCAACGCTTGGCAGGCCCTTCCTCAGCAACCTAGAGGAACTCTCAACAACAAAAATCAACAATCTCCTAACGTTCATCAATAGCACCGGATGGTTATAACCTAGCAGTGCGCTGCCCAGTCAACCAACAGAAACACGAGGTTATGGTATCAAAACGGCTCACTAGAGCTACTTGGATCCTACTTGCATGTAGAATAACCATCTAAACCAACCAACCAACCATGGTAGGATGATAATTAAAGATATCTTAATTTAAAATAAAAGACGGCTTAATTTTTAAATATATAATTTATGAAATTAGTTTATTTAATAAAAAACGTTATAACATTTTATATTTCAGAAAAGCTCAACATTTATCTCAGAATGAAAATAAAAAATGTATATGAAAATTTAAAAAAAAAAAAACAAAACTTCGTGTTCAAATAAATTAGTTAGCGGTTACTAAAGAGAATGATGTGAATAAAATAGTCTTTTTATTGTGAAAAAACTATAGTATAGTAATTTATTTATTTATTTGGTTGCTAAGCCTGAACACGTTTTATAGCAAATTAAAATTTGAAAATGAGATATTGATTACAATTCAAATATATAAAATATGACTTTAACAAATTGAAAAGTAATGCTAACATAATTAAAAAGTTAAGTCATAACGAAAATATCAGACAACATAGCAGGGTTGCGTTCTCAAGACAAACAAGACCAAGTTAACAACAATTTCAATATCATTACACCGGCGGAGTCGTGTGACATGCACGGTCTCATACCCAATTGAACATCACTCCAATAAGTTCATATATAATATATGTCGTTCTGTCTTCCTGAAGCCAGTGGGATCCTGGTTTGACAGGGTGTTTACTCGATAAACTAGATCAACTTTACCACACCAATTTTCTTAAAACAAAGAAAACCGGTTGCGAACGCAGGCATCAAGACAAACTAGGTCTTATCGGCCACTCATATTAACATTTTACAAATTGGTCTAACGCAGTGTTTCAAGAGGTTAAAACCAAGACACCACGGTATCGCCGACAAATGTAGTCACAATCACCATGAGATTGAAGATCCACAGGTGTAGGTCCATTCAGATTATTTAGATGTCATACACCAGAATTTATCCATCACAGTTTAGGTTCATTTATTCATTTATATTATTCTATTAATGTGCTTACAACCATCAGTTGGTGCATCAGATATGTGTTCCAGATCTAACTTTTTCTTTAAAACCCATAAAAAATATTAAAGAGTTTTGAATAATATATTAAGATACAAATGTTTTTACCGACCCCCTCTCCCCCTCCCTGAATATTTAATCGAAAAATGAAAACAAATAAATAAAAATAATTTTTACGATGACATAAAAATATTAACACTGGCTCAAGAACGCGGATTCTAACGTAGTTTTAAATTAAAGCGTGCACTTTTATTTAGAACCACCTTTTTTTCGTGGTTTCTCTGCAACGCTGGTTGAATTTGCCCGAAAAGAGAGAAAAGAAAAGGCCACAACAACCACACAGCTCTGTTTTTTTTACTCTCGCGAGTCTCAATAGAGCGAATGGGTATCTTGGTTTCTTGTTGCTGTTTTTGTATGGGAAAAAAGTGTGTTTAATTTCTAATTTTTACCTATCTTATTGACAAATCATTTGAATAAAAAATATATTGTGCACTTGATATGAACCAGAGCTTTTAAATGATACCAGTTTCATTTAAATGTATTGTCTTAAAGTCGGTAAAAAGGGGGCTAAAGATATGTGTTTGCATATTAATATATAGATTCGCAAAATAAATACAAATAAGTTATTTAGCTTTGTATGTACCTATCTATGCTGAAAAAAAAAGAAAATTTTAACAGAACGAGAAAAAAATTACACTTGTTTGTTAAAAATTAATACAAACTTTAAGATATATGCAAAGGCCAATACGTTAAAGAATATCTTTGAAAATTTTCAAGTTGATATCTTTATTACTACTTTTTAAGTAACATTCGAAAGCGCAGGAAAAACCAGGAAGAACACAACCCCCGCCCACCCCCCCCCCCTTAAACGCTGAAATTTGGCTACGCAAGTACAACCTATTTTTCATTATTAGGTATTTTTAGTAACCTTAAAACGAGAAGTGAATATTAAAATTTGTATATGAGCTAGCTTTTTTAATACAAATGCTGTACAATTGTTTATAGCACGAAAAACTAATTGCTGTGAAATAAAGACAATTTTAATAATATAATTTATAGACATAGTTTACTTAATTTTTTATACAAAAATGAAATATACTTTAGTTACTGAATAATATACTTATTATTTATTGCTAGCAAAACAAACCTATTCCATACCTGTAGGAACATAACCCGCCTATTCCACATAAGTAATTTGCGAAATCGTTTTAATCCAGTTGTTTGGTGTTAAAATTGTTCTATTCCATTTTAATGTAATTTATTTAATTAAAACTTCTCTGTTTATTTTATTGAGTTTTTTAATGTACGCCCATGAAACTGAATACTTTAACAATATAAAAAAAATAATTGGTTAAAATTATGCAAACTTTTAAGTGTATCACTTTATGTGAGAAAGATTTATTTTATAAAAAGTAACTAGGATAAAAAAGGCATTGGTTTGCAATTAAATGACACACTAATTCGATGACAATTTATAAACACTTGACTTAAGCCAACCTACAGACTAAAAACAAAAATCATGTTCTTCAATCAATTCAAAATCAAGAAACTTTTTTTCATATGTAAGGATTATTTAAGCAATTTAGCACTAAAGTTTGCTAATAGCATCAGCTATTCAATGCTTTAATAACTTTTTCAATTTTTTTTTTTTTGCTTTTGGATGTCGCATTTTTTTTTAAAACTATGACCAAACTATAAACCTCCTTTACTGACATCTATGACTATGAATTAATTTTATATGAATAGATCTGTAAGGACCTTAAAAAATATGAAAAATCTTATTTTTGTTCCTAAATATCGTTAAATCATATAAATGTTTAACTATTTATCTCAACACGCCCAACACAATAAATTTGTAATCTTCCGCTTTAATGGCTGGATTAAAATATTTACTTAAAAATTATCTTGTTCATCCAAGCACACAAAATGCAGATGTTTTCTTCAAAATCATGGCGACAGCTTTGGATATAAATCCAGATATAAATCAACAACTTGACTTTGATGTATTTTTCAACACATTCATCAACTCGCAGCTGTCACAAAAGTTCAGACTTACCGACCCGACCAGACCAGTGCAAGTTTGCAGTCAGAACCATCTAGCCACAGTATTATAAGTAGGGGGTCTTCTTCTTCATTAAAAGCCATGTTAAACATTAAGTTCGGAAGTTGTCACCAGCTGGTGCAGGTAGTCAAATTAATCAGCAGGTTTCAGCGTCCGTAACGTTTGCATGGATATCTGCAGGTTTTCTTATTAATGCTAATTTGTATGATTTTATAATTCGGAGTGATTTGTTTGCTCTTCCTTTTGTTTTATGTTTTTTAGTCATACCAGATTGTTGGTATATTTTTCTTTTCTATGGTGTGAGTATTGATTTATGTCCAGCTGTCTGCCTTTCTCACAGTCCATTTGTGTTCCTAGCTGCCTTCAAGTAGGAAACTGTCACAATTTCTTTGAAGGCTTAAGTGTGAGAAATTTATTTGTGTGTGCGAATCTTCTGCAAATATGTTTAAGTATGTCATGCTGTGTTGACGTTCGTCATGTCCTGGATTGTTCTTTTTTTTTCTCTTAGACATTTGTTTTTGTTGTCCATCATCTAGCAATGTATCTGATGATTTCTGCTCATTTGTCGTCAAGCCTAACAAAACGGACATAATTTTTGCTAAATCATTCGTGTGGCCAAATTGAAATCATTTGAAATGAGTTTCTTTACTTCATTTTATGTTCTTGTTAGTTGTTGCAGGTGGTTAAAAAAATTAAACAAAAAATAAAAATATATAAATAAAATTGGCAATATATTAGTCGATTTTTTCTTTATTTTTCATTGTCGTTGTGGCCTCTTTCTAGAGCACGACCTTAATACTTGTGGGAGTGCTTTTTTTGGGTTTTAAGGACACTTTAAGGACACTAAAGAACTCATTTATCAACAAGCATGGGAATAAAGTAGCTATAAAGTAGGCGAGTAGGTAGGTGTACGAACATTCTTAACATTCGTTGGAAACACTTTTATGCTTGAACTAAGTATTGTTATTTTTGTTGAAGTTGATTTTCTTATTACAGATAAAAATAGCATTCTTAGAAATTTTAAAAGAATTGAATATTGAATTCTTATTTTTATCAGTTACAATAGCTTTGACATATTAGCAACATTTATTAGCTTTCCTTCTATTTTGCTAACAAAATATATTTAACTGCAAAAAAAAAAGAAAAAATTCTTAACCCAATTGAGTTAGAAACGCAAATTTTTATGTTACCTTATAATGGTCTGTATGGTATGAACCAAAAGGGAAAAAATTAAGTACCGCGCAGTGATACTTGAATTTTTTATTTATGAAAATTTTACAACCAAAAGAAATTCATGAACAATTGAAGACATGAGTGGATGAAGGTGATATGTCGCATCTTCGGATTTTCGCTGTTCTATTTATGGATGAAGATGTAGTGTACATACAAACAAGTTTAAACATTAAAACAACCATGCTTTTGGCTACTTTAGACAATACCTTCTTCACAAAATTTGATTTAGTAAAGAACTCAGTACAAATGCGAAACTTTGAACTCATTTTTCTCGAAAAAAACATTTTGCGACATATCACCTTCATCCACTCATCTTATATATATTACGCAAACACAAATTTTGTCCGGCGTAAGGCTTTTTAATTACAAGTTTAATCTTAATCAATTCAGTATGGTTTGCTAGGTTAAGACCTGTAGATGTGCAAACTGGACTTTTTATTTGTTAAAAATTTATATTTTTTAAGTTACAGCGAGTTAAAGTTTGAGTAAAATTGCTGTTGTGCTTTTTTTTATCTTAATTTCAGCATATGCCTAAAAATATGTATTAAAATATGTATGTAGGTATTTAGCGCCACCTATCAGCTAATAGCTATGAAACTGTTATACTGACGAACAATCTTTTATAATTTCACAGCTAAAACTATGAGTTGATATATTCAACATCAAAGTGATACTGGAATAATTTCTTACAGCTGAACAAAGATTTCTAAGCTGTTGGTTGGAATTATTTTTAAAAATTTACTCAAAAATTTAATAAGAAATTGGAGACTGGTAATGAAACATTTTGTTCAAGCATTTTTCAACTGGAAATCAAGAAATATTCTTACGCCTGTATATTTAAAATAAATTTGGGCATAAAAAGAAATATGCTAACATTATATCGTCTTTGCACGTACAAGGCCGCGTATATTGCAAAACGGCTAAAATTAATTTCATTTCAATTCTGATCAGTTGAAAATCTATTCAGTAGCTTAAAATAAAATTTAGGTATGTTTGATTTTTGCGTTTCAAAGCCACATGGGCTTACTAGTGTCTTTAATTATTTGAAGTATATAAGGACTCTACATCTTCACTTGTAACACTGTACAACAAGGTTGCTGAATTTAAACGAGGTCGTACAAGTCTTTAAGATGTTCCGCGCCAGAAATCATAGCAAAAATACATGATATGGTTTTGGAAGATCGTCGGTTAGCAGAAAGGGATTAAGTAGAAGCCGTTGACATCTCAATAGGCAGTGTGAGCCCTATTTTAAGTGAAGTTTTGGGTTTCAAAAAGGTGTGTGCACAATGGGTGCCGCATTCGCTAACAATGAAACAAAAACACATTCGAATGATACTTTTTCAGAGACTTGGATCTACCACCATTTATTTATTTTATTTAGTTATTATTTGCAGTTCTTAGTGTTACAAGATATAATATCTCTTTACTAGCACTAATCATTAAGAAAGGAAATATGGCAGTAAATATTTAATATACGAAACACTTATATTTAATATACGAAAACTTAAAACTAAAATGAAGAGCTTATTACAATAAAAAATCGAAAACATACAAAATTATAACAAATAAATATGAAATCTGATTGAATAATTTAAAAGGACTTATATCTAATGGATGACATGTTAAACTAATTAAGGGACGATATTAGTTTCTTTTTAAAATTGACAGCTTTGCTAATTTGTTGTGTGTTATGATCTAAGGAATTCCAAAAACGTGCACCATATATGACGAATTGTCTTTCTGAGACAAGGCAGGAGTGTCTAGCTAATACAATATTATTATTACGGCGCGATTGTGTAAATCGAAGTCTCTCGAAAAGAAAGATAGGTTCAGCGGAAAATATTAATTTGTGGACAAACTGTAGGACTTTTATCTTGAAAAGGTTATCAAAGGTGGTGTTGTTCATTTGGTAAGCATATTCCGAGACATGATCAAACCTACTCAGACTGTATACATACCGAGCGATACCGATTCGCTGGAGTTCTTGATTAAGGATACTCACACCACTACAAAGATCAGTTTTATCACATGAAACATAAAGCTGTATATCATCAGCGTATATATGTGTGAAACATTGATTCGGGATTAACGGAAAATCATTTACGTAAATGGAAAACAAAAAGGGTCCCAGAACTGACCCCTGGGGAACACCTTTATTTACTCGAATAAAGTCTGAGTACAAATCACCAGAACAAACACATTGGAAACGATCATACAGATATGACCAAATCAATTTTATTGCTGTTGGAGAAAAACCGTACCAATTTTTGAGCTTATGGCAAAATATTAAATGATTAATAGAATTCCACCATGATCCTGAATCAAAACAAGACGCTAAAGAATGGTGTGAACCTGGTACTTCGGTTCCTAAGCAAATTTGTGTTCGAAAATCTGTAGAGAAGGTTGTGACATCAGCTTTTTGGGATGGTGGATTATCTGCAAACTGGAAAAACAATTAATTCTGAATAATATTGCAACCTTTTGGATTAACTTGACGCAAGGATTCCTGAAAAATACCCGGTTTGCGGAAAATAAAGTTATTTTTCATCAGGACATCGAACCTGCTCACAAAAGCAAAAAAAACCGTCACTTAAATTAGTGAATTTAAGTACTTTTGGAGTTTAAGTAATTGTTGGAACATCCACCCTATTCGCCAGATCTAGCTCCCTCTGACTTCTGGCTGTTCTCACAAATCAAGAGTGATGACTTCTTAGTACCTTTGGAGCAAGTGTATTAAGCTTCTGGAAGAATATACAGAATAATTGAAAGCATTTCAAACCATACAATTATGTTTTTATTTCTCTTCTGGAAACTTTTTAAATAACCGCTATATTTTATTAGCACGATTTCTTTATTCATGTTACTCAACGAAAGATTTATGTGTCATCTTTTCTCAAATAAATTACTTCAAGTCAATCAAGACGTTAAAAACACAAAGAAATAACAAACAAGTGGGAAGTTGATTGAACGGACCCTTTTATGGATTACCTTGGGCGAAAAAAGTAACAGAACTATGAAAGTAGCTAGAGTGAATAAGTCAATTGATACTCTCGATACTGATGCACAGCAGTCTGAGTCCATACAAAAGATGGACAAATATAGAAGGAGTGGTAAAATCTTCATGAAATTTAGCATTTTAGTTAATTCGCTGTCGCTGATTTCAAAAATGAAATCAGATTTAATGCCAAGCTATTATTCTCAAAAATCGCGTTTGTATTCCGAATTTTGAGCATTTTTAAAGTACTATGGATACATAAAAACTCTACAAATTTCGCAAGAAAGTAATTTTCGTTCAATGCCTAAATTTTCTTCTTTTCAAAACTGTATTTTTTAAAAAAAGATTTTTAGTTTTTAGTATATAATTTTTTTAAGGTAGCGCAATTTTACGCCTGAAAACTGTTATTTGATTTAAATTAAACAATACTTGTGCTGTGTGATAAATAAGTGGAAGCAAGTGTTTATAATTTTGATTTACATTTTTTATTCATTGTTTTCTTTTTCTAAGTAAAATTCCACATCTGCGTCCTCCCCATCAAAATATTTATTATATGGGCAGAAATTTGAAAGATGAAACCAGACGATTTTTTTTTTGTAAATATCACACTTCTTGGCTTGCAGTTTGTACATGTATCTGCCACCATTAAATAAAAAAAAATTAAAAATCGTATTAACTAGTGTCATTAAACGTCATTTTGTGACTCTTTAAAGTGAAAATATGGAAAAAAAAGAATCCAACAAAAAGGAGAATATAAAATACAATCTAATTGTTTTTGTTTTGATTTTTATATTCCGTGGTAGAATAAAGTATCCTTTATCAAATAGAGTAACAAAATTTTACAAAATACCTGTTTTGGATATACCTTTAATGACAATGAATTAGGTCGTTTTTTTTTTTTGTAACATGGCAGTCTTTTTTTTAAAGTTTTTTCTTTCATTTCTATTGCGTTTTTAACCCTAGGATGGACGACAGTGGTCTGGCCAGACCATTTTCAACTTTGAAGCTGCGCAAATTTTTTTCTGGCAAGTTTGAGCGAAACGGTTCCATGACTTCTTTAAAGTCGATATGGCGAATGCAATGGAAACAAATTCAGGGTTTTTGCGTGTTTTTCGTAATGAAAAATTTGTATTTTTTTCCTCTTTTCTGTATGTGGCAGTACAATAGTCTGGCCAGATCACCCAAAACTGATATGATTTCATACGATTGGCCGTATATAACATGTCTTTTTACGAGCAATATTTTCTTTTTTTTTTATTTTATTGTAAAGAACTTACACACACATTTGCTCAAGTAAAAAATTACAGCATATGAAGTATATGATATGAGGTTTTGCATACGAAAATTTGCATGAGATTTCCAATAAGCGGTCGCCACTTACCATTGGTATCATGAAAGAAAATATTTGATAAAATGAAAAACGTACGACTCTTTTTTGAACTTGTTTGAACGTGCATTCGTGGCAAGTATATATTATAAACTGAATATAGAAATTGGTTCAGTTGGGAAGCAGCATTTCAGTGTGCCAGATTGTCTGTGTTGGTCTTGCGTTGCGTTTTATATGACAAAAAACAATATTTTTTATTATTAATTATTTAAACAAAGCGAGTATATTTTCAAGTTCAAGTTTATGAATTTTTAATCGAGTGGTGAGGTTTGAAGCTAATAATTTTGTTTTTTTTTTTTGCGATTAATTTTTAAGTGAAATGGCTGATTATTTTCTATCGTTTGACAATGTGGGTATGCTATTACGTTCCACAAATAGGAGAAGTCCAATGACGGACTCCAAACGCTTGCAAGTAGAAGAATATTTGTGTGAAAGTGAAGAGGAACAGGATCCATTTGAAGCAGAAGATGACGAGGACGAGGACTATATTCCGGATGATGAGTTAGTAGCATCTGATGTCGAACAAGAGCTGGAAATTGAAGTTAATTTACGAGACAGTGAAGACGATGAAGATATAGATAAGATATATAAAGAAAATGTGGCCGCTGCTCTTATAAATCAACCTGAGCAGGATGAACATATGGTTACCATTCCTATACCTGTTGTTGAGCAAGTCGCTGAATTTTATAGGTCTAAAGAAGCTAAAGTTTGGAACCTTAATCCACCGACAACTGGTCGACCGCGTTTCCACACTCAACTCATAGCTATTCGGGCTGGTCCAAGGTTGGAAACGATTCGGAACCCAATAGCGATTTTCAAGTCGTTGATTTCCCCGGAAGTGGTCTCCGTAATCGTTCACGAAACTAATCGACGGGCCAGTGATTCATACCGTGCTTGGAATCTAAGCCATCGGAATGGAAAGCAACGTGTTTGGGACATAGTGAATGAGAAGGAGCTAGTTTTCAGACCGTCCCCTTAAACGTAAAACTCAATACTCTTTCACTACATGCAAGACCCTCCCGTGCCTTACATGCGCATAGACCATCACTCACCGTTTTTGTCCGACCTGTGCAATAACATAAATGTATTTTACTCGAAAAAATATCGAATAAATAAGCAACACTAAAAACAAAACTGGTTTTAATCACACACACACACCGGCCCCCCGTAGGATTTCCTGAAGCGGGCGGAATTATTTTGGTGTTTCTTTGGAGTTTATTTGTCAAAATTTTAACTATTTCTATCCCCATCGGGTGGTTCATTTCCATGGGGAGGGGTTTACCTCGCATTTGTTTTATTTTAGAGCTTATATAAAGTTAATTTGTAAAAATTGTTACTATTTCTATTAAAAAAGGGGGGTGAAACACCCAAACCTCCCCCCTTGCAAGCGGGCCTGCACACACACATACCCTCATATATAAGACACACCTTTAGCACACCAGGCCATGCGCGCCCCTTCCTAACCAAAATGACATAAGGGGTCTGCCCAGACCACTGTACTTCTTCTTAGCAATTCCATTCTGTCATCCATCCGAGGGTTAAAGTCCATTAGTCATATTTTCCGTAAGTGTTGAAAGTCTTTTTTATAAATTAGTAAAAAAAAAATTAATAAATTATAGGTATAGATAGGTAGAGACATGGGGAGCAATCAAACATGTGTAACGTGGCAGACTTTTTTTATCTAACACCTAAAATGGCAAGGAGTTGAGATAATTGAATGAAATTCGGTACACATGGTAACGATCGTCCAAGGATAAGCTTTATTAATTTTTTTTATTTGCTGAAGGATACTAGTTTATTTTAAATATATGGCAAGTAGGCATTTCATGGTTGGCCCACTCTGAAAAAATGTTTTATACTGACTGCTAAATTATTTTGTTTCCATATTTGTACAAACTTTTGCATAAATTACCTAGGTCGTTAAAAGTGACGAAAATTTGGAGTGATAAGTTTTCTTCGCAATTTAAAAATAAGCATATTGCTCACATTATTCCTCACTTAGAAACAAAATTCGGCCTCAACTATTTGGAATTTGGAACTATTTTGCCACATCCCACATCTAGGGATTGTATAGATGGAATTGAAGCACCAACAAAAATTATAGTTCAACAATACATAAAAGCTCGCAAAATTTGTAGTCAATAGTGCCTCCGATTTCGTCAGTGCTTTTAATTGTACATCATCTAAAATAATTGTTGAAGAAAAAACCGAAATTTACAAAATAAACAACAATTTAAAAACTCTAGAGATATTTGGCAGAGCTAAAAATATACGAAATATTGCGTCAATACATCAAATTAAAATCGTCTCTATAGATGTTTTTATTAATGAAATATCTAGGATGTTTTCAATTTCAAAATTATTTCTTTTTAATTTTTGTTGTTGGTAGATCTTAAATTGTTCTCATATTATTAATTTTATTATTGTTATTATTGTTTCCACACTATGTATGCACATAATATGTTTTGATGTCGTAATTTTTTTTTATATTTTCAAAAAGGTTTGCAAAACAAATTAATTAATTTGATACTATAACTAGAATGATGCCAAAAAAGTTCTTTTTTAAACCTTTGACTCTAAATAATTGACAGCACTCATTAAATAGGATGTATATTTAGCTTTATTTCATAGTACTTCAAAATGTCTTTGTATACAGGGTGCCAGATATTTAGATGTTTAAAAAAATGTAATTTTTTGAAAGGGCTGTGTTTTTACTATTTTAAACTAAACATTGTATAATTTTGTATTTTTATAAAATATAAACTCATAGAGAATATTCTTTTTAAATTGCACTATTTGAAGCACAAGTTATAAAAATTGTATTTTAAAAAAAAATTTAAGAAAAATGCAATTTTACATTCGAAAAGGCGCAAATATATGAAGATATCGGGAAGAGTCAGTCATCTGAGCAACCTTTTATGTCTAATATATATCTAAATTCCTACAGGACGTTCTTGCGATATTTGTTAACGGTTTTCCAGAAAAATGGGCCCAAAAAAGTTCAGTACAAGAAAAGCCCGTTTTTTACTTATTTTTTACATCAAATGACAACTTAGCCGTTTTATACACAGAAAAGTAAAGTATGAGTTCATTTTTATTGTTGGATTTTAAAAAACCCATTGGATTTTCTTAAGATTTTCCCTTACCATTTTAAAGAAATAAGCCCTAATATGAAGTAAGATTAAAAAAAAAATAAATAAAAATGTACCTAACATTTTTTTTTTTTTTTTTTTTTTTGAGTCAAAATTATTCATAGAATTGGATTTAGCGTTTGTTTAGGTCAGTGGTACACAGCGTTAGCAAAACTATCGACATAAGCAGAACATTGATAATATAAAATAAAGATATCCTGATATATAGAATGTTGGAAATGCCTGTAAGTTACACAAAAGTTGTCGAATTATGAAGTTGTTTAATATAAGTATATCTCTAAGAACGATTTATAAGTTAAAAGAAAAATTTAAAGTTTTTGTTGAACTAAATTTTCTGTTATCTTCATAGAAGTTCGGTACAATCGCTTTTACGGTAAATCCGAGTGGATTTACCGAATTTAATTGAAATGGCAATCTAGTATTGTATATTTTAAAGTTGCAACTTGAAGTCTTACAGAAAAAGTAAATACAGACTTTTACTTACAATATCTTGCCAAATACGATGCCACTCGCGATTATTACCCATAGTGTCCTCTGTGAAGGATATTCGAATCGGAAGGTACACTCGATATAGGCCAGAACTTTTGATTGTTATCTTATTGTTTAAATTTTGGTTGTATTAATTATAGTTATTGGATTTTCCTTAAATTTAGTGAATTTATTATTTGCATATTCTTCGCATATTCTTGTTTTTGAGAAATACTTGAACGCAAGTTTTTAACTTTTTGAAAAATATTATTATTAGGTTCTTCATATTCTAATAATAATATTCTTCATATTCTTGTTTTTTGAGAAATGCATACTTGAACGCAATTTTTTAACTTTTTGAAAAATATTATTATTAGGTTTTATATATCATTAATCAAAAGTGGTACCGAAAATACTACATATATTCTCAATTTGGATTCTTCAAATATTTCTCAACAACGCCCTGTCTAAGTGTTTCTTTATAAAATAACAGGTTAAGACCACGATTTTTTTTCCTATTTCAAGATAAAAAACAAATTTAACGAAATTTATAATTTCGTCAAGACACCTCATCTCATCAGAATTGACAAAAATGTTATACTCAAACTCTTAGTAACTGAGTTTTCCATTCGATGGGTCTCAATTGACTTAACAATTGTTGTTAAAAAGTGTTTTGAAGAAATAATAGCCATAATAAAGATACGAACAAAGTTCTTAAATTTCATGTTTGGGAGTGTTTTTTTTTAAACATCAAAATGAGAAAAACAATTTGGATCGTTTCCTGGGGTTTTAAACAAATACTTTTAGACAGGGCTTCGTTAAGAAATATTTGAAGAATCCAAGTAGAGAAAATCATCTTTGGCACCACTTGTCCGAGATACAAAACCGAATATTCGTTTTTTTTAAAAAGTAAAAAAATTGTAGTCAAGTATACATTTATCAAAAACAGGAAAATGCATTTTTGCAAAATATGCAAATTATTGATTCGCCAAATTTAATGAAAACCACAACACTATAATCAATACTACTAAAATTTAGAATATCTGATAACAATCAAAAGTTTTCTGGTATCTCGAGTGTAGTTTTAGATTCGAATAACCTTCACACAGGAAACTGCGGCTAAAAATCGACGATGGCATCGTTTTTATCAGGATATTGTTAGTTAAAGTCTATACTTACTTTTGCTCTAAGACATATGTAGTTTTTTTTACAAAAATCAAGTCATTTTGAGATCGTTATTTTTTACAGTTTTTCTCAAAAAACAAGTTTGTCCTTGCGGGAGAGGAAGACATCCTTTTATCTTCCAAAAATCTTTTTGGGTGATCTTGAAAACCCCATGCAACTGAGATCTTTGAGACCTTGAACGACTTTGAAAAGGTATTGAAACCTTCTTCAGAACCTATAATTAAGTTTAATTAGAAATATATCCGCAAGAGGTTGCTTTTCTACATTTTTTAAAAGTTTCGTTACTTTTGACACTTATAAGTCAGATTTGACAGTTTAAATGTCTTACAAAAAGTTTTTTAGACTGTTTACTTTCAACATTTTGTACATTGTTCACAAATTGGTTAGTTTAAATAGTAAAATTTAGATTTATCGGACATAACCTTTAAAATCCTGTAAATTATCATAAAAAGCAAAGGCGGCCAAGTCGCCGAAAAATCTTTGCAACTCCAAAAAAGCTTCTCCATCAACTTCAACAATATAAAAACTTCTTAAAAAAAAATTTTTATCAACAAGAAAATTTTGCAATCATTGAGAGTGATTCCCGAATTTAGAGCTTTTTTGATAATGTGACTGTCCATTTTTTTAATTATTTGTACATTTTTTCATTTTAAAACATATTTCCAGTTTAATAATTTTTGTAAACTTAAGTACTGTTTTTAATTTTATAACTTTTTAAATTTTGATACTTTTTCAATGTTGGTTCTATTAAAATTTTCTATTTTTTATTATATTTTTTACAATTTTTATTACATAAAATTTTTTTTTTATTAATTTATAACTCTTCATTCTCAAATAAATTGTACGGTAACCTGACAGTTTTTTTTGTGTAACGTAACCAGTCCCGAATTATTGCAAATTTTGCTTATTTCATTCTATTTTTTTAATCAAATTAATTTGTCAGTCTTTTTTTTGACACTTTTTCTCTGACATTCTAAAAAATACCGGTAATTACTTAAGCAAAAGAGCAGATTTTTGAAACTTGCGCAATAGCCTCTAAACATACTTTCAAAATCATGTGACGTAGCAGTGCACTTTAAACGCTTATAATTCCTAAACTATAAAATAGTTAAACAGATATAAAATAAAAAGTTCAGCAAGTTATATCGAGAGCAGAAAAAATTTTCAATTATTACATATTTTTACCGAAATATGAGCAAAAATATACGTACGGTTGTAACGTGCCAGTCTTCGTTCTGCCCATTTCTGCCCATATATTTTTTTTTTATGTTAAATAAATGGGTATCTGACGAAATAATCATGTGTGCAATTAGGGTTGCATTTGTGTTTTCCCTAAAATTTTTTCAAGGGTATGGCTTAAACGAGCATACCTAATATTCTTGTGAGTAGCTTCTAAGCATCGTTAGATGAAAATCCTGCAAAAAAAGTGATCTTTTACTGTATCTTCTTTGTTTGAAAGTGTATGGACGAAGTAATAAAAACGTTGCTTTTGCAAATGTAACTAAAAGAAATGCAATGAAAATGTTTATGAAATATGAAAACTTTTAAAGAGTTAAAAATATAAAATTTCAATATAATTTTTTTTTTTGCAGCGAAGAGCTTTTGGCCTCCTTTTTTAGATAAAAGTAAATATTTAAGACCTTTTCTGTAAAAAATAAATAAAAATAGAAATGGTGAGGTACGCATAAATTCTTTTTAATTTTTGTGCAAACATATGATAAAGTCTGAAATAAAGCATTTTTACTGATTTGTGGGTGGTAAAAGGGGGTGTGACACTTTTTTCCTAAGTCATTTCGCACTTGAAACAAATCCACTGCCAAAATTTTAGCTTAAAGATGCAGTCTTGTTCGTCGGCTAAGAAAATAGGTTGTTTTTGGGAATTTCTCGTAAGCTTGCTATGAAAGATATGTTTTTAAAAACTGTTAAAGATGATAAATAAAATAAGAGAAACAAAAACTTTGTTTTTATTTATTTATTTATTATTAAATTTATTTTTTTCAGTTGTTTTACACAAAATTCGTACATAAACGGAACGCCATTATTCCGTTCCGTTCCATAATTCCGCTTCCACACGATATCTCGGCAACGGCTTATCTGAAACAAAAAACAAAAATATTTTAAATTTTGTATGACAATGACTATAAAATACAGTATTGATATTAATTTTTAACAATTGAAGCACAGTCGCAAATAAATTTGCACGCGATATTTTTTTAGAGTGTTTTTTTGGTGAATACCTGTAAAAATGACTCTCTTATGTTATATAAAGTACTGAGTAAGTAGTTGTGCAGTTTGGGGTATTTTTATCGAATACCCCAAAAAAAAAAAACAAAAAAATTGCTTGTAAAATGAATAAAAGTGAACAATTACAATTTTGTTGCTTACAACTTTATTCGCGGCTGTGCTTAAATTTTTTCTAATTTTAAGTAACAAAATTACGTTCGATCTTCGCTGGTTATCGAACAACGAGTATCGAAAGTTAAGTTCTTATTATGAGCAATGCAACCCTATCGAAATGTTCGTTGCTCATCGAAATTTCAGTCAAATAGGATTTTGCTTTCGATGCGATGCGTGCTTAGCAATTATTGTTAAAAATTTAAGTATTTTGTGATTGTGTTTTCCTTTTTAAAGACTAAAAACGAACTGTTTTTGTAATTTCTATGCAGGTCTAAGGTGGTAAGCAACAAATCACAATTAGAAAAACTGGTCTTATTGATGGAGGCAAACTTTGACTGCAAAGGATATTTGTTCCAAAGTTCAGACGACAAAGACATGGAAAGAACTCACGCTGGAATTAAATTGCTTAGAACCACCAGTTAGAACAGCAAAGTGGCTGAAGATATGCTAAATAAAGCGTTTCTCAACCCTTTTCTATGGAAATCTTATGGAAATTATTTTCGTCATAGTTATAACTTTTTTGTCTTATTTTTTGCAATCAACTTTCAAACCAATCGTATTTATTTGAAATAAAACAACAATCACCTGATAGAAATGTACTACCGTGAACAAACAAAATTAACGAAATTCACAATAGCGCTACTCTTTGTCGAAAGCACGTTATAATACCAAATGCAAATTCGTTCGATCAGGCCATTCGACTACAGTCGAAGATCGAACGCAGCACATAATAAGGGCCATAATTAAAATAAATATATTACCATGATAATAGTCTAGTTTTTGAGTATTTATGCGTAGAATATGTTGTTAAAAATTTAGAAGGATTGCTTTGAAAGGCGACATACAGCACATAATTCTGTTTTAATTTAACAGAAGGTGTTAGTATAAGCTTATCAAAGTGGATGGTACTGCAGAAGCCACAGAAGACTACTGATGAGTTGATGTAGCTATCAACAAAACAGCTGTCTTGTCTGCTTGGTGGTTTGTTCTGCAAAGAACTTATTGTTGTTGCAACCTGTTGCTTCATGAACTTAATTGGCATTAAGCTTATATATAATTCTAAAAAATATTATTTTTTTAGAATTATTAAAAACAATATTAGAAGGACCCCATTTTTAGTACATTTGCTGACATTAACCATATAAACTTAATAACCAAAATTTAATTTTATACGATAAGGAATGTCAGTGAAATACCATTTTGGGATTAGATTTCACAAAGAATCGGTACAATCTTGTAAATTGTTTGACGGATACTGCAAAACAATTGAACGTTCTTACGATATTTGTTAACATTTATGCGGGAGTCTGAGGGAGTTTTTTGTTTTACTGCTTCAATTGGATAATGTTTTTAATTTCTTATATTTTGGACCATTTTTTAAATCCTGTAATAAGCTCAATTTAAAAGTTTTTCTGTAAAATAATGAAAACTGTTCATACTCTTTAATAGTTTTTACAAAAATCTATCTATAGTGATAAAACTTTTCTGTTTGTTTGTTTGTTTGTTTGGCCTTTATACAAATCTAAACGGCTCAACGGATTTTGCTCAAACTAGGTATACATATTAAGTGCATCCCAACTTAAAATGTTACATACTTAGTTTTTGCCACGCCCCCTCTGCAATTTTTCAACTAACGGTAATTTTGTTATTATAAAACTTTTTAGTATAGGAGATTTTTTTGTATTTAATTTTAAAAAATTTCTGTTCTTTTGACATCAAAAAAACTGACATATCTTTAAAATTGGAGAAATTTTCAGTACAACGACTTTTTCATAAAACATCGTTGCCTAAGAATGAGAAAAAAACGACATGAAAATCAAAGTTTGGTCTTTCGATGCAAATATCTCCGCTGTCCATTAATATATTTCATTCAAATTTTTTTTGTTCAAAAGTTCAATAAAATTACTTCACAAAAATAGGTTGAACTGTACCGTTAAGTCAGTGTATATATGTTTTATGATTATGTCAAAAAAGGTCCAAAATATTGACTTTTTACTCAAAAAATGACTCAAAAATTGTTGTTGTTGTAAAAATGAAATCAATTAAAAATTGCACATCTGGCTACCTTTCATATGACATAGCATTTATTTGCAAAAATTCTTCCAGCTAAGCGCAAAAATTATTTTACTGTTTTTGTCATCAAAACAACAAGGGTATACCCCCCCCCCCCCCTTTGATTTTTTTCGCGAAATTTATTTTTTCCAAAATGTTGTTTTTATATTTTTTACAAAAAAGTCAAGTCTCAAAAATAATTTATGTGAAAAAATTACCCCAATAGCTCTACATGTGTACCTAGATATTGAGTTCACATGTGTATATAAAATCTTACTTTTTGCCTCCCCACCCCCCTGTTAAATTTGTTTTGTTTTGATTTGTCATTATTCTCACTATTGCTTCACCGTTGTCACTCAGTTGTTTATCATTGGTACTTTAAATGTTCTATATATATCACTGTATCATCGAAAAGATGACTGTGAATAAGAATGCTGTAAAAGCTAATTTTTTCATGTTTAATGTGTTATTTGAACTATATTGTTGAAAGTCAAATTTCCACGCCAATTAAATGTACCGACATATTGAAGACAGCAAAATTTTGACAATTTAACTCTCCAATCATGGTTGTAAGCTTGGCTGCATTGAAAAAATTTTTCGGTTCAATTGCATACTAACCGAAAGTATGCTGAAAAGTGTGCTGGAAAATATTATAAATTAGGAATATGTACTGCACTACCGACACGATTCCAATATATTAGAAAAGTCGGTAAATGTTATCCAATTTAGTTCTTTTCGCACACAGCGTAAACTTGCAGCAAATAACATAATAGCACTTCTTGCACTGTTCTTGCAAATTTTTCAGCTGGATTTATGTCGATCTGTTAACGTCGATAATATTGCTACAGGATGCTGCATATTTTATATTAAAAATTAAAAATCGACTGCTTTCTTAACTTGCACCTATTTGCTAATTTACATTAAAAAACGACTGTACAATTTTTCGTATAAAATAGGAATTCAGAAGATTTAAGAAATTGCATCAACTATCAGACTCAATTTATATTAATATTTTATTTAGAGACAATCCAATTGTTATTTTCCAACTGAAAAAACTACTAAAAAATTTTAGGAAGATTTTTATAAATTTGATTTTCATTAGCGAAGTGCAAGTAACATGCTTACCAGTAACCAGTAAATTCAGTTTAGAACTAAAAAAAATTTTTTGATTGTAAAAAACAGTGATAAAAATTATTTCTTCGTTAAAAAAGCTTGGTAAACAAAACATTACAAAAACATTTTATCGAGAAGTGTATATTAAAATGTTTATATAAATGACTCTCGAGTAACACCGGGTATATCAGCTAGTCAGAAATAAAATTGTTTTGATTTTTTGCAAAATGTGTTTACAACAGTTTTTTTCCTAGATGCTAAAAAAAAAAATCTACAAATTGTCAAAGAGAAGTGATTTGAAAGGGTAATAGAATCCACAAATTTTATTTTTTTTTTACTTAGAATTTGGATTTATTTCCTTTAAAGTTTCCTTTGTAGGGTTTCGAGACAAAAACATTTTTGACTTAAAATTTCCATTTTGTAGGGTTTCGAGACAAAAACGTTTTTGACTTTTTGTCTACTACACGATCTACTGTGTGACGGGTTGCTTATTTTCACTGATATCAAAGTTTCATTTTATATGATGACATAAAACATACATCTCCCCTGTGTTCGCTCTTCAGTTCAAGACAAAACAGTTACATAAATAGCTGAAGCTACTCAAAATCTAATAGAAGCTGCACAAAAAGCTTGAAAAACTTATTCAATTGCTCAAGCTCAAAAACTTATGATTATTGAAAAACTTTTCAATAATATTAAATAAGATAGCTCCAAGGTGCATTAAAAATACTCATGTTTTGAGAAAAGTACTCTTTTGTATGTTAAAGCTAGGCAGTTGGCAAAAAGTTATTTAATAGTCTAAACCGACTCACTACAGCTCTAAAAGTTTTCACGTAATTTCTTGACAAAATACATATTCAAAAAATTTCCCCTCTTAAAATAATCTGTCTGTAGCAGCAAATATTTTGTGCGCCCATAAATTGCCTAAACTTCATTACATGGTATTTTTATGGTCTCTCAGTATGAAATTTAATGTTTAATTTCACGATATACACAGATTATCGTGCCAGAATCGCCCATAAGTCGGCATTTGTTTTTGTTCCTTCTCGTTCATCTTCCCACCCACTCCACGTAGTAATTACAAAATAATTCCTAGTAGACTCAACTCTGAATAAAATAAAAAGTGACTTTACATTAAAGTAGATCAGCAGTAGCTTAATAGCTACACAGGCTGACTTATTTTTCATATTTCTCTATTTTCTTTTTTTTTTGCGCTTGTGTTTTTTGCTTGTCTTAGATTACATTTTCGCGTTTTGTGCTTTAATTTTCCAAAAACAGAAGCCTCATTTATATATTTGCTTCTGTGCTTCATTTCAACCAATTAATCATAATTGTGGGTAGCTCTTAACCACAAGCTCGAAATTGCTTCTTGCCACTTATAAATTTAATCAAGGACGCCTTAACTGTGCGTTGACTTGATGGCTGTCGCTGAGTCAGTGACTTCGGTCAAAACTTGGTTATTGAAAATAAGAATAAATAACACTATGCGACAATTCAATGGTCATGGAATCTAACGAAAAAGCGGCCAACACAGATCGATGGTACTGATCTAGACCAACAAAACCCTAAAAGGGTTTTGCAAAGTTAGCTCGCTTTTAAAAGATATAGGCATTGAAAGCTTGCGCCTTTCAGAGTATTTTTTAAAAATGAAGTGCTCATAAGGGCGTATCGAACTAAAAATTCTTTTTTTAGTTTCTCATTCTAAGAGGTCTCCAAAGTTCCATAGATTGGCTTCCCAAAAAAAGGATGTCTCCCTCTCCCTCAAGACCAAAGTTGTTTTGTGAGAAAAACAGTAAAAATTAACGGTCTATAAATGCATTGATTTTTGTAAGAAAAACTACATATGTCTTAAAGCAAAAGTAAATATAGACTTAAACTAACAATATCTCGGCAAACAAGATACCACTCTTGATTTTTACTCACAGTGTCCTGTGTGAAGGATATTCGAATCTTAGGGTACACTCAAAATAGCACTGAACTTTTGATTGTTATCTGATTGTGTTAATTTTAGTGGTATTTATTAAAGTGTTTATGTTTTCCTTATATGTATTTGGTGTATTTAAAATTTGCACATTTTTTGCCTATGAATTTACTGTTTTTTGAGAAAAGCATACTTGAATGCAATTTTTCAACTTTTTGAAAAAAATTTATATAAGGCTTTATATCTCGGGCATCAGAAGTGGTAAAATAATTTTCGCTTTTTTAGTTCTTCAGATATCTCCTTTAATGTTATTATATTTTTTTAAAACACATCTTAAGAGCAATTGTTAAATCAATTGAGACTCATCGAATGCCAAGCTCAGAAATTCAAAATTTTAGTTAAACATTTTGGTAAATGATTAGGTGAAGTGTTTTGACGAAATAATAAATTTCATGCTTAGCAGAAAATTTTTTTTAAAAAATTGAAACACAAAAAAGAATCGTGGTCTTAACCTGGTGTCTTGAAAAAATACTTTCAGACAGTGTTTCGTTCAGAAATATTTTAAGAATCCAAAATCAACAAAATTATCTTCGATACCACTTCTGATGTCAAAAAAAAAACCTTACCTTAATTTTTTTGAAAAACTTATAAAATTGCATTCAAAATACATGTCTTGAAAACAAGAAAATGAATTTGCGAAAAATATGCAAATATTCAATTCGCCAAATTTAAAGAAAACTTAAACACTTCAATCAATAACACGAACATTTAGACAATCAGAGAACAATCAAAAGTTCTGTGCTATTTTGAGGAGCTCTCACACAGGACAATGAGTGAAGAAGTCGAGAGTTGCATTTTGTTTGGCGAGATATTCTTAGTTAAAGTCTGTATGTAATTTTGCTAAGACATATGTAGTTTACCCTACAAAAATCAAAGCATTACATATCGTTATTTTTTACTATTTCTCTTAAAAAAAACTTTGTCCTTGTGTAAGAGGAAGACATCCTTTTTTCTTTTTATTTTTTTTTAAGATCTTGACCACTATCCAACTTTTGAGACCTCTTAGAGTGTTAAATTCGAAAAATTTGTAATTCGATATGCCTTAATGAGCACTTTATTTTTAAAAAATACTCTGCAAGAGGCAAGCTTTTAATGCCTATATCTTTTAAAAGCGAGCTAACTTTGCAAATTCCTTTTAGGTTTTTTTACTATACACTAGTACTATCATCCTGTGCTATCCGCTTTTCCGTTAGAAAAATGTGTTGCACAGTGTAATCTTTTATTGTCTAGACTTTTTGTTAGTATTTTTGTTTGCTTTTTAGGTTTCTTATATAGCGGTATATTTTCCATTCAATGCTTATTTAATACACATCAAAATCAAGTTTTTAAATAAACTTTTATTTAATTTTCAGTTGATTTAAGCAGCCAATCTTCTTAATTGTGTTGATGATGTTCATAAAAAACTGAAAAAAATTTCATTAAACTTATTTTGGTTTTGTTTTTTTTATTTCTATCATACTTCAAAATCATGCGTTTTGTTTATTGCACACAAGTTCTTAAATATTACAGATGTTTTTAATAAACAAACTCTACCTTCTTCTAAAGCCAAAGCATATATCAGCTTCTATTTGCCCTGGCAGAAACCTTTTCAAAAAGACTTTACGTAACTGAGGAGTGCTTGAACTAAACAGTATAAAACTGTTTGTCTCTGAAACAGTTCACATGGAAAATTTTCATTTTGCTATAAAAAAGGTATAACTTTTGAAGTGTTTGAAATTTTAACTACTTGAAATGCAGTGTGATGAAAATTATTAAAAAAAAAACAAACTGGAAACTACGATCCTGAACATGTGCCTCTCTGTTCCGCCACTACTACTACACTAAATAAAATCCTCTGTAATTGTATCCGTCCTAACATACATAATGTAGGTGTAAAAAACTTGTCTACATTTTAGAAGCATCTAAGTGTTATCTTGTTCAAGAACAAAAACAATAAGTTTTCTTGTATAAGTAGGCAAAACAATTCGTATAAAAAGACAAATAAAACTAAGAAACATAAATAAAGAAACTAAAGCACTTGACACAAAAACTTTCTCTTGGCCAGACGTGACTAGGATGAACTTGTCGATTTATCCAACATTGGTGTAAGTATGTATACAAAGTATGTTTGTAAAGATGCATGAGTATCATCTGCAATATATTGAACTTTATTTATGTCTTGATTAAATTTGATGCTGGCCCTCTTCTATCACTCATGAATAATTTTTTTGATGTGACGTTACATCTTACATTTAGGTTGCCAAAAATTGTAAGGTAAGAACGTCACGGCGTGACACCCAATTATAACATGCTAAGTGCAAGAGCAACGATAAAAGTTATTGCACGATTTTGAAGGTTTATTCTTTTACCTCATGATAATATTAAAAAAACGTAAGTTTGAATTCTTACTCACTGCCTTAGCAACTATGCTGCTTCCACGAGGGCAATTCGAGAAGTCAGTGTCTTTTTGAATTTTCTGCGTTGTAACTTTAAATGCAACACTGATTCTGTAAACTACCATCTGTTAATAGACCACTGACAAATTTTGAGCAAGCTACGTAATTTTTTTTTTGTTTGACGGCCATTGAAAGCAGACAATCTCGTGTATTACAACGATAATGAAAAAAAGTGAATTTTGTGTACTTGCAAAGCAATATTTTTTGCATAAAAAATCATCACTGAAACCAAAGAAAGGCTTGAGAAATGCTAAAGCATCTCTGTACCATTAATTTTAATGGTTTCGAAGTAGTTTACTGAATTTCGTTGCAGTCGTGCCAACACAGGTGACGCTGAACGTTCAGGTTGCCCAAAAGAGGTCGTCACGACAGAAATCGTCTATAAAATCCATAGAATAATATTGGACGGTTGGACGGGAAACTGGGGGCGATGGATCAATGTAACATGTCTGACTGTCTCAACCTGGCGAGGCCAGCATAATCTTTGTGAAATCGCCTCAAGTCGACTCAAACCTCCACGTGGTGTTTCCTGGGCAACGTCAAAACTGACAACCGTTAGTTTGGCGGCTAATCTGAGCGGCGGGCCTCCCTAGGCTTAAAATAGGTTGTGCGTCGGGTTTGAAGCCCACCCGTAAAAACCCATTTCAATGAAAACACAAAAGAATAGAAGAAAACTGATCCCCAAATCTGATGACGACTACCGCAAACGAAAAACTGATAATGATTTACGGATATGCACCTGGAATGTCCGAACCCTTAATTGGGAAGGTGCCTCTATCCAACTGACTGATGTCTTGGAAAGATACAAAGCTGATATCACTGCTATCCAAGAAATGCGATGGAAGGGACAGGGTTGCATTCGGCATGCACCCTGTGATATCTACTACAGGGGCCATGCAGAGAAGCACGAGTTTGGATGCAGATTTGTAGTTGGCAAGAGACTACGGCCCCACGTCCTGCGATTCACACCTGTGAACGAACGACTTGCCATAATCCGCATCAAGGTTAGGTTTTTCAATATAAGCCTAATATGTGCGCACGCTCCGACAGAAGACAAGGACGATGAGATCAAGGAAATTTTCTACGAGCGCCTTGAAAATGCTTACGAGCGCTGCCCCCGCCACGACGTAAAAATCGTGCTTGGTGACTTCAACGCTAAGGTGGGCAAGGAAAATATTTTTGGTCCAACGGTCGGAAAGTTCAGCCTCCACGACAACACCTCCGATAACGGAATGAGGCTGATTGACTTCGCCGCAGCACGAAACATGGTCGTAAGTAGCACTAGATTCAAGCATCTCAATATTCATAAAGCCACCTGGATGTCCCCTGATCAAAAAACAAAAAATCAAATTGATCACGTTTTGATCGACGGAAGGCACTCTTCCAGTGTATTGGATGTACGCACGATCCGTGGTGCAAACATTGACTCGGATCACTATCTTGTTGCAGCCAAGATCCGTACACGTCTGTGCGCAGCTAAAAATACACGCAACCCTACACAGAGAAAGCTAGACGTCGACAAGCTGCAATCGAAACAGACAGCCGATGCTTTCGCCACTCGACTCTCACTCCTACTTCAAAGCACTCCTCCAATCGATGATATATGCGCGCAGTGGACACACATTTCCAACTCCATGCGTGCGGCTGCTGAAGAGGTGATTGGCTACCAACGCCCTCGCCGAAACCAGTGGTACGACCAGGAGTGTCGCGACGCCACTGCAGAGAAAGACGCCGCCTACAAAGCCACCCTGCAGTCGGTTGTAACGCGCGCTGCTAAGAAGCGATACAAAGAAAAGAGGAGGGAAGAGAGACATATTTTCAGGCGGAAAAAAAGAGAGGCAGAAAAGCGCGAGCAGGAGAAGATTGAGATGTATGGTGACAGGAATGAGGCCCGAAAATTTTTCGAAAAAATAAGACGCCTTGCCGATGGTTTTAAAACCGGGGCCTCTTCCTGCAAGGATGAAAACGGGAATCTAGTGACAGATGTCCAGAGTACACTGACGTTATCGAGGGAACACTTCTCTAAGCTTCTAAATGGCGACGCTGGCAACAATCCCGCCAATAGAGATGATATTCCGGAAACCCCAATTGCGGATGACAGCGTCGAGGTTCCGCTGCCCGACTATGATGAAGTTCTGACAGCTATAGCTCGGCTCAAAAATAACAAAGCCGCGGGAGCTGATGGCTTACCTGCTGAGCTGTTTAAGAATGGAGGCGAAGCTCTACTTAAACGCATTCACGAGCTTCTATGCAGAATATGGTCGGAAGAATGCATTCCGAACGATTGGAATCTCAGTGTGCTCTGCCCAATCCACAAGAAAGGCGATCCCACTATCTGTGCCAATTACCGTGGGATAAGCCTTCTTAATATCGCATATAAGGTCCTGTCGAGCGTTTTATGTGAAAGATTGAAGCCCATTGTAAACGAACTGATCGGACCTTATCAGTGTGGCTTCAGACCTGGAAAGTGCACCATCGACCAGATTTTCACGCTACGACAAATCTTGGAGAAGACTCAAGAAAAACAAGTCGACACCCACCATCTTTTTGTCGACTACAAAGCCGCCTTCGACAGCCCAATAAGGAAGGAAGGAATTTGGTATTCCTGCAAAACTAATACGACTTTGCAGGATGACACTGAGCAACACCAGCAGCGCAGTTAAAATCGGGAAGGACCTCTCCCCACCATTTATTACCAAACGAGGTTTCAGACAAGGAAATTCCTTATCGTGCGACTTTTTCAACCTAATGATGGAAAAGATCATCCGAGCTGCTGATATGAGACGTAGTGGCACAATATTCTACAAGAATGTTATGCTGCTTGCGTATGCTGATGACATAGATATCATTGGCCATAATACGCGCGAAGTCAGTGCAGCATTTTCCAAATTAGAAAGAGAGTCAAGTCGAATGGGTCTGTCAGTGAATGCAGATAAGACGAAATACTTAGTGTCAACAAACGAACAGTCCCAGCGTCTTGGAACCCACGTTACCGTTGACAATACCTCCTTCGAGGTTGTGAAGAACTTCGTTTATCTGGGATCCAGCATTAATTCAACCAACGACATCAGCATTGAGATCAAACGAAGAATAACTCTTGCCAACAGGTGTTACTTTGGGCTCAGTAGGCAATTGAGAAGCAGAGCCCTCTCTCGACGAACGAAAATCACGCTCTATAAATCGCTCATCATGCCCGTCCTACTTTACGCATCACAAACCTGGACGCTGAGCAGTTTAGATGAAAAGACTTTAGGAGCATTCGAGAGAAAGATTCTTCGTAAGATCTACGGACCAATCTGCGTCAATGGCGAGTACCGAATACGGTGGAATGATGAACTGTATGAGCTGTACGCTGACATCGACATAGTCAAGCGCATTAAAATCGAGCGGCTTCGCTGGCTTGGTCATGTTCAGCGCATGAAAGACGATGCTCCAGTGAAGAAAACATTCGATTCGGTACCCAGCGGCGGTCAACGCAGAAGAGGACGACCGCATCTTCGTTGGAAAGACCAAGTAGAGGACAACCTGACGAAGCTTGGAATTTCCAACTGGCGCCAGCAAGCGAAAGACAGAAATGGCTGGCGCAAATTCTTAGATGAGGCCAAGACCGACATACGGTTGTAGCGCCAACTAAGTAAGTAAGTAAGTAAGGTTGGAGAAAGAAAGTGCGTAAGGTGGCTGTAGTTCGCATCCCCACTGAGCGGTTACATCATATTTCACACAAGTATTTGCACATGAAAAAGTAATCCGCTAAATGGGTGCCGAGATCGTTTACACTCGACAGCCGTGTGACCACTTCAAAGGAGTGTTTGGCGATGTTCAACCACAATCCGAAAGGATTTGTGCACCGTAAACGAAACATGAATACATCACAACACACCAGAGACCAATGAACAGTCTAATCAATCCAAAAAAGGCCAGAGTTAATCTGTTGGCCAGCAGAAATAATAGCGAATATGCACCAAAGAAGGCCAGAGTTAATCTGTTGTCCAGCAAGGTCATGGCATCAGTTTTTTAGAATGCATGCAGAGTCATTTATATCGATTACCTTGAAAAGATTAAAACGATCATCGGCGAATATTATTCACAGCTGTTAAACAGATTTGACATTGATTTGATGCCAAAACGACCGCATTTTGCTTAGAAAAAGTGACAACGTACCGGCACACACGGTTTTAGTCGCTATGACAAAAATTAATAAATGGGGCTTCGAACTGCGACTCCATTTACCAAATGCTTTAGATTTAGCCCTCTGCAGCCTGAAAAAATGCTCAAACCTGAAAAAATGTCTCGGCGGTAAGAAATTTGTGTCGAATGAAAACGTCATCACTAAAACAAACGCCTTTTTAGAGAACCTTGATAAAACCTATTATGATATGCGAAAGGGACAAAAATTTTAAAAACGCTGGACCAAATATATTGATTGTGCAGTAGGGTGGATCCAAAAAACGTTTTTTTGTCTGATCGAATTCTAATAGTACACAAAAGTTGCGGACTTATGCCAATAATGTCTGTACAAAATATTAACTTAATTGGATAATATCTTCTGTCTCAAACCTTGGCCCAAAGTTTGTCCATACCATTTATATAGGAAAAAAGTGTTCTTTGTTTGGAAAAAGTCATCATTATTTTTTTTTAGTGTAAATTGTAACAAAGCGAGTACGCATCTCATTTTTTAATTAATTGCTTGTAACAATGACTTATCAAACATAATAATTGGACAAAATCTACAAGAGTTGCAATACTTTCTGTCCCAAAACTGGCCTCAAATATTCAAAATGTTGGTCTAAAATGTCACATTTAATTTTGTTGCTGCCAAGTACAAAAGGCTTTATAGCAGATTACATAATTTTTATATAGTCATATATGCAAATACTATATAGTAATAGTAGCTATTGTGTAGCTCTCAGCTCACTTGTTATAACTAATGTGACCCAGAACCTACCACGTGGAGGTGGCTACACTTCAGGTTCCACCCGAGCCCTCTCCAACCACCCAACCATGAAGAGCTTTATTTTTTTTTTTGTATTTTTTTTGTATTTTTTTTTTGTATAATTTTTTTATTGTATTTTTATATAATGTTTTTTTTAATAAATTTAAATTTTTAAAGTAGAGTTAATCTGTATCAGTGTCAGTTATATCGGCGAGAAAATAATCGGATTTTGTTTCAAATATAGGCAGTCGTTTTCGAGACTGTAAAGTTGACCTTATCTGTCGGTCTCTAGCTTCCTGGCCGCATACTGTGCTTGCTGCCTCTGTTACTAGTTTTACTGTCCGTTCAACAGCCACTGTGTGACACGGGAACTTACAAAAATCCCAATCGACAAACAGTTCGTTACCTGATAACTTTTGCATGAATTCATCATCAGACACATGATCCAAAACTGGAGGCGATGTTTCGTCAAGGCTTCCAGTCAATTATCTTAGAATAATGTGTAGCCTTAAAATTTACGGAAGGCACAATATTGTGGCGAACAACTCCACATGATTTAGAGCGAGCCGTTTCTCTGGCCTTCAAAATAATTTTAAGCGCATCTTGGCGTATATCTGTTCTGATGTCTGTTATCATGCTAAGAAGGATATTTTCTAGCAATGCGAAGAATGCGTTCTGCTGAATCGAGCGATTCACAACGATGCGATATGCAGGTGGCTGGAATCTTGATCGTTGTATGATCTCAAAGAGATGCCTGGAACCATCTTTGATTGATTCATCCCTTTTGTTTTAAACCACATGGGAACGTAAACTTTAAGTAAATACTTAACAATGTGTTGAAATTTCGCCGATGGTGTGCGTGTAGAAACGTATAATCTTAAAACACGGTTTGCAGTGGTAAGCCATCGAGCCTTGTTAATCTTACCTGGGTCTCGGCATTGGAGGTCATTTGTACAAACACCTGATGCCACTGTTAGGCTTAGACAATTAGAATCAAAGTCAGGTAAATCGCATTTGACAGCTGTATATTTAGCGATAGGCCGTGTCTCGCAATCTGTCAAATTGGATCCAATTGGTCCTATAAAAGAATTCGGTCCAGAAGCAGTACCATCGATGGTCCCAAACAAACTTCGAAACGGTAGCTCGTTGAAATGAATAAGGCATACCATCCATTGCAGTGGCCGCTTAAGCTTTTCTTCTAACTTCCTTACCACTCCCCCGGTCCAACCAGTACTTACATTGGTCCCGTCACATCCTAAAAGCAAAAACTTTGTCAGACCCCCACTAAATTCTTTGCAAGCATATTCATAAATGGCATTGCACTTATCTAGAGCGCTTCCTGATTGAGGGGTTACGTGGCCTACATATGAAGAATTTGGCTCGGCTACAAGGGAAATATGCTCCTCCTTGATTGTTCGTCGGTAATACTTTGTACCGTGCTTAATTTGAGACATGGTGCTATCTTTACGACCGTCAAAGTAAAGGCCTGTTATCGGACCATAATTTTTTGATCTGATATATAAATCTTCACCTGTTTTGAATTTATCACGTCTGATTTTGTTTCTTTCAGTGATCATTGCTGGTCTATCAGCGGCTATCAATCCTACATCTTTATATGCAGAGGTAACGATTGCAACTGCTGCTCTATCACTGACCCCAAAGCGTTGAGAAACGAGAACACTTTCTTTCAAATGTATTCTCATTTGAATATTTTTGACTGGTTGGTTACGTATTGGTGGTTTGTAAAGGTGACAGCCATCATCATTGTCGTTCTCAATTTCGGTAAGGCAGTCTATCTTTGGTAAATCGAGCGATGAAGAGATTTTTCTCTTTATTTTTCTTTGAGACAATTGCAAATTTCAAAATTTGAGCACTTACATGATGACACTCTTGGGATCGACGCCTTTTCGTATAAGGCTTCAAATTTTCCAGCCACAACATCTGAAATGGCAGCAAATGTTGGCTCCTTTTTCCCCACCACTTTCTAATCTCATAAGGCGCCGCACGTCAAGACAACATCTTATCACGTCTTCGTATGTCGGCAGCTGAGATCCAAGAAAGTCTTTTGGAATTCCAAAAATTGGGCAAGTGACTGCATGCCGTGAAGAAAATTTCGAGACTGACATTATGAAAGGAATTAGACTTTGATTTATAAATTTAAATAGAGGAAAACACTAACAAATACTCCGGAGTGAAAAGAGATCAAAACAACAGATTGCCTTGACTTTACTGTTGAGCTTTATTATTCAAATGCAAAGTAGCAGCCAAATCAATTTTACAATATAAATTCTTTTCTGCTTAAATTCTGGGAACAAGAAAATAAAAATTACAAGCAACAACAACATAAACGCACACGCAGGCTAGCATAGACGTCGATCGATTGTTCGCAGAAAACTGCAACAAACTAAGAATATTTGAATTTGTATTTTAACGATTTTTTCAATACAATAAGAAAAAACTATTTTTTCGAAAAGTAAAATATCACAATTCCTGTAGTTTTTGTCCAATTTTTCTGTTTGATAACTCATTGTAACAAGCAATTAATTGCAAAATGCTATGCGTACCAGTTTTGTAACAATTTACACTAAAAAAAAATTATGATGACTTTTTCCAAAAAAAGAGCACTTTCTCCTATATAAATGGTAATAACAAACTTTGGGCCAAGGTTTGAGACAGAAGATATTATCCAATTATATGAATATTTTGCACAGATACTATTGGCATAAGTCCGCAACTTTTGCGTGCTATTAGAATACGATCAGACACAAAATGTTTTTTCGATCCACCCTATTGTGCAGCGGCCGAAGCCTACTGGGTAGAGTGCGTGGCCCGTAAGATAAGGCACTGTGGTAGCCCGGGTTCAATTCCCAGCTCAGATAGAATATTTTTTCAATTGAATTAATATATCTATTGGTTCGCAACCTCTCTGCAACACCTCAGAGAGTAAAAAACTGCCATGTAAAGTTTCTTGAGAACATAAGCAGTTCGGAGTCGGCATAAATCTCATAGGTCCAGTTCTCGATAATTTGTGTTCAAACATTTAATAACACACACAAAAAAATTGATCAATATTAACTCGCTCAAAGTTCTTTCCTAGAGCTGAAATGGCTAATTTATATATAATTTTATATAAATGTATTGATCTATTTGTTGAGCAATAAAACGCTTTTTGACTGAAAAAATACCTTTTGTTTAAAAGTGCACTGACTTATCAAATTGCCTTACAAACCGGTTTTTTGTTGTTGTTGTTGTTCTTATCACAATTTTCCATCTTGAGGGTATGTTTGAAAAGCTTAGTATTAAGTTATATTGAATTTTAACTGTCCTACATTATTTATTATATTTCGTAAAAAACTTAACAATTTTTTATTGTGTTATGTCATGTAATACAAAAGCCACCAGAAATGGCTTCAGAAAAACCGATCTATTGGCTATCTATATACAGTGCCTCACAAAAGTGTTCGGAATTGTTATATTTTTAATTCATACTAATTTAAATCTTACCATATATAGACCAATTCAAATAAAAATCAACTAACTTATTTATTTTATGTATACATTTTCATTTACGCACAAAAAATAAAGCTTAAGAGAAAAACATTGTTGGAATATTCACATCAAAAACAACATATCAAAAAAATCAGCTCACAAGAGTATTCGGAATTTAATATAAAATAATGAAAAAATAAAAAAATATTAATTTTAATAGCGTGTGCCGTAACCTTTGAGCTTAATGACTTCCTTAATGCGATTTGGCATCCACAGAGCCAGCTTCCGAGTTCTTTCAGATGTAATTTTCGCCCATTCTTCTGTAATGACTCGTTTTAATTGTTTTTTTGATGTGTTAGGATGCTTTCGAATAAATTGCTCCAAGTCCACCCATAAATAGTCGATCGGGTTGAGATTCGGCGGCTGAGGAGCTGTTCCCAAAATACTTGGCTTATTGTAAAGCATCCATAGTCGCGTATTTTGAGCTGTTTGCTTCGGGTCGTTATCTTGTTTAAATATATAACGACCCAAAAGCCCAGATGCCTGCTTCCAAATTGCCTTTTAAAATTTGAATATACTGCTGATGGTTCAATTTTTCAGTTATAATCTGGATGTTGCCAACTCCATTTGCTCTCATACACCCCCATAGCATGACGTTACCACCTCCATGTTTCACAGATGGGATTTTATTTTTTGGACTCACTCCCGTATTATTCTTCCTCCACACACATTTTCTTACCACAATCCGGTCCAAAAATGTTAAATTTTGTTTCATCGCTGAATCTGATTGTTTACCAAAACTCAGTATATTGATTTCTATATTTTTTTGCAAATTCTATGCGTGTTTTTACGATTTTTTTCGCTTATCAATGGTTTAATATGGGGAGTTCTTCCATTGTAAGCAGCAGCTCTGAGCATCCTCCGAACAGTTTCATCACTGACCTGTACATCGTGATATTCTGAAAGGTCTCTGTTAACCTCAATGGCAGAAGTACGAGGCTGTTCCTTAATTTTTCTTATTATAATGCACTCGTCCCCAAAACTTAGTTTTTTGGCCTGCCTGAACGTTTACTAACACTTAGCGAATTCCTTTCTAAAATGCTATGAATGGTGGAAATGCTTCTATTTGTTGAACTTGAAATCTCTTTCAGTGTTTTTCCTTCTTCACGCATTCTAAAAATTATTTTTTTTTCTTCAATAGTAGTTTTAGCGGACTACCTACCCATTTTTTTATAATTTTAAAAAACGTACAGAAAGACAAATTGCCTTTGAAAAAACCTTACGCCAAATGAATTCACACATGCATAGAAACAAAAGTGATGTCAAATTAATTAAAAATATTGGTCAGTTTAGAAAGAGATCTTATGCCGAATACTTGTGTGAGCGACTGTATATACAACAAAAACGTGAAATGTTTTTGAAACTAAATAACTCAAGAACGAAGTTTCCGATTTGCTTTTGAATTTCTTGTTGTGTTTGGTAATATTGGTAATATGTTTTTATATTTTATGGTCGGAAACTGTACTAAAAATGGGCTTCCACGCCCCCTTTTACCGCCCACAAATCAATTAAAATGCTATATTTCAGACGGTTTTGGTCGTATAAGGTTAAAATTTGGTAATTTAGTTTTTAGACTTACTGTCGGCAATTGTACTGAAAATGGGTTACCACGGCCCTTTTTACCGCTCACAATTCATTGAAAATGCTATATTTCACACGGTGTTGGTCGTTTAAGATTAAAATTTGGCTGGCGGTGGAAGGACAACGTCTGCCGGGGAATATCTTTTTACATAAAATTCTTCTGCACATGGCTTTGTCACTGAACTCCTACCAAGCAGCTGGAGCGATTTCGATGAAATTTGGTGTGTGTTTGCGGCTGGGTCTGTAGATGTTTTAAATCTAAAGTTTGACCCGGTAGGTTGCGCTGTTGTTGCTGTGCCAGTGTTAAAAGGGCATTTGAGAGTATAACTCAATAACGTGTTGAGAAATTATCATGATTCTTTCACTAAACCATTAATTTTTATGCAAAAAAAAAAAATTACAAAAACACAAAATTAATAAACATAAACAAAAAAAAAATCTAAATATGTTTATGATAGTTGTGGTCTTGATTTTTATATCGTACTAGCTGAACCCGGTGTGCTTCGCTACCCCCCTCTTTATAAAATAAAATTAAAAGTATTTATATATTTACAAAAATTTATGTATTTAATTTTAATTTAATTATTGCAATGCTTCTCCCCTTTTTTTGTTGTAAACCAATTAGAATTCAGCACTGAACCGCATGTAAATTGCTTCATGCTCCCCCTTTTTATTTTTAGACCAATCAAAAAGCAGCAACAACACAATCAGCTGTTTCGCAGTCAGTTGTGGGAGAATGAGAATGGGGTTACTCCACTCTCTTTTTTAATTAACACATATTACAAAATCAGCTGTTTTGCAGAAAGTTGTGGGAGAAAGAGAATGGGGCTACCCCACTATTTTAATTATTATGTATATTAAATTTGAGGTAAAGGCTTTAATAAACGTAGTAAAAAAGTAGGTGCAGAAGTGTGCATGGTTAAAAATATTATCATGTTATTAGTATTCCCGAGTCAAAGCTGCACGCTGTGAAAATTTAAGATCGGTTAACAGGTCCAGCCTCCAATATATCGTAAACAAAGGGGCGTGCTCCGCCCACTTTTCTTTTGGTACGTATTTCTATTCATGCCAATACCATATATAGCAAATACTGCCGCCGTTGGTCAAAAAATGCCCAAGATATGACGATTTTAAATTTTGGGTTATATGGGCGAGGCCATGCCCCTTTGTCCACTCGCAACTTTATATAGTTAAGAATTTATTATTTCGGTCCAGTAGTTAAGACTATATTGCGATTTTAATTTTCCTGAAAAGAGGCGTTGGTTGGTTGATTTTGATGGTGATTCTACATGCAAGTAGGATTCAAGTTGTTCTAGTGAGCCGTTTTGATACCATAACCTCGTGTTTCTGTTGGTTGACTGGGTAGCGCAATGCTAGGTTATAACCATCCGGAGCGATTGATGAACGTTAGGAGATTGTTGATTTTTGTTGTTGAGAGTTCCTCTAGGTTGCTGAGGAAGGGCCTGCCAAGCGTTGTTAGTCTGGACCTGGCCAGGGCCGAGCAGGTGCACAGAAAGTGTGTTAGTGTTTCTTTTTCATTTGGGTCATCGCAGCTGCGACAGTGGGTGTTGAAAGGTAGTCCAATTCTCTCGGCATGAACTCCGATGCACCAGTGACCCGTAATAATAGCCGTTAATCTGGCTTTGTCGTTCCGGGGCTTTGAGAGCATCTGTTGAGTTCTGCCTATGTTGTAAAGGGGCCATATTTTTCTTGATGTGTTGCAGGTTGGTAGTTCTCTCCATCTACGACCGGCTAAGGTTAAGTAGTAAAAACGAATTCCTCCCTTGACTGTGTTCAGTGGAACTTCGACTGGTTCCGCTCTGGAAAGTCAAGGGAAGAACCCCGCCTGGCCAATTCATCCGCCTTTTCATTACCATAAATGTTTCTATGGCCGGGAACCCAGATTATGGTAATGCTAAGTTGGTGACTTAGCCGGGCCAGTTCATGAAAAGAGGCGTGGTTCCACCCAATTTTCTCCTGGTACGTATTCCTAATTATGCCAATACCAAATGTACCAAATATCATCGACGTAAGTCAAAAAATGTCCCAAATATGGCGATTTAAATTTTTGGGTTATATGGACGGTGCCACGCCCCTTTGTCCAATAAAAATTTCATATAGCCTTTTATTCCTTCCAGAGTCATAGTAACATGCTGTGAAAGTTTCAGCTTTAATGGCTGCAAACATAGCTCCCGTCTGGTGAAATAGTATTTATTCTTACGGCAGCCAATCAGAAGCGTTCTTAATTAGTGAAATGAATTGCCATATACATAATTTTAATTGTAAGTATGTCAATGATATAGTAAGCGTTATAACACGCGTTGGCAATCGCACCTCATCTTTCAACACTTTTTAAAGATATTTAAAGATACGATTGGACGGACAATTAATCAAAATTTAAAAAAAAACAATCCTTTGTAACATGACCGAGTTATTTACTTTCAAAGCCAGCACTTTCATTTGTGATTTTTTTTCTATTTCACCAAAGTATAAATCCGGAGTTGTGCATGTTTTTATATTAAAACTTGGTGTATATGTGCTAGGAGAGCAAGTTGAGGTCACTTTATACATAAATATTGCCATGCCTACTTTTACCGCCCTTTCTTCACACACAAAATCGTTTGTGCAGTGTCTTTTAAGATCTCAGGAACGATAAGACCTTTGGCCACCAAAATTACAACATCTGTTATCAAGGTATATATCTCAAGTAATATAAAATTAAAGTTGTCGCACCCCTATAACCGCCAACAAATTAATTGAAATGCTATATTTCAGACGATTTTTGCTGTATTGAAAAAAAATTTATAATTTATTTCCATTGGCGTCGGAAGCGGGGGGAAAGAAGGGCAGTTGCCCCCCACTTTTTTAGCTAGATAAACAATTTAAAAAGAAAACCTTAAAAGTTATTCAAAATATCAGTTTTTTTTACAACGATAATATTTTAGTATTATATATTTTCCTCTTCTTTCTTTCATCTTCATAAGCATGCTTGCGGATAACCATTTTCTTTCTCCGTGTTTGCAAAAAGATAGAACAAAATGTAGAGTTTCTACTGCAAGCCCACCACTTCAGTTTAAAAGCACCCTTAAGTATGTAGCTTAATACTGTAATATTGTAATCGAAGCCTTCAACGGAAAAGTGCCTTCTGAACAAAATCTAAAAACAAAACTAGATCTTTATGCAGATGACTTTGATGGGAGCGACTTCCCATTTATAAAAGCAACCATTATTTTTTATTTTTTCATATTACCATATGAAAGATCCTTTAAAGAATGATCTCTAATATTGAAATGGGAAGAACTTTTAAAAATAATGAAATTTTAATATTTTTTTATATATTTTTAAATTTTTTTATTTTATTTTAAACTAAAATAAAAAATTTTTTTATTCACATTCATGTTTCTTTGAAGAAATTTTGATGAACTTTTTTTGCACCACCATTTGTACTGCCCCCCCCCCCCCCCCAGATGAAATTCGCTTCCGACGCGCTTGTTTATTTCGTATGTTTACTCTCGGCAACTCAGCTAAAAATATGCGTGGTCGAACTATAACTATTTCAACTTTTCAGAAAGCATTATAATTACCGAGTTTTGCATGTTTTAACATGAAACTTGGTGTATATGTGCTATGAGACCCAGTAGTGGTCACTATAATTATAAATGTTATCAAGCTTTTTTTTACCGCCCTTCTATGTATACACAACCGTTTATCTCTTAACATCTCAGGGACGGAAACACTTTGGGCCACCAAATTCACAACATATGTTACTAAGGTTAATATCTCGGTTATTAAATATCAGCCACACCCCCTTTTACCACCCACAATTAAATAAAAATGCTTTATTTAAGACGTTTTTGATTGCCGCGAATTGAAGCTTCAAAAACTAAACGTTTTGCATGTGTGGCTCGAATGGCACGTTGTTTGGACACTTCCACACTTTTCAAAAATTTACAAAATGAAAATGATCACAAAGAAATTAGTTGAACGTCTGTCGGGCCCGCTAGTTTTTATATAAATATCAGAGTTCAGAATATTCACGCACCTTCACTCACAATAATTTGCTTGCAGCACACAACACACACTTTTATTTTCATTTCTTTTTTTTTTTGTGTAACGAAGTTGGCATGCTGTTGATCATTCAGCATGAATTTTACGTTTTAATACTTGCTTGTGCGCCACATCTATATATATAAAATTGAATGTGTGTTTGTTTATTTGTTTGTTTGTACCTTATAGGAGACCAAACCTCTGGACCGATCTTACTGAAATTTTCACAGCATTTAACTGGGACTCTGGCATGATTAATAGGGTACTTTTTTCGACCACGTCCACTTTTACGCCCACTTTTTTAAAATTATGTAATTGCTCCCATATAGTTTTTAACAGATTTACTTCAAATTGTGTACACATTATACTCCAGGCGAGGTAGAAATAAACATTTCTTACGCCACGCCGCCTTTCACGCCCCTTTTCACGCCAAATTTAAGTTTTAAACTTTTTGTTCTCTGTACAAATTTGTTCCTTCCAACGGATTATTTTTTATTTGGTAGTATATTGCTCTTAATACTGTTAACGTCGCCATATTACTATGAACCACACCCACTTCACCGCCCCCTTTTTTAATTCAGATACTTACTTATACCACTAACAATGTTTGCTATACAAAATACTTTTTTTGTAATATGTATTTACCTAAAGTTTTATATACTTTTTATCTACAGGTAAGGTAGCCATAGATTTTTTTATTACCAAATCCCCCTTTTTCGTCCCATTTTACTTTAATTATAATTAATCTGCTTTCAATCTATATATATAAAAATGAATGTCTGTCTGTCTGTTTGTTTGTTTCTTTGTGCTTTATAGGAGGCCAAACCCTTGGACCGATCTTCCTGAAATTTTCACAGCATATTACTGTGACTCTGGAAAGAATAATAGGCTATATGAAGTTTTTATTGGACAAAGGGGCGTGGCACTGCCCATATAACCCAAAAATTTAAATCGCCATATTTTGGGCATTTTTTGACCTACGTTGATGCTATTTGGTACATATGGTATTGGCATAATTAGGAATACGTACCAGGAGAAAAGTGGGTGGGACCACGCCCCTTTTCAGGAAAATTAAAAATCGCAATATAGTCTTAACTACTGGACCGATCGTCATTAAATTTTCACAATAGGATATTCTTACGAAATAATAAATTCTTGACTATATAAAGTTGTGAGTGGACGAAGGAGCGTGGCCTCGCCCATATAACCCAAAATTTAAAATCGTCATATCTTGGGCATTTTTTGACCAACAGCGGCAGTATTTGCTATACATATATGGTATTGGCATGAATAAAAATATGTACCAAAAGAAAAGTGGGCGGAGCACGCCCCTTTGTTTGCGATATATTGGAGGCTGGACCTGATAACCGATCTTAAATTTTCACAGCGTTCAGCTTTGACTCAGGAATACTTATTACATGATAATATTTTTCGACGATGTACACTTCTGCACCTTCTTTTTTAATACGTTTATTAACGACTTTACCACAAATTTAAAATACATATTAATTAAAATAGTGGGGTAGCCCCATTCTCTTTCTTCCACCACTGTCTTCAAAACAGGTGATTTTATAATACGTGTTAATTAAAATAGAGAGTGGGGTAACCCCATTCTCATTCTCCCACAACTGACTGCGAAACAGCTGATTGTGTAATTGCTGCTTTTTGATTGGTCTAAAAATAAAAAGGGGGAGCATGAAGCAAATTACATGCGATTCAGTGCTGAATTTTAATTGGTTTACAACAAAAAAAGAGGCGAAGCATTGCAACATTTAAATTAAATAAATAAATTTTTGTAAATATATAAATACTTTTAATTTTATTTTATACGAGGGGGGTAGCGAAGCACATCGGGTTCAGCTAGTACTCATACAAAGATCGATCTCAACAATTCTCTGTGTTTCAGTTTTACTCCTATGTACGTTTTAAAATTTTCATGTTGGAGAATTCAGCGTTCGTGATCGAGCAAAATTGTACAAGATTGATAGGCACTTATCTCGTGGTGCCCTTCGTAATTTTGCTCGATCACGGATGCTGTAATTCGGCCCCAGGTCTTTGTGAAAACCAAAACAAAGACAACTTTTCCAACATGAACAAGTGGTGTTTGCGAAATTGTCTTTGATTGTGTCGGTCATTAAGAGAAAAATACATACAATGATTGGTTTTTTGCTATGCATAAATCGATCACTACGTCGTGTGACGTAAAAAACAAATGCTGTTCTGGTTGCTGTGCAGTGAATTGAAGTGTTCTCTGGCTGAATGTAACAAATTTCGGCGCCAATTAGAAAAATATTTGCTACATTTGGCCAAAGAACAGTTCTATACGCTGCATAGCAACCACAACAGCATTCGTTTTATAAGCAAACATGAACATTTTGAAGCGAACATAAGTGTAAAACTGACCCTCAGAGAATTGTTGAGATCCATGATAAAATTACCAGGTACTATTAATCGCTATTTTTACTCGTTACTTTGGGCGCATAAAGTGTCAAATTGGTGTCAAATAAAAGTACTGCAAACACACCAAGAAGTAAAAGGGAATTTTTGCTTTTACTTTTACCCAGATGTCTACATATGAACATTAACAGGTGACGAAATTGACAGGGAAGGCTGAAAATGCCATCAGCTGCATTTATGGAAAAAAAAATAAAAGATTTGGAGGCCGTCTTTAATCAATGCTAGAAACATTTAGTGTGCAAGGAGTTCAGAAAAAAACTCGCTGAATTGTGTTCACCAAACGAACTTCCCGAACCTGTGAAAGAGCTCTTCATAAAATGCAGAATGCATTTTCGGATTAAAACTTTTAGTATAAGAATAAAAAAATCAAATATTAAAACAAACAATTTTGGCAATAAAAAACTTTTGCAATTTCGTTTATAAAGCGATTGATTTGGTTTATATTTCAACAACTATATATTCAGCTCTATCATAAATAATTATTCACGTAAAATCAGAAAAGGGAGTTTTAATTTTTATGATCAATTTCAAGACCATTTTGGGAATTTTTAATGCAAATTTGTTGATAAACCGTTGATGAACGAATTTGCATTTAAAATTTCCAAAATGTTCTTGAGCTTTGTCTTACAAATGAAAACTGTCTTCTCCGATTACGCGTGAAAAATTATTCATGACAGGGCTGATTGTATTACGCTAAACGACCCAAAGGCTATATAGTATTTGAACTTTTTTAAAGTCAGACATTAGAACTTTGAATCATATTGTTGCTCTTATGCTTACTTAATTTTTGATGTAATGAACTAATAAAATTGTTGTTTATCACGCCACTAACATCAAGTGCAAGGACAAGACAAATATTTAAATTTGATATTTGTATTAAGTTTTGTAAAATTACAAAAACAAAATGCATAATGTTTCTTCCTAAAAGCATTTTTACTCAAAGCTACTGGCTGCATTGTAAAATTATTTAATAAAAATTATTATCATGTAGTGTTTTGTTTAAATTTTTTTATGATTTCCTGCAGTAAAATTATGATTTCTATTTATATTTTCAAATAAAAATACACAAAAAAATTATCTGATTTTAAAAATACAACACTTTATCAAAGCTTCGTTCACAACAATTTTTAAATATTGGATATTTTATAAAAACTAATCAAAAATACATCACATTGTGAATACCCCTATCGTTTGCGGATTACTGATTTGAATTAATACAAGAAGCAACACTGTTTCCACCTACTCGCTACATTTTAACACTATATGCCCAAAATGACAGTTTATCCCCAGCCGATTTTCAGCGAATAATTATACCTGGTAATTATATCATGGTTGAGATCGATCTTTGTTTGAGTATGTGACGCACAAGCAAATTTTAAACAGAATAATTCATGTTGAATGACAACAACCCGCCAATTCCGCTACACACAAAAAGGAATTGAAAATTAAATTGTGTGTTGTGTGCTTCAAATAGCGCTTATTTCATTTATGTTGGAGATTTCTGTTACATGAGTGAAAATTTCTGAACCCTGATAAATATATCATATTCTGTTATGCCTTTTAATATGTTCAAAATAGATCTGCATTCGAAAGTCGCATTAAAAGTTCATTCAGGCGCGCCTTGCTTCCTGTATCTACACATAAGAATATCAATATTTTTTAAATTGATAACAATTTAAAAAAAAAAAATTTTAAATATCTGACATATTTGGAGCTAAAACTTTGTATACTTCTAAAAATACCAACTCAAAAATCACACCGCCAAAAAGTTTACTAAGAAGAAGAAAAACATTAATCAAAACCGTTAAGAAGTTTAGGAGATGAGTTGGCATGAATGGCTTAAGCAGAGTCTCACTTTTACCATCACAAGTTCAACTTCAACAGTACATATGAAAAAAAAAACTAACGCATAACTTGGCATATAAAATAACAGATATTTACTGTGGCTCAAAATCTCGCACAATTTTAAGAACGATGATGGAATAAGCTCAAAAGCTTTGTGTAAGCTGTGCATGTAAACAAACTGCAGCTGTTGAAAAGACAATCCTTTAATATATAACTTATATGGCGATTAAAAAAAAAAACACAAAAGTTATCACTTTTTCAAATGAGTGGCATTAAGTTGTTATTTTTTTGTCACTAAAACAGCTAGCCAGCAAAATGCGTTTTGTGAAATGTGTAATATATATTTCACTTGCAAATTTTAGTAAAACTTTTTAATTAAGTATATTTAAGGCAAAATGGAGAAAAAAGAATCCAGAGACGCAAATAAACAAAATTAATAAAATGTTTGCAAAATATTTCATTACCTTGAAATGCTGGAATAGAATTAAAATTTTGTTCTGAAATGAAGAAAAGTTTTTGCATTATACATAGTTATAAGTATGTTAACATCAACACCGTGAATTTATTACATACCTTGCAGTGCAAAATTTGCAGAATTATAAATAAAGGAACTTTTTTTTAACTTTTTACACTTAAAATAAACTTTTTTTATGTAATTAGTTTTTAGTTTATTTTACATACTTTCATATCATTGTCGCTAAAACTCACCTGTCGTGTGTGGAATTGTATGACGTTTTGTCCATTTACATTCGTTTACAAGCTACAGTTGTTTGAGTGACGCTACTTTCGCCTTAGTAAAAAACATGAACAAGCGCGTCGGAAGCTAATTTCATCTGGGGGGGCAGCACAAATGGTGGTGCAAAAAAAAGTTCACCAAAATTTCTTCAAAGAAACATGAATATGAATAAACAAGCTTTTTATTTTAGTTTAAAATAAAAAAAATATAAAAATATATAAAAAATATTAAAATTTCATTATTTTTAAAAGTTTTTCCAATTTCAATATTAGAGATCATTCTTTAAAGGATCTTTCATATGGTTATATGAAAATATAAGAAATAATGGTTGCTTTTATAAAGCAAGACTAGGTATATCTTTACATGGTTTAAATGAAATAAGGTACAAAAAGTTATATCAATTAAATTATTCCAAAATGTTTCTTTCTGTCCTTGCGAGAAACAAACTCTTTCACCACCTCCATCGAATTCGATTCTTACGTTTTATCTTTGTGGATGTGTATAAGTGCCGCATGAGTGAGTCGTTTCTGTGTCATAGTTGCTCGAAGATACGTTTTAAGTCGTCTTAGTGCACTAAAAGAACGCTCAGATGAAGCTGCTTATGCAGGCACAGTCAAAAGCAAAGCAATAAGTTTTTCAACTTCATTTAATAGTTTTGTTACAGTAACCGAATTTTTCGCAAATTGGGATACAATGCCACTACAATTTCAAGGTGTTTGGCCAGGCAATTGCTTCAGCAATTTCATCTGCAAAAAAGTCATCTGCATAAAGATCAACTTTTGTTTTTAGATTTTGTTCAGAAGGCACTTCTCCGTTGAAGGCTTCGATTACAATATTTTCCAACGATTCCAGTGTGTCAAGATCTGTTTAAATGTACAATTAGATCTTCAAAGTGCCAGTTTACACTAGCTTCACTGAACCGACTCATCAAATGTTAAATCAAAGTGAGTCGGTTGAGTGAAGCTGGTGTAAACTTGCAAAAAATAAAAAAAGTAAAATATCAACCTGTTTGATCGAATCTAGCCGTTATCTCATTTGCGAGAAGATCTAAAATTTCGAAATAATCTTTTCGTAGCCGGTCATATAATGGCAACTGTACTGAAGGAACCAGATTTGATGTTTCTTCAAAGCGTCGAGGTGGATTTTCATCACCTAATTCACAGTAGGGGCTTTCGCATGGTCCAAAACATTGGACCAACATGGCAGATTGTACAACATGTAGTACCATGCGTAAGGTAAAACGATAGTCGAAATTTTTGGTTTTTTCTGCCGATTGTACAATATTGTACAATTATGTAAAATTACTGCTCAATTGTTAGGGCATCTAAAAGTTGCTTAGCTATTAGCCGGATGTGTTCTGCTGGAGAGCTTGCAATTAATGATGTTGCTTTACAAGTTGGATCGTTCGAACGCTCAATCAAATAGTCCCATTAGTTTTCCATCTAACTTATCGTACAACATGTCGTCCAATATGGAAAGCCCCTAAGAACATGTTAAATTTTTTCTTACCAGAGTTGCAAAATTAACAAGCATTAAGCTACATTCTTAAGGGTGCTTTTAAACTGAAGTGGTGGGCTTGCAGTAGAAACTATACATTTTGTTCTATCTTTTTGCAAACACAGAGAAAGAAAATGGTTATCTGCAAGTATGCTTATGAAGAAGAGAGAAAGAAGAGGAAAATATATAATACAAAAATATTATCGTTGTAAAAAAAACTGATATTTTGAATAACTTTTTAAGTTTTCCTTTTAAATTGTTTATCTAGCTAAAAAAGTGGGGGGCAACTGCCCCCTTTTCCCCCCGCTTACGACGCCAATGAACATGAAACCTGCCTCATTAGGTTTTTGATTAAAATTCGCGCATTTTCTTTTGTTTCAAAATTGAAGTAAGCAATACAATTTAATTCTAAGTTGTCTTCACTTGCTCTTATTGTTTGTTAATAACTGCTTAATTTTTTTTTTTTTTTGTAGGATCATGTAATACAAATACAAATGAAATACAAAAGTAAAAGAGTTTATAAAAGCGCCTTACCGATTTTTTTGTCATATATAACATATTCTGATATGTATTTTGACCTATCCCCTTTCATCAGAAATGCGTTATTTAAAAGTCTCACTAAACGTTCGTTCAGATACGCCTTGAAAGGAATGTTAGCATTAACCTTCAAGAAACTCATTTGCCAATGAAAAATTTTTTTCGCCATTATGTCTAGCATGTTTGTATTTACACATCTAAATAAACAAGCAAACACCGTTATTTACACAGTGTTTGCAAATATCTACTCTCATTAATAATCTGATTAAAAAACAATTATTTATTCGTGCTTCGTTGGTTGACCTCAGTGACCGAATTAAAATGCGCTACATTAGTTTCATTGTAATTTGTTATTGTGATGTTTTTTTTTCTTTGTGGTATTCTATTGTTATTTTAATATGTTGCTGTTTGCCTTTGAATTTGGAAATGTATTGTTTTTGTTATCGAATTATCACAGTGCAAATAAATATTATGAAGCTGTTGTTACTGTTAAGGAGGCAATCAACTGCTGTTCTGCTAAAAAAACTAACAGTTCTCAATTCATTGTTTTTAGGGAATATAAATTACACAAAGTTGTAGTTTTGGAATTTGTTGTTATCAATATAATTAATAAGCAACGAGTTCGTTGTGACTATAACAACTCTGCAGCCCGTAAATACATTTTGACGATCATGGTGTCAATAAATCCGGTTTTGGCCATATATATTTTATAAATTGTGTATATGTATATATGAGTATGCCAACCACTTAACACTTATAATACCACATCGCACGTTTTCTTACAACATTAATCATGATTTTGAGCGGCGCACAGTGCAAAAACTTGTATGGAGAGGTGGATATATAATAATATGTATATTAGGGTGTCCCAAAAAAAAATCGTGTTTGATGTCCGGGGGTTTCCCACTTTCATTTGACCTCAGAAACACCCTCTGTGAAGCGCATCTCAATTGATAAGGGTTTAGAGGTTGCTAATTCATTTTCTAATTTTCCCATACGATTTGTATGTGGAAAAATCAGTTTTTCTGGTAAATTGAATTAAGAGCCATTATCTTTTAAGCAAAATGGCTTAAAAAAACGTGTTCCCTCAAATTTTGTCTGTTATGACGTTTCCAAATTTCATTTTCATCTGATTATTAATTGGTGGTCTGTGGCTCACTTCTAAGAGCTACCTATATAAATGAATACTCTTACTTAAAATTATTTCATTAAAAATCAATATCTCTTAAAGTAATTAATTTTCATTATTGATCTTAAATTTAGGAAATGATAGTTGGATTGCACAATGAAAAAAAAAATATAGGGTTGTTATATGTTTTTGGATTAAAACTTAGAACAAGTATGTTTTTTGTGTTTAGGTTTTTTTTTAATCGTTTTGAGCACCACCACGCAATAATAATCCTATGAAACCTTAATTTCGATATGTCATAACAGACAAAATTTGAGGGAATAAGTTCTTTTTTTAATCATTTGGCTAAAAGATAATGGCTCTAAATTCAATTTACCAGCAAAACTAATTTTCCCCATACAAATCGTTGAATTCGCGACCTTTTAATTACCAATTTTTAATTACTACACCTTTACCAATTGAGATGCGCTTCACAGAGGATATTTCTTAGGTCATGTGGAAGTACTAAAGCCGCGAACATCCGTCAAAATAAAAAAAAATATATTTTTGGAACACCCTAATGTATATGGGTCATTGTTTTACAAACCGTACAGATTTGAACAAAAATTGACAGACCCATTTTTGATTTTCATGAAATTTTTTTACGGGTTCTATATAAAAAAAAGAGACACCTGTTCGAGGATTTTTTTTTTTTAAATAGAGGGCGTTAAAAGTTCAAAAATGTAGCGGTCAAGAAGGTGTTCGGTTATATATAAAAGCCTTTTGACTACTGATTTTTAAAAAGCATTTGATCACATTGGAGCACATATGGTACTTCGTCAACTCGAACATTGAAAAGTTGGTAAGAAGATCTTTAATTTTGTTAAGGCCTTTTTAACAAATCGTAAATTTTGAGTAAGAATAAACTCACAAATTCCGGCAGGGATTACCATTATCAGTAATTTTATTTACAACCACTTTCGGTTAATTCAGAAAAATTTTACTAAAATACAACAATAAAGAACATTCTAAAAATTAATGATAACGATAATGTTACTAACATTCTTAAAGACATAAAAGAATAGAGTAAATACTATGGGGCAAATCAAGAATTAGAGAAATGTAAAACACTGCACTTATGTACAAACATAATTGTTCATTTAGTTTAAATTATAATAGCATAGATATTGAATTTGTTAACAATTTTGAAATACTTGGTGTCATATTTAACTTCAAATTTAGTTTTAAGCAACATTGCTTAAATTTTAAAACCAAATTTGCCGCCCAAGCCTGGGGCATGAACAGTGTAAAAATTTCAGAACATAAAATTATTTTTTTTCATAAATTATTAGTCTAGACCCCAAAGAATGTGTAACTCAAGTTTCAAGTGAAGATTTGACCGTTAAGTTTTTAAAAACAGCGCCAAATGCTGTCATGCTATACGAGCACTCTCTGTCGCATAAAATTTAAGCACAGTTCACTCAAAGTCACCTTTTTTGACCAGGTTGACAGCATAACTAAGACAGTTTTCATCTGATTGATTTTATTCAAATTAAGTTTTGTAGAGAAAACGTGTGTCTTCAGCCTAACGTAGCCTTTTTTTTAATCTCTTTTTTCTAATTTCTTATAAACCTTTTTGTATTGAAAAAGACGTGAAAGTGTTTATTTTTGAAGCGAAGGTTTTGAAGCCTCGTATTGTGATTTGCTTGAGTAAAGTCTCAAAAACGACACTTTTTCCATACAGCTTTTTCCTAGAATTGTTGTTACTTTCTGTGTCGATTGCAACAAGAGAATATAAAATTAATAAAAATATTTTTATGTTAGCAATGAGGATCGAACTCATACCCTTTCGATTGACAGTCTAATTGACACTACCAACTGATCCAAAACCTTCGTTACGTAAGTTTATTTAATATTAAGTATTAACTGAAGCTATGTTGCATAGACGACAAGAATCTATTAAAGGATTGTGCATTAGCTATCCTACATTTGAATGCGTGAAGCTATGGTGCAGATCACATTAATCTATTATATAATAAGATTGTGTATTGGCTATCCAAACAAAACAAATGTTGCTTCTTACTACCACTTACTACCATTGTCACTAAGATCGCTAAGTACGTGCTTTCTTTTGTTGATGAGAATAGTCCGTTCCCGAATTAACTTCAAGAACTGCTGGAACTTAAATTTTATGAATTGACAGTTTTTAACAAACAGTTTTCGTCATTGCTTACGATCATTGGTGATGGTAAAAAACTTGAGCAAAACGAGTTACATTTAATAGAGAGTCAATTTTTTACGAAGGAAACTGCCAGCCGCCTGTGTCCAAATGGAATAAGATTTTTTTTTAGTAATGCTTTTGTAGATTTATTTAATAATTCTATCTTACGCGCAATAGAACACAACAAAATTTCCTCTGCAATAGATAACATTAGTGGTTGTCGAAATAATGAACAATTACAAGCATTTAAACAAAAATTGCATAATTTGAAAGTCATTGATACACGTAGTTTACCTTCTGAAATTGTTTTTGACATCAATAAATATTATCTAGTAATAACAAATATTAATGTTAGTGATAGTTTGGCAAATGGGGCTATTGGTAAACTAGTGTACATTGAAATTGACCAGAATGGCCAGGTTAAAAAAGCTTGGCTGGAATTCGATGAGTCTAAAATTGGTCAGAGAACAAGAATGAAATTCAATCGATTCAAGTTGAAAGAAGAGCAGTGAAAATTCTACGAAAGAACAATAAAAAAATAAAATAAAACAATCACAGTTACAAGAAATCATTTTCCATTAATTCCTGCAATGGCTGTAACTATTCATAAGCCACAGGGTGCATCGTTCGCAGATTGTTAACGAATATGACAAAAAGCATTCCTTGCAATTACTCTACGTCGCTTTATCTCGTGTTACTAGTATTGACGCACTTTTTATCACAACCTCTGATGACAATCCTCAACAATTTATATCTCATCATGGAAGGCGAAATGATTTTTCTAATGTTGATTTAATTCGAGAATTTTAAAGATTATCTCTTAACAAATTGGAAACTAAATGTATTACTATAAAAAATTTGATAGAGAGCAAATAGTTCTTTTCTGCAATGACTTTAAATTGTCAGAGTCTCCATGCGCATTCTCAAGATCTTACCGACTCTATAACTCAAATCTGTGACATTAAATTGCTATCAGAAACAAAAATGCAAAATGATGAAAGTATCGATATCACTAATTTCTCTTGTATATCTCAATTTCAGAGAAATAGTTGTCGTTCTGGAGGAGTTGCAATTTATCGTATTTATAATTGAGATAAGTACAATACAGTCACTGGGTATATGTTAATATATTTAAACAGACTTCAGCTACAAAATTTTTCAGCTGATATTTCAAAAATTGGAGAAGTATGTTCTGCAGAAGCAGGTTCCATTGCACGGGGTAAAACTTATCACAAAATGCCAATTGCTTTTGGTGGAGATTTTAATTGCGATTTTAGACATGAATCCTCAAAGGCACTTAAACAATTCCTTTTTGATAAATTTAATTTACAAATATTAAGCGATCCAAATATTTGTACTGGTGTGATTATAACTTGTGTTTTTTAATTAATTTGATGATATTTTAAATTTTTTTAATTTAAAAATTATTTTATTATAAAAAACTAATAAATTAACAAATCTATGAAACTGTGAAAAAGCGTCGCTTCTCTCGTGTGTCCAACGACGCATCTATTTTTTTTTTTAGTCAGGACAAAGCAAACACTTTTACTTATAAATTCCTCGAAAACCGCAAGGTATCTGTGTATAAAGGTATATGATAAAAATATCATATTAAAGCATTTGCCTTAAATTGCAATTGTTTATATAACTCTTTTAATTAACTCCTGCTTAAAGTTGCAATACTTTCCAAGTAAGTGGAAAATGGCTAAAATATTTAAACCATTAAAGTAGCTAATACAATTCGTAAACCAGCCACGCCTGCCAATTAAGCGAACAGTTATTCACCTTTTAGCATGTTAAATAGTTAAAACAACATTTTTTAAAAATTTATTAAATTTAAATTATCATTATAAGTTTAATAAATAGTGGTGATAATTTTTATTCTTATATTAAAAATTTAAGTCACATTCAAAAATAGTTTTAAATATACGCTATATTATTTTATAAAAAAATTTTGTAATCCTTGCTACGATTTGATGTCAGCTGCACAAAACCTATTATTTTGGCCTAGCCAGAACCCAAAGTAAAAACCTAGTCAGCATGACGATTGCTTGCATTTATAGTTAATTTGCTTTCAATTGGCATTTAAGTTTTTTGTTCAATTTAACATATTCAGCAAAAATCATTACTAACAAAACTCATAATAAAAATAATAAGAATAATAAATAGATTAAAAATAAATTGCAATAATCTTTATACAAAGTATGTTTATTCGATATAGAGCTTATTCAGTGAACACAGTAATGATTATTGGATGAGAGCTCAGTCAAGTCTGTTGCAAAAACTTCGCTAATGGGATGATAAGTCGAATCGGATTAAAGTATCGAGAAATTGTTATATTGTTATGCCTTTGAGTATAGCCTAAAGGGCGCAAAAAAAAAAAATAAAAATTCCAATGTTTTGTTATGGTTATTATTTGTTTGTAAGGCTCTTACATGCCTGATTTTTTCATGGAAAGTTTGATGTTTTTATTTTCACATCGCTTTACTTATAAGCATATTTCATAAACTTTGCAAATTTTTGTTTGCTGTTTTTATTTAATTTAAAAATAAAAATACCGCGCAATTATTATGCATAATTTGCTGTTCTTTCTCTTATTAAAAAAATCGCCAATAGCCTTCAACAAAAATAAAATCATTTAATGAATTCTGCAATTAATTACAAAAAATTTATTTTTCTCTTTGATTTTATCTTCACCATACGCACAAAAACACACACACACTCACACATAAAAAAGCTATGAAATACTCAATAAATACACACAAAGGCCAAATCCAATTTATAAATGCGTATGAAGAGAGTACGAGGTCTAGTTTGATTAATTTAATCAGCTGCTTGTGGAAAATCTCTGTTACCTTTCCTCTTTCACCAAAGAAATTGGTTGCTCATTAATTAACGTTTATTATCCTCCATTCAATGGCAGATCAATCAACTACTGTGATTAAATTCGAAATATTTAAATAAAAATAATAACTGTTGTTTGTTGGCGAAATTATTTGGTCTTGTGGAATTTGATGAAGTATCAGAAACTGCAATAATTTTCAATTTAAGCAATTTATGATTTAGATATATTGAAAACTTTCAATCGTATTATTATATAAATCTTACTGACTCGGTGAACTCCACATCGACCCAAACTGTTTTGGTCTTGATTTTGTGTTTAAAATTATTTATTTCGAGCATTCACGATCAATAACAGATGGCATTGCATTTCTTGCCTTCGATCTCGTTCTCATTTTTTTTCTAAATAACTTTTAAAATAAAAAGAAATCCATTGAGTTAAATTGAACTGAAATTGAAAAGAGTTTTATTCGCATTGAGAATGGGTTTAAGAAATTTCAGGTTAATGCATCGTGTTTAAAATGGCACAACGCTGATCACGTTCGTCGCTGGAGTTGCCAATCAAATTAATTTGTTTTGAATGAACAAATATCCAGCGCGATGATGGATTTGTCCTCGGATCTAAATTTTTGGAGAGAAAAGCAAGTGTGGTGAATTTAGTGTGCTAAATGCAACAAATGTACTTCGATCCGACTACAATACCTTGAAGGTGGGGTTATAACCCTTGTTCATGAATGACGTAAGCACAGAAAGACGACATTTGAAAACGTTCATTGTCGCCATTTTTATGTACTGGCTTGACATTTTCGACCTTCCCTTCCAAGAAGATGTTGAAAAGGTTGCGCAAAGGCCGAGCCAGCGAAGAAGCAGACATTTTAAGCACAGTTAGCGGTATGCCATTAGGACCAGAGGCTTTTTTTGCGTTAAGATTTGTAAGGACTCTTTTTACTGCTCTGGTTGGAAAGTTCAAAGTCCTGCATTGCAGAAAATTCACTCTCAATAAAGGGCAGTGGTTAATTGATGAGAGAGTGAAATTTTGTGTAAACAATCTTACCAATAGGTTCACTCTATTAGCCGAGTCAGTGAAGATTTGGTCACCTTTAAAAAGAGTTCAAATCGATAACGATGTCTGATTCTTTACTCTTTCAACAAATGACCAAAAACTTTTGCTCCCTCTGGGGCAGACAAGAACCTGTTCTCAAATGCGAGCTTTGTGCAGAAATTTTTCGCGTTTTTAAACTTCATTACATCGATTCCTTGGCTCATCTTAAGTCTTGCCTCGATTCGAAGTCTTTTAGTATCAGTATTCTTGTGAGCCAATTCTAAAATGCTTTAGAAAAAGTGGGTGTAAATGGAAAAATGATTGTTTATACTTACGTTTTGGTAATTTTGTAGAAGGAAAAACCATCAAGTGTGCATAAATAAAAAAAAATAAACTGGCCATTTCAGCCCTTGGAAGGACTTTGACCTAGCTTCTTCTATTGACCAATTGTGTTGTGAGTGTTATTAAATGTTTGATCACAAATGACCGAGAACTGGACCTACGTGTTTAATGCCGACTCCGAACAGCTTATCTTCTCAAGAAGCTTTACATGGCAATTTTTACTCTCTGGGGTTTGCCATTGTCTGCAAAGAGGTGACGACCGAACAGAAAAATTAATTCAATTGAAAAAACTTTCTGTCTGAGCTGGAATTGAACCCGGGCTACTGAAGTTCTTTAGCTTAGGGCCCACGCACTCTACCCACTAGGCTACGGCCGCCTGTATCAAGTGTGCATAGTGTGTGAAATATTTTACCATCAAAAGTACACTAAGAAAACAAATATGTTTTCCACAAGTATAGTAGTCTTATATATGAATATATTTGTGGAGTACTTGCATCTTAATTGTGCAAAACATTTTACTTGTGCCAACATATGTCAAAAGTTCTTAAATGTCAAGTAACTTGTTACCATAGATGGGCACTTTGCAGTACCAGTAAAATTGCAGTAAAAATAAATTTTTACTGATAATGAAATTCAATTTGCATTACCAGTAAAATGAAATTTAATTTGCATTACCAGTAAATTTTTACTGATTACTGAAAAAATTTGCAGTAAAAATAAATTTTTACTGATTACTGAAAAAAATTGCAGTAAAAATAAATTTTTACTGATTACTGAAAATATTGCAGTAAAAATTTATTTTTGCAATTTTATTCAGTAAGCAGTAAAAATTTATTTTTACTGCAATTTTTTTCAGTAATCAGTAAAAATTTATTTTTACTGCAATTTTTTTCAGTAATCAGTAAAAATTTATTTTTACTGCAATTTTTTTCAGTAATCAGTAAAAATTTATTTTTACTGCAAATTTTTTCAGTAATCAGTAAAAATTTACTGGTAATGCAAATTAAATTTCATTATCAGTAAAAAATTATTTTTACTGCAATTTTTTCCAGTAATCAGTAAAAATTTACTGGTAATGCAAATTGAATTTCATTATCAGTAAAAATTTATTTGTACTGCAATTTTTTCCCAGTAATCAGTAAAAATTTATTTTTACTGCAATTTTCTCCAGTAATCAGTAAAAATTTACTGGTAATGCAAATTGAATTTCATTATCAGTAAAAGTTTACTGATTACTGCTTCTAGTAATGCAGTAAATATTTACTGCAGTGTGCCCATGTATGCTTGTTACAAACATTTTTGACATATCAAGTATAAAAATACTGGTACCAAATATTATTTAAATCATTTCCTTTCCATTTAAATCAATTCGCACGTGCACTAGGTTAGGTAAGGTTAAGGTGGCGGGGCAAGTCTTTACACCAGCCCAATTAGACCAAAATGGTCCGTTGTGATACCACAGAATGAAAGAAGGAAGTAGTCAAGTGAAACTTTTTGTGTAGGATGTTCTTAATGTGGCAGAGATCTGTAAAAACAAATGATATTGAATCTATTTTTTTTAGACTGAATCAACGCTCAGGGAATGCACCTTATAAATGTATAAGCATTGTATTGATTCGGATGATGGGTGATAATTAGTTGTAGGGTGGATAGATGAAGTAGTGTCGGTGAAGATTTGTTTTAAATTTGCACAGCTCAAGACTGCAGGGAAACACGCTCGCAGGAGACTTTTCCACAACCTTACCGTGCGACCAAAAAACGAATTATCTCGGCAATGCGATGTTCTGTTGGACATCAAGGCAATGGTAAAGAGATGGGCTTGAACGAGTAGGCCTGAAAAACACATTAACTGGTGACGTCAGGCCATGTATATCCCTTGAACACTTCCCGTGGTGGTACCATACAGAAGGCTGAGGCAACCAACATTACGTCGATGCCAAAGAGAGTTGAGAGAAAATAATGTGCTTTCATCCCCTATCAGATATATCGCAAGACGTTGAAATTGATCCAGAAGCTCCAAATAAAATCTTGAAGCCCCTGCCCGAATGTGCGGATTGTACTCCATTTTCGGCCTGATATATGAGGTGTAAATCATGCGAAGATCAGCTGAAGTGAAATATTTTTTGCACCGTTTCAAAACACCTAGGCACTTGCCCGCTTTTTTCGACACATCGAATCTGAAGCAAATGTTCTGATTTGACCTCAGTGAAATCAAGCTACAAAACATTCCTCTCCACAAACTTTTCATACCACTACCAACTACAAATGTCCATTGTAAATTGTTGTGTTTTAATGTTCCTTTGATGAGAAATAAGGAAAGAAAGGTTAAAGCTTAGGACCATGGGGTGGCCGGGATTCGAACCCAGGACCCCAGGGTGAAAATCAACCACTAGACTATCGAGGCCGCCCACGTGCACTTAATACTGTAAATAAAATATACATACACCAAATACCAAACTAATAAGAAACACCTATGGTAGAGGATTGCTTTAAAATTATTTATTAATAAAATTTACTTTGTTTTAAACGGTATGCGTTGTAACACATTATTTGGTTATCCAATTATTAAATTTACAAACAAAACTAAAGCAATTGAAAAATTTTGAATTAATGTACACTTATTTTAAAAAAATTTTTACATATCGCTCGTTTTCTTCAACATCGTCACAACTAAAGAAAACTGATTTTTCAGTAGAAGCATTTAAAGTTTTAAGCAGATATAGGAAATGGGTCCCTTACTTTTAAATTATTGCTAAAACAGAAACTACACCATTAGTTTTGAAATAGCTGAATTTACACACAACGGTACCGCAAAAGTAATTTCAGGTGTACCCGTTTCTTATGTAAGTAAAAGAAAAATTTTTTAATGTGGTGTAATACAATCATGTTATGCTGTGCAACTCATTGTAGGAGTGGTTCATATCCGATTTGAATCATTTTAAAAGTCGTTCTTTATTTTGTAGAGGAAAAGATGTGTGCAAAGTTTCAAGGCAATATCTCAAAAATATAGATGACGCCACTTTGTATGGGAGGTAGACAGGTAAATATATAGCAATTTTTTTGTTGTTTCTTGCAACTTAACGATAAAATATGTACTTGCCTTTTGTATGTGAACTTGATGTAGTTTCTGCGATTTCTTGATATAGTTTTTGATATAGTTTCTCAATTTTTTTTAATATGTTTTTTTTAAATTTTCAAAAGTAAAAAGTTTTTTCATATAAAGGTTTTATTTTTGTATAGAATGTTTTATTGAATTGTTTTAACATTACATATGTATTACATTAAAGTATGATTTATCTAAGTATTTATAAATTCATTTTTGATATCAATTTTCTTCAAAAAATTCATCAGTTGGTTGAACAATTAAATATCTTGCTTTTTTACTTAAGGCAATATGTGCAATTTTCTTTGAATTCCTGAAACTAGATATAAATGGATCAGCTGATATCATAAACATTCGAAATAGGCCCTCATTTGTTTTTTGCTTTGAACAATTTCGGGTGAAAATTTTTTTCTCTTGCGCTTCTTCAAATAGCTCTCCAATAGATAGGATATGATACTTTATGATTCGTCATGCATTTAAACTTTATGCAGTTTTGGAGACACGACACGCCAAGGATATAATTTACTTTACAATTCAGCTGTTTGCTTTGCATACTGTCCAAAACGCTCTGATCGTATATTAATAAAATTTTTAATTTTTTTTTAGGCATTTTACTGACCTTAATTAAATTGTTCAAAAATGTTGCACCGTTAAAAAGCAACACGTCTTCAAACTTCAACAAAATATGTAAAAAGTTCAAATTCACAAAAAAAAATGAGATAAACATTTTTTTACGCCGTTTAATACGTTCCCGTTGACCTATGAGCCTGAAAATTTGCCCAAAGTAAAGACATACATACCATTAAAATGGAGGGAGTTAAAGGTAGTATTTATCCCTAAGGCGGGTAAGATATTGCAAATGAGTCCGAAGGACATAAGACTCATTAGTTTTTAATCTTTTCCACTGAAAAACCCTCGAAAGATTGATTGACGCTCATATTCGTGTAAAATCGACTCAAATTTGCTTTCAGCTTCACAACGTGCTTAAGCTTTATAGAAAACTAGCGGACCCGACAGACGTTGTACTACCCCAATTCAACTTATTTCTTACATGCAACAATAAAGCATTTTTATTTAGTTGTGGGTGTTAAAAGAAGGGGGTGTGGCTGTTTTTTATTAACCAAAATATAAACCCTAATAACATGAGTTTCATGTTTGGTGGCCCAAAGTATTTCCGTTCCTGAGATGTTAAGAGACACAGCATGAACGATTGTGTATACATAGAAGGGCGGTAAAAGAAGGCGTGATAACATTTATATAGTTAGTGACCACTATTGGATCTCATTTTTTTTTTATAGACTGAACCAACGCTCAGGGGATGCCCCCTATAAATGCGTAAGCATTGTGTTGATTCGGAAGATGGGTGATAGTTAGTTGGAGGGTGGATAGATGGAGTAGTGTCGGTGAAGATTTGTTTTGAATTTGCACAGCTCAAAACTGCCGGGAAACATGCTCGCAGGGAGACTATTCCACAACTTAACCGCACGACTAAAGAACGAATTATCGCGGTAATGCGAGGTTCTATTAGGCATCGATGCAATGGTAAAGGGGTGGGCTTAGACAGCTGCCCGAGTCGACCTGGGAAACACACGAGCTGGTGGCGTCAGGCCAAGTATCTCCCTTGAACACTTCCCATGGTAATACCTATACAGAAGGCTTAGGCAACCTACATTACGTCGATGCTCAAGAGAGTTGAGAGAGGATGAAATACTTTCATCTCCTATCAAATATATCGCATGACGTTGAATTCGGTCCAGAAGCTCCAAATAAGATCTTGAAGCCCCTGCCCAAATGTGCGAATTGTACTCCGTTTTCGGCCTAATATATGAGGTGTAGATCATGCGAAGATCAGCTGAAGTGAAATATTTTTTGCACCGTTTTAGAAAACCTAGGCACTTGCCCGCTTCTTTAGACACATCGAAAATATGATCATTCCAACGAAGATCACATTGGATCGATATGCCCAGAACGTCAAGAGCGGCTGATTCCACAAGATCCACACCATTCATACTGAGAGGAGCTAATGGGCAATTCACTCGCTTGTGGGTTAACAGACAACACTGGGTCTTGCTTGCATTGAACTCTACTCTATTAGCAAGACCCCACAGGGAGATTTTTTGTAGATCATTAAAGAGTGTGTCATTCATATTTTGCCTTTTTCTCTCAATCTCCATAGAGCTTGGGCGTTTTTTGAATGAATATGAATGACAAATGCTGCTGTCGTCCGCAAACGAATGTATTGGGTTATGCGTCAACGACAGAAGGTCGTTGATAAATGCCAGAAATAAGGTTGGCGATAGAACTGAACCCTGCGGTACTCCCGCGTTGATGGCGTGCTTCTCGGACGAAATACCGTCAACTACGACTCGAATCGTTCTGTCCTTGAGAAAACACGTGATCCATCGAGCAAAGTTACCACCAAAACCATATGCAGCAAGTTTTGACACGAGCGCTTTATGCCACACTCGGTCGAATGCTTTTGAAATATCCAGAGCAACAACCCTGCTCTCGCCGAAAAAGTGAACGCATTTATTCCATTCTTTGATTGAGAACGCCATAAGGTCACCAGTAGAGCGGGCCCTATGGAAACCATATTGACGGTCACTGAGCAGTTGGTTGTGCTCCAGATAGTTCATAACGTTGAAGTTTATTACGCTCTCCATAACTTTGGAAAGCGTAGAGCATATCGCAATGGGTCGGTAGTTTGCAGGGTTCGTGGCATCACCCTTTTTAGGTACCGGCTGGACATTTGCCACCTTCCAACAAGATGGAAATATTCCTGTTCTGTAGGAGATGTTCAAAAGGTTGCGCAAAGGCCGAGCCAGCGAAGAAGCACACATTTTAAGCACAATTGGCACCCTTTTAACTGCTCTCGTTCGAAATTATATCTCCTGCATTGCTGAAGATCCATTCTCAACAAAGGGCAGTGGCTGATTGCTATCCGAGAGAGTGGAATTTTGTGCAAACAATCTAGCCAATAGGTTCGCTTTATCAGCCGAGTCAGTGAAGATTTGGTCATCTTTTAAAAGAGCTGGAATCGATGACGATGTCTGGTTCTTAACTCTTTTAACAAATGACCAAAAATTTTTGCTCCCTTTGGAGCAGAGAAGAACCTGTTCTCGAATGCGAGCTTCGTGCAGAAACTTTTCGCGTTTTAAAATTGCATTACAGTGATTCCTTGCCTCGATGCGAAGTCTTTTAGTATCAGTGTTCTTGTTAAAACGCCAATTCTGAAAAGCTTCCTCTTTGGACCTGACTGCAATCCTGCAAGTCTCATTAAACCATGAGTGGTCTTTTGGTTTAATGCTTCTCATCTTATTGGGAATGAAAGACTGCATACCCAATAAAATAATTTCTTGTACCATAACAGCCGCGGCATTCATATTTCTATCAGCGAAACAGAATTTCCAATTGAAGCTGCGATAAAAATTATTTAACGCAGTCCAATTTGCCTTTCCTTAAAACCATGCAGTCCTCTTCGGGGCTTTAGGCGTAGAGGTGCAGGGGTTAGAATATGGAAAAACAGCGGATATGGTACAATGGTCCGAGTTACCAAGAGGTGCGTTGACACTCACATCATATTTTTCATGATTTGAAGTCAGAAAAAGGTCAAGGATATTATGGCTTTGCAAATCACTTTGGGGGAAAAAAGTGGGTTCCTTCACTAGTTGAATCAGTTGGTTCGATTCAGCAAATAGCTCAACATATTGTCCAACAGGTGTCAATGGGCCCGAGTGCTATATGACTCATAGCACATATACACCAATTTTCAATATAAAACATGCAAAACTCGGTAATTATAATGCTTTCTGAAAAGTGGGCATAGTTATAGTTCGACTACGCCCATTTTTAGTAGCCGAGAGTAACCATGTGAACTTTTTAAGTTTTTGTAATATCTTAATATTTTTTTAAAATATGCATATATATCGATTTTAAGGAATACCTAATTTTAATTCGTATTCTTTTAACATAAAAAAAAAATACTTGGAAAGTTTAAAGCAGAAAAGCTTTAAAAAGTTTCTAAAAAACCTACCTTAAATATTGTATTGATTCTAGTTTTCAAACACACATTGAAATATCTGTGACATATCAGTTGCAATTGCGTATATTTAACGATTAAATAATATATGTTAGTGTTTAATCCGATTATAAGAGTGCATAAAAATAAGTTTATAAAAATGTCTTTTTTTTAGTGAATTTAATAACACCGAATTGCCAACAGAGCGCGATGTGATTAATTTTTTGTTATATCTGCAGAATAACAGTGATCGAAATCGAAAGTTGGGTGCATTTAAACAAGAAGCTGTCAGAAAGGTAAGCCTTTTGTGGAAACGCAGTGCATTATCTGAATCAGCTATTCGTAAACGTTTAAATAAGCTTGTAAATGTAAAAGTAAACAACTTAATTTGATATCTTTCCTTACTAAACTTAATTATTTTCACAGCTTATCTATGCCATTCTCAAAATACTGAGCGCTTTGTACATGAATCAATACACGTATCATGAATCAATACACGTAGTACATGAATCTGCCATTTCTGTCACCGATGAACAACGCATGGGTCACATTTTATCTAAACCCGAGAGCCGCCAGAAATACAGTTTTCTTGAACCACGTCGAAATTTTATCTCTTAAAACTTGATGATTTTATTATGTAAAAAGTGTCTTAGTAAAATAATAATATAAGTGGATTTTTAATCAACAGTTTTCCCACTATAAAATTCTGTGTTTTATTTAAATGATTTTCTTGGGAAGAGTTTAATGGTTTTTTGAGGGCTTTATCTGTATTACTTTAGAATAGTACATTAGGATGGTTATTCAATTCAGATAAGAACGTTTTCGGTGCATATATTATAAAAATAATACGATATGACAAAACTGTTAAAAATCTTCCCTACGTTTTGCAAAAAAAAAATTTATAAAATAATTTTTTAAAAATATTTCTAGTAGATATAACGAAAAATTTCATACGCAAAAGTTTATTAATTTTTTACAAGCTTTCCATTTTTGAAATCAAAATGGTACCTTAAGATGGTAGAAACTGAGGTTCGGTGGGTCAGTACTATAAGGGCTCAACTGAGGTTTATAAATCCAAAGCCAAAAAATAGGACTCTCTGAGACAACAGCATGGACATATCACTCTTATAGATCGGACGGTAAATACCGAAGTTATAAAGAAATATGTCGATGCGCGACCCCTACGTTCGGCCAAAAAAGTTTTTTTCGAAACTTTCTTTCAATAATGCTTTAGATTAGCTGGTGTGCGCCGAAATTTATTTTTTCGATACGGTCTAGTACACAGTCTGAAAAAACTTAGCAAAAACATTACATGACGACTCAATTTTATTATTGTACTTTACGCCATTTAACTCCATGATCGCCGGAATTCCATTTGTTTTGCGTTTAGAATTGCCAAATTGCCAAAAAGATGAAGGATTTGCCTTCAGATATCTCTCAATTTTAAAAATATACTGATTATATTGAAAGCTGTGTAAATAATCGAATTTATTTATTTTTTGAAAAAAGTATAATTTATCCTCATCGGAGTTTGATTTTTTATATATTTTAAATGCCTTATTTTTAACATTTTTTAAATAAACCAAAAGCGATTAAACCAGGGTGGTTTATTTCTTAAGGCGTTAGGTTTTTTAGGAACAAAATTAGAAAATGCATTAGAAACCTTGTCACAAATAAATTTGTTAGCAGACTTTGCATCATTAAATGAATCTAGAGCCGACCAATCAGCAGCTTTTAAAACTTCAATAATTTTAACAAAGTTTCCTTTCGCAAAATCGAGTTCATCAAAAACAGCATCAACGCCAATATTATCAAATTTTTAAAACCCAAATTTTACTGTAAGCGCTTTATTTCATGCTGTATTTTAGAATTATTTTATGTTATGTATTTTATTGTTAAATGTTACTTACTACTACTACTACTTACATTGCTTTATATTCAATACGACATAGCTTTGAGTCCAGAGGATGTGATCGAAAGATTTTCAAAAATAGGAAACCATTGAATTTTACTATGAATGGAATAATAAACCGTAAAGTTCGTAGTATGATAAAAAAAACAAAGTCTTAATGTTAAGTGATGAAATAACAACATGTGTGAATGTATGAAAAAATATATTATTTTATTTCTAATAAAAAATAAAAAGGAAGTATTTGAAAACATATGCAAAATAAGTTTTCAGAACTTTATCAACCCCCAAGATTTCTCTTTGGATCTGACATTAATGCTACTTTGAAAAATAAAATTTTGTCAATAATTGCAGGGAGTTGCAGCTGGATCCTTTTTTTTATAAAATATACTTTAAGCAAGTTTAGTAAATAAAGTTTTGAATATACCTCAATAAACTTTTTTTTTCTTTTTTTTAAAACTTTAAAAATCCGTTTTTTCACTTGAACAATCACTACGACTTTGTATATAACGAAAATTGTAATCAAGCAAATAAATTACTTCAAATAAATTTCTTAGTTCCATTTGAATACATGTTTTAAAAATATGCTACATTGGTTAAGGTTTCATTTCAAATAATTGTATTTGAGGATTCGAAATTTGGACCAAAATTTTGTTTTTTTTTTTGCTAAATTATCCGATTTTTTTAACGTTTGACTTTCAGAGTAACCAAAAAAAAAAATTAAAACACCTTTATATTTTTTTTTTTTTTAGTTGAAGTGAGTTATATTAGAAAAAGGGTTTTTTTGGGCTTTTTGAGATTTTTTTCCCCTATGTTTGGCAAAAAGAAACACTGCGTGAAAAATTTAAAACACCTTTGGATTTCTTTTAGTTGAAGAGTGTTCTATTAAAAAAAAGGTTTTTTGAATCTTGCGTATCACAAATACTGATCTTGGACTCAAAGTATAAAAATAACCCCCTATTCACCTACTCAAGGAAACATTAAAGGTCAATCGCAAGCGAAAATCGAAAGAGCTGCATCGGCGGTACGCCAAAAATGCTCATAGACGAATTATGTTTACCGACGAGAAAATGTTTATCATAGAAGAAGAGTTAATTAAACCAAATAGATAGAGTGTATGCTGTGTCATCATGACAAGCGACTGAACTTGTTTCAAGAGTTCAAAGAGGCCATCATCCGTCTTCTGTGATGGTTTTATTATGCGAATTGCTTATGACGGGGTCACGGAGCTTCACTTTTGCGAAAAAGGAGTAGAAAACTTTGGCAAATATCTATCAAGCAGATGTTTTAAGAGAACGTTGTGAAGCCCTTCAAGGCGACCTTTGAAGGCAAAAATGCTGTGAACCTTTCAAAAATACTTCGCTCCAGCTCACAAGGCAAAAACGACTCAAAAACTACGTTCAGATCTTTATTTCCACGACTGAATTGCCATATGGCTGCCCAGATCTAAAACCATGGGACTACAAATTGTAGCCCGTTTTAGAGGTCATGGCTTGCTCTTCTCGTCATTTCAATATCGAGTATCTAAAGCCCGCACTTGTCCAAGCAGTGGCAAATTTTCCCATGCATGAAGTGTGCACTGATATCGAAGAGTGATAAGACAAACTACGGCATTGCTGTAAGGCCAATGAGATCCATTTAGAATAAGTTGTTCCATGATTTAAAGCTATTGAGTGAGCCAACGAAAGAAAAAATAATCATGAAAAATATTTATTCGTTTGCAATTAAAAAAATAAAGTACATATCATTAATTTCTCCTGTTTGTAAACCTTGAAAGAAAGAATTAAAAGAACATTAAGAACTTTAAATAAATTGCAAATTGTTGAGATGGTAAAATTAAAATTGTTTTCTAGCGAAAAATTGGGCTAATATGCACTTAAATAAGAATGTCAATAGATGTTAAAGAGATTGATAATGATGATTGACTATGACCATGAACATCGTTTCATTATTTTTTACTTTAACTTGTACATAAATACGTTAATTATTATTTGAACCAATGCCTGCTTTGCGCTGCTCTATAAAAAAAAGCTTTCTTACTTTTAGACAACACTTCTTTGGTACCACTATTTTGAAGACAATATCTAAAAAAAACCCAAGAGTAAATTTTTTCTCTAAGTTAGAGCAGAGGGCGGATTCTGAAAAACGCTTAAGCTAAATCTCTACCGCTAAAGCTAAATTTATAGTTTTTAGCGATATTGCTATTCTGAAAAACTCCATCGCTTATTTTCATGCTAAAAAAATATAGAGACTGAACGAGCTTTTAACGAAGAATAAAATTAAAGCTGTGATAGCTAAATTTTTAGCGATTGCTGCGATTCTAAACTTTTTTTTAGTGATTTACAGAAACTCTAATTTTATTTTTAGCTATAATTTTAGATTCCAATATTTTGTTGCCGCTAAGTTAAAAATTAAAAGATTTTTGAATTAAAATCGTAATTTTTGATATATATATTAAGAAAAATTAATGCTTTGTCTCTTTTGAAAGTTTTCAAAGAAAAACATTTCACCAATTTAAAGCACTTTTCCGAAAACTTGCTGTTTGTATTTATCAGTTGTATTAATAATAGCGGTATTCGCGTTTCAGTGCACTTGCTTGTGCAGTTGAGGACTTGTGCAGTTATGCAGTTAGGTTTTCGTGAACAAATCACTAACACTTTTTCCTAGCTGTCAAATTTTTCAATGCACACAAGTGCACAAATGCTCAAATCTTCAAGTTTTAGGCTGCAGTAGAAAAGCACTTGTGCAGATTTTTGATTTTGATATTTTGATATTGTAAAGTGCAGAAGTCCTCAACTGCACTGGCAAGTACACTGAATCGTGAATACCCCTATTGTTATCATATAACATGATTTTAGAAAAAGGTTTCATCTCTTAAAACTTTAAAAAATTTATTAAATGAATTAGTAGTTTACAAATAAGCTTTAATTGTTGTGACACACTCTTATGTGATAATTCTGTATCACGAAGAAGCACACCAACGATAAGAAAGACACTTGAAGCGTTTTTCTTATCATTGGTGTGCTTCTTCGTTACACAGATTAAAGCAGTTAGAATGCAATTTGGTCATTAATTGACAAGAAATTTTGGACCAATTTTTTAATATGTAAAATGTACTCTAAGTGCAAAATTTTGAAGAATTGAATAAAACCTTAGCCTCCAATAAGCCACGACTGTTTTGGTATTTAAAGTTGAACCAGTGAAAATAAATTTTTACTAGTTTTACATAGTTTTATTCTATGACAATACGAGAATGTTTAATGAAAAAACATAAAGTACTTGTGTAAACATACTAAAAAAATTAATTACAAATTTTTAAGTATATTAACTTAAGTTTATTTAAATTTTTTTCAAATAACTAAAAGTTTTTATTTTGCACTTTTTATTTAGATATGCACCAATATCCATTACCACCATTAGCACCAGTAACCCATTTTCAAAATAGAAACAAGCGTATTTTAATTATTATATTAATTTAATTAAAATTCGAAAGAAACCTTAAAAAGTTTTTGAAAACTTTTCACTCGGATGATGAATTTTTGACAGTCGGAAAGAGAATTTTTGATATCAGTGAGGTGAGTTTTATTGTCAAAAATTCATGTAGCCCCGGGGTAGAAATGTTGACTAGTAGAAATTTTGTCAACCGGCACAAGAATTTTTGAGTGAAGCAAAAGGGTTGTGCTTTACCCTTACAAAATTGTTAGTATCAGTGTTTTGCTGTGTATTTTTTCTGAAAAAAGTAGTTTTATTTATGTTTTCGTATAAAAAAAAGGATTGTGATTTGCTTTTAATATTTAGAAAATATTTGTTATCAGGCTACAAATACAAGCTTGAGGAGCAATTAAAAAGCATGGAGTCACTGCAGTCGTCTTTAATTTATTTAAGTGTCAATAAAAATTACTACAATTCTTTTTGAAGATTTTTAAAAACTAGGCTAGTCTTAGGAGCTAAAGGGTTTAAAATAAATATTTATGTTAAATTTGGAAGTTCATTACTTCTGACATACGCAATGTCAGGTTTTTCTTTACTGCATTCAACTTGCAAAACTAATGCATTGAATATACTTTTTGAATATTTATAAATATGGCCGATAAAGAGTTAATACGTGTTCAAAGATGTTTTATGGTTAGCTGCTTGATCGACTGAGTATAAGTCAATATTTTCTTTCGTATTACAATCGATTGAGCTCAAAATTTGGCAGTAAGTGTATATCGGGTATGGCAACCTTTAGGTATAGTGCAATTTTTATCCTCGCGCATAGTTTAGGTTAAGGATTTTTAGGTCCAATTCACAAGAAACCTTTAACACTGATACTTTTTTTACTTTAGTAAATGTTAATAGTGGAGTAAAATCTAAACACATAATTTAAAAACATGTTTTCTATTTATTTCATCTCTAAGCTAATTAGGTAAAATACATACAACAAAAAAATAATGAATAAAAATTGTTATTTTTTACAAATTTTTAATGTTTGCACAAGTTTTGGTTTTATAAGTTATTTTACTTAAAACAGTTAGATTCCTTGTAGCTCATAATATCATTTTGAATAAAAAAATAAGTAGTAGAAACCGAGGCAGTCAAATGTTTCTTAAACTCGTTCATTCGCTGAGAAGACGTCAAAATTTCTGGATAACATTTTCATGTTACATTTGGCAAAGCAAAAAATGACAATTTGAATACAACAGATACAAATTTTTTTGAACACAACATTTTCTTTTCTATAGAACCAATAGTGAAAAGTTTCCAAATGGCACACAGCTATAAAAAAATAAATTTTTTGACATAAGAATCGCTAAAACAGCGCTTCCTGTGGCGAGCAGTAAAAGCAACATTTTTAGCTAGGAGATTTGAAACTCAGAATCGCATTTTAGCGAAATCGCTAACGAATTGAACGAAGCATTTTTTTAGCATTTTAGCGATAGAGATTTAGCTTTAGCTAGGCGATTTTCAGAATCCGGCCTCAGATGTGCCCCTTAATATGCTTAATATATTTAAATTTGTTATTTTTGTTTTATTATGCTTAAATGCGTTCAACGGAATTAATTTATAATATCGTAATATATTTCAAAATTGTTTGGTTTCTAAATAAATTAAATCAATTTTATTACTTTGCCCACTTGAGTGTATCGTTTAAGATTTCATTTGTTTTTTTTTTTCAAGTGACTGCACCAACTGATATTTTTATATATGTTGCACGTTTATCTAAAGTTTTTGTAATCAAATTTGATATGAAATAAAAAAAAAAAAATCATCTACTCTGTTCTTCACTCCAAAAAGTTCCTGGAAAGTCTGTATTGTTGCTTTATATCTAAACTTTTTGTTGCAACAGTGATTAAGGATGCTAGAAAACATTATTAAAATTGCTCCAAAATAAGAACTGCCTACAGAAGAAACTTTGTCGGCGCTGCCTCAGAGACTCATAAAAGTTCATAGCTAAAATAAGGCGCTTAAAACCATAAAAATTTCAAGTATATAGCTAACAGCTCTAGCAAACGTCTTGCACAAAAACATCATCTTGATCAACAGCAACAGCAAGGGCAACAACATCATCAGTACCATCGTCATCGCAACCACAGCTCCATAGTTCTCTTACGCTCACAGCCTTAGCAGCCTTCATCGTTATCAACAACATTCAACATCAACGTCGAAAAGTTATCATCGAATAACTTGATGGAATGATTGATGACTGCACCAAACAATAATGCTTTATTCGTTTTTGTTGACAGAAGGGATTTGCTGATTCTTTGGTTCGGGACTCAATGCTGGATTGCGCTAGGCTTCAACTTGGTTATTGAACTTATTTACATGCTTATGATCTTCTCTTTTTCCTACTTTCTTATATCATAAACTTATTTTTCTTTAATATCTACTAACGCTTTGGCAACCAACTTGAGCGTTCCGCTACGAGTGTTGTTGTATCTGTTATTTACACTGGATCTTTCTGTTCGATTACCACATCATGTTTCCATAAATTCTTGTGGGGAACACATTTTAAGTGGATGAATGCCCGGGTGGTTCAGTGTATTGAGTAAGCACGCTGTTGTTGCTATTGTCGCTTAAGTGTTTTTGTCGGCAACTTGCTTAATGATGAGTTTGGTTCTATTTACATATGCATTCTATAAGGCAGCAATTCATCAAAATCGAAAAAGAAAATATTTTGACAGCTTAACCGCACGAACTACCAGTAAAATTTAAGGAGAGAGAAAAAGTGTTGGAAAAATTGAGGGTAGGGGAGAACAAAGCCGACAGTTTGGCAATTATTTGGCTGTGGTATATCAATCATTTAGAGCTTAGGCATTTATTTGAAAAAAAAATCTAATTATGATAAGAAATTAAAAAATAAATTATTTATTTATAAACATTATGAAATAGCATGCTCGTCAAGTTCTCACATAACTCATCACAAGAATTTTTTGAAAGAAAAAATACCATACGTATAACTCATAATTAAACTTGTTAGAAAATTTTTTGTTTGAGTTGCATTCGCTGACTTTATTTGTGAGTGGGAAGCAGGCATGTGGCGCATTCTACATGAAGCGGGCCACAAACCAAATTATTGGTGTCGGATTTTTTTCACATTTTGCCACTCTAAGATCTCTGGTTCACTTTGTAAGCTGTGTCCAGAAGAGCAACATCCAATTCGTCAATGTGCTCGTTTTCAAGACTTCAATATCGAAGAAAGAACAAATTTCATAAAGAAACATAAACTTTGCATAAATTGACAAGCGACATCATACGCTTTTACATTGGAATAATCCAAGTCCAAATACCAATGCTTCACCTTCTGAAAATCTTAATACTACGAAAAATAATTCCAATATAACTTCAGGCATGCAGCAGCCCCAGTTTCATTCAATACAGTCCACTAACTCTTTCATGCCTATTGATAATGTTCAAACATGTTTCTCTACTAATTCCAAAGGCGTTCTTTTAGGTACCGCGATGGTTCATATACGCCATCCTGGTACAACTTTTACTGCTCGAGCCCTCATTGATACTGGTTCAGAAGGAACTTTTATTTCTGAACGATTGCTTAAGCTACTAAAACTTCCATCTACTTCAATACAAGCGCACATTTCCGGTCTTAATAACACTACTTCCGCCAAAGTTGATAAGATATGTTCATTTATCTTAAGCTCTCCAATTATTACTGCAATTCACATTGAAGCTAGTGCTTTAGTTCTACCGCAACTCACAGGAAATCTTCCGACATCTCCTATAGATCCTTCAGTTTTTAGTAATCTTCCTAGTATACAGCTCGCAGACTCACAGTTCTTTAAAAGCACTCAGGTTGATCTGCTGATTGGCGGTGATCTTCTTCCACTTATTCTATTAGATGGAATAAAACATAATATTTGTGGTACCTTATTAGGCCAGGAGACCATATTTGGTTGGATATTAACTGGGCCTGTATCCAAAACATATATTTCTTCATTTTCAACAGGCGTGTCACACCACAATAAAGCGTCACTAGACAAGACACTTTCCCGATTTTGTGAGGTAGAGGATCTTCCGAAGAAACAATTCTTCGATCAAGCTGATCGTTTTTGTGAAGAATTGTATGTTCAACCAACAAAACAAAACAATGATGATCGTTATGTTTTCCAATTACCATTCAAAGAAGGGTATCTAGAGACCCTTAAGCTAAGTCATTCAACATCAATTTCACATGGGCAATTTCTACTAAATAAAGCTCGATTATTAAAAAATCCTACTTTTAAAACGCAATATAATGACGTTGTGTGTGACTATCTAGAACTTGGACATATCCATGCAGTTCCGAAACCGGAAAATGAATATGCTCCAAATCATTACTCTTTGTCTCATCATACTGTTATCAAACAAGACATCTCCACTACGAAAGCACGTGTCGTATTCAATGCTTCCAGTCCATCATCCAATGGAACAAGCCTCAATGATGTTTTTTGCACCAGGCCTGTGCTTCAATCCAATCTCAATATATTACAATCTTCAAAAAAAAATGGTTTGCGTTTTTGAACTCAAAACTGGAACATTTGGAGTTAATTTTTCTCTGTTTGTTGCCATCCGTACGCTTCTCCAACTAGAGGATGATGTTGAACAAACTTTTCACTTTGCAAGCAAGATTCTTCGAAATAGCATGTACGTTAATGATGTGCTTGCTGGAGCTCATGACATCCATACCGCATTGCGATCACGCGATGAACTCCTATCCAAGTGCCTTAAGAAGTGGCAAACTTTCACATCCAATTATCCACACATTAATGAAATTCATATTCCAATATGGATACTATATTCTCCAGAATATAACATCCAATTCCACGCATTTTGTGAAAAAAGCACAGGCGGCCTACAAATCGCTCAAAACACAGTGTTTGGGTATACTTTTTCCGGTCCTTGTGCCTTTAAAATTTCAAATTTTATTAATTGTTCTATCCACGTATATGCACGCACGTACTATTATATTGAATTATTGAAATTCTATGCAAATGCACATCTTTTATTTATATTTTTTATAAAATTTATATTATTCCTTATACTTAGAAAATACTATACATCTAATTATATTCATTTCTCATCTTATCATGAGTCTATAATATTATCTACAAAATTTGAATTACCTATTTGAATTCATATATTTTAATTGCATAAATATTTCATACATTTCTTTGACAATTGTATCTATACATAAATCTTATTGCAGCCGTACTGCAAGGCGGGCGGAATGTTTAGGTGAACATTTTACATTATATTTATATTTAAGCTAAGCTTTCATTTAATTTATACTTACGATAAAGTTATATTGAAACCTAGATGGCGCTACACGTTCATCTAAACAAACTACAATTTATCTATTTCCTGTCGCTTTAATATGTCAAAATTGCTTATATTTAATAATTGTTAACTTCCTTTCTTGTATCAAGATTGGTACTCGTTCACTTTTCGAGCAACCACATCCTGAGTAAGTTCATCCACAAATCTTTGTAAATAAATCCATTGTTTCAGAAAACTAAAACTTATACCCACTTCTTTCATTTCGTTAAACTCAAATTAACTTGATTTGAGTAATTTTCTTATAGATAAATCTCTTGCTTCACCATTTCACTGGCATCCAATCCTCACTCATTTCTTCACTTGTTTATGGATTTATATAGAAAATTGAATGTATTTTCGAATTCTGGGATCAAATTATAAATTAAAATATTTTTCTATTTCGAAACCGGAAGTTAAATAAAAATTCAAAGAATTTAGCCTTTTTTGGAATTTTTTTAATATTTTTATATTGAACATGTAGATAATACACAAGATGTTTCACAGTGGGATTCGGAATAGTTTAGAAGTAATGAATTTCGCTTCGATTTTAAGAAGTACCCAAAAAATGCCAAAAGCCAATATTTTCGCTTTTTTTGTTTATTTGTCTGGATTTTATTGCAGTACAAACAAAAAAAATTATTCTTTGCATTTACAATTATCTCGAAAGAAAATTGAGTTAAAATTTTGAATAATCTGAAATTTTAAAATTTGTACACATATTCTTAGCTTGTTTATCTTTCAAATAAATTACAAAAATTTTTTTTTTTCAAAACTTAAAATAAGTTCTTTCAAAAAAGCCTGTTTATACCAAAAGGCCTATCCTTCGATTTTTATAAAAAAATTATATGTTGTAGTCAAAAGTCTTACAAAAATTTTGCATACTCATATTTGACGATCCCGTTAAAATTCCCGAGAAACAATTTCATATTTTGTGTCAATAAAGTAGCTGATATATGTCCGGTGCCCGTGTCGGTAAATGTCCGACCTCTGCACCGAAAGAAGTGCTAGTTCTGGAATACCTTGGGCAGGCACAATGTACGAACGAAGACCGAATCGGGCACTCGTCAGTATATTGTGCCTGAATACAGTTGTTCGTTTTTGAACAGTTTATTGACTTAGTACAGACTTACTACGGTACTATTTCAGGTGACTTTCGAGGTATTTGCTGGGTATGTTTCGGGTACATTATAGTTATTACCGAAGCCAGTTTCGATGCAAATCAGCTACTTTGTTGACACAATATATCAATTATTTTTTAGGGTCCAGTTCGCTGAAGCTCGATTGCATTCGGCTTAATGTCAATGTGCAATTAATTTTTTTCATAAATTTCGCAGTTTTTCGTTACTACTCGTAGCTTTTAAAAATAAAACTTTTGTGCCTGAGTAGTTTGGTACGGACGCAAATTGTTTCTCGGGATTGTGGAAATTATGAATATTTTTGTGAGGTAGCCCACGTATTGCGAGTTATTTTATAAGAAACAGTGATCGACAGCTTTGCCCCAAAAAGCTTTTCCCACCAAAGTTCTTTTTGCCTTAACATGGAATTTGGATAAGCAAGCCTTAATGCCCAAAACGAAATAGTGCGTTAGGTCGGTCGGCCATTGATCGTACTTTAGTCTGCGTTGTAAAAACTTTACGAAACAAGTGTCAAAACGGACGACCTATTGAAAAACTTAATGTTACGTTGACAGATCGTGCCTCTGCCATTTTGGTGATGCCAATATAAGCAGCTATTCAAAAAATCCTTCAAAAGTACCCTTTATCCCAAATCATGCAGTTTTTAATGGAAGCGGTTTTAGTTTTAATAAATCAATGAAAAATAAATATTGTAATATTGTAATTATTGTAATAAAATTCTTAAATGACCTACTAAAAAAAAGTAAGATATTTTTTTAAATGTGCGTTTAATATAATAAGGGTATTCTTGCAAAGTGGCAATATTATAATTTGAGAAATAAGTTATTTTTATCAGCCAGGGTAAAAGAACAGCCCTTAAAGTCGATTGTGCATTTGCAGTATATAAAGGGTGTTTTTTATAGAGTGATACAACTTTGAGTTGGCATCACTGCTTTATTTGACCACCCATTTAACAGCTGATAGTTGTTTTTTATTTAGCTTAGCTTTGACATTTTACTATGGATCGACTTACACCGGAGCAACGCGTGCAAATTGTGGAAATTTTTAATCAAAATAATGGTTCTGTTCGTCAAACTTAACGTGCACTTCGTCCATTTTATGGCATACATAATCGTCCTTCTGTGCTGCTAATTCGAAGATCAATAGATCGTTTTCGTACCACATTTACTGTTGCTGATAATGTGCATTCCATAAGACGCCGAACAGTGCGCACTGAAGAATCTGTAGCCGCTGTACAGGAAGGCATTGAAGATGATCCTAATCAATCAATTCGTCGCCGTTCTCAGCAACTGGGGTTGTATCCTTCCACGTTATGAAAGATGTTATGAAAACATCTTGGCTTAAGACCTTTCAAGATTCAACATGTGCAGGAATTAAAGCCAAACCAGACCATCGTATGCGCCGCCAATTCGGCGAATGGGCTGAAGCACGAATTGATATTGATTTTGAATTTCCATGCAAAATTTTATTTTCCGATGAAGCCCATTTTTGGCTGAATGGGTACGTAAATAAACAGAATTGTTGTATTTGGAGTAAGGAGAATCCACAAGCTTTTGTCGAAACACCATTACATCCACAGAAAATTACTGTTTGGTGCGCTTTATGGGCTGGCGGAGTCATTAGCTCATATGTCTTCAAAAACGATGATGGTCTAGGAACATGATTCGAAGATTTTTCGTACCTCAATTAGCTGGCATTAATCTTGCTGATATGTGGTTCCAACAGGACGGAGCCACATGCCACACAGCGGGCGCTACAATTGATTTAATCAAGGAAACTTTTGACGAAAAAATAGTTTCACGAAATGGCCCAATTAATTGGCCCCCAAGATCGTGTGATTTAACCCCATTGGACTATTTTCTTTGAGGTTATGTAAAATCACTTGTCTGAGTCGATAAACCACAAACAATTGAACATCTGGAAATCAACATTCGAAGAGTTATCGGCGAGATACGGCCGCAAATGCTGCGAAAATTGGTGTTCCAGATTGCGCCTTGTACGCGCCAGCCGTGGCTTCCACATGGCCGAAATCATATTTAAACTTTAATGTCATAAAATTTTCTATCCAATAAAGCCCATTTCATTGATATTAAAAATACATTGCTATGCTTTATTATGATTTAAACTTGTATTACTCTATAAAAAACACCCCATATTTTGGAAATTTGTGGACTTGTAAAAAATTTTAAAAATTTATTTTCAATTGTGAACGGTCTTTTTGGTATAATTTGCTACGTTTGTTGTAAAATATGAAATTCACAGCTTATTGATGAAAAGCATAATTTCTTCTTTTCTGCAAATTTTGCTTAACTCAACTTCATGTCGAAAAAAATCATTAAGAACAATTAATTGGTTTTTTATTTGCTTATCTTACATATTATTTTTTTCGATTTTACTTTTTTTCATAATCAGATGAGCTATCAGTTTGGAATTTAGTATTGGAATGTATAGTAAATCTAAGCTATGGGTTTCAGTGTTGCATTTATGCAATAGCGTAGTAAATGCATTCCTTTTTATTTTCTTAGTGAAAAATATATTCTACCATTTTGCAAATGCTATGATGCAAGACCATTTGCACCGGATTGTGAATAGCCCTAGTATATTCTCGGCATGGCGATGCATTGTATTGCATCCTACTGTTATTTTTTTGCTGTTATACATTTCTTTTGCTATGAGTTGGCCTTTGAGATCTTCGCTGGCTGTACTTTACTTAACTATACTATACAGTCTTTACATATTTTATGTTGAAAATATTATATATTATATGTATTGTGCAGTCATGTGTTCTTTAGTTGACGAAACATTTTTTATTTAAAATTTTGTTAATGTTCATTTAATTATTTTACGTATTATGTTCCCTTCAATACGCATCGATAAAAAAGTATAGATAACTAAGAGTAGCAGTTGCTTAGCAAACGCGTGAGCTGGCTACGTAAATCGGTACGATGAAGATGCATTTAAGTTGTGTCACTCACTCCAATAAACTTTTCCCAAACAATAAAAGTAAAGATATAATGTTGTGCTGTCTCAAAAAAAAAAAGGATATATTTAGTTTTATCATTGTTAGGGATATGTGTGTAAAGAATAATTTTACCCGATGACTCGCTCCAATTATAATATAAGCAACTACTGAAAAAATTTTGTAAGAAATTAAAAACAAAAAATAAATTAAAGTAATGAAGTTAAATATTTAAATTTTGAAAGTTTTTGTATGGAAATAAAATAAAAAAAATATAAAAAATGTGCATGAAAAACTTTAACTCTTAACTTTAACAGTGTTATTTATTATAAGCACATTTCAGCGGCGTTTAAAGGCTGCTTAAACTCAACATGAATTTTTTCTTCTATTGTTAAATTTGTTGTTTTGAACAAACTTAATTAATTTTTTGTATTTAAAAAACTATTGGTTTTATTTTATTCATTAACTTAAACTTGTGAATGAGATAGAAATCATAGTTTATTTTGATGAAAACACATCGCCACGGGTGCCAAAAATATTCAAAATGAGATATAATCCCATGGAGGAGCTAAGGGAAAATATAATGAACGCTTCCTGCAATGAAAAAAAAAATCATGTACCGCTTTCCAAGCGGAAATCTTTCTTGCCATCAAGTCTGCTGTTCAGGCAAGTCTGTACTGGCAATTTTTTCTTCTATGCTGTTCTTTCTTTGATGCTGTGCTCTTCTTTGCTTTGTATTTACAACTTTCTGGCAAGAAAACTTCCCGTGTGAAAAAGGGGTAATGCTGTGAAAAATATTATCCAATGAACGTTTGTCAAAGTCTGAAATAGCAAGTAACTTGCCAAAAGTGACGAGTAACAAAAAATTTGACACAATCCATGTATAGTTATTAAAGCGTTAATAAATAACAATTGAAGCAAGATTGCGTAAAACCTTACACATTGTATAATTAAACAACCGCTTAAAGAATGTTTAACGAAATCTAATAAATAAGACTGTAGCTCTTTAATTCTACTGCAAAGACTTAAAATATTTTGATGCACATTGAAGGAACTTTTTCAGGCCTATAATTTCTGATTTTTTTACAACTACATAAAATACGAAAAATATTTACGAAAAACTTGATTTTTGTAGGTTTTTACAAAAGGGTTTAGCTCACTGGTGGTAATCGTAATATCTAAAATATTTTGGCTAAAATATTTTTATATTGCATCAAAATAAATTATTTTTATAAGGGTTATTATACCCATGAAAAATGGCAAGAAATGAATTTGCGGTAAACTGGGAGTTTGCTTTTTTCATAGATAATAAAAGGCTAAAAAGATTTTTATCTTAATTATATAACAGTTTAGTTAATAAAAATATAATAAGATAATTAAAAATATAAAAAATTAAGGTTAAAGTAAATAAAAATTAGTATAAGATTAAAAAATGTATAAAACTAAAAAAGTCACAAAAAAACATAAAAAAGAAAGTGCAAAAAAGAAAAAACTAATAACTATAACACAAAAAAATAAAATTTAATCCCGCTTTAAGCTGGATTCATTGATAGCCTTCAGCAAGTTTTTGTGTGAATTAAAAAAATGTTAATCAAGTTCAACCGCGTGCAGCAAAATCTCTCTCTAAGAGAAAACTTCTAATAAAAAAACTTGCAAAACATGCTGAAGGTGATCAGTGAATCCACCTTTAGGGTGGAAAATATACCCTTTCTATAATACTATTTTTTTTAGCTCTACCTCCTCTTTCACCTCCGTAAATATGCGTTCTCTTAGTTTACGGACAGAGTAAATGCTGATGCAGGCAGGCAGGCAGGTGCAGGCAGGTACCTGCTGAGTAAATAAGCCATGCAGAGTGATTGCGAGCAGGTCAGATCAGATCAGTGCGAGAAAAACTTTGTTATTTATTTTTCCCCCCTATTTCTTTCTATTTTGCATCTTCCGCTAATGGTGTTTTTCAAAAATTTTTATTTTCTATACATAAACAGCACACCCTCTTCAAAAAAACTACAAATTAAAAAAAATTACATTTTCAGGAAGAGAAAAAACCATTTTTTTTCTTCAAGTGACTCCATACAAAAAAAAAAGAGACAAAACAATTTTTTTTTTAATTAAATATTTATGTGTTAAACGCTATGTGTACAAAATTAAGATAGCCGATGTATTTGATCACTACAAATAGTCTTACACAAAAAAGTATATATGTATGTAAACATTTTGAGATGTGACTCTTTTGAAGAGGGTGTGCGATCATTCCATTGACCGACAAGATAATTTTCCAGGAATTTCTTGTTGTAAAAAAAAATCGTAAAAATCCAAATTTTAAAAAATTGCAATGAAATGTTGTTAAACAATTTTTTGAAACAGCACTTAATACAAATACAAAAAATTGTTTCATTAATTTGAATAACTTGGTGTTTATGGAATATTTTATTAGAAGTGTACCGTACCTTTTTGAAAATGTCGAGTTTGAGTAAAAAATTCTCAAAAATCCAAAAATGCCAAGTGTTAACCAATAACAACAATAATGCTTTAAGCATAGTCTTGAGCTATTTTGTGCACAAAATTAAAAAATCCAAAATCCTAAGAAAGTAGTTATAGCTGGTGAAACTTGATTTTTTTTTTTTAAATCCACAAAGTGCCTGTTTCTGGCATTTCGAACACAAAAACAAAACCATAGAAAAATCATAAAAACGTTATATCTCGAAAGGACTTTAAAACTAATGCTATTTAAATATTTTGGATTTTTGTATTACAAGAATCATATTAGACCCTGGTTTTACTGTTCAAAATATTAAAAAAAAATGTTTTATATGTATTTCTTTTGTTTCTTACATGACCAACAATTACCCATTCGATCAATATATCATTTTTGCGTGCTCAACTTATCACCAACAACAACACCAGAGACCTGCAGCGATGAACTGCAACTGCTTTTACACTCAGTACATACTTGGTTTTTGTATGACTTCAATATCATTAATACCATGCAACATATTCTACGCCATCGAGCTCACTTACAACATCAAGCATGTTGCATTAGCCAATTGTACCAAAGTCAAACACTGTGTGATGTGTGCTTCGACTTCAGTGGAAAGTATAGATGTTTGCATAAAATAATTATTTGTATAAACCACAGCGCACGAACGGCAATCGTTATAATTATGCATTATTTTGAGCTACTACCTCGTGTAACATTGCAGGTTGATTTCAACTTCGGCTAAGCAGTGAAACAAAAGTAAGCTTACGAACGATGAAATCAGCGCGTACACTGCATTTTTACTCAAGTGTTTGTAGATTACTTCAGTATGAATAGAGTAAATAGTTTTAGGAAGTTTTAGGGGTAACTTATTTCGAAGATGATGTCAAACTTTAAAATTTAAGATGGCGGATAGAGTTGCCACCTAGATTTTTTTCATTTATGCAAATTCTTGTAATTTTAAAATTCTGACAACGAATTTGATTTCGAATATAATGTCACAGTTTTAAAATTTAAGATGGAGGTTAGGGTTGCCACCTAAATTTTTACCACAGTATTGCCACCTAATAATATGTATTTTTAAGAGTTTTAAACATCATTTATCAGTGTTAAGGGGTCGCTGATTTCGAATCTAAAGTCAGAATTTTAAAATTCAAGATGGTGGATAGGGTTGCCACCTTAGTTTTTTGTAGTTTTATGAATTCGGGGCTGGCAAAAAAAAAATCAGAATTTCAAAATTATAAAATTTTGAAATAATAGGGTTGCCACCTAATAATATGTCTTTTCAAGAGTTTTAAACGTCATTTATCAGTGTTAAGGGGTCACTGATTTCGAATCTAAAGTTAGAATTTTAAAATTCAAGATGGTGGATAGGGCTGCCACCTTTATTTGTTGTCATTTATCAGTTTTAAACTCTTGAAAAGACATAATATTAGGTGGCGACCCTATTATTTCGAAATTTTGAACAATTGAACAAAAGTTGTAGCTTTATTAAAGATCTGCATGCATACAAAATCTTATCAAAATCAGTGATTAAAGGTGTTTTATAATAAAATGGCGTCTGATATAATTTCTTAAAAAACTAAATTTAATAAATATCTTTAAAAATTTACTAAACAAATTTTATTGCTCACTCAATTAAACTTTAGAATTTATTTTAAAAAAGAAATTAGCTCAATTGAACCATTAGCTTATGAGCTACAAGCTTTTAAAAGTCACGCAAAGTAACTGCAATGTTACTCCAATGTTACTGCAAATACTTTGTGTTCGGAGAACAAAATAAGCGCTGGTTTTTTTATGCAGGAGTTACGCTTTATTTCTTTGTTTTGTTGCTTGTAAATGACCATACTTACCATTGCATACCAGAAGTTGAAAAGACCCTGCGCTGGTTATCAAACCAACAACTCGAACATGCATTATTGTGGTCTTACGACACGCTCATACACAGTTGGCTTCAATGTTGCAAGTATGTTCGACACAACAATCGCAGCGCTTGCGTAGTGCGGTCAGACTGTCACTGTATTTGTTGAGGGTAGATTGCAAGTAGCGAAAATGCCATCGCTTGCAGATCACTGAACAACACAATCTTAATCGAAGTTAACCAAATTTGTCAATACCCAATGTGCACAAAAACGGATGCGGATCCGTTACGAACCCGTTACGAGTCCGTCAGTACGCACTGCGCTTTCTTATGTTTCGACGGACCCGTTACGAACCCGTTACGAATCCGCCAAAAGAGTCTGAAACGCATTCGTATATGAAGTCCGAAACGGATTCGTATCTGAAGTCCGTTACGGATTCGTTCCTGAAGTCCGTTCTGAGTCCGAGGCGGATCCGAAAAAATGAAAAAAGCAATTCGTATTTTTGAGAGGAATCTAATGTTTCGACGAACCCGTTACGAACCCGTTACGAATCCTTCAAAAAAATTTCCACAACGTTAACATAAAAGACAGTCTTAAATTTGTTTTACAATTTCTTATTTTATTTTCAGTAGATTAGGGATACGAAATACAATTGTGTACTTATTTTTGTTGTTATTTTTATTTTTATTATACATTGATATAATTTTAAATTTCCTTCTTTAAAATGTAATATGTAGAATGTAAGAACTGAATTAGCAAAAAAATAAAAAAATGTTGAACATACATAAACATTATTGTCCCTTTTTGAATCAGAACTATTTTTAAAAAACGAGTCCGTTGCGAGTTCGCATTATTTAAAAAAAGAGTCTGAAACGGATTCGTATGTGAAGTCCGAAATGGATTCGTATCTGAAGTCCGAAACGGATTCGTATCTGAAGCCCGAAACGGATTCGTATCTGAAGTCCGAAACGGATTCGTAACTGAAGTCCGTAACGGAGAGAGGAATTTCATACGAAAAAGGATCCGTTCCGGATGCGAAACGCAATCCGTTTCGGACAAAATGTACGAAGAAGTGAGTTCGTTACGGATTCGTAACGGATCCGTTTGGCACACTGGGTACGCACCAAAAATAACCCTCACACTCACATAAACATGTGCACGTTCGCTGCTGTTGATGTTTGTTTCGTTCAACGCGTTGTCAACGCAACAACCTGATCTGATCTGATCTGACCTTCCAATCTGCTTCCAATCTGCACACTTCGAGCAGGTTTATATGAAATCGTATGAAGCGAGTTTTATCGCACTGAAACAAGTAAGCAAACCTGCCTGCCTGCTTCAGGATTCATTCTGTCGGCAGACTTACGCTGGACACTCTGTATATTTTTTTTTTTTTTTTTTTTTGTATAGAAATTTGAGTGGTAAGAAAAATTTTCATTGGATTAATAAAATTTACTAACCATACAAATGGTCCAAAAACGCCAAATTAGTAATAAATTAATAAAAATTTTTGCGGAACATTCTAAACCAGTGATAGGCACACACATATTAACATATTCTTTGCTTGTGTGTGAAGCAGAGAAAAACGAAGAGCAAGTTGTGAACAGCTAATGGGAGCGAGTTTAATGCTTGTGAACGTCACGTTGAGAAAACGCAATTTACGCTAGAAAAGTTGAAAATGTTTCATTTTTTCTTGCGTAAATTGTGTTTTTGACAGCACGTTACAAATACAAATCATTTTCCCATTCTTCAGGCATCATTTTTATCTGTGCATTTGTAAAATTGCGCAGCCAGACATAGCTACTAAAAGTGCTCAACATCAACTGACTTGATTTGCTTAGCAAAAATCAAAACAAAGCAACAGCCGAACGCACACGATTGAAAGCCACAGGAAGAAGCTCGTAGTGTACATGCGTTGACGTCGCTCAAGCAGCATTTTGTTTCCAAAGACGCGTGTTTGGGAAATTAAAATGTGCCTGACACTGTTCTAAAAACTATCACATTTCGCTATTATTGATACTTTCAAATAGTACACCGACAAACAAACGTGAACTTGTCCTTCCATGTCGATCGGTTTTTTGACAGATACATACATTTGTTTTGTTTGCTCAACAAAACAAATTGTGAGCTTACTGCTCCTTATTGAACAACAACAACAACGTAACATATGGAAATATTTTTTCAACTAACTTATAAACTAAATAGAATTTCGAAATTTTGGCTTCGTAAGGAAATAATTTTAGAAGCGTAGAACAGTTTAGGAAAAAATTTTAAAATCGGTTAAACCGTTTAGAACAGTCATGAGCGGGAAAATAAATTTAGTGAGCCAATGTTTTTGTTTTAAACAAACACAAAATTATTCTCATTATTGCTTTTGCTCATCGTTGCAAAAAGAAAAAAGCGCAACATAAAATATGTTAATGCATTAAAAAACCCCAATAACAGCCCGAACAGAACCAAAAGTCGTAACGACTTGTGATGTCGAACACATAACATAACACATGCAAGTTAACGAAGCCGTTCAAAATGAAATCGTTGAGCAAGAGTCGTAGCGACTTATCGCTAGAGTAAAATTTAATAGAATCTATTCCATTTTTCTCTAACGACCGACGATTTCCTCTCTAAGCACAATTAGTGCTGCCATATTTTGCAAACAATTGGGTATGTTCAAAGACAATTGCGTAGTTTTTGCTTTGTTCTCACATTTCTTTTTTGTTTCTGTTTCACGCAGCGCCATTGAGTAAAGGCCCATTTCCAATAACGCGTGCGATGCGTTGCGTTTTACGCTGCGGAAGCTACGGAAAAAAAGCAATTTCCAATGGAGCGTGTGCGTGAACATATGGTTGCCGGTCTTCTGCTTAGCGAAGCATAATTTTAATGTGTAAAAGTTTTGCAAGTTTATTCAAAATAAAATACACTGATGCCTTGTGTTTTGCCTTCCTGCATACTATTGGTCCTGATAGGGCGAGTTCGAAAATGCATTTTTACAAAGCATCAGTGTATTTTATTTTGAATTGGTGCTAAGTTAAAATACAAAAACTGCGCAGCTCTGTTGATATTCTAAAAATAGTATAATTGCTTAGTTTTGCCTAATAATCTTCTAACTAATTAATAATAAAACACACTGATGCTTTGTAAAAATGCATTTTGGAACTCACCCATATAGTTAGGCACTCCGGCATGCCGCTGCAGATATATCGTGAGTGTGGAGCGCGTCTTAAATGCCTGTGACCATTTGCACCACCGCCTGTTCTTATATGCATTTTTGGACTCGCCCATATAGTCAGGCACTCCGGCATACCGCTGCAGATATGTTGTGAGTGTGGAGCACGTCTTTTATGCCAGTGACTATTTGCACCACCGACTGTTCTTAAATGCATTTTTGGACTCCTCGCTCATATAGTCAGGCACTCCGGCATGCCGCTGCAGATGTGTCGTGAGTGTGGAGCACGTCTTAAATGCCTGTAATAAATTTTTTAGTTTCTCTCAAATTCTACTAATCTTTTTTTAATTTTTCCTTTGTAAAACTGAACAGCTGTTTCGCTGTCAAAGCTTCACGCGCATGAAATATTAAATTTTTCGAATATTTTACGCTGCGTACAAACGCATGCTGTTTGTTGGAACCAGTTAGGTATGTCTTCATGTATTGAATATTTGCGTCAATTTACGAAACGCATCTCACGCGTTATTGGAAATGGGCCTTAAGACTTGCTTTTTGTTGCCTTTGCATGCATTTGTTGTTGTTAGCAAGTTAGAAATTTTGGTGAACGGGGGTTTTGTTGTTATTTTTTGTACGTGTTGTTGTTTTTACAAATGTGCAAACACAAAATTGATAAAACAAAACAATTTTGTTGCTGAGCCAACTGAGCTACTGATAGCTCATGTCTGATTTAGAAGATATACTCTGTTTAACATTTTTCAAAAAAGCTGTTCCATGGGTGCTTCGCTCGCTCGCTCCACACCCAAAAAATATTAATAAAATCTTTGTAGAAATACAAACAGAGGCTATTCGTAGAATGTACAAATGTTTTGTACATAGTACAAACGTTTGTAGTGTTGGCCGCATAAAAAAATTTTTGAATTCGTAACTTTGTACATTCTACAAACGCTAGTTTGTAAAAATCTATAATGTATAAATTTGTAACTGAACGAACATTGTTGTATAATATACAAAGCGGTGGTAGCAGCATTTGCATATTTGTTCGTATCTTTTGTAGATGAAACGAATGCGTTTGTAAAATATACAAATTTTTCTTTGTACAATGTACAAACGGTCATTTATATTATTCACAAAGTTGTTCGTAGGCTGAAAAGAACAAACAGCTTTGTAGAATAAAATAATTGTTTTGTACATAGTACGGAGCTTTTTTTTGGGTGCAATAAATATTTGATTTTTATAAACTTAAACCACAGCACTTTCATTGTTGTTAAAAATAGGTACGTTTATACATAACTAATATTTCAAATTGGTTTGTAGTTTATTTTTGTTTTAACGCACAATTTTATATTAATTTGTCCTAAAAATACACATGCTTAATTATTGCAACTTATTTAAGTGCTTTTAACTACTGTCTAGTGCTTTGAATACTCACACACTCAGATACTATTTTATTTGTGTTTTAAGTGATCAGTTGCTGCGTGCTCGAAGTCACTCGCAACGTTAACGCTGAGGACACTCGTTGCGCATCCCTACTTTATAGCCTTAAACTTGAATTTAGTTCACAGACAGACATTATTTTAATGTGACGTAAATTGGTCGTGACCAAAATATTACTCGGTTGTCACAATTTCGTTTTTTCAATTTGCATACTTCTGTCATCTGAAAAATCAATATTTTTCTATTTTATGTTAAAAATGCTTAGAGCAAAAGCATTCCATTCAATTCAATTTCATTCATTTGATGCACATGGTTGAACAAAGGGAATGAAAGCATCATCAACATTAATTTATTAGCGTTGTCGATGCGAAATCTCAATAAATCTGATTGGCACAGAACAGAAAACTAGGTTATGAAAATGAAATAAAAGAGAGTATTACAAAATAATATAAAAATATTTATCAATAGATTTGGTTGTGAACTAAAGCTCTGCAAAGAACATTCCAAGCAAAATAGTTGGCTGTCACCGTTGCCAGATTGGGCGATTTATCGCCAATGGGACGCTTTTTTTTTATTTTTGCGCTTAAATTTTTTGGAAATCGCCTGGCAATTTTTTGGGCGATTTTTGTGAAAACCACGCTTTTTCATAAACTCATCTAATTTGTTTAAAATTTCAATTAAAGAAAATAACAATTATTTTAAAAGTGTTTGGAATACTCTGTTAACAATGCGACTGAACACAGCTCACAAGCTTTATCGATAATTTATTTATATCGAAATCACATCGCTATCTTTTTGAATAAAATTTTAACTGACAGCAGCAACTCACCAATTAGAATTTGTAAATTCTAGTTGCTAGTTTTGAACACACACATAGTTCTTTATAGTAATTTTTTTTGCATACAAATGAGCAAGTGGGGAAAATACAGGAAATTATTCAATAACAATTGGTGCAGCATTCCAGAGTATGAAGGTAATTTAATTTGTCAATAGACTCTAGTGTTGTTAATAATATTCTAACAAATAAAGGTTGGCTTAAACGCAGTACGCGCAATGAGGACATGGCATTTTGCACTGTATGTGAGTGTGAATTGCGACCACAGAAAGCTGACTTGGATCGACATTCACAAACAGCAAAACACAAAGGGAATGCTTCGAAATTGGACTTCAAGCAATCCAAGATAACAAAATTTGGTATGTTTATAAACCTATCAGTGATTAAACAATAAATAAAATGCACTCTTATATTAGTGGCAACACATGAGAGACATAATCACATAGAAGCAATTCGATACACGCTTTTTATAGCGCAGCATGCGTCCATTAGTTCAGTCGATCATCTAATTGATATTTTCAAAGAGCTGTGCCCGACAACTAGCTACTTTCAAGTTAAGCTTCATAGAACGAAATGCTCGGCAATCATAAGATATGTTCTCAATCCATCCTTAATGTCAGAGGTGTTATCAGATATTGGAAACTCAAGCTATTGCCTACTTGTTGACGAATCCACGGGCATAAGTACCGAAAAATATTTGTGCTTATGTATTAAGTACTTTTCGCAGGCAAATTGTAAGATAACTACTCATTTCTTAGGGCTAGTTAGCGTAGCGAGTTAACGAGCACTACCTCAAACGATTTATTTGAGGCTATAAAAAACTTTTTGAATGTTCCTAAGATATCACTCAGTAAAATGGTGGTTTTAGGTACCGATGGGGCTTATAGTTTAAGTGGCAAAAACAATGCTCTGTATGTTAAGCTAAAAGAACATGCACCTAATATTATACTTATGAAATGTATATGACATAGTCTTCATTTGTGTGCTTCTTGTGCTTGCGAAATCTTTAATAATGAAGTAGATTTTGTAGTTAAACAATCTTACAATTAGTTTAAAAATAGCCCAATTAGAAAAGCTAAATATTACAGAACATTCAAACTTATTACGAAGAGAATGCAAAATACTTGTGTTTAATTCAAATTTCTGCAACTCGCTGGCTGTCACGCTTTAACGCTAAATACAATTATATTTAGCCCACAATATTTAGAGCTAAAAACGTTTTTCGAAATTGGGTCTGAAAAAGAAAAATGTCACACAGCTCACTTGTTGCATGAAGCGTATCAAAACCATGATTCAATCATATAGGTTATGCAGCCATTTGACGTTTACTCACAAGAATGAACTTAGATACCCTAATAATGCGAGGAGAGCAAAAGAGTAATTTTATTATTTCAAAATAAGCACTTGGTTGCATGAATATGAAACTTTTTCATTGTACGAAATATCCAAAGGCACATTTGACTACTACGTTTTATAGTACATTTTCTATAACTTATTTGTTTTGACTCAAAATTATATTACGAGTTTTTAAAAAAAGAATAAAAGTAATATGTGCCAACACAGCACACAGAAAATTAATAATCCTTGCATGCGAATATTTCCAAAACTTTAAGCTTTGAATTAAAGAATGTACTGGAACACGGTTTTCATTATAAAATTTATGCACTTCAAACTTTTTGTAGTTCTTTGTTACAAACAGTATTAATATAGTAAAACACTGAAACTAATCTATTATTAGTTATATTTGCACAGCGAACAGGATTCCTAACTTAAATCAGAATAACAAAATATTACAAAATATTAAAGGAGAATTTAGGTAAACAATTTTTAGAATTTTTTTTTTTGTCAATTGATTATTGTTGTAAAACTATGTAAAAAATCAATCGAATCAGCTTATAATTTAGCTTCTACAGTGCTTAAAACCCGGTGCGCCTGAATACTTTAACTAATTAGAGTAACTTTAAATGCGTTTTTGTTGAAACATAGTTTTTTAAACAGATTTTCATTTTAATCTGTTCGTAATGTAATGAACACGAAGTTCTTATTGTAGCTTTTGATCACAAATTTATGATTATATTATTTAATACACATTTTTGTGTATTATATTTTTTGAGTTATATTTTAATTGTTGTTGTTAAAACGGTATGTATTAGGTTTTTTCCAATATTGTTGTTATAACGGAATATTTAACAGTAAAAGTCACATCATTTAGGATGGACGGTTATAGTTGTTACTGACTGGCCGCATTTCACGACCTCGCTGTTGAAACGACGCGAGTCGAATCCACGCAACAGTATTGTTAAAAATAATATAAATTTTACTACTTTTTCGTCGCTTTTCTTAATTTTCTTTCCATTTTGGTAAAATATGTGCATTCAAAAGTCGATTTTCAAATGCATATTTTTTTGTTTGTTTAAAAACGATTTTGAGCTGCGCTATGATGTGGGTCGATTTTCTCCATTTTTCTTTATCTTTAAATCTTTATATCTGTATATCTTTATATATACAGATTATATGATAGAAAATTTTGTTACTTAAACTGATGATGTAAAACTAACACGAAAATAAAGTTTTTCGAATATATATTATACTTTTTTAAAAAACATCTTCCAAAATTACCTTAATTTTAAGAGATTTTGCCTACAATCTCCCTTAAGTGTAATGAAAAAAAGCAGTATTTTTTAAAAAAAGTGTAACAAAAGAAGAACTACATACTTTGTTTTAAAAAAGACGCACCAAAATACTGAAATGATACTTTTTTTTGAGAAGACTACACAACCCTGTTTGTCATTAATTTCAGAGAGAGAATATGTGTTTGTTTACATAAAATAAGGATATGTCAAATATATACTTAACCTTATTCTGATTGAATCATGTATCAAAACGAACAAAACTTTATAATACTTATTTTATTGAGACCGTTTCTTCAACATATCAACTCACATAATTTATATTTTCAAGGAGAAAAAGTTGACTTTTTTCAAGCTTACGTTGAAATCACAACATTTATTCAAAGACTTGTTTCAAAATTTATAAATGAAGATATTGTCAAAAATTTCAATTTTGATAATTTAGCTGCATTCAGCTTAAATTAAAATTTTAGCGAATAAAAGCAATTATAAAAGAATTAATGACCTTACATTTCTTTATCAGTTCCATGAAGGAATTCATAAATTAAGTGATGATATTGTTAAGATAGACATACTATCAAAATGCCAGAATTTCATTATAGTTTTAATCGAGGAAATGTTAAAACGACTACCCAGTCATTTAGAAATGTTTAAAAATGCTTTTATTTTATGTCCTGAAAGATGTTTAAACCATATAAGATCTTCTTTCCGTGAACTTACTCTTTATTATCTATCTCTTGAAGAGCGACGTGCAGCAGAAATCGAATACGAATCTTTGTTATCATTTCCATGGAGCAATGTTTCCAAAAACAATGTGCCATCTGAAAGTGCAGAATTTTGGGAATCTGCATAAAAAATTAAGACAGCAGTAGGGGGAAAAATGTTTGGCAATATTTGTAAGTTGGCATTTATCTTGCTTCCTTGCCACATTCTAATGCATTTGTCGAACGTATTTTCTCCGTCATGAATTTGACCAAAACTAAAATTCCTAACAGAATGAAATTGGATATGCTAACTTCAATCATTCGAGTAAAATGCTTCATGACGGCTCAAAACAGTTGTTGCAAGTCGCTGCCAATATCCGATGATAGGATTTCAAAAATGAATAAGTCAATGTATGAACTAAACAATACTTCGAGAATTGACGAAACGGAGGAAAAGTCTAATATGGCTGAAGTATTTAATATAATGGAACTTTTTTGTAAAAAGTTTTTATTTTTAAAGTTGCATATTGGAAAATTCTAAATAGTTAGTCTCTAAAAATAATCTCAATATTATTTGAAAAAAATGTGTATAATTTTTTTGTTTTTGTTTGCGTTTTGGCCAAAATTGCGATTTTGGCGATTTTTTTTTTCATTGGGCGATTTTGGGCGAAATTTTTTTTTCAAATCTCGCGCTTTTCTCGAAAAAATTCTGGCAACACTGTTGGTTGTTGATATTTTTTCTAATATCTACTTGTATCTTTTTCGCTCTCACTCTCTACATCGAGTATGCATGGATAACGATGGAATAAGTATGAGAGATTGAAATAACTAAGCATCAAAAATACGAGCTTGTGAACATACCCAACAAACAGATATATCGGTAATATTATTATCTTTACTTGGAACATCTGGAGCATGTGACGTTGCACAAATAAAAAGCGAAAAAAGCAACAAATTAAGTTTTCTATTTAATTCATAAAAAAAATAAAGATAACAAGCACATACGTATGCACATATAATTAATGCACATAATATTAAAAAGAAAAAATTTAAAATGACTGCAATAAAAACATAAATCACTTTCAAGTTGACATTTTTGCGTAGGTACATATGACCGTAGGATTGACATGCGGTCGTAGAAACCCAGTCGGCAATGGCATTAGTTCGAAGCACTACTAGCAGACCTTCATATGGATTTCGAAGTGCTTCCACACTCATATAAAAGTATACTTTCTTTTTTTTATGCAACGAATTAATTTTTAGGCCTTTCGCTCTTGCGACTCTAAAGAGGCCTCCTAGAATCCCTTTTTGAGAATGCACGGTAGAAACAAAAGCAATATAAATATCGCTCATTAGCTTCAAGACCGTCATAACTCAAAAAAGATGATTTCTGTCAAAAATGCAGCAAAAAATGCCGTTATTTTGTTTGGCACCTTACTCACTTTGTTATTTGCAAGACCGTCTTATCGTACTTATGCAATGATCATCAAAGCGAAAGCATGTTTTGCTTATAAGAAATAGTGACATATTAATGGTTGTGATATTATTCTTGGAAAATTAAGTTCATTTTAATCGTTTGTACTATTCATGTATATTGTGTTAATTTGAGTTATGAACGTTGAATTAAAAAAAAAATTTCAAGCCAAGCTCGTCATAAAGCTACAAAAGTGACGTTATTGATAAAATAACTTTTGCGCAGATTTAATTTTTTTTTTATGTCGTTATTGATGACAACGTGCGCAATGCGTCGTTCTAGTTGAAAATATTGTTCACTGTGCAAGATTTATACTGGGTATAATTCAGAATTATACGATATTGTTGATAAAACTTTTTTGTGTTTATATGTAAAGTTAATTATTATAATTCAGCGCATACTGCGTAAGGGGAATATTAACTTTGTCACTCCGTTTGTAACGCTGATAAGGAGGCGTGGCATGTAAACAAAAAGTGTAACTATTCTTGATGAGCATCACCGTCTGAGTCGAATTTGCCATGTCCGTCTTCCGACACAAATGCAGCCGCAATTTCTTATTGAAATTTGGTAATTGTGCTTATATAATGAAATGTAGTATTTTTTCAGTTTTATGTTTTTATAACAAAAGTTTTATCAAAACCAAAAACTTTTGCCAGAAATATTTCTGTAATAATTCATAAAAAATTAAGGTGTTAAAAAGTTTTGTTAGCCTTGGTAAAGCGGAAGACTTAAATACATGATTCAAACAAAACTATATTTTTTTTTAAATGCAAAATATAATTATCGATTTCTCAATTGTATCAATGAGCTACCTGAAAAAAAATGGTAAGTACAGTATTCTGTTTTGCTTATACTAATAAATGGCGTTGACATATTTTGACAAACGAAAAATAATTCAGTTGAAAAAGGGAACTTAGAGTAGGCCACTAACCTGAGAAACAATTTGTGTCCGTACTAAACTACTCAGACACAAAAGTCCAGAATATCGGACTCAATTTTATTTTTAAAAGTTACGAGTAGTAAGGAAACACTGCGAAGTTTATGAAAAAAACATTAATCGCACATTGATATTAAGCCGAATGCAAACAAGCTTCAGCGAATAGGCCCCATGAAAAATATGACATACTGTGTCAATAAAGTAGCTGATATGCATCGAAACTGGCCTGGGTCTTAACTATAATGTATCCGAAACATACCCAACAAGTACCTTGAAAGGCACCTGAAATATTACCGTAGTAAGTCTGTATTATGTCAATAAAGTGCTCAAAAACGAGCGACTATATTCGGACACAATAAACTGACGAGTACCCGAAACGGTCTTCATTCGCACATTTTACCTGCCCAAAATGTTCCAGAACTAGCACTTCTCTCGGTGTAGAGGTCGGACATTTGCCGACACGTTTACCCAGACATATATCAGCTCTTTATTGACACAAAATATGAAATTGTTTCTCGGGGATCTAGTTTGTTCGAGACAATCTTTACTTAAAAATGCTCATCTATTGTAATTGTAAGGTGCCATCATAGTATTAAATTTATTTATTTGCACTCCACTTTTTAAATTATTTGACATATATTTTTAAATAGTAGACGACTTTTTGTTTAGAATTCGCTAACAGACTGTTGAGAAAATAATATAAAAAACAAACTTGTTGCCGAAAGAATCTGCTTTAATTTTTATCAACTTTCTTTATTGTTTTTAAATGGTTTAAAAATTCCTACATACAGTTCAAAGGATAAAGGATTATTATAACATTTGTATTAAATTCAGTTAAGATTTTTATTAATTACTTTTAGTTTGTTCTTTCGATTCTATTTCTGCTGCTGCCGGGACGTGTCGTTGAAGCCAAAGAAAGAAAGAAAGAAAGGAGGAAGTTGCTTTAAAAACTAGAGCACGTTTCTTCGATTGGCTTGTCAGGTTTGACAGATTATTTTTTGACAGGCTCCGCCGGCATTGCCAGATGCTTCGTAACACTCCCCCCTGGTATATCCTGAACAGGTTTTACCTTATTTTGAACATCTAAAACAGCAATCTTTGCAGCAGGTCTATCATACACGCCTGCGGCCGTCTGCACTGATGCGCTCCTTACTCGACCATCTTTTCCTTTTGCCACACTGATCACTTTTCCCCGAGGCCAGCAATTTCTGGGTTGATCTGGATCGACAATGTAGACAATGTCCCCAACTATGATAGGCTTTACCTCTTCAAACCATTTAGTACGCCGCGTTATAGTATGTAAATACTGCAGCAACCACTGCTTCCAGAAAGCATTTGCTATTTGTTGTGAGGTGAGCCAGCTTTTTCTTAATAAAATACTATTATCTCCTACCTCAGTCAATGGTTTTGCTCCGTTGGATGATCCCAGTAAAAAGTGATTGGGTGTAAGCGCCTCGTCGTTCTCATGACTGATTGGTACATAGGTAAGGGGACGCGAGTTAATCACCATTTCCACCTCTATTAACGCAGCTCGCAGAAGCTCATCAGTTACCTTGTGCTTGCACAAAACCTTATAGAGTACGACTTTCACTGAACGTACTAGGCGTTCCCAGGCACCTCCCATATGCGGTGACGAGGGCGGTATAAACTGCCACTTGGTGGATGGACTTGTGAATGTGGAGACTAACAGGTTCTTGTCCATGCTTGCGAATGCTTCTGCCAATTCTCGCTCTGCTCCTCTGAAATTGGTACCGTTGTCACTGCAAAACTCGATGGGTGAGCCTCGTCGACCTATGAAATTTCGAATTGTAAGAATGCAGGAATCCGATGATAGCGAATATGCAACTTCAAGATGAACAGCTCTCGTCGTCATGCAGGTGAACAACACGCCATACCTTTTCTCACTACTGCGACGAACTGTCACGTACAACGGACCAAAATAGTCCACTCCAACGTAGGAAAATGGTCTTTGAAATGGTGCAATTCTCATCGATGGAAGTGGTCCCATACGTGGAAGGTGTGGCTGCACAGTACTGTTGCAACATTCTTGACATTTTCTTCGTGTTGAATTTAAAACAGCTCTCAATCTTGGTATCCAGAATTTTTGCCGCAGCTCATTAATCACAGTCTCATGGCTACCATGATAATATTTGCAATGCTCGTGAAAAACAATTAAATATGTAATAAGATGATCTTTAGGTAGGATTACAGGCTTGTTTTCGTACTTACCAGTGATCCTACCTTCAATCCGTAGTACGCCTCTTTCGTCCATGTAGGGCGAGAGCTTGTAAAGAAAGCTTGATTTTTTAATTTAGGTTCCATTTTTTAAAGAAGCTATTTCATTGGAGAACGCTTCATACTGCGCAGCTTTCCACAATAACTCTTCAGCAATTTTAAATTCATCCTGAGAAATATGTTCGTATTGCAAGTTCGGTAATGGTTCTAAGGCCTTCTGTTTCCAAAGGCGAGCAACGTGTACGACTGTCGCAATAGCTCGTAGAAGTTTTCGCCAATTTGAAAAAAAAACGATACCTCGTATGAAGTTGTTCTGATTTCTCAGCTTTGGATTCAACGCATTCTACTTCTGTATGTTGACCGACAAACTGTGTTCGCAGTTCTTCAGTTGTGAGGACTTTTATTTTGTTTTTCTGCTGTGGCCACTGGCTTTGGTCTAGTTTTAAAAATGCTGGCCCATTAAGCCAGCGACTATTAGTGGAAAAGTCTGGACTATGTTGCCATTTAGTGGCCTCGTCTGCAACGTTTTCGCTTGATTGAATCCAATTCCATGATTCTAAATCACTTAGTTCCAGGATTTCGCTTACTCTAAATGCTACAAATTGCTTGTAGCGTCGATGGTCTGACTGTAACCAGGCTATGACAGTGCGAGAATCTGACCAGAATACTTTGCGGGCAATTTTTATTGAATGAGTTTTGTAGAGATCATCAGCTAGTCTTGCACCAAGCAAGGCGGCTTGGAGCTCCAACCGCGGTATTGACATGCATTTCAAGGGGGCCACCTTAGTTTTACAGCCAACCAAACAGCACACGATATTATTATTTTCTTGGCAACGTAAATAACTTACTGCAGCATAGCCATTCTCACTGGCATCGACGAAGGTGTGGAGTTCTGTATCTGGATAGCGCTGAAAAGGTTTGCTCACTTAGCACCTAGGAATTCTCATTTTTTCAACGTCAGGTAATTGTCGAATCCATTGCTTCCATTTTACATACTGCTCATCATTCAAAGGTTCGTCCCAGGTACAACCAGTTCTCCAAGTCTCTTGAGATATGATTTTAGCGTACATAGTGTAGAACCCGAGGAGGCTAATGGGTCAAATAGTGACATTATACAACTCAGGAGTTCTCGTTTTGTCGGACGATGGTTCTCACTTAGTACGTCGCTATTTTTATAACGGTTGCTCACTTTAAATATGAAGGAGTCAGTTCTGGTCTCCCACCACATACCGAGAACCTTTTCAGCACCCGTTTCTGCGTTCATGTTAAGGCAAAGCTCACTGGTTGGTTCCACATTTAAAGCACGTAACACGGCGGTAGAGTTTGACATCCAATTTCTTATGTAGAATCCACCTTTAGAATGTATACGGCGCACCTCTGTAGCTAATGCAATTGCTTCCTCTTCAGTGTCAACGCTGTCTAGCATGTCATCTACATAATGGCTGTCAGTTATACATTCGACAGCTCGTGGATATTGATGGCTAAACTCCTTTGCGTTACTGTTTTTAACAAACTGTGCACAGCTCGGTGAACATGTCGCACCAAACGTCATCACACTCATGACATATTTTGATGGTGCCTTTGCTCGAACCATAGAAAACGTTGAAAATGCTGGTCATCCATGCGCATTTTTACTTGGTGAAACATCTCAGCTATGTCTCCACTTATTGCCACACTCTTCTGTCGGAAACGCCTTAATACAGTTAGCAGAGGCGTAAGTTGGTCAGGCCCTTTGAGAAGCATGCTATTAAGAGATATTCCGTTGACTTTGGCTGCTGCGTCCCATACAATTCGCAGCTTTTTTGGCTTACTGGAATTATGCACTGGAAATATTGGCAGGTACCAGCAGGGTTTCACGTCGATTTCATCTGGGCTCAGTTTTCTTGCGTAGCCTTTATATACATACTCCTCAATTTTTTGTTGCAGTGCCTCAGCTAATTTAGAATCTCTCTGCATGCGTTGTTCTAAACAAAATGCTCTTCGCTCTGCCATAGGGTAGCTGTCAGGAATTGAAAATTGTTTATTTTGCCAGAGCAGCCCTGTTTCGTACTGACAACCTACCCGTATAGTCTTTGCTTGCAATTGTTTAATTGCATCCTGATCTTCGACCGCATTTAACGAGTTAGATTGATTTACTCCTAGATTATCAAGAAATATATAGTCCTTGACAGTTTGCAATAGTTCCGTATTGGCTGTCGCATCACAGCCGCACGCGTGAAATACGTGGTGAGTGTTTGAGGTTAACAGTTTCTGTCCATCGGCTAGCGAACCCTTTATGGTCCAGCCTAAGCGTGTCTTTTCTGCGATAGGTTCTATGGCCCCACCTTCTCTTTGCCGCAAGCTGAGCCCGAGCTTGCTGTTGTTAAGAGTCTTAACATCGATCGATTGCAGCGGCAGTCCTAGTTTCTGAACTGTATGGACATCGTTAAGAGAAAAACGTTTATGGTTATTACCTCCAGATATTTCTAAATTTACCACACTTGAATTATCCTCATAACGATGCGTATCTGCTGTCCAACGCATACATAATGGTTGTGGAGTTCCCTTAAGATTAAGTTCGATGCTGAGTTTCTCGTCTAGAAGCGTTAGTGAAGATCCGTCGTCAAAGAATGCGTATGTCTTTACCTGAGCTCCATTGGCATGTAAGATAACTGGCAAGATTCGAAATAAGATTGATGAGTTATCATCACATTGGTTGGTGTGACTTACTGGTCTACTTATATCGTTTTCATCAGCTTCTTTATGCAAAATAGGATGGTGTAAAGAGAAACAGCCGGTTACGTTGCAAACAGAAGTTTTTTTGCATGCTGTTGGGGAATGTTGCTTGAGACAACGACGACACAGTGCGAGCTCTCTCACTCTTTTCCACCTTTTTTCTGGCAGCATTTTAACAAACGATTCGCAGTTCTCCACACTTAGGCATGATCCCTCGCAGATAATGCATCCGTTCGCTTGGGAGTCCAATAAGGTATGGACATTGTTATTTCCCCGCTTTTGCGACTTTGTAACGGTACTTGGGATCAAAACGCTATTTGCACCTTGGGCCAAATGGAAAAGCCAGCTGCTGAAGTGCCCTAAGTTGCTTGACTTTAGTGTGGTTTTGTGCTTGGGGTATGCACAATGCACCTAATAAACCTGGAAGTCTGCTCACCAGTTCTTGTTCAAGCTCTGGGTTATTAAGATAGCTTATCAGTCCTGATGCTTTCATGGTTGCGCATATGTTCTGCACTTCTATTGCGAAGTCTACTATTGAGTCTAGTCTATTTTCTTTAAAGGCTGGCAAATCTCGCACCTTTGTCAGAAGGACATCAATAATCAATTCCGGCCGTCCGAACTTCATACGCAGTGTTTGTAGAATTTGTGGGACGCATGATGAGTGTAGCAGCAAGCTCTTTACATAATAGCGCGCGGGACCATCCAAAGCATCACCGAGTCGTATAAGGTTTTCTTCATCTGAGAAACCGCACAGTGCAGTAGTCTGCTCAAAGCTTGCTAAAAATATTGGCCACTCGTCCGGCTTCCCAGTAAATTTTGGCAAGTTTGTGGATACTCCAGTTCGGGCAGCAATTTGTTCATGTGTGAGGCGTCGGGAACCATGCTTCATTCTAACTTCACCTGACTCGGCACCCAAGGGTATATTTGCAGTCATCATGTCTGGCAACCATTGTGTTGTTGAATGGTCTTCTTTTGCAGATACCTGCAACTCAAGTGCCTGCACCTTTTGTAGTAATTGGCTTAGAATTGAATTATACTCACTTAAATGTGAAGTGGACGCAGCTGACCCTTGAATAACTTGAGCTTCAGTTGTCATCGTCGCTAACGTACTTTCTGCTTGTGGGTATTTAGATCGAGAAGAGCGAGTTTTTGGCCACGAATTAGCGAGGATATTATCTCGAGCTTCTTCGTCAGATGTTTTATCGCTGTCTTCCTCTATTTGCTCAAGTAATTTTCTGCGTTGTTGCAGAAGCGATTCTTTACGGACTAGAACAGCCTCTTTGTCTTTTATAAGTGTCTGTTCCTCCTCTACGAACTTAATTTGCAGCTGCCTGCGTAACTTCGAACCAATAGAACCCTGGGAAAGTGCAGTTTTTGGCGTTAATGCATTATGACGAATTGCACCTTTTTTTAATGATGATTGTCGCATTTGAATCATTGCCTTCTGCAACATTGTAAACAGTACGTTTCGCGGTTAAAGTGTCGGAAACCTCTGGATGCTCAGCGACCACAAAATTGTAATCTAGATCGTGCGTAGGCGGCATAGCTGCATTTTGACAATTTTGCTTTGCCAGACCGCTGCAACTCAATTCCGTTCTTGCTATTTCCTCAGTAGCGACAACCTTGCTTTGTTGTGATTCTATTAGCGAAGTAGCCATCAGCGCCCGACAAGTTTCGCAGCGCCAATCAACATTAGCCACTGCAGAAGTTACACCCGCGCAGGTATAGTGTAACCAACTGTCGCAGTTATCACAGCAAACCATTTCTTGGTTGTCTTTTTTGTTGCAGTTTATGCAACTGAATGTAGTCTTTGGTGACATTGTCACAGTAGCAGAGATCGCACAATAAAAGAATTTTTAAATGTGTTGTCGAAAGAATCTGCTTTAATTTTTATCAACCTTCTTTATTGTTTTTAAATGGTTTAAAAATTCCTACATACAGTTCAAAGGATAAAGGATTATTATAATATTTGTATTAAATTCAGTTAAGATTTTTATTAATTACTTTTAGTTTGTTCTTTCGATTCTATTTCTGCTGCTGCCTGGACGTGTCGTTGAAGCCAAAGAAAGAAAGAAAGGAGGAAGTTGCTTTAAAAACTAGAGCACGTTTCTTCGATTGGCTTGTCAGGTTTGACAGATTATTTTTTGACAGGCTCCGCCGGCATTGCCAGATGCTTCGTAACAAAACTGATAAAACTGCTTCTAGACGACGCGACAATGTCTCAAGACAAATTTTGAGGTGACTGACAAATTTTGTCTGATGTGAAAAAAATGTTCCAATTTGCTTCCACACGAATGCTAACAATAGCTGTTAATGTCAAAAAGAAAATTTTAAAAATGGATTCAGAGGCTACCATGATAAAACAATCTATTAGGTGGCCTTGAAAACAACCTATTTTCTCACGAACTGCGAATGTCAAACAAAAGAAAACTAAAAAATATTTTTACACAAATCATTTTTAATATCTCTATTTTGCATCAGTTGCCATAGCACGCTCTCGTTTTGATTTTCTTTTGTTTGCCATTCGTGGACCGCAGCTAGAACTGTAGCTACTACTTGTATTATCATACTAAGGAGACAACCGTCTTAGCAATTTATAGCACAATTATACTAATTTATGCTTAATTAAAAAGAAGAAAAAAAAAAAGGAAAAGCTTTTGCCAAGAAATAGCTCTATGAGCTTAAGGATTTCTGCCTTTTAAACTGAACTGAGGAAATTCAAACTGAAAAAAATCAAAATATATTTTTACATAAATGTATATTATAGCATTTTATGATAAGACTTTTATGCAGTTATCCGCAATATTTAAAACAAATATTTTATGCAATCAAATGTTCAATTCATATGAAAACAAATTGCACATGTTGTTTTTCTTTGAAGTCAACCCTCTGTCGCATAGAAAGTCATACGAAAATAGAAAAAATTCTAAAAATTAATGTGTCTCTTAAGGTATGACCTGCGGTTACAAAAAATTTTTCGATTTTTTTTTTCATAAATGCCTTCTAAAATCCTTCAAAAATAATGCATTAAAGATTTTTTAAAATTCGAATTATTTTTGGAGTTACAGAGCTATACAGGGTGTCCCAGTTCAACGTTTCAATCTGGCGCTGGTTGATTCCTTGGGTCAAGAAAAGAAAACAAATTGTATGACTGGTGGGTCCATCGCCCCCCTGTTTTGAGCTTTATTCATAGGTGTCATCAGTTTTAATGCAATAACTTAAAATTTATTTTAGATAGGAACCTCTTTGAAACGTTGATTTGGGGCACCCTGTATATGTTTATTTACGCTCGCGCCGAAGTGCAGTAATAAAACTTTAAATGCGTTTTTCTCGAAATCACTTTTTTTCAAACTGGGTTGTCGTTTTTCTCGAGAAGAACCATAAGTCGGATGTAGATGCGGGGGGCGGCGTTTTGTAGGTAATCACATCAGGCAGGTTGTGAACCAGGATAATTGGGTTAACTCTACTACCGGGGGAGGGGTGGGGCAAAAGTCCCAAAAAAATAGCTAATTTTTGAACTTTTTTAAAAAATCGTGCCATTTTGTAAATTTTTTATATTTTGGAAATATCCGAGTTCAGGACCTGCCTGACGTGATTTCCAACAAAATGCCGCCCACAGAATTTTTAATACGACATCTGGTTATCAAGAAAAAAAATACCCATTTTAATCGCTCTGGGAGGGGGGATACAAAAATATCGAAACATAAACATAAAGTACAGAAAAAGTTAAAAAATTACGTTTACTTTTACGTAAAAAACCCAAAGTTGATAAACGAAAAAACGAATGAACTACAGCAATTTCAAAAAAACATTATTTTTTTTGGGCTTGAATCGCAGATCATACCTTAAAGTCGCTAGACAATACCACAAGACTCTGTTGGTGAGCTTCCGCACGATGTGATATCAAATTTGAGTCGACTTTTTTGGTTTATCTTGAGACAATGTCATGTCGTCTAGAAGCAGCTTAAGCCATATAAAAAACAAATAGCTTTGTAAACTATTTAATTAAAATAATTAATTTAAAAACAAAACAAATGAGAAAAATAAAGGAAAGTTTATTGAATATAGAACTTTGCAAAATATTTAGGTTGTAGCATTGAATAAACATTTTGCATGTAGTAGGTACATAAAGCTGGGGGAAACTGGGAGCGATGGATCAATGTAACATGTCTGACTGTCTCAACCTGGCGAGGCCAGCATAATCTTTGTGAAATCGCCTCAAGTCGACTCAAACCTCCACGTGGTGTTTCCTGGGCAACGTCAAAACTGACAACCGTTAGTTTGGCGGCTAATCTGAGCGGCGGGCCTCCCTAGGCTTAAAATAGGTTGTGCGTCGGGTTTGAAGCCCACCCGTAAAAACCAATTTCAATGAAAACATATAAGAATAGAAGAAAAATGATCCCCAAATCTGATGACGACTACCGCAAACGAAAAACTGATAATGATTTACGGATATGCACCTGGAATGTCCGAACCCTTAATTGGGAAGGTGCATCTATCCAACTGACTGATGTCTTGGAAAGATACAAAGCTGACATCACTGCTATCCAAGAAATGCGATGGAAGGGACAGGGTTGCATTCGGCATGCACCCTGTGATATCTACTACAGCGGCCATGCGGAGAAGCACGAGTTTGGATGCGGATTTGTAGTTGGCAAGAGACTACGGCCCCACGTCCTGCGATTCACACCTGTGAACGAACGACTTGCCATAATCCGCATCAAGGTTAGATTCTTCAATATAAGCCTAATATGTGCGCACGCTCCGACAGAAGACAAGGACGATGAGATCAAGGAAATTTTCTATGAGCGCCTTGAAAATGCTTACGAGCGCTGCCCCCGCCACGACGTAAAAATAGTGCTTGGTGACTTCAACGCTAAGGTGGGCAAGGAAAATATTTTTGGTCCAACAGTCGGAAAGTTCAGCCTCCACGACAACACCTCCGATAACGGAATGAGGCTGATTGACTTCGCCGCAGCACGAAACATGGTCGTAAGTAGTACTAGATTCAAGCATCTCAATATTCATAAAGCCACCTGGATGTCCCCTGATCAAAAAACAAAAAATCAAATTGATCACGTTTTGATCGACGGAAGGCACTCTTCCAGTGTATTGGATGTACGCACGATCCGTGGTGCAAACATTGACTCGGATCACTATCTTGTTGCAGCCAAGATCCGTACACGTCTGTGCGCAGCTAAAAATACACGCAACCCTACACAGAGAAAGCTAGACGTCGACAAGCTGCAATCGAAACAGACAGCCGATGCTTTCGCCACTCGACTCTCACTCCTGCTTCAAAGCACTCCTCCAATCGATGATATATGCGCGCAGTGGACACACATTTCCAACTCCATGCGTGCGGCTGCTGAAGAGGTGATTGGCTACCAACGCCCTCGCCGAAACCAGTGGTACGACCAGGAGTGTCGCGACGCCACTGCAGAGAAAGACGCCGCCTACAAAGCCACCCTGCAGTCGGTTGTAACGCGCGCTGCTAAGGAGCGATACAAAGAAAAGAGGAGGGAAGAGAGACATATTTTCAGGCGGAAAAAAAGAGAGGCAGAAAAGCGCGAGCAGGAGAAGATTGAGATGTATGGTGACAGGAATGAGGCCCGAAAATTTTTCGAAAAAATAAGACGCCTTGCCGATGGTTTTAAAACCGGGGCCTCTTCCTGCAAGGATGAAAACGGGAATCTAGTGACAGATGTCCAGAGTACACTGACGTTATGGAGGGAACACTTCTCTAAGCTTCTAAATGGCGACGCTGACAACAATCCCGCCAATAGAGATGATATTCCGGAAACCCCAATTGCGGATGACAGCGTCGAGGTTTCGCTGCCCGACTATGATGAAGTTCTGACAGCTATAGCTCGGCTTAAAAATAACAAAGCCGCGGGAGCTGATGGCTTACCTGCTGAGCTGTTTAAGAACGGAGGCGAAGCTCTACTTAAATGCATTCACGAGCTTCTATGCAGAATATGGTCGGAAGAATGCATTCCGAACGATTGGAATCTCAGTGTGCTCTGCCCAATCCACAAGAAAGGCGATCCCACTATCTGTGCCAATTACCGTGGGATAAGCCTTCTTAATATCGCATATAAGGTCCTGTCGAGCGTTTTATGTGAAAGATTGAAGCCCATTGTAAACGAACTGATCGGACCTTATCAGTGTGGCTTCAGACCTGGAAAGTCCACCATCGACCAGATTTTCACGCTACGACAAATCTTGGAGAAGACTCAAGAAAAACAAGTCGACACCCACCATCTTTTTGTTGACTACAAAGCCGCCTTCGACAGCCCAATAAGGAAGCACCTGTACTCCACCATGTCTGAATTTGGTATTCCTGCAAAACTAATACGACTTTGCAGGATGACACTGAGCAACACCAGCAGCGCAGTTAAAGTCGGGAAGGACCTCTCCCCACCATTTATTACCAAACGAGGTTTCAGACAAGGTGATTCCTTATCGTGCGACTTTTTCAACCTAATGATGGAAAAGATCATCCGAGCTGCTGATCTGAGACGTAGTGGCACAATATTCTACAAGAGTGTTATGCTGCTTGCGTATGCTGATGACATAGATATCATTGGCCATAATACGCGCGAAGTCAGTGCAGCATTTTCCAGATTAGAAAGAGAGTCAAGTCGAATGGGTCTGTCAGTGAATGCAGATAAGACGAAATACTTAGTGTCAACAAACAAACAGTCCCAGCGTCTTGGAACCCACGTTACCGTTGACAATACCTCCTTCGAGGTTGTGAAGAACTTCGTCTATCTAGGATCCAGCATTAATTCAACCAACGACATCAGCATTGAGATCAAACGAAGAATAACTCTTGCCAACAGGTGTTACTTTGGGCTCAGTAGGCAATTGAGAAGCAGAGCCCTCTCTCGACGAACGAAAATCACGCTCTATAAATCGCTCATCATGCCCGTCCTACTTTACGCATCACAAACCTGGACGCTGAGCAGTTTAGATGAAAAGACTTTAGGAGCATTCGAGAGAAAGATTCTTCGTAAGATCTACGGACCAATCTGCGTCAATGGCGAGTACCGAATACGGTGGAATGATGAACTGTATGAGCTGTACGCTGACATCGACATAGTCAAGCGCATTAAAATCGAGCGGCTTCGCTGGCTTGGTCATGTTCAGCGCATGAAAGACGATGCTCCAGTGAAGAAAACATTCGATTCGGTACCCAGCGGCGGTCAACGCAGAAGAGGACGACCGCATCTTCGTTGGAAAGACCAAGTAGAGGACAACCTGACGAAGCTTGGAATTTCCAACTGGCGCCAGCAAGCAAAAGACAGAAATGGCTGGCGCAAATTCTTAGATGAGGCCAAGACCGACATACGGTTGTAGCGCCAACTAAGTAAGTAAGTAAGTAGGTACATAAAGCCGTTCACAGAGGGCCATTGGCATTTGATGTTTTGATCCCAGTATCGAAAAATAACACGGTGTTACAAAAAATTAATTTTTTTGTGTCCTATGAACCAAATGCACATATTCGGAAAGAGGGGATAAAATAAAAATACACGTGTATCGTCGATTTTCATGTACACGTCAGAATTTTTTTTTAAGTTTGAAGTATAAAGCTCGTAGTGGCCTGTGTGGAAGCCTTTGGACCGATTTTTAACCCTTTTTCAGTGATCTAATCGAGCTGATGTTTTGAAGGCAGACTCGTGGAAATGTCTGTAGCACGTCAAATTTTTTAAAAACAATTTTTATCAATTCTCAGTTTTTCCCCAATTTTTATTATTTTTGAAAAAAGAATATTTTTTTTCACTTTTCTTAGCATAACTTGAAGGGACTTCAAATTTTTAAACTACTAAAGCGTTAGGAAAAATAAAATGTTTTTTGACCCATCCTACTCGATATACAATAGTTGTAGTTAATCAATAGTAACCTTCTAACACTAAACAGTTTTTGACTTTTACAACACTTACAACTGGTCTAGGGGCCCGCAAACGATACTACCTGTCCATCCAACTTCCATCGGACATGTCCATCCGCCTTGACAAACACGAACTATACTACATGTGTGATGACTTGACAGGTCGGATGGAAATGTAGTATCGTTTGAGGGCCCCTTAAGACAGATGAAATAAGGAATTGCAATATTGTTTTAAGTTCTGTTGTGCGAAAACGTATTTCTATATATTTCATCTGAAAAAAATGCAGTGTCCGACGCGAAATAACTTTTGTTACGTTTGTGGCTTATTCGCACCAAGTAAAAATTTCAAAAATATTACTAAAACAGTGGTGAATTCGTTTCAGAAAATATTTAAGACTGCCTATGTTCCTTACTTGTGGTATACTCCGGAAGTCGTGTGCGTATTGCTACAGAAATTTGTGCAAGTTTACTGATGGAAGGTCAACAATAAAGTACGCTGTACCAACTATTTGGCTACCACGCACGGAGCACTGCAATGAATTGTGCTACTTTTGTGTAACTTTTGCTCAAACAAAAGGGTACCAATACATTCACCGCAACAAAATTCGCTACGCTAATGTAGAATCGGTAATTCCAGCAGTTCTATACTACCAGAAGACCGTGTAGCGGCTTCAGTGGAGATTTTTGATAATGTTCCCGAAATAAGCGATGCAGAATCATCAGTTGTACCAAAACTGCTATCAACTTTTCTTCCATCGAATGCGAGATGCGAGAGTCCACAAGTATCGGAATTTGTGGCAACACCCAGTGAAATTGGGACTGCAATGCCGCATTTATAACGCAAGCCGACTTCAACGACCTCGTACGAGACGGAAATTTGTCGAGGAGAACAGCAGAACTCCTTGCATCACGCTTTAAGCAGTGGAATATAGTGGCGGCTGATTTTAAAATAACAGCCGCTCGTGATCGAGGTAGCACTATTCCAATTGACCAATTTTTTAGATTGCACGAAGATCGGGAAAAAAACTTGGCTTATTGTTGTGTTATTGATTCGCTGTTTGCAAAAATCGGTTACCCACATATTTCAGAGGAGTGGCGACTTTTCATCGATGCATCGGTCAACAGCCTTAAAGTCGTGCTGCTTCATATCGGCAACACACATCCATCTGCATTACACTGAATTTAAGTGGAAGCCTCGAACATGCTACAAAGTAGGCGTAGAAAGTATAGAGAATCTACCATTGGTGCAGCCGTCTCAAATCATTTTGCCTCCATTACACATTAAGCTCGGTCTCGTATCAAATTTTGTTAAAAAACTGGATCGTGATGGCGAGGCCATTGCAAATTTGCGCAACATTTCCCCGAAATTGAGCGGCGTAAAGATTCATGCAGGTATTTTTTTTAAGAAGTCATTCAGTAACTTTATGTTTTTTAATGATTTTTTGATTTAAGGTGTTTTCAATGGTCCGCAGATAAAACAAATAATTGCAAGTTCTGAATCTTCATCAAAATTAAATGCTATGGAACAACGTGCATGGAAAGGTACAGTTGCCGTTATTGAGCAGTTTCTTGGCAAAAAACAAGCTGAAAATTATAAAAATATTGTCGCAGAAATGATTTCGGCATAAGGCGAAATGGGCATTTTAATGTCGCTAAAGATCCATTTTCTTCACAATCATTTAGATTTTTTCCCTGATAATTTAGGAGCTTGTAGCGATGAGCATGGCGAAAGGTTCCATCAGGACATTGCGGCTACTGAAAAGCGCTTTAAAGGAAAAGACATTACGCATATGCTTGGCGAATATTGTTGGTCTATTTGTCGCGATACTGAAGCAAATGCTTACAACCGCAAAAATAAAAGGCCTAAATTTCTTTAAAAACATTAAAATTTTTAATGTAACAATTCTTTATTTTTATAAAACAAAAGTAATAAAAAAATTGTTTTTTTAACGAACTGAAACCTTAAAAAAAACGATAGCCATTAAAAAAAAATATATACTTCAAACTTAAAAAAAAAAATTCTGACGTGTACATGAAAATCGCCGATACACGTGTATTTTTATTTTTTATCCCCTTTCCGAAAAAGTAAGTTTGGTTCATTGGTTCATAGGTGTAATGCATGGTCGTCCACGGAGGAGCAAAGAGGGGCACTTTTCTCATGGACTTCAGAAAAATTCTAAATTAATTTCAATAAAAGTGCCCTTGACATTTTTTCCCAACATTTTTTTATAAAGTATTTTCCGTTGCTAACTTGAACATCTGTGCCAAATTTCATTGTTGATTATTTTTTCCATAGTTTTTTTTTTTTTGCATTTTTGTAAAATTTCAATGCAATTAAGTTATTTTTACGGATTTTATGGCGTTTGTTTCTTTCAGAATATATGGGCGGGTGGAATATCCACATCACTAAACTTCATAATTTGAATTCAATAAAAATAATATTTATACAGCAAAATTTCAAATCATCTCAAATTTACCACTGTAAACTATGTGTGGCAGCTTGGCACTAGAACTTTCAATCCCGGGATCCTGAATCCGAAAATCCCGGGATTCCGAACCAAATGCTACTCCAATGTAAACGATGGTTTTTCTTCCATATCGAAATCACCCTTTTCTTTCTTATCTCGCTATACTCTTCGAAAGTAAATTTTTTAATTTTTTTTATAGTGATCTTAAAAGGCTTTGATTACGAGGCTGTTTAACTTTCACGAAATTTTTAACTGGCAATAGTTTTATTACTATACTATTGCTTTTTTTACTATAAAGGGAGTTTTTTATTCTCATCTTTTTTTTTATTAACAGCCAACTTATTTACTTGAATATGAAAATTTGTTTTCTTTTTAAATTTTTTTTAAAGATAAATTAATGTTGTTTGTTTTGGTTTATTTATTTGAGTTTATATTTTTATGTTTATAATAAAGTGAAATATTGTTTAATGTTTGTAAATATTTTTCATTTTCATTCTGAAATAAATGCTTAACTTTTCTGAAATATAAAAAATTATAACGTTTTTTGTTAACAAAACTTATTTTATAAATAAAATTCTTAAAAATTTAGTAAATATATTTAATTAAGTACCATGAAGGTTATGATTTTTATTAAAAAAGTAATCTTACCATAATCGCTATTTTTTTATTTTGTTTTTTTTTTTGGTTTAATCAGGTTATGTTTACTTTTCAATGATAAATTTTACTAATTTTTTCCCTGAGTGTAAGTGTTTCCCTGAAAATAAAAAATGGGATTTTAGAATTCGACTATATTCCAATTTTTTTTTATTTTTTCCTTAGATTCTTTATAGATTATAGTTGTCTCGTAACCCTTGTCTGCATTCGATTTTGTCTTGGTGTTGTCTTTTAAACCTTTAAGTGTTTTGGATAATTTAAGTATAAATAACGATTGCGTTCGGATTTTTTTTTTAAATGATAAAGAAATAAGAAAAAAATAATATGCAATACTTCTTGACAAAACGTAAAAATTAAGAGAAAGAAATATTAACTGTCCTTGCTTTGCATACAGCTACATGCCATTATATTAAAATTTTGGCATTTCGGGATCCCAAAAAATTCGGGGATCCCGGGATCACGAATTTCATATCCCGAAATCACGGGATTTGCAAAAACCCTTCAGGATTGAAAGCCCTAGTTTATACCCCTTTTAATAATTACTGAAAATGTAGAAACAGGAAATTTTAACTTAATTGTGAAAATCTACAGTCAGTGTCTGTGATTATAATAATATGAGTGCAAAAAAGCATGAATAATAAAATTTGTAAATTGGTTTAGAATTATGCCAAATTGTCATCGAAATAACATTTAAACTCGGGCAAGTGTATTTAGCAGACATTTTTGTGAATAAACTTGAAATTTTGCAAAAATTTATTAACAATGCTGACAGAGATTAAAAATTGCATGCAAATGAGTTGCCCAAATTTTAAGGAATGGCATATGAGTCTGAACAAGCAAAAAGATAGAGGTGGCAACCTGCATTTCGTTGAAATTTGAAGTCAGGTTAGAAAAAAAAGGGGGAAAACTTGATATTTTGTTTAAATAATGAGAATTGCGTGAAAGAACATCAGAGTACAAATATTTACCTAAAATTGTCTATAAAAATGTTCAATTTATGAGCAGAGCACATTGTTTAAGTTTTTCAATTTACTAAAATAAAATTTTAAACTTTCTTCAGCAAACACTGTGTTATTACGTCTGCCCGCTCCAAAAGTAAATTAAAAGTGACAGCTACTTTTTTGACGTCGATGTCTGTCGGAGTTTAGGTTATGACATTGATCAAATGTCAAAATACAGCAGTTCTAACATGAAAGCCTCTTCCCTAAAGTATAGAAAAAAAGGTATTTTGTATTATATATCCAAAATTTCTGTATTATGCTCGTACTAAAAAAGTAGTAAAATTTTTCTGGTAATGAATTAATTAAAAAAATTAATAAATATGTCTGAGAATATCTATCAAACGCATGTTAAAGCATGTCATAGCTTTTACAAACTGTAAAAAAAATAATTAGTTTTTTGAAAGCATAATTTTGCAGCTTGAAAAGAAAAATCATTCATATAAAATTCATTCAAATGCAAAACCTAATAAATCTGAAATAAAAACTAAACATTGAAAGAATATAAGCAGCAGCTGAAAATAAAGCAAATGATTCCAAATAGAAAAATTTTAAAAAAATGCTTTGTTGATATTAATACTTTGTCAAAAACATGCCATGTCACTTTTGTTGTGTTTTATTTTGTTTTGATTTTTTTTCTTCTATTCTTGTATCATTAACTAAATGTCCGCAACAGCCAAGTAGAGTAGAGCAGTAACTTAATTGAAGGAATACTTAAAATGTGGCCAGCAATTTGAACAAAAACAAAATCCTTAAAACGGAAATTCCTTTGCATTGCATTCCAAAAGCCATTAAGTGCGCATACAAATACAATAAAAACACCAAGAACTACACAAACAACAACAACAGCCACAACAACCACAACTTAAAGAAGCACATCGAACCGCCAGAAAAAAAAAAACAACTACAAAACTTGAAGTTGAAATAAAATTGAAATTCTTACATTCTTTCTTGCCAGAAACACTCACACAAGCAAACACAGACACACTCAGGCAGCCAAACAATCGAAATCATTTGTTAAATTTCAGTGTTGAGCGTTGCCAGATTCCGATTGTGACGCCCGGCAGCAACACGCAACCATTAGTCATGTGTTGATAGTCGTCGTCCTCGTCCTCGTCGTTTTCACTGTCGCACAGTGCGACTTTTTCAGTTTTTCATGGACAAAAAAAAGTCTCACAAATTTGTTCGTTAACCCATTTCTTACCGCCGTGTGTTTGAACACACGTTTAGCATTCATCGACTTTGAGCATATACAATGCACAGAAAAATATAAATTATTAAATGCCTTCATTGTTTATATTAAGGTTTATTCGATTACAAACACAAAAAAATTTTATTTTAAAAATGTTCGCACGCCCCTTTTTTCTAACGGGGGTTTTAAAAAGGGACTAACAACATACTTTTTTTAAATCAATTGTATTTGATACATATTGCACAAAAACTTTTTATTTTTGTACTGTTATATGTTGTCAAAAGTCCAAATAAAAAGAGCAGACAATTTAAAAACACAAGAGAAAAGTATATGTGATGCTAGATAGCAGTAAAATTAAGCGTGTGCTCTACCACACGCTGGTACTGATAGTGTCTTCGACTTTGATATTTTTTGTTTATCAGTAAGAGAGTGTTTGTTTATAAAACAGGTGTTTTTATCATGTTTACGCATTACATAGTGGGAACTTTATTGAAATTTTAAATTCTGGTATATATTATTTATTACTATTCGAAACAAGTGTGTTATTTCTAAAAGAAGTTGTGCCAAATGTCTTGCCGAAAATACCTTACAAACGCAGAATTGCAAGCAATCATCGATAATTGGAGTGATGATGAACCCGACAATACAGATGGGAGAGCATCCGATATTAAAATTGTTGTTTGTCTGCCCCCTGAAAATAATGCAGGCGATTCTGAAAAAAAAAGAAAAAAAAAGATAGGGTTCCTCAGCCTCTCGCATTCAATAATTATAATAGATATGTATATGGGCGGCGTGGACTTACACGACAATGGAGTTGCCAATTACCGTATCGGCATTCGTGGCAAAAAGTGGTGGTGGCCTCTCTGGGTTCAATGTTTGGACCGCAGTGTTGTTAATGCATGAAAACTGCATTGTTTCGTAGCAGCTTCTAAAAAATCAAAGCCTATGTCACAGCTTGACTTCAAAAATTGGGTGACTAAGTCTTTGCTCCTTGCGTCGGAAGATACCATGGACGGAACGGAGCCTTCATCTGAAGACTCAGACCCTGATTATATTCAACAAAACCTTCCTAAAGTAGAAGGCTTGCACGTTCCATTGAAGACCAGTTCTCGTCGCCGTTGCATTGTGTGCACACCAAGAGCCACCATATTTAAATGTGAGAAATGTAACGTTCACCTTCACACAGAAAAATGCTTTAAATTGTTCCACGAGAACAAACAATTGTATTTAGAACGTCGTTCCACACGTCAAAATAAAAAACCAAGGATTGAATAATTCCCAATATTTTTTTTTAAATAAAAAATTAAAACTATTAAAACAACTATCTTTTTACTTTTATGTACTTTTTTGATTCTAGCTGCATTTACTTAAAACCTTATTTGCTCTTATATTTGTCTAATTGACTAACATAAATTATTAAATGAACTAAACAAAATTTACCAAACAAAAAAATTCCAAGACACCTAACAATACCAGCGTGTGGTCAAACACACGCCAGTTTTCCAGAAAACTGCTTGTTGAATTTCGTTGGTTGTCCTTTTTAAATATTAAACATGGAAAATTTAGTTGCTGAAAGTTGCTGAATCGTTGCTAAAGGTTTCATCAAAAAATTCCAATGTTTAAATTTTTGGTCATTAATGGGTTAATATATATATTGCTATAAATAGTATAAAACAAAGTCACTTTTTGTGTCTGTTTGTTTGTTCACTAACTTCACGCAGAATAAAAATATATTTGACACAAACATAATATCGAAGTATACTATTATGTTTAAAAACTTGTTTATAGCAAACAAGTTTATTTTTGCAGTATTTGTTGCAATAAATATATTAGTGCGATTCATGTCACTTCGGAAGTTTTCGTAAGCCGTATATCGTAATTTTTGTAACTTTTTTTGACACGAACGCATTTGTTAGAATTTTCGTAACTTTATTCGTAAACAATATTTTGACGGCAGTAATACACAAAACGGAGATTATTACAGTCAAATAAAAATAAATTTGCCCAAATAATTAAAAAAAAAAAAATACAAAATGTCACGAAAAAGTAAGCTCCATCGATGAATGGTGTTGCTCCGTTTGCGCTTTTTTAAAAATGCTTGTATAAACAATAAAATAGGTTTAAGCTTTGTTTCAATACCTTTTAATCATTTGTTTTGTCCATATTTTTTTATTTGCTAGAAACATGCTTGAAAAATTAGAAACACAAAACAGATGATATTTGCAGTTAGACAGCGTACAAGTTACGCAGGCTTATTTACGAAATACGAGACAAATTTAGTGCGTAAAATGTTACAAACTTCGTATCTCGATGTTCATATAAAAAAACTGACATTTCGTAAGTTTTTACAAAATATGAGCTTACGAAGCAATTACGAAGAATCGCAATATTATGTTTATTGCAACATAAAATTATTTTTTTGGGGCAAGTAAGCTTATTTGTTGCTATATTGTATTTTAATTAATTATTATTACTTACTTTATTCCTTTTTAATTGTTGCTCTTTGAGGTTTGCCATTATTTGCGGCTGAGCAGATATATTAATTCAATTGAATAAAAACTTTTGAAAAACTTTCTGTCCGCACTGGGATTGAACCGTGGCTCTCTCGCTTACGAGCGAAACACACTACCAGTAGGCTACGGCCACCACCAATCTTCGTCTGACTACAGCCGCTGTAAGCATGGTATTACTTTCAGAAGCATAAAATATGAACATGTGACAAAATATTTTTTTGTCACATCAGTCAAAATATGTTTACCTGGAATTGTAAACAAACATTGAAATTATTGTCACGAAAATAGCAATATGTAAGATAAACAAAATATGATCAGAATTGCGAAATATATTTACGGTAAATAGAAATATGTTTGCTACAATCAAAGTTGAAAATGTCATTTTTCTGAATATTCTTCTAAACTAAGCAGTGGATTATGATGTGGTTTTCACCATTCTATAAGAAATATATTCCAAAAGGTCCATTTTGTACATTGCGCGATTGCTCATTATAAGTTTGGTACGAGGCTACTGTGTCAAACAAGACTTCCGTCGAAACATTAGATAGAACAATGCGAGATTTGCGCAATTCAAACTTACATTTCGGTGAATGCACAATTTTGTTCGCAGCAGACTTTCACCAAATTAAACCTATTGTGACGAGAGGGGCACACGTGGTGATGAAATGAATGTTTCTTTGAAAAGATCTTACCTTTGACTATATTTGATTAAATTACAACAAGAGTATCGCTCTCCACAAATAAAAAAACTTTTTGGAAGAGTTGTTGCTTAATATATGAAATAAACAGCTATTAAAAGAAAATGGACGTATTTATCTGGAAAACAACAACATTTGCATTTTGGTAAACGATATTAAAGAACTGATTGATAATGTTTATCCTGAAATCAATTATTTACCCGAAAAACTATTTGTGTCCGTACCAAACTACTCAGGTACAAAAGTCCCGAGTATCGGGCTCAATTTAATTTATAAAACTTTGGGATAGTAACAAAAAATTAGCGAAGTTTATGAAAACACATTAATCGCTCATTGATATTAAGCCGAATACAAACGAGCTTCAGCGAACAGGACCCGAGAAAAGCAATGATATATTGTGTCAATAAAATAGCTTATATGTATCGAAACTGATCTGAATCTCAACTTTAATGTGCCTGAAACATACACAACAAGTACCTTGAAAGATACCTGAAATAGTACCGTAGCTAGTCTGTATTTTGTCAACAAAGTTTTCAAAAATGAGAGACTATATTCGGACACAATAAACCGACGAGTGCCCAAATCGGTCTTCGTTCGTACATTGTGCCTGCCCAAGGTGTTGCAGAAATAGCACTTCTTTCGGTGCAGAGGTCGGACATTTACCGACACGGGCACTGGACATAAGGTTTGTTTCATATATATAAAGCCACTTCGAAATTGTTGATTACTCCGTAACAGTTTGTTTACAACAACGACAATGTTCTGCAAATATGTTCATCTATGTACAACAACAATAGTTAGCACGGGTGTAGTCTCTGCTGATAACGGTACAATAGTTATTGGTAGAAATCACTTTTAATGCTGTCTCATATTTTTAACGCCACTTGCAATTATTCTTTTTTTTTGCGTTCAAAGTGTAAAGTTTAAAATGTTTAAACATTTGTTTTGTAAGTGGTATAAACTTAAAATAAACAAAAATTAAAATGCCGCGTGTAACTTAACTAAGTAATGAAGAAAAGGGAAAAATCGGGGTTTTGAAAGAAGAGGGATACGGAGTTAGAAAAATCGGTCGCAGAATTAATCGCAGTCACAGAGTGATTCAAAATTTTTTGACTAATCCAGAAAATTATGGAAAACCAAACGTTCAGGACGAAAAAAAAGCTCTCTAGCTACGATGAGCGTAAACTGCATGAGTGCAAACACATTCGCAGTGAACTCATGAAGTGTGTTCCTGCACTTACTGCTGCGCATAAGAGAGCATGTTTGGAGTTTGCAAGGAGAAACATGGGTACAAATTGGCCATCCGTAAGCTTCTAAATTTTTTTAAACTAAGTTCAAATAGTAAAGCTTTACATTCTCAGGTCATTTTTTCCGACGAGAAAAAATGGAATCTGGAGGGTCCAGATGGATTCCGGCATTATTGGAACGATTTGCGGCGCGAACCACTGCGATTCTCCAAACGAAATTTTGGTGGAGGGAATGCTATGATGTGGGGTGCCTTTTCAGCACGAGAATGTTTGGAACCGCAGTTTGTTAGCTCAAGGATGAAAAGCTCCGATTATGCTCGTGTGCTGGAAAACAGTTTAAATCCGTTTTTGGAATAAAACCGGCAGACCGAGTGGGTTTTCCAGCAAGATAATGCTGCAATCCATACGAGTCGATAAACAAATGCTTGGTTTCAAGTAAATGAAATCGATGTGCTCAAATGGCCAGCACGTTCACCGGATCTCAATCCCATCGAGAACTTATGGGGAATTTTAGTTCGCCGAGTTTATAAGGATAACCGGAAGTTTGAAACCGGGGAAGAACTAAAAGCAGTTATTCATGAAGTATGGCGTAAAATTGAGCCCAACATAATAAAAAACTTAGTGAATAGTATGCCGAATCGTATATACGATATTATTAGAGTGAAAGGATCAGTAATTTAATAAAAATAAAGCTTTGAAAGTAACAAATGTCTTTATTTAGTTGGTATTTAATTGACAGTTTGAAGTGGCGTTATAAATATGAGACAGCATTAAAAGTGATTTCTACCAATAACTATTGTACTGTTATCAGCAGAGACTACACCCGTGCTAACTATTGTTGTTGTACATAGATTAACATATTTGCAGAACATTGTCGTTGTTGTAAACAAACTGTTACGGAGTAATCAACAATTTCGAAGTGGCGTTAAATATAAAAAACAAACCTTATATCAGCTACTTTATTGACACAAAATACGAAATTGTTTCTCGGGATAAGTACTAAGTTTCTAACTTGGTTCAAGGAAAGAGCAATTTTATTATCTTCCAACGAGCAAGTAGGCAAATTAATGAGCTGCTACTGAATCTTAATCCACCTAAATTATGCACTGATATATGCCTGTAAGTGCATTATAAAAAACGTTTTTGATTGAATGCAGCATTTTGCCCGGATGTTGGTACTGAAAAAGTGAATTTGATTTCACGAATTCCATTCATACTAATGGATCTACCATATCAATTCAAACGAAATGAATTTCCAGTCAAACTGTACTATTCTATGACAATAAACAAAGCGCAGGATCAAACATTCAGTATTGTAGGAATCGATTTGAGCGTTGAAAGCTTTTTACATGAACAGATTTATGTGACCTTTGACGTGTGACTTCTAAGAAAAATCTATTTGTGTTGTCTCATGATAAAAAAATTGTCAACATTGTTTACAGAGAATTCTTTAGTACGTGTTTAATAAAATATCATTCACTAGATTTTAAGAAATAAAAATTTTTACAAAAATGGTGATGTTTACATTTGATTCCTGCATTACAAAAACTCTATTTGTAGCTAATTTGGTGTTGCGGTTCTTTACAAAGAGAGATCTTGGACCCTGCTACTTTTGAATGTAATTAGATTCTATTTTGAAAAAAAAAAAATGTTAACACTTTCTTGGCCGGTGTACTTATAGGCTTCTAAGTGCCGTTATTTTCATATTTTTAGAGTAAAAGAGAGAGAGAGAGAGAGAGAGAGAGAGAGAGAGAGAGAGAGAGTTATGTACGCACAAAAAAAAATCATTAGAAAAGTGTTTAGTAAGTACAATAACTGCCCAACGTTGCAAACAAGCAACATCCTATATCTAACGATCACGGGCACCAAGGACTTTCAATTTTTGTCAGTTCATAATTGAGTAAGGACTAACACGTATCTGATCTCAAAAACTTTTTAGACTCACTCGTGTTAATTTGGACATAAAAGGGTTTCCAGCTAGCACAGATTTCGATTTGTAACAAAAACATTTTATAATTAGTTGGTATTCCAGTTTTTTGAACAAATTTAGTCACAAATGGGTTGTATTAAAGTTTTATAAATGTAATTTGTAAAAAATCATTCATTTTGTTGCAAATAAGTTAAACTGCGGTGTTAGTTATGTTACGAATAAATGCACTTGTTGTAAAAATGTTTCATAAAATTTAAAAAAAAAATTAATTTTTACGTTAAATTAACATTGGTGCAACATTTCTTTTTGTAGCATCTATTAAAAATGTTTGTGTATTGTAATTGTAATAAATACAGTAACGAGTTAGCAACCTAGATGCGACTAAGTTGCTTTATGTTTATATTAAGTTATATCAATGTCACAAAAACTAAGTGTTCAAAACTTCGGTTTGAAGATGTGTTATTAAGTTATAGGGAAATCATTCTAACTAAATGTTTCCAATTTTGCTCTGACGCACTAAAATGCTATAAGCAAAATATAAATTTTATTGGTCACTTTATAGTCATTTTATTGGTCCAATTGAACAAATTTTTCGTTGAATGGCAATGAATCATTGTGAAATTAAGAGAATTTGTGTTGTTGCAAGAAGGTTGAAATGAGGTTTTAATTCAGTTACAAGAGCATTGGAAATAGTCATTGCAACCTTATGCTGTATTGGGGTTATTATTCAGTTGCTACAACTTTAGGAAACATTATTATAACTCAAAAAATGTAGCTAGGAAAAATAAAGTTAAAGTGAGGTTTTAATTAAGTTGCAAAAACATTGAAAATAGCCATTGCAAGCTTGTGCTGTATTGAGGTTATTATTCAGTTGTTGCAAGCTTAAAAAAAAATAATTGTAACTTACAAAATTTTGGTTAATATAAGAACGATGTATTGAGGTTATTATTCTGTTGCAAGAACTTTAAAAAAACCATCGCAACTTATATAATGTAATTAGTTACATGAACGTTGTATTGGAGTTATAATTCAGTTGCAAGAAGTTGTGAATAAAATTGGTTTAGCTAAATTCTTCATTAAGTTCATTATTTAGTTGCAACAACTTTAAAAAAATATTTTTAACTTTTGATATTTAGTTAGTTGCAAGACCTATGTATTGAGGTTATTAATCAGTTGCAAGAACTATGAAAAAAGTGTCTTAAAACTTCATACTCGCCATATTTGATTTTTTTTTACACTATGAATTTTGATTGGAATAAATTTAAATACGATTTTATTAAGTATTTATTATTTTCTTTTAGAATTTTCAGTGCAATATGACACTAGGAACTTAAAAACATGTGTCTAGCTATATGTTAAACATTATTATGCGGAAATTAAAAACTCGAAATATTAGTTATGTCCAGATTATGTTGAAATTTTTTTTATTTTTTGGGTGGAGCGTGAGTTTTCTAGAGGTAAAACACAAATATTCATCGACAAAATGGACTATGTTGTAAGATTTTAGAGTATAACTCTTCATATTTTCAATTTAATTTCACATCTACTTATTACATTCCAATTTGTCTTTGACTTTTAAAATACACTCCAAAAAATGATCACTGGTTTAATGAAAATTATATTAAGGATTCTATTACTTATAATATTAAAAAAAAACGTGTATGCAAAACATTTTAGATTTTTTTAAGAACTTATTTTTTCAATCAGGAATACTTATGTCATCAGTACTCCTTTCTTGTTTAAAATCTGTCATAACAAAAAATAACTTCAATAAAACAAAATATTTTACATTCACACTATTTTACCTAAATTTTAACGTAAGAATAACACAATAAAAACTTTTTTTGGATGTTTCAAGTATGTTTCATCTTGTGGCGTGCAACTTAAGTTTGCACCAACAACACATTTAAAACATTATTATTACACATTTTTAGCCTAATTGCAACCTAAGTTGTTACAAAGCAAGCGTTAAATATCTGCTTCTTCAGTTGTAATTACGTTACAATTACGACTCATATCTGTATTGGCGACTCTTTTGCGACACTTTTACAACCTTTTTGTGCTAGCTGTGGTTAATTTAATTTTCAAATAGTCTTTATCAAGATTTTAACAGTCTAAGAAAATGAGTATTTAACCCTTTCATGCCCGAATTAAAATGGGTCTGATATGAACTCTCAAAAATTTTAAACCCCTTGGTGCCCAGGTTTGTGAGTTGCAGGATGTTGCTTATTTGCACCGCTGGGCAGTTTTTGGACGAACTAAAAACTTTTCTCATGAATTTTTGTGTGTACATATATATATCTTTCACATTTATGTATTTATATTGTACACTTGGTTTTACAATAAAACAATTATGAAAAATGGTTTTAAGCACTTTTTGTATAAACACATTTGCGAGACGATCCCTGGTCAAAAACATGAAAATAACGGGACTTATAAGCGTATAAGTACAATGTTGCCTGTAAGCAAAAGCGGGCATGAAAGGGTTAAAAATATAAGCAAATATTGCACAAATTATTACAAAATCTTTAGTAGATCGATCAGAAATCTTATAAATTAAGGGAATCTATCGGATATCTTCTTCGTGTTTATGAAACTCCAACATTTTTCATTCAGAAACAAACGCTTTAAGGTTTTTAGGTCATTTAAAGTCTAAGCTATATAAATTTTTCTTCCATGCGTTATTCCTGTTGTTGCGAAGAGTCTATCATTCTTTTGTGTACCAAGGTCCTGAAGTGCAGAAGTCTTTTTTGTAATTTTTCTTTTGTATAATTTTTTTATGTAACGTAGTTAAATTTTGTTTTAATTTTTAGTAGTAAAATAAAATTAATGAAAAATTGCTTATTTTTACATTGAGCTGTTTAGAAAATATTTTAAGAAACAGAAAGTGCCTATCCTGTCCTAAATAAGTTTCTATTTTCAATCTTAAAAAAAATAGTGGGGAAAGGTTATTAAGCGGCTCTCTTAATGCGTCTGTTTCTGATTGATTGAAAATTTTCCTTAAATTACATAATATAAGCATATTATTCAACAAAAAAGGAAGCAGGAAAGATAGTGGGCCGATAGAATCCATTTAAAGAAACAGGTTTTTTTTTAATTTTTAAAGAAGCTAAAAAATCGAAATCAATCCTATGTCGCCATTTTTTTCTAATTATATGGTAGTTAGGAGTGACATTTTACCCATTACGCTTCGTTTTTGCTGCAACCAATTTTTTCAACCATCAAAATCTTTAAGGAAAATTTCTCTAGCTGTAATAATTTTTGTGAATTGAGTTTTGTCTCCCTAAAATTGAAAAAGTCGCACTGTGCGTCGTCCTCGTCGTTCTCATTGTCGTTGTGTTAGACGACAGGAGAGGATGGATGCAAGAAGTTCCTGAAACAGGCTTTGACAAAGAGTGCCACGAAGGTGCAGCTGGCATGAAAAACTTTATGTTTAAAATTAAACGTCAACACGGCGTTGTGGACAGGAAGTGAAAATCTTGAAAATCAGGAAGCAATGATTTGAAGACAGAAACATTGTAATACACAGTAAAAAAAACAATGACAAAAAAAAAAAATAAGTCAAATACGTCACTCGGCTAATGCGAACCTTTTTCGCATTTTGATATTTTGCTGGACAATTTTCTTATAAAATAATAAAAACATAACATATTAAATTAAACTAGAATCGCCTGCAGTCTAAATTCGATCAACTGTCTGTAAAGCAGTAAACGATAATCAACACTAACGTAGCGTATGTTAAAGAACTCTCTATTTATTTATTTATTTAGTTTATTTATACTTAGGCTAGTATTCTGACATATGGGTTAATTTTTCGTGTCTAACTGTATTTTTTTGACTTATATGTGTATTAAGTGACTTTTTTGCAAAAGTATCTTGGATCCTCCTTGCCAGGGCAGATTCTTAAACTGGATTCAATAAACACAAGTAGGCTGAAAAAACCAAAAAAAATTTGCAAAAAACTGAATGGTCTACTTGTAAAAATGTGATTTTGGGTGATATTTTTGCAGTAGTTTCAAACCGATTTTTTTTTTTAATAAATTAAAGGTACTCAAAAATTAAGTACTCGCAGAAAAAAAATATATTTGACACAAACATAATATCGAAGGATACTATTATGTTTAAAAACTTGTTTATAGTTAATTTTTACAAGAAATGTGTTTTATTTTACGGTAAATCGCAAAAATCGCAATACGTATGATAAACAAAATATGGTCAAAATTGCAAAATATATTTACGGTAAATAGAAATATGTTTGCGCTCAGTCATTGAACTTTATGTGTACAATGCAACAAAAGTAAACATAAAATGTTGTCCGAAAGCAAATTATATTCACTTTAATGTTCACTGCAAATAAGCTTATTTGTTGCAGTAAATATATTATGTTTGCTGAAACATAAAATTATTTTTGGGGCAAGTAAGCTTATTATTGCTTCTATTGTAACTTTAATTATTACTTCATTTATTCCTTTTTTGCTCTTTGAGGTTTGCCATTGCTTGCGGCTGAACAGAAATATTAATTCAATTGAAAAAACTTTTTGAAAAACTTTCTGTCCGGACTGGTATTGAACCGTGGCTCTTCCGCTTACGAGCCAAGCACTTTACCAGAAGCTTAGGTCACCACTAATCGTCGCCTGACTAAAGTCACTGATAAGCATGGTATTATTTTCAGAAGCATAAAATATGAACATTCTAGACTTATTTTTCCGCAAAAATATTTGCTATCACATCAATCAGAATATGTTTACCTGGAATTGCAGACAAACATTGAAATGATTGTCACAAAAATCGCAATACGTATGATAAACCAAATATGGTCAAAATTACAAAATATATTTACGGTAAATAGAAATATGTTTGCGCTCGTTCATTGAACTTTTTCATATGTACAATGCAACAAAAATGTGCAATTAGCAATAAGGTAACATTTTTGACATAATATTTCTGACAAATATGACATGTTCGTGGTAAAAAAATTTATTATTTTACCGTAAAAATATTTTGGAATTGTTTTCCACAAAAATATTTTTTGTCACATCAATAAAAATATGTTTACCTGCAATTGTAAGCAAATATTGAAATGCTTGTCACAAAAATTGCAATATGTATGATAAACAAAATATGGTTAGAAAAGCGAGATATATTTATGGTAAAAAGAAATATGTTTGCGACAATCAAAATCGAAAATGTAATTTTTCTGCGTGTATTTTGTAGAATAAGCCGCTAAATTCATTTTTAAAATTAGATTTTTAATTAATGTAAAATTTAAGTCAACAGCACCCCAAACCATAAATTCAGTACTTTTTGTTATCATTTTGCAAATTCATTTGTTCCCCACGTACAAAACAATAAACTTTTATTCAAATAAAATCCTTTTAGATTGTTGGTAATTTAGTGTAGTTTATTAAAAAAAAAAAAATAAAATCGGATCATATTTGCCCAAAATATATTTTTTAAGCCGGATTTACGATTTTTTATTATTCTCATTTCTGAAAATTTTTTATGATGTCCTTTTTCTTTGTTCTTTTAAGAACAAGTATTTGAGGTTCTTCTACGACTTGCAGAACCATCTGCTTTTCGTTTTCTATGGTTTATATTATATTTTATTTTTAAATTTATTGCCCTTTCGGCTGCATCGTATACGACTTTGGTGCTTTGTACAATTTACTTGGCGCTACAGTAATTTTTATTGTAAATCCAGTGGCTAGTATCAATCGGATTGAATCGCTCGCAAGCAATGTGTCAAAAAATTTGTAAGTGTTTGACGTATTGAATCTATCCATGCTCAAATTTGAAACATTAACTGCAACATCAAAATATAAGAATTTTTTTTAAGCGCAGCGACGAGCAATCTTTGGTTTCTTGCGTTGATGGTTCTATCCAAGAAGGCAAATCTGAGCAGAGTCTCAGACAAATACCATGACTAGCGACTCAACACAGTCGATCATGAACTTCGATCGCGAGTTTATTTCTGTATTTCGCGATACTCAATAAAATTTCCAATCATTGTTATAACGAAATTTAGTGCAGCAGATGGTGAAGTACATTCCAACCAATAATGCATTTAAGCCATGATAGTTGATTTAACATTAAATGTATTTTAATTAAAAAGTAACAAAATTGCGGATTTCAAAAAATAGCTTTTAAGAAATCGCCTTTTTTTGCTGAAAATCGGAGTAAAAAAGGAAAAATAATTAAAAAAATAATTCTACTACCTGTGAGAGCCGATGGCAAACAGAATAACGTATTAAATTTTCAGCCCAATCGGATCGATAGACTTGTTTAAACACCCGGCCGATCGAAAAAACTTTGTTTTGAGAAAACCGTTTTTAAAGTTTAAACAATATATGGCGCACAATAATGAGGCTAAATATTTTGAATTTAGGTCTGAATTTTTACAGTGTACTCTTAATATATTGTACTTTTAAAATAAACTAAAAAAAATTTTTTTTTAACTATAATACCAGACAACATCCTTAAAGAAAAATTTATTTCTTGGGCAAATATGATATGATTTCTACTTTTTTTTTGTTTTTTTAATAAGCTATATTAAATTACCAACAAGCCTTGAGCATTTCATTTTAAAAAGTAAGCATTTTTTTGTACGATGGGAGCAAATAAATTTGAAAAATGATAACAAAAAGTACCAAATTATTGGTTTGGGGGATGCTGTTGGCTTCAGTTTTACATTAAGTAAAATTCTAATTTCGAAAATCAAGTAAGCGGATAATTTTATATGATAATAACATTTGAAAGTTACATTAATGTATTAAAAAATTCGATTTGAAGCTATTAAAAAAATTTTCCTCCAAAAACAAATTTTTATGAGTAGACCATTCATTTTTTGCAATGTCTTGGTTTTTTTCAGCCTACTAGTGTTTATTGAATGCCAGTGTAAGAATCTGCCTGGCAGGGAGGATGCAAAATACTTTTGTAAAATGTATGTACCAGAAACGCCATCTAATGTGAATATATGTATCAGAGATCTACAGCGAATCACATTTTTGAATCAATGAACCACTTACTTAAAAATGAGTATGAATAAGTATAAGTATTTTCGAAAGTAGTGCTTATATGTGATTGATTCAAAATAAAGTGAATAACATTTTTGAATCACTTCAAGCCCATGAGTATAAGTGGTTTCCAAAGTAGTATTCATATTTGATTGATTCAAAACAAAGTGAATCACATTTTTGAAACATGAACCACTTACACAAAAATTAGTATGATTGAGTATAAGTAGTTTCTAAAGTAGTACTCATATGTGATTGATTCAAAACAAAGTGAACCAAATAAGTATAGAATGAATTAAATATTAAGGGTTGCCACCTAATAATATGTATTTTTAAGAATTTTAACCATCATTTAACAGTGTTTGGGGCTCGAAACTAGATTCGAAACTAGATCTGAATTCAGAATTTTAAAATTTAATATGGTTTATAGAGTTGCCACCTTAATTTTTTTATTTTTACGAATTCGGTGCTGGCGCGAACACTAGATAAAAATGGGTCGCTAAATCCAAATCCGTTGTCAGAACTTCAAAATTATGTAAGTTTTGTATAACAGTGCTGCCACCTAATAATATATATTTTCAATAATTTTTAACATTATTTAACAGTATTAGCGGGTCGCTGATTTCGAATCTGAAGTCAGAATTTTAAGATTCAATATGGCTATTAGGGTTGCCACCTTAATTTTTTATTATTACGAAAAAATGGGTAAAAATGGGTAAAAATGGGTAAAAATGGATCGCTGAATCTGAATCCGTTGTCAGAATTAAAAAATTATATAATTTTTTATAATAGGGTCACCTATAAGCCGTATTGAATTTTATTGAATATAATAATTAGAATTCTTAACAATACATATTATTAGGTGGCAGCCCTTAATATTTAATTCATTCTATACTTATTTGATTCATTTTGTTTTGAGTCAATCACATATGAGTACTACTTTCGAAACTACTTATACTCATTCATACTAATTTTTATGTAAGATGTATTGTGATCGAAAAAATTTTTGTTCTTTACCGATTTTTGTTCTTTACCGTCGAAGTCAACCTTGAAAACGACCTTTGGGGCAATGTCGTGCATTTGATGTGGGGCAATGTCGTGCACTATACAAAAAAAAAAGGGAAGGAAACGCGGTTGCCCTAGTGTACCAAGGAAGTCGTGAAGCCATAACAAAACGCTACAATCAAAATAAAATTTTCCAAAATTTTTTCTCAATGTCAAGCACTTTTTAAAAAAATATTGTTTTTCTTTCCGTGTTTCATATAGCAAATTGCCTATTTTCACTTTTCTTTTCATAAAATTGTATTTTTTGATCATATTTCGGACTTGTGTATATTGCCTTATAATTAACAATAATAAATAAATAAACAATAATGCTATATCTTCTTGAATCGAACCACTACCTATCGTTTTTCACACATTCTGATACCTTTACAATACAATGAACGACATTACCCCACAAATTTTGAGGGGGGTAATGTCGTGCACATTTTTTTTTATTAATTTCTACTAACACGATTTCATGCTACACGAATATTGTTACACATAAATGTTACCAACCAAATTATCTTTTGATCGGATGCTTACTCGTTGTATTCGCTTGTCATGTACTTTAAAGTTGAGTCCACGACATTACCCCCTCTACTCTATTTATTTACATATATTCAGATTAATATTAATATGAATAAATGAAAAGGAAAAAAATATATAAAAAGTCACCGAGAGCATATGGGACACAATTGACGTTTTTAGAAGGGGCCCTTTTGACAAGGTTGTTGAGAGCAACGCAACGAAATTGAATTTAAGTTGCCGTATCCTGAAAATCCATCTTCCACACACGATGTCGCACAAAGTATATTATTAAAACAAATTTTGGAAAATATTATTTAAAATGAGTGGATATGATTGTTGTTCTTAGTCTTAATCAACTGTGATAAATATAATCTCGTTACTTTTACATTTTTTTACTTTTATTATATTTTTTCATTTCTAACAATATACAAATACACAAATGTATTAAATTTTTGTTTAAATAATATTAGCTAAGTAGTTTCAATATAAACATTTTATAAGCTGGTATTTCGAATTCTTTATTAGAATAAAACTACTTCTCAAATGCTCCCCTTCAAAAGTCAAGGTTGCCTATTCAACGGGAAAAATTTGACAAATTTACTTTTTTTCTTCAAAAAATGGTTGAATAAGGTAGATACACGATTTTTTATAGGTTAAGGATTACTCAATTACTGATATCAATAATGAATGTTTACGACCAATTATTAAACTATCAATTTTTACCCCAAAATATCCGAGAAATATGACCCTGTAAAAAGGTGTCAAATCTGCCCCACTTTCCCCTACCACTTTATAAACCACTTATACTTATTCATACTTATTTTTTAGTAAGAGGCTCATGAGTCAGAAATGTGATTCATTTAAAATCTCTGATTTGAATCACTAAGTTGTGAACGAATAATACTCGAGTACTTCTTATCTTAGAGTATTCGTTGCAGATCTCTGGTATGCATGTTTTGGTAAGTTAAATGTGGTTGTGGCATGTACTTTTTCGCATTTACACTCTGCGACAAAAAGATAGCACATTGATTTTTTTTAAATTTTATTAAAAGCGATTAAAATTAAAAATTTGTATTCACTATTAAGTAATTAGAATTTAAAACAAAATTGATAATATAAATTTCATATAAAAATCCAACTTGTTGTTCAGAAAAAAAAAAACAAAAACATATTCAGTAGTACGACAAAAAGATAGCACAATATTATTCAAAAGCAAAAAATGATAAGAAATAAAATATCTATTTAGAATTTCGCCAATTGAGGCGAATACAAAAGTTGATTGAGCCGGTTGAAATATTGTTTTTGAAAATTATGATTTCCTTCACATGTATGATCATAATTAATGCTACCAACTCATGATATTAAGAAATAAGTATATTTGATACTTAGAACACTAAAAAGTAAGTATTTGTATGTATAATTTTTAAAAATAAATATAAGTAAGTATATCACCTTAGAAAAAATTTTTCAATATTTTCTTGATATTATCTACTAATATATGAACCAATAGAACCCACAATATTTCTTCTCGAAAAGTTTTGTGTCGGCAATCTAATTAAAACCAAAATTCTTCAGATAAAAAAAAATTAATTTTATATGTTTGCAGCCAACGAACCAAAACTTTCTTTTTTTTTAATTCATTAATGAACTTTTTCGGGTAGAAAAATTTATTTTCGACACTCATAAATGAACCTTTTTGGACTCATTCGTCGGACTAAAATGCCTCTCAAAAGCAAACCCATTTTTTTCTTCAGAAGTGAGTTAATAAAAGAATCATCAACTGTCTATTTTTTGTTTGGAAGCGAGTTGAAAAAACTATTGAAAAGTTATTTTTCGGCACTCATACATTAACAATTTTTAACTTTAACTCATTCTCTCAAAACGAACCTTTTTTTTCGAAAACGAAGTAAAAAAACTACTTATAGAAATGCACTTTTTAATAATTAACATTTTGTTATGGAATAAATTTTCACAAATTTAATCTTCTCTAGCAAGAACATTGATCATACAAATCAAAAACAAAAATTTACAAAAAAAAATTCTTTCCGAAAACGTACTCAAAACTTTCACTTTACGCAAAATATTCGCATATGGTTCGGTGGGTATATTTCATATATAAAAATAGTTTGAAGACAAACAAAAGCATAACAAAAAGTTAAACATAAAATAAAATAAAAAAATCAGATTCAAATGAATTAGGCTGGGTCGATTTGCAAGCCTATGTTGCTTGGGCGATTTTTGGATCGGGCATGAAAGGTTATTAAAAAAAGTTTTTTCTTTAGGAATTTTTTTTTCCAAAAATTTTTGTATATAAACGTGCACAGCTAGAACAAAACTGATGCCAAAATCAACTTAAAACCGGTCTCACATTGCTACGTTTTAATACAAAAATTTATCGTTTTTTGTTTTTTAGATCCCCCTAGGTGGCGCTGTGTTCGATTCTTATCGGTTTATAGATACAATTTTTTTATAAATACAATTTTTTTTTAGAATCCATTCAGAAACCGATAAAAATCGACCACAGCGCCACCTAGGGGATCTAAAAACAGAAAACAATTTCGAAGGACTACACAAACACATGTGAATATAAGGTGGATAGCTTTTGTGGTTCAGACGTGATTGTCAAAAACCTTGAAATTTGTGAATTTTTTTCTTTAGGAATTTTTTACGATCAATTTTTGTTTAATCATTATTGTTCTATCTGTGCACGTTTATATACAAACATTTTTGGAAAAAAATTCCTAAGGAAAAAATTCCTAAGGAAAAAATTCACAAAATTGAAGACGTGATAGGGTAAATTGCACCCCTATGGCCCCTATCGCCCAGGCAACATCAATTTTTTACCTCCAAACAAATCAACCCAGCCTAAAATGTATACAGAAACCAAAGCAAAGTTATCATTATTCGCCCTCACTGTCACTAAATTGATGTGCTACATTAACTAGTTTCTTTTATTTTTGCTTGGATTCATATTTGTCTTGGCTGGAAATGTTGTTTAATATGTCAAGTCTTGTCTTTAAAAATTTGTAAAGTTCGATACAGCTGTATTCAATATTATTTTTTACAAATAAAATTGACTCCAGTGTCTGTATTTTTAACGCTGTTGACTCCAATTCCCAAACTTTTTATGCTTTTGCAAGCTAAAGTTCAACCAGAGCTGAAAGTAAGCATGAATAAGTATAAATCTTAAAAGTAAGTATACTTATAAGCATGTAACTTTAGTAAGTATATGAAGCTGAAAATAAGTATGATACTTACAAAGTAAGTATAGTTGGTAACATTAATCATAATAATGGCAAATAGTCGTTGATAGTCCGTAAATAATAATTTTTAAAAATTTCGTCATTTTTAAGTTTTTACAAGCTAAAATTTATGTTAATATAAATAATTTGTTAAAAATTTGTTTAAAAATTTGTCTTGTTTTTTTCTATAGTTCCAGTTTTTTTTAACTTCTAAATATACAGTCATTTTTGTGCAAAAACAGTTATTTGGAAACACAGAACAGAAATTGGCAAACTTTTGTAACATTACTGGTCGCAACTACTCTCCCAATGTACCTTCTGGCAAGAGATAGCTTCCTCAGTGATTCGCTCCAACAAGACATCTTAAAGCCCTCGGGACGCAAAATAGCAAGAGGACGTAGTGTAGCTGTGGGACAGATGCACTGGGACGCATCACAAAACCGACGATGGACGCTTCGCTTTAAGCCAAATATGGCTGAACAAATGACATTAGGAGGTACTTTTGTTCCTTGCCCAAATACTAACTGCACTGAACCAAAAAGGTACATTATATTAATGAAAAGGTGCATTAATTTCAATGAATTATTCATTGATTTCGGTACAATGAACTGTGGTCATTGATTTCGATGAATTTTCTTCATACTTTAATGAATAGTTCATTAAACTTAGTGATTTTCAATGAATGGTTCCTTGAATATCAATGCACACTTGAATTCAATGAACACGTTCATTAAAAAATGCCAAAATTAATGATATTTTCATTGAATTTAATGAAAAGTTCATTGAATTCAATGTAAATTTCATTGAATTCAATGTAAGGTTCATTTTGGGTAGAAATGTAAGGTTCATTGAATTCAATGTAAGGTTCATTAAATTCAATGAAAAGTTCATTGAATTCAATGTATAGTTCATTGAATTTAATGTATATTTCAATGAATCTTACATTAAATTCAATGTATATTTCATTGAATTCAATGTATAGTTCATTGAATTCAATTGAATTCAATTTATAGTTCATTGAATTCAATGTATTATAGTTCATTGAATTCAATGTATTATTGTTCATTGAATTCAATGTTTATTTCATTGAATTTAATGTATTAAGTTCATTGAATTTAATGTATTTAGTTTATTGGATTCAATGTACAGTTCATTAAATTTTATGTATTCAGTTCATTGAATTCCATGTATATTTCATTAAATTTAATGTATTTAGTTCATTGGAATGAATGGTCTATACATTAAATTCAACGAATTATTTGTTAATCCCTCTCTAAACATTTTTAAAATAAGGAAATAATTACAATTTCAACAATATTTTTTTATTTTAAAGAGTCAATTAATATACAAGTTTTCGAAGATTTTGAATAGTTTTTAAATTTATAAAAATATACGGCAATAAACTCCCACAGGAGAGTGCATGCCGCAGGATATTTTAATTGAAATAATTGAAAAATTTTAAAGCACACATCTACGGCTCTAATAAAACTAGCAAATTGAAATTTTACACCATCCATGAATGAGGAATGAGGAGAAGTTCTTCTCTCCAACAGCAAGGATTAATGGTTGAATATTTTCGCCTGGTGGAATATTTTTGACTTCCTGGATGCTGCTTCCAACAAAAACGAATGCCTCTTGGGAACTGGTAATTGTATGCTTTAGGAAAGTTTTTCTTCCAAAGTTATTCTTACTGCATACTTTTTGAGTGGGCACCAAATAACCATGAAGGCTCCAAAGAAGTTTCTTAGCAGTACTATCTGGAAAGATATTAATTGAAAAAAATAGCTATTTATTTATTTAGCCTCGAGAAAAATTAAGCTTACCACTGTAATTAGTGAAATATCCAATTTCTGCTAACTTTGCCCGCACAGCTTTATCTTTTATGTGGTTTTCATCCTTTAAAAATGTAAACATTTTTTGAAAATGATGGCAGCAGTCACTTAAAATGCCAGGTATATTTCCTATTATTTACTAATACTAATAGTAATTCAACAGATTTAAATTTTCTTTTACATTCAAAGCACAACATTTTCTTTACTTTTAATTTAATTTATTATCACCTTTTATCTAAAATTTACACACACAATTGCCACACGTCTTCACAACTTCGCGTTTCACTTCAAACAAAATTGGGAAGGGAATAAATTAGTATACATTGAATTTAATGAACTGAATACATTGAATTTAATGAACAATGCATTGAATTTAATGAACTATACATTACATTTAATGAACTATACATTGAAATCAATGAACAATACATTGAATTCAATGAATTATACATTAAATTCAATGAACCATTCATTAAATTCAATGAACTTTACATTGAATTCAATGACCTATACATTGAATTTAATGAACTATACATTGCATTTAATGACCTAAACATTGAATTCAATGAACTGTTCATTAAAAATCAATGTATGGTTCGTTAAAATTTGATTTACAACTGGAATCATGAAATAATGAAAACAAATCATTGATATTTATTTCAACATATTTAATGAACATAACATTCATTGATTTCAATGAACAGTACGTTAAAAACTATGAGCTATTCATTAAAATTCAATGATTTTTTCATTAAAATCAATGAATTAATTTTAACGTATGCTGTTCATTAAATTTGTTTTTTCTGTGTGGATAAGGGTGTTTTAAGTCTTAGCATTAAATGTATATTTGAACTGGACGAAAATCCGTTTTGCACTTTATGGCATAATTTCGATTTCTGGGGCGCCGCGATTTGAAAGTGTTTTCTGGTAGAGAAAAAAAAGAGAACTAGTTATCGAGCTATCGATTTTTAGTTTTTTTTTTTTTTGCTAAAAGATCTTCAAAAAAACATACATTTCTTTGCCATTATCCAATGGATCTTAAAGATTGGTATGTCATTTAAAGATAATTAAGTAACCTTTTCAATGATATACAATACAAATCATTGCAAGCGTACTTGCAATTTTATAAGCAAAACTATATCATATTTGAAATTTGTAATTAAAAAACCGTTATTTTCTACTGAATTTGCGTTATTAAGGTACTTAAATTATATATTGTTTTCAAAGCTGACAATTTAACCTTTCTTTTGATATATTAATATATACATACATTTATTCTTTACAATTTACACTATATAACATGAAATTAATTAAAATTCCTATTTGCTATTGCATTGTCCAAAAGTGATCAACTAAATATTTCAAATTTTTTTCGCTGGCTAGAAAATCCTATTCATTCAAATAAATATTACAGCTACAATGTTGCCTTAAGAACAGTAATTTATTGTAATGGTGATATAAGAAAATATGGAATTAGAATACAAAACAACTAAGGTAAATATGCTTGAACTAACAACTTTCCGTACAAGGGCAAATCATTTCATCATTAAAAAACACATCAAAAATGAAATAAATCATATGTTTTATATACCAAACGACAGATACATTTTCAGGCTTCAATAATTTACTTTTCATAATCCATAGTAATAACGGTAGTTTTAAAGAAAATAACGGTTTTATATAAGCAAATATTTTGTGTTTGCATACAAATAGCTATAAAGTTTTAAATACTCAGCGGATTTGATACATTTAAAATTAATATAAATTCTTAATGTATTTCCTTTCAAATAACATCATAATCAGCAATATCGGTTATACACTTAGAAAAATAAAGATAGTTTTCTTAAAACAAATAAAAAATAAAAATTTTCTTAAAAATCGATAACTACAAAACAAATCGATTAATCAATTTTTAGTTCGGCCAATCTAATTTTTTGCTAAAGACCTTTCTGAATCCATTGTCAAATCGCGAAGCCCCGGAAATCGTAATCTCCCCCACTTTTTGTGCATGAAATGTTATAGAAGACTTACAACATGATTTTTCGTCTGTCTGAAATTCACCAGAGAAAGACTTGAGTAAAGTGAAAAGGTGAGGAGGTCGCCATTAGTGAAAACTTTGTTGGACATAATGATTAACTCAGAATAGAACGGGATTTCAGTATAAAATATGGCAAACACCATAAGCAAAGAAATGCGTCGCGTAGAAAGACTTCTGATTCTAGATGAGGCATTTGCTGCCATTCCGCCTGCATGAAGAAATACTCATTACACTCAGAAAAAAGTTTATCGGAATATGAGAAAAAAGGCACCATATTAAGTGAAAAATGGTATTGACTTTGCTCCAGAGAATGCTTTTCTCTAAATGTGATCCCAAAAATTCCCTAAAAATGGCAAAAAGCTTCCATGAAAATGAGAAATATTTTCTCATTAATAAAAGACACCTTCTCTTTAATAGAAAAATATTTCTTTATAATACGTTCAACCGTTTTCTTTATTGTCGAAATTTTTCCCGAAAAAAGAGAAATATTTATTTAATTTTAATAAATGTTTTCTTTAAGTTGCGTTTATAGTTTCTTGCAAAAAATAAAACTTTCTTTAACAGAAAGATATATTTTCTTAACATTGATACAACATATTTCTTTATTGCGTACATTTTTCTTCAAAACACAGAAGTATATCCGCAATTACCATTTAAAAATTTATTTTTGTCAAACATTTGTTTTAACTCAGTTCTACGCAAAGTAGAAGTATTAATATCAAATAGTGATTCGGTCTTAAAAATATTAGTTAAAAATGTGTTAAGAGATAGAATTATTACTGTGGCATTGTTTTTCGGGGGTCTTTATAAATATTCCAGAAAATTATTCTGAAAAACGATTTTGTAAATGCATACAAAGAAACAATAGTAATAAACAACATCACTTTGTGTAGCTATGTTAAGTAAAAAAAACCTTTTGAAGGAACAATCGTCATAATATGCAGAATATGCAACTCTTGCTTTTCACTACATTAATCAATTGCTCTCACGCTTTCTATTTTTTTCATACCTCATTCAATATAAGAAAAATATATAGATTTTTGAGAAGAAGATTTTTTAATTTTTGAGAAATTTGTTGTTATTGAAGAAAATATTTCGCATAGTGAATTATTTATCAACAATAGAGAACATTTTTCATTTTCTATAAATTTTTCTCTATAAATGAGATTTTTTTCAGTGAGGAAAAATACTTATCATTATTAAAGACATGAAATATTTTCATTTCCCACAAGGAAGGAAATATTTCTTCCAATATAAGAAAATTTATTATAATTGAAGTTAATTTTATTTGAAATAAAGAAAATTTCTATTATCGAAAATAGAGAAATTTTTTATGTCAAAAAGATAAGTGTTTTCTTCTGAGTGTAGCAGTTTCATGCATGAAATCCTGAAAAAGGGTTTAGGTTTTAGTGGATGAAAGTCCCACACTAATCGGCTTTCAACGCTTTCTTCTTACACATTCACACATACTCACTCACACACAGCCGCTCATATATTATTAAAGTGCATATTTTATGCGATTTCAACTGCATTTATTGCGAAAATATGAGGGTAAAAATAGAAAAATTGGCTACATGAGCTATAAGTTGTGGAAATGTTTTGTTTTGGTTGTGTGATTGTTTTTATTGCTAGCATGCTGCTCGTAATTATGAGCTACATTTTACAATTGCAACAAATGCAAAAACATCATTAACAACCAAAATGGTGTTGTACCAATAACACTTTGCGGCGTTATTTGATTATAGTACGAGTTGCTTATACAGGGTGTTGCACGAACATGGCTTGTGCGTTGTTGTTGCTATTAAATATGCTTTTGATATTGTTGCTGTCATAATTTTTTCACATTGCATTTATTTACATATGTTTGAGAGCTACAGCTGTAGTTGTTGCTGCTGCTGCTGCTGTCCGTCTGGCTAGTAATCTGAAAATAGCAATCGGTAGATAACTGAAATTACAAACCTTCAATTGTTGTGAATTATTTTTTATATACCTACATAGCTTATTTTTTGCTGTTGCTATTATATTTTTTTAACTCAGCTTGTGTGGATTTAATTTGTATTTTGTTGCTCTTAATTTGTAGTTGCAGCAATTTCTTTTTACAATTTTAATTTTGTGTATCATTAAGTTGTATTATTAAGGATTTTTTTTTCATTTTCCAGCCCATTGAATTTATCTTATTTTAACTTATGAATTACACAGTGCGACAGCCAAATTGTATCGGAGAACCGCTGCTTGTTCCTAGTATAAAAGTACTCCCAGAACACGACCTCATACTTCATTTTGTCGCACAGGGTCTAAATTTTTTTAATTGGTCAATTTATTCTTCCGGTTAGATTCAGGGATTTATTTGCCAATACAAATGTTCGAAGGCATTTCCAGTTACACCTGAAGCACCACTCTTCTCACATTTTTTTTATTGCCTTACAAATATATAAATTTTTTATTTTGTTACTTGTTTGTTTCAATATGTTTATTTTAAATAACAGTGTTTAGTCATGTTCTCTCCTGCATGTATAAAGAAGAAGACGTTATGCTTATGCGTTCGTCCAAAGCCAATAAAGTGCCCAGATTTAGGTTGTATGTTCATATTAAATATAGGTTTTTAGGCATTGTAACTAAAACTTTGTATTCTTATTTAATTTTTTTTTACCATTACTAAGTGAAACTTGCTTAGAAATACGATAGATGCACTTTCAGGATCCTCGCTACTAAAAAATTCTTCAGGAGAAAAATTAAAAAAAAAATATATGAGTACAGTGGGGGATCAGGAAGAATTGGGAGAACTTCTATCTTATTATCCGTACATTTTTATTGGGCAAATAAATCCCTTACAATCTTCTTTGTTTTTCTTTCTCTTGTTTTTCTTTCTCAGTTATCATACAATTTTGAAATGACCCTACCTGCTGAATTAATTGACCATTTAAAAAAAATTGAGACCCTCTACTACAAAACGGAGTATAAGGTCGTGTTCTGAAAGTGATCCTCTACCAGTAACAAGCAGTGGTAACAAAAAAATTCTAAACTGTCGCACAGTGTTATTTTTCATTATTCCTGAAATTTTTCGAATAAAATTATTTTGCTGAAAAATGCATGTATTGTGTAATTCATGCTTATTAAAAAATTAATCTGTTTTATGGACTTTTAACAAGTTAAAAATACAATTAATCTTTTAAGTTAATTTAATTGGTTCTGTCTGGCGCTGGCATCAGGAAAAACGCGATGATTTATTGGAAATTGTATAATAATGAATAATTGTAAATTGGCTGCCGCAATAATATGCTTTTAGCCACTTAAAAAAGATAAATTTTTATCCTTTTTCAAAGCTTCTGTTGAGTCGCTAAAAGTTCAAAATTTTACCTGTTGGATTCGGTTCATTCTTTGATGACTGCAGGCTCGTTAAAATGATGAAGACTCCAGATTTGAATCATGCAATTTATTAATACAGGCTTTAATGTGTGTATTATTTTACTACTTATGAAATTAAAAGTTACTTTAAGTGATTTTGCAATGATAAAAATTAAAAAAAATTTTGCAAGAAAAGATGTGTGCTGTGCCACGAGGGTTCTGAATATTTGACAGCTCTGCCTCGGCGATGTCAATCTTCAGGTCGATCGTCTGCTGAAGTTGCAGCAATTGCATTTTGGTGTTTGTATGCGTGCAAATAAGACTGCTTATTGAAAACAGAGTTGCCATCAAAACTGTTGCTGTGGTTTTAAGACATTACTGTATGGATTGTATGCTCCATTACAAACAGCTTCTGTTTCATACCTTTACCAGCTTTTATGTAATAATTACAGTAATATTAAATTTTGAGTTTTCAACGCAGTTTTATTTAAGTTATTATTTTCCAAATTGAAATTAATTGCTTGAGTAAGACGAGTAGAAATGGAATTTATAATTCTTTTTGCGAAATATTTGCAATTGATAATTCTTTTGGCATCTGAGCTACGAAGCCTATTAGGACCCATCAATAAAGCTCGTAATACAGTAGTATATGTGAGAGGTTAGATAGAAGTAGTTCCAACGAATGCATACAGTCCAAAATTTTTATTTAAGATTAAAAATTACCTTTACCTATTACCTATTACCTTTGAAACAATATCTAAAAAACCACAAAAAAAAATATCGAAATCTCAAAAGAACAAGTTATAAGCAAAGGAACTGGGGGAAATCTAATCAATTACAAAAATTACAGTTAATCGAACACTGTGAACGTTTCAAATATCTCGAGATGCAGTTGAGATATATTTATTTTACCCACCCTCTTTGACCGTTATTTACTGTAAGTAGCAAAAACGTTTAAAAGAAAAATATCACAATATTCTTTTACCGATCCTCCTCGACCGTTATTAAAAATGTTACAAACCATCCCTTTTCATCTTATCTGTTACCTTGCCTTATAAAATACAGCAACAAGACAAGCACAATGATGCTTGAGTTATTTATCAACGAACATAAAAAAATATATAAATGCTAAAGAGAAAAAAAATAATGTATGAAAGAATATTCAATTAACTTTTATAAAAGCTTATCACTAAAATATATGTAGTATTTAATTCAATATTAGTATCAAGTGTGTATTACGTATGCATTTTTATCTAGCCTATAAGTATTACACAGTAAGAAGGGGAAAGGGCTGAGTTGTGCACCATTACTAATTTTTCTTTCCCTATTTGACATATCGCCAATCTTTCAACTATTAATTTTGTCTTTTGACATGACTCAGTTTTTGTAAAGGGTGTTTTTTATAGAGTGATACACTTTTAGTCATAATAAAGCATAATATTATATTGCATAATGTCAATGAAATGTGCTTTATTGGATAGAAAATTTTATGACATTAATGTTTAAATATGATTTCGGCCATGTGGCCGCCACGGCTGGCGCGTACAAGGCGCAATCTGGAACACCAATTTTCGCAAACTTTTCGCAGCATTTGCGGCCGTATCTCGCCAATAACTCTTCGAATGTTTATTTCCAGATGTTCAATTGTTTGTGGTTTATCAAAGTACACAAGTGACTTTACATAACCTCAAAGAAAATAATCCAATGGGGTTCACGATCTTGGGGGCCATTTAATTGGGCCATTTCGTGAAACTATTTTTTCGTCAAAAGTTTTCTTGAGTAAATCAATTGAAGCGCCCGCTGTGAGGCATGTGGCTCCGTCCTGTTGGAACCACATATCACCAAGATTAATGCCAGCTAATTGAGGTACGAAAAAACTTCGAATCATGTTCCTAGACCATCATCGTTTTTGAAGACATATGGGCTAATAACTCCGCCAGCCCATAAAGCGCACCAAACAATAATTTTCTGTGGATTTAATGGTGTTTCGACAAAAGCTTCTCCTCACTCCAAATACGACAGTTCTGTTTATTACCGCACCTATTCAACCAAAAATGGGCTTCATCGGAAAATAAAATTTTCCATGGAAATTCAAAATCAATATCAATTTGTGCTTCAGCCCATTCGCCGAAATGGCGGCGCATATGATGGTTGTTTGGCTTTAATTCCTGCACAAGTTGAATCTTGAAAGGTTTTAAGCCAAGATCTTTTCGTAAATCTTCTATAAAGTGGTAGGACACAACCCCAGTTGCTGAGAACGGCGACGAATTGATTAGGATTGATTAGGATCATCTTCAATGCTTTCCTATACAGCGGCTACAGATTCTTTAGTGCGCACTGTTCGGCGTCTCACGGGATGCACATTATCAGTAAGGCCTTTTCCACATGGAGAAATTGAAAACGAATGCAACTGCAACAAAAGTTGCTAACCAATGTATTTATACCGAAACCTTCACATGAAACAACTTGTACTCAACAAGTTTTTAACGCATTCGCAACCAGTTCCATGCAACACGGCGTGCTGCAATTTGAATCGGCGATTTGTTATGTTTCCGATTTGTGTTGTGTGCTATGAAAATAATTAATCAGTTAATAAATATGAAATAAGTGCAGGAAGTGAAGAAATACCATTTTTTATCCTCAATTAATTTTTTATATCTATTTAACAAAGCTTCCATTAAATAAGTGTTTGTTTTGTTCTGAATTTTTCAATGTTGCGTTGCAACGTGACTTGCTCATCTGAAAGCGTAGGTTGCAGTTCAGTTTAAAATTTAAGTGTTTTGAAACTTTTTAAGCTGTTGCGTTGCAGTTGCATTACTTTTCAATTGCTCCATGTGGAAAAGGCCTAACAGTAAATGTGGTTCGAAAACGATCTATTGTTCTTCGAATTAACAGCTCTGAAGGACGATTATGTACGCCATAGAATGGACGATTATGTACGCCATAAAATGGACGAAGTGCACGTTAAGTTTGACGAACAGAACCAATTATTTTGAATAAAAATTTCCACGATTTGCACGCGTTGCTCTGGTGTCAGTCGATCCGTAATGAAATGTCAAAGCAAACTAAACAAAAAGCAACTATCAGCTATTAAATTGATGGTCAAATAAAGCAGTGATGCCAACTCAAAGTTGTATTACTCTATAAAAAACACCCTTTAGTTACACCCTAGTGCTTGTGGCAGCTACAGATATCGTGTTTCAAAATCAATTGCAAAAACTGTTTTGATTTTTTTCGGGGTGCTATCCAAGTTAGTGAAGTTAGTTCAAAAAGGTCAGTGTAATGCATATTTATTAAATCAGATTTTATTTAACGATCCAATATTTGGTTACGTAGCTATATGATTAGAAGTGTCGTTGTTTCTGAAATTTCAAAAAATGGTGTCATGGATGGTTTTTGAACCACTGTGGTGATTAGACTAGAATTTTACAAAAATTGGCAACTAGCTTCAGGAAGCACCAGTGTTTTGTCACTTCTGGACAAAATTGGGCTATTACAAGAAGCCACTCCAAAGAAATCATTGAAACGTGGCCGAAAGGCAATGAAGAGCTGCGAGCTGACTCCACCACTGAAACCACCAGCAAAATCACCACTGAAGAAGGCACAACCAGCACCACCCAATCGTCCTAAGGCAAAACAACCATTAAAACCATCTGATGAGGACATTTATTTTGGCACCATTTTTTGAGGCTTTTGCCTAAAGAATTGACCCCCAAAAACTTTAAACGCAAACGCGTTAAATGCAACACATGAGACCAGGCCTGTTCACTGGAAGTGCGCCAATATTCGTATTTCACATGCAAACATTGCGACACCGATTTGGATGCAGATGAAAAAAATCATGATTGAACACTTCCATTCATTACGATTTTTTCGGGACATCGGGTCCGGTATGGTATGCAAATAAATAAGAAAAAATAAGGACTTTAAAATCTGAATACTATAAAAAATATCAAAAACACATAACAGATGTGATTTTGGATGCTATACCTCAATTAAATATAGTTACCAACAGTTATGCAAAAAATCCTACAATATCTACTTAACAAAAGTGAATTCAAACATAAAATCTGATGCTAAATCCTTCTGGAACTTTGTTAACACAAAACGTAAGATTAATTCCTATCATTTCTTTTATGAAATATAATTCTGTTGAGTCTGATAAAAATAATAGAATTTGCAATCTTTTCCCTGACTTTTTCATCATAGTTCTATGATTATTTAATTTATCCCTTTTATATTCAATCTGGAGATATTTATTTCCCAATGATTGATACAAACAAAGTTTTATTATATACAAAAAATATTAAGACATCATAAAGAAGTGGTCCTGATATCATACCTTCATGTATACTAAAACACTGCTGTGAAGAATTAGTCACTCCAATTATTTGCTATTTGCTCTGCAGCCTGGAAACATTCATTTATTATTCTGTTACATAAGTTTGGAAATAGCTCTTTAATTGATAAATACCTTGGCATCGCAAAATTAAGCACTTTGCCTAAACTTTAAGAGGCAATTGTTACATCACGACCATCGCATAGTGAAAAATTTTTAATTTCTCCTTTCCAACATAGATTTGTTTCTGGAAAATCCACTGTTACTAACTTACTCGAATTTACATAAAAAACTGTAGAAAATTTTGTAAAAGGTATGGAAACTGATGTTATTTACTCGCATTTTAGCAAGGCTTTTGAAGTTGTAAATCACAAACTATTGCTCTTAAAATGACATCTTATTGGATTTCCTATACCGTTAGTAAAATGGATTGAATCTTATTTAAATAAATCACATGAGTTTCCTGTTACTTCCGGAGTACCACGAGGAAGTCATCTTGATTCATAAAATGGATTGAATCTTATTGAAGCAACAGAACACAATCTGTTATTTTTAGCTCAAGAAATCACATGAGTTTCCTATTACTTCCGGATTACCTCAAGGAAGTCGTCTTGGGCCCCTTCTATTTTTATTTTTAATAAACGATTTGCCATCTGTAATAGTGCATTTTAGCATCTGAACTGTTTGCTGACGACGTCAAACTCTTCCTTTCTTTAAAAAATAATAAAGACGCTGTATTTTTGCAAGCCGACATTAATCGTCTTTATAACTGGTGCAAAACGAACCGCATGAACCTCAACATGAAGAAATGCAAGCATATGACCATTGAATAATTACAAATAGAAGGTGACACCGCCGACGTTGAAGCGTCGTTAGAGCAGGGTGGCAGAAATTTGTACTGCATTTTTTTAGTCAATGCAAGCACCAAAATAATGTGTCTTTACTTGCATGCAAGGAATTTCCCTTTACTTCTTTTTCTCAGTTGTTCTATTTTTAGAATAGTCCTTTTCTTATTGAACAGTTATTCTTTAAAGGAATTTGTTGTGCATCTGTTTGCAATTATCAGTTTTTTGAACATTTGGCTTACTTTGAATCTGTATGCGTATTGTAAAAGTTGTGTGAAAGTTAGCTATTTTTTGAAGATTTTTAAATAAAATGAAGTTTTGTGACTATTTTGGTTGTAAGAATAAAAAAACAATGTGGCATTCCAAGATTTGCCATGCCAAAAGACAATAGACGTGAAGTATGGATTAAAAATTCGGGAAATAGTTTTTCTGCTAAGCTTATAGAAAATGAAAAGTTTTTTATATGCGCTGATCACTTTGAAAAAAAGTATGTGAATTTAAGTAATTTTAAATCAAGGCTTTCATCGAATGCAGTTCCGATTCCATACAGTGACTTACAAAATTGTGGTTATAATAAACAAATAGAGAAAGAAAAAAATTCAATAACAACTGTAGAAAAATCAAAGTTCACCAATGTAAAAACAAATGCACAATTTTCAAATTTAGGTAAAAGACCAGTATTGGCAGACATTAATTTAAATCAAAATTATATTAAACTGAAAACAAATGCTAATGAGTGCAATTTACTTAGTGTTAATATGACAGGAGAAAAGAAAACTTATTTAAATATATTTAAAAATTTTGGCCGCACAGAAACAGTCCTTGTTGTAAAGTGAACTTTTCAGATCCTGGTAGTTTATTTGATTACGATATTGATTCTTATGTTGAAAAAGAAAACAATTCAACTTCTTTTGATGAACTACTCAAATCTCCAAAAAAGAAATATAAGCGACCAAATGAGGTTAATAAAATATTTCAAAATAATCAAATTGATGGAATGGTTAAAAACAAAAACAAAAGTGTCGGTATTTTCGTTAAGAGTCAGCTCTTTCACTCTAAAAAATCAAAATGGAATGTTGATGAAAAGGACTTATTCTTAAAATTTCATTATAAATCTCCATCGTTTTATAAATTTTTAATGCAAGAAGAATTTGAGTTACCTTCTTTAAGAACAATTGTTCGATGGTACGAAACATTGCCATTTCAGACAGGCATTTCATATGATATTTTAAAAATGCTGAAAAACAAAGTTGATTTGCTGCCTAATCAAGACAAAAAATGAGTGCTTGTTTTTGATGAGATGAGCATTAAAACAGAGTTGGAGTTTAATTCAAAGGATGATAATATATATGGATTTGAGGACTTTGGTGAATATGGAAGAAATCGAAACCTTGCTAAGCATTCACTTCTGTTAATGTTACGAGGCTTAAATTATTCATGGACACAGGTACCTACTGCTTAAAGCTTTTATTGTTTTAATTAGTTTAAGAGACATTTTACCAAATTTTGTCGAAATTTTAGGAGTTTTTAAAATATAAATATTTTTTATTGTTTTACATAAGTATAAAAATTAACAAAAAAAAATTAGTTTGTTTTCGTGACTTCACTTCCGCGTCACACGTGCGGAAATAAGGTAGTAAAAAAATGCTAGAAAAAGTGATGTGCATGATATCTCGAGTTTAACTTATCTGAAACAAAAAAAGAAAAATTCGGTAAGAGTTTTAGGCCCGAAGTCAGTTGACCGAAAAAAATGCCTTTTTTCGTGAGTAAATTTAAGATAAAAAAACTTTGAGTATTGAAATTTTAGCATTTATTTGTCCATTAGATACAGAATTAAATTTTTTTTCAAAATAGCGGTTTTTCTGACATCCTCAATTAAGGCCTTACATTCGACCGCGTACAAGATTGCGGTTGTTACATCCATCTGAAACATATCAAAAGTAAAAACAAATATTTTTTTAATTATTTTTCAATGATATAAGTAAAGTAGAATTGAAAAAAGACATTTTTGAATAATGCTTAAATTTCAGTACTTTAAGTTTCTTTTACCTTAAATTTACTCAGGAAAAAATTTAATGTTTTTTTGGTGAGCCGACTAAGGGTTTTAAACTTCATGTGAGGGGCTGACTTCGTGTTTTTTTTAAAGTCCCTAGAAAATTTTACAGCTACTTTTGTCCGAAAATGTTTGGCCTTTTTGCAAACAATTTGGAAAAAATACGACTGCATAGCATGCAAAATATTTATGTGTGATCAAAACAAAAAGTATTGAAATATTTCAAAATTAATTGAAGTTCGAGAATTTGAAGGAACTCGAAATGGTGGTCTAACCGTACCAACAGCACATTTTGCGGACTTGATTAAAAAAATTATTAACGTTTTTGAAAAAAATTTTAAGACTCATTGCTTTGAGCAAAACGTTTTAAGTATAATAAAAAATATTTGTAAAACAGAAATACAATTTCCGCTTACCTGCTCCGTTGAAGAACATAAAGATCAAATGGTTTTGCATACACTACGTGCACTTATACGCGCAAAAATCAAAATTATAAAGCAAAGAGTTCAAAAAGAAAAATTAAAAAATTTGATATTTTAAATCATGTGTAGCGCTTTTTTAAATTTTTCTTATTAGCTAGTTCTTATAAATAATATTTTATATGTGATATTTATGTAAAACATATCTAAAAACATAGTTTTTTGTATTTTTGCTGCTCTAACAATAAATAGAAAAATTCGTTAACAAGTATTGCATTTTTATTTTCGATGAATTTGGTAATAGATATGCAAAACATCAATCTGCATAAATATAAATAAACGACAGCATGCCTACATGACTTCTGTAGCAGGCAGTAACTTTGAAAGCATGTGGGACTTTTTTTATTATGTTTGGGATCATTTTGGGATTTATATTTGCATGTACACGAACCGGTTTTAGCCTTTGCTGTTTACCAATCGATAGAAGCGCTGTTAGAACGGGGTAGTGGTCAATGTTCGCGGTGTCTATTCTATATTATAATTATTCAATGATATGACTTTCTCGCGCAAACCATCAATTAAATGTATCTTCAAAATTTGTGATTATCCATTGGAGTCTTTAGATATTTTCAATGATCAGGCAGTTACAACGAATCCTAAACTATGGTTTAATATTCATGTAAATAAAATAATAAATAGAGCAAATTGTACTTTAGGACTTATTAAACGTTGGGTAAAAGAGTTTAATGATCCAATCATAACTAAAACCTTATTCACTTCCCTAGTGTGGCCTATCTTAGAATACGCTTCAGTTGTATGGAGCCCACGATGCGATTGTTACAAAATTACATTGAATCAGTGCAGAAGCAATTTTTTTTTGCCTTAGCTAGTGTTTCAAGAGGTAAAAACCAAGACACCGAGGTACCGCCGACAAATATATTGACATTCACCATGAAGATATACGGCAATTGAAAATCCAGAGGTTTAGGGCTATTCAGATTATTTATGTGCACATACACCAGAATTTATCCATTTCAGGCTTTGGTCCATTTATCGATTTAGATTATTCTATAAATGTGTTTACAAACATCACCAGGTGCATCACATATGTGTTTGAGAGAACGTGATCATAATCAACGACGTTACGGCATTTAATCTATAATTTCATGTTTGATTGAGTCCATGGATTCACTTGAGGATATAACATCAGATACACAATTAAAATCACCGCAAGCACTTCTAAGTGGTTCAGTTTGCAAATAATTAGTTCTACAAGAGTTCATGTGGAGTAACTCAAAAGACCTTCTAGGACGAAGAGGAATATTAACGTATATTTTACTAAATAACTATGGACTGTTGACATATCCATGCAAAAGTTTAATAATCCAACAAGCATTTATAATAATTCTCCGATTTTTTAAAGAAGGAACATTTAAGGGCTGTAACCGATATTCATAAGGAGCTAAGTGGGCCGATAAGACCTAGTTTGTCTTGATGCCTGCGTTCGTAACCAGTTTTCTTTGTTTTAAGAAAATTGGTGTGGTGAAGTTGACTTAGTTTATCGAGTAACCACCCTTTCAAGCCAGAAACCCAGAGGCTTCAGGAAGACAGAACGATACATATTATATATATATATACATTAGGCCGGGTCGATTTGTGGGGAGGCAAAAAAATCGCCCATTGCTCAGTGAAAATCGTTCCAAGGAACTATACCTCTAAAACGAATTCTAATGCCCCTTTTCCGTAGGGTCAACTTTTGAAAAATCCCTCTTTGACCCATTTAGAGTGTCCAAATCGAGTCCGAATGTATGACCGACCCCTACTAACTTTGGAGGCCGATCCACCCATGCCAGTGGCACACCCCCTGGAACCCCCCGGGGGACTCCCCATACAAACATTTGCTTGTATGGGGAACTTTGTTTGTGTGGGCAACACCCCAGGGAGAGTTCCAGGGGGTGAGCCACTGGCATAGGCGGATCGGCCCTCTTCTTGTGGCGACCGTAGCCTAGTTGGTAGAGTGCGTGGCCCCCAAGCTAAAGAACCGCTGTAGCCCGGGTTCAATTCCAGCTCAAACAGAAAGTTTTTTCAATTGAATTAATTTTTCTGTTCGGTCGTCACCTCTCTGCAGACAATGGCAAACCTCAGAGAGTAAAAATTGCCATGTAAAGCTTCTTGGGAACATAAGCCGTTCGGAGTCGGCATAAAACACGTATGTCCAATTCTCGATCATTTGTGATCAAACATTTAATAACACGCACAACATTATTGATCAATAGAAGCTAGGTCAAAGTCCTTCCAAGGGCTGAAATGGCCAGTTTATTGATTTTATTTTAAACCTTGTTTGTCACATGACTTCGTTGTCAGGATGCAAAGATTGTTGCTAACTTGACCTTGTAGTTGTAATCAATATATTTTTTTAGAATATTAATTTGCTTTAAAACCTGTTAAGGCTTAGCAACCAAAAAAATAAATTATAGCTTGTTTTCCTCTTGAGGCCTTCTAAATAAATGAAATCTCAACTTATTATAAAATATTGGTTGTTTTACTTCGTATTTTCCGACTTTTATTGGGAATGAAAGATGGTTCACAACCCAGCCACTTTTTTGGAAGATCCAAAAATGACGTCTTTAGAAAATAGGCAGTAGAGAGTTAAATTTTTATCGAAACGCTAATCTGTCTGAACATAAGAGTTGAATTTTATGTTCGTCTTTCCAGCGGTATATTGAATTATTCGATATATTTATTCTGTGAAAAGTTAGAGCACCAAAACTAGAACCCGGTTCACAACCCAGCTCTTTCCTTTAATTCCAATATTTTATTAAGGAAAACGAAGAAAAAAATTTCTTTAAACATTAAACATTTATATCGAGGCTTTACTGTAATATTTTTGCCATACATAACTCTATTGTTTTGTTTTTTTTAAGTTTATTGTGTGTTTGTAAAATTTTTACTATTCTAATTAGCTTAAGAGGAAAAAATAAAAGAATTGCATAAGCCAATGAAGAATTTGAGAGAGCTCTTGTAAGCAAAGCACAGCAAAATTTGATGATCTTGACACATTTCCAAAAAAACAATAACAAAAAGTCTCCAAAATTGAAGTTAAGTAAAACTTTATTGGTAATTTTTTTTATTATATTTTCTTTTCTTTGGTTATGTTTGTCTAATTGTTGTAATTTGCTTATATGTTGTTTTCAATGCTTACGTTTGTGTAATTGTTGTAATTTGGTTTTTTAATGAATTAAACTTTTTTTTAAGAATAAAACTTTAAAACTTTTTTAAGAATAAATTGTTTATGAATGAAATTTAGTAGTAAGAAAAAAATATAAGAAAAAGATATATGCAACAAATTTTTTAGCTAAATCGATAAAAGGCCTTCTAATGCTGCTACTTTTGTCATGTACCTGTTAGGCTTAAAAAAAATTTAAACTTGGGGGAGAACTTATGTGTTAATTTATCCACACTTTTTAGAAGCAAATAAAAAAAAATTACAACACAAGCTCTGCTAATAAATTTTATTTTTTTTTCTTTTGTTTCACTTGTCACTAAATAAGAATGGTGTAAATTTTGTTTTTGTAATTAACAATTGTTATCGAAAAGTACCATTATATACGTAAAGGTTTTTGTTTCTTTTTTTTGAATATTTTTTTTTTTGTTATTTTTTTAGGAAAACTTTACATTATCTATAAGAAATATATATCGCCCATTTCAGATTTAGGTGACTTATCAGTCACACTGACCATCTCCGATATGGCTCAAATTTTGTTCCTAGATTGGTTTATTGCTTAGAAAACTAAATCCGAAGTTATAAATTTTTAGAACCATTTTTCAAGGTCAAAATAGGGTGTGTTTTGAAACGATGTAGCTCAGTCAATTTAAATCCGATTTTCGTAAGTAAGATACTATTGAACAGGTTATTTTGTCTATTTTAAGGAAAAAATATAAAACTTTTGGAAAAATTGCACTAAATTGGCCCATTATTCATTTTAAAGTTTAATGCCATGCCAACAACAGACGCTATAATTTTTTTTCAGTTTATTAGTGGTTTATTTATGGTTTTTTGTAAGTTTCAATACCTTTCTAACAATATAAAATTAAGGTGTGCTCTTGAAGGGTTCAGAAGTTATGGCGTATAACGTGCAGTGTTAAACAATTTCCAATTCAAATTCAACTAGCTACAATTTGTTTTCTATTGCAAACTTGTGTTTTGCAAAAACTAAAACACGTACACACAAAAACACAAGCTGCTGTAAGCAATCGCCTAACTTTTTTTTCAAATTCAACACAAGGAAAAAAAAAATGTATGCTGTGAAGCTTTGATAGCTAGTTGAATTTGTATCGAAAATTGTTTAACACTGCACGTTATACGCCATAACTTCTGAACCCTTCAAGAGCACACCTTAATTTTATATCGTTGGAAAGGTATTGAAACTTACAAAAAACCAAAATTAATAAACTGAAAAAAAATTATAGCGTTTGTTGTTGGCATGGCATTAAACTTTAAAACGAAGAATGGGCCAACTTACTGCAAATTTTCCAAAAAATTTATATTTTTTTCTTAAAAAAGATAAAATAACATTTCCAATGATACCTTATTTACGAAAATCGGATTCAAATTGACTGAGCTACGTTGTCTGAAATAGGCCCTATTTTGGCATTCGAATGGCTGTGGCTAAATTTTTTTAAACTTTAAACTCAGGAATTGGATTTATTAACAAAAAACCAACCTAAAAACAAATTTTGAGCCAAATCAGAGATGGTCAGTGCGACTGATAGGTCACCTCAATCTGAAATGGGCGATATATATATATATATATTTCTTTTTTTTTTTGTTCTGATAACCTAAGGTTTACTTTAATAAGGCTTTTATTTATTTTTTTTTTTTGTTATGTTATGATAACTTTTGTTTAACTTTAAGCAATCTATATTGCTTTGCTTTTATTTACTAACGTTTAGTTTTACCGAATTGAAAGAGTCTTGGAATTGGCTTACGATCAACACGCAATTATTTTTTTTGTCTTAATACCGTTATGTGATGCGTTTACTAGTCACGATGCACAAATTTTAACTTAAGGAACCTAGTATTTAGATCTTTGGGTTTTTCTGCTGATTATTTTCTTTGTTGTATATTCTTTTAAAATACTAAGACCCTACGTTAAATTTAAACATGTAAGCCAAACCTACATTAAGCTAAGTTCTCTTGTTGTTTTTTTTCTTTTTTCTAATCCTTAATAACTTGGAATAGGAATGAAAGTTTTGAATCTTCAGTAAAAGCAATGTGCTTGGAAAAACGTTTAGGTATGTTTGATTCGGTATCTCAACCGAATTACCGAATTCGGTCCCTCGCAAGTTTAGAGAGACAAGTAACATGAGTACATATCAGTTTGCGAATAGGTAAAATCGCGTTTTGTGTTTTTTTTTATATAATTCATTTACTAACGGAAATTATAGGCAAACTTTTTTTGTGTAATTATGATTTTACTTCTATTTAATCGAATTTTAATGAAATTACAAAAATTCAGCATATTTATATTTATTTAATTTTAATTAAACTACAAAAATTCAGTATATTTTATTTTTCAAGCTAAATGTATGAAAGTCAAGGTTTTTCGTTTTACTGTATTACCTTAGTTATTAAGAATCAGTTTCAAGCTTAATTTTAAATTTTAGATGATTATTTAGAATTGTTATTATTAATCTTTTTAACTATTTTTAACAGAAGTTGGCTGCTTGATAGTTGAGTAGAAAAGGAAAATTAATTTTTCCGGAAATTAATTAGTTTTATTTAAATGTCAATGATATGGGTTTGTTCAAAAAGACTTACAACCGAGTTGTTCTTTACAGTAGGCTACTGTAAATATGAGAAAATAACGATGTTGTACATGGTTTTGTAAGGTTTTTAAACAAACATTTTTCTAAAGTTCATTATCGTAATAAGAACTAACATTGCAGATGTCTATGTTATCAATTGCAGAAAAAAAACACTGCAACCACAACACTACACTTTTGAACTAATGTACAAAATTTTAAATTTTGTTTCACCAACTTCTTCATCCTGAAATGCCTAAGTTAACTTTAAACAGTTTTTTTTCTGATTGGTAAAAAATTAATATTGGATTTTTGGTGAATTATTTGCGTCTGTAAAAATAACAATAAACAGAGGTATCATTTTGTTAAGTTTATTTCGAATAAAATGTAACATACGCAGTCGAACGTTACAAATTACCCGTATGTATGTTAATAAATTTCTGCACTGAATTGTTAATTTCAAACCTTCTGTAAATAATTTACCCTTTGCTTTTCTGAAGAGTTTAACCCTAGCAAAGTGTTGACAACTTTATGTTCAACTAAGGCCACACTCGTAAAAATTTTAAATTTTCCTACAATTATGATTTGGCCTTTTTTGTTTTGTAATGCAACACTATATTTTTAATATAGTTATATTTTGTAATATTTGGGATGAAAACAAAACGTTTGCCGTATTCTACAGAGTCGTTAGGTGGGCGCATTTATGTGTTAATTATATAAAAGGTATAAACAGAGGTGCGATTAAAGGATATGCGCAGGTGTTTGCTAATGCTGTGGGTCTTCATATATTTATACATTTTTAGAACTAATATTTAAATAAATTCCAAAATTTTCCACAAACGTCATAGAAATAAAGTGAAAACGACCCAAAGAACCTCTACTTATTTTTAAAAATATCGTTATATGAAGAGTGAAAAGCAAATGATTAAAATTTCTTGATCTTCATTAGTTTTAATATTAAAACTAATAAACCTACAAAAGTTATTGTTATAGCTGTTGTAACATTAACAACGTACAAACTTGAAAATTTTGCAAAATGTGTGTCCCAAAAAAGTTCATTGTCGATTATTAAAAAAAGTTCATTCATGTGATGTACAATTTAAAATGACCAATTTTATTGTCATTATTTATTAAAACGGTTTTTTATTTGTTTTTGTATTTAAAAAATTAAATTTTGTCATAACATAAAAATAAATTTATAGTAAATAAATAAATGTTCAATTCAAAACTGTAAGAAAAAAAAAATCTGTTTATTGAGTTATTTTTCGAAATCCTGCTGGATGGATTTTTTTAATACTTGACATGTTCACTACGTTTAAGGTCGGGACATAGGGTACTTTTTATCACAAAAAAAAAAATGTTTCTCTTTAAAATAACGTCTCTTTTGTAATGCAATGAAAATTAAAAACACTGAAAAGTGAGTTGAAAGTTGAAGATACTTTTGAAAAATCGATTTAAGAATTTTTGACTATAAAAGTTTTACAAACACCACCTGGACTGTTTTCGTTTAGCTCTAATAAATTTAAAAGACCTTTTTATCAATTTTTTTCAATTTTATTTAGGATAATTAAGTTAAAATATTTTCCGTTTGCTTGACATCAATAACATTCTCATATCTTCAGACAGAAAAAATATTAACAAAAAATCTTAATACAATGAATTTTTGAAAATAACATCTATACCTAAATAAAAAAAAAACACGATTCAAAATTCAATGTTTTGACTTTCAACGCAAATGTCTTCTTTGTTTTTTTATACATTTCGCTCATACTTCTTTTGTCTAAGAATTCAATAAATTTCAATTCAATAAAAAATTTTTGCAACAGTATCAGTAGCTAAGAATTTTTATTTTTAATCATGTTTTTTATAAAAGCCAATGAAATTCTTTTTTGTTCCAAAAAACGAGCAAAAGTGTTTTTTGTTGTAAAAATAGTAAAGAATGAAATTTGCATTTTTTTATACTCATTCACATGACGTTTTATTTTTATGCAACACTGTTTCAGTTTTAAGCAAAATTTGTCAATTTTTGACGAACTGAGTTTGTTTAGCAAGTGCTTTTTCAATTTGTAATAAATGCTTTATTTTTAGAAAAATGCCTTGCCTTTGCATTCTTTTTTGACAAAACCACAACAATTTTTCATGATTTTTTTTTTCTTTTACGAAAAAAGTCGGTAAGCCTTGTTTTTGTTCTAATCTAAAAGTAGATCAGCGGACGTGTTTGAAAAGTTATAAAGAAAAATTAACGTAACTCTATAATATATTTAAAACCCATTCAAGCACCGACTCTCGCATATTTCATTATTCTTTATTCAGTCTTTGGACAATAGTTCTTTACAGACTAGATTTAACAATCAAATATAAGACTTTATGATTACAACTAAGACACAAATAAGAAATTTACATGGTTTTTGATAGCATCTTTTTAAATAGTGAAATCAAAACTACTATTTACTGCTGATTCACAAAGCTCTTGATAAAGGCTCATTTTTTTGCATAGTTTGTTCTATAATTTTTTTATAGCAAATATCTTAAAATTTCTTTCAATAGCATTGAATGCAGCAAAGCAACATATCTCTTGGCCCGCCCGATAAAATCGATAGCATTAGCGAAAAACCATTGCATTGCACACCTGCCTTTCGTATGACCCCCTCCATGATGAAGTTTATATGGTAGATCCTTACCAAGATCGAAAGATATGGGAAACTATTTGAAACCTCAATCAGTGCTAAAGGTTTTTAAGAGCTTATTTTCCTACCTTGACGGAGCTGCGTGTGTTTCTCAGCCTCGTCATACAGAATTTCAACATGTATCCGAACACCCAGAAAAAAAGTACTTCCAAAAGAAGCTGAAGAGAAAGGGAAAGTCTTGAATTCCATCCCTTCCATTTTTTTTTATTTATTTATTTATTGGCCAAACAAGGCAATGCAATTTACTTATTCTAACTTATTCTAACAGGTTTTGTTTACTTATACTAAGATTACTAAGTTTTTTGTTTTTCTTCTCCCCTTTCCTTGTTTTTATTTTATTTTTTATTTGGTGCTCTTAGTGGGCATACTCCGCCCACCGGATTGGCATGATTTCAAAAACCATGTCAAAACTTAGAGAAGAGGAGGAAAACAAGAGAGACTATATACACACTTAAGATACGATGTATATATATTATTCTTAAAGACTATGAGGACAAAAGGACGTAAATGGGAGATTTGGAGAGGGATGTTAAAGAATTTTGATTTATTAAACTAAATGCTTATACATATAAATCCATACATGTATGTAGTTTATCTGAGGCCTGGGTTAATTCTGATTACTGAGTGATTTATATAGGGTTTGCTTGAAAGAGGATTTGGACATAGAAGGTGAGTAGTATATAGAGATATGAGCTGTTCAGAGCACAAGTGGCGTAAGTCCATTTTTTAGGGAAATTGAGTTAAGTGCGTAGAAGTGAAGAGGAAAATGTAACCTATTTATGAGTACGGGCTAGAAACTCCTAGCTTACGTAATCTCTGAACAAAATGCAATACTTTGTTATTGCTCTGACAAATACCATTATTTTTTCAGAGCACAAGTGGCGTAAGTCCATTTTTGGTAGTTTTAGGAAATTGAACGTTTAGAAAAATTCTTAAATAATTCTAAGTATGAAGAACTCAGTTTTGCTTATAAGCTTGGTCAAGAGCATAATTGGAGCTATCCATATCGTAAAATATAAACTAAATAATACTCCAAAATAATGCAGAATATTGCATATTAGTAAAAACATTTTGATTTGCACCACTGAAAATTATTTTAAATTTTTCGCTTCCGCTGTAGGAATCTAAAAGGAGATTTTTCAAGAATTTTTTGATGAGGAATGGCAGCATTTTTGCCTAGAAGTTGAACAAAACTACCCTCAGCGATTATCTTCATTATTAAGGGAGATATAAAATGAATGGACTTACGCCACTTGTCCTCTGAAAATTTTGTAAAATTTCTCCTTTCCGCTGTAAGCATGCAATGGAAAATATTTTTAAGAATTTTTTCATGAGGAATGACAGCATTTTTACATAGAAATTGGACAAAACTACCCATTAGCGATTATCTTCATTACTAAGGAAGATATAAAATGAATGGACTTACGCCACTTGTCCTCTGAAAATTTTTTAAAATTCCTCCTTTCCGCTGTAAAAATGTAATGGAAAATATTTTTATGAATTTTTTGATGAGAAATGACAGCATTTTTTCATAGAAGTTGGACAAAACTACCCATTAGCGATTATCTTTATTATTAAGGGAGATATAAAATGAATGGACTTACGCCACTTGTCCTCTGAACATTTTTTAAAATTACGCTTTTCCACTGTAAAAATGTAATGGACTATATTTTTAAGGATTTTTTGGTAAGGATTGACAGAATTTAGTTTCAGAAGTGCGATTAAAACATCCCTTTGTGATTTTCTGAATAATTGAGGAGGCCAGAATGCATTTTATCTTATTAAAGTTAAAGTCTTATTAAACAGCTGAAATTAAACACAAGTAGGAATGTAATAATATGTAATATTTATTAATATATTAAAAAATGTAATAAAAAATCTTTACAAATATAAGTTTTCATCGTTATCGTTGTCGTTATTTGGAGTAATGGTAAATTTTCGAAAAGGTATATATCAAAACTCCCTTTATAATGAAGATAATCGCTAAGGGATGATTTTGTCCAACTTCTATGTAAAAATTCTTAAAAATATTTTCCATTACATTTTTACAGTGGAAAAGGATAATTTTAAAAAATTTTCAGAGGACAAGTGGCGTAAGTTCCATTCATTTTATATCTCCCTTAATAATAAAGATAATCGCAAATGGGTAGTTTTGTCCAACTTCTATGAAAAAATGCTGTTATTCCTCATCAAAAAATTCTTAAAAATATTGTCCATTACATTTTTACAGCGGAAATGAGGAATTTTAAAAAATTTTCAGAGGACAAGTGGCGTAAGTCCATTCATTTCATATCTCCCTTAATAATGAAGATAATCGCTAGTGAGTACTTTTGTCCAACTTCTATGTAAAAATGCTGTTATTCCTCATCAAAATGTTTTTGAAAAATTTCTCCTATTAGATTTCTACAGCGGAAACGAGAAATTTAAAATAATTTTCAATGGCGCAATTCCAAATTTTTTTACTAATATGCAATATTTTGCACCATTTTTATGTTCTATTTAGTTTATTTTGTACGATATGGATAGTTCCATTTATGCTCTTGACCTAGCTTATAAGCAAAACTGAGTTCTTTATACTTGGAATTTATTATAAGAATTTTTCTAAATGTTCAATTTTCTCAAAACTACCAAAAATGGACTTACGCCACTTGTGCTCTGAACAGCTCATATTATTAAATTCTCTGCAACAACGATTGATGGGTTCATTATTTGCATATGTAGTTTGGTGCTGATATTCAGTTAACAATCAAGTATGCCTAGTGCGCCTTATTTGATCGTTAAAGGAAATCATATTAGAAATATATTCGCTGTGAATAGCACCATTAATTACATCAAATGTGAAGCATGAGCCCAATAACGATCTTCTTATTGATAGTGGCATCAAATTTAAAAGGCTGAGTCTATGTTCATATGATGGAAGGCTACAATAATCATGGGGTTTGTACATATCTCTAAGCGCGTATAGTAAGAACTGCTTTTGAATAGACTCAATTCTTTCTCTATGGGAATCGAAAGATGGATTCCAAATTATGCATGCATATTCAAGTATTGGGCGCACTTATGCACGGTACAAGGATGTAGTGACCCATATATTCTTGAATGCATTTGCACGTCTTTTTATAAAACCGAGCTGTTTGCTGGCCCTGGACACAATTTTATCATAGTGCAGATTAAAGCGCATCTTGCAATCTAAGACAACTCCAAGATCCACTATATGGTTGACCCTTTTTAGTTCGGTACTATTGAGGTGGTAGGTATGTAATGTTACGTTGTTTTTACGAGAAAAGCTAATAACATTGCATTTATTGACAATTTTGATTGCAAAAAATTTACATCTACATCTGATTGAATTGAATAGTACATTTTTAAATCATCTGCATACATAATATGTGGGATATCGTTAAGAACTTCTGACAGATCGGATATGAATATGTTGAAAAGAAGATGGCCAAGATGACTACCTTGCGGAACTCCCGAGGAGACTGCAATTTTTTTCGATAGAACTCCCTGGAATTTAACAAACTGGGATCTGCTGTTTAAATATGATTTTAGCCAACTTAGTATGGACCCCGCAACACCAAATTTTTCAAACTTATATATAAGAATGTTGTGATCAATTCGATCAAAAGCTTTACTGAAATCAGTATAAACAGCATCTATTTGGTGCCCTTTTTCCATTTCGACTAAAACATCTGATACCATAATCATGAGATTAGTGGTGCTAGATCGCCCTTTTCGGAACCCGTGTTGCTGCTCATTTAGACGTGGGTTAATGAAACTTGTTAGCTTTTCACAAATAAGTTTTTCAAAAAGTTTTTCAATAAGTTTTCTAAACATCGCACCAAAATGCTTGTAGGTATTAAGTCTGGTCCAGGTCCCTTTAATATATCCAGTTCTTTTATTGCATTAGAAATCTCTTCCTGTGTTAAATATAAACTATCAACTATAATAGTTGAGCTAGGTGAAGTTTCAGATAAGGTGGTAGGAAGCCAAAAGACCTCCTTAAAGTGATCGGCATACAAGTTGCTTATTTCAAGAGAATTGGACGAAGTGACATTACCTTTAAACATAGACGATGGATAGCCGCTAGATTTGCGCTTCATGTTAACAAAGTCAAAGAATTTTATCGGCTCTTGGACAATTTTTTCTCCGATGATGTTCGTGTACAATTTGCATTTTTATACCCAGAATGGCTTTATTTTAACTTATGCATGTCATTGATAGGAATGCTTTCCTTAGTCCTCTCTAGAAATGCTTCTATGATTTTTTCAATGGAAGATTTCTTTGAGCCCTTCAATCAAAGGATTCTAGTAGGTGTTTTTCGGGAGAACTTTAAAAAGGCATTCCATGGAATGGAATGATTTTTGTGGTTTGGGGGCTTAAAAAAACTCCACGGTAAATATCTAAAACATATATTATAATTATATATTATTTTTGTACTTAAATTGAATTTAAATGCCATTTGAACGTTTTCCAGAAGTAGTTTATAAAAATGCCTCCTGAAAGAACTTCTTTATATAGCTATGAAGCAGCACAGTTTGATCTATAGAATGTCTTCTGGAACCAGTGTCCCTAACAATGCATGTCACGTTTGCATCAAAAATTTTGCTGGGCATAAGTTCGTTTTAACGAAAATGTTTAAAGTCCTGATGATTATCATGTCAGCATGACTTAATGCTAAACCAATATATTAGCATAGCAGCGAGTCTGAACCATCTCATTTCTTGGTTTTGAAAATAAAAAATTGCGTAAGATGAATTGGAGCAAAGTTTTCTTTAAGATTTATTTAAAAATGATTTCATTAAATAAATAAAACAATACACAGATCTCATTAAAAAAGCAAAACATGTTCCATATCAAATGAAATAAATAACTGTCAGAAAAGCAAGGAAATGAAAACAAGGACTGACAACTGTCCGAATAAATACCAACAAAACACAATTGTTAGTGAACAAAATGAAAGCCAAACTATAATTTGGCGTATTAAGAAATATGTTTTAAAATTTTAGTATTGAATGAAATATTAATGACTTCAACTTTTTATCACGACTCATGCAAAAAAAAAAAATAAGAAATCAAAGTCATTCCCAATTCGACAGAGTTCAATAAATATTGTAAGTGATTTTTAAATAAATGCGGTGCTCATTTTTGAATATTTAACATTAATGCTATAATTTTTTTTTTATTTTGTTTATGTATGGCCAGAAAAATAGGCAGCAACTGGACTTGTAATGTATGCTGTATAGTTTTTTCTTTAAGTTTTTGTTCATTATTTTATATATACTCAATATAGATACTGAAACAAGTAAAATGGAATTACCTCGAGTACAATAAATCGTAAATAAATGAAAATGAGTGCCTTGGCAAATTGCAACAGCTGATGCTGATCGATTTATAAACATTTGCCTTTAAATAAGGTACATGTAAAGTAATAATAAATTGGCATCCCGCAAAGCTTAGCAGCAGTAGCGGCAGCAGATGTTTCCATAAGTTTATAGATATTCATTATTGCTCAGAGCTCATTTCTTTCGTACACTATTTCGTATATTCTTGGGCAAGCTCATTGATTGTGTTTATTTCATGGTACACAGCCTCAAAAAAGCATAATAAAATAAAAACATAAAACAAGTAAAACAACAAAGATCACAACATAAGTGGCTGCAGGAAGAATTACATGATATTCATAATTCAATTTTCTGTTACGCCTAATAATAATGTAATGCGTTTCTCTTCCTCTCTAATTGTATTCACCTTCTCTTCGAGCAAAAATAGCCTTAAGCTAATTGAAGCTTATCAAATACGCTTTTATGCTCAAGTTAAGACGAAATTGTGCTTACAGACTTGAAGTAAAGTTTCCCTGTTTAGCTGTGGCTGAAATTTTATTTTAATTTGAAATTATTGAGGATGAGCCGGATGTCAAAAGAATTATAAAAATATTACATTCCCAAGAAAAACAAACAAAATGCTGATGCTAGCTGCCAGCCAATCTTAAAAACTGTAGGCTTAAAGTTTAAATAAAATAACCAATTTCAGCCATTCTTTTCTGGATCAGATTACACTGTGCAACACATTTTCCTAATGAAAAAGTGGACAACACAGGATGATAGTACTGGTTTATAGTAAGAAAACCCTAAAAGGGTTTTGCAAAGTTAGCTCCTTTTTAAAAGATATAGGCATTGAAAGTTTGCCTCTTGCAGAGTATTTTTTAAAAATGAGTTGCTCAAATGCCCATGCGTATCAAATTACAATTTTTTTTTTTTCGAAATTTGTATTCTAAGAGGTCTCAAAAGTCTCAAATTTAAAGAAAAAAGAATGCTTCCACTCCCGCAAGGACAAAGTTACTTTTTGAGAAAAACAGTTAAAAATAACGACTTAAACATGCTTTGATTTTTGTAAAAAAAATTACATATGTTTAAAGCAAAAAAAAAAAATTGACTTAAACTAACAATATCTCGCCGAACAAGATGCCACTCTCGATTTCTACCCTCAGTGTCCTGTGTGAAGGATATGCAAATCTAAAGGTACACTCGAAATAACACAGAACTTTTGATTGTTATCTGGTTGTCTAAATTTTGGTGGTACGGAAGTGTTAACGTTTTTCTTAAATTTAGCCATTAAAAATTTGCATAATTTTCGCCAATGAATTTTCTTGTTTTTGAGAAATGCATACGTAAATGCATTTTTATAACTTTTACAAATTAATTAATATAAGATATTATGTCTCGGGCATCAGAAGTGGTACAGAAGATAATTTTCTGAATTTGGATTCTTCAAATATTTCTGAAAGCATATTTTTAAAACACCAGGTTAATACCACGATTCCTTTTCGGTTATCGATTTTTTAAAAGAAAAATTGTTCTTCCTAGCATGAGATTTACATATTATTTCGTCAAAACAACTTACCTTAGCATTGACAAAAATGCTAAACTAAAATTTTGAGTTTTTGAGCTTCCCTTTTAAGGGTGTTTTTTATAGAGTGATACAAGTTTAAATCATAATTAAACATAGTAATATATTTTCAATATCAATAACATGAACATTATTAGATAGAAAGTTTTAAGACATTAATACTTAAATATGACTTCGGCCATGTGGCCGCCACGTCTGGCGCCTACAAGGTGCAATCTGAAACACCAATTTTCACAAACTTTTCGCAGCATTTGCGGCCGTATCTCGCCAATTACTCTTCGAATTTTGACAGGTGTTCAATTGCTTGTGGTTTATTGACGTAGATAAGTGACTTTACATAACCCCAAAGAAAATAATTCAATGGGGTTAAATCACACGATCTTGGGGGCCAATTAATTGGGCCATTTCGTGAAATTATTTTTTCGTCAAAAGTTTTCTTGAGTAAATCAATTGTAGCGCCCGCTGTGTGGCATGTGGCTCCGTCCTGTTGGAACCACATATCACAAGATTAATGCCAGCTATACCGTTCACCATTAACAGTAACATTCTGACCATCATCGTTTTTGAAGACATATGAGCCAATGACTCCGCCAGCCCATAAAGTGCACCAAACAGTAATTTTCTGTGGATGTAATGGTGTTTCGACAAAAGCTTCTCCTCACTCCAAATACGACAGTTCTGTTTATTTACGTTTAACAATAAACCAAAAATGGGCTTCATCGAAAAATAAAATTTTGCATGGAAAGTCAAAATCAATATCAATTTGTGCTTCAGCCCATTCGCCGAAATGGCGGCGCATATGATGGTCGTTTGGCTTTAATTCCTACACAAGTTGAATATTGAAAGGTTTTAAGCCAAGATCTTTTCGTAAAATCTTCCATAAAGTGGAAGGACACAACCCCAGTTGCTGAGAACGGCGACGAATTGATTAGGATTGATTAGGATCATCTTCAATGCTTTCCTGTACAGCGGCTACAGATTCTTCAGTGCGCACTGTTCGGCGTCTCACGGGATGCACATTATCAGTAACAGTTAATGTGGTCCGAAAACGATCTATTGTTCTTCGAATTAACAGCTCTGAAAGACGATTATGTACGCCATAAAATGGATGAAGTGCACGTTAAGTTTGACGAACAGAACCATTATTTTGATTAAAAATTTCCACAATTTGCACGCGTTGCTCTGGTGTAAGTCGATCCATAATGAAATGTCAAAGCAAGTTTAACAAAAAGCAATTATCAGCTGTTAAATGGGTGGTCAAATGAAGCAGTAATGCTAACTTAAAGTTATATCACTTTATAAAAAACACCCTTCTATAACATTTAAAAGCGAGCTATATTTGCAAAACCTTTTTAGGGTTTTGTTGGTCTAGATCAGTACTATCGACCTGTGTAGGTCTCTTTTTCGTTATATTCCATGACCCTTAAATTGTGGCACAGTGTAGTGGACGCTTTAGTTGAAGCTGATTCATAAGCTTTTTTGATCATAGTTAGTGCTTATTCAACGCTTCACAAAGTAACTTCCTGAGCTTATTGCTGCTTATAGTGAGCACTTTCTGCTTGTGGGAGCAAGTCACATGGAGATATACGCTGAAAACCATTTAAAAAGTAGCGGTTTTGCTCAAAATCAGCTTACACTATAAACACTTTGAGCTTTTTCCATAAGTTCATATACAAACAGCAACACCTCTCAGCTCAGCAAAAAGCGTTCACTATGAACGCGGCCTTAATAATGACATCTCAAGCTTTAAGAATACAACAAACTTTGTTGCATCAAAAACATTGATTTTTTTAATATAAATAACAGTTGAAAGTAGTATTATTAAAAAATGTTCAGGAGTACGGACTGATTCTTGTTGTGGTAGTATAAATATATATAATAAAAAGAAATAAACACAAAAATATGCTGTATCAATGATTCATTATTAGTTTCCTCACAAGAATACATAATAAATATATAAAAAAAAATATTGGTCATCAAATATTAGATTTGGCTAAACCAAAAAATTTGCAAAAAAAACTACTCCGTAAATTTGTTTGAAATTTTCGCAAGATGTTAGCAAAACATTAAATTAATTTTGAAAGGTAAAAAGTGCCCTTAACTCATTGAAGAACTTTTCTGAGAACATTTAAGTACTTCACTTTCAATCATTCTGGTTTATCTGTCTTTCGCCCACTTTTTTGCTTTATTTTCTGCTCAACGTGCTTCAAGTTGCTTGAGAGCAATATTATTATTTTTTTACCAAAAAATAACTTGAACCTTTCTTTTAAGCTGCTGCGCATTTAAAACAGCTTCTAGCTTAAAGCAACAACTATGAAAAAAACATATTTTTGCCTTCGCAGCAAATTTTAAAAGCTACTTGAAACCATGCATACCCAAGAAACCCAAGAAACAGTTTAGGTTGCAACAACATGTTGCTATTTTTGAGGTGGTGTCAACTTCAGTTAATTGTGTTTGCTTTTGCTGTCACTCTGTTATCCTTTGACAGCCTGTATTTACCAGCAGCAATTCAAAACAAGTATATTGTTCTTGTCATTTCTCCTTTTTTTCTTCTTATATTTTCGCTATCTGCTTTTAATCAGGTAATGCTTGACAATTAGACCTAGACAATTAGACCTAGAAAATTAGAAAAGTTGCTGGCATTAAGGAAAGTTTTTTGTCAGCCCGCTTGTTGTTTTGACTTTGGCAAGTTGTTTCAACAAATAACAATTTAAGCTGTACCTGTTTTTAAAAGAATTATATTATATATACTAGCTAATATACCCGGTGTTACTCGAGAAGTTCAATCTATCCACTGTGAAACCTAAACAAGAGCGTTGAGCGGTGCGTTGCACACTGGTTCAGCTTCATACGATTGGTGGCATTAAATATAAGGAAACATCGTAGAGCCTTGAATTTTGGTATACGCTAATATTTGATTATTATAAAAAAATGCTGCAAATATGAAAAAAAATCGGAGCCCAACCACGCCTACTTCCCATATAACACAAAAGTTACAAATCATTGTAGAGTCACAGTTTTTAGTTCAGCGTGTTTTGCGTGTTTTTTATTTGATTAAAATATATAGTAAATAAAATGCAGCAACAGTCATACCCATATTTAATGAAAATATCTGTAAATAAAAGAAAGAAAATATTAAAAAAAATTAAAAACAAAGTAATACGTGTACCTTTATTAACATAACAAATTTTTCACTTCATCAGAAAATTCCAATATATCCTTCTTGGGCTGGTTACGGTATGAATTTATATATGGATCTGAAGACGCTAATAACATATGCATTACATCTTCATTTGTTGATATGCGATCCGTTTTTATGGAGTGGCTTAGGCGATAACTTCTGTAATCTTTATTACGAGCTTTCTGAGCTTCCTCCGACAACATGCCAAGTGGCAATATTGCTGCTGACACAATTTGACTCCCATGAATTAGTACTTTGTGTACTGTAATAGGCATATAGTACCAGATGTAGAGTTCTATATATCGTTCTGCAGTGTCCAAACAATAAACTTAAAATTTGTCAGCATCTATTTCAAAATTACTATTAATGACAGTTAAAATTGTACTAAAGCGATGAATTAAATTTTCATCAACACCAAGAACATCCGCCGTTAAGGAAGGATTTGCAAAAAAACGTCGAGAAGTATTTCCATCGTTCGTTGAGCCCATTCCTTGTTTAACCATATCCACATTTATGCCTAGAACCAATTTCAAAGTTCTTTGTGTTTCCGCTTTTGCTTTTTCTCTTTCATGTTTTGTGTTTTTAGTAACTCTCCACTTTGAAAAACTTTTGTTGTATGCTATATGCAATATGCACTCCATAAATTTTATCCTCGCATGTAAAGAGGAAATTCAAAATTGAAGCCCTTCCTCCGAAACTGGTTTTGTTCTTAATATTTCCAAATTGTTCATTTCGCTAGGCTTACATTGATTTATAAAGCATACAGACATTCCTGATGTATGTGTGATTACATTCGCTACCTTTCCATCAATCATGGTTAAAATAGGTGTATGCAAAATTTCAAAACTTTTGTCATAAATATTAACAACAGTCTTTTTCAAATCTTTAATTTCATTTTGTACTCTTTCAACTTCTTCAGAAATAACATTTGCTGTTTCTTTGACAAATTGAAATTTTATTGGCCTGCAAAAAGTTGTTGATGATGGCCTTGTATTTCGCCAGTAATCATTTGTGCCATCAATACATTTCAAATTGAGAGGAACAATACTTGTCAAAAATATATTTTTATCATTTAAATTGGGATCATTGAATTTCTGATGGTATTCGCTACGTGCCGAAGATCCATCACAACCCCATTTAGAAATTAAATGTAGTTGGTTTGGAAGTACCTCTGTCTCAGCTTTCGTTTTCGCCTTTAATATTCTGGATACAGTATGATCGAGTAAATCTTGCATACTGACTTTACTACAGTTCTCCTGTACTTCCAAATTTTTAGGATAACATTCCTTTTTAACATTAAGAACTTGATGGTATGAGGGGAAAATATCACATCCAATTTCTTTGGCACTCCATCTTAGTATTTGATACTGATGTTTTGATAAACAAGCATCAATAATTAGGCTTAGTGCTTTTTCTGGGCTAAACATTTTTGAAAATTGTTCATCCTTATTAATTTTTTTTGCAGCTGATACAATACAATAGCTGATACAAGCTGATACAAGCTGATACAATGATACAATAAGTTCTCCAGAATTGCTATCACATAACTGCTGTACTTTACTCCTTTTAGCACGAGATTGGCAAAGTTCAAAAGCTTTAGAAGGACGACCACGTTTGACTTCATTGGAACACATAGGTTTATCATGCTCGGACAAATCTTCACCAAAACAATACATATTTTCCAACCAAACTTTGTTTTGTTCCACAAATCTATCTTTCATACGTTTTGCACTGGCCCACTTAGTTTTTAATTTTGGTAAAAATTGTTTTTTTAAAAAATTTTTAAATTCATTCACGTTAATAATTGACAAATTTGTATTATTTGTTAATATAATATCGCAAACTGTATCAATGTTCTTATCACAATCTTATAAAAGATCTGAAATTTCATAATAAGATAACTGAAGATTATCCATATTCAAATAATTTTTTTATATTTGTCACTTCAAAAACAATAAACTAATTAGCTTTAATCATGTAAACACAACTAATAATCACATGTGATAAGAAATTCAAAACAATAAAGTAATAACCTGTAATCACAAAAACAATGCAACAAAGAATCACAGCTGATTCCAAAAATAATGGGAAGAATTTATTGCAAGTGTTAGTAAGTGCAAAAATTTCAGTTATTTTATTAGAAAGTACACCTATCCCTCAACTTACACGATGCTTTTTTTACACGATTTCACTTTAACTTTTGCTGTTTTGCTGTTGCCTTTTGTGTGTGTTTTTTTACAATAAAAAAGCAAAACAACAAAGCAATCAAGCAAGCACGAAAAAGGAAAACAAACCAAACAATTATGATGCGCAATAACATGTTTATGAAGGAAACTTTTCTTAACTTTTTTTTAGTTTTTTATACCGGAATGGCTTATGGGCAAAAATGGGCAGCTGCATTTTTAATAAATCTTTAAGCGAGACTTCAAGCTTTAATTAAATATACGTCTCGAGCTAGAGCTCGTCGGAGATCAATAGATGCAAACCATAGAAGTTTGGGAAAATAGATATTTTTGCACAATTTATAGTAGTAAATAAAAAAAATTATTTTTAATTTCCAACATTTTTTCTATTTACATATATATTTTTTATAACATCCAATTGCATAAAAAAAATCGTTATAGTGTCATAGCAACAGTATTTTAAAAGCATGAAGTAATAGAAGGTAGCACATATAATACGGTCATTTCAAATGCATTCTTTTTGGTCAACTTTGAATGTCTCTGGACAAAAAACTAATAAAGATATAAACTTAATACTTTTGGTTCATGCTAGTAAGATTGTTTACTACAAACTATGAAAAAAATAGGTAGATCAGAAGACATGAAAAAAATTAATTAATGCCGCTCTTGAACCAGTGTGCGTTGCCAGCTGCTTTGCGTTAACGCTGAATTTTCATCCCTAAAATAGAGCGGCGGCCTTATATCAGATGTTGTCAAAAAGTGTTTAGCATATAGGCCGAATTCAGCGGAGTCAACAGTCATGAGCTGTTATGGTAGTGATACCTTAGTGAGCGATGTTAATCTCTGAATGTGCTGTTACTTATAAAGTCAGAAAATTTAATAAATAGTAATAACATAATGTAATAGTCAACAAATGTGTTCCTTTAGCATAGAATTTTTTTGCTCAGTGTCCGCTGATCAGTTGGTGACCTGATCAGTTTTAGTAAAGGGCTGCAATGAATGTACACTCAGAAAATTTTTTTCAGAAAATCTAGAAAAATAGCGCCCATTCGTTAGAAAATTGGGCTTCATTTAGCGCCATGGCCGATTTTCTAAAAATGAAGTATAAATTTCTTGTTAAATTGACACCAGAAGTGGAAATATTTTAGGAAAATTATCCAATCATTTACGAACTATTTCGCTAAATTAAAATACTCTGCGCAATTGTGTTGAAATGTTATTACATTTCAGTCAATTTATCTACCGTTTATTTATCAGCGGCTTTAACTACGAGAAACTCTGAAAACAAGAAATTTTTTATCGATTTTCTGGATAAATTTTGGAATTTTTGCAAAAAAAAATTTTTTTTAACATTTTAAACAGCAAGCTGTGGGAATAAAGATTTTTATACTGATGAAAAACTGCAAACATTTTTATTATTAATTACATTAAATTAAATTGAAAAATTACCACTATCCGGAGACTTGAACCTCGGCCGCGTGAGTGGTAAGTGCATCAGCTTATCTGTTCCACCATCGCAGTTGTTAAAAAATCGTCGCTTAGTTTTCTTCATTAAGAATCGTTAGCTTTGTAAATAATTTTAAAGCATTTTTTCTAGAAATATAAGAAAAGCATCCTTAAAAGAAATTTCTTGTGGTGTGCAAAAAAAAGAAAAACTTTCAAGTATTTCTATTAAATATCCAATTATCGTAACTAGCATTTCTCCGAATTTAAGAAATCATGCTGTAGAATGTTGCAAGCGGACTTGATATCAATACAGTTTTACTTCAAATTATTTTTGCTTGTATACAATTTTTGGAAACTTAACTTTTATCAAACCTTCATCTCTTTTATTTAAGTAAAAATTTTTCTTCAAAACTAAGAAGCAGTTTTGATAACGTAACAACGAAATCAAGACGTGAGGTCGTTAAGTCATGTAAAAATTCTCCACACTAAGGAGTAAACTCTATGGAATATAGAAAAATTCATGCCTATGAATTGAAGCCACCGTTTCTTCATTTAAAGGGAGCAGTTTTCCGATTCAGTGGATTTTTATACAAGAGTTTGACTCCGCTACATGCGGCTACAGTGACTTATTACAAATTTTACACAGAAATTACAATTTCATCGTTTTCTGCAGCCGCCACGTTATTATCGTTTCTACTCATAAATCGTAGGAGTAAAATAAATTTTTGGCAGATAAAAAACGCGCTAATTTAGGTTTGACTATAAAACTGCCGAATTATGAAAAACATGTACGCGAGTTACCAAATTTCAGCGTTTAAATTACAATGTCCTTAATTACTTGAGATAAAATTTAAGGTATTTTTTTTCTATTTTGGACTGCTAAAAGTTAAGTAAAAAATTTATTTCTTATTGAATGGAGTATTTTTTGTAATGTATTGGCAACTAAAAAACTTCTGTTATTTTATCTATATATGTAATTTCTATTGGATAAAAATTATAGCCCCCACAAATAAAAACCTTTGATAAATATGCTCCTGGGTAATATGATCACGCACCCCAAAAAACTACTTTATCCAGGGGAATTTCAATATTAGTTGATTTAAAAATTATTTTTTAACCAAATAAAAAAAAAAATAAGTAAAAAATAGCAACAGCGGTAAATATAATTCGAAAACAGCCTAGTATAAAAAAAATCAAAGAAATGAAAGTATATTAATATTATACATCACGCATTTCGGAAAAAAGTAAACCTCAATGTGAAAAAATCAACTTCATGCAAACTAATAATTGTTTGTACCATACATCAGCACATGCCTGAGCATTAGGGTGGGGCGATTTGAACATCTTAATAGGCGCTTCGCGATTCTGATTCTTGGGATTGTACTGAGCAAAAAAGTTCCCTAGACCATACGTCTACGGTGAAAATCGAGCTTCCAGATTTTGACTTGCAGTTTTTTCTCAGACTTTTGTCACGTACTTTTTGGATAGTTTTGCCTATAACAGCTTTGACCTATTGAGATTTTCGATCCAATACTAAGACAAAAATCTCAATGGTTTGGCTGTTATAGGCCAAAATATCAAAAAAAAAAAAAACGTGACAAAAGTCTGAGAAAAAACTGCAAGTCAAAATCTGGAAGCTCGATTTTCACCGTAGATGTATGGTCTAGTGGACTTTTTTGCTCAGTACAATCCCAAGAATCAGAAACGCGAAGCGCCCATTAACACTTTTTTCCTTCCATACTAATCGCCCCACTCTACTGAGCATACTCACTTACTTAGAATGGTGAAGAAATGAGAATACCCGAAAATACGGTCTGTTCTATCATTTTAGTGTGTGAATTAAAGCACAGTAAACGCATTTTTTGTTAGTAAAGTTTTTGTTTTTTTTCGTGATAAAACAACAATACGTTATACAAAATTAAAGTAACAATAATTAATGAATAGGTGTATTAACTAAGATATGACATAAAATATAAAACGGAAAGATTTGTTAACTGCACGCAACAGAAAAGACAATTTTTTAAATTATTTAAAGCCTTCATAAAACAAATAAAGAAGAATACTTGCCAATGAAAGTTCCAGAGTTGCTTTGCCTGATTCAATCGGAGTTTTTCACATAAAAGTATGTTTTTTAATTTTATTGGTTGCTTACTGGGGATTTATCAATGAATTTTGATGGGATGTACAAGTGCGAAACTCTTCACAATGTACATTTTTGTTTTTATCAGTTAAATTTTCTATAATGACTATGAGCCAGTAAAGCCTCAAAAAATATAAAAGCGTTTCACATCGATAAACAAGAAATAAAGGACACTCGAAACAAATTTTCAGCTGAATACTTAACTAAAAAATACCTAACTAAAAGAATAACTAACTGACAAAATCAACACCACTTCGAGATATCGAATAATGGCAACATATCTGTCATCGCCTATTAAAAGCTCTAAATACATTAAATTTTTTTTTTGTAACTAAATGAATTTTTTTGTACATCGCATCGCAACCATTGTGACATCTTACGTAACCAAAATTTTAATTTTTCATCATTTTTGTTGATAACTGTGAATTAATTTAATATATAAAATTGAATTATTTACTATTTACACTTTTCATACACATAAAATGTTTCTTGAAATTTCTACATATTTCGCTGCTGTATTGGGTTTTTTTTTTAAATTAACTAAAACGGCTCTATTTCTGGTTAGCAACCTCCGTTAGCAACCTATAAGATGCTTTATATTTAAGTTAATGTTTTAATAAATCGTTTAAACCAAACTTATAATTAAAGATACACATAAATTGAATAAAACTGGATATAAGAAAAAGAAATTGAACTTCGTAATATCATTAAAATGCACTAAAATATAAGTGAAAGTACTGAAAACTGTCCACGTACGCAACACGGAATGCGTGATATACATACATATGCTCGTGCTTAATGAGTATTGGTTATTTATAAATTTTTTCCAAACAGCATCAGAACATAAGCAATTCAAAAATACGTTTTGCTTCCAATTTAAAAATGCTAAACCTTAAATTTTTTATTGAAAAAAAAAAAAAATTAATATATATATTAAAAAAGATTTATCCACGCTCATTACACTATTTGAACTCACTACCTCTTGGTTAATAAAAGAAGTGTTTAGCTAACTCGGCTATCGACGCAGTGATTTTTACTCGATATAAGAGCGCAAAAACGCACTGTCATGGCGATCCACGCCCGGGTTTGATTCCTTGAGGTGGCATCACAAAGATTTCTGATGAAGCCTGTAGCAGGGCCGAAATTACAATTAAATCAGCTAGTGATCCTTTTCACATTGAAAAATTGTAACGTGACGTTACAAATATTATATATTATATTTCTTATTACATTTTTACCCTGTATTGGCATTAAATATTATATTATTATTAATAGTAATAAATTATTATAATAAACGTAATTAATATTAATATAAATAATAATAATTATCGACCGTAGCCTAGTGGGTAGAGTGCGTGGCCTCTAAGCTAAAGAACTGTGGTAGCCCGGGTTCAATTCCAGCACAGACAGAAAGTTTTTTCAATTGAAATAATTTTCTGTTCGTTTGTCACCTTTCTGCAGATAATGGCAAAGCTCAGAGAGTAAAAATTGCCATGTAAAAGCTTCTTGAGAACATAAGCCGTTCGGAGTCGGCTTAAAACACGTAGGTCCAGTTCTCGGTCATTTGTGATCAAACATTTAATAACACGCACAACACAATTTATCAATAGAAGCTAGATCAAAGTCCTTCCAAGGGCTGAAATGGCCAGTTTATTTTTATTTAATATTAATTAATTTATTAGGATATTAATAATAATTGATATATTGTAATAAATAATTTTATACTGTATTTGTGTATTTCTTATTACACTTTTGCCCTGTATTAGAATTAAATATTATATTGCAGCTACTAAAACTTCGGAGCACATCACTGACTTATGACAAAACAGTGACAACACACAACCGCACTACTGCACCAGTCACTAAACCACATATACAGATACACGCTGCATACTTATTCATGACAAGGCAGGCAACAAGTAAATATTTCTCAAGAACCAACGACAAAGAAAACTAATAACCAAATGTATAATTCCCAACTCGTTTTCACGCCATATCAAATAAAAGAGCAACACAGAACCAACCAAATTAGCACTGCTTTAGGTAAACTCTACTCAATGACTTAATGGCGAGCCAGCTTGCTGGTTCTTCCCTTTGAGTCTCTGCTTGAGATGTCGCACTTGCGGTGAGAACCAGTCTTTAGTTCCTCCAACGCAGTCGGCATACTTTAATGGGGGTTTTGGTCGCAGTGACTCAATGGCGAGCCAGCTTACTGATTCTTTCCTTTAAGTCTCTGATTGAGACGTCGCACTTGCGGGGAAAACTAGTCTTTGGTTCGTCCAACGCAGTCGGCATACTTTTATTTGTTGTTTTGTTCGTTTTGTCTTGATCGTAGTGACTCAATGGCGAGCAAGCTTGCTGGTTCTTCTCTTTAAGTCTCTGTTCAAGACGTCGCACTTGCGGTGAGGACCAGTCCTTGGTTCGTCCAACGCAGTCAGCATACTTTAAGTTGTTGCTTTGTTTTATTTTATTTTGGTCGCAGTGACGCAATGGCACGCCAGCTTGCTGGTTCTTTCCTTTGAGTCTCTGTTTGATGACGTCGCACTTGCGGTGAGAACCTGGTTTTGATTCGCCCAACGCAGTCGGCATATGTTAACGTTCTTATAGCTTTGACACATTGGCATAGGTAATCTTGATTATCTTTTGTAGTTTAAAATATAGCCATTGGGGATGACACACTCAATATTTTTCTTAACTAGTTTAAAAAGATAACGAAAAATGTAGAAGCAATGGGTGAGCGAACAACAAGATAATCGTAAAATTTCAGCGTGTGTGCTCAAGTGAGAGCACAGTAGTTATAAACGAAAGTGTAGAAATAAGAATGCCAAATTCAGCTGTTAAAACTCGTTTAGCTGCGATAAACGACTTTCGGAAACTAGTTTTGACTAAACGAATTCTAAACATAGTTTATCAGAAAATTAAACTAGAAAAGCAATTTAAACAAGTTTAAGTCTGCCAATGTGTCACAGGTATTATTACCTATATATTTACATGGCGCGAACCTCATAAAGGTTTTTTCACCATGACTCCTTCTGGTTGTTTCTTAATAATGTGCATTAATTTAGATTCTTTTAAAGCTTGCAATCATCTACCGTTTTCCGACTACCGATTACCGATTCCCCAATTCACCAATTACCAATTCACCGAAAGCCGATTTTGACGCCAGCCGGACCTACAACATCCGACCATTTGACCGCCCACATTCAATCTTACCCAAACCGCTGACAACGACAAACCTTTACACTGCATTGAGCTATTTTAAGAAACAAATAAACAATAATAAAGTTTAAGATTCGATATAACCAACTGCGTTCACATTTCATGAAAGTTTGTGGATCTTTTACTTGATCCTGGCTCGGCTGAGCTGACCTTAGCAATTAGATATAAAATATTACACTGTTATAAAATATTGTTGTTTCTTTGGAAAAAAATTCGTTAGAGCAATTAATTGTTATAGCAATAAAGCTCAATAAACGATTTTAAACTATCAAAAAACTAAAATTTGTATTTAAAAACAATAATGATTCAAGCTATCAAACATTCAGAGTTTGTATTTAAATCATTAAAAAATTTAAAAATCAATATGTTGGACCTTTTTTGGAAAAAAGATAAAAAATATACAACAAAATATTGTTAAATGTTTTTCTTGAACTTTTGAACAACAATATTTGAATGAAATTTATTTGAAAACAGCGGAGATATTCAACCAAAATAATGATTTTCAAGTCGGTTTTTTCTCATTCTTAGTTATAAATGTTTTATAAACTAGTCGTTGTACTAAAAATTTCTACAATTTTAAAGACATATTAGGGTTTTCTGTCAAAATAATAAAAAATTTGTAGACTTAAATTGACAATAAAACTCCGGTGATAAAAAGTATTACAATAAAAAAAAAACCGTTGGTTGAAAAACAACGGAGGGGGCGCCCAAAAATAGGTATATGACAACTTAACCTTGGAAGCACTCAAAATGTCTACAGAATTTAAGCGAAGTCTGACTAGCCGTTTCGACCAAGCAAACTAACAGAAAATGAGTTTTATTAATTAAGATTTTTCATCGTGGTTGTCACTTGTTTTTCCCTCCGCAATAAGAAGCTGTTTCAATTTTGTACCTTTTTCTTTTGCCTTTCTTTTGTCAAAATAAATTACAAAAATTATTTGCAACCTTTTAATCATTGAAGGAAAAATGTCAAGTTTTACTTCTTTGATAGTTGTCAACAAGGAGTTGGTATTTTTTAATTAATTGTTTTTTGCATTTGTGCGCAGAAACTGTTTGTATTTTTTTTTTACGTAAAATTTTTGTGATTTATTAATATTTTTCGGCAGTCAACCGCAACAATTTTACACACAAAGTTTAATGTTTTTAAGCCAGCTTAAAGAAAAAAATGTTGAAGGTAAATATATGGCAATAATGACAAGATTGACAAAAAGGTTCAGTTAGTAACTAAAATTTTACCAAAATTTGTCTATATTTTTGACATTTAAAATCGAATTTGGTTCTTTAAAGCATAAGATATCTGATATCTTAGAAGTACATTAATCTTATAACTTATTTACTTTACTTCAAAGTTTCCCTACACATTTCAATTTGATAAATAATTAATTTCATTTTTAATCTTTCAGATTCAATTGAACAATTCTTTTACAATATAACAACAAACAAATGGAATAGGTAAGTTTATTTGAACAGTACTCTGAATGAAAAAAAAATAGTATAAGACAGAATAATTTTAAATCATTAAGAGCCTTTTAAAAATTTATAATTATAATTTGAGTTAACTTGAGCAGTTTCATTAACTTTTGTTATATAGACTTTTTGTACAACTTGCGAGATAAATATTTCTCTTGCAATTTCTCAAGTTAAAATTTCATTTCATTCAGTTCAAGTTGAAATTTTATATCCTCAAGTTAAGTCAAAATATAAATACTGTAGTTATAAAACATCCCAGGGAATTTTTTGATATTTGATGGGAAATGAGATAAGAAATGACTTTTATAACTTATGAATTGGAAACTTGTTGATGTTGAAGGCAACGCAATGTCAAAATTATATGTGTGCAGAATAAAAACAAAGTAATTTCCAAATAATGGGAGTTTTTAGTTGGCGGTGTTTCGAATTAAGATATGTTTTAATTCACTTCGTTAAATAACGACGCATGATTATTATGTTGTCTAATAAAAATATTTCTAAAAGTCATGCGTTGTTATGAACATTTTAAATTAGCTTGTGTTACTATGCCATGTTTAATATTTTTTGTTCTTATTTAAAACATTATATAGTTCTTTGACAATCGAAAAAAAATGGTGTTTATAATTTTGTCTTTGTATTTTAATAACAGAGGAGAATACATTCAAGTCCTTCAAAATATTGTCGACAATTAATCAATGAGTTAATCGGCTGGACCAATTTTTAATTAGTTTGGTTTTGTTTCGTTTATTGACATGTAAGCTGTGCGGACTTTCGTAAATAGATTTTGTTCTCAATTATAAAATATGAATGTATGAATGTATGTGTATGAATCTATTTACGAAAGTCCGCACAGCTTTTTTTCAGAATTTGTATATGCTGTAGTAGAGAAAAAGTCTTGAAATTACATGTATTTTACGAATTTCGCTGAGCCAGAATTTGACCCGCCCTAATATATATATATATATACATATACTATAATACATACTATAGTTACTTATAGTAACAATTTTGTTGACACAGCACAAACGTGTGAAAACTTGTGATTGAAGCGAAAATCACAAGTTACATCAAATATCCCAAGAAAGAATTTATAACTGGTCATATATCGGTCATTCCATGTCAAATCGGACGCTTTTCGAAACTCACGTTTCTGTAAAAATTTGGTACTTTTCACGTGGATAGTACTTTCTAAAAGAATAATATTTGCATATTTTTTTTATAATTTTCAATTTTTTTTTGCAGTTATACACAGTGAAAAATTATAAAGAAAAACAAAAATTGTCATTTGAGCATGTACTCAAAGAACTATATCTTCTAAACCGTTAGTCCTACAACAAAAAATTTAGGACATATTTTAAAGATCTTGAATTGCTCTTTATTGTAGTGTCCTTTTTAAAAACACTTTCGAGAAAAATTTTAAATTTTTGACCGCTGAAAATTTCATTCCCATTTTCTAAGGTCAGCGCCACTATTTTTTTGGCACTTTGAAAATATTATTGTATATAGGCATTCATTCTTAATGCATTCTCAAAATTGGATGTTGGAGAATCAATGTTTACTATTTTTAATGAAATTTTCAAAAACTAACTACAAAATTTTTAAGTACAAAATACTTGAATTTTTAATTAAAAATTTAATTTTAGTATTTTTTTACTTAACTAGGAATATATGTACTCGCTGCGGCAACAAAAACAATTATATGTTTTTTCAGTAACTTTTCAGGAGAACAAAAAACAAATTTTTTTTAAGAGCATTTCTGGTACTGCAGCAATAACTGTTTTTGATCACTTCTAAATCATAAGAGGTATAAAACACTGCAAATGCAGAAATGTGGGTAATAGATAGTGTAAACAAAATATGCTATAAAAATTCACAAAAATCGCTTATCTGGTTTTTCTGGAGCAGCGACGATATGTAAAATCAGTCTAATTGAAAAATTTTATCAACTCGTTAAAATATACCTTTCCTCTGAAGAGACTCTATTTTTGAAATTTACTAAAATATTTATCGGTTGTAGTTCCGTAATATATACCTATGTTAATGCTAAATTATGTCAAATTGTTTTAACATTTTATTTATACATTTTGTTTTGTTCTTGTAAACTTAAACAATAGTTGAAAAAGATGATGTGGGCACAGTCCCTTTTGAATGGGTGTGTTGATAACTCTACGCCCATAAAATTTTACTAATGCAACTGCATGTGTAAATTGAGGTCGAATACTGAATGCCGAGGCTGAGTTACCTATAACTCCAAAGCTATTCGATATCGCAAATTTGGGTTAAATTGGAGGTGTCACGCCCCCCGACAAACTCTAAAAGATTTTATCAGTAAATCTGCGAGCGTAAATTTTGGTCAAATACGGAATTCCGACGCTGTACGACCTTGAATTCCAAAGCTATTCGATATCACAAATTTTCGTTGTATGTACATTGAGGTCCAATACTGAATTAAAAAGCTGTGCGACCTATAACCCCAAAGCTATATGATGTCTCTAATTTGGGTTAAATAGGAGGTTTCACGCCCCCTTGTCTTACGACCATAAAATGTAATTAATGAAACTGCATGCATAAATTCGGGCTGAAAACTCAATTCTGACGCTGTGCGACCTATAACTTCAATGATATTCGATATCCCAAGTTTACGTTAAATGGGAGGTGCCACGCCCTCTTACAAATTAACATAAAATTTAATCAATGAAACTGCATGTGTACATTGAGGTCGAATACTGAATTCCGGCGTTGTGCGACCTATAACTCCAAAGCTATTTGATAGCACAAAGTTGGGTTGTATGTAAAGTGCCACTCCCCTTTGCCCTACGACCAAAACGACCAAAACCGTCTGAAATAAACCATTTTCATTTATTTCTGGGAGATAAAAGGGGGCGTGGATACCCATTTTTAGTACAGTTGTTGACAGTAACCATACATACTAAATTACAATTACAATACTAAATTTTAGCATTATACGACCCACACCGACTAAAGTATATTATTTTTATTGATTTGGGGGCAGTAGAAGGGGGTGTGGCAAATTTTCCTCAACCATATCGTACCTGAAATAAATCGACTGCCAAAATTTCAGGTCAATCGGTTCAGTAGTTTTGCTTTTTATGTGTATAGATATTGATTTGTGGGCGGTAAAAGTGGGCGTGAAAGCATTTATATATAGTGACCGCCTCTTGGAGCACCTACACAGCAAGTTTCACTGTAAAAATGTGTAGAACTCCGGAATCGCCATGATTCTGAAAAAGTGGGCGTATTTATGCTACGACCACGCCCATTTTTTATACAGTTACCGATAGTAGCCATTTAAGCAAAATTACCAAATCTTAGTTTTTACGATTGAAACCGTCTGATATATATCCTTTTTTTGGTTTGTGATCGACAGCGCAAATTTGGCTTGTATGGGAGGTACCACGCCCCCTCGTCCAATAGTTACCAAACCTCACACGAACACTTTCAAGATGTGGCTTCAGTTTCCCTGAAAATTTCATAAAGATCGGTTTAGCGGTTTTGGAGTCTATACGTGATATAGCCACATACCCACATACCCACATACATACATCCATTTTTATATATATAGATTAAAAAAAAAATTGTTTTCAAAAATCCCGGAATTCGAATCGAATAATCCCGGGATATTCGGGTTTCCAAAAAGATCGGGATCCCGGGATTGACATCTCTAGTTGACACCAACTTTTCCGTGTTATTTGCATTCACTCCAAGACCCATTCGATTTGACTCTCTATTCTGGAGAATGCTGCTCTGACTTTAGATTACAATTACACTAGGCGTCACCATTTTTGAGATCCAAGTTTTCTTATGATATATAGTTTTCTTATGATCTTTCTTTGGATATAGTGTCATAAATATCAACCTATCTCGAGAACGGATTGACCAGTTTCAAGAAAATTGAACACCAAATTAAAGACAATAAAATTACTTATAGCTGTTTTGAGCAAAATTTTTTTATTTTTTCAGTAGTTTTGACGCTATCGGAAGAAATTCCAGATTTTATTTTTTTTTTTAAAAAAACAAGTCGAATAATGTTTTAATAAAAAAAAAAACAATCGAAATTACAAAAAACTTCTCAGTTCATAATTTTGTGCGTGAAGATAGTTTTTTTGAAAAAGAGAACGCATTACTTTTGAAGAAAATTCATGGCAGAAAAATGAAGTTATAGATCATTGAATGAAGGTACCAAAACCCTACATTTTCGTCCTTTTCTTCATTTTGTGACGCCTTATGGTTTTGAATTCTATAAGCACATATTTCTAATTCAATGAACCCAATTGTTATTAAATTTATTTATTTATCTATTGTTTGTTTGCAACCTGAAACTGACAGGCCCACTCCCCGGCCACGGTTTGAACGGGTCGGGGTTAGTAACTTTTTGCAAGCGTATTGTTAATGAATTTCAGTTAAAAACAAGCAAAATCTCTAGCGGGGGGTCCCCGTCCTCCAGGAACCGTGTTCGTGTTGTTGCTTACACTTTGGTACAGCCAACAACAAAACTATACCTTTTGAACAGCAAACTACTATTGAATAGCTAGCTGTACTTTTGAGAATTAAAAAAATGCGCTACATGCTGGGTTGGCGATACCAGAACGTAACTTCCTGGAAATTTGGAGCAAGTAGCAATAGGTCACAAAAATGCCACCGTGAACAGTTCTCTATTGCATATCACAGTAAGTGCATCTTTCTAAATATTTTTTTCCGGCTCGGTCGTAAGCGCGCACTTGTTTATACACGGTCTAATTAAATTTGTTAATTTTTGTGAATAAAAAATCGTAAAATGAGCTCTTAAAACTTTTCAATATGCATTCTTGATCACACCCGTCACATTTTCTAAAACGTTTATTTTAAAGAAAAAAGCTGTATTTTCTAGACAGTAAATATTAAAACAGTCAAAAAGACTCCAAAGAATGTAAAACATCGAAATAATTGTTTGCGCTCTAAGAAAAATTTTGCACAATATATTCTAAAAGATATAATTCTTCAAAAGCCCATAATTGTAAGGTCACACCCGTCACTGTATTTTGATTGCCATTCTGAGCAGAAAATGGGTTTTTTCAGTGTCCATCTATTATCTTACGTTTGTAAACTTAACAACCTTTGTAATCGCGGCCCTCTTTTTTAAGAAGAAATTTAATACATCTGAATTATAAGCAAAAATCTGAGAATATGGTCACATCCATCACAATCGAATTGCTCTAATTCAACATCTCTGTCTTATTTCCTTTCCATTTTTTTTCTTCTTTTTGATTTTTCCTTTTATATTGACTTTTTCAGAGATATATGTATAGATATTACATTTAAAATTTCAGTTTTTAATTAAAATTTAAATCAGATGTGCTTACATTAAATTAACAGGCATCAAATGGAAAAAGCATAAAAAAGTAGAATTCGGGTATATTCACTCAATGGTTATAACAGTGATCGACAGCTTTGCCCCGAAAGCTTTTTCCACCAAAGCTCTTTTTGTTTTTACATGGAATATGCATAAGTGAACCTTACAGAGCTGTGGTGGGAAATGCTTTCGGGGCAAAGCTGTCGACCACTGGTCCATATTTTCATCATTCCACCATTCTCTTCAAAAGTATTGTGTTCTTTTTTTCAAAGAACTATCTTCACGTACAAAATGATAAACTGAGAAGTTTTTTGTAATTTAGATATTTTTTTTTGTTTATAGAAACATTATTCGACTTGCTTTGTTAAAAAAAAAATAAAAAACCTGGAACTTCTTCTAATAGCGTCAAAACTACTGGGCCAAATGACAAAATTTGTTTAAAGCAGTTGTAAGCAATTTAATTGTCTTTAATTTTGTGGCAATTTTTTTTTTAAATTGGTCCATTCCGTTCTCGAGATAGTTTGATATATATAAATATATATATATCAAATATATATCAAATATATATATATATATATATATATATATATATATATCAACCTATCTCGAGAACGGAATGGACCAATTTAAAAAAAATTTAAAAAAGGAACAAAATTAAAGATAATTTGAATAGCTGGATATATGGATATCCATATATCATATATATTATATATACTTACTATACTTTACCACTATACTTTTCTTATGGATATATATATATAGGTTGATATATATCCTAAAAAAAGGGAAAAATTTTCAAAAGGTCATATCTCAAAAACCTATACACAGAAAAATTTGTTATTGCGATAGTCGTGTTCAGCAGGCCGAAGTCCATAAGAAAAGTATAGTGGGATCTGAGAAGTATCTGAGATCCACAGATAATTTCTTGCATTTTGGCGCCTAGTGTTAATAGTGTTGCCAGAAATGGCAATTTTCCCTGTTTTATGGGAATTTTCATCCAAAAAGTGTAAACGCGAATAACTCTCTTAAAAACGGAGAAAATGAGGTTGACCTCACGAGAGTAATTTTGTTTCAAAATCAACAAATTATGTTATACATTTTTTCCATTTTGTTTTTTTAAAATTATCCGTCATCTTGAGTTTTAATTTAATTTTATTACTATTTGAATTAGCCCACGTATTTAATTTAAATTCTTTTAGATTGTCATCAGCTGTAAGCTCAAACTTAATTTGTTCTCTGCCCAGTGTTATTTGTTTTATTTGCCATACTATAAAAATTAGTGTTAGTAAAACTGAGAATTTTTAAAAGGTTTAATTTCTTGGACGATGGTGGAGCATTTAGACTTTTCGTATTAGTTAACCCCTATCGTTTTGTTTTTCAAAAAACATTTTGAAAAACAAAACGTAGCCTTAATTAATTCTGTTGTGTTTTGATTTTCTTCATTTATTTAAAAAATCTCAATTAACTTATCGCAGCTTAGAATATAGGGCACTGAGAAATATTTATTTATTACAAATACTAACACAAAATATGCAAAATTTTTAGCATCATGTTTAAAACATTAAGTTTTCAAAAACAAGTAAAATGTTCCCAAAAATTAAAAAATTAATTTTGTTTATTTTTACTTCCGCATAGCGGTGCATGCACTAAGAGAAAGCTCTTTCTGTCATAAATTTAAATAAAACTAATGTAAGAAATCGGCTAGACAACCGTTCCGTAAATGGTATCTTACACTCCAAAATACACATGAAAATTCAAAATTGCAAAAGATAAGAAATCAAAAGGAAGTGTTTGCAGTTACACTCATGTAATATGTGGAAGTAATAAATATGATGTATTTCTGATATATTCTGATGATATATTTCTGGAAGGCATATTTTTAATTACATTGCTAAGGTTGGTAATGTTATGGCTCCTATATAAAATAAAACACTGACGAAAGAAATAAAATGTCGCTAATTTTCCTTTAATTTATTTTAAAAAAAGGGGAAAAACGGGAAAATGTTAAGGGAAAAACGGGAAAAACTTATTGAAATGCATGGAAAAACGGGAATGATCTCTCCCAAAATCTGGCAATACTGCCAATGATATTGATGTCATCAGCATACGCAAGCAGCATAACACTCTTGTAGAGAATTGCGCCACCACGTCTTAGATCAGCAGCTTGTATGATGTTCTCCATCAAAAGGTGGAAAAAGTCTCACGATAAGGAATCACCTTGGCTGAATCCTCGTTTGGTAACAAAGAAATGCTGGGGCGAGGCTCTTTCCAATTTTAACTGCGCTGCTTGTATGGCTCAGTGTTATCCTGCAAAGTCATATTACATTTGCAGAATACCAAATTAAGACATGGTGGAGTATAAATAATTACTTATTTGGCTGTTCAAAATGGCTTTGTAGTCGACAAAATACTTTTTAGCAAAAAAAAAAAGAAACGACTTCAAAATCACTACAAAGTAAAAAATGGCTATTACGCATCCTATTAGTTTCTTTTTTAAATTTGACAATCAAGAAAAATTGAACATTCTGATAATTTACATACATTGTTTTGTATGGTTTCTTCTGAAGATTTAGTTCATTAGTTAAATTATTTACCCCATTTTTTTAATTAATTATCTTACCGGAAGGGATGGAATCATCAGACACTAAAATTTTCTAAAATTATTTTAAGATTAAAGTCCGTTTAATGAACTTTCCAACAATAGTTCAAACTTAAGATTCGGTTATGAAGTGTTTGAGATATGGATTTTCGTAAATATCGATTTTTGACGTTTTTGCAGGTTTTTGCCAATTTTGTGCCAAAAATCACGCCAAACTTTCTTGCTCCAAATTAAGTTTATTTCCTTACGTCAGTGATGTTCTATGCAAAATTTTACCCAAATCGGATATGGTCATTTTGTAAGGCCTAACCGCTCGTCTCCTTGCTTTACGACAGCTTCATATACATCATTGTCTGTTCTATCTGTTCCCTTACACAGTACAACACATGATTTACCAACTCAATTCTGAGAACTGTATGTAAAATAAGACCCGAAAAGAAGAATTTCTGCATCATTCGTTTTGTCTTCTTACCTGCCAAAATATTTTTAATATCGATTTGAAGTTAGTACTATCGTATAGGGGAATTTATCACGTTTTAGGCCCTGTTGTTTGACATAGCCCGATTTAGTTGAAATAAATTTAAAAAAATTAAAAATTACAATTCCCTTAATCTGTTCATATATTGTTTTCCTATAAAAGCAACAGTTTCCAAGTTAAAAATAAAGCATGAAGAAAAAAAATATTTTTTTTTTAAAAATTCATAAAAAATACAAAACGTAAATAAGTTTCAAATGTAGTTACTTTTTCGCAAATTCACATAACCTATGAGCAAAATGAGACAAAAATCATGAAAATCGATGCATGCGTTTTGCTTTTATTCGCAATTGAGTAAAGGTATGAATTTCAAAAATCAGTTATAGCACCACCCTTAAAATAAAAATAAAAATTAATAAATTATAATGCAAAAAAAAACTTTATTTATAAAAACTTATTGAAAATAAAATGCTCCGAATCATAAAAATGGTGTCAATGTTTTCTCCAAACATTGTTGTGCATAAAACGTGAAAAATTCCCCTATACGATAGTTACTAACTTCAAATCGATATTAAAAATATTTTGGCAGGTAAGTAGAATGATGCAGAAATTCTTCTTTTTGGGTCTAATTTCACATACAGTTCTCAGAATTGAGTTGGCAATCAATGAACTGAAAAATTTTGAGCTGTGTTATTATCCAATAATTTTCCTTTTTCCACGATTACTTCATTTGCCTTTTGCTAATCATAATATTGTGCATTCTCTGTATCTTGATGATGAAAATTACGGTACGTTTAAAATGAAGTGAAATGAAGTTGATGATGAAAATTACGGTACGTTTAAAATGAAGTTGCTTTATAGATAATGTTTTTTGTATTTTTTTTTTTTAATTAATAATTATCTCTAACAAAACTGCATAAGTTTTTTCTCCAAAGGATTCATAAGTTTGTCATAAACCAAAAATTCGATGTTACATGGAGATTTTTTGATTTTCTGCACTGTTTTATCATATGCACAATTTTAGTTAAATTATTTTCAGCCATATAACTTCAAAACAATTGATTATACAGAACCTTTGAATAGGACTTATTTGTTTGAAAGTAGCTACAGAACAATTCAAAGTGGTTAAGTTACCGTTTAACTAACAGTTTGCGAGATATTTAAAAAAAGAAGGTTTTGCTACATATTTGCTACATATTTGCAATGACTTTTCCACAAGTTTCTTTTTATGGCCAAATATCGTAACTTATTACCAGTGAAAACAAAAAATTATTATTTTTTTCCGAGCTATTTTAGTTAATGCGAAACAAAATATTTAAAAATTATTCAAACTTGTATTCTGGTTTTCCTGGTAGAAGGCTTTAATGCCAAAAAAGGCACGTTTCGTGTGAGCAAAATATCATCATCATCATTAGCTGTAAGGTAGTATTGCTGCATAAAATTAACAACAAGAATGGTTTTCAAGCAAACTAAGTAAAAATATGTGTGTGTGTATGTGTGCACGAATGGGTATTTCGTTTTCTTTATGGAATTTTCAAAATAGTTCCCTCTCACAGCAATCACTGCTGATGACATATTTTCATTTCGAGTTTTTCACAACCAAGTCAAGTTAGTTGAACTTTGTCATTAAAGCAGCAAATTCTTAAACGGAGAAATGGTTGTATGTGGAATAGTTAATTGGACATTTCTAGCAAATTGAATCGCTGTTTTGTAGGTTATGAGGAGCCCAAGTGCGCCACAGGTATAAATTACCTGGGTGTGGGTAAAAATTCTTTAGACGATTTAATAATTATAAATGAGAAACAGGATACTTATTTCAAAAAACCAAACCTCCCATCATGAAGAACAACAACACAACGTGCCAATGTTGGTAAAAGTAGGGTGGAATGAGATGGGCACCATGCTGTGTGCTACGCATGTGCCACTTAAAATTGGAAAATATTTCATTTTTTTAGCAGCTATCTCAGTGTTTTTTTAAGTGTAGAGCAGAGAAGGAAAATTCTATTTATGCTAGCAGGCTAAAGCATAGATTTTTCTTCATTATAATAATTTTATTTTCTTTGAAAAATAAACAAAAAAACTTATATTCTATTGTTTAAGAGAATGGTGTGTGTGTGTGTGTGTGTGTGTGTCCATTTTTCTGGGATTATCCTTCTAAAAAGTTCTGGTGGCTTAGTTTTTAGATTTTCAATTTTCTTGTGATAACAAAAGATTTTTCTGCACTTTAAATATTGGTCAAAAATCACTCCCAGCTACAAGATATGACCTTTATAATGCTGTTACATGTTTTTAAGCTGCTGCTGCTGCTGTAGCTACTGCTGTTGAAATTTTTACAAGTTTTTTTTAATAACATTTTCTAGTAAGCACACAGATTAAAAACTGTTCAAATGTTTTGATATTCTATCTGTTGGTTGAGTTTGGCCTTCACACTGACATACTGCTGCCAAAGCCACTGCTGTCAATAAACCCGCCATGTCATTGTCTGTCAATCAGGCGTTGATGCACGTGTTCCTTTTGACTTTTCATTGATTCCTTTGGCAGTTGGGTGGTGGTCGTTAAGTTATTGTCATTGTCACTGTCACTGACTTCATTGGCGCTGCCAGCTGCTGTCGTTGCTTTCGATATGAAAAGCCATTATGATGGCCTAATTTTTAGCTGTGGAAGTGAAAAAGTCAATATTTATTTACTTTTATCGAAACGAAAATTCTAAAGTTCAAAACTAGCTGGTGGTGTATGCCTTAAATTGACAGAGTATTAATAACAGTGTACATCGCACAAGCATGAGAGGCAACGCAAGACGAGCCAGACTAAGAAAGTGTATGACAAAGACGAGACTTCGTGTCATAAATAATTGGCTGTAAGCCAAGGCTGTAACGCCTTTATAATTTTACGTTTTTAAAATTGACAAAATAAATCGATGCCTGTCGTCAGTGTTAAAACAAGATAATAAAAACTGACAAAACATATAGATATAATAAATTTTAGAGGCGTGAGTTTAATTTCCTCTTCCATTCCAAAAGTTATCGAAATTTTGATATTGATTAGATAAAACATACTTGGTTGATATTATTGTGGCCACTTATTAGTCACGTCAAGACTGTGTAAGTTTTTGTCGCAGATTGTAGCTTAAGCGGTTGTATAAAAAGCTCGATTCAGCTTATTCGGCTTTTGAAAATGAATTCTCTGTTTTTTCCGTGTTCCGCTGAAGACACGAAGATCTATCTTATCGTAAAATTTTTCTTCTATTACTAGAAATGTACATAACTACGCTAAAAGCTGTAAACCAAATACTTTTTTATGTAACAAATTCAATCATACATTATTTGCTTTTTTCAAAATGTGTGTTTTCGAATTCCCTACTGTGTTTTTCGAAATCATATTTTCACAAAACAAACTATGTTTTTTTAAAGGGTTTTTATTTTTTGCTAAAATGTTCTAATTTTAATATCTTCTAATAAATAAAAATTCTCGTGTCACGGTGTTTGTTACAGAACTTCTCCGAAACGGCTCGACCGATTTTCATGAAATTTTGTATGTATATTTGATAGGCATGAGAAAAGGTCATAAAGTTTATTTCACCCTCCTATCCCTAATGGGCGTGGCACCTCCCTTACAACCCAAATTTGCGATATCGAATAGCTTTGGAGCTATAGGCCGCTCAGCCTCGGAATTCGGTATTCGAACTCTATTTGCACGTAGCGTTTCACTGATAACTGATTATTCGGCATGCACCCTGTGATATCTACTACAGCGGCCATGCGGAAAAGCACGAGTTTGGATGCGGATTTGTAGTTGGCAAGAGACTACGGCCCCACGTCCTGCGATTCACACCTGTGAACGAACGACTTGCCATAATCCGCATCAAGGTTAAATTCTTCAATATAAGCCTAATATGTGCGCACGCTCCGACAGAAGACAAGGACGATGAGATCAAGGAAATTTTCTATGAGCGCCTTGAAAATGCTTACGGGCGCTGCCCCCGCCACGACGTAAAAATCGTGCTTGGTGACTTCAACGCTAAGGTGGGCAAGGAAAATATTTTTGGTCCAACAGTCGGATAGTTCAGCCTCCACGACAACACCTCCGATAACGGAATGAGGCTGATTGACTTCGCCGCAGCACGAAACATGGTCGTAAGTAGTACTAGATTCAAGCATCTCAATATTCATAAAGCCACCTGGATGTCTCCTGATCAAAAAACAAAAAATCAAATTGATCACGTTTTGATCGACGGAAGGCACTCTTCCAGTGTATTGGATGTACGCACGATCCGTGGTGCAAACATTGACTCGGATAACTATCTTGTTGCAGCCAAGATCCGTACACGTCTGTGCGCAGCTAAAAATACACGCAACCCTACACAGAGAAAGCTAGACGTCGACAAGCTGCATTCGAAACAGACAGCCGATGCTTTCGCCACTCGACTCTCACTCCTGCTTCAAAGCACTCCTCCAATCGATGATATATGCGCGCAGTGGACACACATTTCCAACTCCATGCGTGCGGCTGCTGAAGAGGTGATTGGCTACCAACGCTCTCGCCGAAACCAGTGGTACGACCAGGAGTGTCGCGACGCCACTGCAGAGAAAGACGCCACCTACAAAGCCACCCTGCAGTCGGTTGTAACGCGCGCTGCTAAGGAGCGATACAAAGAAAAGAGGAGGGAAGAGAGACATATTTTCAGACGGAAAAAAAGAGAGGCAGAAAAGCGCGAGCAGGAGAAGATTGAGATGTATGGTGACAGGAATGAGGCCCGAAAATTTTTCGAAAAAATAAGACGCCTTGCCGATGGTTTTAAAACCGGGGCCTCTTCCTGCAAGGATGAAAACGGGAATCTAGTGACAGATGTCCAGAGTACACTGACGTTATGGAGGGAACACTTCTCTAAGCTTCTAAATGGCGACGCTGACAACAATCCCGCCAATAGAGATGATATTCCGGAAACCCCAACTGCGGATGACAGCGTCGAGGTTCCGCTGCCCGACTATGATGAAGTTCTGACAGCTATAGCTCGGCTTAAAAATAACAAAGCCGCGGGAGCTGATGGCTTACCTGCTGAGCTGTTTATGAACGGAGGCGAAGCTCTACTTAAATGCATTCACGAGCTTCTATGCAGAATATGGTCGGAAGAATGCATTCCGAACGATTGGAATCTCAGTGTGCTCTGCCCAATCCACAAGAAAGGCGATCCCACTATCTGTGCCAATTACCGTGGGATAAGCCTTCTTAATATCGCATATAAGGTCCTGTCGAGCGTTTTATGTGAAAGATTGAAGCCCATTGTAAACAAACTGATCGGACCTTATCAGTGTGGCTTCAGACCTGGAAAGTCCACCATCGACCAGATTTTCACGCTACGACAAATCTTGGAGAAGACTCAAGAAAAACAAGTCGACACCCACCATCTTTTTGTCGACTACAAAGCCGCCTTCGACAGCCCAATAAGGAAGCACCTGTACTCCACCATGTCTGAATTTGGTATTCCTGCAAAACTAATACGACTTTGCAGGATGACACTGAGCAACACCAGCAGCGCAGTTAAAATCGGGAAGGACCTCTCCCCACCATTTATTACCAAACGAGGTTTCAGACAAGGTGATTCCTTATCGTGCGACTTTTTCAACCTAATGATGGAAAAGATCATCCGAGCTGCTGATCTGAGACGTAGTGGCACAATATTCTACAAGAGTGTTATGCTGCTTGCGTATGCTGATGACATCGATATCATTGGCCATAATACGCGCGAAGTCAGTGCAGCATTTTCCAGATTAGAAAGAGAGTCAAGTCGAATGGGTCTGGCAGTGAATGCAGATAAGACGAAATACTTGGTGTCAACAAACAAACAGTCCCAGCGTCTTGGAACCCACGTTACCGTTGACAATACCTCCTTCGAGGTTGTGAAGAACTTCGTCTATCTGGGATCCAGCATTAATTCAACCAACGACATCAGCATTGAGATCAAACGAAGAATAACTCTTGCCAACAGGTGTTACTTTGGGCTCAGTAGGCAATTAAGAAGCAGAGCCCTCTCTCGACGAACGAAAATCACGCTCTATAAATCGCTCATCATGCCCGTCCTACTTTACGCATCACAAACCTGGACGCTGAGCAGTTTAGATGAAAAGACTTTAGGAGCATTCGAGAGAAAGATTCTTCGTAAGATCTACGGACCAATCTGCGTCAATGGCGAGTACCGAATACGGTGGAATGATGAACTGTATGAGCTGTACGCTGACATCGACATAGTCAAGCGCATTAAAATCGAGCGGCTTCGCTGGCTTGGTCATGTTCAGCGCATGAAAGACGATGCTCCAGTGAAGAAAACATTCGATTCGGTACCCAGCGGCGGTCAACGCAGAAGAGGACGACCGCATCTTCGTTGGAAAGACCAAGTAGAGGACAACCTGACGAAGCTTGGAATTTCCAACTGGCGCCAGCAAGCGAAAGATATAAATGGCTGGCGCAAATTCTTAGATGAGGCCAAGACCGACATACGGTTGTAGCGCCAACTAAGTAAGTAAGTAAGTTTCACTGATAACATTTAATGGGAGTTGGACAAAGAGGCGTTGCATAGAAGAGATACGAGCTAAACAAATTCAACAACGCCAATTGGAACGGAGACAAGCGCGCCGGTTCATAGTTGACGTACGCAGAGCAAATCACAGACAACGCCAACAAGTACATCGAGCATTTACATCCTCTTCCTTCCTTCGTCTCGCATTCGAGTACGAGCCAGAAATAGAATATTCCGCTCATCCGAAAGTGATGATTTGTACTGTGGACAATGAATGTTCCCATTGTCATGCACTAAAATTCAAACATGAATCAGCTGAGATGTGTTGCGCATCAGGAAAAGTGCAACTAAAGGGTCCGCCAAATAACTTTTTTTTTGAAAATTCTATAAAAAAAAACTACTAGATATTTTCTCAAATTTCTTTCTTAATTTGAAAGTACAATTCTTCCGGTAAATAATGGAAAATAATTTCATTCAAATGGCTGCCTCGGCTGGCCATGCAGTAGCCTACACGATCGGTACAATTTTTAAGCACATTATCGATTGTGTGCAGCTGTATTTCACCAATGGCTTTACGAATATTGTCCTTCAAAGCGTCAATTGTCTCTGGCTTGTTAATGTAATTTAAAGCATTTTTTTCTCAACACATATTCTTAGTAATTCAGTAAACTAAATACTGTGAGGTCTCCTTTATCCCTAAATAAAATCGCATTAATAACTATTAAGCCCCAAGTTTTCCTCTTTTCAAATAAGAATGCAAAAATTTCCAAAAATTTTTTATTTTTTTTTTTGACCAGCAAGATTTCTTCCAGCAATTTTTTCAGTTTTGGAGGCCTATAACTCATAAACCATTTGCGAGCGGCCTGAAATTTATCAGATTTTGATTTAGGAGGTAAAAATCCCTACTCTTGAAATGCTTCCTGCATGGACATTAACTGACTTATTTCTTTTTTCAATATGCATCAGTTCTAGCAGCATGCAAATTACTAAAATCGAGTTTGAAAACATACCTTTTATATAAAGTATTAAAAATGTATTTTTTTTTTTAATTCAAAAGTATTAGAAATATATAGAGAGGTACACACATGTAAAGATAGGTTTTCGGAAACATTCATTTTCTAAACATATTCCAGAACCTCCCTGCAAGGCTTGATTCTGAATCCTGAATGTAATATAAGCACGTGAAGCGAAAAAATTCAGAAAATTCTCAAAAGCCTTTTCAAAAACGGGAATTTGAAAAAGTATAAAATAAAAGTTTCAAATCGAGTTTCCTATTTAGTCATAAGAATATGAATATGAATATAAATAATATAATATAAAAGCGTTTTCTTAAAAAGAATTTGCCATCAGATTTTTTTAAAAATAAGTGCATGATTTCAAATTAGCCTACTTTATTCAGAATCTCTTAAAAAAATGTTCGCTTTTGAATCAGAAGCTTTTCCCTCGCCTAGATCGCTACAGTTTTCTCAAATTGAAATGCTACAAGATCGTTAGCAATTTTATTAAATTTTTTTCTAAATGAGTTGATATTTAAATGATGATTTAAATACAAATTCTTAATATTTGATAGTTTAAATCATATTTGGTTTTAAATACAAATTCTAGTTGTTTGAAAAATTAAAATCGTTTATTGAGCTTTAGGTCAAAGTTAGAACAATTAATTTTATTAAGCTTAGGTAAAATTCAAAAATTATTTAAATTGCACCATCTTTATGGCAGAAAAACGATTTTTTTCAGCCGACTTCTGAAAAAGCATTTAGTTTTTTAAATTAATTTTACTTTCTTTTCTTCTTGCGTTTAATTACTTTAAAACATAAGTTCGCTTATCGTGCAAGTTCATATTAGTTATTGGCTTAAATACCCCTTACCATCTGTTGCTCCGAAGAATGACCTTCGACTAATAGGGATATCATTCCTCGTAATTCCTTATCATGCTTCAATTTATCGTACTAATAACTTCGTGATTTCTTCCATTACATTCGTTGTATTTACTAATGGCTTCATTCTATTTAGTATTAGTTGGGTTTAAAAAATTTACAAAAGAAATATTTCAGCCTGGTTTGTTGAATAATTAGGAAATGTATGATTACAAGGTGGCCGTAGTCTACTGAAAGAGTACGTGGCCCGTAAGCGAAAAAACCGTGGTTCACACCCAGCATAGATAATTTGTTTTTTGAAGTAAAAACTTCTTTAGGCGCGTTGAACGATTTTGGTAAAGGGCAAATCTTTGGTTTGCGTCATCGTCTTTTTCCGAATAACTCCTGTCATAGATACAGACAGCAAAGATAACAAGATAGGAAACTTAGAAAACATAACCTTAAAAATGTTTGCATTTTTTGTGCATTTTTTGTTGTTCTTAATCGGCCGCAAGCTCTCAAAGAAATCACTTGGCAACTCCTGAAATTAATACATATAATCTGTTTTTTAGTATATAAACACTTAAGTTAGGTTGAAATAAGATGTTTGCAACCAAAACTTATTATTAATTCGCTTTATATTGGTCTATATATGTTTTCAAAGTTTGGCAATTTCTTCAGTTGTTGTATTAGTCAACATTTTTGATAAATTTGATTTTGCTCAAGCCCCCGCTATTCATGGTGAGATTTAAAAATGGAACGAGCTTCTTCTTTTTCTGTTTTTTTCTGCTGGAACTTCGTTTGCAAACAAGAAAAATAATGTATGGATTGAGTGTTTTAACATTTTAATCTTTAAGTTGTGATAAAGGAATATGTTGAACATTCAAATAATAACATGCATGCTCTTATTTTATTATATATCGTCAAACAAAGTTTGAGAATTTCTACACTTGTTGTATTTGTCAGTGGCTTTTTAATTTCAGAGTTGTCAACAACTATCATTGAAAGAAAAACAGTAAATAGCCTTCATGATTATTTTATGAAAGAACGATTTGTCAGCAGATAAATTTATTGATGGTTGCTTGCTGCATTTGCTGAGCGCCTAGTAGCCAAGATCCAAGAGCGTGTATTTGAGTTTCAGGACCAATATAAAAAAAATTTGTAGTTTTATAAATGTCGCCATATTCTCTGACTGGGACCATGGTATAATAAGTAATAGGTCGGAGTGACATTTCGTGTTTCGACAATCGAATTTCAAACAAAAGAAAACAAAATAGAGAACGTGTGTCACACACATTGGCCGCATTCAGAGGAGTCGTCACGTGTTGTAAATGAATCATTTCATTGCAAAGGTTTCTCACTCAAATTTAAAAAAAACGATTGCCAACTATTGACTCCGCTGAAAGCTGCCAATGTGTGTGATACACGCACTTTATGTTGTTTAATTTTGTTTGAAATTCGATGGTCGCAGCTCGTGAGAAAATAAGTAGTTGTCAAGGCTACCTAATAATAATTTTATCATGAGTGGGACTGCATGGTCCAAAAATTTTTTGTTTCTTATTTCAGCTATCATAAGCCTATAGTATCTTTTTTAAAAATATAATGCAATGACTAATGACGCCATCAGTGAAAATAATGTAAAGGAAATTCAATGAAATTCATGTAAATACAAATTCTATGCATACGTATTTTAAGTGTGTATTAATTATTTCAATAAGTTTAATTTATATTTTTTTTATATTAAAACCCATAATTTAAAATATATTGAAATGATAAAAGACAAAAATAATGTGCATTAATGTTGAACCGGATGTACGGATGAACCGAACCGGGGGCAGAAAATAAACTGCACTTTGCTTGCTGTGTTTTCTGTATTCTTGTAGCAAGATCTCAAATGCAGGCATTAAAAGAGCCTTCAAGACCCATCAAACAAAATATCATGTATAAAAAAAAAAGAAAATTTATTTTATTAGCTACAGCTCTACATATACATTGAAAAAAAAAATTAAATATCCTTTATGAGGATTATTTTTCATTCAATAGTGCTCCCTGTATATTATTTTTATATCAGAAATATTCCATTTAATTGTAAAAATATAGTTTGGTGTAATTATAAAATAAAAATGCTATCTGAATAAAAAATGTTTTGCAAGAAATAATCAATGGCTGAGGGGGTGAAAATATAATATTTTTCCGATTAGCACGAAAATTCTTATATAGCAGTAAGGCGGTGCGTGGCTATATTTTATACAGAGGTTTTCGCATCGGTCGGCAGTCCCCTCACTAATATACTTTTTTTTTATTTTGTTATTAGTAACTGTCTGAGCTGTAAAATCGGCATTCATATCAAAGAATTTAATAATTTTCAATTAGTCTTTTTTTAGTCATTATTCATTTTTTATTCGTTATTAATTTTTTATTCATTATTCCCTTGTTATAAATTTTTAATTCATTACATTACAAGTGAATGAATAAAAATGAATAATGAATGAAAAGTGACTAATGAAAAAAGAAAGAACAATTGAAGATTCTGAAATGAATTGATATTCATTAAAATGAATAAAAACATTATTCATTATTCTGAATAACGCAAATGAATAATTGAAATGAAGTATTAATCATTTTTTTAAAAATAAATGTGAATTAAACATTTTGCTTATAAATCAATTTTGCATTCATTGAATACGCTTGCCCCCTTCCCCCCTGTTGACGCCAATGCCGGACTACATCCTTAATTTAAGACAATTATTCAAAAATATTTTCAATTTAATTTGTATAAGATAAATGTGCAGCTTTTCAAAAATAACAATGTGCTTTAAAATATAAATCTAAATATAGTTTCAATAACACAAGTATAAAGCCAGCTTACGTAGTACTAGCATACAACTGGTTTCAAAAAGACTAGAACAAAACGAATACTAGCATACAACTAGTATGAAAACCACTACAATTGAACTGGCTAAATGAAATGAGCCATAAAGGTGGGTCAAATCATACCAGTAAAAGCCTAGTTTTGATAATACTAGTATTTTACTGGTTTAAAAATTAGTACTATCACAACTAGTTCAAATTTTGCCAGTTAAAATAGTACCTCAATTTATATCGAGAATAGGACAATTGTCTTTTCCTCTGACATCAACACAGGAAAATAATCAGTTTGCTCAATGCAAAAAGCATTTGAGCTGAACTAGTACTGCTATTTTTAAATCTAGTACATTTACAAGTATTTTAACTAGTGGGCTACACTGCAGGGTTACTTTAAAACATATGAAGTTTTTCTTAAAAAAAATCAAAGCATTTTGAGATCATTTTTTACTGTTTTTCTTAAAAAACAACTTTTTTCTTGCGGTAGAGGAAGACATCCTTATTTTTTCCTAAAATTTTTTTTGAGAAACTTGACCTCTTGGAATACGATATAAATTTTTCGATACGCCCTAGTGTACATGTCACAGCAAAATTTTTTGTTGGAATCGGAATGTCTTTTCATTTGTTCGTATATTCCCATATCTTTTTTTATTTACATTTGGTTTCTTTTGACATTTGGACCATGGTACTTTGGTGAGAAAAAAGAAAAAAATTGCCTTGCAAGAACCTTTTCCCTTTGAACAAAAATGTCTTCATTATTGTTCAATCGAAAAGTATTTAAAAAAATATACAGTTTTGTTTTTAATAATTTCCACAAAAAAAAACAATAAATTTTCTCTGAATTTTTTATTTAGGTTTTTAATTTATTAATAAACTAGGTATTTTTTGACCTAGTGAATTTACTATTATTCTAACTAGTTGGTTACACTGCAGGGGTATGACTTCAAAGACGTTGTTATGCCCTTTCCCGCCTATAAAAATAGCAAGTAAAATCCATGCAAAAACAAAATAAAAAAAAAACAAAAAATAATTACCAGTAAAATAACACTAAAAACTATATTGCTTATTGGCTAGAATAACTGTTTTTTGCTAAACGCTTTGTCAAGTTTTCTTGCCCCTTATAATATGACCAAAATTTCCTGCTTATACCAGCCCAATTTACTTTTCCATCTTTCTCTAACGCATAATTTTACCGAAAAAATATACCATCGCACAATAAATAAAAAAAAATCTGCATAAATAATTGAAAGCAATGTGTAACAAAGGAAAATTAATTTAATTTTTCCTGTTTCTCTGATAAGCATCAATAATTCACAATTAATATTTCAATCACGAAAAAGGATTTAATTTGCGATGAGCACAACGAACAACAAAAACAACAATCCAAGCGGGAGGTTGACAAGAACAACAAATCAAAGAAAAAAAAAAGGATCAGGCAACATAAATGAAGGCTGGACAGGTTTACAGGTGAGTAACGTGAAACCTTAACTCCACCAGCAACAACAAATGCACACTGCAGAGCACAGCTTAATAAAAAGGACAACACAGCAACAACATCGATAAGGACAGAAAACATTACAACAACAAAAACAATAGCCGTCAATTAAGAAAACATCATTATTCATGATCTGCAAAAGTTACAGCTTTTATCTCATTTAGCTATAAAGTATAAATTTTAATTAATTTGCAGCAGGAGCAACAACAGCAACAACAACAGCAGTAGCAGTAGCAGCAGCATCAGCTTTATCATCAAGCGGCGTTGACAGATAATTGATTTAAGTAATGTACATCCTCCAAAGGACACTCTTTCAACAATGTTTGGCATGTTATTAAAATTCTTCATGATGTATCATTATTTTACTGGCAGATAAAATCGTCACTCCAAGCAGGAAGGACTGAGACTAGAACTGGTAGAAGTCGATTTAAAAATTGAATTGTGTTAAAGCGTTTGGCATAAAATACTTCGTTTGTCAATAAACAGGTTTTGACCATTTTAACTAATTTCAACTAATTTAAACCAAATTTTTCACTATTTGAATTAGTATGGTTTTTTATTTTTGCAACAAAACAATTTAAATGAATTCCTAAAAGCAACCCAAATCTGTGGTTTTGTTTAAATAGCCTGGCTGCGTTGGACGGCACAGCCTTTTTCAGAGAAGCTCTGCTTGATATCCGATGAGCACGGTAAAACAAGCGGTACGAAATAATGTATATTAATTAAGCTTACCAACCCGCAAACAAAGTTTGTTTATTCGAGGGAGGTGGTGGTTTTTTAATAAATGAGCAATATAGCTTTGCGCCGAATTTTTTATCCCTTTGCGACCAGTGGTTAGGAAATCAAAATATATTTGTATTCACCAACCTCACTTTTAAGATTTCATAAATAAGTAAGAATATCTCAAAAAATTTTTTAAGCTCATTTCCACAAAACTAGATGATAATTAAAGAAATACAGTCTAAAAAAAAGTAGCCCATAAAAATTAACCCATATCCACTTATGAAACCTTTATGTTAATAAGTTCGTTTGCGCACTGGCAAATTTATTATTTTTAAACCTTTGGCCTCTGCATCCGTAATGCTACATTTCTTTTAGAATATTTTGGCACAATTCTTTATTATTTTCAACACATCAAAGCAATGTTGATTTTTGAAGCTAAATTTTTTTATCACCGTTTTAATTTGAAACTTAATGAAACGAAAATGACATAAAGTTACAAACAAACCACCGCTTAGTATGTACACAAACCAATTTCAAAGACATTTTAAGCGCTGCAGTAGCTGTTGAACTGCCAGACAAAGTAAGAGTCTGATTTTATGAAAATTTGTAAACGCCAATCGTAAATATAAACGGCAAACGCACTCAGCGTGTCTCCTCTTTGTGCGGTACCTTAAACAAATATATTAACAACGTGTTAAACATATATAATAAATTAAATATATTTAAAAACTAAAGAACCAAAATAGAAAGTAAAACCTTTGATTTGCATGTCTTTGTTTCCTATTCTTAGAAAACGATGTTTTATGAAAAAGTTGTTCTAAAAATTTAGAAGATATGTCAATGTTGTTTATGTCAAAATAGCAGAATTTTTTTTTAAATGTATTTGAAAAAAATTGCGATGATAAGAGGCATTTAAATAACAAAATTTACGTTAATTGAAAAGGGGCGAAAGAGGCATAGGCAAAACTAAGTGTGCCTGTATCTAGTCTGGTAAGCACACTATATGTGTACTAAAATAAAGTGAAATCCAACCACACGTTTTGATTTACATTAATGTCAAACAAACAAACAAAAAAAAAATTACTTTTAGTAATATAACGAAATTTTGAGACCTGACAATTTTGTAATAACTACAAAAACCACATTTTGGAAATAATAATTTGGCCAAAAAAAAACATCAGGTGTCCTTGATTTTTTTAATGGAAAAAACAGTCTAACAACTTTGGCACGTACCCTACAAGTTTTTGACATTTATGTTATGTCATATGAAAGATAGTCAGACATGCAATTTTTACTTGTTTATATTTTTACTGTTGAGTCATGGTTTTAATAAAAAATTTAATAGTATAAACCTTTTTTGAAAAAACGATCAAAAATATATACAGTGGCCAAACGCTACAGTTAAAATTATTTTTGCTAAATCTTTTGCTTGGACTTATGAATAAAAAAACATTAAAGCAAAATACAGTGATAAAAAAAACCTTTAACAGTATAATGACTTATGTTTATTTTGCATTACCTTTGAAACTACGTACACTAACCATCTTAATATATAAAAGGCAAGAACGCTCCTCCGTGTCCAATATCTCTCAAACTGTTCAGCCTGAAAGTATCCACATCTTACTACATAAAAGACAATCATGCTGCTCCACACACAGTATTTCTCAAACTGTAATTATTTTTTGACGGTAAAGTAATTTTACAAAGCACACTATTCTCAAAAATGTAAGTATGTACAGAAAATTTACTTGATACCTATCAGTGACAATATTTTGTTCTGACAATAGTACGTTTTTGATCTAACTACCTTCTTTTTTTCATTTTTTTATAAAAAAGTTATGACGAATTTAATGAAATGCTTTTGAGTCGATGCTATGAAGCATAGTTTATGAAATGCAACCCTGTGTTTGTAATGAGAGTAAAGAGAATGAGAGAGCAGCCAAACAGTAGGTGAAATCATGGCACAATTACTGACAAGGTAGTAGCGTAGACTAGCTGTTTTCTCACGAGCGGCGATGGGTAGTTGTCAAAATTAACTGTTCGTGCAATTAATCAAAGAAATGTGAAAAAATAAGCAACAACTTAAACATAGCTAGTCAATCGCAGCAAACTAAAAAAATTCCAATAAACTTCGCGAACAAATTTAATAAATCAAAGAAAAGTAAAAAATAAGCACATAGCTAGTCAACAGCAGTAAACTTCAACTTCTTTAGCTGTTTTTGACAACTACCAGTCGCCAAAAAACTGTCACGGCTACTTTGTCAAATATTTATACCATGGGTGAAATGAGCGTGAAGTGCAGCTAGTTATAGAGTTCTTTGAGCTGATGATTTTACTAAGCTACGCTTGTGCAATAGGACGCTCTCGATCTGTTGGATATTTATGTAAAGGATTGTTACAATCCGTGCTCTCATGCAATTATGTTAGACATTCACCTATTCTATCAGCCGCGAAACGACACCTGAGTTGCTACGAATATGAATGTTGCAAGGCCAGTTTGTTAAGTGATTGTGATTGTTACCAAACTCGACTTTTTGCACTTTTACACTTTCAATAATTTTTCAACACTGTATTTAGTATAAAATAAAATTTTTAAATATGCTTAATTTTATTTACTTTTCAAAAAGTTTCAACAAAAGTTGTGAAATCATCATTTATTTTATTTTATTTTATTTTTATTTATTTTTTTAAAATAAGTAAGCATAAGTACAATAAAAACAAAATTTTTAATAGTGCAATATAGTTAAACAGTAAGAAATAATAACAACCCAAATCAACTTAAGATGAAACAAAGCAAATTAATAATATTAATTAAAAGTGTTATACACATTTAGAAAAAAAAACTTATTATAAAATTAACACAATATTTAAATGAAAAGGGGTTCTTAAAGAGTAAATGAAAAATAAAACAGAATTATAAGAAAAAGGAGTAGAAAATAAAAAATCTAAGGAGCAGAAAAGAAGGATAATACTGATTGCCTAAAAGTGGCTCTCCCACTGACCTCCCTAAGACTTCGTGGCAGACCATTCCACAACCTAATGGCATTGATGAAAAACATGTGGGAACTGTTTAGCGAAAAATGCCTAAGAACTATCAGGATATGGCTTCTTCTAGACGTACCAAACTGGAGTTTATCATACAAATACCTTGGTGTTTTATTATAGATTGACTTATGTAGATAAATGCAGTTTCTCGCCTTGAGATAAGCAATTATATCACAACCGAGTATTGCATTTCGGAAACTGGAAAGACGATCATATTTTTGAAGACCATAAACATAACGCGTGGTATAATTAAACGCAATCTAAAGTTTTAACTAGGACGAGGAATCCAGTTTACTATACACTATTTCAAAAAAAGATATAACAGGTAAGACAAGTTGAATTACCAATTTACGTTGATATTAGAACTGGAGTTACACTTTCAGATAATCTTAGGTTACAAAACACTATTAACATGGTCAACACATGACAGAGAAGAATTTAAATGGAAGCCTAGAGTCACAATTTTCGGCACAACAATGAGCTTATTTGATCCAATAAACAAACCAGGAACATCATTTAAACAAGACTTAACCTTACAAACAGGGAGAACATATGAATTGGAAGAATTTAGTAAAAGATCATTGTTTCTAGCCCATCCAAGGTCCTCCCAACCTGCATCCAAGGTCATCAATGAGACCAGTTCTACGTGAAAGATATTGGGGGTTGGAATTAGTTTTAAAGGTTTTCTAAGAGATGGCGTAACTATCAATAGATCGCATCGGGCACACCTGTGACTATATTCATTTCAAAGCACATTGTCTAAGCTTCATTTTTCAGTATGTGTCATTCCACTGAAGTGTAAACAACATATATTTTTTTCTCTGTGAACATGTCGACTTTCGTTCCAACAAAACGCAATTTGCGGAAAGGTTTACTTTTGTGCTTCCATTTGAAGAAAAAAGCGGTCGAAGCACAACGCACGCTTACTGACGCTTACGGGGACTATGCTCCATCGATTTCTACTTGTGAGTACTGGTTCCGTCGGTTTAAAAGTGGTGATTTTGATACGGAAGACAAAGAGCGTCCGGGCCATCCGAAAAAGTTTGAAGATGAGGAATTGGAGGCTTTGCTCGATGAAGACCCGTGTCAAACCCATCAAGAATTGTCAGAATCATTGGGAGTCGACTTATCAATGGTCGGCAAACGCTTGAAGGCCATGGGAATGATTCAAAAGCAAGGAAATTGGGTGCCGTACCAGTTGAAGCCGAGAGACGTTGAACGGCGATTTTGCATGTGCGAACAACTGCTTCAACGGCATAAAAGGAAGAGTTTTTTGCATCGTATTGTCACTGGCGATGAAAAGTGGATCCATTACGATAATCCTAAGTGAAAAAAATCGTGGGGACCACCCGGCCATGCATCAACATCGAGGGCCAAGCCGAATATTCATAGCGCCAAGCTTATGCTGTGTATTTGGTGGGGTCAGAAGGGTGTCGTGTACTATGAGCTGCTAAAACCTAACGAAACCATCACTGGGGAACGCTACCAACAACAATTGATGCAATTGAGCCGAGCATTAAAGGTTAAACGGCCGGAATATGCCAAAAGACACGACAAAGTGGTTTTTCAACATGACAACGCACGGCCACATGTTGCAAGAACCGTCAAGGAAACGTTGGAGGCGCTGAATTGGGATGTGCTACCCCACCCGCCTTATAGCCCAGACATAGCCCCTTCCGACTACCACCTATTCAGATCGATGACGCATGGCTTGGCTGAGCAGCGCTCCACTTCTTACGAGGATACCAAAAAATGGGTCGATTCGTGGATTGCCTCAAAAGACGAATCGTTCTTCCGGCGCGGAATCCATATGCTGCCAGAAAGACGGGAAAATGTTGTAGCTAACGATGGACAATACTTTGAATAATATACATTGTACCGTTGTTTCTAAATAAATGCTCAAAAACCGAAAAAAAAACTTTAAAATTAATTCCAACCCCCAATACAATTGGACATCATGAGCGCATGCGTGAACAAAATGATTACAAACAAAAAAAAATGTTATTTAAAAACATAGAAAACAGAAGGGGGCCAAGTATAGAACCCTAAAGAACACCATATAAGACGGTTTTGTAAACTGACGACAATCGACCAATTTTGACTTTTTGAAGCCTATTGCACAAGTAGCTGGACATTAAATTAACCGAACCGCACCTTCACCGAAACCGAACAATGACCTAAGCTTACTACAAAAAATATAATGATTAACTTTATCAAACGCTTTCGAGAAATCTAACAAGCACAAAAGCATCATAGACCCAGCATCATAATGTGGCCGTATATCATCAATTATCTTAACAATTGCAGACTAACAACTATGCCCGGCACGAAAACCAGATTGAAAAGGAGATAAAAGGTTATTATTGACTAAGTGGTTTGTTATTTGATGAGCCATAAGTTTTTCACAAATTTTTGCTAACGGTGAAAGGATGCTTATAGGTCTAAAATCATTGGGACAAGATGGATTTTGCTTCTTTGCTATTGGAAGAACAATGGCTACTTTCCATACATCAGGGAACGTTGACGACAAGAAACATGAATTAGTAATGTTAGCTAGAGGGCTTATAATATGGGGCAGTAAGATTGTAATAAATTTTATGGGAATACCATCAGCAGCCATTGCATTTGATTTAATTTGCGACACTCATTTACCTACATCAAATTCAACCACTGGGGAAAAATTAAAGGATTGACACAAGAGAGGATTTAGAGAAGTCAAAGTATTACTATTAGCTGAAGCTGAAGCAGCATTATCAGCAAAAAAACAGTTTAAAACTTCAGGACCTAGATGACTTTCAACTTAAGGTTTGTCCCATACCCCAAGGCTTTTGATATTATTCCATAGTACTTTACTTGGAAGAGAGAGCTTAAGTTTGTTAGAGTAGAAACGCATTTTATCTTGTCTAGTAACAAAGACGGCTTCGCTCCCCGCCATTCTATAGGCTTCCCAGTTTGCTTCTGAAGGATTTAGCCGTCAAGTAGTACATAATTTATTTCTTTTCTTAATGACAGACAGGACATGCTGGGAAAACCATGGAAGCGACATATCTTTTATACTACTACTACGTATAGGAACATGTTTTCCAAACAGAAACTTAATAGGTTCTTAAAGGGAATTAAGCTTATCATTAACCCTAGTGAGATAACGTTATTTTCTACCTCTCAAAAGATAAGGATACGTCTGAATGACGTATTTCCTTTTTGTGTCATTTAAGGATGTAATAAAAATAAATACTACTAAGTTTTTATTGAGATCATTTATTTCATTGATTTTTAGTCAAATAAAGTATATATAAACATGCAATAATATAAAACATAAAACAAATAGTAAAATTAATTTTGTTTTACAAAAAATAATAAAAATTAGACAGTCTTTACATAAGAACACAAATTGAGTTCTTAAATCTGAATTAATTAAAAATGTTCGACTTCATTTGTGTCATTTAAGGATGTAATAAAAATAAATACTACTAAGTTTTTATTGAGATCATTTATTTCATTGATTTTTAGTCAAATAAAGTATATATAAACATGCAGTAATATAAAACATAAAACAAATAGTAAAATTAATTTTGTTTTACAAAAAATAATAAAAATTAGACAGTCTTTACATAAGAACACAAATTGAGTTCTTAAATCTGAATTAATTAAAAATGTTCGACTTCATTTGCACAAAAATGCATCAAATAATGATTTAAAACAAAAAAAAAACTAAAATCGAGCAAGTTTATATGCAAGTATTGCAAACTTGATTTTGGTGATCTTAACACAGAGGTGTTTTACATACGACGCATACCTTTTTTGACATGGGTCCTATTTTAGACTGACAGAAAGGACAGTATTTTATTTTTTATGTTTTGGCTGATCTGCACTACCTTCACGAATGTGAATGTTGCTTCGCAAAGTTCTTGACAATGAAGTAATTTTAAGTCTTTTTTCATCCAGGGTATTCTTAACGATGACGAAAGCACCTTCTGATAATATTTACGCCGTAAAGGCTTTTTATTGATACTTATCATGTTATGCTGATATATGATAGCTGTTCCAATAGACTAGTTATTTGTGAATCATCTAATCTACATGTAGATGACATGTTTTCAATAAATAAAAATTAAAAACAAGATTAAAACACTAATATAGTGAAACGAAACACAAAAAGGTGCTAATAAAAAATGTATACAATATGCAATTAAGAAACCAAAAAGTAACAAAAGATAATGCTACGTCTTTTTGACGTACGTTATGATCATAACTCAGAAAAAAGCAAACTCACCTCAAACAAACAATCACCAATAAAGAGCTGCAGCTACTGACTGAGTAAACTAAGCGTGTGAAGTTGCTCTGAAAACAAATGAAAGACTAAGAGCGTAACAGAAAAAATGAATACGTCATTTCGACGTGCGTTATCCTACTAGGGTTAAAGTTGTGTTGAAGCCAACAGTCATTAATCGATAGCAAAGACACATCACGGAAGAGAGACGGATAATCACATCACGGAGAGTCGATAAGAAAAAGTATTTGGTAGAACTAAACGAGACGAATTGACATTTAACGTGCAAAAAATCAAGTCATGATCAGAGACAAAGCACAATTGATTGAAAAGAGAGACCACAGACGGATCAGAAACAATAAAAAAGTCAAGAAGACTAGGAGTGGTATTATTAGAGAAGCGAGTAGGCATAAAATCATTTACAGCAGACAATTATAACGATGATATGTTGTTTTGCAATAATTATTTAGGCAGTTCGTTAGAAAGCATATTTATGTTAAAGTCACCACACATAACAATTAAGTCATAATCAAGAATACTATTTGATAATACAGAAAACAAAGGCTCAACAGAGAAACATTCATTAGGAATATACACACACGAAACAAGAAATTTATTATTGTTTTCTTTAACACATATATTAAGAAATTCAATACCTGATCCACTAGAACGACTGACAACTTTTGCATTAAGCTCGTTTTTGCAGTACATTGTAACTCCCCCTCCCTTTTTGTCATACCGGTCGTTTCTAAAAAGTTTATAACTAAGAATATCACAAGATTTATCGCTAATATCGCTACATAGCCAAGTTTCCGAAATGCAAATAATGTCAACTAAAATTTTTTTAAAACAAATGAAAAAAAAACAAAAAAGGTACATTTCATGAAGCCAAAAAAAAAAACTTGTACACTGCAGAAATTAAAAAAAGAGAGATTTTAAGTCAATATATTTTAAAACTAGTATTTTGTGTGTGGCCCTAAGCAATTATAACGGCGTGCACCTTTTTTGGCACTGATAGAGACAAAGTTTGTGTGATAAAAGGGCTAATTGACGCCCATGTGTTTTGTAGATCTTTTATGTTTTTAACGGTTTTTTCTCTTAGTTTTTTTTTTCATAACGCCCCCACAAATGTTCGATTAAGTTTAAGTCGGGACTTTGGGCTTATGGATAATCATTGTTTTACAGTTGTACAGCAGATATTCTTCAATCACAAGTGAGGAATGCTTTGGACCGTTGTCGTGTACGAAGCTTTAATTGTCGACGATTTCTAATTTTGCAAATGTTTGTCGCAAATTGTTCTTTCAAATGTTTAAATAATAAAATTTCTTCATCGCGTCTTCAACAAACTGAAATTTTCCAACCCCATAAGCTTCCATTGCACCCAAAATTATAACACTGCCGCTGCCGTGTTTGACAGTTTTATTAACATCTTTAGGGTTCAATGATTTACCCATCTGTGACGGTGTTTTTTTCTATTGGCTGAGGTCAGCTCAGCCGTGCCAGGGTCAAATGAAAGGACCACAAAATTTCACAGAAATAAGAAAAACAGCGCAGTTTCCCAGTTAAATTCAACTACTTTATTTATAACTTCGACTTAATATCAACTTATTATACTTATTGTAGTGCAGTGTCGTGTGGGTTGGAGTGAGTGTTCGTCGATGACGGTTGAAGGTTACTGTTGGTAGTCGAGAGAGAGAGGGTTTTAGTGGATCGGTATCGGTGAACGGTAATCATTAATCGCTGTCGTTAATCGCTGTCGGCAATCGGTGTCGGTAATCGGTGATCAACAGGAAGGCTGAAAATAGCGCTTAAAGGAATGCTCACTTAATATTCGAAACTAAAGATAATAAATAGCAAAGAGGATAGGCAGAGGTCTTGGTAGATGAGTCCAAATGAGGACCCTCCAGGATCTGGCCTATTTATAAGATTCAAGTAACAAAACCAAGAGAATGATAAAAGGGTGCCGCCTCTGGTGGATGCGAACCAGAACTGGTTTGCTCCAGAGGAAGAAGGCACGTGAAAAATAAAAGTGTGCGGCCCCTGGTAGATGCTAACCAGAATTGGTTTGCTCCAGAGGAAGAAGGCACGCGAAACGTAAAAGTGTGCCGCCCCTGGTAGATGCGAACCAGAATTGGTTTGCTCCAGAGGAAGAAGGCACGCGAAAAGTAAAAGTGTGCCACCCCTGGTAGATGCGAACCAGAATTGGTTTGCTCCAGAGGAAGAAGGCACGCGAAAATTAACAGTGTGCCGCCTCTGGTAGATGCTAACCAGAAGTGGGTTGCTCCAGAGGAAGAAGGCACGCAAAAATAAAAAAATGTGCCGCCTCTGGAAGATGCTAACCAGAAGTGGTTTGCTCCAGAGGAAGAAGGCACGCAAAAATAAAAAGTGTGCCGACTCTGGTAGATGCGAATCAGCAGTGATTCGCTCCAGAGTACGACACTAAAAAAAATCAAAAAAAGTGTGCCGACTCTGGTAGATGCGAACCAGAGATGATTTGCTCCAGAGTTCTGCGCACAGAACCGGAGTCCAACTCCTTGAGCTTACCTAAGAGGAATGCTGACTTGGTTGGTTTTGTGCCGCCCTTTTATATTATGTGGTGTGAAAACCAGTTAGGAATTATATGTTTGCCGTGTGTATTTGAAGCTACTCTTTTGTGTTATTTTGTCATAAGTAAGTATGTGTGTTTGTGTGTCGTCGGTTTGTTTTATGGTGTCATGAATATGTATGTAGCGTGTGTCTGTATGAATGGTTTAGGGGCGGGTGCAGTAGTAAGGCATTTGTTGTCGCTGTTATTTTGTCATAAGTAAGTATTGTGTGTTGGCTCAAGTTATAATAAAACAATTACTTAAATAAGTTTAAAGATAATAATGAATTGTATTTGTAATGTTTGTAACGTCATGTTACAGTTGATAATGATAATTACACATAATGAGAATTATATTGTTTAAGTTATAATATAACAATTATTTAAGTTATTTTAAAGATAATAATGAATTGTATTTGTAATGTTTGTAACGTCATGTTACACATCTTTATCCAATAAAAACATCGTCCATTCGATGCAAATATGTTGAATTTTGACTAATCTGTTAATTAACCTTACTTCCAAAACCCTACTCGCTTCCTGGCACACTCTTTTGCTACTCCAGCATCTTTTTTATAGTATTTGCTAACAACAGTGGCTTGTTTCATTGTGTATATTCTCTTAAGCCTTCCGAATGCAAAAAAATTTCGTACTGATTGTTGGTGTACAGTGTTTACACAAGTTTTGCTCTATTTCCCCTTCGGATATTTAGAAATATTCGTAAATTATTCTATTTTTCAAAACCCATTTTGATTCGTCTCAAAAAATTTTTTTTTAATTTATAGTTTTGCTGACTTTCCTTTTCTTTCCTCAGCCATACAAATGTTCGTTGAAACCGTAAATTCTTACAAGCGATATCTCAAATTTAAAAATGATTTTGAGACGAATAAAAATGGGGTTTGAAGGCAATAAATGTTACTTTTAGATGATTCGTAAAAAGTTCGATCCATCGCTTAAATATGCCCTAACGTATATGCCAAGGGTGTTTTTTTATAGAGTAATACAAGTTTAAATCGTAATAAAACATAGTAATATATTTTCAATATCAATGAAACCAAATTGGGCTTTATTGGATAGAAAATTTTATGACATTAATGTTTAAATATGATTTCGGCCATGTGGGCGCCAAGGCTGGCGCGTACAAGGCGCAATCTGGAACACCAATTTTCACAAACTTTTTGCAGCATTTGCGGCCGTATCTCGCCGATAACTCTTCGAATATTGATTTCCAGGTGTTCAATTGTTTGTAGTTTATCGACGTAAATAAGTGACTTTACATAACCCCAAAGAAAATAATCCAATGGGGTTAAATCACACGATCTTGGGGCCAATTAATTGGGTCATTTCGTGAAATTATTTTTTCGTCGAAAGTTTCCTTGAGTAAATCAATTGTAGCGCCCGCTGTGTGGCATGTGGCTCCGTCCTGTTGGAATCACATATCAGCAAGATTAATGCCAGCTAATTGAGGTTCGAAAAAACTTCGAATCATGTTCCTAGACCATCATCGTTTTTGAAGACATATGGGCCAATGACTCTGCCAGCCCATAAAGTGCACCAAACAGTAATTTTCTGTGGATGTAATGGTGTTTCGACCTACCCATTCAACCAAAAATGGGCTTCATCGGAAAATAAAATTTTCCATGGAAATTCAAAATCAAAATCAATTTGTGCTTCAGCCCATTTGCCGAATTGGCGGCGCATACGATGGTCGTTTGGCTATAATTCCTGCACAAGTTGAATCTTGAAAGGTTTTAGGCCAAGATCTTTTCGTAAAATCTTCCATAAAGTGGAAGGACACAACCCCAGTTGCTGAGAACGGCGACGAATTGATTGATTAGGATCATCTTCAATGCTTTCCTGTACAGTGGCTACAGATTCTTCAGTGCGCACTGTTCGGCATCTCACGGGATGCACATTATCAGTAACAGTAAATGTGGTCCGAAAACGATCTATTGTTCTTCGAATTAGCAGCTCTGAAGGACGATTATGTACGCCATAAAATGGATGAAGTGCACGATAAGTTTGACGAACAGAACCATTATTTTGATTAAAAATTTTCACAATTTGCACGCGTGTTCTGGTGTAAGTTGATCTATGATGAAACTTCAAAGCAAATTTAACAAAAAACAACTATCAGCTGTTAAATGGGTGGTAAAATAAAGCAGTGATGCCTACTCAAAGTTGTATCACTTTATAAAAAACACCCTTTATAACCGAAAACAGAATTTTTGCATTTTTCAGTTAAGAATATCTCAATAACCAAACAAATCTGATATCAAATTCGGATTAAGACAACGTGGCTACACAACAGAGTTCTAAATATTATTTGTCCTTACTGTTTCTAGTGCATTAATAACACATTTTTAAACTGAACGCAGACTTTTTGGTTGCTATGAGGAGAAAAAAATCTCAATTTTTGTTTTTGCTTTTTAAACTTAAGAATGTTAAGAAGAAATACATGAATAAAAAATTTAGATGAATTATATATTTACATTGTGTTTTATTTACCTAATCAAGTTAATTAGGTGAACGCAGACTTTTTGGGCTATGTGTACGAACTGCTTGCAAGAAAATAATTTAATTTTTTATTAAATTGTCAATTTTGAGACAAAACCATTGATCGTAGATGCATGTCACCTTAGACTTTTAGTTGGAATCGGGAAGGTCTTTAATATGTTCATAAGTAAATTTCAGACATATTTTACTGTAAGGGAAGAAATGGGAAAGTGCGTCGAATTTTACAAAAAATTGCGAATTAAGCCAGTTTCTCAGTCAATTACTTCTTCCCTATTAAAAAAATCAAAATTTTGAGTATAAATGAACCATTTATGATCAGTTATGATTCGAATAGTAAAAATTTCACATAAATTCGTTCAGCAGTTTTTGAGTTTACCGACAGCCACAAACATGCTAACTGTTTAAAAGTTTCAATATTATATAATAGTTTAGATTATCTTTTGTATATTTCTTTGATTTAATTTAATTTACGAGTTTTTCATAAACCATAATATTGTTTGACTATTGCCTTTGATGTAGCAGTAACAAAAGTGAATCGAGGTTTGTCTGTTTGCTGGGGAGTGAATCATACACATGCTCTTACTTAGTTTACTAGATATCAGGGTTCAGAATATTCACAAACCTTCACTCACAAACATTTGCTTGAAGCACACAACACACAATTTTATTTTCATTTCATTTTTGTGTGTAACGTAGTTATCGTGTTGTTGATCATCTAACATGAATTCTTCGTTGTAATATTTGCTTGTGCGTCACAAACTCAAACAATGGCCGCATTTCGATTTTGACAAAGGCCTGAATTCTCCAACATGAACATTTTGATGCAAACATAAGTGTAAAACTGAAACAGAGAATTGTTGAGATCGATCATTGTTTGAGTTTGTGACGCACAAGCAAATATTAAAACGAAGAATTCATGTTGGATGATCAACAACACGATAACTACGTTACACACAAAAATGAAATGAAAATAAAATTGTGTGTTGTGTGCTTCAAATAGTGTTTATTTACATTTATGTTGGAGATTTCTGTTACATGAGTGAACATTTCTGAACCCTGCTAGATATTGTCATTGAATTTCATAAATTTATCAATAAAACTGCGTTAAAGCTACGCTTCTGTCGAGTGTCAAAATTGACTTACATTTTTTTTTTTCCTTCTTTCAAAGAAACCTTGAATTTTGTCTGTATTGTCTAAATTAGAAATTTTTGACTATGTCGAAAGCTGGCTTAAGATATGATTTAGTTATTAAGACTAAATCCTTACTAGTTATTGCAATAGCTTAAATAGAAGTTATACCTACCAAAAGCATTGAACTTTATAACTGCTTTGACTCAATATATGCGAACTTAACGTGCTACAGTTTTACTTGGTAATATTTGTCAAATTTTGTTTAAGTGTTTCCAATTTAATATATTTAGTTAATGAAACCAATTTATTTTTTCGGTGTAAGACAATATCGGCAGTTTCAATTCAAAACTTAATGCTACCTACAAAAATGTTATGAAGAAAATAAAGACAACACAAAACAAAAACGAATTAAAATATTTTTATTTTATGATCTGAAAACAAAATAAAGATCCAAGAAATGAAAAACCTGCTTCAGTGCAAACAAAGAAAATTAAATGAAAAACGGAACAAACGCGAGCGACTGAAAAGAAAGAGGAAAAGTAAAAGGAATACACAGTTTAAAGAAAAATATAATCCAAGAAAAATGCTAGGCTGCAGTTAAATTATGACGTGCAAAAAGAAATTGCTGTCAGTAACAGCAGAAGAAAGAGCAGAAGAAGTATAAAATGAAGAATAAAAACAAGATATTAGTAGAAGCAGCAGCAGCAACAGCAAAGCCGGAAATAAAGTAAAGCATTTTATGCAAATCGTGAACGACTAATGACGTCGTTTCCGTTTTAAATCATGGTCTTAGAATAGCGCACTCTGCAACTTGGCTCTGCCAAAGTGCGACGATAAACGACGATGAAGATATTCAACCTGAAGATAAAAAAATATAGCAACTTGGAGCAACTATTTTTCATAGTATTTCTAAGGATATTGAAGGAAATTTGCACTAAAAATTTATTTCTTTTCATTCTGCTTCTTTTAATTTCATTTTTTCTTCTTAGTCTTCTTCTTTAACCACAACTTAATGCTGAGTAAAATTCTTCAGTGAAATTCAATTCAGTGAAATCTTTGATTGCTTTAGCGATTTCTATGAGAAAGTTTATGCGTTTAAATGTATATTTTTGTTTTCACTTTTAACGTAATTTAAGTAATGCAATAAAATATCTGTTATTGCTTGAGCTACAAAAGAAAAAAAAAAAAAGAAGAACAAATAAATAAATCGTTTAAAGTAGCATTAAATTTTGAATGCAGCCATTTTGAATAACTGCTAATTTGGGATACTGCACACACCTGTGCATTGAGATTCTACATAAAAAATAATAAATAAAAATAAAAAATTTACTCTTCTCTGCACTTCTCGCCTCAAACAATCAAATAACAAAATGCTGCATTTCTTTACAATTTTGCAACAGTTTTTGTGGTTATTCTGCCATTTGCACTAGCTTTCTCAGGGCACCACCTGCTTTCGACTGCATTGCATGATAAAGTCTATAAATATTTATAACGTTGAAATTTAAAAATGTCATTCCATTTACTTTAGCAGCATTCGACAGCATTAGTTGACAGCATCCTGTGGTTGTTGTTGTTCGTTTTGTTGCAGAATTGCACAGTTGATGCAAATGCCTAGTATAACATGTAAATGGATCGGTGTGAGGACGCACATGTGACAATTTACCAATTTTTTTTTTTTTTGCTGAATTTTAATTACATCAATGAATTCTAAAGATTTTTTCACAGTCACACAGTCACACAGTCACAGTCAAATAACATTGCCCAGCTCTTTCTGTTTCCCGACCACTATTGTAAAAAAAGAATAATACATCATGCAATTTTAAAGTGAAAATTAAATAATTGAAGGGCTGAGTGCAAGAATTTTATCAGCCACAATATCAAACTTTCGATATAAACGCCCTTGAAATTCAAAAAAATGTAGAAAATAGGATATTCATGTTATCTTTCTCTAAATACTTGTACTTAATGTTTAAGAAAGAAAGTCTATGATCACATATCCGTCAATAGATGACAAGAGGAGAGCGAAAACCAGTACTTTTTAAAAAATGTGGCTTATCACGTTACTGCATTAATTTTAAAAGCGTTATTTATTTTTGTTAACAGCAAATAAAAAAATAATAAAATTCTACTTTTTTAGCTCCACTCCAAAGCATTGCATCCATAATTGTGAATTGAATATATAAAATTTAGGATATTGTGTTAAATTTTTTGTTCTCCGCCTTTTTTACTTATTCGGTGTACTTTTTTTTGTCCATTCAATGGTTTATTTGCAAGTTTTTTCTTTTTTAAAATATTTATTTAATTTCATTTCATTTCATTTATTTTAATCTATGGACAGATTAACAGAATATAAATAAAAATAAAGTACGAAAAAGTATTCACTGTTATTAATTAAAAGGAATTAATTCACTTAATTAAACTTTTTAATTATATACTTAGCTTGATTTAGATTAATTTACATTATGAAGAAATAAGACTAAAATACATTGACTAAATAAAGAGTTTAGATAGAGTTTAAAAAAGATTTAATTTGGTATTTAGAAATAAAAAAATCTAAATTATAATTAGAATTTATGGAATTAAATAAATACAAAGCTCGATATATAGGGGCATTAACTGCATTATTAGATCGACAAATTTCCAAGTAAAACGGATAATAATTTCTGAGAGCTCTCGTAGGAGTATTGAAATCAATCATTTCCAATAGCGCAGGGCAATCAACGAAACCAGTAATGACATCAAACACAAAAAGCAATGACAAAATAGATCTTCTTTTCTCCAGAGGTTTTAAACCTATTCAGAAACACCGGGAATTATACAAGGGAGGTACACCGTCTGTATTAAAGGAACGCAAGGCAAACCTTGCAAAAGCTGTCTTCACTTTATCAAGCCGTAAACTATGAGCCTAGTAAAATGGGGTCCAAATAATCGCTGCATATTCTAACCTGGAGCGTACAAGAGAATTAAACAGAGCTTTAAAAGTATACGGATCCAGAAGGCATGCACTATTGCAACGAATGAACACCAGCATAGCGTAAGCTTCTGGAATAATGAAGTCAAGATGAGAAATAAAAGTAAATTTACTATCAACAACTACATCTAAATCTTTGAATTGAGAAACGGAAGTTAATAAGGAATTGGAAATATAATAAGCGGATGGACAAATTGCATCAGATTTAGAAAAAGTCATAGAAACACATTTACTAAGGTTTAACAAAAGACCATTGTTAGAGTAAAGTGTCATTCATATTACTTTTTTTAAAGAGAATCTTTATATCATCGGCGTAGAGTAGAAATCTACAATGAAAACGAATTGAGGCAATGTCATTAATAAATAACAAAAAAAGTAATGGCCCTAAGATACTTCCTTGCGGAACACCAGAAGTTGCATAAAAAGAGTAAGATTTGACGTTATCAAACGCCAATACGCATTGTCTATCTGCATTGTCTTAGAAAAATCCATATAAATAGTGTCTACCTGACACCCTTGACTAAATGCTAAAATACAATATTCCGAAAACAACACTAAGTTTGTCGTCGTAGAACGACCAGGTACACAACCATGTTGGTAAGAAGAAATAAATTTTTTACTATAAAGAACATTTTGTCTTTTATTATCGACTCAAAGACCTTAGATATAGTTGTAAGTTTAGAAATTGGTCTGTAGTTCACTATATTATTTTTACAACCAGCCTTATGGATTGGAGTAATGAACGACTTTTTCCAACTATCAATTAAAGAACCTAAGGATAAAGAATTATTTAATAAAGCTCCCACATCAATTACAGACTGAAAATCATCTAAACAGGCAAAGTTATTAATATGATTAGGCGTTTCATAATTCGATTGAAAAAAATCAGCAAAGAGATTTGCAATACCCACGGCATTGTTAGATGTTATATCATTAAAAAACATAGTAGATTAAATACTAGACGAACCCCTTTTAGATTTAATAAAATGCCAAAAGGCTTTAGGGTTAGATTTGATATTTGTTTCGAATTTAGCAATAAATTGTCTATATAAGAATTTGTTTAAAAAATTAAACTCCCTCATATAATGCCTGTACTTGAGAAAAAAATGGATTTAGGTTAGTTAATAAAAATTTTTAAAAAAATTAATTACGAAGATTTTTTAATTTTTTTAAGCCGGGAGAGTACCAGGGTACTTTACTTACTCGCTTCTTCATCCTTGGAATAGGTTTATTATTACACATCGAGGAGATGAGAAACTTAAAAATATCAAAACACTCCGAAGTATTAGAAAGATTAAATTCACGAATCCAGTCAATGCGACTTAGAGCATTGTTTAAAGTATCAAAATTACACGCATTGAAATTAAAGTAAGCAGCAGTTTCATTATTAACCGCACAACTCAGGTATTTGTAAATAGTAACTTGAATATCAAGAGGAATATGATGGGCACTAACTGCAGATATTGGAAATTTAGATTCAAGAACATTAAAGTTTATGTCATTTGAAATAAAAACTAAATCTAATAAGCGATTTAAAAGATTTAAATAATTATTTATCTGTATAAACAAAGTTCAAAAGGATTTCTAGGAGGAATGTATGAGACACACACGTAGAGCCAATCAATATGCATATTTGATCATACTTATGCATATCGGTCATTCCATGTTAAATCGGACGCTTTTGTCCAAAAACTAATTTTGACGATTCCCATTTTTTTTTTAAATTTTGCACGTCGATAGAACATTAAAAACAAAAAATATTTGCATACTTTTTTACAATTTTTATTTTTTTTTTGCAATTATACACAGTGAAAAATTAAAGAAAAACAAAAATTGTCATTTGGACATATACTCAAACAACTATATCTTCTAAACCGTAAGTCCTACAAGAATATTGTGGTCTCCTTTTTTACGAACACTTTCGAGAAAAATTTTAAATTTTTTGACCACTAAAAATTTCATTCCACTTTTTCAAGGTCAGCACCACTATTTTTTTGGAACTTTGAAAACATTATCGTATTGAGACATTCATTCTTAATGCATTCTCAAAATTTGATGTTGGAGAATCAATGTTTACTATTTTTAACGAAATTTTCAAAAACTGACTACACAATTTTTAAGTACAAAATACTTGAATTTTTAATTAAAAATTTAATTTTTAATATTTTTTTACTGAACTAGGTAGATATCGTCGCTGCGCCAGAAAAAACAGTTATATGTTTTTCAGTAACTTTTCAGGAGAGCAAAAAACAAATTTGTTTCAGAGCATTTCTGGTACTGCGAGCAATAACTGTTTTTGATCACTTCTAAATCATAAGAGTTATAAAAAACTGCAAATGCAGAAATGTGGGTAATATATAGTGTAAACAAAAGATGCTATAAAAAAAATTTACAAAAATCACATTACTGGTTTTTCTGGCGCAGCGACGATACGTAAAATCAATCAAATTTAAAAATTTTATCAACTCGTTAAATTATACAATTTCTTTGAAGAGACTCTATTTTTGAAATTTGCTAACAATTTGTTGGTTGTAATTCCATGATGTATACCTTTATTAATACTAAATTATATAAAATTTTTTAACATTTTATGTATAACTTTTTTTGTTCTTCTAAACTTCAACAATAGTTGAAAAAGATGATGTGGATGTAATGCGCTTAAGTTATGATGTAATTTGGGAATGCTTAAAGCACGACACAGTAGCAGTTCTTTTATTCCAGCGTGGCTTAATTAATTTCCTGCGAAAAAAGTGAGAGAAGCAAACAAAATATTTAACTTCTCAGATGGAGCAGGCATACAATACAAGAACAAAAAAATTTTATAAATCTATGCAAGCACAAAGTCGATTTCAATATTCCCGCAGAATGGCAATTTTTCGCAACATCGTACGGCAAAGAGTCATGCCGGATGGTTTGGCAGGAACAGTAAAAAGATTTGCAGCAAAGGCTAGTCTGCATACATTAATAATCCGACAAATACTCCTGTAGTATTTTATAATTGGGTTTCAAACAGCATGACAAGTATTGAATCGGAATATTTTTCATCAACTCAGAAAAACAATCTTTCAAAAAGCGATTCGAAAAAGCAAAAATTATACGCGGGACTTTAACCCACCATTCCTTTATATCACGTGGCTAAGGACAAATTGATATGCGTATTACATCCACATCATCTTTTCAACTATTGTTAAAGTTTACAAGAACAAAACAAAAAGCATAAATAAAGTGTTAAAACAATTTTACATAATTTAGTATTAACATAAAGATGCATCACGGAATAACAACCAAGAAATATTTTAGCGAATTTCAAAAATAGGGTCTCTTCAATGAAATGGTATAATTTAACGAGTTGATAAAATTTTTAAATTTGATTGATTTTACATATGGTCACTGCGCTGGAAAAACCAGTTATGTGATTTTTGTAAATTTTTTTTATAGCATCTTTTGTTTACACTATCTATTACCCACATTTCTGCATTTGTAGTTTTTTATAACTCTTATGATTTAGAAGTGATCAAAAACAGTTATTGCTCGCAGTTCCAGAAATGCTCTGAAACAAATTTGTTTTTTGCTCTCCTGAAAAGTTACTTAAAAACATATAACTGTTTTTTCTGGCGCAGCGACGATATCTACCTAGTTTAGTAAAATAATACTAAAAATTCCATTTTTAATTAAAAATTCAAGTATTTTGTACTTAAAAATTAATTAAAAATTCAAGTATTTTGTACTTAAAAATTGTGTAGTCAGTTTTTGAAAATTTCGTTAAAAATAGTAAACATTGATTCTCCAACATCAAATTTTGAGAATGCATTAAGAATGAATGTCTCAATACGATAATGTTTTCAAAGTGCCAAAAAAATAGTGGTGCTGACCTTGAAAAAGTGGAATGAAATTTTTAGTGGTCAAAAAATTTAAAATTTTTCTCGAAAGTGTTCGTAAAAAAGGAAACCACAATAAAGAGGAATTCAAGATCTTTAAAATATGTCCTAAATTTTTTTCATGTAGGACTAACGGTTTAGAAGATATAGTTGTTTGAGTACATGTAAAAATGACAATTTTTGTTTTTCTTTATAATTTTTCACTGTGTATAACTGCAAAAAAAAAAAATTGAAAATTATAAAAAAATATGCAAATATTTTTCTTTTTTAAAGTACTATCCACGTTCAAAGTACCAAATTTTTACAGAAATGTGAGTTTCGAAAAGCGTCCGATTTGACATGGAATGACCGATATTTGATTGCTTTATAAATATCGGATTGCTTTATAAAAATTCATAGCGTATTTTCTGCTTTAAAGCGAAATGAGTAAACATCAGAAAAATTGATTTTGCTCATATCGGTGGTAGTGGAATTTTTGTTAATTCCGTTCGCAATAGACCCGAAATAAAACTGCCTGTTTTATAAGTATGGCTACAAATTAAGCTTTTTTATTTGCTTCTCATAATATTCTTAATTTATGAAATAGTGCCATTCTTCTGGAAAAAAATTTAAGTCGCTGCTCCGCATCCACATTGACTCAAAAAACTAACCACGTTTTTAATTACTGTTTACAAATGCTTACAAAAACAAAACTACTTATTCGATATATCAAGCTCTTGTTTCGTTATTTTGTTTTCTTTATACTGAGTGTATTGGTAAAGCAATTTTAAAAACCGTTATCTTTTTATTCTTAAATAAGTGCAAAAAGTGCTTGTGGTGAATTTTTTGTGTTTAAGTAAAACATACAAAATTTATTTAATAATTTAAATAATGTAACTTTGACCTTAAGCTCAATAAACGATTTTAAACTATCAAACAACTAGAATTTGTATTTAAAATCAAGTATGATTTAAACTATCAAACATTTAGAATTTGTATTTAAATCATATAAAGTCAACATAATTTAAATAATATGTTGTGTATTCACCGTTGGTATAGCTACAACAGCCTCAATTCTTCGTGGTACACTTTCGCCCAGGTTCTGGCTCACACTGGGTGGTATCACTTACCAAGCTCTCACGACATGCCCCACAATTCATTCAAAGAACTTGAAACACACTCGTTTTCAGCTCAACCCAAAGGTGTTCAATCAGATTTAGATCAGGTGTCTGGGGTGGCCAGGACAGCACTTTGAATCCGATTTCTTTAAGCCTTTTTTAAGGTAATTTTGGCAGTGTAACTGGGATCATTGCCATGTTGAAACATAATATCTGAGGTCTATACATTAAATTTTCGTCAAATAGCAGTGGGGTTCGATGACAAAATGTCAGTGCAATACTTGGCAGTCATCTCGCTAACTATTCGCCTTACAGTGCCAACTCCCCCGCCATTATACATCCCCACAACATTACACTACCGCCACCAATTTCAAACATGCCGAGCCTTTAGAGGGCTTCCTAGCTTTCGCCAAGTCAACTACCTTCCACCTGATCCCATCCAATTAATTTTGGTTTAATCCGACAATATGACCTTTCAGTACTCCATAGTCTTATGTGAGTAGTCTCAAGCTAGATTTAGATGAAGCTTTTGATGACGTTTTGTCAGTAGAGGTTATTTCACGTTTGCTCGACCTCGCAAAACAGCAGAACGCAATGTATTTTTAACTGTCGCTGCTGACAAGTATAAATTATCATATCGAATTACATTTTTATATATTTGCATTGCCATCTCAACTTTTTGCTGGAGCATATCTCGAAAAATACACCGCTCTTGTTCTATGCTCATGATTTTCTTCCTTCCACTTGCTCAAATTGCAGGCGGTGTGGCCATATTTTTGCGCATTTTTATAAGGAGCTTTTGCTGTAGTCGAGTTTTGCTGCTATTGCACGACATCTTTTACCTTCCATTAAAAGCAGGTGAATTCACTCCACAATAATCTACTGCAAAGGGCGAATCTTTTTTTGTCTTAAAAAATTTATAAAATCTGTTAAAAATTTACTTACCAGCTCTATAATATTCACAATACCAAACATTTTTTAACAATTCTCTCTTTGTTTTCTTTTAACTGTATTCACTGATGTAAAATAATTATTAAACACAAAAAATTTACAACATACATTTTTTTTACTTATTTAAGAATAAAAAAAGAACGGTTTTTTTAGATTGCTTTCCCCATGAGCTTATTTTAAAGAAAATACAATAAAAAAAACTAGTGCTTGATAAGCAAGATCGGATAAGTAGTTTTGTTGTTAGCATTTGAATACAGAGTAAGCAAACACGTGGTTTGTTTGAGTTACTGTATATTGCTCAAACTGTAATTTTTTTGCCATTATTACAGTGCTTTTACAACAAATACTGTCCTCAAAGATGTTCAGCCTTAAAGTATGCACATTAGGGCGGGTTGATTTGTATGGATGAAAAAAAATGAAAAATCGTATAGCAAAAACGTAATCTACATAAAATTCTAAGAAAATTTTCCGAAGAAACCATAGGCCTAAAATCAAACCCTAATCCGCGCCTCTCGACTTGAAATTTTTTTTCCTCTTCTTTCGCTAAAAATTTTTTATTTTTAAAACATAGCTATTATGTTTTATTATATTATAGTTTGTGCAATACAGGTTTTGTTTTGAGACTAATCAAAATATTCAATTATCAAAAAAGCAGTTGAACCCTAATTTGCATCTCCTCTCATTTGCGTTCTATACGAAAAATAGTTAGAATACGTTTTACCTAAACTGCGTTTTGCAAAAAACAAAGAATAATTAAAAAAAATTTTTATTTTGGAATAAAATATGCAAAACATACTTCTTAAAACAGGAAAAAAGCATGACATCTAATCCAGTTTATTTGATCTATAGAAATATAGATCAAATAGTAGTAACTATAGAAAGTCGTGCCAAAGTACCTAGAATGGAGAGTAAAAAAGACTTAACAAAATTAACATATAACCAATAAGTAAAGTTTTCTTTGTATTCTATAATTAATTCTTTGTATGTATTAAAGACTTTATTTCTATTAATGACACAAAATTTGTTTATGGTAAAAAAATTACTGAAAAATTACTGAAATATTGTTTGAGTGAAAACACTTCTTTTGTTTGTTTTTATTTGCATTATAAAATAAGACTTGTTTATCTATTTTCCTTATAAAAATATTAAATATAAAATTATATACAAACTTTTTTACTTGGGTGAATATTTTTTAATGTAAAAAAATTTTGAGTGTAGAAAAGGGGGCATATAAATTTTCAAGTCGAGAGGCGCGGATTAGGATTTTATTTTAGATACATGGTTTCTTCGGAGAATTTTCTTAGAATTTTATGTAGTTTATGTTTTTGCTATACGATTTACAAATAAAAAAATCAACCCACCCTAATGCACATACTTACAGATCACTTTTATGCTATACTCGAGCTGATGCCATTGAACTGGGTGAAAATAATCAGACGAAGCCAGTTCTTTTAGGTGTAGATTTTTATTGCGAATTGAGACATGAATATTCGCACTTAAACAATGCCTTTTTGAAATATTTTTTAATTTAAACATTATTTTATTAAAAAAAAGAACCAAAAAATTATTAAATCTATGAAACTGCGAAAAGGCTTTGCTTCTCTGTTTTTTTTTTTCTTGGCTAGTTGCAAAGACAAAGACCTCAAGAGCCAATTTTTGTTTTGCACTGGGCAGTTATCGGGAAGAGTTACAAGATCATCGGCATCAGTTTTACTGTATAGATATTTTAGTAACACAGATGCAATTTCATCTGATCCAAGTTTTGCTAGATTTTCCGTCCACACAAACATGTGGACCTGCCCAGCCGTGCAATCGTGTATTCCAAGTTTATAAAACCAAACTTTTTGGCAATAAGACGCTGGCCCAGTAGTAAATTTTGGGGTAGGCAATCCTTGTTGCAGATAAAAAGCTATAACAAATTTTGTATTAGTGTTGTTGATGGAAAATTAAGATCAGATTTTAGAAAATATTGCATTGCCGTGTCAATATTGATGTTTGTCTCATCACACACCATGCACTTTATCCGAATTCTGAAACTTAAAGCCAATGTTATATCGAGTGCAAGAGGACTTAGGTCTTGTTGGTGACACCAAGGAACATGTCTTTCTTTGTATAAGCTCGCAATGGTAATATCGTGATTAAAGTATGTTTTGTCAATGTTATTGGCGGCAAAGTTGTAATAGCTTTGATATCTTGGTATCATGTTAATATGATTTCTAACCAAAGCTTTTTTAACACATAGTCTATTGGGTCTATTAGTAGCAACTCTCTCCTGGGAGTTCTGTAGACTGTGTAATTGCAGGCACAAGGTGGCGCAAAAGTAACCTTGCGATGTTTTTAGGCTGTAATTTAAAACAAAATGAAAAACTTTGATTCTTCTTGTGGATTATTTTTATTTGGTCTTTTAATTTTTTTTTTACATCAAGTCGAGAATATGATGTCATGTAAATGGCCGCCGCCACAGTTGATTGTCATTTGAGCCCTTTTTATGGCATTTTTTATCACTTCGGCCAAAACTTCCGGCGATAGGTCCTCACATTCTTGACGGATATTGTCTCTAAGAGCTGCAAGAGTCTGAGGCTTATTGACATAAGCCCGCGACTTCAAAAAGCCCCACAAAAAGACGTCTGGAGCGGTCAAAACAGGCGATCTTGCTGGCCAGTGCAAATCGCCAAAACTGGAGATTAGGCGCCCGGAAAATGCATCCTTCAGCATATCGGTTGTGGCACGTGCAGTGTGTGCCGTTGCACCGTCCTGTTGGAACCACATGTTTTCCAATCCCAATTCATCAAGTTGCGGCAAAAAGAACTCGTTGATCATTGCTCTGTAGCGCTCACCATTCACAGTAACCGTTTGGCCCGCGACGTCTTCGAAGAAAAAAGGTCCGATGACTCCTCCAGCGAAAACAACACACCATAAAGTGACTTTGAGCGGGTGTAATGGCTCTTCGTGGGTTACACGTGGATTTTCAGTGCCCCAGAAGCGTAAATTTTGTTTATTTACGTACCCGCTAAGATGGAAATGGGCCTCATTACTCATGATTATTTTTGATGAAAAATCATCTTCCTCTTGGTGGTGATTAAGGATGGCTTGAGCGTATGTTAGACGCGATTGGCGGTCAGAAGCTAACAGCTGATGCACCGTCTGGACTTTGTACAGAAACATCTTCAAATCTTGTACCAAAATTCGCTGTAAAGACCGTCGACTGATACCCATTTGCGTGGCACGTCGTCTGGTCGATGTCGACGGCACTTCCATGACATCCTTGGCTACAGCAGCAAAATTCTCTGCAGAACGGCTACTCCGGGGTCTGCCACGCCTGGCAGCATCTCGTGTTGTGCCAGTCTCTTCGAGGCGAGCGGATAAACGTCGCAGTGTTTCACCAGTAGGCGTTGGACGGCCAGGAAATCTGCGACGAAATTCACGTTGTGCCAAAGTCAGCGACCGATTATTGGTCAAATAAATAGTCACCAAAATTCCGCGTTCTGGAGCAGTGTAGCGTAACATTGTTTATTAACGTGTATTTCGCATGTGTTTACTACACAAATGCCAAAACAGAACTGTCATTAGGGGCCAATCGCAAAATGTATAGCATTTTCTGATAGGAGGATTACTTTTGCGCCACCTTGTAGATGACCTGCTCAAAATAAGCAAAAAATTTTGCTTTGGTTTTTTATAGATATTTGTCTTAAAAAAAGTGTTACCAAAGAAGGGCTCTCCAAAAATAAAAAGATTCTTTTTTTTTATAGAGCTCGCAAATTAGGTAAAAGAAATGCTGATAATAAAATTATAACTATTTTTTTCAAATAACTTTTGCGTATTTATGTACAAGTTAAAGGGGGAAAAAACTGAAACTATATTCATGATCATCATCAATCATCAAAATCAATCTAATTTACATCCGTTAAAATTTTTATATAAGTGCAGATAAAGGCAAAGTTCCGCTAGAAAACAGTTTTCATTTTAGCATCTCAGCAATTTTCAATTTCTATAAGGTTCTTTTAAATCGTTTAACAGGCGATTTTTTTCTCAGTTGTGAGTGAAAATAGTCACTTATTTTTTTACACAGCGAAAAGCTATTTTTGGAGAGTATATAAAAAAAATTATTATAATAATTTCACTTGCTTTTTAAACTTTAAACCAGCGCTGGGCGCCCCATAACTCACTGAGCGTAACTTTTCACAAGCTCACAACCACTGATGTTACACGCACAGTAATTACTGTATTTAACAGTAACTTTGAGCCCCGTACAGTCAAACAGTAATTAGTGAATAAAATACAGTAATTATGAATTTGTACCCTCAAATAAACGCTTCGTACAGTAATTTTATTAATATACACAAAAAGAATTTTTGCGACAAAACATTTTTACCATCTACCTTAACTTCTTATAATAATATTAATTTAAAATAGCAACATTGTGAAATTTCTTAAAAAAGCAAGACTTCAGGCGTTAGGCTACTCTAGAACTTTTGAAAAATCAATAAATTTTTCGAAATGGTCCCTTATGACTTCAAAAATGATGTCTGAAAAGAAGATGGCCGGGAAAAATTTCTAAGTACTTGATTTTTGAATTTTAGTATATGACCGCCTGGTCGGCACTTAAACCCTGTATGAATATATTCGCTAAATGAATATACACTGTTTCACTGCTGTAAGAGTACACTACAAGCGAATAAATGTAAACAACAGATCGTGTAGTGAAGAGAAAATCTGCTCATGAGAATAGCTTCCAATTCGTTCTCTGTTCTCTCACAACACTAATTATTCCTAATTTTCTACTACTCAAATTTTCAAACGCGTTTATCTCGAAACTGCATTTCTTAAGTTTGCCAAAAAAATAACTCAGACAATTTTCAACCGATTCAGTTGAAACTTGGAATATATCTTGAAAAATATATTGTGTGTGGGAGTACGTAGAATTCTTTTTTTAAAAAATTGAATAATTTATTTCTTGTTAACAATAATCTGATGATTTTTTAGGCAAATTTTTCACTTTCCACTTTAGAAGGGCGCCATTTGACCAAAAATCGATATATCAAAAATATCCAACGTACTTCTATAGCCGATATTATATATACTAAAAAAAATTCATTGGATATTTGTAACTCAAAAATTACAGGAGTTATTTGTTCGCACCTGGACTTCTTAAAAAACGAAGACGTCATCCAAAAACGCTGTACAGCCGCCATTTTGAAATTAACCTTTTAAAAAAATATTGTATACAGTCACTGATATGAATCTTAATTTTTGGAAACCCATTTTTAGAATCTTAATTTATTGCGTAGTAATTCTGAAAAAAAATTCAAAGTATGCATATTTTTCAGGCGTCTAGAGTGGCCTAATCCCTTCATTAAAATATCTTCGTTAACTTTGAATGTTTTTGTGCCAACTTATAAAAATGTTACCAAACAACGCCGGAAAATGCAAATTATTTTAACACCAAAAAATCCTTAAATTCAATTTTTTATAAATCTAAGGAATATGTTCATAACTTGTATACCATATAAAAACTGAAAAATGAAACTACATGTGATTGAAATAATAAGACTATGTTTAAGACTTTAAGACTTATGTGTGTTACAAGCCTATTGTGTTAGAAAGCAAGGTGACAGCGAATTTTGGCTTCTGTTGCAAAAATCCAACACTTAAGTTGTCAAACCATACAAAATCAACTTTTCTGTCTCTTTCACTCATTCACAAGTTTGACAGCTTTAGCAAACGACGTCAACGTCGCTTGCACCTTGATTTCTTATACCATGTTACAAACCTAATATGTAACTTTTTAAATTATAATTTGTTTTAATACGTTAATTAATTTTTTGTTATTTTTTTTACTTAACTTTTTAACTTTATTGAAATATTTTTGCTTTTGTAAGTATAAATAAATTTTTTTTATGAATACTTACGTTTTATTTTTTTTTTAAGTATTTTTTTATTTTTTTATTTTTTTTACTGTAAAAACAGTAAAATTTACTGTACTTTTTATAGTAAAATTTACTGTACGGTACAGTATTCAGACAAATTTGATGTAACATCACTGCTCACAACGGAAGAGAATATAATTCAGTCGTTCGCTGACGGTGATGCTGTGAGAATCTATGTTGCAAATTTTATGTTCACTCTTAAAACTAACTTTTTGATTTGCACATTTATAATACTTGTGCACATCTTTTCTATTTCGCAGAATTTCATATTGTCCGTATAAGATTATTTGAATTATTAGTTTACACTATTTGTGTTAATTTTCTGATGCTAAATTTTTTTGAGATTTGATTATATTTTTAATAATTCGTATATATTAAGATTTTACAATATTAAAATAAAAACAAAACAACAATATTTTACGCAGATAATTTTACCGGCGAAGTACACGCAGAGAAAAAACAACCATGTTTTAAGAGGATCATAGTATGATTCGGATTATGATTGTTGCTAACATGTTCTTAAACATAAAATATTTTCTTTGATCATGATAAAATGATTACAACAACCATATTTATAAAAGGAACTTTTTTGTAGGAACCAAAATATTATTGAAACAATCATTATTCCCTTATTGGGCCGAAAATAGAATGATTGCAACAACTGTATTATGAATTTATTTTTAGGATCAAGAATATTATTGAAACAATAATTTTATTTTTTTTTCATGCACTCTAATTTCCACAGCTATTAATTAAGATATCTCCAGAGGTTTGCCATTGTCTGGGCTGAACAGAAATATTAATTCAATTGAAAAATCTTTTTGATCAAATTTTCTGTCGGAGCTGGGGTTTGAACAGCGGCTTTTTCACCAGTAAGCCACAGCCGCTACTACCGCTCGCCTGACTAATGCCATTCATAAACATGGTACATTAAGTGCATTGCCACAAAAATAGCAATATTTGTGATAAAATATGGTCAGAATTGCGAAATATATTTACGGTAAATAGAAATATGTTTGCTACAATTAAAGTCAAAAATGTCATTTTTCTGCGTGTTGTTTTTAGGATAAGGCGATTTAAAACAAAACACAATAATTGAACAGTTGACAAACGAAACGGCACATAGCCAGAAATCGATAAAACCTATTGTGTCTAAATGAAGTGAAAGTTTCTCCTGCAAACTGTTCAAACACAATAAATTCTTTCGATTTTTGGTTATGTTCTGCTTCGTTTGCCAACAATCAAAGAATAGTTCAGACAAGCATTCAAAGTTCTAACATGTTTGTCTCTATAACAATATTCACATTTATCATGATTGACAGAACTACAACATTTTTATTGCAACTAATAGTTGAGGCAATCATAGTCAGTTGACGATTTCAATGATGTTATGATTTCAACTATAATGTTATTTTTGGTACCACCATTAGTAAATAATGACTTTATGAAGGCAAAAATTTTTGTTTGCAGAAATAATACAATAATTTTAGTAAAAAAATATTATTGTAGTAATCATGTCTCAACCATGTCTTTTCTCTGCGTGTAGAATGTTTAATTTTCCACTGCAAGCAAACTAATATAATTTATTTCCTTAAAATAAAATGCTGTAGCTTTGATCTAGACATAGAAGAAATATTGAACACTACCGATGACTAAAAATAAAAAAGCTTTCAGTAGCTATTCAGACTTCAAGCAGGTAGGTTGCAGTTGCTCGCTACTTTAATTGTTATTGTTTTTACGTAAATTATGCACTAAAAAAATACAAACTGAACACAGATAAAAGGTTAATAATGTTTTTTTACTAAAAAAAAAAAGTTATTTATTTTCTTTTTACTGCTTTTAAAGCATATATTAACGTAATATAAAAACATAAAGCGTCATAAACGTAGTAAAGTAATTTTTTTTTATTAGGACAAAAGAACCCCATTATTAGGGTTAAAAAACAAAAATAACTCTTAAAAATTTCAGTTCAACAACTCTTGTATAATTAAAAATTACAAATATTTTTATACATTTTATTTTCGCATACAAAAATTAGTGTTGAAAAAAACATTAGCCCCAACAAAAAATAAATCAAAGATAGTTTGTTGAGTTTAATTTTCAACTGATTTAGATCGCGCATACGAAAAAAAAAGGAAAACAAGCAACCGCAACCTTCTGACGTGAAGTCTTTACAGCTACTGAAAGTTTGGTGCTTTCGTTTTTTTGTTGAACTCGTGCTTTTTTTCAAGTGCAAACTTAAAAAGCAAAAGCTTTACAACACAAACATACAAATGTGTTTGTATATGTGTGCGTACATTAAAAAATGTGCCAAAAATCAAAAATCACATATTTTGCAATGTAATTTCGTGTATCCGCACAAGAAACTAATATATTGAATAAATCACTTCCATTTTTTTATTTCAGATAACACTGTGCGGCCAATTTTTTTTTAAGCGCCTCCGATCTACCACCACCACGTTAAAATGAATGAAAATACTTTTATAAAAATTCCTATGTACTCCAAAAAGTTAAAATTTAGTAATCATATTCACTCAGAACTGAGAAGAAAAATCGCAAAAATATGATTTTTCGGCCTCGGAAACCATCATGCCCCTATAATATTGTGAAAATTTGATAAAGCAAAAAAACTACATTGATATTACGTACTGATATTTCATTTATATTAAATGCAATATTAAATTTTAATTTAAACAAGTAAAATAAATGAAAAATTTAGGTTTCTATACATTGACCCTTATTGTTGTAAGATTTTTAATTGCAGATAAAATAAAATCGTGATGCTTGTGCATGCCCAGACTTCGGGTTCTAGATACGAGGCTGAGTAGTCACTTCTGTTTTTTTGTAACATAACACCATATAAATTTTAATATACACTTCCTATTTTAATGTTGCGTTTGAACGGTCAAACACAAGGTTTGTTTAACAAACATTGATTTGGTGTGTGAAAAAATATAAAAAAATTATTTAGTGATTCATTCATAATACCAAACTTTAAGGTTTTAATAATTAAAGAAATGCATTACTGCTTTTTAAAAAGAAAAAAGTAGGTTTTTACCCTTAGTAAAAACTTAACAATTATTTGTTAAGAAAGATTTTCCATAGAAAAGTACGTTTTTAGTCAAAAAGGTACATTTTTCTTAATCAAAAAGATACACTTTAAAATTCTCTTATGGCATCACTGATCAAAAATGCAATTTTTAATTGTTCTTATTTTAACATCCAAACGAATTTTGAGTCAGTTTTTCACTTAAAAGCTAATATATTTTGGAGTTTTTTAAGAAAAGGATAAAAAATATATTCACTGACTTAACGGTAAAGTTAAGTAAGAAACGATGTGCTATGAAAACATCGTTGTTCTGCAAATTTCTACAATTTTGAAGATATGTATGTGAATGTTATTGGTGTCAGAATAACAAAAATTCTTTAAAATTATATAAACGAAAAACTCCGATAAAAAAGTATCAAAACAATAAAAACTAACGTTGGCCGAAAAGGAGTGGAAGAGGCGTGGTCACTACCAGGTATGTTACTATTTAATCACGGTTGTGCTTATACACAATTTGAGCGAAATCTGTCGAGCCGTTTAGAATTGTATTTACGCCAAACTAACAAACAAACAGAAAATGATTTTTATTACTTAAGATAGGTACCAAAAGATATTATTCAAAAAATTAAACAAGCAAAAATAATGCACAAGCCGAGCATGAACTCATGCTGGACAGCGTTAATGACGACGAAAACAACAACTTTTTTGGACGAAGCAACATATGTTTGTTTGGCTCTGTTAGGTTTTGCTTTAACGTCATTAAGTTATTTACGTATTAATTTGATTTCCATAATAAATATTAATGATGAAATTTATTGTTACAATATCATTTGCTGTCATTTTCTGTGGCTTTGTATATGAATGGCGCTATGTTTTCATAGAAGAAAAACAGCTGTTATGACAACAACGAGAAGAAGCCATAAGAAAAATGAGGATAAATAAAAATGTCATTCAACGATGTCAGGCAGCGTAGGCAAAAAATAAGAATAACAACATGATGACAAAAATGTGTAAAAACAATAGTTTGGGTAGTGCATAATAGCTGCCGGAGAAGAACAGAGAAAGTAGATGCAGAAACAGAGACAGAAGAAGACACAAATGCAGACACATACAAGACACTAAATGGCAATGTTATTAACGTGTTGTAAGTGGAGCTGTCTTACACACTTACACTTACACATACACATACACAACACATGCACACGCACACTCATAAACTCTTGTCTTGGCAGGAGGAGGATTGCAACGGTTGGACGCGTTTTTCGTCAACAATTTTTTATCCATTTAATGTTTCTTATTGTAATACGAAGCAATAAAAACGCTTAAACTGTCATCGCTACAATCGGGCAGAGAAAAAGAAAAAGAAAAGAAAAAGTAGAACAGATGGCAACCCTTGATAGAGCTGATGGCGGTGATCTATAAATAGCCTACTGCTTTGAAATGTCATATGATTAGCAGCCATGCAATTCAAAAGAATGAATTCCAAAATCTGCGCACTCATATACTAGTTTAAACAGTGAGTTGATCATAGCTTAATCACTCAAAGATTACTGAAGAGGAATATGTAGCGATTTCCGAAACAGACTGTCTAGTCAGCTAAGTGATTGACTCTATACAGAGTTGTTGTTGTTGTTGTTGCCTTCTTTAAAAACTTACTTGATCTAAAGCTCACAATTTAATGGAAAAAGAAAAACAGTTTATATATTTTGAAGGATGCAAAAGTCCTATCAACGCACTAGTGGAAAGGAAGAAGCGATGGTCGTATGTCAATTTTGCAGTTTAATTTTAATTTTTGTTTTTGCATACGGGTGATGCAAATGCAGTCATGATGGCGCGTACTCAAGCTCAAAGAAACAGCTCTAAGTGATACGTATGCAAGCTCATGTCCTTGAATTACTGTTGACAGCTTGGAAGAAGAGTTGACAGTTGGCATTGATAGGTGGTGACAAGTTAGTAAACAGTTGCTTTTTCTATGTGCTGGTCTACACTGGCTTCACTCAACTGATTCACCGAATGTAAAATTACAGTGAGTAACAAAATTTGAAAAATTCTAAATACTCTTGCCTTACTTCATTCATATTTCCACTTCCTCATCTCTTCTGTAGACGTCAAAGTGAGTCGGTTGAGTGAGGAAAGTGTAAACCAGCACTATATTCAAGAATTCCAGTTAAAATAAACAGAAACAGCTCTGAGTTTAGTGAGCAGCAAAGTTTTTCCTAGTTGGTCTTTCAGCTGGTTGCGTGGTAATGACATATTTTAGCAGAAGGTAGAGCGACGACTCATCAACTGAAGTTGAATTCGATAAAACAACTAAATTTATTGAGACAGCAATGTACGACAAAAATAAAAATCCAACTATAATGCATACAAACTATACCAAAATCTATAAACACACACACGCACACACGCACACAAATACACACAACAGTCCTGTTATGAGTGTTATCGAGAATGACGTGGTAATATTATTGGTGTTAGTATTGATATTACTCTAAGTGTGTTAGTAATGGTTTTAAGGTTGGAGCTGTTGGCAGCTAAATGAAGAGGTGTTGTGTTTGTGTACGCTGCTGTTGTTGTTGAAATTGCTGCTATTAATAGTGCTGTTGGTAGTGAAGGCAAGGTTGTTGTTAACAATAATAATAATGATGATTTAGATGATGATGATGATAATGCTGATATGTTGGCAAAACTGACGATGGCGATAATATATATGAAGTCATGAAGTGAGTTGAGTGCTTAAGTATGTAAATATGTTCTATAATATTTTTGACACGCATGTATGTGTTAATCTATGTATTTGTGTGTTTGTGTGTGTGTTTTTATTTTTTAGTTAAAAAAGGGGAAATGCGTTGAAAGCTGAATAGTGTGGTATTTTTAACCACTAAAACCTAAAACCTGTTGCAGGATTGTGTGTGTGTGTGTGTGTGTATTTGTGTGTGAGTAAGTCTATACCTATGTAAATCTGATCATATGCCGTTGCATTTACCTTTACAGTTTTAATGAATTTGCAACAGATTAAGTTTGGGTTTTGCAAAATATTTTCAATTTGATGCTTTTAATTTAAGCACTTTTGTGTACATGCTTTTAATTTTCTATACTTCAAGCTGTTTGCACAAAATTTAATTTAATCATACAATTATTCATAAAATCATATATGATATTATGAAACAAGTCACTTTAATTGCTTCTTTGTGTTTGAATAGAAAGTCTCTTGATGCGTGGAGTTTAGTAAAAAAACTTTTGAGTTTGTTTTTGCAATGTGTTGACGTTACAAGCTCCTTAAAGTACTATCTTTTCAGTATGTATTACAAGTGATATCACAAATTATCGGGTTAATATAGTACATGGGGCAGGGGCGCTTGCCCCCGCCTCTCCTAGGCAATGAACGTATTTTATATATCTTCATATTAAATCATAAAAGCCGTAAGTTTACATAAAAAAATTTTTAGAGCAAATCAAAAACTTTCTAAATTATAAGTTGCACTTAAACTTAGGGCTTTGAGAATTTTGTTAATGAAAACGTCGGTTTTAGTTGTAGAAGTATAAAAATAAAGTGTAAAAATATTTTGATAAAATGAATCATAATCAATCAAAAAGTCGATTTTGAATTTTTTGTAACTTATGGCTTTTGATTTTATATGTGACGATATGTTCATTATGTATTTAACTAGCTGAACCCGGTGTGCTTCGCTACCTCCCTCGTATAAAATAAAATTAAAAGTATTTATATATTTACAAAAATTTATTTATTTAATTTAAATATTGCAATGCTTCGCCTCTTTTTTTGTTGTAAACCAATTAGAATTCAGCACTGAATCGCATGTAGTTTGCTTCATGCTCCCCCTTTTTATTTTAAGACCAATCAAAAAGCAGCAATTACACAATCAGCTATTTCGCAGTCAGTTGTGGGAGAATGAGAATGGGGTTACCCCACTCTCTATTTTAATTAACATGTATTATAAAATCAGCTGTTTTGAAGATAGTGGTGGAAGAAAGAGAATGGGGCTACCCCACTATTTAAATTAATATGTATTTTAAATTTGTGGTAAAGCCGTTAATAAACGTAGTAAAAAAGTAGGTGCAGAAGTGTACATCGTCGAAAAATATTATCATGTAATAAGTATTCCTGAGTCAAAGCTGAACGCTGTGAAAATTTAAGATCGGTTATCAGGTCCAGCCTCCAATATATCGAAAACAAAGGGGCGTGCTCCGCCCACTTTTCTTTTGGTACGTATTTCTATTCATGCCAATACCATATATAGCAAATACTGCCGCTGTTGGTTAAAAAATGCCCAAGATATGACGATTTTAAATTTTGGGTTATATGGGCGAGGCCACGCCCCTTCGTCCACTCACAACTTTATATAGTCAAGAATTTATTATTTCGTAAGAATATCCTATTGTGAAAATTTAATGACGATCGGTCCAGTAGTTAAGACTCTATTGCGATTTTTAATTTTCCTAAAAAGGGGCGTGGTCCCACCCACTTTTCTCCTGGTACGTATTCCTAATTATGCCAATACCATATGTACCAAATAGCATCAACGTAGGTCAAAAAATGCCCAAAATATGGCGATTTAAATTTTTGGGTTATATGGGCAGTGCCACGCCACTTTGTCCAATAAGAACTTCATATAGCCTATTATTCTTTCCAGAGTCATAGTAAAATGCTGTGAAAGTTTCAGGAAGATCGGTGCAAGGGTTTGGCCTCCTATAAAGCACAAACAAACAAACAAACAGACAGACAGACATTCATTTTTATATATATAGATTGAAAGCAGATTAATTATAATTAAAGTAAAATGGGACGAAAAAGGGGGATTTGGTAATAAAAAAATCTATGGCTACCTTACCTGTAGATAAAAAGTATATAAAACTTTAGGTAAATACATATTACAAAAAAAGTATTTTGTATAGCAAACATTGTTAGTGGTATAAGTAAGTATCTGAATTAAAAAAGGGGGCGGTGAAGTGGGTGTGGTTCATAGAAATATGGCGACGTTAACAGTATTAAGAGCAATATACTACCAAATAAAAAATAATCCGTTGGAAGGAACAAATTTGTACAGAGAACAAAAAGTTTAAAACTTAAATTTGGCGTGAAAAGGGGCGTGAAAGGCGGCGTGGCGTAAGAACTGTTTATTTCTACCTCGCTTGGAATATAATGTGTATACAATGTGAAGTAAATCTGTTAAAAACTATATGGGAGCAATTACATAATTTTTCAAAAGTGGGCGTAAAAGTGGGCGTGGTCGAAAAAGTACCCTATTAATCATGCCAGAGTCCCAGTTACATGCTGTGAAAATTTCAGGAAGATCGGTCCAGAGGTTTGGTCTCCTATAAGGTACAAACAAACAAATAAACAAACACACATTCAATTTTATATATATAGATATATTTTGAAAAGAATACAAAAATACTTTTTTTATGTTAATTTATAAATAAAGCAGAGCTAAAACATTCCTTTTCAAATAGCCTTGATCATATTACCTGTAAAGCCTAGATCATTTTACGCGTTTTAGTCACGTTTGCTCTCACGTTTTTTTTTTTTTTTTGCAAACGCTGCTAAAAATTACTGAATTTTGTATGTATGTAAATACATTTAAAATTTAATATTCAGTATTTCTCAGACTGGTTTGCGAAAAAAAAGTGAGAGCAGTGTCGCAATCGTGCTAAAAAAGAGTAATATGAACACGGCCTAATAAGTTACGATACCATTCCATATACCTTTGTTTCACAAAAACTTGTCAATACGTATTCGTAATTTTCAGACACGAATAGAATTCGTGGAATTTACGCAGTTTGGTACGCATTTCAAATATTTTATTCGTATTCGTACAAAAACAAATTTATATTTTACTTTACATTTACGAATGATCGTAATACCTTGTCACGAAAAAAAAACCTTCTGTTCAGCAAGGGTTTGAACCGCTGTTCTTCAGCGTATGGGGCACGTACTCTTCCAGTAGGCTACGGCCACCTTGCAATCACACATGTCGAACGATTTGACCAGTGTGAACACTCGTCAAATTGTGTAGCACGATTTTGTCAGTTCAAAAAAGTTTTCAACCTGACCATATCGTGGCAAAAGAGGGAGCGGAAGAAAATAATAACAAAATAATAATGAATAACTGTTGCAAATAATTTATAATAATTTATAAAATAATTTTTTCATCTTCCAATACGATTTTAATAACAATTGGTATTAAAAATTTTCCGTCATCGCGGTATGCTTACTTCGGTGTTCAAGATAAAATTAAATTTGACGAAAAATTTGATTAGTCTGAACACTTTTGTGGTCAAACCATTTGACAAATGATTTGATGAGCGGTTTGAAATGTGAACAGCCCAATTGGCCACCGATTGACTTGTCGTTTGCATGTGTACGTAGCCACCATTTGATCCATAGTATCAACTCCACTCTTGGTTTTGTTGTAGTCTTCAAGTTTCTTCTTTTCACTATCCTCATTTATGCTGACAACATTGTGGTATGTACTAAGCAATGTCACAAATCGGTACCGGCGAAGAACATATGACAACATAACTGCTTGCAATTTATGTTCATATACAACTTCTGTATGATAAATTGGCTTTTGACGCATTTCGAGTAGAACTGAAGGAATTTCAGTCCTATTTTTCCTTATTGTTGCGAAAATAGTCATGCGATTCTTATGCAAATCTTCTGCCAATTTATACGAAGTGAAAAAGTTGTCACACGTTACATTTCTGTCAGAAAGTCCTTCCACCAAATCCAAAACAACACGCTGTCCGAGATTACGTTCAGGAGTGGCATTACGATTCCGACCAACATAAATTTGTGTGTAGCTTTTTGAGTCGCATAGCACCCAAATGTTGATGCCATATTTCGCCGGCTTGGATGGAATCTACTGACGAAACGGACATCGCCCACGATACGGAACTAACTGTTTATCTACGGTAATGTTTTTTCCTGGTGTGTATACAACTTTCAAATTATGATTCTATTTATCGTATACATTTCGAATCGGTGCCAATTTGTCACGTACAGAAGTACTTGTAGATGCAGTGTTGGCCATACGTTGTTCGCGGTCATCAAATCGAATGCAACCATGGATACGCTTGAGCATTTTCAAAGACATTGTTGCTCTAAATATTGGCCGACTAGTTTCGTCATTCCACAGTTTAGTGACACATTCACCGTATGATCGATACACACCAGAAATCAGCAACAATCCAAAGTATGCGTGCAGAGTGTCCAATCAATGTTTTTCTTATCGTCTTTGTACTTTCGCACACCATATAAATTCGTCATGTTCAAAATAATATTCTCAACCGGTTCAAGGAACATGTGAAATGCAGACGAAACATCAACTATAGTAGCGCTGCTAATGCTTTTGGACCTGAATTATAACAAAAATTAAACATATAATGAACATGAACCCATAACAAAGAGGGTAGGTTTTTTCATGAAGTGTTAATTAGCGATTTATTTTAAATGGTTGCGATGAATTCTCAATTTTCTTATTTTTTGAAAAATATTTATTTGCAGGATTTGCTACATTTTGTTCTGCAAAATTTTGCTCAAGTGACTCAATGTCGTCTTCATCCGAATGCACGCTAACTTCACTTTCATCATTCTCCTCGTCTGATAATGCAAAATCATCGAGATTCGCCCGCTTCGCTTTCTAAATCAAAATCCAATTCTAGTTCATCTCGCTGCCTTCTTTCACGTAAAACTCTATCCATTTTTTATCAAATACTTTGAAACACAACTAAAATTCAAATAAATGCACAAACAAACTTCACTTATGAGCAGGGAAGACAATTATATGCGAATGCATATAATATATGCTTTTGCATATTTGGACGTTTTGTTAATAATTTTGCATATTTATAACGATTGTGCTTATTTGTGCATATTTTTACATATTTTTAACTTTTCGAACAGATTTTAGCTTGTAATCGGGCAAATTTTGATACTTCCTTCACATCTGGCAACATTGTAATTTCTTTGATATTATATATATTTATAAAGAGATATTATATTATATATGTATACAAAATATTTTGTATAAAAACTCACTGACAATGGATCCATACGCCGAAAGTCTCCTTCCAAACGAAGTCCCTTATTTTAAATGGTGCCCAACTACATCCTGCGATGTCAAACTGTCTTTCTCACAATACAAAACATTGTTGGCTGAAAATTGTAGAAAATTTCTTTTTGATAATATAAAAATGCATTTAATTGTTCAGTGTAATCGCTGAATGCAATACACTGTTTTTGCTATAAGCACCATATAAAATAATGGACTTCGTCCGGAAGGAGACTTTTGGCATTGGCTTCGAGCTACCAAACAAAATATTCATTAAATGATTAAAATAGAATTAAATTTTTACTTTATAATTAAAATTATAATTTATTTAAACTGAAATATTTACTTTTACGCCTTGAAAGGGCTATTGTTTTGTTTTTTTTTTATGAACTATTGAATAAAATTTTGAATAATAAAACTCCGACTTCGACATTTTTCGTGCTTATTTGATGGCATATTTTGCCATTTTTTAGAGCATATTAGCATACTTATTTTAGATTTTTTCGTGCATATTTCTGTCTTCCCTGCTTATGAGTATTCTAGAACAAACTGAATTTCATAAAACGAAAAAATAAGAGCGTGCTATAAATCCCCACACAAAAATAAGCGGCAATTCCAGGTACCTGCTTATGTGTATGCGCGCACATACACAGGGACCGATTCGTAACTATAACTGCACAGGCAAATACAGTAAGGGTACAAATTCAAAAACGCGTTTTTTTGGTTGTTCAGGCAAAATAATTCTACTTTGGTCAAAATACAAGGTCATTCCGCTGAACCGTTTTTATTTTATTCAAGGTTAAAGATCCAAATTGTATGCGTGTGCATACAGGTGACCGATGAGGGTTAATATCGATTTCGTCACAAAATAATGTTCAATACACAAATCAAGGTTACCGTTCTTTGCCTGTTCAACACGGTTTTCTTTGGTTCTTAATTTATAAATAAGCATATGTATGCGAAAAAATTAAGCATGAAGTATTTACAATCAGCGAGTTGTATGGTTATTTTGGTAAAATAAGGATAGATTGATTCGAAAACTGAAACTGAAATTTAGTTGAAAGAAACTCAAGTCTTTTTCTTGTAATCTCAAGAAATTATTAATTTCATGTTCAAACTTTTTTGGATAATTAAAGTCGTCATTCATTATATGCAAGGTCATGTCGGATAATTAAAAATCGGCTGTAAATTTCAAAAACTATTCTTCATGTATTTCAAATCAAAGCGACTAGAGGATAATAAAAATTATTTATACGAACTTCCAAGTGATACTGGGTATATCAGCTAGTTCTCAATAATACTGTCAGGAAATTAACAAAACATATTAGATAAGTTTTAAACAACAGTTAAAAAACAAGCATTGTTTTAATTACAATAACTAGTTAACTAAATTTTCATTTCCTCCCGTTGCACTTCGACCGCATTAGCGCTAAAACTTCATGTCTAATAATGTTCTTGCTATTCTATGCATTTTATAAATTTTCACACAATTGTGCTAGCTAACCTCGCTATCAACATAATCCTAATTAGCCACAACTAATTATACCAAATTAGTTTACTCTTGTGTAAGACCCGGCACTTAATGCTTAAAAACAATGATTTTAAAATATGTGTATATAGTTTAAGCCAAAAATTTACTGCTGAAAACATTTTCAATTAAATTTCAAAGTCCCCTTTTTTATTCCAAAAACATTCATCAAAAATGCAACGGTAACAATAAAACAACAGCGAAAAATCTAATAAATACTAATTAGCTAATTAAACTTTTTTGGCGCTATAAAATAAAAGTCTAATATTCGTTGCAATATCAAATAAATTTAGTTTATTTTTGGATTTATTTTTACTGCCACAACGACATAGTTCACTAAATATGAAAGAAAAATATTTACATTAGCAGCGGAAAAGCACAATTTTCATTCTTTGTGCAATGTTTATTTAAAGCTGTTTTTTTTTGTGTGTGATCTAAATGCTCTTCCTGCAACTTGGCTTAGTTTATTTAGGTTGCAACATAAAAATAGAAAAAAAAATTACAAAAAATAAAAATAAAAATAAACAAAAAGTAAACAAAAAAAGCAGTTACACATCCAACAGCTGTAAGGAGTTGAGCAGTCATTCACCGCAGGATTTTATTTATTTACCAGTGTCGACTTTGTTGTTGTTGTTCTTTCTATTGGCAGCATTTGTTTGCTTGCGCTTTGTTGTTATTGCTGTTTATATATATGTTCAGCTCAATAAAACTCTTGCTCCTAATTGACCTTCGAGTGGCTTCAAGCGCTGTCAGTGCCGGACAAAGCAAATATTTTGCTACACATCAGAATGTGTGTCAGTCAGTCGTCAGTCAGTCAGTTAGTTACTCTGTTGGCTTTCGAGATATTTCAGCAAATAAAAAAAGGTGTTGTTTACTTTTGATAGAAACGTTGATGCTATGCAGTGGTTATATTCTAAATGAGCTATTTGGTTTTGGGATTTTTGATTTTCTCTTTTTTTATTATCATCTTATTTTAACCCATTAAAGACTGCTCATAGATTCCGCCGTACGTTTTTTTCAAAATTTATCAGGAAGCTTATATAGTCCATAAAAGTTGCTTTGCCAAATTTCAGGTTTGTAACTGTCACCGCATTTGAGATCAGCATTGGGTATTTAAATACCCAATCGGCTAATCCGGGTTCTTGGTGTTAATAAAAATTTGCATATATGGCAATAATCTTTTGTCATAATGAACACCTTATAAATAGAAGATACTAGAGGCAAACTGACCACGAATTTTTCCCTCGATCTTTCCATTTTCTAGTTTTCTACACAGCTTTATATATGGATTTTGTCATTTTTGAAAATCACACATCTTCGATCTCGAAAACGAACATTTAATTGTATGAATTTCGTTTCACATAGCAAAGACAATAAATAGTTTCATTTTTACGTAATGTTCTAAAAAAAAGAAATTATTTTGATATCTCCTACCACTTTCGAGATATGGCCTTTTTCGTAAACACTATTTTATAGGTATTTAAATACCCATTAGTCATTAATGGGTTAAGAATATGAGCAGAATTAGGAAAAAAAAGGAATTTACTACAGTACTTAAAAAAATTTTAATTTAAATTTTCTTATCTATTGTAAAAGATCCAAATTCCTTACAAATTTACCAATTGAAAAACCAACACATTGATGCTGTAGGGAAAAATATGTTGTCACACCTCCCTTCACCACCCATATATTAAGAAAAGTTTCATATTTCAGATGATTTTAGTCGTATTAGACCAAAATTTGGTACACAGTAAAAAATATGAGCATAAATTTTATACTATTTTGTATACATATAAATCCAAACCAAAAATGTTTTTAAAGTTATACCATTAAATCTTATAAATTTTTCCAGACCATTTTTCTCCTCAAACCAATCGAAACCACTATATGTTTAAATTTCCCGATTTCGGTGAATTTTTTCTTTCGAACCAGAATATATTTTGATTAGCACATGATATCCATATGAAATTTTTAATTATATTTGTTTTATCATTTTTATAATATTGAGTGGCATAAAATTTATAAATTATTTGGTATAAAAAAAGTTTATTCCACACGAATGTTTTAAAAAAGATTAAATTTACCCTAAAATTTTTTTACTGCGTAGTTTAGTTCGTGTGGTTACTGCCGGTAACTGAACTAAAAATGGATGTGGTTAAACTTTGATTACGCCCACCTTTAGAAATAATAGTTGAGTTTTACATGATTTAAGTTTTACAAGTTTAACTTCACTTGGTGGACGCAGAAAAAGGATATTTTCGACTTTGATTGCAGAATGAATTTTTTCTATTTACAGTTTATCTAACAATCTTTGTCCAAATTTTGTTCAAATAGCACATATCGTAACTATCGAAGAAACCAAAATAAAAACAAGTTCAAATATTTTGCACTGATAAGTAGTGGAGAAGTACTGCTAATTCCATAAAAACTGTTTTATATAATTTGTGTTGTATTGCAAAAAAAAACAAACATTAAAAATATCTGACTGCATTTTCTATGCTTATGTAACTAAGTTCAAGTACACTGGGAATTGTTTCTGTGAACATGATTAATCAGGTACAGCTCAATATCTTTCATTTCTCTGTCAAAGTTCCTTACAATTCGTATTTCCTCTATAATTGGAAATTTTCTTATCATTTAAGTAATGGTTGCTAAATATATTTGCAAAGAGATTTTTTCCCAGCTTACAGTAAAAAAACCTACACTGCAAAACGATAGAATAGAGAAAGAACATTTGAAAAAGAACAGTTATTTATAAGGATATTTTTTTTTTTAAATATTTTCAGCTACAGCAATGGTATTGCGTCCCGTAGCACAGGTATTTTTTATAATTCTTTATAACTGGAAATCATTTAATTTAATTTAATTTTGCCTTATATATTATTATTTGACTGAATTTTCTTTCATTTCTCTATTTTTAATATTACTTACTTTCTAAGCATTTTACTCAAAATCCCCTCACAGTAAACTTTATCTTGAATAGCTCAAAGAAACTTCAGGCTAATTTTGTTTTACTTTTCAATTGGAAAAAAGTGCTTTTATTATTTTATATGCATGAAATAGAAAATGTGAAGATAGGTAAATCTTTGCAGTGTTTGCAAATTATAAATATTAAAAAACTTCAAAGGCTACCCAACCTGCTTCCTCTGATCATTCCTCTTATATCGTTCATGTCGTTTTGTGAACGGGGCTCAAAGAACTACACGTGGCTGCAGCAAGCGAGAGAAAAAAAAAACAAATTTCAATAAAGCCAGAAACACAAACGTGTGTCGGTCGAGTACACACTTCATACAGTGTTGTTGCGTGTGTGTTTGGCGAAAATGCAATAAATTTAAAAAATAAATAAAACTTGTCTCTACACAAAGCAAAAAATTTATGGCATGGTTTGAATGAAATTTATTAGCGTCATAAAAAATATTGTGTAAGAAAACATAAAAATAAAAGTGCGGCACTTCTATGAAGCCGATTTAAGCTGTGCCAAAATACAAATTTAATTGAGAAATATAATGAATTATTGTGCAGGTGACTTCCATGAAAATTAGTAAGTAACCACGCGCGTGCTTATTTAAGCTCTAGAAGATGCAGGAAGCTTAAAAAGTTAAGCTGTTATGCAAAAAAACGGATATGTGTTAATTGCAGTTGTGAAGTGGATGAACTTGTTCACTTTTTTTCTGACCACCTGCTGACATGACTTTAACAAGGAACTCAACCGTGCGTTTGTCGCTTCTGAAGCCGATACAATAGATAATTTAAAGCCAGCATGTGTGCGTGTTAGTAGAGATGCATGTGTGTGTATTATATCCGTTTGCAAAATGGCTGCAAAAACCGCACTAATTTGCCAATCAGCGGCACATCGTTGCAGTTGTTATCCACACATTTTTGTTTTTGCAATTTTATTTTGTGCTCTTGCGTTTGTGTGTTAGTGAGTCTGGGAGTGTGGGTGTTTGTGTGTATTCGTGTGTGTGTCAGGAGAAAAAGTTTCAACATAAAGTTATAATTGCATAGTTTGAAAGGGCATACATGTGTAACTGTGTATGAGTGCGCTTGTATGCTCATGGTTGCTTTAAGTTCTACTTAAAATATGAAAACCTAGCGAACTCAAGCACTTAAACACAAATACCGCAAAAGCTTTTTGCAAGAACGACTGAGTTTAAATCCAGAGATGTGGTTGTCTTCTTGTTGCTGGTTGTTGATGATGGCACATTGCTTTTTGCTAGCAAAAAAAAAATGAAATACATACTTTTTTAATAAACTTAATAAGCTCAAGCAGCATGGGTCTGTAAGACCTTTAATTAAACCTGCTAAAGAAGTAGCTTTTGTGGCTGATGCTAGGACTTATATGTAGATACTAATGTTAATACTTGGTTAAAAGAAAAAATAATTTCGTGGTATGGCAATACTTTAACGTGAGCGGCTTCTGCGTCTTTTTATAAGATTTCAAAATCGTGTGTTTGGAAAAAATATATGCAAAGCTTCCAAACCACTGTGTGAAGATTAGGGTAGGCCGATTTAATAACATTAAGTTTTTGCATGGATATTTTTAAATTTGTATAAAATTTTATGCTCTAGAAAATTATGGCCTTACTTTGTAAAATGCCCGCAGTCACCTCACTTGGGGTCTTTGGTCTGGCGATTCCATTTCCATATGATTTAGAATAAAGCTTCCCTCTCTCAATCTGAAATTTTCCATTAAAATATATTGCTGTAGAGAGGGAGTTGGTAAGACAGCATAAAAAGCGTTAGTAAAAATTTACTCGCGTAAGGCTTTGAAAAAGGGTCGTACGTTTACTTCGTACGCTTTTCAATAAAAAAATCATATTATTTTCTTTTCAAATATTTTCGCAATCTCAAAAAAGTGAACTGGGATCTTTACTTAGACACCTTAAAAACAGAACTCTAAACTGGACCATCAAGTCTTCGCTCATGTAAGCAATCGTTGGACAATCTAGTTGATAGTCTCTTGAATTCCATTAATAAAGCTCTCGATATCGCTTGTCCGCTAAAAACACCAAGGGAGAAGCTAAAGCAACCCTGGTGTAACGGATAAATTAAGAAGCACCGAAAAAAGTCCAGAAAACTCTTTAACAAGGCAAAGGCTACCAGATCCACAGATACGTGGACAAACTATAAAGTGGCTCTAAAATAATACAAGAATGAATTGAAAAAAGCACAAAGACAATCCTGAAGAATCTTTTGTTTAAATATATCACAAACCTCAGAGGCGTCAAAGCTTCGGAAAATTCTAGCTACGGTTCCCTCCAATCCAAGCTTCATGAAAAAGGAAAATGGTACTTAGACCATCAACAGTAAGGAATTTCTGAATATTTTAGTAGAAACTTACTTCCGGGATGCTCAGAAATATGTAACACTCTAATTCAGAAAGATCAGTTGCCATCTGTAAATAGATCCCTAAAAATACTTACAGCAACAAAGCTCGAGTGGGCAACCAATAGCTTCAAACCATTTAAGTCGCCAAAACCAGATGGTATAGCTCCCATAGAAATTCAAAAGTAATATTGTATCATTAAGGAGCGGTTTTTGTTGATCTACCAAAGCTGCCTTGACCTAAATCACGTTCCCAAACGTTGGCGTAATGTGAAGGTTATCTTTATAGCTAAGGCAGGCAAAAGCTCACACGTTAACCCAAACGACCTTCGACCAATTACTCTCTCATATTTTCTTCTAAAAATTCTCAAGAGTTTAATCGACATTCACTTGAGACTTAACATAGAAATTATTTTAGTAAAATAATTTTTTAATATAAACGTTTTTAAAACGAATTAAAAAGTATAAAATAATTTATTCTGGAGTATTGCTTTTAGTTCTCCTTAAAACGTGGGGCGCATGCTATGGAGAAAATTAACCCTGCATTTCAAATGTTTTTTTATTAAAAAAATTAATTTGTTACATTTGATTTTTAGTTCGTCACACATGTATCGCATTAGAACACTAAGGTTAGTGATGCAGGGTTAATACCATATTCTCTTAAGCATGCGCCCCACGTTTTTAGGAGAACTAAAAGCCACACTCTAGGAGAAATTATTTTATACTTTTTAGTTCGTTTCAAAAAGGTTTATATTAAAAATTTTTTTACTTAAATAATTATTTTCTGATTTTTAATCTTTGTCAAATTATTGTTTTTGCTTTTGAACTGCGATGCATTTACTTGCTCTGGTTCCTGTTTATTTTCGGTAGTAACTTCTTCATCTACCTGTATCGATGGATATATATAGCACATACAACACTTTTTGCATATACACACTGTTGTATGCTGCGTTTTCTCAAAAAAAAAAACAACTCATTTATCAATAAAAATTTATAAAAAATTGTTTGAATTCCGTCAAAAGTTTTCAAAATTCTAATTTTCAAAAATTAACAAGAATTTTTTCGAGAAACCGAAATAGTTCAAAAAATATTAAAAATGAAACAAAAAAAACTACATTTTTACAATTTTGTTTCAACCCTCAGTTGTGAATTTTTCAAAATTTGAATTTGTTTCAATAAAAAAAAATCGTCCACATTTTTGACTCTCGAACTCATAACCTCACGATTATAAAGCAAACGCCCAATGCTCTGAGCCACAGAGCTCACAGCAAATTTTTTTCTAAATGAGGTAATAAATTTACTTCAGTTATAAATTTTTTAATATAAAAATGTCAACGAGCTTTTCAGTATCATTGTTTGATTTTGAATATTATGTATGTATGTATCAAATAATTTTGCATTTTTACAAATCAAATAAACGTACAGACAATAAAGTATGTGATTATTGTGTTGTCATCCAGTTCTGAGCTATATCTTAGGTTTCAAAAATCTAGCTCATCGGGAAGATGGTTAAAAATGGATTGCAAGATTTGTACATTACAGATAAGAAGTGAAGCTAATAAAAACGTTTTAAAAAAAGACACCAAAGGCAAATCCGTGGCAACAGCTATCCACTCCAAAGATTTCATCATTGAAAAATCCCTCCATCAGAAGGAATATACGATGATAGCTTTTACTGATATAGAAGGGGTCTTTAATAACGTCGAAGCAAGAGCTATCACTAATGCGCTAACAGAGCTTGGGGTGGATGACGTGCTGATAGCACTGATAAATCTAGCATTGCTAGTTGACAGGATTATTATGGCAAAATTTGGTGCGGCATCCACGTTAAAACCTCTTTCTTTCGCCTCTTCTCTGGCATTTAGCAGTAAATGAACAGTTAGTCAAACTGGAACTAGAGGGGTGCAGGGTGAAAGCTTATGCCATTGACGTGGCTATTGTTACCTCTGAAAAATATAGATCTACTTTTCGAGACATTATGCAAAATTGCCTAAATAATCTAGTCAACTGAGCTATCAGCTGTGGGCTCAGCGTAAACCCAAACAAAACTGACTTAGTGGCTTTCACCAGAAAACACAATTTACCTCTAATTAGGTCTCCAAAACTAGGAAACACAAGACTTAGGAAATTAAACTAGAAGCTCAATTTGCTCGAGAGAGCCAAAGAAGCGAATATTGTCGTGTAGTCATGCAAGAAAGTGCTGAGATATTCACCTAAATCTTCTCCGTAAAGTACAAAGATCAGCGGAACTGTGCTTCAGTGCAGCCTTAAGAACCACTCCGACAGACGCATTAAACATAATGCTCCATCTAACACTACTTGACATCCTAGATTAATAGATGGCCGCTAATACAGCCATCCACCTAGAAGCCACCTCTCAGTGAAAAGAAGGTACACTAGGATATTCTTGCATTAGAAAATTTCTCCCTCCCATACCTAGGTCCATTGACTACATCACACAATAACTATACTTTGAAAAGAAGTTTATTATATTATCGTTCACCTCACAATGTCATTGAGATCTTTACTGATGGATCAAAACTAGATGGCAAAGTAGGTAGAGGAGTCTACTCGGAAGCATTAGGCATTAATTTAGCCTTCAGGCTTCCTGATTATTGCAGTGTATTTCAAGCTGAAATCGCTGCTATACATGAAGCCTTAACTTGGCTTCAGGTAAATGAGATATCTTCCATTGATATTTGCATACTATCCGATATTCAAGCCGCATTAAAAGCCCTAGGAACTGTTGAAATAATACCTGAAATATAATTCTCAACTGCCGCAGATCTCTCAGTGAGATGGCAAAGCAGCTCAGAATCCTTCTATGCTGGATTCCTAGACATAAGAATTTTCTAGGATAGAAAATGCAAAGCACATTAACTCGCTCGCCAAACAACTATCTATAGATAAGACAAGCCTTGGTATTCCTCTCATCACATGGGAACTCCTAACACATGAGTTATCTGGCATCAAAACTAACTATAGATGGTCAGCAGCTAGCACGTGTAATATAACGCGGCAAATCTGGCTCAAATTAACCCTAAAGCGTTCAAAAAAACTAATTTTTCTCAGTAGAGACCACATCAGCACTATGGTAGGGATCCTAACAGTGCACTGCCTTACTGACAGACACGCTCATTGAATGTCCCCCACAACGACTTCTGCAGAAACTGTAGAGATTAGGAGGAGGAAGAACCTACAGTTAATTTCCTCTGCACTTGCCCAGAGCTGGCTTAAAAACGCTTCCTCCACTTAGGCAACTGGTTTTTCAATGACAAATTATATTTTAACAAGTATTTTAAAGTAAATTAAAGTAGAGTAGAGTAAAATATTTAAATATTAAAATAATATGACAAAGAGCAAATAACAATATTTAATAACAATGTAATAACAATAATTACACTCGTTACATTGCCTTCTATAAATAATAAAAACGCAAGTGAATGCGCTCATTTTAAAAAATAAGGAAATTAAATAAGATTTTTACACGTAAGGAAATACTTTTGTAAAATACAATTTTCTGCAAAGTTTGCTGTAGTCATGAAACTTATATCACTAACTGTTCCTTTAGTTGAGTATTTGAACCCCTCGGGACTATTTGAGGGATATTATTGCTCAATTTTATTGGTTAAATATTTTACAACAACTTTACTAAAGGTCTCAAATTAAAATTAAATTTGGGTTAATTTAAAGCCAGCATTCCTTGGAGATAAAGAAAAAGACTTGGATAAAAGTGTTCCACTTTTTTCCTTCTGCTTTCGTGGCCCATTCAAAATTCACTTAATTTTGATAGTAACTGCGTTCAGGAAAATGTTTGATCATATCGTTTAGGTATTAAGTTTAATATAAGTGGTATTCGCTCTTTTGTGTATTAAGTGAATTGATTGTAATTGTAATTGTAAATGTCAAAACATTACACTCAAAAAAAAAAACAACAAAGCTACAATCATCTTTTGATGTTTGGTACACATAAAGTGTAACTTCTAAAGCTATTTTATTAATTGTTGTGTGTGTATTTATTTAGTGAACTTTTTTGACAGAAGTACACTGGTGCAACGCCGTAGATATGGGGGTTCAGGGGGTTAAAACCCCCTCTTAGCAATTAAACATTTTTTTATAAATTAAATAAAAGCACAGATATTCTAAATTATTTAATTACCATAACATGAAGATACATTGAAAACTGTTCAAAGTACATGCTTAGTTTGTTTAGTAGACATTAAGTTTAATATAATAAAATATAAATGGTTTTCTGTATTGATGCTTACGTACTAGCGTTTGCAGAACAGTTGAACAAAATTATTCTAAGCCAGTCTATGAAATTCAAATGATGATAGGCAATGCGTCAATGTTCGTTAAATTACACTGTAGGTAAATTTTAAACTTTTAAAAGAAACAAAAAAACGCTGAGACAGGTTAACTTAATTTTCGGTCGTAGAATTTAGTTGCATATTCACTTTTTCCAAATCAGATCAAATTCTCGAGATATTCTGATTTTTGTTATTTGACCATCATTTGACCATCATTTGACCTTCATTTAAAAATTTTTTATAGTATTTTAGCAATTACTTTTTATTATATTTTCGAAAATTCATACCTCCAACGTGAAAATCAAGTTAGCCTTGTGTAATCTATGATTTTCCAAAGGTTAAGCAATTTTGCATTTCTCTTTATTTTGACCAAATATGAATGTTAAACGTAAAATCTTTAAAAGAATCTTAACATTTTTTTTAATTAAATTCGTGTTTTTATAAGTAGATTAAATTCTGAAAATTTAAGCAAAATCGGAGGTGGTCAACATTTTTGTTCTCCAAAAATAAGGAAAATATAACTAAAAATGGGTCTAAAAGTGACTAAATTTCAACCGCAAATATCTCGAGATTTTGATCTGATTGGATTTAACTTAGTATGCCAGTAAATTTTACGACCAAAAAATAAGTTTACGTTCTTGTCATCTACGTGTGCCTTTTTGACGTCCCTTCAGTGTTATCAAATGAACGTACAAGTGAATTTAATTTGTACATTTATCAGTTTCACAATTTTTTTAAGCATTGTGTGAGTATCGCAAAGTGGTTTTAAAAAATTTTCTCCTCAAATTCTAGCGGTGACACTTCGTTTCAGGCACACCAATTAATATATGCAGTTACGAGCCCAGAATTTTTCGTTGCAATTTATTTAATACATAAAATATATTAAATTACGTCAGCTTTGACTATACTGTTGTAAAAAATCGATAAAGATCTAATAGAATGATATTGTGGCTTAGCGGTACTGAATATTTGTAAGGATATTTCTATGAACGAGGAAACTGTCATCGATAAATTGGCTTCGCGTTCCTTAAAAATTAATGAACTAACTATGTAAGTATCTACAAGGCGCCTAATGCTCCATAGAAAAGAAAAAAAGTTGATGGAGACTTTCCTTCAAAATAAACCTGGGCTTATATTATGATGATTCCCCAAATATTTCAACTCTACAGATATCCATCCGTGAGCTGGAATGGTTTGAAATAACCTCAAAAAATCGATTTTTGTGTAAAAATATTGGCTGGCGTAATAGTTTAAAAAAACAAACTATCAGAAATTAAAGGCTGGAAAAATCTCTTCCAATCTGCATCAAAAAATTGTTAATATATTTTATTTTGGGACGTATTAATAAAAACTGAGTGAACGAGTGGAGTGAAGTGCTTGAGTGTGCATTTTTAGTGTGCGATGTTAGTTAAGTGTAGTGTGGAACCCGTATTAAATAAACTACACTCCACTCTGAGGGCAAAAAAAACATCATTTGAATGTACTCGAAAACATTGTTATTTCGAGTACCTTGAATTAATAATAAATTTTATTTTAATTCGATGTTGCTTATTTATATAGAATCAAATAAACTTAAATACGCGTTTTATATGGAATTCAATTTTTTAATTTCGCTGAAAAGCCAATTAATGTGCTTAGTGGAAAATCCTTATTGTCAATAGGGGGGCTTGTTTTAGTACGTGTGTGCATTCTGTCTGTCCCGGCAGGATCTATAGTATAGGAGTGGATACGTATCTTTGTAAGATTTCATACCTCTGGGCGAATAAAAAAAAAAAAAAAAAGAGTGTTCACTCTTGTCAGCAGCTGTCAGACAGCCAAATTTGTTTTTCAATAATAAATTCTTTTGTGTCATTGGCCGCATTCAGCGCAGACAACTGTTGTGAACTGTAATGGTAGCGCTACCTTAGTTCACGATGTTTTTCTCTGAATGTGTTGCTACTCTACACGTCAGAAGTTAGATTCAATTTAATTTTTATGTTAATTTAATTCAACTGCAAAGGTTTCTCACTTAAATTTGCTGCGTTCTTTCTGCGTTTATTAATTTAACAGCGTCAGTAACAGCATCTGACAGCTAAGCAAACAGTTGTGTTCATGTAGCATAGCATTTGTTCGCTTGATTAAAAGGCGTTCGCTACTTTATCAGTTTTAGTTAGCGCTACCAAATTTGTATCATTCAGCGAATTTTTACACAACAGTTGCCAACTGTTGTCTGCGCTGAATGCGGCCATTGACAAAGCTACAAGTATTGAAAAATTTGAGCTACGTTGTTCAAAAAATACCCTATTTAGGCTGCGAAAATTGATTCTAAAAATTTATAACTTCGGATTCTTATAAAGCAATTTGAGCCAAACAGGAAATGGTAAGTGCAAAAGATGTTATACTTCATTGTGAAATGGGCAAAATATGATAGTTGTATAGCATTAGTAAGGCTGATAGCACACTCAACTTTTGTTGAGTGATCGTCTCAAGTTTTATTAATACGAAATAAACAAAAACTGAGTGTACCGGAGGTTGTGATGTTTATTCGGAGTGGACACTCAACGTCAAGTAAAAACATGAGTAGAGTGTGGTTTAGTTATTTTATTAATATGCTTTATTCATACCGATCAGAGTAAAAGCAAGTGGAGCTGAGTTCACTCCACTCGACTCGCTTTATAAATATGACCCTTTATTTCCATAAAAAAACTGTAAAAATTTAAATAACTTCATAGTTTTTTCTTAATTTCTCGCAATAGTTTTTCAGCAGGTGTTTATTTTATAATTACTATTTTAGTTTTAATTTTTTTTTGTTTAAGCAGTTCTGGCCAGCAATTCTGATCAGTGAGGATATCATTAGAAATAATTATGTTTTTTAGAACTTTAGTGAAAATAGTTTAAAAAAATCATACAAGTGCACGAAAAACATCATTATTTTTAATTCGAATGCAAAAATTTTAAATTATTTGATGCAGATTGGGAGAACTTTTTCAAAAATATTATTTCAGATAATTTCACTTTTTCTAACGAACACACCAGCCAATATTTTTACAAAAAACTCAATTTTTAGAGGTTATTTCAAACCATTGCAGCTCAAGGATGGCTATTGCTAGAGTCGAAATATTTGGGGAATCATCATGACATAAGCCAAGGATTATTTTGAGAAACTGCCTCGAACAACTTTTTTCGTGAGTCTCCTTAATGTATATATTAGGCCGGGTCGATTTGTGGGGAGGCAAAAAAATCGCTCATTGCTCAAAATTGCTCAGTGAAAATCGTTTTCTTGGGATCAAAATAAGAAACTTTGCCCCAGGAACTATACCTTTAAAACGAATTCTAATGCCCCTACTTTTGACTTTTGTCCCGTAGGGTTAAATTTTGAAAAATTCCTTTTTGACCCATTTAGAGTGCCCCAATCGAGTCCAAAGGTATGACCGACCCCCACTTTCTTTGGAGGGCCGATCCACCCATGTCAGTGGCACACCCCCTGGAACCCTCCTGGGGGTTCCCCATACAAACATTTAAAAAAATCACCATTTTTGGCATTTTACATGAATAAATCAGCGAAATGGCTATGTTTTTTTCTTTATTTTTATTTATTATTTTTTTATTTATAATAATATTTATTTAAAATAATTTTCATTTTTTCTCTTAAGAAATTTATTTAGTCAGAACATATGTAAATGAAAAAATGAATTTAACCTAGTTATAGAAAAGAAACTAAAAAAATTATTGTTTGATGTCCTTTTTACTTTCAAGTCTGGGCAATTTCGCACGGCTCTCTAATGTCGTCGCCATAACAGCTTCTTTATTTTCCGGTATCACTCGTTTGGAAACTCTAGCTAGCAATTGAACATGTCGTCCCGTTCCTTGTATGTGTGATGGAATTTTCGGATCATTAAACGGTAGATCATCTTGATTTAAATATTCTTTCAATGTATGGAATGCTTCGCATGAATGGTGGTTCAAATACGTTATTTATGTCAGTCATATTGATCATGTCGGTGTAACTTGTGCAATTAAAGTTTCTATCTGGTTTTTTATAAGCTCTAAGTTCCGTTGGGTCGTCAACATCGGTTCGATAGCGTAGAATTATCTTGATAGCACAGTCGCACGTTTCTTTGCTATCATCAAACAACATTGATAACAAGATATTTTCCGAATGCGCATAATATGAATTATCTGTAGTAACTTGATTGACAATTTTGCGTAAACGAGGTTCTAGAAATCGTGACCAACTAATGTACTTGAAAAATAATGCACCACCGTACACGACAGAGCTGTAATACTTGATATTGAAGTACATTGGCACATAACATTTAATTATAAATTCAACCAGAATTCTTAAATTTGCATCTGTATTTTCCGTTGTCACATATAATCGTAATAGTCTAGCGTGAGCCAGCGAGAATGTACAATTTTCCCTGGTTTGATGTTAGTTAGATCCACTGAAACCACGCCGCTAGAAATTGCATGGGCCATGTCGTATAAGTTCTTCGAATCGGTGGAAAATGCAATTTTTTCTAGAGCAGAAGGCATATTTTTCAACTCAATTTTCTGGAAGCCGTCCACCACCTGAAAATATATAATAATAAAATAATTATAAACGGTTGACAATTATAAAAAATTAGTGATAGCAATAACTTACCGGAAGAGTTTCACAAGTATCGATGTGTTTGCCCATTTTTCCGGTTGCCGATCTAGGTCCAGTGCTTGTTGATTTATCCAAAGCTTCAAACAAATGCCGAGACGGAAGTTCGTTTAAGTGTACAAGGCAAATGAACCAATGCAATGGTCTTTGTAACAGCAATTCGAATTTGCGTATAATTCCACCGTGTGGGCCAGTGTTTGTTGGCTCACTGTCAGTGCATATGCCAATTAATGCATCCAGTGATATATTTTTATCGTTGAAAAATCATTTAATTTGGTTGTTTTGTATTCAGCGGTTTCATGTTCCAGTCTTACGTAGCCCATCAATTCAGAATTCGGTTCTTTCAAAATAACAAGATGAGGTTATTTTACCATCCTAGTATGACACTTCTCATAAATTTTATCTCTCGTTAAAGAGAGTATATATTGGTATCATCTCACTGTTTGCGAAGCACTTCTTGTCTGCATTTCTCTTGTTCTCTGCGAACTTTCGATTTATCCATGATGAGAGGTTTGCCATGCATATCTTTCATTTTCAAATCTTGGAAAATAGCTGTTCCCAATGCTGATGCTACTCTATCAGGCACTCCAAATCTGTCACATATCAAGGCAAAGTTAAAACAATCGTATCTTTCTGTGTATTGTGAACTTGTGCTACTATCTATATCTTCTTGAACCGGTGGCGGTGCGTATGTTGAATCACAGGGATCTTGGTATGTTGGCATTGATGGCATAGACGTTGCTCCTTGCTCTTCAATTTCCATCACAAATGCATCCATTGTCAGTTTTCTATGATTATGTTGATCGTGCATAAACTCTTTGAGGCGTTCGGAAACCAAGTCACATGCACATGGAGCTGCCTTCAAATCGCAATTACATGTTCCAATATCAAAAATTGTTTCCAGAGATTTTACATACTCTGGAAATTGTTGGGTTTTATTTCTTCTCTTGATTTGGTCTTGATATTTGTCAAGCAATCTATTCAATTTAATAAATACACTTTTTTCAGCATTATTTCCATACCAAGTTTTTCCCAAATTCCAATCAAGTTATCTTGTACTTGAATAGTGAATGATTTATGGGAAAATTTTTTTTGTTCGCTCAAGTAAAAATAATATCTCGATATATCCAGATGTGTTGGTAAATTAAGATCAGTCAAATCAATAGACTCACCAAAAACAGTAACATCATGCCTGGGTATATGACTCATTGGGTTTTCGATAGTTGTTGATGTTGTTGTTGCTTCATCTTGCGGTGTAGAGGATGATGGATTCATTGTAAACTTTTTGATTTGGAATGGTCACTTCACTTCTTATTTTTTTATGTTCTGATTATATTCTGACTAACTAAATTTTCTTAAAAGAAAAAATAAATAAAATAATAAAAATAAATAAAATAAATAAAACATAAATAAAATAAATAAAATAAAGTGCCAAAAATGGTGATTTTTTTCACAAATTTAAAAGTTGGGCCATTAGAACTCGTTTTAGAGGTATAGTTCCTCGGGCAAAGTTTCTTATTTTGATCCCTAGAATACGATTTAATCTGAGCAATGGGCGATTTTTAAATCGACCCGCCCTAGTATATATATATATGTTTTTCTTTTTAAAATGTCTGTTTTCGTTATATTACTTAAACAAATACTTGTCGTAATGCTCAAATGAAGCGACTGAATCGTTTTTTTATATTTTTTGCTTCAGCAACCCCCCCCTGTCCCCCCATCACCCATCAGAACCTACAGCTTTGTAAACAGCTCACATTAGTTCAAATAAAAATTGAGTAGGGAAATTAACCCCATGGCATCACAATAGGCCTCATTGGCTTAACCCTTGTGTCAACACCCGAAAAATTGCACATCACCGAACACCCGGATACCGGGGTATGCCAGTGTATTTTGTATTAAAATAATATGAATGTGTAACATATTATGCGTTTTTTGTTAACATTTTGTTATTTTAATCCTATAAACCAGTTTTTTAGGTAGGAAATATGCAGGTATTACCAGATTTTTTCAAAAAAGTAAATTAAAAAAAAAATTTTCTGTTAAAAAAATTTTGCTAAAAAAACGAAAATATTTTTTGATTAAGTAAGCAGAAACTATTTTACACAGTAAATATATGTTTGTTGGTCTTTTTCTCTGGTCGCTTTTTATAATTGTTATGTCAAATTAAACCAAAACAGACAAATATTTTAATTTATTCTGTCAGTTGTGAAATTTTAAAAAACTGTTATTTGTAGTGCTAGGTGTTTTTAAAAACTACGCTTATGTCTGAATAACATAAGCGTAAATCACAATAATATGGCAATACTGGAAATATAGTAACGCATTTTTATTTTGGTTTTGTTTTTTTTTTTTGTCGTTTTGATCATCAGTTTTTGGGAATTCCCCTTTTTTTGATTGGGTTTTAGCATGAAAATCAATTTTCAGTTCGAAGCTTTTTTGGTGGTATGTTATTAGTTTGTTAGATTCATTCGTCTTACAGTGCTTGATGTGATAATACACAAAAATTATTTGATTTGGAGAAAAAAGCAATTTCAAGTGAAAAGTGAGAAAGGTTCATTTCTAAGTGATTTTAATAAATCAATAAATTATGGCAGACGGTGAATGGTTAACTCCCCGGCAATTGAATGCACTTAGCGTTGAAGAGCGAGAAGACTTTATAAGTCGAATAATCGAAGAGATTTCATAAAATAATAGTGAGTATGAACAAGAAATTAATTCACGGGCTGATGAAATGGATGATTACGAAGATATTACCATAAATGCAGAGGAATCAGTTGCAGAGGAATTGCAATTACCTGAACTTAATATATCGGATGAAACTGATTCCGAAGAAGAATTAGAAGTTCCAACTGAAACTAACGGAACTAATTTCATAGCTAGAGATGGTACAACTTGGTCAACTCAACTAACACCAACGCGAAGACATTTATCACACAACATTTTAAGAACCAATATCACTGGACCTACACGGAGAACAGAAGGTCCTTAGCATGTTACAAACATTTAAATTGTTGATGACAGAAGAAATTATTATTCGCAAAACCAACAGAAAAGCGAACCAGTGTTACGAAAATGAATAAACACAAAACCCTACAACATCAGCTCTTATATGGACACCAATAACAACAACTGAATTTTACGCTTATTTGGGAATACTTTTGTTGGCTGGTGTGACACATTCTGGATATGCACACTTAACTGATTTGTGGAAAATAAACTTCCATCCGATGTATCGAGCTGCAATGGGTTTGAGGCGTTTTTGGGCTATAAGTCACTTCATAAGATTTGACAATGGCAATACTCGCGAGCAGCGTAAAAAAACTGATAAATAAGCAGCTATATCAGACATTTTCTTGATGCTGAATAGAAACCTGCAGATGAACTATATAGCAGGAGCCAACGTCATTGTTGATGAGCATCTTTATCCGTTTCGTGGTGGCACTGGATTCACACAATATATACCTTCCAAGCCAGCGAAGTATGGCATAAAGGTTTGGTGGGTATGTGATGCTGTTACGTCCTATCCACTGAAGGGACAAACATACACTGGTATGGCATCTTCTGGAGAAAGAGAGAGAAATCTTGGTGACCGTGTAGTCAAAGATTTGTGTTGTAACATGTTTCGTGGAAGTGAACGTTCCATTGTGTGTGACAACTTATTTACAACACATAATTTGGCTACCACTTTGATGTTGGACTACAACTTGGCCATATTATGTGTTCTATGTGTGTTCTATGTATCTATGTGTTCTAATGGGGCAAAGAAAAAAAGGCAGTTGTACTCCTCTCCACCAACCATTACAGCACCACAGTTGAAGGTCCAAAAACAAACCGGTCATGATCCTAGACTACAACAGGAGCAAAGGAGGCGTTGATAACATGGACAAATGCCTTGGGGAATATTCAACAAAAAGGAGAACAAAAAGATGGCCCTTGGCATTTTTTTATAATATATTAGATTTGGCTGCATTTGCAGCTTTTGTTATATATATGGAAATAATCCACATCTGAAGACTTCAACCAACCGTATAAGGCAGAAATTGTAAAACGATCACAAAATGTTCAAATCACTCGCAACTTTTCTTCGCGCAATGGCATTGAAGGAATACTGGGTCGCCCATTGAAATTCATTGCAGAAGATTTTCCAGAAAGCCCTCAAGAAGAACGTGATGCTTCTGGCAGGATCAAGCATATAGGCAACTGCTACTTATGCCCCAGGAAGAGGCCGACACGAAAAGCTTGCATTATGTGTAAAAACCTGTTTGCTTAGAACATTCTATTGACACCACGCAATGCAAAAGATATCTTAGATAAAATAACATTTATTTTTTATGATTACATTACATTTACTTTTTTGTGATAACATTCACTTTTTTATCATAATAATAATTTCAGTTCAATTTAGTTGTTTTTTTTTTATAAATGAATTAAAAATATATGTTCTAATAGCACAAAAATGGTTTTCTTAATTTTTTAAAGAATTTTCAAAAATTTTTCAAGGCATACTTAGGTATCCGGGTGTTGCTTAAAGGGGTACATCGCAATAATTGAGTTGAAATTTAGCAATTTTATAAAAACAATATTTTGGACACATTCCAAAAATTTTAAGTTATTCCGGCTACCACAACCCAATTTATGGCAATTTGAATATGAAAAACATACCCGGGTATGCGGGTGTTGACACAAGGGTTAAGTGTATCTCTGAAAAGTGACAGCCACTTTAACCTTACCTAAGCCCCCCCCCCCCCCCATTATGAAACACCTATCTACGGCGTTGCACTGGTGTAAGCATAAATTCACAAAAGAGCGAATACCCCCCATAGTGTAAAAAAACTAAGTGATAGCTACCAAATTAAATATTAAATTAAATTAAATAAAGTGCCACATTAAAGCAAACATAGAACTAGAGGGAAACTAGTAACCACTTGTCATTGGAATGGCCCATATCTACCAAAGTCATTATGATTTTGCGATATCAGCCACTTTTATGTTGAATCAATATCAAACATTTTTGAGAAATCAAATACTTTTGCGCTGTTGTCGCAAATATTTTCTGTTCTAGGGAACGAAATCACCAAAAAAAAAATTGATGACATGAGGCACAAAATGTTGACTATTTAAAAATAAGTAAATTTATTGTTATATAATTTTTAAAATATCTTGGTACATTTTTGAGTTAGTAAAGGTGTATTCTTATTGAAAATGATAGCGTTTGTTACAAATTTTTGGAAAATTTAAATGAATTCAAATGAATTCAGACGCTTTAAGCAACACAACAAGCTTAAAACACAACGGAAATAATGTCACATAAACACTGACACAAACACAGTATATGTGCATGTTTTTGTGTGTGTGCAGGATATGAAAAAAGCGGAGATACAGTACAAACACGTAGACACTTATTGTTCAGTAGCAGAAAAATGAAAAGCAAAAATTTCTATACAACTGAAGATGTTTAGGCATCTGAAATCTATGTCGTTGTGTTCTGTGCGTAAGTGTGTATGTGTGGGAGTTAGTTATGGGTGTTGGATTGTATGCGTTACATTATTGTGAGCATGTTAACCACCTGGATAAGTACGACTTGGCTTATGCTACCGCTCAGCGTCAACTGCAATAAAGTGTTTCCTCAGGTTGCTTAAGTGTGTGTGTGTGTGTGTGTGAGTTTGCCTTTGTGTGCGTGTTAAAGTGAAATAATATCAATCCTGAGTACTCCGCGCTCTGTGCGAGTGTATGTTCAGGTAGGTAGTTGTTGATTAACATTTCCTTGATTAAAGCAGCTAACTTGACTTAAATCATTGATGCCTCTGCTAAGCAAAGCAAAAACACACTCAATTAAACAAACAAACATGAATTAATAGGAACAGACTTACATACAAACAAATTCACACATTAAAAATTGCTGGTTATAACGTTATAGCAAAAACTCAGTCTACGCTATTTTATAAATTTTTTCATATCTCTTTTAATTTAGCTAATTATATTTCTGAATTTAAGTTTTTGTTCTTTATTAATGGTGTTTTTTTCTTCTTTTTCTTTGCAGGTAAGCAATGTTCTTTAAAGCTGTCAGAGAGGTATTGTCTTGCATTGTTTTTTAGGAATTTTTTTTATGATATCAAACACCGTACCAAAACTCTTACATATTATACAAATTATTGAAAATTCTGTTCTGAAAATTCTTAAAGGCTACCTTTAGAAGAAAAACGGTGTTCTTGCTTTCGAAGTTAGATCGGAAACAAACTTACTTACTTAAATTCATTCGGGGATCTCAAAATTTGTAAACTTAGAAGCTTGAAAAGAAAGGCGATAATTAATTTCTGATATTGCTAACTTTGTGTGAAGTTTAAGATTTGCAAAAGCATACGTTTTCAAGAAAATAATTTACTAAAAAAATAGAATTGGTTACTTATTTTTGTAAATTAACAACCTGTCACTTTATAAACTTATTTGGTGTAAAGCTCAAATATAATCTACGTAGAATGAGTTTAAAATTTAATAAATTTGGATAAAAATCAGGCTCCAAACCAATGACATCATCAAAATATGAAAAACATTCAAAACTTTGACCCGAAAAATCCGGCTCTTTACAACAACACACTGATCATAAGTGCACGCTCAATTGTGCATCTGTTTATCACTAGAGCGGAGAACACATTTTTTAAAGGTGTGATGCACAAGGTAACGTCAGGGCATGCTCCTGATCAACCACCAACTCGCCCACTCACATTTTCCTGCATAAATCTTTCATTTCTGTTTGCTTAAATCGCTCAAAATGAATAATGAATAAGTATGACTTTTTTATTTAGACCCTTGTGAATGTATGGGTATGTGTGTGTGAATATTTTTGCATACATTTATTTTAACGTAGTGTGGGTGCATTTGAAATGGTCGTTAAGTAGACACCTGCATTGTTGTTGTTGTTGTATATGCGTATGTATATAAAATATATTTTGCAAACTACCCTACAGGAAAATCAACTAACTTAAAAGTAATCGAAAAAGTAGTGTTTTATCAACCACAACTGGCTGAAATTCTATCTTTTTACATAGAACGAACGCACAATGTTTGTATGGCGATATCCGCTAAATAAGTCACTTGACCTTCGTCTGCATATATTGTCAACTACTTGAAAATTAGTTAATTTTAAATTAGTTGACAGTTGGATTAAAATAAGTCAATTAAAATTTATTATCAAAAAGATACACTCACGGTCATAGAAAAAAATCCGAATTAATAATTTAATAACAAATATTCTTTTTCTTGAATACAGTGTGCAGAAATCGACCAAAAAAAAGCACAACCAAAATTTATTATAATTCTTAAATAAGGATATGTCTCAGCGTCAATCGCACCTATTTTGACCTCTCAATGTCGTCATAATTTTTTTCAATTTGTTTTTCAAATTTAAGTTTTCGAATTTTGTTGTGCCGACATTCGCTGAATTTTTATAGCCATTTGCCTTGTTGAAAATGAAAAACAAAATCGTTTCCTTTTAGGTAGAATTTTGCGTTGAATAAGACTTTGTCAAAGATTTGACGAAATGGGTATGATTTGTATGGTAGCAAACATATACATAAGAATCAGTTTTTGACAAAAAAAATTACGTTTTAACCCATTTCGATGTTCTTTAGTTTAATAAAAGGTATTTTTACGTGCAATTAATTTTTGTAAAAAAATAAATGTCATTATTGGAATATTATTTACTTAGAATGTATAGAAACACAATTTTTTTTTAAGTTAAGGAAAATTACAAGAATTTGCTTCGCTACACGCTTTACTTTGTATTTTATCGGATTTCTTTTACATAGCCTTATTTTACGTAAAACTTTACGAGAACTTAAATGGATTTTTTTATTCGTTTCCTACAAAGCAAATGGCTGTATACATTCAACGAATGTTGGCACAAAAAAAAATCAAACTCTTAAAAAATAAATTGAAAAAAATTGTGACGAAATTGACAAGTCAGGTGCGATGGACTTTCAACACGTCCATCTTTTAGAATTTATATAAAGTTTGGTTGAGTTTTTTTTTTTTTTTTTGTTGATTTTGGCACACTGTGTAATAATTCAGGAAGAAAAATATTTGTTATTTAATTTCTAAGTCGACTTTTTTACCAAAAAATCTTAATGATCTAACCAAATACTATATCTTAATTTTTTTTACTTCTTTAACTCTAACAAATACATCTACACTAGCAAAAAGATTTTATTAAATTTTACAAAATAAACAGAATAATTTTTATGGGTTCTTCGATTTTATTTGTTTTTTTTTTTATTAAAAAGTTTGAATTAAATACATGACTTTTTAAGTATTTTTTGATAATATGAATATGAATACATCTTAAGTCGAATTAATAAATTAAATTAAAAAGTATTTTATTAAGGAATTATTTTTGGTTTTATCTTAATTTTATTTTTTTTTTGTATAAACATAAGATTTAAAATTAAAAATATTTGTGTTGTTCTGGATTTTTTTTAAATTTTCAAAACGATGTTTAAAAAGAAAGCATTGATAGAAAGCATTGATTCAGTTTTAAGTCTTTTAATTTTTAAATATTTGCTTTATATTTACTTTAGTTTTAATATTTCGAATTTTGTAATAGTTTTTTTTCTGCTTGTTGTTAGGTTTTTTGATTGTGATGGTGATGGTGTTGGTGATCATCATCACCATCGTGTTATTTTTATTTTAGTTTATGTTTATGACCTTTTCCAGAAATGCGAATCCACACTAGGGCTTTCACTAACGAAGGGTATCAAAAACACTCAAAAGTGTTTTAAAGTTTATAAGACAAATACAATACGAAATCACAATGACTAATTTAATTAAAATTATAAGGGTAATAAAGCAGTTATGATGTACAAAGAAAAATATAAGGAACAAAATTCAACAATAATTGGATGATAAAGTCGAATTCTGAACCACTTTGTCAGCACTTTGTCAGTAGAAAAAAAAAAATAAATAAGAAAATAACGTTTATGGTATGATGATTTTTCTAATAAAAATCATAACCTAAACGGTCCTTAATTAAAGATATGTGTTAAATTTTTTAATGTTAAAATTATTCTTATAATATATTTATTTAATTAAAAACGTTATAACTTATATTTATCAAAAAGGTACGTACACTCGCTGTCAAAAATTTCAGAAAAGTTCAACATTAATTTTAGAATGAAAATCAAAAATATCAAATAATACTGCACATCATTAGAAATATAAAAATATTAATGTTAATAAGCTAAACAAAACAAACATCACATATTTATTTTTTTTTAAAAATTTAAAAAATAATCAAAACTTCTTATTTAAATCTTATTTATTAAGTTAGAAAAGTATGATGTGAATAAAATATTTATTTTTAATAAGAAACAACAGCATAGTAATTAAACTATTGCCACTTTCTAAATTCCATCAATGTTGTACAGTCTAGTACACAGAGTCTTTAAAGATCACAACCAAAACAAACTAAAAAATAGACTTTCAAATTGTATAGTAGATCGCACAAAAATACAAAGGTGTTATTTTCGCTCCATTAGCATTTTCTAATAGAATGAAGTGAAAAAATAAGATCTGCATCAAAAGATTGGTATCGTTAGTGAAAAATAGCCATCCAGTTTTCATTTGAAACCTCAAAATCAGCCTTAAAATAGCCTTGAAATAGCTAAAACAGCCTTGAAAATAGCTCAAACAACGTTTTCCCTGTAACTTTTTTAATGAATGGTAAAAGTTTTTAATATTTTTTTTTTCTTTTCACAGACAATTAAACAGGTAAGTCTGGCGGAGTAATTTCTTTTTGGTAGCTGTGATATTTAATGGTGTTTTTGAAGACGAAACTAAATTTTTTACTCATTTTTTATGTTCTATTTTTGTTCAAAAAATTTCCAAAAATCATAGAAAAATCTGCGTGCTATCTACATTACATCATCTTGAAGGGCATCTAAAAAGGTCTAAGAAATTAACTATGTTTCACTATTTTTTTTTTTTGTTTTATTCATGAACTTACGTCTTAAATGCAAACAAATGGATTTATTTTTGTTTCATTCAATTTAAATCTTTTAAAATTTAGCAAAGTGCTTCTCTTACTCGCCTAAATCATTGGTAATGATCCATTTATATGTTTTGAGAGCGTTTGGGCTTTGTTTCAATTAAATGGGCTCGTTGGGCCCCAATTTGTCGCTAAAATGTCAAGGGAAAGGAAATTGATATTTCAACTTGTATAAATATAGTTTGACCCCTTATACATTGGGCAAGACTTGAAATCAAGAATTTTTTTATTACAAAAACTTGCCAGTACAGAGCAAGTTTAATCTTTCCCTTTCGTCTTCGTAAACTCTCCACGATTTTTCCTATGAACGCACATTCTTGCTTTCAAGTCTTTCTCAATGTATAAGGGTTCATTGAGTTTCAAGAGGCATAAGAAAACAACACTTGTGGGACCTCCAAAGATGTCAAAGCCGTTCCTAACGAGCTCACCTGATAAATCAAACTTCGTGTTTTTTAATATATTTTTTTTAAAACATAAATTACGTATGATGGAATAAGAAAATGTACAGTTACTGTTTTTATTAAAAATATTTATACATTTGAAGAATTCAAATACTTTAAAAATTTTGTTTTCGAAAAAATTTTGGTCGGTATATCTTTAAAATATTTTTTCATTGCTTGCAAAATGAACTGCTTTTGTTCCTCTTGGTGTGTTAAAATGATATTAAACCTAGAAATTAAAGCAACACCACATTCTGCTACATAATTAACAATCAGTAATTTCTTAACTATCGTTTTTGCTGCCATGTAGTCATGATTTTCTTCCCATGTTGATGGATCTGCCTCTAAGAACCTTTTGCTTACACTTGTAATTTTTTCATTTAGAATTGTATTGAAAAAGCTGTATTTGTTTTTAGTGACGAAGTCATATAATTCCGTCGTCACAATATTATCAGCTTTTAAGAAAACTCTTTTTGGATTGTCAGGATGTCCATTTCTTTTTAAATTTGCCAACATTTTTCTTTTTGTTTCAACATTAATTTATTGTAATCGTCAAAAAATGCCAACGCAATATTGGATTCGTTTAAACACCTTAAATTATTGATCATTTTCTTTGCACACTGTCTCCGATCTCGGCGTCAATTGATTTGAACTTTTCCAAGTCTTTTAGCATCGATATATCGTTAAATGGTGCTTTTGCTGCCGCTTGGCAAGTATACCAAAATTTTAAATAAACTCGCTGAATAAAAGTATTGAAACGAATGATATTTTTCAATATTTTTTTTTACTAAAAAATTCTTGAGGGGTCAAAATAAATTTATACAAGGTGAAATATCAATTTATTTTCCCTTGACATTTTAGCGACCAATTGGGGCCCAACGACCCCATTTAATTTAAATTCACCATGAAAAAACAAAAACATTATTTAAAAACAATTTAAAATTAAATTGAAACAAAGCCCAAACGCTCTCACAACATATAAATGGATCATTACCAATGATTTAGATGAGTAAGAGAAGCACTTTGTTAAATTTTAAAAGATTTAAATTGAATGAAACAAAAATAAAATCCGTTTGTTTGCATTTAAGACATAAGTTCATGAGTAACAAAAACAAGAAATAGTGAAACGTAGTAAATTTATTAGACTTTATTACATGCCCTTCATGATGATGTAATGTTGATAGCTCGCAGATTTTTCTATGATTTTTGGGTATTTTTTGAACAAAAATAGAACATAAAAAATGAGTAAAAATTTAGTTTTGTCTTCAAAAACACTATAAAATTACTCGGACAGTCTTACCTGTTTAATTACCAGCAAACCAAATGATATCGTTTTGATATCGAGATGATATCATTAAGGTGATTATTTCTATCAATAACGATACACGAGACAATATTGTTATGATATGGAGAAATTGCTGTTTTCGATAAAAACGGACATATCGTTAACGATATCGAAAACATTGTAATTGCGATATCGTAACGATATTGAAATATCAACATCGTTTCAATATCGATATGATATCGTTTACGTGATTATTTCTATCGATAACGATACACGAGACGATATAGTTATGATATTGAGAAAGTTCCTTTTTCGATAAAAACGGACATATCGTTAACGATATCGAAAACATCGTAAATGCGATATCGTAACGATATTGAAATATCAACATCATTTCAATATCGAGATGATATCGTAAATGTTATAATATTGTTTTCATACCATATTTTTTCAAAAATAATTTTGTTATGCGATATGTTTAGATTTATCGACAAAGGACATTTTTCGATTAATATTAAGAAAAAATACCATGAAAATTAAAAGTTCGTATTTTTGTTGATTTTAAAAAGTTCTTATTCAATTGTTTTAAAATTACAAACTATACATAGATAGTAAAATTACAAATTACAAATATAGTTTTAATATTGAGATTCATTGTCAAAGGACATTTTTCGATGACAATTAAGAAAAAATTACATGAAAATTATTAAAATGAAAGTTCTTACTATTTTCAATTCAATTTTTTCGTATTTTAGTTTATTTAAAAAGTACTTATTTTTAAAATTTTATTTCATTTTTTTAATTCTGAAAAGCGCACAACTATTTATATAGTGTTGGTAACTATTGATTGTAACAAGCAAATCAAAACAATCGAAATAATCGATAAATCAAAATAATGCATTTAAAAGATTGTTTGCTGTAATAACAACAACAAAAAGTTGCTTGATAGAATTAAATTTTAGAAGCAGTTGGAACCATAGCATAGCACGAATAAATTAACATATGTCCGTTCGTAGAAAAATTAATTAATATTTTGTTAATATAGATATCGTTATGATATCGAAATGCCATCGTTAACAGTTTTATCGGGACGATATCGCGTATTTCTGTGTAAAGATATCGTAACGATAGCGATAGACTATCGTAAAATTTAACTATCGAGATATGGTTTTCTGGGTTGTCAGTGAAAAGAAAAAAAAAGGAATTCTTTAAAAAAGTCACAGGGAAAACGTTGTTTGAGCTATTTTCAACCAATTTTAAGGCTGTTTCGAGGTTTCAAATGAAAACCGGATGGCTATTTTCCACTGACTATACCAATCTTTTGATGCAGATTTTATTTTTCAACTTCATTCTATTAGAAAATGCTGGTGGAGCGAAAAAAACACATTTGTGTTTTTCATATATATATTGTGGGTGCTCCAGTGTATAGAGATATAAAAAAGAACAGTGTGATTTCGATATTAAAAGAACATCGTTTATAGTGCAGTTGCATTTATAGTTGCTGACAATTTTTATGTTTTTTTTTTGTGAATGGGATTTAAAGTTTGGAGTTCCGGGATTTCGGGGCTAGAAATTGGTTCGGGATCCCGGGATTGAAAGTCCTAGCCCACACAAATACATATATATATATAAAAAGTGGTGGTAGTGAATTTAACACACACTGGCTGAATTTGTACACGCATTTATGCAATGCATCAGTGTGTATTATTTTGAATTAGTTCAAAGCTGATTTACGTCCCAATTCAAAATGAGACACACTGATGCATTGCATAAATGCGTTTACGAAGTCAGCCATTAATTAAATTACCCAGTGGGCATTTTAGCGAGTGCTCCGCAAAAGAAGGCATGCTACCACTGCTATTATTGGCGTCTATACACCTGCCATGATCACTGCATTGATGAGTACTTCTGTAAGGCCTATCTTTTGGAGGTTCTGATTCTTTCCATATTCTTTAATATGAAAAAATTTACAAAAAAAATTCCAAAAAAACCTAAATACACAGAAGAGTTTGTAAAAAAATGTAGATTTGAAAAAAAAACCACAAAAAAATTTTTTTGTCCGAGTTGGGTCTCGAACCCGGGCTCCCAAAAACTAACACATTACATATTATATTATATGAAAATATTTATATGGAAAAACTCCAAGTCTTTTCTTAAATTTTTGTATGAAGAAAATTTATAAAAAAAAATTAAAAAAAGTTTTAAATACACAGAACAGTTTCTAAAAAAATGTAGATTTTAAAAAAACAACAAAAATTTTTTTTGTCCGAGTGAACCCGGGCTCCCGAAAGTTTACTTTCATTTGTATTGATGCAAAATAAGCAATTGGTGCTTAACAACCACGATAGACGAGTGGGTAAGATGTCAGACCGCCGCATGAGAGGACCATGGTTCAAATCCGAAATTGTTGGTAGTTTTTTGTTTGAAAATGATATTTATATTGCTTTTCCTTCGGGTTTAGCAAGCGTCGACAAAGTAATTGTGAAAATTTTCTTGCCTCTGAAAAAAAAATAAAATAAATAAAAAATATTTCAATTTTATCGTTTTTTTTTTTAATTGTGATCACCGTTGCATTTAACTGCACATAAATGCGAAAAGAATGCCACTCACAAACTTCCGCGCGAAGCAAAGCGCATCCCCCAATTGGGAAAAAAAACCTCCGGATAAGGCTCTCGCAAATCCTTCGTGTTCAAATGCTGATGTTCATGATTACCATAATCCTTCTGGTCAGAGTCCTGCTGCCACTGCTGCGAAAATTCCTGTGGATGCAGCCGTCCATAGCACATCTCATGCTTCTACTGGCCACGTCCATGATTACCACACATCTCATGCTTCTACTGGCTACTTTCCTCCTGCTTCTACTACTGCAATTTTTACTACAGATGCTACCATCAATTACACCGCCGCAAATGCTATATATTCTGCGATCAACTCTCATAGTGCTCCAAATGCTCAAGACTTAACGCACAGCAAATCTTCACAACCCACGCCTACTGGATCCTTGTTCAGCAACCCCACTCAACTTGAAGATAATGTTCCTCGCTTAACGAATGCTATGTTAAGAACGCAACAGCTTAACTTCTACGATGAACAAATGGAGTCAGAACTTTCTTCATGTGAAAGCTACACAACAATATCGTCTAAGAGATCGAAGAGATCCAATGATGGCAGACGGAAGCCTCAAATCACCAAGAAAACAACAAAATCACCTACCAGGTTTGATGTCCAATTAAGTAGTTCGGAAAATAGATTCGCGATATTAGGCGACTTAGACATAGAATATACTAAAAATAATTTATCAAATAAAACTGTCTTACCAAAAAATTCGACAGCTGGCAATGGGGTTTCAAAACTTAAAAAAGTTGCGTGTCCCCCAATTATTCTTTATAATGTTAACATCAAACATTTGGTAGAACAATTGCAAGCTCGCGAGCCAAAGGTTTCTTTTAAAATTAAAAATGTAAATAAATCTAAAAGTAAGCTATATTTTGAAAACATGGAAACATATTCTTGGATGATGGCCACACTAAAAGAAAAAAAAATCAACTCGCACTCTTATACACCTAAAGACCAAAGATAAGTTAGTCTAATACTTCGAGGTCTTTATTATTTGACTGATTTAACAGATATTAAGTCTGCTCTTGACGTTTTAGCTCCCAATACCTTTAGCAGGGTTTCTAAATTTTCGACTCCATTTTCTTTGATTAATAAAATTGAAACAGGACTTTTTCTAGTTTCCTTGAATCCAGGTAAAAAATTAGGTGATATTAGCCATATAAGATACGTTTTGAGCCAGTCAGTTTTGTGGGAGACTCCAAAAGCTAAAGCGAAAGAAATTCAGTGCAGGCGATGCCAGCGTTGGGGCCATATTGCGCGCAACTGTAATCGAAAATTTACGTGCGTTAAATGTGAGCTAGATCATGAGCCTGGGGAATGCCTTCCTTCTCTTGACGATAATTCTAAACCCTTCTGCAATAACTGTAAACAATTCGGACATCCTGCGAACTGGAGAGGCTGCTCAGCCTTCAAAAAGTTTGTATCCGACAAAAAAAAGCGTTTAAAAGAAGCTCTTGACAAGAAGCAGAATGCCTCTCAAAATGTTCAGCAAGCAGTTGCCAACTCTGGATTGGTAAATAATAAATCTTTCGCTAGTCTCTTTTACACTCAAAAAGCTCATACTGCTCCTACCTCTACTCCAACAAGTATGCGGTCTCCAATCATCGACGAGTTTATGAAACTTGCTGACTATTTTATGCCTTCTGAGCCAATATCTATTGAGCAACAGGTTCAGAATTATCTGGGTTCTTACAAAAAGATGCCTGCTGCTCAAGCTAAAGCTGAGTATTTGAGTTTGTTTTCTAAAATCAAAAATCTGTATGGGCCGTAATTTCCTAAATTTTCTAACGTTTAATGTGAGGTCCTTGGTTGATTTAAGCCGAAGAATTGACCTGTTAAATATTTTGCGGACGCAAAAAATTGACATTGGATTCATTCAAGAATGCCACCTTCGTGACCCCAAAATTTTCCTTGAAGACTTTGACTTTATTTGTGACAATTCCCCCTTGGGTGTAGCAATTATTTTGAAAAAATCGTATTGTTATTCCTCTATAAAACTTCATGGAATTTCTTTCCCGCATAATTTTATTCAAGTTAAATTAATTGTAGATGGTATTCAAAAACGCTTTTTATTTGGTTCTATTTATTTACCCTGCAATTTTCCGCAGTCCCAAATTTATGAAGGTCTTTGTAAAACTTCTCAGCTTTCCTCTAACTTTGATGGTACGGTCATTGGTGGCGATTTCAACTCGAGAAACCCTGCATGGGGGGACCGCATTGAAAATTGCAATGGAAAAGCATTTTATAAATGGCTGCAAGATCACTTATTGGATTTTGTTCGTATTTCTGATTACAGACCTTCCTTTCCGTCAGGACCATCCTTTCTCGATCATTTTCTATTAAGCTCAAACTTAGTTGACAGGACTAACCAGAACTATTCGGTTGCAAGTCTATCGACATTTTCTGATCATTTCCCTATCCGCCTTAGTTTGAATTTAACTGATTTCGACTTTTTAATTAAAATTCCTAGATTTATAACTTCATTTAAGAAAACAAATTGGGCAAAATTCACTTCGGATTTAGAAGTTCCCCTTTCATTAAATTTCCCCCCCGTTAACATAAATTTAAACAACTCCGAAATTGACTGTCATATCGAAAATTTCAACTCGATTGTTGAGTCTGCCACCTTAACAAATTCTGAAAAATTTGAGTTCAAACATAAAACATTGTTTATCTCAAATAACATTCGAAATCTTTTCAAAATCAAACATTCTTGGCAAAAGAAATTAAAGAAAATTTTTCACATACATTCAAATAGAACCAATGACGAATATAATCTACTTTCAAAGCAAATCCAGCTACTCAAAATTTTGATTAAAGAACAAGTAAAACTTGAACAAGCCAAAGAATTTGAAAAAAAAATTAGAAAAAATCAAACCTGGCCCTTCAGCGTATAAACAAATTTTCAGTGTTATAGGGAATAACAAAAATTCAGCTTGCTCTGAACTAACAATTAATGGTTCTGCGGTCCAAGACGATTTTAATAAATTAGAAGCATTCCGTCAACATTTTGAACAAGTTTATGTCGAAAATACTCCAAATCGATCTGACATATCAGAAATTAAAAATCACATTTCGAATAATCTGTCAAGACTTCCCCCCACAATTTATAATTTTTCCGATAATTTTACTTCCCTACAAAATGAAGACAATTTTCACTTCATAAACTCTGAATCACTTGCTAGAATCCTGAATAATATCAATAATAAAAAATCAGCAGGCTTAGATAATATTTCTAATTTTATTATTAAAAGACTGCCTTGAAAAGACTAAAAAACTAGTGATTGACTTTTTAACAATTATCTTTAATAATTGTTTAAATAACGGTTATTTTCCTGATAACTGGAAAATTTCCAAAATAATACCCATCAAAAAGAAACCCAACAGCACAGATATAAATGATTTTAGACCCATTTCAATGCTATCTAATTTAGGAAAAATTCTTGAACGAATCATCAGGCTTAAAATGAATTTAAATATCGATGATGAATACGTTTCGCCTTTTCAATTTGGATTCAAAAAAGAACACTCCACTGTTCATGCATTACTAAAATTTCACAATGATGTTTCACTTAATCTTCGACAAAAAAAATGTACTGTTGCGGTTTCCTTGGATATCGAGAAGGCCTTTGATAGATCTTACCGTGATGGTATCATCTTTAAATTAATTGAACTTGGTTTTGATCCTTATTTGATCAAAATTTTTCATAGTTTTTTTTCAAATCAGTTCTGTAATTCAATATCTGAACTTGGGCAGGTTAAGAGCGGCGTTCCCCAGGGCTCTGTCTTAGCTCCACATTTTTTCAACATTTTACTTTATGATTTCCCACATGAACTGTCTGGCTCAAGGGGTATTTTATATGCGGATGACTGCCTAGTTTATGCTCATCATGAGTCCCCTAGTCTTGCTCTTCGCTGTGTTTCAAGGCATTTAAACATAATTAACAAATTTTACTTAAAATGGGGCATTCATATAAATACCTCCAAATCCTTGGCAATCTGTCTAAGAAATGCGTCAGGCAAATGTAGCAGAATGGTAGTTCCCGAGAGCAAAAAATTGAAACTGTTTTTGAATGGCTCTGAAATTTGTTTTAAAAATGACATTAAATATTTAGGTGTTTTCTTTAATAATCTGTTGAAATTCAATAAACATGCAAGATCTAGTCTAAAAAAAGCACAAAAATTAGTTGGAATGTTCTCATCTCTCTTTAATAATAAATATCTAAGTCAGAATACCAAAACCTTAATTTATAAAGTCAGTATCCGCTCAGTCTTGCTTTACGCATTTCCAATATGGTTTACGATTTCACCCACGGTTGCCAATGAAATGGAAATCCTGGAGCGAAACGTCTTGAGGCGATGCGTCAACAAAAACTTTGAATCTTACGTTAAACGATATTCTAATAAATTCATTTATGCAAAGGCTATGATAAATCCACTTTGTCGATATGCATTAAACCTACAAAAAAAATTTGTTGAAAGAGTTTCCTTTCATAGCAATGAACTTTTAAGAGATACCTTTGAGTCTCAGCGTCAGTCCAATTGGTCTTCATCAGCTAACTACTTATCACCAATTGGAATAATAAATGAAAATATCATAACTGAATTAGACTTTAATGCCCCATTGCTACCTGGATTTTACATAAAATCTCTACCTGGAACCCATAGGGGTTAAATTCCTAGTTTTTTAATTGTTAAAATATCCACATTGTGATATTAGTTTTTTAGGTTAAGTTTAGATTTAAGTGTATATTTGTATTTGAAAGAGACAAAAAGTCTCGTCGAAACTGTTAAATGCCGGGAGCAAGCATTTTGATTCCACAACATTTTTGAAACAATGATATGTATTAAAAAAAAAATTTTGTATTATATAGAAGCAAGCTGCCTAATTCTCTTACTGTTGTTTGAGCAAAACAATTATAGCTCTTAATAATTCCTATTGTTATATGTTACTTTAAAGAACGAATGAAATGTAAAATTGGCTTAAAAAGACTCAATAAAATTTACTTTACTTGCTTTTCCTTCTAACGTGACGTCTCGAAAGAGCGCTTCTGGCAGGTCTCTTTTTAGCATGGAGAGAGGAAGGCCTGACAAATTTTCCAATTTCATACAAGCAAAACAATGGTGTTTGCAAGGAGTGTGGAAGGCCTATAAAAACCTAACGCAGGCCTGCTAGAATTGCCTTGGAACTACTGCAATTGCATACTGGATATTCACTTAAAGTATAAGTTTATTATACTTTTTAAGTGTGCGAAATTTTGTGACTACCACTGTGTATCAAGGTCACCCTTCAATAGTTGCTTTCAAAAGACTGAAAGCAGATGGCGCGTGATTAGTGACTAACTAAACTTTCCGTAATGTGCACCGAAGCACGGATGGTGGTGACCGAATTTGTGGGGCAGAGGGGCAAGAAGCCCAAACGATTGGGGTCTTCTTGTTCTTTAGTTTGTTTTTCGCTGTGCGTTTAGCTGTTTTTGTTTGATCAGTCGCTGCTGCTGATGATGTTGAGATTTTGTGGCTGAGAGCTGCAGTTGTCGGCTTGCTAACCTTGAATGTATCAAAAATTTGCCGTCAGTTTTTATTATACCAAGTTTCATCTATTATTTGACAAATTATTAAAATGTTTGTTGAAATAACAAACATCAGTTTTTCTTATAAGTTTCTAAGTTTCATCTTTTATTTGACACATTATTCAAATTTTTGTTCAAATAAATAAAAATCAAAGTAGGTGCCGCCTTAACCTTTATATGTTCGGTTATCTATATGTGTACCTTTGACGAAAAAAAAACTGAACAAAAAAAAATTTCACAACAATTCGAGGTTGTTCTTCTCGAATCTCACAAACAATTAGGCTGCGAGGTTTTCAATAGTATTCCAAAAATAATTTCTAGGCAGTTTTGGCCACTAGTGCCATGAAAAAAAGAATTTACTAGACCTCCAGACCCTCATCAAAAATTGACAATATACTGGCTGGGTATCTACAAATGTAGTCACCATATAAAATGTATGAAAAGTCATATCAGTTTTGTACCCAATAAAAAATTTTGATTTCGGCTTGTCGAATAACCTTTTTTGATTTTTATTATTCTGGGCTTTCTTATGCACGTATGTGAGTGCGTGTATGCACTTGTTTTGGAACATTTTCACCAAAAGGCCTACCGCGACTAAAAAATTAAATGTTACCGAAGCTTTTTCAAGCCTCCTTTTTTTAAGCCTCTCTATATTGTGAGAGTACAGAAAGGTGATCTCAATTTGAATTTTTTTAGAAATGGTAACAAACATGATGACTGGCAACAAAAGTTGAAAAATGGTTATAAATGTTTAAAAATTTTATCGAAAATTGAAATTTTATAAGTATAATAAATACTTGTATAATAAAAAGTTTGATGAAACTTTTTCTGGTTTAAAATTTTTACGGTCCTGAATTACACTTTACATATTTATTTTTAGTTCAAACATCTTAATAAATAAAACTAAAAAATCTGTGTATCTTTGTATAAAAAGAATTAAAAGATATCTTTTAGAAAAAAGATCAACGAAAGAATTATCCACCCTTTACACTTCATATAATACTACTAGAGTGCCATCTAAAAACAGAAACAGGACAAAAAATTGCATATTTTTCTTTGCTTTTTTTTTTAATTTTCGACAACAAAAAAGACGTACGAACGTTACGTACGCATCCATAAAAATGCCCATTTGTGAATTTTTTGTATATTTTCCAAAAATTGGAGAGTAACACAGTGCAGTGACTAATGCTGCTCATGCCGATTTGACGCGTCTATTTAAATGGTACTAGGTTGCTGTCCTTCCTCTGCTTCTGCTTCTAGCACTTTTTGCATCACGTGCCTGATATATAAAATTTCAAAAAGCCCACGCAACACGTCTGTTGTCAGTATTCCAAAATTGTTAGGAGTAAAGCGCTGATTATAATAGACGGAACGGAACGTTATAGAATGTTGAGAAATGTCACTTTACAATCTATTGCACGAGTTTCTTATGTGTTCGATTATAATAAGGCGGAACGGAGCGGCACGTGACGTTGAGATCTATAGATTTTTGATTTTTCCGCTGCGTTCCGTTACGTTTTGAGCAAAAACTTTATGTTGACAGATGCTACTATTAATTTTATTCTGCATTTGTTTTGTTTTCCGTATTTTTGATAAAATTTGATTGAATTCATGTTTTAAAATAATAGGAAAAGAAGAATTGATGGAATTTGTTTTGTAATAAAATATATTTTAGAAAAAAATTAACTCCTCTTTCGTTGCTATTATAATCGCCACTCCGTTTGAAACCGTTTCGTCCCGCCACAATGACACTTGACTCCGTTCCGTTCCGTCTATTATAATCAGCGCTTAAAGGCTTGATTACCCAAGCGTAACGTGAGGTGGCGCAGCGGGATGTAGCGTAGTGCGACGTTGCCTCGAGGATAAGCGATTACCGAAATCGTAATCCAACGTAGTGCAGGCGGCGTAGTGCAGGGCACTCATTTTATTCTAGAAGGCTTATTTACTTCTCCTCGTCAATAAAAGATTGCATTCTTTCTTATATAGTATTAAAATTTACAAAAATGTGAAGTTAAACAAATTTTTTCGCTTGTAACACAGCTGTCGAACTACCAAAAATCGTAACGTTGCGTAGAAATCTATTTTCTACAGACTTATACGCTGCGTCACGCCACGTTACGATTTCGGTAACGACTTGTACACATTTATCATTAAACAGATTTTAGCTTGACAATTGGCAACGTCGCGCTACGTTACCTTACGCTTGGCTAATCCAGCCTTAAGACTACACGCAAGATTTGCCATTGGTGTTAAAACCAGTGTGCGACGCACATGCTGTCACATACACTTTAGGTAAATGTTAAATAAAAATTAAACTTTTTCGCCTCAGTTTTTTATTAAAAATTAACTATTAAAATAAATACGTTAAAATGTACATAAGTGTTTTTTTGTTACCTATAGGGTAGTTTGTCCTTATGACAGATTGTATGTGAGAATTTCGTTGCTTTTTTCATAATACAATAACAAGATTCTTGTCTTGTGTATCGCTTTAACGTCAACACACAAAAGTTTTCATCTTCATATCATTTCATTTTAGCAGCTCAGGAAAAATTTGTAAAGAAATTGCATATACGAGTGAGTATGTATAAAATTTACATTTTTATGTTTGTATGTGTGTAGCTAAAATTTATTGAATTTTCCACTTAAATAAGATTTGCCAAGACATGCCGCAACATACGTTTAAGTGAAAACCTGTTAAATTTTTATATACCTACCCACGTATTTTGATGCCTTTCATTGTGATTGTGTTATTCTCTTTTAAGAAATTTTTAAAAACTTTCAATGTCGCACGTAGAGTAGATGAATACGCGTGAGTATATGTTTGTGAGCGTGTATGTGTACTTAAGTGGGTCTTTAAGGTTGTAAAAATTTAAATGTAATTAGATTTCTTTCAAAATTATTACTTACTTTATTTTATACTATTTATTTATTTATTTCTGTCTACTGATTTGTTAAAATCTTACAGACTATACATATATTTTATTAGCTGATATACTCGGTGTTACTCGAGAAGTTAAATATATATAAATTTTAATATACACTTCTCATTTAAATGTTTCTTCAAATGCCGAATAATGAAAAATATGTGGTACATGACTTACCAAATTAAAGCGTTTAAGGCAGGTCGGTTGTCTAGAACTTTTATGAAAAAGATTTTTTTTATATGTCACATGTATAGTCTTTCAAGTATATACTTTTATTTTTTTGTAAGGCTACTAATGTTATTTCCGTTTCTACAGCTGGTTTAGTAGGAGCCACAAAGTTTCGTCTACATTTATTCTCTTTACACTCATTTATCTCGAAACTATTTTTTTGCCATGGTTTTGCAGAAAAATCAAAAACCATTCAACCGAATTATTTGAAATTTCCATGTGTTATTCAAAACATCAGTGACTATCACTGGAACTACCATCAACAATTTTTTAAAAAATAAATCGTGTATTTTACACATATAACGGTAAAAAACAAGCTTTTTTAAAACATGCATTTCAAAAGCGCATGATTCGGTCAATTTTCAATATTTTGTTTTTTTTCTAATTTCAGCCAAAGATGCACTCATAGTGATATTGATTAGTGAAGTTAATATTTTTGGTTTTTATTTTTTAGATAAATAGAAGAGTAAAAATCTACGACACCCCACAGGCCCCTTTTCTCATTGAGCGCCATTTTGAACCTGATCAACAACTTTTTAAATTTAAAAAATACATATTTTTAATGATGAATGAGTGTTACAACAAGCCATACAATTTTAAATATCGTTGTTGAATATCACCGTCCGCGAATCGAATAGAAAACAAGTAAATTTTGCCAAGGTGGTATCACTGTCCGCGAATTTCACAAATGTGATTCGACTCAAACGTTAAAAAGACAGACGAATGACATATTGGTGGTATCGCTGTTCGCGAATTTAACGAATGTGATTCGAATTTCGACTTCAAATATAGAAAAATAGAAATATCAGGAAATATTTGGTGAATAGTTGGTGAATTAGATATGTATTTGCATAAAAATTGTGTCAAAACAAAAAGAAATTAATTGAAAAAGGTAAGTAACTTGCATTCTTTTTGTTATTTTACTGTTTGTCTTTGATTCGAAACATATTGCTATATATTTTTAGAATGAAAAAACGAACTGTCGACAGTTGCACAAACTGGTGCAGCTTATGGAGCAGAATCCTGGTGTAGCAACTAGACTAGGAAAATTCGGCTTCACAAAACAAAAACAGAAGGAGTCATAGCAAAACTTAGCAGTAGAGCTAAATTCTCTTGGACCTCCTTTACGTGAAGGAAAGAAATGGCACAAGGTGAGCTTTTATTTAACACTTAATAAAAAAAGTTACCTACAAACTTAAATTTTAGGTTTGGCAGGACTTTAGGCTGAAGACAAAAAAAAAAATTGTCAGTAATTCGAACGGAAGCAACCGAGACTAGTGGAGGGCCCAACAAACAGCTCAGCCTTTCTCCCTTGGAGCAGGCCGTCGATGCTCTCCTCAACTTGAGGCAAGTTGAAGCCCTCAGTGGGCTAAGTTTTGGCGATAACACAGTCAACGCGACTGTCTCCCGCAACTGTCTACATCGTAGTCTTCACAAAGTTTCAGGCTCTTCATAATCTCCAAAAAGTAGATTTGTGCTGCTAATCATTTTATAATTTAGTATTTTTAGAATAAAAAAAAAAATTTGTGGCTAAAATACAGGGTTGCCAATATTCGAAGCGCCCATTTTATTTTTAAATAAATCAAAGAAACCACAATTTTTTGTCTGTTCGTCATGAATATCATTTAATTGGGTTCAAGTAGATTTGCTTACATTATTTCTTGAATATGATATCTCGTAAATGGTCGCCATTGGCCTCTACGACATATTGTGCCCGTTTTGCAGCATTTTCCATGGTTTTCTTCAACATTTCGATGGGAATGGCGGTTATTTCTTGACGGATGTTGGTTTTCAGCTCTTCTAGGGTCTTTGGCTTGTTGACGTAAACCTTTGATTTCAAATAACCCCACAAAAAGAAGTCTGGAGGCGTTAAATCTGGTGATCCACCATTTTTTGACATCAAACGGCCAGGGAACAATTGCTTCAAAAAATCGATTGTAGTGCGGCTTGTGTGTGGTGGCGCGCCGTCTTGTTGAAACCAGTAGTGCCTGATACGCTTTCGACGAACGATTGGCATGAAAAAATTGTTTATCATATCGCGATAACGCTCCTGATTGACAGTAACTCTGTGGCCATTATCATATTCGAAAAAGAACGGCCCAATGAGCATTTTAGCACAAACGCCGCACCAAACAGTGACTTTTGCATCGTGAAGACATACCTCTTCAATCTCTTGTGAATTTTCAGTGGCATAAATACGGCAATTTTGTTTGTTTACCGTTCCGTTCAACTGAAAATGAGCTTCATCGCTCATGATAATTTTATGCCAAAATTGCTCGTCTTCTTTAGCCATTTCGATGACTCTTTGGGCCCATTCCAATCGACGTGGCTTATCGGTAGGCAACAATTTATTTACCAATTGAATTTTTTACGGAAACAAATTCAAATCAACAAGTAAAATGCGTTGTAAAGTGGATCGGGGAATGCCGAGCTGCTGAGAACGGCGATTTTGGGCTGTTGTTGGTGACTGCTCAATACTGGCTCGTACGGCTGCAATATTCTCATCCGATCGCCTTGGTCGCTTTTTATTTGGCCTCTTTGGGTTACCAAGAGTATTACCAGTTGTAAATCTTTCATACAAACGATAAATTGTTTTCTTGGAAGGCGCACTTTTCACTTTATTTATTTTTTTGAAAGCACGTTGAGTTTTCACTATTGACTTGTTTTGTTAAATGTAAATTTCAACAATTTTAGAGCGTTCGCGTGGCGTGTATTGTTCCATTGTAAACATTTGCTTGGAATGACGCTTCAAACGCGGTATGTCATTAGTCGATTTGGCATCACTGCGGAAAGTTACAGTGTTGCCAGATAGGCGCTTCGAATATTGGCAACCCCGTATAAGCGAAAACTTTTGATCTTTCACTAAAGTTTGACTGAGAAGATTCAAATTATCACATGTGGTCAGGAACTTCCGGTGAATAATATTTGACTATAACACTGCACCGTAATCTGCATAAAGTTTCCGTTTCCATAATTTTCTGTCCAAAAATAGCTCAACGCTGCTTATTTGATTGCTTTTATCGCGGCTTAATTGAAATTTGCGGTTTGACTTTTGACGTTTCTAAGCGAATTTTTGCTTTCTACTTCAGCAGCATCGTATTTGAGACGAATAAGTAGGTTCGCAAACAGTGATACCGCAAAAAGAAAAAATCGCCTCGAGAAAAAAAAAATCGGCTCAAGTGAAGCATTCGATTGAAGCAAAAAATTGTGCAGTAAGTTTTAATTATTAATATATAAAAAGGTGTAGCATACTGGGAACGTGCTATACAAATACGTTTCGAATTCGAGATGACTTGCTTCTTCGTATATTTTATCCGATCCATTTCGCATCTGTTTTCGTGCAAATTGGGTTAAGAAAGAGGTTGGCCTTTTATTTGCCAATTATAGTATACAGCAACTTTTAAACAACCTTATAGACTTAACCTGTTGATCGACATACTTAAATCCCGTAGAAAAAAACTGCAAAAATATGCAAGGAAGTGGCCATTATGATTTTTGCAGCAAGTTCAGTAAACTACTCACAAATTATGCAAGTGCATTTCAACATGCAGAAAAAAAATAAGGAGTTATCCAAGTTATTTGCTAAATTTTAAGCACGCATTGAAAGAAGTTGTAAGCAATGAACTTTTAAAATATCAATAAACAGCAAGCCGAATCGTAGTCAGGGGCGTATCGAGGCCATTTTGATTGGGGGTATCAATGTATTTCGGCCGACTGGATACCCGACTTTTTTTTAAATACAACATAGTTTAATTATATAAAGTTACTCATCCGTTCGATCAATATAAATAAATCTTAAAGGGTCTTTTTAATTTGAAAAGCTAAGAAAAACACTTTGTAATTATTTTTACTAAAAACTTTTTTACATGATGAAAAAAACTTGTGCACATCAAAATACATATAATTAAGTATGTTTCAAATTTTTTGGTTTGGCCTTTTATCTGCTCTCTTAAGCTTTTCGGAATGTGGACATCACTTTTCGAATCCAAAAAGGTGGTAACGATTTCTCAGCTCTTACAACAGGCAACTGAAAATTGTTTAAGTTCATCTAAACGATAACTATTGAAACTATAAGATTATGTATAATCAGCCAACTAAACCTCATACCTGTTTTTGGCGCCATTTTTAAAACAAAATTGAAAAATTACTCTATTTTTTACATTTCTAACGCTCTAAAAATTCGAGTTTTAGGTTTTAAATAATAATCTTAGAGATTTTACAATAATATAAATAATGCAAAAACGTTTCAGCTCAAACGGCTTTTTTCGTTAATCTTTGGTACCGTTTTAAGAAATCCTGACATTTTTAACCCACAATCTTTTTTATAGTAACACTTTTCAATCTGTCGATCTTTTTCGAAGAAGAGGAAGATCCCTCAAATGCAGTTTTCATATCGTTTCCTCTATCAAAGAAAATAAAATAAAAGTATTTCAACATTATTGAATCAGCATTTAAAAATTTATTTAAATTTTGTTTTAAAAATTCATAGTTTATATGTGTTAAAAAATAAACAGGGCTTTAAATTTCTTTAACATTTTTTTGTTTAATTTTTTAAATTAATTAAAAAATAGTGTTTTAAATAGAAAATACAATCTTAATTTTTAAGTTTAACATTAACTTTTTTTAAAGGTAGCTAATGAGATCAACTATGTCCTTTTCCGATGAAAGTAGTAATAAGCCATTAAGACGTGAGTCACTTTGCGTGGTTCTTAAATAATTTTAACTTATTTTAATTTGCTGAACATTCTCTCATATCCTGAAACAGTAATAGGCACTGTGCACAGCAAACGTGACATTTTGTTAACTGCAGGAAGATATTTTTTATTGCATTCTGAAACATTAGCTGTACCCGATAGAGTTTCTACGCCTTCGCATAGATCATAGAATACTTCAAATTCCGCTTTCATTTGAAGTGAATCCAACAAAAAATTTTTTGGTAATAATTTTATTGATTCTAGAATTCGCTTTTGGGTCAAGTTAGTAGAAGATAGAATTGGATTAAAGGGCTCATACAGAGGCTTTATTGTTTCTAAGCAACTGCTTAATTTATCTCGCATCAGTGAGGTTATCTTATCCAATACAAGTTTAAATTCTCTTCTATGAAAACAGTTCATCGAAAAATAAGCCGCTTTGGCATTGTTATCATCCAAACGTTTGGGCGTAAAACGACGGCGATGGGAATTGAGAATTCCTTTTCAGCATCAACATTAAAAGATTTTAACAATACATCAGCACTACTAATTAGGTTATGCGTACCTTCTGTGTCCGAATTTATTTTTTTTTCTAATGATTTAAGAGTACAAGAAATAAATTTCATAGCATTTAAAATATTCATTTCAACGGCTTCAAGAGATTCAGTCAGGAGTTTCGTATTTACTTGCACATTTTTCATAAAAACAAGACTTATAATAAAGTTCACAGAAATGAGTTGGCTTGATAGCGAATATGCAGCATTTTGATTGTCAATTTTCTTAGAGCTTTTGGAAATTTCGTTTAGAACATCAACAATGACATAAAGCGATGCTTTTATAATAAATGAATTTTGAATGGAGATTTAATAATGGTGTTCGTTTTGCCATCATCACGAGTGTAAAAGTTAAAACGGACCTTTTCTCAATAGTTTGACTAAATCCTTTATATTCATTATTTATTTATTTATTATAATTGGTTTTAAATTAAAATGTTAAATCTTTGAAATTAAAGATTTTACATCAGAGTTCTTGAGCTAAGAAAATGTCTTGGCCGATTTCGATCATTACATTTTTTTATTAAAAATGTTGGGTATCTTTGGATAAGTTCAGAAAGTTCTACAAAAATGTATTAATTAGTTTTAAAAAGGGGAATATGTGTGGCGACTAAGTTAGTTAGTAAGTTAGTAACATTTATTATATCTTTTTCATTAAAATACACAACATAACTTAAATAGGCAAAAAATTCATTAATTACATTACATAAGAAGTTGTAGTTTGGAATGAAAAAGATCTGCAATCTATAGCTCACAAAGAACTAGAGACGATTGCAGTTACATAAGTAAATAATTGAATAATTAAACATAATCGTAATATTATTATAACGTGAAGTGAAGTGGTTTCAAAGAATAAATATATAATATAAATAATCACAAAAAAAAAGAAGTATAATAAATAATAAAAATATATAATAAAAATAAATATATATTGAGAAAAAAAAAAAAAGTGGAGAAGCTCAAAAAACAAAAAAGGATTAACTACTAACCAACACTGAACAAACAATCAACATCATTGTAATTAAGACTGAAAAGCCAAGTTTTAACATTACGAAGAAACATACATTTATTACGAATACATCTTATGCTATAAGGTAAGCTGTTAAAGAGTCTGGGAGCTACTGAAGTATAAAACTGCAGAAATAATTGAAGTGAAAACTGTGGTACAGTGACAAGATTCTGAAGATTAATTCTTAAGTTATAGCTTAGTGAGTATCTACTTAGTAGATACCCAGATTTGATAAAAAATATCTTTAACACCTTGAAACAGTATAAATGCTTTAATGGTAAGATGTTCAATGTTCTAAAAAGAATCAGACTTCTATCACGGCGAGATCTATTGCAAATCAGACGTATTGCATGTTTTTGAGATATAAAAAGAGGAGTAATTTTGTTAGCATAAGCGCCGCCCCAGCAAACTAAACCGTATTCCAATTTGGATTGAAAAATACCATAGTAAATTGACTTGAGAAGTTCAGAACAACAATAAGGTCTTAACAAAAATAAATGTCTAGTGGCAGCCATTAGATAATTTTTTAGAGCTCGAGTATGTTCCGACCAACTCATCTTGTTATCCAACATTAATCCGAGGTATTTAAAAGAATTAACAGGTTCAATACTAAAACACTTATAAGAGCAACAAAAAGCCTCAGAATAAGTATGAAAAACATCAGATAAAGAACAGATATCTTTACTAGACATGAACTTTTTACAACTGCCATCATGAAAGTAAAATTGTGGAAAAGCAACTTCTTTACCTAAAGCACTAAAAACCTTAATTCTTGTTTTATTGCTAAGTACCAATCGATGGACTTTAAACCAGTGACTTAAAACTGCCAGATCATGATTTAAATCTATAGCAAGGTTTAATGGTGAGTTACACGTAAACGTACAGGCCATGTCATCAGCAAATGCATTTGCACTACTTTTGAACTTCTGAGAAAAAAGTGAATTAATGAAGATTAAAAACAGAATAGGACCTAGCACCGAGCCTTGTGGTACACCTAATTTAACGTGCAATGAAGAACTAAAGTTACCTTTAAACTTAACTTTCTGCTGTCTATTTGATAAATAAGAACCAAGCCAGTTATATATGTTTATAGCATGTGATAAAATCTATTATAAAAATTTAAATTTTGAACCGGATAAGTCATATGTAAATAACCAAGCAAAACCCTCAGCTAGTAAGAAAAAACAGTGGTTTAAATTGAGAGATGGGGAATGTGATAACAATGAAACTACTCTAGCTTGTATGATGCAAAACTACAGCTTTAAAAAGAGCACTATACTTGGTCTATTTGATTTTACATGCATGGAATTTGGCAGCTCTCTCATCGGAGAATTATTAAAATTGTGTCTAGTGTTATTCCTCTTTTACCACTTTTTAAACATTCTTCCTAACATGGCTGCTGATATTAAGCCTGTAAAGCCAAAATTATGCAATTTTTTTAATGAAATATCATGGTTGATTGTATCGAAAGCTTTGGTTATATCAACGAAAAGAGCCGCAGTTAACTTTTTATTGTTTAAACCTGAGTAGACATTTGAGCAAAAATTCAAAAGAGCATCTTCTGTTGACAGACCAGATCTAAAGCCATATTGACATTTACTAAGAAGACAATTATTTTCCAAAAATTTTACGATACGAGCCTTAATAGCTTTTTCAAACACTTTAGAAAACACCGGAAGGAGCGATATGGGTCTGTAGTTGTTAATATTGGAACGATCACCTTTCTTAAAGAGAGGAATTACCTCAGCCATCTTCATTTCACTCGGAAATGTACCTGTCTCAACACTTAAATTAAACAAATGGCTTAAAACATCGCAAATATTAAAAGAAATTTTCTTAATGAAATTATTTGTAAAATAATAATTAGAAGCAGAATTCGAATTTTTTAACGACATAATAATTTTATACACTTCAAACGAAGAAATTGCATCATAGAAAAAGCTCTTAGATAAAGAGGGTTCACTAGACAAACAAGAACACAAGGACATATCAGTAGCATTATCAGCAACTACTTCGGAGCCTATTGAAACAAAAAATTTGTTAAAACTATCTGCTAGAATTTTTGAATTAGAAACAGGTAAATTATTTATAAACAATGTTTGAATGGTTTCACTATTTGTCCCTTTATTGAGTATATTATTTACCAATTTCCATTCTTTTCGAATGTCACCTTTTGCTTTTTGGAATTCATTACAGTAGAAGTTATTCTTACATAACGTTACATCTTTAGACACTTCTTTGCAAATAGCTTTATAAGACGAATTAATTAAAGAATCATTTGGAAATCTTTTTTTACGCTTAAATAGCTTGTTTTTGGCCTTTATTTAATGAAGCAAGTCATTCGTTATCCAGGGTTTAATTTTTTTCAATTCGCGATTCTTTTTCTTTAAAGTTTTTGTATAACTTTCAACATGCTTAACTAGTTGCTTAATAAAAGCAGTATACGCTTTAGAGGCATCGGATTCATTATAAACTGTAACCCAAGTTTCAAAACGAAGAGAATTGTTTAATAACCTAAAATCAGTAGAAGTATAAATAGAAAGAGAGATAGGCAAATAATTTTTCGTTACTTGACAATAAGCAATACTTAAGACAGTTAAACAATGATCAGAAATATGAAAATCGATCACCGAGCTATACAGAGACAACTTACAGTTTTAGGCTGGTTTATGCATGATTCTAAGCCAAAGAAAGAAAGTTGAAATAAGTATCTGTCACTGTGAATGTTGCTTTCAAGAATATTTAAGTTAATATCACCGATAAAACACAAATTGGTATGGTTATCATTATCTAAAAGAGTGACTATGTCATTGAGAAAAATATCAAGCGAAATAGAACTATCAGTAAACCTATAAATGCACAAGAATGTGAATTTCATATTATTTATTGAACATATTACCTTTAAAACATCACAACTACGGAAATTAAAACAAAAATGCTGGAAACTTATACCACAATGAACAAAAGCAGCAACACCGCCAGATGCGTAAGTATTGTTGCAATTAGCTATAAAATTGTAACCATTAATATTAAACAGTGATTTTTCGTTATCATAAATCCAAACTTCAGTTAAGAAAATAAATGCAGGCTTATTCAAAAAGGATTCTAAATGCAGCAATAAATTGTCGAAATTTTTACACATACTTCTTATGTTTTGATGAACAATTAAACAATTATTTGAATAGTGTTGGTCATAGCATAGGTCTTGAGAATTAATATTGGTGCAGTTGACAAAAGGGATGCTAAACAAATTATTATTATTATCAGTTAAAGTAATGGGCATTAAGATATTGACTCAAGATCGTCAAGCTTATTTATAACAATAAAATTATCACCATCCCTTTTCCTCATAAAAACTTTACCATTCCTAACCCAAACATATTTGAAACCTCTATCCCTCTTGAGTTTTTGAGCTGCTTTTAACAATAATCTTGTATCACTATCTAAACTATCATTATAAAAATTTTTAATTTTTTTTCACAACCGAAAATTTTAGTAGTTAAGTTGTTACGATTTTTAAATTTATTTCTTAACACTTCTTTTTTTCGTAATACTGACATAAATTTAACAACTAATATATTTTTAGATGTATTATTGAAAGTATTTATTTTTTTAACGAAATAATCATCAATATCGCCCACTGTAATACTAGTACCAACACCACGAGTAAAGACATTGAGAGCGCAATCAATAGCATTATTATTTTCCAAATTAGGAACCCCAACTAATTCCACACATTTCTCAATTTTTTTACGGCTTAATGAATATACGTCACTTTGAAGCGCATCAACTCTTTGCTCTAATATATTTAAATAAACCTTTGTTCGTTTGAGCTTGTTTTATTCCATTTATTTTTTCAACTTTTTTGACAAGGTATTTGTATCATGGACTGTTATAAAATAAAAATAATAAATAAAATATTGTTATCATTTAGCTATATCCAAAAACATAAGCATTAATCATTATTTTATGATTTTCAAGTTTTTGCCCAGATATGAAAATAGTAATCTGATTTTATCTTTTAAATCTTAAATAAAAATCATTAATATATTTTAGGTCAAATAAAAATATCACTTTCGGTTTTTATTTTTAGTCAAGGACACGGTTGCATATTAGGACTAAAAATGGTTTATTTTTTCCAGTTGGTGCGCTGCTCTCTTTTACATTACTATGCATTACTATTTCCGTACTTTTTTAACAAAATTTATACAACTTTTCTGAACTTCTTCTGCATTTTGTCACAAAGGAACACTAGATTCGTTGACAACAATTCAAAGCTGATACGACTTAAAATGAGTTGGCCAACTGAAGTTTGTTTAAGGTACGACTGAAAGTGAGTTGTCCTATTGAAGTTTGCTTAAGATACGACTAAAAATGAATTCGCCGACTAAAGATAGTTTTGGGTATGAATTAAAATGAAATAGCCGACTAAAGTTGATTTTTGTTATGAGAATGGCAAAAAAAGGTACGACTGGCTTTTATGCGTTCATAATTATCTACCCAGCAAACCAAAGTTTCCGAATTCGTAACGAATTTTTCGAAATCATTTCGAGTTTGGCATCCGAATTCGTTCCGATTTCGTAACGAAAATCGTATTTAGGGGTTGACACGAATTCTTAACGAATTCGGAAGAAATTTTAGTAATGAATTCGTAACAAATTCGTAAAGAATTGGAGTATCGTATTCGTAACGAATTCGTAACAAATTCGTAAAGAATTGACGTATCGAAATTTTAGTAACGAATTCGTAACAAATTCGTAAACAATTGAATTATCGTTTTCGTAACGAATTCGTAACAAATTCATAACAATTTCTTAACAAATTATAGCACCGAATTCGTAACGAAATGAAGCATCAAATTCGCAAAGATCTCTTAGTGAATTTTGTACCGTATGTGATACAAAATTAAATAACAATTTCGAATCAAAGTTTAGTTAATCAATCCGCTTTCGATGCCCTAGACTATATGTTTCAAACAAATGACATGCCAAATATTACAGATCCTTTGCAACTACTATTATGGAACATATATAAATGTGAATTGGACATGTCGTTTGTATTTGTATCCGTAAAAAATAATATAAGAACCATCTCTAGTATCATCTGTTTTAAAGAAAAAGTTGTTTAAAACTAAACTATTTACAAATGGCAAATTATTTTAAATGCCGCCAGCCTCATTTTTTTCAACTCGAAATATTTAAAACACCTTACAACACTTAAACTAGAAAATTTAATTTCAGAACTCTTTCGAATTATTCGGAAATGTACCGAAATTTTCATGATTTCAATGATTTTCATGAACCGATTTTCATGAAATTTGGTATGTATGAAAATATTTGGTAGGTATGAGAATAGGGCGTAAATTATATATCACCCTCCTACCCCTAGTGGGCGTGGCACCTCCCATACAACCCAAATTTGCGATCTCGAATATCTTTGGAGTTATAAGCCGCTTAGCCTCAGAATTCGGTATTCGACCACAATTTACGCATGTCGCTTCGCTGATTACATTTTATGGGAGTTGTACAAGGGGGCGTGCCACCTTCCATGCAACCTAAATTTGAGAAATTCAACAGCTTTCGAGTTATAGGTCGCACAGCCATCGAATTCAGTATTCGACCACAATTTACATATGCAGTTTCACTGATAACATTTTATTCACGTTTGGAAACTGGTCTGCGGCAGCAACGTGCCGGGCTTAATCTAAATGTTGATAAAAATCATAATTTTAAAAAATTTTAAAATTTGACTCTAAAAAAGTAAGGAAGGTAGTCTACCCCTTACCCCCCGCTAGTTAAGGCCCTTATCGTAATTTAGATTTCGCCAGACAGACTCAAAAGTAAGAGGGGCTCTTAAAACCTCGGCACAATTTTTTTGGGTCGGAGAAATCCCCATGGAGCGGTTTTAGTTTTCCTGAATCCCGGTTTTTTTTGGTTCAGGCTATTTATCGCACACATATTATGGCTAAAAAAAATGTTAAATTTTTTTCTATAGAAACCCTAAAAATCGATGTTTCGTCATTTTCGGAAAGATGTTTTTTTAAACGCATATAAAATATGTTTTTTTCATGGTATTCACATGAATTTTAGCTTATTGAATAGGTATTGAGCTCTTTTTTTATTGATAAAGCTTTTAGTATGGTTCAACTAACACTGAGTGGTATGGGCGTACGTAGGGGGTTAAAGGGGCACTTGCCCCTAGGCGGTGAAAAGTTTTTATATATCTTCATGTTAAATCAAAAAAGCCGTAATTTTAAGTTAAAATATTAATGGAGAAGCAAAAAGCTTTCTAAATTATAAGTTGCGTAAACAATTAGGGCTTTGAGAACTTTGTGAAAAAAAAGTCGTTTCAAGTTGTAGAAATGTAAAATTTTGCGAAATATGTTTTTTGATAAGGTGTATAATAATCAGTTAAAAAGTCGATTTTGAATTTTTTGTAACCTACGGCTTGTTTTATTTCATATGAGTATATGTTTTTTGTGTATATAATATATTTTAAAGAGAATACAAAAATAAATGTTTTCGGTTAATTTATAAATAAAGCTGAGCTAAACCATTCAAATAGTATGTTGTACTCGTTGCTGTAAGGCCGCGTTCAATTAGCGTTTTTGTCGCGATTGCGACTCCGCTCTCACGTTTTTTTTCGCAGAAGCGGCTGAAAATAGTAAATTTTGTATTAACTTAAATACATTATTGATTTAATATTCAGTATTTTTCATTCGCGTTTGCGAAAAAAAAAATTAGTAGCGGTGTCTCAATCGCGACAAAGACGCGTAGTATGAACACGGCCTAATAAGTTACGATACCATTTCATTTACCCTTGTTTCACAAACACTTTTCAATACATATTCTTAAATTTAAATTTTTTTCCACGAATAGAATTCGTAGAATGGATGCAGTTTTATACACATTTCAAATATTTTATTCGTATTCGTACAAAAAAAATTTTATATTGTACGAACACATTTACGAGTGATCCTAAAACCAAAATACGTAACAAAAACCTTCTGTTCAGCTGGGGTTTGAACCACGTTTTTTTTATCTTATGGGCCACACACTCTTCCAGTAGGCTATGGTCACTTGGCAATCACACATTTCCTTATATACGGTTATTGTTCGACAAACCAGTCTGAACGATATCAGTTTTAAATTTTTAAACTATCTAAAACTTCATACCTTCTACGAATAATGAGTACGGTCAACCTACGATTGCACTTTTAACTAAAAACTACGAATTTAATGAAAAAAATTACGAAGTTATTCCAACGAAAAATTGACGAATATTAAGGAATGATATCCCTTATTAATCGAAGATCATTCTTCATAGCAGCAGATAGCAAGGGGCCATTGATTCAATAACGGATATAAACATTGACGATATGCAAATTTATGTTTGAAAGTCATTGCAGACAAGTATAACACAAAGTAAATACATTCTTTAAAAAAATTTATGTTTTCCCAAAAGTCGGCTCGTTTTTCTTTCATAAATATAATCTAATTTGAATTATTTTTAATTTTTACTAAACCTAATAAAATGACAAACATTTCTGCAGCATTTCAATTTAAGAAAGTTGCAGCGATCTAGGCGAGAGCAAAGGTTCTAATTCAAAAGCGAAAGAAAGATTCTAATTCAAAAGCGAAAGATCAAGGACTAATTTTTGAAAAAATCTAATATCATATTAAGCAAACGATTTTACATTAGACTTTATTGTAGTCAAAAGTTTTTTATGTAATAAACATAAATAAGAAACACGATTTGAAACAACTATTTTTGACTTCTTAAAATTCACGTTATTTAGCGACGCCCACCCAGTTTAAGAATTTTCTGAACTTTTTTCGAGTCACGTGCTTTTGTCAGGATTCAAAATCAAGCCTTGCAGGATGTTCTGGAATATGTAAAGAAAATGTATGAAACCCAAAACACATCTCATATATATGTACCTCTTTATTTATTTGCTCATACGTTTTGAATTTAAAAAAAAAAAACATTTTTTTAATCATTCAGATAATAGGTATGTTTCCGTACTCGATTTTAAGAACTTGCAAGTTGCTAGAACTGATTCATGATGGAAAAAGAAATAAGTAGATTGGTGTCAGTGTGAGATCCGGTGAAAAAGATCTCCTGTAGCATGCGTGGAACATTTCGAGAATAGCGACAACTCAAATTATTTATTTTTTGAATGATATGGATTTCAACCTCCTAAATCTAAAACTGAAAAATTTCAGTCCGCTCGAAATTATTTTAGTCTTACAACAAAAACAATATTGGTTAACATTAGGAAATTTTTGTATTCTTATTTTAAGAGTTGAACCCCTGGGGACTCAATAGTAACTAATGCGATTGCATTTAAGGATATAGGCCTGGCATTATTGAATTGATTAAAATATTAAGAATATTTGCTTTAGAAAAAAATTCTGAAATATATTACATGAAAATAAATAAAATAATATTTTTGAATATTTTGGATATGATACGTGAAAGACTTTTACGAAATCTTTAATGTATATTAGATTTTCTTATATGCTCGGAAAAGCTGCTGGAAGTGCGTATAGTGCGCGCTTACTGCCGCAGACTTTTTTTACTATACTGTGTTTTTTTACTAAACTGCGCAGCAATTTTTTTACTATATTGTGTTTTTTATATATTCCTTTTTTTTTTGTTTATTTTTGCAAAAAAAAAAATTCATCTGATTTCGTGTGCGCTTTTCGTTTTCCTCAAACCAGTGCATAACAAGTGAATATACGAAAATGCGAAAAAATTGTGCTGAAACGCACTTTAAGCTGCTGTAAGTCGCTTTAAGTCACTTGCTGTTCCAGCTTGTTTAGATTTTTTTGCAATTGTTTTCTGCTGATTTTTTGTTTTTTGTTTAATACTTTCACAGCACAACACTGCTTTCATCCCGTTACCTGGTATGGATAGCCGAATCATTTGGTAACCATGTTTGTCAATCGAACTGGACGCTGATAGCTCAAGCGTGCTGCAATTTGTTGTTTTTTACTTACATTGCTATTTTTTTAGTAGAAAGGCAAATTCTTTGTGAAAGGCTCAGCAAGCTCGCTACAGAAAAAAATGTTCGTTTTTATTGTTCTTTTTGGTTTGATTAAACTTTTTGTCGTTTTTTTGCAACAACAAATGAGAAAAACAAAAGCATTGTTTTTTCATCCATCCTTTTTGATCAAAAAAAAAAAAAAAAAAAAAAAACAAGAGAAGGCGCAACAGCAAAAACTAAAAAAAAATATTTTAGTACGTTATTGGAGTTTTCTTTGTCGCTTTTTCTTTTATATGTTATTTCATAAAAATAACAAGTAAGCATCGTGTAAAATATAAGTAAACACATGCAAACCGTGCAAGCGCGCGAGAAACCAACAATCAGCATTCTAAAAACCAGCGCACAAGTCGCTTTAAGCTGTTTGTTCGGCTGGCACTATACGCACTTTGAGCATATTTCATATGATTTCATATGATGTGCAGCGTTTTTCAGTTTTCTCTCTCAGTTCGGTTCGGCAAAGCAACAAGTCACCACTATAAACGCGCTCTAAGGTATAGAAAACACACAATATTGCTTAAAAAAAAAAAACATCGAAAAAAATTGAATAACCACACTATATGATATTTCAATGAAAGAAAAGCTCAATCAATACCTTTCCAATAAGCTAAAAATCAAGTGAATACCATAAAAAATACATATATTATAAGGGACGAAAACATCGGAAGAAAACATCTCTCCGAAAATGACGAAATATCGATTTTTTGGTTTCTCAAAAGAGTATGTAACGAACAAAAATTACAAAATTTGTATTAGCCAAAATTTGTGTAAATTCAAAAACTTTATTAATTTTCTTTTTTGGCCAAAAAGGAGTTCAGAAGAATCAAAATCGCACCATGAGAATCGACCACAGCGCCACCTAAGGGAATGTAAAAAAACAAAAAATTTCAAAAATGAAATAGCTTCTCATGCCGGATCCAAAAATTGCCCAGGCAACATACATTTTGTTACCTCCATACAAATCGACTCAGTCTTTCAATACATACTTTCAATTTTCTCATTTATTTCTCTTTGTACTGCTTTCTCTTTTCACACAGCTTAAATCGTTGATGCTTTCTTGCAATGTGCACATGTTTTGTTTAGCTTAGCGCAGAACAAGTGTTCTTTATGTCAAAACTAAAAACACACTACGTAGCTGTGACGTAGATTAGTTTTTAAGTAACTAGTATATTTTGGTGCTTACAGTGTTTTGGTATGTATATTTTATAACTTTACATTGCGTTTTAGCAATCAAAATATATCACAGAGCGGATTATTTTTAGCAGAGCGCGATAATAATGGTTTTGAAAAGCTGAGTTAGAAAGAGTCTGCTGAACTCTTCGAGCGACCGAAAAACAGAACATACGAAAAGGTATAAATAATAATTACACTATAAGTGTCAAAAATGTCAAAAACGACAAAAAACTAAAATATTGTAGATATTGTATATGTTTTAACTAGACAAGTTAGTGTTAGGACGGACAATCCGGTAACCAAAACTGTCAAAAAGAAGTTCATACAAAATTTGCAACAAAAAATAGTTAAATCACTTAAAATTTAAATTTTTAAACTTTGTTGCCCCTAAAACACAATTTTCCATTCAATTAGTCAAAGTTGTCTTTGTTTACCTCTTATTCATTCGCAAAATAGCAAAAAGGCTGATTTTGACAGTTCTGGCACCACGAAAGAGAGCACATTCAGCATTAGCATTACCTTGTCCAGTTAAACTATGATATTGTCCTAATACAAAACGACGAATAACAAAGACTGCTTGCAAGACATCCCAATAAATGTGGAGAGCACGAAGTTGTACTTTGCATTTCTTGCTTCAACTAATATATTTTTTAGAATAGTTTTTGCTTAATTTTGTATTTTTAATTTCTTACAAATTTTTAAACGATTTAAAAACCAAATTTTATGCATTTCATGAAGAATATTTGTATATTTATATTTAAATAAAATTATACTTTCTGGCTAAATGCACATAAGGTTCAAAATGAGTTCCTTAAAATATTTTAGATAATTAAATGATCATTACAAATTTAAGTATAAATGTTTGTGTTTTTATATTTATATAGCTCTAATACTAACTAATTTGAAATTTGATTGGGGTCTGCTTTATATTATTTTCCAAAAAAGGTTTAAAACTGGACTACGTCAATCCGACGTAGATTACCTACACCGTGTGTAAAATATGATTACCTCTCTAGGGTTAAAGTAGTGTCAGCTACAACTACAGTATTTGTCTCTTTTACGCTTATTTCCTGGTAGCTAGTTACTTCATTTTGCAACAAAAGATAATTTATATCGGTTCAAGATACCCTTTACTTACATTTAACCTACAGTAATACGTAACTTAAGCGAAGATTTCTGCACGGCGATCATAGATAAATAAAAATGTCATAACAAATTATGCTATTAAAAAGAGTGGTTACAAAAAATATTGTTTTATTCCTTAATTTAACTGCATCCTTGGAAAAGTTTTAAAAATAAGCCTAAACAAACAACACAATTCGGTTTGTTTACTTTCAAGCTTAAACACAACGTTTGAAGTAGTTAACTTCTTAGGTACTTACTAATTCGGCGCCATCTATCTGTGAATTTACAAAACACTTCAAAAGCAATAGAATATTTGGGCTAAACAGCTACGCATATGCATGTTTTATTCTAACACCATCTAGCTGAAACTGATTCCATGAATATTAACTTTAGACACCATTTTATTCACAGTCATCTTTTCGACAGAATGTGGTATAAATACAAAAACCAAAGTGTCTATGGGTAAAGAATTGCGTGACAACGTTCACAAAGAAGAGAGAAGACATGGACACATCAAAACTAATAAATAGGAGAGGGGTTGGGTGAGGAGGTGAGAAATATAAATAAAGACTTCACTACTTATATTGAAAGCTTCTTGAGAACATAAGCCGTTCGGAGTCGGCATTAAACACGGTAGGTCCAGTTCTCGGTCATTTGTGATCAAACATTTAATAACACGTACAACACAATTGATCAATAGAAGCTAGGTCAAAGTCCTTCCAAGGGCTGAAATGGCCAGTTTATTTTTTTATTTACTTAAATTGAATTCAAGGACGATTTTATACTCCAAAATGTTTGTAATTTTTGTTTGTAATTGTAAAAATTTTAAAAATATTCGCAAGACGGTTACTCTTCTGCCAAAATGCGTTCTGAAATGGTATGAAAAAATAGATTCTTAGCCATAACTTTTGATTGGAATGCGATATTTGGGTAATTTTTTTCACATGCATTATTTTTGAGACTTTTGAGACTGCTTTTTTGTAAAAAGCAGAAAAACAAAATTTGAATAAAATAAATTTCACCAAAAAATCAAAACTTTGATGTAAAAGTAAAAAATTTTCAATATTTTCGATTTTTTTTTTGGAAAACAGATAAAGAATATATACACTGACCTAACGGTACAGTATAAACTATTTTTGTTAAGTGATTCTATTAAAATTTTGAACAAAAAAATTTTAATGAAATATTTTTATAAACAGCGTAGATAATTGCATAAAAAGTCAAAACTTTGATTTTCATGTCGTTTTTATCTCAGTCTTAGGTCACGATGTTTTATCGTTTTTAAAAAGGCGTTGTACTAAAAACTTCTACGATTTTGAAGATATGTGAGTGTTTTCAATGTCAAAATAACAAGTAATTCTTAAATAAAATTGATGAAAAATTTCGACAGTAAGAAGTATTATGAAACCAAAACAACCGTTAGTTGTCGGAGGAAGCATGGCAAAAACAAAAGTATGCTACAATTTAATCAAGGATACACTCAATATGTATACCAAATTTGAGCGAAATTCATTGAACCGTTTAGATTTGTATTAAGGCCAAACAAACAAACAAAAAATTAGTTTTATTACTATAGATTCTGTTGTTGCTTATTTATTTTTAGCTTATTTATTTCTCCTTCAATGATATCGAATTTCTACCAGAAATTCTGTGTGTGAAATGACATCATCAAAAATTTAACAGCAGCTCACACAACTCAAACAGCTGTATGTACTTATTTTCCGCATCTATAACACTCAGCCACAAGCAAAACAAAAAAAAAAAATCGAAGTCATAAAATTGTTAAAAAATTTGCTTAAACTCTCAGGAGCTAACCTTGTGGTGTATTGCAATGTTATAATTTTGCCACACATGTAGTTCCACTATTTTTAAGTTTTCGGTCTCTGCCACTTTTAAACCACCCACAAACTGTACTTTTCCAAAAAAAAAAATAATACTATTTTTTTCTTATCAGTCATAATATTCATTGTTGCTTATTTTAAATATAATAATGCATGTTTCTGATGTCAATAATCTTTACTTGTCTTGTGAATGACAAGTAAGTGATGACATTTTTGAATAACTACTTTGTGTAGCTTAGTTTTTCTTATATTTCTTATTTTAGCTTTCTGCCAAATAAGTTCAAGAAGCCAATTTATTAGTTATTTGTAAAAACAAATTATTCTTGTAAAATAACAATGTGCCCATGTTTGCTCAATAGCTAAAAGAAGTAAATTTAATGAAATTTTTGAAATATATGTTATTAAACTCAATGATCTTTTCCATCTATTTTTATAGAAAAAAACATCCTTTTCGATAACTACCATGCTTTTTTTCTCAATCAACCTCTATTTAAAATTTTCAACGGACAACAATGCATAATTGCACGAGACTGCGGCGACAGAGTCGCACGTAAAAATATTATCTTCTTAAGTTGTCAACTAAACTTTCATTTTAATGTCTACCATAAATTGTCAATCACATAAATATGCTGATTCAAAACGAAATCATCCAATTATCTTTTTATTGGTTGCCAACGAGTTGGCAAGCTAGTCCTTAACCTTGAACTTAGACTTGAACACAGAAAAATTGTCTCACATTTGTCGTTGTTCAGCAAACGATTTCAAGCACGTTTCTTTCAAGCACTGAAATGCATTTATGTAAGAATGCTGTATTTTTTCTGACAAACACACTCTCAAATATACATTGCTTCTTCGATAACGCCCACTCTGTGTAACCGCACAGTTTTAGTTTAGCCCTTTCTCAAAAGAATTGCCTTTTTTCTTCACACTTTTGCTGTGAACTTTCAATATATATTTATGTTTTTTTGGTTGATCTTAGAATGGGCGAAATTTAAGCGATAAAACCACTAAATTTGTTTATTCCAACACCAAAGTTTATAGTTTGGATTTTCCATAGAAGGGATTGTGCTTATAAAAAAAAAATATATTCATACCATTATAAAATGAAACAATTTGCCAAGTATTTGGTTAATAAAACTTTTTTTAAAATGGTCGAATTAATAATTTACAATATAATACAAAAATTACCATAATAATAAAATATTTTTTATAACTACTTGTGTGATATTCGTTAAATAAACTTGATTTTAATGATGAGCTAATCTAAGAATAAGTAAGTTTTGAAGAAGGTAACAACAAGAACTACAACTTTGTATAGAGTATATTACATAGCAGACTAAACAAGCCTGTTACGGAAGTAGCTACACGTCCTCTTCAGCAGTCTTGAGTGATTCAGCTTTGGGCAACCCATTGTTTAAGTTTGGGCAACCCATTGTTAAGATTTGCCACTTTTTCGAATGGACTCGTCTAAAATATATGACGTTAATTAGAAATTTTCTGAAGTGGGTACACTAAAAATCAACTTATTGAACTTAAATTTTTTTGGAAACAAATTTGGCACGTAAAAATACATGATTGTTTTTTTGTTTTGAAACAGCTTGAAACTGAAAACTGTGTGAATATCAAGTTAGACGCATTAGTAAAATTGAGGCACTTGAGCACGATCAAGAGTGTTTACTTACTTCACTTGTTGATTCGAGACTATTTTTTGTTTTAAAATAGCGTGCATTAGTAACAAAAGTGTTGCAATCCTAAAAAAAAAGGACATAATCACTTTAAGACAAATTTAACGGTTTTCACACGGTAACGCGTGTGTGCAACACGTTTACCTTAAAGGAAACGGCACTGCATGAGGTGGTTTCAGTCATAGAAGGAACACTTCATCACAAAGAGTATAATTTAGCTACTTTTTTGGATATCGAAGGCGCATTCAACAACGTGAATACAGATTCCATAAAGAATGTTCTAGTAGACAAAGGAGTCAACAATGAAATAACCCAGTGGATTTATAAATTGCTCAACAGCAGACGTACAAGCTCACAAATCGAAATGAGCGTAGTGAGGAAAGAGGTCACAAGAGACACACCGCAGGGAGGAGTCATATCCGCCCTGCTTTGGCTGATTGTGGTTGTCAAAATTCTCACTACTTTCAAAACTGGTGGAACAAAAGTGATAGCCTATGCCGATGACGTCGCCATCCTAATATGCGGTCAATACCTGCAAGTAGCTAGCGAACTTATGACTGGGGCATTGAATGAGCTAACACGGTGAGCAGAATCGAATGGACTGGGTGTAAACCCAACAAAGACGGAACTCGTTCTGTTCACAAGAAGAGGAAAAAAAAGTTTCACATTACTGAAACTGAACGCAGTCATTCTGAAGCTTTCCACGGAAGCTAAATACCTTGGAATTATCTTTGATAACAAGCTGAGCTGGAAACGCAACACAGAAGAAAGAAGGAAAACACACTATGCACTTTTTACACATGTCAGAGAGTCTTTGGTAGAAAATGGGGACTGCGACTGAGACCTATTCTTACCTACGGCTCTCTTGTATGGTGGACGATAGCGCACAAAAAGAGCTACCTTAGCTCCCTAACAGGAGTCCAAAGGTTAGCATGCATAGGAATAACTAGAGCCATCAGATCAACGCCACAAGTGGGTCTGGAAATGATGCTAAATCTTCTCCTCATAGAAGAGGTTCTTACGTGTTCAGCGACCAAAAGTGCGATTCGCCTCAACGAATCACAAGCCTGGAGAAACAACACTTTCGGACATGCATCTATTCTAAACCGCTTTGGAACCGAGGAATCAAAAAGAGCAACCGACAATATCATACCCAGTGTGAGATTCGGCACAGAATACACCACATCCATCCCCAATAGACAAGAATGAAAAAAAACGGCCGTAAAATTTAATGGCAATCTCCAATTATATACTATATTGCGAAACGCTACAAATGAAAGAGTCCTACAAACTCCGCTATATGCGCTATTGAAAAAGCTGCACAGGTCATTCATAGGAAAAATTTTACCCCACAAGGCTGGTAATTTTTGTGGATAGCCAAGCGGCCATCAAAGCGCTGAATAGTAAAACGACGAAGGCTCGAACGGTACAAAACTGTAAACTGGCAATGAACAGTATCTGCAATACCTCCAACATCACTCTCTGCTGGGTTCCCGGACATAGTAATATCGAAGGGATCCACGCAGCGGATGAACTGGCTAGGCGTGGAGTAACCACAAGTACAAACAGAGCTAATACAGATGTGCACATTCCAATGGGCGTCGTCAAAAGGAGTATAGACCTTAAAGCCAGAGATAATGCTTACACTAACTGGACCTCCAGAGGTGACTGCAACATATCTCGAAGGCTCTGGCCGGAGCTAAATGAGAAGAAAACCGAAAGCCTTCTGCTTTTGGCCAAACAAGAAATTCGGATTCTTGTGGGAGTTCTAACAGGTCATTGCCCCATTGAAGTAATGGCCAATGGAATGAACATAACAGCCCCAGACTTTTGTCAGAGCAGCAAGGGTCTAGATGAAATAGAAAACATAACTCACCTTCTATGCGAGTGTCCAAGTCTTCAGAATCTAGACTCCGATATATGGGGAATAGATTTTTCAATGACCTGAAAGACTTAGACAACGCACCACTGCTAAACATCTGGAGGTTCATAAAAAGTACAGGCTGGTTTGAGGAATAATCGAAATAATGGTTATTATGGTACTACGATTAAAATAAAATGGGATGCGGGTGCGCCGGTGACAGGACTGAGGCCCGATAATTTTTCGAAAAAATAAGACGCCTTGCCGATGGTTTTAAAATCGGGGCCTCTTCCTGTAAGGATGATAACGGGAATCTAATGACAGATGCCCAGAATACACTAACGTTATGGAAAGAACACTTCTCTAAGCTTCTAAATGGCGACGCTGACAACAATCCCGCCAATAGAGATGATATTCCGGAAACCCCAATTTCGGATGACAGCGTTGAGGTTCCGCTGCCCGACTATGATGAAGTTCTGACAGCTATAGCTCGGCTTAAAAATAACAAAGCCGTGGGAGCTAATGACTTACCTGCTGAGCTGTTTAAGAACGGAGGCGAAGCTCAACTTAAATGCATCCACGAGCTTCTATGCAGAATATGGTTCAAAGAATGCATTCCGAACGATTGAAATCTCAGTGTGCTCTGCCCAATCCACAAGAAAGGCGATCCCACTATCTGTGCCAATTACCGTGGGATAAGCCTTCTTAATATCGCATATAAGGTCCTGTCGAGCGTTTTATGTGAAAGATTGAAGCCCATTGTAAACAAACAAATCTTAGAGAAGACTCAAGAAAAACAAGTCAATAAGGAAGCATCTGTACTCCACCATGTCTGAATTTGGTATTCCTGCAAAATTAATACGACTTTGCAGGATGACACTGAGCAACAACAGCAGCGCAGTTAAAATCGGGAAGGACCTCTCCCCACCATTTGTTACCAAACGAGGTTTCAGACAAGGTGATTCCTTATCGTGCGACTTTTTCAACCTTATGATGGAAAAAATCATCCAAGCTGCTGATCTGAGACGTAGTGGCACAATATTCTACAAGAGTGTTATGCTGCTTGCGTATGCTGATGACATCGATGTCATTGGCCATAATACGCGCGAAGTCAGTGCAGCATTTTCCAGATTATAAAGGCAGTGAATGCAGATAAGACGAAATACTTGGTTTCAACAAACAAACAGTCCCAGCGTCTTGGAACCCACGTTACAGTTGACAATACCTCCTTCGAGGTTGTGAAGGGCTTCGTTTATCTGGGATCCAGCATAAACTCAACCAACGATATCAGCATTGAGATCAAACGAAGAATAACTCTTGCCAACAGGTGTTACTTTGCGCTCAGTAGGCAATTGAGAAGCAGAGCCTCTCTCGACGAACGAAAATCACGCTCTATAAATCGCTCATCATGCCCGTCCTACTTTATGCATCACAAACCTGGACGCTGAGCAGTTCAGATGAAAAGACTTTAGGAGCAAAGATTCTTCGTAAGATCTACGGACCAATCTGCGTCAATGGCGAGTACCGAATACGGTGGAATGATGAACTGTACGAGCTGTACGCTGACATCGACATAGTCAAGCGCATTAAAATCAAGCGGCTTCGCTGGCTTTGTCATGTTCAGCGCATGAAAGACGATGCTCCAGTGAAGAAAACATTCGATTCGGTACCCAGCGGCGGTCAACGCAGAAGAGGACAACCACGTCTTCGTTGGAAAGACCAAGTAGAGGACAACCTGACGAAGCTTGGAATTTCCAACTGGCGCCAGCAAGTGAAAGACAGAAGTGGCTGGCGCAAATTCTTAGATGAGGCCAAAACCGACATACGGTTGAAGCGCCAACTAAGTAAGTAAGTAAGCGGGTGCGCCGGTAACGGTGCTCAACCCTATTTACCTACCCTAACGGTTTTATCCAATTCATGTAATAACAAGTTTGCTGGTGGAAAAGGATATTGGGGAAAAAAAATATAAAAGAAAAATTTGGATGCAAGAAATGTTTTTCTGTTGGTGCTGCCATTATATATGTTTCTATAGAAGTCACAAGTTTTCATTTTTTTTTTTTATATATAATTTTATTTGAACTTGGGCGCACATATTTTTTTTTTAAACACTTACCCCGAGAAACAATGCCACATTTTGTGCCAATAAAGTATCCGATATATGCCCGGTGCCCGTGTTGATAAATGTCCGACCTCTGCACCGAAAGAAGTGCTAGTACTGGAACACCTTGAGCAGGCACAAAGTTCGAACGAAGACCGATTCGGGCACTAGTCAGTTGATTGTGTCCGAATATAATCGCTCGTTTTTAAACGATTTATTGACATAATACAGACTTACTACTGTACTATTTCAGGTGCCTTTTAAGGTGCTTGTTGGGTATGTTTCGGGTACATTAAGTTAAGATTCAGGCCAGTTTCGATACATATCAGCTACTTTATTGACACAATATATCAATTTTTTTTCTAGAGTCCTATTCGCTGGAGCTCGTTTGCGTTCGGATTAATATCAATGTGCGATTAATATGTTTTCATAAACTTTGCAGCTTTTCGTTACTACTCGTAGCTTTTAAAAATAAAATTGAGTCCGATATTGTAGACTTTTGTGTCTGAGTAGTTTGGTACGGACACAAATTGTTTCTCAGGTACGTGTACACTACACGCTGTTTCAAAACAAAAAATAATACCGAATAAACAAATAAAATAAGTAATCAAGCTTGATCGTTCTCATGTGCCTCGCGCTGTAGTAGGACTCACGCCTGTTTGACGGCACTAAAACAGTCGTAACTTTTTTGTTTATGAATTGTACTGAAAAATGTTGCAGATTTTAGGGAACAATACTGTGAACAAAATTTGTACCTATCTAGTGAAAAAGTTGGTCAAATTTTAAAGTATATATTATTTTTTAAAGGGCTGCACAAATGTATTTGCTTCTTTGATTCCATCAAGTACTTTTAGCTACGCACATCACTTGTAGCAGAATTAAGCAAAGAAATAGCGTAAAAGCGGTGCTTGTTGCTCAGAGAAAAAGTAATGTTTTAACTCTCTCTCTCTCTCTCTCTCTTATCAAATGCATACGCAACTTGCTCTCATCAATTACAGTAATTATCGGTAGCTATCAGGGCAAATGAAAAAAAAAAAATGTATAGTTCTATCTTCTACTGCAAATACTTGCGTATGCTGAAAGCAGAAGTATTTATCAGTTGCTAATGAAAGCATGAGTACAGTAAAAATAAAGGAAAAGTTAAATTAAAAAAAAAATGGAAACAGATGAAGTAAATATTGAATTATTGTTTTATTTGAATTTTTAAATGCTTAAATGTTTACAGCCAACAAACAGTGATTATTTTTCTTTAATTGACCATATTAATAGCAGTTTTAATAACGCCGCTATAAAAGTACAAATTGTGAGCGGCGATTTTAACCTTATTATTTTATTTTTTTAAACTAAAATTATGTTTTTATGTTCAAACATTAATAACTAATAAATATATATTACCACACATAAGGTTTAATTTTTTGAAATTTTTTTTGGGTTTTCATTATCTCTATCTGAATGGTTTTTCGTTTTTAATAAAATATACATTTAAATTAAAGCAAATTCATCTTCTAAATTACTGACATTATGTATCAAGTATTTCAAGTACTTGCCAACTTGTACTCCTCTTGCAAGTTACTTTTATGTCCATAACTAGTACGCGATAGACAATTTATTATTTGTTTTGCTTTTAACCGGTTTTCCACTTACGCACACTACCTGCAATTTTTACTCACGCCAATGCTATCCTCAAATGAGAGTGAGAGAACAAAAGTAATTGCGATCCCCACAAATGTTTTGTACAGCGATTCAAATGTAATTGTGCAGCCCTTTATTATATATACATAATTTTTAAAATTTTAATAAAAACTTTATTTCATCTAAATTTTTAATTATTTCGAGTTCTATCACCAAAATTTCATAAATTTTCACTCAATAGTTAATAAAATATCGAAATTTTAAAAAAAGTTGCATAAAAATTACTTTGTTTATAACTTTTGTAAAAACTAAAATTTAAAAAAAAATTAATTAAGACACAGGCTGTAATCACTGTAATCACTTAATAGTCAAAGTTCCGCAAAAAAAGGTTAAGTTCAACAAGTTGATTTTTAGTATTCCTACGTCAGAAAACTTGAATCATTAGCTGCGTTTCATTCGATTCAAAATAATCCAGATTATTTTTTTTAAAATGCAAAGCAAAAACAAAAATAATAATCCTATAACAAATAGGATTATTTTTGCTATCCATATAAAATTGTGATATAGCCTTTAAAAAATTTGAAACACAGGTGGCGCACCTGTATATTTTTATGAGCTGTCATTTCATTTTTTTATATTATTTGTTTGTTTGATACAATGACTATTAGGTAGCCATGACAGCTACCTATTTTCTCACGAGATGCGACCATCGAATGTTAAACAAAAGAAAATAAAACAAACCGCGTGTGTCACACACATTGGACACATTCAGCGGAGCCAACAATTTCACATAAATTATTTACATAATTGCTTAATATTAATAATTAAATTAAATAATTTACAATTTTTCTGACGTTAAGAGTAATACACATTCAGATAAAAACATCGTTCACTAAGGTATCGCTACCATAACAGTTCACAACAGTTTTGAACGACACACGTTCTCATGACCACGGTTGCCACTCCAAATTTTTTTTCGGAACCAAAATTCATATAAAAAAGGACCAAAATGAAAAAAAAGGGACCATTTTGTATTACTTTTTATTTGTATACATATATTGCTTATAATATTATATTGAACAAAACACATACTAAAAATTTACGTAAAAATTGGTTTTGAAGCCATAACAAAAAGTGCTTGAATTCAAATTGCACATAAAACGAAATTAAAATAAAATTTATCACATACGGATGCATATACATTAATTTTTACACATAAATAGATATTTGTATACGCGTATATATAATAGTATATGACTGGATACTAAAATAAGAACGTTAACATTGGTTGAGATACATGACTCGATAACGATCATAAAAATAAAAAGATAACAAACTTTCTCAAAATATTATAAATTTATTATTATAATGAAAGCTTCTTTAATAATCATTTATTGTTTTAAATTAAGCCCAGCCTATGTCTTTTGCCGACCAAACGTAATGAGGCCCTGCATTTTGTGCACATAGTTCTTTGGACAACATTATATTGTTAACTGTACAAAACTCTAATTTGTTTCTTAGTTTGGTTTTAATCAGAGATAGTTCAAAAAATTTCCTTTCTGCTGCCGCCGAACTATGTGGAAGGCTCAGTAAGTCATAAATAAAATCAGTCAATTCTTCAAAACATTTTTCATCCATACCATTTTTATATAAACTTACTTTTTCCCAAAATACACAAACATCCATATCAGGTTTCAAATTACTATTTAAAAGTCTTAAGAGTTTCCATTGTGTAATTATAATATCTATATCACATTTAATTAAATGAGAAAAATCTATAGTTAAAGGCATTATTGATGTTTCCGTTTCAGATAATACATTGTTGGGTGTTATTATGGATAAATTTTTGATATCAACTCGTCCAAAGTCGAAGCGTTTTTGAATTTGTTTCAAAAATTCAATATAAAATTTTAATATATTTGTTTTAATTCTGATTCGTTGCGAATCCGAAAAGTTATTGGTTTTGATATGGTTTTCTGCTTTACTTCCTATAAAAATATTTTTTGTTTCAACATACTTTGTTTTATCGTGTATATTAAAATTTTCCAGACAATCAACACTTTTCACAAAGTCGTTGTTCATAAAATTACTCAAAATAAGTTTAAAATGTACTTCTATTTGCGAATATAAAAATGGTAGGCGAACCTTTTCCGATTGGAATTCTTTATTCAGGTTATTAATAATTTTTAATATGTAGCTTAAAAACAGCATGTAAGCTTTTAATTCCGGATTAGCCATTGAATGTGCTAATTCAAATGCATTAACGCCACTTATTTCAAGACACGAGGATGAAAAATAAAGCTGAAGCGCCTCCCACTGTTCATTGATCCTTCCAATCACACTTTCCAGAGCGAGCCAACGAGTTAAAGAAATTCCAAGTATCTTATGTGGCTTTACGCCACAATAATCCTGGAATTCCTTGAACTCGTTGATTCGCTTTGGGCTATGCGAAAAATATTTATATATATTCCTACATAGCTTCTCGATTTCTGCCGGTAACTGTTTGCAGGCGTAGCTTGAGCACAAATGTAAAGAGTGGCAAGTGCATTTGATGTAAAATATATTAGTATCATTTTTTAATTTTGTTTTTAGCCCGTTAAATTCGCCTGCCATCGTATTGGCTCCGTCAGTTGCTAGCCCTATCAAGTTGCTTAGAGGCACATTATGCTTTTGAAAAAATGTTTTAATTGTTTGATATATTGTTTCTGAATCGGTTTTGCTAAGTTCAATTAGTGATAAAAATCTATCGCAAATTGTGTTTGATAACTTCTCAAAATACCTTACAACCAAAACTAGGCATGTTTTTGTTGAACAGTCCGTGGTTTCGTCCACAATTAGAGAGAATTTACACATTCTAAGATCCGATATTATTCTCTTCATTGCTTCGTTCCCTAAAATCTCTGCGAGCTGGGTCGATTTTGTTCTGCCGCACCGTAAAGTCTGTGCTATTTTGGAGTCCGTGCAACATACGGCTAGCAAATTTGGCAAATAATCCATGAGCATAAATGGAAGATTATGTACCATTATGAACATCACTATATTGAATTCTGCGTTTCGGATCTGCTTTTCCAAAGTATCATTTTGTTCTTTAAGAAAAGAATCTAGCTTCAGTTGACATTTTTTCTTGGCTACATTTTGAACATGAATTGATTGCTGTGTGTGCCGCTTTAACTTTGTTATGTGGTTTACCATGCACTTTTCACAAGCGATGCAGTATGCATTTCCATTTAGCTCTTTGAGCCAAGGAAATTGGCTTAGCCATTCTTTTCGAAACTTGCGTTTTATTTTATCCTTTTTTTCAATAGCTATGTCACTAAAATTATATTAAGTAAAAATATTATGCTAGTAGCATGATATACGTGTTTATTACCTCCCACTGCTATCGCTTTCATCTGACTCCGTGTGTGAATCTTGTTCAGCAACCTTCGCTTTCTTTATCAAAAACCTTAAACAACATCAAATATTATAGCAAAAATTAAAATTACACATGCATTCGAATGATGTATTATCTTACTTGTCCATGATAAATCAAATTAAAATATTAGTTTGCATTTGTTTTGCAAATTTTCCACCATTTCCCACTTTTGATTTGCAATTGAAGATGTGAAAAAGTAACAATTGAATGGCAATCGATTATTATCGACAGTGTTGTCAGCGTACAAATGTTTCACTTGTTGAGAACAGTGTTGATTTTAGTTATTATATTTTTTGCCTTAATGAAACACTTTTTTAGTTATATACGCAAAAATTTTTTTAAAAGGGACCAAATATAAAAGAAAAGGACCAGCGGACCAAACGTTGAAAAAAGGACCACTTTTGAGCCAATTGGCCCAAAGTGGCAACCGTGCTCATGACACCTAATAGCTATTGTATCATGATTGCTTGTTTGAATTTAATTTTCACTGCAACGGTAGTGCCCTCTACGAGTCGTTTTTCTTGCCGTTCCTTTGAGAAAATTTGTTATCGCGATTATATGAAGGCGAAAGGAACGCAGCTATTGTTAGCTTAACTTGCATTTATTTGTTCTATAACTTGCTGAACATTTTTTTATTACATTTCAAAGAATGTGCCTTACTTGTAATGAAGGCTAGGTTAGGTAAATCCTGATGCCTTCTGATGAAGATCACATAGATCAATTTTGGTCCTTAGTCCGGTTAGGAACAAAGGAACCTCTGCGTATAAGTACCGTTCTTTAAAGATTTGCGTTGGATTCGCAAACCTTAGGAGGCATTCTAAAGATACTTTGTCTACATCTCTTAGCGGCAGGAACGTCGATGAGCCTAGGTATTTTAGTGTCAATCTACGTAGGGTCATTGGCGTCGGAATCGGGGGGAAAGGGGGGCAGTTGCCCCCACTTTTTTAGCTAGATAAACAATTTAAAAAGAAAACTTCAAAAGTTATTCAAAATGTCAGTTTTTTTACAACGATAATATTCTTATATTAGATATTTTCCTCTTCTTTTTCTCTTCTTCATAAGCATGCTTACGGATAACCATTTTCTTTCTCTGTGTTTGCTAAAAGATAGAACAAAATGTAGAGTTTTTACTGCAAACCCACCACTTCAGTTTAAAAGCACCCTTAAGTATGTAGCTTAATACTGTAATATTGTAATCGAAGCCTTCAACGGAAAAGTGCCTTCTGAACAAAATCTAAAAACAAAACTAGATCTTTATGCAGATGACTTTGATGTGAGTGACCTCCACGCGCACCATATGCAATTGCTTCAGCAATTTAAGTTGCCGCCAATTTGCAAAAAATTCGGATACTGTAAAAAAAACTATTAAATTAAGTTGAAAAACTTATTGCTTTGCTTTCATCTGAGCGTTTTTTAGTGCACTAAGACGACTTAAAACGTATCTTCGAGCAACTATGACACAGAAACGACTCACTCATGCGGCACTTATACACATTCACAAAGATAAAACCGAAGAATTGAATTCGATGGAGGTGGTGAAAGAGTTTGTTTCTCGCAAGGACAGAAAGAAACATTTTGGAAGAATTTAAATTGATATAACTTTTTGTACCTTATTGCATTTAAACCATGTAAAGATATACCTAGTCTTGCTTTATAAAAGCAACCATTATTTCTTATACTTTCATATTACCATATGAAAGATCCTTTAAAGAATGATCTCTAATATTGAAATTGGAAGAACTTTTAAAAATAATGAAATTTTAATATTTTTATATATTTTTATATTTTTTTATATATTTTTTTATTTTAAACTAAAATAAAAAATTTGTGTATTCACATTCATGTTTCTTTAAAAAAATTTTAGTGAACTTTTTTTGCACCACCATTTGTACTGCCACCCCCCCCCCCCCAGATGAAATCCGACGCGCTTGAGTAGGGTGAAGCATGTGCATAATGAGACGTTCAGAGTCACCACTGTGCCTGATTTCTTGCACTTCCTGCAGTTGTTATCCGAGGTGATGCCCAGCTTTCTCTCGTGGCCTGCCGCCATACAATTATCAGTGAGTGTACCCACTGTGTACTGCAACTCTGCTTTCGTATTTTTCCTTCTACGATTCACTGCTTGTTTGGCTCTGCACAAAACACAACAGCACTTACCCACGCAGAGATTTTGGGGCCGTCTGTAGGGGAAAGTTGTTACCCTTCGTACACTATTTCTTATCAGGTTTTTTACTTTGTAACGAACTGACTGAAATATCTTGCTTATGCACAAAAAAGTAATAAATATATCGAAGTTATTTACAAAAAAGTATGATCATATTATATTAAAATGCTAAAGAGTTATAGCGAATTTTATGTGAAAAGATATTTGTGCGAGCGCAGGGATGATACTTTCGTACATCAAGAGGTGATTCCATAGAGGGTAATTAAAAAGTCTTTTCAGCTTTTAACTTTTATTAAATATTAACAAATGACAAAAATGACAAGACAAACCTTGGTATTCCTCTCACCACATGTAAACTCCTTACACATGAGTTATCCTGTATTAACACCAACAAAAGATGGTCAGCAGGTAACACTTGTAATATAGAACGGCAAATCTGGCCCAAACTCAATCTGAAGCGTTCAAAAGAACTCATATCTCTTAGTAGAGATCACATTGGCACCATGATAGGGATCCTGACAGGGCACTGCCTTATTGGCAGGCACGCTCTAAGATTAAACATACCCCACAACGACTTCTGCAGAAGCTGTAGAGATGAGGAGGAGGTGGAATCTACAGAACACCTACTCTGCATCTGCCCAGCGCTGGCTCAAAAACGTTTTCTTCACCTAAACAACTGGTTTCTCAGAGACCTCGAAGAACTCTCGGAAATATCGTTATACCGAATCCTAAGCTTTGTGAACAGCTCAAGCTGGTTCGAATAGAGAAGGGAGATCAACCCCTGTGGTACCACAACGGGCCTTATTGGCCTAAGTGCGTCTCAATTTGAGGCACAATTTCTCAGTACAATGACCGAAATTATGAAAGGCATCAAATTTTGCTTGATGCCAGCTGCCGTGAGGCGTGAAGCCGTTTTCCAGCTATTAGTTTTGCATGTATGTCCGGGGGGTTCATACATAGCATGGTTTCAAGCGCTTTAGTTGGAGTTGACTTCAGTGCCCAGAGCATAGCGCTGCCTGCCACTGAGTTTTCTTCAAGCGCCTGAGGTCATGGTAGAAGAATACAGGTAGATGCACTAGATGAGAGCATACTGCCGGAAATGTCAAAACAAAGCAAAACTTTTTATTTCTCTTCTTTTGTTTCGATTCGCCACACAGCTGAATTTGACTGACATGGCAGTACGGAAAGAGAGCACAGTCAGTGCTGCAGCTACCTCTATCCTTATACCATGCCTGAGGTATGTTGATTTATTCACAGCCGGCAACCACTCAATAATTCCATAGAGTAAAAGAGGACGAATTACCGTTACAAAAATCATGTGCACCAGAAAGAGCGAGAGGCTGACTAGCATTTTCTTGGATGTGAGCAGCGCTATGGTGGCTTTCTTCATCCTTTCTTCTACATTGATTTTCATGTCAGCTTGATGTCCAGGACAACTCTTAGATATTTTGTGTGAGTTTTCGGTATGAGACGAATGTGGTTTACATTTGGTGCTATCCACTGTGGTGATACCTTGTACTTTGTCGTGAACAGAACCAGATTCGTTTTATCTGCGTTAATACTAAGGCCGACTGGATTTAACCATCTTATTACATCTTTGAGTGTGCTCTCCCTTGTGGAGCTGAGCTTACTGTTGATAGACATTTCCCTACTATAATTATGCTTATTAAAGGAGGCTTCCGTAGTCGCTATACAGTCTACACAGGTTGTTATATTCAGGGCTCTACCTGCGAACTTTTTGAACAGTTCATTGACGACAAGACTGAATAATAAGGGTGAGAGGACCTTTTCCATAGATTTGGTGCCCCACTCAGCTCAAACCATTCTGCAGTCTAGCAACTTGTCTAACCACATGTTTATAGCTGGTCTTACCTCTATTGCACGTATTCCACTAAAGATTGCGGCAAATAAGTCATATCTTTGTTTTGGAATTTCGACGAAAAAGTAACACATTACTGGTGAATAAATTATATTTGCACTAACTTTTCAGAAACTTACAAATCAAACAAAAAGCAATTAATTGTGACGAGAGCAATATGTAAAAAACCAATGAAATAGAAAATTTAACATAGCTGCACACCTTTAATTAATAACAAAAAAGAAGTATTGAGCTTAAGGTCAATAAACGATTTTAAACTATCAAACAACTAGAATTTGTATTTAAAATCAAGTATGATTTAAACTATCAAACATTTAGAATTCGTATTTAAATCATATAAAATCAACAATTTAATAAAACTTTTTACGTATATGAAAAAATTAAAATGATAAGTGGAAAAACAAACAGAAAAAGTAGCAGTATAAATCATTATAAATCACATTGAACTAAAAAGGATTTATAACGCGCTAACTGCATGGAACTGATAGCAGTGATAAGAATCCATTTGAAATTAATAAATCCTCAAAGATGTCAAAATGTGCAAAAAAAAATGCAACTTAATCTTTTCACTCACGCAACAGTCGCAACAGTTGAAACCCAAATAATATTCTGACAATACTTGAAGCCCGCTATTGCGAGGACTTTTGTTGTTTCTCAATTTGTTTGAATTTATTATCAAACGTAAGCTGCTTAAGAGTTGTGTTACCGCTGCTATTGCTGCTACTACTGCTGATGTTTGTGAAGTGAGCGAGCGACCTCAATTGCAACACAAAGTCCTTGCTACTCATGCAGTTGTGGTTTCCTTTTATTCGTAATTTGGCATTCACAATCGTACCTTTGATACAATAAGTCTTTTATTATCAAAAAAGCAAAGAAAGAAAGAGGAATTTGTACATCAGCTGTGAGTGTGTGAGTGAGTGAACTTGTGAATGCAGACGTTAATCAGTAATAGCAATGCAATAAATGAAATCGAAATTGTGGGGTGAAAATAAATACAGGATTAGTTTTAAATGACTTGGCTTATCAGTTATTTGCTTTGTACAAATTTCATTTAAACATAATATTTAACTTTAAAGGACCTTGACTTCAACTTTAAAGTACCATTTCTAAAAATTTGTTCAGTTTATGTACTTATATATGAATTTATTGAAATTTTTTTTACTATACACGGTTAAAAATCTGGGACTAAATTTTAGACTTTTTTTGGATTACATATAGAACAACACCAGAAAAAAGATTACTTTTTAATTCAGTGAAAAGTTTAAAATTTTTCAATCCAAAAAAAGATTAGTTTTCAGTCCGAAAAAAGTTTAAAAAAACCATAAATATCAACTTAAAATAAAAAACTTTTCTGTTCAGAATCAGTTTATGATTTGAACACAAGTCCTTTGTTGTGTTGGTGCAACACCTTATCCACTCTTCAAACTCAGTTTCGCTTCTTTTATATCATTACAAATGCAAGTAAGTTCTTTTCAGAAGCGTGGGTTTGAGACCCAGCTAAATTAAACTAATGTTTGGATTAAAAAGTAGTACTTTTTGGATAAAAAATCCTTATCCAAACCAAGGTTTGGATTAAAAAGTAGTCCAAAATTTTTAACCGTGTATCTGGCTACATATTTGTGTTAAAAAAAAACATGTTAACATGAAAAGGCATGATCTATGGTTACCAATTTGATATGGGTTTTGTTTAAAAAAATATTTATTTTCAAATTGGAGTTATAACCAAGAAATTTAAATCAGAAATATTAGGCTACCAATTTTTCCAATTTTTTTTTTTGTGGAGTGAGTTTTTAGAAAACAATCATATTTTTCTGTAACATGATCCAAGCTGAGAACTCTGTCAATGTCTTTTGAAAAACGTTATTGGGCTGTTTTTATTCGTTAATAGATAGCTGACATTAAATAATAAGCGGAAAAATATCCCTACTATATTCGTCTTTAAAACATCTTAAATTATGGATTTAACTATTTTTGTATTTATGCCAGTCATGCAAATTTATTTATAGATTTTAAGTACTTATCTATTTTTTAGTTTGTTAGAAAAGAATTAAGTCCTGTTTTAAACAAAATAAAGAGATGGATACAAAGAGGAGAAAATTTTGTACAAACCTGTTCCTTTTTTGAATTGTTAAATAATTATGAGCTACTTAGATGAAAAAGTTTTTAAGAAGACAAAAACAACAAATTCTGTATAAAATCAATCAGAGAGCAGACAAAAAGATTATTTCAGAAGGAGCTACACTTCCATATTCAGTATCTGGAGTGATTAAGCTGTGACAAACCTTTTTTTGTGTTTTTGTTTTTTTTGCAACGATTAAAAGTTGAAAAAAATATGTTTTCTAATGGAACAACAACGGCCCTTTGAACTTTTATTAACTATGTCGCGGTCAAATCTGCTTCCTAGATTTGTGTCTGGTTTATGGCAGGGGCGAAAGAGGTGATCCCACTGAGTTTTCTTTCATTCAAAGTATTTAAGGTATTTTAATACTTAATTAAAATTATTTTTTTAATTCGGTACACTTTGTGCGTTGGGTATGGTCTTTGGTTTGATTTTATCAAACCTTATCAACTGTCCTCTGGGATTTCGATGCTATGGTTGCGGCCGGGACGGGTACATGAAACGGGATTGTCCGCGGTGCTCAAATCGAGCCGGGTCTACAGACCGCCGAGATTCTCAGGCCGAGACAAATAGAGGGCAAATAGGGCCAAGGGAGGGGCTAAACCCCACACAGTCGTCGGGGAATGTTCTGCGGGCCCATGCAGACGCAGGGCAGGGAGCTCGCCAAAATTAAATAGGTTGACTGCGGACAACCAGCTGGCTAGGATAGATGGTAGGGCACCTGAGCGTCGGCGCCAGGGTGAAGTAAGGTTAGGTTTTACCCTTCTAGAGAAAGAGTTAGATAATAGGCCATACTTAGGAGTTAGGATTTTTGGTCTTTCTCCGGGGTTTGTTAGATCTGCGGTCTGCAACGGCAAAAAGCATCTGCAAAGAGCTGGAGAACAACGTGTTTTTACTCTTTGGTGTCCCGAGATCCATTGTGTGTGACAATGGACCTCAATTTAGGAGTAAAGACTTGCAGTCCTTATGCACTCCCCTTATTTAGTGAATTTTGGTCGAGACATGGCGATCCGGGGAGATAAGGAATATTAACGTAAGGACGACTTAGACGAACCGACGGGGACTCGTAGCGAGGAGCGGGCTCAACAGATGAAGTCCATACGTGCTGACATACGGAAGAAAATAGAGACGGCGAGCGCCAAGATGGTTAAGACCTATAATCTGCGACGTAGGGATGTACAATACTTACCGAACGAATTAGTCTGGTGACGGAATTTTGTTTTATCGGATGCAGCAAATTACTTCGCTGCCAAGTTAGCTCCTAAGTTTATTAGACCATTTAGGGTTAAAAAGAGGGTATCTCCCTGGACTTATACCCACGAGAATGGGGATGGTCGCGAAAAGGGTACGTGGCATGCGCAGGATTTACGCGCGCACGTCAAGGAGGTCTAATGTCCCGGTAGGCTAGCTAGTTTTGGCGAAAGTTGCGCTGTGGTCTTGCGACTCGGAGCAACTTTCGCGGTCAAATCTGCTTCCCAGATTTGTGTCAGGTTTATGGCAGGGGCGAAAAAGGTGATCCCACTGAGTTTTCTTTCATTTAAAGTATTTAAGGTATTTTAATACTTAATTAAAATTATTTTTTAATTCGGTACCTTTTGCACGTTGGGTATGGTATTTGGTTTGATTTTATCAAACCTTATCAATTTCCAGCGTTGAAATGAGTTCCTCAGTTTGGTTCGATGTCTTGACAGATTCTCAATCCCACGAGTGACGGAACGCAACGAATTTCGCGACAAACAAAACGGACAATACTAGAACGAACGGTTGTTGTATCAACTAACTTCACATCCACTTGAGCAAGTCACAATGGAAGTTGCCACTGTGTGCTGGAGGTGCGGAAGGTTGCCACACTAACACTATTGCAGATGCCGCCAGGTTGTGTTTACCTTGGCGGGTAGGAAGATTTTTATTTAAAAGTATAAATAAAACCAACCAAAAATTCAATTGATGAATTTTAAAAATAGGTGTGAGTAAAAACTTCTACGTTGAATACCGGTTTTGTTGCGAAATCGCATCTGCATAGCTAAAGATGGCGGTGTTTCGATTCCCAGATTGTGGAACGTAACAACTCGCCGGTCTGATGCCGAGTGGTAGTTCAGTTCGTTCTGGACAGTGACCAAAAAGTGATTGTGAAAGTGGTGTGAAAGACACAAAAAAAATTAAAAAAAAAAATAAAATTTATCGATAGAGGGAAAAAACTAGGTAAAAGGACTACGGAGGACGTGGTATTGTGAAGCTGAAAGGACCTTCGAGCCTAAGAGAGACTCCGTGAAGGAAAACACTAAGGAAGACAGGACCCCGCTTTACATCAGGGAGTATTTTCCGTGTGTCGGTGCTGCGTCAGTAGCAGTGGTGCTTTAACTAATTATTTGTTAAATTTTTCGGACGTGCTTCAAATAATTTTTCTTATAAACTTTTCTTTCCGTGCGTTAATTATCAATTTTTCAGCTTTTTCATTTCGTGCCTAGTTAATAACTCAGTGCGCTTTCTTCTGTACTTTTTTGCCAAATTCTCTTGTATGGCCCCTCGCGCTCGAACCTAGTTCAGACAGGACAAGTAAACGGTGATTTTACTTAGTAAAATCGTGTGAGGGTTCAAGTCCTCTCCTTGAACCCGCAACTAGAGTGCGGCCCCAAAGTGGGTTTAGTTTTTTTAACCTTCGCGTTAGAGTTTGATGATTTGAGCCCACCCCTTCTCGACTGAGCAGGTAACAACCTTGTTGCACAAAAGTGTCGGCGAAAACTATATTATTAAAAAAACACACAAACATCTTGCAAAAAATTTATTTTGAAAATGCATTTAAAAACTAGTAAGGATTTATCTTCGACTGGGCCGAAGTTAAGTTACCCCCACGTACAACAATTTTTCCAAATTTCATACCTAAAGTTTATATTAATTGTTAAAGGTTTTGGGTATAATTTGAATTCATTAGATTAATTTTTGTGCAATTGAAAGAGATCTTAGCATTTCGATGAACTAACTCACTTTGTATGGGAGGTAGACGTGATTTTTATTCGACTTTTACAAATTTTTTACTAAAAATGCATATTAAAGGTTAAATCTTATGTGCAAAATTTTAAGTCATTATATTAATTTTTGTGGATTTTAAAGAGATTTTACCGTTTTGGTTAAGTCACTTTGTATGGGAGGTAGGCGTGGTTTTCATCCGATTTGGCTCATTTTCAAACTTGACCTCCATTTTTTAATAAAAAGCTTATATATTGAATTTCGTTACGACAGCTAAAAAATTACGGCTGGGATCGTGACCACAGACGGACAGACGGACAGACAGACAGACGGACAGACGGCAGACGGGCATACGGACATACGGACAGACGGACAGACGGAAAGACGGACAGACGGACATGGCTTAATCGACTCAGGAGGTGATGCTGATCAAGAATATGTGTACTGTTCTATACCGGCCACGCCTCTTTATCGACGTTACAAACGGAGTGACAAAGTTAATATACCCCTATTGTGTTTTTTAAACGTTGGGGCATAATAACATTAATCAAAACTTACTAGCAGTTGAATTTTTCAACAAAAAAAAAAAAAGTCTAAGTTCTTTAAATAAGTCACAAAAATATTTATGTTATTAAATATAGACATGACGTTATATTATTGCAAATGATAAATATTGTAAAAACTTTGCATTTTATCATCAGCCATTTTTTTAAATAAACGAACTCCTCTTTATTCAAAAATTTTTGAAAACAATTTGGAAACAACACCAAGGATTTTTTTTTTACTTAATAAAATAAGAAGGCTGAGTTTTTCAATCTTGTTAATGCGAGATTCAAGAAAAAAGGGAAAATTTTTAATATCTTAATCGGATTTTTATATAAAATTTGCATAAAAAAATGTGAGCCTTAGATTTAACAATTGTAAATGTAATGCAAGGAATAGACGTTGCAACCGTTGGTACAACTCAGAACAACTCCGTTGGTAATCAAGTTAGGCGTTTTGCCTACGGACAATACAATCTCATTAAAACTTGCCAAAAAATTAAAATGTCTTGATTTCTTGTTTAACCTGAGTTGTACCAACGGTAGCAACGTCTATTCCTTGCAAAACAATTTTATTTAGATTAATAACACTGTGTGCTTTTTCGCACTGTCTTTAAAAAATTTCAACGTTTTTCACTTAATTTTGGTATGAGGAATCGCGTGGTAACATATGTTTTACCACTTTACCGAACATTTTTTTTAAGATTTTTAGCTTTGAATCAAAAAGATATGCAATACTCAAGATATGAACTTATTTTCATGTTGATAACTCTTGAACCATTAGGATTTTAATTTTGGTTTCTTCAGCAAAGTTCTTTCTATTATTCTGACCAATAACTTTGCTGAAGAAATAAATATGAAAAAATCGCTTTCTGTTAGTCTTGTCGAGTGAGTCTTTCAAAAATTCTAGCTTAAAGTCAGCATAGCTTGCAACGAAAAAATTAGATCAACATAGCGTGTGAGTAACATTACAAAGGCCGTTTAATAGTTTTGTGAAAAATGAAACAAGGAATAATTTTTAAGCCAAAAAACGTTTAATTTCTTAATACACTTCGTCCAACGTTCCTCCAATATTTTGATCCCATCCGAAAAATTCGTTTTTGGAAGGTACTCAAAATAAACCTATGTATTGGTGATGAGCTCTTTTATGTTGGTAAATCTCTTTCTGCCGAGCCATTTCTTCAGGTTTGGAAACAGACAAGCGCGTCTGAAGCTAATTTCATCTGGGAGGGCAGTTCAAATAGGGGTGCAAAAAAATAACCAAAATTTCTAGATAGAAACATGAATATGAACAAACAAATTTTGTATTTTAGTTTCAAAATAAAAAAAAAAATATAAACGTAAATAAAAAAAATTTAAAATTTCATTATTTTTTGTTTTATCTAATTTCGATATTAGAGAACATTTTTAAAGGATCTTTCATATAGTAATATAAAAATATAAGAAATAATTGTTGCTTTTATAAAGCAAGACTAGGTATATTTACATGGTTTAATTGCAATAAGGTACAAAAAGTTATATCAATTTTAATTCTTCCAAAATGTTTCTTTCTGTCCTTACGAGAAACAAACTCTTTCATCACTTCCATCGAATTGAATTCTTCGGTTTTATCTTTGTGAATGTTCATAAGTGCCTCATGAGTGAGTCGTTTCTGTGTCATAGTTGCTCGAAGATACGTTTTAAGTCATCTTAGTGCACTAAAAGGACGCTTAGATGAAGTTGCTGATGCAGGCACAGTCAAAACCAAAGCAACAAGTTTTTCAACTTCATTCAATAGTTTTTTCAGTGCATCCGAATTTTTTTCAAATTGGAATTGCAGTAGAAACTCTACATTTTGTTCTATCTTTTTGCAAACACAGAGAAAGAAAATGGTTTCCGAAAGCATGCTTATGAAGAAGAGAAAAAGGAGAGAATATATAATACAAAAATATTATCGTTGTAAAAGAAACTGATATTTTTATAAGCTTTTGAAGTTTTATTTTTAAATTGCTTATCTAGCTAAATAAGCGGGGGCAACTGCCCCCTTTCTCCCCACTTGCTACGCCAATGAAAACAGAAAATAGTTGGAGGGGCCAAAGCTGGAGAACAGAAGCAATTCGCACTTGAATTCATGGAATTTTGCCATGGGAGCTGGGCATGTGTGAACTCGCGCATTGTCTCGATGGAAGAGCACTTTTTTCCTTGCCAAATAGAGGCATTTTTCTTTCAAGGCGTCGTTGAAACGGTCCAATTCGTCTGCATAGTATTTGCCATTGATCGTTCTTTACGGTGGAAGGTAATCGATGCAGATAATACCGCGTTTATCTCAAAATACTGTCACCATAGCCTTTCCGTCCTTCGGAAAGGTTATCTCAAAATACTGTCACCATAGCACCGTCTTCTTCGAAGCGCGTTCGGTCGGTGAAGTCCACTGTTTTGACTGTTTTTTTTTTTTGTCTCTAGTGATGGATCTATATTTCGTTCACAGTTACTAATCGACAGAAAAAAAAAATCCTTCTTATCTTTGCTCAACATCGCCAAATATGCCTTTGAATCAGTCACATGATCGCGTTGATCGTCGAGAGTGAGCAAACGCGGCACTTATCTTGCGGATAATTTTCTCATATCCAAATGATCCAAATTGTATTTATCAAGCCTTTTCTTGGTTTGGCTGATGGTTTTTTTGCTCAAAAAATAACGCTTGACTAGCACACGAAATTCACAAGTTCATCTGCTGTCAATAACTGCCAAACACAAACTAATCGCCGTAGCGAGCTGAAATTTTGACAGTAGTCTACTAACAAATGTAAGTTGACAGAATCAGTGTTGCATTTAAAGTTACCGCGCGAGAAATTATAAAAATTCACTAACTTCTAAATTTATATATTTGTTCAGCAATGTTGTTGGCCAGAATAATGGGAACTACTTTGCTGAAGATACAAAAATTACATTCTTAATGGCTCACGAGTTATGAAAATGATAAAAAATGTATATAATGACTAATATAAATAGAAATTATGTTTTAAAGTCATCGGTAAAGTGACAAAGCGGATGCCACCACGAGACTTCTCATATTAACCCATTTCCGGCGGCTCCTTAACTACCGGACCAAAATCTATGAAACTTCGTTCAGAGTTTATATATAAACTCCCTAAACTTTATCTGGTAAAATTTTAACCTCGACAGGTAATGGCTTGGCGGCTTTATGCATTTTCGCACCACTAGCTGCATCACATACCTTCACAGCCGTACCTGCCCATTTTAAAACAGCTAACGGGTATTGCTTCATGCGACATGTAAAAAACAGGCTGTCCCGTTACGCAATCACGAACAGTAGGATTGTGTGTCCATAATGGGCTCTTGTAGAACGAAACTGAGGACCATAAAAATGGTGTTGGAAGGCATTGCTGTAAGTCAAATGTTAAAGTTTTTATCGATGTGTTGCGTTTAGCTTTTAATTTTTCTGCCTCTTTTGACTTATAGCCATTCTCTGCTTTTAGGTGGTGATCTGTTTGCTCTTTTTTAACATTAATTATTTCTTTGTCAGTAACCACATCAATTTGTAATATCTCACACTTGTGGCAAGTATCCAGTTTCGGCATTTTAAATTCAGGATATTGAAATTCTTAGAGAACTTAGAAAGTGAAACAGGATCAAACTTTTCCGTATAGAGTCGAAATATTTCGGCAATTGATAAATCGATCCAGAAATATCCTTTAGAAGTATTATGTGTCGTGAGATTAAAAAGATGGGAAACTTTTTATAAAGTTTATTATTTTCTTTTCTTTTTCTGGACAAAATTTTTTAGGACTCGGATGTTTTCCACGTATATCATCATTTGTAAATGATTTTACTGTAGCTTTTATGAATTGTTCTGGTATATCTAGTAAGGGTATTTCTAAAACATTTTTGACACACTAAAATTCTAAAATTGTACAGAAGAACTTGTGTCGAAATTAGCATCAGTTAAATCAAACAAAATTTTAACAAAGTAAAATTTTAAGTAAACATAAGTTTATATGAAAAACGCTTTGGGAGCCAAATAAAATGAAAAAATTTTTAAGACTTAATGCAACATAAGATTTTCTGCTGGAAGATAAAATTTAAATAAGAAGGACTAAAAGAATTGTTTGACGGACATAAAGTTTTATGTCGAGTGTATTGTGTGGTCATTCAGACATAAGCGGTTGTAAATATTTTTGCGCAGGAGAATGCTTTTGAGGGGATAAAACAGAGATAAAGATTGAAAATTATTAATGACTACTAATTTAAAAACTGAAAAATCGCTTATGTCGACTTAAGCTATTCGTCATGTTGCCACAGATATTCATTTTATATGCCCAAAACTTTTTAAATTTCTTTCATTGAATTTAAGAAGGAATTTTTAGTAAACTTTCTACCTTACATTTGTCAAAAATTAATTTATTGTGTTGTTATGTGCTCATGACGTGCTGCAAAGTGCCAAAGAGATTTTTTAATATATTTGGATATTTTCAACATTTCTATGAAATTACCATTACTTTTAATTTTTTACTCAACTGGACTATTTTGCTGTGAAATGCTCAGGTTGTACTGTAGCAAAGAGATGAAAAAATTTATGGTATTTCAAAACATCGAATGTTTGGATATGAATTGAAAATTTAGAAACTGTGCTGAGCAATGTGTTTTAAAAAGTTTTGAAACATTCGCATTTTCTGAAGCTTATAAAAAGCTTACAACTATTACTTTTTTTAAAAATCAGTAAATATGCTTTATGTGCTCAAGTTGTGCTGAAATATGTCGTAAAAAGTTTTTAAAAATTTACTCATGTAAGAAATTTAATTATTTTACCTACTTTTTAAGGTAAGTTTCGGTCTTTTTTCGACATTTTTACATACAATTTTTCTAAAGTCTACACTTTAAACCTAACCTATGCACGTGATATTCTTCTGTGCACATTTATAATTATACTTTTCTTACATTTATTAACTAATCTTAAAGTTTAGCACAAGATATATTGAAAACATGTGCATAGAGATACTTTTTGAAAAACTTTTCTATAATGTTATATTATTTTATTTTTACAAAACTTTTGCCCAATCATTAGCGTATCTACCGGATGGATTAACATTTAGACTCATTTGTTTAGTTTTCAAATCCCTACTGAAAGTCATGCAGCAAAATAATTAAATAGTTTCTGTAAACTTTTCTGTGAACTTAATATATTAAATTGGGTCAATATGATAATGTATTTTTGTCTAAACATAACATTTACTTAAGGCCTTAAGCCAAAAGGCAGCATTTTATTTGCTTTAACTACAATTTAAAAAAACAAATTTTTCTCTCCCACCCAAAATATCTTGCACTTTTTCGTACTTTTTAAAGCAAACTTAGAAGATTAGGCAAACCCCAGAGAAAACCTACTTGAGCTTACATCGAAACTTGAGTTGTTTGTACAAACAGGCCTCTGCGTTTGTAAACTAATTTTGGTTGTTTTTTTGTTTGTTTTGTTTTTTGCTGTCGTAATTGTTATCCGACGTGTTGTTAAAAAAAAGAGTAGCGTCTTAAGAGAAGTTAAGTGTAACAGTTGAACCGCAACCGAAATACCGCTGATGTGTTTTCTTATGGCGTAGAGATGTTAAAGCTATACATACTCACACACAAACTTTGGCCCAAATGTGAGGTTCTATAGCATATTCGAAATTGTGCGTAAATAATTAAAATCTTCTTTGAAATACTTCCTTATTCCTTGGTGAACTTTGGAAAATAGTTCTGGTGGCGTCAGACCAAATCATGAAGTGCGTGTAACCAGTAAAAGATACCGCAGAACTTCTTCGCTAGCAAAAGACATACTTCGTTGCAAGTGTTTTGATGATTTTGTTCAGACGCCGGAGCGGAAATGCACAAGTTTTGAAGTTATATACATAATTTGAAAAACATTTTATTGCTCATGCTGAGCTCAGCTCATGCATGATAATACAATTTCTGAAATTCATCAAAGCATGTTTTCCTTTAGTTATTTAAGGACTTTCGCTAATTTCGCTGAATTCCTAGAGTTTGCTTATTCTTCAGTAGAAATAATGTTATTTTAATACTTAATAGGCATGCAAAATATTTTCAATTTATATTATTTTTGTAATTTAGCACAACGACTATTTCATAAAACATCTTTACCTAAGAATGAATAAAAAACGACATGAAAATCAAAGTTTTGACTTTCAATGCAAGTATCTTCGCTGTGTTCAAGTAAACTTAATTTTCTTTTATTCAAAACTTCAATAAGAGCATTTTATAAAAATAGTCATTTACATTTTTGGGACATTTTTTTAAAACCAAAAGAACACATTTTTAGGGTCCACCCGAGTGTCCTATAAAAAAGCTATTTTCCATCGAAAAGCAAAAAAATCAGCACATAAAGCGATCAAACAAATGCATCAGCACAAAGCATAAAAGCAAAACAATCTGCTACGACTGTTAAAAACTGATGCTGCTTCGACTTACAAAAGTTGATCAGTTGCTGTTGCATCGACTTTTGAGTTTGCATACAGTTTCAATCAATCAAAACAAAAACTGCTGACGCTGTCGACTGCTGGTGTGCTTCGCAGTCTATCAAATTTGTTTTTTTTTTTTGCTTTTGCTTAGGCTGTGACTTTTTGATTTTTCTCAAGCACAAGTTTAAAAGCATTTGGAAGTTGTGAATTTATAAAACAGTGATTGCTTTGAAAAGCAGTAATTTTACGACTTTTGACACTTTGACTGCAGCAATTTAATCACTGATTATATTTTTCACAAAATAGTAAAATTTCAAAAAAAAATTCATATGAAAAAAGTATCCGAATATATCTTTCTAATCAGAAGTTTTGACTAAAAATCTATTTTTCAATACCATTGACTATCTACTGACTTTCTTTAGTAGCTTATATTAAGTAAAAACAATGAAAACCATCGACCCTAAGGATTTTAAGATGTAAACGAAAATATATGCTGGCGTAACGTTACAAAAAACCGGAAGTGATTTTAGACTTGTATTACGAAATTTGCATAACTTTCTGAATTGGGCAAAACTTTTTGAATACATGTTTTTTAGAAAGGCTTAAAAAACATTAGTTTATTATCCACGTGATCAAACTTAAAAATCTTCTTTCGTTTTTTATTAGGCTTTTTGATCTGGTGTTACGTTACTGGAGTTATGTTACTTAATTTCCATTGTAGTTTAATTGGGTAATTAAGTCATTAGGTAGTTAAGTAATTATAAAATGTAGTAATTTAAAAACAAATTAAATATATTGTCCTTTCCTTGCCTTAACCACATTTTCATTATCTTTAGCCAATGCCTTCCATTTTTACTAAAACAAAAAAGCTTACGAAATTTACTAAAGGTTTACGAAAAAGAAAAACTACATTTGTAAAACAGGACAGACGATTTGATCATCATGGTTAATAAATTTATTAAGAAATCACTTAAAGTATAAAACTAAAATGTTTCTCTTAGATAACATCATCAAATAAAAGAGTTTTAATAAGTTTTAATTTTTTGGTCACGGTAGAATTTTCTGTGGAAATATATACATTAACAAAACCCATTTTCAATAGCAATCGCATATTTATTTATATATATATAATAAACATCTGCATGAATTCATTCATTCAATGAATGTACAACCGAATGCATGGGTATGTTTTATAACTGAAGCAATCCATCGCTTTTAAATGTGTGCTCATGAGTCCAGCCACTGAAGTTGTGTGGTGCGTCGTTGTGCCTCGTCTTCCGACAGAATGTGTTCGTTCGTGCCATACAACAAAACTACCCGACCTCACTGTGTTCATTACGAAAGAAAACGAGAAGTGATGGAGCTACCGAGTAGTTCAAATTAATTCTACAATTTTTAAAATTCGGGATGATGGATTTTAATACAGTTTAATCAAAGAATATATTTTAAGAAAACGGCACTTAAAACGAAATTATGCGGAAACGGATACAATTGCAAACATAGAATACAATTATACAGCACATAAGTAATATTTTACGTTTGGTGGAAACTATTTTTAACACTTATATCGTTGGTGGATCTATGAATAAATTATATTTTAAAAATCATATGTTCTATAATTTTCTTATATTATGTGCAAAATATAGAATTTTTCACAGGTTATAATATCTTACAGCAGTATAACACAATTTTATTTGGTGGGGTTAAAACATCTTTTATCAAGTATTTACATTTTATTGAGACAATAATACTAGAATTTTGAATGTTTGGCTGAACTACTTTTTGATCGTGGGTAAACGCAGCAGCACATAGTCAAAAATCGAAGGAACTTATTGCGTCTGAACATGTTGCAGGAGACCTTTCATTTCAATCAGAGACAATAAGTTTTATCGATTCCTCGTTATGTGCCGTTTCGTTTGTCAACTCTTCAATTCGACTCCATGCTTTGTTATAAATCGACTTATCCTAAAGACTGCACGCAGAAAAATTACATTTTCGGCCTTGATTGTAGCAAACATATTTCCATTTGGCGTAAATATTGCTATTTTTGTGGCAATGCACTCAATGTACCATGTTTATGAATGACTTTAGTCAGGCGACCGGTAGTAGCAGCTGTGGTCTACTGGTAGTCTGCGTGGCTCGTAAGCGAAAGAGCCGCGGTTCAAACCCCAGCTCGCACAGAAAGTTTTTCAAAAAATTTTGTAATTTAATCAATATTTCTGTTCGGCAGCAGACAATAGTAAACCTCTAGGGATATCTTTAATAATAGCTGTGGAAATTAGTGTGCATTGAAATAAAAAAAAAATTTTTTTTTTTATAATATTCTGGTTCCAAAAAAGAAATTTATAATAAAGTTGTTGAAAATTCCTTTTCTAAATATAGTTGTTGTAATCATTTTACCATAATCATAAAAACTATTATATGTTTGAGAACATGGTGTCAACAATCATAATCTGAATCATACTATGATCCTTTTAAAACATGGTTGCTGCAACTATGTTTTTTCTCTGCGTGTGGGTTGGCCGATGTGCTTTAATGAGTACATCTCAGAAATTGCAAATCCTCAAATGCCCTTGGGTTCGTAAAAATAAAAGGTGCACTTTGCTTGTGCTATTCTCTCTTTCCACCTAAAAATTTTAAATCTGTTTTAGGATCACTCATATCACAAAATATAAAAATGTTTGCGAGTATTGTAGAAGCCAAGTCGGTTGCACATAGCATCAGCAGAAGCAGCTCACGCATTAATTACTGACCTACTGGTTGATGTAATGATGCTGTCTGCTCACAAAAATTACTGAAACAAAATCGAAAGGTCTTGTCTTCGATTATTTCGTTTGTGGTTTTTTGTAAATCTCACGACTCTACAGTTCGTGTAGTAGACCAATCCTCAAATCATCTAGTTTAATAAATACTGTTTCACGCAAAAATTAAAATCAGCTTACAAATCGAATACTGGAAGGTGTCGCTGTTCATACCATACCTCAACTCATTAAAATCATCCTTACAACGACGTTTTTATTCCATCTACATTTCCATGTACAGAAATTTGATGCAAGATAAAAAAGAGAAGCTGAGTGATGAAATTACTTTGTTGAAGATGCGCCCCGATGAATACTTTGATTTCGGTTTTTGTTAAATCGCGTTTAATTCAATATCATTTTCAATTTTATTTTACATTTTTCTCAATAAAGTCAATATTTAAAAAAAATTAATTTTATTTATCAGATTCATGAAACAATAATTGGCCGGCTTCCCCCTGAGTAAAATCCTCGCTACACCCATGGCACACATACACATGTTCAAAGTTCACATTCCCAAAATAAATTAATAATTTATGACATGACAATCATTTTACCCATTTTCAGATATGCAGATTTGAGTTATTATTTTAACAATTTTAATAAATGCATTTTTCCTTATGCAAAAAATTCCTTTCATGCCATCTATTGTTTATTTTATATGGTAGAAGCAAACAAAAATATTTGCTCTGCAATAAACTGCAAAAATTTTCTTAGCTAATTGAAAATGCTTGCTTGACTGCCGAAATGGCAATAAATGTCTACAAATATACATGTACATATAAATACAAATGCCATCATGTGTGTATGTTGGTTGCATGTGTTCGTTGCCCGCTCATCATTGCTGGATGTTCTTTATCATGTTGCTTGCTGCTAGTGTATATTTTTATCTAAGTTTTAAATCTTTATTCAATTTACATATTATTTTTTATGTTGACATTTTTGTGTTCTTCTCAAAACGTACTCATAAAAGCATTTATTCAAAAGATGCACATAAGAGTGGGCAAACAATCTTTTATTGGAAATTTAATATGTGTGAGCCATTGTTTTTTTCTTTATAGGAAATAAGGAAATTCTTAAAAATTTAAAAGAATTATTTAGACTGGACTCAAACACTTTAAACTTTCTCTACTCAGAATGTGGGTTTTTTTGAGTTAAATATACATAAATATGCACTGTTATCACATTTTCAATTTTATTAAATTCCAGACCAATTTTCTGTTAATTGATGGTTTTGCAGATACTTGTGTCGTTTTGACTTATAGCAATTTCTTCAGTTTTTTGTATCAAAAGCGTTTCATTTCTATTAATACCAAAATTAATTTTAAATTTCTGCGTAGTTCTTCAACAATAACGACTTTTTATACCATAAACCATTTTTTAAATAAAAATCCAAGTAAGTAACCTAATCTTTTTTGTAGTAATAAAGTACACTAAAATAAAAACAGTGTTACTATAACACCGAAATGGTGTTACTTGGGGTCCATCCGAACGGTGTTAATTTTGTTGTATCCGTTTGTGTCGCTCCAAATTGATATAAAAATAATATCCTAAATGGAGCAAAACTAAAACACCAATTGGTGTTTATTTGCAGTGAAATAAAGTTTATCCAAATGGATAAAAACAAGAGATCCAAAAATTAAGTGAAACATTACAAAGTTTGAATATTTTCATATTATCATAATGGTGTTAGAAAGAAACATTTTTAAACTCTAAATGGTGTTTTAAGAAATAACCATTTTTGACAATTTATTTTACTTATGGAAACTTTACACAAGCGGCACTTTTGGTAATTTTTAAAATTACTTTTTTTTGCCATAATATGATAAAAGGTCTGTTCGAAAATGCATCATGATGCGCTAACTGCTTTTGCAGCATAAGCAAAATGTTCGAAAAAGTAAAATTTTGCAGGACTGCAAAAGTCTAATATTCGAAAATGTAATTTTTCTATCAAACGTCACTCATCATTAACATAAAAAAATTCAACCTGTAATTTGGACGATTAAAAAAGTCCAGTTGTGCGCATACTGCAAATTGTAATGTATTTCTGAACATATCCAAATATATATATATTTTATTTACATATTTGGAGTAATAAATAAAGCATTTTGACTTGTTATGCACGAAACACGTTCAATAAACGAAAAGAACAAAAACCGACTTAAAAAAAAAAATACTAGCAAGAAAACAAACGACGAAAGTATGAAAATAAAAAGCAAGTGTCCTCTGATTCTTATTTTATTTAACTGAGTGGAAAATAAAAAATATCCAAATTGATGAAGAAACAATATTATCAATCAGGTGGATAATATTACTACACAAGTGATGTAAAAACTAATATTTGATTGATGTTTTTTCAATTCACACCGCATTATTATTTATAGTGTACTTACTCAAAACGTGACATCTCCCTAACTCAAAATTATGCTATCATATTGTTGCAAAATCGTCTCAACTGAGTGTTTGCAGTAATACTGAGTGTAGTAAAAATGAGTTTTTGTAGTAATATTGTCACAACTCAAACAGACTCTTGCAAAAATATTGCTTAAAAATTAACTATTGACTCAAAATGAAAAATTTATGATATTTTTGGTAGAAAATATAATGTACTACAATTTCTCTTAACAATTTTTAGTTCACCTTTACAACTAACGGTCGTAATGTCATTTCAAAATTTCATAAAGCTTTCCTGAAAAATATTAAATTTTGAGTTGTGACAATCTTGCACCAAATGAGCGATATGTACTTTAAGGCGCCTCACGTTCCATACAAAAAAAAAGTTTCTATGAAAGTCATAGACTCTAGCGAAAGTCATCTGTGAGCTGGAATGGATTGAAGTAACCTCTAAAAATGGAGTTTTTTGTAAAAATATTGGCTGATGTAATAATTGTAAGAAAATTAACTGTCAGAAACTATAAGCCGGAAAATGCTCTTCCAATCTGTTTTTCTGTTGTCCTTCAAAATTACCTAAAACTACAGAAAATTGCTTAAAAACTGAAAAAAATTACCGAAAAAACGCTAAAAAATACATAAAAAATAAACAAAAAATAAAGCTTTAACAATAAAACATTACTAAACTTAAATTGTATTTAATATCATTTTTATACATAGCGTTATAGTATTTTACTAGGTACTGACGAAAAAAACATATATAAGAGACGATATGTCATGGTATTAAAATTTTTACTTAATAATATTTCAGCAATAGAGCATAAAAATAGAGTTAATAAAATCTAGCATATCCTGAGTCTTTATCTAACACTTATTTCATCTTTCTACATAACCTTTTTTCAGTTTCACAACGCGCAGAGCTTTTTTTAATTGAAGTCTATAACAAAGCTACTCCTTTATCATGGGGTAATGTTTTTCATTGAAGGGACTCTATTGTTAAAGGAATATGTTTAAATATTTGAATTTTTGCATATTATAGTACGAAAAATCATTCATTTTCCTTATACGCAAATGATCTACTGCAAGTACTGCGTGACATCAAGGTTCACTTGTACGCGGATGATGTGCAACTATACTCTAGCTGCCCGATGAAAGACATTACGCAGTGCGTAGTAACTTAGGAAGACGGGTGGATTAATTTTCTTTTTCGTCCTGGAATCATCGAGTTTCGTATTCTACGTAAAATTCTAAGAATTAAACTTCACAAGAGCATATTGGTACGTTGAATTTATTGTCCCCAAAATTTCGTTTAAAAAATTTTATTTGATATGGAAGTGCACTGTGACGTATGAGTGACATTAATTCAAATCAATTGCCTCAAGGGCAGGTTCTCATGAAGCCCTACCAAAAAACTAATTTTTTTTTTTTTTCGGTAGCTTATGATCAGAGCTGGGCGAAAAGGATTACATGTGTAACTAATTTCGGCAAGGATTAGGATTATTTTAATCCCAACTTTAAAACTTTTGAAATTAGGATTGCGGCAAATCCTCCATCGAACGATTTTAGGTTACGATTGCAGCAATCGTAATTTTGAAAAAGTTGAAACTACGATTACTGAAATCGGAATCTTAGCTCATTGGATGAAAGATTACTTTAAGTGTAATCCCGTTTTTAAATTATTACATTAATCGATTGCAAGGATTACTTTTATTTAATATAAGTGAAAACTACTGTAATTTACTTAATGCAGTGTATTGCGATACGATAGATTTATTTAACAACTTAAGTCTAACATCAATATCAACATATTAACTAGCTTATATTAACAGAATGCTTATTTTTACAATGCAAAAAAGACAAAAACAAAACACAGGCACTACAAATATTCGTACAATATACAAAGTATTTTTATTGTGATATCTTTACGAACTCATTCATAAAATTTTTCTAATACCTAATGTAGTATCTACGAATATTATTTTTTTATATACTAATGATATTCGTAAACAAAAATAAATCAATTCGTATTGGTGCATTGTACATATGTGCAGTGTACATACAAATAATAATATTCGTAAATTTTTCGTACGAATAACTTCGTAATTTCTTTCATTACATTCGTAGTATTTACTAATGCTGTTGTACTATTTACGAATAAAAAATAATATTAGTAGAAACAATTCATTCGTAGGCTGACCGTACGAACTATTGGTAGAATTTACGAATTATTAGTAGAGTGTAAAAAAATTGAAAACCGAAATCGTTCAGCCTTGTTTGTCAAACATCTATAGAACATAAGGAACTGTATGATTGTAAAGTGACTATAGCCTACTGGTAGAGTGCGTGGCTCGTAAACTAAAGAGCCGAGGTTCAAACCCCAGCTCTGACAGAATTTTTTTTAGAATACGAATAAAATATACGTCGATTCTATGAATCCTATTTGTGGCTGAAAACTACGAATAAAATTCGTAGAATGGACGCAGTTATTAGTAATATTTATACACAAATATTTTTGAGGGTAGATTTTAACTTCGAAAGAATGACTTGCAATAAAGTATATCGTTTTTTGACATTTTTTCAAATCACTGCGTGCAGTTCAAGTTTTATGCATAACTATCTTCTGAATTCGTTTCAATCATTTATTTTAAGCTTCCCGTGGAGAAAACAAAAATCGAGAAGTCACAAATAGAACAGATGCGTCGTTGGACACACGAGATAAGCGAAACTTTTTCACAGTTTCATAGATTTGATAACTTAACCCATTAAGCGCCACTGTACTCATTTGAGTACAGCAAAATGTTTTTAACTTTTAAAGTTTTCTTTGTTGTTAAGCATTAGTGAATTTTTTTTTTTTTGTTAATTGTTAAGCGGGTCAATTCCAATTGTTTCTCATATTTTATTTTAAAATATGTTTTCTTAAAAAAAAATTTTTTTGCTATTTTAGTTTGTTTTATATTGTAAAATAAACATTTTTTGGACTTTTCACTTTTACTTTTCATCTGGCTCTTAATGGGTTAAAAGTTTTTTTATAATAAAATAATAACAAATTTCTAAATTCAAAAATTTAAAATAACATAAAATTAATTTAAAAAATAACTTCACTAGAAAGTTTACTACATTTCTTTATTATTTATTTTATTTTAATAAATGATACATTCATTTTAAAATATTTTTGTAAATGTGTTCAATTCTTTTTATGGAATTTTATTGATCAAATTATGGGTTTATGAGAACTTAAATAGCAAACGTATGTTATGTCGTCAATATATTTAGCAAATAATGCATCACAACACCCTCGTGTTGTACAAATTTTTGAGTTGCTTATTATTAGTAAATTAAATTTATCAAAAAGGAATTGTTTATGCAAAAGTATGTAAAGTAGTATGCTGTAGAAGTGAAAAGAAATCTTCCGTAAGAAATGCATTGCGTTTTTGACAGCGAAAAGGTAGAGAAATTTTTTTTTCGTTGGTTAGTATGCTGTTGAACTGAAAAATTTATTCAATGCAGCCAAGTTCACAACCTTGATTGGAGAGTTAAAATGTTAAAATTTGGCTGTCTTTTATATGTCGGTACATTTAATTGACGTGGAAATTTACACTCATTAATAATGTTCAACTAACACATTCAACAAACACGTTATGGTAAGTATGTGTTAGTGTTGAGTCTACACCAAAACTTCGCGTGTAGAATTAAATGCCTTAAAAATTTTCAACTATATCCTACGGCATACTAAGCTTTTTATAGCAATTAAAATATCCACCTAAAGCAATTGGCATTTAGTGATAATTTGCATCCAGTTCAATGAAATCTTGCTATTTTTGTAGTTTGGATAGCGAATGCGCAATAGTTTTTATCGATTATGAAGATGTGCTGGCATCATAGCTTCACGCATTCACTATAGAATATGTAGGTTAGCTAATGCACAATCCTTTTAATATATTTTTGTCATATACTGCAACATAGCTTCAGTTAATACTTAAATTAAATGAACCACCTAACATAACGAAGGTGTTTGGATTAGATGATAGCGAGTTGAACTATCAGTCGAAAGGATACAGGTTCGATTCTCATTGCTGTCATAGAAATATTTTTAATTTAATATTATCTTGTAATTGACGCAAGCAAAAAAACAACAACAGTTCTTTCAAAAAAGCTATATGGAAAAAAAGGTCGTTTTTGAGATTTCACTCCAAGAATATCACAAAACGAGGCGTAAAAAGCTTTGAGCTCAAAATGCTCATATTTGTCAAAATCTTACGTTTTTACTTCATACAAACTATTAATATTTTTTGTATAAATGACATCCATACAGGCTGCAAGAACAATAAAAACGCCATATATTAACACTTTCACTCATAAACATGCAGAATAAATTATCCACAAAAACACTCGAGTATGTAAATAAGAAATAGCCATTTGATATTGATTTTTCCTGAATATATAATATTTTTCCTGAATATAGACGAAACGAGAGAACAGAGAAAAAGAAGAATAGAGAGCAACATGGAGTTAATTGAAACTCTCGCAACACAAACGCATTAAAAGACAACGAATAAGCTATGCGTGAGAGCTAAGATGATTTTTTAAATAACTTAACACTTTAATTAAGTATACTTGTTATTAAAATTTCAAAAAAATACCCTTAAATAAAATATGATATTTAAAAATTTTTTCCATAAAAATCAGCCCAGTACTTTTGTAGTAAAATGTTAACATTAAACTTATATAGTATTTATGTATATTGTTGGTCAAAACTTGGCTTTTTGGCTTCCCAGTTTTTTTCCCACGAGCGATTTAAAATAAATGCATAAATGAACTGATATAAATGAGCTCATGGGCCATTAGGTATAAGCCATGAGTTGCGCACAATGATTTGCATGTGCTGTCCAAAAACGCTCAACTCATTTGTACCTATATAAGATAATTGTTTTCATTTTACTTTTCAAAACTGTACAAAGGTATTTAAGGCTATGTTTTAACATTATTCTTGCCCGTTTTTCATACTATTTGTTAATTAAAATATTACCCATCTACCACAGTTCACTTCCACGTCGAATCAGATTCATTAAACGTAATTTTGGGGGAAATAAATATATCGCACCCATATGCTACTGAAGAGTTTTTTTCCAGAATTTAACGTAAAAAATCAATGATTACATATATCAAAATTTCGTTCCAAAAAAATTCGCTCTATTATATATGTACTACATAACAACTTTTTGGTTTTAATATTAATAAAATTAATTTTTAGTTTTAAGAAAGGTAGTTAAATGAATATTTACTTTATAGGAAATAGTTAATATAAAATCAGAGCACTTAAACTTTTATTGATGAGGTTCCCTCAATGTTTGCGCAAACACGTTGGTCGAACTTTGTTAAGAAAATGTTGCTCAGATATGTATGTGTGGATATAATGTATGTTTAATAAATGAATAAAATATGACTGTTTCAATATAAAAACACCGAGATATGAAAGAGAGAAGCAGAATGAGAGATATTCATGAAATTAATTATTGATTAATTATTCTTATTAGATTAGTTACTAATTAAATTTAGTTTTAAAATTCATCATATTTTAAGTAGTTAAAATTTAAGTTCAAAATTATTAATATTTTAATTAGCTAATATGTAGATTAAAGTTGTTTCATTCAAGTTTAAACAGTTTAAGGTAGATTAATGTAGTTAAATTAGTTAAGTTAACAAAAAAATGTTAAATGTTGCTAGAAGTGTCTTGATTGTTTGTATCCAGTGAAGTTCCAATGATTATCGACTACGGTTGCACGTAAATGCGCTGAGGTAGACACTACCTGTGTACCTGCGGTGGTGTGTAAGTGCGCTGAGTCGACCACGTTGCTACGGTCGTTTACCAGTGCACTCCGATGCAAATCTTTCTGCAAATATATTTGCGTTGGAAGTTTCAACACGACTTTTAACATATATTATGTGTATCTTTTTCCCATCTAATGCCTATAAAGGTTCGAATTTTCACTGCTTCTCAGATTATATGTTATCATTCTTCTAAAAATATGGATATTTTATTTTCGTACTTCTTAATTTTGATTAAAATCGAAAATTACCTAAAGGCTTTTAGCTATTGTTTTTTTTTTTCTTTTCCACAAGACTTGTTTTACGATAGCTGTTGCTGCTTCAGGTGTCGGCACAGAAAAGAAAGTTTAACGCGCACGAGTTAATGCTAATCTAGCAACAAAAAGCTCTGAGCCAAAGCTCTGATTGATATAGCAATAGGTACTAGAACTGAACTTGTCAATATAAATCATATCCCATCAAACAAACCTGTCAATTCACCTGTCGTAACATAACTCCAAGTAAAAATTTCTTGCGCCATCACAGCCCTAAAAATTTATGCTGTGTACGAACTGATTATGCTTGATCGTTATGTGACATACATGAGACTGATTCATCCCTGGTCATTACATTCACCAGGAACAACATATAATTTTACATGAACACTTAGTTTTGAAAAAGATTTGTTCAAGTTGAATTCCACATAATTTGACAATCGCTCAAAAAGAGGCTCTTGTCGATGGGTGGAAACGAACCCTAAAGAAATACAATCGCGGTTCTTCAAATGACTTTTGTAAGATTTTGACTCATGACGAATCATGGATCTATGCGTATGAGCCTGAAAATAAACAGCTGTCGACTGTATATGTCTTTCAAAATTAACCAAATCCAACAAAAGTTACTCGAGCTCAAATCACTGCGAAGCTAATGGTCGCATGTTTCTTCCAAAATACTAGTCATGTGGCTACGGTTCCACTTGAGACACGTAAAACAGACAATTTGGAATTTTACACAACCTTTTGTTAGCCCAAAAGGTTCCGTGAAATAACATAAATAAATTAAGCTCCCACGCATCAGCTCAAACAAAGGCGTTTTTGAGCACTTAAAACAAACAATTAATGTATCGTCCTTCGTACAGTCTTGATTTGCATGAACAACTATTTTCGACGCCAGAAAAATCCACTCATGCGTTAAAAAACTAAACAAAAATTTCGGAAATGTCCCAAATGAAGTGAAGTAAGTGTTATGACAAATGGTTCGAACGCATGTAAAAAATTATTAACCATAAGGAAAATCTTTTGAAAAACAATAAAGCTATTTTCATTGAAAAAAAAAAATTCGGTCCTTATATTTATACTCGAAATACATTAAACTTCTTTATCTTATAAATCTTATAAATCTTTATCTTTTTCTACTGAATTGTCGTAAGTACAGGTCTGCCACATAACTTTTTTTTTTTTTTTTGAAAATTCTATAAAAAAAACTAATAGATATTTTCTCAAATTTTTTTTTTTTATTTGAAAGTACAATCCTTCCGGTTAATAATGGAAAATAATTTCATTCAAATGGCTGCCTCGGCTGGCCATGCAGAAGCCTACACGATCGGTCCAATTTTTAAGCACATTATCGATTGTGTGCAGCTGTATTTCACCAATGGCTTCACGAATATTGTCCTTTAAAGCGCCAATTGCCTCTGGCTTGTCGGCGTAACACTTATCTTTGAGGGCACCCCACAAATAATAGTCCAACGGTGTCAAAGCGCAGCTCAGAGGTGGCCAAACGACATCAGCTCTGCGGCTGATAACGCAATCTTCAAAAACAGGGCGAAAAACATCGAGTGTAGCTTCGGCTGTGTGGCACGTAGCGCCGTCCTGTTGAAACCAAATGTTGCCAATATCCTTCTCTTAAATTTTTGTGAACAAAAATTCGTTCAACATGTCCCGATAACGATTGCCATTGACTGTAACGGCCACTCCTTGGTCATTTTCGAAGAAAAATGGCCCAATTATGCCTCCGGACCAAAATCCGCACCAAACAGTGACTCGTTTTGGGTGCAGCGGCTTTTCAATGTATGCGTGCGGGTTTTTTGTGCCCCAAATGCGACAATTTTGCTTGTTTACATACCCGCCAAGATCAAAATGAGCTTCATCTGAAAAATTAGCTTTTTTGGCAAAATCGGCATCTTCTGTAAGTCGATCGCAGGCCCACTTAGCGAAGCGAAAACGCATTGGATGGTCAGTTGGCTTCAACTCCTGAACTAATTGGACTTTGTATGGCGTCATACCAAGGTCTTTATGCAAAATTCGTCTCCATGATGTGTCCGAAATGTTCAATTGTTGAGAACGACGGTAAATTGATGTTGATGGCGCTTCACGCACACTTTCTGCCACAGCAGCAATATTCTCGGGTGCACGCACTGCTTTTGGCTTTTCACGCTTTGGTTTATCGACGAGGATGCCAGTTTCTTTCACTTTTTTCACAAGATAACGAACATACGGAGCTGACGGTGCTTCTCTTCTTCCAAAATCCGTACGCAATTTTCGCACACATTCTGCAACATTACCATGATTTTCTAAGTAATGTCGCAATTGTCCCAGCGTTGTTCAAGCGTATACACAACCATATTCGTTCAGCGGAAGGATAAAACTAATTTTCTGTCGAATCAGACGTGAGCTAAGTGTTACCATTCACGAAATAAGCACTAGTTGAAAAAAAAACGTTAGATGGCGAACTCTGTATTTAAGCATGCTTGCTTAAGCATTTTAGCATGCTGTTTTAAGCATTAAAGCGTTCATAATAGTTGTTCCCATAAAACAGCTTCTTGCATTGCTGACAAGTGAACAGTTGAATTCAGCTCATGCGAAGCATTGCACATTTTCATGAGAGCATTTTTAATGATTTTTTTTATTTATATCTTGTGACCAAAGTAAATAAAGTTGATTAATGTTTTAAGAAATTGTTAACGAGCGGAAAGAATTGTGCACGAGTTCGCATATACTTGGCATTTATCACGGTAAAAATAAAATATATTGTGGTTCCAGATTTTGATGTTGTATATTCATTGTGGTTATGTGCAGAGCAAATTTAAGTTAAATAATTTTAAATGCATTTCCTTCTCGCTAGGTGGAGCCGAATAAAGTAATTGTTTTCAACCATAATACAGCATTTTCTAGAATTATTAAATTTGGCTCTATCTTTCGGTCCCTGTAGTGGGGCGAATTGTGGCCACAAGTCAGTATTAATTTATTTAAATATTTTTGATTTTGATAAGATTTATTAATGAAAAATATGTTTGTTAAGGTAACAATATAGATAAAAATATTTTAAATTTCAATTGTTTCCTAATGATTACAAAATTAGCTTAGTTAGTTATTAGTTAATTAGTTTTATGATCTATTAAAATTTTTACATGAATTAAATTGCGAGCTTTAGATCAAGTAAGTTTTTAAGAAAGCAACAACAACCACAACAACTCTGTATAGAGTCAATCACTTAGCTAACTAGACAGTCTGTTTTGGAAATCGCTACATATTCCTCTTCAGTAGTCTTTGAGTGATTAAGCTGTGATCAACTCACTGTTTAAATTAGTATATGACTTCGCAGATTTTGGAATTCATTCTTTTGAATTGTATGGCTACTAATTAAATTATACGACATATCAAAGCAGTAGGCTATTTATAGATCACCGCAATCAACTCTACCAAGGTTGCCATCTGTTCTAGTTTCTTCTTTATTTATTTCAATATTCATTGGTGTTCGACAGTTTCGACAGCACCATTGAAATGAAATGAGTTTTTTGCTTCGCCAGAAGCTAGTGTTCTAACTGAAAGGTGGCTATTTTCACAACCAAATGTTCAAATACACATGACTTTGACCGAAATCGATCAATTTTTAGATTATTTAATTAATTTGACATTAGTTAAACTTATTTGGCAGTGCTCCGCCATTAATAGTTAATTAGTTTTATGATCTATTAAAATTATAACATGAATTAAATTGCGAGCTTTAGATCAAGTAAGTTTTTAAGAAGTTGTAGCAATACATAGTTTTGTTGTTGTTGTTGCCTTCTTAAAAACTTACTTGATCTTAAGCTCGCAATTTAATTAATGTAAAAAAAAATAATTTTACATTTCAATATAAAGTATAGTAAGTTTTATAGTTATTTTAAGCAACCCAACTAATGTAGTAAATAATAGTCACGAAATTCAAGTTATGTAATAAATAATATTATATATGTATGCATATTAAGGCGCCTCACGAAAAAAAGGTGTTCGACACAGTTGCTCAAGATAATCCGTGGTTAATGTTATGATGATACCCCAAATACTTCGACTCTAGCGATAGCCATCCGTGAGCTGGAATGGTTTGAATAACCTCTTAAAATCGCGTTTTTTGTAAAAATTTTGACTGGTGTGGTTACATAACATAAAAAAACGATCAGAAGTAGCAGTAATAAAAAAGTTTTTAAAATCGGCATAAAAAAATAAAATTTTTTCCCTAGGACCAAAGATAGCTAATGCGGATTTTCATGATTTTTGTTTTTACTTCTTTTTATATGATTTTTACTAAAACTTAAATAACTTTTTGTTTTCAAGATACCGTTGGAAAGGTTTTGAGTGCTTGTATTGATTTCTAGTCAGAATTTCTTAAATCGATACATCTTAAAACTAAAAAAGTAATTATAAAATTAGCCTACTGAAAAAATATTGTAAGAAATAAAAAAAAAATAGATAAAAGTTATTTGAATTTTGAGAGTTTTTTTATGGAAGTAAAATAAAAAAAAATAAAAAAATTTGCGTCAAAAACAGCACTATCTTTAATCCGAGAGCAAACATTTAAAATTGTTTTGGAAAGGCTTTTAGTGGCTTCTAATTTCTGACAGCATATTTTTTACAACTGTTAAACCAGCCAATAATTTTAGAAAAAACTCGATTTTTAGAGGTTATTTCTTCAAACCATTGCAGAAGGATGGCTATTGCTAGAGTCGAAATATTTGGGGTTGGTTTTCTATGGAGCTTGAGGCGCCTTAATAAATATATATATTTATGGGAAAAATGATATAAAAACTATAATATACAGCACTTATTCCACACAGTCGGAATCTATGTCCAATCCAAGGCACGTTAAACTTGTATTATTTTCTTCAGGTTCCACTAACTTTATTGTTTCAGCAAAGAAAGATCTCCAACTTGTGACTGCTGGCAACAAGCGTGAGTGAGTAAACAGTAAAACGTCTTTTGTGTTTTCAACGCGGCATTTCAAGGAAGCTTAGAAGTCCTTGTTGGAACATTTTAAGGCCTCCTCACTCAACTGAGCAATGGAAAACAAAGCTCGAAACGTGCAGCACTGCCCAAAACTATTCTACAAAATACTCAGTTGCAATTTAGGGTGCTCGCAATAACCAAAAGTACTCAATGTACCCATACCCAACTACCCAAGTCAGTGTGAATACCCCTATGATCTTAGAAAATTATATTCCTTTAAAAAACTTTTTATTCGTGTTAAATTAAACGAAATGAAAATGTCGCTTTTTATATAAAACGAAAATAGATTCCTAAGATAACATATAATCGGGATATATCTATATCTGTACTTTTATCTATATAATATATAAAAGCAAACTCACGAAATTTTAAGCCAGACGAGCTCGGTAACCGCTGAACCGATTATTTTTTGATAATTCGTTACATTAATTCTTGATTACAATTTCATAGTTTATTAAATTTGTATGACAATTTCCAGTGTCATAACTTACAAAGTTTTTCGAAAAAGTCTATTCTTTAACTATTACAAAATTCACGTATTTTATTTGATGCTTACATTTAACAACACAGTGGCAAATGGACACATGAAGTAACCAATTATTTCTTATATATAATGTAGCTGCGGGGCCTCCGAAATCTGTTTACCATTCTCAATTACATTTGTTTGGACATGGCCGCTAAAATACTGATGACATCTACCTAACACACTAAGCGACAATGTGAGTAGGCATGCACAAGATAGGAAAAAACAAAAAATGACTCAAAAAAATTGGAGAGAAGATAAATAAATTGAACGACTATACTCTCTACACCAAAAATACAGCGAAAATGAGAAAACACTGAAAAGAAGCAAACAAAAGAAAATGACGCCACAAATTATTTCTGCAATAATTTTTACAATTTAATGCTTGGTTTTCACCATGTCATTTTCAGTGGTCAGTTGTTGTCAATCAAATTGAAAATGACAACATGTTGACATTTTTTCTACATTTGGCAATCTTGAAAAATTAAATCAAATAAATTATTAAATGGAGCTATGCAGAAAATGTTCTAGAGCTTTATTAAGGTAATAGTTCAGGTGATAAAATTTTGTGTCGTCATAAAAATGACATAGTCAAAACCAAGCATAATGAACGAAGTTTTTATATATGTTGCAGCCATGGTGTGTACTTGTTTTGAGGGAGATTCTTGCTGTCATACAGTGTTGATTAATTTTCATTGCAAATGTTTTGAGGGAGTTGCCAGATTTCAGTTATAAGTATAAGTCTTATTTTGCAGCATTGTCAGTTAACTTTTTCCGACATGAGATTGTTTAAGTCTATTTATCTATTTTTTTATATTTATCTATACTGTTGAAATCGTTGCAACACTGCACGGATGTTTGACAATCACAAAATAACCACTGAACCGATTTAGACGATGTACATTAGGGTGTCCCAAAAAAAAACAAAAATTTCGATTTTCATTGGTGCTCACGCGTTTTTTGATAGATTTTAGGGTAAGGAAATTTTGAATTTTGTTTAAAAATTTTTTGGAAGTGGTTTAGAGGTCGCACAAATTGGTTTTTTGTCAAAAAACGTGGTTCCCTGCCATATTTTAAAAATAATTTAAGATTTTGTCATTAAATAATTTTTTTTAGATCTTAAGTAAACATTTCATAAGAAAAACGTCCAATCTTTCATTTTATGTTCAAAAACCGCCAGGTTTGTCAGCGATTTTTTCCATATGGCATATTAAACTAAAATTTTTTTAAATTTTTTTCAAAAACATTGACTTGAACGATTTATAACTTTTAAAATTTCTATTAAAAATACAAAAACTAATGATGCAGTTTAAAAGATAAATAAATTCTAAACAATTTTCATAAAAAAAATGTTTAATTAATCGTTACAAACCCAGAGTAATCTACATTTGTCGAATTCAATCCATTGAACCGAACATGATTTCAACTGTTTTTTTATTATTTCTTTTGAGTTTCATTCACAATGCGAGCTACAATTTAGGTTTTATTTCATCACTTTTTTTCTCTTTCTCTTCTTTGTTTCTCATCTTTCTCATTTTTCTCTTTGTTATCTTTCAATCAACTGTTAAATAGAAAAATCGATCATCTGTTATTTCTAAATTCGTTGGTACAAAAAACTGAAATAAACTTTCTGTGCTACAAAAATTAAAAAAATTTCAAACAATCGTGTCTTTTTCAAGAAATAAATAGTAAAACTGAAGTGTTATTGATCAGGAATATCGGTGCTATAGTGCAGTGAAAATATTTATGAATTTAAAGTCGAATTATGGCTATGTTAAAAACAAGAAATGTGTGGCTTGTGGGTAAAATTATTGATGCATTTGATTTGGCAAAACCGCTAACAAAAATTGAAGTAATGCGAAGATTTTTTTATTTGCATATGTTCAACAAATATACTATAACAGAAAGTGCTGAAATTGTAGCAAAAAAATTAATGCATTGTGGAAAACAAATCAAGAGATCCGAAACATGTCTCGAAAAATCACAAAATTGCACTCGAAGTGAGTATGTCTAAAAAAAGCCAAATTTAGAAATAACAGCAGCCAGATTAAAAAAAGAAAGAATTTTCTGGACGACTTGCATTGTTTGTTCGAGAAAACAGCTCCCGTAAAGTCTATGAGGCCAAAAAGATATAAATTTAAGAACGTGCCAACTGAAAACATTTCCAGCGATGAAAGCGACGATTGTGCCGTTTCAGTTGAAGAAGAAGAACAAAATGTCCAAATTGACCCTCCCATTTCTCAAAAACTACATCAGATTTGCGGAAGTCTTGACAGAAGCGGAATAAGTTGCCGTAAAGCTTCACTTATATTAAATTCCTGCTTAGACCCTGAACAATGTAGCACAAAAGTTGCGTGCTCAAGGTCTTCGATATGGAGGGAACGAAAGAAACAGCGACAGGTTATAGCAAATTCAAATAAAAATTCTTTTGTTGGTTCAAATTTCATAACAGTGCATTGGGATGGAAAAGTTATGCCCGACTTAAAGAACATAAGAACTTAAAGAACAGCAATACATTACGTTTAATGGTATAAAATCTACTTCGTCAAACTATAGACAAGGAAACAGTAAAGGCCAATTTGAAAGAAGAATTGCTTAAAAATGCAGAAATTTACACATTTATTTCTGAAGCTAGGCTTAACTTTTTTAAAGCCTGCGATATTTTGACAGCATTTTTACAACTAGATCCAGAAAAATGGGAAACCAACGAACACTTTCTCCAGGGAAGAAACAAAATTCAACAATTGTATGTGGTAAACGACGTCGCCGAACGTGGTGTGGCCTTGGCAAGCAGTTACGCAAATTTGACAACTTCCGAAACAGATTTTCAAAATTTATTGCAGGGCATAGAGCAGCATCGAAAGAGCCTAAATAAATAACTTTTAAACAACTAAAGTGTAGTGTTTGTTTTTCTTGGTTATGATTTGTTGGGAGCCTAAAGGTTAGTATTATATTTTCATGCAATGGTTTGAATTCGACAAATGTAGATAACTCTGAGTTAGTAACGACTAATTAAAATTTTTTTTATAAAAATTGTTTAGAATTTATTTATCTTTTAAACTGCATCATTAGTTTTTGTATTTTTAATAGAAATTTTAAAAGTTATAAATCGTTAAAGTCAATGTTTTTGAAAAAAATTTAAAAAAATTTTAGTTTAATATGCCATATGGAAAAAATCGCTGACAAACCTGGCGGTTTTTGAACATAAAATGAAAGATTGGACGTTTTTCTTATGAAATGTTAACTTAAGATCTGAAAAAAATTATTTAATGACAAAATCTTATATTATTTTTAAAATATGGCAGGGAACCACGTTTTTTGACAAAAAACCAATTTGTGCGACCTCTAAACCACTTCCAAAAAATTTTTAAACAAAATTCAAAATTTCCTTACCCTAAAATCTATCAAAAAACGCGTGAGCAAAAACAATTTTTTCTTTTTGGGACACCCTAATGTACATAGGTACCAAACAATTTGTTATTTCAACCAAATCGTGATAGGCTATAAATATTTTGCTACTCCTACTTTTCTCGTCTACTATATGCTAAAAATGTCCACACCTCCTTTAACCACTCACTTTTAAATAAGGCCAAATGATTCATTTGAAATCAGTTCAGTGCTTTTATTGTTTTTTTGCGAAAGTATCTCATTTCGTTTGACAACTGCTTCTTTGTTTTGTTTTTACTGGTTGATATTGATGATGATACACGTGTATAAAATGATTTGTTGTTTGACGTTTTCCTTTGGTTTTAGTGTCTTCGGTGTTTTTTATCCATTCTTCATTGAATGCGTTCGAAATAGTTTGTAGTAAGTTTTAAGAACGTACCCAATCTCATTAATTTGTTTTAAATGAGTTAGATTGCAACTGATAATTTGTATGGGAAATGAGATGACTTCGTTTCTCATTTGGCTGAATGGGCTGAAATGAGTCATTTGGCCCAATGTTACTGTAGTATAAGACTACATACATGGTAATTAAGTTCACACGGTTACTTTTGGTAACTTTACTAAAAATGAGCGTGTCCCATTAAAGGAACGCCCTCTTTTCGGGAAATAGGCGTGGAGTGAGGACGGTTTTGGTCTTATTAGACTAAAATTTGGCAATTCAGTTCATATGGTTACTTTCGGCAACTATACTAAAAATGGTGAAAGTATCTATAATATTTATTTTCCGAATAGTATAAAAATTCATATATGGCAGTAAGGGGTTTGTGGCTCCTACGTCTGCCGGAGAATACTTAAAATCAATTAAAATGGTAAATAGATTATTAAATGTCTGAAAACATAGATGTATGTACAAGGCTACAAAAAATGTGTTATTTTCACAAAATCTGTAGTTTTTAAGATATCGAAATAATTTTGATGACATAATAACGGGAATTTTATATACTTGATAAATGTAAAAAATATTTTCGAAAAATCTTTCGTTTATCGTTATTTTTATTAATCAACGACATTTCATAAAAACTGAGAAAATCTATAGTTTTTGAGATATAGCCAAAAGTGTGATGCCATAGTAATGGAAATTATTTAAAACTTAAGAAGAATATATTCATGTTTAGAATCTTAGTTTAAAAAACTACATTTTTGAATTACAAATTATAAAAATTGTTTACCCAATTTTTTGTAAACCTATTATGGAGGACTTCTTAAAAAATCAAATACAAAAAAAGCCAAGCAAATTTATGTCACCATAACAAGAACTGTTTAAAGCAGGTAATTCAAATTCAATAAAGTATTTTTTTTTCATATTTATAACATATGTATTTTTATTGTAAAACAAACACAATTAACTATTTTTATATTTTGCATTTGAAGATACAACAAAATACTTTCATTTTTAGATTTAAAATTTTCACATGGTATTTAATATTTTTATCGCAGGCGAAGCAGCAGGTATTTGCTAGTTGTTGTAAAAATCTGCAACTTTAACGGTAAACTTTATCGCAATATCTTCGGTATGCGCTGCATTACATGTTTCACTTGTACAAAAAATGACACAGTTTCGATAGTATCGTAAGTATAGACGTAGAATTCCTTTTTATACAGTAATAGAGACAAATTCTGGTTTTTTCATGAGCAAATACATACAGATATATATATTTTAAAAGTAATTTTAAACTAAAATGTAGTTAACAAATAATTTTTAATATGGAAAAATATAATGCATAATATAAATAATTCGAATTTATTATGGTATTTAAAAAAGAAATGAAGTTTTTAAAGCACAACGCATGCTTAGTAACGCATGCGCAAATTTGCACAGTAGTATACATATGTACATGCTGAAAATAAACATTCGTTTAATTCGTATTCCAACTCATGGCAGAATAACCAGATAGGGCCGGCTCGGAGAGAAATGAAGTAAAAAGCAGAGAAAAGCGAGCTAGTTGTCAAATACAGCTGTTCATGTCGTGTAAAAATTAAGAACATCTAAAAAAATTTCAGCTCACTGAACCAACAACAATTACCAAGCAAATCTAAAACAACGACGCACAGAAAAGAGCAAGATCACAGCGGTTGAGCAGCGTTAGAGGGGATGAACCGAATCGTCCACAGAAAATAAACAGAACTTTGCTTACTTTGTCCCGCTTTTCACTCGTTACACACGAAAATTCTGGAGCTTGCGACGAAAGCAAGCAATTATTGCTCTGGCAGCAAGATCTCTATGTCCCGCTTTTCACTCGGCAATAATTGCCTTTGCCGCAAGCAGTTTGTGGATTATTCGCCCTCAAGAGGGGGCCTACGAAAGTCCCCTTTAAACACGAGTAGTCAACAAACTACTTGCGGCGAAAGCAATTATTGCTCATAGAATTGCAGAGTGAAGAGCGGCCCTTTGCAACACATGCAGAACCAAAACAACAACACCAGCAGCTCGTAACAACGTTGCCAGTTATGTTGGAAAAATCCCATTCGTGGTAATTTTTAATTGCCCTTAGGAAATTTTGTTTCTGGGAATTCCTATTAAATTTTTTAATTCAGCGTGGTATTTTTTAATTGGCGTGGAAATTCGGCGGGGTATTATTTAAATTTCCGTGGGAGTTTGGTAATATTCTTCTTAAATTTTTTTTTCTTTTTTAGTAAGCAAAGCATCTCTGTGGTATTTCTTAATGTTTTTTAAATTGTTTGTGCATATGGGACTTGTTGTGGTATTTTTTAATGCGAATGAGATTTTTGTGGCAATTTTAAATGCATATGGAATTAGTGGGGTTTTTTTTTTAAAACGCGTGGTATTTTTGTGGTAATTTTTAATGATCGTGAGATTTTTTTGATTTTTTTTATTGCGGAAGAAACTTTTTTGTTTATTTTTACAATGGTAATATTTGTTGTATTTAATTTATGTTATTGTGAAAAAAGTAACTTTTTGTCGGAATTGTTTTAAATTTTAACTGGCAACCTTGGCTAGTAGTAGTACATTTTTTGTAGCCGCATACTCTCTGGCTCTCTAGCTACATGCATCTGTATTCTCTATTGCATTACAACCGAACAAGCCATGAATGTTACTGTACCAGCTAAACGGTACTTAAAACGGCAGCGTCTGATTTGCTGGTATGAAAACGACATGTTTTGTACCTTTAAACCGTTCTCTATATTATTGTAAAGTCTTTTTTTATATTTATCGAGAATCGAATTGAAATTAATGTCATATTCGCTTGATACGTCGTTTGTTCTTGTCTTTTTTCCCTCTCTTTTTTACCCGTTCGCCAAAAATCTCTTAAATATGCATTGAAATCAAGGTAGTGCAGTTGAGTTGCCGTTCATTGTTTAGTTTATTGTTGCAACTTAATAAAAACCATTTTAAAAAAAGGTTACAATTGTTTAACAACAAATAAAATTAATATACAACTTAAAGTTTTCTATATGACCTTGTTATTTATTGTGTTGATTTTCTATGCTTTAAATACAAATTCTAATTGTTTGATAGTTTAAATCATTCTTGATTTTAAATATTTTAAATACAAATTCTAGTTGTTTGATAATTTAAAATCGTTTATTGAGCTTTAGGTCAGGTTAGAACAATTAATTTCTGTAACTAGTTAATCAATCAGCTAACTAATTGATCAGCTAGTGATGTTTTTTCTTTTCATATTGAAAATGTTGTTGCTGTTGTTTTTTTGAAAAAAATTCGTTAGAGCAATTAAATGTTCTAACCTGATCTAAAGCTCAATAAAAGATTTTAAACTATCAAACAACTAGAATTTGTATTTAAAATCAAGAATGATTTAAACTATCAAACATTTAGAATTTGTATTTAAATCATAGATTTAAATTTTTTTTGATTAAATGATGACATTTTTTTTTTTATTAAATGATGATTATTTACTTACGCAAAAATTAAAAATAAAATCGATTTTCAAAAAAATTGTTATAAAAAATTATATTATATTCGTCTCAAAACTACGAATGTACTAAGCCACTTCAACAAAATTTGAATAATTAACATCTGTCATTAACATTTCTCTAGCTATTTAGCTACTCGAAAATCTCTCAAGCTATCTTTGCCAAAGAAAAGTTTTTAAAATGTATTTAAAATTGCTATTTGCAGCCATGAACGTAATAAGGTAATAAATTAAAGGAAAAGAAAAACTTAAAAATTAAAACATCCCAATATAATTATATTATTTATTTTGACATTTGAACATTTAGCAACTTTTTTACTATAAAAAATTTTTACTGACGCACTTGATCTAATTTTTTTTTTCCTACCACATAAGATCTTACAACAACTTATTTGACACTTCATTAATTTCAAAAAATCGCTTCGTTAAGTCTAAAATTTTTATATTTTTTGTGAAAAATTCGTTGAAATATATTTTCTTATTATTTTAGTGGTGCAATTTTTTTTAAGAAATATCAAAGTATATTTTTACTATGGGTATAACAAAATGTTTTTATATTTTACCATAGAGAATAAATCTTTTAGTGCTTATTTAAAATAAATATGACTGTACGAGCAAACGAGCTGTCAGATTAAGCACGTGTCTTTAAATTTTATGAAGAGCATCTTTGGAAAATTAGCATAAAAGACGTAATGACAATTGTGAATTAGTTCGTCAAAACTCCCGTTCTGCGCACCGCTTTTGTATAGCATTTAGCTTAATTTGTATATTCTTCAATGACGAGCCTCTACACGTAAATAATTCGTGGGTTTTTGATTCCTTCACAAAACAATACCAATTTTCTATAAAGCAAGTAGTGAAATAAAGCTGGTCAACCATAACTTTATTTGCTACCATGACAAACATATGGTTCGCAAATTATCACAAGAAATTTACCTGTCTTTTGATTTAATTCTTTTACTCTTCTTTTGTGAAAGAACGTCAGGTCACACGTCTGTTTTGTTTTAAAGAACACTTTATTACACTGGTTTTCGTTTTTGTTTCTGAAGTCACACACACCAAGAGACTATTATTTTGAGAAATGTTTAAAAAAGGCAAAGAAAATTATTTTGCCAAAAAAAGTGATTTGTACCTCATTAAGATATTTATATATTTTTTGACAATTTTGAGATAAGTTTGTTGGCCAAACGTGACAAATATTTGTTTTCTTATTTTACGCGGTTTTGCTTTAAAAATTTTAAAGTCATTCCTGCGTGGTAGCAATAGCTCAAGGCTTATTCCCATTGGAACATTTTAATAATAATTGCTGTTTCGAAAAACGTGTGAAAAGCAATTATTTTACTAAAACTATTTATTTTTTTATTCAACCAAAAGCTCTTGTTGCCAAATTATAGACGCAAATTAAGACCTTCAGAACTTACGGTTAAGTTAATTTTTCTTTGTTAATTGATTGCTGTGAATCAGTTTTCATTAACTGAAATACCCATCGTAATTATACATGCTGGCTGCATACCCTGGGGTTTATTTATATTTTGTAATTTTTTAATTTAACATCGTGCAGATACGAAGTTAAATATTGCATGTTCCACATTAACTCAAAGTGAATTATTTTCTGTGGTGAGCTGTTGTCAGCAAAAAAAAAATTATTTACGCACGAGAAGTAAAATAAACAGTAATTAACATTTTTAAATATTTAATTTCTTTTCGGTTTATTATCGAGGTTGCAAAATAAATTGAAATGCAAAGAGAGCTGCTACAAGCATATGTATGTTTAATCAACATGCACGAGCATTTCCATAATAATGAGTTTAAATGTTTTAATATACGTAAGCTGTGTAAAGATTTTCAAATAGATGCCGACACTTTTCCAGCAATATTTTATTTTATTAGCTAAGAAAGAAGTTTTTCTACTAATTTATTAAATCTCAGACCAAAACAAAATATTTACACACAACAACGAAACACTTAAAAGTCAAGTTATAAAATTAATAAAGCAATTAGTTGTTTTGCTTGCTATTGCTATATTAAATGTAAAAAGCGAATTTTTTTCGATAAGCTTTTCCATGCACATACAATTTCTCATTAGTTGCCAACTTTTCATATTTAAACTACTAAAATCCAGTTTTTATTTTAGATTCAAAGGTACTCCAACTAACTAACCATCTCATTCTATTATATCATTTTCACTTTTCCATACGACTTGCGTAGGAACATTTTTTTAATGTGTCTTAAATGATCCCGTTCTTTTTAAAACAGAAGCTTTAATCTTCTTTTAATATACATATATTTTTTATATAAATCGAAGTCAACGAAATACTTTTATTTTAAGATTTAACACTTTTAAATGGTATTTAATATTTTTACTGCAGGCGAAGCAGCGGGTATATGCTAGTTACTGTATAAAAAGGAATTCTACGTCTATACTTACGATACTATCAAAACGTTGCACGGTGGGGCGATCCCATACAAAGGGTTGGACCATCCAGAAAAAAGTGCAACTTGCAAATTATTATAATATTTTGATACTTTTCGATAGAAATATCTTTGGGCTATTTGAATTCAGCAATTTTTGTATTTTTAAGTGCTTACTTTTGTTTTTGTAAAGCCTCAAATTTGATATTTTTTAATATAAAAATATAAATTCTTTTTTTTTAAAGTCCTATAACATTTTGTTAAACTGCTTGATTGAACAGATCTTTATATTTTATGAAAGGGTATTCTCTAAACTTGTAAACCAGATATTTTGTTTTTAAGATTTTTGCTATCCCGTTATTGTGAAAAATAAAAAAATGGCCGTGGTTGGCAGCGTCAAAGAACCTTACATTACAAATAATAATAGTAAGAAATGTTTTAAAAAAAAAATTTGCGAGCGCCGTCCAGCGCCTTCTGAGAATTTTACTATCAAAATTGTGTTCCTCGAGTTTTTTTATAGCATTTCTCACAAAATTTGCCTATTACAGCGTAACTATAGGAACTAATTCGGTTTGATTAGCAATAAAAACTTGCGAATGGATAAAAGAACAAGCTTGGGATACATATATTTTTTTAACCCATTCCGGCCCGGCTCCGTGAGCTTTTGTAAACGGAAAAAATAGATTGCATACATACTAGTAAAGTGACGTAAATTTATTGTACTAAATAAGTGTAGACAATTTTAATGCAAATACTTTGGCATACTGTTTATTTATCTGATCCGTCTGGATATTGAGATATATTTTCGACACGATGCAATATCGTCAATAATTCCAGTAAAAAAAATTGAATAAACTGTTGTCAATAAACACAGTTGTTATATCTTTAATCATCAATAATTTATATGAAATATATTTTAAAAGTTCAGTGCAAGCAAGATATATTTATGAAGGTGCCAGAAGTAGGTGACATCTATCAAATCGTCACCGTAGCAATGTCAAAATTAAAAAAAAGTCAATATTGCCATATTTTAAACGACAATCCAATGAAAAATCCCATGATTTGTTACTTGATCTTTTTGATTTGAGGAAAAAAGACGTGTGTCATTTTTCTTCTGTAATTTTTTTGTGAAGTGTGTAAATATTGTGATATAAAAAATATAAAAAACCCAAAAGCTGTGCTATCTGCAATAGAACTTGGATCAAGGAAAACATATGTTTTTTCAGTAAAAAAATTAATATGTATATTAAAAAAAAGAAAAGGCCACTAAACTACAATGCTTAGCTTTATTAAGCAAAAAACGTCTAAAATTTAGCTGCAAAATTTTTTTTTTATTTATTTACTTGATTGCTAAACCTTAACAGGTTTTATAGCAAATTTAAAATTATAAAATAAGATATTCAGTACAATTCAAAAATATAAAGTATGATTTTGAATGAAATAATGTATTATTAACAAACTAAAAAGTTTTAGTAAATTGCTTAAAGTACATAATTTTATTTAAGTACTAGCTGAAACCCGGCGCGTTGCTGCCACTCTCCCTATTCAAACGCCCATAAAATGTTATCAGTTAAACAGCATGTCTAAATTGAGGTCAAATACTGAATTTGAAAGACTGTGCGACCTATATCCACAAAGCTTTTCGATATAACAAATTTGGGTTGTATAGGAAGTGCCACTCTCTCTTCATCACTGCTAATAGAATGTAATCAATTAAACTGGATGTCTATATGGAGGTCGAATACCGAATTCCAAAACTGTGCAACATATAACTCCAAAACTATTCGATAGCACAAATTTTGATTGTATGGGAGGTGCTATTCTCCTTTTCCCTACGCCCATAAAATTTTAGCAATGAAACTGCATGAGTACATTGAGGTCGAATACTGAATTTTGAGGCTGAGTTACCTATAACTCCTAATCTATTCGATATCGCAAATTTGGGTTAAATTGGAGGTGTCACGCCCCTCTTACCAATGAACATACATTGAATCAATGAAACTGAATGTTTATATTGAGGTCGAATACTGAATTTCGGCGTTGTACGACTTATAACTCTAAAACTATTTGATAGCACAAAGTTGGGTTGTATGGGAAGTGCCACTCCCCTTTGCCCTACGACGACAAAATGTAAGTATTGAAAATGCATGTATAAATTTAGGTCGAATACCGAATTCTTACGCTGTCAACCTATAACTTCAAAGCAATACGATATCGCAAATTTGGGTTGTAAGGGAGATTTCACGCCTCCCTGTCCAACGCCCATAAAATAAAACCATTGAAACTGCATGTGTAAATTGAGGTCAAAAACTGAATTCCAAAGATGAATTCCTATAACTTCAAAGCTATTCGATATCACAAATTTGGGTTGTATGGGAGGTGCCCCTCCCCCTTGTCCACTCCCATAAAATTTCATCACAGAAACGGTACGTCTTAATTGTGGTCGAATACCGAATTTCTAAGCTGTGCTACCCATAACTCTAAAGCTATTCGATAACAACAATTTCTTATTTATATGTGGGAGGTAAAAGGGGGTGTGGCATTGCCCCTTAAACCATCTCGTACTCAAAGCAAAGCGTACTTACAAAATTTGAGCTCAATCGGACCAATGGTTTCGAAGTATTTTGATATTTTCTTAAAAGTAGGCGTAGATGAAGTGTGACCACGCCCATTTTTTTCAAAGTTAATTATAGTTATCATACGAACTTATTTACCAAATTTTAATTTAATACGACCAAAACTGTCTTAAATACAGCATTTTTATTGATTTGTGGGCGACAAAAGGGGGTGTGGCACAAAACGTGCAAAGATACACACATGCAATTTCTTATGTGCACCCTCCACACAGACCCCAATCACCCCTGAAAATTTCATTGAAATCGGGCAAGCCGTCTAGGAGGAGTATGCGAATAGGAAGTTTTGCCACTTAATTTAATATATATAGATATCAAAACAGTGGGCGCAAAAGTGGGCGTGGTCAATTTTTCTTTCAGTAAACACTTAAATTGGATTACTACGAACATTTGAAAAAAAAAATTATCCAAATCGGTCCAGCCGTTTTCCGATTTTAGATAAATCAAAAAAAGTTGGCGCAAAAGTGGGCGTGGTCAATTTTTCTTTCCGACAAAACTTAAATTGGATTACTACTAACATTTGAAAAAAAATTATCCAAATCGGTCCAGCCGTTTTCCGATTTTAGATAAATCAAAAAAGTGGGCGCAAAAGTGGGCGTGGTCAATTTTTCTTTCCTTAAAAATCTAACTTGGACTAAAACGAACATTTAAAAAAAAATTATCCAAATCGGTTCGGCCGATCTCGAGTTATGGGATTACATCGCATTCGGACACTTTCTTTTATATATATAGATAAAAAATAATAGAAAAAAAGTTAAGTCAAAATCGATAAAATCAGACAGCATAGCAGGGTTGCGTTTTCAAGACAAACAAGGTCAAGTTAGCAACAAATTTTTTATACGGCGGAGTCGTGTGACAAACAAGGTCTCATACCCAATAAAACACCACTCCAATAGGTATATATATAATATATATCGTTCTGTCTTCCTGAAGCCGGTGAGATCCTGGCTTGACAGGGTGGTTACTCGAAAAACTAGGTCAACTTCACCAAACCAATTTTCATAAAATAAAGAAAACCAGTTGCGAACGCAGGCACCAAGACAAACTAGGTCTTATCGGCCACTCATATTAATATATTACAAATCGATCTAACGTAGTGTTTCAAGAGGGAAAAAGACACCAAGACACCACGGTACCGTCGACAAGTGTAGTTACAATCATCATGATTATACAGTCAGGGACTAAAGTTTAAATACACCCTATAAATTTAGATTTTTAAGAAAACGAAACAGTGTGTAAAAATTTTGAGTATGCAGTTTTATTACATATTACGAGTAACTAAAAATAAAGACAAAAAACAATTCATTCATCAGGAGTATAACGGTAAATTCAACAAAAACGATATTTGGAATGGGACAAAAGTTTAAATACATGCTTGCATGAATGGAATTCCTCGAATTATTTTGCAATTTCTTGAGTATGGATGTACCGTTATTTTTTTTTTGATTGGCTTGTTTACATATTTTCATTCATTTGAAAAAGTTTTTGAGAGAGTGAAGATCGTAAGCAGAGCAATAATGGGCAAAGGAAAGCAAATCGAAAGTGGAGTAAAAAATTTAATAATAATGCATTTTAATGAAGGCAAATCATATCGAGAAATAGGGAAAATTCTTAAATTGTCCTGCTCTAGTGTTCAAAATATTATAAGAAAATATAAACTTTATAAAACAGTCGGAAATAGACCCAGGAGCTGCCACCCAAAAAAACTTTCCCGTAGAGATGTGAGCCACATTGTTCATGAAGGGCAAAAAAATCCAAAAATAAGTGCTCCAAAGTTAGCCGCTAGTATTGCGGAAACCGCCGGAAAACATGTTCATCCAAAAACAATCCAAATTCGCAGCAGAGTACCACGTAAGAAACCCCTGATTTAAAAAAAAAATATGCAGCTGCGTCTGGAATTCGCCTTAAAGTATAAGGATAAAGATGATGACTTTTGGCGAACAGTTTTGTTTACAGGCGAGTCAAAATACAATATTTTTGGCAGTGATGGTCGAGCAAAAATTTGGCGTAAGTCCGGCACAGCGCTTCACACGAAAAATATTATACCAACTGTAAAACATGGTGGCGGAAGCGTTATGGTTTGGGGAGCGATTGGAGCAGCTGGTGTAGGACGGTTAGCTTTTATTGATGGTATTATGGATCAATACCAGTATAAAAGCATATTGGAGAAGAATTTGCAACCATCCGTGGATAGCTTGGGTCTTGGCAGACATTGGATATTCCAACAAGACAATGATCCCAAGCATACCGCACGATCAGTGAAGGAATGGTTGCTGTATTATGCGCCACGTCAGCTTAATAGTTCTCCCCAATCACCGGATTTGAATCCAATAGAACATATTTGGGAATTGTTGGCAAGAAAAATGTACTGTTCAGCGCCGCACAGTGGGGATGGCTTCATACATTTCTGGGAAAAAATTATAAGGAGTGCTTGTAGAGTGATAAAACTTGGCACCTAGCACTTAATTAACGTTATTAAGAAAAATATAAATTTTCATAAAAATCTGCCACGCCCATCATATACCGCCCATGTAACTCAAAATTAATTTTTCATACAAAATTTTTCTTTTGCTCCGAACATGTTGAAATTTAGCACAGACATTACAATTAACAAAATAAAAAAGTTGTGAAAGTTTCATTAAAATCGGCCACGCCCATCATATACCGCCCATATAACTCAAAATTAATAATTCATACAACATTTTTTCTTTTGCTCCGAACATGTTGAAATTTAGCACAGACATTACAATTAACAAAATAAAAAATTTGTGAAAGTTTCATTAAAATCGGCCACGCCCATCATATACCGCCCATATAAAAACAAACGAATTTTTCATATAAATTTTATTATTATTATGTATTATTATTCTAACATGGACATGGGGCAAAAATTAGCGCAATCACGAACAGTCGTAAAACTCTTTTAATAACACAACTTCTTTTAACACGTTCTTTTTGAATTAAAAAAAAAAATAACATAAATATAAAAAAAAGATATAAAAATATAATATAAAATATAAACCAGTAAGGAAGCTATAGTCGGTCGAGCCCGACTATGAAATACCCTACACTTAGTGTGTTTATATAAAATTTGAGTGTTGTGGGTGGTATGGAAGGTGGGCGTATTTGTAGGCGTATCACGCCCATTTTTGGTACTCAACTAAGAATTGATAAAACATATACACATACAAAATTTTGTCTTTCTAGCTCAATTATTAGCCCATTTTTTGTGTTTTCTCAATAGTTGGTGGTATGGGAGGTGGGCGTAATTGTGGGCGTATCCAAAAAAAATCATTGGGCTCATCCCCGGGTCCATATCAATATGTGTGCCAAATTTCATTCAAATATCTTACCTGGTTCTCTTTATTCTTTGCAAGATATAATCACACAGACGGACGGACGGACGGACGGACGGACATGGCTCAATCAACTCAGGAGCTGACGCTGATCAAGAATATATATACTTTTCCATACCGGCCACGCCTCCTTCTATGCGTTAAAAACGTTTGCACAAAGTTAATATACCCTGACTTTGTCAAGTGTAGGGTATAAAAATATAAGTTTTATTGAAAGGCGCACCTGGCCGCAGTTGAAATTGATTAAAAATGTAAGAACAGATATGAGGCAATGTATTAGTAGTGATTTCCAAACATAGGCAAGTACAGCTAAAATTTCAGATTCAAATGTTTGGAAAAAACGGGATTTTAGTTATAAGTTCATAAAAAAAAAAAAAAAAAAAAAAAAATTAAGTCTCTGCAGAGTTTATTTTTTAAATTTTAGTATATTGACATATCCTACTTTAAATAAAAAATAAAAAAAAACACGTTAGCTCACATAGTAAAATAATATTCGTCTTGAAATTCTTAGGTTTATATTAAGTTAGTTCGGTAAAACATACAAGTTCGGAGTTTGAAACGGCATAAAAATAAAACTACCAGTCAGATTGAAGTAATTGTTTTTGATTTGACTGTACCATTTAGTCTTTAATATCAAAATACCACTGCATGTTGCATGAAGACTATGTTGACAATTTGACTTTTTTCCGCGAAATCCCCAGTGTGCGCCGTCAAGCAAAGAAACCCTAAAAAATGCCCTTAAAAATGCTTGGGCCGAAATTTTCCCATCTGAGACAGAAAAATTGGTTCTATCCATGCCACGTCGTCTTCAGGCAGTTATTGATGCGAAAGGAGGACCAACCAAATATTAATGTGACGTTTAGCTGTCGATTCCGATGAATACTTGAATTACTTTGTACTGTATTTAAACTTTTGTCCCATTCCAAATATCGTTTTTGTTGAATTTACCGTTATACTCCTGATGAATGAATTGTTTTTTGTTTTTATTTTTAGTTACTCGTAATATGTAATAAAACTGCATAATCAAAATTTTTACACACTGTTTCGTTTTCCTAAAAATCTAAATTTATAGGGTGTATTTAAACTTTAGTCCCTGACTGTATGAGGCAACTGAAGATCCCAGGTTTAGGTCCATTCATATTACTTAGGTGTTTATTCACCAAAATTTTCCATTTTACGCTTAGGTCTATTTATCCATTTGATTGTTATATTAATGTGTTTACAAATCACCAGATGCATCAGATATATGTTTGAAAGAAGTTTACATAATCAACGACGGTACTGCAGGTAATCTATAATTTAATGTTTGATTGAGTCCATGGATTCACTTAAGGATATAACATCAGATACAAAATCAAAATCACCGCAAGCGCTTAAACAGCAATATTATATGTTGAACTTTATGATTGGTACTACATGCTTGCACATAAAATATTAATGCACAGAGCGGATATAGTTAAAAAAGCGATAGTACCCACAGGTCAGTTATTCGAGGATGCGCAAAGGCCAATCACAAACTATTTCGGTTCTTCAGACTTCGCAACACTAGAAAATTTTCAAGATCTGCTTGCAGTTCAGATCTTTTGCATGCTCTTCTGTTCAATTCAGATCCAGTACTTTCAAGCCTTGGTCTTAATAAAAAAAAACCACAAAGCTATCTGATTGAAGCAAAAGAGCTTTTTGAGGAGGAAAGTGAAAGCATAAGTTTTACAAGTAATGTGTAAAATTAAGCATAGTGTTTAATTATGTATGGTATTAACAAATAACTGTTTTTTGTTAATATTACATGTAATTTGTTTTAAAAAGAGATGTTTGCTGTTTTTAAACATCTTTTAAATGCAATAAGCTAATAAATTCTTGTTTAAAAACACATTTTGTAATAAAATACAAATTTTTACCATGCATTTATTGGGTCTCCTTGACCTGCTACGCGCATAAAGGTTAAAGTATATCATGAGAAATTTTTTTAAAAAGACATTTTTAAAATTTTGTTAAAATACTTCAAATGGTTCCACAGTTACAATCGATTGTTTAAAGGAATATGCGATGTCCAACCCTTTGTATGGCCTCGCCCCACCGTGCATTGTCTTTATTTTTTTAAGGAATATCAATAGTATTCGTAAATAGTATTCGACACAACTAGTTCGTATAATGCACGAGTGTTCGTAAAATTAACAAATATTTTTTTTCCGAATATCATTCGTAAAAATTTTACTATTACATTTTTTGAAAAATAACAGGTACATTTTTTGTACCTGTGTGCTGTTCGTCTGTCGATGTTGTGTGTAGTAACTATGAGTTCTGGTTCATTTGGCATTGATGATAGCCGTAAGGTTCTAATTGATGTTTTATGTAAACAACGCGATGGCCTTTTTGCTGTGCATTTTAATGCGAGAAGTTTAAATCCAGCAAAACTTGATTCTGTGAAAAATGTTTTTGAAAGTTCTAATGTCGATGTTATCTGTGTGTCCGAGACCTGGTTTAATAGTGACATCCCCAACAGTTATTTTTACATTTCCAACTATACTCTTTATAGAAATGACAGGATTGGTAAAAGGGGAGGTGGTGTTGCTATTTACTGCAAATCATTTCTTAAAACAAGGCTTGTTAATTTGTCCAGTGGCGCAGATGTTGAGTTTTTAAATGTTGAAATTTCTAATAATAATAATGCTAAGTTACTTGTTTCTTGTGTATATAATCCTAATAGATGCTGCAGTCTTGAACCTTTTTTTAGTGATCTGTCGACACGTGTAACTGATTTTGATTCCTATATTGTATTTGGTGATTTAAATGTAGACCTGCTTAACGAAGACAACATATCTGACAGTTTAATTGACCGAGTTAAGGCTGCTGGAATGACAGTTGTAAATTCTTCGTGTCCAACTCGATTTGCTCCAAATGCGACTCCTAGTTTAATTGATTTATTTATTGTTTCAGATGTTACTTTACTATCACTCTTTGATCAAATTTCCTTTATTTCGGACCATGATCTGCTTTTATGTTCCTTCAATTTTTATACATGTTGTGATTCGTCCTCTATGTCAGTGTCGTATCGCGACTACAAGTCAATCGATTATTCACTATTGTATGGTTATCTTTCTCAAATTTGTTGGTATCAATGTTGGTTTTGTGTGTCTGTTGATGACAAATTGACTGTTCTCACATCTCACATTAACTGCTTTTGATAATTTTGTGCCTCTCCGTGCAGTGACTGTTGTGAATAAGACTTGCCCGTGGTTCACCTCATTCGTAAAAGCATCTATTATGAAAAAAAATAAACTTTATGGTAAATGGAAGAAAAATCGCACTGATGATAATTGGAGACTGTTCAAGATTGCCCGCAATGAAGCTGTGTATGTTATTCGACAGTCTAAGAAAAAATACTTTCGTAGTAAGCTCGACAGCTAACTTTCTTCGAAAAATCTTTGGAAAAATATACGTAAACTTGGTGTACGTAGCAAAGATAATAATCAGTGTGATATTGATCCAAATGCTCTAAATGACTATTTTCTTACCAATACATCATTAGGAAATAACACATTTTAATGTAATGAGCGTCAGTTTCATGAACTTGATCAATTCTCATTTTCTAATGTTGACATAAATGACGTCACTAAATCTGTTATGAGCATAAAATCAAATGCTGTTGGAGACGATGGTATTTCTTTGCGTTATTTAAAGTTAATTTTACCCTATATAATTAAAGCGTTGACTCATATAATTAATCATTGTTTTACAACTTCGTGTTTTCCTGAATCGTGGAAAATTGCTACTGTCATTCCAATTGCAAAGGTTACAAATGCTTCTGCTATGAAAGAGTATAGACCCATTAGCATTCTGTCTACATTTTCTAAAATATGTGAGTCCCTCATGGCCAAACAAATTAATAATCATCTAAAAACTCATAGCCTTCTATCTCCATACCAATCTGGTTTCAGAGCTGGGCACAGCTGTGCGACTGCCATGATAAAAGTTGTTGATGATATCCGAACATCGTTTGATGCAGGACATATAACACTTCTCTGCTTATTGGATTTTTCCAAAGCCTTTGATTGCGTCAATCACTCTATTCTTATCCAGAAGCTTAGGCTACTTTTTGGCTTCAATAATGCTGCTGTAAAATTAATAGCCAACTATCTTGAAGGTAGAAGGCAGAGAGTTAAGATTAAAAATAAATTTTCAGACCTTAAGGATATTGTAACTGGTGTGCCACAGGGTTTAATTCTTGGGTCCTTACTATTTAGTGTCTTTATAAATGACATTTTTACCGTGTGCAGTGATGTGTTGATGCATGCTTATGCCGACGACATTCAGTTGTATTGTTCAAACCGTGTCGGACTACTTGATGACTTGTGTTGCAGGTTGAATGACGATGTCAAAGCAATTAGTAAGTGGGCGTCTGACAATGATCTCTGCCTTAATGCAAAGAAGTCGTATGTTCTTTTATTAACTCAAAACTGTCATGTTCTGATCACATCAATAGTATAGTTGGAAAAATCTATTACACGTTGCGATGCCTTCGGTTATCTGCTAGGCTTACACCAATTGAAACCAAAAAGAGACTTGTTATTCAATTAATTGTGCCATATATCACATTCTCTGAACTAGTGTACAGTAGTCTAGATTCACATTCAGCGCATAAAATACTTGTAGCCTTTAATGATGCGACTAGATATGTTTACGGACTGAGTCGTTTTGAACATATCTCTGCGATCAGTAAGAATATTTTGGGGTGTAGCATAATTAGCTATTTGAACGCGAGAAACTGTATCTTTCTACACAAGCTCATTATTTACAGGACTCCTTCATACCTTTATCAAAAATTGCGCTTCTGTGCCTCAAATCGAACGTGTAATCTTATAATACCGAAATTTAGTTGTTTACTATCTAAACGTCTTTTCTTCATCAATGCCATTAAACTATGGAATTCACTACCACTTAATATTAAATCTATCGTCAGTACGAACAAATTCAAACAATCTATTATGTTATATTTTTCGAACATCTAAAACAGTTTAATAAAAGCCTTAAAATTTTGATGTTTTAATCAATTTGATTTTAATTATAAATAATCATATGTTATATGTATATAGGATCAATAAATAAATAATTAGTTATCTAACTTTAAGATATTTATTTGCCATCTGTTGATTATGATTTTTTATTTTTGTGTTTATTTCTATTTTATTTTTACCTATAAAATTACTGTCTTTAAGTGCTACCTTTAATTTCATTAGTTGATTATATATTCTTATGCGTTGTACTAATTAAAGATCTTTTTGTATCTTACTGTACTAATTTATGTTCAAATAAATAATAATAAAATAATAATATAAATTCTCGAATGTATATAGGGTTGATAGCCCAAATTTCAAAGCATTAGAGTTTTGAGGAAGATTCTGGCGTTATGTGTTGAAATTTTTTGATTTTTCGCATAGAAACATCTCATTGTAGATTTTGTTTCCGTTACAGAAATGCAGACTTTGCTTATCATGAGCATAGTGTGCTTAATTTTTGCAACTCTTAAAAATTTCGCTTGTAGAATCTCAATAACCGATTCAGATAGAATTCGTCGAAATCTCCTTGGCATTATCCTATGTCACACAGTTTGCCTTCCAAAATCTTTAGGCTATTATAGATTATTGTAGCAGAAACCTAAATGACTTACTGAATAAATTCAGTATTGACAATACTTCATTAATTTTTCTTGTTTGAGATTGTTAACAATTATAATAAGTAAAATTAATTGACGCATACCTAATTTAGAATGCCTTTTTGTTACTACCCAAATATTCTAGCAAATTTAAAAATTTTTTTATTATTATTGACATTTATATTGACTCTTATGCGGCCCATACACACTGCAACAAAAACATTAGTGGAACTGTAACCAGATTACGACTCATTTAACACATTTGACACACACGCTGTGATGGTTGCAGCAATCCATTGTGCCATTCACGCTGCAACAACGCAGCAAAAAACAGCAACTGCGACCAAAATGTTAAACGATTTTAATTTTGCTGCAACCTTAGTTGCAACCGTCAATGATTTGCGTAACTTCGACACACAGGCTGCGACTTCATCGTGGTTACTGTCAAAAACTTCAGTTACACTTCCAGCTTTGCTTTGGTTGCAGAGTGTATGGGGCCCATTATATTTCACTATAATCCCTTCCAAAAATAACAAAATAAATTTTAAAGTTTAAAAAGATTATGAAGTTTAACTTGATTTTGAAAAAAAACACACATTTACCTTATGTTTTATTAAAGACACAAAATGTGGCGCTTAGTTGTTGCTATTTATGTGCAACGTGAATGCAGCGAAAATGCGCAATACGCAAAAACGTAAAATTTTCAAAAAGAAGTAAAATATTAGCAATAATTTGGGCAAGGTTTTTATAGGTTAGGTTAGATTAAGGTCGAGGTAGGTCTTTAGACCAGCCCACTTAGACCAAATTATTGGTCCGTTGTGATACTACGGAATAGAAGAAGTGAGTAATCAAGTGAAATTTTTGTGTAGGATGTTCTTAATGTGGCAGAATCTGTAGAAACATGTGATATTGTATCTGAAGCAAGTGTTATCTCTTGACCTCAGTGAAATCAAGCTACTGAGCGTTGCTCTCCTCAAACTTTAATAACACCATCAACTACAACTTTTCGTCGTAAATTGATTTGTTGTATAGTTGCTTTAATTAGAAATAAGGAAAGAAAGGTTGTAGCGTAGGGCCATGATGGCCCGTCCAGGATTCGAACCCAGGACCCCTGAGCGACCGTCAAGCGCGCTATAGCTAGACTATCGACACCACCATTTAGTTTTTGTTTTTTTTTTTTTAAGGAAAAAATTGATTTTGAATTTTATTGTGGGATATGATTTATTGGTTTACACGGGCTGACAGACATTCAAAAGCTTTTTTTAGTGTGCATAAAAATGAATAAAATAAAGGGTTAGCCATTTATAAATTAAAACTTTTAATATAAATATACAGTGTATCACAAAAATAAGTATGCAACATGAAGAACTGTCGAATATGTTAATTTACTGGGAGAATAATGCAAAATTTGTTGTTTGTTATTTTACATAAACAATAACATATAAATTTTCTTTCCAAAATTCAATAGACATGATGAAGAGCAATAGTCCCGTTATCTTGGTGGCGTCATTTGTTCTGAAACAGCAAAAATCATATCACAAAAGTATGTATGCAGTTTACTTATTTATGAAGATGAGAAGTGTTGAAGTAATTAGTGATCAGTGATATTTCATCAAAACTATTTACAATTGTTAAATACAATTTTACGTGTACATTTTCTTTGATTTTCACCATGGCTCCGCGGGGAAAATAACTTTCGCAGGATCTGAAGGATTTAATAATAAAATTCTACAAAAATAATAAAAGTCAACGTCAAATCGCAAGAGAAGTGGGAAAAAGCAGTGCCACGGTTCAGAAAATTATACAAAAATTTAAAACAGAAGGTAACACAAAAAATAAGCAAAGAACTCGACGGTCACAAATATTCACGGATCAGGAAAATAGAACAATTATACGGAAAGTACGGAAAAATCTCAAAACAAGTGCCCCAAAAATTCAGTCCGTAATTAAAACGTAACTGGTAAAACATGTAATCCTCAAACCATTCGTCGTGTATTGCATACTGCTGGCTTCCATGGTCGGAACATCCGAAAAAAGCCATTTGTTAATAGCATTAACAGAAAAAAAGGATGTGACTTCGTAAAACTATACGAAAGCAAAGACATAAACTTTTGGAATTCTGTTATTTTCTCTGATGAGAGAAAATTTAATATATTTGGCTCAGACGGACGTGAAAAAGTGTGGAGAAAAGTAAATTCTGAACTCGATCCCCAAAATATGGCTGGCACAGTAAAACATGGTGGTGGATCGATAATGGTGCGGGGGTGTATATCGGCATCTGGTGTAGGAAATATTGTTGTGATTGAAGGCACGATGGATAAAACTGTTTATCTCAATATTTTAAAGAATAATTTGAGCCAAAGTGCATTAAAATTAGGACTTTCGGGATCATTTGCCTTCCAACAAGACAATGATCCCAAGCACACAGCACACATTGTAAGAGAATGGTTGCTGTATAATACTCCCAAGCAACTCAAAACACCACCTCAATCGCCATATCTAAACGTAATAGAACATTTATGGCAACATCTGGATAGACAGATAAGGAAACATGAGATAACAAAAAAAGATGATTTAAAAACGGCACTATTTGAGGAATGGAAAAGATTCCATCTTCAGTTACTTAGAACCTGGTGGCCTCTATGCCATCAAGGTTAAAAGCGGTGAAAAAAGCCAAGGGCTACTCAACGAAATATTGAATATTGATATAATATTCATACAAACTGTAAAATATGTACATGAAATATCTTTTTCTTAGTTTTTGTTTGATTGCATACTTACTTTTGTGATGTAACTTTTATACCTTTTTAAGATACAGCCGAATGGCTCAAACATGAATTAATTTTATTATTGTTTTTTGTTAGTATTATTATGTTAAACGTTTAAATAAATAATAAAAAATAATTCGGCATTATTATTGTTACGCTTAGGCTTTGTTTTTTTAGTAACCATAATTAAAGCATCGCTGCATACTTATTTTTGTGATACACTGTAAATAAAAACATTTAATAAATTACTTATTATTGAGTCTATTAGAAAAAATATATTCTATGTTGATATATTTATTTCTTCACCCACCAAAATATTTTGTCGGCATACTAAAATCACAAAATAACGATAAAAAAGCCATGAGTTTTTCAACTTGAGGAAGTCTAACGATTTCTAGGAGCCATAAATTTCAACTCAAGAATTTGAAAAGGCACTACCAGATAAAGAATTGGTTTCTATCGAACTGCATAATTTTGTTTTTGCATTTCTAAAAAAAAAAATTTCTAAATGTCCGCATTTTGGGGTCAGATATTCTTAGATTTCAGCAATTGCTTACACTCGACAATACGCGGAGATGTGTGTCCACTTCAAAGGAGTGTTTGGCAATGTTTAACCGCAATCCGAAAGAGTTTCTGCGCCGTTTCATTACCGTAGACGAAACATGAATACATAACAACACATCAGAGACCAAGGGAACAGTCAAAGCAGTAGACTTCTTCAGGTGAACGTGCTGCAACGAAGCCATGGTGGGTCTGTCAGTCAACAAGGTCATGGCGACTGTTTTTTGGGATGCATGAGGAGTCATTCACATCGATTACCTTGTTAAGGGTAAAATTTTTTTAAAAAAACTTAAATATCTTCACAGCTGTTGGACAGATTTGACACTGATTTGAAGCAAAATTTACCGCATTTGGCAAAGAAAAAAGTGCTCTTTCACCATGGCAACGCACTGGCGCACACGTCCGTAGTCGCCATGACAAAAATCCATAAATTTGACAACGAACTGCTACCCTATCCACCCTATTCTCCAGATATATCCCCCTGCGATTATTTGCTATTTTTATACCTGAAAAAATGGCTCGTCGAAAAAAGATTTTGGTTGAATTAAGAGTCAGCACTGAAACAAACGCCAATTTAAAGGAACTTGATAAAACGTATTATTTAAAAGGATAAAAATTTTGATTTAAAAGGAGACTATAATGAGAAATTAATCGTTCTTTAGCCGAAAATAAATACCTCTTATTAAAAAAGTCATAAAGAATATGAGGAAGCGATTGAGGAGGCTTTTAATAATCGAACTCCTGATAATAAAATTCCGGCAATCATTAAGTCCTTATTGAGCAGTGGACCAACAAATATTAGAAAGCAATTAGCGACATATAAGGTTTGAAATATGAGTCTTAAAAGAGTCTTTAATAGTAGTCTTAAAAGAGTCTTTAATAGTAGTCTTAAAAGAGTCTTTAATAGTAGTCTAAAAAGAGTATTAAATATGAGTCCTAAAAGATTCATTTATGTGAGTCAGAAATCTGTATGTATTGTGAGTGTTTAATGAGGGTTTTTAAGGGTCATAAAATAGTCTTTAATATGAGTCTTTAAAGAGTATTTAATTAGAGTCATAAATAAGTCTTTTTTTTTTGCGTCATAAAATAATACCTAAAAGGAGTCATATCGGGGTGCCCCCAACCTAGAAAAAAAGACTCAAAAAAGACTCTTTTAATAATAACGATAAAGCCTCATAAATAAGAGTCTAAAAAGTGTCATAAAAGAGTCTTAATGTTTGCTGGGAATAAACTGAAAACACTAACAAAACAAATAGAAATACTCGTTAACAAATATACGAGTTCAACAGTTCATTTTCAAATGGAGCCAAGAACAACTCGTTTATTTTAAAAGTGCTGAAGGAACGTTAATGAGTTTAAAAATTGCCTAAGTGAAATATATCTGTGCAATAACTCCGTTATTTACTACACAATTTGGCTACAGTATTTTTGCAACCGTCTTTTTGTACAAATCAAAATAATAAATTTGTTTCTTGTTATATTAAAATTGCAATGCACTTGTTACACATAGAAAGAAGTGGACTTGCCATCTTTGAATTAAAGTCCCTGATTAACTCCAATTCAGGCAATCAGTTTTCTATTCGATAATAACACAAGTTTACAAATTCCGGTCAACTTTTGGAGCTGATTCGATGAGAACAAATCTTAACGTTATTTGAGGCGCTGAATTCGAATCCGGTTTTTGTTTTTCAAGATTGGTTCTAGTTTTCGAGTTCTTGCATGTTGGCTGCACTGCACTGTAATAACGACAATCAGCTGTTGGCATTGCTAAAAACGTCATTTCAATTGTAATCTTTAAGTTATTTTTTGTTTCAAAACCTGTGAAAATGGAAAGAAAGAAGTCCAAAGTTGATTCTAAGTGTTTTTGTTATGTTTGCGGATGTTATATTATCGGGAAAAGTGGAAAAAATATATCAAAAGCGCTGAGAGATGCATATTCGTATTATTTTGGTTTCTCTGTGAAAAACACTCATAAGCCGTGGGTACCGAAATTATTTTGTAAAGCGTGTAGCACAAAACTGTACAAGTGGTCACTTGGTCAAGAAGTGTACTTTTCATTTTCAATGCCAATGTTATGGAGAGAGCCAAAAAATTATGTAGATGATTGTTATTTTTGCTTGATGAATGTGCTCGGTCTTAATGCAAAAAAACTATCAAAGTATAAATATGCTGACGTGTCATCAGTGTCCAAGCCAGTTCTGCGTACGAATAATGACCCTTTGCCAATTTGCCCAGGTGTGAGTGCAAATTCCAGGGGAAGTTTCAGTTCGTCACCGACGAACTGTTCTTCACCGACCGAAGATTTTAACATGGAAGAAACACATAAAATATCGCAAAGTATGCTGAATGACTTGATTCGTGATTTGGATTTATCGAAACAAAAAGCAGAATTGCTCGCATCACGGTTGCAGGAGTGGAACTGTCTTCACACTGAAACAAAAGTCACTGTTTACAGAACCAGAAATCAGGCGCTTTTACCGTTTTTCAAAAAAGAAGATAACATATGTTTCTGCGATGACATCAACGGTTTATTTCAAGCGATGAATACACCATACGATGTAAATGAATGGCGTTTGTTTATAGATGGTTCAAAATACAGCCTGAAGGCTGGTCTGATACACAATGGAAATTTGAAACCATCTATTGTGATTGCTCATGCAGTACAAACGAAGGAATCCTACGATATAATGTGTAAACTTTTGACCAAGATCAAATACAATGAGCATCAATGGAAAATTTGTGGCGATTTAAAGGTTTGAAAATAAATGCATATTTAATGTTAAAGAATAAATTATTTGCATACTATTCCAACAGGTCGTTGGCCTCTTAATGGGGATGCAATCTGGTTTTACGAAATTTTGTTGCTTTTTGTGTCTGTGGGATAGCCGTGCAACTGATCAACATTATGTGAAATATGATTGGCCACGTCGAACTAGTTATGAACCAGGAAAACAAAACGTCTCTTTTACATCACTTGTGAATCCACAGAACATTTTCCTGCCACCTCTCCACATAAAACTTGGCCTTATCAAAAACCTTGTCAAAGCACTCAATCCTGAAGGACCGGCTTTTAATTACTTAACCAAGGTGTTTCCCAAATTGTCATACGCTAAAATCAAAGAGGGAATATTTGTTGGACCTGATATTCGAAAATTAATGGCCGACGGCAATTTTATAGCAGTTTTAACGCCTAATGTAGCAGCAGCATGGGCATCATTTCAAGATGTTGTTCACAACTTTCTTGGTAACCGCAAGTCCCCGGATTTCAAGGAAATAATCGACAGTTTGTTGCAAAATTATCGCAAGATTGGAGCTCGAATGTCTCTCAAAATGCATTTCCTCCATTCCCATCTCGACTTTTTCCCTGAAAACTTAGGTGATACGAGCGACGAGCAAGGAGAGCGACTACACCAAGATTTGGCGAAAATAGAAAGACGCTATCAAGGATTTTGGGACGAGGGCATGATGAGCGACTACTGTTGGACTATACTGCGTGAAACAGATCCCAAGCAATACAAACGAATCAGTTCGAAGACTCTTCATTTCTAAATAATCACTTTTTATTGAATAAAAAAAAAAATTTTAATCTCTCGTTTTGTTATCTTACACGAAATGGTGTGTATCCGCATGCAACAGTTATTTAGACATGGACTCATACGATTCTTTAACGTTAACTGCTTTTCATAACCTTTGTGCAACAAAACAGCTTTCAAGCTTAACCTGCTGCTGTCGATATATAACCGCCAATCATTTGGAAGCTAAAAGTGGGTTAATTCACTAAATCTTCTGTAGCTTTGTCATTTTTGCACCAATCTGGGTCTTGTTCGGCGCAAAATGTTCGTATTGAAATAAACTAATGTCCTATGTAATAAAACAGCAAAATTTTCAATTGTTTTGTGTAAAACAAATTAGTTGAAAAGAGCAAAATTTCAAAATATCATCAAATTTTTCATGAATTTTGAAATTGTGTCCACTGTAACACTGTCATTTCTTGACTAATCTTCACAAACGGCCCATGGTTATTTTAGCAATTTTATTATCTTTCAATAAAAAATAATAATCACATCAACCGACAAATATTTTTGAAGATATTTGCATTTAAGTGACATCATCTTTTTAAAAACGCAAATAACGGTAATTATGCAATATCTCGAAAACTAGAACCAATCTGGAAAAACGGAACCCAGATTCAAATTCTGCGCCTCAAATAGCTTTGGGAATAACTTGTAGTTGCTCAGCTCCAAAACCGTGTATACTTGTGTAATTGAAGGTTCTTGGCGTTATCTACATAAGCATTGGATATATCTACACTGTAAGATATGTTTATCTTAAAAGAGAAATATTTTTGTTAACTTATTTGTGTTTGTTTTTGGTTATCAACAAAAATTGCTTTTAAATAATAAAATCCTACACTGAGGGAAATATGTGTTCAAATTAAATGAAATTGTGTTCATATTAAACAAATTTGTTTTTGAAATAGAGCTTGAAACAATTTCATTTAAGCTAAACACAAATGTTTTTAAAGTTTAATTTAAAACAAAAGCTTTTGTTTTCAAAACAATGTTCTTAAATATAATTTCATTGAAAAACTTTAAGTTTAAACACATTTATTTAAACGAAAAATTTAATGCAAAAACTTTAATATTTAAAACAAATATTTTAAAATATAATTTAAAAATACTGTTATTAAATTTAAAACAAATAAATTAGACCGCCATTTTCTCGATGCCATTTTTTAAAATTTTTCTATTTTTCGAAGTCAGATTCGTGGTCAGCGACCCCTGGGACCCCCCGAATAAGAAATTTTTGACATCATTTGATGAAGGTTGCGTTTCATTGCTGCTTAAAATATTTTCAATATCAAAATAATTAATTAGTTCGTATCTTATGTTCAATATTTGTAAGACTAATTCAAAAACATTTTCAAACATTCAAATGTAAAATCGGGGTCTCAGGTATCTGGCAATAATTTTCAATGATTCTACAGTAAATACTTTTTAATTCAATCTCTGATAGCGACGTATTTTTTGTTATTGGAAGGAAATAATAAGAAAAAATTATATAAAAAACAGAAATGAGCTTATAGTTGAAAATTAAACACGCTTGTTTTAAATTTGTTTTGTAGAAAAGCAAATAAGTTAAATTTCTATTTTAAAATTTATTGTTTAATTTTAAAGAATGTTTGTTCTTCTCAGTGTACACCATACAAATTATTTCTCAAGTGTACGCATACATTTCAAAAAACAAGAAATAAGCATAAGACCTATATTTAATTAATGCACAAATGTTGCGCAGTAATAAAAATGATGATAACATTATTTGAAAAAAAAAAAATAACAACGTGTTAAGGGAGGGGTCTGGGTTTCAGCGTAAAAAAAAACACTTTTTTTGTGATTTTTTATCTCAAATATCGATTGAGCAATTTTATTCAAACCTTCTATACATTATTGAGCATAGTTTTGACTATGTTCTGTAAATTTTTCATGCAAAAATATTAAATCATTAGCCCGTGACAGAGCTTCCCCCAGGACGTCTTGAAAAAAAAACAATTTGCGGTGTTCACTGTAACTCGGCCGGAAATTATCTGAAAATGAAAAACCATAAAAATTTAGTTAAATTATAAACAAATCTTCCCCCCAACGTTCTCTGATTATTTTTTTTTTAATTTAAAAATTTTTGGCGGCCATCTAAAGTGTGAACCGTTATTTTCGACTAAAATTTCCGCCATTTTGTGGGTGGGAAACACCCTTAATGTTAAAAAAAAAATTTTTACTAAACGTAGGGGGGAGGTATTTTATATGAAGAAAATGTGTACAAAGTTTGAAATGAATCGGTCGAGTAGTTTTCAAATGGCAGTGAACACGGACTTTGAAAAAGTAGTTTTGAGAAAAACGCGTTTAAAGTTTATTCTGTTAGAGTTAGAGCGTTAAAGGCCCCGAGACTAATTAAACAATAACTTCAAGAATATTGCTTAGATCGGATTAAAATTTTGAGGACATATTCTTGAAATGTTAAACAATAAGATAAAACAAAAAAAAAAAAATCGATTTTTCGAAAGTGAAAACCCAGACCCCGCCCTTAAAGTGCCCATTAATAATAAATTAAAGTACATTAATTTAACGCAATAATAATATTTAATATATTTTTAATAAAATTTTAATATTTTCACACTTACATGTTAAGCTTTTTAACAATCTAGAGGCATGAGGGAATTGTGCTCCAGTAATGCAAAATATTGATGAGTTGCTATTTAATAAGATGTTTTCTTTTTGTGTAAAAATTATATCTGCTTTGAATTTGTTTACATTATTTACTGTTGTAATTTTCATTGTCTCTAATTGTTTTCGAGTGTACTTAAGTACGTTTTACAGTGTCCATGATCGCTAAAGCAACCATTTGCAAAACAATTAAAATTTCACTCAAATTCAGTGAAAAAATATATAAATTTTAAGCTAAATAAAATATCTATTGAGGGTGGGCAAATATCAAATTGAGAAACTAGTTGTTTTGCAACAAACGATTGACAATATAGTTAAAAGATTAAAGTACAGATAAAAATTCTAAAATAAAAAATTTTTAGTAAAGTTTTATATTTTAATTCCATTAATAAACAATGGCGATGAAGATTATATCAATGTTCAGTAAACATTGTTCAGTTTCATTTCTAAAAGTTTGAAACATTAATCCAAGCTGAATGACATCATATCTAAAATAATTTTCTTCCAGTCCATGTCAAAAGCAAATGGATGCTGAACAATGCGCATTCAGAATTAAAGAGACCGGACAAAACCACGCAAATCAGCATTAGTTATTACGTTCTGTATAAATCAGTCTTTCTCCCGAAATTTTGCGTGTATCATAAATTATGTGGCCTAGATTTTTTTTTATTTTTATTCTCGCACGCAGTGAAAGTAATGTTCGTGACACCAGCAAAAATACTCCGCCCACCTGCAGTTTTATAAATACGCATCTATATCAGGCAAAAAAATACACCTTAGCTTTATGGAATATTCATAGAAATCGGTAGCATGCATTAATGTTTAAAAAAGCTCTTCAACAAAGCCCATGTTTAAGGGATTTTTTTTCTTAAATAGCTTGGCAATTTGGCAATAGCAAATTCACTTGTCCAGCTGAGTGAATGATTTTATTATTTGCATTTTATTCGAATACAAAGTGGTTTCAGTGAATGTAATATTCAATAATTTAAGCAGAATTTTTGTGTTTTATTACAAGGCTAAATAGTTGCATTGCTGCTGTTTCCTTTGAATACTTCTGAACAAACTAGGGGAAAAATACAAAAGCTTTTAACTTTAATACAAAAATATTTTATAGTTATTTAAAGCAATTCATTACGTTCATATTTTTTGCAGACGCCCCAAATATTTGCTTTTAGCAATTTATTTATTTACTGAGGAGAAGAATTTGCTAGAGCTTTTTGTGTGCATTGTTTAGAAAAAAATTGTATTGAATTAAATTAGAATAAAATTGTTTGAGTATTATAATGATTTTTACTAATAATCAAAAAAATTAAAAATATTTTGCTATGAATTCCCAATTTTATTAATGCTCGCTTTTAAAGTTGTTCTCAGTAGCATTTGGGAAGGTATTTTTGGATAAAAAAACGTATATGAGAAAAGGAAAAAATCCTTTTGGAATGAGCATACAAGACAAAAGTACGGGAACGCCTTCTACACAGAGAAGAAAATATATTTTTTACAAGATATGTGTTTTTATTTTATGCGATTTTTTTTAAAAACAGTTCTAGAACGGGGTACTTGAAACCAAAACATCGATATACCATATATTAAGATCGAACCGTAAATGCCGAAGATATGACGAAAAATTTCAATGTGCGACGAAGCTATGACAAACAATTCTAAAAGGCCTTAAAAGGCAAAAAAAAAATATTAAAAATATTTTTTTAAATTATAATAATACCGAAAAAAAAATGTTTAAAGATTTTTGCGAGCTTTACTTTTCTGACATTAAGTTCTTTAGATGTGATGTCATATGCAAATGCACCTTAGGATGGTAAAAATTGAGATTTGGTGGGTAAGTACTAGAACAGCGTAATTTAAGTCAATGACATTTGGGGCAAAAAATTTATCTCCTTGGGACAAAAATATTAATATATCATACATTAAGATCGAACTGTAAGTGCCGAAGATATAACAAAATATTTTAATGCGCGATCGAACGTAGGGGTTCGTCCATTTACAAATTTAACATTCCATTAACTCAATATTTATCAAAAATCTGTCAAAATTTCTCATGGAGCACATGAATCCTCGGACGACGATATGATGCATAAATTGGCAAAATCGTAAGTATTTTTTGCCAATTCTTTCCCTCTACTTACAAAATTCATTTAAAGAAGATTCTTTTCTGCAAAAATATTCTTTATATATATAATAATAATAATAATAATAATAATAATAATAATAATAATAATAATAATAATAATAATAATAATAATAATAATAATAATAATAATAATAATAATAATAATAATAATAATAATAATAATAATAATAATAATAATAATAATAATAATAATAATAATAATAATAATAATAATAATAATAATATAGTTATTACGAATGCATGAAACTGTACGTCAATATAGAAATATTGACACTCAATGGCACAATATTAACATTATTCGCGGTGTGGCGCTAGGAATGTCACTAAGTGTTTACTTTACATAGTGTAAGGACCTAAATTCTTGGCCGAGGATTCGCTGGCCAGATCCAGGGTCCGCAAAAATTACTTTCTATTTCGAACGCAAAATCAAAAAGACCAGTCTCCATATTCAGTGATTTTTATTAACAATTCGTGAAAATACTTAATTGCTAAGCCTACGGCTATGCATGTTTACTATGGTTCAAACTCGCTCAAGACGATTATCGCAAAAAATTTTTTCGCTTAAAAATGTACTGCTTGTTAACTAGCGGTGCTTCTTGAAAACCTCTGTTATTCGGGTCCGACACCCTTTTGCCCTCCATGGGGTCTGGCTATTTATTAAATATTTTAGGTAAGCGTAATGGGATCGCTATCGGTAATGTGACTGAACTTCTGTTTATGCTTCGTGGTCGTCCAGGTCAATGTGAATCTAGCAAACTTTTGTAGAGTCAGGTAAGGTTATCCACTCTTTAGAATGAATTTGACCCGTACTGCGTTCGGACTCAACTATAGCCGAACCAGGTGAGGTTACCCCCTTTTAAGCCTGCACAAGACCGGACCGCGTTTGTACTGTATGGACCAGGACATTCAGACTCATTTACAGTCAAGCCAGGTGAGGTTACCCTCTCTTAAGCCAAGACACGAACGAACCGAGTTATACTTGGTGGACCGGGACACTTTTTGAATGTAAATATTGTCAAATTCACTCCTGTTGGTCGAGTCAGGTGAGGTTGACTATTCTTTAGTCTGAATGCGACCCGGACCGCGTTCGGACTCAATTACAGCCAAGCCAGATGAGGTTATCCCCTCTTTAGTCTGGACACGACCGGACCGCGTTACACTTTTATTGACCGGGCAATATCGCGTTCTATGCACCTACGTTGTAAGGTATGGTTTCTACAGGAGGTATTTGTCACTTTTAAGAAAAAAACCAGTTATGGACATTTCTAAACTGGCATTACGAGGATTTATACGAATAAATATTTAAAAAATAGAATGTTTAAGTCTAATTTTTAACAAGTTTTTTTTTTATATGTGCGTAGTAATTAACCGTAGTCCTACGTTGGTGTAGAAAACTACATTAATTTAAGTTTTTTCTAAATGACCTTGTTATTTATTATGTTGAATTTATATGATTTAAATACAAATTCTAAATGTTTGATAGTTTTAATCATACTTGATTTTAAATACAAATTCTAGCTGTTTGATAGTTTAAAATCGTTTATTGAGCTTAATTTTTTTAATTTTTTTAATTTTTATATATACCTAAAACCGTTTTGTTTTGGAATAAAAGCAAGCTTACATGATTTTTATTTTATTTTTATTTTATTTTTATTTATTTTACGATTTTAGACCGAAATCATGTTCCTTGTAGTATCTCAATTATAAATTTTTTCAAAATATTTAAAAACTTTAATTCCTCATCTACACCTTAAAGAGGAATTTAAAAGTTTTTCTCAACGTAGGACTAGGGTTAAGTAGCATTATATTAAGTAAAAACAATGAAAGCATTTTACCATAAGGATCTAAAGATATAAGCAAAAACATGTGATAGCGTTACGTTACAAGAAACGGAAGTGATTTCTGACTTGGATTAAAAAATTTGAAAAACTCTCTGAATTGGGCAAGCCTTTTTGTAAAAAAATTTTATTAGAAGATTTTAAAATAACATAAGTTTATTTTCCAAGTGATCAAATTTTAAAATCTTTTCTGGTTTTTTTTTATTAGGATTTTTGATCTGGCGTTACGTCACTAAAATTTTCATTGGAATTTAATTGGGTGTTTAAGTAATTAGGTAGTTAAATTATTATGTAATTTAGTAATTAAAAACAAATTTAATATACTGTCCTTTCCTTGCTTCAACCATTTTTTCATTATCTCTAGCCTTCCAATTTTATTAAAACAAAAAAGCTTACGAAACATTTACGAAACATTTACGAAAAAAAAACTACACTTGTGAAGAAACAGTGCAGACGATTTAATCATGATGGTTAATGAATTTATGTAGAAATTGCTGAAACTAATAAAATTAAAATATTTCTCTTAAATGATATAGTGAAATTATTGGTTTTTAATAAGTTTTAATTTTTCGGTCACGGTAGACTTTTTCAGGAAATGCCCATATTTGCGGTGTCACTTGATAACTAGCTCGTCCTGTTGGGTTCCAGCCACATCGTAAATCTTATTTCACTACTTTGGGAATCGGACCTTAGCTTTCCCTACACTAAATTATGGCTTGTTATTTGAATGCACTCTTAAATTTATTTGGTATATATATTTAAAAATTATTTGGTATATATGCGCCCGAAAGGAATTTTAGGCGCAGACAGTTTTTTCAAATTCCATATCGCAGGACAAATTATGGTAGACAGGACCCTGTTTATAATAAGAGTTCTTCTTTTAATGCAATTTGTAGCAATATTGATATAACCCAAACTAGGATCTCTTTTAAAAATTGTATTATGTTAAGCTAATAATATATTGTTGAATTCTTGTTTAATTTTAAGATAATTTTTAGTAACTGTAGAGCAAACTTGTTTATAGTTGAATAATTCATAAATAAATAAATAAATATTAAATGATTAATACATTTTAGTATAATAGAAAGTGATCCAATACGAAGTGTTTGGACAGCTGTTATGTGTCAAATAGCTTGTCCATATGACGTTTGTGTTCAGTATTTAAAACTACTCAATCATAAATAGACTTAGTCCTGAACAACGTTTATTAATTGTGCAAACTTACTACAAATTCAGTCATCAGTTAGAGAATGTTATAGAGTTTTTCAACATCATTTTGGTCGTTATGAGCGTCTGGACATTCATCATTCAACCAGAGTGCATAGAGCCCGTAATTTTGAGAATATTGCTGCAGTAGCAGAGCGTGTTCGTGAAAATAGAGAACAATTGATTCGTCGCCGATCTCAGGCTTTGGGCATCTCTAATGGATTGTATCTACAGAATGGACCATTTAGGAGCTAGTTTTGGTCGAAGATTTGCATTAATACATTGACTTTTATGTACTTCATTTAGAAAACAAAGTAGGAAGCTCTCATTGGATCACCCTTTATGAAAAACAAGAAAATGATACTTTATTCGTTGGCCTTAGTGGCGTTCGGTCGCTGCTGTGGTCGACGTTCAGTCGTTGCTTCTGTTGGTAATGGGTCGCTGCTGGTTTGTACGGGTAGTACTACATCTGCCGCCAACGAAACTTTTAAGACGACACGTCTGGTCACTACACGCACTTGAAACAAAACGTCAGAATTTTCCCAAGTGTCGTCTTTTATAGTCGTCCTCTGCTAGCGTGTATTCTTTTGTTCTTCCTCGCGTTGTGTTCGTTTGATTCGTCAGAAATCTCGTACGATTCCTCTGTTGCTGGCTAGCTGATTTTTTTCGTCAAATTGTCTGGGCCGTTATGCCATAAACCATAAAACCCATATAAAGAGAAGAAAAAAATATATGAATAAAGAGACAGGATTAGTACAGAAAGGAAAAGAAAGACCAACTTCATGAAAAGTAAAGTCTCATGCAAACTTTCATGAGTAGGTCGCCACTAAGGATTATCTTAGATTATTTCGTTCTAATTCAGTAACCGAAACTAAATGCGTGCTACCATTAAATTATATATATCAAATTATTATGATTTATTTATCTAAAAATACTTAAACTTAGGATTTTTTTACTAACGTTATTTACTGTCTAAGTTCTTAAATTTATTTAATATTTATTGAATTTCTTTTCCTTATATAAATATTCATTTTTATTATTTATTTTTATTTATTTATATATTTGCGCTTAATATTTTAATGTAGTAGTAACCTTCTAAACTATGTTACGTTAGTCTCTTAATTTTTTTTTTTTCAAGTCAATTTGTTTTTAAATATATTCCATTTTTTTATTAAATCTTAAATATTACACATACTTATTAATCTTAAATATTCTTGTAACATATTCATTTGTAACATATATATTTATAATATGTTATGTTACATAACATATTGTAACATATTCATGTTCGCATATTCATTTGGCGAACTATTGTAAGAATATTAAGTATAGTTAATTAATTTCATTACATTTTATGAAATATGCATAATTCATAAGTTTCAATGTTTGAAAATAAACTCTACTTGACAGATTCCCTTCAACCTGGGCGGTGCACAGAGCGCTTTTCTTAATTTTAAGATGACATTTGGGGGTTTTTTTTTTTTGTTAAATTTTATAAAAAATTATTTTTATTCGTCTACTTTAAAACATGTATTATGAATGTGGTATTAAAAATTTGATGTTAAATATTGCATGGTTTTTTATTTTTTTTAAATTGTCAAAGTTGAAACTTTTTTAACAAAAAGAAAGCTCAATAAAACCCAAAAAACAAATTCAAGTTTAAACAATAACAACTTTGAGCACAAAGTATATTTCAAGGATTTGTTTTTTGGACTTTTTTATGTTTTAATCGCCAATGAAATTTAATAAAATTAAAGAATTTAAATACAATAAAATATGTAAATAAATAAAAATAGAAAAATCGTGGAAATATGACTGCAAATTTTTCAAGGAATAAAACTTTAAGTAAAATTTAGCAAAACGTATCTATCTTATTAAGCATTATTAAAGTCGAAGGCTTTAACTAGTGTCCGACCGAATTTCGGTATCGGTTACGGCCAGTTTCGGCCCTTTTTGTCAGTTACTTTTGGTAAAAACTACGTGCATCAGTCATTTAATTCAAATATAAAAATATTTACAACGCACTGTACAAAACAAAAATTATTAATTCTTCTAGAATTTGATTTCTCGTGTTAACGCAAAACATTTTGGTTTATTTTATGCGTTTGATACTTTCATTTTCGATTCTATGATCTCTTTTGCAATTAATATTAAAGTTTTATAGGTGCTGAAGCCAAAAAATGAAAAGTATACTTCAAAACGAGTTCTGTGTGTGTGGAATAAAGGAAAAGAATACGAAATATTTCAATTTTTAATACTAAACCTTTAAAAAAACACAAAAATACTTTGTTTTGTAGTTCTATAAAAATGTAAATTGTAGATGCATACTATTTTGAGTGTGTACTGAAAATATAAAGTATGCAATGCTTTTGTAATAAAAAATTAAATAAAAAATTATCTCATTTAATATTATAGTAAACTTCAATTAATTTTTAACTTTAATATTCAAATAATAATTTTTTATATTAAATTTTTTTCTTATGTGTACGAAAGTACTTTTGTTTCCTTTCAATAAAATAAAAATTATTTGTAAGAACTTAAATTTTCATATTAACAACCAGTTTCGGTTTCGGTTTCGGCCGAATATTATAAAATGGCCGAATATTCGGTTTCGATTTCGGCAAAAATTCTGGTTTCGGTCGGACACTAGCTATATCTATTATAAAAAATCGCACTTCTGCCTTCAGTTTCTGTTAAAACCTGCTGCATTCAGCTGCTATGAAGAAAAACCACTTAATTTGAAAAAAGTCTTAAAAATCAAATTTTGTCCTAAAATGCACTGATTTCCAAGACAATTTTTAGGTACTCTTAAGTTTAAAGAAAAAAAAATAGAATTCACAATTTAAAACAAGTTGTGACCCTATTTTGCATTAGCAACCATAAAATTTTTTTTTTAAATTTCGGTAATTTGGTAATATTTTTTTATAGGATATATATCTGAATGTTATGCGATTTGAAATATTTTTAGCATGACGTTTAAATGAAGTTAAATAAACTAATTTTACTCTTTAAAAACATAAACAAGCAATTTTATGAGGGCTTTTTTAATTAAAAATAATATGGTTTGCATGGGAGATAGGCGATGTAGTTGACCTAGAATTCTTATTCGTTGAACTGTTACTTAATTAACTAAAGTAAATTTTTAAGTAAAAGTTACTAAAACTCATTTGTACAAAATTTCATGGTCGTAGCTTTTAAAGTTTCTGAGATAATGCAAATATCATCCTAAAATCGAAAAAAGGGCCCTGTGCGGCATAGAGGTTTTCGCCTCCATGTGGCCTTAATTATTCATGCTGTCAGCCCATCATACGCCTTGCCGAGGAATGTCTTTATGGCACGTGCTGATTTTGTTTTGGTAGGTGTCCCTACTGGGACAGATATCTGACTTTTTGTTGTTAAGCGACCCAGTCGTGAACTATATATAATAAAGACCAAGATAAGTAATGTAGGAGTAAAATTAATTAGAATTTTGTTTCTTACAATAGCAATTAATATTATCATTTTGTAATCGTACATGGCCAGGATGGCTTGTTTTTGAACAATTAAACAATAAAAAATATATTATTCTGAACAATATCTGATATATTATATCTTGGAATACATTTGTTATTTGTTTGACGAAATCTGTTGAGAACTCTTTAAGGCAGCTGCCTTAATCAAGGAAACAAAAAATAATGATTTAACACTTATTAACAACTTCTCTATTTCGGCAAAAGCAGATATTTTTCTACTGAAGTGAAAAAAACGCTCACATCTTATTTATGACGCTTTGGCTGTGTTGGAATTTTTTTGCCATGTTGTGGGGAATATTTTATTTCCTAACTGTCCATGATGGCATAGACATTGCTTGTTCTCAAATGTCTATTCAGAGATTTATGAATTAAATCTTCACTCATAAACTTATAACGATATCAAATTTTGCTTTGAGCTGCCAAACTACATTACCGAAAACCTTTTATACAATGCCAATAAATGTTATTGCCTTCGCCATTAGTAAGCGAACTCATCTGTAAGGACGATATTGAAATCTAAATTGCTTTGAAATTACAATAAAGCATTTTTAGCTGAAGGCTCTTTAAGCCATTCATAAAATATTTCAATGCATAAATTTAACCTTTTTGCCATCAACAACCGAGCGAAATAGCTGTCAGTTTTATTTAAATGTGCCACAAATATTCTAATTAGTGCCAGTTGACTGCCAGAAACATTGTCTTGGGTGTTGTTAAATCCTAAGTCGTTATAACTTAAACTGTCAGCTTCATAAATCATGTATTTTTTTTTTGTAAACACACTTCTCATGGGATAGATGTGAAAGCATTGGCTGAATTCATATGTCATGTGTTAATTTTTTTTTTATTGTGGAATATTATTTCTATGAACTACTTATTAATATATCTGTACTTTTTCTTTTTTTTTACCAGTCAAGTGATTGATAATATAAAAACAAATTAATTAATAAAAATTCCAACAGATTGCTTTAAGGTACTTTTACAGTGTGTAAAAAAATAAAAATCAATTTTTGTTTTTCGTTAGAATATGGTTCTGTAAAGTCTTAAGAATATGTTTACAAAAAAATATCAAATAAAAAAAATGTTTAAGCATATATTATATTCGTATGGTCGCGTGATGTTCAAGAACCTTTAAATCTTTAATCGCGTTTTTCTCGAAACAAGGTTTTTCAAGTTTTAAGTAAAAAATGTGTTTTTATTATAGCTACACACTGTTACAGTACCTTAATACTTTTTAAAAATTTCACACAAATTCTGCTTCAAAAAAACAACAACAACACGTTCAGAAAAATTTTATTTATATCTCTTAAATATTTTTTCGCAGCATTTGCGGCCGTATCTCGCCGATAACTCTTCGAATGTTGATTTCTAGGTGTTCAATTGTTTGCGGTTTATCAACGTAGACAAGTGACTTTACATAACCCCAAAGAAAATAATCCATTGGGGTTAAATCACAAGATCTTGGGGGCCAATTAATTGGGCCATTTCGTGAAATTATTTTGTTGTCAAAAGTTTCCTTGAGTAAATCAATTGAAGCGCCTGCTGTGTGGCATGTGGCTCCGTCCTGTTGAAACCACATATCAGCAAGATTAATGCCAGCTTATTGAGGTACGAAAAAACTTCGAATCATGTTCCTATACCGTTCACCATTGACAGTAACATTCTGACCATCATCGTTTTTAAGACATATAAGCCAATGACTCCGCCAGCCCATAAAGCGCACCAAACAGTAATTTTCTGTGGATGTAGTGGTGTTTCGACAAAAGCTTGTGTATTCTCCCCACTCCAAATACGACAATTCTGTTTGTTTACGTACCCATTCAACCAAAAATGGGCTTCATCGAAAAATCAGCCCATTCGCCGAGTTGGCGGCGCATACGATGGTCGTTTGGCTTTAATTCCTGCCCAAGTTGAAACTTGAAAGGTTTTAAGCCAAGATCTTTTCGTAAAATCTTCCATAAAGTGGAAGAACACAACCCCAGTTGCTGAGAACGGCGACGAATTGATTAGGATTGATTAGGATCATCTTCAATGCTTTCCTGTACAGCGGCTACAGATTCTTCAGTGCGCACTGTTCGGCATCTTACGGGATGCACATTATCAGTAACAGTAAATGTGGTCCGAAAACGATCTATTGTTCTTCGAATTAACAGCTCTGAAGGACGATTATGTACGCCATAAAATGGACGAAGTGCACGATAAGTTTGACGAACAGAACCATTATTTTGATTAAAAATTTCCACAATTTGCACGCGTTGCTCTGATGTAAGTCGATCCGTAATAAAATGTCAAAGTAAACTAAACAAAAAACAACTATCAACTGTTAAATGGAAGATCAATTTAAGCAGAAATGTCTACTCAAAGTTGTATCACTCTATAAAAAACACCCTTTATATAAATATATTTTTTTTTTCTTAAATGACTTATTTTTCTCATTTTATAACACGTTCTAACAAACCTTTCCCTTTTTTAAAGAAAATTTAAATAAAATTCTTAAAAAACAAATTGTAGGGGAATGTCGTTAGAGTTGGGACACTTTTGATTTTCCTCTGTATCTTTTTTATATACTTGAATATTTGAATGATTTTTTTATTCGGAAGTTATATACAAACCCTTATTTATAACATAGTATATTTATGGCAACATGACTTCGGAAAAAAAAATTATCGACGAAACAAACAAAAAAATAAAAAGTAGTTAGAGTTGGGCCATTGCAGTCAAAGTTGGACCAGCACTAAAAATATATGAAATATGTACTGAAACATTTTTCTATGCAGTGATTTGCAACATGTTATTGTTTTTCATACATTTTTACATATTTTCAAAGAAAAATTAGAAGAACTCATTCAATCTGACACGCCGTTTTGACATACAAAATAACTTTTCGTGATTTTCGCGCACTTCAAGTGCACTTCTCTTTCGCAATCGATGCAAGCGATCGAATTATTGTTTGTCAGTTTTAAGGGCATTGGTCCGGGCAAGGTTGCTAGTATTGTGGGAAAAATTCCATTCGTGGTAATTTTAAATTGATCTTGGGAATTTTTTTTTTGGGAATTTCCATGGTATTTTTTTATTTCAGCGTGGTATTTTTTATTGGCGTGGGAATTCAGCCTGTTATTTTATAATTGCATGGGAATTTGGGAATTTTTTCTTAAATTTTTTTTTTACTTTTATGAAGCAAAATCTTAATCATAGTATTCGATGATCGAAGTATATGTATAGAAGAGTATAGCTATAAGTTTACGCTGTAAATTTCTTCGAACTAACCCTTAATAAAAACGATTAAATTGCATATTTGTTTTAAGAACAAGTTGAGATCACAAAATTTCTGAACAAAATTCTGACCTTTAAATTCTGACCTTTTCTGAAAATTCTACATTTCTGCATGCAAGCGTTAAGCTTACAAAAATTATTTTAAAATTCCAAAAAAAGTTAAAAAATATTTTGATCGTTTTTGCGTGGTAGTTTTTAATACGTATGGGATTTTTTGTGGGATTTTTAAATGAAAATGGGATTTTTGGTGGTATTTTTAAAACGCGTGGTATTTTTGTGGTAATTTTTAATGATCGTTTTTGGTATTTTTTAATTGCTGTGGGAATTTTTTATTTACCTTTAGCATGGGAATTTTGGTGGGAATTTTTTTATTTACCTTTAGCATGGGAATTTTGGTGGTATTTAATTTATGTTACTTTGGGAAAAAGGTAATTTTTGTGGGAATTGTTCCGAATTTTGGCTGGCAGCCTTGGGTCCGGGACAAATTATGCAGAAATTGACGATGCATCCGAGGTATTTTTCTTCTGTGCATTTTTCGGTGGGCGGCATCGTTTCGCCGGTGGTTTCGCGTCCGCTTTTTTCGATATTTTACGCTTTTGCGGCGTCTTCGAAGCGTCGCGTTTTGTTTTTGTTTTTCCCACAAATCGTCGCGACTTTCGGGAGATGTTAAAACCACGCTTTTCATTAAACGTCGTCCCCGATTGGATTTGGCTATTGGAGCGGCTGCTAGTAGAGGCCCGACCAACGACAATATCGAGGAATTGGTGGACTCCCGAGACGAAGACGTCGAAGGCAGGGAAGGCGCTTCCTCGCGCGAGCTACTAGCTGTTTTGTCTTGCATTTAAATATTTTTCGCAATGTCTGCGTTTGGTTCAGCCGGGGGCGAATCAAAAACAATAATGCGGCGCTGCAAATCTCCCTCGGTAATTTCGGCTTCCACTGTGCACGGCTTGGATGAAATCGGAATCCGTGAAAATGTTGGGATTGTACAGGCAAATTCCAGTGGACGAAGCTCGAAAGATACCTTGGATATGTCGAATTTCGAGAATTTTCCCTGCGTGGTTCTTCTGCCAAGCATTGCATTGCGATTTATAATAAGCCTTGACGAGACCGTATACAGAAACGTCCAGGGGTTGTAGGCGATGGCTGCAGTGGGGGGGGGGGAAACGACAGAACGTTGACTCCATTTTCAACGCAAAGATCTAAGGCGTCAACGGAAAGCTGGGAGGAATGATTATCATGCAGCAATAACTTTGATGATTGCTTCGAGGCCTTGGTTTTTTCGACGAAAAACTGGATGTACTTATTGAATTCCTTTTGTTGCATCCAGCCGGAGCCATAAGCAAAACCAATCGCCCCAGGGGATGCATCTTCCAAAAATGTCGATGGCATGTTTTTTTTTGCAAACAAAAAGAATGGTGGAATGGAGTATCCTTCGGCACTAATTGCTAAAGCCATCGCGATCATGGATCTTCGTTCTTGTGCCGAGATTTGTCCTACTCTCCTTGCACCTCTCCCAATCTTAGTCGGTACCGTAGAAAAGCCGGTTTCGTCCATGTTCCAAATGTTTGCCGCCTGATTTGGATGCGTTGACAAAACAGCATTTAGATTAGGGCTGCCATAAGTCTACAGCACTTGAGCGGGATAACTTTGCATTTATTTTTTATTATTCCATTAAAAAGCAAACACGCAATTTTAACATTATAAATTGCCGATTATTGAAAAAAAAACATAAATCAAAATAATTCACAGGTAAACATAATATGTAATACATATACAAATTAAAAATCTTATAACAAAAAACAGGAAATATTTTTTTTTTCTCATCACTTGAATATTTATTGATTTAAATTCATTTTCTATTCTATTATCTTTTCTTTACTTGTATCTATTCAATCTTTTTCTTTGCTTAAAAATGTTCTGCTTCCTTTCTCTTTTTTAAAATAAAATTGTTTAACTGCATTAATTAATAACTTCGAAGAAATATATTATATGTAATTTAGTAATTTAATTTAATAATTTATTTACATAATTTTAAGATAAATTTTAATTTTTTAAGTAAATACATATTTATTAACTTGATTTTCTTCCTTTAATGCACTTTGAAAATTAAGTATTAATGTAAAATTCTAATATTTTTAATAATAATTTTTTAATGATAATTCATTTTTTTTTTTTTTTTTTTTGGTTCCTATCAATTCAGTCAATGAGGTAAAAAAATTATGTTTGGACTTATTTATAGCTAAGTTTTGGCCCAATCATACTTTAAAGATTTTTGTGTTTCGTCAAGAACATACTTTTGCATTTTAATATAGTAATAAAATTCTGTGCACCTCCACTAAATAATTAAATTTGCATTGCATAATGCTTTCCAAGTTGGTAATGTTAAACGAGTTCATTTTTTTACTCCAGTGCGTGGAAAACAGTGAAAATACTCGCTACATTCACGTTGTATCCTGGAAAAGCGAACAAAAGTTGTACTGTTTTAAGTTTATTTCCGCTCTTTTAATTTAGTAATTAAAACAACAATTCTTTTACTTTTCATACATTTGCACGGATTTGCAAAGTATTTGTTCAGCTTTACTGACAAACTTTTAGTTTTTTCTTCAACATTTCTAACCGGGACATTTTTTACTGTGTAGTAATATGATCGCTGCATTTTTTAGCATAACCGACAGCCGCTTTTTCTTCTTCAGCAGAAAAAATCTTAAAACGATACCAAATAAATAATACATTTTCATACCTATAAATTTTTCGCGACATGCAAGCAAAAAGATAGACTTATGTTATTTTGCACAAAGCATTAATCTTTAAAAATATTGTATACAGATAAAAAAGTGAAAAGTTCACATTGCATTTGAGTAACAAATATTGTGCTCTCACTTTTCTCAACCAAATTCAATATTTTCAAAGATTACTGGTTTCTATGAAATGACATATATTCATGTATTCAGCTTACTTATACACTTACTTGGTGCTTTTCAGTAGATGCAGCGTATGCAACAAATTGTGTTTCAAATCCAAGCAAATCTTCATCGGAGACAGCGGAAAGGTCATTATATTTCTTCGATACTTTTTCAATGTGCCGCTTCAAACTTGAGCGTGGCACGTTAAATTGACCTGCTGCAGCTCTTACCGAGGCTTGACTCACGATTACAGTTTTAATCGCCAGAGAAATATCCTTTGCATTGAAATCGGCTCTTTTGGAAACTCGCTTGTATCGAGAGGCACTAAAAAAATAAATTTTTTATCTTAAATTCAAATTTGTATATTATCTGTTATTGTAAAAATGGTTATTCATTAATTTCTTAGTCATGAAAAAAGACTTTTATCTCTACAATTTATTATTCTAATGTTTAGCGGTGTGAAAAACATGCTAAGAAGTAATATTTCACTGTTAGAAAAAAAGGGCGTGCCCCAACTCTGACTACACGAGTGACCCAATTCTAACAACATTCGTGTTTTTTATCGGAACTCACTACAGCCGAAGAGGTTAAGCAATCAAAATTTCCTTTAAGAAACTTGTTTTTAGTTGACCTAACAATGAAATGATGTACTTACTTCAATTGCGACATGGTTTTTTTCCGAGTTCTGGGCACTTTTTTCCGATTGTTACAAAACTTTAGAAACTATCGAAAACAAGTCGACGGCATGAAACTTTTTGGAAATAATTTCTGCAACTGTCAATGTTTCTAAAAGTTAGCTGTCATCGAGGCGAATAGTTCCATGCATTTGTAACGATGCCAGCACTTGTCATATACGAAATACTGTGGTGGCCCATCTTTGACAGTGGCCCAACTCTAACGATACTCCCCTACAAAATGCATTCCACCAGGTATATCAGCTAGTAAATTCCGGAACCATATTTAATGTGTTTGGAATAATATTCGTATAAGTCCATTAGTTATTATTGCAAGCAGTAGAAATATCCTATGTTACTTTTATTTCATTTAAATCATTTCATTAATGCATTTAACTCATCTAAAATCAGTTCCTGTAATATTCACGTTGCTAAATAATATATTTATAAGTCAAGTGGTTGTTGAATCGATTCCTAAATTTATTGCAGATGCGGTTTTCCGTAGATAGGTATTTCATAAGGGGGGGGGGGGGTTTGGGGTTAACTGAAGCAAAAAACAATTACTTTTTTATTTTCATAGGGATTTCAGAAGGCCTAAGATCTTTACAAATTTCTTAACCGATTTCAACAGTCGAAGTGAAAAGAGTTAATGAAATTTAATATATCTTATTTCTAAACGTACAAAATTAATTCAATAGCTCGGTTTTAAGCAGGATGACAAGTATTTATTTAAGTAAAGCAATGAAATTAAATATTTGAAAAAGATAAACACATTTATACATAGTTGTAGAAACGAAGCCACTTGTGAAGAGCACGAGGCCAATCGATAATAGTTTCCTTGTTCACAAAAATATCCTTATGAGTATCTAATAGCGCTAAAGTAGTAAGGCGTTTCGTTCCAGTAGCATTTCGAAGCCAATTTGTCAAACATTTTAATGTGCAAATGTACGTTCACTGGAAGCTGTGCTACAGACCAAAGTAACAATTCTTTCCAGAATAATATAAAATTGCGGAAACATCTATTTCCTACAGCTACATTTGTCCCCGCAAAGTAATTGAAGTAAAGAGCTGTTCTGCAAATTTCTCATGTTGGTCAATTAAGTTTTCTATATCTATTTTATTTAGGTACAAGACCCTTATAACAGTTTGTAAAGATTTAATACTTGAAAAACTTCAATAGCTAAAATTTTAGCCTTACATTCGCGATTTTACTTTTTGGGGTGCTATTAGAGCTGGGCGTGTCCTTCAACGGATTCCAAAACTTTATAATGGAGCATATTCTTGGATATAACTTTAAATAATTATGTGTACCTAATTTCATTTAGTTTTCTCAACTCCTTGGCTGTTTATGTGTTAAATAAAAAATACAGCCACGTTACAAATCTTTATTTGGCCTCCATGTTTACATCTACACATATAGATAAAAGATTTTTTTCCCTGATTTGTAAAAAAGACTTCGGTCGCAAACAGAAAATGTATTTAATTGACTTTATAATCGTAATGGAAATTACAGAAAAAAAATTTTTTAAAAAAAGACTGCTTCGTTACTAGAAAAAAGCTGCCTATTTTGTAGCCGAAAAATTATTTTATTTTACCACGGAATGTAAAAATCAAAACAAAAACAATTAAATCTTTTTTGTCGACGTTTGATATTCCCCTTTTCGTTGGAGTTTATTTCTTACATACTTATACTTTTAAGACTCACTTATTCAGTGCTTTTAAATGACGCCAAAACGATTTTTCTTTTTTTAATATTTTTGGTGGCATGTACTGTAGAATATGCCTGTTCGACCTGCAAACCAAGAGTGCGATATTTACGAAAAAAAATTCGTCTGGGTTCATTTTTAAAACTTCTTACCTTATGAGGGTAGTATATTTAATATGTTTGTCATCTTCAACTGTTCAATATTGCAATATTTTATTTTAAATTTTTTTTTCTCTATTTTTCAGATCTTGGACAATCACTTTAGAGAGTTTCATTCACCACCGGCAACAATAACTTAACCAAAGGTTTCACAAGTTCGCGAAAGATATCAGAAAATCAAAAATTCGCCACAAATTAAACAAAAACACATAACTGCAAATCTAAAAACAAAAATCAAACGCAAAAATCAACTCAATCATCAAGATTATAGAAAGAACGAAAATGAAGCGTAATGTGTGAAGTTCAGCGTAAGTTGACCAAAACTTGAAGCAGCCTAATCACAGAACACAGAGCGTCGACATGTCGGGACATATAATAAAAGTGATTAACGAGCAAAAGATTAACAAGTTCAGACCAGCAAGCGACAAGTCAGCCAAACTCAACAGAAACCTTACAACACGCGCTATGAGTATAGATAAAATGTGGTCATTTTTCTAGACGTCACAAAAGTTCACTGACACTTGAGTTTACTATATATATATATATATATACATATATATATATATGGATAAAAACGAAAACAAAACTTAAGTGGATGAACTCAAACATATATTTAGATCAACTTAAAATAGACAAAAGTAAGAGCAAAAAAGCAAACACCTGGCATCGAGCGCAGAGTGTCTGGCTCATTAGTAAGGCAAGTTCATAAAACTTTTGAAACTTAAGATTAAAAAAGAAGATTTCGTATCCAGTCAGAAGAAAAAGGAGTTTCACTACTTCTAAGGGGCCAAAATAAATCAAACCACTATTTATATGGCTACCTTCCACAGCAGCCACAGAAGAAGCTACAGCAGGATCAGCAACAAAAATTGCAAAATTAACAATAGAACAACTCTGCTTAACTATTTTGAAACGTCAGCTAAAAGAACCGGATCTTTCACCAAGCTGATATCTACGTTACGAAACTTTACGCTAGCTTTTTTTCAAGCAGCGGCACTGACGCTTTTTATACTTGCCTTCAGCAGCTGGATTGCTGTTGCCTCGACCTTAAACCTCACCTCAGATCTTCAGCAGCGAGAGAGCATTCTTGATACATTTCAGTTCAACTCGCTGCTCCTGTTGGATGAAGGTGGCGCATCGCTGCCACAAAATTTGGACAGTGAATCCAGCACGCAATTCTCTAACCTTAGCGCTCTTTTTGCCTCCATCACCATATTTAATGGTAGCGGCAGTGGTCGCAGCGGTGCCGTCGGGTCCAGCATCAGTCCACTTTATGCCACGGTGCACGGCACACTGCCCATAACCTACAGCGAGCTACTGGATGGACCCTTCAATTCAAGTCTCGGTCCCGCCACGGAGTTGGATGGCCCGTACGCGATACCACCGTTTCATGCTGTCGTCGTTAGCTTCGTGCTGCTTTTCGTCATACTTGGCACCGTGGTGGGCAACGTTCTAGTCTGCATAGCTGTGTGCATGGTGCGCAAGTTGCGCCGTCCCTGCAACTACCTGCTAGTCTCTCTGGCACTTTCCGATCTATGCGTCGCCGTGCTGGTCATGCCTATGGCGCTACTCTACGAAGTGCTCGAGAAGTGGAACTTCGGACCGGTGCTCTGCGACATCTGGGTGTCCTTCGATGTGCTCTGCTGCACGGCTTCCATTCTAAATCTGTGCGCCATCTCAGTAGACCGTTATTTGGCAATCACTAAGCCGCTGGAGTACGGGGTCAAGCGTACTCCACGGCGCATGATGCTATGCGTGGGCTTGGTTTGGCTAGCCGCTGCCTGCATATCCTTGCCACCGCTGCTCATACTGGGCAATGAGCACGAGGACGAAAATGGCGAGCCCATCTGCGCCGTCTGTCAGAACTTTGCCTATCAGATCTATGCAACGCTTGGCTCGTTCTACATACCACTGTCCGTCATGTTGTTCGTCTACTATCAGATCTTCCGCGCCGCGCGTCGAATAGTATTGGAGGAGAAGCGTGCTCAGACGCATCTGCAGCATGCGCTGAATGGAGCCACTGCTGTACCGAGTAGCAATGAACTGAATAGTGGCAACGGACTGAGACACAGTAGTTGCGGCAACACTTCACTGACGTACTCGACCTGTGGCGTGCTAGGCAGTGGCGGTGGTGGTGGAGCTGGTGTGGGTGGAGCCGGACATGGTAGCGGTGGTTCCAGCGGCCTGCTCGGTTCACCTCATCACAAGAAGCTACGTTTTCAGCTGGCCAAAGAGAAGAAAGCTTCCACAACACTCGGTATTATAATGTCCGCATTTACCATCTGCTGGCTGCCATTCTTTATACTCGCCCTTATACGTCCCTTCGTTGAGTCCGAAACGACGCATGTGCCACAGACGCTGTCGTCGCTGTTCCTATGGCTTGGGTATGCCAACTCTTTACTTAATCCTATAATTTACGCTACTCTCAATCGCGACTTCCGCAAGCCCTTCCAGGAGATTTTATATTTTCGTTGCTCCAGTCTGAATACCATGATGCGTGAGAACTACTACCAGGATCAGTATGGCGAGCCACCGTCTCAGCGTGTCATGTTAGGTGATGACCGACATGGTGCGCGTGAGAGCTTCCTTTGAAATTAGGCAGCAGTTGTCTTGTAGATTGCTGGCGACTTCTAGGTCTATGATACTTGCACCCAACCTGTAATGAATAAGGAAGATATTCGTTATGTATAAATTACAAAAATAGCGCAGTAAAAAGCAGAGCAAATAAGCGAAAAACACCGTGGAAGTGAAGCCATAACAAAAAGTTGTAATATTAACTATATTTCTTAATTATTTGTAAATGTAAGTAAGTGTAATTTATCTGTAAGTCACGCAGAAACAGAAGTACTTGCATATATGTATGTAATGATAGGGAATTAAAAAAAGTAGGAAATACCATGATTCAATGCCTATAGGTTTTCCAGCCACTTAACGTTTACTCACAGAATGAACATTAAAGCTCATAGCTAGTTACACAGCAGAGAAAAAGAGACATTTTTAATGACACACAATGCACTCAATTATGGACAATATCCTACCTTTTCGTAGTAAAAAATACCCAAAGATATAATTGACTACTGCGTTTTCTAATACTTGACTACTGATTTGTTTTGATTCAAAATTACAGAAAGAGTATGTGTAAAAAAAATTTTAAGAATACTATCACGACAAAAAAAATTTTTAACGCAATTTACTTTTTTACTGTAAATAGCTGCATCTAGAAGAACTATTTCTATGAAAAAGAACTACACGGTCTCCTTGAACGAAATTAAATAAAAAGGTCTTTCACCAGGAATTGACTTAAGGGCGGGGTAAGGTTTTAAGCGCGAAAAAAAAATAATATCCTCATGATTTTTTTTTTTTTTTTTTTTTTTTTTTTTTTTGAAGATATGAATAACGTTGATTCACTTATTTCATATAAATGTTATAGTTTAACATCTACAGTATCTGTGGAAAACTTTTCAATTAAAAAGCCATAACTCCTTACCGGATCATTTGAAACAAAAGTGATTCTAAATGCTTTTAAAAGGTTATAAGTTTTCTTAGGTAGTGACGGTGAGTTTTTCTTTTTACGATTTTTTTTTTATTTTTGAAAGTGAAAAAAACGATTTTCGCTAATTTCGGTGAATTTGTTATAAAATTAAAAAAAAAATTAGTAAGGAATTATCTTCGACTGGGCCAAAGCTAAAATACCCCCACGGCCGAATTAGAGTACATATAAAGTCTTAAGCAAACTGTTAAATATATTTAAAGAGATTTTCCCGTTTTGGTTAAGTCACTTTGTATGGGAGGTAGGCGTGGTTTTCATACGATTTTTACAAATTTAATTCTCAAAATAAATATTCAATACTTAAGACACTGTGCGAAATTTGAAGTCATTAAATTCATTTTTGTGGAATTTAAAGAAATCTTACCGTTTTGGTTAGGTCACTTTGTATAGGAGGTAGGCGTGGTTTTTATCTGATTTTGCTCAGATGCGAATTTGACCTCTATTTTTGTATAAAAAGCTTATATTTTGAATTTCGTTATGATAGCTAAAAAATTACAACTGCTGATTACAACGGACAGACGGACATGGCTAAATCGACTCAGGAGGTGATGCTGATGAGGAATATATATACTTTTCTATAAACAAGCTTTATAGAAATTCTTAAAGAACGACATGTTGAGAGTCCATCGCACTTGATTTGAGCTTTCAAGGTCATCACATTTTTTTTCAACTTATTTTTAAAGTTGAAGTGTTCGAATTTTGTTGTGCCGACATTAATTGCATTTTTATAGCCATTTGGCCTATTGCAAATGAAAAATAAAGTTAACTTTTTTTAAATTGAATTTGACGTAAAATAAGGCTAGGTAAAACGATTTAATGAAATTGGAGCGTTTGTATGGTAGCAAACATTAATTAATTAGGAATCAGTTTTTGCCATTTATCAAATTCTTAACTGATTTCTATGTTCTTTAGTTAAATATAAAGACATTTTTACGTGCAATTTGTAGAATTTTGTAGAATTGCAAATGACATTAATGGAATATTATTTAATTAAAATTTATAGAAACACCATTTTTTTAGTTAAAAAAAGTGCTAGAAATTGCTTCGCTACACGCTTTATTTTATATATTATCGAATAAATTTTTACATAGCCTTATTTTGCGTCAAATTCTATTGCAAAAAAGTTATTTTTATTTTACATTTGCAATAGGCCAAATGGCTGTAAAAATGCAATTAATGTCGGCACAACAAAATTCGAACATTTCAACTTTAAAAATAAGTTGAAAAAAATTGTGATGACCTTGAGAGTTAGAACCTTGAGTTGACCTTGAGGTCAAATCAAGTGCGATGGACTCTCAAATTGTTCTTCTTTCAGAATTTCTATAAAGTTTGGATGTGCTTGTTTATTTATGGTTTTGGCACACTGTAATATAATTCAAGAAAAATAATATTAGTTATCAAATTATTAATTCGGCTTTCTTATTTTTTTTTTTTTTGAGAACGAGTGTAACAACCCGGGCATTTATACCGGAGAGAGAATATACTTTTGTTTACAAAATGTACGAACGAGTATGTCAATTAAGTGAACAACCTGGTAGTGCTTGAATCATGGTTAAAAAAATAACATCCAACAATCGCACGCAAAATCCCAAGTAGCAGCATCTTGTAGTCATTTATTAAAGATATAAGCACTGTACTGAGAAAATCTGTTTCCTTTCAATAGATCCTGTTTATGTTATAAGTTAAGAAAAGGGAATGCAAACATATAAAATAGCATTGCAACAACAAGAATTACGAAACTTCCAATTCGTATTCCTTGCAATATATCCTGTTTATGTTATAAGTTAAGAAAAGGGAATGCAAACATATAAAATAGCAATGCAACAACCAAAATTACGAAACTCTATTCAAACTCGCAAGGTATATGAAATTATTTTTAATGCTTCCTCAAAAGTCATATTCGGCAACAGATTTAGTAGCATATTATAGCTCAGTGGAGCTCAGAAAAATTTATTTGTTTGAAGTGGTCATGTTTTTTATTTTTTAAAGAGACAAAAAATATGCCTAAAAATTCCAACACTAAATACATTTTTCTATGTAAAAAACAACATATCAAAACCAATTTCGTGCAATAAATAAAGGGACAACCAGCTCAAGCATCAGCGTCGACGAGTGAGGCTTGTTTTTTTTTTTTGTAACCTTTGCACAAGAAAAGGAAAAAATTTTGATAAATTTTTTTTATAGGGAGCTATCTTTATTCCGCTGCATTCATGCATCACTCTTTGATTTACCAGTAGTAAATGAACACATGACGTTACCAAATATTTCTTAAATACAATCTACGAGGTCTTCAAGCTTGTTTGCGGTTCTCAATTACATTTGAAGCATCGCCGCGAATAACGTTGTAAGCGACAAACGAATCAAACATGTTTCTTTTTGCTTACTACCGTTAAAAATGCCCTGGCTTGAATTTGAAAAGTTTTTTCTTTATATATACAGGCCAAGTTTTTTACAACTCTTACACAAATAGTTAGGAAATTGAAATCAACCGGTTCTAAGTGTACCATTAAAATCGTTTTTTTTTTTCAATTACGGAAAACTTATAATTTTGTCGCTTACAACGTTATTCGCGGCGACGCTTTATTTGTTTGGACATGCCCGCTAAAACACTGATGACATCTACCTTACACAGTAAGCGAAAATAAGATTAGGTATGCACAAGATGGGAGAGAAAAAAGCAAAATGAATAAAAATTATCTCAAAGCTAAAACCCCAACAAAACCGTAAGAGAACATACCGAAAAGAAGCAAACAAAAGCAACAGACACCACAAATTATTATCAAAATAAATTTTACAATTGAATGAACAGATTTATTTCCTTTTTTTTAGCATTTAAGAATTAATGTTTGATTACACTTAGTTATATTATAAAAAAACTATTTTCTGGTTTTTAACATAAAGATTTATAATCTTCAAAAACATTTACTTCACTTAAATAAACATAAAACTTCCTGTAAATAAACATAATGTTGCTACACAGACATATAAAATCAAACTGCTTTCTAAACAATAAAAAAAACTATCGATCTCAAAACACAAACCAGATTTTGTCACATCCCGCTTACAGTTCTACATTACAATGTCATCTCCGACTAATTTGTACAAGCAGGTAACCACATTTTCCCAAACACGCCGAAGATAGAGAACGAAAACTAATGGTAAGGTTGTGTTATATGAACACAAACTTTTAAATTGTACTCGTCTTTATTTGTTATGCAATCCTAGGAGAAACGCCTATAAATATTTTATTTGCGAGGTAAACTCTTTGTTTAGGCATTACTATCAAGTTTTAAACATTCTTCTGATGTATCAGAATCATCTACATCAGTATACGAAGCAAAACTACTTACTGCTTTAGTTTCATATCCCATTTTTAATACTGACTTCTATTATTTTCTGTGGCGTTCTATTTACGAAGTAATTTTTTTTCTTGCAATGGCGACCCTTTATTCATTTTCTCTAATGAGTTTAGCACCTTAAAATTTACAACTTTTCCTCATTGATAGATATAGGAGTATCGTACGATAAAACATTTAATGGCCCTAATGTTCGTAACACTTCCGCTTTACGCCTTTTGCTTCTTCTAGTCGATTTTGGAAAACAATTTTTTACCAACTCGTGGGTCTAGCGAAGTGAAGAATATTTGTCATAAATTGCAAATAGCCTGAAGCTTTAATTTATTTTCTTTCATAGTGTACCAGTCTTTAAGACCCTGTTCTAACGTTTAATGTTTTTAGGCTAGAATAGTACTTAATAAGGACTGTTTTAAACGATCTATCAGTTCTTCTGCACGGCTGCTTTACTTGAAGACTGCAGGTCTTTGTAGTCTGATATCTTCACATGTTCTGGTCTAAAACAATATAAAATTAAGAACTTCTCAGCAGAGCAAACATGAAGTGCTTAGCCATCATGGCTTTGGCTAAAATGTTCAATAAATTTTAAGATATAGTAATCAAAGCTTTAGGTAAGAGCAATTTTTGAAAAAGCACCTTAAGACAGGATTTTAAGACGAAATATTTTAGCGAAAACATTATAAAACACTCTGCTTATAAGAGGTCTGCTCCCGTACTCGATTCAAGTTACTTGAATTTGCTTGAAAGCGTAATTTTACAAATTGTTGAAGTCCAAGAGAGAGTGTTACTGAGAGCTGAAGCTGAAGAGAGAAGGTTACTCTCTATTCTATTACAATTACATGAAGTTACTACGGGAACAGACCTAATATCTTCGCGGCTTTTGGTGTCCATTTTGAGATATTGATCAATTTACGTCAAAAATTGAAAAATTTTCATGACTCAGATCTTGCGTTGCACTTTTCAATGATAATTAACTCATATATATATCACATATGCATAACAAATAAAGATTTTTTTTTTTTTTGTATAAGAAAAAAGTTACTTATTCCAAAAATTCACGAATTTTAAAGAAAAAGGGGAGCTAGTGCTGTAAAGTGCAATTATTCCTATTATAATAGCCTTATTCTGGTGATTGACTACTATTAACTCATTGACAAGCTTGCCGTTTATGTGCTCTTATTTGGTCTATGGAGTTGGTCCATTATTTGTAGTATCCTCCATCCTTTAAGTTAAATCGTACTTTGAACAAGTAAAAACCTTATAGCGCATTCTTTTCTGGAAAAATTCTGCATTTTTTCTGACCTCTTCAAGAGTTCTGCATTTTTTCCGTTCTTTTCTAAAAAAAAAAAAATGTTGACTTGAAAATAAATCGTGTTTTTTCCCTAAAATTCTGACCGCAAAAGTATGACAAATGCAGAATTTTCTGACCTGTAAAATTCGGCAATTCTGCATTTTGCTCTCTTCTAGTACCAACATAAAAACAAACGAAAAAATAATTTTGACAGTAATATTATATGCTGTGACAATTGTGAGAGGCAAAATGTTCCAATTTTGAAAAATTTTTAAATTTAATCCAAAACAATTTTGATTAAAGTGGTTACTTTCAATAAAACTTAACAGCTCGATGAGTATTTGTTAAAAATTCCATTGAGTCGGCACTATACATAACCTCAATCGTAAATACATCGGTATTCAAAACAACAGTGCAGCCAATATCAAATGAAAAAAATGTTGCATTTATCCGTTCTTTTCTCAGCTCAAAAGAAGTCAACAATCTGCAAATTCAGGTCAGAATATAAAAAATTCTGCATTCTGTGAGCTCAGAATTTTTTTCAGAAAAGAATGCGCTATTAGTTACTCAGTGAATATTTGAAAAATTGTATTAATTTTATCAACTTGTTTAATAATCACACAAATATCGCCATCGGCACCAATGAGAACAGCAGCTTGGTCGATCATTTCAGTTCTTCGTACTTGGAGCCTATATATTTATAAGTAATTTTTTCACACTTTCATGATCTTATCTGTCTTGATGATCTTATCTGCCTAGTACTTCCCTAATGTCAGGATCGCAAAAACTCTCAATTAAATAGAAAAATTGCACTTCTCCTCATCAGTGTGGCCACGAGCTTAAAAAAAAAAGATGCATTGTTTAAGGCCTTGAATTTTTATGAAACTGATTTTGTTTTTATGTATCAAAAGTATAGTCTTTCTGACGTTCTTTTCACTTCACAGCCGTTTTAGTAGGTGTCGAGCCACAGTGTTTCGTCTACATTCATACTCTTCATACTCATTTATCTCGAAACTACTTTTTTTTCGTCCTGTTGTTGGTGAAAAAGCAAAAACTATTCAGCCGAATCATCTGAAATTAAAATGTTTTTTATGACGTCAGTGGTTATCGCTGAAACTAGAATTAAAGTCTTATTTCAAATACATCGTATATTTTACACTTAATAACCGGTAGAAAACAAGCTGTTTGAAGAAATTAATTTTCAAAAGCGCGTCATTCTATTAATTTTCAATATTTTTGTTTTCTAGTGCCAGCCATGTGGTTTTTAATTTTTTAGATAAATAGAAAAGTCAAAATCTGCATGCCCCTTTTTCTTGAGAGCGTCTCATTGAACACCATTTTGAACAAGATCAACAATTTTTTAAATAAAAATAATTATTTTTTATGTTGAAGTTCTATGATTTAAATACAAATTCTAAATGTTTGATAGTTTAAATCATTCTAGATTTTAAATACAAATTCAAGTTGTTTGATAGTTTAAAATCGTTTATTGAGCTTAAGGTCAGGTTAGAAGAAGTAATTGTTCTAACGAGTTTTTTCAAAGAAACAGCAACAACAACAACAACATTTTCAGTATAAAAAGGATAACAACACTAGCTGATTTAATTGCAATTTCGGCCCTGCTACAGGCTTCATCAGAAATCTTTGTGATGCTACCGAAAGGAATCGAACCCGTGCCGTGGTCGCTGTGCAAGCACACTTTCATTGTCAATTTCTCAGTTTTTCTCCCTTTCATATTTCCTGTTGTTGTTCTTTTTTTGATTTGCTTTAGTTTATGCTTATGTTATTAATGAGTCCAACAGTCTGTTCGTCCTTCCCACATGTAGGATAGTCCAAAAGTTCGAACAGACTTTCTCGTTATTCTGCCTTCCTACATGTCCATCCTACATGAAGGATAGTGCGAAACCCCCTAATGCACAATGCTTTTGATCGATTATTATGATCTGCTGCATCATTCACAAAAGAATATATAGGATAGCTAATGCACAATCCTTTTTATAAATTCCTGTCATCTACTGCAACATAGCTTCAGTTAATAATTACAAATGAATTAATCACATCATAACACAAAGGGTTTTGGAGTAGTGGTTAGTGTGTAGAACTCTCGATCGAAATGGCGCGAGTTCGATTCTTACGCTTACAAAGAAATATTCTTAATTTTATGTTGTAATAGACGCAAGTAAAAAAACAACAACAATTCTAAGAAAAAGGTGTATGGAAAAAAGTTTTTGAGATTTCACCCTAGCATATCACAAAACGAGGCGTAAAAAACTTCGCTTCAAAAAAGCTAAACCATCCAAAAAAAAGGCAAAACAAGCTAAATGACTTGAAAAAACAAGCTAAAAAAACAACCAGATCTTTTTCATACAATTTTAAGGTTTTTATTTAGTTTTTAACAAAAGCATTTAACGTAAACATTTAGTTTTGATGTACTTTACCCATTAGCACTAAATTCAAAACTATTCTGAGCATAGAATTAGTAAATAAAATTAATATTTAACTATTTATAACAAATACAAAAGGTAGAAATAATTTCGAATTTAAAGATTTCTTTAGATTTATGCACTTGAATCCTTATAACTTTGAGTTTCATTCGCGGCTTTTTTTATACGTTACTAATGGAGGGTTAATATACTTGACCGTACAAGAACAAATTTCGCAGCACACTATCTAATTCGAAGCATTTTTGTAAGTAAATTCCGAAAATTTTTTTTACCAAATGTTCCGTCATATCTACGACATTTACAGTCCGATCGTAATATCTATGGTATATCTATGTTTTTGTCTTAAAAAAAAATAATTTTTTGTTCCAAAGGTCATTGACCTCAAGTAACCCGTTCTAGTACATATCCACTAAATCTCAGTTCTTACCATACTAATGTACCACTAATGTCAGAAAATTAAAGTTCGCAAAAAATTATTAACATTTTCTTAAGGAATTATTTCTATTATTTTGGTAGAACTAATTAAAAAAAAATTTTAATTTATTTTGCTGAACGTAGGAAACTTTTAAAATTTTTCCCAAGGTCATTGACATCAAATTCCCCTTTTTAATACTCACCCACTAGATCAAAACTTTTAAAGCATGAATTAAAAAAAAAAGGAAAACAAATAAAATGTTTTGAAACCGTTGCCCAGCATTTTGAAGGCCCTGCTATCCCTAGACCTTTAAAATTAGCTATAGTTTATTTAAATTCATGAAGTGCTTTTGAAATGATATTTACAATGCCCTCCGCAGAGGAATCTGCTTATTCTACCAATTTAAAAAATTTGATATTTTTTTTCAATTTTATAATATGCTTGTCTGTCGGCTTTTGCTTGGCTGCAAAGACTATTTCCAATATCGAATATCAAGTGCGTAGTAAAATACAGCGACGGAATATTTTTATAGGTAGCTTGTAGTTTTTTTTTTTTTTTGTCTGGTGGCAGCATATCCCTTTGGACATGCCATTTTCCGGTATGGCCCAATGGGACAAAATAATTGAAAAGCCCATGGTAGTGCACGTTGTTTTCGTTCACCTCTGTCAATGATATCAATGTGTTAAAAGGACGTACAAAATACGAGGCCAAGGGCATGGTCCTACTACTGAGAGTATGTGAATTCTCATACCAAGTAGTAGGTCCGCCGAACTACAGGGTAAAAATACGTTTTTTACAGTTCGCCAAAAAAGAAAAAAAAAAACTCTTTTTCAAAGGGCAAAAAGTCCATGAAGCTAAGTCGTAAATATACTGGCTATTCCGCTACAAAGCAGGCTAAATCTAGCCTGGAAAAGGCTAAAATGGTCACACTGCTACTCATCAATATAATTCAACTGACGAACGATGCACTTTGCTTTCCTCATTCGTGAAGAAAAAACTTTTATAGTTAAACTGTAGTTATACTATAGTTAAACATTTAGAGTGATCAACAGTTTTTCTTCGCTCTTTCATAGTATTCGTTCGTAGATTGTGCTCCCCAAAAAAACAGAGTTGAACAACGCCTTCTCTTTGTTATTCGTTTATTGTTTCTCGCTCGCAAGTTTTTGCAAAGATAAACGCATTTCATTGGAGTTTTTGCGTTCGCTCATTTTTTAACTCATTGAGTGATCTTCTCAATTAAAAAAAAAAAAGTGTTTTATGATGAACTATATTTTTTACATTTATAAATGAAATATTTATGTACTTAATAAATTTTTAAAATATTCTGTTTAGTTTATTTATTTAAGTTTCTTATAATTTCACAAAAAATAATGAATTTTTCAATCTTTTTAATTAAATATATTATTAAGAAAAATACCTTATATTATTGATTTAAATCCTTTAAATTTATTATGTGCGAAGCGTTTAACTAAAGTTTTGCATCAAATAAAAGCGAGCGTTTCAATTAGTTTAACGACGTCGCTTTTTAAAATATCTCAGCATACAAACTCACGAACGAGGAATGCAGTTGAGGAGTTCAAAGAAGAGTGAATATTTTATCCGCATACGCTCTGAATATTTTAAATAGATAAACTCATAGCAAAGATAACTCAGAAGAGCTGGAGCGAATTTTGATTGCTGTAACAAGAAAATACTTTTTTTTTGCATAAGAATAACGCTCATTTTTTCCAAACATTAACGAATCGTATCTCCTAAACCACTCAAGACCGACTTTTTTGCAGATTTGGATTAAAAGGGTCTAAATACACATTTAAAAAAAAAGAAAAAAAAAAGGGGGACGTGGGCTGTAAAGTGAAACAACTCCCATTATAATAGCCTTATTTTAGTGTTTGACTACTGCGAATTCATTTTTAAGCTACACGCTTAAAAATTTTGGAATAAATTTTAATACTTTTGGGCTTAAATATATGACCGCACCAAAATTGTTTTAAAATTAAATACTAACCCAATATTAAAATTCAGTTTTAATAAAAAAAGGTACTGCAATTTAATGCTCAGTTTGTATTAGTTTTTAATACTGATTTTGTATTATAAAGTAGGTATAATAGTAAATATAGTATCAAACTGATTCCAAAGGGTATAAAATATTGTTGCATTATTTTAAATGTATTAACATTAAATACAAATTTATATTGAAATATAATGCAGCATGTTTTGAAAATTATATATAATATCACAGTAGTATCGAATTAATTTCAAGAATATAAAATATCGTTTTAATATTTGAACTGTACTAAAATGTAAAACAAAATATATTGAAAAATGTTGTTATCAATTGAGGACTGCTAAATTAAATAATTTTTGAATTAGAAATCTTTGTAAAACTTTGCTTGTATTGTATTAAAATCAGGGACCGTAACGGTTATGATTTTTTCCAAAAAGGTCAAAAAATAATCGCTATTTTTTGACCAATTTTATTACGGTCAAAAATAAAAGTTAAAATTTGATTTTTGTTTTTTTGATCAAAAATAAAAGTCAATATTTGACTTATATTTTTTTTATCAAAAATATAAGTTAAAGTTTTACTTTTATTTGTTCGGTTCAAAATATAAGTTAAAATTTGACTTTTATTTTTTCGATCCAATATAACTGTTAAAATTTATCTATTATTTTTTCGATATAAAAAAAATTAATATGCTGCTTAATGACTGTTTGTTTTATCGAAATAACAAATAAATTTTATTTTTGATACTTGCCAATAAAAATGTAATTAAATTGCTATTTAATTAATTATTAATTAAATATAATGAATTTTTAATTAATTAAAATTTTGCATATAATTAAATTTATCACATAATTTAATAATTGTTATTTTTTTATACCTATTCGTAACATTTTTGCAAAGAGAAAAAACGAACGTTGCACATCGTTATTTAAATGACATCGCTTATTTGCTTATCATTGCACATTGTGTTTTCATTCATTTTGCAAGCGACTAAGACAGTGGCTACAAGCATATGATATGAGAATTAAAATATAACTTTTACTTTTGATCGAAAAAATAACAGTAACATTCTAACTTATATTTTTGATCAAAAAAATAAAGGTAAAATTTTAACTTATATTTTTGACCGAAAAAATAAAAGTCAAATTTTAAGTTTTATTTTTGATCAAAAAATAAAAGTCAAATTTTACTTTTATATTTGATCAAAAAACAAAAGTCAAATTTTAACTTTTATTTTTGGTCAAAATAAAATTGGTCAAAAAATAACAATTATTTAATGACTTTTTAAAAAAAATCAAAAAAATTAAAATCTTTAAAGATTATTATTCCTTAGCTAACAAGCATCACATTGCTATATTCAAATATCGAATAGACTTACTCTTTCCATTTGACTTTTTGAATAGAAATTTCGGAAATAACTGTTATTTTCGGTGCCGGATTAAAATTTATTTCAAGATTTCTAACCGTGTAGCCTTTTATGTGCTATTGAAACTTCAAAAATGTTTCGCAAAAGTATTTGTTTAAAATATCTTTTCTGGTGTTGGGAGTTTTTCAAGTTATGAGCTTTTGATTACATATTAGAATATGAAATATATTTAGTTGTCAATGACTAGAATAAGGCTATAAGTCTATTTATTTAGTTTTTTATTTATTTAAATTAATTAAAATTAAATAATTAAAATTAATTAAATAATTAATTAAATTGTTAATAAATTAATTAAATTATTAATTAAAATTAATTTAAATCAATTATTTAAATTTTTTTAATTTAATTTATGTATTTTTTTCTATTCATATATGTATAATTTTATTTAATCTTTGTTTTTATTTTAATCATTTTTACCGAAAATTTCTTTAAGATTTTCTTAGGAAAAGTCAACTTTATGAAAAAATGTACGCATTCGAGATCTCATGTTCTCTTCGAGCTCGTTAACTAATCGTTCTTCGTTTGGTGTTTATTGGTATGTTTGTTTCATCACCAGAATGAGCTGTTAGTACATTTTGATATAACCGATAATTTTAATATTTGGTACCATAATGGTATGGTCTTTGAGTTTGAGCAAATAAATTCGACCTTTAAAATAAAACCATTTTGAAGCTATTTTTTTAATAGAATAGGTGCATAGAAAATGGTAGAAATATATATAAAAAAAATGTTATTTAATATCTCGGAATACTTATATAATACGATTATTTTTACTATTGATAAACATTTTTGGATTACTTTCTTTGAAAAAAGCTCAAAAATATTAAAATTTCCTTAAATTTCGAAATTTTCTTTAAATTATTCGTGGGACAATATTTTTCTGTCCTTAAAAAATCTTGCAGACATAAAATAATGACCTGAGTTAGTTACGAGAATACTTAAAAAGATTCTGTAAGCGATTATGTTAAAACTTTGGTTTGTTTCTTTATAACTCAAAACAGAATACAAACAATTTAAACTAAATAGAAATAAATAGCTGCAAAGCAAAAGAAAACACATGTTGCCCCGTCAAGCTGTGTCAGGAATCTTAGCGACAGAGACAAATGTCATGTGAATGTGATCTGAATTTTTAATTGAAGTGTTGTAAAATTAAAAAAAAAAAATCAAACAAAATAGCTCTGAGCTACTTTATGCATATCTATGATTATATATAAACATAGAAACATATGTACATATATATCGATCGAGGTGTTGAAATAAAATGAATTACGTGTAAATGCATAATTAATGAAGGATAGTCGTATAAAAGCCTTGAGAGATTGAAACAACGAATAGCATTATGGTCAGTCATGTGGAGAGAATGGACGAAAAGCAAATAATGTCAAATACAAAAGATAGATTGCTGGAATAAAATAAGATCCTTGTGTAAGTAATAGCAACAATAACACAACAGAAGGCAGCCAAAAAATAAAAATAAGAACAAATAAAAAAACTAAAATCAGCAAAGATTGATGAATAGCGCGATGAAAGTGGAAAGCTAGCGATGAAAATCAATTCAATATCGAACAGTGATGGATTTTGTAGCTTTTCGTTTCAGTGCGGAGATGTTTATTAATTCAAAGCGGTAGTTTTTTTGGGGTTAAAATACCCGCTAAGGATACAAAAAAGACTATTAAAAGCATTAGATGATAATTTAAAAAAAAAACAAAAACAATTTATGAAAAATGTAAAACGTTTTTTTCCCTTTCAAACATTTGACATACCCTGAGGGTCTCCAAAAAAAATACTCTAAAAAGAATATTCTTTATGCGTGTTTTCTGAAGACTCAATAAAGAGCCTGTAATCCGATTATTTAATGATTGCTAAAAAATAAGAATCATAAATATAACTGTTTTATGAAGATCAAAAAAGGTCATGAAAGAGCCAAAAATATGACTGTTTTTTATGAATTGAACACAATTTTAAGAAGTTCAAATAATTAGTCTCTGAAAATGATCATATATATGATTACTTTATGAAGCTTTCAAAGAAGCACTTTTGTATGACTAGCGAATATGACTGTTTAATGATTGCTCTTAAAAATGACTAAGAAAAGAGTAATAAAAGTTGGCTCTTCAAAGCTAAAAAATGATATTATTAAAGGTATCATTAAATATTTATTTATTTAATAAAACTCAAAAATTGAACTCATAAAAGGGCGGCCATAAACTGCTTTTTATTGCTTATAAAACAGACTAAAAAAAAGGAATAACTAATATTACTATTCAATGATCCTCAAAAAATAACTCACCAAAGAGCCATAAAAATGACTGTTTTATGATTGCATGATATACCTATGCGTTGTCATAAAAATGACTCTTAAGAGATCTTATATACGAGTAATTTATGAGAACCCGATAGTTAGACTTTGAAAGGATTTTATAAAATTTAAATTTATCTTTATCTTTCTATACTATTATATAAAATCGAAGTGAAATTATTTTGTGTTCCAGGTATGCTCCAAAAGTACAAGACCGATTTTTATGAAATAAGATTTGAAATATCATATATGTGCTAACTTACAGTATAAGTATATTTTCCCAATAAATAAATCAGTTCTGTAGCTCTGAGCTTCAAGCATGCTAGAAGTAAGGTAAATGCAGTAGGGCTCAAAATTAGCTCTCCTTTATATAGGATTAAGGTATTTAAAAGGCTAAGACCTTTAACCTTATAAATATATATAAAACAGTTTGTCCTGACTGACTGACTCATCAGCAAACCGCCCAGAACCATAAGACTAGCTAATGTCTTCAGTTACGTGGACGCGCACTAGAAGGAGTTGTTGGAAATTTTACCACTAATGGACTTTAAGAGCTAGAAACAGGTGTATTTTCAATCCTTTATATTACTAAGAATTTTATATATATTTTTTATTCGTTTTTTAAACACAAATACTGAAATGTATTTCTAAAAAGCATTTTCAGGAATTTTATAAATTCACTAAAATTCGGGAGAGAAAGAGTTAAATGTAAATAATATGGGTATGCTTTCAACTAACACAAATGCTGACATCTTAAACGAATTTTATTTATTTTAAAGATTTTACACTTCAAGTAATCGAGTCTTCAAATTGTTTTCTTGGATTTTGAAAATTAGACCTAAAAAGGGTAAAATGTGGATATTAAAGTTGTCACTAAATTGCAAATAATTTCAAGTCTGTAAAATCCAAACCGCTCTATTGATTTCGTTTAAATTTGGTACACATATCGTCTGCATTCTAGAAAAGATTGGGACATACTTAGTTTTGAGCACACCGCTTCCGCCCCTTTCTTAGCTAACGTTAATTTTGTTATTGGATTGTTATTGCAGAAGTTTTTGTCAGTTAAATTTGAAAAAATTTATGTTGTTTTGGCACCAAAGGCACTTGCATATCTTTAATATTGAAGAAATTCGTAGAACAACGACTTTTTCAAAAAACATCATTACCTGAGAATAAGAATAATGCAATATGAAAATCAAAGTTTTGTTTTTCGATGCCAACATCTCCGCTGTTTTTTTAATGTTTTGTAAAAATTTTGTTTGTCAATAGTTGCTTAAAACTTCTAAATACAAATATGTAGTTTGAAATGTACCATGAATATATTTTTTATATTTTTTTCAAAAAAGGTCCAAATATTTTTTACTCAAAAAGTAGATATCTCAAAAGCTGTTTTTATTTTAAAATAAAAACTAGCACAAATGGCATTTTTTAATACCTTTCATAAGACATAACGCTCTTTGCAAAAATTTTTCATCAAAACAAATTTTTTTGCGAAATTTGTTTTTCCAAAATATTGTTTTTTTATTTTCAAAAAAGTAATCAAGACTCAAAAATAATTTATGTGAAAAAATTACTCCAATATCTCTTTTCAACCAAAAGTTTAGGGTAAAAATATATATTTTTATACCAAGGGCTTTACCAATGGCTTTACAGATTAAAAACAAACTTCAAAAATATAGTACGCCTCATCAGGAATTGTTGGAGGGGGGAATTGCAGCAAATTTACTTTAAAACTACCTCTCAATATTCTTACCACCGAGACCTTGCTGTGCAATATTTTAAAACAGAGCAATGTGGCAAAAGTACTACGTGATTGGAAGTTTTTAGCATGGGGTGAAAGTACGGAGGCTTAAAAAGCTTGTGTTTGGCACTGAGCACAACACTGAAAGATGTAAGAAGAAACAATTATGTAATGGAAGGAGACATTGTACTTTTGGCTGGAGATTTGAAATAGTAATTGCTGGTAGTACCAAGAAGAACACGAGGCGATGAGGTAATGGCATGTTTAAAAAGTCTTATATTTGGCCATTTGTTAAAAAATACTACTTAAAAAAATGTGAGCGTTCACTTAAGAACGCATCTGCTGAAAAATTCTCCGAACTACTGCTAAAAAGAGCGAATGGAGGGTGTTCTGTTTTTTAAGGGAAAGTGAAAATTTCTACTGATTTTGGAATAGTTGTGAAGAAAATTGAAAAGCTAATTTTTCGTATTTATCCAGATATCGCTGACATAAAAAACAAAGGCAGGGATTGGTTGTGTGAGAGAATCATTCTTACTCCTCAGAACGAAAGAGCTGCTATTATAAACAAAATTATGCTTAGGTATTTTAAAGCAATCGAAATGACGCACAAATCAGTGGATACGGTAGTGTAAAAATATGATGCAGCTAATCACCTTGTAGAGTTTCCAAATAAGTTGAATCCTCCAGGACTTCCAACACCCATAGTTTTACTTAAACTAGAAGCTCCTTTTATGTTGTTGCGTAATCTTAATCCACCAAAGCTCTGTAATGGAACAAGACTGCAGGTAACATATCTCCAAAGAAACGTCATAAAAGCATAAATATTGACTGCCTGCACTCGGGGTGATTCATTTTTTATTCCTCGAATACCACTCATAGCGACAGAGTGTTTATCCCAGTTTAAAAGGCTACAATATTCTCTAAAGGTTTTCTTTGCGATGACAATCAATAAATCACAGGGGCAGTCATTAAAGTTGCAGGAATTGATTGATTGATTAGCAGCAACCACCTGACTAGCAATCGATAAATGCATCAGTCGAGTGTTGGTTCGAAAAACTGTCTCTAGCATTATTGCTTTAGCCGGCTCCAACATCAAGTGTGATCCAACGTGAGCTTGCCAGCGTTATCAGTGACATATTTGGTATCAGTAAGAACTTCGTCACCATGTACCAAATAACTCTCTGCTTTAAATGATATTTGGCAACAGCACCACAAGTGACCGACTTATTAATTTTGATTAAGGTTGGTGCCACAGTTTCATTTTAGTATTCAGTTAGTATTTTTCCTACAATGATGTTCAAAAATATAAATTTAAAGTTTTTTGTTTCTTCAGACCCGTGCGAAGTCGGGTTATGCAGCTAGTTTCTGATATTTAGGTAAAAACTTGTCAACATAACTAAGAAGCTGTTTTCATAACGTGAGATCGTGAAATCATGTAAAAATTCTATACTTTAATGAGAAACCTCTATAGAATATAGAAAAACCCATGTTTATAAATTGATGTCACAGTTTTTTAATTTAAGGGAATTAGATTTTTTTTTTTTTGAGTGTAATAGCTTTTGTGCTAAATCCAATAAAAATGTTTACGGAAAATGCATTTCAAAAACAGAGTTTATGTGTCAAAAATATTTTTAATGAAGTTTTTAATAATAAATCTTTTATTTCAATTTATTTGGAACGGTTTTTTTGATTTGCAAAATGCTTCAATTTTGTTCTATCAGTCAAATTGGCTCACTTCAGTAAAAATAGGTATATAAGCATCACCCGTAAATCTAGTGTTAAGAGTCGTTATGTACTTTTAGAGTTAAAATATCACCATTTCCAAAAGAAAATTGGAAAGGTTGAGCAATGAAAAGTTTTTCCGACTATCCTGAACCTTCACCATTTTTAGTAAAATTACACTGTTCATCACATAAAAAAATAACAAGCTATCGACAATGGAATCTCGTAGAGGGAACCAAAACCAAGTATGCGTGTAACGGCATTTTAAAAGTTTAAGTCTGAGTTTTATTTTGGGAGGGCTTAAGTTGTCCCCCTTTTGCACATTCTTATAGTAAATAACGGGGGACAACTTAAGCCCTCCCAAAATCAAACTTGTCCCAAAATAAAAGTTGTCCCCCTTTTGCACATTGTTATAGTAAATAACGAGGGACAACTTAAGTCCTACCAACTTAAGCCCTCCCACATTCTTATAGTAACGACATAGGAAACCATGTACTCCTTGCATTTAAGGTATAAGATGTGTTCAGCAGAGATTTATTTACAATACTACGAGTAATTTTGTGGAACATTTCAACCTTTTAACTCTTTAAAAAATGGGTCCTATTTGAAATTTTTGTTACGGCTTAAAATGTCCGGCAAATTTATTTGTAATAAAATTTTTGCTATAAGTCTCTGAATGCACCAAAGCTCAAAATTAAACTTGAACGCCAGAAATAGGTCAAAACTTACAATGTGTTTAAGGGGTAACACCACTGTAAAGTCATTAAAACAAGTCATGTCTTTTAGAATTCTTATAAGAAAGGAAATACAATTAATGTGAAATAAACATACGGGGTTTTTCATAAAGCATATATTTATAAAAATTTCTTGTGCTATAACAAAAAAAGCTTTTTTAATAATGACAATTAAATATAATTTCGTACTTATTCACAATTGGTGCTAAAATGTCCAACAAGACTGGATTTTAGGGGGTCAGTTTGTGTGAACAAAATTTTGTTGCGTAAAATTGCACTGTAAGTGACCATAAATAAAACGATGAGTGGAAATTTGGTTATTTAAGTAAGCACATATTTAAAACATTTATCTTTTAGCTCTAAATTTTACACTATTTGGTATACATATGAATCCAAACCAAAAATGTTTTAAAAGTTATACCATCAAATCTTATAAATTTTTCCAGACCATTTTTCTCGTCAGACCAATCGAAACCACTATATTTTTAAATTTCCCGATTTCGGTTAATTTTTTAGTTTCGAACCAGAATATATTTTGATTTACACATGACATTCATATAAAATTTTTAAATTATATTTGTTCTAATATTTTATAATATTTAACTATATAAGAGGTATAAACGTTATAAAATATTTGGAATAAAAAAGTTTATACCGCACAAATGTTATAAAAAAGATAAAATTTACCCTCAAATTTTTTACTGTGTAGGCAATTATATATCGTTATCAAACAATGCCTAGCATATTTCAGCTATATACGTATATTCTTCCATAGACGCACATGTCTGATGAAATTGTTTACCATATTCATAGGATTCTGTTGCCAGCTGACGCTCGAAGTATTCCATATAAGAATTTAAATAATGAATTTTTGTTGACATATAAACACCTAGCATTCCAAAAGCACTTAGCATGGTATTGACGTATATTCGAGCAGTAGGGAAACGATTTTTGCCTAGGAAACCGTAAATTACTTCTTTTGCCCTATTACTGCCATGCTATTTGGCATAAATAATGTAAGAATTTTTATTTAAATATTTATTTACACATATTAGGGAAAATCACATTTTTCTGTGAATGATCGTTACACACATTTACCACACCACACCACACATATACCACAGCATTGCTAAGAAGATTGGACTTTTTCATAAGGGCATCAGTAACATCGTTGTCTCTTGATTGTGCTGTTGATGCATTCGAAGCACGTTAGATTTCGATAAAAATAGCTTACTTCGGCGCCGTGTGATTGGAAGGACTAACTGCATTAATCTGTATCACGAAGCAGCACACCAACGACAAGCTAGACACGAGAAGCAATACTTTTTTCAATACGAAATTCTATTACTTCTCGTTTCTTGCTTGTCGTTGGTGTGCTGCTTCGTGATACAGATTAATGCAGTAAGTCTTTTGCGAATTCTTTAAAAAAAAGTTTCTTTCAGGGAATTTAGCTGTTTGTCCTTTCAAAAGGTTCACACATCATCTTGACAACTTGAGTAGAGAGTTTCATAATGCAGTTCGTTCCTTCTTTTCCGAGCTATGGAATGCCACATAGCGGATAACTGGTGCTGTAAAATCAAAAACCCACCAAATTTTCTTTCCATATTACATAATTCTTATATGCTTGGAAGGCATATACTGACTAATTGTTCATCTATTGCCAAGTTACTAGTCGGTATGTAATGCTTTCGCAATTCTCTGTTGATAATATTCCAAATATTCATATAAATATTTCAAAAATAAAATATAAATTGATATTCCACAAAAAATAGTCCACAAGACAATCGGTGTGTTTTCCAGGTAGTAACACTATTACACTTACTTTACCTCGGATGATGTTATGAACTGCAGCTTGGCCTTGAAAATTTAGTGGAGTTAAAGACCACTCTGATCCATCTTTGCCGAAAAATGTTTCATCATTATTGTCTCCACCTTCACTTTCTTTAGCAGATTTGGTGCTTATTTCATCCTCTGATTCGGATGCAGTCTCTAAAACATCTATTTCACTATATAAGATGTAAGATTCATCAGAATCTTCAGCAGTGTCTTCCAATTAACTTTTATCATCGTTCCCTTCCATAGCGTTTTCTGCATCCGTTAGATGTCTTTTTCTTCTAGCTGCTGACATGCTGCTAGTAAAAATAATAATTTTATAACTACTGAATTTTGTTCAGATAATAACTATTGAATAACCTGTGTATTTGTAGCTATGCAATACGAAAATGATTTTATTTACTTCCAAATCATCGATGCAAATATTCTGACAAGCAAGTGTTTTGTGTACTATTTTTTGGTCCATGGAATGGGAAAGTTCCAAAATGTTTTGAAAATTATTTGTTATGAATTTTTTTTTTCTGGTGTTGACAGTTTTGTCAAGTTATTTTTGATTCCATTTAAGAATAATAAATCTTTACTGTTGCCAATAAATTTACAATTGTCAATCACCAGCATAAGGCTATTATTAGAGTCACTACTTGGCAGTTTATGATATTTTTCAATTCTATGTGTAATAAGTTAATATTATCAAAACATAAAAAAATGAATAATGCAGTGACCAATAATAAAATACATTAAACTGATTTTGCTATAAAACGTGTTTTAAATCTTTTATATTCATTCGAAATTTAGTAGTGACCCACAGTTTCAGCCTGGCAGTAAAAGAGTTAATGCATTTCCATGCGGCAAGCTCATTTGTTGTATTTTGCCAACTTAAGTTTTGCATAAGCTTTCTTAATGAAAAATAAAAAAAAAATGAAAAAATATAATTTTTTTTAATTTATTTCTTACTAAACCAATGGTAAAAAAAAGTTAAGTTTAAAGCATCTATACCTTCTTTTGTCTTTGCTTCGCTAAGTTTTCGAAAGAAAGTTTGAAAAAATTTAATGCCGATCCATTTATGTCCAAACATTTAATAAAGTCTTTTTACCACACCAAGTTTTATATGCAATGGTGGTAAAATAATTTTTAATAAATGTCTTCCACTTTGCTGTTGAGAAACGTATCTCTATGTTCAGACACAGCAAAACCAATCATATATTTCTTAATAATTAGTTATTTTCGCTAAAACTGAAAATTCATTATTCAATGCTCACAAACCCAGTATAACAAAAATAAATTTAATTTGCTTACTTAAAGTTGATGTTATTTTTATAAGTAAATCATTAAGGCTTTGTTTAAAAAAATTTGTTTTAAAAGCTGCGAATCTTTAAAAGAAAGCCAAAAATTGTAACCACAATAACAACCCTCCAGGAAAAATCGGAAGGCCTCCATCTAAAAGTGATAAAGAAACATTCCCCACCGTATCTTTTGAAAGCTTAAGGGTAGTTTTGTATTTATATTGTTTCCCCACCGCATCTTTTGGAAGCTTAAGGGAAGTTTTGTATTTATATTGTTTCCAAACCGCTTCTTTAAGAATGCATTTGGAAACTTTTATTTATTGTCAAGAAATGACAATAGAAAATATTAATATCATTGTTTTCTAGCCGCTGATTGTAGAATTCGATAGTCTAGTGGTAGCGCGCTCGACTGTCGCTCAGGGGTCCCGGGTTCGAATCCTGGCCGAATCCATTTTCATAACAAGAGAGAGAAATGTTTCCACATTAATTCTTAAAACAGGGGAGAGGACTGCTCCCAATTCACTTTTGAGGACAGCGGAGAGGAATGTTTGCACATGACTTTTTAACACAGCGGGGAGGAATGTTTCCCTCTAATGACATGGTATGTAAAAAAAGCAATGGAGTGTGCAACAAAGGAGAATGTTTCCTGGTAACATCCGGGAATGCTTACATTTCCTGGAGGGAAATATATCGTCGTTGCGTGTGCAATGCCGCGTATCCACCACTTGCACATACACACATACGGTGATAGTAAACTGAAAAACTTATGACATTTGAAACTTTTGAATAGATTTTCAACATTGTCTGCTTTCATAAAACACAAAATTTAATCAACTGTTGTGCAACCGTTGAGGATGTACTTGCTGAACGCGACTTATCAGTTTCTGATTAGCTCTAATTAGTTGTAAACATGTTGAGTGTTTTGGCAGCGATTTTTTATTCCGCTACATTAACTCAACGTGTTAAACTTTCAAATTAGAAAGTAGACAGTTGAAACATTTTATTGATGAATTTGAATTTAATTTATTTGTTACTTTCAGCAGGCACACAAAGTAGCGGATACTGAAACTGATCTCTTGCTCAACATGTTGAGTAAATTTTGTGTTTTATGAACGCAGACAATATAAATTTTTCAACGGTTATTTTCTAAAAATTTACTCTTTCAAAGTCGTATAAGTTACTTTAAATATTGATGTAATCAGTTTTGCTTGAAAAAGTCCCATATTCCTACTTTTAATATCATATTAATACCCAGCAGTTATTTTGGAGTCAACTAGTTAATTTTTAGCGAATATTGTACAAAAAACTTTCAGCGAAGAACAGTTCACTTTGATTTTATTTTGTTTCCTGGTCAAAATTTTTTAATTTTTTAATTTTTTAAAATTAATTTTATCTGAACACGTGCTCAGGCTATTTTTTTTCATTTTCAAAACTGTTTGAGCAAAATGTATGTAAAGAATTCAACAAATTTAAGTTTTTGCATTATATAAAAAAAAATAACTATGCATTGATGCACGGTTGCACAGTGATGCACTTCTTTTCGTAATACATGCAAGAAAATAGAAATAAATGCCTCTAACGTTTGCATACTTTGAAATCATTTTAAGATGTACTTCAATACTTTGGCAAAAAGTATCAGTTTGAATATGTTCATAACTGAACTAGATCAAATATAGGGAAAAAAAGAATTTTTTTGGGTACAATTGACTTTTCCTATAACATCAACGATCGATCAATGTAAAAGGTAGAGGGACCAGTACAGGTGCTTTTTGGAACTAGTTCAGAACTATTTTAAAGTTGGTCTAATTTTCTGCAGGGTATTATACATTTTTATATTGAAAACCTCCCTTCCCCATGAATAATACTGGCTACAAACCTGCTGTGTTGCTCATTCAAGTATCTCAACTACAGTTATTTTGTTCTATAAACATTAAATACTTAAACACTGTTTTGCAGGTTGACTTAGCTTCTGATCAAATGTTTCCAGAAATAATTGTTTACAATGAGTTTTACGGCAGAGGGTAAAATAACTTTTGGTTTTGAGAGGATACTCCATAGATATTTGTAAGGAAGCAATAAATGATAAATGATTACTTTTAACATGATATTAAAATTTACATAGAATGCTTTTCAATTATAATTACAAAACATATCATTGCTTCGAAAAACTTGTAGAAACTACTTCTTAGACTTCGATAACAAATAACAAAAATTTCCAAGAACATTTTTTCTAAAACATTCTAGCTAAAGTAAGCCTAAACAAGTAGGCTTTATTTGACCTGTAGTAAATTTCATATACCAATCAGTATAACTAAAAGTTGTAAACACTTAAATCTTACTCAGACGATCGCAATGTATTTTTTAAGAAATATTTTTCACAAACACCAAAAAAGAAATATGCAAATAGTCAAATTTATGTCAAAAATGTATACATATTTATTTTTTTTCGTACATATATACTTATTTTAAATAAAAAACAATCCTCTCTCCAGTTGTTCATTATTTAAATATGCACATAAAAATATACTTTACGTTTACTTTTTACCAAAAAAAATATTGTTAGTCATTCTAAGTTAAGGTTTTTGTTCTGAACTTCAAATGATAGTCACATCTCTCTGTGATAAAAACTTATTAAAAATAAATGTGAATAAATATAACTAATTAGTTAAAGAATTTTATGCATAAGAAAATATTATAAATTACTTATTTATAGCATAAATTTATATGTTTGTGTGGGAAAACAATCAAAACAAGACATGTTAATGAAAACTCATCATACAGCTAAAAAAATATACATATATATATATACATATATATATAAAATATTATATCAAAATGTCAAAAAACAACTATTGAGTAAAATATTTTAAGTCATACAAATTTAAAGTTTTATTTATTTCAGAAGATAAAAACTTAAATTTTATTTTCAAATATACTTGTAATAAATATCTTTTTTCATTCTGATTTCATATTTTTCTTAAAATATGTAGAATACAAAATTATTTAAAATATTTTTTCTTTACTTTTTGTAATAGTATGATGTTGAAAGTTTTGATAATTCTAACTATTAATTTTATCAATACGCCTTTTATTTCTTGTTAACACTAAGATATCAATTAACTTACACCTGTGCAAAATTATTAAAAATCTCACTGAATGATTTGATATACTTCAAGAATCTTAAGTTAATAAAAAATATATACATATAAAAACTAGAATATCTGCATTTAAGTATTGTGATCTATGAGATATTTTCTAGAACTTTAACTATAATAATGCAAAAGCTAAACCAAAAAGTATATTTAAGAAGAAGCATCTATTAAAGAGTTATGAATTCTTCTTTTAAAACAAGTGAATATAAAAATTAGTTATTAAGTATATGATATTACAGTTTTATGAAATAAAACTCAATAAATGGAAATAAAATAAAGTCAATATATAAAAAGGAATTTTTATTTTTTTTTTTGTAACTGTATCAAATGGAGCATAAGTTATTAGGATCAGAAGTTGTAAAAATTTAAGAAAGTGATCTATAAACGAAATGGTAAGAAATTGGCTACATTCACGTAACTTCTGGTACATCACTTCTGGTGTTCACAGAACATTCGTTGGTGAGAGCAATTCGGTTTTGATAGCCGAATCGTAGAGGGACCATAACAACACTTTTTGTGACAGCTATAAATCGTGATTTTGACAAATAGTGGAAAAATTTTTTGTGATGAAATTGTGAAAGTTAAATTTTGTTTTTTGAGTTTTTTTAACCCATTAACGCCAGCTCCTTTATCCGTTGGCGTAGAGGGTTTTTAACATGGTAAAAATTAAGTAGTGCGCATTCTCAAGGTTGCACGTTAAATCTGGCATTTCGGAAGCACTGCTACTTAGCACTTGGCCTAACAGAAGATGATGTACGATGCACAGTGGCGACAGCGAAGGCGTTTGATCTTTTGCATTTTGCAGCTGTACCTAAGTAAGGTGTCTTTGTCAATGCTTAGGTTCTTATCAAACATGTCAAATTGCATGAATTTTTGATTAAGGATAACATTGAATGGATCGATCGTAGCAAACTTTTCATTCACATACAATTCGTTGTTGTTGCAAACATGCATAATTTGTTTCTACTTTAGGAAACGATCACGACAGATTGCGTCTTCCACAAAAAGGATTCCAGTTACTAACTTGGATCAGTAATTTCGCACTGATGGCAATCTTATGAATCTTGTGATATGAAGTATCAAAATGAAAGTGCGACTTTCTGTGGCATACGTTCCAAAAGGATTATTCAATTGTCCAGCAGAGGCGTTGGTGTTTTCCACAATGTGATTGATCAACACATCATCCACGAACAGATCGCTCAGTTGCATAGGCGAGTACGAGACTGGAATGTAATGATGAGCACGTTTAGCATAAAAACAATATTGAAAGAGACTGGCTCAAATGATATCGCCTACGTCTATTATTGTTCCGAACAATGAGCGAATGGGACCACACGTCGTCGTTCAGGTATTCAAAGTGCATTTCTGCGTTGTCACAAATCTCGGGAACACTTTGCAAGCCATTATCAATTTTAGTAAGTACACCATCATTACGAAATATTTGGCAGCAAAATGACTATATCAATGGTAAATGTGTTCCAATATAATCATTGTTGCTCGGTTTCCTCATCTTAAGACCACTCATTCTCAATTATGGCTTCCAATTCACAAATTGATAATTCCTTCTTTATCGAAAATACACTCGAATACGTCTTTATAATTTTTCCTAAAAAGACTAGAATACCCAGTCACTGCCATAAACACTAAATACGGATAAACGCATTTAAACTACATGCAGCGTTTCTAAAATTAGCTTATCGTAAAATTTTCCGTAGTAAAAAAGTACTTACTAGAGCCGATGGGTGCGAAAACGCACAACGTGTACCTGTGCAAATAGCTTTACAGCTTAAATTGTGTAATTATTATAAGATATACATAAGGACTACCGATCCCCATGAATTCATATCTTTTAAAAAAATGCTTCCATAACTTTTCGGTGTTTGGATGGTGATTTTTTTCACTAGTCGGAAAATCGGCACCTGGAGATGCTAATATCAACTTGTAGATGGCGCTTATGACACACCTTTCCAGGAAGCATATGTAGACCTATTTATGTTGTATCGATACCATTAGACGGCAAAGCGGTATCATTTACCTAACATATCCTATGAGTTTTAAACTACATCTATATTTTTGGTGCGTTCTTCCTTTCACTGTTTGTGAAAAGTCAGGTACTAATAAAATTGCCACAATTTTGATCAAAAACAAAAGTTTTCATTCATGACTTCCTAAGAATAATAACCGATTAACTGATAGCTTATTATATTTTATTTTTACTTATTGTCTATTTTATCCAGTTAAACTTCGTTTTTCACTCTAAAAATACCGATTCACTTAAATAAATTTTTTTTTACTTTTTGCCAACAATCGCGCCGCAAAAACTAAAATAGAGTTATTTGTCTTTTGTGAAGACCGTATTGAGGCTACAATAGCTACACAGTTAACAACAGCTTTTATTTGCGAAAGACGCTGCTAAAGTTTTTTATTTTTGTTTTGTGATTGTTGTAGATTCAGTTAGTGTTATGAGAGCTCTCATAAAGTTCTTGCAATAAACTTTCAGCCAAGGCAACTTCATTTCATATATAATAACTCTAGCATGGCTATTACAGCCTCAACTTTTTCATGGCAGCCGTATATGAAATTCAATAATTCCCTGAGTATACTTTGGATAAAAATACTTTCAAGAAAAGCAATTCATCTACACTTGAATTTAAAAAGATAAACCTCTTTTTATCACATTTGAATTTTAACTTCTCTGTTGAAAATATATGCATATATGTTTTGACGTAGAATTACGTCTTACAGCGCGGTTTGTATGGGATCATTTTCACAAATTTCTTCTAAGTGATATTTGATACTTTGGGGTATACCTACAGCCTTTAATATTCATCGTACAAAGAAAAAAAAATGCCAAAATATCAGTTGGAGTGCGAATAAAACGAATATCTAATAATATAGCAAAATCTAGGAAGAAACAAAATTCATATATTCGTATGAGAAATGCACAAGCTACTTCAGTAGCTGCTTATGCTGTTTTTATGGTTGTTGTCGTTGTTGTTGTGTGTGTTCGTTTGGTTAATGGCGTTCGTTGTTGTGCTGCTTTTGTTCTTGTTGTTGTTGTTTTTATTAATATGTATGTAAGATATACATACATTAATACACATCAATTGCTTTAATTTTATTTCGTTTCCCAGATAACCAATCGGTTCGGTTGAAAACGGTGTGCACTTTTAAAAGCACTGAAGCGGACCGTTTCGTTGTCAGCTTTGTGTTGTCAACTATGCATTGTGTGTTTCATATAAGCGTACCATTTATTAAATTGTATATTAGTGTTGATTTTTTTTGATTTAAATACAGATTCTAAATGTTTGATAGTTACAATAATTATTGATTTAAAATACAAATTCTGTTGTTGTTTGGTACTTCAAAATCGTTTATTGAGCTTAAGGTCAGGTTAGAACAATCAATTGCTCTAGCGTATTTTTTCCAAAGAAACAACAACAACAACATTTTCAATATGAAAAGGAAAACATCTCTAGCTTATTAATTAGTTAGCTGAATGATTAACTAGTTAGAGCAATTAATTGCTCTAACCTGACCTAAAGCTCAATAAACGATTTTAAACTATCAAACAACTAGAATTTTTGTTTAAAATCAAGAATGATTTTAACTATCAAACAATTGGAATTTATATTTAAATCATAGAAAATCAACATAATAAATAACAAGTTCATATAGAAAACTTTAAGTTGTATATTAATTTTATTTGTTGTTAAACAATTGTAACCTTTTTTTAAAATGGTTTTTATTAAGTTGCAACAATAAAATAAACAAGAAACGTCAACTCAACTGCACTACCTTGATTTCAATACAATATTTAATGCATATTTCAGAGTTTTTTGGCGAACGGGTGAAAAAGAGAGGGGAAAAAGACAAGAACAAACGATGCATCAAGTGAATATGACATAAATTTTAATTCGATTCTTGATAAATATAAAAGAAGACTTTACAAATACATAGATAACGGTTTAAAGGTACAAAAATATGTCGTTTTCTTACCAGCATATCAGACCTGTCGTTTTAAGTACCGTTTAGCTGGAGCAGTGACATTCATGGCTTGTTGGGTTATAATACAATAGAGAATACAGATGCATGTAGCTAGAGAGCCAGTATGTGGCTACAAAAAAAAATGTACTACTACTAGTTAAGGTTGCCAGTTAAAATTTAAAACAATTCCGATAAAAAGTTACTTTTTCACAGCAACATAAATTGAATACAACAAAAATTACAAACATAAAATACCACGCGTTTTAAAAATACCACCACAAATTTCATAAGCATTTAAAATTGTCACAAAAATCTTATTCACATTAAAATATATCACAATAAGTCTCATACGCACAAACAATTTAAAAAACATTTAGAAATACCACAAAGAAATTTTGCTTACTAAAAAAGAAAAAAAATTATAAGAAGAATGTTACCAAACTCCCACGGAAATTAAAAAAATACCCCACTGATCTCCCACGCCAATTCAAAAATACCACGCTGAATTAAATAATTTAATAGGAATTCCCAAAAACAACAATTCCTAAGGGCAATTAAAAATGACCACGAATGGGATTTTACCAACATAACTGGCAACCCTACTATTAGCTACTGATATGTGGTTTTGGTTGCGCATGCGCTGCAAAGGGGCCGTTCTTCACTCGGCAATTCTATGAGCAATAATTTACTACGCCGCAAGTAGTTTATTGACTACTCGGGCTTAAAGGGGACTTTCGTAAACCCCCTCATGCGAGCGAATAATCGACAAACTGCTTGCGGCAAAGGCAATTATTGCTGAGTGAAAAGCGGGACAAAGATATCTTGCTTCCAGAGCAAGAGAATTATTGCTCTCGGAACAATAATTGCCAGTATGACGAGTGAAAAACGGGACATAGTAAGCAAAGTTCTGTTTATTGTCTGTAGACCATTGTGTAATAAATAGAGGTGTAAATGAGTTTGACACTTCTCTCTAAAAATAATAAAATTATGATTCCCCGCTCTTGTCAAAAACAGCTAATGATGAATTGCAATGAAAATAAATTTTGTTAAATTCGTGTCTTTCTGCAAGCTTATAAGATTATTAGTGAGATTAAAGTGGGAATATGTCCTTCGATATGTTCTTGAAGCAGACGATATGATTGCAAGACAATTTGCATGCTGGCTTAAGCTTCATGTCGGCGGCACCTTCCAGCGCACGTTTCTGATAAAATGACCGAAACATTCAATGACAAACTTGCCAAATCGGCGAAGACAACTGCAATAACCTTTTTCAACACAACACGGCACAATTAATTGCATTAAATATTTATTTATACTTAATTCGCACAATAAAAACTATAGCACATCATCTAGCAATTCAAACAAATAACACAATTTGACAAATATCATCAGTTTCGCTCTTTCGCTCACAATTTTTTGACAGAAGCAAAGAAATTCATGGTTTTGTCAAAAACTCACTAACACCTGGTTTTCTTACACCATGTTGTAGACGATTCGGTTCATCCCCTGTAACGCTGCTCAACCGCTGTGATCTTGCTCTTTTCTGTGTGTCGTTATTTTAGATTTGCTTCGTAATTGTTGTTGGTTCAGTTACCTAAAATTTTTCTAGATGTTCTTAATTTTTACTCGGCATGAACAGCTGATTTTGACAATTAGCTCGCTTTTCTCTACTTTCTACTTCATTCCTCTCCGAGTCGGCCTTACCTGGCTATTCTGCCATGAGTTGGAGTACGAATAAAACGAATGTTTATTTTCAGCAAAATAAATACAATAGAGAATACAGATGCGTGTAGCTACAGAGGCAGTATGTATGTATACTACTACGCAAATTTGCGCATGCGTAACTAAGCATGCGTTGTGCTTTAAAAACTCCATTTATTTTTTGAATACCATAATAAATTCAAATTATTTATACTATGCATTATATTTTTTCCATATTAAAAATTTATTTTGTCAATTACAATTTTAATTTTAAATTACTTTTCAAATATACATATATTAGCGCGGGTCGATTTGTAGGGAGTGAAAAAATTCACCAATTTCCCTATGATTTCCGTATTCTATGGGTTATTCCATGAAAATTTGCCGAAGCAACCATACCTCTATCGTTAAAATCGAGTCCCCTACTTTTTGTTGGTAAAAAGTTCAAAAGTTACGGGCATTTTTGTCCAAATTTTGGACCATTTTTCCATTTTTTTCATGATTTTGTCCAAGAATATTACTTTCACGGCCATTTTTTTGGCTCAATCCAATATTTTATTCAATTTACAAATCAAAACGAAGAGTTTAAGCCCAAATTTATCGAATTCGGTTGATTAATTCATGCGATATTGCTAAAACAAAATAACACATAAAACCAACTTTTTGATTTTTTTTCCCTTTTTATTTTTTTTTCTACAAAAATTCAAATTAAGAGATAATAAAGTATCTATCAACCTATTATCAAAAAAAAATATTCAATTTGAGTGTAGTAAAAGACAAAATGTGAAAAAAAACATTACTTTTTCTGAAAGTCTTGTTTGCTTTCAAGTCTTGGTGTTTTCGTACGGCTCTCTAATGTCGTCGCCATAGCGCCTTCTACATTCTTTCCTGCAACTCGTTTAGCAGTGGCAGCCAGCAATTGGACATGTCTTTCCGTTCCTTGAATGTGTAAAGGAATTTGTGGATCATCGAACGGTGGCACTTCGTAATTTTAATATCCCTCCAAATGTTCATACGAATAACTTTGCGTAAACGGTGGTTCGAATAAAATGGTATCGTCATTTAAATCAATCATATTTGTATATTCCATACAATTAAAGTTTATAAGAGATTTTTTATAAACTCTAAGTTCCGTTGGGTCGACAATATCTCTTCGGTAATGTAAAATCTTCTTTATAGCAATGTTTCGTTTTTCCATTCTATCATCAAACAACATAGATAGCAAGATATTTTCTGAGTGTGCAAAATATGGATTATCTTGAATTACTGTATTTACAACTCCAAGTAAATTCGGTGGTAAAAATCGTGTCCAAGTAATAAATTTAAAAAGTAATGTACTACCTTATGCGGCACAGCTATAATACTTAACATTGAAATACATTGGCGTGTATACTTTTGTTATATAGTTAGCCAGAATTTTTAAATTTTCAGTTGGATTATTAGTTGTCACATACAACCGTAATAATCTATTGACTTTGGTCAGCCAACGAGAATGTGCAATTGGCCCTGGTTTTATGTGAGACAAATCCGCAGGAACCACACCATTAGAAATTGCATTGGCCATTAACATCAAGTACCTCGAATCGGTAGATAATTCTTCTGGATTTAAATCACCAGGAGGCATATTTTCCAAAGCGATTTCCTCAAAATCGGTTACCACCTGAAAAGAAAACATAAAAGCTAAAAAATAGAATGAAAAATGGTAAAGAATCAGCTATAAAAATTACATACCGGAAGATTTTCACAATCAGCAATTTTTGAGCTCAACTTTCCGGTAGTTGATCGTGGTCCAGTGGTGGTTGATTTGTCTAAAGTGTCAAACAAATGTCTAATCGGGAGCTCGTTAAATTGCAGAAGACACACAAACCAGTGCAGTGGGCTCTTTAACTGTTTTTCGAATAGTCGCAAAATTCCACCGTGTACGCCAGTATTTGTTGGTTCACCATCAGCGCATATGGCAATTAATGAATCGAGAGACAATTGTTTTTCTTGGAAGAATTCGATCAATTTGTTGACTTTGCTTGCCGCAGTTTCACTTTCTAGTTTTGTGTAGCCTATCAATTGAGATTTTGGTTCCCTCAAAACAACTAGATGAGGTTCTTTAACCATCCTTGGATGCAACTTCTCATCAATTTTTTCTGCAGTGAGATCATCATTTTTCCTGCTGTCGAATGAAAATGATATCAAATTCGAGCCATCATACCGCTTACGAAGTGCGTCTTGTCTCCATTTTTCTCTTTCTCTACGAAGTTTACTTTTATCCATGATGACAAGATTGTCATGAGCATCTTTTACGCCCAGGTCTTCCATCAGAGCTGATCCCATTCTGTTATGCTCACCAAATCTGTCACACATCATTGCATAGTTTTTAGTATTGTATCTGGGAGTGTATGTTTGTGGTGGTAGAACTAAATCTGAACCTCCTCTCACATCAACTTCCATTTTGTCATAATGTGGTTCGTGTGTAGGATCGTTGCTCACTGGGATTGTTGGTATAGTCGTTGGTATCGTCTCTTCACTTCCACTATCGTGTTCCGGTATCGTTTGTATTCTGTCATTATATTGATCGCGCATGAAATCTTTTAAGTTTTCTGGGATAGATGAGCAATCGTTTTCTTTCAAGTTGCATTTACATTTTCCAATGTTGAATAATTGGTTTGTTGATTCTACGAACTTTTTGAATTCTGTTGCGCTGTTTTACTCTGTTTTACTCGTTGTTTATCTGCATTACTATATGCGTCAAGCAAATTATTAAATTTTCTAATGATGCTACCTTTGAGTATAAGTTCAATATTAAGTTGATTCCAAATTTCTAACAATCTGTCTGCTACTTGGGGAGTAAATGTTTTATAGGAAAACATTTTGCTTTGGGCTTTTGAACGTTCGGCCAAGAAAAAATAGTACTTCAATATATCTCGTTTAGTTGACAGATTAATATCAGGTAATTCACAGGCCACGCCAAAAGAAAAAACATCATGAGAGACCAAATGTTGCAAACTACTGCGTTGGGTATCTGTTGGATTTTGCGATGAACCAGGCTCTGAATCCATTTTCTAAGTCGTCACTAAAAGAATTAAATATGTTTTTCATAGAATAATAATATAACTATTAACTATAATAGTTAGCAATGTTTTTACACTTACCTTAAAATCTTTTCTAAATTTCAAAATAGTTTGATTATTTGTTAGTTATTTCAAGTAACACTTCACTGAAATGACGCTCAAACAAAACTAGCATACACTGGAATATTATAAACAAACAAAAATAAAGAAGTCTATAAAGAAACTAAAAACAAAAAGAAATAAACAAACATAACACAGGGTGTGCACCCTGTGAAAAAATATGCCAATAATGTAAAGCGCAAATCAGTCCAGTCGTAACGTAAGGTTCGTAAGCTTCGTAAGTCAAAAAAATTGAGCCAAAAAAATGGCTATGAAAGTAATATTCTTGGACAAAATCATGAAAAAAATGGAAAAATGCTCCAAAATTTGGAAAAAAATGCCCGTAACTTTTGAACCGTTGGACCAATGTTGGAGATTTTTTTTTGTAAATTGATCAAAATGAGCTCACCTTTCCAACGCGCCTACTGGCGATTAAACCCAATCGATAGTTTTTGAGTTATGGATGTGAACGTGTAGGTAATATTTCATACGAACGTCAATTTGGGAAAAAATCTACCAACAAAAAGTAGGGGACTCGATTTTAACGATAGAGGTATGGTTCCTTTGGCAAATTTTCATGGAATAACCCATAGAATACGGAAATCATAGGAATCAATATCATAGTAATCAATTGTCGAAAAATAAATCGACCCGCCCTAACATATATGTATATGCTCCTTACTGCAGGAAAAATAAATAATTCAAATTTACCCATATTGATTTCCATTAATCAAACATATTTTTGAATTACATTTAGTTTTAACCAACAAAACAAATGAACACGAACAATAAATTCATCACCAAAAATATCAAACGAAAACTTTTTATAAAACAAAACAAATTTTTCTATGAATTTAATTGTGAGCTTTTTAGATCCGGTAAGTTTGAAGAAGGACAACAACAACAAATTTGTTTTTGAATAATTTTAATCTAGAAGATGAAATGCTTTAAAATTGTTTTGAAAAATATAAATTAAAAAACCAGAATTTTTTTTCTATTGCTGTATAAAAAGGAATTCTACGTCTTCACTTACGTTACTATCGAAACTTTGTCTTTTTTTGTGTATATTTTTATAAAATTATGTATTTATCTTTTAACTCAACATTTATCAATTCAAATTCAACTTTTTAATCAACAATGAAATTTTTTCTAGGACCGTTTCTTTTAATTTGACGTGAAAAAAGTCAAATTTAAGGGGTAAATTCTACATACATATGTTTCGTTTATTTCTTTTCTTTGATTTTAATCTAAAAACATTGTTTATAAAACATTTTCACTAATGAATGGCTTGAATACGAGAAGTTTAATATTTTTTTGTGTCTAAGAGTAAAAAAATAAACAAATATTTTTTTAACAAATCTTTTGGTCCGTTAGTTTATGATTCATAAAAAACATTTTGTTTTGGTTTTATTCAGTTTTTAAGGCCAAAATTAACATTTTTACATTGTTATGCACATTCCTAGTGACCATAATAATACCAGTATTAATATTCTTTTATGACTGCGTTTTTATGACAGTGTTTTTACATTTGTTTAAGTACTCGTAAAAAAGTAATATATTGGAGAATTGTTCGGTCAGTATGCAGCTTTAAACATCATCTGTGTGGTGGTATTAAAAGTTTGAAAAATTATGTATTAAAAAAACTGTTCCAATATATCTCTTTATTGTTTAAAATTTGTATGTATAAGCATGGGCTCGACATAAAATTTATTTGAAAGTTATAAAAAGTTACTTTGTGTTTTTATGTGAATGTCACACAACAGAAAATATAAAAAACTTTTCTTAACCCAAGTCCTACTGACTATCCTTAGTTTTTGTAACATCTACCGCGAGTGTGACTCAGAGTCATATATGGAAAAAGTACACATTTCCGCCAGAACGAAACAGAAGTGGAAAATTTTTAAAGCGAAGCTTCTTACGATTTGTTTTGTTGGTTTGCTGCGACCAAAATCGTAAGAAGTGACAGCTTTTTATCCCTCCGATGCCTGACAAGTTTCTCGTATGTCGTTGCCTGACAAGGTCCCAGGGACCTTACTTATGAACATGGGGTACGCTGCTTACAATTATCAAAGTTTTTTGGAGCCTAAATGTGTCATTACAAGCTTATGTGTTGATATGTATGTATGTTGCTATATATTTAGGCAGATGAAATAGAGAATAAAAGCCAGCACTCTGCCAGCACATTTGTGTTTGTTTGTAATTGCTACGCGAAGGTAAAAAAAATAAGAGTCTTTCGCTTCAGTGAGAGAGAGAGAGAAAGAGAGAGAGTGTTGCTTGCCATAATTGCCGCAAATTTGTCTAAAATTTTGCTTCACTTTTTTTACTTAATGTTAACAAATTATCAGGGGAATGTAAACAAAAAAATTAGTAATAGGTGAAAGCACAAAAAAGTGGTTGGCTTAGAGGGTGATGCTTTATAATAGTAAGATCCAAGTAGCTCTAGTGAGCCGTTTATACACCTGTACGTAGAACGTGAATCGCACTATTAGTTTATAACTATCCAATGTAGTTGATGAATGTTAAAATGTTATTTATTTTTGCTGTTGAGATATCTTCTAGACCAGAGGTGTCGGGCAGTGAGCTAAATTACAAATTTGAAAAAAAAAATAAAAAAAATTAAAGCTTCGATGGCGACGAAAAAAAATAAAAACGAGAACAACAACATGAGCTCACTTAACTAATGTATCTTTAAATAAAATTACAGAAATAGGTTTTCAGCATCTGATGAGGCCCAAATGTTACACGCAGTCAGTAAATCAAAAAATAAAATTATTCCAGACAAGTGATATTGAAAATGCTACACAAAAAACTCGCCACCACTTTGAGTGTGCGCTGCGAGAACATACCAACAAAAAAACATACAGCATAATTCCTCGAATTACAACACACACGGAAATATTGAAGTTGTTTTAGGTGAGCTAAAAGAGCTAAAAGAGCTATGGCATTAACAACTCTGCTCTAGACTACTAAAAAAGGGCTTACCCAGCACTCTTAATCTAGACCTGGCTATGGCTGGGCAGGTGCAATGGAAGTGGGCCAGTGTTTGCTTTTATTGTAATTTGAGGCATAGCAGCTGAGACAGTAAGCGTTGAAGGGCAGTCTAAATTGATTTGCGCATACTCCGATGCACCAGTGATACGAGATTATAGCGGTAATTCTGGATACACTACTCCGGGATCTTGAGAACATATCTTGCGTTGTGCCTAGGTTATTGAGGAGGCATAATTTCCTTGACTATGTGTTGATGTGTTGCAGGTTGGAAAACCTCTCCATCTATGGCCGTCTAAGGCTAAGTAGTAAAAGTGAATTCCTCCCTTAACGGTGTTGAGTGAAACTGTGACTAGTTCTGCTCTTAAAACCTTAAGGAAGGAACCCCACCTAGCCAGTTTAACCGCCTTTTAATTACCATATATGTTCATATGATATTGAACCCAGATTATGGTAATGTTAAGTTGGTGACTTAGCAGTTTAACCTTAGATTGCCCGACCGGTTTGGAGTTGGTACTGATCTCAGCTAAAGCTTTAATGGTGGCTTGACTAGCTGTCAAATAGCTGCAATGAGGTGATTAGTGTTTCACCTGAGTCAGTTTCTCGAAGTATATGCTAGCTCCTACTCTACACTCCATCTTGAAGCATTCAGTGTAGAAGGACACATCGAAGACTAAGTCTTCGTCTACTCCCATTGAAATACTCTACCCTGGTGGGTAACTTGGTCGTAAAGTTGAGTTTGAGGGTGACATAGACCGTGTTATTAGGATCCAGTTCCAAAAATAGCGGATTGAAGATGTACGATATGACAGAATAGGGCGCACTACTACTTTGTATAACCATAAGAGTCCTTCTGGTGTTAGACCACATTTTTTTGCATAGGTAATTTTGCAGCCGTAAAAGGGTATGGCTTGTTTTCCAGCTGAGCTTAGAATCAAGAGTGATTTCTAGATATTTGGCGCTACTGGATAATGTAAGAGGTCGAATATTTAGCTATGGAAGAACATGGTTTGGCACTTTTGTTTTTGTGGTAAATAAAATCAGTTTCCTTTTGCTAGATTTAACTCCTAGGCCGCACCCAGCAGCTCAGAGACTGAGTTTTCCTAAAGCTGCCTCCATTAGCTCACTAAGCGTAGAAGGGAACAGTCCGGGCATCATTGATCCACATTGATTCACATCACAAACACGGAGAGAATTCGGAGTAGATATTATTCCTTATGCTCAAAATTTGTGCGCTATCAGCGCACATTTTTCGACTATGAGCAACTGATCATAAAGAAAGCATTTTAGCTCATAAATGCGGAGCAAGAGAAAATAATTATATATGAGCAATTTGTGTAAGATGTGTAACCAAAGTGTTCATAATGGCAGCATTCAGCTCAGACAACAGCTAGCAACTGTTGTGTAAAAATTCGCTGAATGGTTACATTAGTAGCGCTCACTCAAACTGATCAGGTAGCAAACGCCATTTAATCTAGCGAAAGAATTATATGCTACATGAACACCTCTGAGTTGAGTAAACTTTCAGATGCTGCTACTGACGTTGTTAAAGTAAAAAACATAGAAATAACGAAGCAAATTTATGTCAGAAACCTTTGCAGTTGAATTAAATTTATATAAAAGTTATATATAATTGAATTAATCTTATTTATGACGTGTAGAGTAGCAACACATTCAGAGAAAAACATCGGTTACGAAGGTAGAGCTACCATTACAGTTCACAACAGTTATCTGTGCTGAATGCGGCCAATGTATGAGCAACTGGCGAAGATGTGATGCTAAAGTGTTCATTGGTCATGCGCAATTGATATTGAGCTGAATAGAACTTTTACCATTTTTTCAAATTTTTTTCTTTACTGCTTTATACACATAATAAAAATTTCTTATAAACTAAAACCTTAACATATTCACCTTATTATTTACATTATATATTTGATTACACTTAAACCAGGTTGTAGCCAAAATTTTGCACATTTTCCTTTTCTGTACTTCTTCATTTTCTAACAAAGCGTCTGTGTTGTTTTCTTTGTGTTCTTCGTTATAAGCACTTGATACCAATTTATGATCAACGCTTAAAAATTTTAAACGCTTTTAAAAGCAATTCATTCTTAACACATGCAATTTCTTAGACCATAAAAATTATGGAAATTTAAAATTGAGTCAATAGATTCAGATTGAAGTTCAGATTCAAATTGAAGAGGATCAATCTGTGATCCTAGAAAAAGTTTCAGTTAACCACTTTTAGAGACTCGTTTTCGGATATTAGAGCTGTCAATCTAGCTCTATTTCGCTCTAGCTCTATTTCGGATATTAAGACGTCAATCTAGCCTGTAAAGTTGTCAATACTTGGAAATGTGAATATAGGTGTGTTATCCTTATTGCATATATTAAGAGTAGAGTTTATAATGAAGTCGAATAAAAAATCACCTCTTGCGTTGATTTCAGAGCGGCCCCATAGCGTTTGTTTCGCATTAATGTCACAGCCCAAGAGAGTGGTGGTGTGGTCTGTTTCGCCTTGACCACTAAACGTTTCAACTCAGGATCATGAGCATTACGTATCTAGTGGTTGTGTATGTTGCGTGGAAGGAGGCGATGGGTCCTCGGAAGGTTCCATAAAGATTTTAAGTTTGACACGTCGTATGCCAAAACCTCAGATAGTTGCCTGATTTCTCAAGGGCTTCGAGGTACTCGTCGCAAAAAAGAATAATTCAATGCTTTTTAAATAAACCATGGATTCATTGATTTTGTAAATTCATGGTTATAACGAGCACGTGGTTATAACGTTGCAGCCATGAATCATAAGCAATCACAATGGACTATGCTCACAATTCTTGCTATAATTCTGTATAAAACATGTGTAAAACACTGATCATATATTATGATCAATTTTTAATTTCCATAATTTTTATGATCAACGAAATTGCATGTATTAAGAATGAATTGCTTTTAAAAGTGTTTACGATTTATAAGCGTTGATCTTGGTAGCAAGTGTTTATAAGGAAGAAAACAAAGAAAACAATACAGACGCTTTGTTAGAAAATGAAGTAGAAGAGAAAAGAAAAAATGTGAACAATTTTGGCTACAGCCTAGCGTGGTGTAAGTGTAAACAAAAATATAAAGTTAATAATAAAGTGAAAAATAGTGAATATATTAAGGTTACAGTTTATAAGAAATTGTAATTAAATCCATTCAAAATTTTGGCTACAGCCTGGTCAAAGTGTAAACAAAAAAATCAGGTTAATAATACAATGAATAATAGTGCTTTTATTAAGGTTATATTTTATAAGAAATTTTATTATATGTATACAAAGAATAGCTTTTGTAATAAAACAAAAAAAAAATCTTTAACTTTTCACACCCAGAGTTATTCAACTCAACATCAATTGCACATGATCCATGAACACTGTTGAAACACATCTAATGACAGTTGCTCATACAATATGAACACTTTGGCAATATATCTTTGGTGTTTCTTTAGCTGCATGAAAATTTTAAATAATAATACAAGACCGAAATATTGTTGGACAGTGTTTTTATTATTATTTTCTAGTAGATAAGTTCATGGCATTTATTTTTTATTCATTATTTCCGGCATATGTGTGCCGGAGCTACGAGTTCCATAAATCTGGCCGTATGGCGTCAATGGTAGCTTGACATTGGCTTCGCATGCTTCAAGAGTTGCTGGCTTGTCGGCATAAACCAATGACTTAACATAGCCCCATAAAAAGTAATCTAGAGGCGTTAATTCCTCCGAACAAGGAGGCAAGTTAACAGCACCATTTCTGGAAACAAAGTTGTCATCAAATTTATTTTGCAATAAATTGATAACTAAGCGCGCTGTATGGCCATCTTGTTAGAACGAAATGTCGTCGATGTTTGATTGATTAATTTTTGGAAACAAAAAATCAGTCAGCACGGCTCGATAGCACTCGCCATTCACCGTAACTGCAGCTCCTTCTTCATATCAAAAGAAATAAGAACCGATGATGCCGCCAGCGTGTAAACCGCACCAAACAGTCAATTTTAATGGATGTAATGGTGATTCGTTAAAATGGACAAGGTGTTCTATGAACTTCGCGAACAGATTTATTTTTTTAAAATAAATTTCCACAATTTGGAAGCGTTGTTTTGGCGTTAAATGATTCATGAAGCATTGCCTAACCTTACTGAACAGAAATGTGAACACAGTTTGACATTCCAAACTGTCAAATCATAGGCAACAAGCATCTAAACTTTTCATTCAGATAAAAAAACACTGTTTATAATGATTTCCTCTTGCTCCGCATTTATGTGCACAAATGGTTTCTTTATGATCAGTTGATCATAGCCAATAAATGTGCGCTATTAGCTCGCAAGCTATGAGCATGAGAAATAATATCTGCACCGAATTTTTTCCGACCGTATCTTTTGGTCTTTTGGTTTCGTAGAAGATCCGGTGCGCACTGCTACTACTGCTGAAAACTGAATCGAAAACACTGTTTTTGCTCGTCATTTTATGACTATGGATGAAGCTTGGATCTACCCTATTCCTAGACTGAAATAAAAAAGTTAACAGTAGACCTAAGCTGGTTTTTTGCCTCCAAAATAGGTGAAGTCAAAATGATTCACAAAAAAGGATATGGCATCAGTGTTGTAGAATGCAAAAAAGATTTTATTGATTTATTACCTTAAGATAGGAAACAAAATGAACTCTGAATATTATTGCAATCTTTTGGTAACAATTTATTAGTTGAAAGCGTTTTTCGTCTTATAAAGAAGCTATTGCGGCCGTAGAACAATATTTGCAGAGCTTCAGGAAAATCATAACAGAGATGGTATAACATTTTTGAAGGATCATTGAAATAAGTGTATTAAAGTTGACGGGTAATATATAAAAAAAATATTATATAAAGAAAAACCGCTGCCACGCACAGTAGAAGTGAAACCTTCAGAAATTTTTAATTAAACGACGTTTTCATAAAACATCGTAACCTAAGAAAGAGATAAAACGACTTGAAAATCAAATTTTTTAATTTCCTTGCAAATATCTCCCACTCTCTGAGCCACACCCAGAATTAAAAATATTTGTTCAATATCATAAGTACATAAAACTAGGAAGGTTTTATTTTCTGCTGGGAAAAATTTAAAATACTCCCACAACAATGTTTAGTATATTCCAAGAATTGATTGTTTTCTTATATCGATTCTAGTCTCAGATAACGTTTCAAATATCAAAGCTTTTGTATATATAATGTATTAAAAATTACGATAAAACATTTTTTCTTGTGAAAGTTATGAAGGATTTACTATTTTGATAACGTAAGTTTGTTTTATAAGGGTAGGTAGGCAGAGTTTTCATTTATTGTGTAAATTTGAAGTTAAATTTTTGGTGGAGTTGTAAAAGATTTTACAGTTACATGAATTTAATTGCGAGCATTAGGTTTTACAGTTTTCATATAGTCATTATGTACTAGAGGTAATTTATTTCATCCTCTTTGGTTAGTTTTCGAACTAGATCTATTTTTTATAGATAAATGCTTATATATCGAACCTTATTATGTAAAGGGTCCGCCAAATAACTTTTTTTCTTTTGAAAACACTATAAAAAAAACTACTGGATATTTTCTCAAATTTCTTTTTTTTTTTATTTGAATGTACAATCCTTCCGGTTTATAATGGAAAATAATTTTATTCAAATGGCTGCCTCGGCTGGCCATGCAGTAGCTTACACGATCGGTCCAATTTTTAAGCACATTATCGATTGTGTGCAGCTGTATTTCACCAATGGCTTCACGAATATTGTCTTTCAAAGCGTAAATTGTCTCTGGCTTGTCGGCGTAACACTTATCTTTGAGGGCACCCTACAAATAACAGTCCAACGGTGTCAAATCGCAGCTCCGAGGTGGCCAAACGACATCAGGTCTGTGGCTGATAATGCGATCTTCAAAAACAGGACGCAAAACATCGAGTGTAGCTTCGGCTGTGTGGCACGTAGCGCCGTCCTGTTGAATACAAATGTTGCCAATATCCTCCTCTTCAATTTTTGTGAACAAAAATTCGTTCAACATGGCCCGATAACGATCGCCATTGACTGTAACGGCCACTCCTTGCTCATTTTCGAAGAAAAATGGCCCAATTATGCCTCTGGACCAAAATCCGCACCAAACAGTGACTCGTTTTGGGTGCAGCGGCTTTTCAATGTATGCGTGCGCGTTTTCTGTGCCCCAAATGCGACAATATTGCTTGTTTACATACCCGCCAAGATCAAAATGAGCTTCATCTGAAAAGATAATTTTTTTGGCAAAATTGGCATCTTCTGTAAGTCGATCGCAGGCCCACTTAGCGAAACGAAAACGCATTGGATGGTCAGTTGGCTTCAACTCCTAAACCAATTGGACTTTGTATGGCATCATACCAAGGTCTTAATGCAAAATTCGTCTCAATGATGTCTGAAATGTTTAATTGTTGAGAACGACGGTGAATTGATGTTGATGGCGCTTCACGCACACTTTCTGCCACAACAGCAATATTCTCGGGTGTAAGCACTGCTTTTGGCTTTTCACGCTTTGGTTTATCGATGAGGATGCCAGTTTCTTTAACTTTTTTTACAAGATAACGAACATACGGAGCTGACGTTGCTTCTCTTCTTCCAAAATCTGTATGCAATTTTCGCACACATTCTGCAACATTACCATGATTTTCAAAGTAATGTCGCAATATTTCTCAGCGTTGTTCAAGCTTATACACAACCATAGTCGTTCAGCGGAAGGATAAAACTAATTATCTGTCAAATCAGCTATGAGCTAAGTGTTACCATTCACGAAATAAGCACTAGTTGAAAAAAAGAACGTTAGATGGCGGACCCTGTATCTCGAAAAATACAGCCTCAATCGTATCAACAGATTAGCAGAAGGAAATGGATAAATCAACGAGGGTGGTGATGCTGATCAAGAATATGTGTTTATTTTTGTACATCTGTGTCACCTTGTGGGCGTTAAAAACAAAGTGACAAAGTTAATTTGCCCCTAACGTCATACGCGTGGGGGTAAAAAAAAGGTATAAGATTTAAGTAAATTTAAGATTCTACAAGAATTTAAAGTTTTATTCACTCTGATTAAGAGAAAAATTTAACTGATACACATTGGTGATTGCTTGATATTGCTGCTGGTGGATGGAAAAGCAAAAGAAGCATCTCCTAAATAAGAAATAGTTGAGCAGTTAGAGGCAAAACAGCAGACTGCAAGGAGTGACGCACATGAACTGCAAAACAAACTGAACGATGCACAGTGGTTTTATCCCATACAACGTTTAGAATAAAATGAAAGGAGTCAAAATTACCTTTATTAAAACACATTCCGCCCACAACCAAGCCTACCTTCTATATAACATAAAAATTTTAAAACGCTATACTTTTTTTTATTGAAATTATATTTAAACAACTCACTCAAGAATCTAAAATACATGTTTAAATTAAAAAAAAATGTTTTACTATCCATACGTTTCAGACGTCATTCACAAAGCATTTAAAAGGAAACATCGTAGACGAATAAAATTTGGTATATAAGTTAGAAACAGATATTGAAGATCACTTACAAAAGTATCGGCTCACAATCACACCTACCTTCCATACAATACAGAAATTTGAAACGCTTTATACTTTTTGTATTGATCCTATATTGTATTGAGTCAATGAAATTACACCGTCTCAAATCTTAAATATATGTGTAGAATAAAAACATATTCTGACATACTCAATACTTCTTAAATAATGAGTGTCCTAAAAACAAATCCTGACCTACCATCTGTTTCCATAAACTCACTTGAAACAAAAAAGAAACTTTAACAACTAAATGCTTTTTAATTCAAGAATAAATTCAATTCATCGTAAATATCTAATAATACATCTTTTGGTTTAGAAGAAGCCAACAACATCTAAGCCAAATACATCTTAATTTGTGAATTTTTTACTGCGTTTTCTTTAGTGGTTAAGACGATATAAGCAATAGTTTTTCATTTGAGCCCAGAGTTGCCAGTTTTTTTGTACTTTTGGAAAAAAGTTGCTTGCATGAGAATGTGCTTTCAATCCTGCTATTATTTTGCAATAATACCTACTGAAAACAAACGTATATTATAAAATTTTTTTAAACATTTCACAGAACCAATGCAGTAAATGTTCTCAGTATATATTGAAATTTTTAAATCTTGAGATTTAGACAGCGATTCGAGGCAAGGAAAACAATTAAAAATATATTCTCCAAGTAAGCGATTCAAAAAAAATAAATGTAGGACAGAACGCTTTAATTGAATCGTTCACTTCATAAGTTTAATTTTTTTTTTCATATTAAGGAAAAGTTTAAAGAAAAAGTTTTCTATATTTTTAAATCGTAATATTATACATAAAAGTATTATATATAGTTAAATAGTATAATGTTTGATAGAAGTAGTATTAATATATTGAATTAAAAATATATCGTTTGTGTTCTCAAAAATATAGTAGCATGGTTGTTCTAGTATTTGCGAAAATAAAAGTCAAACTTTGCTGATATTCTTCAATATGAGAGGTTGTAATGGGAATTATGAAGAAAGGTTATACAATTTAATAAATATTCGCTACATTACTGATATTTTGGCATGCATTTTATCTATGAACGTTCAATATTAAATGCTGTACATTGACTTACCCTAAAGATAAAACAATTTGTGAAAAACCGCGCTGTAAGCCGTAATTATACGTCAAAGATACATCGCTTTTTATAGTTATGCCAAATAATAAAACCCTTTTAAGCAAAAATCCTCTAAATATGCAAAATGTGCAACACTGCTTTTTCATAACAGCATGCTCTCAATCCCACGGGTTCAATAATTCTATGCTCTTCATTCACTCAAAATTTTCCGCTCCTCTTTCGGCTTCACCCCCGAATTCATCCAGCAGACAGTGCAGTGCACTGCCTGCCCTCTGTCGACGCACGGGAAAGAAATGTGGCAATTTACACGTCAGTCAAAGTCGGTGATCTGTCAAAATTGTTGTTTTCCTAGCTAAAAATAAAATAAACTCTCTGCGAGAAAACTTTTTACAATCATCGTATCAGTCAAATTTTTAGTGAGCCTAAAACCTGCATCAGTCAGTCAAACGGTTGCAAACTTTTACTTATCTACTGTCTAGTAGCAAATAATTCATAAGACAGTAAATTTAGCATAAAAGTACTTTTTTTGTATATTATATTTCCGGCCAGAGTGATCAGTTTTAATCCTTAAAGATTAACAAGGTTTTCATTATCACACTCCATTAAAATTAAATTAACAAATAACTAAAATATTTTATAGCACTTGGATGCACTTTAGTAGGCAGTAGGAAAGTAGTAATAAATGCTTGCAATGGCCATCAGTCAGAAAAATCACGTGTAAACAGTAATTCAGTCAAATATTTCAGAGAAAAAAAAAAGAGCAAAAAACGCTATAAGCTGTTCACACGTCTGTCAAATGATTGAATCAATCAAAATTTGTTGTTGCTTTCCTATGTTAAAAAATGAACTCTCTGCGAGAGCGAAAATGAACTTCAAACTCTTCATCGAATCAGTCAAAATTTTAATTGAGCTCCAGACCTGCATCAATCAGTCAAAGGGTTGCATTTTTTTACTTGTCTGTTGTTTAGTAGCAAATTATATCTAAAAAAGTACTTATTTGAACACAAAAGCAGTTTTTTGAAGAGAAAAAAGGAAGAGTAGACAGAAAAGTAGGCAAAAAAGTAGGTAGAAGAGTAGCAAATGCCTTCATCAGTACTTCAATCAAAAAATCATGTGTGAGCAGAGATAAATCAAAAATTTTAGAGTGAGTAAAAGAGAATCAAAAATCGCGATATACTTCAATCATTTGACAGACGTGTGAACACCTCTTTAGATGTAAATTGCCAAACTCTGCACGGCCCAGAAATTTCTCACAAATTTCTGAAATTTTTCTCACTTTAGATTGTTTTGAACTACTCTTATTGATATCGTTGAGATATTTCAATGATATATGGATTGATTCTTAAGATGATCTAATGCGGAGAAAGTGAGAAAAAACTGTAGTATCTGAACTCTATTGTGATTGCATGTTTTAAAAAAAAAAAAAATTAGAAACAAAAATATATTATGACTTGTTTTGAGAAGAAAAAATTTTGTGAATTTTTAGCTCATCCACAAAAATTGAGAAGACTTTTCTTAAAAAATCTTAAAAAAAAAAAACATAAAAATATGATTGAATTCCATTTTTAAGCCACTGTGCGACGTCGAACACACTGACAAAGTGAAATTATGGCGCCAGTGTTTTCAGAGTTGAGCTTTTTGCTTGGTAACAGTCTGATAAATGATTCTGTGAATTCCTTCACACGCAAGACACATACAAATACATGTTGGAGCACTTTTGCGCGTGAGTGTGTTTATCACTCCCCAGTGGGAATTTTTGCGAGTGCTCCGCAAAAGAAGGCATACTTGAGTTTTTCTGTAAGTCCTACCTTTTGAAGGTTCTGATTCTTTTCATATTATTTTATGAAAAAATTTACACTAAAAATTCCAAAAAATTTTAAATACACAGAACAGTTTGTAAAAAAAATGTAGATTTAAAAAAAAACAACAACAAAAAAAATTTTTTTTGTCCAAGTTGTGTCTCGAAGGGGCTCCCGAAAACTGACACATTATATATTTTATTATATGAAAATATTTATATGGAAAAACTCTTAGTCTTTTCTTATATTTTTGTATGAAGAAAATTTATAAAAAAAAATTAAAAAAAAAAAATTTAAATGCATAGTTTGCAAAAAAATGTAAATTTAAAAAAGAAACAAAAAAATTTTTTCCGAGTTGGGTCTCGAACCTGGGCTCCCGAAACCTAACTTTCGAAATAATACGAAAATTTGTATTTTGTATTGGTTCTTAACAACCAAGATAGACGAGTGGGTAAGATGTCGGACCGCCACATGAGAGGACCATGGTTCAAATCTGAAATTGTTAATCATTTTTTATTTCAAATTGATATTTATATTGCTTTTCCTTCTAGCGTGACTTCTCGAAAGAGTGCTTCTGGCAGGACTCTTTTGAGCAAGGAGAGCGGAAGGACTGATAAATTTTTCTATCTCCTTTCCCACTCCTTTCCCAGGAGTGTGGAAGGCCTACTAAAACCTAACGCAGGACTGCTAGAAGGCCTTTGGACTCCTGCAATTGCCCTCTGGGTCATGCCAACACATGCGTACATATTAAAATGTATGTCCAACACTTGATGTGTTTGTGTTTATTTGTGCTGAATTAGGTGTTGTACAAATATTTATTGAATTGGTATTAGTGAGGTATCATAAATGCCAAGATTTATCATCTAGCTATTCGAATCATTTGGTTTGGGTGCCGAAAAATACTGAAATTAAATAAGAGACTCTGCAACTTCTTTAATAATTATTAGCATATTTATAAGAGTTGCCTATAAAATTTAACCCAAACTCGTTTCAGGCAACACTTAATTCAAGTTAATGAACCAGTTAAATCGTGTTGTAAAGTAAAATTTTCTTTTATAGGAAAGTAATCACGTACATCGTGTTAGTAATTCTCATGATGCAAAGGGTACTTTTTTCATAAAGGGTGACCCAATATGAGGTTCCTTTTTTCAATTGGGTTGTTTTGACAGCTGTTATGGGTCAAATGCCTTGTCCATATGACGTTTGTGTTCAGTATTCAATACGACTCAATCATGAATAGACTTACTCCTGAACAACGTTTATTACTTGTGGAAACTTACTACCAAAATCAGTCATCAGTTAGAGAATGTTTTAGAGTTCTTCAACATCGTTTTGATCGTACAACTGAGCGCACTATTCGTAATACCATCAAAAAACTTTGAACGATCGCCATTGGACTACTTTCTTTAGGGATATGTTAAATCACTTGTTTATGTCGACAAACCCGAAACTATTGACGCTTTGGAAACCAACATAACTCGTGTTATACAAAAAATACCGGCCAAAATGCTCGAAAGAGTTGTCGAAAATTGAACCCACAGAACGGACCATTTAGCTTTTAAATAAAGTCGTGGCCAACATTTGAACAAAATAATTTTAATAACATTGAGTTGTAGAAACCGAACTACTATTCAAAATAAAGATTTTCATCAATACATTGATTTTTATGTATTTTATTTAGAAAACAATGTATGAAGCTTTTATTTGATTACCTTTTAGAAGTAAAATTTTTTTGACAGATATAAAACTGTCGAATCAGCGGTAAGACTAGGCATCTGCCTTTAACAATTTAGTTGAGTTTACTTTCTCAAATTTGAATTGACTATTTGATAGGATTTTAATATACAGTCAGCAATGTTAATCAGTCAAATTTTTAATTAAACTCTTTTTAGCATTACGTCATCATCGTTTCCTAAGCCCACGCACAGTGGTTGGGTCTTGTGTAAAAATGTTCAATTAATAGAAAGGTTCATCTTTGATCAATCAAATTTCGTTTATTATTTTTAGATGAGATATATTTAATAACATGCCAAAATATTTGTTTAGAGTAGGTAGGATATGAGACTTCTGATCAAAGAGCATGAAACAAAATTAAAAAGGTCAAAGGTCAAGGTCGAAGGTCAAGCTCACAGCAAAAATCAAGATCCAAATAAAATAAACATAACAATAAAAAACTACAACAACACCAAGGTCAAGGTTGGCAGCATAGATAGTCTAGTGGTAGCACGCTTGAATGTCGTTCTCAGGTCCCGGGTTCGATTCCTGGCCGGGCCATGGGTCTACGCTACAACCTTTCTTTCCTTATTTGTTATCAAAGAAACTTTTAAACACATCCAATTTACGACGAAAAGTTATTGTTGGTGGTGATAGGAAAAGTTTTGGGAGTGGAACGCTTAGCAACTTGATTTGACTGAGGTCAAGGCATAACACTTGCTTAAGATATAATATCAAATGTTTCTATAGCTTCTACCATATTCATAATATCCTACATAAAAGTTTCACTTGATTACTCCCTTCTTCCATTCTGTCGTATCACAACGGACCAATAATTTTTTCTAAGTGGGCTGGTCTAAAGACCTGCCACCACGTTATCCTAACCCAAAACGAAGGTCAAGATCATGGTAAAAAACACACCAACAATTTCTTCGCATATGAAAAATTAAGTTAAGTGCAACCTTTGAGTGATAATTGAAGTGCATGAATCTTTCTAATTGACTTGACACTTGAACTAATGTGTTCTTACTAAGTTTTGCAGAAAAATCAAACGCTTGGCTTGTTACTAATGCAATTAAAGCGAAAACAAAATTTTGTTTATGAAACGTTAGTAAAACTAAGAGATCTCAAATAAATCATCATCGGCTTTTTTAACATGCAATAAAAAAATAAGAAAACTAAAAACTTCGATGATGCTGTTAAAATTTCACAAAAAGTTGTGAAAAATATTCACTGACCCCATACAAAAATACAGCAACTCAATTCAATTTAAATCAATATTTATTCCCATTCCTTCAACTATTATATTATATTTATATTTATTATATTATAAAATATTATATTTATTTAGGAATAAACTTGTTTTATTAAGCTAAAAAACATAATTTTCGTCTTATCACTTATTAGTATGGCTAGGAATCGCATCGTCTAAAAAACCGAAAATATGTGCATGCAACACATGCACTTAAAACTGCGATAAAAACAGGTAAAATATGCAATTAATAATTTTCTAGCATTTCATTATCGGTTCAAAAAAGCATGTAAAACATGTAATTTACCAAAAAAAAAAAACAGTTCTTTTTAAAATACATATTTGGCCGGGTCGATTTGTGGGGAGGCAAAAAAATCGCCCATTGCTCAGTGAAAATCGTATTAAAGGGATCAAAATAAGAAACTTTGCCCGAGGAACTATACCTCTCAAACGAATTCTAATGCCCCAACTTTTCCGTAGGGTCAAATTTTGAAAAATCCCTCTTTGACCTATTTAGAGTGCCCCAATCGAGTCCAAATGTATGACCAATCCCTTCTATCTTTGGAGGGCCGATCCACTCATGCCAGTGGCACACCCCCTGAAACCCCCCTGGGGTGTTCCCGACACAAAGTTCCCCATACAAATAAATGTATGTATGGGAAATCCCCCAGGGGGGGTTCCAGGGGGTGTGCCAGGATGTCCTTGTCGTAGTTGATGTCTGTTACTGGCTCGAATTGTGTCGGTGAAGTACCTCAGTAGAATAATTATATGTGCAACACTGCAAATGCAATTCTAAGCAAACACAATTTCATTTATTTTTATATTATTATTTTATTGAAATAATATTAAGGACTCATATGTAAAACTGATTTTACTTAATTAAAAAAATCACTGTTTCCATAGCATCGTAAGTATTGACGTAGAATTCATTGCTATACAGTAATAAAGAAAAAATATGTATTTTGAAAATATATGAATTATTTATTTTTCCTGTATTAAAGAGCATTTACTATATATATAAAATATAAAATAATAATATAAAATTTCAATTTTAGCTAGCAAAATAGATTTTTAATATGGAAAAAATATAATGCATTATATAAATAATTTGAATATATTATATTAAAAAAAACTATAGAGTTTATAAAGCACAACACATGCGCAAACCTGCGTAGTAGTAATATATCGCTACCTTAATATAGAAAGGCCCTAACTTCTTTTTTTTTCAAAATAAATTTTTTTTACAGATTTTCGCAAAAAACAAATTGCTATAAAAAAGAAATTGCTGCAAAAATATTGCTACAGCATTGAATTGATTAGTGTCTTAAATAAAAAATCAATTTCAAGAAAATTCGGACCCGTAAAATTATAATTTTTTTAAAAGTTTTTTCCATCTCCTGTAAAGTAACAAAAAATGAGTTAGGGCCTTTCTATATTAAGGTAGCGATATACATACTACCTCTGTATGTAGCTACATGCATCTCTATTTATAATCGTGTTTATCTTGCTGAAAATAAACAAAACCAATAACAAACGACAAAAACGAAAGCATCTAATATGTATTTATAAATGTGCATTTTACATATATATTAATAACAAAAAAAACAACAGCACAACAAAAACGACACGATTGCGAACAAAACGAACAACCACAACAAAACCATAAAAACATCACATCAGCTACTGAAGCAGCTTGTATATTTCTCTTACGAATATATGCATTTTTTTCTTCTTCGATTTTGTTGTTTTGTGACTTTGTCAAAGAAGTTAGATATTCATTTTATTCGTACTCTAACTGATATTTTGACACATATTTTTTCTTTGTACAATGAATATCAAAGCCTGTAGGTGTACCTCAAAGTGTCAACTATAATCCTTAAATGTGGTTGAAAAAATTTGTGAAAATGACCCCCATAAAAACGGCGCTGTAAGACGTATATCTACATCAAAAACTTTTTGTTATTAAAAAAATTATAATATATTAAAAAAGTTTCTAGAAAATATTCATATGTGCAAGACCTACTTTTATTGATTTTATGGAATAAAATCGAAATACATATAGATTTTATGAAAGAATATGTCTTTCTTTCTTTCTTATATATGATTTGGGTAAGCGTGAAAGGCATGAAGAACATCAACGATCTGAGGATGGAGCCATCGATTTTCTGCCACTCATCTTACAGACCTTTTTTCAGATGCTTCATTGACTCGAACTGGATCCCGTTTTTAAAAACTTGGGCCGAAAGAATGCCCCACAGGTTTTCGATAGGATTCAAGTCATGAGTAACAGTAGGTCACTACAGTACGGTATATTTCAGATTTATTGAAAGTCATTTGTGGCTCGGGAAGGATTTGTTGGTGCGTTGACCTGCTGAAAAGTCCAGTTATCTTGGTATTGATAGCATGTGAAATCAATAAACACATCATTTAATAACTCAATATATATTTGTGCATTCGATTTGTGCACGAAATAAAATACAGGAAAGACTTTTAAAGTATCTGAAACCAGCTGAAATCATCAATGATTACGCGCCCATGGTTACGCGCATACCAAATTCGTCGTGGCTATCGCAAATTGAGCCGGTATTTCTGGTAATCGTCGGGCCTGTCAAGGTTGAATCTTTTCTCATCACTTTATATGACATTCTCAAATTTTTTCTTTCAAAATTTTTTATTTTTCGGCATATGCTAGACCGGCCGCAATGTGTCATGGTAAAAACCAGGGTTGAGAGAAGAGCGATTCATAACTGACACTGACATTTTCATCCAAAATTTTTTGGACACTTCTTCTGCTAACCCTTAGATCCAAATGCGCAACTCATCCTTTTCACCATAGTAAGACGTCGAATTCGTCTTTTGTGTCGTTGGCCAATCACGGACTTTCTTCCACTACACTTGATTATAGCATAGTTGACAAGATCTTTTAAAAAATTTGTTATGGTGTTTCGGTGACGATTTGTCCTGGCAGCTATAGCATCTACTTTTGTACCGGCTTCATTTAAGCCTTTTGTATTCAAACGATTTTCTTCAGATAACGTGGCATTTTTATTTGAAAAATAAAATAACTCTAAAATGTGCTCATATTTTATTCTAAAAATGTATTACCGTTATATTTACGGTTTTTCTTACTAAGGTTATCAACAAAATTTCGTAATTTTTACGTTATATCACTTAAAACACAAAAAGCAATTAGGCACATATAAATACTTGCTATAGCACACTCGAGATCTCACACTATTTTCGATTAACGCTACTACAAATACGAGGGAAGAGAAGCATTCTCTGTTCGACTAATAAACTCCATCCTTTAAAAAAAATTTTGCCAGACTCGAAAAGATTGTATTGTTATAAACCAGGACGAAAAAATTAAAAAATATTTGTGCACATATAAACACTTTACTGAGGCATATGAAATACCCATATCATCGGCGAATGCTATTACTATGCCACAAAAGTGCTGGTCAAAAATTGAATTTATATAAATTAAAAATAAAACAGGACCAAGTACGGAACCCTGTGGTACGTCTGAAGTTATTGTAGCAGGGTGACTACGAGCATTATCAAGTTTTACTCTTTGACTACGGGATTTTAAATAAGATTCAAACCAGTCGTACATGCTGCCTCTTAAACCGATTCTGCAAAGCTTGATCAATAAAATACTAAGATTGAGCATGTCAAAAGCTTTTGTTATGTCTACAAAGAGATCCGTACACGACTTTCTGTTGTCAAGGAAGATGTAAATTTCAGGTAAGGCAACCTTCTCTGAAACAAAATAGACATGTGCTAATAAAATTGGTTTTCTTCAAAAAATCTAACACCAACTGTTTTGCAAATTTTTCAAAAATTGGCAAAAGAGAAGCTCCTTATGAAAAATTCCTGCACATATGCATCGATTAAACAGATAGGGTTGCACGTCAGAAATATTGCAGGTTATTTTTTAAGTACATTGTTTGAAATATTATCGGCACCACACGAGCTTGAGTTATTCGAGAAGTAATCAATTTTATTAGTTCTATTGCTCAACTAAAACTCTTCTCCATTTACACTTTTTATACTTATATTCAATATTCAGCAACTATACTCAAGTATGTCTTGAATTTAAATCAAGTCTTTAAATTGAATCATTTCTTTTAATGAATTTTGATTAAATCTTATCAGTTCCCTTAGTCTTCAACTTGACTAGAACATTACTTGTTAATTAAATTTTACATAAAAAGTATACTCTTCTAATGACACCCTACCTAAAACAAACGCCTAATTCATACACCCTTCACAAGTTCTTATCGATCACATACCAGCTTCGCTCACATTGCACCAGATGAATCGCTTTTCTTCAATTTAAAACGCACGCTATGTAAAACAGTCAAAATTTACATGTATTAATACAGAAAGATTCATACATAAATCAACTCGTTTCGTCTTTATTCATATCAACATTGTTGAGTGTGGTCAAGAACATGGTTTGTATTCTCAAGTTCAAGGATAGTTTTATTTTAGTATACAATGTACGATGAAAAGCATCCCAGCAGCGGATTTGCCAGTGGCTACCATAGAACTAATACAGAATAAATTACCAGGTAAGGAAGCATTACTTTTTTCAAAAAGTAATGCGTCTGCATATAGCAGAAGTAATTAACTCATACCTCATTACCTGTAATGTAGCATACAGGGAAAAGTAATGCAGTGATTTTTATAACTTAATACAAGTAGTATGTTACTCCATAACTTCTAGGTAATGCTGAAGGGAGGCGATACTTACCTCCTGTCTCATTCAATGTTAAATGTAATGCCTTTTATGCATAGTAAAGTAATATAGTCGGAAGTAGTGGTCATTACAAGGTAATTGATGCTTCATATATTCTGAATATATTCCATCAGCTACTGGGATTGCTGTAGCAACATTGCTTATCTTCAATAACGAACACACGGTAGATGCGTATCAGCTAAGCTCTGTTCTTAGCTGATATAACTTTCTTGAATATTCTGGAAACAATTCATATGCTTATCTTTAATCTGACGGCATTTTAGCTTAAATTAGGCGGTTCACTGTGTTTCGTTTCATACAAGTTCGACAGAGAAAATTATTTTGTGCACTTTTTTAGTAGTTTTCGATGTTAAATGTATAAGGAGAATTAAAGAAAATTATTTCAGAAATTTTGGTCCAGTGGGCGTTGCAGCTCAAATTCAACTTGAACTCATTTTGCGCTATATCTTAGAATTGAAAAAAGCTACAATAACGAAATCAAAAACAGACGTCAAATATGTGATTACTAAAAAAAGTTCAAAATGAAAGCGCAATCAATCAAGTAGGTGTGGCAGCACCCATACAACTTAAATGCATTTTGCGCTATATATTAGAAACGAAAAATGCTATCATAACGAAATCATAGGTAGACGTCAAATATATGATTACTAAACAATGTCCAAGATGTAAGTGCAATCGGACAAGTGGGCCTGGCAGCTCCCGAAACACATTTTGAGCTATATCTTAGAAATAAAAAAAGCTACAATATAATCAAAATACGTAAACAGTGTTAGTAGTATTTCTTATTAACCCTTACCATTTTCCTACCATACACTCGAAAAAAACCAACATTTTTTTTTTATTAAACGTTATAAAATTACTTTTTTTTAAATTACATGTGGTTAAGGTTTCAAACTATTTGAAGAAGCAAATTTTTTATAAAATCACCATAAAAACGATACAATTTCTAGTCATAATAATTGCTATTCGATTCGAAACATTCAATGATATCAGAATTTGCATCTTCTTCTTCTGTGATTGCTGTTGTCTGTTACCTTCAATTTCAGGCGAAATAAGGAACTTTAAAACTTCTGCCGATATTTTGTGAATACTTTTAAAAGGTGGTTCGCGGTAAGAATTAATTAATGGATCAGAAGTACTTTTTTTAAGATTTTCGTATATGTGACATTCGAAGTCTTCTACAAACTTTATTTCTGGCTTCTTGAGCCTCTCTAGAAAGTTAACTTATCGGAACAATACATTGCTTAATTATCTCCGTGGCATGGCAAATCATTTTGCGCACACTGACGGTCATTTTGTGAAAAAGTGGGCGTATCTATAGTGCGACTACGCTCTTTTTAAGTACAGTTGCCGACAGTCATCATACGCACTATTACCAAATTTTATTTTAAGACAGTACGACAAAAACCGTTTAAAATATAGCATTTTTATTGATTTTTGGGCATTAAAAAGGGGGTGTGGCAAATATTTTCCTTTTTAAGCCACCGGAGAGTTGAGAAAAATATATTTCAGCGCAATCGGCTTAGTAGTTTCGGAGTCTATAGAAAACACACAGCCAATAATTTATTTTTACATATAAACTATTTAAACAAATTTTCCTTTCCATGACTCAGTTATCAAGGCAACATTATTTTTTTAACAAAATTCATTAATATACTTCATAGTAACTATGGTAAACTGTCATACAGAACAAAACGTTTTAATATTCAATTTGCATGGAAGTTACAATACCTTGTGTCCGACCGAAATTGAAATTTTGGCCGAAACCGAAACCGAATATTCGGCCATTTTATAATATTCGGCCGAAACCGAAACTGGTTATTAATATGAAAATTCAAATTTTTACTAATATATTTTTATATTTAAAGGAAACAAAAGTACTTTCATATACATAGGAAAAAAATTTCAATATAAAAGAAATATTATTTGAATATTGAAGTTTATAATATATAATTGACACATAATTTGTTCAGAAGTTCAATTATCAATTCTTGGCTTCAGTACCTATAAAACTTTAATATTAATTACAATAGAGATAATAAAATCGAAAATGGTAGTATCGAACGCATAAAATAAACCAAAATAATTTACGTTGAGACGTTAAATAAAATTATAGACAAATTATTAATATTTGTTTTGTACAATGCGTTGTAAATATTTTTATTAAACCAAACTTATACAACTTTTTAGTTAAATGATGATGCAAAAAATTTTTACCAAAAGTTTCGGCTAGTTTCGGCTATTTGGCCTGGAATATATTCGGCCATATTGAAGCCGAATAGCCGAAACTAACCGAAACTGACAAAAAGCGCCGAAACTGGCCGTAACCGAAATCAAAACCGAATATTCGGTAGGACACTAGTAATACCACACGAAAAAAATAAAAATAAATTTGATGTAAAGTGACGAGAAGCCTATTTTTCTTTATTATGTATGAAAAAAGACATCATAACTTTATGAATATAAAAATTTTAAGACAAAGCAAGAGTTTCCAAAATATTTAAAAATAGAAAAATTTTTATCTAAAAAAAAAGAAATTTTTTCAAAATAAAGATAAAACATATAAATATTGGATTAAATATTTTTTAGTATAATAAAAAAAATTAAAAAAACATACAATGGCATTTACAACAAGTGGCTAACGGTTTCTGTGCAACTCTTCGTTAAGGAGTTATGTCATTTTAAAGAAAGTGGGGAAATCATTTTCGTATACAAATTTTAACTATATTTCCACACGGACTAGCATTATAAAATTTTCATGTAAGGAATATATGCAACTCAAAAGCCAAAATTTTAAATTTGCTAGATTTAAAATCATTCCGTGCCCTAAAACACGAGTTACAGACTTATCTCCGTCGAACTAGGCCATTCGTAACAATGTGCGGCACTTGGGAATCGGTATGCGGATCGAGATCAGGATTGGGACACGTATGGGGATTCTTATGGGGATCGGGGGTGTTCTTAAGCGATGCCAGCATCGTTGTTTTGTTTTTCCTTTGACCCTTGACCAGAGGCGGACTCACCACAGTTGGAGCTCTAGGCTTGAAAAATATGACGCTCTTACCGTGTTACCGTATATGTAAAATATTTCTATGCGCATACCGGTCCCCGGATCTTCGTTGGATCTCGGAGATTACCCGATTTTAATATCAATATATTATTTTAAGTAGCAGAATACTTTGAAAATTTGTATTTTAGGGTTTTTAGTAGTGCAAGTAGTAAGTTGTTCAAAATAGTTGTAAGTAGCGCCTCAAAAACATTTTTTAGAAAAAGCACTTTGTCGCCACCAGGATGGACGAAAAGTCGCTAAACACTTGTTTTTTTTACTACGTCCGTCACGGACTGGTCACACAAAACACAAAAACATAATCACAAAAAATCGGAAAATTAAGAGTTCTCATTTGATATGTCTTTCATAAATCTTGAAAAAATACTTTTGATTTTCTTCCTATTGTTTCTGATTTTTCTGTGTTCGATATGCCAGAAAGATCACCTTGAAAAAAGTCAAGTTTCCACAGCTATAACTTTTTTTCGAATTTTTGTTCCTGTTCGAATCATTGTGTCCTGTTGCAATGAGATTTTTTCTGGCCAGTTGAGTGAGCTTCATCGTTCGTTTTTCAGTAAAACAAGGCCACATCTGTCTAGCTGTGTTAGAGGCGGTTCTATGCTTCCACCTGAAATAAGCCAATTCTGTGGCATGTTGCCTTTGAGCCAGCTTGCAAGTCGCATGTGGCATGCCTAATGTTTCCATAACCAGCAGCAGCGTTGTCGCTGTACCTTCCCTAGTGAGCTCATCTGCTCTACAATTTCCAGGAATGTCCCTATGCCCTGGTACCCAGACCAGATGAATGTCGACCTTATCGGCCATCTCATTAAGCAACGAGCGACATTTAAGGGTTGTTGGTTATGTTAGGAACTCACCTGCAAGGGATTTAATCGCAGTTTGGATGTCCGTAAAAATGTAGATATCTTTAGTTGATATCTCACTATACCTTAGCCATTCTACAGCTCTATTAATAGCCATTATTTCAGCCTGGAAGACGCTGTAATGATCTGGCATTCTAAATGAGATTCTGATGTCTAGATCAGTTGAAAAGACGCCTCCCCCAACTTTGCTGTCAAGTTTTGAGGCGTCTGAAAATATATGCGAGCCAACCTGGTTTAGTGGCAGTAACCCGTCCCATTATACTCTGGTTGGGATAACTGTGTGAAATTCATTCTCAAATAAGGGAGTGGCAATAGTGTAATCGATGTTGCTGGGAACTGCTCATGCAAGATTGAGAATGGAGGAATGACCTGCACGAGTGGTGGTCCACTGCAAGGTTGCTCTTAGGTGGATGGCTGTTTCTTGCGTCATCCTTTTTCCCATAATATCAAGGAGTATCAAGCAAAGAACCGCATTCAGCGCTCTCGATGAAGTGACCTAAGCGCTCCGCTGATACATACGGCCGCAGTTCTTTGTGCTTTCCCTAAAAATTTGCAGTTAGACTGTGTTTTTGGTGCTTTCCACCACACACATACACCGTGTAGCAAGGTTGGCCTCACTATAGCTGTGTAAATCCAACGTGCAATATTCGGGGTAAGCCCCCACGTTTTACCTGTAGTTTTCTTACAGGCATATAAAACAACATTCGTTTTCCTAGTTCGCTCAGGAATATTCGGTTTCAAGCTTAACTTTCTATCCAAAATAACCCTTAAGTATTTTGCCTCTTCCACAAAATTTAGCAGAGTGCCATCCAGACGTGGAGGAATTATGATCGGAATTCTATATTTCCTCATAAAAAGGACCAGTACAGTTTTTTAGGGATTTACCCCCAGCCCATATTTTTTGGCCTAAGTTTTGAGATCAGAGAGCGCTGACCCAATCAGCTTCGAGAGGGCATTAGGAAACTTTCCCTGTGCAGCAATAGCTACGTCATCCGCATAGGATGACCACCTTGCAACTAACCTTTTCTATTTTCCCCAGAAGTTCATTGACTACCAAGTTCCATAATAAATTTGATAGATCACCCCCATTGAGGAGTGCCTCTACTCACAAATTTCCTGGCCTTTGAGTCACCAAGAAATGCACTGACGACTCTGCTGGACAGCAGGTTTTTATCAGTACACAGAGTGACTCATCCACCCGAAGCATCATGAGCACACCAATGGTTTCCCCGGAAGCACATTGTTAAAGGCACCTTTGATATCTAGAAAAGCTACCATTGCGTAAACCTTATGAAAAAATGCATTTTCTATAAAGCCTACCAGGGAGTTCAGTGCCGTTTCTACAGACCTACCTTTCCTGTAAGCGTGCTGTGAAGCTGAAAGTAAATTTGTGTCTATGCTACAACGAATATGAGCGTCAATCAGTATTTCGAGTTTTTCAGCAGGAAAGATGAAAGACTAGTGGGTCTAAGGTTCTTTGGACTCAATCGCGATATCCTACCTGCCTTAGGGGTAAATTAAGATGGATTATAGTCGCCAACTGCTGTAGAGCGGCTAGAATAATATCATCAGGCCAAGCAGACTTTAGAGCTTCAAACTAAATAGAGCCCAATTTGATTCTGTTTTCTGATATGATAAATGAAGGATCACTCAACGTCAGATCCCTCTCACACCTAGTGTGAGTGGGGTCCTCAGAGCAATCCGTTTAATGAGTACTCAGAAGAAGATCAAGGGTTTCCTCGCTAAAGTATGTCCAGGTATCGTCTGACTTCTTTAAGTAGCTTGCACAGCTAGGATTAGAAGCGTGGATATTACGGAGTCTTGATGGTCCGGAAGATTCCTCTATATTACAGCAGAAAAGTCTGTAGGAATTGCGCAGAGTCTTTCGAAGTGCTTTCTAAACATTTTCAAACTGGATTTATACTCATCCCTGCATTGAATTCTACCCGATTTCTTAGCTTTATTTAAAACTTTCCTGCACTGAGACCTTAGATTACTTATTTTCCTCGACCACCAAGATGGTTTTGATTTGCTTCTTGGGGCGCTCTTAGAGCATGCGATTTCTAAAGCCTCATTTAGAGTCCCCGTCAGCTGCTCCATGATTGAATCTAGTTCATGTATCGTCAAAGGGGAATTACCTGAGAGTAGGAGTAAGGCTGCTTCCATTAACTCCCTAAATTCACACCAATTTGCTTTCTTCAGATTCCTAAAGACAGCTTGCCTATCGACGTGGCCCTAAAGACCAAATTTTATATACCTATGATTAGGGAAGGAGTGCTTCTGAAGCACTTTCCAGTCCGTGATCCTACCATAAAAGAAGTCAGAGGCTAGGGTAATATCTAAGACTTCACGCCTACTGTGATTCACAAAAGTTGGTTTCTTCCCAACGTTATTAACACATAAATTACTTTTGAGTTAGTAGTCAAACAAGAACTCACCTCTTTCATTTACGTCTGTGCTTCCCTAGACTGTATGGTGTGCATTCGCATCAGTACCGATAACCAGGCCACGCTTCTTCTTCTCCGCCTCGGTGACCAGACGCCGCAGATTACGCACCTGCGTTGACTCAGGAAGGTCATGGGATAGGTACGCCAACACAACCCAACAGCTGATCGATCCTAGCTCCAGACTGATTGCCACTAAGCCTTGATCACTGAAATTAGATACTAAAAATGAGTTAATACAAATTTTCGCTATTATACACGATCTGGGAGTGCCAATAATAATATTAATACTAGCCATAGTTTCTAAAAATATTTTCAGTGCATTTTATTGAAACATTGGACCTTTGTGATTTTTTTCGAAAAATAAAAATTACATCTCTGATAGTTTTTGTCCAATTTAAATATTTTAAAACTCATTTTAAAGATACGCTATTTGAAAAACGAGGATTTGAAAATATTTTTAAAAAATTAGCACTTTTTTCCATATAAATCAGGTTTTTAACTTTAAAGTCACATTTAAATACCAACATTTTTTTTGAAAACTTTACAGCTACATCTGTTTTGTAAAGGTACAAAACCCCCGGTCCGTAATTTTTTACTTATAAAAAAAAAACAATTTGGACCACTCGAATATACAGCTGTGGTTAAAATGAATAGAATGCGGTGGGATGAAGCGTTTCGCTTTTTTTGGAGGCTCACAGCACCCCCAAAAATTACAATTTTTGATTGGTTTTTGGCTTAAATCGCAAGAACAGCATTTTTCTTAAATTCTATGCGTTCGTATTTGAACATTTTCGATTTCAGTAAAAAATTATGGGAAAACGTTCGATTTTCAATTTTTGAAAAATTTTGGGTTTCACCAAAAGAACTTTCCGTTTTCATGATAAACATTAAAATAAATGGCCTCGGGCAGGCTCCTAAGTCAGCAAGAAACTAAAATACTGTATAAAAATCATGGAATCCAATACAAAATTCTTTTATTTGCTACTCAAATTTTAATGAAAAAAAAAAAAAATAATAAAAAATGAGTGAAAAAACGATTGAATGCTGCTTCAAGAAGCTACGAACATTTTTGAGGGGAAGTTAAGATGACAGACTTCATCGACTTTTTGATCACGATTTGACTCGAAATATAGTCAGTTTTTCCTCTTTCTACGCTCATTTGAGAACGTAAGCGATTTCATGTCACAGTGTAGGTCGAAAGGTCACAGTGAAAAGGTGGAATTTCGACCACTGGCGAACTCTAGTAATAAATGTTTGAAAAAGTATGTAAAAGTGTGTTCGTTCTAATGCACAGCAAAAATCCTTTAATGTTTTTTGTAAATAAAACAAGTTTCGTCGAAACTAATAGCCTTATTCTGGTTATTTACAATTGCAAATTCATTGATAACTGCAAAGATTACTTATTATAAAATGTAGTCGAAAACACATGCTTGACAAAACTGTTAACACCAGAAAAAAATGTTCACAACAAATAATTTTGTGAAACACTTTCGCACTTTCCAACTCAATGGACCAAAATAAAGCATATAAAAGACTAGCTTGGTTCAAAAAACCTCAACCGATATGTTTTAATGAAAGACCATTTTATTAAAGTACGTCATTTAAAATGGTTAGTGGGCTACTAACCAATTGTCATTTAAATATTTTAATAAATAGAATGCTGCAAAAAAATGAGAGAAGACTTGCGTAAAAGAATTGTGGTTGATTAGCAAAAATTTGCAATTTGAGGTAAAAAAAAAACTGCTGCGTCAATTTAGCATAACAACAATAGAAATACAATGAACACATTGTTGTCATATACAATTGTTGAAATAGCTTTGATAAATAACTTTTTCTACGCTGTTTATAGTGCAACACTTTATAGTTGCGCATTTTATTTAAGCTTTGAAAAACTCGTTATGATGTTGCAGAACAGATTAATACCATTTCTATGACTTTAATTTATAGCTACTGGCTTTTTTTCTTTGCTATGCACAATAGCATATTGAAGCTGGGAATAACTCAAATTGTGCTAACCACAAATTTTGGCACAGCAAAAACACCGCTTAAAAAGGCAGCAACAAAAAGCAGTAAGCTGGCAACACTTTATTTTGCAAGCGCCAAAATAAATTTATAATTTTTTTTTCTAACAGGACCGATACCTATCTATATTTAGAGTAACAAAAAAAAATAACTGCAAGCGCAATATTATACTTGCGCTGAAGGAAAACTTTATTTAGTATAAGCCACGCCTTTTTACAAATATGGGGGATTGCTGCATAATTTTGTATTTTGCTAGCTTTCAAATAAATATTTCGCGCAAATGTATATATATTTTACTGTTGATAATGATAGTTGTTGTTGTTGTAGTTGTTGTAACATCCGTTTCCTGTTGACAACACAGCCAGCGAAGCAAACAACAAACAGCTGCTCGCACTACTCAACAACAATTCATGGCTTTTTTTTCACTGGCTGTCTGTCCATCTGTCAGTTAGTTCGTTCGTTCGTTTTTGTTATTGTCTGTTTGTTTATTTTTAAACATTTTCGAGTATCCGTTGCATGTGCAAAATGTTCGTTGCTGCAACATGATTTCATCCTTTTTTTTTTTCTTTTGTAAAGTGCAACTTAAAAGCAATAACAAAAAATAGCTAGCTACAAAAATGCTCATGTTATCATTATGCATGTATGTATGTAGTGTGCTGCAGCTAATAGCACCGTAGCCTTTAAACATGCTGCATACAAGTGAAATATAGGGATTGGCATACAAATGTGTAAAGTGCAATTCAAGGTATGCTTAATGTGTTGTGTGTTGGTATACTTTTACCTGTGTGGGTGTAAATATTTAATAACAAAGAAATTCACAGTTTTTTTGCAATCATACACCCAAAAAGCCTACATCAGATCTCGGGATGCAGATGGTGTTGGTTATTATCGTTGCAAGGTTTTAAAATGATTATAGTTTTTGAAGGGTGATTTGATTTTTATAAACTAAAAATGTTTTTGATACATACACAAAAAATGTGCCAATATCTCGCATGCAAGAAACAAAATATTGATTTTAATTTGCAAACTTGGCACATTTTCCTTTTAAAACAAATCTATGAACAAGTTTTGCTTGCCACAATAGTGTTCAACATTTGCTCAACAAAGCAAAAGAAACTTTGATTTTCGACCCAAAAGTTTTACTTTTAATAATGCCAAATCTTGAAGCAACTTTCGTAAGTTGAAATTATATATTATTAACAGCGTTATTAACGATGATCCGCCATGAAAGCATGACGGAAGAATTTTAATATGATAATCAACGAAACATTTCAGAGTTAAATTTTTGCAGCTGCTACGCTACAAACTTTACATTCAGTTCGTTAACTTTGTTAAACTTTAAATAAATATATTGAAATAAAAGTGTGTTTTATTGGTTAGTAAACTTTGGTTGTCTTACAACTGTTTCGTTTGGCACAATCTGTGAAGCCGACGCAACTTAAACATAACCTGAAAACATACAGGAAGCGAGCAAATATTAGCACGTGCTGAAAATTTCCAACGAACCAAAACTATCTTATTTTTCTAAAAGAGATAAAAGATTCAAGGCATTCGGCTTAAGGCTGCTGCCCACTTACGGCACGTAACAAAACGAACATGAAACTACAAAATATAGCTACCCTGTGTAGCTACCCTGTACGACGAAAAAGCCGGTGGCTATCGTAGCAAAGAAATCTGACCAGACCACATTGCCGTTAGCTTTGTTGACAAAAACTTAGCTGTAAAAAATGGATTCCGAAAAATTAATTAAACTCGTGCGCGAAAATATTGAACTATATGATATGAGCCACAAAAATTGCATAAACACCGTTTTAAAAAATCAGTTGTAGAATGAAATTGGTAAAAAATTAAACACGAGAGGTAAATATCATGGCTAATATTTTGCTGTTTTGAGCGCGGTTTGTGTGGGGGTCATTTTCACAAATTTTTTCAAGCATATTTAAGGATTATAGTTGACACTTTGGGGTACACCAACAGCCTTTAATATTCATTGCACAAAAAAAAATATATGCCAAAATATCAGTTAGAGTACGAATAAAATGATTATCCAACTTTGGATGTTGTCACTTCTTTCATATAGTCACAAAATAGCAAAATCGAAGAAGAAAAAAATTCATGTATTCGTAAGAGAAATACACAAGCTGCTTCAGTACCCAGTGGGCATTTTAGCGAGTGCTCCGCAAAAGTAGGAATGCTAGCACTGCTATTATTGGCGTTAATACACCTTCCATGATCACTGCATTGATGAGTACTTCTGTAAGGGCTACCTTTTAAAGGTTCTGATTCTTTTCATATTATTAAATATGAAAAAATTTACAAAAAAAAAATCCAAAAAAGTTTTAAATACACAGAACTGTATGTACAAAAATGTAGATTTAAAAAAAAACAACAAAAAAAATTTGTTTTGTCCGAGTTGGGTCTTGAACCCAGGCTCCCGAAAACTAACACATTACATATTTTATTATATGATAATATTTGTTTGAAAAAAAATCTAACAGCCGTATTCATAAAAAGTTACAAACCTCTTCTAAGCCCTTTGTAAGACACATGCTTAAAAACGTTATTCATAAACGTTCAATAACGAAAAAAACCTCTTGTAAGAGCTTCACAAATGAGAGAATTTTTAAATAGGAACAAACCTTTTGTAAACCACCTTCAAAGCTGTTTTAAATTTTAATGTTCTCAATTGAGAGCAATCTTCTCATTTTGTGACAAACTAAAATGTCAATAAACAAATGAAAATAATTGTGTTTTGTGATCAGTGTTACCATAAGGGCAGATAAACTTTTTGCTGGCAGTTTTTTGAGAGGGTAGACAGTGTTGCAGTTTTTACCTAAAAAATAGTTTTTTATTTATATTACCCAGTTTTATAAGTTTTTACGATTAAAACAATGTTTACTAGTTTAATGAATCAAGTACAATAAATAAATAAATTGTATGTTACTGCAAAAATATAAGCAACATATGAAGCTGCCACTCATTTTATTTTTTTATTTATTTATTTATTTATTGGCCAAACAAGGCAAACTTCTTCTAACTTATTCTATTAGGTTTTGTTTACTTATTACTAAGGTTTTTGTTTTTCTTCTCCCCTTTCCTTGTTTTTATTTTACTTTTTATTTTGTGCTCTTAGTGGGCATACTCCGCCCACCGGATTGACATGATTTCAAAAACCATGTCAAAACTAAGAGAAGAGGAGCAAAACAAGGGAGACTATATACACACTTTAGATACGATGTATATATATTATTCTTAAAGACTATAAGGACAAAAGGACGTAAATGGGAGATTTGAAGAGGGATGTTAAAGAATTTTGATTTATTAAACTAAATGCTTATACATATATTGTAAATCCATACATGTATGTATTGTAGTTTATCTGAGGCCTGTGTTAGTTCTGATTACTGAGTGATTTATATAGGGTTTGCTTGAAAGAGGATTTGGACATAGAAGGTGAGTAGTATATAGAGATATTATTAAATTCTCTGCAACAACGATTGATGGGTTTATTATTTGCATTTGTAGTTTGGTGCTGATATTCAGTTAACAATCGAGTATGCCTAGTGCGCCTAATTGGATCGTTAAATGAAATCATATAAGAAATATATTTGCTGTGAATAGCACCATTAATTACATCAAATGTGAAGCATGAGCCCAATAACGATCTTCTTGTTGATAGTGGCATCAAATTTAAAAGGCTGAGTCTATGTTCATATGATGGAAGGCTACAATAATCATGGGGTTTTTACATATCTCTAAGCGCGTATAGTAAGAACTGCTTTTGAATAGACTCAATTCTTTCTCTATGGGAATCGAAAGATGGATTCCAAATTATGCATGCATCTTCAAGTATTGGGCGCACTAATGCACGGTACAAGGATGTAGTGACCCATATATTCTTGAATTCATTTGCACGTCTTTTTATAAAACCGAGCTGTTTGCTGGCCCTGGACACAATTTTATCATAGTGCAGATTAAAGCGCATCTTGCAATCTAAGACAACTCCAAGATCCACTATATGGTTGACCCTTTTTAGTTCGATACTATTGAGGTGGTAGGTATGTAATGTTACGTTGTTTTTACGAGAAAAGCTAATAACATTGCATTTATTGACATTAAGATGTAGTTTATTTTGAAAACACTATTGCTCAAGAGACAACAATTTTGATTGCAAAAAATTTACATCTACATCTGGTTGAATTGAATAGTACATTTTTAAATCATCTGCATACATAAGATGTGGGATATCGTTAAGAACTTCTGACAGATCAGATATGAATATGTTGAAAAGAAGAGGACCAAGATGACTACCTTGCGGAACTCCCGAGGAGACTGCATTTTTTTTCGATAGAACTCCCTGGAATTTAACAAACTGGGATCTGCCGTTTAAATATGATTTTAGCCAACTTAGTATGGACCCTGCAACACCAAATTTTTCTAACTTATATATAAGAATGTTGTGATCAACTCGATCAAAAGCTTTACTGAAATCAGTATAAACAGCATCTATTTGGTGCCCTTTTTCCATTTTGACTAAAACATCTGATACCATAATCATGAGATTAGTGGTGGTAGATCGCCCTTTTCGGAACCCGTGTTGCTGCTCATTTAGACGTGGGTTAATGAAACTTGTTAGCTTTTCACAAATAAGTTTTTCAAAAAGTTTTGGAATGGCTGACAAGATTGCTATGCCTCTATAATTTTCAACTGATCTTTTATCACCATTCTTGTAAATTGGCGTAAGATGGGATGATTTCCAATATGAAGGAAATGTCCCACAAACCAGTGATTCGTTAAAGATTATGTGTAATGGCAATAGCAGTTGGTCTAAACATCGCACCAAAAAGCTTGTAGGTATTAAGTCTGGTCCTGGTCCCTTTAATATATCCAGTTCTTTTATTGCATTAGAAATCTCTTCCTGGGTTAAATATAAACTATCAACTATAATAGTTGAGCTAGGAGAAGTTTCAGATAAGGTGGTAGGAAGACAAAAGACCTCCTTAAAGTGATCGGCATACAAGTTGCTTATTTCAAGAGAATTGGACGAAGTGACATTACCTTTAAACATAGACGAGTATTTTAATACTACTTTTCACGCCCTTTCAAAAATTTCTTTATGAAGTGGTAGCGCAGTTGCTATTATTGTTGCTTTCATTGTTCCTGTTCTTTTGTCTCGATTTTCATTCGTCAAGTCTTGACGGTCAATATATATATATATGAATACATATGCTTTGACCACGACAAAGAAATTGATGTAAAGTTCTCAAGTTCTTAAAAAATCATAAAGACATTTATTTAGGAGTCAAGGTATATACGTCTTTAAGCCTCTACGCATAAATTATTCGAATCAGATGAAATGGATTTTAGAGAACATTGCTTAAAATTTTATGTTGAGCTTTGCAATTGTTTATTACAAAAGTTTGATTTTGGAAATGATTTTCTAAAATGTGTCGATCTTTTAGCACCAACGAAAATTTTAAAAAAAGGCAAGATTTCACTATTTTCAATTTGTGTATTTTTTTTACCTAATTTCATCCAATCAGAAAAATTACAAGAAATTAACAATGAGTTGCGACACATTAATTTCAGTGATTTGAATTTACTTAATGAAAATAATATTGAAACTTTTTTGGAAAGCAATTTTTGATCAGAAACGAGGAGATAATTCCAAAGTCTTTCCATTATTTACAAAACTAGCTTATGTTGTTTTATAACGTATTTTTTATTATATTAACGTATCATATTAACAAAACTCAAATCAGAAATAAATTAGAAATTCCCACCTTTCGTGGGATTTTTTGAACTACAAATTTTTTAAGGAAAAGCGATTGGAACTGCACAAATTAAAACAGTCATCAGAAATTATAAAAAAGTTTGATCAAAATATTTTTAAAAAATAATTTAATTTTTCAGATTTCATCATTTGTGACTGTTTGATTTTTCTTAAACAGTCTTTCCATTGCAAAATTTTACAAAAGGTTTGATATAAAATGAATTTCTGATTTTAGCCTTACTTATTACTACAGATTTGAGAAAAAATGCTTTCTGCATTTGCTGGTGCTTCAGGAATCAATAAAACAGCATAAGCAACTTGCCTTTGTAATGAACAGACTTGGAATTATCTCCACATTACTTAAATTAATCTACTAAAATTATTTTGATTTATTAATGAGTAAAACTATTTTATATGGAATGTAATTTACTATGATCCCAAAAATTGGTAATGACATTTACACTCATATAAATATCAAATGTATATTTTTTTAAACAAATTTTTAAGTTTTTCAATAAATTGAAAATTTAAATGATTTTAGTTAAGAGTGCGATTGGTTTTGTTTTGTTTAATTATTAATTTAATATAAATGCTTTATTTCAAATACAAGAATAAAAATTTTAAAGCACACATTTTAAATACATATGTTGTAGTTATTTTTTTTAGTTCCAGTTTTTTTACAAAAAAAATAAGATTTTTTCTAATAATTAAAGTTTAAAAAAAATATGGCAACACTGTTGTTGATTTAAATGTAAACAAAATTTTAAACAAATGCCTGTCAATATATCAAATTCACAAACCTATTTTTTTTTTCATTTTTGAATTTTTAAGCAATTGTCATTCTATTTATCAAAGTCACAAACGAAAACTACAACTGTTCCTACTTTAAAGCATCAGTATTCTCACTTCAACTACAAGACTCTTACAACTCGTTTATGAATACAACGTTTTTAAAGAATATTTTAACTTTAAAAAGCATTTTAACTAAAAAACGTTTGAAGCTGTTTTAAATATTTTTATGAATACGGCTGTAAGTCTTTTCTTATATTTTTGTATGAAGAAAATTTAAAAAAAAAAAAATTAGAAAAAAAAATTTATATGCACAGTTTACAAATGTTTGCAAAAAAATGTAAATTTAAAAAAGAAACAAAAAAAATTTTTCCGAGTTGGGTCTCGAACCCGGGCTCCCGAAACCTAACTTTCGAAATAATACGAAAATTTGTATTTTGTATTGATGCAACATAAGCTATTGATTCTTAGCAAGATAGGACCGCCACATGAGAGGACCATGGTTCAAATCTGAAATTGTTAGTCAGTTTTTATTTCAAATTGATATTTATATTGCTTTTCCTTCTAGCGTGACTTCTCGAAAGAGTGCTTCTGGCAGGACTCTTTTGAGCAAGGAGAGCGGAAGGACTGATAAATTTTTCTATTTCCCAGGAGTGTGGAAGGCCTATTAAAACCTAACGCAGGACTGCTAGAAGGCCTTTGGATTCCTGCAATTGCCCACTGGGTAGCTGATATGATGTTTTTATGGTTTTTGTTGTGGTTGTTGTTGTGGTTGTTCGTTTTGTTCGCAATTGTGTCGTTTTTGTTGTGCTGCCGCTGTTGTAGTTTTTATTATTAATATGTATGTAAAATGTACATATATAAATTCATATTAGATGATTTCGTTTTTGTCGTTTGTCATTGGTTTAGTTTATTTTCAACAAGATAAATATAATAGAAAATACAGTTGCGTGTAGCTGCAGAGGCTGCATGCGTTGTGCTTTATAAACTCTATATTTCTTTTAAATATAATATATCCGAATTATTTATATTATGCATTATATTTTTCCATATTAAAAATCTATTTTGTTAGCTAAAATTTTAATTTTAAATTATTTTTAAGATATACATATAGTAAATCCTCTTTTATACAGGAAAAATAAATAATTCAGAATTTTCCAAAATAAATATTTTTATGTATTAAACATAACTTTGATTTGCATTATAGTCTAAACAACATAAAAATTAACACGAACAACAAATTCACCACTAAGAATATCAAACGAAAAATTATTATACAAAAAAATTTGTTTTTAAATAATTTACATTTAGAAGCAGATATGCTTTAAAATAAATAGTTTTAAAAGATATACATAAAGAAAAACCATAATTTTCCTTTATAAAAAGAAATTCTGCGTCTATATTTACGATGCTATCGAAACTGTGATTTTTTTTATGTATATGTTTTTATCTGCCTTTTCTTATTTATATTAAATTAACATTTTCTTATTTTTAGGAGCTGAATGTAAAAAATGCTGGGTTGGTCTTCGCGATATAGAAGTGTAACAAAAGGAAGGAGGATGGTCAGGAGTGGGCAGGCTGTTGTAAGGTAGAAAATTTGAAACGCCAGATAAGGCCCAATGGGTAGGAGAAACTTTGTCCACCCCACCTTATTTTTTCCGAAAAACAAGGACTCCTAAAACTGCTTCGGGAGCTTTTATGCAGTATTTATTTTTATTTATTTATTAATTTATTTGAGTCTAGTGCTAATAAGAGTTTATTGTAACATTATCTAGATAAGCATAGATTTTGCATATCATTATTTTTTTATAAAGTTAATAAAGAAATATAATAGAAAAAATTTAATTTTTAAAAAGCATAAATTTTATCATTAAACAATTAATTAATTTGTGCGTCATTGAACATAATTAGAAAACTAACAGCCATTCCAAAAAGGGATTTTAATGGACAGCATTTTCGAAAATCTTAAACATTAAGCAAAAACAGCAGCAATAAAAACTTAAAGTCAGTTTTAAATTTAAAAAATAGCCAGTTCAGAAAATACACAGCTTTTCCATGTGTTTTTTATTAAAACTGATTACTTTTTAAATGGCAGCTGATATTTTGAGGAAGAAACATGGACGATGGACGTTTATTTATGGACAGAGCAGTCCAGACGAACTATCGTGTTATAAGAAATCCAAAAACGTATCGGGAACAAGCAATAATGATAGAATAAGAGATTGCGCTTTGACAACCAGCCTGTCAGTTGACTACGTCACAATATTTTATTTCTTTGAGAAACGTATTGCGATCGGTTGTGTTTCATTTAATTCTGTATATATCGAAGTATATTTGCGAGTTTTTGACTTTTTGATTGCGGTAATAGTAGCAAACAAATATTTTTCAGAAACCTGGTGTTTGCAATAAAAACAAAAATTTAACCAAGAAATAGTAGAAAACGCACACAAACGAAAACAAAAATACAAAAATATATTAACTTAACAAAAATTGTTTCATTATTTAAAAACTTGGAACTATCATTTATTTGTCCTTTCAATTCACAGGTAAATTAATGGAAATAAAAAAATCTGGGAATGTTGAAACTCGTAATAGACATCAATTGAACTCGTAGTAAACATTTTTATAAAATCTAATTCAAAAAATAATGCTCACTGAAGTTGGTTTCTCAGACCATTTTTTTTTTTGACTAAGCTGCTTACTGGCTGCAATAAAATAATAGTAAAAATAATGTTTGCAAAAGAGTACTAAATAAATTTATGTGTAGAAATTGTATGCAAAGTGAACGCTCGCCAAAACAGCATTGATATTATGACGTACATGCGCATAACGACAATTTTGTTGTACTCTTTTTCTTGTCTTCAGCGCAATCTTTGTATTCTATCATTCTTGGGGAACAAGTGAGTACATAAAATTGCACAAGTACTTCCACAGAAAGCAGTTGATAATGTTTTGCGGGAGCCAGTTATGTCCTGGTTTTGTTAGGCAAACATGTTTTCTATTTGAAGAAATGAGTTGATGATGGCGATATGTCGCATTTTCGGATTTTCACTGTTTTATGCATAGATGAAGATGTAATGTACATACAAACAATTTAAAACCTTAAAACAACCATGGCTATTTTAAGAAATATCTTCATCACAAAGTTTGATTTAGTATAGAGATCACTACAAATGTGAAACTTTGAACTCAAATTTCTCGAAATTAGAATTTAGCGACATATCACCTTATCCACTCATGTCTTCATTTAAATTTGTTAATTTTCTTCTCTGATCAAATATTCATTTCGTGGTTATGCTTTGTTTGTTGAATAGTTGCGTTTTGAGTTATAAAATGAAATATTGGCATGTTTACTGTTTCAAAAATTTTTGGCGTGAGAGCGAAGAAAAAGTTAATTTCTCATTTTATTCGTATAACACTAGCAACAAAAGCAGTTCACCAAGCATGTTTGCCGCGAGATTATTTTCATGCGATAACGATCCTGACAGTTCTTGTTACGTGTGTGGTAGTTATGTTTTTAATAAAAATAAACATAAATTCACGGATTCGCTACAAAAAAAGTATGGCCAGTATTTGGCAATGGCACCTGAAATTTTAAATCAACATTGGACACCAAGTTTTATATGCCATGTGTGTCAATCAATTTTTACCTCCAAGTAAGTATTTGTTTAGAATTTTAAGGATATGAAGAGTAGGCCATCGGTAAGGTGTCCCTTATATGATCAAATTTAAAAAATTTATGCCACAAGTATTTATAAAATTGAGTCAAAATTAAATTAGGAGAAAACTATATTTTCTCAAAAAAAATTTAGTTTTACGGCCCTGATTACAATAATTTATTTTTCCCACAGACGAAACATGAAATTCGTCAAGCCAATGATTTGGGGAGAGACTCAGTGTCATGTCACTGAATGCTATTTTTGCTTATGCAAACAGTGTGGCTTCGGGAAAACTATGAGATGGAATTACCCGAAAAATTCAGCTGCTGGGCTTACGTTTCCAGTTCTGCATTCAGATGAAATACAGTATCCGAAATTTCACATTGAAAGAGCTATGTCAGAAGAAACAAGCATATCACAGGAAAGCTGGAGAGACAAAGAAATGCAAGTTGAAGAAAGGCCAAAAGTAATGACGCAGCCGGAATTAAACGATTGGGTTAGAGATCTGAATCTTACAAAAGAAAATGCACAATTACTTGCATCGCGCATGAAGGAACGATACTTCTTGGCTAAAGATGTCAGTTCATCATACTACCGAGACCGGCATGACCCTTATGCAAAATATTATAGGATGGAAGACAACATGTGATTTTGTCACGATATATCCGGGTTGTTTGTGGAGCTACATCAACCGTATGACGCAAAAGAGTGGAGGTTGTTTATCAGCAACAAAGACAGTTAAAAGCTGTTTTTTAAGCAATGAAAACCACAATCCGTCCATACCCATCGCACATGCTGTCACTATTAAGGATTCATATGAGGCAATTAACAAATTGGTGAAATATATTAAATATGAAGAGCATAACTGAAAAGTTTGTTGTGACATAAAAGTTGTCTCCATGTTGCGTGGATTACAAGGTGGTTACACTACAAATTGCTGCTTTCTCTGTCTTTGGGACAGTCATGCTCGTGCCGAGCATTACATCAAAAAGGGCTGGCCTAAAAGAGGCACAACTTCAAATATACAGCTCTTGTTGACATAGAACACATAATTTTGCCACCTTTGCACATCAAACTCGGACTGATAAAAAACTTCATCAAAACCCTGGATACAGATGGTTAAACGTTTACTTATTTAAGAACAATTTTTCCAAATCTAATGCTGGGAAAGATTAAGGAAGGCGTGTTTGGTGACCCTCAAATAAAAAAAAAAATTGCTAAGAAATCAACAATTTGAGAGCTTGTTGTCATCCGATGAGAATGCTGCATGGAATTCGTTTCGGTTGATTGTATCTGATTTTTTGGGTAACAATAGGAATACAGAATACGAAACAATTGTTCACGATTTACTTAAGAATTATGAAAAAATTGGTTTGCATTCTCTAAATGAATTTAACTTTAGTACATATTCTAATGCAGGTTTCCCGTTATTATCATTCTTACAACAGGCGCAAACATGTCCCTGAAGATCTAGTTCCTGCATTCTCACTTAGATTTTTTTCCCCCAAACCTTGGTGACGTCAGTGACGAACACGGTGAACGTTTTCATCAACAAATGAAAACCATGGAGAGACGCTGTCAGGGATCCTGGAATTCAAATATGATGGGCGATTATATTTGGTTTCTCATTAGAGAAACTGATTCTGAATATAATAAAAAAAGGGGAAAAATCATTTTTAAAGTTTGCCATTGCCAAACAATTTCGAAAATTTTTCTGAACTTATTTTATCGCTTTCTTATTCAACATCTGTATCTTATTTCCTTTCCTATATAAGTCGATATTTTTTTGGTTTACTTTTTATTCCATACTTTGTAAGGATTTATGTATATATTTAATATTTCGTTAAAAACAAAAGTTTTTAATTTAAAATTAATTTCAGATGTGTTTATATTAAATTAACCGGCATTTAATGAAAAAATCATAAAAAAGTAGAATTTCGGTACCTTCACTCAATAGTCTATAACTTCATTACTCTACCATTAATTTTCCTCAAAGGCAGTGTGTTTTTTTCTTCAAAGAATTATCTTTACGTACAAAATGATAAGCTGAAATTTTTTTTGAGATTTCGATTTTTTTAGATTATTGAAACATTATTCGACTTGATGTTTTAAAAAAAAAAAAAATTCGCCGAATTTCTTCTAATTTCGTCAAATTTACTAAGCCTAATGACAAAGTATATTCTAAGCATTTGTAGGTAATTTAATTGTCTTGATTTAATTTTTTTTTTTTTTTAAATTGGGTAATTCGTTTTCGAGACAAGTTGCTATTTATGACACTACATCCTGGAAAAAGGGGAAATTTTTTCAAAAAATCATATCTCAAAAATTTATCAATAGAAAATTTTTTTATTATGTTATTCGTATTTAGAAGGCCAAAGTCCATAAGAAAAAATTAGTGGCATGTGGATCACTGAAATTTTTTTTGGATTTTGGCACCTAGTGTCAATTTGGCGCTCAATTGAAATAATTTTTCTGTTCGGTCGTCACCTCTCTGCAGACAATGGCAAACCTCAGAGAGTAAAAAACTGCCATGTAAAGCTTCTTGAGAACATAAGCCGTTCGGATTCGGCATTAAACTCGGTAGGTCCAGTTCTCGATCATTTGTGTTCAAAAATTTACAACACGCACAAAACAATTGATCAAAGCTCGGTCAAAGTCTTTTCTAGAGCTGAAATGGCCAATTTATTTTTTTTTTTTTATTGGTTAAAGCTGAGTTAAGTGAGTTGGTAAAGTTAAGAAGGTTAACGAAAGTCATTCCAAAATTTTTTTTTACAAACTGAGCGTTATGATCTAATCGCTTACAGTAAGTAGGTGGTCAAGCTAATAGAACGCTTTTGGTGTAAAAAAACAAAATTGGGTCTTCCGAGTATGTAATTTTTCAACCAGTGGATGAACTTGAAAAAAATTTTCAACAACAATTTACTGTCGGTATTTTTTTAACTTATTTTTACATTGTTTGTTAGTCTTTCGAGGAACTTCTCCGGATTGAAATCCTATCGAGAATGTCTGGCACACCCTTAAATACCATGTTTACCTTAGGAATAACCCTACCATAAGTATTTTGAACGAAAATATCATTGATGTTTGGAGAAATTCTTCAGAAATAAAAGTATGTTCTAAGGCTTCGATTAAAAGTATGCCCTATAGAGTACGAGCTGTCGTAACAGCTAGAGGCGGAAATACTCGTTACAGACAATACTGTTATCAAAATACTTTCTAAAGACCAGCAATTAATGTATTTAACTACCTCATTTAATTTTTTATCATTGAAATAAAAACAAAATTATAATTTTATATACTCTGCGTTTAAGTACTCTGCTTGACCATCTTCTGCAAGACCGAAAACGTAACGTGCAATATTATTGTAAACAACATTTAGTTTATGCCTGCTCATAGCGTCACAGTTTGCATAGATTTCACATCCATATAAAAGTGTAGGGACAAGAAAAGTATTCTAATTTCCCCAGGATCGTTCAGAGGGTACGTAGCATTCCATAAGTTTTACCAATTGAGATGTTGATGTGATTAGTCCAGGTCAATGAACTATTAAAGATAATGCCAAGATTTTTTGCCGTGGGCGCAATTTCGATGTTAGAGTCGTTAATGTTTGGACATATGTTTGGGCAAGCTATCCTGTTGATGGACGCTTTACTTACAACCAAGCATTTCGATTTGGAAGGGTTAAGGCATAAACCATTTACCATCGCCCAATTATTTGCGCACTCGAGATGTTCATTAACCTTATCCGTGCAGGGTTTTATATCATTAGGCAAGCAACTAATGAACAGTTGAACGTCGTCTGCACACATTTGTATATGACGGTGTTGGAGCACACTAGGTAAGTCGTTAATATATATTGCAAAAAAGCAAGGGTCCTACACAGAGCCAAAAACCACCACATAAAATCAATAAGATCACCTAATTGTGCTATTTTATTAGATTTTCTTATTAATACTACCAAATAATAAGAATTTTCCTTAGAGAAATCTTTTTAATTCCATAGAGAAAATCTTATTAAAAATTTACAACTACTATCAAACATTTTTTAATAAGATTTCTTATTAAATGAATGAAATTATGTTTACTTTAATACTTCAATACTTTAATACTTAATTAATACTTTACTTTAATAAGAAAAGCTTTTTTCCATTCTCCAAAGATTAAGAAGAGACCAACTTAAATTAATAAGAAAATCTTTTTGATCTGCTTTTAAAAGATTTTTTTATTAAACACTCTTCTAAGAAGGCGATAACGGTGAAATGCTCCTTATTCTTTGCTTTCGTTTTAAGTCGTAATTGTGAAGTGAATTCATGAAGATTATGTGCATTTTATGGATTTAGTTTATTTAAAGTAAAATAAAAATATGTGATAATGGATAATGATACTTATGTTTCCGAACTTGTTTTCGACGAGGCTGAAATTCTGGAAACTCAAGCTATATTTCAGTTATGGGGCTTACGTAACTCAATTTCGACTTTACTAAAAATTTATGGAGTAAACTCAAAGGAGGTTCTTAAAAAAATAGATATTGAGAATGGTGCCACTTTCTTTGAAGGCCTCGGCAGCGCCGGGTATTTTGGTGACAAAGTCAAATTTAAGGCTGGCCTGAGACAATAGAGAAAAGAAATTGTTTACATGAGTTATTTTTTAATTCCGAAAGAATAAGTCCCCTTAACTATATTTACAGTACTGAGTACAACCAAAATTCACTTTTCTAAAATATTAATGTTATATGTTTTTGCTGAATTTTTATGTTTTATTATTAATCAATTTTTTGAAAACTGTCTTGCCTGTTAAGTAAAAAAAAAAACATATTTATGCAACAACTTTGAATTTGAATTTTTTTTTTTTTTTCTTTTTGTGAAGTTATATTCTAACAGATGTATTTTATACATACATATACAGATTTTATTTCTTAATAAATTATAATAAACCATAAAAATTTCTTTTTGTTTAATATTACAGGCAATTAAAAGTATATTTCTTGGTAAGAGGTTAATAAGATTCCGTTTTGATTTAAAAATATTTCCTTATTAAAATTTAAAAAGAAATCCTAATCAATCAATAAGATGTCCTTATTAAATTTAAAAAATAAATCTTATTAAATCTATAAGATTTCTTCTTAAAAACCAAGAAGTTTGGATAAGATTTTCTTATCGTTTTTAAAAGTATTCTTATAAAAAATAATAAGATTATTCTTAAAATTATGTGATTTGCCTATTAAAAAAAGCTCATAGTTTTAATAAGATTTTCTCTATGGTTTTAATAAGACAATCTCCTTGGATGAAAGCCATAGATAAATCTTATTGATTTTCTTCTTTTTTATTAGGTTGTTTTGGATCTGTGTCGTATTGAGCCTTGCGGCACATCTCTACTAACTGGTATAAAATTTGAGTATGTGAAGCCAATATTCACGGCTTGTGACCAGGGTTGCCAGTTTGGTAATTAATTACCAAATTTGGTAGAATATTTTTGACTTGGTAATTTGGTAATTTTTTATAGTTTTGTTAATTTTTTTCCTTTCCAAAATATGTAAAAAGATTTATGTAAAAATTGTACTTAATACTATATTTAACATTTTTAGTGCAGCATAACCTTTATGTTTTGTATTGAACATTTCTGTAAGTTTTCCGAACGCATCATCTGAAAATATTGCGAATCATGTAAAAACAAAATGTTAAAATATTTCAATCTTGAAATTTAACTTTAACAAAAAAGTCTCTTATAAAAACGAAGCTACGAAACAAGTTGGGTTTTAATACAATAAATAGCATAATGATTTCAAAAGAACTCTGCGAAATGAGAGACAAACCTTATTATGTGTGGTCACCAGAAGAAGATTTTTAGATTTAAAATTGAGATTTTTTTCGCCATCAGCTCTAGTTTAGGAGTTATAGGTAAAAATGTAAAAGCCTGTTATGTTCTAACATAATAATTTCTTTAAATTGCATCAGTCGATTTCGATCGTATTTGACAGCTTTGATAAGGAAATATTCAGCCCTATCATGCTTAATTTTTCACGCGGAATCGGAAAAGAGAGTTTTAATTTTTAAGATACAGCTCTAGAACATTTTGGACATTTTAAAGTTATTTTTTCCTGAATATTTTTTTACTTGTTAAGTTTCCTGAATGTTCTTGAGGTTTATCTTAAAAATGAGAACTCTCTTTTTCGATTCCACTTGAAAAGTTATTCATAATAGGGCTGATTAGGTCTAACCATTTTTGTAAACAAATTCTTTTTCACCTTTTGTTTTGAAAATAATGGCCTTGAAAATCATAAATTTTAAAACTTTTTCATAATAAAAATATTTCACCGTGAATTGTCTGAATCATTGTCTTTGAAGTTTAAGCATTCATTTGACCTTTGCGAATATTGTGGATAATTCCAGATATATTTTAATATAACGAAAATTGATTACATGAAAAATTTATAGCAAAAATTTCTTAAGTAACTTACTGAAAAATTAGGGTTTTCCAGCCGCTTAAAATTGCTTTGAATAAATTTAATACCTTCCCTCAAAATATGTTTTTTTAAAACGTAAAAAGATATCAGCAAATGCTTAAATACTTTGCAATAGTTTGCGTTCAGGAGCAGTTATTGGAAAAAGAACTGTATATCATATTTTTTCATAACTCCTTAACTTGAGGTGATGGTAAAAAGGTTTCCTTATATTTAAAATCAGTGCCCGTAGTTAGAATTGATATCCTATGAAACAAACGAGTTGTGTAGTTTCTGATTTTTAGTTATTTAAAAAATGATTAAAATTTAAACTTGAGGAAACCGATAATTTTTTTAAAGCATTAAAAGCCATATCTTTGTATTTATTAATTTACTTTCTTAAAATCAATATTCATTGCCAATGAATGCTGTATTTTTTTTTATTTCCTACTTATTTCAAATAAAAAAGATAAGGATCTCATTTTTATATCTTTATTTATAATTTTTTGTTTTGTTTTGGAAAAAAAAATTTCGTTTGCCTGAATTAAATACTTATTTGTGATTTTTATATTGATATAATAAATAAATTTTTAAAAAGAAAAAAGTTGTACTTTTTCTATATATGTTTTTATTTTTTTTATTTTATTCAAATAAAAAAGATATACGTTTGATTTTTATAAGTATATGAGTTTATGAATTTTACTTATTTTGTGATTCTTAGTTATTAAAAATAAGAAATTTTAAACAAGAAAAATTTAATACTTAATAATATGAACTAAATTTATTTTACCACTATTTCTGTTTATTAATTTGAAGTATTTTAATGTTGAATATATATTTTTTGTTAACAAAAATTATAATTTTATTGATTTTCTTACTATAAAAAATGTTTGTTTATTTAATTTGGGTAGCTTTTTGATAAAATTTTGGTAACTAAATTTTTTTACAAATGGCAACCCTGCTTGTGACCTATTTGAAAGATATGTTTCCAGAGGAGTTATTGAGGGTCCTGAAAAATTAAACTTGTGTGACAATTTGGGGAAGAGTATTCCATGATCAACTGTGTTGAAGGCATTTGATCGCTTTTGATCAAGGCTAATTTTAATTTGTTCTATTACTTCTAACAATGCTGTTACACAGCCCCTATTTGGTATGAAATCTGATTGCTTTTTAGTGAGTAGACGATGTTCTTGAAGATAATTATTTAGTTGTTTATGCATTAAAAACTCAAAAACTTAAAAAATATATGGCAACATGGCAATGGTACGAAATTCATTACCAGACTTTGGTATCGGTATGATTTTTGCTTTTTTCCACTCAGCAGGATAAGTAGAGCTAGTGAAAATTGTATTATAGAAGTGAGTTAGGTAAGATAACAATTTTGGGAATAAGGCTTTAACAAACATTGGGTGCATATTATCAAGACCAATAGCATTTGAGTTGATTGGAAGAAAGCTTTCCAGCACATCAGCTTGCTATACACAAGTGAAACAGAATTCAGCAAAATTATGAAGAGGGCTATCAATAACAGTGTAATGGTTGTTAATTGAAGTGGAAAAAGGAACATATATAAATTTTGTATTTAACGCATTGCAGTCAACATTTATGGGTACTTTTGTCACATTTTTGTTGAGACCAGTCTCACAAATCGTGTTCCATTTATCTTTGCTTAATTAAGCGGATTTAAACATTTCTCCAAAATAGGCTTTTGCTTCCTTTGCTTCCTGGTTGTCTTAACAACATTTCTTCTAAACTCCTTGAATTTTGCGTGCAGTTTGGATGTCTTCAACCTTTTTCTTCGATTAAATGCGTTGTTTCTTTTAATTATTAATTTTATTATACTGCCTGAAAACCAAGGCGGTTGCCCGTGTTTAATGAATTTTTTTTTTGGACATGCTTTTCGAAAAGATATGTAATGCTGTCCATCAACAGACGTAATTGTTGAATTACAGTGGTCATGTAGAAAATGTCAGGCCAGTTTAGGGTATTAAGTTCGGCGTTTAGAGCGAAATAATCAATGTTTTTGAAGCCACGATACTTTTTTTTTTTTTGTTCAATTGCAGCAAGCTGAAAGTTGTATGTCATGAAAATTAAATCATGCTTCGAGAACACGGGAGCTGAGATTTGGTCATATAGTAATACCTTTTTCTGAATCCAGCAAAGTATTTCTATGCTTAGTTCAGTGAGTGGGCACGATAGAATCAACTGAGGTAAAGCCTAAAGCTTGCATATTATCATTTAAATGGCTTTTATTTAATAAACTACTATTAAAACCACCTGAAATTATTATATTTGTGTATTAAAGGCCTAAAGTTTCAATTTTTTGGAGTAAAGTTTCCGTAGTAAGGTAACGATTTGGTCTAAGAACATTTCTAAAAAGAATTTTATCTGTGCCATTAATTAATTCAATAAATAAATGTTCAATTGCATCATTTGCGTTGGATTTACAAACAAAACTATATGCTATGGCTTCCCTTATATATATCGCTACGCCCCCGCTATGACCTACGTTTCAGTGCACTTGCCTGTGGAGTTGAGGACATAATAAAGGAACGCGCCATATTGTGTCCGAAAAATGAGCATTGCACAATAATAAATGAAAAAGTTATAAATTTACTAGCAGGAGAAATGAAAACATACAAAAGTGCGGACTCTATCATTTCAGAAGATGACTCACATCAATTAAGTTTTCCGGTATAGTCTTTGCATACTCTCAACTTCAGTGGGATTCTGCCTCATGAACTTAAACTTAAAATTGGGACAGTTGCTATGCTTATTAGAAACTTAAATATATCTGATGGATTAGTAAATGGAACACGACTTATCATGAAAAAGTGCATAAAAACTGTCTCAATTTAGAAGTTTTAACTGGTGAATCTTTCGGCAAACTAATACTTCTGCCACCTTTAAATTTAGAGCCAAGTGATACAACATTCCCCTTCAAATTAAGACGTAGGCCATATCCAGTTATCGTTGCGTTCGCAATCACCATAAATAAGGCCCAAGAGCAAAGGTTATTGAAAGTTGGACTTTACCGTAAATATAACTGTTTTGCTCATGATCTTATATGTGGCAATGAGTAGAGTGCAGTCCTGTGCAAATATTAAAACTGTATTGGATCATAAAAAAAGAATAAAAAACAACGTTCAATGTCGTTTATCCAGAAATTCTTTAAATAAAAAGTAAGAAATCAAGTAATTTTTTGATATTATATGTGTATAACACATTCAGTAGGAAAGTACACCCAATTTTCGGAGGGCTATCACTAGTTTATACTTAACACAAAACAAAAACAAAACATGCATACATTTTTTTAAGTGAAAACTTCTTTAGGCGCGTTGAACGATTTTGGTAGAGGGTAAATCTTTGGTTTGCGTCATTGTCTTTTTCCGAGTAACTCTCGTCATCAATACAGACAGCAAAGATAACAAGATAGGAAACTTAGAAAACATAAGCAAGCAACCATCAATAAGTTCCTCTGCTGAAGCATCGTTCTTTCCACTCCCTTTGCTCCGCTGCGAAACATTAGCTGCATTCCCGTGGCACTAGATCAGAGCAAATCTCAGTAAAACAACGTTAGTTCAACTTTATATCAATTTGTCATCAGAGTTTTGAAACAGCTGTTTTAAGAACAATAACAAAAGAAAACAGCAATACCAAAACGCCCATTGAGCGGTGAAACGTCAAAATAGAAAAATTAGTAGTTATTTAGATTTGCCAGCTATGTTCGTTTTGATAAAAAATGCTTGAAACTTGGCAGCATTGCTAGAAATCGAGCTGGTTTTAATTTTTGTTTTTGTTTTGTGAATAAAATAGAGCCGCGCACTAGATCAACGACCACGGGAATGCAGCTATTGAATGTTGCTGTTTTTTTCAGTGTTTAAAAAATTTAAAAAATTTAAAATTTTTGATATTTGGTTTTTGTTTGACTGGCCGTGAAGTCTCTTTTGATGCCTCCACTTGAGATTTTGCGGTTCATCCCCTCTAACGCTGCACAACCGATGTGATACTGCTCTTCTCTGTTCGTCGTTGTAGTAGATTTGCTTGGTAATTGTTGTTGTAAATTTATTTTCGTTCAGCTACAGATCTACATATACATTGACAGAAAAAACAGTAAATATCCTTCATGATTTCTTTATGAAGGAACGATTTGTCAGCAGATAAACTTATTGATGGTTGCTTGCTGCCATAGTAGAATTAGACTAGGTAGTGTAAGGGCTGAATGTGTTCTCTTTCAAACAATGTTCATACATTTCTCATACATTTTGATATATTTGCCAATTCTTGCTTTCATATTGCATTCTCATTGCTTGCAGATTTTGTATGAAATGTCAACTTCGTTTTGACAGTTTCGGTCACCGGCCCTCCGCCCTAACACTACCTTGTCTAATTTTGCCATGCTTGCTGCATTTGCTGAGCGCCTGGTAGCCAATATTCAAAAGCGTGTATTTGAGTTTCATGACCAACATAAAAACATTTGTAGTTTTATAAATGTCGCCAGCATATTCTCTGACTGGGACATGGGACATGGTGGAATAAGTAAAAGGTAGGAGTGACATTTCGTGTTTCGACCATCGAATGTCAAGCAAAAGAAAACAAAATAGCGAACGTGTAGCACACACGTTGGCCGCATTCAGAGGAGTCACCTGCTGTGAATAGATCATTTAAATGCAAAGGTTTCTCACTTAAAAAAAACAGTTGCCAACTATTGACTCCGCTGAAAGCTGCCAATGTGTGTGACAAACGCACTTTATATTGTTTTCTTTTGTTTGAAATTTCAGCTCGTGAGAAAATAAGTAGTTGTCAAGGCTACCTGATAACAATTTTATCATGATTGGGATTGCATCATCCAAAATTTTTTGTTTCTTATTTCAGCTACCATAAGGCTATAGTATCTTTCCTAAAAATATAATGCAATGATTAATGAAGCAAACAGTAAAAATAATGTAAATGAAATTCAATGAAATGTATGTAAATACAAATTTTTTGTATGTGTGCATTATATATTTTAAGTGCATATTAATTATTTCAATAAGTTTAATTTATATTTCTGTTTATGTTTTACTTTTTTTTATATTAAAACCCATAATTTAAAATATAATGAAGTGATAAAAAATGAAAATAATGTGCATTAATGATGAACCGGATAAACCGAATCGGTGGCAGAAAATAAACTGCACTTTGATTGCTATATTTTCTGTTTTCCTTGTAGCAAGATCTCAAATGCAAGTATTAAAAGAGACTTCAAGACCCATCAAACAAAATAGCATATAAAAATAAAAGTGAATTTATTTTATTTTAGTTACAGCTCTACATATACATTGAAAGAAAAAATTAAATATCCTTTTTGAGGATTATTTTTCATTCAATAGTGCTCCCTGTATTTTATTTTTATATCAACAATATTCAATTTAAATGTAATAATATAGTTTGGTGTAATTATAATATGAAAATGCTATCTGAATAAAAAAATATTTTGAAAGAAATAATCACAGGTTGAGGGGTGAAAATATAAAATTTTTTTCGGATTAGCATGAAAATTCTTATATAGCAGTAAGTCGGTCCGTGGCAGGATAAAGTCTTCCAGGGAATACTAATATTTTACATACAATATATGTTTTCGCTTCGGTCGGCAGTCCCCTCACTGCTATACTTTTTTTATCTTTGGCATATTTGTCGCTGTTAAATCAATTTAGGTTTACTTAAATAGTAATCAAATATAGTTTTAATATATTAACCACAAATAATTTTGTACTTGTGAGCTCTTTGTAGAAAATAATTAAATTTTTTGCTTCCTTTATTCACAATTTGTGTTTGCAGGAAACATCTTAAAATATTTGCATGTTCAAAATTTGTTATTATTTTTGCTGCAAGTAAATTAATACTCTACGAATAGTATCATACTGGAAGCAAAGCATATGCGAAATAATATATTTGCAGCAAGTCTGCTATAAACATTCCTTTTTTTTTAGTGAAATGCAAGGATTTTTATGGTTAATCACTTGTTGAATACGTTATAGCATAACAGTTTTGATAATATTAAGAAAGAAAATTTTAAAAATCACAAGTTTTTTAGACTCACTTTCCGAACTTTCAACCTCTTAACTTCTGAGCAACTTGTAAGCGGGCTAAAACTTGTTTGACATTGTATTAAGAATGTTTTAATACACATAATCCTCAAACAAAAAAAAGAACTTTCGAATGGCCGGTTTTTTTTCAGTTAAGCTGACTTATAAACTGAATATAATTTTCCAAATTTTTCTTCATTAGAAAATTATTTTAAGAGTGTAGAACAGTTTAAAAAACAATTTTGAAATTTTTCAACCCATTTCGGAGATATGTTCCAAACTTAAATTTGTGTCAATATGAATTTTATTTTAAAGCAAATATAATATATAAATATTGGCATTTTTTTTTTTAAGTGTAGCCATGCAAATATTTTTTCACAATTGAATGATTTTGTTGAATGCACGACAAATGTCAAAGTTTATCATTCGGAATTTGAATAAATTGAAAGCTTATAATGTGAAAATGAACCGCAAATGTTTTTCCATATCAGCGTTTATACATGAGCAGTAATAAATCACGTAGAAAAAGGTAGTCTTGAAATAAATCTTTATAGTTTCTAAAAATAAATTTCATTTTTTTCTTTTAGCACAAAAAGTTCGCTTCTTCAAAAACGAAATTAAAACAAAAATGACTTGTCTTTGAAACTGGCACAAATATAAAAAGATAAGAGTTTGCTGCTAAATCAGCGAACTCGTTGCTTGTGTTTAATGCTTAGAAATATGCCAGCAGTCCTTATTACTTTGACCTTCTTGTTCGTGTCATTATAACAGACTCACAGTTATTTGATATATGCTTTTTTACGGACAAAAAAGGGAAAAGCTAATTTCCATTGGACCGTTTGATGAATTGTAGACTGGAGAAAATTCCTTGAATTTCTGCCTCACAAAATTAGCATTAGGTGGCAAAGTACCATGAAATAAGACGTTCCTTTTTTCCAACTCAACAGCAAAAGCTACTCCATTGTGTTTTGTTGAGCCATCAGTGAAAATAAGTTGCCAGTTTTGTTGTTTCAAGGCTTTGTTGAACTCTTCGAAAAGTTTTTTATATTTTTAGCAAGGAGTTGCGACTTTTTATAAAAAATTCTAATTGGCTTATAAATGAGATATTTGACAAAATCCGAGGTGCGTGCTTAGAAGAAGCTTTTTTTATGAAGTTATCCCGAGAAACAATTTGTGTTCGTACCAAAAAACTCAGGCACAAAAGTCCCGAGCATCAGACTAGATTTTATTTTTCAAATCTACGAGTAGTAACGAAAAACTCAAGGTATATGTGGCGACCGTAGCCTAGTGGGTAGAGTGCGTGGCCGCTAAGCTAAGGAACCGCGGTAGCCCGGGTTCAATTCCAGCTCAGACAGAAAGTTTTTTTCAATTGAATTAATTTTTCTGTTCGGTCGTCACCTCTCTGCAGACAATGGCAAACCTCAGAGAGTAAAAATTGCCATGTAAAGCTTCTTGAGAACAGAAGCCATTCGAAGTCGGCATAAAACACGTAGGTCCAGTTCTCGGTCATTTGTGATCAAACATTTAATAACACGCACAACACAATTGATCAATAGAAGCTAGGTCAAAGCCCTTCCAAGGGCTGAAATGGCCGGTTTATTTTTTTATTATATATGAAAAAAATTAATCGCACATTAATACTAATCTGAATGCAAATAAGCTTAACCCATTGAAAAACACATAAGAAACTTAAAAGAGATACAAAATTAAAAAAATTATAGCAGTGAGAGGACTGCCGACCGAAGCTAAGACGTATACAGTAAAAAATTTGAGGGTAAATTTTATCTTTTTTATAATATTTGTGTGGTTTAAACATTTTTTATTCCAAATAATTTATAAATTTTATACCACTCAATATTATAAAAATATTAAAACAAATATAATTTAAAAATTTTATTTGGATATCATGTGTAAATCAGATATATTCTGGTTCGAAAGTAAAAAATTCACCGAAATCGGGAAATTTAAAAATATAGTAGTTTCGATTGGTCTGACGAGAAAAATAGTCTGGTATTTGATGGTATAAATTTTAACACATTTTTGGCTTAGATTTATATGTACACCCAAAATTATAAAATGTATCCTCATATTTTTTACTGTGTATATATAAGATATTAGTATTCCCTTACTGCTATAAGAATTTTCATGCTAAAAGGGGTTTCGGACTATCCTACATGTAGGATGGATTTGACAGGTCGGACGGACATGTACGATGTGCGAAAGCTCATGCTGCAGCCCATCCTACATGTAGGATGAAAATTAAAAGTCCTTAAAGTTCCGCTATGATCTTGTTCTTCTATGTACGTCCTTGTTTGTAGATTTCCCAGGTAATTGTTGTTGGCGCAGTCAGCTGGAAATTTTTTGTAGACGTTGTGAATTCTAATTGTGTAGCTACAGTAGGCATATGAAATTACAATTATTTTTGTTAAGAGCTTATAGCAATTTATTAAAGTTTTTATGTGTTACTGAAACTATTTCTTTTGAGCAAAAGTGTTACCATATAAAAAAAACATATAGTTAAAGTAAGTTATTAAAATTATTTCCTTAATGAATTAATATAAAAAATTAAAGCTTATTTATATCTATTTATATCATAACACTAACACGATTTACATGTACACTAGACCGGTCGTTAAAAATAAATTTTGAAGTGCCGGGCAGATTCTGTTTCCTTTTGGTCTAAAACCATTAAATTTAAAATTTGGGGCTGATCGGATAATATTTAGTGGCCGCGCCCATCAACCAAATATTTAAATACATGAAATATATGGAAATAATTTATATTTACCCAATATTCTTCAAATTAAGTGCACAAAAGAGAATATTTTATATATATCGTTTTGAAATATTTCTCTTGCTGTTGCAAAGCAAAACAAAAAAGTACCGTTGCGAATAGCTCAGTACACAAAATATATGTATTTTGAGTCTTTATTCTTTATTTTCATTCAGTCTTGATGCGTGTCAGAATCTGAAGCTCTAAAAATATTCTGCAATAATCAGCTGCAGCAAATGCAAATCCGTGCAGATTATAAAGAATTTCTTCAACTTACCTTGACATTTCTTGGAGAAGATGGTATGAATTTTTTCACATGCAGTTCAACATCACATGCAAGGTTCATGGAAAAAGGATTGTATTGCTAGAAAATATTTCTTTTTAGAGGGCAGTTTCGCTTAACAGCAGCAGAATTCAAAGCTTTGCGAGAAATTTGTATTTTTCTTGTGAAGATTTACATAAAAAACTAGTACGGATGCCTAAACGCCATCCAAGCTCCAAGCCAGGATCTTCAATTTATAAAAAATGCCATCGTCTACGCAGAAATTGATAAAGAAGTATCTGACACAATTTTGTCGAAATTTAAAGCACATTTGTGGTACTTAACACCGGAAACTACAGCCTTAGCATTCTTTGACCCTAATGTTTCACTAGAAGAAAAGCGTGAAATGGTGAATTGTCTACAATCAATAGAACCCAATGTAAACCTATTGGAAGGGCGAAGAATTGCGGACCCAAAAGTGCTCCACCTCACCTCATTGAGAGATTTTGTCTCTTATAAAACTAACTATTTCTTTTCGGCATTCAACTTATCTACGGCCTTTTTGCAATGCGATCCATCAACATGGGTAGAAAACGAAGACTTTCAAGCAGCATTGGATTTTAGTTGGCAGTTATTTGTTGTCAATGATAATGCAGAACGCGGTGTGAAATTTATGAAAGATTATAACCGCATTCTAACGAAGAATGAAGAACAAAAACAATTGGTCTTTCAGTTTGTTGAAGCATATAGGACAAAATTTCCGACTCATAACAAGTCTACACTCAACTCAGAAATAAGTTTAATCTCTTAATTATTGCTGTTTTCTTCCCTTGCCTTTTATATATTATGTTAATTAAGTAAATATAAATTTTTTCCATATATTTCATGTAATTAAATTTTTGGTTGATGGGCGCGGCCACTAAATATTATCCGATCAGCCCCAAATTTTAAATTTAATGGTTTTAGACCAAAAGGAAATAAAATCTGCCCGGCACTTCAAAATCAGACACTTTTTTGGAAAATAACGACCGGTCTAATGTACACCATATCTATATTGCTTTGTGTATTAAAAATAGAATATTCTAAAATTAAGAAATATCTATAGCATATAAATTATATTTAATTCATATAAGAAATTGATGCTAAACAGTTTAGAAAATAGAACGCTTAGGATAAGCAGACTTTATTTATCCAATACTACTGAAAATATTAATTTATTTTGCTAGTTTATTACGTAATTGTTATTATATAAATATACATAACTAGTCTTTAAATCAATGAAATCAATGAACTAAATTCTTCATATATATGAACTACAGTACGACCTCGCTCAACGCAACCCTCGCTACACGCAACTCCTCGATAATCTCAACACCCAAATTGTACGCAAAGTATAAATTGCAACAAAGTGCAGACCAAAATTTCCCAATTTTTAAAAAAATAAATTGAATAAAATGAAATTATGTTTCTGAACAAAAATTTTTCGATTCACTTTAATTTGAATGTGTAGAAAATGCATATTTTTTTTTGGAAATAGGTCTATTGGCCAATATACAATTTTTCCTCGGTTTTTGCAATAACCTCAGATTTCGCAATTGGCTTGAATTTAATTGGTTGCGTTGAGCGAGGTCGTACTATACATATAAATATATATAGTTCATGTATATATATATGTATTTCCGATACGGTAACACTTTTACTAAAAACAAATAAATGACCAATATTATGTATACTCTTTACTTCATATGCATAAACTGTTTTCTAAAATAGTTCGATGTGATATGCTGATTGTAGCTTCAAATAAACATCTACAAAAAATTAAAGCTTACACTACAACAATAACTACCAAGTAAATCTACAACAACAACAACGCATAGAGAATAACAAGATCCCAGCGGTTGCGTAGCGTTAGAGGGGATGAACCGAATTGGTGGCGGAAAATATACAGCACTATGCTTGCTATTGTTTCTGTTTGCCTGCTGGCAATATCTCAAGTGGAGGGAGACATTAAAATAGACTTCAGAGCTAACTGCTGAAATAAAATGAAATTTCAATTTTTCATATTTGCATTTTGTGTGACTGTTGTGAAGTCTCTTTTAATGCCTCCACTTTAGATCTTGCTAGCAGGCAACAGAAAAAAAAGCAAGCAAAGTGCTATTTATTTTTTGCCGCCAATTCGGTTCAACCCCTCTAACGCTGCGCAACACCTGTGATCATGTCATTCTCTCTGCGTTTTTGTTGTAGATTTGCTTGGTAATTGTTGTTGTGCAGTTAGCTTGAATTTTTTTGTAGATGTTTTTTTGTAGCTACTTTATTTATATACTTTATATATGTGTGCATAAAAGCACTTACACAAAAAACCTGCAAAATAAATTTATATTTACAGTTGTAATGGAATAACTACAGTCTGCTTATCACAAGCGTTCTATTTCTTATGTAAGTACGTAAGACACGAGAAGCAACATTTTTTTCTATAAGAAATTATATTGCTTCTAGTGTCTTGCTTGTCGTTGGTTTGCGTTTTCAATTTACAACACTAGGCGGTTAAACTGTCTACGTACATTTATACTATATTAAATTATATACTATTGTATTTCTTATATATTATTTTTTTAATACACAACGCAATCTATATAAAGCGTGCATGTATATTGTGTTATTATATAAAAAGATATAAATAAGATTTAAATTTTTAAATGAATTCAATAATGAAATAATTAAATAAATGATATGAATTATATGTATATATTTTTGATATGGTAGTACATTAAGTTAAAAGAAATAGTTTCAGCCATTTATACAAAAGTTCAAAAATTGATTTAGGGCCGTTTTCTCAATGTTCAGTTAGTCAAGCTTTTAACCGGGAGATAGCTAACCGTACGATAACTAAAAAAACAGTTTCGTTTTCACCAAGTGTCGGTTAAGCAACTGTCGGTTAAGTCATTAATTGTGAATTTTTCAATTGTGAATGCGCTCAACTGCATATTAGCTGCATATTAGCCTGTTTGTTAATTTTTTTATGTGAATATCTAACAAGGATTAATTAGTAAATAATTAAAAATCGCAACAGAGTGCTGAACTTCAGTGCATATGAAGAAAGTGCAGTACGTAATCACGCCTATGCGTTTTGTTTTTTTCTATTTTGGTTCTTTTTTAAGTTAGAAAATAAACGAAATGTTCGAAATTCTATCCATTTTCAAATTATAAAATATGTAATTATTTTTTACACTACACAGCTGTTCTTCCGATTAGCAACTAACCGGAACCGCAACTTGCCGTTAACTTAACCGACACTTAAGACCTAACCGAACATTGAGAAAATGCTTTTTTGCTAACCGTCGGTTAAAGTTCCGATTAGTGCTTAACCGGACATTGAGAAAACGGCCCTTAAACTCTTATCTAAAATAAGTCAGTTCTCATATGTCGACTGTAGCTACAAAAAAAGTCTAAAAAAATTTGCAACTAACTGTACAATAACAATTACATGGCAAATCTACAACAACAACACATTGAGAATGGAAAGGTTCACAGCGTTTGCTCAAAGTTAGAGGGGATGAACGAATCGGCGTCAGAAAATAAACCACATTTTGCTTGCTATGTTTTCTGTTTGCCTGGTAGCGAAATCTCAAGTGGTGGAATGAAAAAATTGTCAAAACGAAGTTGACATTTCATACAAAATCTTCAATCAATGGCCGTATTCAGCGCAGACACCAGTTGGCAACTGTTGTGTGAAAATGTGAATTTTGGGAGCGCTAACTAAAGCTGGTCACGCAGAAGACGCCATTTAATCGAGCGAACAAATTCTATGCCACATGAACACAACTGTTTGGTTAACTGTCAGATGCTGCTACCGACGCTGTTAAATTAATAAACACAGAAAGAACGAAACAAATTTAAGTGAGAAACCTTTGCAATTGAATTAAATTTACATAAATATTATATATAATTAAATAGAATCTAAATTCTGACGTGTAGAGTAGCAACACATTCAGAGAAAAACATCGTGAACTAAGGTAGCGCCATCATTACAGTTCACAACAGTTGTCTGCGCTGAATGCGGCCAATGAGAATGCAATATGAAAGCCAAAATACCACAATGGCTAAGTTTGGCAGTTATTGTCACTAAGAAAGAGAACACATTCAGCCCTAACACTACCTTTTCTACTTATACTATGGAACTTCACGGCCAGTCAAACAAAAACCAAATATCGAAAATTTTAAATTTATTTTGATTTAGCTACAGCAGCTCTACATATACATTGAAAAAACAGTAACATTCAATGTTTCGCAGCGGAGCAAAGGAAGGGAAAATAACGATGCGTCAGCAGAGGAACTTATTGATTGTTGCTTGCTTCACCTGCTGAGCACCTGGTAGTCAAGATCCAAGAGCGTCATTCAAGAACCTGCTCGCTGTCGCAACTTACTAAACGTTACTCGCAAAATGACGATGACGGAAACTAAAGATTTACCCTCTACCAAAATCGTTTAACGCGCCTAAAGAAGTTTTCACTTAAAAAAAAAAATAACGAAAGTGCTTGAGTTTGTGTGTGCGTGTGTGTGGGCCAACGATCTCCCGGTGCATCAGCAAGTGCAATAAATTTAAATTGACTTTCTTTGCTGGTGAACGTCCTCCAAGTGCCACCACCAGCAAGTGCAGTGCAAAATTTGTTGCTAGCCATTTGTGGTGGCACTTGGAGGACGTTCACCAGCAAAGAAAGCCAATTTAACTTTATTGCTCTTGCTGATGCTGGCGAACGTCCTCCAAGTGCCAACACCAGCAAGTGCAGTGCAAAATTTGTTGCTAGCCATTTGTGGTGGCACTTGGAGGACGTTCGCCAGCAAAGAAAGGCATTTGTCGTTGTACTTATATAAAAACAATCACGTTAAAAGTAACTTACCTAATTTGTTATAAAATAAATTATAAATTTGCCGTTTTCAATTCGTTTTGTAGATATATTTCAAAAGTCTTACACAAAACAAAATTATAAAACTTGTTGAATACACTTGGTAGGCAGCCGACAAGCAGCTGACCTCAGCAAAACTCATAAATCGCAAAACATGACAAAATAAACTCCCAAGTTCCTAATTATTTTTGTGGAAAAAGCCAAAAAAGTGTTGCCAATACATCGTAAAAGGAATAAAAAGAGAAATATCTGGAAAAGCTTTTATATTTTAAAATTTACAACCAAATTATTTTTACCGTTTTTTTGTACTCAAGCCAGTACAGTGGTAGGTAATTGGTTAAGAGAATAGCAACCGAAAAAAATGTACACATGGTATCAATAAAGTAGCTTATATGTTTCGAAACGGGACTGAGTCTTAACTATAATAAACCCAAAACATACCGAACAAATAACTTGAAAGGCACCTGAAATAGTACCGTAGTTAGTCTTTATTATGTTAATAGATTGTTCAAAAGTGACCGACTATATTCGCTCATATTGTGTCACTACATTCGACACAATAAACTGACGAGTGTCCGATTAGGTCTTCGCTCGTATACTGTGCCTGCCCAACGTGCAGAGGTTGGACATAATAAGAATATTCGAAGGATATACCAAACGTATATCTGTTTCTTTATTGACACAATATATGAAATGGTTTCTCGAATACGCTGAAATAAATACACCGAAGTGTAAGGTAGATCTTCCACAGGCCCGAATTAATTTTAATCTAGTTTTACGAAGCTTCAATAGTTCAATTCTTTGTACATCGTGCATTTTGATGCGTAAGACGACATCTCACAAATTTTATTTCGTCTTCAACTAAGGGCATGTCAGATTCTGCCAGTAGGTTAAAGATAGGTGCAGTGCGAAAAACTCTGAGTAAGTTTTAATTTGAAAAAGTGTTGTTTGGGCACATTTCCTATAGACTCTAAGACCATAGTTATTTTTGGATGAAACTGTTAGTATTATTATAAAGGGTTTTAGAGTCAATATTCCTTTTGTTTGCAAATAAATATCTTCTGTTCAAAATTGAACCGGACTGTACAAATAAAGCCACAACGGTTTATTATTCTTCAGTGATTATTTATCACCTTCAAAATAATCACCATCGGAGGCAATAAACATATGCCAACGTTTTTCAAATTTTTGGAAACATTTTTGGTAGGCCGATTTTGGAATAGCCTTAAGCTAACTCTGCAAATTCTCTATGATGACTTTAATGTCTCAAAATATTTTCCACGAAGCGACAATTTGAGTTTGGGCAACTGGAAAAATTCAAATCGGGCCATATCTGGCAAATATGGTTCTTGTTGAACGATATTAACATTGTTTTAGGTCAAATAATTGCGCACAATGCGTGATGTGTAATCTGGTTAGGTGTATTAACGTGGTGCAAAAACCATTATATGTACTTCCACAGTTCTGGCCTCTTTTGCCGAATATTCTCGCACAAACGCTTTTAAACACTCAGATAATATTGAGCTTTTTGATCTGAATTGAACGACTTTGTCGTGGTTTTTTGAGTCTCGGCTCATCTGGCCGATAGCACCACTCTGCGGATTGTTGAGCTGTTTCAACGTCATACTCGAACACCCAAGTCTCGTCACCAGAAATGTCCGTATCGTCAATTAAAAGTATCTACTGAGCGCAGGGTTGACCAGTAATAATTACTTTCGTGTAATGAGTATAAAAAAATTACTGATTACAATTAATCATACACAAATTAATTACTTGATTACTTAAACAAAATCATTAATCACTTTAAAGTATCCAGTGATTTTTTTTAAGAAATTAGTGAACGACCTGAGTCTTGAGTCTTGGGAAACTCTTTTTGAAAAAATTCAGCAACACATCGCCCTGCAACCTGTCGTATGCTTAAGACATAATGTAAAATTTTGCACGGCAATCTAGTCGTTATATTTAGCTCCCCAGTATTTCTCTCATGGTAGGTAACACGACGATTTTCGAGCACAATTTTCTTTAAGTTTTTGACATTTTCATCGTCAATTGACGTTGCTGGATGAGAAAGGTGACGGGAGTGCACCACGAAATAGACCCCAACTTAAATAAGCTCCAATGAAATAAGCCTCAATTTCTAATCAGAAAACAGTCAAAAAACCATGAAAATGCATGGCGTGATTTGTTTTCGAATCGCATTTGCTTTTCGTATCGCATTACAGAGTAAGGCGTGAGTGAAGGTCAGTGAATATTCTAAACCCTGCTTTTGTTCCAATATTAAAACATAAATTAAGGCTACATTTATAAAGAGCCCAGTATCCTTCTTTTAAATATGTTATTGTTACCAAGCAATATTTTTTAATCAAATCCCCCTTCCCCCTTGAAAAACCCAGGCTACGTGCCTGATTAGAAGAAAACAATTTGTCTTGAACCTTTTTTCATGCGGAAACTTAAAATTTGTTTATAACGCAGGCACGCATACTAATAAAATATAATGCTCTGCTGCACACAGATACACACAATTGCACTGAAGGGAACTTTCAATATTAAATGATATACAGCGGTACACAACACAAGAACAACAAAGCAATTGATTACAAATGGAATTCATGCGTGTGTGTGTGTGTGTCTGGTGTGTGCATCGAAGATTGGCTGCTTCTAAATGTTCGGGTTGCTAGTGAGTGAGGATGTGTGTGAATAGTTTCATGAAAAATACTTTTTCTTCTTGCAACAACACCGGGTATTGATAAGAAAGCGCAAGCAATGAAAGCAGAGACTCTCATGCTTAAAAGCTTTCTTCTTATACTTGAAAGATTTGCTTATTTTGTATTCTGAGTGCGTTTTTACTGTATTCGTTATTACTGTAGATACTTACTTTTACTTGCAATGTGATACTTTGTCTTACGCAAGTTTAACTCAAATGGATTTCTTTTTTAACATCTTTCTATGGCATCTACTTTAATTGCTAGAAAGAGATGGCGAATTTATAGCTTTTGTTGTTTCATAGTATCTACATTGTATAGAGTCTTTGAGTCTATACAAATACAAAAGAAATCAAAAAATCATCTATTTTTAGTTGCTAAGAAATAAGCTTGAGTGGCCGTAATTTGATTTTCCTAGAAGAAGTCATCGAAAACTAGCTCAGGAGCTTATTAAATTGAATGAATAGTGTGTGTGTGTATGTATGTGGTGTTCTTTGTTGTCAAATAAAGGTTAAGTGTTTTTGTTGAAACCTAATCCTGCACGTGTGAATGCAGCTGTATCTGCTCTAGCATGAAGTAATTAAAATCTAATATCATCTTTATGACTGGCTATCTAATTCTAAATTTCAATTTCCGCTTAATGCAGCTAGCTGAAGTTTTCATTTCCGACATATAAATACTGCAGAGCATACTTCCGGTTTATTGTTTGCTGTTGCTGTTACTGCTGCTGCACTCTGTTTATAGCCCACTCTTCCTTCTCGCTTACCGTCTAGATTTATATCCGCTACACATACACATACACATACCCACACTAACACATCTTACAACGAAAAAAATACTCACTGAAACCCAAATTCAAACTCACATTCACATCACCGCATGTGTTTATTATGTTTAGCCTGTCGCCATGGTCGTCGCTTGCAATGCCTGGTGTTAGAAAAGAGAATAAAAAGTACCATAAATTAACGAATGACAGCCTAAGTTGGGTGAAGTAGCTAGATACTACGGCGCATACTTTTCTTGGTTGATATGACACAAGAGTCTGATTGTGAATTGAATTGAGTTAAGTTAAGCGTTTTACTTTGCTTCAACAAATTAAGAAAATAAAACCAAAAAAAGATAAGAATAAATAAATAGGCAATGGGAGAATAAGAAATTTTGTCAAAAAATATATGGTGCACTTTGACAAATTTGTCTTTGCTTTTATACTGTCTTGCTAGCTATTAAAAGTTCCTTACGTTTTTCCTTCAACTCCGAACGTAATTCGAAATAAGCTCTGTATATTTTTTTTTATTATTTTTTATTATATAAAAAAAAAATGTTTGGGGTCCTGGGACCTCCGGTCAGCTACAAAGTTCCTTACGCTTTATCTTCAACTACGAATAAAATTCGAAATGAAATATATACATTTTTGAAGTAAAAACTACTTTAGGCGCGTTGAACGATTTTGGTAGAGGGTAAATTTTTGGTTTGCGTCATCGTCTTTTCCGAGGAACTCTCGTCATCAATACAGACAGCAAAGATGAGATAGGAAACTTAGGAAATAGGAAAACAACCTCAAAAAATGTTTGCATGAATTTGTGAATAAAAATAAATCAACAATAATCGTCACTCTTGTTCTTAATCGGCCGCAAGCTCACAAAGAAATCACTTGGCAACTCCTGAAATTAATGCATATAATCTGTTTGTTAGTATATAAATACTTAAGTTAGGTTGCAATAAGATGCTTGCAACCAAAACGTATTATTAATTATTATAAATAAAGACAAATTTTGCACTGCACTTGCTGGTGGTGGCACTTGGGGGACGTTCACCAGCAAAGAAAGCCAATTTAACTTTGCTGCACTTGCTGATGCACGGAAGATCGTTGGCTCACACACATGCACACACAAACTCAAGCACTTTCGTTATTTTTTGAAGTCATCGTCATCGTCATTTGCGAGTAACTCTCGTCATCAATACAGGTAGCGAGTAGGTTTTAAAATGACGCTCTTGGATCTTGACTGCAAGGAGCTCAGCAAATGTAGCAAGCAACCATCAATAAGTTCCTCTGCTGACGCATCGTTATTTTCCCTTCCTTTGCTCCGCTGCGAAACATTGAATGATACTGTTTTTTTAATGTATATGTAAAGCTCCTATAGGTTAAAATAAAAAAAATTTTAAATTTTTGATGTTTGGTTTTTGGTTTTTGTTTGACTGGCCGTGAAGTCCCTTTCGATGCCACCACTCATAGTACAACTAGACAAGATGGTGTTAGGACTGAATGTGTTCTCTTTCTAAGTGACCATTACTGTCAAACTCATCCATTTTGATATTTTGGCCAATTTTTGCTTTCATATTGCATTCTCATTGGTTGCAGCTTTTGTATGAAATGTCAACTTCATTTTGACAGTTTCAGTCACCGGCCTAATACTACCTTGTCTAATTTTGCCATTTCACCACTTGAGATTTTGCTGCCAGGCAAACAGAAGACATAGCAATCAAAATGCGGTTTATTTTTTGACGCCGATTCGTTCATCTCCTCTAACGATGCACAAAAGCTGTGAACCTTTCTGTGAATGTAATTGTTGTTGTACAGTTAACTGGAATTTTTTTTAATTTTTTTGTAGCTACTATCGGCATATGACAACTGATTTATTTTAGATAAAAGTTTAAATCATTTTTTGAAATTTTGTATAATGGCTAAAATATTTTTTTTTTTAACTAAATGTACTACCATATCAAAAATATATACACATAATTCATATCGTTTATTCAAATTATTGCATAATTGAATTAATTTAAAAATTTAAATCTAATTTATATCTTTTTATTAATAACACCATATACATGCACGCAATCTATGTAATAGATTGTGTTGTGTATTAAAATAAGAACATATAAGAAATAGAAATAGTATATAAATTATATATAATTTAATATAATAGATGTACGTAGACAGCTTAACCGCCTTATGTTGTAAATTGAAAACGCAATCCAACGAAAAGCAATCATACTTGTCGTTTGTTTGCGTTTTCGATTTCTTACATTAGGCGGTAAGAAATAGAACGTTTGTGATAAGCAGACTGTATTTACTCAATTGCAACTGTAAATATAAATTTATTTTGCAAGTTTTGTATGTAAGTGTTTTTATGTACAAATATATAAAGTATATAAATAAAGTAGCTACAAAAAAACATCTACAAAAAAATTCAAGCTAACTGCACAACAACAATTACCAAGCAAATCTACAACAAAAACGCAGAGAGAATGGCATGATCACAGCGGTTGCGCAGCGTTAGAGGGGATGAACTATATATGTTCATAGTTTATATATATGAACAATTTAGCTCATTGAGGAAATTTAAAGAGTATTTATGTATATTTATATAATAACAATTACGTAATAAACCCGCAAAAATAATTAATATTTTCAGTAGTTATTGGATAAATAAAGTTTGCTTATCCTAAGCATTCAATTTTTCAAACTTTTTAGCATCAATTTCTTATACGAATTAAATATAATTTATATGCTTTAGATATTAAATATCTAATAATTAAATTAAATTAAATTAATTATACATTAAATATTAAGAAATTTTCTTAATTTTAGAATATTCTATTTTTTATACACAACGCAATATAGATATGGTGTACATGTATATTGTGTTAGTGTTGTGATATAAATAGATACAAATAAGCTTTAATTTTTTATATTAATTCAATAATGAAACAGTTTTAACAAATTACTTTAATTATATGTATTTTTGATATGGTAACACTTTTGCTTAAAAGAAATAATTTCATTAATATTTTAAAAAATTTAATAAATTGCTATGAGCTCTTTAAAAAATAATTCTTATTTCATATGCCTACTGTAGATACACAATAAGAATTCACAACGTCTACAAAAAATTTCCAGTTAACTGCTCCAACAGCAATTACCAAGGAAATCTACAAACAAGGACGCACAGAGAAGAACAAGATCAGAGCGAAACTTTTAAAACTTTTTGATTTCATCCTACATGTAGGACGGGCTGCAGCATGAGCTTTCGCACATCCTACATGTCCGTCCGACCTGTCAAATCCATCCTACATGTAGAATAGTCCGAAACCCCCTATTAGCATGGAAATTCTTATATAGCAGTAAGGCGCTCCGTGGCAGGACAACGTCTTCCAGGGAATACTAATATTTTATACATAGGTTTTCGCTTTGGTCGGCAGTCCCCTCACTGCTATTTTTTTTTTTTTATTGGAAGACTGAAAAAACAAACTAAATATTTAGTCCACTTTTTAACTTTAGCAGCCTTTAACTCCTAAATCAATTTCGGCGGACTGAAATTTTTCAGGATTGTATTTAGGAGGTCAAAATTCATATAAATCGCAAAAATTTTAAATTGGAACTTCCGATATTCTTGAAATGTTCCCCGCATGCTAAAGGAGATATTTTCACCGGGTTTTGCACCGCATTGACACCAATCTATTTATTTCTTTTTCCAACATGAATCAGTTTCAGCAGCCAGTAAGTTCCTGCAATCAAGTACGGAAACATACCTAATATCTGAATGTTTTTAAAACTTCATTATTTTGAATTCAAAACGTATGAATAAATAAATAAGGAGGTACATGTATATTGGATTTATTTTGGGTTTTAAAAACTTCTTAGCATATTCCATAGCCTCGTTTAATATAAGCACGTGACGCGAATTTAAGTACAGAAAATTCTTAAACTGGGTGGGCGCCGTTATATAACGTGAATTACAAAATGGTTGTTTCAAATCGTGTTTCCTATTTACGTTTATGTCATAAAAAACTTCTGACTATAACAAATTCTAATGTAAAATTGTTTGCTTAATATGATATAAGATTTTTTCAAAAATAAGTCCTTGATCCAAAATTGGCCTGCTTTATTATATTTCCTAATTTTTTCTTTCGATTTTGAATTAGAAGCTTTGCTCCCGCATACAGTCATGTGAAAGTAAATAGGGACACCTGTATTTTTATATTTAAAGCTGCATGAATTACATACAAGGTGCAACAGATAAAGCATTAATTCTCTCGGGTGCTGGTTCCTCTTGATAAGGTGAGTATAAAACTTTATGGAGTCTCCTCCCACATTGTAAAACTTTCAAGATACAGGGTGTTTTACGGTTTTGGTACGTGTTTAGCATTATTGATCTAGAATCGAAACTGTTCATCATAAAATAAAAAAATTATATTTTGTATTTTAGAAAAAATATCAGCTTTTCTGTCTATATATCAACCACTTTCGTGTCATGTGCTACAGCGGAGCTAAAATTTTGAGATTATCAAACGAAATATCAACAAATTTTGTATCTCTTGTTTTAGCGGAGCTGTAATCGTCAAAATTTAAAATTTCTGTTTTTCATGTTAAAATACACTTAATCAATAGTTCTTTTCTAAATTCTTACTTTGGATGATAACAGCTCCGCTAAAAGAAAAGATACAAAATTTGTTGATATTTCGTTGGATAATCTCAAAATTTTAGCTCCGCTACAGCACATCACACGAAAGTGGTTGAGATACTGATGAATAAGTTGATATTTTTTCTAAAATAGAAAATATTATTTTTTATTTTATGGTGAGTAGTATAGATTCTATATCAATAATACTAAACGCGTACCAAAACCGTAAAACACCCTGTATCTTGAAAGTTTTACAATGTGGGAGGAGACTCCATAAAGTTTGTCTTCTGCTAGTTTACAATGACTTTAAAACATAAATTTGCCTATCGGCAAAGTTTATATCTGTTATTGACTTAAATACCCCTTACTATCTATTGCTACGAAGAATGATCTTCGACTAATAAGAAATATCATTCCTTAAAATTCGTCAATTTCACGTTAGAATAACTTATTAATTTCTTTCATAACATTCGTCGTATTTACTAAAAAATTCAATTGTAGGTTGACCGTACTCATTATTCGTAAAAAATTTACAACTGAAATCGTTCAGACAGGTTTGTCGAACAAATACCGAATATAAGGAAATGTGTGATTGTAAGGTGGCCTTACTGGCTTATAAGGAACAGTACGTGGCACATAAGCTAAAGAACCGGTGGTCAAACCCCAGCTGAACAGAAGGTTTTTTTTCGCAACTAAGTATTAGGATCATTCATAAATGTATTCGTACAGTATACATTTGTTCTTGTACGAATACGAATAAAATATTTGAATTGTGTACCAAACTACGTCCATTCTACGAACTCTATTCGTGGCTGAAGATTACGAATAAAATTCGTAGAAAAATTTTTTTAATTTAAGAAAACGTATTGAGAAGTATTTGTGAAACAAGGGTAAACGAAATGATATCGTAACTTATAAGTCCGTGTTTATGTGACGAGTTTTTGTCGCGGTTGAGGCACCACTCTCAAATTTTTTTCGCAAAAGCGGTTGAAAAATACGGAATATTTAATAAATAAATGTATTAAATATATTTCAAATTCAGTATTTTTCAGCCGCTTCTGCGAAAAAAACCTGAGAGCGGTGTGTCGCAATCGCGACAATAATGCGTAATATGAAGACGGCCTTACAGCAACGGGTAAAAAAAAGCAGCAACCTAAAAAAGTATTTTTGTATTCTCCTAAAAATATATTAAATACATAATGAACACATCGTCATATGAAATCAAAATAGCCGTAGGTTACAAACAAATCAAAATCGTCTTTTTGTTTGATTATGACGCACTTTATTAATATATATGTTTCGTAAAATTTTACACTTCTACAGCTTAAATCGACGGTTTTATTAGCAAAGTTCCTAAAATCCTAAACTTTTGCGCCACTCACAATTTAGAAATTTTTTTGCTTCTCTCTTAAAATTTTTAATATTAACTTACGGTTTTTTTGATTTAAAATGAAGATGTGAATAAATGTGCACTGCCTATGGGGAAAAGGGGGTGCTTGCCGCCCCTTGTCAATGCCCATGGCTCAGGCAGTGCACGGACTTGAAAAAATTTTAGTTGTAGATTGGACTCAAAAAAGTGCTAGATTGAAATAAAATGTGGCAGATTTGAAATTTCATATGAGAACTGTATATGTCCTTTATTAATAAAAATATCTATATAACACAGTTTATATTAACAAATGAATTATATATTCAGTACAAAAAAAAAACCAAGATTGATTAAAAACGAACAAATTTTTAGTCAATAAAACAAAAACAAAACAATATGGAAAAAATCTAGTTTAAGGGAAGGAGCCCAATTTTATTTTAAATATGTGCTTTTACCCCCGTAGGCCCAATTTATTCACAGTCTGGTAAAATTACTATCCCGGTATACTCACAACTCGCCGGAAATGGAGGTACGGTTTTCCAGCAAGTTACGGGACGGTAACTTTTATTGAATCGTGCCGATTTTAAAACGCTGATTATAATAGACGGAACGGAACGGAACGTAATAGAATGTTGAGAAATAGTACTTTTCAATCTATTATATGAGTTTATTATGAGTTCGAATATAATCCCAGTGGGCATTTTAGCGAGTGCTACGCAAAAAAAGGCATGCTGGCACTGCTAGTATTGGCGTCAATACACCTTCCATGATCACTACATTAATGAGTACTTCTGTAAGGCCTACCTTTTGAAGGTCCTTATTCTTTTCATATTATTTTATATGAAAAAATTTACAAAAAAAATTCCAAAAAAAAAATTTAAAATACACAGAACAGTTTGTAAAAAAATGTAGATTTAAAAAAAAACAAAAAAAATATTTTTTTTTGTCCGAGTTGGGTCTCGAACCCGGGCTCCCGAAAACAAACACATTACATATTATATTATATGAAAATATTTATATGGAAAAACTCAAAGTCTTTTCTTATATTTTTGTATGAAGAAAATTTATAAAAAAATTAAAAAAAAAATTTTAAATACAGAACAGTTTGTAAAAAAATTTAGATTTAAAAAAACAACAAAAAAAATTATTTTTTTTGCCCGAGTTGGGTCTCGAACCCGGGCTCCCGAAAGCGTACTTTAATTTGTATTGATGCAAAATAAGCAAATGATTCTTAACAACCACGGTAGATGAGTGGGTAAGATGTTGGTCAAATCTCAAATTGTTAGTCGTGTTTTATTTAAAGTTGATATTTTTAATGCTTCACCTTCTAACGTGACTTCTCAAAAGAGTGCTTCTGGCAGGTCTCTTTTGAGCAAAGAGAGCGGAAGGCCTGACAAAATTTCCCATTTCATATAAAAAGCAAGTATAATTGTATATGAGTGCGGCAGTACTTTATACGAAGACCTGCTAGCAGCTCTGCCAATGCCTGCTGTGATAAGACGGAACGGAGCAGTGTGCGACGTTGAGGTCTATATATTTTTTATTTCTCCGCTGCGTTCCATAATATTTTGATTAAAAATATTTATGTTGACAGATGCTACTATAATATAAATTTTAATTTATTGTTAATTTATGTTATTTATTTTAAGTTATTGATAAGATTTGATTGAATTCATGTTTAAATATAATTAAACAAACAAGAATTTAAGAAATTTGTTTTTTAATAAAATATATTTCAGATTCCGCTACGATTACACTTGACTCCATTCAGTTCCAGCCATTATAATCAGCGCTTGATTACCCAAGCGTAACGTGTGGTGGCGCAGTGTGACGTAGCGTAGTTCGACGTTGCCTCAAGGATAACAATTACCGAAATCATAGTCCAACGTGATGCAGGTTTCGGTGTGTTGTAATGTGGGTAATCAAAAGCCCTTAAGCCATTAAGCCATCCTTAATAATGATATTCACAATTAAGCTTTCTGCGGATTAGTTTATTTAAAGTATTTCATAGCGAACAAATTCATCAAACAATTTTTTGACGTAGGAAATAATGTTAGATTTGAAGCCTTCGGTGATAAAAGTGATAGATATTAAAATATTGAAAACATATGGTAGATCTACCACAATAGTGGTAGAGTCCGTGACCTGGCTCAGGGTGGCGGTCAAGGCTCATTTATAAGGTTGTGCCACTTGAGAGCGAGCTTGGTCGAACTATCAGAATTAATGTACAAATGAAAGCATTGAACAAAAAATGGCGCAGTTGACAGTTTGAGCAAAGGAAGAAAAAATTACATTTCTATCAAGTGCCACAATCTTTTAAATTAACCTTGGTGACGACCAATAATTTGAAACAAACACACAAATTAAAATAATAAATACCGTTAAACAAAATTTCTACGTATAAGAAAAAGAGACACACATATAAAGACCGCGATGACAATGAAAACAATGATGCTTCTTGTATGTTAATAGTTGAAATCGGGAATTTTCGTTAGTGAATTTAGTGAATTTATCTTATTTGAAATTGCCCAGTGTCTACCATCATAAGAAACAACAACGGAAAATATTTTGTTTACTCTTTCTTGTGAAAATTTATTCATCAAACGCTAAAGTAAACACAGAAAAAATTCCCTTTATGGTTATGCTACTTGTATTTAACCATTATCCCTACAGCTCGGCAGCGCAGTCGCTATTTATAAAACCTGGTAGCTCTATCATTTATAGTATGTGTTCTGTATTTTGTATGGAAATGCATTAAGCTTTGTACTGGTTAAAGCAATAAAGCTAGTTACATTTTAATGCTAAAAATTGAAATAAATAATAGGATACATTTTTAAAATCCATGAAATATACTTTATTTTAGAGGTAATTCCATGACAATAATCACGGCGAGAAATAACATTCTTATATTAAGCAGAACTTTTGCTTTATTTAAGTAAATTTAAAATAAGGCCTCATTTCTCAAATTGAGCACTAAAAACCTAAATTAAGAAAACAATTTTTTATGAAAATTTATTTCTTAAATTGAGTAAAACAAACGATTGTTTGAAACAAGAATAAAATAATTTATTCTGAAACCTGACGTGGATAAGACTTGACTCAAGAAAATATTTTCTTAATTTAAGCAAACGCATTGTTAATTATTACAAATATTCTTAAATTAAGCAATTACTTTGCTTGATTTAAGAATATATTAAATAATTTCAAAATTGCTTGAATCAAGTAATTTCAATCATTAAATCTTTCAACATAAAGCCTTAAAATTTTAAGTGAAAAATATCACTTTACTACTTTTCATCTGAAGATATGACAACAATTTTGCAAGTTACAATAATTTAAATGTAAAACTTAAAACAAACCGCAGTTTTTTAAGTGTTTTTTTTTTATTAACTCATACACTAGAATTATAGAATTAACTAGAAATAAACTGATTTTAAGAATTCTTTTTATGTGTTTAAGTCTAATAAATAATATTACATATATACTTGGCATTCTAATAATAAAGTTTGACATATTTTTAGGCCTCGAACAAAGTCAAACTGAACTCGATAGCCATTTTAACTACTTTTCAACACTAAACGATATGAAAATTGTATTTTTTAAATATTTTACTTCTTAACCTTTTTAATGCTTTTATTTATCACTAGCTGAAACCCGGCGCGTTGCTGCCACTCTCCCTTGTCAAACGCCCATAAAATGTTATCAGTTAAACAGCATGTCTAAATTGAGGTCAAATACTGAATTCCGAGACTGTGTGACCTATATCCACAAAGCTATTCGATATAACAATTTTGGGTTATATAGGAAGTGCCACGCCCTATTGATCACCCCTCATAGAACGTAATCAATTAAACTGCATGTGTACATGGAGGTGGAATACCGAATACCAAAACTGTTCGACATATAACTCCAAAACTATTCGATAACACAAATTTGGGTTGTATGGGAGGTGCCACTCCCCTTTTCCTACGCCCATAAAATTTTGCCAATGAAACTGCATGTGTAAATTGAGGTCGAATACTGAATTCCGAGGCTGAGTTACCTATAACTCCAAAGCTATTCGATATCGCAAATTTGGGTTAAGTTGGTGGTGTCACACCTCCCCGACAAACTCTAAAAAAATTTATCAGTAAATCTGCATGCGTAAATTTTGGTCAAATACTGAATTCCGACGCTGTGCGACCTTGAACTCCAAACCTATTCGACATCACAAATCTTTGTTGTATGGGAGGTGCCACTCCCCCTTGATCAACGCTCATAAAATGTAATCAATTAAATTACATGTGTACAATGAGGTCCAATACTGAATTCAAAAACTGTGCGACCTATAATCCCAAAGATTATAGGTCGCTTGATATCTTTAATTTGGGTTAAATAGGAGGTTTCACGCCCCCTTTTCGTACGCCCATAAAATTTAATTAATGAAACTGCATGTATAAATTGAGGGCGAATACTGAATTCTGACGCTGTCAACCTATAACTTCAAAGCAATTCGATATCACCAATTTGGGTTGAATGAGAGGTGCCCCTCCTCCTTGTCCAACTCCCATAAAATTTTATCACTGAAACGGTACGCTAAACCTGCACATCAAGTTTCACTATAAAAATGTGTAGAACTCCGGAAATGCCATTATTTCGAAAAAGTGGGAGTATATTTAATGCGACCACGCCCATTTTTTGTACAGTTACTGACAGTAACTATCTGAACAAAATTACTAAATCTTAGTTTTTACGATCGAAACCGTCTGATATATATCCTTTATTTGGTTTGTGGTCGATAGCGGAAATTTGGCTTGTATGGGAGGTACCACGCCCCCTCGTCCAAACGTTACCAAACCTCACAGGAACACTCACTATCCTCGGCAGACATTGTTCTGCCACAGACCACCTTACTGCCATATACGAAAATGTCAAGAAATGCAAAATATATTCACCATTTCCAGTATAGCTGCCGAAAGTAGCCATATGCACTAAATAACCAAATTTTAGTCAAATACGATCAAAACCGTGCGAAATGTAGCATTTTTGTTGTTTTGCAAGCGGTAAAAAGGGGTGCGGGAAAATATTTCCCTTGAACCATCTCGTAATCGAAACAAATCGACTGCCCAAATTTCAGCTCAATTTAGGTTAAGACTGGCGCACTTTACTTCACTCGACGCTAACTCTCTGAAAAGTGAGTTTGACTAAAGTGGGACAGGCCTATTTTTAGTGCACTTGCCGAGAGTAATTTTTGTCCAACACGATACAAACCGTTGAAATGAAACGTTTTCATTGGTTTGTGGGCAGTAAAAGGGGGGCGTGAAACCAATTTTTAGTACAGTTGTTGACAGTAACCGTACAAACTAAAGCAACATTTTAGCTCAATAGACCCAGTAGTCAATTTTAATGATTTCTCAAAAAGTGGGTGTGGCTATATAGCGATGACGCCTTTTTTTAGTTCAGTTGCCGAAAGTAGCCATACTAACTTAGGTATCAAATGTTAGTCTCATACGGCCAAAACTGCTTGAAATATAGCATTTTAACTGATTTGTGGGCGCAAAAAGGGGGCGTGGAAACCAATTTACGTACAGTTACTGTCAGTAACTACACAAACCAAAGTACTAAATTTAAGTCTTATACGACCAAAACCGTCTGAAATAAAGCATTTTCGTTTCTTTGTGGGCGGTAAAAGGGGGCGTGGAAACCCATTTTAAGTACAGTTATCGACAGTAACCGTACATACTAAATTGCAAAATTTTAGCCTTATACGACCCAAACTGACTGAAATATAACATTTTTATTGATTTGGGGGCGGTAAAAGGGGGGTGTGGCACATTTTTCCCCTCAACCATCTCGTACCTGAAACAAATCGGCTGCCAAAATTTCAGGTCAATCGGTTTAGTAGTTTTGGAGTCTATAGACATCACACAGCCAGACACACATCGTTTTGCTTTTTATATATATAGACATTGATTTGTGGGCGGTAAAAGTGGGCGTGAAAACATTTATATATAGTGACCGCCTCTTGGAGCACCTATACAGTAAGTTTCACTGTAAAAGTGTATAGAACTCTGGAATTGCCATGATTTCGAAAAAGTGGGCGTATTTATTTTACGACCACGCCCATTTTTTGTACAGTTACCGACAGTAACCATCTGAACAAAATTACCAAATCTTATTTTTTTACGATTGAAACCGCCTGATATATATACTTTTTTTGGTTTGTGATCGATGGAGCAAATTTGGCCTGTATGGGAGGTACCACGCCCCCTTCTCCAATCGTTACCAAACCTCACAGGAACACTCTCAAGATGTAGCTTTATTTTCCCTGAAAATTTCATAAAGATCGGTTTAGCGGTTTTGGAGTCTATACGTGATATAGCCACATACCCACCCACATACCCACATACCCACATACCCACATACATACATCCATTTTTATATATAAGATAAGACAAGATATCAGAAAATCTATTAAAATAAAATATTCCTTATTTAATTTTATAAAATTATTGAAAAACACAATAAAACAAGTATAAAGTAATATAAAACTGAACAAGTATTTAGTAATTTTAAAAACACTATGTAGCTATCTAATTACTGCTTTCGGATCAAGATACAAAAAATCTTATATATAATGCAAAACTTTCTAATTTTCAAACAATGAATTACTTGGATAAAACAAATTCTCCTTTTTTTTAATAAAAAGGGATCAAAAGCATTCTAATATTGAGAAAATTGTGTAATTGGATGAAGCAAATTCTTCCCAATTCTAGGAAAACTAATTTCTCATATCGATCGAATCATTCTCGTTTTAATAAGGAAATGAAGTTTCTAATATCAAGCAGAACATTACAGTTTTAAGAAAATTTTTTACTTGAATCAAGCAAATTATTCTCAATTTAAACAATAAATTGCTCAGATCAATTAAATTATTCTAGTTTTCAGCCATTTGCTTACTTGAATGAGGAAAATTTTTCTCACTTCAAGCAAATGTTGGACTTGAATCTAGAAAAAATATTCTGAAATTTTAAGCAAATGTTTTAAGAAGTAAATATTTTTTAATAAAATTATGTTTTTGATTTGCTTCATTCTAGAAAAATAATGCCTAAATTTAGAAATTATTTTTTCAATGATTGATTTTTTTTTTATATTCGTGTATAAGAGTTGTTTAAACAAAGGACTAAATTAAATTGTAACATTTCAAACATTAAACTTAATAGTCTCTGTGAAAAACTTCCAACTAAGCTGTAACATAAAAATCATAAAACCTTTTTATTATTTGCATAATTGAGCTTTTCACTCATCGTTTTGCAAATCCCTCTGGATATCGCTGGATTGAATATCCTTGTTCGCACTTTTCCAGGCTGTATCCAGTCAACAAAATTTAATACGTTTTTCTACTTTGACAGCGAGTACTTTTTTTTTTTGTTTGTTTTTATGGCTTTTTACATAATTGTAAATGTTTTTGGTTAATAAAATCTATTTGGCTTATAATTATTTTATATTTTTTGTGTCCAAAGTAAATGTATGTATATCATAAAAAAGAAGGACAAATGCACGGCAACGCAGCACAGTATATAAAATATGGTCAGGAAGTATTAACTTTTGCCATGTTTTATGTACGGATTCCGTTTTGCACTTCCATATTTTGTTTGTGTTGTTTTTTTTTTTTTTTGTTTTGACAGCATTTTTTATGACCAAATTATATACATTTTAAGGCACTCTGGTAGCGTTTCAATCTGCTAGCACGGTAGCCTTTGCATAACAACTTGTTGTTCTTTTATGGGTCTGTTGGTCCTGCAGTTAAAATAAACAAAGATCCATTTATGCAAAAATTCAAAAGGTGACTGTTGACGAAAACCAAATGTAACTCATACTAATGCAGCCACAAGTTTATGCAGAAAGCTTTTTAGTGTATGTGCGCGTGTGTGTGTGCCTGTATGTGCTTCTGATTTGTGTTCTTCAACACAACGGTAAATAATAATTTTCCCTATTATAACAGTCAACAAAAGCAATTAAATTGAGGTATAGCACAAAATTAATTCCACTAGAGAAAGCGTTGCATGGTGCCACAGCCGAGTACGTATCGGTCCAGTGGGCCCTTCAATGATAATTGTGTTCGCTTGGCTTTAGCACCGGTTAATTTTGATGCTTACGTAAGCGTTCCTTATATCCCTGTTCAGCGACTCGTACGACTCACACTGCTACAAAATTCAATTAATATTTTAATATCCTGCAACGATTGCGTTCATAAATTTCAAGGCAACAATGTATGAGTATTTGTTGGTGTAGGTGTACTAATGAATAACACACGCATGTACAACAAGCCATTGCATTCCTTAAATCTTAAGCTCTAGGATATTTCATTTATAATTTATGAGTTCATAAATTTCGCATAACTCCACAGAGAAAGGATGAATGGCATCAGCATTGATTTCTCTGTACCTCAGCAAGTCCGATAAAAGCCATAAATGTTGTAAGCCAATACGACGAATTCATGCTTTGCAGACAACATTATGAGCTGGACGCATGCAGCAAACAAGTACATGTAATTCAAAGCAACTGAACTTGTACATCGCTCTGTGTGTGCGTGTGTGTGCGTGTGTGTGCATTTATGTCGCAGCAAATTGTAAAAGTGTTTATTATTTTATCGGTAACCGGAAGCGGAAATGCCTTTGTACATGTCTGTCATTCGCTATAAATAATACTCGTACTTGTTGTGCATAGCAACGCTTGGCTTTGCCAGCATATATTTGAAGCGTTTCTGGATTTTTATTTCAGTATCGAGCTGCCAAAATAGCCACAAGCAACCACAAAATTTAAATTGACAACATTGCACACTGCGTTGAGTCCATATAACGCAAGGTCTAAAATAAAAAGATTTGACTTAGCTTTATGTAGGCAATTTGATAAGTCAGTGATGTTTTTAATATAATAAAAATTTCTTTTTTTGGGAAAAATGTGTTTAGTTTAGCTTTCTAGCGGAAGCAAAAATCTCCCACCAAACATTGGTGCAAGGTCCATAGAGTCCATATAAAACAAGGTCTTAATTAAAAAGGGTTGGCTATGTAGGCGATTTGACAAGTCAGTGATGTTTTGAATATACTTAAATCAAATTTTTGTTGGCAAAAAAGTGTTTAGCTTTCTAGCGGAAGCAAAAAACTCCCATCATCATTGGTGCAAGGTTCATAGAGTCCGTATAAAACAAGGTCCTAATTAAAGAAATTGACTATGTGGCAATTTGACAAGCCAGTGTTATTTTGAATATAAATAAATTTTTTTTTTTTGCCAAAAAAGTGTTTAGCTTTCCAGCGGAAGCAAAAAAAAATCTTACAATTCATTGGTGCATTTCGGCAAATTCGATGAACTCCAAAAAATAATAATGAAAAAAAAGGAAGAGTCAACTAAAAACCAACCGACACAAACCTTAGTAGAGCTATGAGCTTGTGATCTAAAAATAACTTCACTTTTTTGGCAAAAACGGCCGATAACAAATAAATGCGTGCGATCTCAACAAAGGAATTTATTCAAACAAGTGTTATATCATATGAGACCTAATCAGTGGGTTGGTAACAGCTTAATCACTAGTTACTACTAAAGAAGGAAGGATGGTAGCTCCTTCCAAAACAGTTTTTCTAGTCTGTTGTGTTACTTACTTGATCTAAAAAGCAGCTAATTAAAAATCATCAAAAAACATGTTACTATCGCTATCTAAAAACTGGTAAACAAGAGCTAAATATGTCGACACAATTTCTTATAAATTTAAATAGTGGCCGAGCTACGCCCATTTCTGTTGAAAGAATTGATTTTAATCTTATAAAGTTACACTTAATAAAATTTTTCGCTCTCTTACGCTCAAACGCTTCATAGCGTTTGAAAAATATGAATTGTATGAAAGGTTAGTGTATTAGGTGTGTATTATTAGTGTATTAAGGTGTATTTGAATAGAATTTTTTTTATTGTGAGACCTAAATTATCAGAGTTACGAAAATTTAAGCTTATGGTTACTATGGAAGGTTTATTATGGGAGAATTTTAGAGCATATTTTGCTCTCTTTTCAAAATACTGTGCACTAAATTTCGTTGCTGTTTAACCACGTTTTCGTATTTTGGCTACCTTTTCTTGCGCCTAAATAATGACTTTGTAAAAACTTCTAGATTTCGCCATTTTTCAACACGCATGAATTGATATATCAAAACAATTTTTGACAAAAAAGTAGCCCCTTTATCTGATAAAAAATTTATGGCGTTTTCGTTTCTCAAAAAAATGCAACATTTATATGCCCTTTTTGGAAATGCTGTCCTCTTGAGAAAAAAATAGTGCCCCCTTAAATGTTGACCTCAAAAGAAGAAAAAATTCAAATTTCTTAAAGATGCCAGAATGCAACATTTTTTTGAGAAACGAAATTAATTACAAAAATTTTAAGCATGTAATGTCAATAGAAAAGTCAAAATTGACAAAATTAAAGCATTTCAAAGTAAAAACTAACTATAAATAAAATGCACACATGTTCGATTTTTATAGATAAAATCTGAATCAATTTTGGATTCCCTTGAGTTGAATTTTTGTCCATTTTTGAGCAACTTTTGTACTGGAGACCTACTATTGGTTGATTTAAAAAGGAATTCAAGCTTATCAATCAATTCTGTGAATATAAAAACATTGAACTGCAAATTTTCATACCATTAGACAAATGGTCTAACGGTATTTGACGGTTTTTTTTCAAAAAGAATCTACTTGTTACACAATTTAATTAAACTTCGAAAAATTCGCCACGAGCTTAAAATACCTCTCAATGTCCTGAAAGTGGCCAGGTACCTGTCGAATTTCGGCATCGTTCAGAAATCATCACTAGAAATGTACTTAACAAATTACAATTTTATAACAAGTCGATTCTTTTTGAAAAATACCGTCAAATCTCGTTAGATTATTTCTCAAATGAGATGAAAATTTGCAGTTTTATGTTTTTATATAAAAGAAATTGATTGATAAGCTTAATTTTGTTTTTAAATCAACGGAAAGTTGGTACTCAGTGAAACATTTGCTAAGAAATGCAAAAAAATTCAATTTGCAGGACGGCGAAATTGGTTCACACCAAAAAAAAAAGTATACTAATCGAACGAATTTTTATGCACTATTAAATTTTAACTAACATTAAGACGCACGCTTAACTTAATTGTTCCTGGATTCAAATCTGTAGTTACCTTGAGAATGTTCTTTGTCAGTGTTGTGACTATATGCCATGTTTTACTTAGATATAGAAAAACCGAGAGTAATTAGAAATGCATTAAAATAGCAGTTACAAATTTTTTCAATTTGCAAAACTAATTAAAGTATTCAAATGTTTATGTAAGAATTAGTGCAGTTTTCTGTTTTTCTATTTCAAAATCATCTTTCTAAACTGTCGTGTTTTCAAATTAACTTTTTCTTTTTTATATGCTTTTTTTCTTATTTCTTATAAAATTAATTAGTATTAAGTTACATAAGAAATTTCATTAAATATTGATATAAACGATGTACTATAAGAGATTTTTAACCTCAAGTGATGCTATAGATACTGTTTTAATAAATAATATTAAATAATAATAATATCATTATCCAAATTCATCTAATGTTGGTTATAACAATTAAAATAATGATTATCAAGATCATATGCCAACGCCAATGGAAATTGGAAATTTTTGGAACGATTATAAAAGTGAGTTGTTCTACATAATTGTTAAATTTTTAAGAAGTAAAACGCGCTGCTTTCAGAAGCAATCAAACTCGAATGGTTTCTTTAATTCAATTCAATTTATGCCTAGCCCAACTTAAATATTTTCATCGTATGATTAAACCGTTATAAGAAGAGAGAATGTTAATATATAAATTACAAAATTCATGTACATAAATAAAGTGAACAGCTATGACTGCGCTACAAATTTTTACTTTACAATTTAACTTTAAGAAATTATTAATTTGAATACATTACAATAATAATAAGTAATTTCAAATTTCTAATAGACACAGGGGCAACAGACTCTCTCGTAAATTTAAACGTTTTTAAAAGTAATAAAATTCAGTTTTTGGAAAAGCTCAGATTATTGAAAACTCTCAAGTAAAATACATTAGATGGCATGAAAGTAATCGTTAAAGCATTTGAAGAATTTAAACTGGGCAATGAATATTTTCAGTTTATTTTAATAGATTTTCATGATAAATATGAAGGATTATTAGGAAACGACATTCTAAAAGAATATAAAGCAATTATAAATTATGAAACAAATATCTTTGAATTAAATGAAAAAAGTTTTAAATTACATTTAATTAATCCAGCAGTAACAAGTGAATATAGAATAAGTCCTGGAGAACATTTTTATAGTTTTCCTATAGACAAATTCAAAGGAAATTTCCTAAAAAAATAATATACATTTAGACGAAAAAACTAATTTAGTGGAAGGAACGACATCCAACTTTTCTTAGTCCCGACAGTCCCGGGATTGCAAGGCCTAAAATCCCAGGGTTTTCGGGAATCCGGTATTGCCTCCACTGTAAAAAAATTAAAAAATATTTCAACGAAAAATTCTAAGAAAAAAATTTATGTGATTTTACAAAATTTTAAGTAAAAACCTTTCTAAAACTATCCATACAAAATTACACAATGAGCCTTACCAATAGTCATTTTTATGCCAACTCTAAATTTAGTTTGTGCTTTTTGACAACCAATTCTATAGAAATAATGTCAGAAAAGCTTACATTTAATTTAGAGTAGGTATTAATTCGACTATTGGTAAGGCCCAGTATGTTAAACACATGATACTTTCTAAAAAATACTGAAATGTGATTTTATAATACAAAAATAAAACTCTTTTTTAACAAGCTGTACAAAATATGACGTGAAAATGCCCAAATGTGACCTTAAAAATTAAAAAAACAAAACTTCCTTAAACAAGCTGTACAAAATATAACAAAATTCCTACTTAGAAATACTAAAATCACACTGTAGGGACGTCAAAAAGACACATGAAAATACCGAGACAAGTAAGCTTATTTTTTGACATAGTGGCATACTCAGTTTTTCCCAATCAGATCAAAATCTCAAGATATTTGCCATTGTAATTTAGTCACTTTTAGACCCATTTTCAGCTATATTTTCCTTATTTTTGGAAATTAAAACTTTTGACCACTTCCAATTTTGCTTAAACTTTCAGAATTTAGTCCACTTATGAAATAATAACACTAATTTGAGCAAAAAAATTTTTAAATTTTTTTTAGTTTTTACGTTCAATATTCAAATTTTGTCCAAATAAAAGAAAAAGCGAAATTGCTTAACTTTTGAAAAATCATATATTAAACAAGGCTACTTCGATTTTAAAGTTGGAGGTATTTTTGAAAAGACAATAAAAATTAATTGTTAAAACACTATCAAATTTTTTTAAATGAAGGTCAAATTTCAGTCAAATATCAAAAATCTGAATAGCTCGAGACTTTAATCTGATTTGTTAAAACTGAGTACGCCACAAGATTCTACGATTAAATTAAATAAACGTGTCTCGGAGTTTTTTTGTGTCTTTTCAAAAGTTGAAAATTTACCTACACTGTTATTAAGCTATTCTATTTTTTTAAATAATTTTATGAACCTTCTGAATGATCTAATTTTATTAATTTTTTTTTAAAGATTTGGTCTTTGTTTTTTAAAAATAAATAATAAATACTATCCAAGCGTTTAATCGAAACTGTGTTTTATAGTTTTTTATAATCTTTTGCAATATTTTGGGTTGTAAAACAAGGCATAACTACTTTGAAACTTCATATTATGCCTTCCAAAAACTTCGTTTTCTAAGGTTTGTCAAACTCGGGACTAGTCACGGGATCCCGGGATTGTGTTTTTCAAATCCCGAAATCCCAGGATTGCCAAAGAGTTCCGAAATTGGATGCCCTAGTGAAAGGTGCATACGAAGTAAGCGAATTCACAACTGGAATTAAAATAAATAATTCAGATAACAAAGTACATGTATTTGATTCTCTCAGAAAATTTATTTATAGGCGTAAGGTTGCGGGAAATGAATATTATTTAGGGTAATCGGAAGAAAGTAGCTACAACTGAAATTTGCTCAATATAACCGCATTGATATAAGCACAATTGATTTCTCCCTCATTTTCAAATTTTTGTTCAGTTGAAATAAAAATATGAAATGTTAGCTTCTTTAACCACGCAATTTTAATGATTTCAACTCTTCTTGCCATTACAAAAAACATAATTTCTCTGAGGTTACTTACAGAAGCCACTGCAGGCAAGCGAACAAAATGAGTTATTGAAACAATCACATTGTAAGTTTTGTCAATAGCATTATTTTTACGATGCGATCGAGTTTCGAAGGTTATTAAATTAATCAGAACCCTTTAGTTGCGTCAATCTCAACCGTCAATATTGCTACTCAAAGATTGTCAAACCATTCGAATTGTCGAGTCAACCACACATATTTCCACAAACACGAAGATAAGTAAGCCGACCTTAATCGCAAGACGTTTGTATTTAATTTCTCACATTTGTTCAACGTGATAGGTTCCAAACGTGTTGTGGGCATTTCGTCGTTAGAGTTTTGTGAAAAATACATGTTAATAGATATCTTTGTTTTAAAATATATGAGACTTCTATTCTTTTTTAAAATTAATCTTCACGGAGGAGCGAATAATCAGGTAAGTTTTTTACTAAACTAGCGGGAGCAACAGCTGGGCACCTCTTTGGGCACCCCTCCGGCAACAATGCCAGTGAGTGAGAGTAAAGGCAACGTTCCATTCATGCTATCCAACTGCAGTAATCCTCAAAATTCTGTTGTGCCATCGACCTTAGGTTACCAATATCGGTTACCACATAGCAGAGCAGCATCCATTGAAGTGCTGAATGATTTAAGTCAAAATGATTGACAAGTTCATTCAAACAATTGAGTGGAAGTTAAAACGAATAAAAACTCCTTTCATATACAATCGAATGCAGGTTAAAACAAATAACTTCTACCTACGTTCACACAATTGAGTTAAGATTAAAAGGATTAAAAAGCTCGTTCATTCAACTGAATGGAGATTGAAAGAAGCAAGGGGTTCGTTTATAAAACTTCTAGCAAATACCCGCTGCTTCGCCTGCGATAAAAATATGAAATACCTAGTAAAAATTTGAAATCTTAAAATTAAAGTAATATATTGTATCTTCAAATGCAAAACTTAAAAATAATTGTGTTTGTTTAATAATGAAAGAATTGTGTAAGTATTAAAAAAATTACTTTGTTTATATGAATTACCTTCTTTAAACAGTAAATGTTACGGTAAAATAAAGTTGCTTGACTTTTTCTGTATTTTGATTTTTTAATAAGTTAATAAAAAATTTTTATTTTATATGATTTAAATACAAATTCTAAATTTTTTGACAGTTTAAATCATACTGGATTTTAAATACAAATTCTAGTTGTTAGATAGTTGAAAATCGTTTATTGAGCTAAAGGTCAGGTGAGAACAATTAATTGTTCTAACGAATTTTTCCAAAGAAACAACAACAATTGTAGTGGACGTACTTGGTTACGTCATGTGTCCATTTACCACTGGGGTATTTTAAGTGTGCTCTTTAAAGCGCTCATTGATACAAACTCAACATGGGAAAGTATAAATGTACAAAGCTAGCTACCCGACACCGTAATAGAAAGAATGAGGAACACTGTAGAAGAGGAAAAGAGAGATAAAGCTTTATGCTGTTTGTGTGTCTAACAATTTAATGAAGCAATGATTTTTATGTTTGGTTTTTTTTTTGGCTACTTTATAAATTTAAATCTTAATAACTTTTAAGAGTGGTTTTGAAAAAGTAAAGGATGTATGATTTTAAGTTACACATGTAGCTTTATACTAGTGAAAGAATTATTAAAATCGGTTCAGTAGTTTTTAAGCTTAGCGTCGTCGCAGATACGTGAGAAGTCTCTTATATAAAATTATAGATAAACGCATTGCTTACAACGGAGTGCTACAATCAAAGCTATTAAAAACCAGGTAGTTGAGTTGATCACCGTTTTAAAAATTATCAGCAATTGACTAACTCGGTAGTGCACTGATTCGGTTGCGATAGTGGATTTAATTCTCTGCGTGTATTTATAAACCATTTTAAACTATAGAAATTTTTTAAATTTACAATTTCAAAGATGATAATATAAGTGAAACGATTAGCAATAAAAACACAAAACCAAGAAAAGAAATTATTAAACACTTATGGGAATTTAAACAAAGTTTTGAGAAAAGTAAAACTCTCAATTTTACAAATAAAATTTAACATAAAATAAAAGCTTAAGACAATATACCAATAAAAAGTAAAACTTTGCGATATTCGTACATACATAAAATGGAAATTTAAAGACAACTCACAGAAAAGTTAGAATCAGAAATAATTCAACCGAAAAAAAGTCCATTAATGGCACTGTTTGGGTTGTATCAAAAAAACTAGAAGCATTTTGGAAAAAGAAATGGCGTTTAGTAATAGAATACCGCAAATGAAATGAAAAGACTATTCATGACAGTTCCATATTCCCAGCATAACTGATATCTTAGGTAGATTAGGGAGAAGTGATTATTTCTTAATTATGAATCTGAAAAGTGGGTACCGTCAAATTGAAATGGATTGGGAAGATATAGAGAAAACGGCTTTCTCTATGAATAATGGTAATTATGAATTCAAAAGAATTCCATTCTGGTTGAAAAATGCACCGATCTCTTTTCAGCGATTAGTAGACAATACTTTAAGAGAAAATGTAAAATGAAAGGAATGTATGGTATACATGGATGATATTATTATTTTTTTAAATGGACTAGAGAGCAACACATTAAATAATTTTTTGAAAAATGCTAGATTACGAATACAACTCGATAAATGTGAATTTCTAAGAAAATAATTTTAATTTATTTTGCACATTGTTACAGAAAATGGAATCACGCTAATTTTCAAGAAAATCGAAATAATTAAAAACTTTAAAATCCCCTAGACAGTTACTGAAATGAAAAGATTTTTAGGAATAACTGGCAATTAAAGGAGATTTACCAATTACAGTATGTTAAAAAAAAAATGTGGTAATAACTCCGCACAATGAAAAATATATTGAACCTTTCAACTACTTAAAAGAAAACTTAATAACCGCACCCATATTAATATTTCCAAATTTTAATAAGGAATTTGAAACTACAACTGATGCTAGCAATTTTGCAATTGGAGGAGTATTGTCACAGGAAAAAATAAACCCATTGCTTACGTATCCAGAACTGTAAATGAATCAGAACTTAATTATAGCGTAATCGAAAAAGAATGCTTAGGAATTATATGGTGTTTAAAAAATTCAGACCATATATCGTCTGTCATATATAAGACCGTATACGGAAGGAAAATTAAGCTTTAGTATGACTGAATAGTTTAAAAGAGCCAAATAGTAAATTAACACGTTGGAAACTAAAGTAAAGGGAGTATGACTCTACCATACACTAATAAAAAGGGCAAGAAAGAAGTATAGCTAATTCTCTTAGTAAAATTAAAGAACAATAAGTCTAATGAATCAATTAAAAAAAAGAAACACCAATAAATTTTACCAAAAATCAAATTATTTTAATAAAAAATAATCAGGATCATTCTTTAATATTTAATATAAAAATATTTTCTATAAAAAAAAATAAAATAATTAAAGCAAAAGAATCTGATGATGCCACTATTTAACGATATTTAGAAATGATCTAAGTCCAGACGGCATGAACGCACTGTTTAGAGATTCTGAAATATTTAACAAAATAAATTCAATATATCTAGAACATTTTAAAAACTAAAAGTTCAAAAATACAAGTTCGTTGTTTATTACCTTACTAACTTAGAGGAAATAAAAAAATGATTAAGAAAAAACAAAACGAATATGTAAATAATTATGAAATATGTATTTTAGAAAAATATGAAAGAAATCCTATCCCCAGAAAAACCAAATCAAATTATACACTTAGATGTATTTTAATCTAAACGCTTATCTTTATTTGCAATAATGATAGATAAGTGCAGCAAAGTTGCTCTCTTAGTAAAAATTAATTATCGTACTGAAAAGAAATTAAGAAAAGCCTTAACTATGTCGACTTATTAGTACTTATGGTAATATAGATGAGCTGGGAATGAAATCTAACTAAATGAAAAGGTTCTTAAAGGAACAAATTATTTAAATACAATTTATTTTATTTATTTTATTTAATTCAATTCTTCAGTCTATTAACATTAATTCTTACAGACTAGGCAAAATTTAGTAACAAAAATATGTACATGTGTCACAAAATATAATTTAACAGAGATTTCATTTGATTCTTTGATATCGAAAAATCTAAGTTGTGATAAATAGAGTTGTATAAATTAAGAGCTTTAAAAATAGGAGCATTAGCAGCATAGTTAGTGCGAACCAAATCCAAACAAAAAGGATCAAAATTTCTGAGTGTCCTAGTAGGAGCATTAAAGTTTATCAACTCCAGCAGTGTTGGACTGTCCACCAAACCAGAAATTATATCATGTATAACAAGAAGAGACAGAATATTTCTTCTACTCTCAAGAGTCTTAAGACCAATAAGTAAACACCGGGATCTATATGGGGGTAAAGAGTCTTCAAACAGGGAGCGTAAGGCAAACCTTGTGAAAGATTTCTGGACACGTTTTAGTCTTAAGTTATGCGTCTCATAAAATGGATCCCAAATGGCTGAAGCATATTCAAGTCTTGAACGAACAAGGCTAGTAAACATCACCTTGAAAGTGTAAGGGTCTTCAAAACAAGAACTATTACGACGAATGAAAGCAAGCATAGCATATGCCTTGGGAATAATGTAATCTAAGTGGGGGATGAACGAAAATTTAAGGTCAAAAACAACACCTAAATCCCTAAATTCATGAACAGATAACAAAGGTGTATTAGTAATATAATATGAAGACAAATGGATATTTTCATATTTTGAAAACGACATGAAAACGCATTTAGTAAGATTTAAAAAAAAGATTATTATTAACGCACCAATATTGAAGTTTATTAATGTCACTTTGAAGAAGTGCGTTATCAGATGAACTTTTAACTTTAAGGAAAATCTTCAGATCATCAGCATACAACAAGCAATTACTGTGTGAAAAAAGAGATGTAACATCATTAATAAAAAGAATAAAAAGTAGTGGCAAGGATACTCCCTTGCGGAACTCCTGAGGTAACCACGAATGGAAATGATTTAACATTATCAAAGGCTACAACACACTGTCTATTTGATAAATAAGACCTCAACCAACTAAGAAAACTGGAATGAAATCCCATATTTTCTAGTTTTTTATTAACAGATTATGATTTACTGTGTCGAACGCTTTCGAAAAGTCCGTGTAAATTACATCCACCTGACATCCCTCTAGAAACGATGAAATGCAATATTCTGAGAAAGTAACCAGGTTGAAAACAGTTGAACGACCAGGCATGAAACCATGCTGAGAAAGAGAAATAAAGTTTTTACTGAAAAAAAGTTTATCTTTAACAATCGATTCGAACAACTTAGAAATCGCTGTAAGCTTTGAAATTGGTCTATAGTTAGAAATATTGTTTTTGGAACCAGACTTATGTACAGGAGTCACAACTGCAACTTTCCAACTATCAATAAAAATGCCGTGCCTTAACGAGTTGTTAAAAACTAACATTAAGGGATATGCAACACTGCATGCACATTTTTTTAGAAAAAAGGAGCAAATCCCATCTGCATCCAACTTAAATGAAGCTTTAAGCCTTAGGATTCCATTAATAACATCCTGTTCCGTCAAACATAGAGAACCAAACCCATTATCAGGTGACAAATTATATGAGCAATCAGTGTCGACATTATTAAGAGGCTCGTAGTTTGACAGAAAAAATCTGCAAACAGATCAGCAGTAGACTGAGCGTTGTCCGATGCAATATTATTAAAAAACATCGACGTCGGAATGTTTGAAGAACCTTTTTTAAGTTTAATAAAGCGCCAGAATGATTTTGGGTTAGATTTAATATTATTTTAAAATTTAAGTTTTTTTCTAAATGACCTCTATATTTATTATGTTGACTTTATATGATTTAAATACAAATTCTAAATGTTTGATAGTTTAAATCATACTTGATTTTAAATACAAATTCTAGTTGTTTGACAGTTTAAAATCGTTTATCGAGCTTAAGGTCAAAGTTAGAACAATTAATTGTTCTAACGAATTTTTCCAAAGAAACAACAACAACAACAAAGTTTTTTTTTTTTCAATATGAAAGGAAAAAAAAAACCACTAGCAATTGATTTTATTGTACAATTTCTGCGGTGCTAAACGCGTCATCAGAAATCTTTGTGAATCATATAAAGTCAACATAATAAATATAGAGGTCATTTAGAAAAAACTTAAATCAAATGGTAGAGCTCGACCAAACGGAAACAGCTGAAAACAAAATCAGCAAAAATTCTAAAAACAACTTCAGTAAACATGCTTTGTTAGTGCAGACTTCCAGCAGGCTGTTGGACTACATATAATAACATAAGCATAGAAACTAAAGTAAAACAGAAATACAACAACAAATGTGACATTATGAAATTGAGGAAAAAAATGAGAAATTGAAGCTTCAAAATCTCATCGCCCCGATGGTGCAGTGCGTCAACGCGCTTGCACGGGCAATCACAAAGATTTCTGATGACGCGTTTAGCACCGCAGAAATTGTACAATAAAATCAATTGCTAGTGGTTTTTTTTTTCCTTTCATATTGAAAAACTTTGTTGTTGTTGTTGTTTCTTTGGAAAAATTCGTTAGAACAATTAATTGTTCTAACTTTGACCTTAAGCTCGATAAACGATTTTAAACTGTCAAACAACTAGAATTTGTATTTAAAATCAAGTATGATTTAAACTATCAAACATTTAGAATTTGTATTTAAATCATATAAAGTCAACATTATTTTAAAATTTTAAAATATTACAAGTAGTAAAATACAAGTAATTATCTAGAAAATTAAATTCACGCATATAGTGCCTATATAAAGAAAAATAGCAAAATTGATTTGTAATTAAAAATTTCTTATAAAATTTAGACCGAAGATTTTTTAATTTTTTTTAAACCTTGTGTGTACCAGGGTAACTTATAAACATTCGGTCTAATTTTAGGGATATGCTCATAACAAACTTCAGAAATTTGAGATTTGAATGAATTAAAACTAGAACCCGTGTCTAAAAGATAAAACTTACTGTCCCAGTTAATATTGCAAAGAATAGAGTTAATATTATCAAAAATACCAGCTTTAAAGTTAAAATTGTTATCAATATTATTATTACTTATTGCAAGAAATTTATAAAAAGAAATATGAATCTCTAATGGAACATGGTGCGCACTAGCAGCTGAGAGTGGGAAATCTGATTTGAATAAATTAAAATTTATGTTACTAGAACAAAAAACTAAATCTAATAGCCTATTTAATAAATTAAAACAAGAATTAATTTGAAATAATCCTAGATCTAAGAAATTATCAATGAGATACAATTCAACATTATTAGATAAATTAGTAGGTGATAGATTAGATTCTGTTTGTTGCATTAACCAAGACACGTTGGGTAGATTAAAGTCACCGAGAACCAATAACTGCTCATCATGACGAAAACCAGCCACAAGATTTGAAATATTGTCAAGAAGAAATGAACTGTTAGGCGGGATATACGACGTACATATGATGAGGGCTTCAGTTAATCCTTTAATTGAAACACAAAGCTGATCCAGAGTTGTATCAGTATTTACTAGTTCAATATTTAAAGAAATAAAAGTCCGCTTGATAGCAATTAACACTCCACCACCTCGATGACATCCAGTCATAGTACTATCTCGATCTTTACGGTACACACATTATAGATGTGAGGGTCAAAATATTCCTCATTAAAAAAGTGATTATTTAACCATGTCTCGTTTAGAACAAAAACATCATATTCACTCTGCGTAGTGATAGCAAAAATAGCATTAGATTTACTTCTTAATCCTGACACATTATGATAGTAAATTTTGATCATTTTACTATCAGCAAAACGTTGTGGCTCTATTATTGCCTTTTCTCTTGGTTTTCCAATTTATGAAAAAACTTGAAATTTTTTACCGGCCAGAGCAATGAATTTATAATTTCATTGAAAAGAGATGAGGAGATTCCAAGTCTAAAATTTACTCTTTTAAGAGATTCTATCCGGACATTTTTTTAACTAGTTTATGACAAGATAGATGATGTCTAGCAACCTTTGTATGGTTTATTACATATTCAATTATTTCATTTTCAGAAACAGTTGGCTTAAAAGACGATAAATGTATCCATTTTTTACGATCAACAACTGCCAGTTCAGAACTAAGGTTTTGTTCAACAACTGTTAATTGATTATTAAAATTAATTAATATAATCCAATTTACTTATTTTTTTCAATCAGAATGGGAACTCCGATATCGAAAGGTTACACAATACCATTAATGAGCATTTAAGACTTTTACAACAGTCAAAACGATATTTTAGTATAAAGAAACAAATGATTTTAACAAGTGGTTATTATAATAGTAGTATACATTCAAGTATTTGTTCAATTGTAGTATACAATTTGTTCAAGTAAAAATAAAGGAAACCCAGTATATTGAAATATATAATAAAGTCTTAGAGAAGAAACAAAAAACTATCGAACGATTAAATAAAAAAGATAAGTTAGATGAAAATCAAATAGAAGACGGTATTAATTATATAAGAAAAGTACGAGGAGGGAAAAATAATTATAAATATAGAAAGATAGAAGGAGGAAATATTAATCAAGATCATATAAATGGCTAGGATGCATATACTACAAAACTCATGTCAAGAAGAAGATAAAGTTACAAGACTATACAGGAGGGAAATTTCCTCCAGAACGATTATCCAGGATAGAATAATCAAGATCTTTAGAAACTTTATTTGAGATAAGTTAATAATTTTAATTCCTTTTTCAGGTGGCACGATATCACTTATATATATATACCAGTACTTTTCATAATTCTAAATAAAAACAAGCATACAGTCAACAACAGAAATAGAGATTTTGAACTTTGATAATAATAATGAATATTTACTTTTTAAATTGGAAAATATTAAATTAATAGAGAGTTATTTAAAGATTTTACATATAATTAATATACCAGATCTGGACATAGCCAGAAATCATATTGAAAAACATTCTATCATTACAAAAATCTTACCCTAAAGAGAATCTACTCGATAATTAATTCATCTCTATAAGCACTAGTTATCATCAATATATCTACATTAAAAAAAAACAAAAGAAATAAAGGAAGGCTCGTAAATATAACAGGAAGAACTTTAAAGTTAATAACAGGTAGTATGGATGATTAAGATAAAAAAGAAATAACTGAAGCAATTGATAACTTTGGCAGTAGTAACAGGAAATTGATAGAAGAAATTAACAACCCAGTAATAATTAATGAACAACTGTCAAATTAAATTCAAAACTTAAGTAAACATATTAGAAACATTCAATTGTACATATTAAAAAATAGTTTTTGAAACAAAATAAAAAAGTATTGTTTTTATGCGGTGGATAGGGACCGCATAAAAAAAGTCTCACGTAGAAAATAATTCAAAACCTGATTATTCCGATTAAAAAAATACACATGCGAACCTTTTTTAATATTTTATTCACATACTAGCAGGCCATTGTTTTTTATCATTCTCCTTAACACCTTAAAGACGGGACAATTTTTTCACACATGTGCTAATTTTTAACTAATTTTTATTCTGACTAATTTTAATAATATACGGCTAATTTTGCGACATCCAACTTAGTGATGCGGTATGGCATCATCGTCTTTATTGGGTTAAGGCAGTTCATATCAAAGAAATAAAAAAATTTTTTTTTTTGTTTTGGAGCGCCATTTTTATGTATCTTACTCTTCGCCTTGCTCGAGGCTTATCAGTTTTTTTTTAATACGCTGTGCTAGCTGAACACGAAGAGAAAGAGAAAATAGAGAGAGAGCAACATGGAGTTTTTTTAAACTCTCACAACACAAACGCGTCAAAAGACTACGAATAAGCAAAGCGTGGCAGCTGGGATGATTTCTTAAAAAACTTAGTACCTTAATTATAAATAATTATTATTAAAATTTCGTAAGAAAAATACCTCTAATTAAATCTAAGTAGCACAAATATGATATTATAAAATTTTTTCATAAAATTCGGCCCAGAACTTTTGGAGTAAAGTCAATTCACTTCAATTTTATATAATAGAGTAGATATAGATCATAGATGCCCAGTAGTGGCTGATATCAGCAAAATTAACTCACACGTATACTTACGCTCTTTTGTTTGATCGTCAATCAACCAATAGGAAATCAGCATGTTGAGTGGGAGAGACAAACTGCACTTGCAGAACTTCTGTGTCACTCTCACCAATACTACTACCTTGGGCATCTATCCCTCCAGGAAAAATCGGAAGGCTTCCATCTAAAAGTGATAAAGAAACATTCCCCACCGCATCTTTTGAAAGCTTAAGGGTAGTTTTGTATTTATATTGTTTCCAAACCATATCTTTTGGAAGCTTAAGGGAAGTTTTGTATTTATATTGTTTCCAAACCGCTTCTTTAAGAATGCATTTGGAAACTTTTATTTATTGTCAAGCAATGACAATAGAAAATATTAATATCATTGTTTTCTAGCCGCTTATTCTAGAATTCGATAGTCTAGTGATAGCGCGCTCGACTGTCGCTCAGGGGTCCCGGGTTCGAATCCTGGACGAATCCATTTTCATAACAAGGGAGAGGAGTGTTTCCACATGACTTTTTAACACAGCGGGGAGGAATGTTTCCCTCTAATGACATGCTATGTAAAAAAAGCAATGGAGTGTGCAACAAAGGGGAATGCTTCCTACACTCAGGGAATTATTGAATTTCGTATACGGCTGCCATTAAAAAGTTGAGGCTGTAATAGCCATACTAGAGTTATTATATATGAAAAGAAGTTGCTTTGGCTGAAAGTTTGTTGCAAGAACTTTATGAGAGCTCTCATAACTCCAATTGAATCTGCAAGAAGCAAAAAACAAAAACGACAATTTTTTCAGCGTCTTTCTCAAATAAAAGCTGTGGTTACAGTTGTGATACATTCAGTATTGTGGCTACTGCAACTAATTTTCAATTATTGCGTCTTGAGTAACTTTTATACGGCTATTGTAGCCTCAATACGGTTTTCACGCTTTTACTGCGGATACTAAAACCACAAAAGACGAATAAATCTATTTTAGTTTTGACATTTCAGTGCGCTTGTTGGCAAAAAGCAAAAAATTATTTATAAAGTTTTAATAAATCAGTATTTATAAACACTTGAAATAACTTAAACTGGATAAAATACACTGTAAGTACGAATAAAATACGATTAGCTATCAATTAATCGGGAATAATTCCCAAGCAGTCGTGAATGAAAACTTTTGTTTTTGAGCAAAATTGTGGCAGTTTTATAAGTACCTAATTTTTCACAAACAGTGAAGAGAAATGAAAGAAACTGCGTTATATTAAAACAAAAACTGAAAAAACAAAAGTTAACTTTCACAATTTCATCACATAACATTTTTCCACGATTTGTCAACATCACGATTTATAGCAACCACAAAAGGCGCTGTTATGACCCCTCCACGATTCGGCTATCAAAACCGAATTCCTCTCACCATTGTAAGTTCTTACAACTTCTTGTGAGGTTGTCAAAATCGAAATAGCAGCTTTTAAACTGGAATCTAGCAGCCATTATGGAAGTTGTCACAGCCTCATATATTAAATTTTTGAGAACCGTAATATTACGGCTAGAAGAAGCGATGTTTCGATAGCATCGCCAGTTCTGTGAGTGTACATTCCATGGAATGTTTCCTGGTAACATCCGGGAATACTCACATTTCCTGGAGGGATATTATAGATAGATAAAGATGTACTTATTTTATGCATACAAATATTTATCTACGCTTTGAAATAAATCTTATCGTTATGGTCTAGGAATGAAAAAGCACTTTGAAAGACGTTAATTAATATTTGATTTAAAAATCAAAACACATGTTATATTATTTTTTATTCAATCACTTTATTTAGTAGCCTTCTCACTTGCGCAGATCAAAGAATAATAAAAAAAAAATAATACTTTTTGCTCTCTTCAAGTAAACTTCTACCTACACGTCAAAACAAAAAAAAACAAAGCATGAGACTAGTACATAATTGGCGTAATAGTTATGTATATGTATTACATAACATATCAACAATCGAAAAAACGAAATCTTCGTCAATGTGTTCCATTTGCATATACCGCACAAAAAAAATCGCATAAAAACAATCGCACAAATAAAAAAATCGAACAAAAAATACCGCGCAAATAAAAACTCGCACAAAAGCAGGTCTTACTGTAGCTGATTTAGAGCAAATAATATAAACAAGTAGATTAGGCATTTCAATGAAAAACATTTTAGCAGATAAAGAAATCAGTTTATTTAAGGATATAATCGGTTCTGAACACATTAAGGTAGCAGTAGCAAGCGAAAATGAAGCAATTATTAGAATTATTTTAAAAACAAGTTTTTCGGAAAAAGAATTCGAAAAAATTTCGATGGAACGTATTCCAAATAAAAAAGGTAAAATTGTAGTCTCTAATTATCAAATAGTCTTAACAGATGGAGAGGGATTTGCATACGGCCATAATGTTAAAGATAATATACAATAATAAACAATTTAAAATTTTTTAATAAAAATAATTATTTATTTATTTAAGTAATCATAAGTACAATAAGAGCTATGCTCTTTTATAGTACAACATAAATGCATAAATATAATTAATTTACATTAAATTTAATTAAAATTAATATTAAACTTTAAATTAAAATGAAAATGAAAATGAATAATTTTATATTAAAAATTTGAAATTAAAGTTAAAGTTAAAAACTAAAAATGAAGTATAATAACAACTGTTTAAAACAGAATAAAAAATAATGACCTTAATTTTATATAAGGAATATAAAAAATAAAAAGAATTAAAGTTAAGTTAAGATTGAAAAAAGTTTCTGATACAAATAATAGATAAAGAATAGATAACATAGAGAAGTAAGGAATTGAAAAGCTATTGAGTAGAGAAAAATGAAAAGATAGATTGCCTAAAAGGACCTCTCCCAGTGACCTCCCTAAGCCATCTTGGCAAAAGCATTCCACAACCTAATGGCGTTAATGAAAAACTGGTGGGAAGAGTTTAATGAGTTGTGCCTCGGAACTATCAGAACATGGCTTCTACTTGACATACAAAACTGAAGTTTTTCATGCAGAAATCAAGGAGTTTTCCCATGGATTAGTTTTTGCAGGCAAATACAGTTTCTAGCATTTAGGTAAGCAGTTATGTCGCATCCAAGTATTGTATTTCGGAAACGAGACAAACGATCGTATTTTCGGAGACCATACACAAAGCGCGTGGCGTAATTAAATGCAATTTGAATTTTTAACTGGGAAGATGCGCCAAGCTTACTATAAACTATGTCTGAATAGGAAATAATTGGTAAAATTAGCTGTATGACTAATCTACGTTTAATTTCAGTAGGAGTGACACTAGCAGACATTCTTAAGTTTCGTAGGACATAATAAACTTTTTGGACTATACTATTAACATGGTTTACACAAGACAAAGAAGAATTAATGTAGAAACCTAGGTTTACTACTTTCGACACCACAGTCAGTTTGCTATTGCCAATAAACAGATCAGGGACATCAACGACACAAGTATTACTTTTACATATAGGAAGAACATACGATTTGGCAGCGTTTAGTTGAAGGCCATTACTTTTGGCCCACTCATTGATGCAACTGAGATCCTCATTTAACCTACAACACAGATCATCAAGAAGCCCAGTTCGTCGCGAAAGATAAAGCCGGATATCAACTCCATAAGCATGAACAGATGCATTCCGGCAAACAATTAAGATGTCGTTTATAAAAATTGAAAATAACAGAGGACCTAGTACAAAGCCTTGTGGAACACCACTTACTACTAATTTGTATGACGAGGATACCTGACCAACCTTAACTCTTTGCATTCTATTACACAAATAACTAGACATTAGATTAACAGCACTATCACAGAACCCAAAAAGATACCTAAGCTTTTGACACAAATAACTATGATTGACTTTATCAAAGGCCTTGGAAAAATCAATTAAGCAGAGTAAAGTCATAGAGCCGGCATCATATTCGGGTCGAATATCATCAAGAACCTTTAATACCGCTGAGGAACACCCATGCCCTGCCCTAAAACCAGACTGATAGCGGGATAGCAGTTTTTTCTCAGAAAGATATTGACTAATTTGTTGACCCATAAGTTTTTCACATACCTTTGACAATGGTGACAGTATACTTATAGGCCTATAATCATTCGCACCAGATGGATTTTGCTTTTTAGCTATAGGTGTAACGATGGCAATTTTCCACATGTCGGGAAAGGAGGATGTTATAAAGCAATGATTTATAATGTGCGTAAGAGAAGTTATTATGTGAGGTAGTAAAAGTTTAAAGAATTTGATGGGAAATCAAATCAAATCAAATCAAAGACAATTGTATTGAAAACATATTTAAATCAAAAGAAGCACATTCTTGCACAACGAAGAATGAAATTAATTCAGAAATTAAAGAAATAAAAAACTGATTATTTTACAAAACAAACCGGACGTAAATGTACTGTACATTTAAAAATTTTGTAAACCAAATTGAACAAAATATAATTAAAGAAAAGAACATTATAAATAATATATCAATCAAAAATATAGATTTTTTACACATCAAAAATAGGCAAATTCTTGTAAAAATGTCAAAAAGTAATAAAAATCACAGTACTACGCAATTTTCAATTATTATAGTTATATTAATAATCCTGACATTAATAATTACATATTATATTTTTCTACATTGCCAAAACAATTTTAGGACTTCATCAAAGCCTCAGACTAAAGAAGCGATAATTTTTTAATTTTTGTTTAAGAATAATGGATTGGGAAACATCGATCACTTCTAAAAATTGCAAAATGAACATAAAAAAACTTGGATGTAAGGATATTATGATGCAAACAGGTATCCGTTAAGGCAATAACACCATGAGTGTAATCAGCAAGATTCAGGAAAAAAATTGTATGTCTTTTTACGTTATCCACCAGAATTAAGGTAGTATAAATCAAAAGATTTCTGCATTGGGTAATTTCTACAGCATTGTGAGAAATACGACATCTTTTTAATTTTCTATTTTTGTTCGCATTCAACGCACTGTGCACTTTTTTGTCTCCTTTGTATTGGCAGTAGTGTTGGTGTGTTTGATGGTTGTACATAGGCTTGTATGTTCATGTGGTGCACTTGTGTTTTGTTTTTTTTTTTTTGAGGTTTATAACATTTTTTTCATCGTTTTAAGCCACTTGGTAAAATCTGCATGTTTTTTGACAGTATTTTCAATGCATTTTTTTATTGTTATAGTTATGTCTGGTTTTAATTAAAATTATGTCTGACGAGAAATTATTTTTATATAAAGTAAAGGAATTGAGCAAAGAAATTTTTACCATTGGGTCTGAAATTGAGTGAAAAATAGCCGAATTATTTTCAGTAAGTGTTTGTTGACCATTAACCAGAATATCGAACCGCAAAAATAGTATTTGTAAATCAAGTGACTTATCATGTTTTATTTCAATAAGCCCTTTTATAATTCAACCAGACTGTCATACAAATGCATGCATGTCTTGTTGTTTTGACATTTTAATCTGCATAATGATGAAAGCAGGTGGTAACAGAAACAGATACTTCAGCATTGTGACAACTTACTGACAAAGCCATCACACAAGTGAAGATCCGACAAAGTGGTCAGAATATGAACGACAACTTATAGCAAGGAGATTGATTTTCAACAATTGAAAAGCTTATTGCAAGAAAATGAAATTCAGCGACTTAAAAAAATTGAACTAATTGCCAGAGTATGTGACAACATAAAGCAAAGATATTGATATAAAATAATTTAAGAGATTATTGCAAAAGCCATGACATTCTGCCATGTAAAAAATCTTTTTTAAAGATATGAAAATAAAGTTGGATATGTCACACCAAATTTTTATTACACATAAAAATCTAAGAATATTTGAAGAAATCGTCTATGGACGTCTATGCAATTTATAATCATCATATATGGCAAAAATATTTAAATGTTTTTGCATGTAACTTTTAGTTTTTCATAGAAGCTAGACCAAAATAAACTAGCAAATAATATAGCATAAAAAAAATTATAAAACTATAATAAAGATTAAACAACCACGTTTGGATTTAAAGTTTTTATTATTTTTGAATATAAGCGTGACTTGTACAATCGAGTTGAGACTAGCGAGTGCCAAAAATAGATACATAGGAAAACAGAAGAGTTATAACGTAAAGCAAAATGTCAGCATATAAATAACCGCACAGAGATGATCTTAAATAGAGTTGTTATTTTTATATACAATAAGGATATTCATATGTGATTAGTTTTTTTTTATACAACTCGGCCAAACTGACAAATTGCATTATATTTTATCTCAACGATTAGCGTACAATAAATTGCTATGATAAGTTTACAATATTGTATTAGGGATATCTTATTTTATATTTTTCTATTATTTTACTTCTGAAATGGAGTTCTCAAGGTCATCAGTAACTTCTAAACTAGGTTTTAATAGCCACTTCCTCATTCTTCTAGCCTCAACAACTCCATCATACGGCAACTGAGTCAGCTGACAATTTTTTATATTGCGTATGACATATCTATCATTGCCTAAAACTTTATGCACGACATAAGGGCCTTTATAATTTGGCACGAATTTTTTGTTTGTTCCAATTACAGTGTCTACGTTCCTAATTACTACAAACTCGCCTTGGCCATATTCTTTGGCGTCTGAGCTATGCTTTAAGAAATAGTTTAAATTATAGTTTTGAGAATTCTGAATTGCTTTTGCGGCATCCGACCGTATTTGCAACAAATCGCGATTCTAATAAAAATGTTTACACAAAAAACGTATACTCTAACAAAAGATGAACACCTTTGGGTGGACGAGATGATGGTTCCGTTTAAAGGGAGAACTACACTGAGGCAATATATGCCCAAGAAACCCATTCAATGGGGAATGAAAATATTTTGCCTATGCAGTTCAAAAGGCATAGTATGTATATGATTTTGAAATCTGTCAAGGAAAAGGCACAATATTAACTTGGTTCAAAGTTAGGCTTTTGCTCCGACATTGTAATTCACCTTTCAAAAACTATTCCTAAGGAAAATAGTAACAAAATCTATTTTAATAATTATTTCTCGACTCTCAATTTATTGCTGTACTTACGACAAAATGGAATTTGGGCTACAGGCACTATCAGAGGAAATAGATTTGGAAAAATTGATTTCAAAACTGAAAAAGAGTTACAAAAAGAAGGCCGTGGAAGTTTTGATTACCGTGTAGAAAGATCAGGTGATATTTTCTTTCTCAGATGGCTTGATGGAGGAATTGTGCAACTCGTGTCATCAATATATGGCCCTGAACCCTTACATGTAGCGCCCCGATTTTGTGCTGAAAAAAGAAAAAATTGAAATAACACAACCAAACATAGTAGCAGAGTACAATAAATATATGGGAGGAGTAGACAAAATGGATTTTCTCCTCTTCTTGTATAGAATTTCAATAAGATCTAAAAAGTGGAATCTGAAGGTATTTGACCACTTTATTGACCTAGCAATATGCAATTCGTGGTAAGAGTATAGAATTGATCACGAAAAAAATAAAAACAAAAATAGGTATATGAACTTATTGAGCTTTCGGAATGACATTGCGAATGGACTCAAGAGGCATGTTCTCGTAAGCGAGGACGTCCAACATCATACTTAAATGAGGAAATTCTAAGCACTCCAACTACCTCTGGAAAGAGACGAAATGCTACACCATCAACTTCTGTGCAATATGACGGAAATCAACATTGGCCGGAACACACGAAGGATAAAGGAAGATGTAAAATCAAAGGATGTAAAGGACAACCAGGTACAAATGCTCAAAGTGCGATACTTTCTTGTGCATTCCCAATGGCTCAAGAAATTGCTTCAAGGAATTTTATTACATATTAAATGAATAAATTATTGGTGAAATTTTAAGTTTCTTCTTTATTTTTAGGTTATATGTATAACTTTTTGTTTTTTACTTATTATTTTTTATATTAATATGAAGTGTGTTACTTGTGGTTTATAAATTTAAATAATATATTGATAATATATTGAAAATAAATTAAATTTAATGCATTGAAATGACTAAAATAAATAAAGACTCAAATGTATAACAAAACTACCCCTTCGTATTTTTCTTTACTGTACACGAAATTTTGATCCAAATGGATACATTCCAGAAAACACATCTAGGGTTCAAAATTATTCAAATCGAATATTGCTTGATGTTCTTAGGGCCAATAAGAGTAAAAATTTAAAGAATTGAATTTTTAAAGCTATCCAATAAAAACTTGTGGCGAAAGGGTTAAAATTAAATTAAATGCTCGATATATGATTTTTCTACAATTTTGAGCTCTAATAATTAAGCTCTGTAAAGCATTTTATAAAAATTGCTAAAGAGCAGAATTCGACTACTTGCTCTGTAAAGGTTCTTTTAAAGTAATAAACATAACTTAGGAGCCTTTTTGAAACCCGTAGATAAGTATAATATTTGCTTTAAAATGTATTTTTTTATTGCATTTTTAAAGCTTATAGATGAAAAACACTGTAAATTAATGCATTTAATTTTTTGGGAAACAAGTGATTAAAAAATCTTATAAAGAGCTTCTTAAAAGTAGTGGCGATCTTATTAAAAATAGAAAATTTTGGGAGTTGAAGAAAGTTAAATTTTATACTTTGCAATATTATTTTAAACAAAAATGATGATTTTTACTATATTTTTATTTAAGAAGAAAGTATTTCAATCCTTTTTAGTTGATTTTAAGGAATGTTAAAAATTTTTTAATTCTTTTTATATAATAAACATTTTTTAATTTTAATTATTTTTTAAGCCCGTTGTAGTTTTTCGAAGTACTACATTCACGTTTCTGATAAATTCAAAAGCAAACCGAAATTCGCAGCATGTAACGAATACACGAACATATTTTTCGTCCGATATTTTTTATTATTTCATTAATTTAGTTGTCATTCTAATGATAACAAACACTTATAAAATATTATATATATATATATATATATATATATATATATTGAGTTTTTTGAACACATACATACTTAAACGAATAATAAAAAAAAAACTTTGCAAGAGCTCTTATTTAGGTTTGACAGGGACTCATTTGATAGCTGACAGCTACTTCTACTCTTGATATAAGGCAAAAATAGTGCTTTTAATCTTAAGAAAGTAGCCCTATATATTCTCTGCAAGAGCTTTAGTACCACGACTAAAGCTATAGTTGGAGCTTGCTGCTATATAAGATAGCACTATAAAATCTACAAGAGTTATTCTGTTAAAATTGTTACTTGGTATGACACTTTTTTATGATATATTTTATGCGAAGAAAGCGAGTCAAGATTGCTGTATATTAGTTATGAAAAGATATGATTTAAAGTATTAACTGTCCAACAAGCCTCTTTTTTGTCTCAATCAGAGTAAACTTAGCAGACCTTCGTAAGCACCGAAGCAGGTAGTAAACTCTTTGAACAATATTGTTAACATGATCAGAGGATGAAAGTGTATAGTTAATATATAAACCCAAACTTTTAACTTTATCAGCCATTAAAAGACAATTATTACTTAAAATTGCTGGTCAAGTTTATCCCTGTAGATAGGAAGAACGTATGATTTGTTGGCATTGAGGCATAGATCATTTTCTTATGCTCACTTTGCGATTGCAGTAAGGTCTTCATTTAGTCTACAACATAATTCCTCAACAATTCCGATGCGAGTATATAACTCAATATCATCAGCACAGACATGCATTCTTATGTTATTGAACACTTTAAAAATATCATTAATAAAAATACTAAATAGCAAAGGCCCAAGACTTGAGCCTTGAAGCACAATAATTTTAACATCGTTATTATCGGAAAAACGGTTGCCAATCTTTACTCTTTGCTTTCTTTCATCAAGATAGTTGACAATAAAGTTAAAAGCACTACTAGTAAAACCAAACATACACTTAAGTTTTTTAACTAAAACAAAATGGTTCACACAGTCAAACGCTTTAGAAAAATCCGAAGACATAACAGTGTAACATGACCTGCATCATAAGATGTACGAATATGATCAATAAATTTTAGCGTTGCAGTTGCACAGCTAGATTAGTATGGTGATAGGAGCTTATTTGATTCTCAATACTGATTTATTCGGCCAGCCATAATAGATTACAAGATTTTGGAAATAGCAGACAGAATATTAATGGGTCTATAATCTTTCATATCTTTAGATGCGTGAGTTACTTGAAGAATTGGTATAACTGTGGATAGTTTTCAGGTCTATGGAGCACAAGAAATTGTAAAGCAGTGATTTCTAGTGTGCGTCAAAGGTATTTTTATTGAAATAACTTCAAGAAATCATTGTCAAATCGCAGCGCATTGGGAAATCGTAGTCTTCCCAAAATTAAAATTCACGGTTAGAAATCTTGGAATAAATTTTAAAACAAGCCAGGTATTACAAAGAATTTTAATACAAAAATTATTAAATCTTATACTTCTCAATTGAATAGAAGTTTTTTTAATATATCTTTTTTTATATCGTAATACAGTTCAAGTATTACAACGATGTTTTATACCCTTGGAATCAATTAAATACTATGGTGAGTATTTTATTTAATTTTAAAGACATTCTGTATTATATTTCAATACAACTTTCAATTAAATTTTAATACATTTCAATATCACAACGATATTTTATTCCCTTTAGAATCAATTTATTATTATAGTTTATATTATATATACTTAATTTTTAATACAAAATTAGTATTACAAATTAATATGCACTGAGCTTTTAATTTTTATACATATATTTATTAAATATTAATTTAAATAATTGGCCAGTATTTAATTTTTATACAATTTTGGTGTGGTCATATATGTAAGTCAAAAAGTATAAGAATGTATTCCAAGATTTCTAACCGTGTATGTAAGGTACAGGTAAAGACGTGTTGGTGACTCTGAGCTTAAGTCTGATTATACAGATTTGCATAAATTGAGATTAATATTAATGAAACTATCATAAAATAGCACAGTACAAAATAAAAGCTTTAATGTTTGTGTATGCACACAATATGTTAAAATTGTTGTGTTCGCGTCAATCAAGCCATGTCTCATTTAGAGTGAAGCCATTAAACAATATCATCTGTCATCTGAAATTTAATTGTCAGCCAGACAGTCAAAAATAAATAAAAATATTCAATTACAAGAGATAATAGAAACAAACATTAAATTACAACTGGTTTTTCTGTTAATAAAGTATGTGTTTGCGTCTAACAGAGACACTTTCAACCAATTAACACAACTGTTGGCAGAACCACGAGAGTGATTACAACAACAATAGGATGGACCAAACTGCATAAAAACTGCCACTTACTTATGTGCGAAAACAACAACTGATGCACACTACATTAATTTGAAACAAAATTAATGGACTCAATGAGTACAAATGAATCCTTTGTAGCTAGCAGCAGCAGCAGCATTTTGTAGAAACTTGCAGAAAAAAAAGCCCGAAAAAGAATAACAACTAAATGAAATCAAAAAAGTAACGCAATCTCACACACAGCGGGAATTATTTATACAGACACAAGCACCAACATATCTACAAAAAAATACGCACACATTCACACAAAAGACTATAAACAACAATGAAACATAAAAACCACTTGACACGCTTAATACAAAGTCCTATGTCCAACAGCAATAAATAACGGCGTCGACATTCGTCCTGGATGACTGCTTGCCTCTCCTGCCTTGCCATAGAACTAAAAAGACCTTCTCTCGGCAGTCATTTTTTGCTTCAATGTCTGCTAGACTGTCTGACGTTGACCGTAATATTTTATACCCAACAAGCAAGGTGCACGTACATAAAAAAGTCGTTATTCTTTGCTAAATACGAAATGATCAAAAGCTGCAAACACATCAAATTATCCCTTGGCTATTTTTGATGACTGCCTGAAAACGTGATATGCTACTCTCTAGGAGCTTTCCACTAACCTGCACCTGAAGGAAAAAGACTGTATACGTTGCGTCACTTAAACCTGATTCTCATACCATCATCAGATGAAATGGCTGGCGAGAGGTAGTGATAGGCTGTTAGATTTCCCTTTTAGCCAGTCTCAGAATCCATAGTTCGAAGGGAACATCTAAACAGAAACCTTTGAATTAGTGTCAGAAGACGTGCAAATTATTGGTAATAGCTAAGCGCTAAACGATAAATGGTGAACAATACAATAGAAAATCCCAAGGACTAAAATATTTTTAGGCGAAAATGTTATCTTTTACGAGTTCTTTCATGATTTACTTTGTGCCCCAAAATGAATACCCTCAGGTATCAGGTTGAGAAATAAGTAGCTTTGCATATATGTAACTTTTTGTGCCGACTTGATTAAATGGCAATATCAATAGTGAATGCTTTGTTTTAAGTTAAAGAGCCAAAAAAAAAAAAATTTTTAATTATTTCTGTAATAAGGATGTGTGCCATTCGGAAACTTTTCACTCGAGGTAGGAAAGAAAATGCTGAAATAAGAAACATTTATTTCTATTGAAATTTAATTGCAGGTTTTGCTGCGCCAAATGAAACTGAAATGAATAAAAATGTTATCCAGAAATTTTGAGCTCTTCTCAGCGAATGAACCCTTAGTGTCCTAAATATCATCATTTTTTAAAATACGATTTTTTTCTAAAATGCACTTGACTGTTATGTTTTTTACTTCTTATTTTTTATTCAAAATAGTATTCTGATCTGTAAGGAATGTAATTGTCTTGCGTAGAAGAACATTTTAAGAACAAAAATTGTGTTAACATTATTAAATTGATTTGAAATTGAAATTATTTCCATTGTATGTATTTTATCATGATCAGCTAAGAGAGGAAATAAATTGAAAACATATTTTTAAAATATTGGTTTAGATTGAATTCCACTTATAAAATATACGTAAGTAAAATCAGTAGCAGTGTTAAGTTTTATTGAAAACTGGATCTAAAAATACGAAGCCATAATCATGTGCTGGGATAGAAATCGTATTATGCCTAAACGTTGCCATAACCGAAATACTATTACTGCAAAACTTTGAGCTCAATCGATTGCAATACGAAAGAAAATGTTGACTCATACTAAGTTGATATATCAGCCAACCATAAAACATCCTTGAACACGAATTAACACTTTAACGGCCATATTTGTAAATATTCAAAAAGTATATTTAAGTCATTTGCGGGCTATGTTTTGTAATACAAATACATATTTTATAAAATTTTTTTTTAAACACTTTTAAATTTTAAGTAACCAAATACAAAAAATGCCAGAATTTGGATTCAATGCATTAGTTTTGCATGGTAACAGCAGTAAGGCAAAATATAATATAATGCTTCTGTCAGAAATAATAAACTTCCAAATTAAACATAAATATTTAATTTCGCCATTGACGCAGATTGGTCCGTAGATCTTACGAAGAATCTTTCTTTCGAAGGCTCCTGAAGTCTTTTCATCTGAACTGCTATGCGTCCTGGTTTGTGATGCATAAAGTTGGACGGGAATGATCAGCGATTTATAGAGCCCGATTTTCGTTTGTCGAGAGAAGGTTCTGCTTCTCAATTGCCTACTAAGCCCAAAGAAACACCGGTTGGCAAGAGTTACTCTTCGTTTGATCTCAATGCTGATTTCGTTGGTAGAGCTTATACTGGATCCCAGAGAGACGAAGTTTTTCACAACCTCGAATGAGGTGTTTACCAATTGTAAAGTTGGTTCCAAGTCGCTGGGAAGGTTTGTTTGTTGGCACCAAGTATTTCGTCCTATCTGCATTCACTGCCAAACCCATTCGACTTGACTCTCTTTCTTATCTAGAGAATGCTGTACTGACTTCGCACGACATCTGATCTTTTATATCACTAGGTTGAAAAGTCGCACGATAAGGAATCACCTTGTCTGAAACCTCGTTTGGTTACAAATTGTGATGAGAGGTCCTTCCCGATTTTAACTGCACTGCTGGTGTGTTGATCAGTGACATCCTGAAAAGTCATATATGTTTTGCAGGATTACCAAATTTAGACATGGTGGAGTATAGGTGCTTCCTTATTCAGCTGTCGAAGGCGGGCAATGGTAGCTTGTGGCTTCTTTTCATCGAGCTTGCTTTAAAAGGCCAAGCAAATAGAATTCATTTTTTTTTCTTTCTACTTCATATGCGTCATCAGCTCTGAAGAGACTGCATACGTTTTGACGTAGAATTACGTCTTACAGCGCGGTTTGTATGGGGGTCATTTTCACGAATTTTTTCAAAGTGATATTTGACACTTTGGGGTATACCTACAGCCTTTAATATTCATCGTACAAAGAAAAAAAAATGCCAAAATATCAGTTTTAGTGGGAATAAAACGAATATCTAATAAAATAGCAAAATCTAAAAAGATGAAAAATTCATATATTCGTATGAGAAATGCAAAAGCTGCTTAGCTGCAGTAGCTGCTTATGCTGTTTTTAAAATTGTTGTTGTTGTTGTGTTTGCTTGTTTGGTTCGTAATCACGTCGTTCGCTGTTGTGCTGCTTTTGTTGTTGTTGTTGTTGTTGTTTTTTATTAATATGTATGTAAAACATACATATATCAATACTCATCCGTTGCTTTCATTTTTTTTGTTACCCAGATGGCCAATCGGCTCGGTTGAAAACGGTGTGCACTTTTAAAAGCACTGAAGCGGACCGTATCGTTGTCAGCAAACTATGCAATGTGTGTTTCATATAAGCGTACCATATATTAAGTTGTATATTTATGTTGATTTTCTATGATTTAATACAAACTCTAAATGTTTAATAGTTTAAATCATTCTTGATTTTAAATACAAATGCTAGTTGTTTGATACTTTAAAATCGTTGAAATTGCAAATAAAATTGAGTTTTAGGTCAGGTCAGAACAATTAATTGCTCTAACGAATTTTTTTGCAAAGAAACAACAACAACAACATTTTCAATATGAAAAGGAAAACATCACTAGCTGATTAATTAGTTATCTGTTTGACTAAATAGTTAGAGCAGTTAATTGTTCTTACCTGACCTAAAGCTCAATAAACGATTTTAAACTATCAAACAACTAGAATTTGTATTTAAAATCAAGAATGATTTAAACTATCAAACATTTAGAATTTGTTTTTAAATCAAAGAAAATCAACATAATAAATAACAAGGTCATATAGAAAACTTTAAGTTGTATATTAATTTTATTTGTTATTAAACAATTGTAACCTTTTCTTGAAATTGTTTTTGTTAAGTTGCAACAATAAACTAAACAATAAACGTCAACTCAACTGCACTACCTTGATTTTAGTACAAGATTCAATGCATATTTCAGCGTTGTTTCTTGGTGAACGGCTGAAAAAGAGAGGGAAAAAAGACAAGAACAAACGACACATCAAGCGAATATGACATAAATTTCAATTCGATTCTTAATAAATATAAAAAGGGCTTTACAATTATATAGAGAACGGATTAAAGGTACAAAAACATGTCGTTTTCATTCCACCAAATCAGAAACTGCCATTTTATGTGCCGTTTAGCTGGAACAGTCACATTCATGGCTTGTTGGGTTGCAATACAATAGAGAATACAGATGCATGTAGCTAGAGAGCCAGTATGTGGCTACAAAATAAAATGTTTTACTACAAGCCAAGGTTGCCAGTTAAAATTTGAAACAATTCCGACAAAAAGTTACTTTTTTCACATTAACATAAATTAAATACAACAAAAATTACCATGATAAAGATAAACAAAAAAGTTTCCATGGCAATAAAAAAGTATCAAAAAAAAATCCCAGGATCATTAAAAATTACTACAAAAATTCCACGCGTTTTAAAAATACCACCAAAAATTCCATATGCATTTAAAATTACCACAAAAATATCATTCGCATAAAAAAATACCACAATAAATTCCATGTGCACAAACAATTTAAAAATATTGTTTCTTTGGAAAAATTCGTTAGAGCAATTAATTATTCTTACCTGACCTTAAGCTCAATAAACGATTTTAAACTATCAAACAACTAGAATTTGTATTTAAAATCAAGTATGATTTAAGCTATCAAACATTTAGAATTTGTATTTAAATCATAGAAAATCAACATAATTAATAACAAGGTGATATAGATAACTTTCAACTGTAATTTAAAAAAATTTAGAAATACCACAAAGAAATTTTGTTTACTAAAACAAAAAAGAATTTTATGAAGAATATTACCAAACTCCCACGGAAATAAAAAAAAATACCCAGCTGAACTCCCACGCCAATTAAAAAAATACCACTCTGAATTAAAGAATGTAATAGGAATTCCCAAAAACAAAAATTCCTAGAGGCAATCAAAAATTACCACGAATGGGATTTTTCCAACATAACTGGCAACGTTGCTACTAGCTGCTGATATTTTTGTTTTGGTTGTGCATGCACTGCAAAGGGCCGTCATTCACTCGGCAATTCTATGAGCAATAATTGCTTTCGCCACAAGTAGTTTGTTGACTATTCGATTTGAAAGGGGACTTTTGTAAACCCATCATGCAGGCTAATAATCAGTTTGTCGCTTTCGGCAAAGGCAATTATTGTCGAGTGAAAAACGGAACAAAGAGATCTTGCTACCAGAGCAAGAGAATAATTGCTCTCGGAGCAATATTTGCTTTCGCCGCAAGCTCGAGAATTTTCATGTGTGACGAGTGATATTGCTCGAGAATTGCCGAGTGAAAAGCGGGACATAGTAAGCAAAGTTCTGTTTATTTTCTGTGGACGATTCGGTTTATCCCTTCTAACGCTGCTCAACCGCTGTGATCATGCTCTTCTCTGTGCGTCGTTGTTTAAGATTTTCTTGGTAATTGTTGTTGGTTCAGTTATGAAATTTTTTTATATGTTCTTAATCCTTACTCTCTGGCAATAGGATAGCTACAGTCAGTATATGACAATCGGAGTATTTTTAACAAAAATTACGACAAGGAATAACGACTAAGCTCAAATTATCGTAAAAATCGATATTTTTATTGTACTTATTCCGACCTTTTTTCTGAAAAAAAAGAAACGTTACAAACGGTAATAGGTGCAGAATTAAGTGGTTATCTATTCTGTGCAAAAAATGTTTTCCTGCATTCTATCAAAGATTGGCAACGAAGAAAATGCCATATAGCTTTTTTACGATATTTTGAGTTTAGTCGTTATTCATTGTCGACACACACACATATATATATATAATATATTAGGGCGGGTCAATTTGTATGGACGAATTTTTTGGAGGTCTGGCTCAGCGAAATTCGTAAAATACATGTAATTTCAAGACTTTTTCTCCACTACAGCATATACAAATTCTGAAAAAAAGCTGTGCGGACTTTCGTAAATAGATTTTTTTCTCAATTATAAAATATGAATGTATGAAATTTGAAAGAAGTGTATAAAATGTGTATAAAAAAGATTATTTGTGCTGTCATTTCTAAGGTAAATTTGGGCGCTGAATCTGAATCTGGCATTAAAAATACATTAAATCCAACTATCAATAGAAAAAATCGTGATTTTTTATCAAAATATCTTTGATAAAAATCTTTGAAATTTAAATTCCTTATATTTTATTTTTAATATTTTATTTTTAATATTACATTTCAGAATACAAGCTATATCATGGAAACCTCACCGTCATCATCACAACCCGAGCTGGACCGTAAAATAACTTCAATATTGCAGCATGATAAAACTTTATTTGGTGAAGCAAAAGAATTGAACGTTGAACGTCTACCGACGTATGGCGATATTTTGTTACATTATTTTTTCATGCAAGAGCACTATTTCGAAGACAACCCACACATTTCATTCCAATCAATTACTCGTCATGTGGCGGATAAAATTGTTGAAATTTGGAATATTCTTCCAACGCCAATTATTCAGAGAAAATCCATTTGCAACAAATTAGACCGATTCATGGCTCAATATAGAGAAGCATCAAAAAACAAATCCAAATCACCCGATGTTCTTGTTGATTTTCGTGGTTTGCTAGGAAATTTGTTTTGGGTTTCAACATGTAATTGCAATTTATTAACAACGGATTGCAGATGTCAAAATACACCACTACCACTATTCATGAAAACATTTTTTGTGGACCAGATGACAGATAGAAATGTCACTATTACTGAATTTCTTCAAACGCTACCACAACCAAGTTTAACAACAGTAACAACTACAGAAGTGACTAGATCAGAGGTGATTTGGCAACCTGAATTATCAATGGGTGCAAGTAGTATGGATTTTGAATTTGAAGAAGGAGTGGCAGCTCCAGGTGCTGTTCGAGGGCCGTATATGCAAAACGTAACCTTATCAAACTTTGCTATGGAATGCGATAGATACGGTATATCAAATAGAGCTGCGGCTGCACTCGCATCTGCACTTTTGAAAGATTTAAGCGTAAAAGATAAAAATGATCAAACGTTAATTATCGATAAAAATAAAGTTCAAAGAGAACGCAATCGTTGTAGGAGGTCTTGAAAAACGATTAGACACTTCCACGTTATTGGCATTTGCTTTCGATGGCAGAACAGACGAAACATTAGTTACCGAATTTATCAACAATAAAATTCATACACGCAAAATTAAAGAACCGCATATAGTTGTTGTAAGAGAGCCAGATTCCAGATTTTTGGGCCATATTATTGTGGAAGAAGAAACCGCAGAAGCAAAAACGCATAAACTTATTGAATTTTTTGATAAAAACGGCTTGTCATTAGATAATTTGGTAGCTATCTGTTCTGACGGTGAACCTGTTAACACTGGAATTAGAAGTGGTATAATAAGACTTTTCGAACAACATTTACAAAGGCCATTACATTGGAGTGTATGTTTGCTGCATTTCAATGAGTTACCGTTTCGTCATTTATACAATACACTAGAAAAAAGTTTCACGAAAGGGCCAACTACGTCAACAGGACGATTAGAAGCGGTTTTAGGCATTTGCGATACGATACAAGTAAAATACGATTATTTTGAGTAAATAAATTATATAATGTAACGAATTAAAAAAAAATTCTGCTTTTCAGGTTGTCAATAATTTTGAGATAATTTCACTCCAAAATATGCCACCATCATCACCAGATTTTGATGAACGTTCTTTCTCAACAGATGCAAGAAATCTTCTCAAATTAGCAAACGCGATTTCAACTCGCTCAGTATCAATTGATCTAGCAAACATCAAGTTGGGACCAATACATCATGCTAGGTGGTTAACAAAAGCTGCTCGAATTTTACGTACGTACATAACTACGGACAAACCGTCAAAAAACTTGCGAATTTTGGCCACATACGTGATGAAAGTGTACATTCCAATGTACTTCAACGTTAAATATTACAATTCAATGGCATACGGAAGTGTTTTGTTCTTCAAATTAATACAATGGACGAATTATCTGCCACCGAATTTACTTTCCGTTGTTCATAGTGTAATGTCAGCCAATTGCTACTTTGCTAGCTCTGAAAATGTTTTGCTAGCAATGGTTTGTCACAATGTGAAACCTATACGTCAAATGGCAATCGACAAAATAAAACATATCCGAAGTGATCTCGATCGGACAACATTGAGAGAATACAAAAAACCGAAAATCAATTTTGACTGCACCCACTTTTCCAACATGATAGATTTGAATGATGATGATATTCTACACGAGCCGCCATACACAAGAGACATTCCATTGCAACATTTGACTGAAGATTATTATGATTCTGATGAGGTTATGATTAACGTCGAAATACCATGCCACATTCAAAGCACCGAACGAAATGTCCAAGAGATGACTAGAGCATCCAAACACGTTACTGAAAAACACAAAAGTGGTTTTATTGCGACATCGATGGAATCAAGAGAAAAAAGGCCCAAAACTGAGAGCAAACGAGACTTGGAGTACTAGAATTGGTACTAAATAGTACTAAATAGTAAACGAGAATTGGAGTAATTTAAATGGGAGATTTGAATTCAGCGCCAAATTTTCCAACATTTTTTTTATTTTTTGACCAAATATCACGATATTTTGATAAAAAATCACGATTTTTTCTATTGATAGTTGGATTTAATGTATTTTTAATGCCAGATTCAGATTCAGCGTCCAAATTTACCTTAGAAATGACAGCACAAATAATCTTTTTTATACACATTTTATACACTTCTTTCAAATTTCATACATTCATATTTTATAATTGAGAAAAAAATCTATTTACGAAAGTCCGCACAGCTTTTTTTCAGAATTTGTATATGCTGTAGTGGAGAAAAAGTCTTGAAATTACATGTATTTTACGAATTTCGCTGAGCCAGACCACCAAAAAAATTTGACCCGCCCTAATATATACATATATACATAAGCTTTCAATTTATTCAATTAACTTTATGTTCAAACATATGAATTATATATTTCCGTTATGGTACCACATTTACTAAAAACAAATCGTTGTAATAATATATATATATTTTAATAAACTGATTTAAACTATTTTAATATGACCTACTTTGATTGTCATATGCCGACTGTAGCTACCAAATTTCCAGAGTAGAAATTCAGAATATCTATAAAAAAAGACATAGTTTCGAAAGTATCGTAAGTATAGCCGTAGAATTCCTTTTAATATAGTAATAGAGAAAAATTCTGTTTTTTTTTATTTATATTTTTCAAAACTATTTTAAAACATTTCATCTTCTAAATAAAAATTATTCAAAAACAAATTTGGTATTGTAGTTCTTCTTTTAACTTACTTGATCTAATTAAATTCATGTAAAAATTTATTTTGTTTTATAAAAAGCTTTCGTTTGATATTTTTAGTGATGATTTGTTGTTAATTTTTTATGTTGGTTAAAAGTAAATGTAATTCAAAGTTATGTTTAATAAATGGAAATAAATATCGGAAAAAATTTGAATTATTTATTTTTCCTGTAGTAAAGAGCAAAACATATATAATATATATATCAAACGAAAACTTTTTATAAAATAAAACAAATTTTAACATGAGCTTAATTGTTAGCTTTTTAGATCAAGTAAGTTTGAAAAAGGCATCAACAACAACAAATTCGTTTTTGAATAATTCTTATTTAGAAGATGAAATGTTTTAAAAATGTTTTGAAAAATATAAAAAAAAAACCAGAATTTTTCTTTATTACTGTAGAAAAAGGAATTCTATGTCTGTACTTACGATACCATCGAAACTGTGTCTTTTTTGTATTAGATTCTTATATTTTGCAGAAATTAAAAATTTGATGGTGCATGTAAATTTATACCAGCCACTTCAAATGCATTTTCTGAAAGAAAAAATATATTTTCACATATTTATATACTCGCATATGTAAAATATTAAGAGCATCACCTCTATTAATTTACTTTTTTTGTGATTATTTTTTATTCAAACATTTTTAAGGAAAAGCATTATGAAAGCCTTAACAACAACACCTACAAAAAAAAAAAGAACAAAATCCTGCCATAACAACGAACAATAACGCATTGAATTGAATTACGTGCATGGCATGCACGAAACAGCTAAAAGAACAAGTGCAAAGATAAACGCAGGAGCAACAAAGAAATCTCACACAATTTCAGAACAAAAGAAGCTTAAGTAAATAAAAGAAAACAAAAGTAATAAATATAGCACAATAAATAAACAGGAGCGCCATTTATTGTGCCGCCCTACCAGCAAAGTTCTATTTATACGTTAATGACAATAAAAACAAAGCCAGCAGCTGAATCACGCCATCTTATCAGACAAGCAGCACATACACACACACACACACACAAACACTGTATTGGTATGTCAACAAAATTTTATGCAAATTCGTGTAAAATATGGCAACATGTGGATTTCATACATAAACATACCGTTGTGTGCGAGCTTGCTTTTAAAATTCAACCCAAAATATGTAAAAATCTAAATAAATTGCAAAACATACGGCAAGCTGAATGCGTAGTAATAAACAATAATAGCAACATTTCAAAATGGCAACACAAGCCGAACTGCTTTTTTTCCAATTACAAATTATCCCGGCTTATCCTGCAAATTGCATAAATTTATGTGCACGTGGTGACACCATTTATTGTATGAGATGAAAGCAAACTACGATTTGAGCAACACTTTCAGTAGTGCGGTTTGACGCCGTGTAGGCAGCTGTAAGGCAACAATAACAATAGTAGTAACAACAACAACAGCTTCGTCAATGGAGAAGAAACGTTTAAAGAGAAAATTGTTCGCTTTAGGATAGACATAAATTTGCATTGACTTGGCTGTTGATTCTGCCTTTTTCACTTTTGAGGTTATTACATGACCTCGACATCAACAGCAGCAGGAGCTTTAGCATCAGCCGGGATACACGTACGCGCCGAAGTGAAAGTGAAGTGAAACAAAATTAACAATAACAACTATAGCAAAAACAACTAAGACAATAACATTTTCCCAAATATACAGGACTTATAATTTGGCTCATTTAATGCACCATTAAATTTTCCAGCTTCAATGCCTTCAAAATTAGAACTCTGCCTAGCTTGGTGTTGGTAAACCACTTTGATTGATTTGGTTTACTTTAGTGTGAGTATATTTTTTTATTGTTGATGTTTTGCTGTTCTTGCGATATAATTTTTTAACTGATAGCTGCTGGCAGAACTTTAATTTGCAAAGCAATTAAAGATGAATAATTTATGCATTGGACTCTCTGGCGTATGAGTGATAGCTTAACTAAACTCGAATATAATGTAACTCATACGTCGTGGTAACCGGCTTAGTTAAATGATTAGCGTAGAGATAGATAAATGGGTTGTCATCTTAATTTGACATCATTTATGATTTCTGTTAAAAACATTAAAAAATTTGTAAATCCCAAATGAAAATTTTACCTTAAAATCAAAATTTTAATATCATATAAAATCGAAAACATAAATTTCACAATGAAAACATAAAAAATAGAAATTTTTAAATATTATAAATTCAAAAATAATTTAATATTTAGAAGTCATAATTTAAAATTCAAAATTCTAAAAAATAATACGTTAGATTAGAAAACTTAATATTCAATAGTAAAAAATACAAAACGAGAACTGAAAAATAAAAAGTGAAAAATGAAAATTTAACATTTAAAATTGATAACTGAAAGTTGGAAAAAATTAACATTGAAAAAAAAAAGTTAAAAATTGAAAATATCCTAAAAAAATCGACAGAAACAAGCTCACTTTATACGCGTTCATTTTGGGCCAATAAGTTTATGAATAAAAATTTTTAACTAGTGTAGTTAAAAATATTTCTAGAAGTTTTCTCAAAACTTAAGAATATATTTTTAATGAAAAGTCAGATACTTGTTGGTATGCGAAAAATTCGAAATTTAAAATAAATCAAAAAAACTGTTGAAAATATGTCTTCATGAATATTAAAATTAATGACTCCAAAATGTTCGAATTAATGCAATTGATATATTTTCATAAGCAAACATATTTTCGTAAGCAAACATATTTTTCTTATAAAAATTATGAGGTTTGTCGCTCTCTCTCGCACTCTCCCTTGCTCGTACCAACCTTCAAATCTACACTCTTGCTTCAAAAAAATCCACACATTTATAAATACCAGCACGCACAGACGTTATTTATTATTAGCAATATATTCGGCTCAAAATCTTTTTTTGGTTAATTTATTGAACAGAAAGAAATGCAAAGTCTAAATTTGCCAAATGATTTCATTTTGAAACAAAAAGCAATCTAGGCTGCTTAATATCAACAGTGGATGTTATAAATTGATTTCCACACACACATACACTAACACACTGACATGACAGACATTTCTTTCATATTCCTTATACATGCCAAAAGTTTTTCACATACACACACACTCATACCCTCACAGCACGCAGCTTTCAATCTGGTGTCATTTTAAAATTTATTGAAATTTTAGCTTTTTTTTTTTTTTGCCTTTCCCTCTGATCTCTTTTTTTATATAGTTTTTTCTTTATGCCCTCAAATTCTGTATTACTCAAAATTGTACAATATCAATAGAAAAAACATAAAAATTTAAGAAAACCATTACAAGACCAAAAAACAAAAAATCAAACAACATCCGAAAAACAAACCCAGACACAGCCTTAAGGCAATTGATTTTTATCTTTATGTAATCCTGCAACCGTTGTTACGTTCAACTTTTGATCCTGACTTCAATGACGAAGCATCAAGCGGGTAAGTCATGGAGCTGGTTTTTTGTTTATACTCGTTTTTCGGATAACCCAATCAAATGCATGTATAGTATATGACTTTTTGTTTTACTTTATCGTTATCATTTATTAGGTTAGATTTTTTGCTGCTGATTTTTCATTCTTTCTTTTCTAACATTGAGTTATTTCTCAAAATTGATGGGTGTTGAATTGAAATAAAAAAAGGGTAAAGTTGGCACAAAAAATTATGAAAAAAACCACAGCATGTTCTAAAACTAGATTGCTTTTCGGATGAACGTGTATAAACATATATACATAGTTTGTGATAGTGAGCATTAACATGATGAAAAAATACTTTCTCATTTTATTTATTGGTATCTGATTTGGACACATGGCGACAGTGCCATAAAATTTTTGCTCACATGTAAGAATAATTTAGCCAAATAAAGTTATCGGCATTGGAAACAATTGCATTTATGCAAAACTTTATTTTTATATGATTGAAATATTTTAAACAAAAAAGGTTATTTGATTTTGCATAAAATAATGTGTAAATTCACATATTTGAAAAACCATCATAACTTACCAAAACTGGAGAGCAAAGAAATTTTTAAAAATATATAAGAAATATGAAAAAAAAAACAAACAGCTATTCCTGCGTTTAGTGGTTCTACCCTAACATCATCCAAATGCAATCAACTCATAATCTTTGTAGTATAATTGAGTGGAATCAACGCAATACAACTCAATGCAATACTTTTGAGTTGATAAGAATGCAAGACATTATTGTGAAATAGAAAATCCGCCACCGATGGCATCCGTAAACAATTATTTAGCAGCTGCCTCAACTATAAATACGCGCACAGTATACGTCAAAATCCCTTGATGCTAATGTTAATGTTAATGTTGTGTGGTGGATATGCGTACTGCGACCTAAATGAGATCTATTGTACCTCCTTCTCAAAGCTCCGCTGGATTTGCGGATTACAGAATTTCATCCAGCCCTATTTCTCTAATGAATTTGAGAATATTCTTAGGTTCAAGGGATGAAACCTGCTCTAGACTCAGCTCATAATTCCCCAGTGCTGATTTACGTCTGCGAGCCACGGCGTCGCAGTTTGTAAGTAGGTGTATTGGAGTCTCCTCTGCTTCTTCACAGAAACGGCAGTTACTATCGGTCTCTATGCCCAATTTCATCAGGTGGTATTTGAGTTTACAGTGTCCTGTAAGGAACCCCGTTAGAATCCTAAGATTCGGTTTGCCTAAACTTATGCACAATTTTGCTCTCCGAGTGTTAAAATCTCTGAGGAGCACTTTGGATTGTCTTAGCTTTGGGAGGCTTTTCCAAAGGTTTGAACGTTTATGCCTCTCCTCCCTTCTTAGTTCTTCTTTTATAGAGTGTGTGCCCAATCCGTAGAATGGTCCTAGTGCTATAAATTTTGTGGCTGCACCCTGTCGCGCTAGACCATCGGCTTCTTCGTTACCCTGTATTTCTTTGTGTCCTGGGACCCAAAGTATAGTAACAGTGTTATTCTTGCCTAGTTCGTTGAGTTTTGTTAGGCATTCCCATGTTATTCTCGATGATATCTCGCAGGAAACTAATGCTTTGATTGCTGCTTGGCTGTCTGACATCACAACTATATCCTGACCTTTGTATTTACGGTCCAGATTGAATTGTGCACACAGCTGTATTGCTAGGATTTCCGCTTGGAAGATACTGGGTGTTGTCCCCATAGGTTCAAAGTGCTTGGTTCTTGGCCCGTACACCCCTGCGCCTATACCTTCCAATGTCTTGTACCCATCTGTATACCATGCTATACTGTGTGGTTTCTTGACTTGCGATATCATCTCGCTGTCCCACTCTTTCTTGGTACTAAGCTTAATTCCGAAATGTTTTTCGAAGTTATACCTTTTTACTATATCGTCTCTTGGTAGATCGATGTAGGGAGTGTGCTTTGCAATATCCTCCTTCTCTCTACTGCTGATAGTTTTACCTAAATCTGTCCCCTCTTTTGCAATGTTCAACAGGGTTCGCTTGGCTACTCCCTCTATGACAAGGTGTAAGGGTGTTAGGTCCAGAATTACTTCTAGTGCTGCTGTAGGGCATGTCCTCATGGCCCCTGTGATGCATACACAGGCCAGTCTCTGCACCTTTGTTAGCATATTCCTCATTGTGGTTAGCTTGGTTCTCTCAGCCCATGCTATTGCACCATAGGTGAGGATGGGTCTCACCATCATGGTATACATCCAGCGGAGAATTGTTGGGTTACAACCCCAGCTTTTCCCCGCCAGCCTCCTACATACCATGAGTGCGCGCGTTGCTTTGTTTATAGTTACCTCTGCATGTCTTCTCCAGAGAAGCTTTGAATCTAGTGTAAGTCCCAGATACTTTACTTCTCCTTTGAAGGGAATTTCAGTGCCATCCATTCTCATTGTTCGGAGGTTTGGCAGGCTTCTTTTGTTAGTAAAAGGTACTATGGTGGTTTTCGCTGGGTTGATACTTAATTCCACTGTGTTGCACCACTCCTTTGTTACTGACAGTCCTCTCTGTATCAGGTTACAGAGTGTATCCTCGAACTTTCCTCTCGCTATTAAGGCGATGTCGTCTGCGTAACCTTGACATTTTATGCCATTCTTGGTTGGCATCGTTAATAATTCGTCCACAACAAGACTCCACAGCAGTGGAGAAAGGACTCCGCCTTGTGGGCAGCCTTTTGTTGTTTTGATTCTTATAGTGGTGTTGCCCACTTTTGTTTCTGCAGTTCTAGTGCTAAGCATTTGGCATATCCATCTGCTGAGCATATCATTTACTCCTTTTTTGTGTAAAGACTTCTTCACAGCCTCGTGAGAAGTATTATCAAAGGCTCCCTCTATGTCTAGAAAGGCACAGAGTTCAGTTTCTTTGTTTTTGAAAGCTGACTGGATGTTGCTAGCCAACTGGTATAGAGCAGATTCTGTAGACCTGCCCGCCCTATACGCGAGTTGACAGGGGTGCATTGGTGCCTTCTCCAGAATCTCAGTTCTTATATAGTTATCTATTACCTTTTCCATTGTTTTAAGTACAAATGAGGTAAGGCTAATGGGTCTAAACGACTTTGGTAGCGTGTAGTCTATTTTCCCTACTTTTGGTATGAAGGTGACTATCACCCTTCTCCATTTCCTTGGGATATAGCCCAGCGCAAGGCTGCTTCTAGTTATTTTGACTAGGTGAGGCAATATAGTTTCTGCACCTTTTTGTAGAAGTGCAGGAAAGATGCCGTCTACACCTGCTGATTTGAATGGTTGAAAGGTTCTGAGTGCCCAATCTAGACGAGCCTTAGTACAAATGCTCGTTGCAAGTTTCCATTCTTCTTGATTTGGAGTAATCTGCCTGTCTGCTGTCTCATACTCAGTTACCGGTGTACTGCCCGGGAAATGAGTTTTTAGAAGGTGACTGGCTCGTTGCTCTTCTCTAAGCGTATAGCTTCCGTCTGGCAATAGAAGTGACATTCTTGTCTCCACTCTGCCTTTAGCCATTGCTTTGTGTATCCTGGCTGCTGCTGGCGTGGAAGAAATGTCTTCACAGAAGGTTCTAAAGCTCTGTCTTTTAGCTTTCCTGATTTCTTTATTATACTCCGTCAGAGTCGCCGTGTAGTTGTGCCATTCTCCGTTGCGCTTTGCGGCATTAAAGCTGCATCGCACCTTCTTCCGGAGTCTGGTCAGCTCAGCGCTCCACCAAGGAGTATGTTTTGTTCTTGCCTTGTGCCCTGTTGGACAGCTAGATTCGTAGGCATTATATACTGCATTGTTTACTTGCTCTACATAGCATTCAAGTTCTAGGATGTTACTAATTCTACTCCTAGCTTTTACGTTCTGTAGGTTTTCTTTCAGGTTGTTGGTGTATGTGTCCCAACTGGTATTTCTTGGGTTTCTTTTGGGTTCTATCTCTTGGCATTTCGCCCCAAATCTAAACTCTATTATTCTATTGTCAGACATTGAAGGTTCCATACCCTCCAGGTTCCATAGCCTCCATTCCCTAATCATATCCCCCACATCTGGGCTTCCTATGGTGAGATCTAGGACCTCTTCTCTAGCCCTAGTTACAAAGGTAGGTGTTACCCCCACATTGAAAAAGTCTAGATTACTACTTAAAAGAAATTCTAAAAGGTACTCACCTCTGGTGTTGACGTCGGTGCTTCCCCAAATTGTGTGGTGCGCGTTGGCGTCACAGCCGATGATTAGTGGAAGGTGCTCTTTCCCTTGATGCTAAGATATCTTTGAATATTAATTGTTTTTAGACTATAACCAGCTGAGTTATTCGTCCTTGATTAGTAACAATACGCTTTGTTTTGTTTAATATGCAATGGCACTGACATATTTCCGATTCATTGGAAAATTGCGTGTAATTTTATGTTGTTTTTATTATGAGTATTGTTGTCAATTTTAAAACAAAGCGTCAGTCAATTTCCTTTGTCAGTACTGATTGAATTTCTTGATAATTAGCAGCATAAAATAAAATTTGGTTCAAAATAAGTAAAAATTAAAATTTATTTTATTGCTGGCGGAGTTTATTTTAGAAAAAATGCAAAATTGCAGAAAAATACACCTCAAAGCTTGAAACATACACTCCAAAATTTCAAAGTTAAAAATTTCTACAGAAAGGGTTGAAAAATTAAAGTACTATTACAGTGTGTCAGAAATTAAAAATAATTTTTTTCCGTTTGAATATGGTTCTTTGAAGAAAAAATATTAAATAGAAAAATAGTTATAACGTTATAAGAGTTAGAAGAACCTTCAAATCTTAAATCGCCTACAACCCTTAACTCAAGAATACACTTTGATTTTTTTACTTTCAGATGCTTTGTAAAAGCTGAAGGCGAGAAGCCAATTGCAAGAATTTTTTTTCAATACGCTACTTCAACGCCCTGTAGCAAATTAACAAAAACTGTAAAGACAAAAAAAAGTTTTTTATTTCCTCATAAATAATTCTTTATTATGTAAATAATTTGCATCATTAAAATTAATAATACTACGAAAAAAAATTAACACAGTAGGTGTTTTTTTTTATAGCTTCACACTGTAATAGTACCTTAAGTTTTATGTTGGCAATTTTCTCATTTGTATTTTAGGGATATAAACAGCGTAAGCGTCAGAATTCAAGATGCCTTTTGTTTATCTTATAAAAAAAAAAGGTTTCATCGATTCATATCAAACTTTGCACACATTTTTTTTTTATCTGTTCCAAAATTTTAAAAGCCACACGAAACTCATTTTTTGCACTTATTTTGATTTAAATCGTGGAAGATTTTTCTACTCCTTTTTTATATTGCAGAAAATATACACGTGTAAACTTACTTAGGTAAAGTATCTGGGACTTACACTAGATTCAAAGCTTCTCTGGAGAAGACATGCAGAGGTAACTATAAACAAAGCAACGCGCACTCATGTTATGTTAGAGCCTGGCGGGGAAAAGCTGGGTTTGTAACCCAACAATTCTCAGCTGGATGTATACCATGATGGTGAGACCCATCCTCACCTCTGGTGCAATAGCATGGGCTGAGAGAACCAAGCTAACCACAATGAGGAATATGCTAACAAGGGTGCAGAGACTGGCCTGTGTATGCATCACAGGGGCCATGAAGACATGCCCTACAGCAGCACTAGAAGTAATTCTGGACCTAACACCCTTACACCTTGTCATAGAGGGAGTAGCCAAGCGAACTCTGTTGTGCATTGCAAAAGAGGGGACAGGTTTAGGTAAAACTATCAGCAGTAGAGAGAAGGAGGATATTGCAAAGCACACTCCCTACATTGATCTACCAAGAGACGATATAGTAAAAAGGTATAACTTCGAAAAACACTTCGGAATTAAGCTTAGTACCAAGAAAGAGTGGGACAGCGAGATGATATCGCAAGTCAAGAAACCACACAGTATAGCATGGTATACAGATGGGTCCAAGACATTGGAAGGTATAGGCGCAGGGGTGTACGGGCCAAGAACCAAGCACTTTGAACCTATGGGGACAACACCCAGTATCTTCCAAGTGGAAATCCTAGCAATACAGCTGTGTGCACAATTCAATCTGGACCGTAAATACAAAGGTCAGGATATAGTTGTGATGTCAGACAGCCAAGCAGCAATCAAAGCATTAGTTTCCTATGAGATATCATCGAGAATAACATGGGAATGCCTAACAAAACTCAACGAACTAGGCAAGAATAACACTGTTACTATACTTTGGGTCCCAGGACACAAAGGAATACAGGGTAACGAAGAAGCCGATGGTCTAGCGCGACAGGGTGCAGCCACAAAATTTATAGGACCAGAACCATTCTGCGGATTGGGCACACAGTCTATAAAAGAAGAACTAAGAAGGGAGGGGAGGCATAAACGTTCAAACCTTTGGAAAAGCCTCCCAAAGCTAAGACAATCCAAATTGCTCCTCAGAGGTTTTAACACTCGGAGAGCAAAATTGTGCATAAGCTTAGGCAAACCGAATCTTAGGATTCTAACGGGGTTTCTTACAGGACACTGTAAACTCAAATACCACCTGATGAAATTGGGCATAGAGACCGATAGTAACTGCCGTTTCTGTGAAGAAGCAGAGGAGACTCCAATACACCTACTTACAAACTGTGACGCCGTGGCTCGCAGACGTAAACTAGCACTGGGGAATTATGAGCTGAGTCTAGAGCAGGTTTCATCCCTTGAACCTAAGAATATTCTCAAATTCATTAGAGAAATAGGGCTGGATGAAATTCCGTAATCCGCAAATCCAGCGGAGCTTTGAGAAGGAGGTACAATAGATCTCATTTAGGTCGCAGTACGCATCTCCACCACACAACATTAACATTAACATTAGGTAAAGAAAATTTCAGACGATTTGTTAATGTAACATTTTAGTTTTTACATAACCCGTGCGATTTGTAGAAAAATTACCTAAATGTAGGATTATGTAGAAAAAAACTACTAAAAACCCAGACAAAATTTTTGGCCAGAAAATGAACTTAAAACGGCAGACAGGTAGTCTGTTTATTGGAATAGAAATGAAATTATCTTGGCCCAATTTTGGCAGGGAAGGGCGGGAATTGTACCAAAACCAGCCAGTTGACTGCACAGAACAGTAGACTGGATAACAGAGGCTCAAAAATGTATAAGAGAGCATGAAAGTGGCGTTCAGTGGAAGCAACTTGGCAGGGAATGTACAGAGCAGAATACAAGCAGGTAGTGGCAGGCAATTGGATGGGGCATTAACATGGCATTGAATGCAAAATATTGGTTTCTTTTATATATTTTAAGCTATTTTATATATTTGAGCTTTTTTATTCAATTGACAGTTTTTGGCCCTTGGGTTTGTCGATTTTTTTCGATTCACCTAAATTTTGAACGGCTTTGATGTTGTGACATACAATTTTGAGTGATATTTTTCAAACGTAAATTTCTAAGTTTATTTTTAAAAAGTTTATTTTTAGTATATCAGGTGTAAGCAAACCCATACAAAAAAGGAAATCCACTCCTGTGGGTATAATAGCAATGCCACTAACTATACCAGAGACTACGTGTGCGAACAGTTTTATTGAAAAGAATGGTGAGTTTTAAAATTGTTGCTCTATAAAAACGTAGTCCAACACGCAAAAATTAAATAGATTTCCTAAACGAAATTTGACATGGAAATGTTTGTACCGTAAATCATTTAAAGTTTTTAATTAAGATGATGAATTTGCTAGAATCAAAAAATTGTGCATTAGACGAGGATAGTGAAGATCCGATTGTTGGAAAAGATCGATTTGTTCTAGAATCTCCGGTATCAACATCTGAAGTCTTCACCTCAATCCTAGCATACGTTTTACGACACAAACTAAGCGGTTCTGCATTAAGCAGTTTGTTGGAATTGATTGATTCCATCCATATGCCCTAAAACGCCTATCTCCACTTATGTCTTTAAAAAACATTTGCTCACCATTTTAGCAGAAAAAAGAAAATGTTGACAGGCTAGAAGACATTTACAATGGCGAACTGTATCGCAATCAATGCGAAAATAGATTCATGAATGACCCCAGGACTTTATCATTCATGTGGTATTTTGAGGAGCAGCACTCTATTTAACTTATACTATAATTATATTTTTATGTAGTAATTAACAAGTGCACTAAAAATTATTCAAAACCGACGGTCGTATCAAATATTGAAGTCAATCTTGTACACCAGTATATTAGATCTTCTGAAATACAGTAAATTTCGCCACAGTATATTAAAAATTAATTTAACATTACATGTAAATGATATTTCTTATGTTTTGTATTCCACCAAATATTTGCAAACTTTCGGCAAAAAAACATTAATTGTAACTGTCAAGTTCACATGTTACATGTGAAAAGGTTTTCAACAATTTCAAGTTAAAGCCAGTAAAAAGTTAGAGCTCAGAAGAGTTAGACAGAAAGCATCTTCCAGTATAATACGAGATGATTCTGTTGTCTAGAAAGCAAAACATTTTTAAGCTGCTAGACCCTTTCAATTGGATGCCAATACAATGCTTGTTTTTATTAGAGTTCATGTGCCTGCCAGTATAGGGCGAAAGCATTCTGTTCTGTAGAAAACAAAACTTTTAAGCCTGCCCAAATATTTCAGTTCAATGCCAAAATAATGGTTTTATTCAACAGAGCTCATATGCCTGCCGTTAAAGTGCGTAGGAAGGCTGTTGCTGAAAAAACAAAAATGTTTGAGCTGCTTGAACATTTCAGTTGCCGTTCAATACAATGCCGAATTTCGACACACTGCTTTCTATTGACTTTTCCATGCCTTCATGCTGCTACTTTCTGGCAGCCTTTTTTGATAAAAAGTAAGCTGGCCGCCACCACATTTCAACATACTGCCAGAACTCTGCTCATTTGCCACAATTATGCTGATATAATGCCATTTTCCTGTCGAATATTTTGTCTGGGGGCACTTACAAATCGGATATCATACCAAAATCTTTTGTTGCCAGTTTCCTTCACAAATGAAAGTACTCGTTCCGGAATACATACATAAGGGTCTGTATCCTGTTAAAATCTACGTTAGCCTAACTAGTCTTGCTTTGTAGCTGATATTATTACAACAAATTAAAAAATTTTTGATTATGAACGACTCATTGCTTAAGTTTTTGTACGATTTCAATTTGTTCGAATAAACTCCTCTGTTGTGCGAATTTACTTCTTATTGGCCTTTTTTTATAAGACGTTAAAGCAGTCAATTAAAGTTTTAATATTATTTAAGAAATAGGGAACATAATTTATCGTCTTCATAATTTATTTGATCTAAAAAGCTTATAATTAAAATCATGTTAAATCAAGGAAAAAGACACAATTAATTATCACAATTCAAAATATTTCTATTATTTTCCTGTGTAAGATAATTGGTAGATTTAACTTCAACTTGAAGTGTTTTGCCCTGCCACAGATAGAAATATCTTTTGGAAGAAAATTATTTTAGTTTGAAGAAAGAAAGCAAAGGTTTAAGCGAAGAGTTCGAACCCGGGACCACTGGGTAACAGTTAAGCGCGCTACCACCAGACTAGCAAGGCACATGTCTAATTCTAAAAAAATACTTACATCACTCACACAAGCTTTATATTAGGTAATTGCAGAGAACGACATCCAAATAAACACCAAACGAAGAACGATTCGTTAACGATTTCGTTAACGAGTCCGAGATCTCGAAACGTATGGAAATATATAATTTTTTCATAACTTTTTTTCATAGTCAATTTCACGTCAATTAAAATAAAAAAATTTCAGAATTCTAAGTGTAAAATTCTAACAGCCCTATTCTGTTAGAATTCAAATAAATAAATTGTTAACCAGTATTTTAAATATTTCAATGTATTTGTTGTAGTTTTTTGATTTCAGAACAAAATTTTAAGCTCAAAAATAATAAATTTTGATAAAAATTGTCAACTGCTTTTCAGTTATTGACAATTTCATTCAAAAAATTTGTTTTTTGTGCTTTAATTTTTTTTTTAAACAACAAACATATAGAAATATAAAAATACTGGTTAACAATTGTTAATTTGCCAGAATAGGGCTGTAAGTCTTTTCATATAATTTTCAGTGAGAAATTTATATGAAAAATTTTAAGTCTTTTCACATAATTTTGTGTGCATCCTAGATCTCGTTCGTTTCGAGTTCAACTTTTTTATATGAAAATATTTAATTTTTTTATTCAAAACAGTTTTTTCATTGTAAAACAAAATAATAATTTTTCTATGAAAACAATCTAAGCCTTTTTATGTAATTTTCTATAAAGAAAGTTATCTGAAAATCTTCTAAGTCTTTCCACATAATTTGGTATGGATCCGAGATCTCGTGTGCATTTCGAGCTCGTTTACAAGTTATACTTTTTATATGAAAATATATTTTTAAATAAGAATAACTTTTTACTGTCAGCTGCTAAAAATACTACAATTAAAATACAAAAAGTGTTCATCATTTTTATATGAAAAAATCTAAGCGTTTTTATTTAATTTTGAAGAAGTATAAAGAAATTTCTGGAATTTTTTTATATATCATTTTATTTAGTGTTTATTTTAATGTTAACCATTTGCTCTGAAAAATTTTTCAAGTATTTCTTAGGAAAAGTCACGTAGAAAGATTTATGGATCCGAGATCTCGTGTTCGTCTCGAACTCATTTTCGAGTCCGAGATTTCGTATTTGCTTTTCCATTTCCTTGTAATAATTTTTTTTTTAAGAACATTTTTAATAATAAGTCAGTTATTTTTTTCCCAGTTGGGCTAGCTCTTGGACCATAGGCTAGCTCTCATTCTTAATGAAGCAAATTAAGCGACGATTACTTAACAACATTGCGATGGTCGAATGGATAATCTCATGGACTTACCATCACGCTGCCGAAGTTCAAATCTCCAGATGGTGGAAGTTTTCAATTTAATTTAATGTTAACAATAATAATTTTTGTAATTTTTCGCCAGTACAGAAATCATAATTCTCATAAGATGCTGTTTAAAATCTTAAAAGATTGAGTTTTTTTTTGCAAAAAAGTTTTTGGCAAATATCTTATGTTTTAGGCAGTTCGAGAAGGATTCAATATTTTTATATAATGAATCATTCTCGAAGCGTATTCTTTGACCCGTTAACGAATCGTATTTTCGGACTCATTAACGAATCGCATTCTCGCACTAGTTAAGGAATCGTTTTCTCGGACTAGTTAACGAGTGGTGATTTTCTCCCGTTGGCGTATTTGAAAACGATAATCGTTAGCGATTAAAATGTCAGAAAATGCGGATTCGTTTTGAATTCGTTTGGCTAGTTTGGATGGGAATCAAAATAAAATATCTAGTTTGCTTTTGTTGTGTGTGTTTCCGGGTAAAATCTTAAAATATTTTCCATACAGATAATAAAATATAGATTGTTTTTATATACACATATCTATCTATACTATTATATAAAGTTGAAGAAACCATTTTTTATTGCAAGTTTTTGTTTTCCTCCACCTTTTTGTTATAACTATGAAGTAAGTATTCAAGCTAGAGGTCTTTTATTCCAGCTAAACGCCAAAAGTACTGGGCCGATTTTTATAAAATATATTTTAAAATATCATACAGATACATCAATCTTAAGTAATATTTTTCGTTCGAAATTTTTATAATATGTTTATTTAATTTATTAAATACCAAAATATTCAAAATTGTCCAAAAGATTGATTATCTGCAACTGTAACTGGGAGAGAAAAAAAAAACAATTCACAAGCTATGTAGCTGTGTTGGCATCATTGGAGTTCCGCAGTGTGTGCAAGCATTTAATTGACCACGAAGCTGCAGCACTTTCATGCTGCTTACTCATACCACGCCAACCAACAGAGATTTCTATGAATGAGTTTGTGCACCAATCCAGCCGCACACAGTGTTTGTATATATGTGTGCGTAGCTTCATTGTATAAAGTGTGCTACTTGCAACAAAATAAAATTGCTGCAACACTTTCACGAGCTGTCAATAGCATAGAAGTGCGATGCTGCCACTTTGCTTCTATGTTGTTGATTGTTGGTGTCGTTGTTGGTGTCGTTGTTGGCTACAAAATTAAGAAACAAAGACAAAAGCTGCAGAATGAAAGCACAAAAAAAAACTATGAAAACATTTTCTTTATTGCTAGAACTCTATATTTTGTTTGCGGCTATTAACACATTTACAAATATGTATAAAACGAATGACACTGGCGACAGCAACAAATAAAACATAGAAACTTTTGTATACATTATGTGAAATTTTTACAGTTTTCCATTTCACCGAACGAATGATGGCAGGATATTAAAAACTATGCAAAATAAAAACTATCTGGAAGTACACTGTTTTTGTAAGCGCGAGTTTATTTAAATGTGTGTGTGAGTGTAGAGACTAATTTTTGGCTACATTTGTACTTCTATAAACATATATGGTTAGTTCCTGTGTTCAGTTTTGAATACAAAAAATTCGTGTGTGAAAGTTCTACTTATTATACTTATACTTTTTGCCAACCAGTAGCTCGGTTCTGTAACAATTGCGACAAATAGTCACATTTTCTGGTGTCACAAAGTTTCATTCCAAAACACTCACATTTGCGAAAACTAGTGTTTCTATAACTGATAAGTAGTATTCGACCGAAACCGGAATTTTGGCCGAAACCGAATATTCGGTCATTTTATAATATTCGACTCAAACCAAATCCGAAACAGAAAATGGTTATTAATATGAAAATGTAAGTTTTTACACATAATTTTTTTACCAAATAGAAACAAAAGTACACCCAAAAAAATTATTAGTAAAATTTTTACGAATTATATTAGTAAAAAAAAATATTCGTACTCTACAAATATTCGGACACTTTACAAAGTATTTTTATTGTGATACCTTAACGAATTCATTCGTGAAATTTTTCTAATACCTGATGTAGTATCTACGAATATATTTGTTTTATATACTAATGATATTCGTAAACAAAAATAAATCAATTCGTATTAGTGTATTGTACGAATGATTGTGTACATATAAATAATAATATTCGTAAATATTTCGTAGAATAACTTCGTAATTTTTTTCATTACATTCGTAGTATTTACTAATGCTTTCGTACTTTGTACGAATGAAAAATAATTAGTAGAATGTACGAATTATTAGTTGAGTTTAAAAAATTGAAAACCGAAATCGTTCAGCCTTGTTCGTCGAACATCTACAGAACATAAAAAACTGTATGATTGATTGTGAAGTGGCTATAGCCTACTGGTAAAGTGCGTGGCCCTTAAGCTACAGACCCGAGGTTCAAACCCCAGCTCAGACAGAATGTTTTTTTCCCTGGATTGTCGAACAACTAAAGAATATATTTTTTGTTTTGTTATAACATATTATGATCATCCGTAAATGTAACAAATGTATTCGTACAATATACATTTTTTTTACAAATTCGTAAATACGTTTTTTTTTAAATAAAAAAACTACAAATAATATGCATAGAATGAGCACAGTTATGAGTAAAATGTACACACAAATATTTTTGAGTGTACACATCATAAAAAAATTCAATACAAAAAAAAAAGTATTATTTGAATTTTTAAGTTTATAATAGTTAATTTAAATTTTCTATAATATTAAATGAGATCATTTTTATTTTATTATTTACTAGCTGATATACCCGGTGTTACTCGAGAGTCACTTATATAAACATTTTAACATACACTTCTCGATTAAATGTTTCTTAAAATCGGGAATATTGAAAAACATGTTGAATTTTATTTGAATTTTATTTTATGTAATTTTATTTATCTACCGTTAGAAAGGTAATTGAACGAACATTAATCCAAAAAAGTTTAGGAAAATTTTTGTTGTTGGTGGTTCCATCTCTTGCGGTGAGCTAATTGAATTCAAAGGGGTACGAAAAACATATTTTAAAAATTAAAAAGAATTTTTATATTTACTTAATCTTAAAGCAAGCACAATTACCTTTTCAACAAAATAAAAATTATGGTGGGACTCAATGCGTCCTTGAGATATGGACATTTTAACGTCTAAACAAAGATTAATATTAAAAAACATATTGAACTGTTTAACAAAAAAAATTTTAATGAAATATATCAAAAACAGCGGAATTTTTGGCATTAAAAGTAAAAACTTTGATTTTCATATAATTTTTTTCTCATTATTAGCTATCAATGTTTTATGAAAATTCGTTGTGCTAAAAATGATTGTACCTACTAAAATTTCTATTAGCTGCGTTTTTTCATTGGAGATCAGGATCATATAATCGCATTTGCAAGCAAAGCAAAAACAACAAAAAGTCCAGCAAGTGAGCTAGACATTTAAATTGATCCAATTCTATGTTTTTAAGTGTTAATGACGCTAGATGACGCTGCGACTGACAAAACTGGCAGTACTGCATTATTTTACTTTTTAAAAGTTTGGTAGCAATAGCATTTTCGCAAAATATTTCGCAAAACTTATCTGCTGGCTGTATAAGAACCAGAGATTTGCATGAGACCTTTCGTCAGTTTTTGCCACTCGAGTAACAATCGTCGTCAGCCGTAATCGCACACAAGAAAAAAATGCATATATACCGCTCGAGTTCGTAAACAACGATTGCTGCAAAGCACACTTTGTCACGATTGCGAATTGATGCAAGGCAGCCTCCAGACCACGAGATCATTCGGATGCTTCGCTTAAAGCTCGAGTGTCAGCTGCTGCATGAATTTTTGTTGTTTCCATACTTCTCTGACCTTCTCTAGCAGCGCGTTCTTCTTTGTGCTGTTTGTTTCCTTTTAGTTTATTGTTTTCTTTTCTCTACTGTGGAGCAATCATTATTGCCAGTAGCAAGTTTTATGACAGTAAATTCTTAAAGTAACCTAAGATTAAATTTGGACCAAGAGTGCATGAAAGTCATCTTGAAAGCGACTTAAATTAGTAAACAAACTATTATTGAAAGTTTGTCGGTAAAATAACAATAATGTTTTGCTTTTAATGAACATTCTTTATCCATTCAAGACAAGAGTAACCAAAGCTCCACCACAATTAAAAAATGTTTGATGAAAACCAACACAAACTTGACATTAATTTGTTTTTTTTTTATGAATATATCCTCGTTATGCCGTGGTTATGGTAGCCAAACAATTTGCCGAACATTTTTTTTTTGTTATTGTTTTATCGTTTTTTACTTTGAGAATGAGTGTTAGCAGAGACCATTTGATTTGAAAGAAAAGACAAGGTAGCATCATGAAACAATGCTATACAGATAGCGTATTCCGTGCGCAAGAAATAAAATCTTCTGCGCACTACGTCACTCGGGCTTGTTAGTTATAACACGTGGTGAATACATACAAAATAAAATGTGAAAAAGCAAGAAGTAAACACAAGCAGCACAATTGCAAGCATTTAAGAAACATTTCATTTATTTAGTTTAATTTCTAATATTGTGCACTTATAGTACGTGTTATTTATAATTTTCAATTATATTTTATGTAATTAAAATAAGTACTAAAGTTTTAGATGCTTTTGATAAGAATAACAACGATTAAAATTTGGGCCAAAAAATTAACTTACAACTTTTTTCAACAAACGAAACAACAAAGCAGCAGAACATAACAAAATGAAAACAAAGAAGCAATCAAAGTGCTGTCAAACAAATCAAGCAACGTAGCTATTTTTTTTGTGGGGGCACAAATGCGAGAAGACACCCCTTTTATATATATATATTTCTTTTCAATAATAGTACTGATAAATATATTTGCTTAAATTTATTTATAAATACATATATTTATAATCTTATTTACTTTATTTCCGTAAACCAAGTTAATAAGAAAATGTCAATATTTTTTCATCACTATAAATAAATTATCCCCTTTAAATATATTGTGACTTTGTTTTTATTTAGCCACTTTGACAAGCTTGAACTACGTCACAACAAAGAGGCGGACATGCGCAATGCGTTATCTGTATATATCTTTGTTTCATGGGGTAGCATTGTAAAATTAGGCAAGGTAGGGTTGAAGCTGATCTCCAAAGACCAAGATTGTCAAAACGAAGTTGACAGCTCTTACAAAATGCTATTTAAAATTTTATTTTGCTAAATTTAAGTTATTTTATTGTCATTTTTGGACATTTTTAACTTTAAGAACATTTTTCGGGTTTTTAGGTAATTTTTGTGTAATTTTAAAAATTTTTTCGATTTTTTTCGTACTATAAAAAGTAAAAATTAAAATTTTTTTCACATATTCTTTTAGCAATAGAGTCCCTTCAATCAAAAATATCGAAAAAAAATATTATATAAAAACTTAGGATATGGTAGTTTGTATTAAATCTATTTTTATGATCTACTGATGAAAAATTAGAGGGGAAAATGTTAATACTATGAAATAAGAGGAGGAAGTAGAAGTAGAAAGAATTTTTTCTGTCAGACAATCAACGTTCTTTCAATTTTAATAATTTTAATAACTTAAAATATACATTGTTATATACTGTAACGCTGTGTATACAAAATATTCTATAAAATAAATTTTAAGTTTAGTAATATTTTATTTTTAAGGCTTTTTTCTTTATTTTTTATGTAATAGTTTGAGTTTTTTATGTCACTTATGCCAGTTTTTAGGTCATCAAAGTACGAGCCCTGGTTATTAATATATTTATTATATTTTTCTATGATATGCAACTGTTTTATTGTTTCTATAATAAAAATATTTTTTTATATATAATAAGAAATAATAAAATAACATTTTCGATACAATATAAATATCTTGTAAAAAAAATTATATGTTATTTTATAAGAATATTTAATAAAATATTCGTTTCATTCGCCACATAACTCATTATATTTTATTATATATTTTATCTTTGTGCTATGAATATTAAAGGCTGAAGGTTAAGTTGCTTGTGTCAGTTCCTCAAAATAATCCTTGGTTGCAATAGCATTTATGAAGATTCCTAAAATATTTCGATTCTAGCGATAGCCATTTGTGTAATGGAATGGTTTGAAATAGCCTCTAAAAATAAAATTTTTTGTCAAAATATTGGTTGGTGTAATAGTTTTAAGAAATAAACAGCCAGAAATTATATGGCGGAAAAAACTCTTCCTATCTGCATCAACAATTGAAATGTATGCAATCGCATAAAAGATAATGCTTTTTTTCATACATATTTTTGATATATTTTATTTCAAAATATTAATGCAAAACTTACTTGATCTAAAGCTCGCAATTTAATTCATGCGATTTTTTAATTTCTTGCATTTTTTTAGTATGTGCTTATTTTATAATTTATATTTTGGTTTTAATATCAATATACGGAATTCTGACCAGGAATCAATCAATCAATTGCAGAAAGTAAGAAAAGCATTAGAAATAACTATGTTTTTTGTATGCAATTAAAAATAATTAATAAGTAATAAAATAATTAATAAATGCACGAAAAACAGCATTTTTATTAATCCGAATGCAAAAATTTAACATTTGTTAATGCTGATTAGAAAAACTTTTTCATAACTATTATATCTGACCGTTTATATTTTTTAAACTACCATACCAGCCAATATTTTTACAAAAAACTTGATTTTAGAGGTGATTTCAAAGCATTCCAGCTCACGGATGGTTATCTCTACAGCCAAAATATTTTGGAAATCATCTATACTATTATATAAAATTCCTGACTACCTTTTATATGACATAGCATTCTTTTGCAAAAAATTGTCATCAAAACAAAAAGGTTTTTTTTTGCCCTATGACTTTTTTTGGGCGAAATTTATTTATACCAAAATGTTGTTTTTATATTTAATGTCTCAAAAATAATTTACATGAAAAAATTACCCCAATATCTCATTCCAATCAAAGGTTATGGCTTCAAAGAAATTTTTTATACCATTGGCTATATTAATATAAGTAATTTTCGCATTAATTGAATTCAATTCCTGCTATCCACCTCGCAGTCAAATTAGCATAGAAGTTGATTGTTGACTTTTTTTTTTCGTCAACTTGTGCGATAAAAACTCTATTTAAAATCTTATTTTATAATATTGCAATTTTTTGTGTCTGGTAACAACATTGGCAGAATAAAAAAATGCAACACTGCAACTAATATTTTTCCTTTGTGCGAATGAGCATAAAAGCATGGATTTTCCGTGCTTTTGGCGATTGTTCCTCATGTCTTGCCTTGTTTGCCATTCTTGTGTCTCAGACGTTCGTAATCGCTAGCGCTCACACTCTAGGCATTCGTATCAACAGCGATTGGAACATGCATTTGCGCATTAATTTAAATGCAGGAAGCACATTCGGTGCTCGTTTATTGACGAGACAATCGAAACGCCATTTGAATGCACTCAAGCTGTTCTCTGATAAGAACATCAGATATTCTTCTGTAAGCAGAACATAGCGCCACCTGTCTGTAATCCCAAACGTGTGGGGTTAAATTTGAAGAAACTTTTGAAAAAAGTATTCAGCTTTTCACCGCAAGGTGTAAGTATAGTCTGTACCCACACATCTTACAAAGGTGGCGCCATCTATCTGTGAATTTAACGCACAGATCAAAACTAATGAAATAATTGTGCTGACCAGATGCGCATACGTTTTATTATATCGCCATATAGCTAAAACTGGTTACATGAAAATATTAACTTTAACAGCATTCTTATTCACAGTCATTTTTTCGATAAAATTGTGATATATATACAACATTTAAAGTACCATTGATAAAGAACTAAGTGACAACGGTGTCACAATAGTGAGAAAAAATGGAGCCAACACAACAAAACAAATTTAACAGGAGGGGGGCGGGGTGGGAAGGCAAAAAATAAGTAGATCCACTATAAAGAAGATTTTATATAATCCCAAACAATCGTAATTACTTCAGACACACAACTGCATTCTTAGAGATAAATGGGGACGTTCAAACTGTATAGAGAATTCTAACACAAAACAAAGTTTTATTAATAGTCTGGTATGAAAAAATAGATTTTTAGCCATAACTTTTGATTGAAAACAGATATTGGGGTAATTTTTTTAAATAAATTATTTTTGAGACTTGACTTTTTTGTAAAAAATATAAAAACAACATTTTGGAAAAAACAAATTTCGCGAAAAAATCAAAGGGGGTACCCTTGTTGTTTTGATGACAAAAACAGTAAAATAATTTTTGCGCTTAGCTGGAAGAATTTTTGCAAATAAATGCTATGTCATATGAAAGGTAGTCAGATTTGCTGTTTTTAATTGATTTCATTTTTACAACAACAACAATTTTTGAGTCATTCTTTGAGTAAAAAGTCAATATTTTGGACCTTTTTTGGCATACTCATAAAACATATATACACTGATTTAACGGTACAGTTCAACCTATTTTTGTTAAGTGATTACATTGAACTTTTGAACAAAAAAATTTGAATGAAATATATTAATGGACAGCGGAGATATTTGCATTGAAAGACCAAACTTTGATTTTTCATGTCGTTTTTTTCTCATTCTTAGGTAACGATGTTTTATGAAAAAGTCGTTGTACTGAAAATTTCTCCAATTTTAAAGATATGTCAGTTTTTTGATGTCAAAATAACAAAAAAATTTTAAAATTAAATACACAAAAATCTCCGATGCTAAAAAGTTTTATAATAACAAAATTACCGTTAGTTGAAAAATTTCAGAGGGGGCGTGGCAAAAACTAAGTATGTAACATTTTAAGTTGGGGTAAGCTTAATATGTGTACCTAGTTTGAGCAAAATCCGTTGAGCCGTTTAGATTTGTATAAAGGCCAAACAAACAAACAAACAAACAAACAGAAAATGAGTTTTATTACTATAGATTACAAAACTTTTGCATACTTTATATCTTCTGTACACACTCAAAACAGTATGCATCTATTATGTACAGTTTTATAGAACTACGAAACAAAGTATTTTTTTAAAGGTTTAGTATTATAAAAAAAAGAAATAACTCGATTTATTTTCTTTTATTCCACACACCCACAGAACTCGTTTGGAAGTCTAATTATCAATTTTTGGCTTCAGAACCTATAAAACTTAAATATTAATTGCAATATAGATAATACAATCGAAAATAATAGTATCGAACCCATAAAACTAACCAAAATGTTTTGCGCTAACACGATAAATCAAATTATAGATTAATTCATAATTTTTGTTTTATACAATGCGTTGTAAATATTTTTGTTAAATAAAACTTACATATTTTAATTAAAGGACTGATGCAAGAAATTTTACCAAAAGCTTCGGATAGTTTTGGCTATTCGGTCATATTGAGGACTTAAAACTGACAAAAAGGCCCGCAACTGGCCCGAAACCGAATATTCCGTCGAACACTACCCTGCAGTGAAAAATCGTACTAGCTATGACTTTAACTAGTTAACTCAATAGTTAAAATAAAACTAGTCAAAAAATACTAGATGTTAAGCTAGAGAAATTTTACTAACCAAAAAGTTGCTAGATAAGTTACTACCTATATTCCAGCTAGTTCAAAAATACAAACTGTTTAACTAGATATAAAAGAACTAGTTGCTTGATTTATAGTTAATAAACTAGTGGAATTTTGACTAGTTAAAAAAATACCAACTGTTTTTCTAGCTCAAAACTAAATAGTCATAAATTTGCTAGCTTCTTTGCTAGTTGCAAACTTGCTAGTTCTGCATAAGTTTTTTAAATATTAAAAAAAATCTAATTTTTAATTGTAAAACCAGTAACAATTAGGGATGTGACAGATGTCATTTTTCGTATGCAGCTCTGTACAGAGCCTTCATTGAAGACGCGGATAGTTGAACTTTATAACCGCGGATGCGAATTTTTTCAATTAAATTTTAAATTTTTTTTTTTAATTGTTAATATTAATTTTTTTCATTACTAACATAGAGTGAATTACACCCATAAGTTATGAAATATGGAAAAAATGTATTGACAGTTTAATGGTGCAAACATTATATTTTTAACATGCAATAACAATAGAGTTCAGGTACTACAGCTTTTTCGCACTTTCTCCGCATTAGATCATCTTAAGAACCAGCCCAAATAACATTAAAAGATCTCAATGATATCGATAAGAGTTGTCCAAAACAATCTAAAGTGAGAAAAATTTACCCACCATAATATGGGTTGGGCTCAGGGACAACACAAGACATAACAACTAACCATGCGTTTACATTATCATACATTAGTTTTCAATCTACTTTTGAGTTGACTTTTCGATAAGTTAACATCAAAAAAGCTACAGTTGTTAACAAAGGTACTCATGCTATGTAAAGGAGCAGTAGCCATATAATTTGTTCTACTAAAAGGTAAGTAAGTTAAATTGTTAGCACTTCTACTGCTTCTACGGTAAGTGTTAAAATTTATAAGAGTTAGGAGTTCTGGTGAATCGAATACACCAGTTATGAGTTGGTGTAAATAGACGATATCTGCAGACTTCCTTCTCTCATTCAAAGATTGCATTTTTAATAGTTTTAAACGATCCTCATAAGGAGGAAGGTTTAAAGTGTCCGTTGCACTTAAGCCCCTTAGAGCAAACCGAACAAAACGTTTTTGGATTCTCTCTATACGTTCAACATGTACATTGTAACTTGGGGACCAAACTTGACTTGCATACTCTAAGTGAGGTCGCACAATTGCATAATACAGCGTTGTAGTTGTGATCATACTAATAAATTCTTTGACCCAGCGTTTCATAAACCCGAGCATAGAAGATGCTTTTTTAAAAATGTAATCAATATGAACGTTAAACGATAGCTTAGAATCCATGCATATACCAAGTTCTTTGACAGCATCTACACGACTTAATGCAGTATCTTTTATCTTATAATTAAAAAATGAAATTATTCCTTTTTCGCGAAAAGGTCATAGTTTGGCATTTATCTGGATTAAGAAACATATTATTTTTAGAACACCAAATTTCAAAGGATTTCAAATCAGACTGGAGCAGATCTGAATTGTCTTTAGCATCTATTGTTCTGTATATTTTCATGTCATCTGCATAGATAAGTAGATGAGAGTGTTTGATGATGTGGGTTACATCATTAATGGCTAAAATAAACAGAAGTGGACCAAGGTGACTACCTTGAGGAACACCTGATTCAGCAATAAATTCAGCTGACAATACGCCTCGAAATCTTATTTGATAAGATCGCTCTGTCAGATACGATTGAATCCAGCTTACAAAAAATTGTGGAAAACCCATTAACTTTAGTTTAAATAGAATTAAGTTGTGTGGCAGTTTATCAAACGCTTTCCTAAAATCAGTGTTAATACAATCGACCTGGTTACCTGAATAAAATGAATTTAAGCAAAACGTTGTAAAATCGAGGAGATTAGACACAGTGGATCTGCCAGTAACAAATCCATGCTGATGACTTGTCATGACCTTCCCACAGTGAATTTTCACACGATCATACACGAGCCGCTCAAAAAGTTTTGGAATCGACGAGAGTTTCGCGATAGGCCTGTAGTTGTTTATATCGTTCTTACAACCTTTTTTATAAATAGGACTTATAAAAGATTTTTTTCCAAAAAAGTTTACAAATACTTTCGCTAATTGATTTATTGAATAACATGGACAGTGGTTGACTTAGAACGGAACCACATCGTGTTAACACTGTGTCAAGAATTCCGTCAGGTCAAGCATTAAAATCTTCATCGATCATTCCAATATACTTTAAAATATCCTCTGAAGTAAAGGATATAGAATCCAACGAAACCCTGGGTGCAGAGTTCATATATTCAAAGTACTCTTTATCAGGATTAAAAGAGTTTGAACAAAATGATTCTTTAAAGAGATTTGCAAATAGACCACAAATTACGACAGGATCGTCAGTAAATCCGTCAGAGGTTTTAAATGATGAAGGGAATCCATCAGATTTTTTTTTGTGTTTATGAAACCCCAGAATTTCTTCGGATCAGACAATATTCTCAGCTTAATATTGTGTTAATTGTTTTGATATAAGGTAGCTGAGCAATTTTCAAGTCCAGAAACAAATGCTTGTAGATTATTAGGTCATTCAATTCTTAGCTACAGACATATTTTTTCCATGCCCTATTCCTGCTGTTGCGAAGAATCTTTAACTCAAAAAGATTCAACTTCAAAAAGTCAGCTTTTTTAAAATTGTATTCATAAACTTTATCTATTGAGTTAGACTTTACTATATTCTCCCTGTCTGATTTGTGCCATATGCTCAATGGTGGATGGTATTCATCAACAGCAGTCAAAGCATGAGGGGCCCTCTCAACAATCACATTGTTACTGTCTGTAGTTAAGACCAGTTCAAGAAGTCTTTCACGACTTTTATAAATACAACTCACTTTTTGTAAGTCAGAACATATACTATTATCAACAAATATATGCTCTTGGCGAGTCTTCGAATTAGATGCACAAAAATATGTATCATCGTCAGAAGATTCCCATTTCAAGTCAGGCAGATTAAAATCACCTAACAATAAAATGTCGTCATTAACGTCAATTATGCTTATAACGTATTCTATGCAATCCGTAAAGCTTGCATAAACTTCTACACTGCTCTTAGGAGGAACGTATGCATTAATAAGATATACAGTGCCTCCAACGAATAATCGGACAACCTTCTTCATTTTTTTTTAATATAAAATATATTACGAAGAAGCTGGAATAAAAAAAAAATTGGTACGCCATTTTATTTCTATATTTATCTTTATTACAATATGGAAAAGAAAAACAACAACAAAAACTCTTGTAACTAAAACAATAACATATTAAAGAAAAAACTCAATTTCTGATGTTCAACAAATAATCGGACAAAATTTAAATTCAAGAAGTAATACGAAAGGAAAGGGCCATTGCAAATATTTTAATATTTTGTGGCATATCCTTTGGCTTGGCGTACTGCCTGGAGGCGCCTGGGCATTGACTCAACCAAATTATTGCAGACCTCAGGTGGTATTGAATTCCATGCTTGCAATAGAGCATCTTTGAAGTCAGTCATGGAGTTGTATGGGCGAGTGTAAACTCTTCTCGCTAGTTCTTCCCACAGATGCTCAATCACATTTAAGTCCGGGGACTGAGCTGTAGTCTGCAACAGTTTGGGACAGTTGTGGATCAACCAAAGCTTCGCAACTTGTGAAGTATGTTTGGGATCATTGTCCTGGTAGAACGCAAAGTTGTCTAAAATGCCCAATTTTTCTGCGCTCTGCTTAACATTTTCCTTCAAAATGTTGAGATAGACGAACCGGTCCATTTTACCATCTATAAAATGTAGGTTGCCTACCCCAGCACTGGACATACAGCCCCAAACCATTGCAGAGCCACCACCGTGCTTAACTGTAGCACGCGTGTTTCTTGGATCAAATTCAGTATTTGTTTGACGCCACACATGCGGCTTTCCATCCGATCCGTGCAAGTTGAATTTGCTCTCATCTGTATAAAGCACATTTAAATTAAAGCAATCAATTAGAATAAAATCATTATTGCCGTTTATATCCATTTATTACCGTTTTCCAAAACTCGTTTGTTTTCATCAAATATTCCTTTGCAAATTTTAAGCGTAGTCTTTTATTTTTGGAGCTAATGAAAGGCTTCTTCCTCGCGATTCTTCCATAGTAATCATGTCTATGCAAGGTATTGCGGATTGTGTTCACGCAAACATCTTTTCCGGTGGATTTTTTTACTGAAATTTGCAATTCCCTTGCGCTTAAAAATGGATCTTTCTTAATGGCCACTACTAAGCTTCTTTCTTCTCTTCCCTTTCTTCTCTTCTTTCTGGCCTTCCCTGCTCTTATATGAAAGCCTAAATTCTTCACGGTACCTTTTAATAATATCGTGGACCGTCGAACGACTTTTTCCGACCAACTCAGAAATTTCCCGCACTGTCTTTCCCTCTACATTTAATTTGACAATAAGCTGCCTTATTTCAAAAGTAGCTTGTTTTCCTCTTGGAGCCATAATGCCTACAATCAATACTGCACCAATTTAAATTTACTACTGAATGCAAACTAATAACTTAATAGACTAATATGCAAAAGAATAATTAGAAAAAAATCATTACTCTCAATTCTAAAGGTGTTTTTGCACTTGCTCTTTGTTTTGTCCGATTATTTGTTGAACACAAAATACTAGGCTCTTTGCCTAAATTTAAACCGGTTTAGTCGGAATAAAGTTTTTTTGTTGTTTTTTTTACATGATCGTGCGAGCGCCAAACAAAGTATATAAACGACATAACAATTTTTTTTTTTATTGCAGCTTCTTCGATTTATATAATATATTAAATAAAACTAAATAGTTTGTCCGATTATTCGTTGGAGGCACGTACATTAGAATTGCAATGTACAACCTTAACGCATATAAGTTCGATGTTAGCAGAGCAGGGAATAACAATAATGGAACTAACGAAGGAGTTCCTTACAGCTAATAAGACACCTCCACCGACAGCAGAAGTATTGTCAGCGTGTCTATCTCTTCTATAAACTTCAAAACTATTATCAAACTATTCTAAGTCAGTAATGCTTCCGTTTAACCAAGTTTCAGTCAGTGCGATAATATCCTCAGAGAAATTCTGAGACATTAAAAATATGTCTCGCGTCTTAGAGCGTAATCCCCTTACATTTTGATAGTAAAGGGATAGCCTATTCAGTTTTTTTGGGATTGACGAGCGGCTTGAGTCGTCCCTCTAGGCTTATTCTTAGGCTGAAACGCTGTAACGAGTATATTATCAGTCCACAAATTAGAGTTTAGAACAGTTGCAAACTCTTCAGCTGGAACTGTGAGAAAAAGGAAGCATGGGTAGGTTTATTACCTATTTTTTTGCATGAACAAAATGCATTTTGACTCAACAAGTTATTATGTTTGAAAAAAGTCAATACATTTTCAAGAGTTGTGTCGGGCTGAAGATGTGAAATAAATAAATTTTTTTTCCTCGACACTGCCCTTAAGCTTGATAGATTTCTAGGCTCAATGGAGTCAAAACTGAACTATTATTCAAATAAGGAATGTTAGAAGGTGACGAGGAAGTAACTGGAGTGTTCCTGTTCAAAAGCGGGCTGCTTGGCCTGAGAAGTAGATCCAGATGATTTTCGCTTCTTATTATTCTTTTTATTTTTTCTCTTTCTTTTTGAGATAATGTGGACTTCAGATGAGAGGATTGTTTGTGTCCCGGAAGAAACAGTCTGTGACAAAACAAGCGGGATATTTTCCGAAATGGAATTTTCATCACAGACGCTGGTACTGGGTGCTAACTTCACTAAAAAATGTTACTATTTCTCGAAAATTGTTGTTTAATGAGTTAAGAGTTTCCCCAAAAAGCTTAATTTTTGAATAAAGTTCATCTGGGGAAAGTGCCCTATTTTAATTAAATTACCTTGTAATGACCACTAATTCCGACTATATTACCTTACTATGCATAAAAGGCCTTACATTTTACATTGAATGAGATAGGAGGTAAGTGATCGTCTCCCTTCAGCATTACCTAGAAGTTATGGAGTAACACACTACTTGTATTAAGTTATTCGAATGTGCTCTTTGGAAGCAACTATGGAATGAATTACTAGTAACAGCAATTAGCAATGAGAAAGAAAAAACCAGTTCTGCAAGGCACTACAAGTAATGAATTCAGAAATTTGTTCTATTTTTCAGTTAATAATAAATTGATTTGTTATGAAAAAAATAGCCACGTAACAAGTTTAAAGCATCTGATTCTTAGCACATTACAAGTAATGAATTATTTGAGCACTTCTTGGTATTTATTGCGGAAAGCAGGCAATCACTTTATTTGTATCTCATTGAAAGGAAAGTGTAAAGGCGGAATAACTGACCACGTTCAGCAAGTTCTATAAGTATTTTATTGTAAGTTTTTGAGCTTTATCCCTCTCCACACTCAATGAGAGAGTAACAAAAAATTGATACATGCTCTTTGATTGGACTGGAATAATTTAATTTTTTGCAGAAAACTTTCTGAAGGTGATATGTAAATTCCGCTTAAGACATTTTAAATTTGAATTAAATTTATTTATGTTTGTAAATGTTTGTTTATAAATATGTATGTTACATATGTTATACTAATACAAATGGTTTTTTTTTATATAAAAATGTTTGATTTAATTTGTTGCTTTCAGGGTTTTTCCAACTCCATGGACTGGCGCTTAGCTTTGTTTGTGATGCAAACTTTTTTGAAATGTGCGTTTTTGAACAATTTAAATGAATGACACACCTCTTTAATGAAACGCATTTCGTCATATCCTTCCCTCTTACTGGCTTCTAAAGTAAATATAAAGAATAAACTTATTTATAAAGAAACATATTTTGAAGAGTACAAAGAGTAAGGCGCTCTTTTTTTATTCTTTCAATAATACTTTTTCTTTTCATCACGACAATTTGATTTGATTTGATATTTACAAAATCACTGCATTACTTTTTCTTGTATGCTACATTACAGGTAATGAGGTATGAGTAAATTACTTCTACTATATGCAGACGCATTACTTTTTGAAAAAATTCATGCTTCCTTACCTGGTAATTTATTCTGTATTAGTTCTATGGTAGCCACTGGGAAATCCGCTGCTGGGTTAGTACTGTTTTTTAAACTAAATTATAAAAATACTCATTTCAATAAGTGTCTGGGTGTTTTACACCCACTTTAGTAATGGAGGAACAAGAATTTCGGGTGGTTTACACCCACGTTAGTAATCATGTTATATTATTACTATAAACGTGTGATTTGTATCTCAAGTTTTTGGGAAATAAAAAAGGTTTTAAATAAAATATTTTAGGGGTAAAAACAGCGTAAGCGTCAGAATTCAAGATGCTTTTTGTTTATCTTATAAAAAAAAAGACACAGTTTCGATAGTATCGTAAGTACAGACGTAGAATTCATTTTTCTACAGTAATAGAGAAAAATTCTGTTTTTTTTATTTATATTTTTCAAAACAATTTAGTTGTTTAAGATTTTCTTGGTAATTGTTGTTGGTTCAGTTATGAAATTTTTTTATATGTTCTTAATTCTTACTCTCTGGCAATAGGGTAGCTACAGTCAGTATATAACAATCGAAGTATTTTTAACAATAATTATATCAGCTCATATAAATATATATATGTCGACAATGAATAACGACTAGACTCAAATATCGTAAAAAAACTATATGGCATTTTCTTCATTGCCAATCTTTGATAGTACGCAGGAAAATATTTTTTGCACAGAATAGATAACCACTTAATTCTGCACCTATTACTTTTTGTAACGTTTCATATATTTCAGAAAAAAGGTCGGAATAAGTACAATAAAAATATCGGTTTTTTACGATAATTTGAGTTTAGTCGTTATTCCTTGTCGACACAGATATATTTATTAAAATTACCGAGTAAAAAACGGCCCTTTGCAGCGCATACAGAACCAAAACAACAATATCAGCAGCTAGCAGCAACGTTGCCAGTTATGTTGGAAAAATTCCATTCGTGGTAATTTTTGATTCCCTCAAGGAATTTTTGTTTTTGGGAATTCCTATTAAATTTTTTAATTCAGCGTTTTTTAAAAAGTGCACACCGTTTTAAAATAAGCCGCAATAACAAAACAATAACAAAACGCAACAACAACAACCTTAAAAACAGCATAAGCAGCTACTGCAGCTAGGCAGCTTGTGCATTACTCATACGAATATATGAATTTTTCATCTTCTTAGATTTCGCTCTTTTATTAGATATTCGTTTTATTCCCACTAAAACTGATATTTTGGCATTTTTTTTTTTTCTTTGCACGATGAATATTAAAGGTTGTAGGTACACCCCAAAGTGTCAAATATCACTTTGAAAAAATTCGTGAAAATGACCCCCATAAAAACCGCACTGTAAGACGTAATTCTACGTCAAAACCTCTCCTGAGCAACACAGGAAATTTAAATTAAAGATTTAAACCTTTGCTCGACTTAAACAGCTTCGACGATTTCATCACGTTATGTAAATCAATAGAAAAAATTTTTAAGAATGCGGACGTGTTTGTGCTTGCAAGATCTCATCTCATCTTTCTCAACACTGTGAATTTAGATTTAGCCCAGTGGAAATGGTCGAATTTCTCGTTGTAATTTTAACGAAACATTCAATATTGTTCTTTTGTATTTGACTAGCCATTTGACAAAAAATTTGAACATTTGAACAGAGTTTTTGTCATAATATGCAATTATTGCATCAATCAATTACTTTTGTAATGGTCCAATTAGACATGGCTTAACAAGTAGATAGATAAACATAGAAGTTCCTTTTAATTTTGATTTCAGCGTATTCTTCAATGCATTTGACGATTTGGCAAAACAAATGTGAATTTGTATAATTCTTTGACCAAGAATTCCTTTGATTGTTTTATTTTGACTATGTGACTAAGTTTTGCATAATCGACGTTTATTCTATGAGCTAGCCGCTTATCTACGATGCTTGCGCTGCTGTGCCATGAGAGGCTAATGTTTCAATTAAAACAAATAATTAGAGGTCATTACTTTAAAAAATTTTTATTGCAAAAAAAAAATTTTAGATAATTTTTTTTCATATCAGTCGTAATTTTTTAGATATCAGATATAATTTTTGTGTCGTGCGACTTTCAGTTGAAGACGCAACCAAAGTCATTTTTGTTTCGCAACTTTAAAAGTATTGATTACCATCGTCTCGAGTCTGGAATTTCAAATATCAACTAGAGCAGTATATACAGTATGACATCGCCTGATGAGCAAGTTAATTTTTTGCAATCCAACCTCAGTAGTCTTTTCGAGGAGTTCGTCCCACTTAAAAATAAAAATTTTAAACCTATTCAGCGCCCATGGTTTAACGACAAAATTAAAAACTTAATATTGCAACGTGATACACTATACAGTCGATGGAAACGTTTTAAGACACCGGAGATTTATAGTGAATTCAAAAATGCTAGGTAAATTGTTGTTGCAGAAATAAAATCAGAAGAAACAAAATTTTATTGTGAAAAATTCTCTTCTGCAATTGATAGCAAAAAAACATGGCAGGAAATAAAAAACATTGGAATGGGCAAGTGTTAAGGTAGGAAAAATGATGATGTTGATGTAGACGACTTAAATATAAAGTTTCTAGATCTTCCAATCTCTCATGAATCTTTCGCTTACCCTAACAGCGTGCGAAGTAACAACGTTTTTAGTTTTGAATGCGTTGAGCAAACGGATGTTATCGAGTGTTTTTTAGCTATAAAGTCAAATGCTGTTGGTTTTGAAAATATTCATTCTGTATTTCTCAAGGCCCTACTCCCAAAATTACTACCTTTTGTAATACAATTTTTAATTTTATTCTCACTACTTCATATATCCTTCCACTTGGAAACAGGCAAAAATAATACCGATTCCAAAAACGTGCAATGAATACCGTCCTATAGCCATTTTGTCGTATGTATTAAAAGTTCTAGAGATAATCATTTATGGACAAATGTGTAAGTTCATTTATAGAAATCATTTAACAGATGAATTTCAATCCGGATTCCGAGTTAAGCGAAGCTGTGTAATAGCACAAGTTGATGTTGTTGAAGACCTTAGAGTAGGTATTTATGAGAACAAAATTAACTTTCTAGTGCTCTTAAACCACTCAAAAGCCTTTGATATGGTGGATCATTCTGTGTTGTATAATAAGCTTGTGAATCTGTTTCATTTTTCCCCGAATGCTGCTAATTTGATATCATCGTATCTATCCAACAGAACACAAGCAGGTTGTTCAAATGGCATTGTATCAAAATTCCTACCATATGACAGAGGTTTTCCTCAGGGTTCTGTGTTAGGTCCTCTGCTCTTCTCTGTATACATAAATTGCCTACCAAAAGTGTTGAAAAATTGTAATATTCATATGTATGCTGATGATGTCCAATTGTATGTTAGTTGTTACCGTGAGTCTATCGTTCCTTGTGTTTCGAACCTAAATGATATTCTTCGACGTGTTAACGAATGAGCCACATCAAATGGCCTATGTTTAAATCCCAGAAAAACAAAATGCATTGTCATCTCAAAAAAACCAGTAGACTATTTACTCTTTCCAAAAATTAAACTGAACAATTGTGAAATTGAATGTGTGGATAGCGTGAAAAACCTAGGTAAAAAATAATTAGAGGTCATTACTTTAAAAAATTTTTATTGCAAAAAAAAAATTTTAGATAATTTTTTTTCATATCAGTCGTAATTTTTTAGATATCAGATATAATTTTTGTGTCGTGCGACTTTCAGTTGAAGACGCAACCAAAGTCATTTTTGTTTCGCAACTTTAAAAGTATTGATTACCATCGTCTCGAGTCTGGAATTTCAAATATCAACTAGAGCAGTATATACAGTATGACATCGCCTGATGAGCAAGTTAATTTTTTGCAATCCAACCTCAGTAGTCTTTTCGAGGAGTTCGTCCCACTTAAAAATAAAAATTTTAAACCTATTCAGCGCCCATGGTTTAACGACAAAATTAAAAACTTAATATTGCAACGTGATACACTATACAGTCGATGGAAACGTTTTAAGACACCGGAGATTTATAGTGAATTCAAAAATGCTAGGTAAATTGTTGTTGCAGAAATAAAATCAGAAGAAACAAAATTTTATTGTGAAAAATTCTCTTCTGCAATTGATAGCAAAAAAACATGGCAGGAAATAAATTTAATAATATTTAATAGAACATTTTCGTGGAACACTCATATAGGTAGCACTATCGGTAAAGTGTATGGTATGTTACGTGTTTTATGGACAACTCAATATTTTACGCCCCTTAAAACACGTATCTAACTTAAAACGTTATAGCTTAAAACGTAGAGATCATGTCTCCGTGCATGCAAAACGTTTATACAATATGACTCTCGATAATTTACTGAAATTTCGTTCACTAATTTTACTGCACAAGGTGGTTTATACTAGGGAGCCGGTTTATCTGTACAACAGACTCGGGTTTGCAAGATCACGAAGATCAAACTTTATTATACAAATGCGTCATTCTTGTCTGGCATCGGAAAGAAAATTTTTTGTGTATTCAATCCGTCTTTGGAACGCTCTACCAACTGATCTAAGAACAATTACCAATGCTGTGCAATTTAAATTTCGATTGAATATTTTTTTCTCCTCATTGCAATAATTGGTGTAAATTTTCAGTTTTTACACAAGCAGAATTGTAATTTAAGCTATCAAGCAATACTTTTATTCGAATTTAAATTCCAACATTACTGTTTTATATAAGCTTTGTTATTAAGTTTTTTATTAGTAACTTGTATCACAAATACTGATGAAATTAGAGGCTAGTGCTTTAATTATAAGACCTCTTGCATTAGTATGTCAATAAAATATATAAATAAATAAATAAATATCTCTTTTAGCTTTTCAAACTGGCCCTTTCGAAGAACGTGGAAAATAATTTGACCTCGGAATATGAATTTATTATGATTTTTTTTTAATTCTCTAATTAACGTTGTTTTGATATATTTTTATTAAAATGAAATATTAATTAAACTGGACGAATTTTATGTTTAATAGAATAATAAAATATACGAAAATAATACAAGCAAAACTGTTTTACTGTTTTAACGTTCTTTTTTACAAATTCATGAATTAAAATTTATGGGTGGATTACACCCAGGTTAGTAATGACGTTACTTCAAAAAGCGTTAGTAACGGAGGGTTAAAAATGGGAGTAAAAAAATAGAAAGTTAAAACTTTAGTTTGCAAGTCTTTTTTTCTCATTTTTAGGTAACGATGTTTTGTGAAAAATTTGTACTAAAAATTTTGAAGATATGTGAATGCTTTTGGTATCAAAATATCAGAATTTTTTTATAATAAAATTGGAAAAAATTTTAGAGGTAAGGAAGTAATTCAATAAAAAAACTTACGTTTGTTGAAAAGGGGCGAAAAAGGCGTTGTCAAAACTAAGTAAGCCTATGTCTAATCTAGGATGCACACAATATGAGTACTAAAACAGAGTGAAATCTGACCACCCGTTAAGAACAAACAGAAAATTAGTTTTATTTATGTAACAAAGATAGCCGATGGTATGAAAAAATATATTTTTAGTCATAACTTTTGGTTGGAAAAAGATTTTGGGGTAATTTTTTCACATCAATCATTCCTGACTATATTGTAAAAAATATAAAAAACAACATTTTGGAAGAAATAAATTCGGCCAAAAAAAAATTATAAGGAGCCATTGATGTTTTAATGACAAAAACAGTTTAGCAACTTTTGCTCAAACTAGAAGAACTTTTTAAACTAATGTTATCTCATATGAAGGTAGTAAGAAATGCAATTTGTACTTGTTTTTATTTTTACCACATAAGCAACTTTTGAGTAATCTTTTTAATAAAAAGTCAATAGTTTGAATCTTTTGAATAGTTTGAAAAAATACAAAAAATATATGCACTGACCAAACAGTGCAGTTTAAGCATTTTTTTTGTTGTATTTTGATTGGTCGATAGTTGAATATATTTAAAAATTGCAGACATATTTGCATCGAAATTAGAAAATATTGATTTTTAAGTCGATGGTGACGATGTTTCTACAGTTTTCTGAATGTTTCAATTCTATTGTCCGTATCGGCCCACACATACTTCTTTTTGAATAATTTGAAAGGTGGAGAAATACTTTTATACTACTACTAAAGCCATAGTAGCTACGAAAAAATTAGTTTCTCTGAAATTTTATCGTTTCTGACATATGATGAAATGATTTGTTAAAATATAAAAATGATATTTATCAAAATAAGAGTACCTGTCTTGTAGCTTTGATATCCTTTTAGAAAAGTCCCGAAGTTTTAAAGATAATGTTAGTATTTACTATTCTCAGACTTACTATTCTTCATCTCAAGTTTCCTTTATAAAGTAAACAATGTGCATGGTTAGCTCTTAAAAGTTTCTTAAAGATCTAAAAATACTGATTAGATGTTAATGATATTTCGATATTTTTGTGTTGATTAGCTGTAAAAGCTAAAAACGACAGAACTGAGTTATGGATGTAACTGTGTGCACAAAAAAATATTTTTCGAAACTTTTAGATCAGCGTTAAGCAGATATTGCTTATCGATACAGATTAATTTAGGAAAGAATGAAATATCAGGATATCTTAACAAATTCGAAATGTAATACCAAACTCAATTTTTTAGTTTCAGGAAAAAATACTTTTCATGAATTTTAGACAAAGAAGTTTGGCGATTCGTATATATGAAATATTGTGGTATACCTTGAAAACACTTGAAAACACGAAAATTTTGCAATTTATTGAAAGGATTTAATACCTTTGTTGCTATTTTATCAGAACATATGATAAATAAAGTCTTAGTTGTATGATACAACAATTTCTTCAGTTCAAAACAAACAAATAAATAATTTACACTTATGCATTTCACTACAAAAATTTCCTTTTAGAAAACACGATACAGCTATTCACATAGAATAAAGTCAAAGTGTTGTCTTTACAATTAAAATAAATAATCTATGTTAACAAAAACCAATGGTAAATTAACACATGACAAAACCAATAACTTTTTAAATACAATGTAGCTTCGAAGCCTAAAAACCCTATTAACATAGCCGCGAATATAAAGGGTCCGCCATCTAAGGTTTTTTTGAACTAGTGCTTATTTCGTGAATGGTAACACTTAGCTCATGTCTGATTTAACAGATAATTAGTTTTATCTTTCCGCTGAACGACTATGGTTGTGTATAGGCTTGAACAACGCTGGCAAATATTGCGACATTACTTTGAAAATCATGGTAATGTTGCAGAATGTGTGCGAAAATTGCGTACGGATTTTGGAAGAAGAGAAGCACCGTCAGCTCCGTATGTTCGTTATCTTGTGAAAAAAGTGAAAGAAACTGGCATCCTCATCGATAAACCAAAGCGTGAAAAGCCAAAAGCAGTGCGTACACCCGAGAATATTGCTGTTGTGGCAGAAAGTGTGCGTGAAGCGCCATCAACATCAATTCACCGTCGTTCTCAACAATTGAACATTTCGAAGACATCATTGAGACGAATTTTGCATAAAGACCTTGGTATGACGCCATACAAAGTCCAATTGGTTCAGGAGTTGAAGCCAACTGACCATCCAATGCGTTTTCGCTTCGCTAAGTGGGCCTGCGATCGACTTACAGAAGATGCCGATTTTGTCAAAAATATCATCTTTTCAGATGAAGCTCATTTTGATCTTCGTGGGTACGTAAACAAGCAATGTTGTCGCATTTGGGGCACAGAAAACCCGCACGCATACATTGAAAAGCCACTGCATCCAAAACGAGTCACTGTTTGGTGCGGATTTTGGTCCAGAGGCATAATTGGGCCATTTTTCTTCGAAAATGAGCAAGGAGTGGCCGTTACAGTCAATGGCGATCGTTATCGAGCCATGTTGAACGAATTTTTGTTCACAAGAATTGAAGAGGAGGATATTGGCAACATTTGGTTTCAACAGGACGGCGCTACGTGCCACACAGCCGAAGCTACACTCGATGTTTTGCGCCCTGTTTTTGAAGATCGCATTATCAGCCGCAGAGCTGATGTCGTTTGGCCACCTCGGAGCTGCGATTTGACACCGTTGGACTATTATTTGTGGGTTGCCCTCAAAGATAAGTGTTACGCCGACAAGCCAGAGACAATTGACGCTTTAAAGGACAATATTCGTGAAGCCATTGGTGAAATACAGCTGCACACAATCGATAATGTGCTTAAAAATTGGACTGATCGTGTAGGCTACTGCATGGCCAGCCGAGGCAGCCATTTGAATGAAATTATTTTTCATTGTTAACCGAAAGAATTGTACTTTCAAATAAAAAAAGAAATTTGAGAAAATACCCAGTAGTTTTTTTTATAGAATTTTCAAAAAAAAAGTTATTTGGCGGACCCTTTACTATGAGGCACAAGATAGGAGAGAACAAAAATATTTAACGAAAATTCTCTCTAAGCCACAAACAAAAGAGTACACACCAAAAAGAAGAAAAAAAAACTAGAAGACGCCACAAATTATTTTCCCCATGATTTTTCCAATTTAATGTATGAATTACTTACCTTTTTATAGCATTTCAGAGTTTACGTTTAAAAACACTTTTAAATGTTATTTTTCATGTAAAAACTTCGTTTTTTTTAAACAATGAAAATAAACTATCGATCTTAAGAGCACAAACAAGATTTTGTCAAATCGCGCTTACAGCTCTGCATTACAATGTCATCATTGACGATTTTTTACAAGCGGGCTCTGACACGGAGAAAATATTTTTACGCTCTTGTTCATCTTATTTTCTTTAACAGTTTTTTTTAAGCATTTTTACTGAAAAAGGAAACGTAAAAAAATTTTTTATATTGTTCTTGCTAGAAAATGTAGAAAAATAAAAATTGTACATAAATTGGAAGAACTCTACAATATGACCACCTTTTCGATAAAACAAACTACATGTACAGTAACTACGCTATGTGTTACATAGTGTTTGCAACAATGTTTGCTATAAATCAAACATAAAACACGAATTGAAATAAATGCTTTCTTTTCTTCGCATAACGATGAAAAAAGTTTTTGAGTCTGAATTGCAGCAACATCAAGGGATTAACTTTACAAATAACATCACACTCTATCATGAACCTTGTGCTGCCCTTCCCTTCCCTTTCCTTCCCTTGCCACCCAAACAAGCTGCTCTGTGAACTTCGGGGCCAACACATAAATTATATAAATTTCAAATCAGCGATTTCATAAATGTTGCTTCAGTAATTCTCAAGTATCACGCTCACAAGCCTTAAACTTTCACTTTCCACCAACATAAGTATCAGTGCCGGATAAACACTTTGTAAAGTCCAGAGGCGAAAATATTTACAGGCCCCTTTTCTATGAATTTTCATAAAATGTATAAAAACCTTAAAATAAAATTATTTACATAAATGCTTTGCTTTACAACTTGGAGTGATACACAGTGATTCGAAAGGCATGCCAGACAAAATTGATTAGAAATCGAATTTTTGAATTCTGGAAATGTAGAGCTGCATGATACAAAGAACTACAGATAAAGTAATGCGCATGTCCGCCATCTTTGCTGTGACGTGCAAGGTGCTCCTTGGTTAAAACGTAGTCATAATTTATTCATAGGGTATAAAGATTTTAAAATGCCTACATTTTCTTATGAAAACTTGTTTGACTGAAATGAAATAAATATTGTTATATAAAGCACATGTCCAAAATAAAGTAAATATATTTTTTAGTACTGTTTGTGAAGAAAAATTTGCATATTTTGTAGGGGTGCTTTTTCCCCTTTTTACCGATTTACACAAAAAGCGGCTACGTTGCTTGATGTGCTTGACAGAATTTTGACTGTTTGTTCGTTTTCATTTTGCTTTCTTCGTCACTTTTCTACATTTTTTTTTGAATGTATTCATTAAGTGTCACATTTGAAAAAATACTCTGATTTCATGAATAATTTTTTACTTCCAAAAAACTGGAAAAATGTTTGCAAGAGAGTATTATTTCATATTAAGGTATTAAAAAATGCCATTTTTATTTGTTTTTATTTCTAAAATAAAAACAAATTTTGAGCTGCTTTTTGAGTAAAAAGTTAATATTTTTGACCTTTTTTGGAAAAATTATAAAAAAATAAACAAATTTACTTAACGGTACAGTTGAAACTACATATTTGTATTAAGGAATTTTAAGCAACTTTTGACAAACAAAATTTAAACAAATTATATTAAAAAAACGGCGCATGGTGGGGCGAGCCCATACAAAAGGGTTGGACATCGCATATTGCTTTAAATAATTGATTGTAACTCTGGAACCATTTGATGTATTTTGGGAAAATTTTAAACATGTCTAAAAGAATTTCTCATGAAATCCTTTAACCTTTATGAGCATAGCGGGTCTAGGAGACCCAAAAATGCATGGTACAAAAACCATTTTTTGTTCTGTTTAGCGATATTTCGTACCTGTATTTTATTACACAATGTGTTTTTAAACAAGAATTTATTAGCTTATTACATTTAGGAGATGTTTAAAGACAGCATACATCTCCACTTAAAACAAACTATACAGTATCGGACAAAACTAAAGCACGGACTTCTGCTTGTTCCCAAATTATACAATAAAGTTTAAATAAAAACACTTATTTAATTTGTATTCTTTATTTTATGTGGAAAACATAATAAATATACAAAAATTATAATTAAAATGCTTTTGTTTTTAATTTAACCATGTTTTTTTACAAAGTTATGCCAAAAGCCAAGAAATGCCAGCGACAAAACTAAAGCACATAATCTTTGATGCTTGCTGTTTTATTTGATTATTAGAAACTACCAACAACAAGTGCCGTTAAATAAGAAAACCGTTATTTGGAGAACTTCTTGTGAAGAACATTGAGTGTTTAGAAAAATTTGACACGTGGATATCAGTCATATTTGATCATTCAAAGTAGCCGTGCATCTTTTTACAATTTATCAAACAAAATGGCTCGCAATAAGTATTCAACTCAAATCAGAGAAAAAATAATTAGTGATTTTAATAATGGTGAATCAGTGACATGCATTTCTAATAAATTTGGCATTCACCATAGCGTAATTTCCCGGATTATAAGCCGATTCAGCTCTTCGGGTTCGTTGATTACCATACATGGAGGTGGTCGACCGCGAAAAACCACCAAACGCGAAGACCACGCAATTATTCGGATTATTAAAAAGGATCCTTTTGTATCAGCAAGGTCTATTGCAAATCAATTGGAATTAAACATAACGCCCAGATCCATCCAAAGACGAGCTGTGGATGGTGGCTTCGCAACATACAGAAGCGCAAAAAAAACCGTTTATTTCCCATAAAAATGTAAAGACCAGGCTTGAGTTTGCAAAGGAACATCTTAACTGGACTACTTCTCGATGGAAAACTGTGCTTTTCTCTGACGAATCGAAATTCAATTTAAAGGATTCTGACGGATTCAAGCTAGTGCGTAGGCCAAGAGGAAAACGCCTTGACCCACGCTATACTAAAGGCACAGTAAAGCACGGGGGAGGGAATATAATGGTCTGGGGATGTTTTTCGGGTCATGGAATCGGACCAATCCATAAGATAAACGGTATAATGGATCGTTTTATGTATAAATTTATTTTGCAAGAAGTTATGCTACCACATGCAGAGGAGGAAATGCCAGTAAAGTGGATATTTCAGCAGGATAACGACCCCAAACACACTGCAAAATGTGTGAAAGAGTGGTTTGTTAATAATAAGATCGATGTTTTAAAGTGGCCAGCCCAATCATAATTCATAAAACATATGATTTTTTTATGATTGCAGAAATTGTAAAATATTACGCGAAACTTGCAAAAATAAGGACGAGCTTTTCCGTCAAGCAGAAATCGCATGGAAAGGCATTTCTGGGAATGTCTTGTCCAATCTTATTGAGTCCATGCCACGCAGATGTGCAGCAGTTATGAAAAATAAGGGTTACGCAACCAAGTATTAGACAAATAACATTTTTTTTTTTTTTAATATATTGAACCTGTGCTGTAGTTTTGTCGCGTAAGGATAACGAATATTTTCAATTAAATATGATTCTTTTTGTTTAAAATAAAGCATATTATTATGTTTTGTTTTTTTTAGTAAACTTAGTGTATAATCATTATAAAATAATAAAAAAAAAAATTAAATCCAACCAAGTTTTCCAATTTTTTTGAACTACATAGTAGTAAGCAATATTCCGTGCTTGAGTTTTGTCCGATACTGTATGTAATATTAAGAGCAAACAGTGATTTATTTATACCACACATAATTATACAATATGCTTAATTTTACACATTATCTGTAAAAGGTATGTTTTACGTTTCCTCATCAAAAAGGTATTTTGCCACAATCAGATAGCTTTTTGGTGATTTTTTATTAAAACCAAGGATTGAAAGTACTGGATCTGAATTGAGCAGCAGGGCATGCAAAAGATCTGAATTGCAAGCAATATTGAAAATTTTCCCGTATTATGAAGTCTGAAGAAGCGAAATAGTTTGTGATTGGCCTCTTGCGCATTCTCGGATAACTTACCAATTGGTACTATCGGTTTTTTTAACTATATCCGCACTGTGCATTAATATTTTAGGTACAGTAACAGGCATGTAGTACCAATCATAAATTTCAACGTATAATTTTGTTGTTTCTAAACAAAAATTTTTTAATTTTGTGATATTAATTTTAAGACCAGATGCTATGACCTGAAATATATTAAAATTTTTACGCATTAATGCAAAACAAAATAATTCATATATGTATATATTCAAATGCTTTACCTGCAATATAACAAAAAATCGTTTAGTTAAATTTTCGTCTACTCCAGTGATTTCTGAACTTTTTTTGGTAATTAGTAAAAAATCTGCGAGCAGTGTTACTGTCATGACTTTTACCAGCGCCTCGCAATACCACATCTATTAACAAACCTTAAACAATTTTAACTTCGTCGTCAGCAAAATAGTATAGTGGTGTTGATTCAAATTCTTTTATCATAATCTTAAAATTTTGGTTATTATACACGCATTAATGTTTGCTGGTATTAATAAATCTTTTTAAAACCTTTTTTGTAGCAAACAATTTGATTTATATAAGAAACATGTTATGTTTGCCATAAATATGTTATGTTCACTGCAAACAAGCTAATTTTTTGCACTGAATATATTATGTACACTGCACTATCATATAAGCAATATGTTCTCAGTAAACATTTTTTTATTGTCACAAACATAATTATGTTCACCACTTTTAAAAGATATTTCATTTAAATTATTGACGGCTAAGGATATAATAACTGTGTTTATTGGCAGATCACTTTTAAGTGGATTTCATACCCTTTATCTGTACTGTACCAGTTTATGTAATTTTTTTACTGGAATTCTGGAACATGTTTTGGTTGCTGCACAATCCTTTTTAAGTATCTATATTTTTGTATCTTATATCCCACCATGCTCAAATAGTGAAATTTATACTAAGCATTTTATTAACATACTTAATGTAGTTGAACGACTTAAGGACAATGATTATCCATTAGTTCTCGGTGGTTTCAACTTGGGCAATACTTTTTTGTCATACTCTAATGAAATTATGAGTATGATTCCAAGCTCTATGAGTAATATTGTTGAAATAGAATTTTTAGACTCCGTCTTCTCGTTGGGATTGTGTCAAATAAATTTAGTTAAAAATAGTTTAAATAAAATTTTGGACTTAGTTTTTCTGATCGTGATCTTAATGCTAATTGTAACGAAGCTGATTTCCTTTTGTCAAATAACTCTTTGCATCATAAGGCGCTTTTAATTCAGTTGGATACGGCAATCTTAAGTATACCTGCTCTAGAAGAGGATACTTTTGTATTTGCTTTTAATAAGGTAGACTATGTTGGCATGTCTAACTTTTTATCTAGTGTCGATTGGCGTACAGTTTTTGGGGAAAATATTTTAGTTAATTATGAATTTTTTATTAATATTATTAACGAAGCATTTGTGACTTTTGTTCCTACAAGGAATATTAAAAACAACACCAAGCCGGAATGGTTTAGTAGAGATCTCTTCAAATTAAAAAACCGTATGAACATACTATACAAAAAGAGTAAATTGAACATGTCCTTTCGTGAAAACTATCTTGTGGCTCGTAAACAGTATGAAACTCTGAAGATCTCTCTTTCTAGAAGTAATGTCCGGGCGTTGGAATCGGATATTAAATGCAATCCTAGAGCTTTCTGGAAACTTTTTTTATAAAAAGAGAAATACTAAGGGTCTTCCTAAAAATATGTATTTTAAAGATAAAACATCAAACAATATTGAGGATGCATGTAATATGTTTGCTGACTACTTCCAATCAAATTTTGTTTTAGATAATGTTCCCATACATCAAGATCGATCGCTATATAATGGAGAGCGAATCACTGATTTGGGCAGTTTAGTTCTTTCGGTAGAAGATGTTTTTAACGAGTTGTTGTCACTCAATATTAATAAGGGTGCTGGCCCCGACAATATCCCACCAATCGTCCTTAAAAAATGTGCTGCTGCACTTGCTCAGCCGCTTTCACTAATTTTTAATTTGTCCCTTGAGAAAGGTATATTTTTGGATATTTGGAAGGTTTCAATTATAGTCCCTATTCATAAATCTGGATCAAGACAAGACATTGAAAACTATAGACCAATATCTAAGTTAACATCAATTCCCAAATTGTTTGAAGCCTTGGTGAAAAAACAGATCTATCAAGGCATTAAAAATTCGATATCTGAAAGCCTGCATGGTTTTGTCTCTGGAAAATCAACCTCTACAAACCTGGTTCTATTCACTCACTTAATAAAAAATGAATTCGAAAATGGTAAACAAATAGACGTTATTTTCACAGATTTCGCTAAAGCATTTGATAGAGTTCAGCACTCTATTCTAATTAATAAGCTCAGTCTAATGGGTTTTCGTTCTTCACTCTTGTCTAGACTTAGTGAGTACCTTTTAGGTCGTAGCCAAAATGTATGCATCGGAAAAACGATCTCAAAAGCAATAATTAATCATTCAGGTGTGCCACAGGGTAGCCACCTTGGGCCGTTGTTATTTATTCTTTTCATCAATGATCTTCCTAATTTTATACAGTACTCAGAATGTCTTATAAATGCTGATGATGTTAAGATTTTTAAATCTGTAAGCTCTCTCAGTGATCAATGGAGTTTACAAAGTGATTTAAATAGTCTGCACTCATGGTGTATGCTAAATAAACTGAATTTAAATTTGTCAAAATGCAACATAATGTCATTTTATATGATAAGATCTCCAATGTTTTTTGATTACTCAATTTTATGCAACGCCTTGATTAGAGTAGATTCTAAATCTGATCTACGTGTACTCTGTGATAAAAAGATACCATTTTCAGGTCATTATGACAACATAATCAGCAGGGCTAATGCTATGATGTGACTCGTTAGACGCAACACTAGAGAGTTTGCTGACCCGTATACCTTAAAGACTCTTTTCATTTCCATTATAAGATCAATACTTGAGTATGGGTGTGTAATATGGGAGCCATTTTATGAGTCGCATAGTACAAGATTGGAAAAAGTCCAAAAATGTTTTACTCGTTTTGTTGTGAAAAAACTTAATTGGTATTTTATGCCAGAGTATAGCTCCCGATGTGCACTTATTGGGCTTAAATCATTGAGTTCTAGAAGAAAATATTTTCTTATAACTTTTGTTCTAGATCTTTTAATGAATAATATTAACTGTGCGCCAATCCTCGCCCGTCTCAATATTTATGCTCCGGAAAGACACTTTAGGCAAAGAGATTTTTTTACATTCCGCACCATAGAACTAACTATGGCCGGAGTGATCCGATTTTTAACATGTGCACTGTCTATAACAGTGTAAGCAAGGTTGCCAGTATTGTGGGAAAAATCCCATTCGTGGTAATTTTTAATTGGTCTTGGGAATTTTTTTTAATGGGAATTCCCATGGTATTTTTTAATTCAGCGTGGTATTTTTTAATTGGCGTGGGAATTTAGCGTGGTATTTTTTAATTGCATTGGGATTTTTTTCTTAAAATTTTTTTTTTCACTTTTATTAAGCAAACTCTTAATCATAGTATTCGTAATCGACGTATATATACAGAAGAGTAAAGCTATAAGTTTACGCTGTACATTTCTTCGAACTTACTCTTAATATAAACGATTAAATTGCATATTTGTTTTAAGAACAAGTTGACATCACAAAATTGCATAAAAACTAATAGCGCATTATTTTCTGAAAAAAATTCTGACCTTTTCTGAAAATTCTACATTTCTGCATTCAAGCTTTAAGATTACAAAAATGATTTTAAAATTTAAAAAAAAGTGAAATATATAAATACTACCAAAACAATAATAGACAATTGGGCAATTCACAGTTCATGCTAATAACGGTTTAATGTGCTTAGCACATTCTGAGATGTGTTTTGCCTGTTATCTTTTTGTTTTTCATGTAAACACTAGTTAAACCGGTGTGTTAAATTGCCACTTTTGTACATGCCATAAGGCATGCTTTTGTAGAGTGTTATTGTGTTATTTCGTGAACAGCTGTTTACCGTGTATCAAAAAAGAGTTGGCTTTAATATTAAATTGAATTGTTCAACTTTTAATAGAATCCCAAACATCTGAGCTGCATATTAAAGTTTCCAGCGCTGTTTTGAAAATACATATGAGTACTTTTCACTTAAGTTGTGCTCACAGTTGTCAAAATATAGTACATTAAAATATAAGTATATTTAAACATTACAATGAACTGTGAATTGCCCAAATATTTGCAAGTTTACTTATCGAATCCATTGGTCAGCAATTATCTTTTAAAATCAAAATTAAATCACAGTTGCCATTATACGCATTATATGCTCTGTTTACACTACGATTTTGTGTCGTAAGCTGCACACGTCGGAAAATGAGCTTCTGTAAAAATATAGCCCTTACGCTATTAACATCACAAATACGGCGGTCATTGAATATCACTATTATATCTTTGGTTTTTAGCTGTAAATAATTAGTGTAAAAATAGTGTTAAAAATGTGTTCGCACGTTTTAGATCCCTGATATATGCAAACTCAAAAAACAAAACGAATGTTATTCTAAAAATTCTAAATGAATTAAAAATATTTATATCTGAAGTCACAAAGCACAAATATTTCTGAAAACTTTATATTTATTTTATTTTGTTTATTTTTTATATCTGAAGTCACTTATGTATATTATTTTTTATTAGATATAAGGTAATATAAGTTAACTGTTTATCTCTTTACAAAGCACAAATATCTTTGCAAACTAATATTAATTTTATTTTGTTTATTTTTTATTCTGAAGTCACTTTTATTATTTGATATTAGAAATAAGTACCTAAATTTTTTAAAAATCATATTGTGTTAAAATGAATTGCTATCACCTTACCAACCACAAAAAATTTTTTACTTGGACGCAAAATTGTTAACTATGGACGTGTTTATTTATTTCTGCTTATTTAAATTCAAAAATTTCTGATATTTCTAAATTTTTCAAAATTTCTTATATTCGTGGGATTTTTTGTGGTATTTTTTAATTCGTATGGGATTTTTTGTGGGATTTTTAAATCCATATAGGATTTTTGGTGGTATTTTTAAAACGCGTGGTATTTTTGTGGTAATTTTTAATGATCGTGGGATTTTTTTTGGTATTTTTTAATTGCTGTGGAAATTTTTTTTGTTTACCTTTACCATGGGAATTTTGGTGGTATTTAATTTATGTTACTTTGGGAAAAAGGTATTTTCCGTGGGAATTGTTACGAATTTTGGCTGGCAACCTTGAGTGTAAGTGCTCGTATAGATTTCACTCAAAATAGAGAGGCATTTAAGCAAACTGTATTGAGTATTGTATAAATTCTTAATTTTATATTCTTATAATAATTCCATTATGATTATTGTTTTAGTGTAATTTAAGATGCAATAAATAGACTGTTGAACATTTTTGTTGATAGTTAATAAATAAATAAATAAATAAATAAATAAATAAATAAATTCTTGAAAATATTTGCATCGAGTCTTCAAAATATCTCAAGAACCAGACGTCTCAGATAAATAAACAGTATACCTAAATATTTTCATTAAAATTGTCTACACTTATTTAGTACAATAAATTGATGTAACTTTACAAGAAGGATGATATGCCACAATCAAAGCAAAAGATCTATTTTTTCCGTTTACAAAAGTTCATGGAGCCGGGCCGGAATGGGTTAAAACAATAAATGTATCCCAGACTTTTTTATCCATTTGTATGTTTTTATCGCTAATCAAACTGAATGAGTTTCTATAACTATGCTGTAATAGGCAAACTTTGTGAGAAATGCTTAGAAAAAAACCCGAGGAATACAATTTTGATATTGAAATTCTCAGAAGGCGCTGGATAGCGCGCGCTAATTTTTTTTTAAACATTTCTTACTATCATTATTTGTAATGTAAGGTAAATTCATCCTGGCCATTTTTTTATTTTTCAAATTTAATAATTTTTTTTAATTTTTAATTTGTATTCCTTATCGCAATAACGGGATAACAAAAAACTTAAAAACAAAATATCTGGTTTAAAAGTTTAGAGTGTACTCTTTCATTAACTATATAAAGATCTGTTCAATCAAGCAGTTTAACAAAATGTTATAGGACTTTAAAAAATAAAGACTATATATTTTTGTATTAAAAAATATCAACTTTGAGGCTTTACAAAAACAAAAGTACGCACTTAAAAATAAAAAAACTGCCCAATTCAAATAGCCTAAATATATTTCTATCGAAATGTATCAAATTATTATAATAATTTGTAAGTTTCACTTTTTTCTGGATGTCTAACCCTTTGTATGGGATCGCCCTACCGTGCGGTGGAGATATTGGCATCGAAAAACAAAACATTGATTTTTATATCGATTTTTTCTTATTTTCAGGTAATGATGTTTTTTTAAAAAGTCGTTGTACAAGAGTTTCGACAATTTTAAATATACGTAAATGTCTTCTAATTTAACTGGCAAAAACTCCTTTACTAAAAAGTACTCCAATAACAAAATTTACGTTATTTAAGAAGGGGCGGAAGAGGTGTGCTCAAAACTTAGTATGTCACAATCTAATCTAGAATGCAGATGATATGCGTTCCAAATTTGAACGAAAGCAATAGAGCGGTTTGAATTTTACAGACTTGAAATTATTTTAAATTTAGTGACAAATTATATAACCACATTTAACAATTTTCAGGTCAAATTTTAAAAATCCAAGAAAATACCTTGAAGACTCGTATATTTGAAGTGTAAAATCTAAAAAATAAATTTAGTTCGTTTAAGATGTCAGCAATCATGTTACTTGAAAATATACCTATATTATTTATATCTGGCCCTTTCTCTTCCGAATTTATATTAATTTTGAAAAATTCTGAATATGCTTTATACAATAGAAATACATTTCAGCATTTATGTTTAAAAAACGTATATAAAATATATTGAAAATTCTTGGTAATATAAAGGATTCAAAATTAGCCTGTTTTTAGCACTTAAAGGCCATTAGTGGTAAAATTTCCAAAAACCCCTTCTTAGTGCGCTTCCACGTAACTAAAGACATCAGCTTACCAAATTTCATCTAGCTACTTCATCTTATGGTTCTGGGCGTTTTGCAGATGAGTCAGTTAATCAGGACAAACCGTTTTATATATTGGGAGTTCCATGCCAGATCGGCCTCGACTGGCGGGACATGTCTCCGATTTGGTTCAAACTATGAAGGACGATAGACTAACATGAGAAATGAACCAACGCGAAATTTTAATTTTTTTGAGCCACAGCTTTAGATTTTACAAAATTTTGTAACACTTTTTATGTTGGAAAATTACACGAAACTGGTAGGAATTAAAAATTTAAGAAAAATATGTTTGTATTGCACATTTTATATAGTTTTCAAATATTAAAAAATAAATGTTATATATTTGATTTTTACACTGAAAAAAAAAATTTTTAAAAGTTAAAGAAATAAAAATATATGTTAAACCTGTGTGTCTTACGCAAATTTTAAGTTATCATTTTGAAAAATACCATTACTTATGTAGGAGTTAAAGTAAGAATAAAAATTTATATTTTCGGTGTTACGGGAGAAGAGAACGTGATCGCGTTACTTTTATTTACTTAAAAAATAAGTTTCATTGTATGAGCTGCTCAGAGCACAATTTGCGTAAGTCCATTTTTGGTAGTTTTGAAAAAATCGCACATATACAAAATTCTTATGAAAAAATCCAAGACAATTTAATTCAAATATATAAGTTTGGTTTAATAAAAATATTTACAACGCATTGTACAAAACATATATAAATAATTCGTCAATAATTTGATTTATCGTTTAATTAAAAATATTTCTCTTTTTATCATACTAAACCTTAACAAAAATTGAAAATGCTTTATTTTGTAGTTCTATATAATTGTACATTGTAAGTGCATGCTATTTTGAGTGTGTACGGAAGATATAAAGTATGCAATTGATCAATATAACTCAGTTTCTATAAAAATACTTACTCAACAAACATTTATTTTAAGTTCTCAAAACCGCGGATGCAACCCTTCTCCAAAATTTTCAGTCTGCATGTCTTGCGTTTGATTTGCTGAAGATTGATTTGAACAGGAAAAATACCCTAAACAAAATAAAAAATTTTACTCCTTGTTTACTTCTCCAGTTTAATCAGCTAGTTATGGAAAAAAAAATTTTTTCTTAATTTCAATTTTTATTTTGCTTTTAAAATTTGTAGGCCCTAAAAACCGCGGGGTCTTATAGCAAGTTTCTCAAAATTCGTATGCTAATCCGGCACTGCTAAGCAGCCATATTAAACATATTTTAAACACTTATTTCTTTCGCCTGCCAAGTCACTCGTCGTATTCGTATTTATTTGATGCTGATGTAGTTTCTACGCTTTTTGAACATTAATAGCATAATTTTTCATCTGAGATTTAGTCGATTTTTTGGGCTTGTCCAGAAATAAAAATTTGCAGAGCCAACTTGGCCGAATGTTGGCCATTATAAGTAAGCACAAAGACATCAACATCCACCAGAAGTCGGTTGTGTGAATTTTTAAGGGCCAAAAGCAGAGAAAGCTCTAAACATAGCAAAGAAAGGTCAAGGAAGTTGTTCTAAAAAGCCAAACTAGAGTTGAACGAAGAAAATCAATAAGAATGCGTGACGTTGGTAAGAATCCTGAAACTGAACCAAGTTTATTAGATGACGATTCATGAGGCTATTAACGGTTAATGTGTTCCTTAAAGGTCATCAATCATTTTGGCATAGAATTTATTGCCAGCAATTCTTCTGCCAATGGTTTTAAAGCGCTTTCTGCCAGAACAACAGGCTTTTTTTTCGTATTTTTTCACTCTATATATATAGTTTAAGGTTTGAACAAAAAGAGTAGAGCAATATGAGAAAACATAAAAAAAAACGTAAAATGAAAATTTTACACCTGAAAATGAACTGCATTTTGGCAAGGTACGAAATATGGCAAAAACTCATTCACTCTCTGTTGCATATAATATACATATACACACTGAGACTTGGTCCCTTGAGTATTTCTCAAGTAATTTGCTGTATAGTGTTAGCCGGAAGCTTAGCCAGGAGCAGGTCACCTTGAAACAAAATGTTATGAGGTTTCATAATGGCTCACTTAAGTGGTAATAAGTTTTTTTTTCTTGCTTTTATATTCTGCTAGAATATTTTTGTGGTGGCCGTATCCTTCTGGTAGATTACGTGTCCCGTTAGTTTAAGAACAGCGGTTCAAACCCCAGCTCAGATATAATGTTTTTTCAATTGAATTTATATTTCTGTTCAGCCGCCATCTCTCTGCAGATAATGGCAAACCTCAGAAAGTAAAAATTGTCAAAGTTTCTTGAGAACATAAGACGTTTGAGGTCGCCATAAAAATCGTAGGAAACGTTGCCAGACTGACATTGAATACGTCATTTTAACAGATTTTACGCCCAAGTGACAATTCACGTATTTTGAGGCATATTAGACGTTTTTTATACACGCAATTTATTGCCTTATATAAAAATATTTTTAAAGTAGTATGAGTATAATAATTGTACTATTTGACAAGCATTTAGAACACGATTTAAAGATAAGTTTATTTTGTGATGCATTTGAGATTCGCCAAAGGGCTCTTTAGAAAACGGATCGCTTTTTGATCACACAATCGATTAATGCGCGATTGAAGAAACATTTTTAAAATCTTTCTTCGCTTATCCCGGCGATAATTGGAAGATGGCTTTTTGATAACTTTCTAAATCGATCGTTGGAATATGAAGCATTTGCTGAAAAATCGTTTAACTTAAGAAAATGTTGAACTTGTGAAAAATATGTCTAACTCTTTCTTATACTTCAGAATAAATGTTGCGCTAAATCGAAGTGAAATAAAATTTAAAGTAAAAATTAGTGACAAAATGGTAAAAAAAAAATATAAATTAATTATATAATAAAAAAATCTGTGAGCATTTCCGTGGCTATGCACGTGACAGCTGTACTTACAGTTTTCTTATTTTCGCTTACATTTTTAAAAGCTTACTAAGCGCACTATGCAAGGTGTACAAGCTAAGGGCTATCAAAAGTTTGGCTTTTAGATAGAATCCACCAAAAATGATTCGTTACGTGACAGAAAATAGATGTGGTTGCTGTCTGCGACATTAAAAATGTAAAAATCTTCGAAGTGTGCACTAGTTCTTTAAATATATTCTGGAATAACTTTGCTTTATAAATACAATTGTTTCGTTGAAAAATCTTTTATTTTTTTATTTTTATGCTAACAGACATTAAAGTAACGTATTTTAAGTACTCACAAATTTCTTACGACTATTGTACAACTATTTCTCCAACTAGCATAGAATCAGAACGGTGCTTTTCATCAGCGGGTTATAATTGTAATAATATTCGAACAAAACTCTCTTATGAAAAATAAGACGCGTTGATCAGCTTTGCTTTTTTTTTAAAAATAATTAAAACAAAAAATTTAATTTTAAAAGTCTTTTCCAACCTTAATTTGCCTTAAACACAGAAAACTAGAAGGTGTTCAAAACAAAGGGTAAAATTTATATAGTAATACCTAAAACTGTTCTTTTTTATTTTTTTTGTTCTTTAACCCTTTCAATGGCTAGGCTTAACTAAGAACAAAATAATTATTTTGAGGTAATATTCCGATCATTTAGGTCATTTTAAGATGCAAAAAACATATCTTTAATTTTAACCTGCGCTACTTACTTTTTACAAGCTTGTACAAAGAAAAAACTAATTTGCTCCTATTCGGCACAAAGTCTTTTTTTAATCCCTTAAAGGTTTCTCAGCCCTTTAGATCTTTGTTTTTTAAACCCATAAAAAGATAAAAAAACATAAATTTGATCTTTGTTCGGTTGATTTTTCCTTAAAAAATTGACAAACAAAAATTTTTTTGCTTTTTTTCGCCACAAAATCGAAAATCCAACTGACTCGAATATCAAATATATCTCTAAATTTATTTTAATCATGTTGGTTCATCTTTTTTTCATAGAACCAAACGATTTGATTTAAAAAAAAGCTTTGCAAAATAAATACAAATAAAAATTACATTCTGAAGTGTCCAATATATTGGGCAAATCCACTGAAAGGGTTAAATTAATAATAAAGGCTAGTCATTAATATTATTTAAAATCTTTGTTTTTTAACAATAAGGGTATTCACAATTGTGTGGTATAGTAGTGTTGTTTTTTTTTTTTGTCATAGTTGAAAATCACAATTATTAGCACCCTTTAAAATAGAATTTGTGGTTGGAAATCTCCCACTATAGCTTTTTGTTACTATGCAAATAAATTAACTATCCAATTTGATATATTTTATTAATATATGGCATAAAAAGTTTAACTCGCACTTTTAGCTTCTTTGATTTTTGCAATTAGAAAATAACTGGCAACCGATCAGTTGTTTATGAAACTTGAAAAACCACGTTCGTTAAACATATTATTTGGCTATTTAAAATTACCACACTTGGTTTTTAGAGATTTCATGTAAAACAACAAAAAATATAAAAGCCTCTCGGTAAAGTGTGGTATCAATATAACGCGGTTTTTATACTTCACTGAAAACAAAGCAATTGTGAATAACCTTAATGCGTTTTGTTTTTGTTACATTATAAATGAATTAATATACATTTTTTAACTTCAAGTAATAAATAACAAAAAATTGTATTAAAAACGTTTTGAATTATTTACTTCTTAAAATTTTCAATCCCGAACTAATCCCGGGATCCCGGGATTGAGATTTTCAATCCCGATAATCCCGGGATCGAGAAAAGCTTCCGGGATTGGGCTCCATAATATGTATGTATAGAAATAGATCGTACTTTGTTCGGATGCTTGAAGTTTGAAAATGGCTGCACCAAATTGAATACATCCTTCTGCGTGTAGGTTCGTAATTGTTTCGCTAAGATTTAAAAATGATCAACAGGTGGCGCTGTAGATGCACACTTAGTTTTTCATTTCAATTCGGACGGGATATCGAATAGCTTTGGAATTAGTCGTCCCACAGCCTCGGATTAGGTATACAACTACAATTTACACTAGCCGTTTCAATGACAACATTTTATGGGCATTATACATGGGGCGTGGTTCATCCCACACCACCAAAATTTGTGGTATCGAATAGATTTGTTTTTATAGGCCGTTCAGCCTCGAAATTCGGTATTCGACCACAATTTACACGTGCCGTTTCAATGATAACATTTTTTGGGCGTTAGACAAGAAGGCGTGGCACCTCCCATACAAACTTAATTTGAGAAAACGAATAGCTTTTGAGTTATAGGTCGCACTGTCACGGAATTCAGTATTCGACCATTAACATAACATTTTATGGGCGTTTGGCAACGAAAGCGTGGCAGCAACACGCCGAGTTTTAGTTTGTATAGCTAAAAAACACAATTTAATAACAAGAAAATTATAAAAAAAAAAACAAAAATCATGAGCATATTCTATGAAAGCTAATATAAGGTCCCTGAGGACTTTGTGAAGCAAAACCGCCATAAGTGACTTCAACCCGGCCATTATACTGAAAATTGTTCCGTAATTGTATCGTTTTTAATATCATGCGCTTCTATACACCCCATTTTCGGTCAAATCATATTGAAATTCTACATCCTTGCATAACTCCCAGGGGACCTTCTCAGGCATCAGAGGGTTAATAAGTCCTACAACAATAAGTACAAACATAAAATGCATTATGTTTTCAATGTAAACCTAAACCTTTTACCCTCTGCAGCACGTGGTGATCAAAATTATAGTGGAAGGAAAAAAACCAGTATTCCAAAATCCTGAAAGAAAAATGTTAGAGAGCCCAATTTAAATCAAGGAAAGAAATATACTACCCAAAGAGTTTTTTCCTCATTTTGGGAACCACAAATGAAACTATTCAGAACAATATACTTTTCTAAGAGGGCTGATAAAAATATTTAACACTAAAGTTACCCAAAGTTAAGACGGAACTCGATGACTTAAAACAAAACATTTGAATATGAAATTGTTGTCAATGGTACAAATGTAAAAATATGTAAGAATTTTTTTCTAAAAACTCTGAAAATTTCTTGGTGCAAAGTTTATCGGTGCATTATTAAAGAATAAGTCTTTTCGGATTCCAATTGCTTAGGTATATATCTTCAGATATTATGAAAAACAAAGTTAACTCTTTATTAAATTTAAAATTGATGGCACACTTAACAAAATAATTAAAGAAAAACATTAAGTCATTTTGTTTTTTGTTTTGTCCTCTAAGTTAATAACATTACTCTAAATCGAAATAGAATATGAAAAATATATGAAAAAATCCTTTCTAGTACTCGATATATGCCATGGCCTTTTTAGTACTCCATCTTAAAATACTAATTTTATGATTTGGTTTACTTCAACCTTGAACCGTTCATATTTTAAAGACCATACATTAAGTTCGAAATATATTCCGTCTTGTTTTTTCTTCTTATTTTCATTTTTAATTCCCAAATTCATTTATTAATTTCAATTCATTGATTTCTATTCGTTCGCATTAAGCTTTTTTACTTCAATGACGCTTAGAAAAACTTAAGCATGAATTTCCAACGTCATTTCATTAGCATCAGCTGCTTGTAAAAAAACAAAATTATCCATTCATGCTTATCATTCAGCCAGACGCAGCGATCTTCATCTTTGTTTTCATCAGACTAGCAATCAATGGAATTTTTTGTTATGCTCTATAACGAAGTGAACGCTAGGAGAGGGACAAACCAGGAGTGTATATTAATTATGCTTCTTTGACTACTTAAGGCTTTCATTTAGTTTTCTTCAATCGTTCATTCATAAGTGTTTGATTTTTATAAAGGCAAAATTTCTCATTGCATATTGCAAGGAATGCTGTAAATTTTGCTGAAATATTAAAAATCGCTTATTAATTACAATATGCAAGAATTATTCAAGTTCAGTTAGCTCTAAATTTGAATAATAATTTAGGATTTCTTAACACTGTTTTGTGTGTTTTCAATTTGAGTTAAGAGCATGAAAGTAATTGTTTTATAATCTTCAACTTAAAATAACCCAGTGTTTACTATACTTTTTGTATTAATTATGTAGCATAGTATATTTAATTTCAAATAATCGCCATTAATTTATATTGACAATACTATATGCACATGCTCAATACTATGCGCACAGCAGAACGAGGTGGCCATTAAGAAAATCAAAGAAAAAAATTAAAATGCAATAATTGAACAAACTATGAATGCTATTAGAAAACTAATACTTGAAGCTATTTAAATATAAAAAAAAAATATTAAGAACATTTATAGTTTTGCCGCAGAGTGATGTGGAAGTTGAGGTTTTACATATACAATTTTTTACTTTTTCAGAAGTACTATTTTGAAAATTCTGCTGCACTGTCAATTTTTCACCGCTTTTAACATTGTTTATATAATTTTTTTATATTTTGTGCAAAAACAGTTATTATAATGTAGAATTTTTTGAAAAATTTTTAATCGAAAATCATGTAAAAGTAAAAAAATTTTCTAAAATTTAAAAAAGAAAAATGAAAAAAAAATAAGAAATATTACCTTAGTAAATTTTGAATGTTTTTTAGAGAATACTATCAAATTTAAGAAAAAAATAAAGTGCTGCTAATACTAGGTCCACTTTTGGAATAATATAGCTATTCCTGTGGCATCTTAAGCTAGTTTTTCAAAAATTACAATGAACTTGTTCGATTAATTAACATGTTGTCTTTATTGTTTTATTTTGAAAAGATGAAACTTAACAAAAAATTAAAATATTTTTTTTATAATTGCACAAATATTATTGCAAAAAATTTATGAAAATGAAATCAATAACAGCTAATTTTTGAAATTTGTCTAAAATTAAAAAAATACACCTCTAATTTTTTTTTGTATTTTATAACCAGAAGTGTAACCTCTAGAAAAAATATAAATTCAGCTGTCTGAAGAGTGCACTTTTTGCATATAAGGCTTTTGCCTTTTTTATATTCAGTGAAATGTATATTCTTCTTTCTTGTATTTAGTTTGTGTATTTCATGCACGGCGACCACGTCCCGGGTTCGATTTCCGGCGGTGGCATCATAAAGATTTCTGATGAAGCATGTAGCAGGGCCGAAATTGCAATGAAATCAGCTAGTGATGTTTTCCTTTTTATATTGAAAATGTGGTTATTTTTGTTTCTTTGGAAAAAAATTCGTTAGAGCAATTAATTGTTCTAACCTGACCTAAAGCTCAATAAACGATTTTAAACTATCAAACAACTAGAATTTGTATTTAAAATCAAAAATGATTTAAACTATCAAACACAGAATTTAAATTTGTATTTAAATCATAGAAAATCAACAAACAAATATTTATATCTTCTAAAATTTCTATCTGGAATAATTTCTTGCCAACCCTTAAAATGGACCAGATTTGACAGTACTTACTCTCTTTTCATAAGCTTTTATTATAAGCTTTTATTTAACTTGCTTCGTTCATATGTATGTATGTATGTCCTCAAAACGTGCTAGCCATTTTTCGCTTGTTGGTATCCGATTAAGCTGAAATTAAGCATACATATGTAAGTCCGGTGACAATGCAATATTATGATAAAATGTTTTGCCACACCCTCTTTTACCGCCCACAAAGCAATAAAAATGCTATATCTCTAAAATTAATAGGCCGATTCAGCTGAAATTTAAGCAGTAAATTTTCTTCGAGTAGAGGATAATTTTTCCACTCCCCATTTTACCGCCCACAAATCCATAAAATGCTATATCTTTTAAACTACGGTGCTAATTCAGCTGAAATTTAAACAGTAAAGTTTCATTAAATAAAGCATGGGGTTTATGAACAATATTTGGCCACACCCCCTTTTACCGCCCACAAATCAATAAAAATGCTATATCTCCAAAACTACAGGGCTGATTCAGCTAAAATTATGGCAGTTAATTTCTTTAAGTAGAGGATGATTCAGGAAAAAACGATGCCACACCACCTTTTACTGAACACAAATAAATAAAAATCCTATATCTTCAAAACTACGGGGCTGATTATAAACTGATTATAACTAGCTTCATTCGTATATATGTTTTTTTTTTTTATTCGCGAAGGGGGAATCTTCAAAAGGCCCCACCGTGCAGGTGGGAGTGTACGATTTTTACGCACTAAACCTACATGATACCTCGCGGTATCATAACCTCCGCATTGAATCTTCGACCCTATAGAACCCCGCGGGACCGCCGTAAAGCATAACTTCGCGGGGCTTGGGAACAGCACTAGGCTGGAAACTGTTTGGCTACTGCCGGGATCTACTGTGGAATGGTCGTCGGGTCAACAACCATTACCTCATCTATCTTGCGCGCGCTCAACTCTTCGCAGCTCTTCGGTTATTTTTCTAGCCAGGGTGCTAACCATCGACCAGTTCTCTTCGCTCTTTAGCATAAGAGAAACCATATTTTGCTGTGTTAACGTTTCGCCGAGACAGGCCGAGGCCTCAAATCTGGCGTTATGGAACATGGGGCACACAAAAAGGACTTCGTTTTCATTGCTGTGGACCATACAGTCGCACCATACATCATAGTAGATCGCACTACGTTGAGGAGCAGTGTTTGTCGTGCTTGTTTGGGGCCTCTTGTGTTCGGCATTATTCTAGATAGCGCCAGACATACTTCGGATGCTTTCCTGTTTGCGTACTGCATATGTTGCTTAAATGACAGTCTGGAATCAATCATTACACCGAGATATTTAATGAACGGCTTCGATTCAATTACTGTTCCACGAATACTGATGCTGGCGGTTTCTAGTTTTTTTCGACTACTAATAAGTACCATCTCAGTCTTATGTTCAGCTAGACTAAGTCCCGCTCCTCGCAGCCAATCGCAAATCATAGCGATAGTTACACTACTGAGGGCCTCAACTTCTTCACGGTGTTTAGCTGTCGCCACAACTGCAAGGTCGTCAGCAAAGCCAACAATCTTGACTTCTGCTGGCACCTCAAGCCTGAGAACCCTATCGTACATGACGTTCCATAGCAGGGGGCCAAGGACCGACCCCTGTGGGACTCCACCGGAGACATTGTACGTCTTCGTGCCTTCTTCTGTGTCGTAGAGCAGGACTCTTTCACTGAAATAGTGTGACACGATCTTCGTGAGGTATCGTGGTACTCCAAAGATCCTGAGGGCTGTCATAATCAGACTCCAGTTAGCTGAGTTGAAAGCGTTCTTTACGTCGAGTGTTGCCACCAAACAGTACTGCTTTGCTCCCCTCACTCCCTCAATTGCTTCCTGCGCGGTGCTTGTAACTAGCTTAATAGCGTCCGTCGTTGATTGGTCCTTTCGAAACCCAAATTGTCGAGCGGAATGTCCTCCTCCGGCTTGGATCACGTTTTCCAGGCGGTTGCACACCACATGCTCAAAGACTTTGCCTATTGTGTCGAGTAGGCAAATCAGCCTTTAGTCTGAGGTGGCATTCGTGGAGCCACTGCCTTTCAGTATGAGCACTCACTTCTGGGTTTTCCACTGCGTTGGGAAAATGCCCTCTAGAAGGCACGCGTTGAAAAGCTGGGCAAACTGATGCGGCTGCGACATAATCGCAATCTTCAGTGCGCGGTTCGGAATACCATCAGGACCTGGCGCATTGTCGTTTTTTATGTGTTTTGCTACGTTAACAATCTCCTCTATAGTTACAGCCAATATGGTCCGTAGCTCGATGTGTTCCTCGACCGGCTGGGCCGCTGGCTGCTGTGGAAAGAGTGTTCCAACTATAGCACTTAGTACCTGCGGGTCCGTAGGTGCTGGTCGCTTGAACGACTTCAGTTTTTTCATAACTAATCTGTATGCAGTACCCCATGGATTGGTTTCTGTCTCATCACATAGCTGTAGGAAGCATTGGCGCTTACTCGTACGGATTTCTATTTTCAGGCCTTTCTTGAGCATTCGATAGGTTTCGCGGAGATCGTTGAAGCTGTATGAACCTCTTGCGCGGTAGTACATCCTCCTTGCTTCGAGGCATTTCCTTCGTGCTTCAGCAATTTCCGCCGTCCACCAGTAGACCGGGTCTTGCTTGCACTTGCTAGACCGCCTGGAGATCATCGCTGCATCGCAAGCTCTTCTTGTTTGGTCCAGGGTCTGCCTTGCCATATCATTTGGCGTGCCAGACAGATGCATATCTGCTATTACTACTTTGAAAATGTCCTCGTCTAGTGTTTCGACTCTGTACGAACATTTATTTCCCGCATTTATGCTGTGTCGGCTACGCGGTCGACCATTGAGCTTATAAATGATAGCTTGGTGGTCGCTGTGCGTGTACAGATTGCTAACATGCCACTCTGCTTGCCTAGTTAACTTGCTACTGGCGAAAGTCAGGTCAATGATGGAGCTTCCGCCTGCACGGCTGAATGTTGCTTGGGATCCATTATTGAGCAGCATCACGTCTAGTAGAGCAAACGCTTCAAGGAAAATAAAGCCACGTTGGTTTGTTTTTTGACTTCCCCAGTCAACTGCCCACGCGTTAAAGTCACCAACGATAAGGAATGGTTTCAGGCCTCTCGTTTCGCTGACTATAGTGTCAAGAATCTCCGTGTATTCCTGGATCGACATACTTGGCGCTAGGTAGCAACTCACGACATGTATGCCATCTACTTCCGCGCGGACGAAACTGTTTGCACGTGTATTAAGCCTTAGATAGAAGGGAGCCCTTCCACAAGACCATAGGGCGGCTTTCCCGGTAATGTCCAAGGCCCATGCTCCTACGGTTTTTTCGGCGTAAAGTTCACTCAATATAGCCAGGTCGATGGCCTGGTCTCTGACGGTTTGCCCGAGGAGGTGCTGTGCTGCGCCACAGTTGTTGAGGTTCAACAGCAGTACTCTTATCTGCGTCTCCGTTGGCTGGCTCCTTGAACGGACTGGCATTTCAGACTTCCGGCGCGGTGGTTGGAGTCTTGGCCTTCTTTAGCTTTGCAAATAAAGCATCTCACCTTTGCTTCGCAATCCTTGGCCTTATAGCCTTCTGTACCGCATTTCATACAGCACCCACTCCGGTCTGTACTTTTGCAGCTTCTTGCGGTGTGCCCAAAGTCAAGGCATCTGAAGCACCTGATTGGAGCTACCTTCTCGCGGGCTCTGCAAATTACCCAGCCAACTTTGATTTCACTGATTTTGATCAGTTTTTTCGCCTGTGGAGGTGGTAGGCCTATGACTGCTGTTTATGTGCCGGCGTACGCTTTGCGAAGTGACTTAACGTTGACCACAATGGTGTCGCCAAGCACCCTCTGGATTGCGCTTCGCACCTCTTCGGATATCGTCACCTCGTCGAGATCCTTTATCTCTATTAAAGTCTCTTCCGTGAGCGCTTTTGTCTCGGTGTGACCGGCGAAGTGTTTGTATGTATGTATGTATGTATGAATGTATGTATGTCCGTCAAAATTTGCAAACCATTTTTCGCAATTTTGCAAACTTGTTGGTATCCGATTAAGCTGAAATTTAACATGTAAGTCCGATGACAATGCAATATTATGATAAAATTTTTTCCACGCCTCCTTTTACCGCCCACAAATCAATAATAAATAAAAAGTAAAAAAAATTTTCAATAAGCTTTTATTTAAATATTGTTAATACACCTAATCCTGTTTTTGCACGGTCTTTTTTTACACGATTTTGAAATAACACGGTCGACAGAAATAAACTTATCCTGTTTTTACACGTTATTTTCACGTTTTGATTTTTTTTTACACGATATTTTCTGGAACGTATGTACCGTGCAAAAACAGGATTAGGTGTACTGTAATAAGGTTAATGGTCTAAAAAATTAAAATGCTAAAAGTAGTATTTGCTAAGTTTTGAAAATAAAAGCTGTTAATAATAAGCCTTTAAGACTAAAAAGTAAAAAATAAATAAAAATTAATAAAAATTTTTAAAAAATAAGCTTTTATTTAAAAAATACGTGAACTAAAAAGAAATTTCTTTTGTGTCATTTGTCATATATGTAGGTATATTCTAGATGCAGAAGAACCCCCTCTTGATTACTCATCATCATAATATAAACGTACTTAAATTGGTAAGTTCTGAGGACTTATATAAATTTAGAATTTTTCGAATACATTTATATTTAAAAGCTAAACTATTAAAAGCTAAACTGATATTGTATAGTAAACCTGTAAATCTGTAAGCCTGTAAACCTTTGAAATATAAATGTATTTGAAAAATTCTAAATTTATATAAGTCCTTAGAACTTACCAATTTACGTACGCTTATATTATGATGATGAGTAAAGAAGAGAGGGGTTCTTCTGCACCTAGAATATACCTAATTTATACATAAATGACAAATGTCACTTAAATTTCTTTTTATCTTTTTAGTTGAAGTCTATTAAAATAAAAGCTTATTTTTTAAAAAAAAATTTAACATATTATATATTTTTTAATTTTTAGTCTTAAAGGCTTTTTTTTTATTTTTTTTTTCTGAAACAGTTAGCAAGCTCGATGACAGCATTGCTTCAAATACATTTTTAATTTCTTGTATTTATTTTGTTCTGCTCTGAATAGTGATGGGAACTATCGAATAAAAATATTCGAATTATTTGATAGTTTAAAAATTATTCGCTCCTTCGACAGTTATTTTTTATTCGATCGTTTGTTCATCTGCACTTCGTTTGCTTTTCTTCAACTGATTGAGCAAATTGTGAGTACAGCAAATTTAACTGAAAAAGTACTTTGAACAACACAGCTTGATTTGTGTTTAAATGGAAATTATAACGAAATCATGCTAGTTAATAGCTTTTTAGAGATTTGTGAAGTCAAATGCATGAATACTTGAATGGATAGCAAAAGTCATTGGATAGTTTTTTGTACTAGCTACTTTTTTTATAATTCTAATGAATAAATAGTTTTTCTTTTTTAATTCGAATGAATGAGTGAATTATTCGATAGTCTAAAACATTCCATAGTTTCAAGCACTATTTACTATTTTTTTTAAGTAAATTAATGACCAAATATTCGAAATAATTGTTCGATAGTTGAATCATTCGATACTAAATTATTGATAGTTCAAATCATTCGATTGTGCCCATCCCTAGATCTATACTTCTTAATTAAACCAATCGAGACCCTGACTGATTTAGGATTTATATTGCATACTTTACGGACCACTTCCAAAATACAATTACACACTTTAACAGACCTATTCTGGTTGTTAGCTTAACAAAATATAGTTAAGGAGCTCTTGTTAAGCTGATTGTTATGTTATGTAAATGTTGGTATTCGTAAAAATCATTAACAACATAAAAGCATAAAAAGCTTTTAAAGTTCACCATGCATGGTGAAAATTGATATGCCTATTGAAAGAAGAGATGCGCTATATTAACAGATGCTGCGAGTGCAGCTTGTCACTTTGAAAGCGCTTGAAAAATTTGCCATGGCCACTGAAAGATTTCATTATCAACACTTAAAATAAGTAAAAAATTCTTCCATTTTTCAGTTTAACTCAATATTATATTATAATTTGTATTTTTTTTTATTATTTTCACAATTTTCTATCTAAGCACATACATTTCATTCGTTGTTAAGACTCTTTCTGTTATTAACAAAATTGTAAGGAAAAGAGCTTTTAAATTTGCAGCAGAATACGAAACCCTAACAAATTGTTAATATTAACTATTTTGTCAATGTGGTGAGCTTAGTTAAGCTACCAGAATAGGGCTGTTAGTTTCTATTCAGTTACATAAAAACACTCATATAGCAAAACTGTATATTATATGAAAAAATTGAGGCATTCATCCAATTCTTACTATATATAAAATATGTGAACATTTTTAATTGATATTTATGATAATTGCACCCCTCACCAAACATTATATATATATATATTTTAAACTTGTTTTAATTGATACGATTTTAAAAAATGCATTCTGTTATTTTTGCATCCTTTAGCATATGCAATGAAAGAGTGCAGTTAATACAATAAGTTCAGTCAAAGGTATTGAGAAAACATATTTACTTTGATATAAAATTATGCGGTCTTATTAAAATAAAACTTATATTTATACAAAAAATTCTACATTATAATACAAATTTGTGCTAAAAAAATTTGTTTGCCAATTTTGCACCCCTTCTGGCAGTGCATCTGGGCGGAACGCCGCCACGCCCATGCTACGCTGTTGACTATGACATTTTTTATGACAACCAATTAATAACAATAGCACAAACGGAAAGGTTAGTATATAACATCATTTAATTTTAGTACTATGACATATATATATATAAATAAACATATATATCAATTATCAGAAGCACACCTTTTTTCTTCAATGTTCTTTTAACAAATAAAAAACATTTGCTCTTAAGTAGTCGACATCATTTATATCTTTATTATACATAGCTATTATCATCATAATTTATTGCATAAATATTTTTGGGCAACCTTGTTTGTATCAATGGCACAAAAAAGTGCCACTTAAGAAAAAAAAACACAATAGAAAACAACACCGAAACCCTTTTAAGGATAAAAAATATTTAACACAATTTGTAATATCAGCAAAAAAAATTACCCAACTATATAATATCAAGGAAGTGGTTAGAAATACACAAACAAACAAAAAAAAGGAAAAACAGAAATAAAGTGGCAACTATTTTACTTACATATACGAAAACGCAACCCTTTCTCGAACCAATGATTAACTGAAAGTATACTTAACATTTGAGCACTCAAAAGGAATGGGTAAATTGGTAGAATACTGAAATGTTGTGATACTTTTAAGCTACTCAATGCTTGTGTTTCATTTCCTTAATTTTTTGGTTTTTTTTTTTTTAATAAAACCGAGTTCTTATTACTGCGATTTTATGTCAAAGATGTTCAGCTGAGTGCTGAAGTACCAAAATATTAAAAGAATTAAACCCTGGCTTAGTTTTGCTCATTCTTGACATAATATTGAATTATTGAAGCTTCAACGGTTATTTGTTATTTATAAAGGACTTTAAGTTGAAAAGATTTTTTATACATTTATAAAAATTTCCATAAAACTAGTCGAAATATTTTTAGTTTTTATGCGAAAAAGATTAATGCCTAAAACTCAATAGAGCATTGGGTAGGTTGGCTGTTGATCGTACTTTGGTCTGCGTTGTAAAAACTTTACGATACAAGTGTCAAAGCGGACGACCTCAAACTTTGCAAAACTTAATGTTGCGTTGACAGATTTTGCCCCTGCCATTTCGATGATGCCCATCCAATAAAAGCAACTATTCAAAAAATCCCACAAAACTACGCTTTACCCCAAATCATGCAGTTTTAATGGATGCGGATTTAATTTTACTAAATCAATGAAAAATAAGTAATTATTATAATAAAATCCTTAAACGACCTACTTTAAAATATTAAGATATTTTTTAATGTATGTTTAATATAATAAGGGTATTCTTGCAAAGCGGCAATATTAAAATTTAAGCAATTAGTTATGTTTATCAGGCAGGGTATAAGAACAGTCCTTAAAGTTGATTGTGCATTTGCAGCATGTATGTCAGCTGCAAAATATTGTCATATGTTGTCAATAAGTTTTCAAGTTGTAATTTTCAGAATGATTTTCGAAAATTTAAGAGTAAAAAATTTGTTACTTTTGTTCCAATTCACAAATTCTTACCTCTCATTGATTTCTTACCGGTTTCTGATAAACAATTAATTAACTTTTGAAAAACGAAAACAGCTGCATGATAAAGGTTTGCCACCTCGTTTGCTCAAATAAATCAAAGAACAAATATATCTGGTTTGTGGAAAGGCTTCTCCATTTAAATTTATAAAGCTGATAAACTTATACGCTTTACACTATTTATAAGGGTATTGCCCGTTTGCATGAATCCCCATAATATGTGAAATAATAGAGGCATTCACTATCCAGAGCATTTGGCTGTGTATTTGAGCACGAGCAAAATATTCATGCGTCGACCCTGGTGTATAGACAGGTTTCTGTGCTTATGGAAGAAAAACAAAAAAAATTTAAGTGCACCAAGAAATAGGCAATTGATGAAATTAATTTACTTGTTGATTGTGTGAAGCAGACGGATGTTTTTATGGTATGGTTGATATTTTTATGGTTTATTGATAATTATCAGTTCATCAAGAGTTTCATGTGTATTTGCTAAAAAAGTTTTACATGATATCTCGGGTTCAGCAATTTTCACTAAATCATCTCTTTTTACGCTTTTTTTTTGGCATATCTAGCTTTAACCCACAAAATAACACTTTTATGTTTGAATCAGCTGAGTTTCCTGCTGTGGGGTCTAGTGTATAATCTGGTCATATTAATTTTCGCCCTTAACATTTCTTTTAAATACACCTACACTCTATCTGCTAGCCTTCGGGGCGTCTCCATAAAAAAAAAACACAAAATGAAAAATTTTCTTGGGTAGTTCATATGAAATAATCTATCACATTTAAGGGGGTAAAATTTTTGAGCTGGTCCTATTAATTTTCTGCCTCAACATTACTTCTGAATACACCTACACTATATCTGCCATCTTTCTGGGGGTCCCAATAAAAAAAAGTATAGCAGTATATATATATATACATATATCTATATATATTAGGGCGGCGCGATTTTAAAATCGCCCAATGTTCAGTGAAAATCGTATTCTAGGGATCAAAATAAGAATCTTTGCCCGAGGAACTATACCTCTAAAACGAATTCTAATGCCCCAATTTTTCCGTAGGGTCCCCAATCGAGTCCAAATGTATGACCGACCCCCACTAACTTTGGAGGGCCGATCCACCCTGCCAGTGGCACACCCCCTGGAACCCCCTGGCTGATTTTTTCATGTAAAGTGCCAAAAATGGTCATTTTTTGAAACCCAGGGGGTTCCAGGAGGTGTGCCACTGGCATGGCAAAGTTAGTGGGGGTCGGTCATACATTTGGACTCGATTGGGGCACTCTAAATGGGTCAAAGAGGGATTTTTCTAAATTTGACCCTACGGAAAAGTTGGGGCATTAGAATTCGTTGTAGAGGTATAGTTCCTCGGGCAAAGTTTCTTATTTTGATCCCTAGAATACGATTTTTAATGAGCATGGGCGATTTTTTTCCTCCCCACACATCGACCCGGCCTAATATATATATTTCCGATACGGTAACACCTTTACTAAAAACAAATAGTTTTAACAATATTATATATACTCTTTAATTCATATGTATAAACTGCTTTCTAAAATAGTTCGATGTCATATGCTGACTGTAGCTACAAATAAACATCTACAAATAATTAAAGCTTACTGTGCAACAATAACAACCAAGCAAATCTACAACAACAACGCTAAGAGAATGATAAGATCCCAGCAAGATCTCAAGTGGAGGGATGTATTCAAAGAGACTTCAGAGCTTACTTCTGAAATAAAATGTAATGTCAATTTTTCATATTTGTATTTTTTTTTTTTTGACTGCCGTGAAGTCTCTTTTAATGCCTCCACTTTAGATCTTGCTAGCAGGCAAACAGAAAAAATAGCAAGCAAAGTGGTATTTATTTTTCGCCGCCAATTCGGTTCATCCCCTCTAACGCTGCGCAACCGCTCTGATCATGTCATTCTCTCTGCGTTTTTGTTGTAGATTTGCTTGGTAATTGTTGTTGTACAGTTGGCTTGAATTTTTTTGCAGCTACAGTCGGCATATGACAATCGAAGTATTTTTATAATAGTTTATATATATGTACATAAAAACACTTACACAAAAAACCTGCAAAAAAAATTTATATTTCCAGTTGTTATTGAATAACTACAGTCTGCTTATCACAAGCGTTCTATTTCTTACCGCCTAATGTTGTAAATCGAAAACGCAAAGAAACGACAAGTAAGTCACGAGAAGCAACACATTTTCTTTACGAAATTCTATTGCTTCTAGTGTCTTGCTTGCCGTTTGCTTGCATTTTCAATTTACAACATTAGGCTGTCTACGTATATTTATTATATTAAATTATATATAATTTATATACTTCATCAATATCTTATGTGTTCTTATTTTAATACGCAACACAATCTATATATAGCGTGCATGTATATTGTGTCATTATATAAAAAGATATAAGTAAGATTTACATTTTTAAATGAATTCAATGATGAAATAATTTAAATAAATGAATTCATATCTGTTTATATTTTTGATATGGTAATACATTTAGTCAAAGAAATAGTTTCAGCCATTTGTACAAAATTTCAAAAATTGATTTAAACTTTTTTCTAAAATAAATCGGCGTCAGAAAATAAACCTCATTTTGCTTGCTATGTTTTCTGTTTGCCTGGTAGCAAAATCTCAAGCGGTGGCATCAAAAAGGACTTCACGGCCAGTCAAATGAAAACCAAATATCAAAAATATTAAATTTATTTTATTTAAGCCTACAGCAGCTCTACATATACATTGAAAATAACAGTAACATTCAATGTTTCGCAGCGGAGCAAAGAAAGGGAAAAGAACGATGCGTCAGCAGAGGAACTTATTGATGGTTGCTTGCTACGTTTGCTGAGCGTCTGGTAGTCAAGATCCAAGAGCGTCATTGAAAAACCTTCGCTGTCTCTATTGATGACGATAGTTACTCGCAAAATGACGATAACGATGACGCCAACCAAAGATTTACCCTCTACCAAAATCTTTCAACGTGCCTAAAGGAGTTTTCACTTCAAAAAATTAGAAAATACCATTGCTTTTGTGCACAAAAACGTGACGACACTCAAAATATTTTGTATGACTACAAGTTTTTTTGACGAGACCATCAATATCAAATCACCGCCTAAGAAGTTTCCCTTCAAAAAACTAAATGTTGCACAGTAGAACGTATAGTGGACATAAAGCAAAAATGTTTTTGCCTCGAAACCCTACAAAATGGGTATCGAAATACTGTAAAGACAATAAATCCAAATTACTAGTTCAAAAAAAAATAATATTTGTGGATTCTATAACCCTTTAAAATTACTACTTTTGGACAATTTTAATGTTCTAGATTTTTTTTTTTTTTTTGTTTTTAAGCGTCTATGAAAAAATATTTTTGTAAATATATTTTTCAAAATATCAATATAATTTTATTTTTGGTTTTTATAAAAATTATCAGAATAACAAAATTCATAATTTGAAAGATATATAATAGATTTTTCACTAGATTTTGAAAATGGTCAAAAATATAGAAAATTTAAAAAAATTTTCCGATTGAAGCAGTCAAACAAAAAAAAAATCCTAACGTTTCTTAGATTTATGTTAACAAATACCGTATGAACTTTTTGTTGTCTTGCAGTATCCGTTAAAAAATTCTAAAAAATTTAATTTTGAAAAACGGTCCAAAATTGCAATTTCACTGAAATTTTTTATCGTATTAGACTAAAAGCCCCATTCTGGCAAAATAACAATAAATACCCAGTAATTTTAATATTTCTATGTGTTTGTTGTAAACAAAATTTGAAACTTAAAAAAACAAAAATTTTTAATGAATTGTTACTATCTGAAAAGCAGTTGACAATTTTTATAAAAATTTATTATTTTTAAGCTTCAAATTTTGTTTCAAAATCAAAAAATTAAAACAAACAGATAGAAATATTAAAAATACTGGTTAACTATTATTATTTGGCCGGAATAGGGCTGTAAAAGTGGGCAATTACGTTCATATGGTTAATGTCAGCAAATGTACTAAAAATGCGTGGTCCAACTGTAGCTATGCCTCCTTTTAAGAAATCAAAAAAGATTCCGCCACTACTTAGCTGATAAAGCTTAAATTTTGGCAGTGGATTTGTTTCGAGTATGAAATGGTTTAAGAAAAAATTGCCACAGCCCCTTTTACCGCCCATCAATAAAAATGCTTATCAATTTCTGACCTAATCAAATGACTGCAAAAAATCGAGTAATTTATATGAAATAGCATATTTTAGGGGCAAAAGTGTGCTCCATAAAACAATTATATCTTGAAAACTAAAAAACCTTTTTAAAAAAATTACAGTTTTGAAAAGAAGAAAATTTAGGCATTAAACAAAATTTACGTTTTTACGAAATTTTAAGAGTTTTTTTATTTACATAATTTTTATTTATTTATTTATTTATTTATTTATTTATTTATTTACTTATTTATTTATTTATTTATTTATAAAATTTATAACCGGCACACTTAGAACTATGTTCTTTTATAGTACAAAAATCATTTAGTTTAGTTAATCAATTAAGAATTTAATTAGAATAAAATTATAACAACCGGGTTTCAGATTGAATTACGAACATTTATTTATACGATAGATTTAAATATCATATATTATAATAAAAAAAATTAAATACATTAATAAAGAAAAAAAGAAAAGAAAAAACAAGAAAAAATAAATAAAAATAACCTTTGAAATAATTTAAGCAAATTGGAGATTCTATAGAGTAGAGAAGAAAGTTAAGATGGATTGCCTAAAATTACCTCTCCTAGTTATTTCTCTTAACCATCTAGGTAGTGCATTCCAGAGTAGAATGGCGTTAATGAAAAACAAGTAAGAGATGCTTTAAGAATTATGCCTGGGTACAATAAGAAGATTATTTCTACAAGACATACAAAAGCGTAATTTTTCATGAAGGTAACGAGGCGATTTTTCATGAATAAGTTTGCGTGTCATGGAAATATTTTGAAAATGCTCAAAATTCGGAATACAAACGCGATTTTTGAGAAAAATAATAACTGTGCACTAAATCTGATTCCTTTTTTTAAAATCAGTGACTTCAAATTAACTAAAATTTTAAATTTCATTAAGATTGGACCACTTCTTCTATTATTGTCCATCTTTTGTATGGGCTAAGTCTTTTGTGTGTCGAATCGAAAAGTGACTGAGAAACGGCAGACGTAAAATTTTAGTGCTTTTCATTTTTTCTACTGCTAGTCAAAATCGTGCAACTGGTTGACGAGATATCTTAATAAATAGCTGGAGAAATAGTCTTAGAATAGCTCACAATCGACCATTCGAAACAAGCCATTTTTTAAATTTCGAGCCAATCAAGCTAACTCAGAACAAATTTGTACTCAGGGGACTCCCCCAAATCCGAAAAAGTCAGTCTTATAGCAAACCCAAAAATGTTGTGTCTAAAACTACAACGTGTAGTTAGCAATAGCATTTACCGAAAAGTACGAAGTTGAAATTTTTATATAAGAATTTTGTATTTGATACTTTGACAATGCGATTCCGACTTCAAATCTTAATTGAATCTTTGCATTGGTCTCAACAGCTCTGATATTAAATCAAATATTAAAATAGGAAACATTCTACAAATCTTGAATAACCAGAAAACAAAATCATTATTATTTTTGAAGCAACTGTAGAACAATACACTCAAACAGATAATTTTATTGAAAAGAGGCTTTTAAATCAAAGAAAGCAGGCAAATTCTGAGCAAGTTATTTGCTTAAATAGTTCTACATTTCAATATCTCTACCAAATTTGCTCTATCTTGCCTACTTTTATTTTTATGGACTGGGTCTGTTATTATAATAACAAAAACCTTGAGTTTTGGAATTTAAGAGTGAAATTTAAGTGCCTGAAGCTGGGTTAAGTCTTCTAAAATGTCAAGCAGGACCTGATGTTTTTACCTTTTCTACACACAGCCACATACACAGGTTTTTTTGTACACTTTTAGGTAAGCTACTGGAACAAACCACACCTCCCCCCTTTCCTCCACCATTGATATTTAATGAATGCAGGCAAGATTTGTGAGGTTCTTAATAGCTGGAAGCTAGTTAGATGAAGATAATAAAATTATTTTCAAACAAAACCAGCAAAAAACAGCATCAACTACATCAGTTAAGCCAACAACAGCATGTTTAACAAATGTGTGGATTGTGTGAATGTGCCGCCTGAAGTATGAAGGTATATGCTTTGTATGTGTGTGTGTGTGTGTGTGTATGAGAGCTTTTTGGCAAAAGTGTGCAAAGTGAACAAAGTTGTAAAATATTTATAATTCTTCTTGTTGTGTTTGTTTTAGTTATAAAAAGCATCATTTGTTATGCTATTAAATGAAACAAACGCACTTACGCAAAAATACACACACAATTACACACACGCACACATACACAATAGGATATATGCAGATAAATAGACATGCCAAAAATGCTAGCTACAACAATGTCACCAACAGAGCTGCACCTGCTTGTTGCCAACACAAAGATGCCAAAGGAAATATTCAGGAGCGTAGCGAGGCCATGCTGATAGGGGTTAGTTAGGCAGTTTAGCCGATAGAATACCGTTAAGTGACAACTTTTTTATAACACAACATAATTGAATAAATCAAAGTTACTCATCCGTGCGATCATTATAAATCTTAAAGGAAGTTGCAATATCATGCAAAAAAATACGTAATAAACCTTCCCATGCTTCCTTTATACTCACAGTTCCAGCTGAAGAGTTTGCAACTGTTCTAAACTCTAATTTGTGGACTGATAATATACTCGTTACAGAGTTTCAGCCTAAGAATAAGCCTAGAGGGACGACTCAAGCCGCTCGTCAATCCCAAAAATACTGAATAGGTTATCCCTTTACTATCAAAATGTAAGGGGATTACTCTCTAAGACGCGAGACATATTTTTAATGTCTCAGAATTTCTCTGAGGATATTATCGCACTGACTGAAACTTGGTTAAACGGAAGCATTACTGACTTAGAATTGTTTGATAACAGTTTTGAAGTTTATAGAAGAGATAGACATGCTGACAATACTTCTGCTGTCGGTGGAGGTGTCTTATTAGCTGTAAGGAACTCCTTCGTTAGTTCCATTATTGTTATTCCCTGCTCTGCTAACATCGAACTTATATGCGTCAAGGTTGTACATTGCAATTCTAATGTATATCTTATTAATGCATACGTTCCTCCTAAGAGCAGTGTAGAAGTTTATGCAAGCCTTGCGGATTGCATAAAATATGTCATAAGCATAATTGACGTTAATGACGACATTTTATTGTTAGGTGATTTTAATCTGCTTGACTTGAAATGGGAATCTTCTGACGATGATACATATTTTTGTGCATCTAATTCGAAGACTCGCCAAGAGCATATATTTGTTGATAATAAATGTTCTGACTTACAACAAGTGAGTTGTATTTATAATAGTCGTGAAAGACTTCTTGACCTGGTCTTAACTACAGATAGTAACAATGTGATTGTTGAGAGGGCCCCTCATGTTTTGACTGCTGTTGATGAATACCATCCACCATTGAGCATATGGTACAAATCAGACAGGGATAATATAGTAAAGTCTAACTCAATAGATAAAGTTTATGAATTTAATTTTAAAAAAGCTGACTTTTTGAAGTTGAATCATTTACTTCAAAGTAAACTTTATGTTATTTTAGAATATGTTAATAATAACACTCTTGATGATTCAATTAATTTTTTTTATATCGAAATCTTTGCTATGTTTTCTCTGTCCGTGCCACATAGCCTCAAATTTACGAAAAATTGTGCTTACCCCTGGTACACAAAGGAGTTAAAGATTCTTCAGCAGGAAAAGGGCATGGAAAAAATATGTATATGAATGACCTAGAAATCTACAAGCGTTTGTTTCTGGATTTTGAAAATTGCTCAGCTACCTTATATCAAAATTATTTAGACAGTACTAAGCTGAGAATATTGTCTGATCCGAAAAAATTCTGGGGTTTCATAAACACCAAAAAAAAATCTGATGGATTCCCTTCATCATTTAAAACCTCTGACGGATTTACTGACGATCCTTTCGTAATTTGTGGTCTATTTGCCAATCTCTTTGAAGAGTCATTTTGTTCAGACTCTTTTAATCCTGATGAAGAGTACTTTGAATATATGAACTCTACACCCAGGGTTTCGTTGGATTCTATATCCTTTACTTCAGAGGATATTTTAAAGTATATTGGATTGATCGATGAGGATTTTAATGCTGGACCTGACGAAATTCCTGCCGCAGTGTTAACACGATGTGGTTCCGTTCTAAGTCAACCACTGTCCATGTTATTCAATAAATCAATTAGCGAAAGTATTTTTCCACTTTTTTGGAAAAAATCTTTTATAGGTCCTATCTATAAAAAAGGTTGTAAGAACGATATAAACAACTACAGGCCTATCGCGAAACTCTCGTCGATTCCAAAACTTTTTGAGCGCCTCGTGTATGATCGTGTGAAGATTCACTGTGGGAAGATCATGACAACTCGTCAGCATGGATTTGTTACTGGCAGATCCACTGTGTCTAATCTCCTCGATTTTACAACGTTTTGCTTAAATTCATTTTTTTCAGGTAACCAGGTCGACTGTATTTACACTGATTTTAGTAAAGCATTCGATAAACTGCCACACAACTTAATTCTATTTAAACTAAAGTTAATGGGTTTTCCACAATTTTTTGTAAGCTGGATTCAATCGTATCTGACAGAGCGATCTTATCAAATACGATTTCGAGGCGTTTTGTCAGCTGAATTTATTGCTGAATCAGGTGTTCCTCAAGGTAGCCACCTTGGTCCACTTCTGTTTATTTTAGCCATTAATGATGTAACCCACATCATCAAACACTCTCATCTACTTATCTATGCAGATGACATGAAAATATACAGAACAATAGATGATAAAGACAGTTCAGATCTGCTCCAGTCTGATTTGAAATCCTTTGAAATTTGGTGTTCTAAAAACAATATGTTTCTAAATCCAGATAAATGCCAAACTATGACCTTTTCGCGAAAAAGGAATAATTTAATTTTTGATTATAAGATAAAAGATACTGCGTTAAGTCGTGTAGATGCTGTCAAAGATCTGGGTATATGCATGGATTCTAAGCTATCGTTCAACGCTCATATTGATTACATTTGTAAAAAAGCATCTTCTATGCTCGGGTTTATGAAACGCTGGGCCAAGGAATTTAATAGTATGATCACAACTACAACGCTGTATTATGCAATTGTGCGACCTCACTTAGAGTATGCAAGTCAAGTTTGGTCCCCAAGTTACAATGTACATGTTGAACGTATATAGAGAATCCAAAAACGTTTTGTTCGGTTTGCTCTAAGGGTCTTAAGTGCAACTTACACTTTAAACCTTCCTCCTTATGAGGATCGTTTAAAACTATTAAAAATGCAATCTTTGAATGAGAGAAGGAAGTCTGCAGATATCGTCTATTTACACCAACTCATAACTGGTGTATTCGATTCACCAGAACTTCTAACTCTTATAAATTTTAACACTAACCGTAGAAGCAATAGAAATGCTAACAATTTAATTTACTTACCTTTTAGTAGAACAAATTATATGGCTACTGCTCCTTTACATCGCATGAGTACCTTTGTTAACAACTGTAGCTTTTTTGATGTTAACTTATCGAAAAGTCAACTCAAAAGTAGATTGAAAACTAATGTATGATAATGTAAATGCATGGTTAGTTGTTATGTCTTGTGTTGTCCCTGAGCCCAACCCATATTATGGTGGGTAAATTTTTCTCACTTTAGATTGTTTTGGACCACTCTTATCGATATCATTAAGGCTGTTCACAGTTTGAGCGTACTTTTGGCAAATCGTATTTATAGCATTTGTTATTGTTCAAACTGTGAGCACCTCGCCATGTGACTGTCGTATAAAAAGATTGTGCAACCCTGTGATGTATGTGATTATGCGGCTGTAGACAGAGCATAAAAATACGAGGTACAAAAAACACGTCCAAGGGCTGCTTTTATTTACGCGTGCCTGCGTATTTGCATTTGCATGCAAAACAACAACAAAGCAAAATACGCTTTCGTAAATTGGCGTACAAATAGCAAGTCGAACAAATGGCAGACCAGCGTATTCGGACTGTGAATGGCCTTATTGAGATGTTTTAATGTTATTTGGGCTGGTTCTTAAGATGATCTAATGCGGAGAAAGTGCGAAAAAACTGTAGTAGCTGAACTCTATTGTTATTGCAAAAAAAATAAAATATTGTTCCCTCTTTTAATGGAAAGAATATAATAGTATTTCCACAATATTGAATCAGCATCTCAAAATATATTTTCGTTTTTATTTTTATAATGTCTCAGTTTATATATCACTAAACAGAGTTTTACTTTTTTACTAACTCTGTTTGTTATATTTTTTTTAATTAATAATAATACGAATATTGTATTTATTAAATATATCAGAATTTAGTTTATAAGAATAATAATATTTAAAAACTATTTCTACTTTTTTTTTCATAAAAATTGTTTCGCAACTTTATTTTAGTCAATGAGATCAACTTTATCCTTTTCTGATGAAGGTATTTGTAAGTCATTAAGACGTGAGTAACTTTGCGTGGTTCTTAAATAATTTTAATTTGCTAAACGTTCTCTCATTTTCTTCAACAGTAACTGGTGCGTACGAAATGGTGGCGTACGAAGTGATTTTTTTATTGCTTTCTGAAACATTAGCTACACCTAAGTGGATTCACCAAATAATTTTTTGGTTACAAGTTAATTGATTCTAGAATACGATTATGGGTCAAGTTAGTCGAAGTTAGAATTAGATAAAAGTTTTCATACAAAAAATATTATCTACTATATAAACAGTTCAGTTGTAAGATTCACATTAGATAAAAAGTACATTTTCAGAGTAGTAATATAAGTAATAGTAGTAGTATTTATGAAGTAGTAGTGTAGAAATATATGAAAGTAAGGTTAATAGCATAGGCTAAGGTGAAAATGGCAAAAAATGACACGACTGATATTGATGCTAAGGTGAAAATGGCAAAAAATGACACGACTGATATTGCTGCGTTCATAAGTATTGTAATTTAAACTCTGTATTTTAAACAAATTTCAGAAAAAAAATAACAATTAGTCCGACTCTTAAAAAATAAGGGATAGCTTACCCTCCTTACACCCCGTCAGTTTCGCCACTAGATATATTAAGCAGGTACTTAGAACGTCTCATTTCGGTTTATTTTAATAGTATTTTTTTATCGCAATTCTTTGTGTTCTTCTTGTTTTTGTAAACAGAAGCAGCACCGAGACGAAAATTAAATAAAAATACTAACTTTTAAGTAAGGAAAGTTAAATAAATGCATTACATAGTTATCCGTAGGTGGGGGTCAAGGTTTTTGGGCTGGTTTCGAAACTTTATGTGTCTGCTAAAAATAAAAAAACTCTCGATCGCAGACTGTTTCACCATTGCTCAACTTTTGTTGACTGTTTCATCAGCAGCATTCTTCTTAGGTACCTTTCAGCTGTGGTTTAGCTACAACAAATAGTTCCCTACAAATTTCATGGCAGCAAAAAAAGAGTTGTTATGTCCGGCTTGGAGTTGCTCTAGAAACTGGTTTTTTTATTTTTTTACTCGACTGCGGCGGAACAAAAGGAGCGGTATGTGTGTTTGACCGGTATGTACGTACGTATGTTTTTTTCGCAAGAAATGAACCTTTAAAAGACCTCACCGGTCAGGTGCAAGTGTACGATTCGTACGCACCAAACCTAAATGACACTTCGTGGTACCAAAACCTCCGTATTGATTCTTGGACCCTGTAGAACACCGCAGAACTGCCATTGAGCATGACTTCGCAGGGCTTGGAAACAGCTCTGAGCTGAAAACTGTTTGGCAACTACCGTGATCTACGGAGGAATGGTTGTGGGGTAAACAACCTCTACCTCATCTGTCTTGTGCGCGCTCAACTCTTTGCAGTGCATCGGTTATATGTCTAGCCAGTGTGCTTACCACCGACCAGTTCAATGTTCAATATTTTTTTTAACTAATAAGTCTTTAATATTCTCGCAGTTATTGGATATTTCTCCAGAGACCAAAAAAAGTCACCCAACTGCTGCAGTGATTGTGGCCTTCACAGTGCCTGATATAAGAAGAATTATAGCTTTTAACACCAAACCAATAAAGCTCTTCAAAGAAAATGTTAGCACTAAAATTTATTTGTGTTGCTCTTAACATATTTTATTTTCAAGAAGTACGCTAGGAATTTATCAAGGACATTTTAGGCCAGGTAAATAATAAAATTATTTTTTTTTGACAAAAGAGATTGTCGCCTTTCATTTAATGCCCATATGATAATATCCTGCTTGGTAAATTTTAATTATTTAAATAAATTTGTTCAAAAGAAATGTATGAGCTGGTAAGAGCATAAGTGGCGTAAATCTCATTTTGGCAGTCTTGAGAAAATCGAACTTTTTACTTTTTTAAAAACTAAACTTTTTACTTAAAATTAGATTCAAAATAAATTATTCAGAATATCACAGACGCAAACTTTAATCCGACTTCTGAAAAATGCAGTCATTCCTCATCAAAATATCCGTAATCATATCTCACATTGGGTTTCTACAGTGGAAACGAGAAATTTAAAAAAAAATTCTTAAGACAAGTGGCATAAGTCCAAATTTTGTATTAATATGCAAAATTCTTCATAACTTTTGGGTTTATTTATATTATATCAAATACAAAATCAAGTAAAAAATTAATATAGATCCAAGGGAAATACCCCTAGGGTTTAACGGATTTCCACCAAAAAAATTTTTACAATTTTTTTTAAATTTAAAAGTTTTTTCTAAATGACCATGTTATTTATTATGTAGATTTTATATGATTTAAATACAAATTCTACATGTATGATAGTTGTTCCATACTTGATTTTAAATACAAATTCTAATTGTTTGATAGTTTAAAATCATTTATTTAGCTTAAGGTCAAGGTTAGAACAATTAATTGTTCTAACGAATATTTCCAAAGAAACAACAACAACGTTTTCCATATGAAAAAGAAAACATCACTAGCTGATTTAATTGGCTGATTTTTAATTGGCTTAAACTAGTACAGCATACAAAATTGCAATCTCATAGAAGCACTCTTTATATTATTGAACAATTTTTGTCGTTCAGCCGCCAGCTAAATTTTTTTTTTGGAATCTTACCAACAAAACATAAATGTTGTCGCTTTTTAAAAACTTTTTCCTTGATACTTTATATGTGACATCATACTGAAGCAAATATTTATCAAAAAACGAATAAGGCAGATATTGATTGATAATGCTAATTAACTTAAATTAATTTCTATTTTAAAAATGGTTTCGTGTTTTTGCATATTTTTTTACAAATGAAATAATGTTCTGTGCAAATTAACTGCATTTGATTGTACTTTTTGAACACATTTTCCGACATCGCTTTCATTTACAGCAGAAAACACAAAAGCTTTTCTTGGAGTTTCAAAGCTGCTATTACCATATTTTTGTGAGCTAGACAGAAAGTAACTATTAAGAAAATCAGGGTCAATGGGACTTTATCTCGCTGCCAAAACAAAATTAATTTACATTATTTCATAAGACCTTGGAAGGAGGAGATGTCTTAACCCTTAATAGCCTGATTTTTTATTTTGAGCTGAAAAAATTATAACGTTATAAATGTTGTTATTCTAAACAATATTTGTTCTACGATTTTTTTTGATAGGTGACATTTACCTGAGCTAGATAAAGAATACCTGGTTGGTTCTTTGCGGAATCACTAGGCTCCCGGGCATCAACAATTATAAAAGAAAGTTTATAGTACCGAAATTTTTTGTTTTATAAACATTAAACAATTTTATTAAGAAACATTAAAAAGTGAAAAGGAAATTTAGAATTGTTTATGTATATAATAGTGTTATTAAGCCAATTAGTTTTGATTAAACTCAGCGAAGCAGTTTTTTCAGCTGAAAAGCACAAATGTATCCCACATTTTTGGCACCGGACATTTGTACGGGATGTACATTTTGGAAGTTTGCATCGTGACTTCCCTTCCTTTATAAATTCTGGCAAATGCCCAACGTTATCCAGGCGAATATCACGTGGTGGCAGCGGAGCAGACATTGGGCGATGACGTTTTGCAACAATTTCAACTTCAACATTACTTGGCCGCCCTTTTCCTACTCGCATCTCAGTTCCAGATTTTATCAAGCAATGGGCAACTTAGCACACAAATTCATGCAAAGTTTTCATTGGTTCCGTTTGATTAGTTGCTGCATGATGTCGCTTATATAAAATCCAGGCATTATTCATTGCCATATCACACATATGGTAGAACAAACGGTTTGTCCACTTGCGAGACTTTATGCGGATATGACTGCGGCCTAGTGACGAATCCAGAAGATCAACACCGCCCATGTATTTGTTATATTCATGAACAATGGCTGGACACGGAATGTTTTCCATTACCTTTTTGTTATATCGCTCAATAGTTGGTGCATTTTCAGGAGTTTGACCATCTGGCGAAATATATGGTTTCACTCCGGCCATTGTTGATGCCATATTTACAACCTTATTGTCATTCCATGTCACTGTTGAGACGTCGATTCCATGAAACGTTCCAACATACTCTTCCCAATCACCTCGATTGTTAAATTTCTGCTGTAATTTGCATGACGGAAGTCGTGGGCGTCGAACCGTTCCAAGTGTATATATGCCTTGTGTCCGCAAATACACCATCAACGGAATCAATGTGTAATAGTTATCAAAATAGATGACGTGATTTACGAATCGAGGAACCGAACGCGCCAATCGTACCACAATATTAGCAGACGCACCCAAATTGGGCTCGTTTTCCTCACGATGGTCGTCGTCGCCAGAATAAATTTCAAATGCATAGCAAAATCCGGAATCATCACACATAAGAAACAATTTGTCTCCCCAAGGATGAGGTTTGTCTGGCATGTACTGTTTCAGATAGTGCTTAATCTTCGTAGCAAAGATTTGCTCGTCAACACACAATCTTGCTCTCTTCGGCACTTTTTTAAAATTTTTGTTCAGTGCGGTGATGATCGGACGAATTTTTTATAGTCGATCATAGCCCAAATCGTGCTGGGGTATGGGTCTATATGTTTGAACTGCTTCGGACACACGATTACGTCTGCGTTTGCGTGCACCGTTAGATGATGTCGATGGCTGGTGATCAGACAGCGATGGCTGTTGATCAGATGTTGATGGCTCTTGCACACGATGACTTCGCGGCATTGTGTCGTTGTTATTGAAGTGTAAAAATTGGCGAATTTTTTCATGACGATTTCGTGTCATGCAATCTATAATAGGCTTAAACCCATATTCACCCCAATACGATCGAACGCTCGGGTACTTAAAAACCGACATATAGTAATTTATTCCCATAAATCGTTTGATCTCATCTGGCGTGGTATTCAGTGGTTTATCAACGTTTTTTTGTATCGCGTACAAGTTGCTCTGTTCGACGATATTTGAAATAATATCATCCGTCATGAAAAAAGAAAAAAACTGAATCGGTGAGTTCAATGCTAATATTTCTGGTGTCAAGTCATCATTTCCTTGAAATTTAACACAATTCGAATATAACTGAAGATTTGTTTTTCGCTACAATGGTTTTTTAAAAACATTAGACTCTTTGTCAATCGATACGCCTTCCAATACAGACCAACAATAGGTTTTGTTGTAAATTATCACCTTGATTTGATACAGTGTTTGCTTCAATACTTAAATTGCCTGAATCGGCATTAGCCATTTCGACATCGCTCACGTCTACTGCAGAATTGTCTTGAATATCTTCCAACACTTCACTGTCTCCATGTACATATCCTTTCATTACGAAAAGCAGACTGAAAGTCGAAATCTGGATCATCCATATCGTCAGCAGAAAAATCACCATCATCTTCGCTTTCCGACCACGTAATTGAATTGACGTACTCGGAAAGTTGTTCATCTGTTCGAAAATCACGAATTCTTCGCGCCATTTCTGCCTAATAAACTAAAAAAAAACACAACATAAGCAATTCTGTATAACTTCATATAAGCATAATTTCGAAGTCCCGGAGCCTGACGGTTCCGCAAAGAACTAAAAATTGGTACAAAATCTAGTAAAATATAAAAATTAAATCACTTCAAACGTTCACAATACCTTTTAGACACTATAACGATCACGGAAATATTTTTTTCAGCTTCGATTTAAACGAATTTAACACAAAAATAATTTTTGTAAAGTTCGCGATTTCACAAAAGTGCTTTTTCTCGAGGTTGTGTTATACTACTAACCAGACACGTGTCAAATGAAGTTGGCTGCAAGTGGCGATCTTCTCAAATGGTGGCGCCTACACCAATAAACATTTTTAAAGACCCAGCGGGAAATTTAAAAACAAATTGCTTAACAAAGTTATCATTTTTGTGGTTGGTTCCTAGCGGTACCAGTAGGCTATTAAGGGTTAAGCTTAGAGGCCTAAAATCAACCTCCTAACTCACCAGATTTAGCGCCATTCAACTTTATTTCTTTCCTTTATATGAAAATTGCGCTCGGAGGAAAAAGATTTCCTTGAAATGAGGAGGCCATCACCATCGTAAAAAATCATTTTTCAGAGAAAGACGACGAGTAATATTTGGTTTGGGTTAAAGAGATGGAAGAAGCTTTGCTGGGAGAAGTGTGTAGACTTACAAGGAGATCATGTAAAAAAATATAAATAAATTTAGAGAAAAAAAGTAGGGTTATTAGAGAAACCGGTTTGTACATTTTGTCGAATATTTGACAGCACTAGAACCAAAGACCCAGGCAAGCTTAGTTCATTTAGTTTTTAAAAAGAACGAGGAATGAATTTTTTTTGGTTGGTAGCACTTTTAAAGCATCACACACCACACACGCACTTAAACATCTAAGATGTGGTATGAAAAAATAAGCAAAAAGAAAACACAAAAACAAACTTCTAAAAGTAAGCAAAGAAAAACACAAATTTCCCTAGCTAAGGGTACCTTAAGTGTAAATATGGAACAATAAAAGAAGATGTTTTGTGTTGCTGCTTCACTTGAATTGTGCATAAGATGCCTTGGCTCGAGGTATTTCCACAGCTATTGACCTCCATAGAGCCCAAGCAACGCAGTACCTTCACAACGGAGTCATAACGTAAAAGCCAATAGTCTTAAAGTTTTGTACTTTTGAAATTTTCTATTTTAGTACGTTCCAGTTAAACACATTATTTCTACACTCATCAAAAAATTGGACTTTAAAATAAAAACACACATCTTTTTGTTTTAAAATTTGCAAATAAATTAGTAAAAGGAAATTTATTTTTGAAACACAAGTATTTATATTTCTTTAAATAAACCAAGAATTTGAATTAAAAAGTAAAAACTTCTTTGTTCAAAAATTTATTAGAAATATTTAATAATTGTTTTATTAACAATTAATATGTTTGTATTAATTTTGTCATAAAACCCTATTAAATTCAAATCAAATAACTTCATATTTTGGTTTGAAACCAGGTAATATTGTTTTTATTTTAAATAGAAAACAATCTAAATTCGGTGAATATTATTTAAATGAATATTAACTTTCTACCAATTTACTTTCATACTATAAAAAAAAAATGTACATACACGGCCTAAAGTTTATTTTTAAGTTTTTCTTTTATGTAATAGCTCATATTTTTTAAAATAAGTTAAACAGTAGAGTATATTAAAAAAAATATTAAATAAAAAATATAAAAAAATTGCATAATTTTTTTTGAAACATTTATTTTTAAAGAATGTTCATCAAAAAATGTTGAAAAAGTGTAAAAAAATAAAATTTAAATTTCAAAACTTAATTTATTTATTCAAATTTCAATTTCCATTTGTTTTAAAGATTTTTTCTTCTTGACTTTAAAAATTTTTAATTTTAACAAATTAAATATTCGAATTCTAATTTTATTGTTTTTAATTTAATATGTTCCATTTTTTCCAATAATAATTATATTTTTGATTTGAAAGCAAAATTTCTTGGTTGAATGAGAGTACTTTTTGTTTTTAAAATGTATTTTTTTTTTTTTTTTGAGAAATTTGTAACTTTTTGCTTCTTTTTTTAAAAAATACTCCATTTTGTTTTATACAAAACTGAATTATTTCTTTCAAAGAATAATTTGTTTTTGAAAAATTCCTTAGCGCTAAAACACGTAACATTTTCTAAAAAATTATGTAAATTTTTAGGACTTTTCTCAGTGCACTATTTTGCATTCTGCACTTAGACACATTTCAGCTTAATACAAATGGTGGCAGTCTTCATGTACGTGAAATAGCTCACACCTGTGGCAACCCTATTCAGTGTCGTAAACTTTTGCAGAACTCATTTATAATGCTCGTATTTTCAGCTTCAACACAAACATCGTAATCCTTATTATCATTATCATCATCATCATCATCATCTTCATTCTGTTCGTTTGTCTAAACGTAATTTATAGCCAAAGTTTGTGCAGCTATTATTTGTACTCTAGAGTATTAATTAAAATTTCATGCATATAACTTGTCGTTCCAGGTGCCTAACTTCATCGTTGGTCCATCTCACAATGCAGTTCAAAGAAATTGTAGAATTAATGGCGACAACTTGCCTGGATGCAAGTTTATCCACTGCTGAAAACTTACGATTTAATTAATATCGTTTAAAGAAGCAATATTTTGTATTTCAATACTTCTTCAGTTGTTGGCGCCAGAAGCACCTGGTTACAATACAGTGATACAATACGTTACTAGGAATAGATAGTTGACTTTTTATAAAATTTTAAGACTTTTTGAAGTCGATTATTAAATAGTTTTAAAACAGTTTTTTGAATCGACTTTTTCAGTTTTTACCAAATTAATAAAGTTTTGTTAGAACTTCTTGGACCACAAATATATTAGTTTCAATATAAAATTTAACTGCACTCCAGCTCAAAAGATCTTCAGGAACCCCTTAAATACTAACTGAAACCGTTTTAAAAGGATCATTGAGGTCAAGCTACCTTTTCCTAACCAAATTAATACGGAAGATGTCATTGAGAGGTCCTTGAGAATTTTCTCGGTCCATCTTCTTAAAGCTTATTACTCTATCTAACAGATCTAACAGAACACAGACGAGACCCAAAAGATTTCTGTAAGCTAACCAAAATAGTTGACCAAGAAAAAAATATGGGGAAACACAATTGCAGTCTCAAACTCTTTAAGACAATCGTGCACAGATTAAAAATACACTCTCAGAAGAACTTCTGCTCAAGCATAGAAGAGACCAAGGACGCAGCAAGGCCAGGAAGCTACTCTCAAAGCAGCCTTCCATTCAGAGCCAGCTACGCACAGGTAATGTTGAGTGAACAGAGAGCAGTCATGAATCCCTTGAAGTGTTTTTACATGCCATTTTCCTGGCTGTACCGAAGCTCCAAGCACTATCGCAATACGAAGACAATGCTCAAACCCGCTGTAGGTTTTATATGACTTAATAACGCCAGATAAAATCCTGTGGGCTATGAACTCGCTATCGGAAAATAAATCTGCGGGAGTATACGGTATAATTCCTGCCATGTTGTAAGCAGCTTAATCGCGAGTCGTCCCGTGGCTTAAGAGATTAACGGAGATTTAACGGATGTATTGGCCCATGTTAGGAGGGCAAGCAAGAGTTTTATTCCAACCGAAATCAAGTTAGCGCAGCCACTTGTATCCGAAGGACTACAGGATTCTAACCAATAAGCCTAAGCTCCTTTGTACTCAAAATGCTCGAAAAAATTATTGACTTGCACCAAAGAAATGATGCAACTCAGTTAGCAACAAACCAACATGCAAATTCGAAAGAGAAATCTATTAGTACCCAATTAAAAAGCTTTCCACCACAAAGAATAAGCACTTGGTGCACATCTCAGGTGCATTCCACAATGTGTGGGCTATGGCACTACTGAGCAGATTACGTACAATAGATGCACCACCAGATATAAACCTATGGGCAGACAAGATGCTAGATTGCAGAAGGGTTCGAGCTGAATGGGACATCCCAGGGTTGGTTTCACTTGCCCCTACTATAAAATCTTGTTGTCAATGAACTACTCAAAACCTTTAAAGGTCCTGGTTCTGTTTGTGAAAAAATACAAGGTACCACCGTAGATACCACCAAAAATAAACGACTACGACATACTACGAAAACTCACACGAAATATTAAGAAGTGGTCCTGGTCAACAAGCTAGCATGTATAATCAATGTAGAAGAGAGGGTGAAGAAAGCCACCATTGCGCTATACGCAATCAAGAAGATGCTAGGCAGCACATGGAGTCACTTCTACTTTCTAATGCATTGAATGAAATTAAGTAACGGCAGTTCGTCCTTTTCTACTGTATGGAATTATTGTGTGGTGGACGGCTGTGAATAGAGAATTGTAAATCAACGTACCTTATGTGCATGGAAAAACTCAGCGGCAAGGAACGCTTTGCATTACGGAGCGCTGAAAAAAACTCTAAGGGTTCTCATCTAAGCATGTAACTGACCCGTAAACATTGTGAACTTACATGCGCGTAAACTATCTGTCAAAATTTGTATGGGCGTGAGTTTACATCATTTCCGAGCCTATTTTGTAGTGTAAACTAGCATGTAAATCTACGTGTGTGAATAAAGGTTGCCTTTGGCTCTAATAATTACATATTTAAAGTAGTTTAAGTTAATATAAACACGTTTTATTTATTTTTCTATGTTAATGAAGGCTTTCAAAAGGTTTAAAATTTAAAAAAAGTCATTTACGCTATTTACACTTTATCGCTCATCAAAAGTTTAAATGCTATACATGTTTAGATGTTTACATGCTTAGATGAGAACCCTTTCTAAGTAAAGCGCTTGAAAGCATCCTATGTATTTAACCTTCCGTTACTAACTCAGGGTGGACTACACCCATAAGTTAAAACAAAATTTAGTACTGTTTTTTAAACTAAATTATAAAAATTACTCATTTCAAAAAGTGTCTGGGTGTTTTACACCCACGTTAGTAATCATGTTATATTATTTGCTATAAACGTTTGATTTGTTTCTCAAGTAAAATAAAAAAGGTTTTAAATAAAAAACCAGGAAATTCAAATTAAAGATTTAAGCCTTTGCTCGAATCATCTCATCTTTCTTAACACTGTGAATTTAGATTTAGCCCAGTGGAAATGGTCTAATTTCTCGTTGTAATTTTAACGGAACATTCAATATTGTTCTATTGTATTTGACTAGCCATTTGACAAAAAATTTAAACATTTGAACAGAGTTTTTGCCATAATATGCAATAATTGCATCATTCAACTACTTTTTTAATGGTCCAATTAGACATGGCTTAACAAGTGCAACATAGAAATCTGTTTAAAGGGATTGACGTGTATCTGATTATGCACAACATGGCAATGCATGGCAATGCTCAGATAAAAACAGAAATGCATCTCTAGATAGATAAGCATAGAAGTTCTATTTAATTTTGATTTCAGCGTATTCTTCAATGCATTTGACGATTTATCAAAACAAATGAGAAATTGTATAATTCTTTGACCAAGAATTCCTTTGATTGTTTTATTTGCACTATGTGGCTAAGTTTTGCATAATCGACATTTATTCTATGTGCTAGCCGCTTATCTACGATGCTTTCGCTGCTGTGCCATGAGAGGCTAATGTTTCAATTATAACGAATAATTAGAGGTCATTATTTTAAAAAATTTTCATTGCAAAAAAAAATTTATAAGATAATTTTTTTTTCATACATTTTTAAGCTTTTCAAATTAGCCCTTCCGAAGAACGTGACAAATAAGTTTACTTCGGAATGTGAAATTATTCAAACCATTATGATATTTTTTTTTTTAGTTCTCTAATTAACGTTATTTTGATATATTTTTATTAAAAAGAAATATTAATTAAACTGGACGAATTTTATGCTTAATAGAATATTAAAATATACGAAATTAATTAACCGTTTTACTGTTTTAGCGTTCTTTTTTACAAATTCATGAAATAAAATTTATGGGTGGATTACACCCAGGTTAGTAATGACGTTACTCCGAATAGCGTTAGTAATGGAGGGTTAAATTGTTATTTTCGAATTTTTAGCGAAACAACCATACAAGATACGCTATTGAAATACTCCACACTATATTGTTTATTTTATTAAGTAACATTGAGCTCTCTGACTTGAAATGACCAAGTTATAAATAATAAAGTACAAATATGCACGATTTTGAGGAGTAAATCTTATACTTTTAATTTGATCCAAAATACAGGTTGGCACCCATTTCACAGCATTAATGCTGATGCAAAAGTCACTGTGGCACTTATTTTCATTTTTAAATCTTGTATATTTTCTTTTTTTTTATTCATAACAATAATAATTTAGTATTTATAATTGAAAAACAAAATGTAGCAATTAAAATAACAACAAACACTACTTTGTGCTTTTGCGGTAAAAATTACTAATAACTCTGTCAATTTAACAAAAAAATATATACAGGGTCCGCCATCTAACTTTTTTTTTTTCAACTAGTGCTTATTTCGTGAATGGTAACACCTAGCTCACGTTTAATTTGACAGATAATTAGTTTTATCTTTCCGCTAAACGAATATGGTTGTGTATACGCTTGAACAACGCTGGGAAATATTGCGACATTACTTTGAAAATCATGGTAATGTTGCAGAATGTGTGCGAAAATTGCGTACGGATTTTGGAAGAAGAGAAGCACCGTCAGCTCCGTATGTTCGTTATCTTGTGAAAAAAGTGAAAGAAACTGGCATCCTCATCGATAAACCAAAGCGTAAAATGCCAACAGCAGTGCGTACACCCGAGAATATTGCTGTTGTAGCAGAAAGTGTGCGTGAAGCGCCATCAACATCAATTCACCGTCGTTCTCAATAATTGAACATTTCGGAGACATCATTGAGACGAATTTTGCATAAAGACCTTGGTATGACGCCATACAAAGTCCAATTGGTTCAGGAGTTGAAGCCAACTGACCATCCAATGCGTTTTCGCTTCGCTAAGTGGGCCTGCGATCGACTTACAGAAGATGCCGATTTTCCCAAAAAAAATCATCTTTGCAGATGAAGCTCATTTTGATCTTGGCGGGTATGTAAACAAGCAAAATTGTCGCATTTGGGGCACAGAAAACCCGCACGCATACATTGAAAAGCCGCTGCACCCAAAACGAGTCACTGTTTGGTGCGGATTTTGGTCCAGAGGCATAATTGGGCTATTTTTCTTCGAAAATGAGCAAGGAGTGGCCGTTACAGTCAATGGCGATCGTTATCGGGCCATGTTGAACGAATTTTTGTTCACAAAAATTGAAGAGGAGGATATTGGCAACATTTGGTTTCAACAGGACGGCGCTACGTGCCACACAGCCGAAGCTACACTCGATCTTTTGCGCCCTGTTTTTGAAGATCGCATTATCAGCCGCAGAGCTGATGTCGTTTGGCCATCTCGGAGCTACGATTTGACACCGTTGGACACCTTTGACCCCCATTATTTGTGAGGTGCCCTCAAAGATAAGTGTTACGCTGACAAGCCAGAGACAATTGACGCTTTAAAGGAAATGGCTCGTGAAGCCATTGGTGAAATACAGCTGCACACAATCGATAATGTGTTTAAAAATTGGACCGATCGTGTAGGCATGGCCAGCCGAGGCAGCCATTTGAATGAAATTATTTTCCATTATTAACCGGAAGGATTGTACTTTCAAATAAAAAAAGAAATTTGAGAAAATATCCAGTAGTTTTTTTTAAAAGAATTTTCAAAAAAAAAAAGTTATTTGGCGGACCCTTTATAAAAAATTTTTCATTTTACGATAAACCACTTTATTTCAGCATAAAACCACTCGTAGGTGTAAACTTTGGAGGCTTATTGCTCCTCAACTATTGGCCACAGGAAAATAAACTAAAAATCAAATGGCGTATAGTTACGTCTTCTTCCTAGATCCGAAGTTTCAATATGCTTTAAGGACTGGTTGAAAAGATACAGCGGTTTAAAGATGCAAATGGATGCGTTTATACCCGGGTGTGTCTTTTAGGGTTAAGCCTAGTATGCTCGATTTTTTCTCTCCGTGTAAAATTAACATAGATATTCAAAATTACTCATACAGAAACTTTTAAAACGCTGAACCACGAACATTGCATCGCCTCTACTAGAATGTGTAGGTCGATGTCAACTAGTATTTCGATTTTGAGACTGTGTTATTGAAAACATAAGACGTTTAAATATTTCTAGTTCTATTTCTAAAAATGTTAATCCATTGAATTTTAATATTAAATTAAAATTTGAAGCTGAAATAATAATCTTATTTTTCGGCCAAAGCAGCTTCCTCACATAGTGCTGATATTTTAAACAAATTCTCATACACCAGTTACTCTGCATGACTTGGCCAAAACATCTTAACGAAAAAGGAAGTCGAAAAAGTAACACCAAAGGAAACAACAGAGCATTAACATTACACAATAAAACATTTTCGAGGTTTTGAAATGTGCACAAACTTTTGACTTTAGTTTCTGAAAGTACTGATTGAAAGTAGCAAAATGCCATTTGGATTTTTCTGGATTAGCTACCGTTCGGTTTTTATCGTGTCATGAATATTTTTGCTAAAAACTTAATTTTGAGCATTTTTTCAGAGAAATTGTAATTTTTCCGACGGCTATATCTCTTTAACCGAAGAGAATTTTGTTTTAAGACCTTTAGAATAATTATAGGTATGGACCAGGAGAAAAAACATTTAAAACAAACTGGTTTGAAAAAACAACATCTAGTGGTTCAAAACCGCAAAATTGTTGAAAAATGTCCAATTTGTTAAGACATTTCTGCATATAATTTATCATAACTCGAAAACGACTAGTGCGATTTTATTAAAATAAATGTAGAAATTTTTGACCTGCATAACCGTTAACCCATGACTGTACTAGATTTTAATCTGATCAATAGTTTCAAAGATATCAAAAAAAATAGTCCCGAAAAAAAAAATTTAACAAAATATTTTACAAAGTCTATATTCTCGGATTTTTTTTTGGTACTTCAGATCCATGGACTGAATCTGCGTTATCATCTAAGGTAGCTAGAACATTCAAGGGCATGTCCCTCTCGGTGTGCCCTTCATATGCATGCTCCACGTCTTCGATGCCTTCATCTTCATATTGGGATACCTTGTGACTCCACCAACATACTTCTGCAAGTAACGCATTCAGTTTTTTGCCTTTGTATCGCTTTTCAAATAGCATGGTGACCTGATGGAATCGTTCACCTTGTTCGTCGGATTCACTGGGCAATTGTTGCAAGAACTGGTCTAGATGATGATGCAGAAAATGCAGTTTCAGTGTCATAGATGCACCGATTTTATGAAAATAATGCATCATTTTTTTCACCAATTCCTGCGCCTTGTCTCGTTGTACACGATTCTTGCCTAAAATACCCTCGATTACAGCTTTAAGTGCATCCCAGGCTCTCCGGTGATCGTTTTTCAGCACATTTGAGAAAGTTTCGCTCTGTACTAATTTCCTGATATCGGGACCATTTAATACACCTGTTGAAGAAATAAGAAGTTTTTAGAAAAATTTACAGCAATGCGAATAGAGTAAAGTATTTAACTTGGTGGGATGACATAACGTCCACAGACATAATTTCCATGGACGTTATGTCTGGTTCAAACAGACATAATGTCCGTGGACCTTATGTCTGTTTTGAAACGGACATAATGTCCAGAGCCAAACGGACGGAAGGTCCATGGACATTATGTCTGTTTGAAACGGACATAATGTCCAAATGTGAGATAGAAAAAAAATATTGGTTTTGTTGTAATTCTAAAGTACCGTTTACCAAACTGGTGCACAAAACTCGAGATTGAGCTCTCCAATTTATCACTCTTTTAATGAGAAAGACGAAATCAAAATATTAAAAAATAAAACGATTTAAAAAGGCACTGTTTGGCAACCCTTTTTAAAATAGATTTGAGCATCAGCGCTCTGGGATCTCTATGCAATTATTCTCTTCAAAACTGTTTTTAGTTTAACCTTGGGAATAGTGTAAATGGAACTGTTGTAGCAAGTTTTTTCTATGAAATGTTAATAGTTTGGTCTTAAATGAGTCAATCGCGTGACGTACATCAACAATGGAAAGTGATTGTCAAGAAAATTTGAAATATCAATTTATACCGGGCCTGAGGAAAAATAGCGCTTTATTGTACCTGCAAGACGAAAAGCAATTATATCGTCAAAAACATAAATATGCGGACCGAACAAGATACATATGCTATAGTAAATCTTGTAATGTGAGCATTTTATTGTATAGTGATAAAAAATGTGTTAAAGTCAAGAACAATACAGTGCACTACCATGAAACGCAGGAAGAAATTGTTGATAAAATGGCAATAGTGAATTCAATTAAAACCGACTGTACCAAAATGTCTTTAAAAAGAAGTGCAACAAGGGATATTTTTGATGAGCATTGCTTAAAAAACAAAGATTCCGCAAGTTTAGTGCAGTATGGGAAAATGGCACGAAATTTGATGCGTATCAAAAATGAATCTTTGCCAAAAAACCCTTCATGTTCAAAAGACATTCAAGAAATGTTTAAGATGGAGTCAGTGTTGAAAGGTTTTGGTAAATCCAAATATGATAAGGAGCAAAATTTTTATGCCGATACCATATTGGAAAATAACTTTTCATACACCATTTTTATTTCACCAACTATCTGTGAAATAATTCGCACTTCTACGCAATTCCAGGAGAGGCATTATGTTTTGGATGGAACTTTCTCGGTGTTGCCTGCTTGTGGTTATAAACAGCTTCTAATAATTTATATTCAATATCAGGATCATGTAAGTACAATGACTTTCACCGTTTTTATTAATTTAATGAGTTTTTTATTAAAAATATGTGAAATTTTAATGAGGCTTGGGGAAAGTACAAATTAAAATCGAACGATGGCGACATGCTTGCCCGCGTTAGGTGTGCGCGGCCGCTGCGGCGCGCCGGCCGTTAGCCGCGTCAGCACCTCGCGCAACCACGTTGCCAATGCGCATAAAATATTAAATTCTTTAAATTAATATACACAAATTGAAAAATTTATATTAAAAATCTGGCAATTTTTAATAAAAATTTTTAGCCTGCGGCGTTTTTACAACATCAAATTAATATATATATTTTTCAGATTTATCCATTTATATATGTTTTGATGTCGAATAAATCGCAAGCTGCATACGAACATGTTTTCCTTTATATTAAAAATAACTTGTTCAATTTGGAACCTATCTCATTCATGTCGGACTATGAAACAGCTTTGCGAAATGCTTTGAAAAAGACATTCCCTTCAGCAAAAATTAAGGGTTGCTGGTTTCATTATTGCCAGGCTCTTAACAGAAATGCTGGAAAAATACCCAATTTTATGAAGTGTGTAAATAAAAATAAAGACATGAAACGACTGTTTCATAAGTTCAAGATATTACCATTGCTGAAGCCGACAACTATTTTTGAAGCTTTTGATATGCTGTCAAATTCTTCTTTGCCATCCAACTATGGGAACACTTTCGGTCAATTTTTAAAATATTTTGAGAAACAATGGATGTTAAAGGTACAAATATTACATAATTTTTTGAAATATTATTTCCCACTTTGTGACTTTAAACATCATTCTTAAATGTTATTTTCATTAATTAACAATAGGAAGGACAATTACATTTTTCTGTATATAAGGACGTTATCAGGACAACAAGTGCTGCTAAAAGTTACAACTCAATATTAAGCTCGAAGATACCAAAAAATGGTAGTTTCTGCAAGTTTTTGGATATAATTTTAAATGAAGATTTTAAGAAAACCGTGGAGCTGAAAAATACCTTGGATGGAACATACGACGTCTTTCAGAGACCAAAAACAAATAATTTTATAAAAAGGGCTATCTTAATTGAGAAATCAATTGATAACCTAGACCGATGTAAAATTTCTTTGGAAGATTTCTTAAATGAAATGTCAAATTTTAAAAACAATCTTATCTCCGAGTACGAAAGTATTGAGGACGATGGATTAATTGAAAACGGTGTTCACCAAGATGAAGATGAGAATGATAATTTCGAAGATAGCGCAATTTTAGAAAAAGTTAATATGAATAATCAATCAATTGCATGCATTGTATGCTGTGATAAAAGTCGTGATACCTTGTTGCAGCCCTGTAATCACTTGAAAACTTGCTCTACCTGTTATACAACGATTTGTGAGAACGCAATGCGCAATAATTGTAAAATTCTTTGTCCTTACTGCAGACAAATTGTACAAAATTCGACCAAAATTTATCTTTAAATTTCTTACATTTATTATTTAATATTAATTTCATTGTTTATTTTAACATTGTTCAAACTTATTACCATTTCTTATACATAAAAATATAAACATTTTTGTTTTTTGAATAACGCCTTTTGTTACGTTAGTTAAAAAAAATAAAATAACTACCTACTTTTTATTTTTTTATTTTATACATTCATTTCAGAATCCGTGGACATTATGACCGTTCTCTTCGGTCATAACGTCCATCCCAAAAAAGACATAAGGTCCATGGACCTTATGTCCGTTTCAAAAGAGACATAAATTCCAATTCCATGGACATTATGACCGTTTAGAGCGGACATAATGTCAATGGACCTTATGTCCGTGGACGTTATGTCATCCCACCATTTAACTTATACTGTATATGAAAATGGGCAAACTTACCGTTTTTAATTTTATCATTGCTGAGTTTTGGAAAGATATTTTTCAGACAGTCGAAGACTTCATCATTTTGTTTGACGGCGACTGCGATGAACTTCTTAGAAATTCCCAATTTTATATGAAGCGGTGGCAGTAATATGTCATCAATGTTCTTGATCAACGGTTCGTTCAACAGTTTTAACTGTTTTTCGTTGTCATAAGTTCTTTTCATCCAGTGTTTACACTGATATTGATCGAGTTTGCTTCGTGAATACCAGTTGCAAAGGAAGCAAAAATATTTTGGAAATCCTCCTTTGTTAATAATGCCTTGCAATATGTTCACAACTTTTAAGTCACAGCAAATCTTCCATTCATGTTCAATGTATTTGATTTTCTTCAATATATGGTCCAATGTTTCATATTTTGCCTTCATATTTGTGCCCAATGCTAATGGTATAGACGGTCTTTTGTTTGTTTTGTGCAGTAAAACAACCTTCAAACTTGAAACTGAACTATCAATGAATAATCGCTAGTCACCAGCTGTATACTCCATTCCCAATTTATTTACTAAACCTTTGATGTCGTTGCAGCAAGTAAATGTATTTTCATCATCAATGGTATAGAATTCCTGGAATTCAGCTTGGCGTTTTCGGTATGATGTGGCTGTAACGTCTGGCTTCGTGAGTTTTCTACGCTTCAGAAAAGAGGTCAGCATTTCGGAATTCCGTTGCGATAATTCCAGTTTAGGAGCTATAGGAGCTATAGGTGGTTCGACATCAGCAGAGCATGGCACTGGAAGTGACGCAGTGCACGCGGCAACATATTTTTTGTACCTCAACTTTTTCCTATTATTTCCAACAGCATAATTAATACATGCATATCACCTGGCTTCATCGTGTCCATTTGGGTCTTTTAACCAGATCACCGGCTTAGAAAACTGTAACTTTCTTCTTCGGCCATGTAACCAATGCAAAAGATTGCTATAGCAAGCATTGCACACTGCATTAGGCGTAAAATTTTCACAAGTTAAATCTTGTTCGTCGAAATATTGCGTATATGCAAACTTAAATTCTGGAGTACACAAATTTTTTCGCTCATTCCTTTCAATTTTAGGCACTATATGGCCACAAACGTAACAAAAATTATTAATTTTTTGGCAGACACAATTTTCCATTTTTATTAAATTGCAATTTCAATTAACACGACTTTTTACGGGGAAAATAGTTGCAAGTGTTCTACAATTCCTCTTTATTTTCAATGCAATGAATTTGCAATGAGGTTGGCTGCAGAATAATTTGACTTTAATTAATAATTCTAGTCAGGGATGCAAAATCAAGCTTCTTCAATCAGGGATGCAAAATGAAGCTTCTTCAATTGTACCATCAAGCTTCCAAAATTGTACTTTTTTAATAACAATTGTACCAAATTGAAAAAAAAAACAGGTTATAACATTTTATAAACAGTTTATTAAAAAAATTACGGAAAAATAACAAATAACAATTCAATCTTATACATTTCTTTTTAAAATAACATAGGTTTCTTTAAGAATAAACCAAAGGCGAGGTACACATTTTTCAACAATTTTGCGGTTTTGAACCACTAGATGTTTTTTTTTTCAAACCAGTTTGTTTTAAATGTTTTTTCTCCTGGTCTATACCTATAATTATTCTAAAGGTCTTAAAACAAAATTCCCTTCGGTTAAAGAGATATAGCCGTCGGAAAAATTACAATTTCTCTGAAAAAATGCTCAAAATTAAGTTTTTAGCAAAAATATTCATGACACGATAAAAACCGAACGGTAGCTAATCCAGAAAAATCCAAATGGCATTTTGCTACTTTCAATCAGTACTTTCAGAAACTAAAGTCAAAAGTTTGTGCACATTTCATATGTTGCACTGTGTTATCAACCATTGCTACGGTTTTTGTTAAAGCATAATAATTACGTTGCCATAATTTTCCTTTGGCTTATCATCGTTTTATTAAGTTTCTTTTTTCTTCTTGTTAAACACATCAGTTAATAATGGATCCACACAACAAAAGCCGTCAATTTATTTTAATGGCAATCCTTTTTAAACGTATTTGGCAAATAAAGAGTTTATTATTTTAATAAATAAAAGAAATAAAGTTTGATTTTGGGTTGTGATACAATATTGCTGTTCAATTTATATATCCGTTGTTTTAAAATTTTTTTTTTTATTCATATTCTTCCTTTCAATAACTGGTATGCAGGGAGCCATGATAAGCCCAAAAAACAATCGCCATCATCTTTCCGGCCGATAAATCTGTGCTGTGCGTTTTTGCTTTTAAAAGCTTTTACCACTTCCGCCAAACACACACTCAGCTCGTGCTTTCGTACATGTATTCTGATGAGAACGCTTTTATGAACAGTTATAAATGGTTATGAAAAGCGGTTGATTTGCGTTAAAGCCTGACTGAAAATGAAAATATGGTCGATGAAGAAAACATATATTTATTGCAGTCAGGAGTTTAATAAAAATCCTTTCAGATCTACTATTAAATATTAGCAAAAAATTTTCACAAAATGTTATATTTTTTCAACATTTGCACCGAATTAAGTCGAAGCAAACATTTTCACTTGAGTGCATCTTAGGTACCGACAACTCATTTGAACGGCTTCAGGTTAGAAGAAGAGTTGAAAAATACTTTCAATAAGTGAACACAATGAAACAGGATAACTGCGAAAGATAAAAGGAAAAATACACTGCTTCAAGTAGCGGCAAGATACGCCGCCAGGAAGTATCTGCGCTCTATATTTATTATATATTTAAGTGTACAAAAAAAAAAAAAAACTGGTTGAGTGGGTGTAACATCTAAACATTGAAAACATAGAAGCTAAGCAAATTTGCGGTAATTGTTAAATAAACAATGGGAGGAAAATGGAAAAATAATTGTAGCAACTTTGCAAAATTGCACAACACAACAAAAAATGCTTTGCCCGGGTTAAACAAAGAAATCCTTCCGCTTGCGTTTTAGCAAATCTTTGGCTAACACGGGTCGACAGACAGACGGCAACGTCCACAACCGCACACCCACACTCAGTGGATGAACTCCGTGGGCAGATGGCGCATCAGTTAGGATCTACGCAGCGCAGCATGCGGGCCAACCGCTAAGCCATTAATTCCACCAAAAATCCTTTTTGTGCAACATGAAGCAGCAACTGTTGCCAAAACACAATAAAAATAGCTAGTGAAATAAAAAAGCAACAACAACAAATGATTCAAAAATTGCATTGTTTTTTATGTTTTGCTACAAATACCAAGCAACCCATACTGCACACTGCACCACACACATTTAGCAACAGCAGCTGCAACTACACAGTTGCACTCTTGCAAGCTTGTATCCTTCAAGCAGTTGTTGTTGCTTGTTTCTTTTTTTTGTACTTTAGTTTTGCTGTAACTTGTTTCATTATCTACAAGATTTGTTGTCGTGCGCTCATTTAAACTGACTGCCAAAGCCACAGCAGCCACGTTAAGAGTGAGTGGCCAAGGTTAATGTCGATGCCACCTAGCCAAGTTTCAGCATTTAAATTCATTTAAGTTTGCAAAACTTTGCGCAAAAAAATCCTCAACTACTTTGCTTTAAAGACAAAAACTTGCAGAATGTGCGTGAAGATGGTTTCTTCTTTTATTTTTATTTTTGTTTTTTCTTATGGCCCAGTGGCAACACGTTGCAATATTGTTGCATTATAGTTTTAATTGGAAAAAAGTAGACAGCACATAAAAGCCATTAGTTGCAATGTGAATGACAGCTCAATTTAAAAAACTCAAAGAAAATGTTTCCAGAAGTTAAAACTATAAAACTAAATAAATTTCAAGCGCAGCGTTTATTAATAACACAGTTTAATAGCCAGAGTAATTACAGACCTTACCACAGTTTAAAAGATGAGATAACAAAAATTATTACGTGTAGCGGTGTTTAAAAACTGTACATCTGAGTAATTATTGATACTAGTATCAACTGCGTTCGAAATTCGACCAACTGTCTGTAAAGCAGTGAGCGAAAATCACTAACGTACCGTATGTTAAGGTTCTGTACACTACAGCAAGACAAATGTGTATGAATTTTGTTAATGTATCTGGGATCCTCCGTGCCCCCGCCCCCTTGAAAAACACGATGGTTGCAAATGAAGTACTTAGAACCTTCGAAAGTCCAAGAATTGGAAAAAATGGCCCGGTTCTGTTCGAAAATCTGGTTTTCGGAGAGTAATTTTAGATGAAATATTTTTAAATTTTTCTAATGCATTTTAAATTTACGAAAAAAAACGAAAGTACCTACTTCTATGTTAAACTAGCTGAAGTTCTGATTCCGGACTTACATTTGACGTACATTGAAGTTCGGTCCCAATAAAAGCATTTAATGTCAACATTTTTGTTTGTCCTTTTGTCCTTTGCATAGATCTAGAACATTTTTTCAAAATTAATTCATGCATTATTTCAGCCCATTTTATGGTAATAAAAACACTGGGCATGTCCAAATATCAAACAAGCTGGAGAAATATCATTTCAGCATAGTTCTAGGACGCTGAATTAAATGGCGTTTACCGCTTTTTAATCTTTCGGCTCGTTTTCGAAAAATTAAAGGTTCAAGGTCGAGTACATGTTGATGCAGTCTTCATTAGAAAAATTGTTTTTTCTCATTAACTTAATCGACTTCGTGTCAATGAGTGAAACATTAAAAATAATCTGGGAAAATAATGTTTTCAAACAGTTTAAACCTCGAAACCTAACTCTTATGGTCCAAATTGACCTCAGAAATCAAAAAACTCTTTTTTCGTATAAAAGCTTTGTTTACACAAAAACAAGTAAGCTTTTTGACGGAAGAATATTCCCCTGATATAGTGGCGCTAAATCCTAGATCAATGCAAAGGACAAACATTCATAAAAAATTATATGAAAAAATTTGAATACGTTGACTTTAAGTGCGTTTATTGGAACAGGACTTCATTGCATGTCAAATCCAAGTCCAGAATCAGATTTTTCAGCTAGTTTAACATAAAAGTAGGTACTCTTGTTATCCCTACCAGAACACCGAAGGCGAACCTTTACAAGGTTACATGTCTGACTGTCTCAACCTGGCGAGGCCAGCATAATCCTTGTGAAATCGCCTCAAGTCGACTCAAACCTCCTCGTAGTGTTTCCTGGGCAACGTCAAAACTGACAACCGTTAGTTTGGCGGCTTATTTGAGCGGCGGGCCCCCCAGGCTTAAAACAGGTTGTGCGTCGGGTTTGAAGCCCACCCGTAAAAACCCATTTCAATGAAAATAAATAAGAATAGGAGAAAACTGATCCCCAAATCCGATGAAAACGAAAAAAATAACCTCCGAACCCTTAATTGAGAAGATGCCTCTATCCAACTGACTGATTTCTTGGAAATAAACAAAGCTGATATCACTGCTATCCTAGATCTGCGATGAAAGGGACAGGGATCGGCATGCACCCTGTGGTATCTACTACAGCGGCCATTCGGAGAAGCTCAAGTATGGATGCGGATTTGTAGTTGGCAAGACTACGGCCCCCCATCCTGCGATTCACACCTCTGAACGAACGGTTTGCCATAATCTGCATCAAAGTTAATTTTTTTTTAATACAAGCCTAATACGTGCGCACGCTCCGACAGAAGACAAAGCAATTTTGATTTCCTTGGGGCCAAGGAAATTTTCTATGAACGCCTTGAAAATGCTAACGAGCGCTGCCACCGTCACGATGTAAAAATCTTGCTTGGTGACTTCAACGCTAAGGTGGGCAAGGAAAATATATTTGGTTCAATTGTCGGAAAGTTAAGCCTCCACGACAACACCTCCGATAACAGAATGAGGCTGATTGACTTCGCCACAGCACAAAACATGGTCGTAAGTAGCACTAGATTCAAGCATCTCAATATTCATAAAGCCACCTGGATGTCTCTTGATCAAAAAACCAGAAATCAAATTGATCACGTTTTGATCGACGGAAGGCACTCTTCCAGTGTATTGAATGTACGCACGATCCGTGCTGCAAACATTGACTCGGATCACCATTTTGTCGGAACCAAGATCCGTACACGTCTGTGCGCAGCTAAGAATGCACGCAACCCTACACAGAGAAAGCTAGACGTCGACAAGCTGCAATCAAAACAGACATCCCAAGCTTTTGCCACTCGACTCTCACTCCTGCTTCAAAGCACTCCTCCAATCGATGATATATGCGCGCAGTGAACACACATTTCCAACTCGCCGCGTGCGGCTGCTGAAGAGGTGATTGGCAACCATCGCCCTCGCGGAAACCAGTGGTACGACCAGGAGTGTCGCGACGCCGCTGCAGAGAAAGACGCCGCCTACAAAGCCACCCTGCAGTTGGCTGTAACGCACACTGCTAAGGAGCGACACAAAGAGAAGAGGAGAGAAGGGATACGTATTTTCAGGCGGAAAAAAGAGAGGCAGAAAAGCGCGAACAGGAGAAGATTGAGATGTATGATGACAAGAAAGATAAGACGAAATACTTGGTGTCAACAAACAAATATTCCCAGCGTCTTGGAACTCATGTTACAGTTAACAATACCTCTTTCAAGGTTGTGAAGGACTTCATCTATCTGGGCTCCAGCATAAACTGAACCAACGACATCAGCATTGAGATCAAACGAAGAAGAACTCTTGCTTTTTGGGATCAGTAGGCAATTGAGAAGCAGAGCCCTCTCCCAACGAACGAAAATCACGCTCTACAAATCGCGCCCGTCCTACTTTATGCATCACAAACCTGGACGCTGAGCACTTCAGATGAAAAGGCTTTAGGAGCATTCGAGAGAAATATTCTTCGTAAGATCTTCGGACCAATCTGCGTCAATGGCGAGTACCGAAAACGGTGGAATGAAGAAATTTATGAGCTGTGCGCCGTCATGGACATAGTCAAGCGCATTAAAATCGAGCGGCTTCACTGACTAGGTCATGTTCAACGCATAAAAGACGATGCTCTAGTGAAGAAAATATTTGATTCGGTACCCAGAGGCTGTCAACGCAGAAGAAGACGACCGCATTTTCGTTGGAAAGACCAAGTAGAGGACAACCTGGCGAAGCTTGGAATTTCCAACTGGCGCCAGCAAGCGAAAGACAGAAATGGCTGGCGCAAATTCTTAGATGAGGCCAAGACCGGCATACGGTTGTAGCGCCAACTAAGTAAGTAAGTAAGGTACTTTTGTTTTTTTTTGCAAATTTGAAATGCATAAGAAAAATTTAAACACATTTCATCTAAAATTACTCAACGAAAACCGTATTTTCAAACAGAACTGGGCCATTTTTGACAATTCTTGGACTTTCACGAGTTCTTATACTTCATTGGCAACCATATAGTAATTCAGTGGCGGGGGGGGGGGTGGCACGGAGGATTCTATACAAAGTAGCATTTGATTTGGTCTACTGTACACGGTTATAAATCTTGAACTTAAATTTAAACTTTTCTGTACTACACAGAGATAATTCGGTGATTACTCTCTATGCGCATAGCTTGTTTTATGATAGATATTGCAGATATTACTCCTTACGCTCATAGCTTGTGCGCTCTTTAGTTAGATTGACAACATTAACAATTTTAAACATCCATATTTATTTTTTGTTATTATAATAGTTATTTACTTTATTTCACTTAATATATTTACTTTTATTCACTTTGTAATTATGGGTTCATAAGCAAAAATTGCTTAAGTCGACTTAAGACATAACTGAGTTATTGATGTAGATGTGTTCCACGCATTTAGTTTTATAAACACACAAAATCTGGAGCTTCTAGCATGACCCTAGCTAAATTTATGACACAAAAACAAAAGACCTTGTCACATAACTTATATGGCGATTGAAAACTTTAAAGCAAGTTCTCTCGAAACCTTGAAATCAGACTTAAGCTATTATCGCTTATGAACACAGAAATATCTTTATTATTAACTTTATTTATACTTAAACCAGGCTGTATTCAAAATTTTCCACAATTATTTATTTTCTGTTCTACTTAATTTTCTAAAAAAGCTTCTGCGTTGTTTTCTTTGTGTTTTTCGTTATAAGCACTTGATACCAGTTTGTGATCAACGCTTATAAATTGTTAACACTTTTAAGATATATTCGTTCATAATACATGCAATTTAGTTGATCATAAATATTATGGTAATTACATATTAATTATAATATATGATCAGTGCTTTAAACAGAATTATAGCAAAAATTGTAAGCATATTACATAAAACACAAGCGATAAATGAACAAATGAACCAAATGGCTTAATATTGAGTCTTGAGCCAGGCTAACTTTTTACGGATCAAAATCCAAATTTAGTATCCAAATCTACTCTTATTTAGTCTTAATTGCATTTCAAATTAAAACCAAAACAGAATTGTGCTTAAATATAAGCCAAACATCTAAAAAGAGAGCGGTTATTGTAGTTTTGTATTCAATTTTAATACAGTAGAATGTTAATTAGGAGTAAGTATTTGCCAAAGTTTTAATTTATAACAGCAAGATTTACAAGTAAGCAGTAATATTTAAGCTATACTTAAATTTAGTCCAAGATATTTAATCGTGTAACGTAGATTTAAAAAAAACAAAACAATAGTAAACAAAGCTCTAAATATGCACTCGTTTCATACTTTTGTAACGTAGAAGTTTATGTAATTAAACGTAAACAAAAACCCTTTCCTATTATCGCAAGGCAATTAACACAAATTTTCTCATTCCGTAGCTTCAGTGAAGGATCCACTTGGGAATAATTTGTTCAACAGAGTTTATATCTACACCGAATTAAAATCTGGAGGAGTAAAATATATAAGCTGGTTCATATATAACATATTCACTCCATTTCCGTTAGCATTTTGGGACCCCCTCCCCTTTCTCTTATGGCTTAGCATTTTTCGGAGAGCAAAATCTCATTTTTTAACGCTCATATATCGGATCATATGTCACCATTCCAAATATTTTTTCTGCTCATTTGTACAACAGCACCTTTTGAATGCTATACGAATTCTTCCCTTCCATTTATAACTAATACTAAGAAGTGTATAACAGCTTTCGTTTATAGCGTAAATATAAAAAATTAATTCATAAAACTAAAGCCCGACTACTAAAACGAACGCTCTAAAAAGTATGAAACAAGAAAATATTCTCATCTGAAGTTGATATGTTCAAGCTATTCAATGTTTTTTGTCCATTAAATAAACCACTTACACATAATATTTATATTAGCTTCATTCCCGTGGCACTAGATCAGAGGCCGAATTACAGCATCCGTGATCGAGCAAAATTACGAAAGGCACGACGAGACATGTGCCTATCAATCTAATACAATTTTACTCGATCACGGATGCTGTAATTCGTCCCCAGATTAAATTTCAGTGGAACAACGTTAGTTCAACTTTATAACAATTTGTCACCACTGTCTTGAAACAGCTGTTTTAAGAACAATAACAAAAGAAAACAGCAACACCAAAATGCCCATTGAGCAGTGAAACGTCAAAATACGAAAATAAATAGTTATTTAGATTTGCCAACTATGTTCGTTTTGATAAAAAATGCTTGAAACTGCAGCGGGAATTGAAAAATGCAGGAATGCAGCTATTGTGTCGTATTTAATACATATTTATAGCTATGTTCAGAAAATATACGAGGTAGTGTGACACCTAATATAAAGGGTGTTTTTTATAGAGTAATACGAGTTTAAATCATAATAAAAGATAGTAATATATTTTTAATATCAATGAAACGGGCTTTATTGGATTTTATGACATTAATGTTTAAATATGATTTCGGCCATGTGGCCGCCACGGCTGGCGCGTACAAGGCGCAATCCTTAACACCAATTTTCAAAAACTTTTCGCAGCATTTGCGGCCGTATCTCGCAGATAACTCTTCGAATGTTGATTTCCAGATGTTCAATTGTTTGTGGCTTAGCGACGTAGACAAGTGACTTTACATAACCCAAATAAAATAATCCAGTGGGGTTAAATCACACGATCTTGGGGGCCAATTAATTGGGCCATTTCGTGAAATTATTTTTTCGTCAAAAGTTTCCTTGAGTAAATCAACTGTAGCGCCCGCTGTGTGGCATGTGGCTCCGTCCTGTTGGAACTACATATCAGCAAGATTAATGCCAGCTAATTGAGGTACGAAAAAACTTCGAATCATGTTCCTATACCGTTCACCACTGACAGTAACATTCTGACCATCATCGTTTTTGAAGACATATGGGCCAATGATTCCTCCAGCCCATAAAGCGCACCAAACAGTAATTTTCTATGGATGTGGTGGTGTTTCGACAAAAGCTTGTGTATTCTCCCCACTCCAAATACGACAATTCTGTTTGTTTACGTACCCATTCAACCAAAAATGGGCTTCATCGAAAAATCAGCCCATTCGCCGAATTGGCGGCGCATACGATGGTCGTTTGGCTTTAATTCCTACCCAAGTTAAATCTTGAAAGGTTTTTAGCCAAAATCTTTTCATAAAAACTTCCATAAAGTGGAAGGGCACAACCCCAGTTGCTGAGAACGGCGACGAATTGATTGATTAGGATCATCTTCAATGCTTTCCTGTACAGCGGCTACAGATTCTTCAGTGCGCATTGTTAGGCGTCTCACGGGATGCACATTATCAGTAACAGTAAATGTGGTCCGAAAACGATCTATTGTTCTTCGAATTAGCAGCTCTGAAGGACGATTATGTACGCCATAAAATGGACAAAGTGTACGATAAGTTTGACGAACAAAACCATTCTTTTGATTAAAAATTTCCACAAGTTGCACGCGTTGTTCTGGTATAAGTCGATCTACAATAAAATGTCAAAAAAAACTTAACAAAAAACAATTAACAGCTGTTAAATGGGTGGCCAAATAAAGCAGTGATGTCAATTCAAAGTTGTATCACTCTACAAAAAACACCCTTTATATGGTCATATGTCGCCCTCTAGATGAATAGCGTATGCACCCTAAAGCTTATGATAGCTTCCAGAAGAATGTGTTGTTTTGTTAAGGTAAGTAGCATACGACCACGGATATCTTCTTAACATCACTTTAAGTTAGTATTAGATACAATAAAATATATTATGTATTAGTTGTTTATTTAGTAGACAAAAACTATTGAATAGTTAGCACATAACAATATCAGATGAGAATATTTTCTTGTTTCATAATTTTTAGAGCGTGCTTTTTAGTATTCGGGCTTTAGCTTTTTTTAACAAATTTTTTATTTAAATTATCTTGGGAACATAATTTTTATATAATCAAAAGTAATAACTACTAATCAATTGCTTGATGATGAAATTATACAATAATTAACTAAGACGTTTATTGTGTCACTTACAAATTTTTTTAGTTCATGACTTTATATCATATAGAGGGTGCCATATTCAATTTAATGTGACGTCAAATAGCATATAACCAGGAGACGATCGAAACGCGTGCAACGATACCTCATTTGTCAAATTATATTAAGTAGTTTAGAAGTGAGAGCCGTACAGATGAACATACATACTATGATTGATCGTTTTGTTCAAGCGATAAAAAAAAATTTTCTACGCTCATATTCTGAATGCTGGATTCAAGTAGATCTTTAACCCAAAAGGATATCTAAATTGGTTTGACCGTCTGCCGGTGGTTTTGATTTAACCATAGTTCTACGTTGGTGTAGAAAACTACTTATTTTTTAATGTTTATATATTTCCAAAACCGTTTTGTTTTGGGATAAAAGCAAGCTTACATGATTTTTATTTTATGCTAAGTGTAGACCGAAATCATGTTCCTTGTAGTATCTCAATTATAAATTTTTTTAAAATATTTAAAAACTTCAATTCCTCATATACACCTCAACGTGGAATTTAAAGGTTTTTCTCAACGTAGTACTACGGTTAAAACAATCACTTTTTCGTCAAAAATCAACTGTTACGGGGAAGAAAGTTTTTATCAAGCTACCACAAAGTTGGGTGCAAATTTAAGGAATCTGGGGCCCCAAAGTTGTAAATTGGAAGATTATCAGATTGGAGAATTTTTTTAGTGCAACAATGTTCAGATTTCGTTCAAAACATTTAAGAAAATTTAGTATTTAAAAAAAAAAAGACTTATTAAAGTAGAATTTAATTTTTTAATAAATTTTCATTGAAAAGTCATTAATTCGAATTTAAAAAATATTTTCATAATTAAATCACATTGTAAAGTTCGCTTGAATCCAATGTACACAGAATGTGCCCGAGACGTTGCTCTTCTATTACAGTTTCTCATGAATCGCATACAAGGTACACGAGCAGTAGCGTAACTAAATTTTGTGCGCCCGCCAGCAGGTTTCTAAAAGGCCCCTGCTGCTTACTTTTAGAGTAGAACTGTGTTATAAGTAGGTTACTAGAAGCGAAGGAGAAAACAAGAGAACTCTTGACAAAAAAGAGCAAGGAAATAGTTTTTTAATTCAATAGTCATCATAATATCTTTTGTTATAAATAAATTTATATTTTACTTTAACAGAATTTGGAAAAAAAAGTAATAATCTAAAAAGTACTTCTTATATACATAAGATTTTTTCACAAAGTGGAAAAAAAGAAAACATATATTAATTATTTAAAAAAAATTAAACAAACTTAAAGTTTGAATAAATGAGATCAATAATTTTCTTATTGGTGAAAGGATAAATTTAAGATGTTAAACTTAAATATTTTGTATATGACGTTACCTGTTAACTAAAGAATTTGCTAACGTCACAAAATATGACCAACTAATAGATAAACGTCGCACAGTGGAACGTCCCTATTCTTGGCCAAAAATAGAAGGAGTTATCGTAGAGCACGAATTGGCACGAATATCTTTCTTAACAGAATTAAAAAATGTTGAAAAAGTTATACAAATCCGGTCTTTGCCACACCCACCACCCTTATAAACGAAACACATTTTTGCCTGAAACTTCATTTAATCTTATCTCAAAATAACGAAATTTGCCAATCAATTTCTTTTGTGATAATAAATAAATGGAAATTATTATAGGAAAATGCCACGCCCATTAATTATATTTTAGTATCTCACCCTTGGAAAATTCTACCAACACAACTTAACTACGTTTTTGTTTATATTTGTAAGCTTTTTTGATTACAGCAAGGAAACTTTAAAAACTGAGTTGTTTTGTGTTTGTAAATAAGTCGAAATTTTGAAAAGTTATCAGCTGCCATACGAAGTTCTAATGTTGTTTTCGTGAAAAACTTATAGTCAATCTTTCTCAAAATTATTTTTTAAACACTTTTAAAAATTGAATATTTAAAAATGTGTATCCCGTTGTTAGTGTTTACTTTTATGATTACCCTAAAAACATATCTTCAAAATGTAAACAAAAATCGTAATGTTGTCAGACAGAAGAAATCTTAAACTTTATTTTGATACATAAAAAAAATCAAATAAAATGTGAATAACAAAAAAAACTTTATTATTAAAAAATGCAATTTGACGGCTTGTTATATCGAAGCGGTTGCTATTATTAAAAAATTCATTTTGATTTGTTCACCCCGGATACGTTCTATTGAAGGCTATAAAAATTTTGGCTAAATTCAAACATCGATATATTAGATTTTTGGCAGATTATTTTACACTGTGCATCGTTCTCCACTTCATTTATCATTTTCATCAAGGGACTTGAGGGCGCCCCTGTATTAGTTGCGAACGCCCGCAGCGTGGGGTCTGCGGGCCCGCTTTTTACGCCACTGTACACGAGCCTTTCGGTATTTTGCGAAATTTTACTGAAAGCCAGCGGATTTTTAGCGATTTTTGTGAAAAATAGCCAAAATTTTGACTGAAATCTAAACACAGTTGCACTAAAAGAATTCTCGAATCTAATATTCTTTCTATAAACAAATTTGAGGCCCCAGATACCTTTAATTTGCACCCTACTTTGTGGTAGTTATTTCAGCTTGATAAAAACTTACAGCGAAAAAACCGTTGATTTTAGACGAAAAAGTGATTGTTTTCAAATTGAAACTGCTGGCAGACGGTTATTTCTATATCCTTTTAAATTTAAGATCTACTTAAATCCGGAATCAGAATATGAGTGTCGAAAAAGTTTTTTACCTTGATTTACCTTAATACATACATACGTACCTGTCAAACACATATACCGCTCCATTTTGCTTCGCCGTAGTCGGGTATAAACAAAAAAAATGTCGATATAGAGAAATAGTTAGAAAGTATGTATTTATTTATAGCTTTTGATTGGTAAAAGATACTATTTTTAGGAAAATTGTTCACTAAAATTTATTTTGAATCCATAAAGAATAAAATTATTTTGAATTTTTAAATGGTATTCTTCGAATCCATTCTTCGAAATCAATTAGAAACCAAAATTTTCCAAAACTATTTTAGGATTAAAATGCTTTTAATTACCTTTTTAACGGTAGTTCAAACTTAACATTCGGTTAATAAGTTTTTGAGATATTAATTTTCGTAAAAATCTACTTTCGACGATTTTGTCATTTTTGTGCACCCTGTAACTCCGCCAAAAATCAAACCAAACTTTTTTTTCCAAATAAAATTGTTTTATTTCCATTCGTAATGCTTCATGAAAAGTTTGACCTAAATTTGCTATGGTCATGGTTTTTTACTCTTAATGTAATTATATTGTTAAATTTAAAGTCAATAGAAAATCTCTATTAAAAGTTACTCAGATGTTAAAGGCATAATTTTTTTTTTTGTGTATCCTCTTTTAGAGTCTCTCGTCGGAATTTGTATATTGTTAAAGGAATTTGTAATTTAAAAAAATTGAAAGTTGTAAAACAATGTAATTGATATCAATACTATTTTTGCCTTTTCTGATAAATTAATGCAGATTTTAAAGAAATCAAAAAATGTTATGCAGACACTTAAAGAATTTGCTTCGAATTGAATTTATTTCTGTAGAAAGTTCTTTTAGATATGAACTTTTTTTGCTTATTTTACAGCAAGTAAAAAATGTATGTATTTAAATGGCTGCTCAACCAGTTTAATTCTTATTTTTGGCTCGGAGTCACGCTTCAATGTCTGTCTGGGTCGACTTTTTCAGAAAATTAATTTATTTTTTTTTTATATGATATGAAAACAAATATTTAACTTTGCTCATGCACAAAAATGTTGTTGTTTTTCGTTTATTTGCACAAACTTTGAACTTTCCATGTCATTCAAGATATTTGAACCCAACTATCTGCATGCCGTGCAGATTAAAATAAGCTTCAGATACTCACGAAATCTTTTTGTTTTGTTTTGTTTTGTTTTGTTTTGTACGTTGTAACAAAAAAAATTGATTGTTGATGTTTTTCTTCATCATTTTGTTTGTAAATATAGAAAATTGAATAAAAATACCTTTTCACGGTTTATCTAAATAAGCGGTTAATGATATATCTCAATCGTTTTTAGCTGTCATTTTCCTTAAATAATTTTGTCACTAAGAAACTTTTCAAGAGCTAGCTTATGGAACTAATGTAACTAAGTTCATGAAATGGGTTTCCTTTTGTACTTTGAACAAATAATTTTACCACTTCAGATAATTTTGTGCAAATTTTGCATATGTTTTTTAGGAATATTCAGAACTAAGATATGTGTTGTTTAATAGAAACAAGTTTTGTGTATTATAAAAAAACAATCGCATTTCATAAACAATTTTCGTAAAATTTTGCTAGTGTGTAACTTAGTTGCAAACAAAATAATGTTTGTTTTAGGAACAAAAACGGGTTGAAAAACGTTAACTTGTTAGTGTCGAAAACATATTTTTAAATATCAAAGCTCTTCAGGAATATTTGATATTTTTAATAACCATGTTCCCCTATGCACTCGTCGTGTCAAAAACACATCTTGCCCTTGGTTCTCGACCTCTGTGAAAATTACTTTGAAAAAGCGAAACAAAACTTACTGCAGATGGAAGCAAAATCCAACTCTATTGAACTGGGAAGCGCATAAAATAGAAAGAAATTAAGCTACCTTAGCCGTTGGGTTGTCAAAAAAGCATTTTATCCGTCCAAGCTTAGTCCCTTACTACCTTCGAAACAGTTATGGAAAAATTTAAAAAGTATCGGTATTTCCAATAAAAAGTTTTTGAAAATCTAATAAAATTGATTAAAATATTCTGAAAGATTTCTTTGTTTCAAGCTCGAAATCTGATAAATCTCTAAACTCAGTATATTTCAGCAGAGCTGCTTTAGACTATCCGTCACATTTCAATTTTGTCGCGGGTAGTGAACTGGATGTCGCGCGCTATAGCTAAAATCAAATCAAATGCTTCCGGTGAAAATGAAATCTCAACTAGGTTTCTTAAACTTATATTACCCTATGTGCTCATCCCTCTTGTTCACATAATTAACCACAGCTTCACAACCTCGTGCTACCCTGCAATCTGGAAGGTAGCAACTATTATTCCAATTGCTAAAAAACCCATTGCTCGTGGGCCGGGTTATTATAAACTCATTAGTTTATTGTCATATATAATATCTAAGGTTCGTGAATCTATAATAGCGCAGCAGATCTCCAACCACATATCCACATTCGGTCTTATGTCAGATCATCAGTCTAGTTTTGGTCCTGGTCATAGCTGTTCTGCTGCTATGGTTAAAATAATGGATGATGTTAGAATACTATTTGATAAGGGCCATGTGACTCTGCTCTGCCTACTAGACTTTTCAAAAGCTTTTGATACCGTGAACCACAACATACTATGTAAAAACAGTATAGCAGTGAGAGGACTGCCCACCGAAGCGAAAACCTATACATAAAATATAAATGGAAGACGTCGTCCTGCCACGGACCGCCTTACTGCTATATAAGAATTTTCATGCTAATAGGGGGTAGGATGGATTTGACAGGTCAGACGGACATGTAGGATGTGCGAAAGCTCATGCTGCAGCCCGTCCTACATGTAGGATGAAATCAAAAAGTTTTAAAAGTACCGCTCTGATCTTGTTCTTCTCTGTGCGTCCCTGTTTGTAGATTTCCTTGGTAATTGTTGTTGGCGTAGTTAGCCGGAAATTTTTTGTAGACGTTGTTAATTCTGATCGTGTAGCTACAGTCGGCATAAGAAATTAGAATTATTTTTGTTAAGAGCTTATAACAATTAATTAAATTTTTTTATATATTACTGAAACTATTTCTTTTAAGCAAAAGTGTTACCATATCAAAAATACATATAATTAAAGTAATTTATTTAAATTATATCATTATTGAATAAATATAAAAAAATAAAGCTTATTTATATGTATTTATATCATAACACTAATACAATATACATGTTCACCATATCTATATTGCGTTGTGTATTAAAAATAGAATATTCTAAAATTAAGAAATATCTATAGCTTATAAATTATATATAATTCATATAAGAAATTAAAGCTAAACAGTTTTAAAAAATAGAATGCTTAGGGTAAGCAGACTTTAGTTATTCAACTACTACTGAAAATATTAATTATTTTGCAGGTTTAATACGTAATTGTTACTATATAAATACACATAAATATTCTTTAAATTTCCTCAATGAGCTAAATTGTTCATATATATGAACTATATATATGTAAATATGTAAATATATATATATATATACATATATATATATATGTATTTCCGATACGGTAACACTTTTACTAAAAACAAATAGATTTACCAATATTATATTGTATATACTCTTTATTTCATATGTATTAACTGTTTTCTAAATTAGTTCGATGTCATATGCTGATTGTAGCTACAAATAAACATCCACAAAAATTAAAGCTTACTGTGCAACAATAACTACTTAGCAAATCTACAACAACAACGCAAAGAGAACTACAAGATCCCAGCGGTTGCGCAGCGTTAGAGGGGATGAACCGAATTGGCGGCGCAAAATATACAGCACTTTGCATCAGTGTTGCCAGGTTAGGAGATTTCCCCCTAGATTTAGGGGTTTTTTAACTGAGTTGAGGAATTTTAGGGGTAATAAATCTTTAGGGGTTTTCTAGGGAGATGAAATGTTTTTAGGGGTTTTTAGGGGTATTTCAAAAGTTGACATTTGAAAATAAAGTTTTCTTACTTTTCCTTAAAATTCTGCTAAAAATTTAAGAAAATAAGATATTTGTCTTCTTGGGTATTTCAGCAACACTTTATTAAAACAGCTGAATTGGCAGCACTTCAAATAAATTACTAATCATTTCCCACTTCACTTCAAATTTGCTTCGCGCTTTACTTGCAATTGATTGATTCCGTGCACGGTTAAAAATCTTGAACTGAATTTTAAACGTTTTTGGATTACATAAAGGACAACACCAAACAAAGATTACATTTTAATCTAAGGAAAAGTTTAAAATTTTTCGATCCAATAAAAAATTGTTTTATATCCAAAAAAAGTTGAAAAAGCAATATAAATATCAACTTAAAATACTTTTCTGACCAGTTCATGATTTGAACACACGTCCTCTGTTGTGCTTTACCAACACCTTATCCACTCGTCCATCTCATTTGTTACGAAAGTTGAGCTTATTTTGCATTATTACGAATGCAAGTAAGCTTGCAATAAGTAAGCAAGCGAGCAGAAACGATGGTTGGAGATCAGACCCAGCTAAATTAAAGTAAAATAAAAAAATTTTCTGAAAAGTTCGTGATTTGAACACACGTCTTCTGATGTGCTGATCCAACACCTTATCCACTCGTCCCACTCAGTTGTTAACATAGTTTCGATTATTTTGCATCATTACAAATGTAAGTAAGTTCTTTTCAGGAACGTGGGCTTGAGACCCAGCTAAATTAAACTAATGTTTGGGATGAATAAGTAGTACGTTTTGGATTAAAAATTCCTTTAAACCAAAGTTTGGATTAAAAAGAAGTCCAAAATTTATAACCGTGTGTTAAAACTAAAAACAAAGCAAGTATGGAAAAAACTATAGACAAAAAAGATGTGCCCAAAAATATATCAAAAAGTGGGAGACGAATCCTCCTTTCAAAAGTAAGACTTCATTTTTAGATCAATTTCACATTGGACAATTGCGAATTATGAAGCAACTTTTTGCCCTTGTTAAAGACGTCCAACAGCTCAGCACTTTAAATACATAGGCTTGCATTGCAGCTGCACTACTTTCAGTTTCCCCCTATAAAATTTTTGTATGTTTTTCGAAAAAAAATTTTAGGGGAATTTTAGGGGGATTTGAAATCCAATCTAGGGGTAAATGGTGAAAGGCACCTGGCAACACTGCTTTGCATGCTATATTTTCTGTTTACCTGCTAGCAAGCACTTAGCACTTGCTTGTGCTACTGGTGATGGCACTTAGAGGATGTTGGCTAGCAACAAATTTTGCACTGCACTTGCTGGTGGTGGCACTTGGAGGACGCTCGCCAGCAAAGAAAGCCAATTTAACTTTGCTGCACTTGCTGATGTCGGAGATCGTTGGCCCACACACACTCACACACAAACTCAAGCACTTTCGTTAATTTTTTTCATTAATTTGTTATTTTTAAGTTTACAATATTAAAAGTTTACGAAATATGTTGCAAGTACAAGCTCTCGAATTAAACATGTCGCAAATCGATAAAATGCAAATAAAATAAAATATTTGCGCTAAAACACGACCGAAATGTCAAAATTTGTTATTGTCAAAATTTCATTGTCCATTGACACAGCAAAAAAGACAAATTTATTTCAACACACACAAATTTTATTCAACTTGATATTTTCTATCCTACCACGACTGATTGACACACAGCCAAGTTAAGCCCACTGTTAGCCACAAGTCAGCCAAATAGTTAAGCCCACTGTTAGTCACAAGCCAGCCAAATATTGTTGACAGGTAGACTAAGTTGGCTTAAATTTATATTCATTTCGTTCTTGTTAAGTCGCGTTTGCTTATTAATCAATATGTAATTTCAATAACAATAAGCAAACTTACTCAGCAATATTTTAATTCCAAAATTTAAATAATAATTGAGCAATATTTTAATTGGAGCTTATTAAGAAATATGTCAAAATAACAATTAGCAAATATTATTAAGCTAAGTAATCAAATTGGAACTTATTAAGAAATATGTCAAAATAACAATAAGCGAATATTATTAAGCTAAGTAATCAAACGTAAACTATAAATAACAGAAAATAAAATTATGTCTTCAGTTGAAGTCAAACAGAGTAATTGAGTGTTTATTTTTTTTTGGTCTCTGCATAACAGTGACCATAACTGCCATAGTTGACAACTCTGAATATAAAATGCCGCAGTGGTGAAAATAAAAAGCCACTGACAAATACAACAAGTGTGAAAATTGCCAAACTTTGTTTGACGATATGTAATAAAATAAGAGCATGCATGTAATTATTTGAATGTTCAACATATTCCTTTATCACAACTTAAAGATTTAAATGTTAAAAAACTTATTCCATACATTCTTTTTCTTGTTTGCAAACGAAGGTCCAGCAGAAAAAAGCAGAAAAAGAAGAAGATTTTTCCATTTTTAAATCTCACCATGAATAGCGGCTGTTTGAGTACAAGCAAATTTTTCAAAAATGTTGACAAATACAACAACTGAAGAAATTGCCAAACTTTAAAGGCATATATATATACCAATATAAACCGAATTAATAATAAGTTTCGGTTGCAAACATCTTATTGCAACCTAACTTAAGTATTTATATACCAACAAACAGATTATATTCATTAATTTCAGGAGTTGCCAAGTGATTTCTTTGTGAGCTTGCGGCCGATTAAGAACAAGAGCGACGATCATTGATGATTTTTTAATGCACAAATACATGCAAACATTTTTGAGGTTATGTTTTCTAATTTTCCTATCTTGTTATCTTTGCTGTCTGTATTGATGACGAGAGTTCCTCGGAAAAATACGATGACGCAAACCAAAGATTTACCCTCTACCGAAATCGTTCAACGCGCCTGAAGAAGTTTTCACTTCAAAAATTTGTATGGGGTATATTGTCACTCAGTTTGCAACGCCGTTAAGAAGACGTGGCAGGTATACAAAATTATATATATTCTTGATCAGCATCACCTCCTGAGTCGAGCTACCTATGTCGATATGTCAAGCTAACGTATGGGCAATGAAATCCGAACAAATTTTAAATGAAGCGTACTCAGCAACTCATAACGTTTTTAAAGAATTTAAACTGGCATAGTAGGCGCTGCACTTACACTTCGTTTTACAGTTGTTTTAAATTCGGCAATAAATAATTAGTAGCGAAAATGTCTTTAAACGAGGAACAACGTCGAAAATTGATACGTAAATTTTTTGAAGATAATCCAAACAAAAAGAAAAATGAAATTTATCACCATTTTAAAAATATGGGTTTTAAAAAAACGTTCATATACCGTATAGTTGAATTGTTGGAGGATAAAAAGAGCATAGAAAGAAAACGTGGTTCTGGAAAAAAATGTGTTTTGAATGACTCAAAAGTTCGTGCTTCTTTGAAAGCAGAAACGGCGGGTCGAAGTGCAAAATCGTATCGACAATTAGCAAACAAATACGGTGTTGCAAAAAATACAATAAAAAAGTACTTAGAATCAATGAACATTCAACGTAAAAAAAAAAATGTGCACCACAAACAACGGAAAAACAACTAAAAATCATTAAAACTAGACTACGCAATCTTTCCCAAAATTATTTTGCTCCTAGCTCTAAGTATATTTGTGTGATGGATGACGAATCATACTTTACCGTGGAAGGCAATGAATGGCAGCAAAAATATTACTATGAGTCTGCTAATATTAAAGCAACAGATAGGGATAAATTTATTCATAAGACGAAGTTCCCTGAAAAAGTTTTATTGTGGTTAGCCATTAGCGAAAGTGGAATTAGCCAACCTGTATTTTTTAAAGGTGGCTTGGCTGTTAGTTCGCAGACTTATACAGAAAGATGCCTACCGGTACTTAAGGAGTTTATTCATAAGCATCACCGGTATGACAAAATAATATTTTGGCCAGATTTGGCGTCTGCTCATTATGCCAAATCAACTCTCAACGCTTTGGAGTCTTTTGAAATTGAATATGTGCCGAGGGACTTCAACCCGCCAAACGTACCACAACTAAGACCGATTGAGACTTTCTGGGCTAACCTTAAGAGGAAGGTATACAGTAACGGATATAGACCAAAAAATGTGGATTGTTTAATTAAAAAGATTAAAAGAGAGTTGAAAAATATCGACACAAATGGCATTCAGAAGTCAATGAAAAAAGTGCCTGAAAAGGTACGAAAAGCAAATCGTAACGGTACTCAAATTTTTTTATAAATTTTAAGTAAATAACAACGTTTCTAAATAAAATGTAAAAATTGTTGAAAATCATCTGGATATTTATTTTTGTGTAGATTTGTGGTTGTTCGCATTTCATTGCCCATACGTTACCTATGTAGATAGATTGTGGTCTCCTAAACTCAAAAATGAAGTCTTGTTTGACTGAAATTAAGTTTTTGATCGGACTTCTAGTTTAGCTAAAAACTGAGTTTGAAAACTGTAAAATTGTCAATTTCAGAATGTATATAAAATATGAAAAAGAAAATGGTAAATTTGATTTATTTTCTGTTACAATCTTTTTTAATGAAAACAAAGGATCCGAATAAATCAACATATAAGAAAGAAGATCCTTGTTGACGTGAGCTTTGGAGTCTTTCTTTGTATGGGACAACCGGACATTCCTCATATTTTTATTATTTGTTTCCGATGCCACCACAGACAAAATACCTTGGATAAAGAACATTTATATAGCAAAAAATTTATATTAAAATGTATTACAAATACCTATTGGCAAATCAAAAAATTTAACAACATCACTTCTATGTACTAGAATCTTGTGCACATTGCTTGACATATAATACCATCCATAGTGAATCGAATACAAGTTTCTCGTTATTTGTGTATACAAAAAATTTCCCCCTTTCGTGTATACAAAGGTACCCGGGTACCTTTATACGATCTGTATGAGAGAAACTATATGTGAATGAAAAAATCATGTGTATACGAAAAATTTCCCCTTTCGAAGGTACCCGGGTACCTTTACACTATCTGTATGAAAGAAACTAGATATAAATGAAAAAATCCAAAGTAACTTTGTATTCCTTCATCCTGATTGCATCAGTACATGATTTTCTAAACGTAAAAAATCGACAAAGACCATAACAGAGGTACCGACGGAGGTACCCGGGTACCTTCGTATAAGACGAAGGGGTAGTACTTAAAAATCTTTTATAAAAACTTACCAAAACATTTTCTTTGCAATATATAAACTTTATTGAATAAAAAAATAAATTTTAGGAAGGTACTAAAGATTTCAGTATATAGTTCCTTGGACGAAAGTTACCTTTTTTTTTCTTTAAAATTGCAAAAGGTACCCGGGTACACAGGAGGGTTAACTAATTCTTCAAATGCTGTAACATTAATTGGCAGTCCACATGAAAGCAATTTCAGAATAATGGAAAAGTTTTTATCAAGTCCTCACTAATTCCAGTGATTTCAGCTGGAATTACTGTGTTGGAAAAAATCGACGAGCCGTATTTCCGTCATTTGTGGTGCCGAATCCAGTTTTGACTTGATCCACAGTTAAACCCGTTCTTATTCTGCAATCTTTTTGAATTTTTTGTTTAGTTTATAAAAAACCGCTCTATTTTCCATTCGAACAGGCCAACTTTTGAAAGGAAGTCGGTAGGCAATGTGCAATATGCACTCAAAACATTTTATCCACGTGTGCAATGTCGACATACCAAACTTATAATTATCAATATTTGCAGATTTAGAAAAATTTTAAAAATTCATTTCTGTTGGAGATGCACCACATATAAAGCACTTGACTGTTGCATTTGTATTCGATAAAATGTTTGCTAAGGCCCCATCTATCATTGAGCAATGCATTTCAAAAGCATTTTTACCATTCCATTCATAAACAATAAATTCTATATTTTGAATTTTAGCTATCATTGCATTGTACTTACTAAGTACTAAATCTTTATTTTTTTTTGTAAAAGTGAATTTAATGGGTCTGCAAAACAGTGAAGAGGAGCTTTTTTGGTTTATCCAAAGTGGTTGTTTTGTAACTTGATTAATCATTCTGAAAAAAATATGGTATCATCCTTTTCACAAAGTTCCAAAATTCCCTGCACAGTCTTACACATCAATGATTTAAAATTGCTTCTGCAGAAATTTCAGTTGTACACTCAGAAAAAAACGCCTATCTTTTTGTGATAAAAAATTTCTCTATTTTTCGATAATAGAAATTTTCTTTATTTCAAATAAAATTTACTTCAATTATAATAAATTTAAACATATTCGAAGAAATATTTCCTTTCTTGTGGGAAAAGAAAATATTTCATGTCTCTGATAATGATAATTATTTTTCTCTCGCTGAAAAAATCTCATTTATAGAGAAAAATTTATAGAAAATGAAAAATATTCTCTATTGTTGATAAATAATTCACTATGCGCAATATTTTCTTCAATAACAACAAATCCTTCTTACAAATTAAAAAGGCTTCTTCTCAAAAATCGATATATTTTTCTTATATTAAATAAGGTACGAAAAAAATAGAAAGCGTGAGAGCAATTGATTAACCAAATATTATGTTGTGAAAAGCAAGTGTTGCATATTCTGCATATATGACGATTTTTGCTTCAAAAGGTTTTTTTTTTTTCTTAACATAGCTACACAAAGTGATGTTGTTTATTACTACTGTTTCTTTGGATGCATTTGACAAATCGTTTTTCAGAATAAATTTCTGGAATATTTATAAAGAGTCCCGAAAAACAATGCCACAACAATAATTCTACCTCTTAACACATTTTTAACTAATATTTTTAGAACCGAATCACAATTTGATATTAATACTTCTACTTTGCGTAGAACTGAGTTAAAACAAATGTTTGACAAAAATAAATTTTTAAATGGTAATTGCGGATATACTTCTGTGTTTTAAAGAAAAATGTACGCAATAAAGAAACATGTTGTATTAATGTTAAGAAAATATATCTTTATTTTAAAAAAAGTTTTATTTTTTGCGAGAAACTATAAACGCAACTTAAAGAAAACATTTCTTAAAATTAAATAAATATTTCGCTGTTTTCGGGAAAAATTTAAACAATAAAGAAAACGGTTGAACGTATTATAAAGAAATATATTTCTATTAAAGAGAAGGTGTCTTTTATTAATGAGAAAATATTTCTCATTTTCATGCAAGCTTTTTGCCATTTTTAGGGAATGTTTGGGATCACATTTAGAAAAAAGCATTCTCTGGAGCAAAGTCAATACCATTTTTCACTTAATATGATGCCTTTATTCTCATATTCCGATAAACTTTTTTCTGAGTGTAGTTAACAATGGCGATTTGTTTTGTTTTTCCGTCCGGAGTACATATAATGATGGTAAAGTATCTTCGAACAAATTATTGATTATATTAAATTTTCTCAGTATATTAAATTTTCTATCCGAAAGATCATATACAGAGACAAAGCATCTGAAGGAGAAAGCTTTTTCATAATCCTTGTTTCAGAAATGCATCTACTTTTCAACTTGTTAGTTGCATGTTCTAATTCTTCAATGGAATAGATTTCACTTAAAACATTTATACGGCGATTTTTTGGTTCTTCGTAATGAGTTTTCAAATGACTTTGACAGCCTTCCCGATCGATGGCTTTTACAAGGTTGCTGTTAGCATAAACATTGTTTGAAAACATATGTGCATAACAGAAATTTTTCTTGACTTACATGATCGAGATCAGCAATATTATCTTCTAAAGCAATAGAAAAAAACATGTAACTCATTCATAGTAAATTGTTTTTTTCTAATCGTTCTTTTAGGTAATTGCATTTTGTCCATTTGGTTTGGAGAGAAATATTAAAAACCTTAATTTTTTATTAACTCGTCTTCATCAAGGATTTTATCTCGAAATTTATTTTTTACAAACAAAAAGAGGGAAGTAACTTTGTCTTCTTTATTCGCGGATAACCAGCAATCAACCAAATTACTATTTTTTAAATGAAAACAAATTATTATTTGTTACATTAAATTTAATACAAATAAAATAAATTAAAAAGTTTAACTTTTGAAATCTGTTTGAAAATTTGCACGGAATCAAAAAATAAACGCAATTCAAAAACTTCTTCGTCGCTTAAATTAAAATATTTATTAAGTAAAGGCATTAAGCAATGTATGTGCTAGGGAGTATTGGAGTTAAAAATTTGGCTCCTTAAATCCCACGACAAACTTGGAACCGTAAGACTAAAAACTAAAAAATTTCCTCTACTACTTTTAAAAACCCTCGTATTTTGTAAATAAAATCCCCAAATTAAAAAAATATCCTCAGGGATCCTTAAATTTAAGTAGCCTAGTATATGCAAAACAATAAAAATAATAATACTCTTATGAGAATGCACTCTCATACACACATACATATGTGTTATTGCTTGTCATTTAATTAGTGCAGGTTTTAGAAGAAATCGCAAACTAAGCCTTTTTAAAATCGAAATTAAACTAATTTGGGGGAAAAAGTGGAAAAGTTATTTATTAACTTTTAAAATACAAGGTTCGAGTATGTGTTTAAAAGAAAGACCCCAGACATGTTTTCCCAAAAAATAATTTTTTTTTCATCAAACTTTGGCTTTTTTCGTTTTTATCAAATAAAAGTAGTAAATCATTGTTAGCTTTTTAAAAAATTTATTAAAAAACATTTTAAAATAATTTTTTTTTATTTATACCTTTATTAAAACTCTTTCAAATATTTTATATTGTGTATGAAATACATATATAGTGTATGAAATGTATTTTTTGGAATTTTTTTTGCAGAAAGACTAAAACTTCTTTTTTATACCGGTAATTTTTTGCTTAAAAAGGTCACCTTTCCAAAGCTCCTACTAGAACAGGAAGAGGTGTAACAAAAAATTTTGTAACAGTTTTCTAAGTGGATGCGTTACCTTTCCAAAAATACGAAACACTTGGATATTTGCGACATAAAATTTTCGGACTTTTGCCTATTGGGGGCATCACTGTGCGTCTGTCTGTCTGTCTGTCATCAAAATTATTGATATTTTTTATTTAAAATCAAAGATTAAGTTTGAAAATGGGGAAAGTCGAATAAAAACTACTCCTGCCTTCCATACATAATTACTTTACCAAAACGGTAAATCTCATCAAACTTCAAACATAAATTAATGTCATGACTTTAAATTTTTTGCATATGCTTTAACTTTTTATATGCACGTTTAGTATTAAATTTGTTAAAATCGACTGAAAAACACAGCTGCCTTCCATATAAAGTGACTTTATGAAATCAGTAAAATTTCCTCAAATTCCTCAAAAACTAGTTAAGGACTTAAAATTTTGCACATTAGTTTATATCTTAACAATGCACTCGATGTCTGAAATTAAAACAAAAAAACTTAAAATTCCACCCACCTCCCACACAAAGTAATTGGAAATCTTTTATTAATTTAAAATAAATTACTATCATAATGTTGATTTTATATGATTTAAATGCAAATTCTAAATGTTTGATAGCTTAAATCATACTTGATTTTAAATACAAATTCTAGTTGTTTGATAGCTTAAAATCGTTTATTGAGCTTGAGGTCAAAGTTAGAACAATTAATTGTTCTAACGAATCTTTCCAAAGAAACAACAACAACAACGTTTTTTCAATATGAAAAGGAAAAAATCACTATCTGATTTTATTGCAATTTCGGCCCTGCTAAAGGCTTCATCAGAAATCTTTGTGATACCCGTGCAAGAGCGCACTAGCACACTGCACCACAGAGGCGATGAGAATTTAAACAACTAGAATTTTTATTTAAATCAAGTATGATTTAAACTATCAAACATTTAGAATTTGTATTTAAATCATATAAAATCAACATAATAAATAACAAGTTCATTTAGAAAAAACTTTAATTATTAGCATAATAATATTTAAAACTTGACATTGTCCACATTAGCTTTAAAAAATAAATAGGAATCTGAGTTCCAAACCTGATTTATTTGTTTAAAAACCACGCCCTATAAAAGTGATGTCACCAAAATAATACAAAAATTCAAGACTTTGAATAAACTGCATTTTTTTATTCTTGTGGCTTAAAATTAAAACTTTGCAAATACCAATACAAATATTTCAACTTCCCCTATTGGTTTTAATTTAAGTACAATTTTGTGTTGTTTTTAGTTTTTAATACCATTTAGACAAAATTCTAATACATTTGGATGAAGTTTTATAAGTCATGTTGTGTCTCATGAACTCAATTAGTAAAGTCGTTTAAAAGTAATGCAATCACAAAAAGGCGCACCAATGATTTTATGTAACATAAATAGTAAATTTTCGTAAATTTCTCCACCCCAGCGCCACCTACCGGGTGTAAAGTTTGTCAAAGACTTTTTTATTTAAAAAATTTAGGGCGTAAATTTGGGCTAAATATGTCCATACATAAGAATTTTCGACCCCAGCGCCATCTAGGGGGATCTAATATAAACAAAAAACATCCGGAGCACCACACGAATATACGGTTTAAATTCAAGGTAGAAAGCTTCAGTGGTTCGACCGCGGTGCTCTGACATACATACGCACCAATGTTTTTATATATTAAGATATGAAAAGGTCTCTTGTTTTTGTGTCATAACTCTGGCTAAGGTCATGCTAGAGCTCCATTTTTTTTTGTGTATTTAAAGTGTTGTATGCGTGGAACACAACTATTTCAGTAACTTAGTTCTGGTTTAAGTCGACTTCAGTTTTTATTGCTTATGAAATATATAATGCCTTACTTAATATCTGTAGCTCGTTTCTGTAACAAAATCGGCGAGTTACCGATTTGTGTGACGACAGCCGTTATCGATCCCTAGTTACCGATTTCGTGACAACTAATGTTTCTGTACGTTTAAATCGGTAAAAACTTGGACCGTGATGAAAAAGAACACAAATCGAGAAGAAAAGTTGCGAAATGGAGTCAAATGACAAGCAGCTGTTTACTCGAATGTATTATTTTAGTATTATGTATTATTTTTTTTACTTTATAACAAATAGGTGCTTGTCTTGTTAATAAAAAGTGAATATTTGCAGTTTAAGAAAATTAATTATGTTAAAATGATGTGTATTAATGATTGCGGTTGTAAATAATGTAAATAATTTTACACTTAGTGCTGTGCTGCAAAAACTTAGCAAATATATGCAACCGGCTACTTTTTCATACCTCAAACAAATACTGTTTTGCTTAAATTTTTAACTTTTATGTAAGTATCAGAGATCTGCAACAAGTAAATTGAAAATCAAGCTACTTGAAAAAATATCAAGCTTTGAGTTGATATGCAGGAACTTGATTTATTTTTTTCCTTACAATTCGCGACTGGCTTCTGAAAAACGAATCATATGTCTGTCATGATTCTATTTTGTTTTTACCCCACATGAGTTGGTGGAAAAACTCAAGATTTCTACTTTTCAACTCTGGTTTCGACTCTATGCGGCTGACGATCGTTTGTTTCGTTGTTCATTACATTTATTATGCGGAGTTCGTGTAACTTTTTTCTGTTGTTATTGCCATAATATTAGGTGGCAGCCCTATTTCAAAATTTTATAATATGGAAATTTTGACAACGGGTTCAGATTCAGCGACCCATTTTTGGTGTAACATTTTTTTTTGCCAGCCCCAAATTCATAAAACTACAAAAAATCAAGGTGGCAATCCTATCCACCATCTTGAATTTTAAAATTCTGACTTTAGATTCGAAATCAGTGACCCCTTAACACTGATAAATGACGTTTAAAACTCTTGAAAACACATATTATTAGGTGGCAAGCCTATTATTTTAAAATTTTATAATTTGGAAATTCTGACAACGGATTCGGATTTACCGACCCATTTTTGGTATACCATTTCTTTTGCCAGCCCCGAATTCATAAAACTACAAAAAATTAAGGTGGCAACCCTATCCACCATCTTGTATTTTAAAATTCTTACTTTAGATTCGAAATCAGCGACCCCTTAACACTGATAAATGATTAAAACTCTTAAAAATACATATTATTAGGTGGCAATACTGTGGTAAAAATTTATGAGGCAACCCTAACCACCATTTTAAATTTTAAAACTGTGGCATTATATTCGAAATCACATCTGTTGTCAGAATTTAAAAATTACAAGAATACGCAAAAATAAAAAAAAATCTAGGTGGAAACTCTATCCGCCATCTTAAATTTTAAAGTTTGACGCTTAAGCTCTCTCTAAACAAGCTCATTGAATTTTTTGGATACTTGCTTTAATTGGATACTTGCCTTCAATTTAAAGCTTTTCAAGCTTTTTCCCGAAGGCATCAAGCTTTCCTTTACTTGAAACTTCGTGCCGTTCGCTTGTAAGCCAGCATACTTACAAGTCGCAAGCTGTCGTGTTCTTATTTATATTCAATTACAAGCTATTCTTGATTTAAAATTATCAAGCTCAAGCTAGCTTGAACAAGTACTTGAAATAGAGTTTCAAGTAGGCTTGTGCAGTTCTCTGGTAAGTAGGCATTATTTATAAATTGTATTACCTTTAAAACTAAAACTTTCTTAAGAATAACAAAATATTTCAATCAGAAAAAAATTCGATTTATATGAAAGTAACCATTTTTAATGGTATATTTCGAATACTTATAACCTTATAATACAGAACATTACTGTCATTAGATAAATCGGTAGAATTCTCACTTGCCACAAAGCTAGTGAAAAAAGTGACACATTTTTATCGATTCACTTTACGTACAGAAACACTTTTTCAAAAGGTTCCATTAAAATGAAATCGGAACATGTGACAGCTTATCGATTTGGAATAAACGAATCGAACAGAAATCGATTCAGATTCGTACAGAAACATTGCAAGTGAGAATGACGTCAGAGTGACGTCAAATCGGTAATATGAGTCGGTAACTACGATCGCTACGAGTTACAGGAACGAGCCACTGATTACAAAAATAATCTACACAAAACTACAAACTAAATGAAATTTTTAATTTGTCTCGACAAATTAAATGTTTGGTAATATCTGTGTATTTATAGGCTTTATAAAAAAACTGGTCTGCAAAGGGAGCGGTGGGGAGCGAGAGTTTGAAATTTTTCTATTTTGTAAACTGTTGCTTTATAGCTATTATTATAGTATTAAAATAGTTAAATATAATTTATATTTATTATTCTTGATACTTGTATAATGTCAAGCCTTTAAATTCAAAACACAAAACTGTGTTCATTTTTTTGAAAAATCTCCCTTGGTATAGAAGAGCTCTTCCTATATAAATACTAATGCTTTCTGTAAGGTTGTCTCATATATAAACTCACAAAATATTTTTTTAAAAAAAAATAAAAAGCGAGCCTCTAATGATTGTCAAATCCAACAATGTTAAACATATCTCAGTTCAACAACATAAACAACAATTTTTAAGGTAAATAGAATTGAATTAACAAAACAAACCCTTTGGCTTATGATTATTATTACGTATAAAGAATTAAAGATTATCCTTTACGATTTTTATCTGCACTTTTGGCTGCTAGACTAACTCCTTTAAATCCTCTTATATTATTGATTTATCTGATTATGATAAGAAAGGTAATTTATATATATTGTATACCATGGGAATCCTTTTAAGGGATACTTGAAGAAGCTAGCACATTCAATTAAATCTCTTTCAGTTACTGTGTTAAACCTTTAGAATTTTTTTTTTAAATTTTCCTTTTGGCCAACATTTTATTTTTTTCTGACGTGTCAGGAATTTCTATAACTTCCCACAGAAAAATATTAAACTCTACACATGAAAGTTTGAACAAAGCAGAAGGAAAAGAAATATCTTCATTCGCCACCTGCTGATTCTGTGAGGTCTTTGTTAAGGACAGCTTCGTTCGAAAGCTGCTTTTTATTATAACTAAAGATGAAAAATAAGAATAAGATAAAATACTCTCGCTGTGTGTAAAACACAAGCGACCTTAAACAGATATGAAGACTAACTCCCAGCCTTTCGTTAACATCACTATCATTACCTCGCTTCCTGAGCTAATCTAAAAACTGCAGCTGCGCTTTCGTGCACGCACTGACTCTGGGCGCAATATCTTCCCAGAGCTCTGGAAAGAAATTTTTATTTAATCTGCAAGAATCCGATAAGCATATCGACTGGCTTTTATTTACAGCTAATTGAGACTAAATAAATGGAGGTTAAATATTGATGCAGTTAGGTGGCTTTTAAGGTATGACCTGCGGTTTAAGCCCAAAAAATAATAAGGCTTCTCATCTAAGCATGCAACTGACCCGTAAACATTGTAAACCTTGTGAACTTACATGCGCGTAAACTATCTGTCAAAATTTGTATGGGCGTGAGTTTACAGCATTTCCGAGCCTATTTTGTAGTGTAAACTATCATGTAAATCTACGTGTGTGAATGAGGGTTGCCTTTGGCGCTACTCATTAAAAATTTAAGTTAGTTGAAGTAAATATAAACACTTTTAATTTATTTTTCTATGTTAATGAAGGTTTTTAAAAGGTTTAAAATTTAAAAAAGGCATAATGTTGTCGCAGCCGTAGCCGCCATTTTGTCGACATTTACGCTATTTACACTTTATCGCTCATCAAAAGTTTAAATGCTATACATGTTTATAAGTTTACATGCTTAGATGAGAACCCTTAATGTTTTTTAAAATTGCTGTAGCTCAGTCGTTTTTCAATTTATCAACTTTGGGTTTTTTTTACATGAAATTAGATGTCATTGACAGACAGGTCCTGAACTAGGATATTTCCAAAATATAAAAAATTTGCAAAATGGCGCCATTTTTAAAAGAAGTTAAAAAATTAGCTGTTTTTGCTGGTTTTGGTCTAGCCCTTCCCCAGTTTCAGGACCTAACACCGACCTCGACTTCTTTCTCCGACTTCTGGTTCTCGAAAAAAACGACACCCCAGATTGAAAAAAGTGATTTCGAGAAAAACGCATTTAAAAATTGATTGCTGCACTTCAGAGTGAGTATATATTAGGGCGGGTCAAATTCTGGCTCAGCGAAATTCGTAAAATACATGTAATTTCAAGACTTTTTCTCCACTACAGCATATACAAATTCTGAAAAAAAGCTGTGCGGACTTTCGTAAATAGATTCATACACATACATTCATACATTCATATTTTATAATTGAGAACAAAATCTATTTACGAAAGTCCGCACAGCTTTTTTTCAGAATTTGTATATGCTGTAGTGGATAAAAAGTCTTGAAATTACATTTTTTTACGAATTTCGCTGAGCCAGACCACCAAAAAATTCGTCCATACAAATTGACCCGCCCTAGTATATATATATATATATTTATATAGAATATGGCTATGCAACTCCAAAAAATATTCGAAAGCTGTTGAATTTTTTACATTTAGGTTGCATGGGAGGTACCACGCCCCCTTGTTCAATGCCATACAAAGTTATCTGTAAAACTGCATGTGTAAATTGAGTTCGAATACTGAATTCCGAGGCTGTGCGGCCTATAAATCAACAGTTATTCGATATTGAAAATTTTAATTTGTATGGGAGGTGCCACTCCCCCTTGTTTAACGCCCATAAAATGTTATTAGTGAAACGGAACGTGTAGATTGTAGTCGAATACCGAATTCCGAGGCTGTGCGGCCTATAACTCCAAAGCTATTCGATATCGCAAATTTCGGTTGTATGAAAGGTGCCACGCCCCCTTTTCCAACACGGCACGTGTAAATTGTGGTCGAATACCGAATTCCGAGGTTGTGCGTCCTATAACTCCAAAGCTATTCGATATCGCAAATTTCGGTTGTATGAAAGGTACCACGCCCCCTTTTCCAACACTTTTAAAATGTTATCAGCGAAACAGCACGTTTAAATTATGGTCGAATACCTTATTCCGAGGCTGTGCGGCCTATAACTCCAAAGCTATTCGATATCGCGAATTTGAGTTGTATGAAAGGTGCCACGCCCCCTTTTCCAACACTTATAAAATGTTATCAGCAAAACGGCACGTGTAAATTGTGGTCGAATACCGAATTCCGAGGTTGTGCGTCCTATAACTCCAAAGCTATTCGATATCGCCACGCCCACTAGGGGTAGGAGAGTGAAATAAACTTTTTGACCTATTCTCATACCTACCAAATATACGCACAAAATTTCATGAAAATCGATCGAGCCGTTTCGGAGGAGTTCTGCCTCAAACACCGTGACACGAGATTTTTATATATTAGATTATTATATATTATATTATATAAAAAAATTAGAATAAGTCTAAGAAACAAAATTAAAAACCCCCGAAATTTTTTATTCTGCGTAAGCGCCTGGCACCTACGAAGGGCTTTAATACCTATATTGCAATTGTTGTTGCGTGTTTGACATGTATTAAGCTTGAAGAACAACCCTGCTATAAGGGGTTGAAGAACAACCCTGTACACAAACACTTTTGCATATTTTTCAGAAACAGATGTTGCGCCGTAATGTCAAAGTTGTTGCGAACGAGACTCGAAGCACTTCTGTCGAAGGAACTCGTGTGTCACAGAGACTCGTGTGACGCAGCTTTAACAACTTTAATCTCAATATCAAATCGCCGCCTAAAAAGTCTTGTTCCAAAAATTGGTTTTTAGGCTTAAAACATATTTTAATAAATGACTAACAACCATTAAAGATATTTTGCAAATTTCAGTCGTATTTGTAAACAATTCTTTGCTTAATTTCATTCCTTTATGCAATCATGCATTTTTAAAAAAAAAACTTTAAAGAAGATTACACTAGTAAACAATTTGTTTCTAGTAGTTTCTTGAAAATTAAAATCATTATGACTTTTCTAGGTTGGTTCGGATTTTTTTTTTAGAAGAATTTTTCGATTTATTTGAGTTTCGAAAAATATGTCCCCAGTTATGATCCTATAACTCCAAAATTTTGCTATTTATATTACATATTTTATACCTGTTTAGAAATAAGACTTTTTACTTTTAATTTTAGCTATCATTTGTATTAATGTGTTGATTTTTGCAGAAATTTTCTGAATGCTACATTTGTGAAAGAGTTTAAAATATACCATTTCTTTAACATTTCCCTATTTTAAAGTACGCAAAAATAATTTTGATGTATATTTTGGTTTTGTTTTTTCTTTGATTTTAGAAAAATATTTTACAAAAATTTTAAGGTACAAAGTATGTCCGTAGCAGCTTGGATACTAAACCTTTTGCGGTTTAAGTGAAAATACTCAAAATTACCTGCACCAAAGTCAACTTGGTGAGTTTGTACCAAAAAAGTTCTTTACACTTTAAATACCAAATTATCACAAATTTAACTAAAGGTATTACTGACAGACAATGTTCTTGTACGTTTTAAACTAAATTTTAAAAATCCTTTCATCGTATTTTTAAATTTTAATAAGATTTGCATTACTGTAAGCTCTTTGCAATGAGTAAATTAACGGAAATAACGTAAACTAAGACCGTGGCTGTGCGACCTATAACTCAAAAGCTATTCGATATCGCAAATTTGGCCTGTGTGAGAGGTAGTTTTGAGTATTTTCACTAAAACCGCTTACCTTACCTTACCCTGCAGACACACGTGATAGCAATGGCATGACAGTTGAAAATATGTATTAACTTCGAAATGTTCCAAAAATGTTTCGAAACTAGCTACAAATTACGATGCAGCCATACATGATAGTAAAAGTTTATTTTCAAAATGTCGTGAAAGGCAACAGTTCTAGCAAAAATAAAAATTCTGTATGAACTTCAAAAATTACTAAATGTACTCATTTTCCAAAAAAGCTCACTTTCACGATACAAAGCAATTAACTTTAATATTTGCGCTCTATTTAGTTTCTCCTCCGTTTTTTTTTTTTTACCGAAGCAAGGTACAAGTGTTGCATATTGTTAAAATAGCAGATATCCTGAAAAATCCAAAAAAATTCCCCAAAAATACAATAAAACCAACACTTTAATCCCTTTTTTTTACTTTGACTGTCCGCAAGTGCCAAAATCCACTGTCTATGAATTTTTGTTGACAGTAGCTCAGACAGAAATCCTCTATGTTTTTAACGTTCACCCCTGCAGCGAAGGCTTAATTCAACAGTGCTTTAAAGCTTGGAACAACTATGAATAGTCGGCCAACGTCCCTTCGGAATTCAAAAAGGTCCACTTAGAAAGGTTCCCCTAATAACATACCACAGAACCTCCAACACTGATGTCAAAAAGACACTATTCAGGACCGTGACTTATTCAGCCACTCGAATTTAAGCATGACTTGGTTATTTTAATAACCTTGGGTTATCTCAGTATCAATACCAATAATATAACCCTTATTTTTTTGGCCGCTACAAAATCATCATGTTAAAAGGTCATCACTCTTTATCACGAAAAATTAAGGCAAGATACTAGGCCTGTCACTTATGTAATCAGGTTCCTCAATCTTAGTGTACACAACTCAGACTATTTAGGTTTCCCCGTCGCCTGTTCTCAAACTCCAAAGGTAACAGTATATTGATCCGGTAGTTGCTTACCTTCCTAACATTTACTGTTTGAAATTAGCGAGATTCAATCTACCATCATTCTCTTAGTAATTTAAGGGAATCACCAACCCGAGTTCAACTTAAGTGTAACTCACACCGACCTTCTTGGCCTAACCACAGCCAGAGCGAATTTAAAACCCCGAGGGCCATGCCCAACGACAGTCAATACCTGTGCTCAAGCCTCCACCTGACAAGGCTCTTCAACATTCCGTCTTACAGACCAAAAGTTCTTAGAACATTTATATTTGACTGTGACACTTTCAGCCACTAGAATTGTACATGACTGGGTTAAAAAATAACCATTAGTTTCCCAGTAAAATACCGGGTAAGCCACAATCCTACTTATGCAAATTCGTTAGCCTAATTAAGAGTTAATTAAAGCCTCTTTCGGAAAACTAGGAAGCATGAGCCGTTGTATACCAATTGGCTTATATTACGGTCGAAAGATAAAATGTTTCTTACATAAAACCTTCATTCTAAGATAAGGTCAGCAGAACAACGATAGATCAGGTCTCCTCATCATTGATGGATGACTGTCCCCGCTCTTCAAGTTATGTTGGATTGATCGTCCATCGAAAGCATATTACAGATGACGGTGTTATGATAACTTAATATAAAAACCATGCTTTCTCCAAGAATTTGGCAGCAACAACCAAGGCTCAAGGTAAACCTTTTTCTTTTACAGATTATCAGATGAACACTCGAGAGCCGTGCCTCAAGAATGAACTCATTATGAGATCAGTTCATGGGCCGTGCCCCATGAACTGCCCTTCCAATAACAAACCCTCACCACTTCTATTCCTGGCTTGGGACAGGCAGATTCCCCGAAGGTCCTCTGGCGGGTTTAGTAGCTAAAGTAGCTACTAAAAGTAGCTAAGCTAAAGTAGCTCTGACAGTAGGCAGACAGTGAATAAAATGTGAGTGTGTTAGTAAAAATGTTTAAATGTATTGAGTTTTTCGAACTTGCACTGTCACGTGTGGCTGCAGGGTTAAAGTACCTTAAAACTTTTGTAAAAATATTTTTTTAAACAACAAAGAAAAACAAAACGGAAATGTGCAAAAAGTTATATTTTTGTGTACTTTAAAATGGCGAAATGTAAAAAAAGGTTATTTTTTAAACTCTTTCACAAATGTAGTATTTAGAAAATTTCTACAAAAAATAAATGAAAGGTATAAATGTCTTATTTATAAATATGTAAAAACTTTGTTATATAAATAAATACTTTTTCAGTTATAAAAACATTACTGAGCACATATTCTCAAAAACTTAAAAAAAAAAATCAAAAAATCCCTCTAAAAAAACTGCATCAACTTCGAAAAGTCGTGATGATTTTTATTATCTAGAAAAAATAATAAATCGAACTAGTGATGTCGGTATTGCCGCGTAAGAATGCTGTTTATGTATGTTATTTAAAAATATTTTTCATTTAGTCAATGTTCTTGCAATAAACCCTTCAGTTTAAATAAAAAAAAAATATATATATTTCTAGTTAGTGGGCAATAAAAGATCAGAAATTAATAGTCAGACAGTCTGGACCACAGACATTTTTATTCAATTGTCCACCTAGTGTAATAAATGCTCTATTCTCAAGCTCAATAAAGGTATTTTAAAGCGTAATCTTAAATTTTTATTTACCTCAAATCTTAGCACACTTTAGCAAGCGAAAACATTTTTGACTTCAAAATAATCAAAGATGCTTTCACTTAGTTATCAATTAATTTTTCTCTTAAGTGTTCCACCACCAGCATCTATACAAAAACCAAGCCAACGCTTGCTATATCAAAATCTAAATGGAGCTATGTAATTAACATTCAACAAACATTTAAATAAATATAAATACACCACAGCGAACTTTCGCTAAGCAAAAACAATATCCTTCCCCAACACCCACTTATAGCTACACCTTCTGCACTTCTTAAGTTTCTGAGCATGATGTCTCTTTTGGCCTCTTCTGACACTTCTTCTTCTTCTTGTGAATGGGTCTTGATTGTGGCCAAAATTGGTCTGCTCCAAATGGATAATAAGTAGTTGCGCAAAGGAAGATTATCTAGTTATATTGTGTTTGTGGCAACTCGTGATGCTTCTGTGGCCAAAACCTGGTGGCTTTAGACATTTTCTGCGTGCACTGATGTGCATAATAATTAATTCAACATTATTGTTGACAATAATCTACGACGTATCATGTTGCAATTAGTAAGTTGCAATATTATTTAATTAATATCATCGAAGTTTGCATAGCGGGTGGTGTGACACAGCGGTTTTATCGGGTTTAACTGGTAAATGAATGGTGCCAAGGTCATTTGGTATTTTCATCTCTATAGCTGTGGATTATAAATTGTGCTCAATAAGCCTTTGAAATTTATTTCATACGAGTACAAAATAAGTGCTCTTGTTAAAGTATGACTTAAATTTTAAAGATATCATGGATTTTCCTTAATCAGATATTAAATAATATGAGAGATATTTCATGTCTTATAATGCAAGGGAGTAATGTACGGATTTTAAAATGTCCTTGGGTTGCATCGATCCAAAAGTTTCCATGTTTGTTGATACTATTTTATGATGGTGTATGCTAGATTGGTCATTCCAAGCCTAATGCAAGTTTTTTTCGAAAAAATTACCTCAGGCTTTTCGATTTTCTTGAAATTTTGGCAATAGCTAAGGTCCTTTTCCACTTATAAGAAAATAAGTTAAGTATTTATTTATCACCATTTTTTGTAAAGTTATGGAGGTACCACTTTTTGCTAAAAGTAAAAATTATGAAAATGAAGTCATTTCTAATAAATCATATCCCGTCCTCTGCTACCCTATTTTTGTAAATGCAGTTTCGTTAGATTATTTTGAATCAATTATTTGAAATTAATTATTGAAACAGGTCGGAGAGATTTTTGCTTTGCCACGGAAGAAATGATTTATTCCTGCCCCCACTAAAGGGACATGCGGCACTTAAGGCAACCTGCATGGTTTGCAACCAGCTTAGTTCCTCCGCAGTTGAGTTTTTTCTAGGCTAAGAAAAGGATTTTTAGGCGAGCCACCCTGGCAAATTCTGCTCAGTCAATATGCTTGGGATAACGAAAGAGGGGAGCTTCTGTTTCCAGATTCAAAATGAAGACGATCAGTCTGTGATCCTAGAAAAAACTTTGCAGGTAACCACTACAAAACCACTAACCATAAGAGACTCGTTTTCGGATATTAAAGTAGTGTACAAGTTTTCAATGTAGCCTGTAAAGTTGTCAATATTTGGAAATGTGAATGTAGGTGTGTTATCCTCATTGCATATATTAAGAGTAGAGTATATAGTGAAGTCGAATAAAAAATAACCTCTTGCGTTGATTTCAGAGCTGGCCAATAGCGTTTGTTTCGCATTAGTGTCACAGCCCAAGAGAGTGGTGTGTGGTCTGGTTCGCCTTGACCACTAAACGTTTCAACTCATGATCATGAGCATTACGTATCTAAGTGGTTGTGTATGTTGTGTGGAAGGAGGCGATGGGTCCTCGGAAGGTTCCCTAAAGATTTTAAGTTTGACACGTCGTATGACAAAACCTCAGATAGTTGCCTGATTTCTCAAGGGCTTCCAGGCACTCGGCGCAAAAAAAGAATAATTCAATACTGTTTAAATAAACCATGGATTCATTGACTTTGTACATTCATGGTTATTGCGAGAGCACGAAGGCAGGTTGCAGCCATGAATCATAAGGAATCACTTCAATACAGGCCCGTAGCTAGTATGGTGCTAGGGCAGGCTTAGCCTGCCCTTGAATCCGTCGAGCCTGCCCTAGCCAAATTTCCGTATGCTTTTACAACTGCCCTCGTTTATTTCGCAGTTGATCACAGTGTAATTAGACCTTTGCATTATAAACGTAAGCATACGCCAAAAATATGGCAGCACTTTCATTTGACAGCTGAAAATTAAGAAAACAAAATTTCACAAGTCATTGCCAATAATAGCTGGCAAAAAATGATAAGAAAGTTAATTTTTGGTGAAAATTTATAGAATGTTGTTATTTTAATTGTTTTCAAGATTTTTTGAGCGAGTTTTTCAGATAATTTATTATTTTAAGTGTCTTAAACTAAATATACACAAAAAAGAAATTGCTGTTGGTGCAGTCGTTTTTCCAGCAATTTCTTCACTTTTTGTGTCTCCCAGTTTGCTGTTCTGATTAGGAAAAACACTTGCAACTACTTGAGGATGAATGGGGAGGATTTCGAAATTATATCATGATTCAAGGGCCAGCTGACTGCATTTCGGATTTTTCAACTTTAAGCGGCTGTACCAGGTCAGCAGTCTTCGCCTATTCCTGTAATCTAAATACTTTGCATTCATTCTCAAATAGTTATACATACTTTCCCCAATCTACTAATAATAATTAGTCTAATTAGTCTAACTAGAACTACTAATTGGGAGCCTAAAAATTTGGAAAGGCTGAAAGGAAAATAATGGATGTTGCAGACATAGCTTGCTCTTGAATGAGGTACTTTTGATCAAAAACAATAAAAATAACAAGGTTTTATATCACGCAGAGTGCACCGTCGATCGAATCTATTAGGAAACTCAGTAGTAGAACAATCACTTGGTGAGTGAAGTGAATATTCTATTGAAATTAAGCCGGCTTACTTTGATATCGTTGATAATATTACATTCAAATTAAAAAAGCGTTTCACAAAAATGATCGTATATTGTTGGCATTGTCATAAGCTTACAAAATGAAGCCGGCTAGTTTAAAAATATTATGTTCTATAGGCTTAAAAATCCCCTCTGATGCCGAGATGTCTGTCGCGAAGAAATATCTGGACAAAAAAAAAGGGATGAGCATCAGAAAACATCACCAAATTCAATCAGTTTTGATACGTTGAATGAATTGTATCTAATGCGCGATGCGTTTCCTGATACTTATAATTTGGTTTGTGCAATCGAAACATTAGGCAACAGTACGGCGGTATGCGAAGCATCATTTTCCCGTGTAAACCGAATCAACAGAGTTCAAAGATTATCGATGACTACAATACGTCTGCGAGAACTTTCATTGATCGCTTTTGAAGGCCATTATTTGGGAAAAATTTGTCCCGAAACCATTCTTCGCAAATTTAATGAGAAACTAAGACGATTGCCTTTGTATTAAACAGCAGAGCTGTGACTGTAGTGGAAATCAATATGGTACATTAGAAATTTGCTTTCAAACATTGAACTCATTTATGTTATATTTAATATGTTAATATACTTAACTTTTTTTTTACTAAAATATACATTTGAACAATGAACTCATTCAATAACATGTACATAAATATATAAAAAATTCATTTGAAAATATGTTAATATGCATATACATATTTATGTACAAATGTATGAAAAAAATTTGTTTATTTTTTACTGGAGGCTCAGCCTGCCCGGCTCTTAATTTCTGGCTACGGGCCTGCTTCAATATGATGGTTATCTGTGATTAGATAATATCATGATACAAATTATTAAAAATGTTAGTTTCATTATTTGCGTGCAAATCTAGATCAAGCTGATTGTAAAATACAAAATATGTTTATTTTAACCATATATAGGTTTTGATCATGTATCATGGACTATGCTCACAATTCTTGCTATAATTCTGTATAAAACATGTGCAAAACACTGATCACATATTATGATAAATTTTTCATTTCCATAACTTTTATAATCAACGAAATTGCATGTATTAAGAAAGAATTGCTTTTTTTACAATTTATAAGCGTTGATCTTGGTATCAAGTGCTTATAACGAAGAACACAAAGAAAACAATACAGACGGTTCGTTAGAAAATGAAGCAGAAGAGAAAAGAAAAAATTGTGAACAATTTTGGTCAATTAAAGTTAATAATAAAGTGAATAATAGTGAATATATTAAGGTTACAGTTTATAAGAAATTGTAATTAAATGTTTACAGCCTGGTCAAAGTGTATACACAAAAATTAGGTTAATAATACAGTGAATAATAGTGCCTTTATTAAGGTTATAGTTTATAACAAATATTTATAGTATGTATACAAAGAATAGATTTTGTAATAAAACAACAAAAATCTTTAATTTTTCCTAAAAACGTTTATTCAATTCAATATTAATTGCACATGATCCATGAACACTGTAGAAACACATCTTATGCCAGTTGCTCATACATTATGTACACTTTGGTTATACATCTTTGGTGCTAAAAAGCTGCTTGAAAATTTTAAATAATAATACAAGATCTAAATATTGTTGGACTGAGTTTTTTATTATTATTATCTGATAGGTAAATTCATGGCATTTATTTTTTATATTGATTTCCGGCAAATGTCCGCCGGAGCTACGAGTTCCATAAATCTGGCCGTATGGCGTCAATGGTAGCTTGACATTGGCTTCGCATGCTTCAAAAGTTGCTGATTTGTCGACATAAACCAATGACATAGTCCCATAAAAAGTAATCTAAAGCAGGCTTAACATAGTCCCATAAAAAGTAATCTAGAGGCGTTAAATCGTCCGAACGAGGAGGCAAGTTAACAGCACCACTACTGGAAATAAAGTTGTCACCAAATTGATTTTGCAATAAATTGATGATTAAGCGCGCTGTATGGCCGTTTTGTTGGAACGAAATGTCGTCGATGTTTGGCTGATTAATTTTTGGAAACAAAAAATCAGTGGCTCGATAGCACTCGCCATTCACCGTAACGGCAGCTTCTTCCTCATTTCGAAATAAATAAGAACCAATGATGGCGCCAGCGTGTAAACCGAACCAAACAGTCAATTTTAATGGATGTAATGGTGATTCGTTACAATGGACTTCGCGAACAGATTTATATTTTCAAAATAAAATTCCACAATTTGGAAGCGTTGTTCTGGCGTTAAATAATTCATGGTTCAAGTTTGGCATTCCAAACTGTCAAACCATAGACAACAGCCTTCTAAATTTTTCATTCAGATAAAAAAAAACTCTTTATAATGATTTCCTCTTGCTCCGCATTTATGTGCACAAATGCTTTCTTTATGATCAGTTGCTCATAGTCGATAAATGTGCGCTATTAGATCGCAAGCTATGAGCATAAGAAATAATACCTGCACCGAATTTTCTCAGTGCGTATAGAAGTTAGTGATGGGAACTACCGAATTAAAATATTCGAATTATTCGATAGTTCAAAATTATTCATTCATTCGATAGTTTTTTCATTTGCCTTTCGTTTGCTTACCTGCATGAATCACGAGTACTGCAAATTTAACTGGAAAAGTACGTTTAACAACACTGCTTGATTTGTGTTTAAATTGAAATTATAAAGAAATCACACCAGTTAATAGATATATAGAGGTTTTTTAAGTCGAATAAATGAATACTTAAACTGATAGCAAAAATCATTTGATCTTTGAACTAGCTACTATTTTTATAATTCGAATGAATGAATAATTTATTCGATATTAAAAATCGTACGATTGTTTTTGTTACTAGTTATTATTTTTTTAATTCGAATTAATGAATTATTCGATAGTTTAAATCATTCGATAGTTTCGTGTACTACTTACTATTTTTTTGAAGTAATTGAATGAACAAAATATTCGAACGGATTGTTCGATAGTTGAAATCATTCGATAGTAAACCATCGATAGTTGGAATCATTCGATAGTGCCCATCACTAATAGAAGTTTTTTGGTTTTGTAAAAGGTCCGGTGCGTACTGCTACTACTGCTGAAAACTGAATCGAAAACACTGCTTTGCAAATCATTTTATAGCTATGGATGAAGCTTGGATCTACCCTATTCCTAGACTGAAATAAAAACGTTTACAGTGGACTTAAGCTGTTTTTTTTTGCCTCCAATATAGGTGAAGTCAAAATGATTCACGACCACACCCAGAGTTAAAAATATTTGTTCAATATCATAATTACATAAAACTAGGAAGGATTTATTTTCTGCTGAGAAAAAGTTAAATACTCGCATATATAAAAACTCGGTTATATGCATCCACGGTGCTTATATTAAAACTCGGTTACGTGCCTCCATATATAAAAATTGGAATATTGATTCAATAAAAATTGTCTTATGAATTGGTTTAATTTTTAATTATATTTATTTAGAAATTACATTTTGTCAAATAAGCGTTGCTAAAAAATAAAAAATAGATTCAATTAAATGTAATTAAATTGCCGCTTCTAGCAGTCTTTTTAAAAAATATAAACCAAATTAGTTTTAATAAAACAATTCTTAACCCGTTTTGGCCCGGTACCCGATCCCGTTGAAATTTTTTGGTGAATTTTAGAACTCAAGCTATTTTTGACCTAATCAAGAAAAATCTGTTAAAACTTTTTCCTATCTGTAGTGGTTTTCGAGTAACGGTTGGGGTTGGGTTTTCTACCCATTGGGCCAATAGATACACTTATTTAGACAAAAACTATGTTTAGTGGAACAAAAGTTTAGTTGAAAAAATTATGAAGTTTCATTGAACAAAAATAAGTTATACATATAATTAAATGAAAAGTTAAGTATATTTTTTTTATTATTTATGTTTATAATATTTTTCAAAACATTTCGGGTGCAAGTTTACATTGCATTTCTTGCAAAGGAACGGAGTTTTGGATGAACAAAATTTGCATCGTCTTAGTGGTGTGCCATCGGTGCGTTTACTAAGGAAATGCTTTGATTCGTTCTGATCAGATAGTTCTCTAATATCACTTGCATCTCTGGCACTGCTTGTACCGTGGGCATCGGACACATTTTTAGCAGGCTTGTCCGACAATAACCTTGGGGAGGCCACATAGATCTATCGCATTCTTTGCTTAAATTAATTTGTAAAAATAATAAGGGCTTTAACATGTGCCATTTAAATGCTCAGAGTCTTAAACACAAAATTGATGACTTGCGTTTTCTTGGTAATAACAGCTCTATTGACATCATCTGTTTGTCTGAAACGTGGCTTAAGACGGAGATGAGCGGTGATCTGTTTAAGGTTAATAATTATAATTTGGTTTGAGCAGATAGACATGGTAAAACTGGCGGGGGGTTTGTGTTTATGTAAAAAGCTCACATAAGTTTCTCGTTGTCAAATTATCCAATGCGAACGACGTTTTTGAGTTCATTTTTGTTGAAGTTTCACTGGAATCTGGTAATTTATTAATTGGCTGCATATATATGGCTCCCAATATTGCTAATTATACACTTCTATGGGACGCACTGGAAGAAATAGCTCCTCGTTTTCCAAACATTGTTTTATGTGGAGACTTAAATCTAAACTTACTGAATAACGCTAATAAATCGTTTATGGACATGGTTGAACAATTCATCTTTAAATTTGCGAACCAGCAAATTCCAACTCATTTTAGACCTAACTGCTTACCATCCCTTTTAGATTTGTTCTTGGTTTCTCATATTAACTTAATATTACACTATGACCAACTACCCGTACCGGCTTTTTCACATCACGATTTAATTTTTCTATCTTTTAACATCATTCCAGCTGCTAGTAATGAAATTTCGTACAGTTACCCTGACTTTCCAAACACTAACTTAAATAACATTTTTTTCGAATGCCAGAATTAAGATTGGTCATTAATCTACGTCACAAGCGATACAATTAGGCAAGTTGAAGTTTTAAATAACAATATCTGCACCCTATTAACTCATCATGTTCCAGCCAAAACAAAGAAATTTAAATGTAGCAATTACCCATGGTTCACTCAAGAAGTAAAATGTCTTATTGAAAAGCGGGACACTTTTTACACAAGATGGAAACGTTATAGATGCTCTAGTATCTACACTGAATTTAAATGTGCACGTAACGCTGTAACTGCTATCATTCGCAGAAATAAAAAATCTTTTTATGAAAGCAGATTTGCTAGATGTCGCTCGAGCTCCTCATTTTGGAAAAACATACGCCAAGCTGGGCTCTCTAATGAACCGCAAAATATTCCAAATAGCGTATATCTGGATGATTTAATAGAAAATTTATACAGCCAGCTAGTTCAACCAACAGCGTACACTTCTTTGTTCCTAGAAGCTCTGCTGATGGCGCTTTTGCATTGTCGTGTGTTGACGCAATAAGTGTTGGTGAAGTTATTCTCAAAATTAAATCTAAAGCCATAGGCTCAGATGGAATTCATTCTGAATTTGTTAAAATTATTTTACCAGCCATTCTTGGTCATATAACGTACCTTTTTAATACTATAATTACAACGTCAAAATTTCCTTCTTTGTGGAAAATATCAAAAATGCTTCCACTACAAAAATCAACATCATCTAATATTACCGAATATCGTCCAATAGCAATTCTTCCATTTCTTAGCAAATCCTTTGAAATTATTTTAAGCAATCAATTAAAAACGTATTTTTACCATAATAAGCTTATCACAAAACACCAATCTGACTTTCGTGCGAAACATAGTTGTACTACGGCGCTTCTTAAAGTATGTGAAGACATAAGGTCCGGTTTAGATAAAGATATGTTGTGTTTAATAGTGTTTTTAGATTTTTCGAAAGCCTTCGATTGTATTGACCTTAAGCTGCTTGTACAAAAACTTGACGCTCAGTTCTTCTTTCATAGCTCCCTGTGTAATTTGATGACTTCATACCTTAGTAATCGTACACAATACGTCTATTCAAATAATAAATGCTCGTCAAACCAAAAGGTCTTATCTGGTGTGCGTCAGGGCTCCGTTTTGGGTCCTTTGCTATTTTCAACTTTTATCAATGACATTGTTAATTGTTTCACTACGTGTGAACATCATATATATGCTGATGACATTCAACTGTATAATATATTCCCAAAGTCATCTAAAACCACTGCTTCAAGTGAAATTAATGCGGAGTTGAACAAAGTTTTCCAATGGTCATTAGAAAATGGATTGAGTCTCAATACAACTAAAACCAAAGCGATGCTTATCGATAGGCGTAAAGTAAATGAAGAATGTCCTCCTCTTTACCTTAATAATTCTTCAATTGAGTATGTTGAATATTTTAAAAATCTTGGAGTATACCTAAATAATAATTTTACATGGAGTACTCATATAAACCGAGTAGTCGCAAAGACCTATGGTGCCTTGCGTGGTCTAAGCCCAACCTCTCAATATTTGTCATCCGATGTTAAACTTAGACTTGTAAAGTCCTTCATTCTAACCATAATGATGTATAGTTGTGAACTTTTTTCAAACATGGACCAGGAGTCAAATCGGAAGCTAAATGTTGCCTTTAATAGTTGTGCTAGATTTATTTTTAACATCAATAGACAAACTCATATCTCTGCCTTCACTAATAAAATTACTGGTTGCTCGTTAAAAAGCTTTTTAAATTACCGCACGTTGTTATTACTATTTAATATAATAAGAAATAAGGAACCAGACTATCTTTTTGAAATAGTAAGATTTGCTAGGACTCAGAGAACTGCTCAACTAATATTACCAATACATAAATACTTATCCTCCAGACATTTCTTTGTGCATGCGATAAATCTGTGGAATGCTCTCCCCACTAATATAAAAACATCAGGCAACACAAACACATTCAAACAAAAACTCTTTCAGTATTTTAGAATCTCTCAATAACTTCTTTTCTCCACACCGTTTCCACTTTCTCACTTTGCTTTCCTTCTTTTAAACTTTTAATTCATCTTGCCAAGTCTGGGTAATTTATATTTTAAATTTGTATACTTTATTCTTTTATTTTGCACATAATATGTAATCCTAAACTTATAATTTTATTAAACTACAACAATCATGTTTGCTTTTATTGCTTTTATTTGCATATAAAATTGTTAAATGTTTGTACTTACTAAAAAGAGAAATCTTATTTGTACAATGTATTCTGTTATAAATAAATAAATAACTAAAATAAAAATAAAATAGCTCGAGTAACTTGGGATCTAAATTTCAACTCTGATAACAGTTTTCTGTTCTCAGTCATTACCACTAAACAATAAAATTTCCAGGCATGGACAAACATATTGGAAAGCGTATTTGTAAAAAGAGACCACCACCACTTTTTTCCACGTATGGCAATGCGATAATTTCCTAAGGCATTATCATTAAGGTCCACTCCTCCCATACCTATTAAAAGTGGCAAATAGAAAAAAAGTAGAATGAAGATCCATTTATTATAGAACTGAAAGTACAATGTATTGTATACAATACCTGCATTGTATTCTTTTATCATGCGTAGAACATTGATGTTTACATGTTTGTTTTTTTTTTTTTGTTTTTTGTATATTGAATGAATGTGTAAATGAATGATTAGATAGCACATTAACGTTTGCATTATCTTTCCATCTGACAACAGCAAGCTCCTTGTCATGTTCATAAAGTACCGTGTATTCGCCTTTTTTAATTTTTTCAGGCAATTTGGCTCCTCCAATTCGATTTGCTCGAACAGTTCATTGAAAAAGAAGAAATACGTATTTGGTATTAACTGTGGTAATTCAAAATTTACTGCAATATTTTAACTTCTGATGTATACAAATAATATTTACCTGTTGCAAAGAATCGGCTGTCACTTAGAAGGCACATGAGATGCAACGAAGTGAAGAAGTTATCAATGCAATCAAAGGATCGGTGAACAGCAGTGACAACTTCATCTTCTTCGTCAAACGAATTTAGAACCGCCATTATTTCCTCCACTTTCAAAGCCCTTTGTCGCCTCATGTTAAAATCAAAATAGTGTTACCGTATATAAATTGTATTTAAAACTTGAAGTAAATTGTCGTTAATTAGATAAATATATTTATCACTATTCATTAGACCAGTCGTTATTTTCCAAAAAAGTGTCTGATTTTGAAGTGCCGGGCAGATTTTATTTCCTTTTGGTCTAAATCCATTAAATTTAAAATTTGGGGCTGATCGGATAATATTTAGTGGCCGCGCCCATCAACCAAAAATTTCCAATTAGTGTCGTGCTAACAAATTATGTATTAATATTTTTTTTATATTTTCACACGAAAAACATGTAAACTAACTTACTTCTTTGAAATTCACACGATACACAAATTTACACAATATTAAATTCTTTTAATTCTTTTACCGTTTCTTTTTTATAATTATTTGCACTTTTTCCTTAAACAATATCTGACACGCATCAAGACTGAATGAAAATAAAGAATAAAGACTCAAAATACATATATTTTGTGTACTGAGCTATTCGCAACGGTACTTTTTTGTTTTGCTTTGCAACAGCAAGAGAAATATTTCAAAACGATATATATAAAATATTCTCTTTTGTGCACTTCATTTGAAGAATATTGGGTAAATATAAATTTTTTCCATATATTTCATGTATTTAAATTTTTGGTTGATGGGCGCGGCCACTAAATATTATCCGATCAGCCCCAAATTTTAAATTTAATGGTTTTAGACCAAAAGGAAACAGAATCTGCCCGGCACTTCAAAATTTATTTTTAACGACCGGTCTACTATTCATGCTAGCCTAAAACACTCGAAAAACTTGTTAGAATGCCGAAATGTTTCAAAACAGCAGCAAAACATAAATTGCGCAGTAAATTATGGCGTCGTTTTCAATATATGACAAATTTGTCCGAAAAATATGAACGCATTGTCCCAATGGGTAGAAAACTACCCAAGCAGATTTTACATCGAAAAACGTAGGGATGGTAGTTGCGAAGGTAATTTTTTTTTTCTTATATCGGTACTACCATCTATTCGCAACATGAAACGAATCTAAAAATTATCATATGAAATATTTAAATAATTTAATTTTTTAATAAAAAAGTGGTCTAATTGGAGGCTTTTAATTATTTGGAGGAGAAGGTGGTGGGCGTGGTAGATCCAAGGTCATTGCAATACATACATGATAGCTAATATTCGAAATATTACTTATGTATCAACAAATAATTTTTATAAATTATAGTTTCATAGAAAACCCTATTTTAGTTCAGGGGCAGAAAACTGCCCCTCTGGGCCAAAATTGGTTAAGTTTTAAAAAAATATATATAAAAAGTATATTTGAAAAAAATTAAATTTTAGAACAGCCCGGCTCGTATTACATAAAAATTCACTTTATGTTTTCGAAAGAAAAGAAACGATCTCGAAAAAAGTCAGTAATTTTTTTTTTAGTTACATTGCCGCATTTTTGGCACATGCATAGTAGTCTTTGGGCGGAGAGCCCGTACCGAAACTGTCAAAACGAAGTTGACATTTTGTACAAAATTTGCAACCAATGAGAATTCAATATGAAAAAAAAATTGGCAAAAATACTAAAATGGCTGAGTTTGACAGTTATGGTCAATAGGAAAGAGATCACACTTAGCCCTAACACTACCTTGTCTAGTTCTTCTATGTATTCTTCTATCTTATTTAATTTGTCTCAGCTTCCTTCACAATTGAAATTTTTTGTTTGAGTGATAAGATTATTCTTTTATTTATGTTCATTTTAAAACTGCACAGGAAAAACATAACAAACTTTGACACTTTCAAAGACAGTGATGGGCTATTTCATATTTGACAGCAAGTTCGAATGCATATAAGCGGGATATGCTTATAAACATGGTGCATATAAGCGATAATTACTGTAATCCAAGAATTGATTGTTTTCCTATTTCGATTCTAGTCTCAGATAACGTTTTATATATCAAAGCTTTTATACATAAAGTATTGAAAATTAAGATAATACATTCATTCATGTGAAAGTTATGAAGGTTTTACTATTTTGATGACGTAAGTTTGTTTGGCAGGTAGGCAGAGTTTTCATTTTATTTGCTTTAATTTTTTATTTTATTGTGTCAAATTTGAAGTTAAATTTTTGTGAAGCTGTAAAAGATTTTACAGTTACATGAATTTAATTGCGAGCTTTAGATGTTACAGTTTTCATATAGTCATTATGTACCAGAGGTAATTTATTTCATTCTCTTTGGTTAGTTTTCGAACTTGATCTATTTTTTATAGATAAATGCTTATATATTGAACCTTATTATGTATCTCTAAAAATACAGCCGCAGTCAACAGACAAGTAGACGGATGTGGCTAAATCAACAAGGGTGGTGATGCTAATCAAGAATATGTGTATATTTTTTTACATCTGTGTTACTTTGTGGGCGTTAAAAACAAAGTGACAAAGTTAATTTACCCCTAACGTCATACGCGTGGGGGTAAAAAAAAAGTATAAAATTTAAGTAAATTTAAGATTCTACAAGAATTTCAAGCTTAATTCACTCTGGTTAATAGAAAAATTTAACTGATGCACATTGGTGATTGCTTGATATTGCTGCTGGTGAATGAAAAAACAAAAAAAAAACAACTATTAAATAAGAAATAGTTGAGCAGTTAGAGGCAAAACAGCAGACTGCAAGGACTGACGCACATGAACTGCAAAACGAACTGAACGATGCACAGTGGTTTTATCCCATACAATGCTTAGAATAAAATAGAAGGAGTCGGTGTAGACTTCTGAAATTTTGTATATAAGTTGAAATTACCTTTATTAAAACACATTCCGTGCACAACCAAGCCCACCTTCCATATAACATAAAAATTTTAAAACGCTATATTTTTTTTATTAAAATTATATTTAAACAACTCACTCAAGAATCTAAAATAAATGTTTAAATTAAAAAAAAATGTTTTACTATCCCCACATTCCATACGTCATTTACAAAGCATTTAAAAGGAAACATCGTAGACGAATAAAATTTGGTATATAAGTTGGAAACAGCTATTGAAGATCACTTACAAAAATATCGGCCCACAATCACGCCTACCTTCCATACGATACAAAAATTTAAGACGCTATATACTTTTTGTATTGATCCTATATTGTATTGAGTCAATAAAATTACACCGTCTAAGATCTTAAATAAATGTGTAGAATAAAAACATATTCTGACACGCTCAATATTTCTCAAATAATGAGTGTCCTAAAAACCAATCCAACCTACCATCTCTTTCCATAAACTCACTTGAAACAAAAAAGAAGCTTTTACAACTAAATGTTTTTTAATTCAAGGATAAATTCAATTCACCTGAAATATCTTATAATACATCCTTTGAAGAAGCCAACAACATCTTTAATACATGTTAATTTGTGAATTTTGTACTGCATTTTTTCGAGTGGTTAAGACGATATAAGCAATAGTTTTTCATTCGAGCCCAGAGTTGCAAATTTTTTTTTTACTTTTGGAAAAAAGTTGCTCGCATGAGAATGTGCTTTCAATACTGCTTTTATTTGGCAATAATACCTACTGAAAACAAACGTATATTATAAAATTTTTTAAACATTTCAGGAAACCTTAGCTTAAGTTGGCTTTCCAATGCAGTTAGGTTAGGTTAGGTTAGGTAATGGTGGCTGAGCCGATAGACGACTCGTACACTTAGGCCAGTGCAGGCCCGTTGTGATACCACATGATCTCTTTAAAAAACCTAATAGAGATTTCCCTCCTCAAACCAGTTCGAGCGGATAATGAATTTGAGTATATGCTTGATTTCCAGGCATGAGACTTCGGCAAGTCCATTTAAAAAGGGAAGGCCCAGAGTTGCCATTCTCCTTTTAGCTAGAGCCGGACATTCGCAGAGGAGGTGCTGAACGTTTTCCACCTCCTCCTCCTCACATCTGCAGCTTCTACGAAATCGTTTGATGCAACTCCCAACCGAAGGGCATGCGCTCCGATCAGGCAGTGACCCGTTAGGATTCCTACTATTTTTGACAGGTTTACCCTGCTTAACTCAAGCAGTGAGTTGGTGCGTTTTAAGTCGTAGGTAGGCCATGTTAGCTTAGTTATCCTACATGTATCAAGGTGTTCCCAGCGTTCTTGTGCAAGACCTAGGGATCTGTTCTTGCACTGGAGTTTATAGGAGGAAATGGGTATACCAATAAAGTCCTCATTTAAGAGGGTGTTAGAGATCGTACCCTTCCTTGCCAATTCGTCGGCCAAATTGTTGCCCTCAATATCCCTGTGTCCGGGTACCCATATGAGGTGAATCCTGAGTAGCCTTGCCATCTCGTTAAGAGATTTGCGGCACTCAGTGAGAGTTTTAGAGTTGTCAATATTTGAGTTCAGTGCTTTCAGTGCAGCTTGGCTATCTTAAAAGATGGAGATACTTTTTCCTTCAAGGTCTTTTTGACCTAGAGTCCTAGTGGTTTAGTGAATAGCCATCATTTCCGCTTGGTAGACACAACAATAGTTAGGAAGTCTAAAGGACGCTTCGATTTCGAGATCCTGGGAGTAGATACCTCCCCCAACTTGTTCTCGAAGTTTGGATCCATCTGTGAAGATTTTTATGGCGGAGGTTTTAAGGGGGATTTTGTTTGCCCAGTCTAGCCGTGAAGGGATGAAAACTGCATAGTTCTTTTCAAGATTTAAGCACAGCACACAGTAGTCTGTTTTGTCGGGTGCAGACGAGTTCAGAATAATTGTGTGGCCGCAGTTGTTTCCTATCCAATTACCAGATTCTCTAAGTCTCAGGGCTGCTGTGTTGGCACATTCCCTGGCAAAGATATCGAGAGGAGGAAGGTGAAGCATGACATTGAGGTCGCTAGTTGGTGTTGAGGACAGTGCCCCCGTAATACAAAGACCTGCGCTTCTTTGCACCTTTGCAAACTTCTGATGTGCGGATGCCTTATCAAGGGCCCTCCACCATGCCAGTGAGCCATACATTAGTATGGGGCGGACAATTGCTGTATAAATCCAGCGTACTATTTTCGGGGAGAAACCCCATTTTTTTACCTATAGCTTTTTTACAGGCAAATAGTGCTATGTTTGCCTTTTTAACACGTTCCTTAATGTTAACATTCCAGATAAGCTTCTTATCCAGAATAACTCCTAGGTATTTCGTGCTGTCGCTAAAGAGCAACCTCGTTCCGTTCAGACGCGGAGGTTCTAAGTTGGGGGTTTTATATTTCCTAGTGAAAAGAATGAGATCTCTTTTCTCGGGGTTTACACTTAAACCACACGTGGATGCCCATCTCGAGAGAATTAAGAGTGCTCTCTTCATGAGTTGACAGAGAGTCTGGGGAAACTTTCCGTTAAAAATTATTGCAATATCGTCTGCATAAGCAACAACCCTGTAGCCTTCCCCCTCCATGATACGCAACAGCTGGTCAACAGTCACGGACCACAAAAGTGGAGACAAAACTCCTCCCTGCGGAGTGCCTCTGCTTACAAACCTACGAGTGCAGGATCCCCCCAGTTCTGAGTTCACCACCCTGCCCAAGAGCATCTGGTGTATGAAACTCACGAGAAAATCCTCCACCCCCAGTTCCAATGCAGTTACTTCCTCAGTATATTTTGAAATGTTTAAATCTTGAGATTTAGATAGCGATTCGAGGCAAGGAAAACAGTTAAAATTATATTCTCCAAGTAAGCGATCAAAAAAAAAATTAGGACAGAAAGCTTTAATTGAATCGTTCCTTTCATAAGTTTAACTTTTTTCACATTGAGGTCAAGTTAAAAGAAGAAGTTTTCTATAATTTTTAATCCTAATATTATATATAAAAGTATAATATATTGAAAAATTGTATAATTTTTAATAGAACTAATATTAATATATTGAATTAAAAATATATCGTTTTGTGTTCTCAAAAAAATAGTAGCTTGGTTGCTTTAGTATTTGCTAAAATTAAAGTCAAAATTTGCGGATATTCTTTATTGTGAGGGGTTGTAATGGTAATTCCGAAAAAATGTTATACCATATAACAAATATTCGCCACATAACTCATATTTTGGCATTTATTTTATCTTTGAACGTTCAATATTAAATGCTGTACCTTTACCCCAAAGTTTAAACAATTTGTAAAAAACCGCGCTTTAAGACTAAATTATACGTCTATAAAAAAACTAAAATGCCAAATAGTAAAACCCCTTTAAGTAAAAATCCTCTTAACCCTGCTGTTAGATTAGGACCATTTGGTCCTTTTTGGCTTGTTTCTTTTATAACTTTTGAATGGAGGCATATATTGCCAATAAATTTAGGCTCACGTGACTTTTTTATAAAACAGTGTTGTTTCCATAAATTCAGCTGTCTGTCATAAAACAAGACTGAGAAAAATTAAAACTTACTTATCTTGGATTAGGGACCATTCGTACATTTTTTTAATCTAACAGCAGGGTTAATATGCAAAATGTGAAACACTGCTTTTCCATAACAGCATGATCTCACTCTCACTCTCACGGGTTCAATACATCTACGCTCTTCATTCACTCAAAATTTTCCGCTCTTCTTTCGCCTCCTTCACCCCCGAATTCATCCAGCAGACGGTGCGGTGCACTGCCTGCCATCAGTCGACGCACGGGAAAGAATTGTTGCAATTTACACGTCAGTCAAAGTCAGTAATCAGTCAAAATTTGTTGTTGTTTTCCCAGCTAAAAATAAAATGAACTCTCTGCGAGAGCGAAAATTAACTTTTTAAAATTCATGGTATCAGTCAAATTTTCAGTGAGCCTAAAACCTGCATCAGTCAGTCAAACGGTTGCAAACTTTTACTTGTCTACTGCCTAGTAGCAAATAATTCATAAGGTATTAAATTCAGCATAAAAGTACTTTTATTGTATCTTTAATTTCCGGCGTATCGCTTGCCAGAGTGATCAGTTTCAATCCTAAAAGATTACCAATGTTTTCATTATCACACTCCATTAAAATTAAATTAATAAATAACTAAAATATTCTATAACACTTCGATGCACACTAGCAGATAGTAGAAAAGTAATAATAAATGTTTGCAATGACCATCAGTCAAAAAAATCAGATGTAAGCAGTAACTCAGTCAAATATCTCAGGGAGAGTAAAAAAAGAACAAAAAACGCGATAAGCTTCAGTCAATTTCACTGAGATGTAAATTGCCCCATTCTGCACGGCCCAGAAATTTCACACAAATTTCTCAAATTTTTCTCACTTTAGATTGTTTTGAACTACTCTTATTGATATCGTTGAGATATTTCAATGATATATGGATTGATTCTTAAGATGATCTAATGCGGAGAAAGTGAGAAAAAGCTGTAGTAGCTGAACTCTATTGTGATTGCATGTTTAAAACAAAAATAAAAAACAAAAATAAATTACGACTTGTTTTAAGAGGAAAAAATTTTGTGAATTTTTTACTCATCCACAAAAATTGAGAAGACTTTTCTTAAAAAATCATTAAAAAAAAAACAACATAACATATGATTGAATTTCCCTTTTAAACCACTGTGCAACGTCGAACACTGACGCTGACAAAGTGAAATTCTGGCGCCAGTGTTTTTCAGAGTTGAGCTTCTTGCCTGGTTACAGTCTGATAAATGATTCTGTGAATTCCTTCACACGCAAGACACACACAACTACATGTTGGAGCACTTGTGCGCGTGAGTGTGTTTATCACTCCCCAGTGGGCATTTTTGCGAGTGCTCCGCAAAAGAAGGCATGCTAGCACAGCTTTTATTGGCGTCAATACACCTTCCATGATCACTGCATTGATGAGTTCTTCTGTAAGGCCTACCTTTTGAAGGTTCTGATTCTTTTCATATTATTTTATATGAAAAATTTACAAAAAAAATTCCAAAAAATTTTAAATACACAGAAGAGTTTGTAAAAAATTTAGATTTAAAAAAACAACAACTAAATAAAATTTTTTGTCCGAGTTGGGTCTCGAACCTGGGCTCCCGAAAACTAACACATTACATATTATATCATATGATAATATTTATATGGAAAAACTCTAAGTCTTTTCTTTTATGATGAGAAAATCATAAAAAACTTGAAGAAAATTTATAAAAAAGTTAAAAAAAAAAATTTTAATGCACAGAACCGTTTGTAAAAAATGTTAATTTTAAAAAAATTAAAAAAAATTTTTTTTCCGAATTTGGTCTCGAACCCGGGCTCCCGAAAGCTTACTTTCATTTGTATTTTGTATTGATGCAAAATAAGCTATCGATTCTTAACAACCATGCAAAACGGTGTATGCAAGGAGTGTGGAAGGCCTATTAAAACCAAACGCAGGCCTGCTAGAAGGCCTTTGGACTCCTGCAATTGCCCATTGGGTCATGTCAACACATGCATTCATATTAAAATGTATGCCCAACACTTGATGTGTTTGTGCTTATTTGTGCTGAATTAGGTGTTGTACAAATATTTATTGCATTGGTATTCGTGAGGTATCATAAATGCCAAGATTTATCATCTAACTATTCGAATCATTTGGTTTGGGTGCCGAAAAAAACTGAAATTAAATAAGAGACTCTGCAGCTTCTTTAATAATTATTAGCATATTAGCAAGAGTTGCCTATAAAATTTAACTCAAACTCGTTTCAGGCAACACTTAATTCAAGTCAACTAACCAGTTAAATCGTGTTGTAAAGTAAAATTTCCTTTTATAGGAAAGTAGTCACGTACATCGTTTTAGTAATTCCCATGATGTAAAGGGTACTTTTTTAATAAAGGGTGACCCAATACGAGGTCCCTTTTTTCAATTGGGTTGTTTTGACAGCTGTTATGAGTCAAATGCCTACGACGTCAAATCCATACGACGTTTGTGTTCTGTATTCAATACGACTCAGTCATTAATAGACTCACTCTTAAACAACGTTTATTAATTGTGCGTTTATTAAACTTACTACCAAAATCAGTCATCAGTTAGGGAATGTTACAGAGTTCTTCAATATCATTTGTTGAATGTTGTAATGGTCGTTATGAGCGTTTTTTTTTTTAAACCGGTTGAATTGGGCCTATGAACAATCAATAGTAATCCAAGAGTTTCCAATGTATTCCGATAAATGTACTGTTTGGTGTGTTTTATGGGTAGGAGGCATCATCGGACCATATTTCTTCAAAAAAGCGGATGGAGCCCGTGGAGAGTTGTTAAAAATTGGACCCACAGAATGGACCATTTAAGAGCAAGTCGTGGGCAGTATTTGGACGAAATAATTTTTAAACATTGAGCTCTACACGGAGAAAACTGTTTGATAAATTTGTATTGTGGTTAAGCAAAACTTGCACTTGCTCAGCCCCTTCAAAACTATGCTAGATTTCAGCAAAAACTAATCAAAATTTGCTATTCCAGTTTATCATAACTAAGTAAAATTTTTATTAAATTCTAGCAAAATTTTGCTAAGTTATTATAAGCTGCAAAAGCAAATTTCTGCTTAATTCAAGCAAATATTTGCTCAATTATTATAAATTGGAATGGCTAATTTTGATTAATTGTTGCTGAAATCTAGCATTTTTTTGAAGTGAAATAATTACTAGTATTACATTAAATTGAAAAACTACCACCATCTGGAGATTTGAACATCGCTGTTGTAAATCGTCGCCCAATTTTCTTCAATAAGAATAAACGTGTGCTCGTGTGTTTAAAAGAAATTTGCTTGAATTTAGTAAAAATTTGCTATTTGAGTTTATAATAACTTAGCAAATATTTGCATTAGTTAAGTAAAAATTTGCTTTTTGAGCTTATAATAACTTAGCAAATATTTGCTTGAATTAAGAAGAAATTTGCTTTTGCTGTTTATAATAACTTAGCAAAATGTGGCTTGAATTAAATCAGTATTTTGCTTTTTCGTTAATACATGAGGAGTGATTACAATTTAGCAATCGTTTTCTAAAATCACAGCGAGATTGAGCAAAGTTGAGTTTGATTCAAGCAAAATTATTATCTCCGTGTAGCAACCGAACTATCATCCCAAATAAAGATTTGCATTAATACATGGATTTTTATGTATTTTATTTAGAAAACAAAGTGGAAAGCTGTTATTGGATCACCCATATTTTCAGTATTTTCAAGGTCAACCGAATTGATTGTTATCCATCAATCACATTATATTTGGATGAACGAATATTAATTGTGGCTTAAAATTTTCTATTCTGATTAACGAACTTACCTTGTAATAACCAAAAAACATTTACAGCAACTAATATTTGAAAAATTGTAGAGCCACTACTGATGTGTTTTGAGAGTGCATATGTATTGCAATCGATGGAGTGGGTCAGTGTATTGCCAATGGAGTGGGTCAGTTCTTTTACCAAAAACCTCAAACAACTGGTGAAAAAATAAATGTCCTAATCAGATGGTTTTAATTATTATTTGGCCTTAGGACGCTTGGGTGGTGCTGGTTGTGCCTTCATTGGAAAAGTCAGCTCGCAGTTCTCCATCGCCTCTCGACCACGTTTCGATGGTTTCTTTCGGTTAGCTGCTTGTAATAGCCCAATTTTATTCAGAAGTGACAAAATACTGGTGCTTCCTGACGTTTTTTGACAGTTCTAGTACAAATCTAGTCTAATCACCACAGTGGTTCACAACCCAGCTATGACACCATTTTGGAAACGTCAAAAACAACGACATTTCCAATCATATTGCGACATAACAAAATATTTAATCGTAAAATGGAATCAAAACACTAAATAAACATGCATCGCACTCACCTTTTTGGAATAATTTTACTCACTTGGATAGCACTTTAAAAAAAAAGGAAAAAGTTTTTGCAATCGATTTTAATATGTCTGTAAACTTAGGTGTAACTACAAAAGCTGAGTCATGTCAAAAGACAAACTTGACAGTTGAAAGATTGGCGATATGTCAATTAGGGAATGAAGAATAAGTAATGGTTCACAACCCAGCCCTTTCCTCTACACTTTCCTTTCCTCTACACTTTTCGATCTTTTTATCTCGTGCATTTTTTCTTAGGTCTTAATGACTTCATGACAGGTTAATGTTCATCTTGAACGAATATAAAATATGTTACTTAGAGAGACTGGAGTGATTGGAGGGACTGGAGAGACTGGAGAGACTGGAGACTCTGGAGAGACTGGAGAGACTAAGAGACTGGTATTCAACCTAGTGCAGTCACAATTGGTGGAATTAGTTTTATAATTAATTATGAAGGGATATTTTTTTTAAATTTATCTTTTTTACCAATTTTCTGCTTTATGCCTGTTTCCAACATCTCAATTATGTTCTTTTATGCGTTTATTCACATAAATTCAAGTAGTGTAACAATGGGAGTTCTGGCACAGATTTCCCGGTTCGAGTCTTTGCTAATTTGGAGGGCGCGGCTAAAAGTATGCAATGAAAAATTGTTATAAAAATACGTTGCTTAAAAGGTTTGTGTCTCGGGGTTCTGAGCTTTGTAGCTTGTGACGGCCTAAGAGTATGCAATGAAAAATTGTTATAAAAATACGTTGCTTAAAAGTTTTGTGTGTTGTGGGTTTCTGAGAAGATAAAAACTGTAGTAGGCACTTTGAAGTAATGTGATTCATCACGCATTGCTTGCTGAGTTAAATTTATCTTGAACTTGAGAATACAATGGAATGTGGGTGTTGAACCCTCTAAAAGAGACCCCTTGGGTACGACGTTGATCTTTAGAAAAATGTTATTGTATAGTTGTAGATCTGAATGAAGCTTTAATTTTTGTCTATATTGGGAAAAAACATAGCATATTTTTAGGTGTAGGTGGAATAAAGCATAGTAAGAAACAGCTTTTTCATATTAAAAAAAAACCATAGTAGGACACAGCTTTTTATTTATGTCATATGGAAATTGAATAGAGAAAAAAAAAATCTGCTTTTGGGGATGAGTAGGTTGAATAGTCATAGGAGTATGTGAATGTGATTTCGAGGGGGGAAAATTTCGGCTTGGGATATAAAACATATAAAAATGTTATTTGGTATGTGTGCGAATATAAAAAGTCGACTGATGACCAAAGATGGAATGGGGGTTGGACCCTCCAAAAGAGAGCCCTTGTCTACGACGTTGATCTTTAGAAAAATTTTATAGTATAGTTGTAGATCTGAATGAAGCTTTAATTTTTGTCCATATTGGGAAAAAAACATAGCATATTTTTAGGTGTAGGTGGAATAAAGCATAGTAAGAAACAGCTTTTTTATATTGAAAAAGAAAAAAACCTTAGTAGGACGCAGCTTTTTATTTATGTCATATGGAAATTGAATAGAGGAAAAAAATCTGCTTTTTGTAGTAGGCACTTTGAAGTAATGTGATTCATCACGCATTGCTTGCTGAGTTGAATTTATCTTGAACTTGAGAATACAAACCATGTTCTTGACCTTACTCAACTATGTCGATATGAATAAAAATCAAAATAAAAACAAAAAAGGGTTGATTTATACATGAATCTTTTAATATATAGATACATTCTTATTACATTATAAGTAAAATATAGCTAATTTAATATTTAAATTATTCTTCTGATTTCGCTGGTTAGAGGTGAGTATTCAATTAAACGATCGTGGATTACTAGACAATAGGCTGATGTTTTATCTGGAATCGGTTTGTTTGCTTCGGTATCAAATTCAATTCGTATATCAATAGGTCCAGTTTTAACTGCTTCATTTTGATAGGTAACATCAACAACAAGAAGCGGTGCAATAGCCTTATATCGAACAACATCTAGCAATGGTTGAGGTTCACGCATATAATAGCTTTGTTGAAATTTTGCATACATATCATATGGAACAGCATACTGTCCCATTTCAAAGCGGCTATTCAAATCGTCATAGGGATATGCATCAGAGTTTAAATATACTTTTAAATTGGATATATTGCAATGATCGAACGTATTTCCGTCCTCTTTACTTCTTTCTCTTTGCAGACCGATTATAAGAAATCTAGGTCGTTCATTTTGTGGAGCTAGTTTTACATTCCATAAAACCTTTGTAGACTTTGGAAGCATAGGATTTACATGACAGTCCCAACTTCGAAAAGGCATTAAAATAGGATTTTTGTTGTTAATTATCTTATACATTTCCAATTTTGCATAGTCCGATAGCTGTATGTGAGGCATTTTCCATATTATATCTAATATTGTAAATTTTAATTGATCTGTCGCATTGGTAGGATGAAATGATCTATCGTTAGATGAGGATCGCTGAAGGATAAGCTCATGCTTAGAGTTTAATATTATTTTAGTGTAATCTTCGGCAAAGCCCATCAACATTTTCAGAGGTATACAGCAACTGAAATGAGTTTTTTCCAACGCAAAATTCTCTTCCAAGCACCAACCAGCGTTTTTTAATGTATTGCTTTCAGCTTTATTCAATGATGCAAAATTTTTCATGGTGGATGAAATTCCGAGACTGCGCGTACGATCAACTTCAAAACCATTAATTTCATATCGAATTTCATCAAACAGATATGAAACAAAGTTATTTTTAAATTTCACACCTGTTGTTGCCACATCTTTTCCTCCTTCATGTTTTACTATAAAGCCATGAATGTAAATCATACTCTCACTTGGTAAGACAAAGAGGTCCTGATTTTGAATTGGTATACGAATCTCATCATTATTGTTGAACGATTTCAAATATGGAGAGTAACTATGGTATTCCCTTTTTATAATGCTATCATCATACATCGGTTTTTGAAGGATATTTAATATCTCGTTCATGATTGCAGAATAAGTCCTAAGGATTTTAAATATTCTATATTAGTTGCAGTCAACAGTTTGTTTTTTGTACGGCCTTGATCGAGTGTTGATGTAGGACTAACTGAAAATCCTTTTTGAATTACGTTTTTATTGTTCTTAGTGTAAATAATCATTGTTTTTTTTTTTTTTATTCAGGCTTAAAGTGAAGTCTTACAGAAATTTTTTCTCCCCGAAAATTTATAAGATCGCCGTCTTGATTTAGGACTCTTATCGTAATGTTGTTTATTTGTTGACAGTTGACAGGTAAATAAATAACATTTTGAGGTTTCTCATTTATTTTATAGCCCGGTGCAACATTGAGAGGAAATTCGTGAATAGTATGAACTGCTGTGTTGTTAATATATGATCCGGTGGTCAAGTTGCATTCGATACGGAGTGTGTTTACATTTGTAATATTTAAAGGTAAATCAGATTCAAATTTTTGTCTTTTATCTGCCTGATTTGTATACACATATTTTGCTTTTTCTATATCTTGTAACGGCTCTATATTAACCACTTCGATAAATTCCTCATACGGTAACTCATTTATTAACAATTTTCTTTTACTGAATCCTAACAGCTGTCCTATACTGTTCGGTTTTGAAAAATCTATGTCTATAGAGGATTCAATTTCAGTTTGAAGAGTGTTGTTGTTCGATTCAATTGCTAGGAAAATTGATTTATCAATGTCTCTTACAGCCGTTTCCAAGAAAAAGCTAATATCCTCAAATTCATATGAACCAACAGGTATTGCAATAGTATGAGGTCCGATATGAAATAAATTGTTGTCGACGTCTACATTGGGTATAGAATGAAATGTTACAAAGTCTACAAGTCCGCAAACATATTTTGTAGCCAATTCAATTGGTGGAAAATATTTTCCAATAAGAGTTGACGTGGTTCCACTTAAAGAGATTGTTATAGACATGACGAGTATGCGTTATGGACTGACAATAGTTATTTATTAAATATGGTTTAAGTATGGAATAACAACGCAAATTGTTTTTATAATTTTAGTTCTTTATTTATAAACTTTCTCAAGAGTATTACATTTTTTTCAGCGCATATATAATTTTTCTTATGATAATTACAAACATTTATAGATTGATCATTTCGATACAAAGTTTTTAAATTTGGACAGTTTAAATCATCTAGATTATAAAAAAGCATGATTTTATCTTTAAACAAATTTTGAACCCACTTAATTTTTTCCAAACCCTTAACATAACAAATATAGTTTTGATTGTTAATGAATGTAATATAATATTTTATAATATCTGATAAAGTAGAATCGCCATCTTCCCATTTTAATCCGTGATGATGTCTAGTAAGCCAATTAATAGAAACTTTTTCCCGTGATGATAGCATAGAATATTGAAAAGGAGGTTTAATGAGGAATGTTTCAAGTTGCGAGTCATCATCTAGCGAAATACATAGTTCTTTTACAATAAATTCGTTGTTGTTGATGCGAAAACCTTGAACGTCTATTACTAGTATTCTCTGCTCAGACATTGTTTAATGTTATCTAGATCACGACGACAACTGAAGAAAATTAGTTAAAATTTGGACTTTTATATTATAATAAAAGTTTATTATATTCAATGCGTCATCCCATTTTCTATCGAAAAAGGAGCACACACAAGTATCAGGACCGCAAGTTGTATCATCTCTTGACCATGCACAATTGGCATAATGATTACCAAATTTCGATTTTTTTACTTCATGTAATGCATACTCATTCAAACTATTTTGTAATTTATTTAAAATAATCTTATGATCTGGCCATAAAAGTATTTCTTCATTTAAGAAATCATTTAAAATTTTAGCACGAAGTTCGTTATTCATTTTTACTTATTGCGACTTCTTAACACGGCGTTAACAAATTTATCACTGATTGGTAAAAAATTTAAGATATTTCCATTTCCAAATCGTGTTTATAATCTTGAATGTTGATTAATGTCATATCTGAGCGGAAAGTAGTATCATCCTCAGTAACCATCTCAATTTCACCATTACTTAAAAATCTCTCAGATTCAATTTGACGATATTCAAAGCAAGAAATATTCAATCGACGTTTCAAGTAATTGCTATCATATGTACAGCGGATTCTCAATTTAATATTATCTTTGTATTGCAATTGAAAATGTCTGTAAAATGGTTGTGAACTTTCAATAATTCCCGCAATGTTTTGTTCCTTTTTAACTAAGTCTTGCCTAAATGCTTCTATTGCCTCATCCACTGTGAACGATTGATCCATAGGCGTCTGGGGTTCTTCAGCTGACTGCGGTTCTACTTCCGTAGATGACTCAGCGTTTTCATTTAAATTTTTACTAAACTTTAAAAGTTTAAAATTCAGTTGTATACTTACAGTATCATTATTAGGTAATTTAACAGCAAACTCTGTATTTTTAAAGTCATTTTCGCTCAAATCAATAGGTACTGTAGCTGAAAATACTTGTACAATACAAAAATATGTAAGTAATACGATTAAATTATGTTTCATATTAAATCTTCTTGTTCTTCTTCTTCTTCTCAATAGATATATGTATGTTCTCTTGTTGACGATATATTTTTAAATGCCGTTATTAGAACTGATACTTGTATTTATAGTCTAATTTTAATAATCTTCTTCTTCTTCTCCTTCAAATGGGCTATCAACTCTGCTGTCACCCCCACCGCCTCCACCTACTTTAACAACTTCACTATCATCATCGAAATTTTTTCTCTTTTTTGAGATGGGAGGTTTTTGTTTGCTATTATTATTACTATTATTATTACTATTATTATTTGATAATGTTGGTGTTGAACGGAACCCTGGAATTCCCACCTTACTAATATATATTTTTCTTTCAGCACCACCAAAAGAGCTATCTATTTCTCGGAAAACACATGATGGTTTGTATGAGTATACATTTATATCTTTATAGCCACCTTCATAGACTGTTCCAACTATCGATATCGTACCACCACTGACTTCAATTTTTATGTGTTGATTATGGCTAAATTCGAATATTGGAAGATTTGTAGGCATTTGTTGTCCTCTATTGAGAGAAAATATTTGTGTTCTAACCCCTCCTTCTGCCGTTAGAAACACCTGCAACATAATATCCAAAACGATAGCATTTATTATTTGTAAAGTTTTCCACTGAGCATGACAAGTGCAGTATTTATCATGACTTCTTAACAGTTGCCCCCAATACATATTTAATGAAGAATGTATTTCAACTAAATCTCTCTTATCATATTTTTTTTATTTATACCTTACACACGTCTCTATCTTGCACACGTCTCTATATATATATATATATATATATATATATATATATATATATATATATATATATGTTCATCCATTTCATCATATCTTGTAATATTTCAAATAACCGCAACTGATAAGAAATAATCTTTTATCAGAATTCGATATGAATAAAAACTAAATCAATAATTTTATATTAAAGTTTAGTATAAAAGTTGCTTCTGCGGTTATAAGTCAAAAGATAGAAAAATGAAAGCAAGTTTAAAAAATCTATTTAAAAATCCTAATATTAAATACTTGTCTATGAAGGATATGGAAGAAAATGTTCCATATGAAGTTAATATGATTGAGCGAGCAGATACAAAATATGGCGAAAGCATTAGATGCATTGTGAATAAAGGATATCAAATTTACTTGCCGAAGAGATTTATCTTAATTACTCAGAATCAAATAGACTACTTAAATGGAACTCCACACATTTTAATAAAAGGAAGAGATCTACATGGTGCATTTACCCTAACCATTAAAAAGAAGAAGGAGGAGAATGGGAACATATTCTATAACAGCTTATACGAAAGCTCCGATGATGCTAATGAAAAAGAACACATATTTTAAATCTATTATTTATTCTTTTATATGGAGAGAAATGAAGCAAAATAAATGCAAGCTTTTAACAACACTAAACACATGTTGCCAACTCCATCATCGGTTATAATCTGTAAGGAAATTCAAAGACTCAATAAATAAAAAGAACAAAATTCTATATGTTTAGTGTTTTATTTTTTTTTTTATTGCAAGCTTTTAACAACATTAAAACATGTTGCCAACTCCATCATCGGTTATAATCTGTAAGGAAATTCAAAGACTCAATAAATAAAAAGAACAAAATTCTATATGTTTAGTTTTATTTTTTTTTTATTTTTATTTTTTTATATATTTTTTTTTTATAAAAAATATTATTACTTAACGCTGCCACCACCACCAACGCCTCCACCATAATAGTATGCGTTTTCCTCCTCATCCTCGCTGCTTTCAATTGCGGATATCTCGTTCTCAGCTATTTCCTCGATTTCTAACTGAAATCCAGAACTCCTCCAAATTTTAAGATTCCTGTTACACATTTCAGCCACTTCAGCATCGGTAAGCGCGCTGAACTTGCTTGGAAGAAATAACGTCATTTCTTCCAGCTCCATGGCGATTTTTACGCCATACTTTGTCTCGCATCTTTTTACTCCTAGCACAGAGTACTTTTTGGCCAGGATAAGCTTAGTTATCCCGACAGCTGGTTTTTGAACCCCATTTTTGTTCTTAAAACTTTTTTGTAGTTTGGCGAAGTCCATTTTTCTGTATACTTTACTTTCTGTCTACTTGGCTTGACTAATAATTGTATATTAAAACCGGCTGTATTTATATCATCGAATTCTAAGTTTTTTCAAATACTAAAGCATTGTGGGAAGAAATTTCTGATTATAAGAACAAAAATATTTTCACTTATCATGCACTTAACCGCAGCACAATATTTTAGTACCTTAAAGCGGGCAATTTGTGTTTGCACTCAAATTTTATCATTTAATACGCCATATATTAAAAATCTTTTAACAGCATTCATTTGCTATTGACCGCAAATTTTATCATTTTTGTTCAATTTATTTTAAAGACTTTTAAGACTTTTAGCAGAGTTCATTTGCTATTGCCCACAAATTTTACCATTTTTTTGTTCAATTTATTTTAAAGACTTTTAGCAGCGTTTATTTGCTATTGACCGCAAATTTTATCATTTTTTTTCAACTTATTTTAAAGACTTTTAGCAGCGTTTATTTGCTATTGACCGCAAATTTTATCAGTTTTGTTCAACTTATTTTAAAGACTTTTAGCATCGTTCAGTTGCTATTGACTCCAAATTTTATTATTTTTGTTCAACTTATTTTAAAGACTTTTAGCAGCATTCATTTGCTATTGACTTATTTTAAAGACTTTAGCAATACACTTTTTATGGGTACAAATTTTATCGCTTCTCTTACACTCGACTGTCAAGTATTTTAAAGCCTATGTTGAAAAAATTGGATTATTTAAAATATGATTTAAAAGTTCTTATTTTTTATTTTTAAACATGCGTTTTATTCATCTTTATTTATCCAAGAATTATGTTGATTTGAAAATCCTAACCATTTAACGTAAGCTTGATGGCCCTTACTTTTTATAACTTTTTCAATCAGATATGTATGGGGAAAATGTGTCTTCATTACTTCATGCTCGTAGAATCCTCCAATAATAGGGTTACCTTGATAGTCGTCCAATAAATAAGTTACAGGATTTGTGTTCTGTATAGTACGAATTTTAAAAATTTCAGTTGTCCAATTTGGAGTATATCCTTTTGCAAAAATATGCTTATATTTGCTTATGCGAACGTGGTCTCCAACCTTAAGTTTGCCATATTTGAATATTTTTGGATGGTTATAAGCATGCTTTAGTATAAATCGTTCATTTCTAGAGTTAACAGACTTTGGCGTCATTCCAATGGTTCTATGCTTTTTACTATTGTATTGATTTATTAAATCCTTACATATATTTATCCATTGATAATTTCCTTGCAAGCTAAACTGTTTCCACATCATTCCTTTTATAGTTCTATTAAATCGTTCTACAATAGATGCTTTCATAATGCTATATGTAGAATAGTGATTGATATTATGTTTTTTCATCAGGTTTTGATATGTTTTATTATAAAACTCTTTGCCATTATCTGTTTGCAAGTTTTTTGGTATTCTCTTTTGGGAAAAAATTGATTTCATAGCATTGGTAATATCTTCGCTACCTTTAGATTTTACGGGAACAGCCCAAGCAAACTTTGAAAATGTATCAATTACCATCAAAATGAACCGGTAACCTTTGTTGTATTTTGAATAAGCCCCCATTTCAACAAGATCTGCTTGCCAAAGATCGTCTATTCCCTTAGTTACCACATGTCGTCGTATGAAATTTCTGCGTGCTTGCTTATGAAGCTCCTGCACTAGTGCTTGTTGGTCCATTTCTGACGTCTTCAGCGGTTGTTATTCGTTTAAGAGTTAACACCTCTCCGTCTCTAGCTGCTACCTTAGCCCACACTCGTTTTAGAGCTTCTGTGGGCGAATTCTTTTCAACGCGATTTATTTTTTCATCCAAAAACTCGTAATGATCTGTTATTATTCTAAAAAGGCGTTGTTCGACTTCATCAATTTTATGTGTTAACATCGATTTTATCACCTCTAACGATTTATTTAAGAGTGCTTCCAAGTCTACAAGTTTTTCTGTAAGCGATATGTTTTGTTGTTGTATTAATTCTTTGAGACGATCTTCCGTCTCCTTAATTCCCTCCACATATAATGTATTTAATTGTTTATTTATTTCTCCAATACAATTTTTTAAATAAATTTTATTCACAGCATCGGTTTCTAGTACGGGATTGGCAATATTTTTTATTCTACGCGAGTTGAAGTTGAAATGACGATCACTATCTAAATGAATCTTGGTATGTGGATTTTGATATCTTTCAGAGCTTCCCATATAATGTCCAAACTTATCGAGAGGCATTTTATGAATATAGATTATGGCGCATTTTAGAGTCTATTTATACAATAATTTTTGCTTCTCTCAATTCTTCAATAATTGAAACTATTTCATTATTATGATTCGAGTGGCCAGCTGTTGATGATGCGATCAAAAGACGTAATCTATCAACCAGTTCGTTGGGATCATCCCAATATACATAATTAAACTTTTTTGTATTCAAATTCATCAAACCATTGCCTTTATGAACTTTATCTTTAAATAGTTTCCTAATAATTGTTGTATATTTTTTTGAGCGATTTCCCTTAATTTGATTATAGGCATTATTATTTCGTTTATGCGCATTAGACATCTCTAATATTTGTTTGTATGTATTTAAATCTGTATCATTAAAATTGTTAGGATTCTTGTAAACTAATAGCTCATATAAGCCTGGTGTGAAGGCCCATTTTGAATTACCTATTGTTATATTTGTTGAATCGAAAGTAATTGGTTCATTACCCAGTCTCCATACATGATTTTTATCCTTGTGAGGGCCGTAGGTTTTATCGAATTTATTTAAATTAACTTTCGATAAATCGTATTGAATACTTTGATTTAGATTTAATGCGATGGTGGCATCATCATCATTTTCCATATCATCATCATCATAATTATCATCATTATTAGTATCATCATCAGCATCATTATGAGTATCAAATGATTTAAATGCAGATAAACTTTTTTCGATTTTACTGCCATCAAAGCCTGGAGAAAATGTATTATAATCATGCGTGCTCTTTTTATATGGTGTGCTGGTAGCAACTTTATTATCCTTAAAAGAATTATCTGAATACGTTTCATTTTTAACTCTGCTTCTATTATTAGTTGCTTGAATTATTTCTTTTAAAGGTTTTGATATTGGTTTGAAAGTCTTTTCTAAAAGCTTATCACTTGCAACTTCTCCGAGCTGAAGACTTTTATATTTCTTTTTCAAAATATTTCTAGTTTTAATGAGATTATTAACTAGATGTGTTTTCTTATTCATATTGATTGATGGTCCGTATAGCAGTTTGCTGTTGAACAGTACAGATCAGTTTTAACAGTTATCTGAACAGTATAGATCAGTTTAGCAGTTATCTGAACAGTATAGATCGGTTTAGCAGTTATCTGTTGAACAGTATAGACCAGTTTAGCAGTTATCCGTTTAGTGTGATCAGTTTACCAGCAGTTGTTGTACTGATTTTAAAATATCTATACAGTTTCTTTTATAAACTGATAAATAAGTCAAATCCTTTTCTATAGCGCCCATTATTCATTGGGTCGTCCTTATTGATAACTATAAAATCGTATTTTTCCTTCCAACACTTTGAACATAACTCATGAAATATCTTAAAAGACATATCAGAACCAACATGATCATTGTAAATGTGTCTGATATTCATTTCATCTTGTTTAAATATTATAATCATATTAGCATTATCACGAATCAAATGTTTTGGTATTCGTGTATAAGTTTGGCATAAGTAAAAACTATCGACATCTTTGTGGCGCCCCATACAGAAGTATGATCGCATATGATTTTGTTTCTCGCATGCTACATCATCGAATATAAATATTGAGTTCGGTTGTACTTCATCTGGGGATATGATATCATCATTATTGGAAAATGTTGAAAAATGTATATCCTTAATGGGTTTAATTAGACGCTCCAAATATTGATATTTTGGTTGCTGTGCTGATTTTGAGTATAAGTAAATATTTTTAAATTTTAATCCATTAGGACTTTCAATAAGACTTATCATCACATTTGTTTTCCCACAATTTGAAGGTCCAACAATAAGACCGCGAATAGAGTTCGGTAGTAATGAACTGTGCCGTGTTCTATTTGATGAATTTAACTTTGAATCAATATTCTTCACGTCAAGTGTTTTATGTTGTTTTAAGAATCGCATATTGTAAACTACTAATTGTTTTCATATATAATCGGATCATTTTATTGATTTAAAATCACTTTACTTTCAACCTCGAATCTGCAAGTATAAATACCTATTGATTATGAGTATAATATATAAAAAGACAATCAGTCTGCGTCCGTCCTTCATTGGAGAAGGTTTTCTAAATAATTTAATCAATAAACTTCCTATTGAACTTCATTTGCCTGGCTATCAGTTTTGTGGGCCTGGAACAAAATTAAAGAAACGGTTAGCTAGAGGCGATCAAGGAATCAATCTCTTGGACGAAGCTTGCAGACAACACGATATAGTATACGCAAACAACAAAGATTTGGAAAAAAGACATATTGCTGATAGAATCTTGGCTGAAAAGGCTTGGCAAAGGGTTAACGCAAGTGATAGTAGTATTGCTGAAAAATCAAACGCTTGGCTCGTTACTAACGCAATGAAAGCAAAAACAAAATTTGGTATGGGAAGCAGTAAAACTAAGAGATCTCCTCAAGTAAATGGACAGCGACTATTTAGACATGCCTTGAAAAGTGCTAAAATGAAAATTAAGAAAACTAAAAACTTGGATGATGCCGTTAAAATTTCAAGAAAAGTTGTAAACAATATTTTCAAGGGGAAAAAATCTCTAATAAAAACACCTCGAGTAATACCGCTACCTAAATCTGGAGGTTTTCTTCCGCTTGCACCTATATTCGCTGCCCTGGGTGCACTTGGCGGTCTAGCTGGTGGAGTATCTGGCGTTACAAAAGCAATCAATGCAGCTAAAGCCGGAAAAGAGCAGTTGAATGAAGCAAAACGACATAACAATAAAATGGAGTCTATTGCAATGGGTAAAGGCATGTTTCTAAAACCGTATAAAAAAGGATTTGGACTTTATTTAAAACCTTATCAACAAAATTTTTAATGAAGCTACCCAAAAGAGCTCTTTCTGATGTAGATTTGAGAAAATATGCTAAAAACATTCCAAATTTTAGAGGAGTGTTTATGTGTGACACTCTTCCAAAGAAACCGCTTAAAAAAGAATGTGGAATAATCAATCTAGATACTTCAAATGGGCCTGGAACACATTGGGTAGCATACTGGAAAAACAAGAACCAAATTGAATACTTTGATAGCTTTGGAAATTTGCAGCCGCCAAAAGAAATAATTAAATATTTGGGTCGCAACATTAGCTATAATTATTTTAGCTATCAAAATTTTAACACAATTAACTGCGGGCATTTATGTTTAAAATTCTTATTTTCGATCGAACTTTTATAAATATTACCTATAAAATACAATAAAAAGTAAAATAAAACAAAAGAAATTGTGTAAATTAATTAGAATTGACCATATATTTTATGTTATATGACGTTAACGCAAAAAAAAGAAGCCGTTTTTCTTTGTTTATAAAAAGATCTCATGGTGAAGCGGGGATGTGTGCTACGTCCTCTCCTGATGGGACATCGTAATGACCCCAAGGTAATGTTAGAAAACAATTTGACGTTAAATATCTCTTATTATCAAATGGGCTAAGCGTGATTTTTCTTTGAGATGTATTGTACAGTATGTGTTTCTCGGACCTTATTGTGTTTTGCGTATGAGATTGCTCCACATTTTCTTCAAGACAATTTTTGTAATCCTCGAATGTAATTTCTTTGCTTATCACACCAGACTTGACTCCTTTTGCTTTTTTAGTTATTTGATGTTGAGCATCATCCCCTAGTACGCGTAAAGCATACATTTTAGCGCGTAGTGCAACAAACTCCAGCATAATTTGGCCATTATTTTCATCTTTCATAATGCCTAGTACTTTCTTGTTAACTTGAGGTAAATTATATGGATTGCTTGCAGAATAACCAGATGTGTCGAATCGGTGTAAATGTTGACTCATATCCATGTAAACATCATTAGTTCTTATTTCGTATATGAGCGAATCCGTATCTGTATAGCATAACTCGCAATTATCACCATATATGTATTTCATGTATTTATAATGAAACTCATATACCAATGTTTTGGCTATATCTAATATAATCATTCCAATATAAAGTGGTTTGTTGAATATTACTTCTGTTTTTAAAAGTTCAATAGCAACCAAATTATCATCAAATATTGAGCGACTGTGAAAATTTGGTTTTGATATTAAATCTTCAGCTCCATAACGTCCTTGCCAGCGTGTTACAAGTTTTATATCGCGTCGAAGTCGAACATTCTCCATTGTTTTTCCAAAAACTGCATTGCACATCAATTTAAACAAATTTTTTTCAAATTCATTTTTAGCGTTTTGTCTTAAACCGGTATTTAATTCAATATACGGTTTCATCCAATCAGTCTGAGAGAATTTCAAAGCACGATTAATTTTTGTAACTTTAATCCCTTCATTTAAATATATCTTTAAATTTCGATAATGAACAACATATTTAATTTTATTGTACAAAGTTGCCAACATTTTTGCGTCTTTGAAACCTGGTGGAGCTCTTTTTTCTGGGGCGTAAGGTAATTCTTTATGCTTATCATGTAAGCTAGTCGGATATTCCATATCAACTTCCAAAATGTAGCCAAACTGCGAATCATCCGGAATATCAAAGTTTAAATTATTGACATCTTCGACCCACTGCAGATTACTGTATGGTAAGTATTGAGTCATAGCCCACGAATACATTGCATTGATGTCGTAATACATAAGATATGTCGAAGCTTGGTTAGGATCATAATCTGACATGTATTTGTTATTCGCTTTTGCATATCTTTTAGAACACTGCGTGAGGCCTCCGCGAATTCCGTTTTCAATAAACATGAGCATATCGACATCTTGCACGAGTTCAATTTCTACCTCCGTATATTTTAGCATTGCATCCCAAGCAAGTCCAGGTGCGGTGTAATAATGTGCTGGATCTAAATTGTAATTATTAATACAACCTTCTCTGAAATTTTCAAATACATCTGCAAGTAGCAACACATCAGTTTTCAAGTAAAGGTCGCTGTATTCGCCAAGAGTTTTTATATCAAATTTTGCCCAAACTGTTTGAGCATGTTCATAGTCTTCAGAATTAATGTGGCATTTTCCTAAGGAACTATAAAACTTTTCTTTTGCTGGCAATTGTTTGTCTTCTAGAGTTGACCAATCTGATATATATTCGTATGGGAACACTCCTTTCCTTTTAAGCAACTTTAACTTTTCATCACTTATGTTTGGAAACTGTGAATCAATAGTGTTTTTTTCCCTAAGATATGATGCTAATTTATCAAGTGATGAGGCCATAAAACGGAATGAGTCAATAAACTTGAATTTTATACTGCAGCCATCTATATGTTTTATAATAGAAATATAACTTTCTGTGTTATTAGGTATTATTTTTAAGTGTCCCAGGATGCTATTTGCTATATCTTTTATCAATAAATGCGCATCATATCCGCTGAGATTGTGTATTACTATAGGAATTGTTTTACCGTCTTTGTAATTAATATTGCATTGCTGATGTGCAGGTCCTCTGTATTTGCCCGTTATATGACAATGATCTTTCACTTTAACATCAGATTCGGCAAACTTTTTGTTACAAATATGGCAATTTGGTGTAGAAATAAAGCTCGCCACTTGTTCAGATGTGAGATCCTCCATAGGTTTTATATCGTCAACAATAGATTCTACAGTATTTGCTATGTGCTGAAGCTCCTTAGCAAACCATTCTGCACAGCTCAAACCTCTATAACTTTTATAATATGATAAGTTATCATCATAAGAACATTTTACAAAATACCCAACACTGTGAGCCTCATGTTGCAGATAATGCTCTCCATTTCCTTTTTTTATCGATGTTGGCTTCAAAATGCATTCAAAATCGGTATAAAGAACAAACGGAACTCGCTCTTTATATCGGAAATTTTCAAATTTAACACTTTTTTGAGATGGAAAAGTTACTTTGTACTCGTTATGTTTCCCGCATTCTTCAATATGAGTTTGTAATTTCTCATCAGAATAAAAGTAATGGAGGCATCTATCGCAAAGGTATTTGGTTCCATGTCGCAATGATAACTGAGTAGATACGAGTCGCGAAATATGTTTTATCCAAACATAGTGATATTGTATTGTCAGATTTTCTTCTTCTTCAACGTAAGAACTTTGTATTAGCAATAAATTTACGTGTTTTTCACGTTTATTTTCCGTTAATCTAGTTGGTAGAACCTTGAATGTACATTTTTGTTTTTCCTTCGTGAGTTCATATACATTAATGCTTATACCATTTAAATTTTCAAATTTTTTAATGTCTGCCCTTTTAACAGGAAAGTTGATGCCTTTAAAGTTTAATACCGTAGAATAGTGCGGATATTTTGAAACGCGTTGCACATTTCTGTCAACAGGGAAGAGTGCGGACACAATAGCCCATGCAAAGCAAGAATTATCCTTATTTTTAACGTTAACGCAAGCTTTCTTCTTTAAAATGCATTGCGGCAGCTCTAAAAATGATGAAGCAATCATTGGCGTATATTTATTTACGTTAATTGTTAGATTAACAACGTCTTTTAGCGCCCAGCCGCTATCTCTTTCTTGGAAATCATCGAGTTTTTTAAGGATTTTGCTTTTGACGTTTTCTTCAAACCAATCACTTAGATTGGTGTCTTTTGAAATCACTGCATTTTTTGTGCGAACATTTTTTATCTCCTCAATTTCTTCCTCCCCACAAAACTTGATGAAGTTCGCATAAAAGACTGTGTTGACTTTTACAAACAATTCCTGTGTCATAAGCTCCTCTATTTTTTGCTTAAATGCTTCTTCACATTCTTTGAGGAAATTAATGGGGTCCTTATGCCTTAGGTTTATTATTGCTGTAGTTCTTAACCTGAAAAAGAAAGAGAAAAAGAGCGCTCTATCGTTCTGCAAAATTACTGAATATGTTAATTGGACATACCTTCCACCGAAAGCGGATTCCAGATCTTCACATTTGATGTTAATCGATGAATTTTCTCGATGCTTTAATTGAGTCCGATAACCCTGTACCAGACCGATGGCATATATAATCTTCTGCTTTTCGCCAACGTTTTTAGCTCTCCTCAAATAGCAATTACGAAGAATATCCAATGCTTTAGAGCACTCATTGATTCCTTCGGGAATCAGCTCACTATTATTTCTTCCTGTCGCAAATGCTGACTTTGCATTCTTGATTATGGTGGCTACTTGTAGATCCATTTTAAATTTTATTTTTTAATTAAGTTATACGTTTTAAAATGCACTGAATAATTTAAAACATAATCTGAGACTTTTATAGCTATTTTACGCATTCATGTTATCGAAAGAGTTTTTTTTTTGTTCTGAGACGCAAACAAACAAACAAGACTTAACCGCTGTTAGCAACTTGAATATCGTTGTGGTTGCATCGAAGCGGCAGTACAATAATCTAATTTTCATTTAAATTTTAAATCATTTAATTTTCCCTTTTAATGTGATGAATTACATCGCATTACTGAGAATTAGTCAGTTTAAAAGTTTTGTTTTTTATTTACATATATCAACATAGTTGCATTACTTATTCTCTGTTTCAGAACGCAACCATTGATGGCGAATGCTTTTTATCTTAACCTATTAAAAATATTCATGTATAAATTAACCCTTTTTTGTTTTATTTTTCGTAATATCGACATAGTTGAGTAAGGTCAAGAATATGGTTTGTATTCTCAAGTTCAAGATAAATTTAACTCAGCAAGCAATGCGTGATGAATCACATTACTTCAAAGTGCCTACTACAGTTTTTATCTTCTCAGAAACCCACAACACACAAAACTTTTAAGCAACGTATTTTTATAACAATTTTTCATTGCATACTCTTAGGCCGTCACAAGCTACAAAGCTCAGAACCCCGAGACACAAACCTTTTAAGCAACGTATTTTTATAACAATTTTTCATTGCATACTTTTAGCCGCGCCCTCCAAATTAGCAAAGACTCGAACCGGGAAATCTGTGCCAGAACTCCCATTGTTACACTACTAATTCATTGTTCTTATTTCAAATTCCAGGACATTTTAGTTATAACCATCTGGTCTTATGCCTCTGGTAAAAGCCTTTTAACACATTTTAATGCTATTTTATTGTACGTAGGTCTTCCTTAAAGGCGCCTCACACAAACGACAACGGAAATGCAACTATTATGCCGTCTGCTGGCTAGCATTCGCCTACGTTAACTACTATGTAACACAGTAGCAGCAACATATCAACGCAAAGCCTTTAAAATCCTTCCAAGTAAAATGAATAAAAAATTCCAAAAGCATCAATGAAAGTCCAAGCAGCATTAGTTCTTGTTATTGCTATTGCTGTAATAGTCAATTTCTGTGTCAGCTTTTCATTGCATCTGAATTGTATGATTCCCTGTGTAAATGTGTATAACACAACAATCTTCCCTCTAGGAAAAATCGGAAGGCTTCCATCTAAAAGTGATAAAGAAACATTCCCCACCGTATATTTTGAAAGCTTAAGGGTAGTTTTGTATTTATATTGTTTCCAAACCGTATCTTTTGGAAGCTTAAGGGTAGTTTTGTATATATATTGTTTCCACACCGCTTCTTTAAGAATGCATTTGGAAAATTTTATTTATTGTCAAGCAATGACAATAGAAAATATTAATATCATTGTTTTCTAGCCACTTATTGTAGAATTCGATAGTCTAGTGGTAGCGCGCTTGACTGACGCTCAGGGTTCCCGGGTTCGAATCCTGGCCGGGCATTTTCGTAACAAGGGAGAGGATTGTTTCCACATTAATTCTTAGATCAGGGAAGAGGACTGCTTGTAATTTGCTTTTTAAGACAGCGGAGAGGAATGTTTCCACATTCATTTTTAACACAGCTGAGAGGAATGTTTCTCTCTAATGACATGCTATGTAAAAAAGCAATGGAGTGGGCAACAAAGGGGAGTGCTTCCTACATTCCATGGAATGTTTCCTGGTAGCATCCGGGAATGCTCAAATTTCCTGGAGGGTTAAGATGTGTCCTTGTGTGTATGTGAGTGTTTAAGTGAGCTGTAGCTTAGTGTTGACATGATGCCGCAATCGGATCAGAGTTCTTACTAAACTATTAAAAATTCTGTTTCTGGTTGTGTTTCTTGCTGTTGTGTTGGCTTCATATGGTTCCAGGTATACAACAATGAACTTCAACTCCTTAATTATTCTTACTTATTCTTATTACTCCTTATGAAATAGAACCGAAAACATATGGGCTCATACTTAAGTGAGTTCACAAAAGAAGAATGGTTGTGCAGAAAATGAGGCAGTGTGATTGGCTAAGTAAATGTTCTTGGAAATTTAGTTGAATTTAAGTTGGAAAGTTTATGAACATAATTATTTTTTGAAATTTTAATTAATTTGTGATCTATTAAGTTATTACATGAATATTGACATAAATAAGAAGCAACTAGAACAGATGGCAACCTTGGTAGAGTTGATGGCGGTGAACTATAAATAGCCTTCTGCCTTAAAATGTCATATGATTAAGTAGCCAATTTGAACTTTCAATTTTTTCAATATTGTTCAGATGAATGAATTCCAAAATGTGTGAAATTTTATACGACTTTAAACAGTGAGTTGATCACAGCTTAATCACTCAAAGACTACTGAAGAGGAAATGCTGGATTTTCCGAAACAGACTGTCTAGTCAGCTAAGTGATTGACTCTGTACAGAGTTGTTGTTGTTGTTTTTGCCTTCTTAAAAACTACCTGTATCTAAAGCTCGCAATTAAATGCATGTTACTTGAAATTATATTTTATTTCAATGAAACCTAGAAAGTAGGAAAAAAAAAACATTAATTCAAACGGTTAGCCTGAAAAAGCCATCGGTCTATGGAATTTATCAAGCGTGATGACTTAGTCCGACTACCAACTAGACCAAATTGAATCAATACAATAGAATTAATCTCAACAAAGATTTTCAAAGAATCTCAACTAAGCCTTAAGCAAGCTACTCTTAAATACGCAACCGCTATATTGGCCCCATACACCACTGATCTACTGAGGATAATAATGTTTCCTAACCTAATGAAATAACAATAATAGCAACAGCAACTAAACTATAAGCCAAGAGCAGCAGAAACCTTTATGTTTCGGTTACTATTTCCATAATGAATAGTTTCTGAGGCATCCTCTAAAACAACATACACACAGGTTTTGACGAGAACAAATCCTAGAGATGACATGAACAAAGTAAAAAAAAAAAACTTAACTATCTTTTGGTAGCATTTACTGTGCCTCATGCACTCAGGTGCGGACTAGTAGTAAGGCCAGACAAATTGTATTAATTTTCAATTCGATTTTTGCAAAGATATTCGATTCCGTTAAATAACACTGGTGAAAATTAGTTAATTTTTTATTTAGGTCCGGATATGAACCGAATATGATAAAAAATCTCCCTTTAAGAATCCTTATATATGTGTAATTAGGTAAATATCAGGTTTTCCTGAAACTATGCTCTATTGGGAAGTCCTTATAAAATTCTTATCAGGTCTATACCAGGATCAGGTTTTTAAATTTGATTACAATTTTGAATTGTATTAATTAATTTTTGTTAAAATTATTTAATATAAAATAACTAATATAACTCATAAATATTTTTTTTTTAAATAACACGAATTCAAATCAGTCCAAAAAAAACTGTATTTAAGTCCTAAATTGATGCGTGTATGATGCAAATAAGATATAGATAGCCCTCTTAAGGAGCCCGTATCAATTTTTAATTTATATTTTTTGTCTATTTTTTTAAAATAGCACTAGTCGAAATCAGTCAAGGAAAACTTTATTTAAGTCCGGATATGGTCCGGAAAAGTTTAAAAATGGGATCTGCATTCGTTTAGGATATACATCAACTATAGTGCAATGGTACCGCACTTAGCGAACAGTATACAAATAAACAAAAAATTAAATAGCAGTCGAAAAGGAACGATTTTATTTTAAAATTTTTACAACTTTGCAATGCTTACTATAACTTGTTCTTTTGACACTTTTTTGTCAAATTCAAAGTTGTATAAATATAATTTAAAAAAAGGTTAGAAAAGTTTATGAATTATTTAATAAATTTACTTAATTATTATGAAACTCATAAAAACAATTAGTGGTAGCGTTCAGGCATAGGTGTGTTCTGCATTTTGAGCAATAAACAAAGGATTTTTTATCGCAAGATGATAATTTGCAGCGTTGACGCTTCGAATCGTACATAGGCCAGTGACCGATAGAGTCCTTACGGATTTCCTTAGTTGGTATGCGGGCTGCATTCGGTTTCTTTGACCTTTGCTGCAGTTCTGCTTCCAAAGTTCTTGATGGACAACCTTTTTTTGCTAAAGAAAGTAATAATTATAACAAAAACTTTTAGCTAAGCACTATTTATATCAGTAAATTATTTCAATTACCTGGCGGCTCTCGTGCATTTTTAAAATCTCCACAAAGTACCTCTGCAACCTCTCTTCGAAATTCGCTAAGCTTCAAATATTGTAGTGGATCTTTTCTTGTCTTATTTACTCGATTATAAAAGACCCATGGATTTATCATTGCCATATCGAGAAGTGGTAAAATATTCGGCTAGTCCATTTGCGGCTCTTCATGTGAATTTTGTTACGGCCCATGAACGAATCCTGCAAATCAACACCATATGCTTGTTGTATTCCTTTACAACGTTTGGACAAGGAATTTCAATGGATGTTTTGTTTTTCTTGCAAAACCATTTGGCTGTGGATTCATTTCTAATAACAGGTGCCGCCATAATGTTATGAGCAGGCTGGATAACTTCGAATGCCTTTTCACCCACATAAGATGACAACAAATAGACAACTTTATTGTCTTTCCATGCCAGCAAGGGGATGTCAATTCCAGAGATGTTTGCTACAAACTCGGAGCTGCGACCACGATCATACTTCTTCAATTCGTTTTCATTTGGCAGTTTGCAGTTTGGAATTCGATTGCGACGAACAGTGCCAAGTGTGTAGATACCCTGTGTCCGCAAGTATACAGCCAAGGGAATTGTGGTATAGAAATTGTCAAAGAAAAGTACATGGTTAACATTGCGAGGTATGCCTCTGGCCAAACGAACGACAATATTTGCACAAGATCCAAGATCTGGTTCGCTTAGCAATGTCGTGTTATAAGCACCTGTGAATATCTCGAAAGTGTAACAAAAGCCAAATTCGTCGCACAGTAAAAATAGGTTGAAGCCCCATTTGTTTGGTTTCAAAGGTAAATACTGTTTCATATAGTGTCGCATTTTAGTAGCACACATTTGCTCATCAACACACAAACGGCATTGGCACCTTTGAAAAGTTTCTATTTAGCATATCTACTATGGGCCGAATCTTGAACAAACGATCTGATCCTGGAGCCAAATGAGTAGGAGCTTCAAGATTGTTGTTGAAATGAAGCATTGATCGAATTTTTCGAAACGGTTGGTAGTCATTGTTTCTTTAATGATCTGAGGACCATCAGTCCCCCAGTAATTACGGACGTTACTCATTTGATAAAGTGCCATATAGTAAAGAATACCTATGAATTTTTTAAGCTCTAAGATATCAAATGCAAAATTTGGTTCATTTTTTTTGATTCGCGTATAAAAGCGTGTGACTGACAATGTGATTTAAAATTTCATCACTCAGCATAAAATTGAAAAACTGGTAAGGTGTAGATAATTCATCAGCAAATTTAGATACATCGTCGTTGCCGTGGAACATTATTTGGTAATTGTTCAGTATCAAATTTTTTCGCTACCTTACATTTTTAAAATTATTAGCATCCTTGTTTACTACAATATTACTGAATAAGGATGAAAATTCTGAAAAAGGACTGTTTATTGCAGTGCTCGTTGATGCAATTGTATCAATACTTGTAGATGCGACTGCATCAATACTTGTTGAAGCAACTACACTGATTTTTGTCAATGCGTCTGCATCAACACTTCTTAGTTCAAGGTCTGTTGCCAAACCATTGTTGCATTTTACGATATGGGCCTCTTCATCCTCATCATCATCAACATCTGCCTTGTTGTCACCAGCCACTAACGGTGTATGCTTATTTTCCTCTATTTTCCAAATTATATCCTCAGCAGAATCATCTTCATTAAAATTACCATCCTCGCTGTGCTCTAAATCTGTAAATTCCAAGATGTACTCCTCTATATCGGAGTCATTTCTGAATTTGCGACCTCTACTCATATTTCAGTGCCTGTAAACGAATCGTTATACGCAACAAAAACAAATCAGTAAAGTAAATAAAACAATAAAGCAAAGAAAAATAAATAAAGCCAACGATTTCTTATATAATATACAAAAAATTTACATAAACGGCTTTTAGGACGAAGTGCGCTTAGTGCATGACGTGCCATATAAGGCACAACCATACATTTGTTCGTTAGGGGCACCAAAAAACATAAAACATTAATCTAACGATAAATATGTGTAAATTATAGACTATGTTACTTACTTGGTTTTTTTCTTAGGCGAAATATACAGTTAACTATTTTATTTTATTTATTGAAGTTCTCTTCCGATCTTTTTTTTTTGCAAGCAGCTTTTATTCACTTTTGCGCCAAATAGTTCAATCAGCTGAGTTCTGTAAGTGTTGGCGTTGGAGGAAAACGAAAGCTTTAAATCAGTGTGAACTAAAAGATTTTTTCGGCTCAAAAATAGCCCTCGTTCAGACATGGGAAGAAATTTTTTGGTTGTGCCACATATTGCACACTATGCATTTAAGGGTTAAGTTTGTACCAACAACACATTTAAAACATTATTATAACACATTTTTCGCCTCATTGCAACTGTAGTTGTTACAAAATAAGCGTAAAATATCTGCTTTTTCAGTTGTAATTACGTTACAATTACGATTTATGTCTGTATTGGCTACTCTTTTGCGACACTTTTACAACCTTTTTGTGCTAGCTGGGTTGTTGTTTAGATCAATTCTGCTTGTTTGTAATTCTTTTGTAAACTTTGCAGTATTAAAACCTCACTTTCGACGTTATATAAAAGTTTTGTTATATAAAAAAAAGTTGATATTTTTTAAATTGTTATCCGATTTTTTTTTTTTTTTTGTTTTTTTGGTATTGTTCCGTATATTTAAACATACTTCGAGTTTTAATTGACTGAATTGATATGTGAAAAAATATCAATTGGAAGATAAATAAATTTACTTTTAATTTGATTGCCAATTTTGCTTATAAGCAGTTAAGTGGTTTAGTAGTTTCGCCACAAGCGAAAGAAATATTGAAAAAAAATCATTTTTTCAGTCAAAAATAAAATGAAAAAACCTTAAAAAGTTGTAAAACGCAGTGATAGATAATTAAGTGAAGGTGTCAAAAGTCGACATTTACCGATTTTTTGTTTTTTTTTTTCGATTTATCTAGATGTAGATATCTAATATTATTTTATCTAAAGTTAGCTCTAAGACAAATTTTTATAAAGTTATGGAATAAAGGTATCTTAAAAATTATTTCGGCCTTTTTTTTTTGTCTAAAAAATCCGTAATAAGTAGCATGAACAAATTGCAGACAGCATTTTCGTCAGATGAATTTTTTTGTTTCTAGCAATTTTCTGATTTTGGGGCCATCGACAACGCCATCCTTTATTTAACCGTCCTTTTTGATATAATGCTCAACTATCCCAAAGACAGAGAAAACGTAAATTTTTCGTATAGCTACCTTGCGGCCCACGCAAAATGCCAACGACTTTTAAATCAAAACAAACTTTTCAGTCATGATCTTCATATTTTGTGTGTTTTACCATATTCTCATATGCTTCCTTAATTATGGCAGAATGTGCGCGTATGCCAAAAAAAAATAAAAATAAAAACTTGACTCAGAATTCACTTTAGATGATATAATATTAACATTATTTTAGTTGTGACCTTTAAAGATCACATAAGTTCGAAGAAGACAGCAACAACTCTGTATAGAGTCAATCACACAGCAGACTAAACAGCCTGTTTCAGAAATCGCTACAGTTCCTCTTCAGTGGTCTTGAGTAATTCAGCTGTGACCAACCCACTGTTAAAGTCTTATATAATTTGACACGTGTTCGAACAAATTCGTAGGAACTTTAACGATCTCATCGACCATTTAATCATATGACATTTAAAGCAGTAGCTATTTTCACGGAATTTCTTTATCAGTATTTTTTTTTTTTGTTTTCAAGGAAGCTACCTTTTTGCTTAAAATTAAAAACTATAAATTTTTTCGTAACTTCGATTTTTTATAATTTTTTAAAGGTTGGTCCATTTTATTTGTTCTATATATCTTTCGATTGCGCTGAAATTACTAAGCTGATTGGCAAAGCTGAAAAATTAAATTTAAACTAAATTTAATTGTCTTCTCGTTAGTGTGTTTTTAATCAAATCAGTCATTTACAACTCAAGATATTTTAAAACATATGGAACTATATCCAAAAAAATCGGATAAAAATTTCAAAAATATACATATCGAAATTCTATCCATAGAAAAAATGTTTATTATAATTTTCGTGCTCAGCAGGCCTGAAAAAATTAGTGGCTATTGATCACAGACATTTTTTTCATTTTGAAGCCTAGCGTAATAAATTTCGTAAATTTCAAGTGGCGTTAAACAGTTTAATGCGCCTCTGTATCTATGTCTCTAACATGCTTTCCTTGTTATATTCTGACAGCTAAAGCCACTGGAGACCTTATTTCGAACCGAAACTAAACTAACGAAATTGTTTGCCGTGTTCATTTTTCATTTTATATTCAGGTATTATGATACAAATTACTATATAATTCGGGCAAACAAATATTTTTTTTTAATATAGACAAGGATAGCACTGGACAAGAGAATGTAAAATACAAAGATATAAACTACAGCACAGTTTGAGACATATGCATCATGTGCGGTTATTTGCACAGGAAAAAAACAAAAACAAAACAGAAAATTATGAGAGATATGGAAGGAATGAGTAAAAGGGAGTGAAGTGGAAAGCATTGTGAAGCTTAAAGTTTCACAGATAGACCGCAAAGCAATGGAAATCCCGAAGTAAGGAAAGCTCTGAAGAAACTAATTTGGTTAGAGGTTGTAGCAACAATAGCAACAAAAAAACAACAACAAAGGTAATAGACAATTACCATAAACAAAAAAGCAGTAGAGGAAAATGTTTTTAAATGTTTTTTGTGGTTGCTGTTGTTGTGTTTTCGGCAACAAGATTAGACGATGATCTCATCAGCCCTAAGGACGTGTGTCTGCGTGTATGTGTGTGTGTGTGTGCTTATGTGGCAGTGTGTTTCTAAATCCGTTTTGTGGCAACTGCTTCTGGTCTGTACTATTTAGTCTACTTCTGCCAAAATACATTTGTAGCTAGATATATATATTTTTATAAACTGGAAATATATACTTGCAACTGTGTGCACATTCAGCGTGTGTTTGTTAAGGTTGTGCATGTATGAATACCTGTCTGCACTTCTGTACATTTGCTGCAGGCTATAAATTTGTGTCGTAGTAAAATTTAAATTTATTTTCCCAACAAAATTTCATTTATTTACTTTCTCTTTTATGTTTTTGTTTTCATATTGGTTTTTAATGTCATGCAATGCTTCAACGTTGCTTTAAAGATACCTGTTAGTAGCCATTTCAATCAATTAAAAATGGCACGAAATAAAATGTCACAAACACTGAATTCAAATGAACTGACTCTTTGCTTTGTGAAACATCCGAAAAGTGAAAAATTGTGCAAAACTTTGTCGATATTCAAAATGATGTCGTATAAATTCGATGTAGTATTTTAAAGTTTTGTTCAAATTGATGCGCATTTTTTATGTTCTTATTTTTGCTGCATTCTCTGAGGCATATGACAGAAAATTGTTTATACAATGTATAATATACATAGTAAATTGTTGGTGCTTGTGTTCCGTATTGACTTTAGTAAAAGCAGCTCGCCAATCATAGAGCTTCTGTCAATAAAGTGCGAAGTTGGCACACCTCATCCTTGGGGCGCAAGATTTAAACGCATGTTATACTTCTCGATTGCCAGTGGCTATGGATTAGCCATCATTGAATGCTCAAAACTGCTCCTAGTGCTGTTGAGTTTTGCCGGCATTTCAGCAGCATTTAGCTACGTACTTAGTAGCTGCTGTGTTATGCAGTTGCTGCTTTTTTGCTTACAACATGCGGTTGTTTGTTGTTTCTTATTGTGTTCAGCAACTGCTAAATCTCTACCAGCAGAATTGACACAAAGTTATCGTGCTTACTGACTCGAAGAAAATCCTTATGATTGAAGCATCAAGTAAGCTTTAAGTGTTGTGGCTGCAACTTCTGAAAGTCTAAATATGCTCGTGATGGATTGGCTTTTATGAAGATTGATCTGTTTGATGTAAAGTTAATGAAAGAGGTATATTATTTTAATTTTGTAATACACATCAGACAGTGAGATCAAGGTCTTGTATCGGGACAAAAATTGTTAAATAGGGATTTAAAGGTTCACTCATCATGAATCTGAAACTGTAATAAATTTACACCACGAGTTTTAATGGTTGCTTATCACAAATCTTAAGTCAGAGTTAGCAAATTCAAAAGGGTGGCTTCATAATGCGCCATAAATGTCGCATATTCCAATGTTCTTTACTGACAAGCGCTCATTCAATATTGCTTACATAGTAAATATGTTTGCTGACTTCTTCAAGTCAAATTTTGTTGCTCACTAAAGCTCTACGACGCACAGTGGGATGGCTCCATACATTTGTTCGAAAAAATCAGAAGGAGTGGTTCTATGACAGTGAAATTTTGCATGCTTGGGTATATAAATTAATTAGTTTTATATTACGAAAACTAAAAAAAATATTTTTTTGAGCTTAAGCTCTTTATTTGTAGATGACTGAACTTAAACTAAACTTAAAAAATTTTGTTTAACATAATATAAAGTAAATAACATGTCCAAACTGTGTTTGTATGTGTGTGTGTAGTGCAGCACTTGGTCGGTTGCGCAAGCCAGACGCTTGGTCAGCACATTTGGTGGGAGCAGATGTAACTTGAGTTCAACTCGAGTTCAGCGGAAAAACTGTGTCGCACGTTGCACTTTTATTTTCGGCATGTGTTAACTCTTCCCCCCTTAAATTTGGCGGCGTCCTCGCTGTCGCGATAAATAACACTAGGACCCGTATCTTTAGATGAATCCTTATTTTTCAGAATGGTAACTTTGATTTCTTATTTCTCGTAATATAAGTCCTGTAAACTATTAGGCTAGTGACAAATACGATCATGATGAAATTGAACAATAGGCTCGTTCGTATCTATGTTTTATTGTTGATATTTTCTCTGTATTTGTCGTATGCAATTCTTTTAGCATATCTAACGACAAGGCTTCTTGGAAGATATTTGTTATGTTTTTGGACTGAGCTTTTATTGGTCGTAGTGGTTTGGCTGCAGAAATTTCTTTGGTCCAATAGGTCTGGTTTGGATGACTATCGTTGAATTCTTGTGGCTTATGAGGAAAGTTCCTTTCAATGATATAGATCTATTATCCACTAGAATTTCTCCATCAAGGTTGTTGATTAGCAGTATGTTAGGCGATATCTCTTCTACTAATGCATATTGATAAAAGGTTTTTTATTAATTAAAGTTTTTTCTAAATGACCTCTGTATTTATTATGTTGACTTTATATGATTTAAATACAAATTCTAAATGTTTGATAGTTTAAATCATACTTGATTTTAAATACAAATTCTAGTTGTTTGATAGTTTAAAATCGTTTATCGAGCTTAAGGTCAAGTTTAAGTTTTTTATTAATTTTGGAATACAGTCTGAATCAGTTATATTTACAATATTTGAGTTCTTACATATTGATATGTTATTAATAGTTCTACATTCATTCTTAATTCCTAATACTTCATCGTTACGCATTATTATATTCTTAAATGGTAATTTTATGATGATATTTTCATTCTTTACTGATTTTATCAGATATTTTTCACAATTTGTTTTTTTTTGTGCTTGGCAATGAAACAATATATAAAATAGTGGAAAAGTTTGATGCAATTTTAATTTCCCTAAATTCTAAGGCTTCTAATAAATTAACGAACGGAATATCCTGTTCTTCAAAAAATTGTTTAGTTATATTTAATTCTAGATTAGATAATATTGATAATATTGAATTAATAACATTTGTTTTTTTCCCATTTTAAAGAGTAATCTACTTGTATTAATTCTTCTTTTAATATTTTTAATTTTCTATCTATACTAAGGGTCCGTCAAATAACATTTTTTTTTTTAAATACTATAAAAAAACTACTGAATATTTTCTCAAATTTCTTTTTTTATTTGAAAGTACAATTCTTCCGGTTAATAATGGAAAATAATTTTATTCAAATGGCTGCCTCGGCTGTCCATGCAGTAGCCTACACGATCGGTCCAATTTTTAAGCACATTATGGATTGTGTGCAGCTGTATTTCACCAATGGCTTCACGAATATTGTCCTTTAAAGCGTCAATTGTCTCTGGCTTGTCGGCGTAACACTTATCTTTGAGGGCACCCCACAAATAATAGTCCAACGGTGTCAAATCGCAGCTCCGAGGTGGCCAAACGACATCAGCTCTGCGGCTGATAATGCGATCTTCAAAAACAGGGCGCAAAAGATCGAGTGTAGCTTCGGCTGTGTGGCACGTAGCGCCGTCCTGTTGAAACCAAATGTTGCCAATATCCTCCTCTTCAATTTTTTTGAACAAAAATTCCTTCAACATGGCCCGATAACGATCGCCATTGACTGTAACGGCCACTCCTTGCTCATTTTCGAAGAAAAATGGCCCAATTATGCCTCTGGACCAAAATCCGCACCGAACAGTGCCTCGTTTTGGGTGCAGCGGCTTTTCAATGTATGCGTGCGGGTTTTCTGTGCCCCAAATGCGACAATTTTGCTTGTTTACATACCCGCCAAGATCAAGATGAGCTTCATCTGAAAAGATTATTTTTTTTTTGCAAAATCGGCATCTTCTGCATCAAAGTAATGTCGTAATATTTCCCAGCGTTGTTCAAGCATATACACAACCATATTCGTTTAGCGGAGGGATAAAACTTATTATCTGTCAAATCAGACATGAGCTAAGTGTTACCATTCACGAAATAAGCACTGGTTGAAAAAAAAAAACGTTATATGGCGGACCCTGTACTAACAATTTGTTTTCTATACAATTCGGCTGATTGAATGTTGCTTAGTATTTTATTAGTTATTTTGGAAATTTCGTTTATCTTGTTCATTGTTAATTTTTTTATAAAGATTTGTCTGTCATTATTTTTTTAGTAAATTGGTTGTCTTATCGTCTTAAAGCTGAAAAACGTCGTGGTCTGGTGAACCTGCAAGCCATTTCCATGAGGTTCCCAGGATATTTGAGGATCTTTTGAGTCGTCTCGGTTGAAGTCCGTTTAGAATATTCTTAACTTGTTCGACGTCATGCTTCAGAAAGGGGTAAATGATATCTTTAGTTGAAATAAGGTCATTTATTGATTTGTCAATGTCTGTAATAGCGTCATTGTATTGGTCCAGTTCAATTACGTGGATAATTTTCATTGTGCCTCTTTGAAGTCTAGCTGTTCCTGTTTCTATGGTTATGACTTGTGAATTAGTATAGTCAAGGATCTGGGTGTCAGCAAAAACTGTTGTTGCGGTTACCCTCAATAAAATTATGTATGTTATTTCCAGTGAATTTTCCATATTTTTCCTAAAAGAGAATTATCATTTTCTTATTAGTCTTTTGTGAACTAGTCTACCTGAATTTGTTACTATGGTGCTATTTCTATTTTCGGCTACAACTTCTTCTTTATACCTGATGGAGAGTTTATTGCCCATTCTTTTGTTGGTTTTGACATACACTATCTCTTCTTCATTATAGTCCCAAAAGTTGTATCTATTTTTATATGGAAACTAGCTGAAACCCGGCGCGTTACTGCCACTCTCCCTATTCAAACGCCCATAAAATGTTATCAGTTAAACAACATGTCTAAATTGCGGTCAAATACTGAATTCTGAGACTGTGCGACCTATATCCACAAAGCTATTCGATATAACAAATTTGGGTTGTATAGGAAGTGCCACTCTCTCTTCATCACCGCTAATAAAATGTAATCAATTAAACTGGATGTCTACATGGAGGTCGAATACCGAATTCCAAAACTGTGCGACATATAACTCCAAAACTATTCGATAGCACAAATTTTGATTGTATGGGAGGTGCCACTCTCCTTTTCCCTACGCCCATAAAATTTTAGCAATGAAACTGCATGAGTACATTGAGGTCGAATACTGAATTTTGAGGCTGAGTTACCTATAACTCCAAATCTATTCGATATCGCAAATTTGGGTTAAATTGGAGGTGTCACGCCCTCCCCGACAAACTCTAAAAAATTTCTAAAAAATCAGTAAATCTGCAAGCGTAAATTTTGGTCGAATACTGAGTTCCGACGCTGTGCGACCTTGAACTACAAAGCTATTCGATATCACAAATTTTCGTAGTATGGGAGGTGCCACTCCCCCTTGATCAACGCTCATAAAATGTTATCAATGAAACTGCATGTGTACATTGAGGTCCAATACTGAATTCCAAAGCTGTGAGACCTATAACCCCAATGCTATTTGATATCTCTAATTTGGGCCAAATAGGAGGTTTCACGCCCCCTTGTCGTACGCCCATAAAATGTAATTAATGAAACTGCATGTATAAATTGGGGCCGAATACTGAATTGTGACGCTGATATTCAATATCGAAAATTTACGTTAAATGGGAGGTGCCACGCCCCTCTTACCAATGAACATACATTGAATCAATGAAACTGAATGTTTATATTGAGGTCGAATACTGAATTTCGGCGTTGTACGACTTATAACTCTAAAACTATTTGATAGCACAAAGTTGGGTTGTATGGGAAGTGCCACTCCCCTTTGCCCTACGACGACAAAATGTAAGTTTTGAAAATGCATGTATAAATTTAGGTCGAATACCGAATTCTTACGCTGTCAACCTATAACTTCAAAGCAATACGATATCGCAAATTTGGGTTGTAAGGGAGATGTCACGCCTCCCTGTCCAAAGCCCATAAAATAAAACCATTGAAACTGCATGTGTAAATTGAGGTCAAAAACTGAATTCCAAAGATGAATTCCTATAACTTCAAAGCTATTCGATATCACAAATTTGGGTTGTATCGGAGGTGCCCCTCCCCCTTGTCCACTCCCATAAAATTTCATCACAGAAACGGTACGTCTAAATTGTGGTCGAATACCGAATTTCTAAGCTGTGCGACCCATAACTCTAACTAAAGCTATTCGATAACAACAATTTTTTTTTTATATGTGGGAGGTAAAAGGGGGTGTGGCATTGCCCCTTAAACCATCTCGTACTCAAATCAAAGCGTACTTACAAAATTTGAGCTCAATCAGACCAATGGTTTCGAAGTATTTTGATATTTTCTTTAAAGTAGGCGTAGATGAATTGTGACCACGCCCATTTTTTCAAAGTTAATTATAGTTATCATACGAACTTATTTACCAAATTTTGATTTCATACGACCAAAACCGTCTTAAATACAGCATTTTTATTGATTTGTGGGCGACAAAAGGGGGTGTGGTACAAAACCTGCAAAGATACACACATGCAATTTCTTATGTGCACCCTCCACACAGACCCCAAACACCCCTGAAAATTTCATTGAAATCGGGCAAGCCGTCTAGGAGGAGTATGCGAACAGGAAGTTTTGCCACTTAATTTTATATTTATAGATATCAAAACAGTGGGCGCAAAAGTGGGCGTGGTCAATTTTTCTTTCAGTAAACACTTAAATTGGATTACTACGAACATTTGAAAAAAAAATTATCCAAATCGGTCCAGCCGTTTTCCGATTTTAGATAAATTGAAAAAAGTTGGCGCAAAAGAGGGCGTGGTCAATTTTTCTTTCCGACAAAACTTAAATTGGATTACTATGAACATTAAAAAAAAAAATTATCCAAATCGGTCCAGCCGTTTTCCGATTTTAGATAAATCAAAAAAAGTGGGCGCAAAGTGGGCGTGGTCAATTTTTCTTTCCGTAAAAACCTAAGTTGGACTATTACGAACATTTAAAAAAAAAAATTATCCAAATCGGTTCAGCCGTTCTCAACTGATGCAATTACCAACGAACGACATTTGATTTTTATTTATATAGATTAAGATCTGTATGTTAGTTTCTATATGTTTTAATTTCTAGCTTGTTCTATTTGCTGTGGATTGGTAGTGACTCGTCTACCAAAAAATGCTTCAACGGGTTTTTGTTGTGTTGTAGAGTGGATTGAGTAGTTATATTTATAAATTGACTGATCTAATACATCTTGAAATGACGTGTGAATTCTTTCTGCCTTAACACATTGCATAATCTCACCTAAGGTAGAATGAAATCTCTCGATTTGGCCATTGATTGTGCTAGTATAGGGAGGAGCTTTAAAAATTTCTATATTATACTGGTCTTTTAATAAATGTGTACTGGAAGCAGAACTTAATGCTTTCTCATTATCTATTACAATTTTTTCTGCTACGCCATAACTCATTAAGATTTCTTTTAAAGGCTGTATTAAATCTTGAGTTGCTCTAGAATTAATTATTCTAACTGCGCGTATTTTGAAAATTTGTCTATGGCTGTTAGTATTTTGTGTTTGTGCGTGTGGTAAATGTCTAGGTGAACTATTTCTACTGCGTATTGGGGAATTGGGGTAGCTAGTAATAATGGTTTTGGAGGATGTCGTTCGTATTTCTGTTCCTTGCATACTTTAACGATTGTTAACATTGTTTAACGATTCGGTCGATTTTCGCTTGCATTTTTGGAAAGTAGAAATTTGTGAGTAGTTGCGCTTTGTTTTCGCGTCCGTTCTTATGAGCTCGTTTGTGTTCTTCGAGAATTTCGTTGTCTTGGTCCATTTCGCTAGTAAGGTCGGTGACTGTATGACGTGTAAATATAATTCTATAGTTTCTGAAATGCATTGGGTAAATCTCTTGTAATTTACCTAAGGTACGTTCGTCAGTGTTGATACCGTTGGTAACAGATGAATTGAGGTAACTCTTGAGAAGATTTATTAAATTGTCGTGATTAAACTCTATTTCTGTAATGGTGTGTCTGTGATACGTTGGAAATATAATTTGGAATTGGTATGAGGGTGTGTCGTCTAGTTTGAAGAAAATTTGGTTTTTATAAACATTTATCGATTCTTTCGATACGGGTATCGGGTTTTGGGATGAACTGTCGTTGCTATGTATTGTACCTGTCAGTGTGTCGGTTTCGTCTTCATTTGAAATTGATAAAAGATTAACTTGTGGTGGCCTTAAGAGGGCGTCTGCGACTACGTATGATTTCCCTGGTTTGTAGAGGAGTTTGTAGTTGTACTCTTCTAGTATTGCCTTCAATCTTTTCATCTTGTTATTATTATTTCTATTGCTAAGAACGTAAGTTAAGGGTTGGTGGTCCGTAAATATTTTTAATTTTGTTGATCCATAGAGATAGTTTCGCAGATTGTTTAGTGACCAAATAATCGCTAGCATCTCCTTTTCGTTTGTAGCGTAATGTTCTTCTGCGCTACTTAAAGTACGGGAAATGAATGTAATAGGTCTGTCATTTTGAGCTAAAACTGCTCCGATCGCGTAATTGGAAGCGCCCATGAGAGACATTTACACACTCGTTGAAATTCTTTCGAATATTCTGGATATGAAAGCATGACTTCTTCTGTTGTGAGAGAAGATTTAAGTTTTGTAAATGCTTCAAGTGCTTTTTAATTTAAGTTAATTTCTATTCTCTTAGAGTTGATTTTGGACACGCTTCCATCTTCCCCTCTTAAAGGACTGTAAGGGGTTTCGCCAACCACCATAGAATCCGTTCAAAAACAGTTTTTACTTTTTGCTTTACGTCAAAGTCGTTCGAACCCCAATATTATGCTTCCATCGTGCGAAATACGCCTTAAAATTATTTTACTACCTTCCCTAAGAAGCAGAAGAATGATGCTTAATGTCATGTTTCTGTATAAATTACTTCGTGGCGAGATTAAGTCGGAATATCTCATCTCAGCTCTAAATTTTAACATCCCAAGGAGAGGAACTAGACATTTTCTGTTTTTCAAGTTGAGTCAGTGCAGTTCTAATTACGCTCTTCATGAACCTTTACGATGTATGTGTAATGATTTCAATGATAACTTCAACGTGATTAATTTTTCTGATTCGGTAAATGTCTTAAAACAGAAAATAATATTACATTTAAATAATTCTATCAATTTAACTTCATCCTATTATACCTAACGCAGTTTTATAACAATGCAATATTGGTAATTGCGATTGTTCTGTTTCTCCTTTTTGTCTCGATATTATGTTTTATAAAGTAAGCACCATCAAATATAAATCGTTTTTAAAACTTACTTTTAAGTATTCAATATTTTAATTTTAAATCGAATTGGGATTTACGTGCTCACGTGGTTTCCTGATTTGCAATTAGACTGAACTCACACTATCGCCTGGATTGGTGTGCCAGAGTATATCTCTTTTCCACACAAGTTTATGCTTGCGTTGGCCCAAATGCATATCCAACTAATTGGGATTTTGATTTGGCGGATATGAGCTTTATCTCATTTCCACGTAGGTCCTTGGGTTGGACAATGGCCGCAAACCAGTTAAAATGAGTTTAGTGTTTTGGATTGTTTTTGAAATCAGGATTGTTTTTCGAGTACCTTAAATTAATAATCACTATAATTTAATTCGATGTTGCTTATTTATTTAGAATTAAATATACTTAAATACGCGTTTGTTATAAATTAAATTTTTAAATTCCGCTGAAAGGCCAAGTAATGTGCTTAGTGGAAAATCCTAATTGCCAATTGGAGGTATGTTTAGTACGTAGGTGCATTCTGTCTGTCCCGGTCTGATCCGGGCAGGTTCTAGAGTGTAAATGGTGCATGCGTATAGGTCGGGTATACGTATCTTTGGAAGATTCATACCTCCGGGCGAATCCAAAAAAAAAGGGGAGTGGCAAAAAAATTTCCTTAATTATCCTCTACTCGAAGGAAGTTTACTGCCAACATTTTAGCTGAATCGGCCCAGTAGTTCTAGAGATAAAGCATTTTTATTGATTTGTGGGCGGTAAAAGGGGTGTGGCAAAAAATTGTTTCATAATATTGCATTGTTACCGGACTTACATATGTATGCTAAATTTCAATTTTATCGGATACCAACAAGTTGTCGAAAAATGGCTTGCACGTTTTTAGGACATACATACATACCAACGAAGCAAGTTAAATAAGAGCTTATAAAAAATAAAAAAACGGTTAAAAACAGTTTTCTAAAAGAAAGCTATGTCAAATTGCAAAGAGCTGAACTATATTGCACGTCGTGTGAAAAATAATGTTCCAAAAAAGTGCGTTTAAAGATTGCACTTAAAGTAGATTTCTAGAACCTCAAGCGGGAAAAATTTAAATTTTTAGCTATTTATTTTCAAGTTATTTTATTATACATCATAGTCGAGTTTATTTTAACGTAATTTAGTTTGAAGTCAACATAAAGAAACTCTTTTTGTAATATTAGTTTTGTGCTTATACTAGCTGAAACCCGGCGCGTTGCTGCCACTCTCCCTATTCAAACGCCCATAAAATGTTATCAGTTAAACAGCATGTCTAAATTGAGGTAGAATACTGAATTCCGAGACTGTGGGACCTATATCCACAAAGCCATTCGATATAACAAATTAGGGTTGTATAGGAAGTGCCACGCCCTCTTGATCACCGCTCATAGAATGTAATCAATTAAACTGCATGTGTACATGGAGGTTGAATACCGAATTCCAAAACTGTGCGACATATATCTCCAAAACTATTCGATAGCACAAATTTAGGTTGTATGGGAGGTGCCACTGCCCTTTTCCTTACGCCCATAAAATTTAACCAATGAAACTGCATGTGTAAATTGAGGTCGAATACTGAATTCTGAGGCTAAGTTACCTATAACTCCAAAGCTATTCGATATCGCAAATTTGGGTTAAGTTGGAGGTGCCACGCCCCCCGACAAACTCTAAAAATTTTTATCAGTAAATCTGCATGCGTAAATTTTGGTCAAATACTGAATTCCGATGCTGTGCGACCTATAACTCCAAAGCTATTTGATAGCACAAAGTTGGGTTGTATGGGAAGTGTCACTCCCCTTTCCCCTACGCCCATAAAATGTAAGAAATGAAAGTGCATGTATAAATTTAGGTCGAATACCGATTTCTTACGCTGTCAACCTATAACTTCAAAGCAATTCGATATTGAAAATTTGGGATGTAAGGGAGATGTCAGGCCTCCCTGTCCAACGCCCATAAAAAAAATCATTGAAACTGCATGTGTAAAACGAGGTCAAAAACTGAATTCCAAAGCTGAATTCCTATAAATTCAAAGCTATTCGATATCACCAATTTGGGTTGTATGAGAGGTGCCCCTCCCCCTTGTCCAACTCCCATAAAATTTCATCACTGAAACGGTACGTCTAAATTGTGGTCGAATACCGAATTTCTAAGCTGTGCAACCCATAACGCTATTCGATAACACAAATTGTTTTTATATTAATGGGAGGTAAAAAAAGGTGTGGCATTTCTTCTTAAACCATCTCGTACTCAAAGCAAAGCCACTTACAAAATTTGAGCTCAATCGGACCAATAGTTTCGGAGTATTGTGATATTTCCAAAAGTAGGCGTATATGAAGTGTGACAACGCCCGTTTTTATTAAAGTTAGTGACAGTCATCATAAGAACTTATTTACCAAATTTTAATTTAATACGACCAAAACCTTCTTAAATATAGCATTTTTATTGATTTGTGGGCGATAAAAGGGGTGTGGCATTACTTTTTTCCTAAACCTTTGCGTAGCAGTTACGAACAAACCAGTAGAAGGAAGTATCCTATTTGGTCTAGTCGTTTTCAAGTTTTAAGCATCCGAACAAATCACGATTCATTTTTATATGTACAGATATTGATTTGTGGGCACTAAAAGTGGGCGTGAAAACATTTATGTATCGTGACTGCCTCTTGGAGCACCTACACAGCAAGTTTCAGTATAAAAATGTGTAGAACTCCGGAATTGCCATGATTTCGAAAAAGTGAGCGTATATATATTGCGACGAAAAAGTTATTTTTGTACAGTTACTGACAGTTACCATCTGAACAAAATGATAATATCTTAGTTTTTACGATCGAAACCGTCTGATATATATCCCTTATTTGGTTTGTGGTCGATAGCGCAAATTTGGCTTGTATGGGAGGAACCACGCCCCCTCGTCCAAACGTTACCAAACCTCACAGGAACAATCTATCTCCTCGGCAAACGTTGTTCTGCCACAGACCGCCTTACTGCTATACACAAAAATGTCAAGAAATGTCAAATATATTCACCATTTTCAGTACAGCTGCCGAAAGTAGCCATGTGCACTAAATAACCACATTTTAGTCTAATACGATCAAAACCCTGCGAAATATAGCATTTTTGTTGTTTTGCAAGCGGTAAAATGTTTCCCTTGAGCCATCTCGTAATCGAAACAAATCGACTGCCCAAATTTCAGCTCAATTTAGGTTAAGCCTGGCGCACTTTACTTCACTGGACGCTAACTCCCCGAAAAGTGAGTTTAACTAAAGTAGGGCAGGCCTATTTTTAGTGCACTTGCCGAGAGTAACCATATGTACTGAATTACAAAATTTTTGTCTAATACGACCCAAACCGTTGAAATAAAACGTTTTCATTGGTTTGTGGGCGGTAAAAGGGGGGCGTGGAGACCAATTTTTAGTACAGTTGCTAACAGTAACCGTACAAACTAAGCCAACATTTTAGCTCAATCGACCCAGTAGTCAATTTTGATGGTTTCTTAAAAAGTGGGTGTGGCTATATAGCGCTGACGCCCTTTTTTAGTACAATTGCCGAAAGTAACCATACAAACTTAAGTATCATATGTTAGTCTCATACGGCCAAAACTGCATGAAATATAGCATTTTCACTGATTTGTGGGCGCAAAAGGGGGCGTGGAAACCAATTTTTCGTACAGTTACTGTCAGTAACTTCACAAACCAAAGTAACAAATTTAAGTCTTATACGACCAAAACCGTCTGAAATAAACCATTTTCATTTATTTGTGGGCGGTAAAAGGGGGCGTGGAAACCCATTTTTAGGACAGTTGTCGACAGTAACCGTACATACTAAATTACAAAATTTTAGCCATATACGACCCAAACCGACTGAAATATAACATTTTTATTGATTTGGGGGCGGTAAAAGGGAGGTGTGGCAAATTTGTTTCCTCAACCATCTCGTACCTGAAACAAATCGACTGCTAAAATTTCAGGTCAATCGGTTCAGTAGTTTTTAGCGTGAAAACATTTATAAATTGTGTTCGTCTCTTGGAGCACCTAAAGAGCAAGTTTCACTGTAAAAATGTGCAGAACTCCGGAGTTGCCATGATTTCGAAAAAGTGGGGGTATTTATATAACGACCACGCCCATTTTTTGTACAGTTACCGACAGTAACCATCTGAACAAAATCCCCAAATCTTAGTTTTTTACGATTGAAACCGTGAGATATTTTTCTTTTTTTTTTTTGTTTGTGATCGATGGAGTAAATTTGGCTTGTATGGGAGGTACCACGCCCCCTTGTCCAATCATTACGAAACCTCACAGGAACACTCACAAGATGTGGCTTTATTTTCCCTGAAAATTTCATAAAGATCGGTTCAGCGGTTTTGGAGTCTATACGTGATATAGCCACATACCCACCCACATACCCACATACCCACATACCCACATACATACATCCATTTTTATATATATAGATGCTAGAAGGCGCCAAAGTCGATTTCTTAAAAAAAATATAATTTATGGCTTACATGTTAATAAACGAAATAAAACCAAACTAATTAAAAATTGGTCCAGCCGATTAACTCAGATTAATTGTCGACCATATTTTGAAGGACTCGAATTTATCCTCCTCTGTTATCAAAATACAAACACAAAATTATAAACAACATTTTTTCGATTGTTAAATAACTATATATTGTTTTAAATAAGAACTAAAAATATCAAACACGCCATAGTAACAGAGGCTAATTTAAAATGTTCATAAAATCGCGTGTCTTTTAGAAATATTTTTATTAGACTACATAAAAGCATGCTTCGATATTTAACGAAGTGAATTAAAACATATCTTCATTCGAAACACCGTCAACTAAAAACCCAAATTATTTGGAAATCACTTTCTTTTATTCTGCACACACATATTTTAATAACAAAATATTTTTTTGACATTGCGTTGCTTTCAACATCAGCAAATTTCTATTTCATATGTTATAAAAGTCATTTATTTTCTAATTTCCCATCAAATATCAAAAAATTCCCTGGGATGTTTTATATTTTAAGTATTTATAATTTGACTTAACTTCAACATATAATATTTAAACTTGAACTGAATGAAATGAAATTTTAACATCAGAAATTAAAATATTTAACTTCGCAAGTTGTAAAAATAGTCAAGTTAACAGAAGTTATTGAAACTGCTCAAGTTAGCTCGAGTTATAAAAAGTGAATAAAACGACCCATAGTGTTTCTTTATAATAATTTCCACAAAAAAAGTTTTATTTGAATTTTTATTTAAGTTTTTCATTTAATAAAAAACAGTATTGTTAATGTAATAAAATTTTAAAACAAACACATGCTCCAAATGAAGTTACAAACACTTTGATGCTATCAGGTATGTCATGTTTATTGCATGAAAAACAAAAGAATGCAAATGACTTTTCAGTAAACTTTTTTTATAACCAAAAGGGACATCGTTTACAAGCTGTTGCAAAATAACAAAAAAAATGTTAAAGCTGCTTTGAAGCAGTTAATTTTTATGCATGAGCTTAAACTAATCTTTTATCTGAAATTGTAGGGATTATTTTACTGATAGTTATTCAGTAAAATAGTAATGAAATAGTTAAACAAATATAGCTTAAAAAAACATTGATATTCCCACGTTTTAGCTATATATAGGCTCGCTCATATGTACATACGTGTAAAGTTTTCAGATATAATTTACAATTTTGCTTTTAAAAATCACATTAAGCTATCAGAGTCTTTGAAAGTTCTAGCAAGTCCTGTAACAGTTGGGTTTATTGATGTTGCCTCGTGCTGCATTGGTTGCTAGAAGACTTTGTGGTTGTTGTTGTGATATTTGTTTTTGTTCTGTTTGCCAAGTGCATTTATTTATTAAGTTGAAAGAACAAAGTCAGTAAAAAAAGTTTAAACGGCTAGAAGTTTTGTACTTAAAGTTTGTTGATGCAGCCAACAACAGCAGCAAGAATAAAGTCTTCAAAGATTCTCGAACCAAACTTATGGCTTTCGTTACCAGACCCTTAATTTTCTTTGTCATTAATTTCACATGAGCATATACCCGATAAATTTAAGATTAAATATAATAAGTGAAAAAAGCTTCAAAGTTAAATACTTGAAAGTGATGGCTTAGATGATACTTAGATAAAAAATAAATGAGAACATACACTCTAAAAAATTAATTTAAAAAAAAATTTTTACACGACACATGGTAAAACGTTTGATGCTCGCCCCTGACAGGTCGTCAAGCTCAGGGCAGAAGAACGACCCCAGAAATTTATGCCTTCTTCTAACGAGTGCGGAACATGAAAATAGAAGGTGGGAGATGGTTTGTTCCTCATCCTCGTCCCTGCAGCTTCTGCAGAAGTCATTTGCGATGTCTCCTAGTCTACAGGCATGTCTGCCTATTAAGCAGTGTCCTATGGTAATGGCTACTTACTTGGCTATTTCCAGTTTTCCCAACTAGAGAAGGGCTCTCAATCACTTAAGGTAAGATAAGCCTTGTTTTTCCACAGGTTGAGAGCTTAGCCCATCTTAAGTTGACCTTAGATCTGGTGTACACTTTGAGCAGCAATTTGACATTTGCTTACGGAATGCTCGTTTGGTTCTGGGCAAATAGCGCTTTGCATAACATCACAAATAGTATTGTGAAATTTAACTCTGACTGCAACTGCTAGGTCGTTGGTGTATGCTGCCACTACACAGCCCTACCCTTCTAGACACAGCAGTGCGTCACAGGAGTGAAGACTGCCCCTTGTCACTGATCTTACGCGGCGCTTATGCACCCAGTTCTGATAAGACTACCCTGCCGTTGAGTAGCTTATCTATTAGATCAAGCATTTTATTCACACCTTTCCTAAGCAACTCGAGTCATATAGATTGTGGCGTGACGTTATTGAAAATGCATATAGGTCTAGGAAAGCAACTAAGGTAATTTCATTATGCAGGAAAGATCTTTCAAAATGCCAGATCAGTTAGTGTAGAGCTGTTTCCACGGACCTTTCTTTGTTATATGCATGTTGTGATGTCGATAAGAGTGCAGAGTCGATGTTGCAGCGAACATACAGATTCTTTTTAATATTTTAAAAAAGATCAAAAAACCAAGGCACACGCATTATACAAACAACTTTTGGTCTTTGACCTGAAAGGAAAGGGCTACATTATTTAGAGGAATTGATTGGAACCATACGTGAATTATTGAATATAATACGAAGCCATAGCAGAATATAGTCCACAGTCTTTTGTATTTCTACAGGGTAAACACCATCAGGCCATAGTAGTAATTAGGGTTGGGAACTGTTTATCGCCCATTTTCATGCTGTAAAAGCTAAAGATAAGCAGTTGTTAAGATACTCCTCACTACGCATTGTCGTTGTGTCACCTGACCTTTTGAGATAGCCAGTGCTGAGATAGCCAGTGTGTATGTTGTGCCAGCAAGAGTCTTGCAAAGCCTAGATGCCCCTCAGGTTTCTTCGATCCCTTTACAGTATTTAATTATGCGATGACAGGAGACCTTGGACATATAGAGGTATGAGAGCTATGTGTTTTTTAAGAGTAGCTTAAACTTATATTTTTTACTTATTGCAGTCATGTTTAGAGCAATGACCTATAATTTTTTTATTATCGTGCACCAAACTGCAAATTTGCTCAATAAAAAACAAATAAACTAACAAATAAGAATATAATAAACATACCACCTAGTCACAAACAAGGTCAGTAACATAAACAAACCAGTGTTGCCAACAAAATATTTTAAAATTCCTCAAAAATTCAAAATAAATCCTCAATTTTTAAGTAAAATCCTCAAAATTATAATGTTGCTGCCGTGTCAATAAAAACAATTTAAGACTTGCAATACTGTTTAAAAAAATATTAACATATACATATATATGTATTTGAAAATTTTTATTTCACTCAAATGTGTGATACAAGTTCGTTAAATGGTACAGAGATTTTTGGATAAGATTTGTGTATAAGATTTGTGTATAAAAGTTTTTTTTATAAAAGACAAATAAAAATTTTAAGTGTTCCATTTTAATGGATACATTTGCTCTTTTGGCTCAAATAAATTTCCACCATTCTTGTTTATGCCTTGTTTTGTAAACAATAGCGACCATATCGGAACTTAATCTATTTCGCGAATGAGTCTTACAAAGTTTTAAATTACTAAATTACTAAATAAACGCTCTACTTATACGTTTGAAAAAGGAAGTATCAACAGATATGTAATTTCTTTCTTCAAGTTAGGGAATTTAAGTGATCCAACGGAATTTTGCAATTCAAATACCTTATTCCAGTAACAATCTGAATCCAATAAACAATCAATATTTAGACTTTTGTGATCTAACAATGCGTGCTTCCTCCATTCGTTATCGATATCTTGTAGGTTGATATCAACAAATTTAAATCGTTATTTAAATAAACTTAAAGTTTTCAATCGAAATGAATTTGCAATAGCTGGGTCAACTATATCAATTACTTCATATAGTGTATCAGATAAGTCAAACCGTTTTTTAATTTGATCAATAGCCTCTATGTAAAAATTTCTGCAGTCAATAAATGCAATAGACTTTTTATCTTCTGTAAGCTCTTTTAAGCTACTCTCCGCCAAAATTTCTATGTAAATTTCCTTTGTATTAATAAAATATAAGGGATTTTTATAATCAATTGTTTAAACATCCTGCGCCCTAATGGTTTTAATGTCAATAAAGTTTGATAATAATGTCTTGAGAACTCGGATAGTTTCACTTTTTAATTTGCAAAGCATAGGCCGCTCTGTTTGGAAAATTGTATTAAAATCAGTCAGTGTACTTAAACTGTACGACAAAAAATCTATAAAAATTTTTTTATCCGAGGAAACTTGGTAATTTTTGATGGATCTTCAAAAACATCTAAGCGGAAGTACGCTCTTAAAGCTTCATATTGTTCTAAAACTCTGTCAACACAAGAATTTTGTGAATTTCTAATTGAAAATAATGCTGAAAATTTTTGAACTTTTCCTGACATAAAAAGCTCCAGTTTAAATGCGATCCTAAATTTTTCAAAAGATCCTCAATAATCACTGGCAATTTTAAAGAAGCTTTTGATGCTACCAAATGTATCATATGGCAAGAGCATTTCACTGTTACGATAAAAGGTGTTTCTTTTTTAAATAAAGCTGTCACAGAGTTGAATTGACCAAACATTACGTTTGGTGTATGTATCTGCAGCGAAGCCAACCAAATTATAAAACGGAATATTTTTCTCTTTGAAACACTGTTTTAGTAAGTTAAATAAATGCACTGCTGTTCCAGATGCGCATTCTCTTATATCAAAAAAATTTTGTATTTATTCTAGCTTGCAAACTATAATAAAAAATTATTGTGAACGCGCATTGTTTTATGTCACTTACATCCGTTGTCTCATGTATTATTATAGAAAAATATGTTTGTTTAAGCTGCGAAAACAGATCGTTGGAAAAGCTGACTAAAAGGACATTTTTCATTATCTCTGTAGCTTTACTTCGGTGAAGTGACAAACTTTTTAAAATTTCCAGATCACGAAAAGATGATTTTAGACTGGAATCAAACTGTCAACAAGCCGGAAAGGTAATTAATTTGTTGCCAGAAGCCCCACAAGCTTTAGCTCTGCCCTTTTAATGTCGGTTTTTGCATTCTTTCGTAAAGATTCGTCGATCGGCTGAGTATGTGCAATGGCACTGTGGTTTTTGATGTTAGTCCCGGTTTATACTCGTCAAGAATTGAATTCAATTCTTGATCATTCCCTTTTGAACTTCCTCCTCTCTCACACTGATGTCCGCGTCTTTCATCCACAGAGGTAAGACTTGACCGTCAAGTCTTGACGAGTACAAACCGGGACTTAGAAATCAATTCTATGCGCAATAATTTTTTGCTAACACACTTTACATTAAGCAGAATCATTTTTATTTTCCGTGGTTTTCGTAAGCCAATCTTTGAACTCTGGAACTTCCAGTCACTGGGTGTTAAATTTGTATTTTGTCCGCTTTACAGATGGGGCAGCTTACTGCAGTTTTTAATTGAATCAATTAAAACTAAAAAAATCAAAAATTTGCAGCAGGCTTACTTTAGGAGCTTATTTATCTTCGATTGGTTTTGAGCCAGAAAGATTCCTTGGGTAAAAAAGGCCATCACACACACGAAAATTTATGAAGCTGTATTATTAGCGCGCTAATTAACTATTAAGTGGCGGAATAACATGTATATCGAAAAGCTGTCAAACGAATACCAAAATACCAGGGCTGACAGTGCATGCCAATAAGAAACAGATTTTTTATTATTCATTTTTATGTGGACACACGACATTAAATCAGCTTGCAGCGCCATATATTTAATTAACGTTTTAAATTTTTTCTGAATATCGAAATTCCTCAAAAAATCCTCAAAATAAAAACACTCAAAAATTCCTCAAAGGCACCTGAAAACACTCCAATTTTGAGGAATTACCCACAAATTGGCAACGCTGAAACAAACCTTGAAACAGTGTGCACATGTGAGTGCTCATGATCAAGTTTAAAAGTGCAGCATGAATGAAAACAATAAAACTGCATGACTGAAAACAACAAAAGAAATATTAATTATTAATGAATCACGAATGTTGGCTAAGCGCAAGCAGTCACTTGCGGTGTTAACAAAGAGTCGATCATATTGCAACTTGCACATGTGGGTCAATATGTGAGCAAATATTTGGTATAGCACTCCGCATATTTGTTCATAACAATCTTAAACTAAATATATTGGAAATGTAATTGAAAAATGGGTGTGTCGTAGAAAATATTGAAACAAATTATTATAAAAAAAAATTCAAACTTCAAATAAAACACAGTTTTTTTGTTATTAACGTATAATCAATATACTGGCAACATTGCCTTCCTTTTATCATTTACATTAAATCGGTTGTGTAGCCTTAACATACAGCGTGGCACGCTTAAAGCAAAAACGACTCTAGATAAAAATCCTTGGTTAGTAATCAAACCCTTGAACGTATTAATTTAAGGTAACATCTAGGTGAACAAAGCGATCGTGAGTAAATTATTTATGAGTTTAAAAAGTGATCTGTATTAAATTTAACTAAATGGTACAGGACTCTGCCTTAGGCGGGAGTTTGTCGCAATAATTAATCGACGCACTCTTAAGCCGTATTTACACAAGTTGTGTTGCAAGTTTCTATTTCAATTGTACACAGCAGGGTGTTCCTTGCTTTAGAAATTGTTGCGCACACGATTTTTTGTTCCTTAGCGTCTAAAAATGAATCCCTCATTTTTTTTTACAACAATAACACGTACCGCTCGGAGCTTGAAGTTTACACAGAGGCAATGTATCTGAATGAACATTAGGACGTATCGAATCACAATTTTTTTCGAATTTCACATTTTAAAGAGTTTCAAAAGTTGCATAGGGTGGTCAAGATCTCCCCAAAAAAATTTAGGAAAAAGGATGTCTTTCCCTCCTGCAAGAACAAAGTTGTCTTTTAGGAAACAGTAAAAAAATAACGATTTCAAAATGCTTTGTTTTTTTTTCAGAAAAACTACATATGTCTTAAAGGAAAAGTAAATACAGACTTTCACTAGCAATATCTTGCCAAAACAAGAGACACTCTGGATTTTTATCTACCTGTGGGAAGGATATTCGAATATCCTTCTGTATCCTGTGGGAAGGATATTCGAATCTAAAGTACACTCGAGATAGCACAGAATTTAACTGTTTTACCGCAAGGGATGTAGTCCCCAACAGCCAAAAATTTAAGAAAAAATATTTTTAAATTAAAGAGCGTTTAATTACCTTTCCAACGGTTTTCGAAACTAAACATTCGGTTAAAAAGTGGTTAAGATTTGAATTCTAGTAAAAAACGATTTTCGACATTTTTGTCGATTTTGTCAATTTTGTGTACCCTGAAACTGCGCCAAAAAAAAATCCCAGAATTTTTTTCTTTAAATTAAGTTTTTATTTCCTTCAGTGATGCTCCATGCAAAATTTCACCCAAATCGGAGATGGTCATTCCATAACGCCAGTACGTTCAAAATGGAATTGCTGTTTTATCTTTTTTTTCTCATATGTAGCAGATAATTTTTTTAATTTCTTCCTGGCGGCACGTGTTAATAAAGTCCAATTTCTTTGAAACTTCTTTTTATGCATTTTTTATGCATGGAAACAAAATAAAAGGGTGCTGAAGAAAAACAAACGAAATTAGTTTCAACTCCGATAGTTATTCGAATTTGTGTTTTTCTAATTGTGGTTGTCGCCTTTTTTTTTGCGTGAATCAACCAAGTGGTAAATGAACTCATTAAATAACCTTATATTTTCTTCTTACAAAGGAGCTCAGTAACTTTTGGAGGCAAATTATAACTTCATTTCTTACAGAGTCTTACTAGTGGGAATCTGCTCATGATTGAACCGTTCAGCATAAAGAGCATGCCGCATGAATAAAGTGGCAGTGCTGCCAATTTACAAAAATGCACCCGATTTATTAGGCTTGTAAAAATATTAAGCATCAAATTAAATTCAATACTTAAATTATATTCTGAATTGCCAATTGTTATTAAAAAAAAATTACTTCACAGGTTTATACAAACTTAAAATATTTATATAAAGCTTATTTCATTAGTATTTTTCAAAATTAATATATTGTTTTTACTTGTTATGTATATAAAGTTTTTGCTTCAAGGTTCAGCAATGAAGAGTTGGTGAAAATGACAAAATTGAACAATTTTAAACCGTGCGACCATCCTTGCCACATTCAAGCAGTTTAAAGATGTGTAAAACTAGTGACAGAAGACAATGGCGGGGCAAGATTTAAATTGTATGTGGGCAAGGCACATTTTGCGAGGCCTTCCGGTGGGGCAAAAAGATGGATTTTTTTTAAATAAGAAACTGTTGCAAAAGGTCACTTTTTATTCATAAGATTGCAAACTATGTTCTTTGGCAAAAACAAAAGAAAATAATTAGAGAAATAGAAATTTCCTTCTTTAAGCCTCACTGAATTCCTTAATAATAGTATTGTTATTCAGTTTATATGATAAATCTGCTTTAATATATGAAACTACCAAAGCTGAAAGCTTTCTTAACCCATTGTACAAAATAATTTTTAATAACTTTTAATTTTGTAAAAACTTCTTTCAACGGATACGAACCGGAATTGTTAGCAAAATTCGGATTAATATGTAAATATTTGGGTTTTCTTTCAAGCTATTTTTGTTATATATTAGAGCAGATATTTCACATCTCTTAAATCATTAATAACACAGAGAAAGCAGAATTTTCAAAATGATGACAAAAAGAAGTAAATCTTGAATCTATATTGTTTATTATATAATCAATCATGGTGTTGAAAAAGTTTGTTTCGTAGATGATCAGTGCAACTGATATTACACTTCAATGTGGAAAGGGCGACATATTGACAAAAATTTGTTCCTACTATGACGAAATTTGTTTAATGCAAATTTTTTTATATGACAAAATGTGATTAAAAAAAATTGCATCAACATTTTTTTAAAATTTTGTATGATAAACATGCATTGCAATTAGAGGCATTGTGTTGAATTATTAAACGTGATGATATTTTAGTGTATATATAGATTTTGACAAATATTTTGTTTGAATCGTAACGTTTATGGAATGCCTTAATTTTTACGATGCAATGATATATCCATCAATTAGCCGGTTCCTGAAGATTGCTGCAACGTTGCTGGTTTCAGTCAATTCAATCGAACACTCGTTGCTTCGAAGACTCAAAACATACATGAGAAGTAAAACTGGAGAACAAAGGCTATATACAGGAGCCATATTCGAAGCGCCCATTTTATTTTTAACTAAATCAAAGAAACCACAATTTTTTGTCTGTTCGTCATAAATATCATTTAATTGGGTTCAAGTAGATTTGCTTACATTATTTCTTGAATATGATATCTCGTAAATGGTCGCCATTGGCCTCTACGACATATTGTGCCCGTTTTGCAGCATTTTCCATGGTTTTCTTCAACATTTCGATGGGAATGGCGGTTATTTTTTGACGGATGTTGGTTTTCAGCTCTTCTAGGATCTTTGGCTTGTTGACGTAAACCTTTGATTTCAAATAACCCCACAAAAAGTAGTCTGGAGGCGTTAAATCTGGTGATCTTGGCGGCCAATCGAAATCACCATTTTTTGACATCAAACGTCCAGGGAACAATTGCTTCAAAAAATCGATTGTAGTGCGGCTTGTGTGTGGTGGCGCGCCGTCTTGTTGAAACCAGTAGTGCCTGATACGCTTTCGACGAACGATTGGCATGAAAAAATTGTTTATCATATCGCGATAACGCTCCTGATTGACAGTAACTCTGTGGCCATTATCATCTTCGAAGAAGAACAGCCCAATGAGCATTTTAGCACAAACGCCGCACCAAACAGTGACTTTTGCATCGTGAAGAGGTATCTCTTGAATCTCTTGTGGATTTTCAGTGGCATAAATACGGCAATTTTGTTTGTTTACCGTTCCGTTCAACTGAAAATGAGCTTCATCGCTCATGATAATTTTATGCCAAAATTGCTCGTCTTCTTCAGCCATTTCGATGACTCTTTGGGCCCATTCCAATCGACGTGGCTTATCGGTAGGCAACAATTTGTTTACCAATTGAATTTTGTACGGAAACAAATTCAAATCAACACGTAAAATGCGTTGTAAAGTGGATCGGGGAATGCCGAGCTGCTGAGAACGGCGATTTTGGGATGTTGTTGGTGACTGCTCAATACTGGCTCGTACGGCTGCAATATTCTCATCCGATCGCCTTGGTCGCTTTTTATTTGGCCTCTTTGGGTTACCAAGAGTATTACCAGTTGTAAATCTTTCATACAAACGATAAATTGTTTTCTTGGAAGGCGCACTTTTCACTTTATTTATTTTTTTGAAAGCACGTTGAGTTTTCACTATTGACTTGTTTTGTTGAATGTTAATTTCAACAATTTTAGAGCGATCACGTGGCGTGTACTGTTCCATTGTAAACATTTGCTTGGAATGACGCTTCAAACGCGGTATGTCATTAGTCGATTTGGCATCACTGCGGAAAGTTACAGTGTTGCCAGATGGGCGCTTCGAATAAGGGCTACCCTTTGTAAGTGGTTACTTACTCATTCTCCTTTGTAAGAGCTAAGTAACCACGGAAGAAATTTTAAATGCACTATTCCGAAATAAAAGATGACTAGACACTGTAATATAATGATTATTTTATACAAAAAAAAAAAAATTGGAAAAAGTCTTAATAAAAAAAATTAAAATCCCGCCCCCCCAAAAATGTTTTCTGTGTACGTGCCTTTAGAACTGCAAATTTTCATACCATTCAACAAATGCTCTAATGAGATTTAACGGTTTTATTCAAAAAGAATCTACTTGTTCTTTAAAAAAATTGTCCTTTTTTGTTAACACTAACAGTTCCACAATATACTTTACTTTTACATTAAGCAAAAGTAAACCCAAAGGTGGTAAAACACTTTCAAATAAAAAACCAAAAAAAAATTGTAATAAATTAAATAATAACGAGATTCTTTTTGAAAAGCCTGTCAAATCTCGTTAGAGCATTTGTCAAATGGGATGAAAATTTGCTCTGCTATGTTTTTATATTCAAGAAATTGATTGATCAGCTTTATTTTCTTTTTAAATCAACCATTATTGGATCTCCAGCACAAAAGTTGCTCAAAAATTCAAAAGGGTAGCCAAAATTGGTTCAGACCAAAAAATGCATACCAATCGAAAGGATTTTTTATATACTATTCAATTTGGTACCGGGATTGGGGTCAGATTTTCGATACACTCTTATATATATCTACCGAAAAGTTGTTTCTTAACTCCAAATCACGTTTTGCTACTACACTAGATACACTCTCTCCGAAATTGTTTTTACTGTTACGCCGTGCTATTTTCTTAATAGTATGTAATTTTTACTTTATATGTATGTAATGCATTTGTTAAGTTTTGTACATTCACAAAAACAAAGTAATGGATTATTATAAATATTAATAAAGTTTTGTATAAAAATTTGGAAAGGTTACCAAAGGTACCAAATGGAAGTACATTAGTTTTTAAAATATTTTTACGAAACTACGCAAGCGGCAACCGTGATAAACAGTTTTTTTGACTGATCTTGTTAAACCGGGCCATAGGGCATTAGAATTCACACCGGTAAAGTTGTAAAACGTTCTAGAAAAACAAATCAACATATTTATGTTAGGTCGTTTAACTAAACGCTCGACAGAATATGTGTATAAGCAAATAAACGAGTTAATTTTTATGCAAATCGAAAAAAAGACTACAACAATTTTCCAGTGACACAAGGAATAACAACTTCCACCAGCACCACAGGAGAGAGTCCATCAGTCCTGCTCAACATTGCACCGGAAGTGTTCGGAAAGTTGTGAAACCTCATCAAAAATTCATGGCCACTTGGCAAAACGTGCAGAGTTATGAACTAGCTTAGCTGGCAAAACAGCACCTGGCTAGGATGCGGGATGCATAAACAATAAAAACGCAAAAGAAAAAACACAGAGAAACTTTATAAAATAATTCAAGTAAATCACCAGCGTGTAGCTGAAGGTAAAGTAGCTGTACGATAAACTTTTACTGTTATGCACATACAGACGAAAAGAAAGATAAATAGATAAAGTAAGCCGCAGGACGATGTCGTCGATGTTAGTATGGGTGTTCCAAGCAAATGGAGTTTGGATACATGGTGGCGTGTAGTGCTTTCTGCGGCATCTCCTTCTGAACAGGATTTATATAACTGCCATCAAACGTGGCGTTGGACGCCGCACAGTAGTTCGACCTAATAGAAAAAGTGGACAAAAATGGAAGGAATGGTCCAATCTTCATGGAATTTGGCATTATAGTTAATTTGGGGTTGCTGATTTTAAAAATGAATTCAGATTTAATGCAAATTTAATATTTTTCTCAAAAAACGCATTTTTATTCCGAATTTTTAACATTTTCTAAATATTATGGATATATAAAAACTACAAATTTCGCAAAAAAGTCATTTTCATTTCATGCCTAAGTTTTCTTCTTTTCAAAACTGTATTTTTTAAAAAAGGTTTTTCAGTTTTGAAGATATAATTTTTTTAGGAAGCTCACTTTTGCGCCTGAAAAATTCTATTTGATTAATAAGTTAAAGCAATTGTTTATAATTTTGATTTAATGTTCTTCTTCATTGTTTTCTTTTTCTTTGTAAGATTCCACATCTGGGTCTCAAGTCAAAATATTTATTTGAATTTTTAATTTGAATTTGAATTTATTGAGTATACATTAGTATAGTACAATAAGAACTATGTTCTTTAACAATACAACAGATAGATATCAAACAATTTTGGTTGGACATAACAGCAAATTAACAGTTCTTATCAAAAATATATTAATTAAAACATTTTAAAAATAAATCAAAAGTGTAGTGACAAAAATTATTAAAAATTAATTAAAACCTCAATAACTAACAATGTTTCAAATAGTAAAAAGGTACAGAAATAAAGGAAAAAATTAAGAAAATACTGATAGAAGAAATTAATAAGAAAAAAAGTGAGTAAGTACAGAATACCTGAAGATTCCCCTCCCTGTTATATTTCTTAAAAACCTAGGTAACGCATTCCACAGTCTTACGGCATTAATGAAAAAAGGATTGGAAATAGTTAAAGAACAATGTCTACACCCAAAAAAAAATGTTGTAACATTAAAAAAATATGTGTGCCTGTTTAAAAACATCTTTTATTTTTGACTCCAAAAAGATAGCTTTTTAATGCAACAAGATAGGTGTTGTTAAATACAAAAAGAGAGAAAGAGCAAGCATTGTCAAACAAAGAAAAACCGTTCTTATTAAAGACAGTTTTGTAAATTGTAAAACAGAACATAAATATTTTTTTGAAAATAGGGAGAAAAATCTCAATTAAAAAAGTAGTAAAACAATGATTGACAACATTGTTTTTATTTGAAAGATATTTTCTTTATTAATACAAAAAAAGTACACAAAGAATTTAACGAGAAGCATATCTTCATAATAACAAGCATATTGTAACTCAGAGAAATGGCAAATCTCTATATTAAAGACATTTTTTTATTAACAAGAATCAGGTAATATTAACGAAAATTTTTAAAAGATATTTAACAATGCTACTATTTTTAGAAATACAGCAATATTTCTTTGGATGTAGGAACTATAAGAACACAACTTCTTCTGGATATGCAGAACTGTAATTTTTCATAAAGATAGTGTGAGGTGGCGCAAAAGCAATCCTTCTATCAGAAAATGCTATAAATTTTGCGATTGGCCCCTAATGTCAGTTCTGTTTTGACATTTGTGTAGTAAACACATGCGAAATACACGTTAATAAACAATGTTACGCTACACTGCTCCAGATCGCGGAATATTGGTGACTATTTATTTGACCAATAATCGGTCGGTGACTTTGGCACAACGTGAATTTCGTCGCAGATTTCCTGGCCGTCCAACGCCTACTGGTGAAACACTGCGACGTTTAGCCGCTCGCCTCGAAGAGACTGGCACAACACGAGATGCTGCCAGGCGTGGCAGACCCCGGAGTAGCCGTTCTGCAGAGAATATTGCTGCTGTAGCCGAGGATGTCATGAAAGCGCCGTCGACATCGACCAGACGACGTGCCACGCAAATGGGTATCAGTCGACGGTCCTTACAGCGAATTTTGGTACAAGATTTGAAGATGTTTTCGTACAAAGTCCAGACGGTGCATCAGCTGTTAGCTGCTGACCGCCAATCGCGTCTAACATACACTCAAGCCATCCTTAATCACCACCAAGAGGAAGATGATTTTTCATCAAAAATAATCATGAGTGATGAGGCCCATTTCCATCTTAGCGGGTACGTAAATAAGCAAAATTTACGCTTCTGGGGCATTGAAAATCCGCGTGTAACCCACGAAGAGCCATTACACCCGCTCAAAGTCACTGTATAGTGTGCTGTTTTCGCTGGAGGAGTCATCGGACCTTTTTTCTTCGAAGACGTCGCGGGCCAAACGGTTACTGTGAATGGTGAGCGCTACAGAGCAATGATCAACGAGTTCTTTTTGCCGCAACTTGATGAATTGGGATTGGAAAACATGTGGTTCCAACAGGACGGTGCAACGGCACACACTGCACGTGCCCCAACCGATATGCTAAAGGATGCATTTCCCGGGCGCCTAATCTCCCGTTTTGGCGATTTGCACTGGCCAGCAAGATCGCCTGTTTTGACCGCTCCAGACTTCTTTTTGTGGGGCTTTTCGAAGTCGCGGGTTTATGTCAATAAGCCTCAGACTCTTGCAGCTCTTAAAGACAATATCCGTCAAGAATGTAAGGACCTATCGCCGGAAGTTTTGGCCGAAGTGATGAAAAATGCCATAAAAAGGGCTCAAATGACAATCAACTGTGGTGGCGGCCATTTACGTGACATCATATTCTCGACTTGATGTAAAAAAAATTAAAAGACCAAATAAAAATAATCCACAAGAAGAATCAAAGTTTTTCATTTTTTTTTTTTTTAAATTACAGCCAAAAAACATCGCAAGGTTACTTTTGCGCCACCTGTCATTGTTAAATATAGATAAGAGATTACTAAATCTAAAGAGATACTTTAGTTTCAGATATATATATTTATGGTTCACTTTGTCAAAAGCCTTAGAGAAGTTACGCAATCAGAGCACCGTCATTGAGGCAGCTTCATATTCGGGAAGAATATCGTTTTAAACTTTGACGAAAGCCGAAGCACATCCATGGCCTGTCCGAAAACCAGACTGATAAGGCGACAGAAGCGCAGATTCATTTAAGTACTTATTTATTTGTTGACTCATTAATTTCTCACGTACCTAAGATAATGGGTACAATATGCTTATTGGCCTAAAATCATTTAACCCACCACCAATCATTTGGCTTTTTAGCTACCGGTTACACTATTGCAATTTTCCACAAATCAGGGAATGTTGTAGATACAAAACAGTGATTAATAACATGTGTTAATGCTCTGTTTTATGTGTGGTAGAATTAGTTTAATGCACTTGATTGGGATCCCAACTTCGCCAATTGCATTTGAAGTTAACTGCATTACACATTTTCCAACATCAAGTTTACACATAGGTGAAAATTCAAATAAATTACTTGAAGACAAGATTGATAGAAAAGATATATTAATTTTTCTTTTTGAAGATCAATTTGAATCTGACGAAATTATCATAAGTGCAATTAGGTTCGCATTTGTGTTTTCCCTAAAATTTTTTCAAGGGAATGGCTTAAACGAGCCTTATATTTTTGTGAGTGGCTTCTAGCGCATCCTCTGATAAAAATCCTGACGATTAAAAAAAAGTGAGTTTTTACTGTATCTTCTTAGTAGTGGCACTGAAGAGCCGATTACTGTCGGTTGTAGGGTGTGTACGACGATTACTCAGATCTGAATGGAGACTCAGTAGGCGGGCTGTGCGGCTTATGTATGGGGGCCTATTTGTTGCTTGCGCAACTTTTGGTGCACCTGTATGGGGTCACGTGGTCAGGTCTGCTGTGGGATATCGAAAGATACTCTCTTGTCAAAAAGCCATTCTGATTGGATGTATGCCTGTGTGTCGTACGGTATCTACAGATGCCTTACAAGTGTTGCTGGGGGTACCTTCTCTTGATCTTGTAGTAATACAACTCTGTGTTGCTTATGGGATTAAGAAAGATGTGCCCTCCTTATTGTTTGATTGGGTCACGCACTCGGATGTAGCGCATATGAATGAGGGTGAAAGGAAGGCTTTGCTGTGTGAATGTGTGAGGTCTAGATGGCAGTCTAGATGGGAAGAATGTGTGCATGGAAGGGTCACGTATAATTTTATATGTGATGTTATGTTTGTGAAGCGTCACCCTGATTTTCGGTTTAGCTTAAGTCTGGGTTTTATGTTGACTGGGCATGGGTCTTTCAATGCTTTCTTGCATGAAAGAAACCTGAGTGTGAATGTGGTGCAGTCCGTGAGGACTGGTTGCATGTACTTCGTGAGTGTCCTTTTTATGAGGACATTCGTGATTTGCGTGCAATGGGTGTCTTGCGTGCGAATGGGGATTTCGACTTGGAAAATGTGCTAGCTTCTAGAGAACACGTTTCTAGGTTGGATCAGTTTGCATGTGAGGTGTTTAAGAGGCGGCGGGCTAGGCATTTTTGAGTTGGGTATTTGTTGTCTGTGTTGCTTGTGTTGGTCCAGATGAATGTGGTTTGTTCATTTCTTGTTGATTTGTCCCTTTTTGTTTGATTGGTTACCAGTCCGGAGCTGTGATGAGCTAAAACTGGTAGTAGTATGCTTTTAGTATGCTACGAGGTCCGATCAAAGACTTGAAAGCTGGGCAGTCGGTAGCTCCTTGGCATGCGCCAGGTTGACTGATTGGGTCGGCCCTTCGGGGAGATTCGTGGTGGCTGTGTGTTTATTACCTATATCGACGCAATATTTCGGTCCCACGCTATGGATCACCGTAGAATTAAGCCTACACGGCAGGTGTCTACGTAAAACACTTTAGATTTTCTGTATCTCCTTAGTTTGAAAGTGTATACACGAAGTAATAAAAGCGTGCCTTTTGTAAACGTAAGTAAAAAAATGCAATGAAAATCTTTATGAAAGATGAAAACTTTGAAAGCGCATATGAAAAAGTTATTAGTACTTTTGGCCTCCTTTTTGAGAGAAAAGTAAATATTTTAGACCTTTTTCGGAAAAATAATAAATATAGAAATGGTGAGCTATGGGTAAATATTTTTTAATTTTTTTTTGCCGTCATTTGATTAAGTCAATTTTGGTAATTTATGTGCGGTAAAAAGGGGCATAAAAATATTTTCCGAAACCATTTCGTATCCGAAACAAATCCACTGCCAAAATTTTAGCTTAATCGGCTTAGTTTTAGTTTCGGAAAATTTTTATGATTTCTTTAAAGTGGGTGTAGCTACAGTGAGACCACGCCCATTTTTAGTACATTTTCTGGCATTTACTATATGAATTTTATTACCAAATTTTAGTCTAATACGACGAAAATCGTCTTAAATATAGCATTTTTATTGATTTGTGGGCGGTGTAATTTGAATATTTTTATTCGAAAGTTCCCATCACTATTTGAAACATATTCTACGACAACAGAAGAAAAACTAAACGGACTTGCTTTATAAAATATTCATTACTAGCTGAAACCAGGCGCGTTGCTGCCACGCTCCCTTACATGTGTAAATTGAGATCGAATACTGAATTTTGATGCTGAGCGACTTCAAAGCTATTCTTCAAAGCTATAACTTCAAAGCTATTCGATAGCACAAATTTTGGTTGTGTGGGGGAGGTGGACATCCACCGTTTCCAACGCCCATAAAATGTTATAAATGAAACGGCATGCATAAATTGATGTCGAATACTGAATTCCGATGCTGTGTAATCTGTAACTCCAAAAATATTCGAGCTCCCATAAAATGTCATCAGTGGAACGACATGTGTAAATTGTGGTTGAATATCGACTTTCGAGGCTGTGCGACTCATAACTCCAAAGCAATTTGATATCACGAATTTTTAATATATTTTTAGGCGCTAAAAAGGGGTGTGGCAATTTTTTCTAAACCATCCCGTACTCGAAACAAATCCACTGCCACAATTTTAGCTCGATCGGACCAGTAATTTCAAAGTCTCTTTATCTTTTCTTAAAAGTAGGCGTAGCTGTAGTAGTACCACGCCCATTTAAAGTATAGTTGCCGATTGTTATCATACGAACTTAATTACCAAATTTTAGTTTAATACGACAAAAACTGTCTTAAATATAGCATTTTTATTGATTTGTGTGCAGTAAAAGGGGGTGTGGCAAATTTTAAATATTCCTATATTGTTCGCGTAGGTGCAAGCACTAAGTTGACAAAGTTTTATCGCAATCGGATGAACGGTATTGCAGCGCATAGCGAACGAACAAACAAACAAACAAACATTCATTTTTATATATTAGATGGCATTAAAGTGCCTGTGGATCAAGTCATCGAAAGATATGGCAAAACACGGAAGCAAAGAATAGATTTCGTGTCGTGATTATATTTTTCAAACAGGGTTTGAAAATTTTGTAGTTTGTTTTATTTAAAAATTTAATACAAAACCATTATTCGTTTCTTTTTATTATCATTTAAGTTATGTAAACTTTTTTGTATTTCACAAGGACTGGATAACTGATCCTTAATTTGAATCAATCGAAAAACTGATTTTTATTAAAAATCGCCATATTTGTGTTATTCGAGAAACCAATTTTTATATTTTGCTAAATCTAAACTAAATTATGAATTAGATTGCAATTTTAGTGAATTGCTTTTTTTATACACCGAAATATTCTTTTTAATTAAATTTTTCATATGCTTACCACGTAGTATTAGCGACTATCGCCAATATCTGCAACTACTTCAAAGTAACATTTTTTGGATCAGCCCTCTTCCCACCAAATGGAGTGTCCGAATCCGCCACTGGCCAGAAGTCACACGGAGCTAAATCAGATGAATATGGTGGTTTTAGTTGCATACGCTATGCCTGAGTTTTTGGAGAAATGGTCACGAAGAAAGAGTGCAGTGTGAGACGACGCATTATCGTGTTGCATAAACCAAGAGTTGTCGGCCCATAATTCTGGCTTCTTTTTTCGTATAGCTTCGCGCAAACGACGCATAATGCTCAAATAATATTCCTTGTTGAAAGTTTGTTGGGACGAAAGGAATTCATTATGCATCACACCACGCTAATCGAAGAAAACTGTCAACATGACCACGATTTTTGAGCGACTTTGGCGCAATCTTTTCGGACTTGTATCACCTTTAGCACGATATTCGCTTGATTGATCGGTTGTTTCCGGGTCGTAAGCATAGCTCCAAATCTCATCTTCCATAATCATGAATTTCAGTTTATTCTGATAGTCAGAAAACATCGTTTCACACTTCAACATGAGGCTGTTTTTCGAAAACACAAAATCAGACATTGTGAAAATCGCCAAAACCGATTTGAGTCGTTTGGAAACACAAGCGTAACTATGTAACAAATGATGACATTGACATGAAATTCGGCAAATAAGTCAATTAGAACAGTATCAACATAAAAATAAAAGAATTTATCCAAATCGGTTAGCCAATTCAGCTTACTTTTTGTTCTTAGTAGCATGTCAAGAGAGCATTGTTTTTAGATTCGAGTATCAATAATAAATTAAAAAACTAACAAAAACTTAGTTTAGTTTTTTTACGAATCTTAAATTTGTGTTTTTAATAGTTTTTAGGATATTTTTTTATTATGACAGGTTTTATTTCCACTTAGCGATATTAATAAAATTAATTAAGCAATACTAGTGAAATATGTGTTGAAATTGTTTTGTATATTCACAGGGTGCGGAGAACATTTGAAATACGATTGTTCTCAATTATCGTTCTCCTCATATAAAATTGTTCTCGCAAATTATCAGGAACGAATGGGAAACTCTCTGCTGGTGTCGTATTTTTTATCTCTGAAAAATTTGTCAGTCTAAAATTTTTTCGATCGAATTTTTCACACAAGCAACGAACGTTCGTTTTTAATTTTTCATAAAAATTAATCGTTCAAAGAAAAATGCAGGAACGTTCGTTTCCTAAAATAAGGTCGCAAAAAAAATTTGTTGCCGATGCGTAGCATCGAGCGCTGCTGCTGTTGAATTAACATTTTCCCATAAAAGGGCAAATTATTTTATCATTAAAAACACCATAAAAAAATTGATTTGACCTTGTAGATGTTGTTATTACCATTCCGTACAAGGACGAATAATTTTGTCATATCTGTGTCGATAAGCAATAATAGCTTAATTCGACTTACGACAGATCTGAGTTATTGATGTAGCTGTGTTCTATGCATATGCATTACAAACGCACAAAATCTATTGCTTCTAGCATGACCAAAGCCAAAGTTATGACACAAAAACAAAAGACACTTCCATTTAACTTATATGGCGATTGAAAAATTTAAAGCAAGATTTATCTAAACTTTGAAATCAGACTTAAGACGTTATTGCATATCGACACAGACAAAGTAGGGCAGTTCACGATCTTGTTGCATCGTTGCAAATGCAAAATAAACAGCTTTTACAAAAACAAAAAGCATTGAAAAGCTTTTGCAGAATATGCTTTTTATTGAAGTGAAAACTTCTTTAGGCGCGTTGAACGATTTTGGTAGAGGGTAAATCATTGGTTTGCATCATCACATTTTTCCAAGGAAATCGTCCACAATACAGACAGCAAAGATAACAAGATAAGAAAATTACAAAAAATAACCTCACAAATGTTTGCATGGATTTGTGCATAAAAAAAATCAACAGTGTTCGTCACTCTTGTTCTTAATCGGCCGCAAGCTCACAAAGAAATCACTTGGCAACTCCTGAAATTAATGCATATAATCTGTTTGTTAGTATATAAATACTTAAGTTAGGTTTATATTGGTATATATATGCTTTTAAAGTTTGGCAATTTCTTCAGTTGGTGTATTTGGCCGCATTCAGCGCAGACAACTGTTGTGAACTGTAATGGTAGCGCTACCTTAGTTCACGATGCTTTTCTCTGAATGTGTTGCTACTCTACACGTCAGAAGTTAGATTCAATTTAATTTTTATGTAAATTTAATTCAATGCAAAGGTTTCTCAATTAAATTTTCTGCGTTCTTTCTGCGTTTATTAATTTAACAGCGTCAGTAACACCATCTGACAGTTAAGCAAACAGTTGTGTTCATGTAGCATAGAATTTGTTCGCTCGATTAAAAAGCGTTCGCTACTTTATTAGTTTTAGTTAGCGCTACCAAATTTGTACCATTCAGCGAATTTTTACACAACAGTTGCCAACTGTTGTCTGCGCTGAATGCGGCCTTTGTCAACATTTTTGAAAAATTTGCTTTTACTCAAACAGCTGCTATTCATGGTGAGATTTAAAAATGGATCGATCTTCTTCTTTTTCTGTTTTTTTTTTCTGCTGGAACTTCGTTTGCAAACAAGAAAAATAATGTATGGATTGAGTATTTTAACATTTTAATCTTTAAGTTGTGATAAAGGAATATGTTGAACATTCAAATAATTACATGCATGCTCTTATTTTATTATATATGGTCAAACAAAGTTTGACAATTTTCACACTTGTTGTATTTGTCAGTGGCTTTTTATTTTCACCACTGCGTCATTTTATTGTCAGCGTTGCCAACTATTGTTTTATTAATAAACTTTTTCTTAAAGGGTGTGTGTCAAAAGGGAACTTTTCAGTCGTGGTAGGATTGAAAATATCAGGTTGAATAAAATTTGTGTGAGTTGATAAAAATATGTCTTTTTTGCTGTGTCAAATGGACGATGAAATTTTGACAGTTGCAAATTTAGACGTTTCACGTTTCGGTGTTTTAGCGCAAATATTTTATTTTATTTGTTTGCATTTTATCAATTTGCGACATATTTAATTCGAAAGCTTTTACTTGCAACATATTTCGTAAACTTGTAATATTGTAAACTTAAAAAACTTAAAAAATAACAAATTAATGAAAAAAATTAACGAAAGTGCTTGAGTTTGTGTGTGCGTGTGTGTGGGCCAACGATCTCCAATATTAGCTAGTGCAGCAAAGTTAAATTGGCTTTCTTTGCTGGCAAACGTCCTCCAAGTGTCACCACTAGCAAGTGTAGTGCAAAATTTGTTGCTAGCCAACATCCTCTAAGTGCCATCACCAGCAGCACAAGCAAGTGCAGCGCAAATTTCCTGATTCTTTTGCTTGCCAACGTTCTCCGAGAGTCGCCACTAGCAGCACCAGCAAGTGCAGCACAATTCAATTGACTGCTCCAATATTTCAGAAGCACCATTTCAGCATGTCTCAAGCGCAGAGGCGAATTTCTGCCATTTTACTCCGGCGTGAATTTAATAAATTGAAAGCGGAGAATTTGCTTGTGCTGCTGGTGATGGCACTTGTCTGCACATGTTGGCTAGCAAGAAATTTGCGCTGCACTTGCTTGTGCTGCCGCTGGTGGCACTTGGAGGATGTTGGCTAGCAACAAATTTTGCACTGCACCTGCTTGTGCTGCTAGTGGTGGCACTTGGAGGATGTTCACCAGCAAAGAAAGCCAATTTAACTTTGCTGCACTTGCTGATGCACCGGGATATCGTTGGCCCACGCACACACAAATTCAAGTACTTTCGTTATTTCTTTTAAGTGAAAACTTCTTTGTGGTTTGCGTCATCGTCATCGTCATTCTGCGAGTAACTCTCGTCATCAATACAGACAGCGAGTAGGTTTTTAAATTACGCTCTTGGATCTTGACTACAAGGCGCTCAGCAAATGTAGCAAGCAACCATCAATAAGTTCCTCTATTGACGCATCGTTTTTTCCCTCCCTTTGCTCCGCTGCGAAACATTGAATGATATAGTTTTTTTCAATGTATATGTAGAGTTTCTGTAGGTTAAAATAAAATAAATTTAAAATTTTTGATATTTGGTTTTTGTTTGACTGGCCGTGAAAACCCTTTTGATGCCACCACTCATAATACAACTAGACAAGGTAGTTTTAGGGCTGAATGCGTTCTCTTTCTTAGTGATCGCAACTGTAAAACTCAGCCATTTTGGTATTTTGGCCAATTTTTGCTTTCATATTTCATTTTCATTGGTTGCAGATTTTGTATGAAATGTCAACTTCGTTTTGACAATTTCGGTCACCGGCTCTCCGCCCTAACACTACCTTGTCTAATTTTGCCATTCTACCACTTGAGATTTTGCTACCAGGCAAACAGAAAACATAGCAAGCAAAATACGGTTTATTTTCTGACGCCGATTCGTTCATCCCCTCTAACGTTGCGCAACCGCTGTGAACCTTTCCATTCTCACTGCGTTGTTGTTGTAGATTTGCCATGTAATTGTTGTTGTACAGTTAGCTGGAATTTTTTAGATTTTTCTATAGCTACAGTCGGCATATTACAACTGCTGCATTTTAGATAAGAGTTTAAATAATTTTTTGAAATTTTGTATAAATGGCTGAAACTACTTCTTTTAACTAAATGTATTGTACTACCATATTAAAAATATATACACATAATTCATGAAATTTTTTTTAATTATTTCATTATTGAATTAATTTAAAAATTTAAATCTGTTTTTATATCTTTTTATATAATAACACAATATACATGCACGCTATACTATATAGTTTATGTTGTGTATTAAAATAAGAATATACGAGAAATAGATGTAGTATATAAATTATATATAATTTAATATAATAAATGAACGTAGACAGTTTAACCGCCTAGTGTTGTAAATTGAAAACGCAAACCAACGACAAGCAAGACACGAGAAGCAATAGAATTTCGTATAGAAAAAGTGTTGCTTCTCGTGTCTTACTTGTCGTTTGTTTGCGTTTTCGATTTACAACAATAGGTGGTAAGAAATAGAACGCTTGTGATAAGCAGACTGTAGTTATTCAATTACAACTGTAAATATAAATTTATTTTGCAGTTTTTCTGTGTAAGTGTTTTTATGTACATATATATAAAGTGTTATAAAAATACTGCGATTGTCATATGCCGACTGTAGCTACTAAAACACATCTACAAAAAAATTCTAGCTAACTGCAGAACAACAATTACCAAGCAAATCTACAACAAAAACGCTCATTGAGGAAATTTAAAGAATATTTATGTATATTTATATAATAACAATTACGTATTAAACCTGCAAAATAATTAATATTTTCAGTAGTAACTGAATAACTAAAGTCTGCTTATCCTAAGCATTCTATTTTTTAAACTGTTTAGCTTCAATTTCTTATATGAATTATATATAATTTATATGCTATAGATATTTCTTAATTTGAGAATATTCTATTTTTAATACACAACGCAATATAGATATGGTGAACATGTATATTGTGTTAGTGTTATGATATTAATAGATATAAATAAGCTTTAATTTTTTATATTAATTTAATAATGAAATAATTTAAATAAATTACTTTAATTATATGCATTTTTGATATGGTAACACTTTTGCTTATAAGAAATAGTTTCAGTAATATATAAAAAATTTAATAATTTGTGTAAGCTCTCAACAAAAATAATTCTAATTTCATATGCCGACTGTAGCTACACAATTAGAATTCACAACGTCTACAAAAAATTTCCAGCTTACTGCGCCAACAACAATTACCAAGGAAATCTACAAACAAGGACGCAGAGAGAAGAACAAGATCAGAGCGGAACTTTTAAAACTTTTTGATTTCATCCTACATGTAGGACGGGCTGCAGTATGAGCTTTCGCATATCCTACATGTCCGTCCGACCTGTCAAATCCATCCTACATGTAGGATAGTCCGAAATCCCCTATTAGCATGAAAATTCTTATATAGCAGTAAGGCGGTCCGAGGCAAGACAACGTCTTCCAGGGAAGACTAATATTTTATATATAGGTTTTCGCTTCGGACGGCAGTCCTCTCACTGCTATACTTTTTTTTTTGTAAAAGCTGTTTATTTTGCATTTGCAACGATGCAACAAGATCGTGAACTGCCCTATTATTTGTTAGAACCACTCGAGGTAATGACCTTTCAAAAGCAGACATAGTCCCAAGCGGTCTGAATCCCCATTTGGTGTTATGATCGCTTATTAAGCGGCCATATTACTAAATACAGTTTTAGGGACTATGTCCTCTTTTTAAACGGAACAATTTGTAATTTGGGATTATGTACCTTGGGGTTATGTCCCGTCACCTCCTATGTTACCATAAAAGCACGATAAATAGCACTTATGGTATTTTTCAAAGATTGTGGGATGTGGTAATTCTCATGTTATTTTGTGAGAAAAATCTCTCACGTGGGTAAAAAAATACCTCAAAACCTTTGTGCGAGTTAATTTTTCCACGATTCTACTTTACTTAGCACTAACAAAATTACCATCATACCATTACCATCCATCCATTATACCATTATCTTCAAACCATACTACTATACCATATCCATTACATTTATCACCCATTGTACTGTACCTATCATGCAATCTAATTACGTAACACCAATCATAACAAACCATCTTTTTTCATTTGATTGGGTATATCAAGTTTATTTACCTTATTCAAAAGCATTAAAACATTATTTTTCCTCATATGCATGTACAGTTCACATGTGTATTTGTGTTTCATCTTTTCATGTCAGCAAGTGTACAAAAATACTACAACAATCTTATATTTTGTCTAATAACTCCACGTACAAACGAAAGTTCGTGAATTTTTTCTTCAAACGCTCATTTTTAATGAACAATTCCAAACGAAAGTTTGTTGCTTTTTGTTGTTGTGTGAAAAATTCGTTCGAAAAAATACAAAGCTCACAAATTTATCAGTGATAAAAAAACGACGCAAGCAGAGCGTTCCTTTTTCGATTGCGAACGTTCATCTACTTTTAAATATTTCGTTTGAAAAATTCTCACACACAGCAAAAAACGAACGATAAGATTGTATTTTAATCAATTGCGAACGAATTTTTCCGCACTCTGCATATTCATAATACAATAAATGTCTGTCCTGTTTCAAAATATAAGGTACTAAACTTGGAAAATTAAGTTTCATAAATGTTCCAAGCTAAATTTTGGCCACAAATGATAACATATTGATTCGTCCTTTTATAATTGAAATAATTAGTTTTTTGCTATAACTCTGTACACTTTAAAATAAAGTAATATTCAATCTGATTTGTAGAAACCTTTTCACAAAGATAATAAACATGAATAATAAGCACTTAATTAAAGCAGCCGTGTGGCACAATTTTAAATGTGCCACAAATCAGATAGTTGCAGTATGTTTGCTTCAATCATCTCTTTTCGATCATCTCTGAGTTGAAAAATCAGTACTCGAATCCATCTTCCTGGACTTTAAAAATTTTTAAAAGCTTTTTAAAAATGCTACTGTAATAAATACTGTAGTCACCTGTATGGGTCTTTCAAAATGAACCAAATCTGACCAAATTTGTTCGAGCTCGAAACACTGCGAAACAAATGGTTCCCACTTTCTTCCAAAAAACTGGTCATATAGCTACTACGGCACCACTTGAGGCACGTAGAATGGTCATTTTGTAATGGTACTTAATCATTTGTTTGTCAGATCTGTTCCTTGAAATAAGGAAAACAAACAAGTGCCGAAGAATCATTCTTCATCAAGAATGATTCTTCAAGTTCAAACAAAGACGTTTTTGAGAACTCAAAACATCGAACTCATGGGAATTAAAGGTTAACATTTTCAACTTTCAAATGACAATTATTCGACTTATTTTCAATAAAGTTAAAAATTTCAACTGCATATACTGGAAATTGAAAAAGTGAACCTGAATTTTTAACTACATAGTTTTGCACATTCAAGTCGTGGATGTCCTGCATCGCATTTATAGAAATTATATATATTTTTTTTTTGTTGTCCTGCACTCTGCTGTTCTGCACTATTGTTTTTGTTGTTGTAAGTAAAGCACAAGCTAACAACAAATTCGCTTTGCCACTGCAAAGAATACTTACAGTTCTTTTGCTGTGCCATGTGGTCTATTTGTGGTGGCACAGTCATCAGGAGGACTCAGAATGCGAATGCGAATTACAGAAATGTTTGCAACCACATACCGCAATAGCTGGAAGAAGTAGTTTTAAGGTCATCATTCCATACTTTTATTATATTTTGTTGAGTTTTTGAATTTTTTTTTTTTTTTTTTTGTGAGCTGTTTGTTTTTATTTTCTCACTTCTCTTTTGGCGTTTTCATGTACAGCTGGACGCACTCACAGTCAAATGAACTTAATTTAATTCTCTTGCTGCGGAGGTAGAATCATGTTTTGCCAACTGTGCATTTATACTCCCCTGAAACCACCTCCTTGAAACTCTCAACAGCAGTAGCAAAGATTACAATGCACTATAGTTCCAAGGCCGAGTTTTCTGGCCAAAATAGATTTTTTTTTATTTCGATTTTTAATGTTTTTCGACCATCTCAAACAGACCACTCTAGAGATAAACAGTGCGTTCTCTGTTTTTGTTTTAAATGTCGAACAATAATTTTATAAGTTTAAAAATGTACACTTTTTAAGGAAAAAAAAATATTTACATGTGAACTTTAAAGAAAAACATCTTCTTATATATAAAAATGAGTTGCATACGCTTATAATGCTATGTTCACATTGAGAGCAAAATGCGCATTTACGAAATCCACATTTACGAGTAGGAGTAACAGGGACAAATGCATATAGTTAATGCTCTAAATGAGCATTTAGCTCTCAGAGTGAATATAGCATTCCTCGAAAACGGATCGTCCGATTTGAGCTTTATTTTTTATTTGTTGTGTTTGTCTCCGCCTAAGGAATGTTTTTCGTCAAGAAAATTGTAAGCACACCAGAGAGCGCTATAGTGAAAATTCTTTACAAAACTGTCTAAAACGCTACAATTTACGAATAACATACAAATTTTTAAATAGGAGTTTTTAGATACGGTTATTGTTTCATCGCTTTTTATTGTGATCTTTCTTGAACACCAGAGGGCGCTATAGCACAAGTATTTTACAAAAATGCTGAAAACTCCTAAAATGCTTTTATTATTAACATAAAAATTTGCATATAGCAGTTTTTGGGTACGGTGAAAGTTGTATGGCTTTTTATTTTGATCTATTTTGAACACCAGAGGTCGCTATAGTAAAAAATTTCAACCAAATTCATAAGCAGTTTGGCTTTTTGGCAGTTTTTTAAAAGATTTTTTTAATGTGTTCCCATCCATCGCCCAAAATCATTTAAGCTATGATTGGCGAACTGAATTTCGTGACTGAAAATGCAATTGCTAGACTATTCCATTTAAATCGGTTGATTGCATTATTGATTCGGACGAAGCAACCAATTATCCAACGGAGTTCCTGAATTAATTGGATTTTCCAGGATTACCAACACATATATTACGGTTTGGATCTATTTTCATCATTCTGCGGAACCTCAAGAGCCAAAACTGTGCAATGGAACAATACTGGCCGAGAAGCAACTCAAGAATAATGTTATTCAAGTAACGATACCTAGGCCTATCGCTCATTGGAGCAAAACAGTTTTCTACACATTGGTTCAAATGCATGTGCGCTCACTGTGTTTTGATGCAAAGACCAAACTTTCTGTGCTAAAGCTCTGGAACTTTTGCAAAACAAAACTTTTTCGGCATGTTCATAATGAAATGAAACTTGAAACTTTTTGTTTCAAAACTTTGCATATCGGTGTTAAACGGTGAATACGTTCGAGAAGAAAACATGACAAATTTAATTATATTAAAATAACCAAGTTAAAATCGAATATGATATAAAAAGAATTTTTTCAATGGAATAAGTGTAGAAAAAGCCAGTTAAACAATCTGTCTAAGTCAGCGGCACTCAACTTGAGCACCAAAACAAAAACAAAACTGTTTCGAAACTGTTTTAATGAGCTACTGGCCTTAAAGTCAAATTTATGGGCAGAGAAGTGCTTATTCCGAGAATTCCACTGATTTCAAACTATTTACTTTTCGAGTTCAAAGGCATTCAATTTTCGGTTCTCCTTGCATTCACCATCACAAAACAACAATACAAAAATCACAAATCCAATCCAATTGAAAGTGTTTTTATTCTCAAATCCCCATAAATATCGCATGATCAATTTTGTATGGCATTTTCGTGTGTTAAAAAGCATTCATCTCTGTTTATTTACTCGCCGAACAACACAACGAAGAACGTGGTATGCCACAGAGCTCTGAATTAAAATGACATTACATGACCATATATGCAAACATCATACATCTTTGACTTGCAATGTTCAATTGTAATAAAAAGTTTTTATTACATGAATTTAATTGCGATCTTTAGGTCAAGTATGTTTTTAAGAAGGCAACAACAACAACAACTTTGTATAGAATTAATCACTTAGCTGACTAGATAGTCTGTTTCGGAAATCACTGCATTTCGTCTTCAGTAGTCTTTTGACTTATTAAGCTGTGATCAACTCACTGTTAAAGTCGTATATGATTTCACACATTTAGGAACCCATTCATCTGAACTAAACTAAATAAATTGAACATTCAAATTGGCTAATCATATGACATTTGAAGCAGTAGGCTTTTTATAGATCACCGCCATCAACTCTACCAAGGTTGGCATATATCCTAGTTGCTTCTTATTTATTTCAATATTAATATAATAATTTAAAAGATCACAAATTAACTAACTAAAGAGTTTTTATTTTACTTTTTGCATGCGCCTTATGCAAAACAAGGTTTGGTCTTGAACCTGAAGGGAAAGGGATGGATTATTAAGAGGACTTGATTGGAACCATGCGTGAATTATTGATTAGGCGAAACAACCGTGAAAGACAATTTTAATTGCTTTTAACCGAGGCTAGTGATATGCCTTAACCCTAGAATGTGCGACTGCCTAAGATTCGGTAAGTGACTCTACTGGGCCTCGCGAGGCCCATAAATCATGTCCTGCTGTCTTTACGATTTTCGTCCATCTGGAAATTGAGGTAACGATCGTTGAACTGTTGTGCTGGATTTATACTTATTCAGCAGAGTAGCCATGGCAATGACAAATTTTCTGCGTGATTTCGTGTTCAAGGCATATGAATTTCTTTGCATTTTTCTTACACGACAAGAATGTTTTGTGCCTCTTTTTTCAATTTCTTTGATAATTTCGATTGCCACAGCTTACCAAGGTTTTCGAAATATTTATTCTTTAATTATTATAAAATCACTCATTTTATTTGATGCTTACATTGAACAAGCAGCACAATAACACATCAAATAAAGCTTTCCCCTCTTTGTGGCGAGAACTTCTCTCAATACAACACGGCAGCCATGGTGTAAGAAATAGAGGTGTTAAATGAATGAATTTCTTTGCTTCTGTCAAAAAGTTGTGTGCGAAAGAGCGAAACTGTTGATAGTTGTCAAATTGTGTTATTTGTTTGAGTTGATAGATGATGTGCTATAGTTTTTATAGTTTATTGTGCGAATTAAGTATAAATAAATATTTAATGCAAATTATTCTGCCGTGTTGTGTTGACAAAAAGTAATTGCAGTTGTCTTCACCGATTTTCCAAGTTCGTCATTGAATGTTTTGGCCATTTTATCAGAAGCGTGCGCTGGAAGGTGCCGCAGATATGAAGCTTGGGCCAGCATGCAAATTGTCTTGCATTCCCGTCGTCTGCTTCAAGAAAATATCGAAGAACATATTCTCACTTTAATCTCACTAATAATCTTATAAACTTGCAGAAAGACAGGAATTTAACAAAATTTGTTTTCATTGCAATTCACCATCAGCTGTTTTTGACAAGAACGGGGAAACATAATTTTATCATTTTGAGAGAGAAGTGTCAAACTCATCAACACCTCTATTTCTTACACCATGACTGCAGCCATGTTGTGTAATTGCTTTCAATTTTCTTTTGACCATATCACACGATGTTTGTTTATACGACGATCAAAATATTTTGTTGTTGTGTATAATTGAAAGCAAAAACAATATTGATATTCAATGGACGTCGTATTAGCGATGTAAACAGCGTATGTTCGGTAAGTTAACAGCAGCGTAATTTGCAATAACAAAATTGTAAGGGATTAAACGTACGCAGCTTACGGCATAAAAAAGGTGATGTATACGAAACAGAACGTATAATGCGTATTATGCTACCGTGGTTTATTGTAGTTTTTGGCTTCACTTACCTTTAATAGATCTAAAATTTCTTTAAAGTTTAAAATAATTTTGTGATGGCAATTTTTTTAATACACGCTCAGAAATCTTGGAATTAATTTTAATCCAATCGTTGGAATCATGCATTTTTTAATACTTTTTCTATTAGAATTAAAACTCTTCAAAATATCAGACATTTTTTAATAAAACCTGGAATACTTTTTAATACAGTTTGGATTAGTCTTTAAAAACAGCGTTCGGCTTGGTTCGGCTCTTATGCATGTTTATCATTTATTTATACATGTGGCTTCATAGAGCAGTTGGTAGAGCCAAGAACTTATAACCTAAACGTACTGGGTTCGAGTCCCACATGTTTCGTTAATTTTTTTTTTGTCAAAAATATTTTAATACCAGCATGTATTAAAATTAAGTCCCATGAGAGAATAAAAATCAATTGTAATATATGTAGTGTATTAGATTGTAATACAATTCTGGTGTGGTCATATATACAATACAGTTTGTATTAGAATTTAATCCAAGATTTCTGAGCGTGTACAATTATAAAACTTGCTTCTATAAGCTTTCAGTGTATATACGTCGTTCATTGAATACCATTAACATATTTTTTAGTCGTACACACAAACATGGTATAATATGGGCATTTGCAAATATTTTGAGGGGAGTTGCCAGAACTAAGTTATAAGCATAAATTATATTGTGCAGTCTTGCCATCCAGCTTTTCCCCACTTGAGATTGTGTTAATTTGTATTCGTATAGATAATACGTTGTGACAATGCACGGATGTTTGACAACCACGCGAGAACCACTGAACCGATTAAGACAATATAGGCACCAAACGATTTATCATTTAAGCTACATCGTTGTGTGCTATGTTCGATTTGCCACACCTACTTTTAACGCCCACTATTTGCAAAATATGCTATATTTCAGACAATTTTTGTCGCACAAGATTACAATTTGGTAATTTACTTTGTAAGGTTACTTTCGCTAAATTTACTAAAAATGGCCGTGACCCACTTTAGTTTCGTCCATTTTTCAGGCAAAAGCGTGGAGTGAAGCAAATCGCACTAAGTTTAAGCTAAATTAGACTGACATTCTGGTAGTTGATCTGTTCCGAGCACGAGATGGTTTAAGTGAAAAAATGTTGCCACACTCCCATTACCGCCCATAAATAAACAAAAATGGTATATTTCGAACGGTTTTAGTCGTATTCCACTAAATTTAGGTAATTTAGTCTAATAACTAAAAACCTGTACTAAAAACGGTGAATATATAAAAAATTTTTTCCGAACAGCATAAAAATTCGTATATGTCAGTAAGGCGCTCTGTAGCAGGACAACGTCAGCCGGCACTATAAAGTAATAAGAACGCTGTATATATCAGATGGTTCTGATCGTCATACAATGACGTTTCAAAAGGAAACATCTGGCATGTGTTGTTGGTAGGACCGACCATTAATACACTTTCACAAATCTGTCAAAAAAATGCAATGCGTATATATTTGTTTGCTACTCCCAGTGTATGGGTACTCAAAATAAGAAAATCATCGCCAAAAGTTACATATCTAATGTTTTGTTATGAAATAAGGTTATAATTTTTTGATTAAATTTATTTTAGCAAGAAAGAGAAAGAGAGGTAGATATTAACACCACACGAGCTTCACGTCCTTACTCCGTCACAGTTAACCCAGCTGGACAGCTATAACGTGTACACAAACACATCGAAACAAAATTTGGTTTTCACCAATACATTCATACGTTCTGATGTTATGATAAAAAGATGAAAGCTATAAATGTTTGTATATCTTTCTCTTTTACGACCAACAATATACTGAACTAGCTCAAAAAAAAAACAAACAAACGATACAAAATTAGCAGTGCAATCGAAATTAAATATACAAATAATCTATATATATAAAAATGGATGTATGTATGTGGGTATGTGGGTATGTGGGTATGTGGCTATATCACATATAGACTCCAAAACCGCTGAACCGATCTTTATGAAATTTTCAGGGAAACTGAAGCCATATCTTGAGAGTGTTCTTGTGAGGTTTGGTAACTATTGGACGAGGGGGCGTGGTACCTCCCATACAAGCCAAATTTACGCTATCGATCACAAACCAAAAAAAGGATATATATCAGACGGTTTCAATCATAAAAAACTAAGATTTGGTTATTTTGTTCAGATGGTTACTGTCGGTAACTGTACGAAAAACGCCCACTTTTTCGAAATCATGGCAATTCCGGAGTTCTATACATTTTTAAAGTGAAACTTGCTGTGTAGGTGCTCCAAGAGGCAGTCACGATACATAAATGTTTTTAAGCCCACTTTTACCGCCCACAAATCAATATCTGGATATATGAAAATGAATCGTGATTTGTTCGGATGCTTAAAATTTGAAAACGACTGAACCAAATTGGATACTTCCTTCTACTGCCGGTAGATAAATATACGATACATAAATGTTTTTAAGCCCACTTTTACCGCCCACAAATCAATATCTGGATATATGAAAATGAATCGTGATTTGTTCGGATGCTTAAAATTTGAAAACGAATGAACCAAATTGGAAACTTCCTTCTACTGGTTTAGGAAAAATATAATACCACACCCCCTTTTGTAGCCCACAAATCAATAAAAATGCTGTATTTAAGACGGTTTTGGTCGTATTAAATTAAAATTTGGTAAATAAGTTCATATGATAACTATCATTAACTTTGATAAAAATGGGCGTAGTCACACTTCATCTACGCTTACTTTTAAGAAAATATCAAAATACTTCGAAACTATTGGTGCGATTCAGCTCAAATTTTGTAAGTTCGCTTTGCTTTGAGTACGAGATGGTTTAAGAGGAAATGCCACACCCCATTTTACCTCCCACATATATATAAAAAAATTGTTGTTGTCGAATATCTTTAGAGTTATGGGTCGCACAGCTTAGAAATTCGGTATTCGACCACAATTTAGACGTACCGTTTCAGTGATGAAATTTTATGGGAGTGGACAAGGGGGACGGGCACCTCCCATACAACCCAAATTTGTGATATCGAATAGCTTTGAAGTTATAGGAATTCAGCTTTGGAATTCAGTTTTCGACCTCAATTTACACATGCAGTTTCAATGGTTTTATTTTATGGGCGTTGGACAGGGAGGCATGACATCTCCCTTACAACCCAAATTTGCGATATCGAATTGCTTTGAAGTTATAGGTTGACAGCGTAAGAATTCGGTATTCGACCTACATTTATGCATGCACTTTCATTCGCCTACATTTTATGAGCGTAGGGCAGAGGGGAGTGGCACTTCCCATACAACCCAACTTTGTGCTATCAAATAGCTTTGGAGTTATAGGTCGCACAACGCCGGAATTCAGTATTCGACCTCAATGCACACATGCAGTTTCATTGATTCAATTTTATGTTCATTGGTAAGAGGGGCGTGGCACCTCCCATTTAACGTAAATTTGCGATATCAAATATCAGCGTCAGAATTCAGTATTCGGCCCCAATTTATACATGCAGTTTCATTAATTACATTTTATGGGCGTACGACAAGGGGGAGTAAATCCTCCTATTTAACCCAAATTAGAGATATCAAATAGTTTTGGGGTTATAGGTCTCACAACTTTGGAATTCAGTATTGGACTTCAATGTACACATGCAGTTTCATTGATTACATTTTATGAGCGTTGATCAAGGGGGAGTGGCACTTCCCTTGCAACGAAAATTTGTGATATCGAATAGCTTTGGAGGTCAAGGTCGCACAGCGTCGGAACTCAGTATTCGACCAAAATTTACGCTTGCAGATTTACTGATAAAATTTTTTAGAGTTTGTTGGGGGGGCGTGACACCTCCTATTTAACCAAAATTTGCGATATCGAATTGCTTTGGAGTTATAGGTAACTCAGCCTCGGAATTCAGTATTTGACCTCAATTTACACATGCAGTTTCATTGGTAAAATTTTATGGGCGTAAGGAAAAGGGCAGTGCACCTCCCATACAACCCAAATTTGTGCTATCGAATAGTTTTGGAGTTATATGTCGCACAGTTTTGGAATTCGGTATTCAACCTCCATGTACACATGCAGTTTAATTGATTACATTCCATGAGCGGTGATCAAGAGGGCGTGGCACTTCCTATACAACCCAAATTTGTTATATCGAATAGCTTTGTGGATAAAGGTCGCACAGTCTCGGAATTCAGTATTCTACCTCAATTTAGACATGCTGTTTAACTGATAACATTTTATGGGCGTTTGTCAAGGGGGAGTGGCAGCAACGCGCCGGGTTTCAGCTAGTATAATTTATAAATAATAAAAATTCAAAAATTTTTTGTTTTCAGAAAACCAAGCAGATTTCCGGGAAACATTTTCGGTTAACTGAATAATAAACATCAAACTAGATTTCTCTCAAAACAAACCTTACGTACATTATATGGAGAAAAGTTTATGAACCTAACGTATAAACCCGGATGTCTATGCCCTATTACTCCGCGACAAAAAGATAGCATCTTGAAATTTTTTTCAAATTTTATTTAAAGCGATTAAAATTAAAAATTTGTATTTACTATCAAGTAATTAGATTTCAAAACAAAATAAAAATATATAGAAATTTTATTGAAAAATCGAACTTGTTGTTCAGAAAAAAAAACAAAAACATATTCAGTAGTACGACATTTCAGTAGTACAACATATTCAGTAGTACGCACATTTTTATTCGAAAGCAAAAAATTATTAAAAATCAATTTTATAATTTTTATAATATAAGTCTTTAGTATTGAGTGGAACCTCCGTTTGTTTTTTAAAACTTCAGTACTGCAATTTGGTAGTGATTAAAAAGTTTTTTTGATGTATTTTCTCGGTATTGCTTGTCAATTCGAAATTAAGCTACTTTTAAGTTCCTGATTCGTATTATATTGCCTATTATCGGCCTTAACTTCCCTTGCAAGGTAGCACCAAAAGTTTTCAATAATGTTCAGGGGGTCAATTCCCGTTTTGCGTTAAAGTGAAGTGAAAAAAATCTTTTCACAATAGTTTTCATTTAATGATTTCACTTTTTCACTTCACTGCGCACAAAAACGCGATTCTTGTTCGCCTAATGGAAAGTAGTTGCTGAATGGCATTTGAGAGTTGCTGAATATCTATTAAACAAAGCTTTTATGAAAAATAAATGTACACAACGTATTAGATGGTAGAAAATATTTACAAAAATGACTTTATTGAACATGATGATGACTTCATTATGACTTCAACCATCTTATATTGATTTATGTAGAAAAAACCCAAAGATTTTTATGAGAAGGCTTCACCAAAATTGCGAAGGAACACTTCGACTTATATTGCTTTCCCAAAGCCATAAACTTGATTGAGAAAGTAAAACTATATATTAGAAATAAACAATAAAAAAGAAAAATATAATTTATTTTGCATAAATATATATAACCAAGATAAGTTTTTCGGTAGCACAAAATAGCAGAAACTAATATAGCAAGTCGATAACGCGCGCTTGCAACCGGCGTTAACTTTGTTTTCATTTCAGCAAAAAATAAACAGCTGTTGCCGTTTTAACACACAACGGGAATCGCGTTTTCCGTGTAAAGCTGAAAACACTTTTCATATGACGATAACGCAGAACGGGAATTGACCCCCAGGTCAGGTGATCGTGCGGACCACTTCAATATTTCAATATCCTGTTCACGAAAGAAGTTTATTACTATTCCTGAAATATTAAAGAAGTTTTAGTTATTTGTGACCGACGATTAACTATTTCATTATCAATTAAATTACGATAATCTTGGCTATTCCTTCTTGTGGGAACAAACTTAATTTCAGTCCTTTCACAATGGCCAATTCCAGTCCCTTCCATTACTCATCTACCCTCGTGTTGACGACGACTTCGTAGTAATAAAAAGACATCCGGACCGTCGAGATTAAATTTGTTTTCGTCAATGATTTTTACACCGCGCCATCATTTTCCCCACTTTAAGTGATCTTCAGCAAACTTCAATCTTGCTGCTCAATGTTTCGCTGTAAGTGGCGATTTCCTTTGTAATTTGTTGTGTTTAATTTTAGTTGATTTGTTTAAAATCTTTTGCACGTTGCGGACATGTTTTTTCACTCCAGCTGTTTCAGCAATTTTTCTGGCAGTGAGGTTAGAATTTAAAGCTAGCCGCAAAATGGCTCACTGATCTCGGCATGTAACCACTCATGGACATCCAGTGCTAAAGGCTTTACCAAAATGTTGTAGTTTTTTTAATAAATTTTGTAATCACTTTACGACTTTTGTTTAATTTTTTTACGATCTCACTAATTGTCAAGTACTTCCGCACTGTTAAGCCATTTTCCAAGTCCCATTTTATTTAAAATTGAGGTACTTTTGCTTATTTAACGTAGCAACTTTACTTTCAAAACTAAACTTGTTTTTTATAGAGTTAGTAACACTTGCTGAACTCAATTCATCATAGTGTGCTGTCATTTTGTCGCAGCATTATTTCATATTTTGTAAACTAACGTTATTTATCTTAGTATTTTTAATCATTGTGTACTTAAAATACCTAAAGAGCACAACCACATGACTTATTACACTAAGAAAAATAGCTTAAACATTCTAAGTAAATTATTTTGATGGGGAAATGTTGAAGTGCAAACATTTTGTCGCGCACTGTATAAGGCATATTTTATTGTTAAGTGTCTGTCTGGGAACAAAAAACTGAAGGGTATCGCAACCTCGCCCTATTGTTATAACCTTGACCTTAATTATGGTATTGGTCGTCGGTCGATAATTTCACTTACGAACTTAAAAATGTAATTCAAAGCTTGCCTGGGGTTTCAAATGTCCTTAATTTTTAATAGTTAAATTCAAATAAATAAAAAAGTTATACAAATGCATTGATGTTATATTTATGTGTTTTAAAATTTATGCCGCAATATTGGATTCATAATTTTAAAATTTAAACAACCGAATCAGCGAAAAAATTCTCATATGGGCATTTCCAAACTGGCGTTGCGTACGATATGTACGAAAAAATATTAAAAAGCTACATTTTAAGACTAAAGTAGCACTGTACTAAGTAAAAACAATTAGTTCAAACATCTTAACCCGAATACTAAAAAGCACGCTCTAAGGGCCAATTTTTCAGTGCGCCCATATACTTTTGTCAAATTAAACTGAGATTAACTCACCAAAATTGGACGTTTTAACTCGGTTTAAGCAAAAAAGAAACACATTATACTATAATTAAGGTCAATTTAACTTCAATGAATGCAAAAATATCTAGTTAAACCGAGTGTAAACGTTCAATTTTGGTGAGTTAACCTCAGTCAAACGATACCTCACATCGTCACCCGCATGCCAAAACCATGAATGTGCCTTTTTATAGTTTTTGGGAACACAAGTTTAAAGGTTTGAATGCTTTTGAAAATTAGGGAAGCAAAATTTTTTAAACTTTTATTTACCAAATGGTAAGTATTTAATGACTTAACAATAGTTTAAAATTTGGTTGGCCTACCTCACTCCAAACGGATTTTAGAACACATTCATTGTTTTGGCATGCATAAAAATTACAATTTATAAAACTTTCAGTCTTACAAAGAATCGAGTAACGCAGTATGAATGTTGAAGATCTGTTATTTTCTGTTACTTTGGCTTGCAGATATGTGGGTATTAGGTCCATCGATTTATGATTTAAATTTAGTTGGCCTTCCTCACTCCAAATGGATTTTAGAACACATTCATTTTTTTGGCAATCACAAAAATTACAATTTTGTTTAAATGTTTCTGCCACAACACTGAATGTGACACACTCATTTTTTAGGCATGATAAAAATATTAAAAAAAAACACATTCATTGATTTAGAACTGTATTATTGCGGCAGATCTGATCTACATTCCTATTCCAGATGTTGATACAATGTTCCTTATATAAAATTGCATCAGAAACAGCAATAAACCCAAAATCGAATTTTTCACATTCATGGTTTTGGCATGCAGGGGACGATATGTCAAATTATTATAAGTCGTTCAGAAGTTTGTTTATTTATTTATTTATCTTCTGTTTAGTATATGAATAAATTTTTATAGAGGCTAGTTTAATATTAAGTATGAAACAAAGTAAAAATAAATGCAAAATAGTGTTTAAAATAGATCTCATTTGATTCTTAGAAACAGTAAAATCAAGATAACAACTAGAATTAATAGAATTAAACAAACGCAAAACACGAATAATAGGAGCATTTATCGCATAGTTAGAATGGTAAATTTGCAAGTAAAAAGGAGCATAATTTCTTTCCAGCACTCTTGCTGGAACACTAAAATCTATCATTTCCAATAGTGCAGGGCAATCAACCAAACCACTGATAATATCAAAAATAAAGCGCAAAGATAATATACTTCTTCTACTCTCCAAAGTTTTAAGCCCTATTAATAGGCATCGCATTTTATATGAAGGATGTATATCATCAATATTAAAATAGCGCAAGGCAAACCTTGTGAAAGATTTCTGAATCCTTTCAATCCGCAACTTATGAGATTCGTAATAAGGAGACTCCAAATAATAGCAGCATATTCTAATCTAGAACGCACAAGGGAATTAAACACGACTTTCAAAGTGTACGGATCGGAAAAACATGCACTATTTCGTCTTATAAAATCTAGCGGATTCAAAGGGAAGTTGGCGATATTATAAGCGAACGGACGGAAAAAGCTAGATTTTGAGAAGATTTAGGAAAAGACCATTTCTGTAGCACCAAATGTAGAGTCTATCGACTTCACTCTGTAAAAGTTCAGTATCATTTAAATTACCTATTTTTAGGAAGATCTTAAGATCAACAGCGTATAGCAAAAATTTGCGAAAGGAAAAGATTGATACTATATCATTAATAAACAAAATAAAAATTAAAGGCCCCAAGACACTTCCTTGAGGAACACCTGAAGTTGCTAAATAGGAAGACTAAGATTGTGAGCTTTAGATCAAGTAAGTCTTCAAGAAGGCAACAACAACAACAACAACAACAACAACTCTGTATAGAGTCAATCACTTAGCTGGACTAGACAGTCTGTTTCGGAAATCGCTACATTTTCCTCTTCAGTAGTCTTTGAGTGATTAAGCTGTGATCAACTCACTGTTTAAACTAGCATATGAATGTGCAGATTTTGGAATTCATTCTTATGAATTGTATGGCTGCTAATCATATGATATTTCAAAGCAGTAGGCTATTTATAGATCACCGCCATCAACTCTATCAAGGGTTGCCATCTGTTCTAGTTGCTTCTTCATTTATTTCAATATTCATTGGTGTTCGATAGAAAAGGATTTAACATTATCAAATGCAACTACACATTGCCTGCTTGATAAATACGACCCAAGGCAGCTTAAGAAAATTGCGTGAAAACCCAATTTTTTAAGCTTTTTGATCTTTAACAAAAGCTTTGGAAAAATCTGTATAAATGACATCCACCTGACATCCCTGAGTAAATGCAGATATGCAGAATTCAGAAAATAAAACAAGATTTGTCTTAGTAGAGTGACCAGGTACAAAACTATGCTGGTGCGGAGAGATAATATTCTTGATTGTAAAAAACAATTTCTCTTTAACTATAGACTCATAAAGCTTCGAAATATTTGTTAGCTTAATAATAGGTCTTTAGTTAGCTATATTGTTTTTAGATCCAGATTTATGGATTGGAGTCATGAAAGATAACTTCCAATCATCAATGAAAATACCAAACAGAGAGAACTGTTAAAAATAAAAGTTAATGGATAAGCTAAGCTTTGAGCACAGCTTTTTAAAAAAAAATAGAGCAAAGACCATCTGCATCCATTCGGGATGAAGGTTTCAGACTCAGAATTCCCATTAAAACATCATCAGTAAATAAGGACAAAGATCCAAAGTCAAATACCGGATGTACATTCTCAGCACAATCGAGATTACTATAATTACTCTTTTCATAATTGGATTGAAAAACTTAGCGAACAAGTTTGCAATATCACACGGTTCGTTTAAATGCAAATCATTTAAAAACATATATGATGGAATATAAGAGGACTGGATAAAATGCCAAAAAGTTTTTGGGTTTGATTTAATGTTAGTTTCAAATTAAGATATATATTACCTATATAGGAGTTTGTCCAAAAAGTTAAACTCCCTCATACAATGTCTATATTTAAGAAAAAACGTTATCTTTAGTTATCTTTAGTTAATAAAAAATTTTTGTAAAATTTGTTCCGAAGGTTTTTTAAAATTCTTAGATCTCGTATATACCACGGTACTTTACTAATCCGTGGTTTAACCAAAGGAATATGAACTTTACAAGCTGAAAAGAATAGATTTTTAAATATATTAAAACATAACATGGTACTAAAATGTTTAAACTCATCATTCCAGTCAATACTACCAAAAATCAAAAATCGTTGTCAACTAAGTTGAGATATTTACAAAAACCAACTTTAACATTTAAAGGAATATAGTGGTAACCAGCTGCAAAAAATGGAAATGAAGATGCTGTCACATTATAATTCATATTGTTAGAAAGAAAAATGTAATCTAATAATCTATTCATTAAATTAAAACAATGATTTATCTGTTTAAGTCCACAACTTGATAAGTGATCAACTAGATACATCTCAGCATCACACGTAACATTTGATGGAATTAGAAAGGAACCATCCGACTGTAAATTCCAGGAAATTGTACATAAATTAAAATCACCCAGTAAAAGAAGCTGATCTCCATCATTCCGAAAATTTGCAGAGATGAAATATTATCCACATGTACATTATAGAGTTCCAGTGAGCTTTTATAATGAAACAACGAAGCACACACGAAAAGGAATTCAGAAGAGCCTTTATACAAATTTGATCCAAAAGTACATCAGAATTTAAAAGAGGAACACCAGTAGAAATAAAACTCCTTTTGACCGCAATAAGAACACCACCACCACGTTAGGGGCTTAGTTGACTTTCTGTCCTCTTGAGAGCCCCATATTCAATTCAATGTGTAACAATATGGCGTAACAATATTATGTTACGTCATAAAACTTTTTTTCAGCGGACGATCAAAACCGATACCTCATTTGCTTATGTCACTTGGCCAATTTTTTAATTCAAGACTTTATGTTCTCTTAATTAAATATGACGTCACATAGCCTATCGTCTAACGATACCTCATTTGTCAAATTATGATCAGAAGTTTAGAAGAAAAAGTTTAGGTGGAACAGATCACCTGATCAAATTAATAGATACACCTTGAAGATTTCACGTTATTCACCATAAATTCACATTTAAGTAAGTTTTTGTATACAGTGGTTATTTTAATTTAAAAAATGCAAACTGGTAACGCCTTTGATCGAAGAATTAAGAGTGGGCAACCCTGGTTTTTTTTATCTTCCTAAGCTTTTGTGTAAAGTGCGAAAATTTGCTTGATCAAAATAATAGATACAACAAAAGTATAATTGGTGTTTTGAGCTGGTATTACAAATTTTGTTAAACTTTTTTAAGCAAACGGTAAGTGTTCTCAATAAAAAATTTAAATTTTATAAAATATCGAAAAACATTTAATGTAGATGGGTCGAAATAAGCATTGCACCGCTGAAGAGAAGATCTTGGCATCGAATCTTAGAAAAGATGGAAAATCTCTGCGAGACATTGGCAGATTATTAAATCAATCATTGCTTTTCGTACAAAACATTTTTAAAAACAAGCCATCCAAAGAAACGCGTGGTAGACCGTTTAAAACAAGCCTGGCAGATGATCGCCACATAGTAAAGCTCTCAAAAAAGGACCCATTCAAGTCTTCAAAAAATATTGCAGCCGAAATGGGCAACATAATAAGCGCTCCAAAGGTTAGACGTCGTCTACAACAAGTAAAACTGCCAGGACGAATTGCTAGAAAGGTACCTTTGCTGCGAAAAAAAAAATGTGGGCATGAGGTTAAATTTTGCAAAAGATCACGCCAGCTGGGTAGGACCCGACGGTAAGAAAAAGTGGCAAATATACTATGGAGTGATGAAACCAAAATTAATTTGTTTGGAAATGATGCACAAAGGAATGTAAGGCGACCTAAAGGCAAGGAATTTCACGTCCGTTTTACTAAGAAAACTGTTAAACATGGTGGCGGAAATATTATGGTGTGGGGATGCTTTTCTTGGCATGGTGCAGGTTCGATTTACCAAACATCGCATAAAATGACAGCAGCAGAATATAAGAGCATCTTGGAAGACGTTATGCTTCCATATGCCGAGGAGAACATGCCTCTTCGTTGGGTCTTCCAGAATGATAACGACCCAAAGCACACCTCAAAGCTGGTAAAAAAGTTCATTGCGTATAGCAAAATAAATGAGCTCACCTGGCCAAGTCAGTCCCCGGATCTAAATCCGATTGAAAACTTATGGAGTGACTTAAAGAAAAAATTGACAGCAAAAACTTTAGCTAATAAGAAGCAACTGTGGGAATTTGTCTAAAAAACTTGGTACGAAACTTCAATAAAGACCTGTCAGGACCTTATAAAACAGCATGCCCAATAGAATGGCAAAAACAATTCAAAACAGAGGTGGATACACAGTATATTAATTAAATAATGAAATTATTATAAAAAAAGTATAACTTCTTTAAGTTTTTTTTTTAAGTTTTATACCATGATACAAAGAACTACAGATAAAGTATTCCCGGCGCAACTAACAACATTTACTGCGCACCTCGTCATCGGTGCTCGTCAAATGTGACACTTGATGAATACATTCAAAAGAAAATGTCGAAAAGTGGCGAAGATAGCAAAATGAAAACGAACAAACAGTCAAAATTCTGTCAAGCACATCAAGCAACGTAGCCGCTTTTTGTGTAAATCGGTAAAAAGAGAAAAAACACCCACAACACAAATTTTTTTTCACAAACAGTACTAAAAAATATAATTACTTTATTTTTGACATGTGCTTTATTTAACAATATTTATTTCATTTCAGTAAGACAAGTTTTCATAAGAAAATGTAGGCATTTTAAAATCTTTATACCCTATGAATAAATTGTGACGTTGCAACCAATGAGCACCTTGCACGTCACAGCAAAGATGGCGGACATGCTCAATACTTTACCTGTAGTTCTTTGTATCATGGTTTTATACAGCGTCGTGAAGTGTATCTATTATTTTGAGCAGTAAAAATTTGAGCAAAAGTTTTGTAATTGTTCTTATATCTACTCATTTAAGCATTGTCATTGAAATTTCTTGTTTTTTGATTTACCTTCTATAATAGAATAAATATGTTTGTAAGTTTTTTTAACTACTTCAATTAAAACGTATTTCTGCTTTGTTTCATAAAAAACTCTTAAGTGTATCTATTAATTTGATCAGGTGTGTATGTGCATACATGCCTTTTTTATACATGCCGGTTAAACACATTTACTGCTCTTTTTATTTTGCCGTTGTCGTTTTAAAAACAATGACAACAATCGATTCTAAGAATTTAAAGATAGCAGCAAAAATATCTGCTAGCGTTGCGTTTCTAAAAACAGAAGTGATTTTTGACTTGGATTACAAAATTTGCTCAACTCTCTGAATTGGGTGAGACTTTTTGCATAAAACTTTTTTAAGAAGGATTTGAAATAATATAATTTTAGTTTCCAAGTGATCAAATTTACGAATCTTCTCTGATTTTTTTTTATTAGGCTTTTTGATCTGGATTAACGTTACTGGCGTAACGTTACTTAAATTTCCATTTTAGCTTAATTGGGTAATTAATTAATTAAGTAGTTAAGTAATTATGTATTTTAGTAATTAAAAAACAAATTTAATATATAAAAATTTGTTTCCTTGCTCAATCATTTTTTTGCCAAAATTTACGAAACATTAACGAAAAAGAAAAACTGCATTTGAGAAGCAGTGCAGACGATTTGATCATCATGGTCAATTAATTTATGTATAAATAGCTTAAATTCATAAAATTAGAATGTTTTTCTGAGATAATATCATTATAAAATAAGATTTAAATTAGTTCTAATTTTTTGATTCCGGTTGACTTTTCTGTGGAAATTCCCATAAACCCATTTTTATGCAAATCGGAAGATATTTTAAAATTCATGCCGAAATATTGAATCCGACATTTTAAATTTTTAATTTTTGATATCAGATTGTAAATAAGAAACCTTTCAAACCTTCAAATCCCTTAATAAAAGGCCCATCTTCATAGAGTGTTGCCTTATGGTTTTGGCCAAAAAATGTGTATTTGGGACCATAGTGCAATGCTTTGGCTCTTTGCTTAGGTTCTTTGCCTCCTGAACTAGCTTTGTTGGTCCCTGAACGCTTGTGTTCTGCTATTAAGTTTAAGTTTTAATGTTTTACTAACGACTGCTATGTTGTTGTTTCTACTATTGATGGTGATATTTCTGTTTCTGCTGCTCATAGTTGTTGTTTTAGTTGCAGTATCTGGTCTGTTTTTGTTGCCATGGGGCTTGGCTTAGTTGTGGCGTAATGTGAATCCGTTGATGATTGTGTTGATGTGATAATGGAAAAAAATTGCAGTGCTCAAATGAATTTGTGATTATTTCCAGCACCAGAAGCAGCTCTTCACATCGACCGACCGACCTACCTATCTACCGACCGACCATTCTTAAGCACATAAAGTGGGCGTGGTTGTTAAGTTGTGAAGTTGCATGTTTTCAAGCTGTAAGCTATTTGTGCTGTTAGAATGCATTCAAACGTTCTGAAAGTCTTAATTAGATTCTTGGCAGAATGTTGAAAAATCTGCTCACTTAAAGATTTATTAAATCCTGCTGTCTGTCCTTAGCTAAGAGTTTTGCCACAAATGTTTAAAAACACTACATTTAATTGCAACGGAAGTAAAATATGTTATTTATGAATTAAAGTTAAGAACTTAATATTTGCTGCATAGTTTAAACACTCAAAGTAGAGTTTCTTTCTAGTCCAATTAACAACTGAAGTTTCAACCAAATTTTTGAAGATTTTTTGAGGTTTTCCATTTACATAAAGCTACAAATACACAAATTGTAAAGAATAATTTCAGTGGTAATAAAATGTTTAGCAAAGTTTTTAAAAAGTCCCACTCGAGAATGAATTTAGATTTGTAAGCAATGTTTTTAAATTTAAATTAGCAAATGTTATACAAATTTTTTAAACGTTATTTAATAAAACAGTTTGTTTTCTCTGTTGGGAATTAAGAAGTATATATCGAAATGGTGTCACCCCAAACATGGTTGTACCCGGGCGGACCGCCTCTCCCAAGAACGCTTCTGCATTAATAATAAATGCGTTCATTCTACGAATTTTATTCGTAGTTTTCAGTCACGAATAGGATTCGTAGATTGAACGTAGTTTGGTACATATTACAAATATTTTATTCGTATTAGTACAAAAACAAATGTATATTGTACGAATACATTTGTTACATTTACTAATAGCGATGTAATAAAAAAAAAATTCTAGCTGAGCTGGGGTTTGAACCTCAGTTTTTTAGCTTACGGGCCACGTACTCTTTCAGTAAACTACGGCCACCTTGCAATCATACAATTCCTTATATTTGGTGATGTGCATTCTAGACTACTTTATGCCTTTTCCCCCACCCCCCTAGGACAAATCCTGCGGACGCCCTTGGGTGCTTGCATATAGTTTTCAAGCAATTTATGCCCGAAGTTATTTGAAACAGGAGAAAAGAAAAACAATAAAGACCACCAACTTTCAATTAAACAGTTAAAGAGGCTATTTACTACTCCAATAAGTGCAATCACAATTTTTTAGGAAAACTTTGTTAACGCGGGTGGCAATCAGTGATTTGATTTATTAACGCCAGAAAGCTCGTCGGAGACGCCGATCGAGCGGCTCGTTCGTCTATCGAGACTCGTCTGTTTCCGTATTAACAAAGAGAATAAATGAGTAGAAGAGGTCCAAAAACTCACTGTTAAAATTTCCTACTAAATCTCGGTGAGGTCGACATTGGCACCTCACTCGAAAGCGCCGCAACAGCGGGAACAGCGAAATAGAAATAAAAATGTGTGCACACAAGTGAGCTAGGAATAGATCCCTTCTTTTAAATATGTTGGCTTCGTTCTTCCTTTTATGATCTGAATAGAATCGATTGAAGGTCACTTTATAGAAAAAATATGTTTGTTCACATTTTGTTTTCTATATTTTTGATCATTTCGGCTGTGTGCACAAGGGTTAAAAAAGATCCGTTTTTAATGTCCTTGCCTGCTTCTTCCTATTTGAATATCAATCGCATTGTTTTCATTCTTATTTGGCTACATTTGGTAAATTGGAAGACTTATGAAAGAAATTAAGCAAAGCAGATTTCTTTCAATTTACCAAATAATGCAAGTGTCTATGTCAATGCATTTGCAGATATTTTTATTTGATTTTATGATAGTTTTTTCATTTTAAAATTTTTGGCATATATTTTTACCTTTTCTTTGATTTATTTTCTAAGATTTTACAGAATATATCCTTACTTGTTTTTATGTATTATTATATATATACATATAAATATATATATATAAATATTATTAAAAATTATTATTATATATATACATTATTATTATTATTATTAAATATTATTATATATATACACATATATACATTAAGGCGCCTCAACTTGTATGGAGGAAAAAAAAGTTGTCCGGGTCACCTCCTGAAAACAAACTTTGGTTTATTTTATGATGATTCCCAAAATATTGCATTTCTAGCTTTAGCCGTTCGTGAGCTGGAATGGTTTGAAATAACCTCTAAAAATCGCGTTTTTGATTAATAATATTTATACCACACTACCTTCGGTCAAAAAAATTGTCACAAATAGTGTAAATCGATGAAATACATAGTTTTGTTTTTTTATTTTTTTTTTAAATCTGCCCACACACTTAGTTATTGAGTTATTTGCAGTGATTTTTTTAATTTTTTTAATGCAGTTTTTATAAAAATATATATAACTTTCCCATTTATAGCCTGATTTACCATTCCGTGGTATCATTGGAAAGGTACTGAATGCTGCTTTTCATTTCTGTCGTTAATTAACCCTTATAAGCACTTTTATAAAAATGCATTTTTTATCAACATGATAAAAAATTTGTGGTTATTTATTAAGTCGCTAATTAAAAGATAAAAAAAAAACAATTTAGAGTTTTATCAAAGAAATAATTTTTTTTTTATTCCAAATCTTTTCGTGATTCAATTTTACAGTAACGCTTGCGCGATTGAATCTTGTTTGCAATATGTGCAGGTCTGTTCTTATCAATTACCGAAACGCAGGATTGGCTTACCACATGTACAAAACGTTCCGTATTTTGTGAATGACATGGAAATTCTGAAAATTGTTTGTTAAGAAAAGCATAACAATTATTTTAAAAACTTTTCATTACCAGGAATTTTTACAATTTCATTGGAGTCGTGTAGTTCTAATAAGTATTGTTGAGTATAGAACTGGATGCATGGCAGTTCTGTATTAGCTCTTAATTCATTCCAATCTATCATATTTTTATAGGAATCACAATTGAATTGTATCTTGGGGACATTAAATTGGCGAATTCCTTGTGTGTCATGAGCACGCGATTGTAAAATAATAACGTAGGCTTCCTTTCGTGTCGCCTTGCTCTCATCTGTAACCATTGCCAGTAAAATATTTTCTGGGTGAGCAAAAAATCCATTAATTTGAACAGAGCGTTGTACAATAAATTGCATATCTGCCGGTAATTCGCGCGTCCACTCAATGTATTTAAACAAGTGGCAGCTGCCATGAATGGCTTTTGGTTGGCTTTTTATTAAAAACCAAAATGGTGCGTAGACCCTCATAACAAAAAATGCTAGCTGCTTTAACTTTTCGCAAGCCACAGGCTTCGTAACATATAGCCGCAAAATTCTTGATGCTGTTGTCAACCAGCGTGAAAGATTGAGCGGGCCAGGTTTAATGCTGGCCAAATGCTCATCGCACGCCCCAGCATCAACTGCTCGTACCATATCATAAAGATATTTTTGATCAGCTCGCAAAACCCAGTCATCAATATTTGTGGGCATACAGCCCATCGCAATTGGATCAAAGTTATGAGCAATCTAAAGTTAATATTTTATTGAAATTAACAGTTAAAAAAAAACAACAAAATAATTTAATAAAATTTACCGGCACATTTCGCAGCCCTGTAATGTATGCCCAATTATTCCTGGCCAGTTTTGCGGCCCATTAGCTTTTCCTAACATTTCTTTGAGTAACGCAGTGAATGGCAACTCGTTAAAATGAAAGAGGCATATTAGCCACTGCAAAGGGCGCTGCAATTGTCGTTCTAGGTTACAAATCGCTCCATTAAATTTGCCTGTGTTGGTGCTGGTTCTGTCGCAATTTACAGCGACCACGTGCTCTCGTGAAAACTTTTCAGCTTTCAAGTAATTGACAATATCGTTTGCGATACCAGCACCGCTTCCGTCTACGGGAGTTAAGTAACCAATGTAGTTTGAGCTGGGTTCGCTTACCAGAGTTATATGCTCCTCCATCATTTTAACGTTGCGTGGTTTGCCATTCACAGTAACTTGTTTCAAAGTGCGTTCCCTTTTTCCATCAAAAGAAATGCATTTTAGTATTTCATTGTTTTTTATGTCTCTTAGTGATTTCGCCCTAGCTTTAGTTCGCTCCCTTTGGATTTTGTGCTGATCAATAATTATGCCTGGAATGTCCAAGTCTTTTAGCAATGTTGTTGCGAGCAGAGCCCCAAAGCGATTGGATACACTGGCACGGTCCAACGCAGCACTGAATGTTGGTAAGGAAAAACTTTGTACGCTTGGTCCAAGATCTTTAAGATCTTCCTCAGACGATGATGAATATGGATCATCCACATCCATTTATCTTAGTTGTGGTACAAAAGTGGCTGTTGCAATACTTTCGTTTTCACTTTCGCTTTCGAAGTCCGTAATAGAATCACATGGGATGTGGTTTTCAACGTCATCTAGCGTGAGCAACCTTCGGCTCGACTGATCAAGGTAAAAATTCCAAACATGCAATGGCATTTGTTTTTCACCTGGGCAACTACAAGACACTCTAATTTTTAGAGCACATTTGCAAACAGAAATTGAAAAAAGTTCGGCCCACTCGCTTGCATTGTAATGCTATGGATTTTTTGTGATATCCCGATATAAAAGCGTTAAATTTTGAAGTTTTTTGCGGATCGCAGTCTTCGATATAACCGGAATTTCTGCTCTTTTCCAAATTTTGCTTAAATCATTTAGCATGTTTTGATGATAATTAGATAGCCCGTAAGACCGATTATTATTTTTTTCGCGCAAAAATAATAAATGTTTTATTACATTACTTTTTGTTGGCAATTGATTTTTATTTAACTCGCGAGAAACGAAAAGCATTTTTTTTATGAATAACTTGAACAATTAAGCGATCACAATTCAAAAACTCACATTTATATTATATAATATAACTCATTGTCAAACCTAAAAGTCATGTAAAAGTCATGAGTGACTACTTATAAGAACTGTGGTAAAATTTACTCTTAGCTGTTTTGTCTAAGTACAATAAAGTATTTTCCTATACTTTATTCCAAAGTCCATTTAAAAAATGCATTCTTTATCTACATGATTTAATTTTATTTCTCTTATATTTGAACAAATTCAGGAATTGAGGCAAAGGCCATCACAAAAAAATAAAAATAAAAATAAAATAAAATGCATTTTTATAAAAGTGCTTATAAGGGTTAATTAACGACAGAAATGAAAAGCAGCATTCAGTACCTTTCCAATGATACCACGGAATGGTAAATCAGGCTATAAATGGGGAAGTTATATATATTTTTATAAAAACTTCATTAAAAAAAATTGAAAAAATCACTGCAAATAACTCAATAACTAAGTGTGTGGGCAGATTTAAAAAAAAATAAAAAAACAAAACTATGTATTTCATCGATTTACACTATTTGTGACAATTTTTTTGACCGAAGGTAGTGTGGTATAAATAGTATTAATCAAAAACGCGATTTTTAGAGGTTATTTCAAACCATTCCAGCTCACGAACGGCTAAAGCTAGAGTTGCAATATTTTGGGAATCATCATAAAATAAACCAAAGTTTGTTTTCAGGAGGTGACCCGGACCATTTTTTTTTTTGAGGCGCCTTAATATACATATATATATATATATATATAAATATTATTGAATATTTTTAAGCTTATTTTTATACTTTTTGTTTGCTATATTTTCAAATATTTTTTGCATGATATTTCTGTACTTTTTTTGGAAGAATAAGACATTTTTGGACTTTTTTTGAAAAAAAATTTTATTAAAACTTTTAGACAAAAGTAGATTGACTTAAATATATTAAAAAAACAACGATGACTTTTGCGTCAAAATTTAAAACTTTGAATTTTGAATAGTTTTTTTAGCTTTAGGTAACAACGTTGTATACAGTAATTCATTGTACTAATATTTTCTATAGTTTTAAAGATATGAGAATGTTATTGGTGTCAATAAAATTAAAAATTTTTAACCTTATTATCCACTAGCTGATATACCTGATGGCTGGCTGATATAAATGTGACAGCTGATTGATTTGCAAATAAGTTTTGCCCATGCTCGACTGTATGCAATGCGATTTTAGTGTTGCAAATTTGACACAGTCGGGCAAATGCAAATCTGTACATTTTGTTGTTGTGTTGAAAATTTTTGCCATCATATTTTGCAAATGCCACGATGCCACGCTATTTGCCCGTAATCGGGAATAGCCCTATTGAAACTTCAGATTGTAAGTTACAAATTCCTGAATTGCTTGATTTAACTATTCTCTATTTACGACTGCTCAAAGCAATGGAAAAACAAATTTAGTATACCACGGAGATTTAAAAAAAACCCGACTACTAAAAAGCACGCTCTAAAAAGTATGAAGCAGAAAATATTCTCACCTGAAATTGTTATGCACAAACTATTCAATATTTTTTGCCTATTAAAAAACAACTTATACAACTTATATGTTTTAGTATATAATACTAATTTATAGTGAAGTCCAGTAGATATACGTTGTAGCATGCCACCTCATTGTCATATGTCGCCCTCTAGATGAATAATGCACTTTGTCCTAAAGCTTTTGATCGCTTTCTACTGTTTGAATGTATTGTTTTATTAGGGTAGGTTGCATACGACCACGGATATTTTCTGAACATCACTATTAATTAGTTTTAAATACAAAAAATATATATCTTATGAGTAAGCTGTTTATTTAATAGACAAAAAATATTGAATGGTGTGTACATAACAATTTCAGGCTTCCAACAATACCTCTTTTGTCAAATTATGATAAAGAGTTTACAAGTGAGATTTAAGGATTTTTTTACATATTTTAAATTTTTTTTCCATATTTTTTATAAGGTTTTGAATCAATTTTTTTAAAATTTCCCAAATGTTTAACTTAAGGTGCCCCAGACTATATGTTTCATACAGAGGACATGTCAAAAAAATTACATAAAGAACTTCATCTCAAAAAAATTTCATGTCAAAATTAAGTTTTTGTCATTCAGTTTTTTTCTTTCGTCTCCACACTACCTGACACATCATTGGAAAATAAAATACAGCTTTTGAAATTTTTATAAACCGTAAAGATCTAAAGTGTCCTCCTTTGGTCATTCAAACTATGAATAAATTCATTACAAATCAATTTATTGAATAAATATCTTAAAATTTGCCTTTTCTTCTATTTTCACATAAAAAATTTATCAAACTCATATATTGTACAGATGGAAAAACATACGAAATTAGAGACTGTTCTAATTCAAAAATTTACAGACGCAAATACAAACGACATTTTCATATGTTCCACACCAGAGAACTGCACAAGCCTACTTGAAGTTTAAGCCTTTTCATGTACTTGAATTCGAGTATGTACCCAAACTTGAAAAAGCAAGCTTTAGCCAGCTTGCAAAAATACCAAACAGATACAAGTCATAGTCATGCTTGCTCGTTGGCTTGTTTAGACTTACTTTGTCGGGCAGAAACTTGAAAAGCTTGAAACGATCGGCAAAAGCTTGTAGGCCCGCAAGTATCCAATTAATTGAATTTAAAGCAAGTATCCAAAAAATTCAATGAGCTTGTGTAGAGAGAGCTTAAGCGTAATAGGACTTTTAAGGATTCTGTGGACTTCAAAGTTGGAAGTTTTAGGGGTAGATGATTTCGAATCTGATGTCAAAATTTAAAATTTAAGATAGCGGATAGAGCTGCCACCTAGATTTTTTTTGTATTTTTGCGAATTCTTGTTACTTGAAATTCTGGCAACTTATTTGATTTCGGATATACAGTTTTAAAGTTTAAGATGGAGGTTAGGGTTGCCACCTAAATTTTTAACCCAGTACTGCCACCTAATAATATGTATTTTTAAGAGTTTTAAACATCATTCAGTGTTAGGGAGTCACTGATTTCAAATCTGAAGTCAGAATTTTAAAATTCAAGATGGTGGACTGCCACCTTAATTTTTTATTTTTACGAATTCGGGGCTGGCGCGAACTAAAGGGTAAAAATGGGTCACTGAATCCGAATCGGTTGTCAGAATTTCAAAATTATAAAATTTTATAATAAAAGGGTTGCCACCTAATTATATGTGTTTTCAAAAGTAAACGCAACCCTACTATTTAAAAAATTTATAATTAAAAATACATATTATTAGGTGACAGCCCTATTATTTCAAAATTTTATAATTTTGAAATTCTGAACACGGATTCGGATTCAGCGGCCCATTTTTGTTTTACCATTTTTTTTTTTGCCAGCCCCGAATTCATAAAATTCAATGAGCTTGTGTAGAGATAGCTTCCATATCAAGTAGAGGACAACCTGACGAAGCTTGGAATTTCTAACTGGCGCCAGCATGCGAAAGACAGAAATGGCTGGCGCAAATTCTTAGATGAGGCCAAGACCGACATACGGTTGTAGCGCCAACTAAGTAAGTTAAGTAAGTAAATATTATGTATTGTACATATTGTAAATGTTTTGTAAATATTGCAAATATTTTGTAAATATATGTAAATATTATATATTGTACATATGGGCAAAACCATAGAAAAGCCAACCGGGACTAAAAAATGAAAACTTATTACAAACGTATTATTTTATGATAGAAGTACTTCATCTTACAATTATCATTAAAATTGATTTTTGATAATATAGCACACTTAACTTTCTCGAATGTCATTATAGCATTGGAAAAATATAGAACTCTGATAGCATCAAACGCCACGGATAAACGCTACTGTTCAAAATGAAAACTAATAAAAAACTGTCTTCTTTCGTTAATGTCTCTTTCGATAATGTCACAGAACCGTTTCGATTGTATGGTACAGATGAAAGTGTACATACATACATACCGATCGAACGCATAGACTGCTCCTTCCGCATTACCGTAGTCGGGTAAAAAACTAGCGTAATTTTAAATAGTATTGCATTGTGGTAGAAATAATGTATTTTAGGAAGTTAGAAAACTGTTAAGGGACCCCAAAAATTGGGGCAAATAGAGGGTAAATCTTTGGTTTGCGTTATCGTATTTTTCCGAGGAACTCTCGTCATCAATACAGACAGCAAAGATAACAAGATAGGAAACTTAGACAGCATAACCTCAAAAAATTTTTGCATGTATTTGTGCATAAAAAAAATCAACAATGATCGCCACGCTTGTTCTTAGTCGGCCGCAAGCTCACAAAGAAATCACTTGGCAACTCCTGAAATTAATGCATATAATCTGTTTCTTAGTATATAAATCCTTAATTTATGTTGCAATAAGATATTTGCAACCAAAACTTATTATTAATTCGCTTTATATTGGTCTATATATGCTTTTAAAGTTCGGCAATTTCATCAGTTGTTGTATTTGTCATAATTTTTGAAACATTTGCTTTTGCTCAAACCACCGCATGGTGAGATTTAAAAATGGAACGATCTTCTTCTTTTTCTGCATTTTTCTGCTGGAACTTCGTTTGCAAACAAGAAAAATAATGTATGGATTAAGTGTTTTAACATTTTAATCTTTAAGTTGTGATAGAGGAATATGTTGAACATTCAAGTAATTACATGCATGCTCTTATTTTATTACATATCGTCAAACAAAGTTTGACAATTTTCACACTTGTTGTATTTGTCAGTGGCTTTTTATTTTCACAACTGCGGCATTTTGTTTTCAGAGCTGTCAACTATCATTATTTTATTAATAAATTTTTTTATAAAGGGCGTGTGTCAAAAGAAAACTTTTCAATCGTGGTAGGATAGAATATATCAGGTTGAATAAAAGTTGTGTGTGTTGAAATAAATTTGTCTTTTTTGCTGTGTCATATGGACGATGAAATTTTGACAGTTACAAATTTTGACATTTCACATTTCGGTCGTGTTTTAGCGCAAATATTTTATTTTATTTGCGTTTTATCAATTTGCGACATATTTAATTCGAGGGCTTGTACTTGCAAGTTATTTCGTAAGCTTGTAATATTGTCTCTTTTAATGCCTCCCTCCACTTGAGATCTTGCTAGCAGGCAAACAGAAAAAATAGCAAGCAAAGTGCTGTATATTTTCCGCCTCCAATTCGGTTTATCCCCTCTAACGCTGCGCAACCGCTGGGATCTTGACATACTCTTTGCGTTGTTGTTGTAGATTTGCTTGGTAGTTATTGTTGTACAGTAAGCATTAATTTTTTGTAGATGTTTATTTGTAGCTACAGTCAGCATATGACATCGAAATATTTTAGAAAACAGTTTATGCATATGAATTAAAGAGTATATATTATATTGGTAAAACTATATGTTTTTAGTAAAAGTGTTACCGTATCGGGAATAGATATATATTTATATACATATATATAGTTAATATATATGAACAATTCAGCTCATTCTGGAAATTTAAAGAGTATTTATGTATATTTATATAATAACAATTACGTAATAAACCTGCAAAATAAATTAATATTTTCAGTAGTAATTGGATAACAAAAGTCTGCTAATCCTAAGCATTCTATTTTTTAAACTGTTTAGCATCAATTTTTTATATGAATTAAATATAATTTATATGCTATAGATATTTCTTAATTTTTGAATATTCTATTTGTTAAACAAAATGAAATATAGACATGGTGAAGATGTATATTGTGTTAGTGTTATGATATAAATAAGCTTTAATTTTTTATATTAATTCAGTAATGAAATAATTTAAATAAATTATTTTAATTATATGTATTTTTGATATGGTAAAATAAATAGTTTCAGGAATATATAAAAAATTTAATAAATTGCTATAAGCTCTTAACAAAAATGATTTTAGTTTCATATGCCGACTGTAGCTACACAATTAGAATTCACAACGTCTACAAAAAATTTCCAGCTAACTGCGCCAACAACAATTACCAAGGAAATCTACAAACAAGGACGCACAGAGAAGAACAAGATCATAGCGGAACTTTTAGAACTTCTTGATATTCATCCTACATGTAGGACGGGCTGTAGTATGAGCTTTCGCACATCCTACATGTCCTACACGTAGGATAGTCCAGAACCCCCTATTAGCATGAATATTCTTATATAGCAGTAAGGCGGTGGAGGACAACGTCTTCCAGGGAACACTAATATTTTATATATAGGTTTTCGCTTCGGTCGGCAGTCCTCTCACTGCTATACTTTTTTTTTAAATGCATTCTTTTGTTCTGTTAATGAACAAGCATTTTTTCGACTAATGATTATGAAATAATTATTTCATTAGCCAAATCAGAAATCCGTCTTTCTATTTGGCTTATGAAATATCTGAAAATCTTTCTTGCAGCAGCAACCAGAATATTGCTACAACAAAAATATCGAGCTAGAAACAAAATAAATTTGGCAACATGTTAAGTAAGAAGATGTCAAATTTTAGTTTTTATTCATAAAATTTTGCAATATTTCTTCATATATTCAAATAGGAAGAAACAGGCAAGGACATTAAAAACGGATCTTTTTTAACCCTTGTGCACACAGCTAAAATGATCAAAAATATAGAAAAAAAAATTATTGTTAACATTTTGTTTTCTATAAAGCGACCTTCAATCGATTCTATTCAGATCATAAAAGGAAGAAAGAAGCCAACATATTTAAAAGAAGGGATCTTTTCCTAGCTCGCTTGTGTGCACACATGTTTATTTCTATTTCGCTGTAATCAGGGATGAAAAATGAAAATTTTTAAATGTACCTAATTTTCCAAAAGATATGTTTCTTTTTGGCCACCAATAATTATAAAAAAATTTTTATTAAAAACATTAATTCAATGTATACATATAAACAACAATAACAAAAAATTAGCGCTATGCGCTACTTATGGTACATTCTTCATGCTTTTCATTGAAATATTTTTTAGTCTAAAAACAAAGCCATAAAATTGCATACTGGAAAATTTTAATGCATGCATTGTTTCAAAAAGAGTTAACCAATTAATGGATCTTTATTAAGGTCATTGTTTGGAAACGCATATTTGGTTAAATTTTCAACCTTAAAAACTTTTACAGCAACATTTCCTTGGAATTAAAGCTTCACAAGATTTTAATAGTAATTTATTTCTGCATTTTGATTTAATAGTATTTTGAATCGAAAAATTCGCTCAACGTAAGCCGAAGATTGCGGTAGCGAAAACAAAACCTGAACAATTCGAAATATATTGAGAACATTAACTCATTCATTTCATTTTTAATTTGACTAACTTCAGCCCGAAATTCTGATATAGACAAATTTTGCAAGTTTTATAATATCCGGATAATCCGCTAGTGCTCCATACTCAGAATAAATTATTTCTGCGTATTTGAGCTCATTTTCTGGAAATAATTTCAAAAGTATTGGTAAAATACTGATTGTTTTTCCAGAAACCACTTCTTTAGGTGCAAAAGCTGGAAGCGCTTTTGTTATTTCATTTTGACAAAAATACTTGTTGATAGAAATACATATCTTTTATCGCAATTACCTGTTTGATTTTCAGTTTGCGGGTGATCCACCTACAACAAGTATATACAATAAGTACCTTACATCTCAGGAATAAATTTGATAAACTTATTTATACATCACTGTAATATTATAAGGCCGCCAAAGAAAACCTGCGCAGAGGAAAAAGTTCTTAAAGCATATTTTTTCTTATTATTGTATGTACTATTCACAATAGTGCGGAATTGAAAACAGAATGGAATTTCCAGAAAAAATTGTTTGGTTTTAAAACAAGTAGTTGTTAAATTAAATACTTGCTAAAGAACAACAAATATGTTTTTGGTTACTTGGTGAAAAATTCGTTGAACCAAAGGCGGAATGTACAGAAAATGAAGCGATTGTACCTAATGTACCTGTAATGTCAAAAACGTCGGAAAAAGGTACAATCGTACCTAAGTTTTCCTCCCTGGTGCCAATGTCGACCTCACTGAGATTTAGTAGGAAATTTTAACAGTGAGTTTCTGGACCTCTTCTAGTCATTTATTCTCTTTGCCTCTTCTACTCATTTATTCTCTATGTATTAAGTACTGTGCAAAGCTTGTACACAAACCATCATAAATGTATACATCCGATGCACGCACCGGAGCAGTGCTGCCAGAATTAAGCTAGCTAATGCAACAACCGCAAAGTGTTGTTGAGTTTTTTACGTTGTTGAATTCTCATCAATACAAATCAAGACCAAAGCGCAAAAATGGAATCGAAACAAAATGCAAGAGAAGAAACCAAACAAATGTTTGACTTTTGAAATTTGGTTCTTTTACTATAAGTGAATTTAGTAAAATTTCGCAGAGCAAAAGAACCGGTTGAATTTCGATTGAGTATAGCGGTTGAGTTATATTAATATTAACAACCTTACAAAGCCTTCCATATTTTTTCCATGTGTAAAAATTTAATTGCAATAAATTTTCCGAAAAAAATTTAAATTTATACCTGAAATAAGTGATTAAAATTATATAAAGAGAACTTATTATTGTCTAACAATACAAAATTCTTAATTAATTAATTTTTCGACAGTTAAATAAACATAAAACATATAACATAATTACAAAAAAAAACACAACTATAACTACAATAACATCAATTATCAAATAAATTATCATAGCTAACATTATTTGGAAAAGTTGACATTTTCTGCTGCATCTAAAATAAATTTTCCAAATTTATTTAAACACATATTAAAAATTTTTTCAAAAATGTAAAATGGCAACCCTTCCCCACAAAATCGCAAAATTTTCCTTATATCTCTATTATTCTTGTTAATTTTTCATCAGAATTAAATAAGTTCTTAAACATAATACAATAAAATTGACTTCTGTAAACTATACATTAATTTTTACTTAATTTAATTTTACGTTTTTTTTTTTGCATGGGGTTGCTTAGTTCTCTTTCTCGTATCCTGTGAAATACCCGAATTGTCAGTTACAAGATACAAACATATAGCCATCAAAAAAATATCACAATTTAGCACTTAACATATTTTCCAATACTACATTCATTCAAAATACTGACTATACTACTTGCAAATTTATTTAAAACTCTTAAACTGCCACACATCTACTCAACTCATTCAAGCTTAGACATTGAGTAATACGCAATATTTTATAAACATCTGTGTTGACTGCAGATACGACTTTGGGTCAAAAAAACGTGTTTATTAAACACAAGAAAACATTTTTATTTTGATATAAAATTATTTCATTCCAGTAATTCTTCTGTTTATCATTGAATCAAACCAATATGATAGCAAAATAAAATTATTTTCACAGACATCAACGCGCCAGAATTTAGCGCGTATCTGCAAGATTTGTATTAGCGTGAAAGCATTGATGACTGCCACACATCATTTTAATTCTTTTTTTATTTTTTTTATTGCATGCTTTAATTTATTCCGTTTAAATTAAGTCAAAATTCGCATCAAAATTTTTTTCATTTCAGTGAAAGAATTTAAAAGCTCTTCAATTAACGCGAAATATAGTGCTCTGTCTTCGTTTTAACCTATTTAATATGTTTAAAAATTATTGAGTGAATCTTTGTAATCTATGTATGGAGCAAAATGCGTCATAACGGCCGCGAGTAGGCATCTTGTCTCAGATTTTGATGCATCCGTAGGAATTCAAGTAGTACCCAAGCAATGGCCAAAAGCAAAATTTGAAAAAAGTTTTTTTTCAAAAAAGTATGTTTTTTCAAAATACTCATCCTTCAGTTTTTATAAAAAAATTAAATGTTGTAGCTGCGAGTATTTTAATTTATTTTGAAAGATAGTTCGATTAAGGTTATGTGTAAAAATGTTTAGAATTTTAAATTAATTTTATTGAAGGTAATTGAAAATTAAATAAAATGTAATTTTTTTTGTGCTGTAAAATCCAAAAAATGTTCAATAAAATGCTTAAATTGTAGGCTCTACCATTGTTTGGGTCCTCCATTAAGTCCTCCCAATTTCATCAAAATCTGAGATATGGTACCACTCGCGGCCCATATATTCGTTCTGACGCGTTTTGTCCCACATATGCCAAAGATGTCCCACATATGGCTAGAAGCGTCTGTTTTCCTCTGCTGCAAGTAATTTACATCCAATTTTATTGGTTTTTTTTAAAATGTAGATAGCTACCATGCATTTTAAAATGTGAAAAAAATTAAATTTAAAAACCATTTGCCACACTCCTTTTTGTCGCCCAAAAATCGATAAAAATGCTATATTCCGGACGGTTTTGGTCGTACTCGTATTAGACCTTAATTTGGTAGTTTAGTTTGTAACGGCAACTGTACCAAAAATGGGAGTTTTTAACTATAGCTACGCCTATTTTTTTAAATATTAAAACTGATTTTTAGAATATTTAAAACTGACTACTGGGTCGTGATGGTTTGGTTTAGAAAGAAAATCTTGCCACACCCCTTTTCCGCCCATAAATTTATAAAAAAAAATAAAATGGCCATTTCAGCCCTTGGAAGGACTTTTACCTAGCTTCTATTGATCAATTGTGTTGTGCGTGTTATTAAATGTTTGATCACAAATGACCGAGAACTGGACCTACGTGTTTTATGCCGACTCCGAACGGCTTATGTTCTCAAGAAGCTTTACATGGCAATTTTTTACTCTCTGAGGTTTGCCATTGTCTGCAGAGAGGTGACGCCCGAACAGAAAAATTATTTCAATTGAAAAAACTTTTCTGTCTGAAGCTGGAATTGAACCCGGGCTACCGCAGTTCTTTAGCTTAGGGGCCACGCACTCTACCCACTAGGCTACGACCGCCACACATAAATTTGGGAAACTTTATTTTATGTAAATTTTTAATTTTATATGGGAAATGTCGCATATCTCGGAAAGTTCTTCATCAATTGCTTTGAAATTTGGCAGAGAGGTGTTAAGGTATATTTTATTTTCCACGTCCATTCTCACCGCCTACTGATAGGCATGAAAACAGTTTGAGATAACTTTGACCATAATACAAATCTAAACGGCTCGACAAATTTCACTCAAATTTGGTATACGTATTGTATGTATTCTGTATTGTACGTATTGTAATACATACTTTTTATAACCACGACCCTTCCGCCCTTTTCCAACTAACTTACATCTTTTTACAGAAATACGTTTAACTATAGTAATTTTTTGCCAATTTAATTTCAACAAATTTCTGTTATTTTGACATCAAAGACATTTTCATGTCTTCAAAATTAAAGAAATTTTTAATACAACGACTTTTTTATAAAGAATGAGAAAAAAACGACATGAAAATTAAAGTTTTGGCTAACGATAAAACTTATCCGCTGTTTGTAAATATATTTCTTTAAAATAATGTAAAAATGTAATGGTTCAATAAAAGTACTTTATAAAAATAGTCTGAATGGCTACATAAATTAGGTCAATGTATATATTATATATTTATTTATTTTCTCAAAAAAGGTTCAAAATATTGACTTTTTACTCAATGGCAGTGTTAGTTTTATAAATAAATTATCACAATATCTCTTTCCAATCACAAAATTTGCCTGTCTGTGTGATGCCTATAGACTCCAAAACTACTGGACCGATTGAGCTAAAATTTAGGCAGTCGATTTGTTTCAAGTAGGAGAAGGTCTAGGGGGGAAAATGTTCCACAATCCTTTTTACCGCCTCCAAATCAACAAAAATGCTTTAATTCAGACGGTTTTAGTCGTATAAGACTTAAATTTGGTTATTTAGTTTGTATGGTTACTGTTAGCAACTGTACTAAAAATTGGTTTCCACGCCCATTTTTTATGTCCACAAATCAGTGAAAATGCTGTATTTTAGGCGAAGAATAAAATTTGGTAATATAGTTTGTATGGCTACTTTTGCCAAATGTACTAAAAATGGGTGTTGTCAAACTATAGCCACGCCCACTTTTTGAGAACTCATTAAAATTTAATACTGGGCCGATTAAGCTAAAATTTTGGCTTAGCGTGTATGGTTACTGTCAGCAGTTGTACTAAAAATTTATTTCCACGCCCCCCTCTTGTCAACCAAAAACCAATGAAAATTATTTGTTTCAGATGGTTTGGCTCATATTAGACAAAAATTTGTAATTTAGTTCATATAGTTACTTTCTGCAACTATACTAAAAATGGTAAATATATTTGGCATTTTCGTGAAAAGCAGTAAGACGGTCTGTGGCAAGACAACGTCTGCCGAGAATTTTACCCCATACATAAAAAATAAAGAGAAAATAAACATATCGGTCCTCTTAATCGCTCGCGTAAAAAAATATGACTCTGTAAAAGCTATAGACTGAGATTTCTGTATAGAAAGTTGTTTGTTGTGCACCACAAGAAATGTGTGCGAGCTTGGAAAGGAGAAAGTGGACCAAAAAATTGAGTACTCAGAAAAAAAAAATGTCGGATTAAATCCAAAATTTCGGAAAATATTTACTTCGGTGACCGACTATTTCGATACAGACACATAACATAATATGTCAAATTATATACATATGTATATGCATATATATGTATATGCGGTTTCAAAGCAAACCGTGTCTGAAAACATCCAGTGCCCTCTGTAATAGTACAATTTCATTATAAATTATAAATTATAAATTATAAATTATAAATTATAAATTATAAATTATAAATTATAAATTATAAATTATAAATTATAAATTATAAATTATAAATTATAAATTATAAATTATAAATTATAAATTATAAATTATAAATTATAAATTATAAATTATAAATTATAAATTATAAATTATAAATTATAAATTATAAATTATAAATTATAAATTATAAATTATAAATTATAAATTATAAATTATAAATTATAAATTATAAATTATAAATTATAAATTATAAATTATAAATTATAAATTATAAATTATAAATTATAAATTATAAATTATAAATTATAAATTATAAATTATAAATTATAAATTATAAATTATAAATTATAAATTATAAATTATAAATTATAAATTATAAATTATAAATTATAAATTATAAATTATAAATTATAAATTATAAATTATAAATTATAAATTATAAATTATAAATTATAAATTATAAATTATAAATTATAAATTATAAATTATAAATTATAAATTATAAATTATAAATTATAAATTATAAATTATAAATTATAAATTATAAATTATAAATTATAAATTATAAATTATAAATTATAAATTATAAATTATAAATTATAAATTATAAATTATAAATTATAAATTATAAATTATAAATTATAAATTTTTGTGATGTATTGTACAGCATCTTTTGAAGGACATGTGCTTTGTAATTTTTCAGTTTATAAAAACTGGACTACGCTGTGATGGATAAAGTGTCTTTGATTCCTTGCTTGACACAGAACTTTTCACCGAAGCAAATGTGGTTTATATCCGAATTTTAAAAAAATTTCAGAGCCCTTTTTTTAATAAAGAATAGAAATAAATATAGAGATAAAGTTCGAAAAAGTTCAAAATCTTTTAAAAACCACACCTAGCTCCCATACAAAGTGACTTTACAAAAGCGATAAAATCTCTTTAAATTCCACAAAAATTAATCTAATGACTTAAAATTTTGTAAATATGTTCAATTCTTAAATATGCACTCAGTTTTTGAAAGTTGGTAAAAAAAATTTGAAAACTTCGCTTAAATTCCATAAAAAGTGAGGTCATCATAATTACAAAACTTCACTCAAAAAAATCTGCTTCCCTAAAATTAAGAAACTGTGGCTTTAATTCATAGGCATGGGTTTTTCTATATTCTATAGAGGTTTCTCCTTAATGTAGAGAATTTTTACATGAATTAACGACCTCACGTCTTGATTACGTTGCAATGTTATAAAAACAGCTTCTTAGATTTGAAGACAAGTTTTTACTTAAATATAAGAAATGACATTGTATTGATATCAAGTCTGCTCGCAACATTCTACAGCATGATTTCTTAAATTTGGAGAAACATAAGTTACAAAACTTGGATATTTTATAGAAATACATGTAAGTTTTTCTTTTTTTGTATACCACAAGTGATTTATTTTAAAGATGCATTTCTTATATTTCTAGAAAAAATGCTTTAAAATTACTTACGAAGCGAACGAGTCTTAATGAAGCAAATTAAGCGACGATTGTTGAACAACAGCGATGGTCGAATGGATAAGCCCATGCACTTACACTCACGCGGCCGAGGTTCAAGTCTCCGGATAGTGGTAATTTTTCAAATTAATTTAATGTTAATAATAAAATTGTTTGTTTCATAATTCTCACAGTAAGCTGCTTAAAATCATTAAAAAGGGTTTTTTTTTTGCAAAAACTAAAAAATTTTTCCAGGAATTTGTTGAAAAATTTCTTAATTTCAGAGAAAATTTTTCTCTTACTTATAGCCGATGATTAATAAAAGGTAGAAAATTTCTTATTTTCAAAGCAAATTTTTCTCGTAGTTATAGCCACTGATTAATAAACGGCAGAAAATTTCTTATTTGAAGAGAAAATGTTTCTCTTAGTTATAGCTGATGATAAATAAACGGTAGAAAAACTTATTAAAATGTAATAAGATTTCAACACAATTGCGATAAGTATCTTCAATTTAGCGAAATAGTTCGTAAATGATTAAATAATTTTCCTAAAATATTTCCCACTCCTGGTGTCAATTTAACGAAAAATATATACGTCATTTTTAGAAAATCGGCCATGGCGCTAAATGAAGCCCGATTTTCTAACGATTGGGTGCTATTTTTCTAGATTTTTTAGAAATATTTTTCTGAGTGTTTATAAATTTATATAGTATAAATAGAAAAAAAAACCAACAATTCCAAAAAAATAATGACTTCAACTTAATATTTTATACATAAGCTTTGATAATTAGTATGTACTCTCAGTTTAAAATTTTAAAAATATGGATTCAATGGTGTAAAGGTCACTTTTTTTACACTATGTAAGTTGGTACGGGCTAATATACGTATTTGTTCATTTTTCATTCACGTCCAAGGATATTCAATTCCATTCTCTTTAGCTTCATAGCCTTTTTAATTTCATTCTTGAATGAATACATTAAAAAATTTCAACCTAAACTATGTGTTTTAAAAATTTGAAATTATAATTCATCCTTCAAAATAAATTATAAATTATTAATTAAAGCTGATAAATTAATGAAAGAACTTAGCCTTAGGATACCCCAATATTAATAGATCGGAATCTCGTGTATATATTTCCTACCTTAAAACTTTGCGTCCTTCCGTCTAAATAGCGGAGTTCAAACCAGCAGTTGAACAGCAGTATCTAAGCCCATTTTAACATTTAATATTTCCAAATCGATAAGTTGTCACATGTTCCCATTTCACTTCAATAGAATCTTTCAAAAAAGTGTTTGTGTAAGAAAAGTGACCGATCTGTATAAATGACAGTAATGTGGTGTATATATGAAATAACAAGTACTCGCAATTAATATTCTATAACGGGTACTTTCGTTTATGTTACATTTTTTTTATTGTAAAACTCTGATTATAATACTGTTTTTGTTTTAAAACGTTTTAATTTTCAAGGTAATGCGATTTAAAAAGAATCCCCATTTATATAAAAGAAGGAAATTTAAGAAACAAAATATTTGTTAGAGCAATGCAAAAGAACCTGGTTGCAAATATTTGCTAAGTTTTTATTACACATCACTTATTGTCAACTTATTTACATTCATAATAGTTGATTATTTACGCAAACATTATAACACATATAAATAATCAAATTATCACTTTTTAATAACAAGACCATCACCTTTTTATTATAAAAGTTTAGCGCACATAAAATAAAATAAATGCAAGTAGACAGCTGCTTGCCATTTGACTCAATTTCACAACGTTTCTTCTCGATTTGTGTTCTTTTTCATCATGGACTGAATTTTTACCGATTTCAACGTACACAAACATTAGTTGTCACGAAATCGGTAACTAGAGATCGATAACGCGTGACGTCACAGAAATCGGTAACTTGCCGATTTTGTTACAGGAACGAGCTACTGTCCTGTCCTGTCCTGTCCTGTCCTGTCCTTAAGGAAAACACTTGATCCATCGAACAAAGTTACCACCAAAAAGTGTTGCCAAGTTCATAAACAAGATATTCTTAACATTCAAAATGCAATTAATTGTGTCAATTAGTATGCGATTTACTGCTCTGAACTTAACAATATTGAGCTGTCTAAAAGCTTATTCAACATCAGCGTTTAGCAATGTGCGTTTAAGCAATGATATCAGGAGCAAAAGTCTTAAAGCTCCTCAAAAATTAAATTCGCTGATTTGACAACAGTGCCACCAAGTTACCACCAATCCAATTAGATTTGGCACGAGCGCTTTACACAGTGTCTACACTTAGAATATTTTATTGCATGCGAACTGTCAAATTGTGCTTCATGATATCCATATTTCATGCTATGATATTTAGGTGGGAAATTTCATTTTGGAATTGCTTGTAAAAGTTGAGGCGTTGGAATTGTAGAAAAAGGCGATACTCTTATCACACATATGGTTCCAAACATTTACTTTACCAACAATTTTAAACTCATCCAACTTTTGGAAAACATTCCAATTTGCAAAAAAAAAATATTTCGTAAACTTCATAGAAGTTACGTTAATTACAGGGAATGCATTAATTTGAATGTAAAAAGTTTATGCTTGGAACCATCTTTAAGGTTCATGTTCATAAAAGTTTGGGGTGACCAGGCTCATGGTCTACTAATGTTTTAAAAGTAAACTTCCTTTGACATTTTTTAAATGTGATAGTTTTTAAGAGTTGAACTCGCTAAGATTGTAAGCTTTAAAGGGAAAATTTTATAATTGTTTTGCATAAAGTTTTGAGGTGCTATGAAATATTTGAGTGCCCCATCCTCTTAATCATTGTGGTTTATATGATATAACATTTTTTACAGATTTCTGGTGCATTTTATTTTGGTAAATTTTGTTGTTCACAATTTTTTGTTAGCTAACGGAAATTTTTGTTATGCATCTGTACAAACTGCACAAAAAATGATAATATGTATTCCATAACCTTAATAGTAAAAATAACAAAAAAATGTTATAAAACCTTATCCCCAACTTATTATATATAACCTTAATGGAATTTTTAAATAATTTTGTGCGAAAGTTACCGACCTTTTTAAATATATTTTATTATTTTTATTAAGTACATAAATCGTTACATTTAATAAAAATAATTAAAAAAATTGCAAATATTTAAAAATATTCATTGAGTTGACTGGTTCATTTTATTTTTGCTATCCTAAAGCAATCCTGAGCTTAAGAATTTTATACTTAGAAAAAATATTAGAGATTGGCCGTTTTTTTCATTTAAGAAGAGATTTAAGAATTTATTTAAGAAGAGATAAGAAGAGAAAATTTTTTGTTTAGAGAATTTAAGGACCGTTTTGACAAAGCCACTTTGCTTGGAAGAGATTCGTGACTTTTACCCAGTTTAGCTCATTTCCAACCAGTATAGGTGTTGTTCGTTTCAGTTTAACCGATTCAAAGATTAACTGTCAGCCAACTCTATTTTTCAAAGAGTCTTCTTTGGTGCTCTCTATTATTTAAATATAATTATTAAATTTATTTAATTCTATGAATCAAAATCCAAATTTATTAAAATATAATAAAGTTTAAAATTATTTTACAAATAAACTAATTTGATATACATATGGAGCACATTACATACAATTCTGCCACCCAAATTGTTTTTTTTAACAGTTCAACATCCAAAACTATGCTTAAAACACCCCACGAATTCTGCGTAAAGGATATAACTACTTTGTCATTCATTTGTAGCAGGTATAGAAAAGTATACAAAAGTTGATTTAACCATTTCGTCTGTAATCACGCCAGCGGCCGTAGTTTTAGCTCAAAATTCGAAAAAAAAGATCAAGTTTGAAAAAGCGCCAAATCGGATAAAAAGCACGCCTACCTCCCATACAAAGTGGGCCGAGTATAAAATTAATTTTTTTTATCTAAGGCCAAACAGCGGCCGAGCAAGGCACAATTTTAAATATTGTTCAGGGTCATTTTCAGTACATTTTAGCTAAACATCGGCCATACAGAGGCCCTTTTAAAATAATACATCGGCTTTACAACGGCCGTATATCGGACGAACAGTTATTATTCTACAATGAAAATGAGCAGCTTTTTTAATATTTTTAGACCATGTTCAACCCTTGTACGACCGGTCAGACCATGTTCGCCCGCTGATATTTTTACTTGGGGGCTGTTTAAAACGGTAAATCTTTTTAAATTCCACAAAAATTAATGCATTACCTCATACATTTGCAAATAAGTTATAATCTTTATTATCTATTTTACTTTTAAAATTTGTTGAAATAAAACTAAAAATCCTCCTACCTCCCAGACAAAGTGACGTAATCATAATAGCAAATATTTATATAAAAAAAGCTATTGTTGTTTGTATGTATGTCTGTAAGCATAATAGACTCCAAAACTATTAAGCCGATTGAGCAAAACATTTTGTACATACGAATACGTTTCGATTACGAGATCGTTTAGGAGTAATGAAAGGCAGTATTGGATAACGGAGCGTGGCAGCATTAGATTGCTAAAACTAATCACCACCAGTGGTGTTCCTAGGCTTGGTAACACCCGGGCCGGATACCAGTGGCGTCACCCCTATACAAAATTTCTTAATGAAAAAAAAACCAATTCAGTAAGATTTAAAAATTTTTAAAAAGAATTCTATAAAATAAATAAAAATTTATGTTTTCAGAAAAAAAAAGAAAAACATATAACATAACAAACAAAGATTTGTAATGAAACAGAAAAAAATTTCAGATCTTCAATTAAATTTTTATGTATGTAGGTATAAGGGCATATTTAAAATATCCCCATTGAAATCAATATCATTTGTAAGTTCACTTGCAATGGATAAAATAGCGAGGTCAGAAATACTTTCCTGTCCCATCGAAGAAGAAAAATAAATAAGTCTTTATTAATTTCAGTTTTAAAAAACTTATTTCACATGAAGCTACACTCAAAAATATTTGTGTGTAAATATTACTAATAACTGCGTCCATTCTACGAATTTTATTCGTAGTATTCTGCGAATTCTATTCGTGGATTAGTGCGTATTACGAATATTTTATTCGTCTTCAAAAAAAAAAAAAATATGGCTGAGCTAGGGTTTGAACCTCGGCTCTTTAGTTTACGGGCCACACACTCTACCAGTAGGCTACAGTCACTTTACAATCATAGACTCTGCTAATAATACGTACATTCTACTAATAATTCGTACGGTCAGCCTACGAATGAATTGGTTCTACTAATATTATTTTTCATTCCTAAAAAGTACGAAAGTATTTGTAAATACTACGAATGTAATGAAAGAAATTACGAAGAAATAATATACGAATATTATTATTTATATGTACACAATCATTCGTACAATGCACTTATACGAATTGATTTGTTTTTGTTTACGAATATCATTAGTATATGAAAGAAATATATTCGTAGATACTACATCAGGTATTAGAAAAATTTTACGAATGAATTCATAAATATATCACAATAAAAATACTTTGTATATTGTAGAAATATTTGTAGAATGTACGAATACTTTGTTTACTAATATCATTCATAGAAATTTTACTTATAAATTTTTTGAGTGTACGGATACGCAAATTGTGAGGAATAATTTCAATGCTAATAAAATGTTAGGCAAGTTTCCGAAAAGTCCCTCTTGACAATGAATATCAGTATTTCGAACGCTGTTAGATCGCCTAACCTAGGATTAGGCGATTTAGATATCAATTTGAGCTGCTTTTATGTACCTACTAAAGCCCTGCGTCGGTGCATCTATTTGGTTTGGCAAGATGAGAAAAAAAAGCAACATATGGCAATAGATCATTTATATCATTTGGATCATTTTGATTATTTTAATCAGCGGTCTTCAGCGCCTAACTAGACATTTTTTTATACCAACTTCAAGATTTTCAAGATTGACTAGGTAAAGATGGGTCGCTGAATCCTTCAGCGGTCTTCAGCGCCTAACTAGACATTTTTTTATACCAACTTCAAGATTTTCAAGATTGACTAGGTAAAGATGGGTCGCTGAATCCAAATCCGTTGTCAGAATAAAAAATTATGTAATTTTTTTATAATAGGGTTGCCACCTAATATGTATTTTTAAAAGTTTTAAACATCATTTAACAGTTTTAGGGGGTCGCTGATTTCGAATCTGAAGTCAGAATTTTAAAATTCAAGATAGTGGATAAGGTTGCCACCTTATTTTTTTGTATTTTTATGAATTTGGGGCTGGCAAAAAAAATGGTACACCAAAAATGGGTCGCTGAATCGGAATCCGTGGTCAGAATAGCAAAATTATAAAATTTTTAAATCATATGGCTGCCACCTAATAATATGTCTTTTTAAGAGTTTTAAACATCATTTATCAGTGTTAAGGGGTCGCTGATTTCGAATCTAAAGTCAGAATTTAAAATTCAAGATGGTGGATAGGGTTGCCATCTTCATTTTTTATTTTTACCATTTCAATTTTATTTTCAAAAGTAATAGTTTTGAAATTCTGACCACGGATTCAAATTCAGCGACCCATTTCTGGAGCACCATTTTTCTTCCAGCCCCGAATTCATAATAATGCAAAAAATTAAGGTGGCAACTTTATCTACAATCTTGAATTTCTAAATTCTGACTTTAGATTCAAAATCAACGACCCCTTAACACTGATAAATGATGTTTAAAACTCTTAAAAAGACATATTATTAGGTGGCGGCCCTATGATTTCAAAATTTTATAATTTTGAAATTCAGCGACCCATTTTTACCTTTCAGTACGCGCCATCCCCGAATTCATAAAAATAAAAAAAAATAAGGTGGCAACCCTATCCGCCATTTTTAATATTAAAATTCTGACTTCAGATTCTAAATCAGCGACCCCTTAAAACTCTTAAATGATGTTTAAAACTTTTAAAAATTCATAATATTAGGTGGCAGCCCTATTATAAAAAATTACATAATTTTTAAATTCTGACAACGGACTCGGATTCAGCGACCCATTTTTACCTAATGTTCGCACCAGCATCGCATTTGTAAATATAAAAAATAGGTGGCAGCCCTATTATTATTTTTATTTTTAAAATTCTGACTTCAGATTCGAAATCAGCAACCTCCTAACACTGTTAAATAATGATGCGTGACCCATTTTTACCTAGTCTTCGCTCTCTGATACAAATCATCTATTGCCAGTGAACAAGCTTTCGTATCATTGACTGCAGTGAGCTCTCTGACAACGATATCTTAGATCAACAATATCCATGATCTGTTTTTATTGCTCTATCATGTTTTGTTCGTCTTCACTGCAATCACACACATGATTTCTTTGCAGCAAGCAAGACAGTGCTGTGTAGTGTGAAATGAACAAATGTTTTGAAGCCGGTTTAAAGTGCATCTACGTAGACTCGAAATTTCAACAACTATATCCCTTAAAGAAATTTAGTTGTCAAACTTTAAAGATATATGAGTTAACATGAAGTCATCTGGGTTGTGTAACAATAATTTGTAACTTGAAACGTTTTGGCAATGTGATCGCATGAGACCTTTCTTGTTTGTAATTCCATTTAAAAGCGGTCAATACATTTAAGCATTGTTCTCCTGTTTTCTTTGGCAAGGGTTCACCCAGCGTTTCGCATAATTTCTCCTGCCATCCTTTTTGCATACCTCAATCTTCTTACGGTATTGATTCCTAGATCTGATAACTTTTGTCGGGCTTTTCTGAATGCGTTTTTTACTAAATTGCTTCGTTCGTCTTGAAACAATTTTACTAAAGCATTTGTGTTTGTTAGCACTCTATCAAGAGTAAACCCTTTTTCTTTTTTGCAGGTATGCCTGTGTTGCATCAGTTTCTTTCAACACGTCAGCTCTAAAGTAGAGATAGCAAAGGAAAATTAAGTTACTTGTGGTAGTTTAAAGGCATTGAGCGCCACCTCGGATACATGAATATTTGAGCGAAACTGCTAGATTTTCAAGCGCGTCTAGACAATTATCAAACTTTTGAATCAGCAATTGAAAAAATGCAACACTTGTTTCTTAAACGTAATTTTTTGAAACAGTTATCAGGGTGGACCGCCCCATCCGCCCCCTTTGAATGTCTCTGATCACTACAAAAAATATATGTCAGATTGCAAAAAAGGGCGTGGAATTTCCCATATTATTTCTTTCAACTGCAGCTTCTTAGCGTCGGGTCGAATTTCGCAAAAAGGCTTTAAAGCTTAAGTAGCAATTACAATTAAGAAAATTTCAACTACAAAGTTAATCAGTTAAATATCATGTATTGGAATTTAACAGAAAAAATAAATTTGTTAAAATCAACTTAACGCATGGCCTTGCAAGCCCATCATATTCGCCAAGCACTGCATTCCATAATGCGTGTCACATTTTTGCTAAAACGACAAAATATATTTATTAAGCCAAGCCTATGGGAAAAACTCCGCGTCCGTCCTTGAGCGAGGCCAAGTTGAATTAAAGAAATGACAGCTGCTGTCATGGTAAGCCAGGTGCGTACGCAGGGGAATTTTGGGGTTGAATTCCCCCTCGAAAGGAACGAATTTTATAGAGCTTGGAGAGAAACACTCAGCACTTATGGCGGCCGTTGTGTGTTTGTAGTCACGACAAAGATCTTGATCAAAGAAGATAAGAAATAAAAAGACTCAACTTTAAACGTTTATTGTGAAGACTTTAATATATAGACTTAAAATTTGTTTTAAGCTCACTGAGGGAATATGTGCTAAAATTTAATGAAACTGTGTTCATATTAAATGAATTTGTTTTTGAAATAGAGCTTGAAAGAATTTCATTTAAGTTAAACTCAAATGTTTCTACAGTTCAATTTAAAACAAAAATTGTTTTTTTCAAAACAATGTTTTTAAATATACTTTTAGAGTAAACATTAACTGTTTAAAAACGTTTGTTACCTTCCCAAAACAAAAAATTTTGTATTGAAAGCAAATATTTTAAAACATTATTTTAAAATATTGTTCTTAAATTAAAAATAATAAAATTAAACAGCTGTTTTTTCGACGCAATTTTTCTGAATTTTTCGAGTTTTCAAATATCATATTTTAACTCCATTCGGTGAAGTTTGAGTTTTCTTGCAGCATAAAATATTGAAATATTTTAAATATTAAATTACTTTTTATTTCATCTTATGCTCATTATTTGTAAAACCAATTTGAAATATATTTTCACACAATCAAATGTAAAATCGGGGTTTTTCTCAGCTTCATCTCAATTATCTGGCAATTATTGTCAAGGATTCTACTGCACATAATTTATCAATTCAATCTTAGTTAGCGACGTATTTTTACTTATTGAAATGAAATTATAAGAGAAAATTATAAAAAAATTAACTGAGCTTATTGCTGAAAACTGAACACACTTATTTTAAATTTTGTTTTATAGAAACGCAAATTCGTTAAATTTCTTTTTTAAATTTTTTTTTTTTGTTTAATTTAAAGATGTTTTTATTCTCAGTGGAAATAATATAAAAAAAAAATTCAACAATAAATTTTTTGTTTGTTTTTAAATGCATCTTTTCCTCGATAGGTGGCATAAAAAAGTAGTTCTTTTCAGCCGGTGTCAAGACTTTTTTTTCCCAATTTATCGTAACCAGCTACAACCTTAAGTGCAATTATTAAGTTTGGCCCAATAGGAAAAATTTAGCGCGAATTTTTAAAAACTGCTGTTATTTTTAATGCTTTTGATCCCTGCAGCGGGAGAAAATTGTAACCATACCTTATAATGAGTGAAAATTCGTCAAATTGGCCACCTAAAACAGAAAGTCGTTGTTTCTATATTTATAATGAATATTATTGAAGTGTAGATAAAACAGAAATTTTATGTAAATTTGTTTTTTAATTGTTTTTTCAATGATTTATAAAGAATTTAGTTTTACTGTTTTAGTAAAACAAATTTTGCTTTTATAAGTAACGGATTGTTCAAATTTCACGATTTTTTGGTCAAGTACTCTGAATACGTTTTAAAATATATAAATGATTTTTAAAAAAAATTCTTTAAAATTAATAAATTTTTATAAAAAAATTAAAAACAAAAACGTTCTCGGTCACCTAGAAAATTTAGAAAAAGATTTCATATATATTAAAATTTAAAAAATATACAAAAAAAAATTTGTAGTCTCCATAAACAATTCTGGTTTGATCTGCCCTACCTTTTTTTTTCGAGCCACATAGAGCACTGCACAATGGAATGATTGGTACAAACTGGAGGAAATAAGGTATTTTGATGACGTTATTAGTGCTTTAGGCATAGAAAAGTACAAAATAAGGGTTTTCAATATCTTTGGACAAGTGGACGTGGCACTTCCCATACAAATGGATCACATTGAATCCATGAAGATCCTGAGGATGAGGATCCTGAAGAACTATTAAGGCCACGAAAACAGAACTTTAGGCAGTCATTAATTACGGTCTGAGCTACGTTGTCTCAAAATAGACCCTTTTTTGGCATTCGCATGGCTATGGGTCCGCGAAAAAATCTCAAAACCTCAAACTCCTGAGTTGGTTTTCTAAACAACAAACTAATCTATGCACAAAATTTGAGCCAAATCGGAAATGGGTCAGTGCTACTGATATTACACTTCAAAGTGAAATGGGCTAAATATTGAAAACAATTTGTTCCTACTTTGACGAAATATGTTAAATGCAAATTTTTTTAATAACATATTGTGGTTTAGAAAAATTGCTTGAAACATTTTTAAAAATTTTGTATGAAAAATCATGCACAATTGATATTAAAGACATTATGTTAAATTTAAAAATGTGATGATTTATTCAGTGTATATATTGATTTGGCAAATATTTTGTACCCCATATTTGTTGGCACTGCTTGAAGCAGACAAATCGACCTGTAACGTTTGTATATTGGCACCAATTTGTTTGCAGCCGAGCCCACTGCAATTGTCGAAACGTGGTTAACGTCACACTTTCATTCATCAGAGCTTTTTGACGGACAGTACGAAGTATACAGAAGATATCGTACTCTATCTTCGAGTGTTTCTAGAGGAGGTGGTTGCAGTTTCATCAACCTATGCCAGCAAAGAAGTTCTTCTTTCAAGACGTACAAACAGCATAGAACAATTATGCGTCTCTGTCAGGTTTATCATAGTCAATTCTCAGAACATAAATGAAATTATATACTGTATAAGTTACATTCCGCCAAAAAGTGAATTAGATATATACGCTGATCATATTTTCAATATAAATTGCATAATCATCTCGTTGAATCCTCAGCAGACCGTATGTGTCTTAGGCGATTTCAATTTAGGAAATATTGAGTGGAAAATTTTGTTCACACGAAAAGATTCTTATTCATTTCAATTTAAAAACTGATGTAGAATTGCTACTCTGTGACACGCTTTATTCATATAATCTAACTCAAGTTAATTTTATTAAAAATGGTATGAATAGAATTTTAGATCTGATTTTTATGAATAATGATTTGTTGTATTCAATATTGAAATGTGATACACCTCTTACAAATGAATCGGTGCATCATAAAGCTATTGTGGTGAACTTTCGATTTTACGAATTTATTGCTTCTTCAGATAGTGATGATGTCTTGTCTTTTAACTTTTACAATGCAAACTATCAGGCTTTAAACGATTACTTCAATTCCGTGAATTGAAATACTATTTTGGTCTCTGGAGATTTTTAAATTTATATTCAAATTTCAAGATAATTCCTAAGGAAGGCCTTAATATGTATGTGTCAATAAAAAAACGAAAGCGCAAATTTAACCTGCCTTGGTATAACCGCAGCTTAATTCATCACAAAAACCAAAGCTCATAAGAAATTCAAAAAAACTAATCTGCCCGCAGATGAAGCAGTTTTTATTCTCCGCAGAAAAGAATTTGATTTTTTGTCGAATTTCTTTTATAAAAAATAGATGAGTTCTATAGAGACTAATTAATATAAGATCAAACCCGAAATCTTTTTGGGTATTTCTTAACTCTAAGCTTAAAAGTGTAGGTTTTCCAAAATCAATAAAGTATGCGGAAAGCGAAGCAAATAATATACAAGATATTTGCGAATTGTTTGCAAAGTTCTTCGGATCAATTTTTGACATTTGCGATAAGACACATATAAATATTCATCGACAGGTGGAGCAGCTTACTAATATTGGCCACTTGGCCACGTGAGTAATATCAGAAAATGAAGAATATGATACTCTCAGGACACTTGATTCGAATAAAGGAGCCGGGTTTGATTTGCTTCCTCCCTTATTTTTAAAAAAATGCGCTCATTCGCTTTATGCTGCTTAACAATCATATTTAATAAATCTCTTTCAAATGGAGTTTTTCTCAAAGAGTAGAAAACTGCTTATATCTCGCCAATTTTCAAATCTGTTCAAAAACATCTAGTTGACAATTACGGACCGATCGTTAAGCTATCGGTTATAACAAAGGTTCTGGATAAAATTGTAAATAAACTCTTATTTAACACAGTTAAAAACCATACTGCAATCCAGCAAGTTTTTTTGTTGGTAGATCCATAAGCACTAATTTAGCTTTATTTTCTAATTTTTGCATAAACTCTGTAGAAAAAGGATCGCAAATCGATGTTTTATATACTGACTTTGTAAAAGCGTTTGATAGTCTAAACCACAAGACTCTGTAGTCTAAACTTCGTCAAATGGGAATTCACTCTAATTTTTTGAGATGGTTAGGCTCATACTTATCAAGTGGAAAATTGGTAGTTAGATTGATCTTCAAAAGCAGTGATCATTTTCAAAAGTAGTAGATGTAAAATCGGGAGTTCCGCAAGGGAGCCACTTATGCTTTCTTTTGCTTAAAATTTTGCTTAAAATTTTCAATTCATGTAAGTTCCTACTTTACGCAGATGATTTGAAAATGTTTAAAATTATAAATAACCTTGAGGACTGTAACAATTTTTAAAATGATATTAACCTACTTATTTCCTGGTGTAGCATAAATGGAATGAATTTAAACTCTTCTAAATGTCATATCTTAACATAATCTCGCAAGCAATGAACCATATATCACAATTATTTTTCCAATAATTGCTTTCCAATATTACTTTCAAACGCGTCGAATCCATTAAAGATTTGGGAATTTACTTTGATACCAAATTATCATTCGGGTCCCACTGGGAATATGTCATATCAAGAGCTAACTCACAACTCGGTTTTCTAAAGCGAAAAACTCTATGGAATTTTTAGACCCATTCACATTAAAATCAATTTTCGTGAGTCTGGTAAGATCTATTCTTGAATACGCGAAAATAATCTGGGATCCTAGCTATGAATGTGACATAGATCGAATCGAGAAAATTCAAAAACGGTTTACGAGATTCGCTCTAAGACGATTATTTTCGTAGGAAAATATGCCTGCGTATAGTGACCGTTGTAAACTACTCAGCTTGCAAAGCTTGGCCAATAGACGCAATACGCAGAGCGTCTTATTTATTAAAGATATTGTAGATAACAAGGTTGACAGTCCGGAATTGCTTGCTCTCATTCCATTTTATGCTCCAACAAGATCTCTAAGAGAAACAAGTTTATTTTATGTAATTATCATAGAACGATTTATGGTAGCAATGAACCAATATCTAAATGTCTATCTCGATGTAATATAGTTGCTAAACATGTTGATTTTAGTTCTAATAGAACGATTTTAATGAAAAATTTCTTTTAATATTATTTAAGGAATTAGGTTAAGTGATATCAGTTAGGGCTGGGCCCAGTAGATATATATATAAAAAATAAATATCCATACGTTATATATCCATTATAAAGCCGATTCCTGAAGCTTGCAACGTTGCTGGTTTCAGTCGCTTCAAGCGATCCCTCGTTTTCGTCACTTAGAAGACTCAGAACATGCATGAGAAGTAAAACTGGAGAAGAAAGGCTCAATGGGTTAGCTCTTCTAAATGTTCACAGGAATGTGGAAGTGACCACGGAAGTAATTTTAAATGCACTAGCTCTAAAAAAATATATATTATTATATATTATAATCAGAGCGAGTTTAAATGCTTCTTGCTTGTTTTCCCAGCATTTTGCTTATTCAGGGTGTTTGTGCTTATTTCGGCTTATTTTGCTTATAAGTACTTATTTTCAACATTTTCGCTTTACTTTACCAGTCCAATATTTTTTTTATTTTTTTTTTTTTTTTGCAAACAGGCAACTCTGTTTTACATAATTTTTTGGTATAGCGGCAACTCCTTTTCATGTACAAAATTAAACATATCCAAACATCAAAAGCGAAATATTTTGAACACCTCCTTATTATCGTTTAAGTATTAGCTGCCGTTAATTATTTGGCAACTTATAAAAAATAATTGTGCTAAAAAGCAGTCACAAGCAGTATTTAGATACAAAATTTTTGCGAATTGGAAATTGAATAGTGCGTGCGACTACTCTAAAATGAAAAAAGTATGCCGAAAGTGAAAAAACCAAATAAAGAATTTATCACCCGTATAAATCGACTGCATCCGGGCATTTTTAGCAGCGATGACTCTGTTTTGTTTTGTGTGTTTTGCAATACGCAACTGTCGACAAAAAGGCTTAATAATGTCGAGCAACACCCGAATTCCCAAAAACATAAGACCGTGGCGTCAGAACGTGAGGCAAGTACTCAAAGCAAACACCACTTTCCCAGTATCAGGAAAAGTCGAGTTCTATGTTTCCTATGGATCTTTGTGCTGCATTTTTGGAAGCAAATATTTATTTTAAAAAAGTGAGTAAAGGCCAAAAAAATATACTACTAGCTTTGCCATTAATTTCTTGTAAGGTGACCCACTCAAGTGAACAATTCAGTGACGAAAATTCTGATGCAATCTGCGTGGCGAAAGAACTGTTTCAATCCAACAGTTTAAAATCTGAGCTCGCATTCATTAAATGCCAGTTTTCCTTAATCGTTCGTTCAATTGAAAAACTGAAAACCCAAGTACTTGGGTTTAATGAAAGTATTGGCATTGTAAAGAAAACACGCAAGACTTAATCCTCCTTGGATCGCGTAGAGTTTTTCCTAAAATAAAAATATACTTCAGAGTAACAAAGGATATCCCATAATTTTAGATATATACAAAGTTATTCATAAAGGTATTGATTCAGGAAATAAGTTTCTTGATTTATATTCATCGAAAGAACTTGTTCTTTTTAAATACTGTCCGGTAGCATCGTCGGATGCTGAGCGATCATTTTCGAAATTTACGCAATTGCTAAATCAAAAGCGCCGTTCATTTATTTTTAAAATAAATTTAAGCAGCACCTAATAATATATTCTATACAATGACTGTACGTCTAAGAAAGTCGTCCTAAGAAAGAATGTCATATTTCCATTTCAGTAGTTTTGAGATATTCAGCTTTTACTGTTTTTTACACTAGAAGTGGTAGATGTGACCATTTAACTTAACGTTTTTCAGTCATTTGCAGTTGAAACTGAGAATTCTTAACTCAACACAAAAACAGAAACTCATTCACTTTCCCAATCTGCCCCTATCTCAATCTTGGAATTGTGGCGTTTGGGACGGCTTTCTTTCTTAGGACGGCAGTATACTGAACTGATTTTTTGATATATTTTATGTTAGTGTTTACATTAAAATATACCTGAATTGAATTGAATTTATGTTTTAGAGTGTTTATTCTCTGTTTTTTATATTAAAAAAGGAATATGATTATAAACTTTTTTTGTTTAAAAATATTTGTTTTAATTAAAGAGTTTTTAGTGCTTATTATTGTGCTGTTTCGTCATTTTTTAGCGCTTATTTGCTGTGCTGAAAACGACTTTTTTTCGTGCTGTTTCGGTCTGCTCTGATTATAATATAAAAAAAATGGAATTAGTTAAAAAAAAATTTAAAACCAGCCCCGAAATTTGTTTCTGGGCACACGCCTGTGGTAAGCTTAAGGCGACGTGATCTGCTTTGCAGTTATTTTAACTATTTATTCATTTATTGTATCGTTTAATATAGCGAAAAATTCGCAGCTATTTGCAAAATATTTTTTGATTAAACATTAAATTAATAAATCAACAAAACTGAGCAAAAATAAACACACAAAAAATTAAAAAAAAACAAATGAATAAAGTCGTATAATCAAAAAAGTTGCTAAATTATTGCTTGTTTGTTGATTATAGTTAACAACTAGTGCGGTGTGTGTGTGTGTGTGTCTGGGTGAGTGTGTGTACAGCGCATGCCGAAGGAATAAAATTCCTAAGTTTCATATTTATCGCAAGAATGCGGCGCCAATTAATTAACAGTCAAAATAAGCGGGTTGTTTTGTTTACAAAGCAAAAATACATATATGTGTATACATATGTCTATGAAATAATCAGTTTTGCTTACAGCTGGCAATGCTGCCAATAATATTTTAGCTTCTTCAAAAAATGTGAACAAAATATGAAGAAAAGAAAAAAATGGAAATAATAACATTTTTCTATAAAGCAACCAAGCATAATAGGCAGGAGATACAAAAGTCACACACGCAGGCACAGGCACATCTAGGCAATGCTCTGAGTTACGAACGCATGCATGAGATTCTTTTTTTTTAGTTAATTTTATTTGTGTGCTGTTTTTATTTTATGCCATGCTGTGCATTTTGTTGTTGTCGAAAGGAATTTCACAGCAAATCGCACTTGCGTGGTGAACAAGTCAGATAGACAGACTGACAGACAAATACACACACACACACACACACACACATATATAGCGTTTGCCTCGAACTAACAAACATTAAGTATCTATAGCGGCAACCCGCTTGTTGAATGCTTAATTGTATCTCACAGATACAGCTGCGCTTTAATGTGACTGCCTCTCTGAAATATTTCTTTGTTTTTGTTGTTTTTTCCTTTTATGTTTTTAACTTTTGCTCATTTTTCCACAATTCGAGTTCATTCGTTCGAAGCGATTGCAGCGCCGCCACTAAATTATATGCGGCCGCAATGCGTAGCTTCTTTGGAATGTTGATCGAGCACATAAAATTTGTGTTTATTTAATTTTTTTTTTTATCTTTTTTATGTATATAAATTTTCTTATATGGTCGGCTGCTGTTACAGCTACAAGTATGAGTAGCTAGATATAAATCTAGCTACTATTGATTGACAGTTGTTGTTGCCATTTTTGTTGTATTTGATGGCGTGTAATTTTTTTCCCCAACAAAGTACAGGCATAAAATTATTTCAATTATTTCCAGCTCATTTGTTTTAAAGATCAACTAAAATAGTTTATATTAAAACATAGAAAATAAAATAATTAGATTGTAAATATGTGTGTATCTAAATGTGTGTCCCCATATGCAGCACCCATTAATACATATCTGTGTGTCTGTGTGTGTGTGTATGCGCGCATTAACTGAGGTTTCCTTCAATGGTATGCACATCAACTTCGCCTAAATAGACAAAAACTCTACGAATAACACAACGAACAATTCTTGTTAGATAGAATGGCTGTCTCTCAAAAAATTAGCAAGAACCTTACTGAGAGTTTTCTAAGACTCTCGGAAATACTCTTGAAATACACTTATATCTAACAAGAAAGCAAGTGTTGCCAGGAGTAAATAAGAAAAAAGAAGAAAAACTACCATTTTGAAAAGTGTTTAACCAAACCGATTTACATAGATTTCTAACAATTTTTGAGCCCCAAAATTTTACACACCAAAATTTGTATCCCCTGAATAGCGGGATCATTTTGCCACACATTAGCTTCCACACTTCATATTAAGAAAAAGAAAAAAATTACAAATTATTATCATATTCAAGATACAGCTTAACCCGCATCACCTTGAGTTAATTTTTTTAGAATTTTCCGAATGACCTGTTAACTCAAACATAAAATGGTTTTAACTAAAATAAGCACATTTTAAGTGTTTGTGTTTGCGTTGCCATATGGCAAAGACAGGGTGTTTCGGGTTAAGATGCCAGCAGAAGAGCTGCCACGACTATAATATGCCTCAATAATTTTTTATGTTCATTGGGTCGAATGCAATCTATGAAAACAAGAACATTAATGAAAAATGGAGTGATTTAGTCTTTTTGTTTAATTGGAACTTGAATTGATATTTTTTTGTGATTTGTTTACCATATTATTAATAACTGCAAAGTATTTTTTTATACATTTTGCAATCCCATTTTACACGTACCGGCCTTATGGAATAACTATATCCGGCTTGGGTCAAATTTTACATGGTGCAAAATTTCACTGACGGAAGCAAGAAGCTTACTTCGGAGGAAATTAGTTTGGAGTGATTTTTGACCCAGTTACAAAATTGACCAAAAATAAAGTTTGAACTACTGTTGGAAAGGTATAAAACGGACTTTTATTTAAAAAAATTTGCAAAATTTTGGTGGTAAGGGGCTCCATCCTTTGCGATGAAGTAATTGATCTCGAAATAGAGGTTCGAAGAACACACTTTGAAAATCTCAAATGGTTTTGATTTTTGGCGTTTTGCCTATTTTTGCCAACTTTGTGCACACTATAACTTCGCCAATAATCCAAATCTTTTACTCCCAAATTAAGTTTTTTATTTTCGGCAGTGATAGGTTAGGCTAGGTTAAGGTGGCGGCAGGTTTTTAGACCAGCCCACTTAGACCATATTATTGGTCCGTTGTGTTACCACTAGTGTCCGACCGAAACCGGAATTTTGGCCGAAACCGAAACCGAACATTCGACCATTTTATAATATTTGGCCGAAACCGAATATTCGGCCATTTTATAATATTCGGCCGAAACCGAAACTGGTTATTAATATGAAAATTTTAGTTTTTACAAATGTTTTTTTTATTAAAAGGAATCAATCAATCAAAAGTACTTTCATACACAAAAGATAAAAATTTAATATAATAAGTATTATTTGAATATTCAAGTTTATAAGAGTTAATTAAAGTTTACTAAAATAATAAATGAGATAATTTTTTATATTATTTTTTATTGCAAATGCATTGCATACTTTTCATCTTCAGTACACACTTAAAATAGTATGCACCTACAGAGTACACTTTTATAGAACTATAAAACAAAGTCTTTTTGTTTTTATTATAAAAATAAAAATATTTCGTTTTCTTTTCCTTTATTCCACATACACAGAATTCGTTCGGAAGTTTAATTATAATTTTTTGGCTTCAGTACCTATAAAACTTAAAATTTAATTGCAATAGAGATGATAAAATCGAAAATGATAGTATCAAAAGCATAAAATTAACCAAATTGTTTTGAGTTTACACGAGAAATCAAATTATAGACGAACTCATAATTTTTGTTTTGTAAAATGCATTGTATATTAAAGTTTTTTTTTTCTAAATGACTTTGTTATTTGCTATGTTGATTTTATATGATTTAAATATAAATTCTAAATTTTTGATAGCTTAAATCATACTTGATTTTAAACACAAATTCTAAACAGTAAAAAATTTGAGGGTAAATTTTATCTTTTTTATAACATTTGTGTGGTATAAACTTTTTTTATTCCAAATAATTTATAAATTTTATACCACTCAATATTATAAAAATAATAGAACAAATATAACTTAAAATTTTTATATGGATATCATGTGTAAATCAAAATATATTCTGGTTCGAAAGTAAAAAATTCACCGAAATCGCGAAATTTAAAAATATAATTGTTTCGATTGGTCTGACGAGAAAAATGGTCTGAAAAAAATTTATATGATTTGATGGTATAAATTTTATATCATTTTTGGTTTGGATTTATATGTATACAAAATAGTATACAATTTATGCTCATATTTTTTACTGTGTAGTTGTTTGATACCCTAAAATCGTTTATTGAGCTTTAGGTCAAAGTTAGAACAATTAATTGTTCCAACGAAACTTTCCAAAGAAACAACATTAACAACAACTTTTTTTCAATATGAAAAGGGAAAAAATCACTAGCTGATTTTATTGCGATTTCGGCCCTGCTAAAGGCTTCATCAGAAATCTTTGTGATACACAATGCAAGCGCGCACTAGCGCACTGCACGACAGAGACGATGAGATTTTAAGTGTAAATTTCTCAGTTTTGCTCCCATTTCAAATTTCATGTAAGTGGTAGACCAAGGCTCATTTATAAGGTTGTGGCCTATTCAGTTTTTATGAGATTGACGGGCGGCTTGAGTCGTCCTTCCAGACTTATTCTTAGGCTGAAACTCTATAACGAGTATTTTATCGGTCCACAAATTAGAGTTTAGAACAGCTGCAAACTCTTCAGCTGTAACTGTAAGAATAGAGGATGCGTGGGAAGGTTTATTGCCTATTTTTTACATGAACAGAATATATTTCGACTTAACAAGTTGTTATGTTTGTTAAACGTCAATATATTTTCTTTCTCGGCACTACTCTTAAATTTTAATGGTTTATAGGCTCAGTAGGAGCTAAGACTGGAATATTAGTCAATGGAGGAATATTAGGTGGCGAAGATGAAACCGGAATATATTTAGAAAAGGCGTGGCTGAAGGCTGGTTGTCCTGAGAAGTGGATTCAGATGCTTTTCGTTGGTTATTTTTCTTTGTAATAGAATGGCATTTTGAGCATATGGTACAAATCGGACAGGGATAATATAGTAAAGTCTAATTCAATAGATAAAGTTTATGAATTCAATTTTAAAAAAGCTGATTTTTTGAAGTTGAATCATTAACTTCAAAGTAAACTTCATGATATTTTAGAATATGTTAATAATAACACTCTTGATGATTCTATTAATTTTTTATATGGAAATATTTGCTATGTTTTCTCTGTCCGTGCCATATAGCCTCAAATTTACGAAAAATTGTGCTTACCCCTGGTACACAAAGGAGTTAAGGATTCTTCGCAACAGCAGGAATAGTGCAGGGAAAAAATATGTCTGTAGCTTAGACTTGAATGACCTAGAAATCTACAAGCGTTTGTTTCTGGATTTTGAAAATTGCTCAGCTACCTTATATCAAAATTATTTAGACAGTATTAAGCTGAGAATATTGTCTGATCCGAAAAAATTCTGGGGTTTCATAAACACCAAAAAAAAATCTGATGGATTCCCTTCATCATTTAAAACCTCTGACGGATTTACTGACGATCCTGTCGTTATTTGTGGTCTCTTTGCCAATCTCTTTAAAGAGTCATTCTGTTAAGACTCTTTCAATCCTGATGAAGAGTGCTTTGAATATATGAACTCTACACCCAGGGTTTCGTTGGATTCTATATCCTTTACTTCAGAGGATATTTTAAAGTATATTGGGTTGATCGATGAGGATTTTAATGCTGGACCTGACGGAATTCCTGCCGCAGTGTTAACACGATATGGTTCCGTTCTAAGTCAACCACTGTCCATGTTATTCAATAAATCAATTAGCGAAAGTATTTTTCCACTTTTTTGGAAAAAATCTTTTATAAGTCCTATTTATAAAAAAGGTTGTAAGAACGATATAAACAACTACAGGCCTATCACGAAACTCTCGTCGACTCCAAAACTTTTTGAGCGGTTCGTGTATGATCGTGTGAAAATTCACTGTGGGAAGGTCATGACAACTCGTCAGCATAGATTTGTTACTGGCGATCCACTGTGTCTAATCTCCTCGATTTTACAACGTTTTGCTTAAATTCATTTTATTCAGGTAACCAGGTCGATTGTATTTACACTGATTTTAGTAAAGCGTTTGATAAACTGCCACACAACTTAATTCTATTTAAACTAAAGTTAATGGGTTTTCCACAATTTTTTGTAAGCTGGATTCAATCGTATCTGACAGAGCGATCTTATGAAATACGATTTCGAGGCGTATTGTCAGCTGAATTTATTGCTGAATCAGGTGTTCCTCAAGGTAGCCACCGTGGTCCACTTTTGTTTATTTTAGCCATTAATGATGTAACCCACATCATCAAACACTCTCATCTACTTATCTATGCAGAGGACATGAAGATATACAGATTAATTGATGCTAAAGACAATTCAGATCTGCTCCAGTCTGATTTGAAATCCTTTGAAATTAGGTGTTCTAAAAATAATATGTTTCTTAATCCAGATAAATGCCAAACTATGACCTTTTCGCGAAAAAGGAACTATTTAATTTTTGATTTTAAGATAAAAGATACTGCATTAAGTCGTGTAGATGCTGTTAAAGATCTTGGTATATGCATGGATTCTAAGCTATCGTTTAACGTTCATATTGATTACATTTGTAAAAAAGCATCTTCTATGCTCGGGCTTATGAAACGCTGGGTCAAAGAATTTAATAGTATGATCACAACTACAACGCTGTATTATGCAATTGTGCGTCCTCACTTAAAGTATGCAAGTCAAGTTTGGTCCCCAAGTTACAATGTACATGTTGAACGTATAGAGAGAATCCAAAAGCGTTTTGTTCGGTTTGCTCTAAGGGGCTTAAGTGCAACTGACACTTTAAACCTTCCTCCTTATGAGGATCGTTTGAAACTATTAAAAATGCAATCTTTGAATGAGAGAGGGAAGCCTGCAGATATCGTCTATTTACACCAACTCATAACTGGTGCCTTCGATTCACCAGAACTCGTAACTCTTATAAATTTTAACACTAACCGTAGAAGCAGTAGAAATGCTAACAATTTCATTTATTTACCTTTTAGTAGAACAAATTATATGTCTACTGCTCCTTTACATCGCATGAGTACCTTTGTTAACAACTGTAGCTTTTTTGATGTTAACTTATCGAAAGGTCAACTCAAAAGTAGATTGAAAACTAATGTATGATTAGATCTATGTAAACGCATGGTTAGTTGTTATGTCTTGTGTTGTCCCTGAGCCCAACCCATATTATGGTGGGTAAATTTTTCTCACTTTAGATTGTTTTGGACCACTCTTATCGATATCATTGAGATATTTTAATGTTATTTGGGCGGAGAAAGTGCGAAAAAGCTGTAGTAGCTGAACTCTATTGTTATTGCATGATCCATATGGCCTTTTTCTGATGAAATAATAGTTTGAGTCCCAGAAAAAACAGTATGTGACAGAAAAGGTGGGATATTTCCCGGAATAAAAATTTTATCATAGACACTGGCGCTGGGTGTATGGGTGCTGGGGGTAATATTTTCAAAATAAAAATAATCCATATTTAGAGATTGCAAAAGGTGAGTAGATGCTAAATGTGCATTTAGGGCTATTATTTTTATCCAGCGGGAGCACAGTTCAGAACAAAGCAACAATCACTGAAACTAAAGGCGTTTTCTTTTCTCGAAAATATTCAACATTTTTTATGCCCTCTTTCTGCCCTCTTTGAGAATTCTGCATTATTACTATTTTTGAGGTCAAAATTTTCGAGAAAAGAACACGATTCAATTTTAAAGGTCACTATTTTTTTCTCAAGAGAGCAGAATTTTTAAAAAGGGCAGAAAAAATTCAGCATTTTTTCGAGAAAAGAAAACGCCATAAGATAAACAAATCAGTGCACAAAGAGGAAAGTAAAACCCAACAAGCATAGAACACAACAACACTTCATTAATTTATATAAGAATAAAAATTGAAAATTAAGATGAAAGAAAATAATTTAGTAATATTAATGTTTATATTACTAATATTACGTTATTATTATTATTATATATTAAAACATTTCAAGTAAACAATTTCAAGTGTAGGGTCAATAATAAACCATCGAGTACTACTAGTAGAAAATATATTGACAGAAAAATTAAATGTCTGACTAGTCTGCAGCAGGGTTGCCAGCTCTAAATGGAGAAGACTGGCTAAAAATATTCAATTTAATGGCTAAATTTAAAAAAAGAACATTTATATAAATCAGTGCTTGAATATTTATTTATTTATTTATTTATTTATTTATTTATTTCAATTCAGTCAATGAACAAAGTTCTTACAGACTAGCAATAAATATAATTCAGGGTTGTCCATATTCGAAGCGCCCATCTGGCAACACTGTAACTTTCCGCAGTGATGCCAAATCGACTAATGACATACCGCGTTTGAAGCGTCATTCCAAGCAAATGTTTACAATGGAACAGTACACGCCACGCGAACGCTCTAAAATTGTTGAAATTTACATTCAACAAAACAAGTCAATAGTGAAAACTCAACGTGCTTTCAAAAAAATAAATAAAGTGAAAAGTGCGCCTTCCAAGAAAACGGTAAACAAACAAAATTGCCGTATTTATGCCACTGAAAATCCACAAGAGATTCAAGAGGTACCTCTTCACGATGCAAAAGTCACTGTTTGGTGCGGCGTTTGTGCTAAAATGCTCATTGGGCCGTTCGTTTTCGAAGATGATAATGGCCACAGAGTTACTGTCAATCAGGAGCGTTATCGCGATATGATAAACAATTTTTTCATGCCAATCGTTCGTCGAAAGCGTATCAGGCACTACTGGTTTCAACAAGACGGCGCGCCACCACACACAAGCCGCACTACAATCAATTTTTTGAAACAATTGTTCCCTGGCCGTTTGATGTCAAAAAATGGTGATTTCGATTGGCCGCCAAGATCACCAGATTTAACGCCTCCAGACTTCTTTTTGTGAGGTTATTTGAAATCAAAGGTTTACGTCAACAAGCCAAAGACCCTAGAAGAGCTGAAAACCAACATCCGTCAAGAAATAACCGCCATTACCATTGAAATGTTGAAGAAAACCATGGAAAATGCTGCAAAACGGGCACAATATGTCGTAGAGGCCAATGGCGACCATTTACGAGATATCATATTCAAGAAATAATGTAAGTAAATCTACTTGAACCCAATAAAATGATATTTATGACGAACAGACAAAAAATTGTGGTTTCTTTGATTTATTTAAAAATAAAATGGGCGCTTCAAATATGGACAACCCTGTATGATTATAGAGAGAAGAGCAAAATATAATATACAAAAATAAATTAAAACTAACAATTTTGTATAAAGTAATGCATTAAAAATTACAATTCAATAATTGCTTCAGAGCACATTTAGGCACAGAGAAATCAACATTACACTTAGATGCCTGTTTGTTAAAATTTGATAATGCTCTGTACAGCGGAGAATTCATAGCATAGTTTGATCTGCGTGTATCTAAATATAATACATCCAAATTTCTTAAACTTCTTCATGGAACGTTAAAATTAATTAATTCAAGCAACGAAGTACAATCAATAGCCCCCGATACAAGATCAGAGATGATCAGAGTGACGCAATTATTCGTCGATTTTGACGAGATTTTAAATGTATCAGTAAACATCGCGCATTATAAGGGGGAATAGGATCCTCAAAATTAAGAACTCTAAGGGCAAAACGAATTAATTTCTTTTGTACGCGTTCAAAACGTATGATATGAGTATCATAAAAAGGACTCCAAATGAGAGAAGCGTATTCTAGCTTTGACCGAACTAATGAAGTATAGATTGCTTTTAAAGTGTAGGCATCTAAAAAATTTGAGCTATTCCACCGAAGAAAGGCTAATAAGGCATAAGCTTTGGGAATAATGTAATCCAAGTGGCCTACAAAAGAAAATTTAGCATCGAACATTACGCCTCGGTCCTTAACTTTCTTAACACAGATTATCGGAAGGTTAGATAATGCATAAGAGGTGGGTCTGTGGCTATTTGACTTAGAGTACGTGACATAAACACATTTATCAAAATTGAGACAAAGTCGGGTCTTAAGCACCAATTATAAACAGCATTAATGTCAGACTGCAGTAGAAATGAATCCGACATATTATTAATTTTTAGAAAAATTTTGAGATCATCTGCAAAAAGTAGACATTTAGAGTGCAAGACAACATTTGTTATATCATTGATGAATAATATAAATAATAGCGGCCCCAAAATACTTCCTTGCGGCACTCCTGATGTCGCTATAAACGCAAGGGAGCTGAAATTTTCAATTTTTACAAAACTTTTTATGTTAATCAGCTTAACCATTTTAGGACTTTAGAATGGAGACCTAGTTTAGCCAATATACAGCAAATAGTTGTATACATATATGAACTATGAGTAAAATAAACAGAAAATATTTCATATTTTATGTATCTATCCAGTCTTCGTTGCTGTCTTCATATTAGGTAGTCCAACCCCGGAAGGTTTTCTCGATCCCGGGATTAGTTCGGAATTGAAAACTTTAAGAAGTAAACAATTCAAAAAATTTTAATACAATTTTTTATTATTTATTACTTGAATCAAAAAAATGTAAATTAATTCATTTATAAGGCATTAAAACATATTAAGGATTTTCGCAATTGCGTTGTGTTCAGTGTAGTTAAAAAACCCAGCGGTATTGATACCACACTTTACCAAACAGTTTTTATATTTTTTGTTGTTTTACATGAAAACTCTTAAAACCAAAAGTGTGGTAATTTTAAGTAGCCCAATGATATGTTTAACGAACGTGGTTTTTAAAGTTCCATAAACAAGTGATCAGTTGCCAGTTACCTTCTAATTGCAAAAATGGAAGAAGCTCAAAATATAAGTTTAACTTTTTTATGCCATACATTAATAATTAATATCAAATTGGATGGTTAATTTTTTTTTTTTTTATAGTAACAAAAAGCTATAGTGGGAGGTTACCGACCACAAATTCTATTTTAAAAGGTGCTCATAATTGTGGTTTTCAACTATGGCAAAAAAAACACAATTCCACGATACCACACAATTGTGAATACCCTTAATGTTAATAAAAACAAAAAAAACTTAAATAATATTACTGACTATTAATTAATTAATTAATTCAAAGAGCAAAAAATATAAAAAATTAAATACAAAACCGTTTAAAGTATTATTATATAAATTTAAAACATATTTTTAGACACCGTCTTTATGTTTTTTGTGTTTAAAGCTTAGATGCTGTAGAAGTAAAAATAAATATTTCGTAAGAATTGCATTGCATTTTTGACAGCGAAAAGGTAGAGAAATTTTTTTTTTTTTTTTTGGTTAGTATGCTGTTGAACTGAAAAATTTGTTCAATGCAGCCAAGTTTATAACCATGATTGGAGAACTAAAATTTCACTGTCTTTTATATGTCGGTACATTTAATTGGTGTGGAAATTTGACATTCAACAAAAAAATTCATCGAACAAACAGGTTATAGTAAGTATGTGTTAGTGTTGAGTCTACACCAAAATTTCGCGTGTAGAATTAAATGCCTAAAAATGTTCGTTCCTACAGCATACTTAAGGCAAATTAAGGTTGAAAAAGATTTTTCAAAATATAATTGATTGTTTAATTATTTTTAAAGTAATACATTAAGCTGAGCATTTAATTTTTCATTAAAGAGTTTTGTTTGGATATTATTACAAATTTAACCCGCTGATGAGAAGCACCGTTCTGATTATATGCTAGTTGAAGAAATAGTTGTACGATAATCGTATGCAATTTGTCAGTTTCAATAACGATTGCCTTTACCACGAAACAAAATTATTTCCTTAGTCAGAATATCTAAAATTTTTTAAATACAAAGCTGACTTCCAGATATTGCAAATTTTTCTAAAACTTTGCAAAGTCTTTGCTCCAGTGATTCCCCCTCATCGTCCTAACAATCTTTTGCAGCCTCAAGAAAAGATTTTTCTAAATATGTATTCATATCAACTTAAATTGAAATGGTTGTATTTAAATGAATATTTGTAATAGGAATTTTTAATTTAAAAATTCCGGGATCCCGGAAAAAAATAAGGGGCTTAAATCGTCCGGGATCCCGAATTTCGAATTGATTTGCCTACTTCATATATTGCATTTGTACCAGTTTGAATAATATAAGGATGCAGAACTTTGTAGTTGTGACAATATTTGCTGTTTTTCCGCAACCCATACCTAGTTAACTTAGTTGACTGAAAGTTCGTTCCACATCTGCATTTAACCACGGAAGGGATAAAAGCTCCAAAACAAACTGCAGTTTTTTCAAAAGGATTGTTTCCTGCGGAATCTTTATAGGCATGAACTTATTTGCAAAATACCTAAATTTTGTCAGTTTGTTTCACGAATCCATCCCTTAAACACATAATTTTTTCCATTCTTATCGAAATTTTTTGTTGATATTTAGACATTTTTAGCAACCGGCAATAATAGGAAATTAAACAATTAGCTAAGCACAGTTCAAGAATTCCAAATCAACTGTTTTGACAATAGGGTTGCATTTACTTATTGTAATGGTTAGAATAGTCGAAAAGTTGCCTGTCTTGATGTTGCTATTTCAGTTAATATTGATTCTATGGTACTGAAATTCGGTACAAGAGTATACAAAATTATAACAAAACACAATCAAGAAAGTAGGCGGAATTTTACAAATGGCGTGTCACTGTAAGAGACACACTGCATCTCGAATAATATTGACACTAGGGTACAAAAATTCATTACCAGAATGGCTACAATGTTTTTGAAAATTTATCATATTCTCTAGAAATTATAAAATAAAAACTTTTTTACAAAAAACACCAACTTCAAAACCGCTACATAGTAAAGAATAATTTTAAATTACTTTTCTTATTACAGTGAAACTTCCCTAACTCGAACTTCCGTAACTCGAAATTCTCCATAACTCGAAGTAGTATTTGTTTTTTTTTTTTGCTTTCTCAAGATATTTTCTTTATATTTTGATATCTATAAGTTGAATTTCCCTAAATCGAATTTTTCTTCAACTTGAACCGAAATTTTATTTGTATTAGGAAGACTTTAATGCATATTAATATCTATAACTCGAATTTTTCTTACTGCAACAACTTCAATATATCTGAGTGTCTTGTTATTCGAAGAATTGACTTCGCCGGAGCATCGCGCTGCGATCGAATGTAAAAAATTTGCATGGCATCTTTGTTAGCTTGCGTCGAAAGATATAAAAGTTATTGCATCTTGTGCTGCGTGCATTTTGTTGGTTTATGTTTTGTGTAAGTAAAGAGATTTTTTGAGTTTTCATGGTAAGTTTGGCTCATTTACAGCATTCAAAAATATGCTTATTAACTTAACGACTATATGAAAATTATAAATCTGATAATGATTAAGTTGATGATATTCCACCGCCAACAATTTTTAAAAGAAATCACTTCGCAGACAAAAATGAAATTAATTAGTTTTTATGATCTATTGAATAATTACATGAATTAAGATTGTGAGCTTTAGGTCAAGTGAGTTTTCAAGAAGGCAACAACAACAACAACAACAACTCTGTATAGAGTCAATCACTTAGCTGACTAGACAGTCTGTTTCGGAAATCGCTACATATTCCTCTTCAGTAGTCTTTGAGTGATTAAGCTGTGATCAACTCACTGTTTAAACTAGCATATGAATGTGCAAATCCTTTAATTCATTCTTATGAATTGTATGGCTGCTAATCATATGACACTTCAAAGCAGTAGGCCATTTTAGATCACCGCCATCAACTCTATCAAGGGTTGCCATCTGTTCTAGTTGCTTCTTCATTTATTTCAATATTCATTGGTGTTCGATTGTTTGTCGAAATGCACCATAGAAATGAAACGAGTTTTTGCTTCGCCAGAAGCTAGTGTTCTAACTGAAAGGTGGCTATTTTCACAACCAAATGTGCAATTGCACATGACTTTGACCGAAAAATCGATCAATTATTAGATTATTTAATATATCATAAAAACTAATTAACTTAACTATGGCAGAGCACGGCTAAATAAGTTTAATTAATGTCAAATTAATTAAATAATCTTATAATTGATCGATTTTTCGGTCAAAGTCATGTGTAATTGAACATTTGGTTGTGAAAATAGCCACCTTTCAGTTAGAACACTAGCTTCTGGCGAAGCAAAAACTCGTTTCATTTCTATGGTGCATTTCGACAAACGAATCGAACACCAATGAATATTGAAATAAATGAAGAAGCAACTAGAACAGATGGCAACCCTTGATAGAGTTGATGGCGGTGATCTAAAATGGCCTACTGCTTTGAAGTGTCATATGATTAGCAGCCATACAATTCATAAGAATGAATTAGAGGATTTGCACATTCATATGCTAGTTTAAACAGTGAGTTGATCACAGCTTAATCACTCAAAGACTACTGAAGAGGAATATGTAGCGATTTCCGAAACAGACTGTCTAGTCAGCTAAGTGATTGAATCTATACAGAGTTGTTGTTGTTGCCTTCTTGAAAACTCACTTGATCTAAAGCTCACAATCTTAATTCAAAAATGAAATTATTCCTATAATATCTTATTCTATAACTCGAATTTTCTGGTACTTAAAAATAAATTCTGGTCCCTTGACACTTCGATTTGGGGAAGTTTCACTGTAATTTCTTGGACACATTTGATAATTTATTTTTATTTATTATTATATTGGAAATCTTATTATTTAATTGTTTTTTCCAATATGTTTTATTATCATAAATATATTAATTTCTTTTTATAAAGCTTTCTAATAAAAGCTTTGAAGTCAGCGCTAATCTTTGCCACACAATCCTAATCTTTTGACCATAACTGCACTGCCAATACGAACAAGATTTAAATCCCGTAGGTAAGATCAGCGATTCACAGGCGCACTTCCCAACAAACAAAAGCTTTCGTTATTGTGTTCAGTGATCGAATGCGTTGATTTTATAAATGTCTGATTGTATTGGCGCCAACTTTAACTTCTTTATTTTCATGAAGAAATTAATATATTTATGATTTTCAAACTAATAAGAAAAAATTAAAGTCATAAGATTTCCAGTACAATAATATATATAATAAAATGTTCAAATTTGACCAGGAAATTAATATGAAAAGTAATTTAAAATTGTTTGTTACTTTTTAGTGATTTTGAAGTCGGTTTTTTTTTTGTTTGTTAAAAAGTTTTATGAATCTTATATTAGCATTTTAGAACTCATAAAAGTGATTTGATCACTATAGGCATTTGTGATGTAAAGTGGTTTAGTTCCATCACTGAAAACGTTTATTGATAACTTGTTGACGGAAATTTAAAAGAATTTTTTTAATGGACCTTCATATAGTGGTGTAAAAGATGATGTTGCCTTATCATTTCGGAGAAAGACATGTGATTCCCTCCTTAAGGGAATAGTAAATAAATATTGATTTCTTCTTTGAGTATAAGTTGGTTGTACTTTATGCATGATATCTATAGGCTTTTGAACAAATTCTGGCGCAGATGTGTGGCGTGATGTTTCAAACTTTATTAATTATGTTCGGCTTACATGTTGAACGAAGTCCAAGAAGAAGAATAAAAATTGGAAAGAGATTAAGGCTTTAAGAGTTAAATGCACTCGTTCGATATTTCCATTGGCTTATGAACAATATGCACACAGAAAAAAAACATTGTAAAATCAACTAGAAACATAATGATTTGACATGTTTCCCCCCCGATTTATAGTAAAAATTATTGTGATTTTCATGTAAATTTAGTGAAATAAAGTTTTTTGAGTTTGCATTTATTAACACGAAGCCTCGAAACCAGTTACATTTTAGAACCATTAATAGCATTATGATGTCCAAAGAACTTTGCGAAGTAATAAATAAGCCTCACTATGTGTGGTTGAAAAAGAAACGATTTTTAGATTAAACTTTTATTTCAGTTAATTTATTTAAACTTTATAATATATAATATTTATAAATTCCTATTTATTTTTAATACAAAGAGGCAAATACTTTCTAACTATTTAAAAAAATTTAATTAACCTTTAACCTTGGAGGCGAATTTGTTGATATGAGCTGTGACGTGGTGGTAAATTTAACCCCATTTTAATTTAACTTAAAATATTCTAATAAAAAGGGGTTGTTGTAAATTATTTTTTGTTTAAAAACAAGTTTTAATATTTTTGCTTAAAATAAATACAATTTTCAATATACTTTTTTTTTAAAGTTAACAAAACTGGTACTTTGTTTAACTAGCCTTCTGTTAAAGACGACAAAAAAATGTAAAGAGCTGGTAAAATTTACCACCACCTCCACAGTTAAAGGTTAATAAATTTTTGTTCGGCTTGAATCGCAAAGTCATATATTAAAACTTGATACAGTTGATCTTTCCTATAGTGAACTTCTATACAATGAAGATCTCCCTATTATGAATTGATTTGAAAAACAGAGCTTTTTTGTTCTACTTTAAGTGTATTTATATCACGTTATAATGATTTTCCATTTCCAGTAATCTTTCTCTAAAATGAACAAATTTTGCAGCTGCAAATTTAACTCTCATACATTTTTGTCCCCATATAAGGTTTTTTTTTAAACCATTTTCTGTTACGCATATTAATATAACTGTGTAGAGAGAAAAAGTAAAACATTATTAAGGAATGCCCAAAAGTTGAAAATAACTACAGAAAAATAAAAAGAAGAAAGTACCATCACTATCAATTTTGTCAGCAGTTGCTTGTGTTCAGTGAACGAAGTTCTGGAAAATTGTGGAGTTCACGATATCTCAGGTATTTATTTTATAATTTAAGTGCATACTCATGTTCATAGTATAATACTATTGCCAAATAATTACGGTGACGAATTGTCGGATGCTACGTTACCTACATTGGGACGAATTTGGGACTAATGTTTTTAAATTTCTAAATGTATTACAAGGTTTTGTGAGGAAGAAAAATTGAAAAGTGTAATCCAAACTTAAACAGTACCAGATTCTTTTAAAGAAAAGTGGAAAAATTATTATAATTTCTGTACAATGAAGTTTCTATAAAATGAAGTAATTTTCTGGTCGTTTGCAAATTCATTATAGGAAAGTTGGACTGTATTATAAAAATGTGATTTTAGTATTTAAATGTTTTTGTAGCGTATTGTATACGTTTACTTCTGTTTATTTTTTTTTACAAATTGAATGTTTAATAAATATTAATTTTTTTAAAAATTAAATAATACATATCTATTATTTACTTTTAAATAAAAGCAAAAATTGGTAATTTTAATATTGGTAAATTTTTTTAGGAATTTTGGTAGAAAATTTTTTCCTGTGTGGCAACCCTGATCGTATGTTAGGGCACTCTAGCGTAGATTTGAGAAAACAGAACATTAAAGATGCATAGCGAAGATGACAGCACTCGTTTGTCATTTTTGTAGCGTTGACGTTTGTGTACCTTACATAACATAAACCTTTTACTATAATCGTATAAAAATAAACAAAATCTTTGGCATTCCGTAGCTTCACTGAAAAAACCGCTTAGCAAAAATTTTTTCAACAGAGCTTATATCGCTCCCGAAGTAACCTCTAAAGGAGTAAAGTGAATGTGCAACATTTCTTTCACACATATCCATCCCCTTTCAGTCAGCTTTTTGGGAACCCCCACCTAAAAACTCAATAAATGAAGAATATTGCCGGAAATAATTGAAGACAGACAAAATTTTAATTTCGAGAAAATTTAGTTCAAAGTTTCGCATTTGTTCTAAAATCTATACTAAGTCAAACTCTGTGAAGAAGTTATTTTCTAAAGTAGCTACAAATATGGCTGTTTTAAGGTTTAAAATTGTTTGTACGTACATTAGGGGGCGTCCATTAATTACGTGAGGTGATTTTTGCGATTTTTTGGCCCCTCTCCCCCTAGTGAGATATCGTGCGATTTGGCTCGACCCCTTCTCCCCCGCTGATCTCACGCAAGGTTGTTCAAAATGCGTGTTTTCAGAGCAAATATGTTAACATATGCTTCATTGTATTGGACTTAATAATATAAATATGTATTATATATAAATAAAAATAGTATTGTGTAAAATTTAGTCATATATTAGTAGACAAACACGTTTTACTCAATTAAACCAGTTATCTTATAATTCTGCACTGTTTCTTGCGGACAAAAAACTACAATGCAGCATGCATCTTATGGTATGAATGCAGAAGGTATACATGTCTGCCAAATGAACTGCCCTAACAGCAATGCTACATGCATCTTTCGGCATTGATGCTCCATTCATACCATGAGATGCATGCTGCATTGCTGCTACGGCAGTTAATTTGGGAGAAATGCCGGCCAATCACATGCCTATAGAAAAAAAAAAAAACTGGTATGGAGGCGTGCATGTAAGCTGAAGTTCCAACTAATGTTTCCGGCAATTGAAAAATTACCATAATCCGGAGACTTGAAGCTCGGCCGCGTGAGAATAAGTACATCTGCTTACCCATTGGACCATCGCAGCTGTTAACTAATCGTCGCTTAATTTGCTTCATTAAGAATAAACGTACGAGCACAGAGCAAGAAAATTGACGCGTTCGCTTTATTATAAGCAATTAATGCAAAAAACAGAATGAAATAACTAAAAAAACGGAACAAATTTAAAGAAAAGTTCCAAATAAATTCCAATAAAACTAAGGATTCCAAAATACATGAATTAAAGCTTAAGCCCTAGCCAACTGAGCCATTTGCACTGTTGCGACTTTGTTGAAATTATATGCATAACAACATTGTTGCTATCAAAAGTGCTTCGACGAAAACAAAAAGTGTCGGCGAATTACAACAATCATGAAAATATTGTCCCTTAAAATTTATCGGAATTTTGCATTAGCAAACACGATACTTTATTATGATACGGTTGTTATTATTTGAATGTATTTATGTTGTGCTATAAAATAACTTACTTCTTACTGTCCTGATGCTTTTTGTTAATCAATAATTATAATAATAAAAGTAAAGAGGAAGTTTTTAAAATTTAAAAAATAGACTTCTTTACTTAGCATTAAAATTATAACCATCCACATTCCTTAAATCGGCAGGCCTGCTTTGTACTTCACCTGGGTTCGGCTAAGCCCCCCTCCCGACCCCCTAAACGCCTCACGTAATTAATGGATGCCCCTTACATCTTCATCAATGCATAGAACAACGAAAATCTGAAAATGCGATATTTCAATTTCATCCACTCATGTCTTCAGTTCATAACTGTGATGATGATTCCTGAGCTGATTCTTTGATGAGTCAAATGTATAAGATGGTCCTTGTATGTTTTTAACCTCAATATTTCTTTTAAACACCGTTCTTTATCTAATGATTTAGCATTTTTCGGAAAGCAGAATTAAATTTTTTTTCTGGGCTCATTTTATATTGATGAAAAGATAGTTTTGCTAGCTTTACCTTTCACAAGGTAAATCAATTACCTTACCACATGGGGTGGAACCCCAACCTCCAAAATTTCTCAAAATTATTTTTATATTTGAGTCCCTTTAATTACCTTTCCAACGGTAGCTCAAAATTTAAACTCGGTGAAGAAACTCCTTTGTTAATCAAAAAACTTTTGTAGTTAGATCTTAAAATGATCATATCTCATTAGCCCATTAAATCCCCACCTTTACTTTATTTTTAACAGCTTTAATAAAATAAGTATTTAAAATTTTTAAATGGTATTCTTCCAACCCCTTCTTTGAAATAAATTACCTTACCACAAGGGATGGAACCTCCAACGACAAAAATTTCCAAAAACTATTTTTTTAATAAAGTTAACTAACTTTTCAACAATAGTTCAGATATTTCATTCAGTTTAGAAATGTTTGAGATATGAATTTTCGTAAAAATCAATTTTCGACGTTTTCGTCAATTTTATGCACCCTCCGCCAAAAATCACATCAAACTTTTTTCCTCCAATTTAAGTTTTTAATTTCAGTGAAGCTTTTATCCCAAAAGTATTATCCCAAATCGAAGATGGTCATTCCGTAATTTTTTTACGATACTTTTAAAATGGATGCATAATTTTTTGCACATCTTATCAATATCCAAAATTCAATCTTACATCCTTACAAGCCTTCATTTAAGAAAAGCTTTTTTACGATTATGTTTCAAGTCAAAAGTCACCAATCTAAAATACAATTATATTGTACAAGCCTTCTCGTCCGGCCTGGAATCCCTTATTTTTTCACCCTTTTTTGGGCTAACTTTTGGGCCCATAAAATTATTTTTAAGATATAGGGATTGAAACTTGAAATGTGTCTAAAAAAAAACAAAAAAAAATTATTATTTTTAATACATTCGATCATAAAAGCCACATCTATTGCTCTCAACAGTGAATTTTTTTTAACTTTTCCATTTTCATGGAAAATTGGAGCCAATCGAAAAAACCATTGCGATATTCGGATTCTATGAAAAATCTTACTATAGATAATATTATCACCACTCTTTGTAAAACAATTTGATTAGTAGTGTGTTACTGGACTTCGTTAATCCCAGGTCGACCTCACTCGAAATATTAAAAATTATGTTTTAACTTTGTCATATTGATATGGCAATACCAAAGCAATACATTTAATGAAATTCTTGGTCTCATTTAATGAAACATCAAATATTTTCTTCTCTCAGTACAGAAACATAAACTCTCACACTCACACTAGCACAGATTTTCTGGTGCTAGTATTTGTGCTGGTGCTAGTAGTGGTGCTGGTGCTAATAGTACTGGTGCTTAGCTTGGCCAGCAACTCAGCACGGGTCTGACGATCAGTTCACTTTGCAAACCTCGCTGCGTTGAAACGGATTGTAAAAACGCGCAGCAAGCCAAGTCAAGCGCACGGCCGTGGCTGATCAATTCATGTAACACTTGAAAAGAAAAATTTTTAAATTATTGAAAATTATTAAAAAAAAATAATTCATTAAAGTGGATACAAAAAGTGCGAGCTACAAATTGCATTCAATAAGAAGAAAACGACTTGAAGACTTCTTATAAAATATATAGAAATTCCTTAGTACAAAAGTCGGGGCATAGATCGTATGGAAAGGAAAAAAGAAGTCGAATAAAAAAACAGATATCATTTTTTATGGAATGGAATGCGGTGAAAGAGATAGCGAGCGTTGAACGCCGCTGCAGAGGTGCACGTGTGTGAACGAGAGGCTGGATTAGCTGAGTGTGTGCGAACGAAATCGTGATCAACATTTGTGAGTTTCAAAAAGGGAGCAGAAGAGGAAAACTTGTTAAGTGATTAAGTTTTTTTTTTTTATTCAATTCAATATCTTACTCAATAAGTTTGTATTTTTGGTTTTATTGCAACTAACGATTGAATTAGTAAATGATAAAACTAGCTGAACGAAAGCAAAAGATTGTTAAAAGTGCAAAAAAAAGTGAAAAAAAAGGAATTGGTTCACTAAAACTGAACTTTCAGCTTTTATAAAGTGAAGAGAAATAACTGAGTTTTTAAATTTCGCAAAAAGATATAAAGCTGCAGCAACTAGCAGCTCAGAGCTTCACGTGTTAAAGAATAAATTTACAAAATATATACACTTCACCAAAAGCACGAAAAATTTCTTTTTTTTTTTCAAAAAACGTAACGTCAGCTACTAAAACCACAACAACAACAACGCCCAAGAGGTCGGATTTTGTAATAAATAAATAAGAAAAAAACGTGTGCTCATGTGTGTGCGCGTGTGTGTGATGTGGGGCCAGGTTCGATTTAAAAAATTTTAACGTGGTTTTTATTTTGGTTTCAGTTTTGATCGAGTAATGCTCTACAGTAATAACAGTAAAGTATAACTGCTTTAAAACTTATCAAAAATGTTTTGTCTTACAAAAACAATCAGACACAAATAAATAATACTTACAAAAATTACTAACGAAGAAAAAACCACGCTCCGAAAGTCGCGCGCCTGCTTTTATGCTCTTGCACAGCCCCAAAGGCGCTGAAAGACACTCTCTCTCTCGCGCTATTCATTAAGTGAAGCTCGTTTGACTCTCTATCGCTCGTTCTCTCTCTCTCTCTCTCTCTCTCTGAGGAGGCCCTTTCACTTGAAACACCCTTTCAACACCGAACCACTGAGGCGAACCCTTCCCACCGTCTCCCCGAAACGGACGCGTCGTTTGTGTTTTTGTCGTGTTCGCATTTTTTTAGTGTGTTGTTTCAACGCATCAACGCGGTAGTTGTTATCAACTTTTGTGTTGTTTTTGCTGTCACAATCAAAGGAATTTAAAAAAAAATATTGAAATAATGCCAAAAATACAACAACAGACACATCATACGCACCACGGCGAATTCCCACTACCAGATGGCTGGGACATTGCGAAGGATTTTGATGGCAAGATCTACTACATCGATCACAATACGAAGAACACTACCTGGCTGGATCCACGCGATAGGTATGTACATAGATACTTTGAAATACTTGTAGATACTTTCTTTTATTTAAGTGAAATAGTAAAAGATGCAATTGCCGTTTGAAAAAAGTTGGGAGCAATATCAATTAAGACTAGATCTTATATGAAAGGCACCCAATTGTTTTTCAAAATTAAAATAATAAGTACTTCATTAGTTTTGAGAGTATTTTTGAGAGCACTTCGTTTCAATATGAGCCTGATATTACTAATTCACAGAAAAGTCTAAATGGTGTTATATAACATTAAAATATTTCGACTACTGTCAAGGGCTTTTCTGATCTTTGAAAAATATTTGCCACCCATCAAACACTTTTCTACTAAACACGTCTTTATAACTTCTGCGTCCCAGGCCTATTTGATCATATTGTTATACGGGATCCCGTACCTTTTCTAGGCTCTAAGAATTATCTCTTAACGAAATACTGCAAACATTTAATAAAAAAAAAATCTTAACGTTAAAAATCTAATTAAATTAAGTCCTAATCATAAAATAAAATAAATTTTAACAATTTGGTGTCATTGCATAATGAAGTAACACCTAACCACCATAAATGAAATAAGTGCCAACCTCTTCATATTTCATTATCGCGCTTTTTATGATCAAATATTTGCAAACCTATTTAGGCGCAATGAATCTGAAAACACAAAAATCAATGAGCTAATTATTTACTCTAGGACGACTTCCTCTAGGACTTCCGGAAATAACTCCTAAAGAAAATACTCCGAACAAAAACGATAAATAGCTTCTATTCAATTTTTACATTTTAAATTAACAAAAACTGAACCTAACGATCTTTATACGTCAATTTATTGCCTTGTTTTGGTTATTTATAGAATATTAATAAGTTTTATTCTATGTTTAATTGCAATTCTGATTTTTAGAAAATTTTTAACGAGACTACTTTTGTTATTCTTTATGAAAAGTTCACACTTAAGTAAAAACTCGTTTCTAATTATTTTTACATGTAATTTCTCTTTAAAAATTTTAAGGTGATGCTACTCCAGGCAGATTGGTGCTGATCATAAAAATTATAAACTATTAGAAAATAAGAAACAGTTCTCATAGCTTTTTCAATTCCGGAACTAATCACGGGTCCCCCAGATTAAAATTCAAAGACCCAGATTAAAATTCAGGATTTTTAAATCCTGGTATATCTTAAACTTCATGCGCTAGTTGCTACGTTTTTTTTTAACTTCTCTCAGGGGATACCCCTATAAACATACCCCATTGTGTTGATTTGTAAGCTTCTGTTGGGCATCAAGGCTATGATAAAGAGGTGGATTTGAACAGTTACCCGAGTGAAACTGGATAACACACGGGCTGGTGGTGTCAGGCCATGTATCTCTCTTGAACACTTTTCATGGAGATCATTATGCATTATAGAAGATCTACACAGGGCAGTGACTTATTGTTATCCGAGTGAGTGGAATTCTGTGCAATAATCCAGACAATAGGTTCGTTTTATCAGCTGAGTCAGTAAGGATTTGGTCATATTTTAAATGAGTTGAATTCGATGGCATTGTCTGTTTCTTTAGTCTTTTAACAAATGACCAAACATTTTTGAACCCTTTGATCACTTTTCACGTTTTAAAAAGCTTCCTTGCGATTCCTTGCCTCGTTGCGAAGTCTTTTGGTATCAGATTTTATCTTTTATCTACGGGCTTTTGCACCCGAAAAAGTTTGCATTTTGGTATGATATAATAGCTCCATTGGCGTCGGAAGCGGGGGGAAAGGGGGGCAGTTGCCCCCGCACTTTTTTAGCTAGATAAACAATTTAAAAGGAAAAGTTATTCAAAATATCAGTTTTTTTACAACGATAATATTTTTGTATTATATATTTTCCTCTTCTTTCTCTCTTCTTCATGTTTCATGTGAAGAAATTTTGGTGAACTTTTTTTGCACCACCATTTGTACTGCCCCCCCATTTGTACTGCCCCCCCAGATGAAATCCGCTTCCGACGCGCTTGAATAGCTCGATTTACTAGGTCTCGATTTTTAATACATAATTAATTCATAATTTGAAATCCAGAAAAGCTCAACTAAAATTCAGATAAGGTCTAATGAAATGAAAAAGTAATTTAAATTCATACAAAATAAAGTGATTGTCAAAAATGTTAAATAATCTTATACCTTAATGATTAATGAAGTCATACTATTTTCACAACACCACCATATCATAACATAAGCTTTACCATATATTTCATTGTTATGCCATTGCTATACTTAACCATACCCTAACAATATCTTTTATATATATTTTACATACCAATACCCTATTGGTATGCTATTGTATGAGATCATTGGCAGGGTTGCCAACACATAATGGAAAAACTAGCTAAAAATTTTCCAAAAAATGGAAGATTTGAATATTAATTGATTTTTTTTTTAATTATAAAAATACTTTCGAAATATTAATTGATCTTTTCTGAATTTCAATTGTTCTCGTTGGAATTTGAAATAAAATTTCTGTGTTTACAATTATCTCTTATGAGTTTTAATAACCTGAATTTTGAAGCCATTCTGAATTACAAATACAGTTTTAGAATTTCAATTAATCTTTTCTTAGCTTCAATTGACTGACTTACTGCAATAAGTAATAAGCCCCAAACATCGATTTTTTTCAGGTTCGATATATGACTAAATGAATTCCTAATACGCACTGTAGAGATTCCGAATATTTCCTATGAAATATTTTATTTGTAAAAGTTGAATTGTTCAATTTCATTTATTCATACAAAGACTAATTTTTCCTGTATGGGTATGTGGCATATCATAATTTTGCATTTAGCTCTTCCATTAATCTTTTTTTAATCTAAAATGAAAATGAAGTAAATAATCTTTTCTGAATTTTGTACGGAATTTCGTTATTTTAATTTATCTTTTCTGAATTGTCTGAATAGTTCTGAATTGGTTCTGAATCGGACGTGCAAGAGTAGTTTGCAGGCCTTTTAGGATTCAAACAACGACTGTACAACGGGCGTACAGCGGCCGTACAGCGGCAAAACAGTTATTATTCTACAATGAAAATGAGCAGCTTTAAAATGAAAGCTGAAACTTGGAAATGCCGAAATAAATTATATATAAATATGTTCAACCTGGCACAAACTAATGGAAAGATATTGTAGATTATTACAAGCCTGTAGCCAGGGGGCGACTGGGGGCAATTCCCCGCTACTCCAACCGTTTGCCCCCTGGCCAAATCAGACAATGAAAAACTTTAATAATTAATAAATAATATGCATTTTGCTGATATATTTGTTTATAGCTTTAAAATTAGTTTAGTTTAAAATAACAAAAAATATACACATTCACCGTATTCATGACTTGAATATGTATATGAAATTTGTTTAACAAAATTCAAATTTCTACTGGGTCGCCAACATTAGCTACCAGAAAATATGATTTGAATTTAAATAATTTTTTAACCATAGGAACTTTCTAGAAATGAAAAGCACGTTGTGCACCAATTTGATACAGATAAAAAAAGAATATATAATCCATTGAAATGTTTTTAATTTTTAAATTTTTTTTTTATGCATGATGAATGTTTATTAATTTTACAATAAGAAAAAACTGCAAATCTTAATTCTAGCAAAAATTTAAAAAAACAAAAGATTTTAATCAAAACATGCACGTTTGTACTTAATATATAAATCTGAATAAAAAATTTGCATCAATTTGATGCAAACGACGGATGCGGGTTAATTCAATTTTTTTATTTGTGTTACTTAAAAAATGTCTTATAGCGCAGTCTTTACTGAAAAAAGTCTGACCTCACAGAATGCAGAATTTTTTAGATTCTGACCTGAATTAACAGAATCTTGACTACTTTTGAGCTGAGAAAAGAACGGAAAAAATGCAACATTTTTTTTTCATTTGACAGCTGCACTGTTGTTTTGAATTCCGATTGATTTACGATTGAGGTTATGTATAGTGCGGTACTGCATGGAAGTATTAAGAAATACTCATCAAGCTGTTAAATTTTATTAAAAGTAACTACTTTAATCAAAATTGTTTTGGATTCAATTTAAAAAAATTTTCAAAATTGGAACATTTTGCTTCTGACAATAGCATATAATTTTACTATCAAAATTATTTTTTTTTGTTTTTATATTGGTATTACTAGAGAGCAGAATGCAGAACCGCCGAATTTTACAGGTCAGCTAATTCTGCATTTGTTATACTTTTGCGGTCAGAATTTTCGAGAAAAGAACACGATTTATTTTGAGGTCAACATTTTTTTTTAGAAAAGAACGAAAAAACCCGGAACTCTTGAAGAGGTCAGAAAAAATGTAGAATTTTTTCCAGAAAAGAATGCGCTATTATACATATGTTAGCCTATTTCGCTACTCTTTCTTATATTTATTTCTAGCCACTTTAAATAAATCTTGTATTTTTACCTTCATTTTATTACAAAGTCCTGAATTAATTTTAATATTATTTTTCATGTATTAGTCTCATGTATAAAAATATCTACATATCCATGTAAATATTATAAAATTAACTGTTTTTTAATAAATATGTGTAATGTATTCATGTTAAAAAATTGTTTTTTTTTTTTATTTAAATGGAAAAACAAAAAATTTCCCCCCAAAATTCATGCCTGCAACTTCCGTCTTCTTGGTCTGGCTACAGGCTTGGATTATTATTTTAAGGCCATGTTTGACCCTTGTACGGCCGTGTGGTCCATGTTCAAACGCTTTTCGCCCGCTAGTATTTTTACTCGTGTCTACTCTGAACTACATACCATAAGAAATGGTATAGATATGACATTAACTTGCGATGTAAGAAAAGCAAGTGAGGGGTTTTAAGAAAATATATATATATCAGATCTTAAAAATTTTTATTATTAATATATCGTCGTTGCTCGGGATATACCGCGTATCCGCCACTTGCACATACACACATACGGTGATAGTAAAATTTTACAGGAGTGCAGAAAAACTGATTTTATTTTATACTATGAATGTATTTCAACCGAACTTCATTGAATTCATTGAAATTGGATATTTGCTTTGTTCTCAAATAAGCATTAAATGAAAAATTAAAATGAATGAATTAACCCTGAATGATCAAAACGAAAATGCAATAAATTTTGGCAAATTTGCAATATACGCGGTGTTGCAAGTTACGGATACGCGGTATTGCACGCGCAGCGACGATATTTAGGTCTTCACACTTATTTTCGTTTTACGGCGACAAGTGACTACGACTTTTTTGCTTACACCAAACTATTTAGCAATTTTAAATAAATCAAACATTGTTAAGCATTAAGTTTACAAGCATTTTTTTTGTTCCAACATTTTTAAGACTTAATTTTTTTGTAACCATCCAATTAAGTTGTAAGAGGCGTAAATATAATGGGCAGAAAATCAACTTCAGATTCAAAATCAGGGCTCCCAAATCATGTTTTATTTGTTATCAATTAATTATTATTGTCTGTCTTCCTTTCTCAGAACAGTTGTGTGTGAACTTTTCCGTGTTAGGTAGTTGTTGGCGTTATTTGGCTAAGCCTATTCTACGGCAATCCACAGCATATCAAATATTGTGCTTTTGCATTGATGTATAGGTGCATGTGTATCTAGCTCCCAATCAAGACCCCAACATTTTGGGTTATCTACACGTAAATGTGTATAGCTCATTAAATAAAAATTATGAGCTTTAAAATTTTGCAAATACCAACAAATTTGGCTTAAATCGAAAATATTTGGGAGAAACCATTGCGGCAACAAACACACGTCAACAGTTGCTACAGCTGTCATGCGTGCGAACAACATAAATATTAAAAAGAAAAAGAAAAAATAAAATAGTACAATCAACTATTTTAGGCTAAAAGTAGACTGTTGCTGTGAAATTTTTTTTTTTAATTTTTTATTTATTTTGTGTTTAAGGTTTGCTTGCGCCATTTTCGATAGCGATTCTATAGCGAACATTCCAATATATGAGCGCACACTTTCGTGTTTATTGTGAGTTAGAGAGTGGGTATAAAATAAAGTGTAATTATTGCTGTCGTTGTTGTTGTGGTTGTTGGTACTGTTACTGAAGTTTCATTCGAGTTCAACTAAACTTGGACTCTTCATCATCGCATTGGAATGTTTCACTGGCTGACTGCTCGCTCGTTCTGTGGTTTTTATTTTTATTTATTTTTAAAATTTTTATGAATTTTTTTATTTGGTTTCTTTTTTCATTTTTTGTTTTGTAAATGTGTGCGTTGTAGCGAATATAGCAGCGATCATATGGTGGTATTCTGCATTATGTGCGCCTGTTGCCCGCCAAACTGTCTGTTTGACTGCATGGCTTTTTGTCTGTCCAACTGACATGACCGTCACCGCACATACTGCGCCACACGCTCACTCACTCTCTCACCCGCTCAGTTTGCGCACATTTTTTGCGTTTTTATTTTAGGTGTATTTTTTAGATGCGACTTGCGTTACAAAATGTTTAAAAGCATTTTTGTGCCAATTACCAGCCAATACACTGACTACAGATAATACACACACACACACTCACACACATATGAAAACACAAGTACCGATATAGCTATAGATACAACATGCAGATACAAGATGCAGTTATAAGATTGCATGCAATTACTTTTCTGCAAGCAGCAAAAGATACGCGCAAGATGTTGACACTTTGGTATTTTGTTGAAATTTACCCGTTGTTTTTTTTTTTGTTTTTAGTAAAAAGATATGTTTCCTTAACTTTATGTAAATTATGAGATACTTTTTTAATGAGTGTAAGGTTTACTCTGCATACGATTCACCCTGTTATTGTTGATACTCTGTTGCATGCCACACAATGTGGCACAAAAAACGTTACGCTGCCAACTTTTAGCAAACATTTGCAACATTTAATGTTCCTATTTTTTTCACACTCCTTTAGTATTCGCAACCAATTTGAATCAATTATTTTTAATTATTTTTGTTTGTTTTGTTCGTTATTGTTCTCTTTACCTTTCTGTTCGTAGCGCCAAATTCCATTCCATACTGAATAAATAATCGTAAATACGTTTGCACAAGTTTTGACTTTGGAATTTATTGTACAGTGCTAATATTTACATTCTTTACAGTGGCTTAGTTAGGATTATTTCATCTGGGGGACACATTTAATAAATAATTGTTTGATTTCTCCTTTTGTTCATTCGAATTCTAGTTCATTTTGGTTCGGAAACAATCATCTGTATTTTGATCACGTTACAACTTTTTCGCCCATGCTTTCTTTGATTTCAACATATCATACGAACTCAGAATGAGTATTTTAAAAATTCGTTCATTTTCTATGTCGCATAGAATCGACAACAGATAGAATTAATATAAAAATTACATCACTGCAAAATGTTTCAAAAATAACGAAACTTTCGTTTATCTGTTTTTGGAATAAGGATGAATGTGACGTCAGTAGAATGCGTTAAAATGATATTTCTTATTGTATGTGATTTATATGAGTTTTTACATTTAAAAAAGCTCTTAAATACAGCAAAGAAATCATTTGTAAATATAAACAGCAAACTTTTTGAACTATAAACAAGATATAAAAATAGTTAAAATTGAAACATATTAAATACAAAGAAAATCTAGAACGAACTAAGAATATTTTAAAAATTTGTGTTTTCTTATCAGTTTTTTGATGATATATCATTAATTAGTATGACGTATTTCGACGAGTGGATACTTTTTCTTAGTTAGTTGCTGCCCTCGAACACTGGCAACATTTAGTCTAGCGCATTCAGTCTATTTATAAAATACAACAGATTCTGTCTCCTTTTTTGTATTCCTCTAAACAAAACGAGAACAATGTCAAATCTACACTTATTCTCTTTATTCGATATATGAATAGTTTTTTTTAAGGTTTCACTTATGCCGTGGTTATGCTAGCCAAACATGATTGCCGAACATTTTTTGTTGTTATTGTTTCACGTATAAAATGAAGAAATGAACTTATTCTCATATTCATTTTCTCGCTCTCGGACCGAACATTTTGATTGCTGATTGAAACGCCAAACATGCCGAACTTTCCAGTGTTGGCTGTAGTCATTTTGTATAATAGCATCAAAAAAGTAGGTAAAAGTATTAAAAAGTGAAGTTGATTGTGTCTTCAAGTAACCCTTAACATAAACAGCTAGCTAGCATGTCAGATATATGCAAACCATTTTGTTTAAGATATTATATTAAAAATTCAGAGTAAGTAATATCAGTTCGTATATTTTAATTCGTTAATTTTAAGTACAAAAATGCAAATTAGGGTTGTGCTTTTTTGTGTTTTGACATACTATTACATGTAATGCAACTGTGCCACCAATCATTGCATAACCACCAAACAAACATTTCAGCGAAGAGAACAAATTAACAAAAATGAACACCAAACATGTTTGGCTAGCATAACCACGGCATTAGAAATGAAGGAATGAAGACAATGAACTTGGCAAAAATACCTAAGCAATTGCTTTGAAAAAGAACTCAAACAACATTCTTGTCCTTAAAAATAGATAAATAGTTTAAAGCACTTGTTTATTTAATTTTAGTTCAAGACAATTAATAAGATTTTATTTGTTAGTGTCAGTAAAAAATTGGAGTAAAAATATTAATTCTGAAACTCAAGCAAATGTTTCTTCTTTAAGAAATAGATACACCCGGAAAAGACAAACGGTAAAACAAGCGTCTTTTGTACTTATAAGAATTCATTCAAATTTTTGTTATAACAATAAAACTGCCTGGGTATGTAAAAAAACAACGTTGCATTTCCAATTTGAGCTTAGTAAAAGTAACAAAAAATTATTGCTTCAACACTTAAAAAAAAATTTTTGACATTGCTACAAGTTTCTTATTTAAATGGACAAAAGTTTTTTCTTTAAAGTGTTTTTGCATTTTTTTTTTTTTTTTGGCCATCAAATGTTGTACTCTTATTATAAGAACTTTTCTTTTTAAAGTTGTAACGATGTTACTAAATGCTTCTGTTTTTCTATCATACCATCGATAGCTCAGAGGAAGTGTGTAACACTGGCATCTCAGACAGTATCAGAGGATCTGGTTCAAACCATAGCTAAGGTTAATTAAAAACAAATAAAATTCTAACTCATATTCAAACCAAAAAAATTGTCTGTTGAATCGCTTCATTAAAAGCAAGTCTGAATACGTGGTAAAACACTAAATCGAAAAAAACTTGTATTGCGTCGTTTGATGATGATTTCTGTCATATCTATTAATACCCAAGTAATAATAAAACTTATTTAAAACTTAAGGCCTAGTTTTAAGTATTTTTTACAACCGTACAAGGATCGTACAGAGGCACCGATGTACGCGATCCGTTATACAGGTTTACTACACAATATCAGTGCCTTAAGCTTTTAAATATAAATGTATTTGAAAAATTCTAAATTTATATAAGTCCTTAGAACTTACCAGAGTAATCATAGTTATGATTAATGTTACCAACTATACTTACTTTGTAAGTATCATACTTATTTTCAGCTTCATATACATACTAAATTTCCATGCTTATAAGTATACTTACTTTTAAGATTTATACTTATTCATGCTTACTTTTCAGCTCTGGTTGAACTTTTGCTTGCAAAAGCATAAAAAGTTTGGAAATTGGAGTCAACAGCGTTAAAAATACAGACACTGAAGTTAATTTTATTTGTAAAAAATAATATTGAATACAGCTGTATCGAATTTTACAAATTTTTAAAGACAAGACTGGACATATTAAAGAACATTTCCAGCCAAGACAAATACGATTCCAAGCAAAAAGAAAACAAACTAGTTAATGTAGCTGAGGGCGAATAATGATAGCATTGCTTTGATCTCTGTATACAAATTAGGCTGGGTTGATTTGTATGGAGGTAAAAAAATTGATGTTGCCTGGGCGATTTTCGGATCAGGCATGAAAAATTATAAAAAAATGAGGGGCCATAGGGGTGCAATTTACCCTATCCCATCTTCAATTTTGAGAATTTTTTCTTTAGGAATTTTTTTCCAAAAATGTTTGTATATAAACGTGCACAGATAGAACAATACTGATGCCAGAAATGAAATTCTCATACCCGACTCAACCAAAAACCGGTCTCACATTTATACGTTTTTAAACAAAAATTTATCGTAAAAAATTCCTAAAGAAAAAAAATTCACTAAATTCAAGGTTTTTGACCATCACGGCTGAACCACAAGAGCTTTCCACCTTATATTCAAATGTGTTTGTGACCCGTAAATTTTTTCTTTTTTTAGATCCCCCTAGGTTGCGCTGTGGTCGATTTTTATCGGTTTATTAATACAATTTTTTTAAAAATCGACCACAGCTCCATCTAGGGGGATCTAAAAACCAAAGAACGATAAATTTTTGTATTAAAACGTATCAATGTGAAACCGGTTTTAGGTTGAGTCGGGTACGAGGATTTCATTTGTGGTCTGTTTTGATCTAGCTTTGCACGTTTATATACAAAAATTTTTGGAAAAAAAATTCCTAAAGAAAAAATTCTCAAAATTGAAAATGTGATAGGGATTTAAGTGCACCTCTATCGCCCCTTTTTTTAATAACTTTTCATGCCCAATTCGAAAATTGCTCAGGCAACATAGGCTTGCAAATAGACCCAGCCTAATTCATTTGAATCTGATTTTTTTATTTTATTTTTATTTCACTACTTTGAAAGTACGTATTACTTTTAACTTTTTGTTATGCTTTTGTTTGTTTTAAAACTATTTTATATATATGAAACATACCCACCGAACCATATGCGATTGTTTTGCGTAAAGTGATAGTTTTGAGTACGTTTTCGGAAAGAAATTTTTTTTTTGTAAATTTTTGTTTTTTTTTTTAATTTGCATGATCAATGTTCTTGCTAGAGAAGATTAGATTTGTGTAAATTAATTCCATAGCAAAATGTTTATTATTAAAAAGTGCATTTTTATAGTTAGTTTTTTAACTCATTTTCGAAAAAAAGGTTCGTTTTTGAGAGGCAATTCAGTCCGGTGAATGAGTTAATGTTAAAAATTGTTAATGTATGAGTACCGAAAAATAACTTTGATGATCCTTTTATTAACTCACTTCTGAAGAAAAAAAGGTTTGCTTTTGAAAGGCATTTTAGTCCGGCGAATAAGTCCAAAAGGGTTCATTTATGAGTGTCGAAAATGAATTTTTTGTGAATGATAGTTTTGGTTCACTGGGTATATGAACTGCAAATATATAAAATTAATTTTTTTTTTATCTGAAGAATTTCGGTTTTAGTTAGATTGCCTACACAAAACTTTTCGAGAAGAACAAAAGGAGGGCGTGATAACACTTACGGAATATTGTGGGTTCTATTGGTTCTTATATTAATAAATAATATCAAGAAAATATTACAATTTTTTTCTAAGGTGATATACTTACTTATACTTATTTTTAAAAATTATACTTACAAATACTTACTTTTCAGTGTTCCAAGTAGCAAATATACTTTTTTTTAATAAAATGAGTTGGTAGCATTAGTTATGATGATGAGTAACCAAGAGAGGGGTTCTTCTGCACCTAGAATATACCTACTGTATACATATATGACAAATGTCACTTAAATTTATTTTTTTCTTTTCAGTTCACGTCTTTTTAAATAAAAGCTTATTTTTTATAAATTTTTCTTTTACTTTTTATTTATTTTTTACTTTTTAGTCTTAAAGGTTTATTATTAACATCTTTTATTTTCAAAACTTATGGAGATATAGCATTTTTATTGATTTTTGGGCGGTAAAAGGGACGTGGTAAAATTTCTTAATATTATATTGCATTGTCACCGCACTTACATATGAGCTGTTCAGAGCACAAGTGGCGTAAGTCCATTTTTGGTAGTTTTGAGAAAATTGAACATTTAGAAAAATTGTTATAATAAATTCCAAGTTAAAGAACTCAGTTTTGCTTATAAGCTTGATCAAGAGCATAAATGTAGCTATTCATATCGTACAAAATAAACTAAATAGTACACAAAAATGAAGCAGAATATTGCATATTAGTAAAAACATGAGGACTTGCGCCACTGAAAATTTTTTTAAATTTCTCGTTACCGCTGTAGAAATCTAATAGAAGATATTTTTCAAGAATTTTTTGATGAGGAATGGCAGCATTTTTACCTAGAAGTTGGACAAAACCACCCCTTAGCGATTGTTTTCATTATTAAGGGAGATATAAAATGAATGGACTTACTCCACTTGTCCTTTCAAAATTTTTTTAAAATTCCTCCTTTCCGCTGTAAAAATGCAATGGACAATATTTTTAGGAATTTTTTGATGTGGAATGGCAGCATTTTTACCTAGAAATTGGACAAAACCACCCCTTAGCGATTATTTTCATTATTAAGGGACATATAAAATGAATGGACTTACGCCACTTGTCCTTTGAAAATTTTTTAAAATTTCTCCTTTCCGCTGTAAAAATGTAATGGAAAATATTTTTAAGAACTTTTTGATGAGGAATGACAGGGGTGTGGCCAAATCTTATTCATAAACCCATGCTTTATTTGATGAAACTTTACTGTTTAAATTTCAGCTGAATCAGCTCCGTAGTTTTAGAGATAAGCATTTTTATGGATTTGTGGGCGGTAAAAGGGGGAGTGGCAAAAAATGTTCCTTTATTATCCTCTACTCGAAGGAAATTTACTGCCAAAATTTCAGCTGAATCAGTAAAGTTATTTTAGAGATATACCATTTTTATGGATTTGTGGGCGGTAAAAGTGGGAATGGCAAAATTTTTCCTTAATTATCCTCTACTCGAAGGAAATTTAGCAAATAAGCAAATAAATCAAATGACGCAGGACAGAACAAATTACGCTTGAGTTTACAGATACAAATCACGTTTCTCGACATGAATTTAAATAAAATACACATGCTAATTCAAGTAGTAATAAAATTAAATTAAGACTCAAGATCGCATATAATTTTAAAATGTATAATGTTAAAAACTTTATAACATAATTTTTTGATTTTTTTGCGAAATTACTCTTTTTGCACAGAAACGCGGTCAACCTTAGTTTCCCCGTTTTTAAGAGTGTTGAACCCGTTTTCCCTTTTGGGTTGAAAATTTCCGAAAAACGGGCAAAATTCCCTTTTATGGTAACTTTAAGTCTAGGCAAAAAAATTAAATTTTTAAAAACTTATCTTAATCATAAGGCATAATCATCAGTGGTCAAAATGATAAATAAAACATTGATATCAAAAAAGCTTTATATAATTATGCGTGGGCGAAACAGTTAAGAACTATTTTCTCCCGTGTTTCTCAATTACTTTAATTAATTTTTTAAATGAATTAGAGTAGGGAGAAGGAGTGCATCAAATATTTTTTATAGAAATTCACCTGCTATGATCAGGTAAAATTATGTATGATGTATTTCACGCAATCTGGATTCATTAACACGTACAAGATCCGCACAAAAAGAAAGGCAAGAACGTTCGGTATTGTTTCGTTAAAATTTTTTTTTCTTGCGCTTTTTTTTTTTCTTAGATGAGTAGAAAGAAACAAAAACCACTCTTCATTACGTTCTCAACTGAGCGAGAGAACTGGTGGCTACTTCATTAAGAACGTAGATAAAAGTGGTGCCAGGTTCTTACGAAAAACATATGTGTTTTTGGCAATAATTTTATATCGAATCAACAGAGAATGTATGCTAAAAGTTCAAATTTCGACCAGTGGCGAACTATAGTTATTATTAAAATTTTTAATAGAATTGTACATTTATATGAAAACTATGTAAGATTGCAGTCAAATTATTAAGTCGTTTTATGTACAAATTTAAAAATTTAAACTTTGTGCTCAACTGTTTATTCATATCCAAAACACAACTGTACACAAATTAAAATATATAACACCCAAAAAATTCTTTCAAGTATCTACTTTATTATTGGTATTTTCACGGTAAAGGAAGAAATTAAGGAATAAATAAAAAAATCAAAAATATTTAATAATAATAAACAAAAAAATGCTGTCATTTGTACGGATTATAATTTTTTTTAACGCGGCTTCAAATAGTTGCCAATTTTTACACACATATGTGACGATAAAAAATTGTTTAAAAATATATACAATATAACTACAAGAAATTGCAAAGCAGGTGGCATGGATAAAACAAAAGTAAGCAAAAGTCAGCAAAGAAGCTTAAAACGCAAAGACAACCAGCAATATTAGCTACAACACTAATAAAATTTCCAAATTTTTTAGTTTGATATATAAAAAGCTTAACATATTTTAGCAAATACAGCCGATAATTTGATGTAGCTTTAAACGTTATTCATTTATTGTTAATGTAAGGCGATAATATGTGAAAGCTCTAAAGCTTACTGCTTTTATATTTTTATGCTTAGTGGCTAAATTGAAAAAGCCAAGCAATTCAAAGGAAAATAAAAACGCATACTCATAGATACACCTGATGCACACAGCCACTTAGTTTACTTGTAGTTGGAAATGAGAGCAACATCCAGTAAAAAAACATGCGATCGCTCCTATGAGGAGCAACAATAGAGCGCTGTTTTACTGTTTTATTCGATCAATAAGTGAGCACTTGTGCCCTTGTGATCCTTTACTGTTTTATAAAATCAAAAGGCGAGCAATCAATGAAAAAAAGAACATAAAATGAGGCATGTGCTTTGTAAGAAACTCGATCATTATTTTCTGTGAAAAATCGACCATTGTAGTCCAGTGGAGAGTGCGCTAGACTAACAACCCAGAGGTCCCTGGTTCGACTCCGGGTTCGGGCATGGTTCTTTTCACTTTCTTTCTTCTTTTCTACATTAAAGAATTATGGAGAAATTAACATCCACAGCTAAATTGTGGAAAATGTGGAATTAAAGGACAAGAACAATTAAGGGCTGAAAATGCTTGCAAGGTAAGGTTAAGGCATAAAACACACTAGCAGTTGAAAGCATTGTCTTTCACGTCTGTTTCGTTTAATCAATAATTCACATATGGTTCCAATGAATTCTTCTAGCTAATCTATCCCTTTCCTTTCATGTCAAAGACCAAACCTTGTTTATATAAGGCGCATGTTGGTTCTTTGATCTTTTAAAAAAAAATATTTTAAATGTTCCTTTGCTCATGTTCCATTTGGATCAGTTATTGATCGCTCCTTTTGAGCTCCTCTGGGATGTTAAAGGGAGCGCTACCCTTCCTAGGACATGCAATGTTAAAAGAGAACACAAAATACACCTAGCTTGGATTAATAAGGAGCACTCCACTGCTCCTCAGGGAGCACTCCCAGATCGCTCATAGGATGATCCACTTTTTTACTGGGCACAGTCCGTCCATCAACTAACTGACTAGTGTTAGTAACCCTGCGTCTACAAGGGACAGAAATCACTTGCAAATAAACTAACTTCAAAACTTCAAGCAATTGTAATAGATTAGAGAGTGACATTATTCATGCTCGAGCTTCAAGAATTTGAAAAATAACGCTTTCAAGCAACTTCAAGTTACTTGAATCGAGTACGGAAACAGAAAAATTCGAAATAAACTCGAAATTAGTTGCAAGTTGCAAGTGACTACATGTGCAAGTGCAAGTAGATTAACAAGATGTCGTCGAACGCGAAGATTCTCGCTGCAATTACAGTTTTATTAAATAATTATTTTTATAAAATTATAAAATGTAATAAATTTATTAATTATGTACATATTTAATTTACTTTAATATATGCGTTGATTTAGCTTCACTTACATTTTTGTTTGCAATCGTAAACAAGTTACTAGTGTTGCTTATTGTTAAAATAGCCAAAATCCGGAAAAATCGGAAAAATTTTAATACCTCTATTTGATATTTACTGTGCGCCAGTGCCAAAATCCACTGTCTCTGAAATTTAGTGGACAGTAGCGCTGATAGTAGGCGGACAGTGAATTAAATGTGAGTGTGTTAGTAAAAATGTTTTAATGTATTGAGTTTTTCGAACTTGTTAAAACCTAAGGAACCAGTTGCTGTTCGTCACTGTTAGCCACAAAGAATGCGCCCACACGTTGTTCTGCAATGCTTCTAGGTTAGCAGAAGAAGCAGCAAAAACAGCAGCAGCATAAGCAACTTCAGCACCAGCTACCAAGCTTGTTCTTAGTATATGCTATAAAATGAAAAACACATAACAAGTTCTGAAATCAGCTTAGAGATAGAAATCAGTGTTCAATAGTAGCAAAGATATTCAATAAGCGTGAATTATATATTCGAAAAATTTTAAAAATATTCTAATTCCTCTTTTGAGGGCGCCCTAAAAATTCCCATAAACCAAATATTTAAGTTTTATAGCTCGTAAGCAGGCTCAGAATAATTCATGAATAACTTGCGATTAACTGGAACCAACTGCTTTGATAACTTAAAGATTTTAAGTGTGTCACATAAGCTTACGGCTGACATATAGACCGGTTTTTATGGGAAAACTATTTTTCGATATTAGTTACCATTTAAAAGGAGAGAGCAAAACTAATTTAAATAACTAATATATTTTAATTTGAGAGCTTCACCAATTTCCGGCAGTATTTGTTGGCCTTTGATCTGACACATAATTTTCAGAGAATTCTTAAACACAATCGTTGTTTGGGTCTATATTGTGAAATCTGTTGTTCTGTTATGAATTATAAAAGATACTGCTCATTAAAGCTCTGTTCACAGTTGTTTTCTGTGTTTTTTAAAAAAATTTTAACAACTTTTGAAATACCAGGCAATATTTAGAAAATTCCTAGTAGGTCTATGATCTAACAAAGATTCTGAATAATATGAGTCTCTTTCAAATTGAACCAAATCCAATAAAAATGGATTCGAAGATACTGCTCATTAAAGCTCTGTTCACAGTTGTTTTCTGTGTTTTTTTTTAAAAATTTTAACAACTTTTGAAATACCAGGCAATATTTAGAAAATTCCTAGTAGGTCTATGATCTAACAAAGATTCTGAACAATATGAGTCTCTTTCAAATTGAACCAAATCCAATAAAAATGGTTCGAGGTCACTTCGAAGCACTTCGAAGCAAATGGTCGCCACGGTACCACTTAAGACAAGTAGAACGGTCAATTCGAAATGGTGTACAGCCGAAGATTGTGCGAGCTCCCACACATGAGCTCAAACAAACCCGAGTAAAATTAAAAACTTTTTAGCTAAGGCCAAACAAGGCCTAATTTTAGATATGTTTTTGGGCGGTGCAAAGGTCGTTTGCAGGACTTTTTGGCCAAAAAGCAACCGTACATGGGTCGTTCAGCTGCCCTACCGAGACCATTTTTAAATAATCTTGGCTGTATAACGGGCGTACACAGACAGTGCATTTGCCAAGCAGTGCTTATTGTACAATGAAAATTATCAGCTTTTTTTTAACTAACCTGGCGATATTATAAACATCAGCATCGCCGAGTGAGGCGAATAATTTAGTGGCATACAACTGCCCTACAGTGACCGTACAACTTAATTTAGGCCTACTATGGCCATTTTTCGACCCAACTTTCGGCCGCTATGCGTTTTGGATTATTTTTAGGCCTTGTTCGACGCTTGTACGGCCGTGCAGCCTATGTTTGACCGCTGTTCGCCCGCTTATATTTTTTTCTCGAGAAGGTGTGGGATATTTTTTGTGCACTCAAATCATCGAATTAATGTTTTAGTTGCCGTATTGTCCTGATTTGGCACCCAATGACTTCTACTTGTTACCGCACATCAAGGACAAACTGCGTGGACAACGATTTTTGACGCAAGAAAGAGCCGTTGATTCGTTAAAAAATATATTTTGGAGTTATCACAAACGAAATGGGATAAATGCAATGACAAATGGTTCGAACGCATGCAAAAATGTAGTAATCATAAAAACTAATATTTCGAAAAACAATAGAGCTATTTTAAAGGGAAACAAATTCGGTCCGATTAGATGGTGTACATGGAAAGCTGCACCATTTTTTTGTAAGCCAATTACTCTATGACGACTCAATCATTCTGCTTAAATTCGCTGTCTGCAGCAAGCAGTGACTCGATGTCATTTAAACGGATTAAAAATGCATTAAAAAGGCAGCTCAGACTAATTGATAAAACCTGTTGCGAACGCAGCGCAACTAGCTGCAATTGGTCGCCTCAACAGCAAACATCGCGCAGCCATTTCCCGCAACGCCTTTGCACAGCGTTTTTCTCAAGACGTTAGGCACACAATTTCCCTTCTTACAGACCTCTGCATTACTCTACTTTATCGTACTATAGCGCAATAGCTTCCATACATATCTCAAAAAAAAAAAAAATAACAAACACCAAACCAAAGCAAAGCAAAACTAAAACAAGTGCAGGAAAGCACAAAAGATACGACCACGTCGTCGCTGTCTATGCTAAAGATACAACTACATATTTTATAGATACGAATACTCGACATAAAATTCAATTTCCACTTGAAGCTGCGATCGGCGTATAAGAAAAAATAAATAAAATATTGCAAAAAACAAAAACAAGTAAAACCAACGTAACATAAAAAAATACTCCATTCTGTATCTGTGGGATTCAGTTCGAGCACATATGTTTTTGGCTTATGTTGGCTTGTACATATTGTGCCGTTGAATACATGGCATAGCAATGGCAGCAATGGCAATAATCGCCATAGACGCAATATCAGCAACAACAACAACAAGTATGTCCACTCTTTGCCGTCTGCAAGCAGCATGATTGAGATTTGATTGCTGCTGCTGCTGCAACAGCTAGTATTCGGATATGGCTATATCTTTAGCGTCTGCATCCATGAAGTACAGCAGCGGATGCATCGAATGTTAATTCAATTGAAAAAAAATGTTTGAGAAAACAAAAAAAACAATGTAACAATCTAAGACTTTGGCTAGCAGCTAAGACTAGCTGCTAAGACATTCAGATTTTCCGCTTGCAAACCAGCTTTGCGTTAACAGGCTAGGATTTTCACTATCCTCAACTTCCCAGTTGGGAAAACAAAATCTTCTAGATACGCTCTTAGAAAAACAGCTAGCAGCCAAAGGAATACGTATGCGTATAGTACACTGAAAAAATCTTGGAAAAATCTTTAACAGATAAAGAAAAAAATCAAAGCTTTTTTAGTAGGCAAAAACTTAATCTTGAAAACTAATAAGTTTTTTTATTTAAATTGTGTTTTTGTGTACTTATATCATATTTTAAGCTTGTCATAGTATCATGTCTTTACACAATTTATTTTTTCGACTGTTGCTGCGCTCTGGTTGTAGCCTTTGCGGCAGTATCTAGATACATTGAACTGCATACTTGACGCTAGCTATCTGCGCAAAAATGTCGCTTCTGCTGTCTTGTATTTTTTTTTTTGTGTAGCTCTTTTAAGTTTGTTCTGCATTTTTCCTTGCATTGAATATTTGCCAGCCCGCCAAGCTTTAGTTGAAGCGGCAAGTTTTATGTTTGCTGCATGCTCGTGATGTTTATCGTATGGCATTTCCTCTCCAGCAACAACGATTGCAACAATTTCTGCAGAAATTACAAAAGAATTTGATAAAAATTTTCAAGTAATTTTGGTTTTAGTTTTCATTTTATGGTTTATATTATGCTTTATAAATGTTCGCTTATTAAAGCTTACAAAAATTCAAAATAAGAACCATAGGAAGCACTTTCAATACTTTCTTCAGCTCAGAAGTATCGAATTGGGACATATTTGTAATGCAATGTTTGAAAAATTTTAGGAAAAGAGATAGTTTTGCATTGGTTTGTGTCAGTATCGGCCAAAAAACAGTTGCACTGTTCTTTCAGTTGTGTGCTAGTGCACGCACATGTGAGAACGAAAGAGACAAACAGTGGTCACGATGCACACGTGCATGGGCACTGCCCCACACTAGTTAACATACCAACTGCATGAAGGCGGGCAAAAGTGGTCCGGAGACAGGGAAAAGAAACCCTCTTCTTCCAAAATCCTTCACGCTAATCTGTCCAACATGCTCCTTACTTTAAACTCTAGAAAAAGTAAAAGATAACCATATAAGGACCAGTGCCCTAATAACGACATCAGCATTGAGATCAAACTAAGAATAACTCTTGCCAACAGGTGTTACTTTGAACTCAGTAGGCAATTGAGAAGCAGAGCCCTCTCCCGACGAACGAAAATCAAACTCTACAAATCGCTCATCATGCCCGTCCTACTTTATGCATCACAAGCCAGAACGCTGAGCAGTTAAGATGAAAGGACTTTAGGAGCATTGGAGAGAAAGATTCTTCGTAAGATCTACGGACCAATCTGCGTCAATAGCAAGTGCCGAACACGGTGGAATGATGAGCTGTATGAGCTGTACGCTGACATCGACATAGTCAAGCGCATTAAAATCGAGCGGCTTCGCTGGCTAAGTCATGTTCAGCGCATGAAAGGCGATGTACCAGTGAAGAAAATATTCGATTCGGTACCCAGCGGCGGTCTGAAGAGGACGACCGCATCTTCGTCGGAACGATCAAGTAGAGGACAACCTCATAAAGCTTGGAATTTCCTAATGGCGCCAGCAAGCGAAAGACAGAAATGGCTGGCGCAAATGCTTAGTAAGGCCAAGACTGACAAACGGTTGTAGCGCTAACTAAGTAAGTAAGTAAGTCCTAATAACATCCCTTTTCACCCCTGGGAAAGGTCAGCATGCATAAGAACACCCGATTGAAAATATAATCGGGCGATCAACGTTCAAACATGGTCTAAAAATAATCCAAAAAGCCTAGCATACGAAAGTTAGGTCGAGCAACGTCCGTACAAGGCCTAAATTAAGTTTTACGGCCGGTGTATGCCGCTTTGTATGCAACCAAAGATTTCAAAGCTCTTATTCGACAGCAAAAGTATGCACGACAATAAAAGTCAGCCTCACTTGGCGATGCTGATATTGATTGTATCGCCATTTGTGTGTGGCCAAAAGAATTTTTGAAGTCAGTATTTTTTGAAGAATATGAAGTTAGTTTTTATTGGAATACAATGCATTGTGAATCTTCATTTAAAACAGTATAATTTTGTTTGTATGATATTTTATTCACTGCATTCTATATTGTTATCTGGTTTTCCAATATAAACCTTTTCCCTAACTGTATTTAAATAACACAAACTAATAATTGCACTATTATTAACACATAAATCTAAAAAATTTACTGCTTTCAACAGATAAAAAAGTAGAATTGCTCCTTCAATATAGCTTACTTCATTTGTTATCGGATCAGTAATGTGGTTAACTTATCTTATCTTAAATCGGAAATTTAAGAACCGCCACTGTGCGCCCGTTGCAAAGCCGAGATTATTTAAAAATGGCTTCTGCACGGCCGCTGTACATTCGTTGCACAACCAGGATTATTTAGAAACGGCCTCTGTACTAGGGATGTGCAAGTCGAAGTCGAAATAAGTCGAAAGTCGACTTTTGCTTAATAATTTTCGACTTTTGGCAATCGACTTTCTGATATTGAAAAAAGTCGAAAGTCGACTTTTACTTTCGACTTTTTTCATTTTATGTGTAATCTGAGAACTGTCTTCTCTAAACTAATAAACGAAATAGCTGTTTAACAACAAATATAGCTGCGTTGGCAACTCTTGATTCGATAAATGTAAAATAGTGGTCGGCAAAATTAAAAAAAGAGACTGTAAGTGGAAGTGTGACAAAGCAATTGCGTATCATCTGATTACGTTTCACGCGTAACAAAATGTTTTAATGAAATTGTTTGAAAAGCAGGCGACAATTTTTATTAAAACTTATTACTTTTGAGCTTCAAATTTTGTTTTGAAAAAAAAACCATTACAACAAACACATAGAAATATCAAGAATACTGGGTAACAATTGTTAGTTTGCCAGAATAGGGCTGTTAATACAAATTTATATTCACAATATTCACACTACGCTCAAATGGATTAATTTTTTATTATAGAAAACAGAGGAATGTTCTGCTTTAAGTCAATTTGGCAAAAATTTAAAACGAGTGCTTGCAGTTGAAATCACAAAAAATTTACAATATTGAATTGGTAAAACCATACGCTTCTTTAACACTCCTAGATCCTAGGTTCAAAACGCACGCATTTCAAAATATCCGTGAGTGCTCTCAAGCAATCTTTTACCTTGGTAAGCAGCAGTACATAAATAATTACTGCAAATTTTACACCCCCCCCCCCTGTATTTAGGTGATATTGTGAATTCCAAGATGAGACAAGCAAGAATTTCAAATGAAGAAGTTGTAATAGCGGCATCAATATCTAATAATCAAGAAAAGAATCCGATAATATGTAGTGACATATTATGTTTTTTGGATGAGGTGGTTGAAACAATCATAGACTCTACAACTGATGATATTGAAGAAACGCCTACTGAACTGCTCCTTTATCTGGCTCGCCCAGCTGTTGATCGAAAACTTAATAAAAATCTGCTTGTTGTCTGAAAATACATGAAAACTGAATTTTCTTTTGTTTGAGCCGTTGCAAACAATCTTTATCAATTGTTGCAACTTCGGTGCTATCCGAAAGGTTATTTTCTCATGCTGGTCTCATAGCGAACCAATTGCAAAGCAGGCTTTCGCCAGAACATCTTAACATGTTGGTTTTTCTACGTTGAGTTGGTGAAGACATGTGGTTCCTTAAATTGTGCATTTACTTGTGCATAAATATATCGATCCCTAACCGCCGAATTAACGTAAGCGCCACATTTTCGAAATTAATTGTTAAATGGCAAACGATAGTACGACAACAAAGTCATCAACTTCAAAAATTTCACATCTCTACTTTAAACTGTTCTAAAGTTATATCTAATACGAAAATAAAATTTACATGTACCGCTTATGCAAAAAAAAAAACGAGGAAAATGCTACTCTTGTAAAAGTTGGTTTATAACGCTTACGTTAATTCGGCGTTTAGGGCTTGATATTCACCCCAATTATGAATAATTTTTCCTGGGGAATCGGAAAAGAGAGTTTTAATTTTTAAGATAGCAGGTTAGAGATATAAATATTGACGCTTGATGAAGAAATTTGTATTAAAAATTACTAAAATGTTTTAAACTTTATCTTGAAAACTAACTCTACCTTTTTCGATTACCCGGAAAAAATTATTCATAAGAAGTCTAATTATCTATATAAGAACTAAAATTTCAATATTTTTGTATTTTATGTATTTACTGAATGAAGTTTCATGTTTTTGTTTATTTTTTAACAATAAAACACATTTTTCATATTGAATCATTTGCTTCTTAACTGCCTACACAAGCGGTACAAAAATATTTTAAAAAAGTCGAAAAAAGTTGAAAAGTCGACTTTTAAAGGTTCAAAAAGTTGATTAGTCGACTTTTACATTTTCAACGGTTGAAAAAGTCGAACTCGACTTTTGCTGGCAGTTGCACATCCCTACTCTGTACGGCCCCTGTACGACCCTTTTGCGGCCGCTTTTTGGCCAAAAAGAACTGCAAACGACCCTTGTATTGACATAGAAGGTGCTTTTGAGAATACTTTTCTTGGAGCCATAAGTAAACTCTTACCAATAGAGTCATCAACAACACCTTTACAAAATGGATGGGTAATATGCTCAGTACTAGGACAATAGAAACTAGTACCATCACTATAACAGTAGCTACAACAAGAGGTTGTTCACAAAAGGGAGTATTATCTCCTCTAATGGGAGCATTGAAGTAGATAAACTACTGGATGAATTGGAAAAAACTGATTTAATGTTCCTAGGTTATGCAGATGTCATAGTAATTATCTGCAGGGGGATATTTGAAGAGACCCTATGTGAAAGAATTGAAATGAGGCTAAGGGTCACAAAAAAAGGTGAAAAATCTGGGGCTGAACATAAATTCGGCAAAAACCATCATCATACCACTTACAAGGATATACTAACTTGAATAATTTACACCTAAAAGGTAAGACGAAACAGAGATAGAATTCCAAAGGAAAGTTAAACTCTTGGGAGTATTTTCTAGAGAAAAAACTATTTTGGAAAACACATTTGAGCGCAATATCAAAGAAGTCTGTTAGAAAATTTATGATTTGCAGATCAATCGCGGAAAAAAGCTGGGGATGCAACCCAAAAACACTGCAATAGATATATATACAATGAACATACGTCCCATGATTTCGTAGACATCTGGGCAGCAAAAACAAAGCAACATACAATTATCGCTGCGCTAAGAAAGCTACAGAGACTGAGCTGCGTGTGCATCACCGGAGCTATGCTAACGTATCCAACAGCATCCATAGAGGTTCTACTAGAACTAACACCTCTTCACATTTCCATTCAATCCCAGGCGAAGAGGGCTATTCTTTCAGCTATATATTCAGATTCCAAACTGAACTAAGAAGTAAAAAGAAATGGGAAGGCTTATCCGAATCTTATAAGATAAACCAGTACCTACATGATTACGTGGTACACTGATGGCTCTCTTACCAAAGAAGGGGCCAGTACAGTAGTCTACGGGCCAGGGATTAAATTCTTCGAGCACATAGGCAAGAACTACAGTATATTCCAAGCTGAAATATACGCGATTGACAGGTGCGTATACTTTAACTTGGAACGTAAATACCGGAACTAAAATAAAGTTATCTTGTAAGAGGCTATCAAGGCACTGAAGTCTCATGCCCATTTTGACTTTGAGAAGTCGTAACTTTTAGTCTTTGCTCTGAGAGCCTAAATATTTTAAGCCAACCACCGCTAATGTTTTCTTGACGTAACAAAACAAACTAAAAATAATTTGCATTACTTTTCCTACTGGCCCTCACGAGGCTCGTTCGTTAAAGGTATGGCAAATGTCTGTTAGCTACTAAACAAAATATATTCAAACACAATCGATCACGTTCGATGACTTTATTACGCTATATGTGTAAAGCTCTTGTGTGCATATGGTGATAAATAGGAGACGATGTGTGGGAAGAGCTAGAGATTGTTCTCAATTTTCTTAGGCTGCTGGCAGACCGGCAGCTCACGAAGGACAGGTTTTTTGCTACTAAAAAACTAGAGAATGAAGAAGACTATCCTTTCGGAGTAACACTCCTTATAAATTTCTGAATTACAACGAAAATAAAGCAGGTGTCTGCACTATGGACCAGATGCTCAGTTACTACTCTTTCAAGATTGGCAAAAAATCTATAAACAAACCAAGTTTGTTACTTCTCACATGAAAAATAGGAGATAACTGGAAAATGAATGGAAACGTTCAAATTTCAACTCAATTTTCTACCTTTATTATAACATACACAATTGCATTAACCTGAATTATATGTAACGGAAAGACTGTGAGTCGTGCAATGCTCAGAACGGCAAAAAGAGGCACAAAATGCAAACAAATTCATATGTCTTGAACACGACACCACGCAGAAAACTTGTCAGTGCCATGGCTACGCTGCTGAATAGTTATAAATCCAGCACAAAAGTTCAACGATCGTTGACTCATTTTTAGTTTTTGTACATTTGTGTTTAAAAAAATATAAATCAGTCAAAAGTTAACTTGTGCCATAAAAAGGAGTAATTTTACTTTTTAGGCCATCCTAGCCCCCCCCCCCCCAGCTCCTGAAGAAACCCCTAAAAATGACGCCCAAACACAGATCTAGTGTCTAACAATACTTCTACATAAAAGCAGCTTGCGATAGGACATCTAAATGGACGAAAATCGTCAAGACAGATGGCCTTGATTTATGAGCCTCGCGAGGCCCAGTAGGGCAACTTACCACCTTAGAAAACAAAACCGGGTTTATATCCTGTAGGTTCCGGGACACAAAGGTGAAGAAAGAATCGAAATTGACTGCAAACTGGCAGAGAAAGGAGCATCAACCACTCTGGTTGCTCCGGAACCGTTCTGTAAAATAGGTAATTTTAAAGGCTATCCCCTCTCTTTCAATAAGAAAAGAAAAAGTAAAATAAAAAGGAACATACCGGGAAAATCTGCCAGGGTTAGTGCACTCTAAAGTACTCTTAGCAACATACGACCTAAAGAGATTTAAGGAATGCATGAAGCTAACAAAGAATGATATAAGAATCATCACATGCTTGCTAACAGGTCACTGTAGGTTGAACTATCACCTCACAAAACTCGGAATTCTAAGCGATAACACTTGTAGCTTTTGCATGGAAGACAAAAAATCTGGTAATATTTTGTACGAATAGCATGCTTAAAAGTATTCCTGTGATTTTAACCTCAAAACTTTTGCGATATTGCGATAAATGTAGATTTTCTCAGTGAAACGCATTGCCTTGAGGCAATATCATCGCCTCTGAATCAAAAAAAGGTTATTGAAATTTCAAGTTAAATTTTCATAAAAATTTCTTTATCTGAAAGTTCAGTTGAATGGCTTTGGAAAAATTAGAAAAGACTTACTATTACCTTGTGAATTTAATGTTTTTAATTGTTTTAATCAATTGTTGCTCCAAAAATATTCCAACAGTTGTTTTTGTTGAAATTTTTTTAAAATTTTTATTTTCCACACTCTTTCATATGACATATCATTAATCTGCTAAAATTGCTTCATTTTGACAAACAATGCCATAAACCGTTTCTATCATCGAAAATCAGAAGCCCTAAAAAATCATTTATGATATGTTTGATGAAAATTAACTTTTTGAAAACTTTAAATGTTGATAAAAAAATTTTTAAACATATTAAACCACTCCAGAGCAATCTACACAATTCTATGTTTTAAGCCATTTCCTTATCTGTTCATAAATAGGCGTAGGCGAAACCGTTCGATACCATTTTTACCATGTTTCTCAACCGATTTTGAACACTAAATGTTTATGGAAAACATACATATGTTTTTAACATTAAATTTGTATCGAGTCAGCAGAGAATGAATGCGAAAAGGTCAGATTTCAACCACTGGCGAATTCTAGTATTTTTATATATATCAGATTGTGTATACGATTTGTGTATAAGATACCTACAATTTCTAACCCTGCTTCAAAAAGACAAATGTAATTGTGTCCATAGACAAACGTTCACGGCAAAATCGACTCAAGTATTAATGCTTATTAAAAATTTATCAGAAGCAATGCATTTACTATGCAAGTTAAAATAAGTAAAGTTCTAGGGAACTAACTAAAACAAATTTCTAAAAATATGTTAATAAAAGTAAATAGAATACACTGAAGTTAATGCAATAACACCATTTACACTAAATAGAAAAAAAAAACTTCATTTACACTTCTAAACGTCATTAAAAACAATTTCAGAAGCTTGATCCTCTGCGGCTTGATCCTCTTGACAGACACCACAAAATCGAAAAACACTTGTATTGCCACTTTTAATGATGTCTTATGCCATATTAATAAATATTGTGCTATATTAATAAATATATGTCTTTTTATTTCTATATATTAATAATTTAAAACAATAATGCACTTTTTTTCTTAACTGTAAAATATTATAATAAAGACTAGGGATTCAAAACAAATATATAAAATACAAGCTGTCAAAATGGTGTCCGGAAAAAGAGCTTTCTTTGCATCTTACACTTTTTACAAAGCTCTTAACGTTTGCGCACACAATAACGGCATCATCGAACACTGTTTGACACATTTACGCGCTTAAAGCCAAAATAAAGCAAGTTCTCCAAAATGAGTACACCAATACCCCGGTTTGCGTCGCTAATTGGGACCGGAGAAATGCGACGCAAATCGAAACGACGCAAACTGAATCACGTTTGCCCATACATTTGCACAGATTTTTATTTGATCGGTTCCATGATGTATTTTTAAGCTGGAAAGTTTATTTTTCATTAAAAAAAATATTTTTTTTTTAATTATTGTAAAAACATGGTTTTATTAAAATAAATACTTAAAAATTCATGAGAAAAACATTACAATAGCATTAAGATACAACTTAAATATAAAGAATTCATCACATAAAATTAAAAATTGAGATACAAATTAAAGAAAAGGAATTCGTCATATAAAATTAAAAGTCGTAACCGATGTCCTGATTTGTTATTCTGAGCTTGAATCTAATAAATCTTCCACAGATTGATTTGGCAATCTTGCTGATTTTTTTACGAATGCATCTAAAGTTTGTTGGATTGTAAGAGCTTTGAGTAAGAGCAACAAACACAACAATTGATTTCTAGCATAGAAACAGAATTTCATTTTCATATTAACGACGCAAATCGAAACAAAAACGACGCAACTTCGAAGCCACAGAAAATTTTAGAAAGACGCAACTTCGAAACGACGCAAATCGAAGCGACGCAAACCGGGGTATTGGTGTATTGCAAACAAAAAGAAAAATAGTACAGATTTTAAGCACACGAATAATACATGCCGTATGAAATTGCTATAAAAATTCCTTGAAAAGTATCTGTGGAATGCAGCAGATCAGCAGAACAAGTTGAGCGTATCGAAAAAGTTGGTTGCCATGCTTTTATGTTTTTGGGCTTCAATTTTGTTGGGAATTTTCTTTTTTTTAAAATTTATTTGTATTTGTATGCTCTTCATCGATATTCAATACGCTGCAAATAAAAAATAAACGACTGTATTTGTGTCTTTATACATACTATCACTTCATTAAGTCATAAATTCCAATAAGACTATAAAACACCACCTTAAAAAAAGAAATCAAACTAAGAGAATGCGATGAAAAAGGTATGTAACTCAAAGAATTTCAAGAACCACAAAAAAAAACCTAAAAGATACAAGATTTTAGGTATCTAAAACAAAGAAAAAACAAAAAAAAAATACTAAAAAAAATAAAAGGAAACTAAGCTATAAAAAGCTCATGTTTAACATATCTTCATGCTTAATCAGCAACGGCAACAGCAGCAGCAGCAGCAGTAAGAGTAACAACAACAGCCACGCATGCGCAGCAGTTGAGGCGCAAACCGCAGCAGCTACTTTTCAGCAATTTTTAATGCTAGCTATAAGTTTTAAGCTGAAAACATACAAAAAGACAACCAATAAAATCCAAAAAAGAAATAAACAACAAAAAACAAAACCTTTGCCACATGCTTGCAGGCAGCATACAGATGCAGCAACAACAACTACAATAACAGCAGTGAGCTGGCTCATAGTGCTACTGAAAAATAACACAAAAACAAGGAAACAAGGCAACAAATGAACAACAACAACAACAACATCAAAAACAAAGTCACTTCAACAACACACAAAGTCAGCGCGTATCTATGTAATTTTGCTTTAGTTAAAGTATCTGTACATCTGTATCTGCGAGCAGTTTTGTGGTGCTTTTAACAACTTTCCTGCTGCTGCTGTTGATGTTTTTGTTGCTGCTGCTGCTCCTGCTGGGGAATGCAGCTTGCACAAGTTTATGGTGCCCATTTGCACTCGTTTGTTTCTTGCAGATACAATATCTTGGAATTTCTGGTCATAATTTTCTGTATCTTTGTGTTCATATTTGTTGTTGCTGTTGTTTTTTTTTCGCAACAACATCTGCCAATTTTTCTGCTGATTTATCAATCGCCGCAATTATTCGCGTTTAAAATTGCTACCTTGATGTTGTTGCAAGATCTCTGCTGCTGTTGTTGTTACTGCACTCTAATACAATATATCATTCAGCGCTGCTCTTGCTGCTGCTGTTGGCACTATGCACTAGTCATTTTTTATTGTTGTTTTTGTCCTTGATATTGCAGCGCTAAAACTTAGTTCAAATCGCAACCACGAGGTATGTGTGAGTTGTTTTGTGTTGTTTTTGTTATTGTTGTTGTCATGCAATGACAGCTAAATTATTACAAATCGCTATAGTTGCTTTGCTCAAGAATGTTATCAACCCATTTTGCACCCAAAGCGCCCCAACATAAGGTCACTTATTGCCAGCACATATTTCTAGCGCAAACATCGTTTGCCTGCATACTTCACTCTCTTTACATTGCTGACAGTGAAAAATGAAGTTATAAATAATTATGCAATTTTGTTGCATATCCTTGAGTGTTTTTCCTGTTGCTATTGCAACAATTACGAAAATTGTTGTTACCCAGCCAAATCTATAGACCCTGCTCTAGGCTTCTATCAAATCCTTAAGATTGTGTGGGAAGTTTTTCGTATTAAGAACCAAATTCACAGAATGTGAGCTCATTTTAGATCACAAACCAGGCATGCCCACAAAAATTCACAAATGAACCATAGCTTTTTTGGAAAAAACTAGTTAGAATTTTTTTTTTTTTGCTATACTCAATTTGAAATACATAGTGCTTAGCATCTTTGAAGTCTTAAACAAATTATTAAATTTCTATCAGGGACTGAAAATAACAGTTCTTTTCGAAATTTTCATTCAAAAAGTCAAATGGAAAGAGAAAGTCTATTCAATATTTGAAAATAGCAATGTGATGATTCATAGCTAAGGAGTAATAATCTTAAATGATTTTAATTTATCTGATTTTTTTTAAAAAAACAATAAACAATCGTTTATTTTTGACCAATTTTATTTCGATCAAAAATAAGAGATAAAATTTGACTTTTATTTTTTGATCACATATAAAAGTTAAAATTTTACCTATAATTTTTCGATAAAAAATAACAGTAAAAATTGTACTTTTATTTTTCAATCAAAAATAAAAGTCATATTTTATTTCCTATATCATCTGCTTGCAGTTGCTGTCCCAGTCGTTTGCGAAATAAACAAAAACAGAGCATGCAATGATAAGCAACTAAGCGATGCAATGCAACGATATGAAGATCGATAGCAATGTTTTTATCTCTGTGCAAAAATGTTACGCATATAGGAGCAAAAGAATAAAAAATGTACTCTATTAATTATTTTGAAAATTAAAGCTATTTTAATAGTTTAAAAGAAATAGATCTGTCAAATTCTTAATCTCTATTTTTATCCGAATTTAAAAGTCAAATTTTAACTTTTATTTTTGATCGAAATGAGATCAGTCAAAAAATAAATCAGTCAGAAAATAATGAAACTTACATTTTTTTCTGTATTTTTTTTTTTTTTTACATATTCATTTCATAGAATACTTGACTGAATTTAGATCTTTGTAATTACTATATTTGGCCAGGTTTTTGTACTTTTTCATGTAGTGTGTCGTAATAAATCAGAAAACAAAAAAATGCAATTAAGTTTAAGAAACACATAACAAATTTTGTATTCACTTGATTCAACCATTGTAACTTTCAAAATATGATTTTTGCACAAAATAGCTATTATTTTGTCTATTTCGCTATCTTTTGACAATTATGTATTTTTGCTAGTTTTGTATCAACCGACTGAGAGCTAAAATCAGATAAATAACTTATGAGGGATTGTTCACACTAGTTGTATATTTTAATGTTTTCACTTTTTCAAAAACATTTGACTTTTACGCATCTGTTGTCTTTTCAAAATAACCTTAATAAATATGCAAAATATAAAAAATTTTGAGATACATGTTCATATATATTTTGTGCGGCGAAAGTAAATCACTATAAAATGTTAGAAAAACCAAACAAGATATGAAACGCGATGAACTTTAAAACATACATACATACTTAAAAAATAATAATAATTAAAAAAAATGTAATACATGTAATTAATATTTTTATAAATATGGTCTATCATAAAGGATTTTTTAAAACATATTAAAACAGCGAATCAGCCAACTTTGAGCGCTTTTAACGTAAAAATAATACATTTTTTTGAAGAATCTTTGTGCTGATTTGTGTTATTGATATCGCTCATTTCGTGCAAGAACGTCACAACTCAAAATTTGAGTTTTTGAGTTAAATATACAGAAATATGCATTGTTATCATATCTATAATTTGTGTGAATTCCAGACCGATTTGCTATTAACTGACGGTTTTACAGATACTTGTGTCGTTGTGACTTCAAACAATTTCTTCTTTTTTTTGTAGCTAAAACGTTTCATTTGCATTTATACCAAATTTTTTTTAATTACTGCATAGTTTTTCAACAACAACGTCTTATAAAACCTTAAACCATTTTTTAAATAAAAATTGCAGCAAGCAACCTAATTATTTTTTTGTAGTAATAAGGAACCTACTCAAAACGTGACATCTCTCTATCTCAAAAGTATATTATCATATTGTAACAAAATAGTCACAACTCAAAATGTAACAATGTTTCGAATAGTTTTTTGTGGTAATATTGTCACAACTCAAACAGGCATTTGCCAAAATATTGCTTCTAAATTCCCTATTGGCGTAATATGCAAAATTTATGATATTTTTGGTATAAAATAAAATGGCCTACCAATGTTCTTAACAATTTTCAGTCTACCTTTACAATTAATGGTAGTGATGTCATTTCAAATTTTCAAAAGGCTCTCCTGAAAAGTTCTAAATTTTGAGTTGTGACAGTATTGCACGAAATGAGCGATATGTTAAAGATCTTTCATATTCCTCATCAAAGGCATTAAAGTATATAACAATTAAAGCGGAGACTTTTTTCACTCAGCATACTCTATTCGATTCACTGTGAGTCAGTTTAGTCAGTGTGCTCAATAGAGTGGACCTTATTTTAAAAAGACCACCCTGAGAGCACAAACTGTTATAATTGATGAAAAAAAAATTCGTGTAAAATTTTAGCAAGATCGAATGCTTATTCGGTCACACGGCTTAAAGTTTGCACAAGTACATGAAAGACAAAAAAGTTTTTTTTTAATATTTTCATTTGTAATTCCATTTGAAATAAGGACACAGTCAAGATTTTTTATTTTTTCCAAACATTTTTCTGTTTAATAAGGGTATTCACCTCAAATTACTTGAAAAACTCAGGTGGACAAAATTATTTGTTTTTTATCAAGTAATTTGAAATGAATACCCTAATTAAACAGAAAAAGTTTGAAAAAAACAAAAAAATCTTGACTGTTTCTTTATTCCAAATGGAATTGCAAATGAAAATATTTAAAAAAATTTCTTTTTCTTTCATGCACTTGTGCAAATTTTAAGCATGGTTTATATGCATATGATCTAACTACAATTTTACACGAATTTTGTTTTCATCAATTAGAACATTTTGAGCCTTTGGGGTGCTCTATGAACTGCTTAGAAACTTTCCCCATACAAATAAGGTCCACCCTACTGCTCCACTACTAGCTGAGCTCTATTGTGATACATAAAATATCGTAGTTTTAGGCCAAAAAAAAATACATTTTGGATGGTTATTCTTGTTAGAATTTAACTGATTCACTGAACTGAGCCAATTGAGACAGCTGAGTTATTTAAGCACACTGATAGGATTACGCCATTTGTGCCAATGGAGGCATCTTAGGAAACTGATGAACTAAATACGCTCTATTGGAAGATATCACCTTTGTTATTATCCTTTGTTATTAAAACTTATCTTCCTTAACTACTTAGGTTTAATTTAACCTATATTCTTAAAATAGTTGCAATTATTTAATTTGACTATAAATTTATTTTTCTATTCAAGTAAAGTTTTAATTTAAATTTCTATAATTACTTAAAAGTTGTTTTATATTATTTTAACCTTTGTTCTTAAAAAAATAATCATAAATTTTTATTATGTTAATAAGTCAACAATACAATGTTGTTATTCCTCTTAATAATTTAATAATTTAATAATTTAATAATTTAATAATTTAATAATTTAATAATTTAATAATTTAATAATTTAATAATTTAATAATTTAATAATTTAATAATTTAATAATTTAATAATTTAATAATTTAATAATTTAATAATTTAATAATTTAATAATTTAATAATTTAATAATTTAATAATTTAATAATTTAATAATTTACTAATTTAATAATTTAATAATTTAATAATTTAATAATTTAATAATTTAATAATTTAATAATTTAATAATTTAATAATTTAATAATTTAATAATTTAATAATTTAATAATTTAATAATTTAATAATTTAATAATTTAATAATTTAATAATTTAATAATTTAATAATTTAATAATTTAATAATTTAATAATTTAATAATTTAATAATTTAATAATTTAATAATTTAATAATTTAATAATTTAATAATTTAATAATTTAATAATTTAATAATTTAATAATTTAATAATTTAATAATTTAATAATTTAATAATTTAATAATTTAATAATTTAATTATTTAATAATTTAATAATTTAATAATTTAATAATTTAATAATTTAATAATTTAATAATTTAATAATTTAATAATTTAATAATTTAATAATTTAATAATTTAATAATTTAATAATTTAATAATTTAATAATTTAATAATTTAATAATTTAATAATTTAATAATTTAATAATTTAATAATTTAATAATTTAATAATTTAATAATTTAATAATTTAATAATTTAATAATTTAATAATTTAATAATTTAATAATTTAATAATTTAATAATTTAATAATTTAATAATTTAATAATTTAATAATTTAATAATTTAATAATTTAATAATTTAATAATTTAATAATTTAATAATTTAATAATTTAATAATTTAATAATTTAATAATTTAATAATTTAATAATTTAATAATTTAATAATTTAATAATTTAATAATTTAATAATTTAATAATTTAATAATTTAATAATTTAATAATTTAATAATTTAATAATTTAATAATTTAATAATTTAATAATTTAATAATTTAATAATTTAATAATTTAATAATTTAATAATTTAATAATTTAATAATTTAATAATTTAATAATTTAATAATTTAATAATTTAATAATTTAATAATTTAATAATTTAATAATTTAATAATTTAATAATTTAATAATTTAATAATTTAATAATTTAATAATTTAATAATTTAATAATTTAATAATTTAATAATTTAATAATTTAATAATTTAATAATTTAATAATTTAATAATTTAATAATTTAATAATTTAATAATTTAATAATTTAATAATTTAATAATTTAATAATTTAATAATTTAATAATTTAATAATTTAATAATTTAATAATTTAATAATTTAATAATTTAATAATTTAATAATTTAATAATTTAATAATTTAATAATTTAATAATTTAATAATTTAATAATTTAATAATTTAATAATTTAATAATTTAATAATTTAATAATTTAATAATTTAATAATTTAATAATTTAATAATTTAATAATTTAATAATTTAATAATTTAATAATTTAATAATTTAATAATTTAATAATTTAATAATTTAATAATTTAATAATTTAATAATTTAATAATTTAATAATTTAATAATTTAATAATTTAATAATTTAATAATTTAATAATTTAATAATTTAATAATTTAATAATTTAATAATTTAATAATTTAATAATTTAATAATTTAATAATTTAATAATTTAATAATTTAATAATTTAATAATTTAATAATTTAATAATTTAATAATTTAATAATTTAATAATTTAATAATTTAATAATTTAATAATTTAATAATTTAATAATTTAATAATTTAATAATTTAATAATTTAATAATTTAATAATTTAATAATTTAATAATTTAATAATTTAATAATTTAATAATTTAATAATTTAATAATTTAATAATTTAATAATTTAATAATTTAATAATTTAATAATTTAATAATTTAATAATTTAATAATTTAATAATTTAATAATTTAATAATTTAATAATTTAATAATTTAATAATTTAATAATTTAATAATTTAATAATTTAATAATTTAATAATTTAATAATTTAATAATTTAATAATTTAATAATTTAATAATTTAATAATTTAATAATTTAATAATTTAATAATTTAATAATTTAATAATTTAATAATTTAATAATTTAATAATTTAATAATTTAATAATTTAATAATTTAATAATTTAATAATTTAATAATTTAATAATTTAATAATTTAATAATTTAATAATTTAATAATTTAATAATTTAATAATTTAATAATTTAATAATTTAATAATTTAATAATTTAATAATTTAATAATTTAATAATTTAATAATTTAATAATTTAATAATTTAATAATTTAATAATTTAATAATTTAATAATTTAATAATTTAATAATTTAATAATTTAATAATTTAATAATTTAATAATTTAATAATTTAATAATTTAATAATTTAATAATTTAATAATTTAATAATTTAATAATTTAATAATTTAATAATTTAATAATTTAATAATTTAATAATTTAATAATTTAATAATTTAATAATTTAATAATTTAATAATTTAATAATTTAATAATTTAATAATTTAATAATTTAATAATTTAATAATTTAATAATTTAATAATTTAATAATTTAATAATTTAATAATTTAATAATTTAATAATTTAATAATTTAATAATTTAATAATTTAATAATTTAATAATTTAATAATTTAATAATTTAATAATTTAATAATTTAATAATTTTATAATTTAATAATTTAATAATTTAATAATTTAATAATTTAATAATTTAATAATTTAATAATTTAATAATTTAATAATTTAATAATTTAATAATTTAATAATTTAATAATTTAATAATTTAATAATTTAATAATTTAATAATTTAATAATTTAATAATTTAATAATTTAATAATTTAATAATTTAATAATTTAATAATTTAATAATTTAATAATTTAATAATTTAATAATTTAATAATTTAATAATTTAATAATTTAATAATTTAATAATTTAATAATTTAATAATTTAATAATTTAATAATTTAATAATTTAATAATTTAATAATTTAATAATTTAATAATTTAATAATTTAATAATTTAATAATTTAATAATTTAATAATTTAATAATTTAATAATTTAATAATTTAATAATTTAATAATTTAATAATTTAATAATTTAATAATTTAATAATTTAATAATTTAATAATTTAATAATTTAATAATTTAATAATTTAATAATTTAATAATTTAATAATTTAATAATTTAATAATTTAATAATTCAATAATTTAATAATTTAATAATTTAATAATTTAATAATTTAATAATTTAATAATTTAATAATTTAATAATTTAATAATTTAATAATTTAATAATTTAATAATTTAATAATTTAATAATTTAATAATTTAATAATTTAATAATTTAATAATTTAATAATTTAATAATTTAATAATTTAATAATTTAATAATTTAATAATTTAATAATTTAATAATTTAATAATTTAATAATTTAATAATTTAATAATTTAATAATTTAATAATTTAATAATTTAATAATTTAATAATTTAATAATTTAATAATTTAATAATTTAATAATTTAATAATTTAATAATTTAATAATTTAATAATTTAATAATTTAATAATTTAATAATTTAATAATTTAATAATTTAATAATTTAATAATTTAATAATTTAATAATTTAATAATTTAATAATTTAATAATTTAATAATTTAATAATTTAATAATTTAATAATTTAATAATTTAATAATTTAATAATTTAATAATTTAATAATTTAATAATTTAATAATTTAATAATTTAATAATTTAATAATTTAATAATTTAATAATTTAATAATTTAATAATTTAATAATTTAATAATTTAATAATTTAATAATTTAATAATTTAATAATTTAATAATTTAATAATTTAATAATTTAATAATTTAATAATTTAATAATTTAATAATTTAATAATTTAATAATTTAATAATTTAATAATTTAATAATTTAATAATTAAGTTACTTTTTGCGCAGCATGTAAAAGAAACTGTATTCTTATATGCTAACGTATTCTGCCTAATAAATTGAAATTGAAATTTAAATTGAAATTGAAAACTCCACCAAAGAGTATATATGCTGAAATTAGCCAGTTGAGTCATTTAAATCAATTGAGCCATTCAAATTTATATCTATACAAAATAAAAAACTTAAGTATTTAAATACTTTATCGCTAGATTTATCTTAATCTGACTGAAAAAACTCAAAGCCAAGAGATCATATTTGTCCTGTTTTGACAACAGAATATATAAGTCAGTTGAGCCACTTTACAACTCAATTGAGCCATTTTAGCTAAGTGAACCACTTACTAAGCTCTATTGAAATGCATCGAAACTGCGTAAATTTTAGAGAAAACCAAATCAAATTGGGGTTGCCATTTAGTAGTAGTTATGGCAAAATTGACTCAATTGATTGAGCTAATTGAGGTAATTGATTCAATGGAGGCCATTTTTCCAATCGAGCCATTCGCTATCAGCAAATCAGCTGATATTTTTTTCAATAAATATACTTAAGGCTCGCAAATGAGAAATGCTTGAGAAGACTTTATACAAAATATTTTCACAACTGCAATAACAACATTTTAAACTTCCTGCTGCACGTTTTTTTCTGCAGCATCACTTGCAACAGTTCTTCTCAGCTACGCAATTATTTTGTTTTTTCAGCGCGGATTTTTGCCATGATTTCCAATCCAAACTAGTTAAAAATTCCTTGACTATTTCTGCAGAAGCGCTGAAGAGAACTTGTCACAACAACGCAGAAGAGTAGGACGAAGATAACGACAGCAGCAACAGTAGTAAAACTGGCCAAAACAGCAGTGTTTGAAACAGCAGCAACAACAGCGGCAGCAGCTAAAAACTGGTCAGCATCCTGTGCTTTTTAGGTGCTGTTGTTGTTGTTGTTGTTGTTGTTGTTGTTGTTGTTGTTGTTGTTGTTGGTGCGCTCCTAACGTGTGCGTCCAGCAACTTGCGACATCAAGTAACTAGATTTTTTCGAACACAAGCAAGCAGCGCGCATTGCAACAACCAGCAACATACAACAACATCAACAACGAGCTTGAGTTGGCAATAAATAAAGAAAAGTTTTTAAAAGCTGTTGTTGTATTGCTTCTGTTGTTGTTGTTGTTGTTGCATATCAAAAAGTTGCCACGACAATTTTCGCTTAGTTTTTTTTCTGTTTTTATTGTCTCATGCTTTGTAACTAACCTATGTTGTTGCACGCAGAAAAATGTTGATGCAGCTAACGTTGGCAGCACTTGGCTCAATGTATTTTCCAATGTTGTTGTTATTGTTGCGGTTTTTTTGTTATTGCTGTTGTTATGCCTGTTATGCTGCTTTGCAATGGAATGCAACTAAGGCAAAGCCATACAGGGTCAGGCTATAAAAATACATGATTGAGTAAAATTTTTTAGTAAATTTTTAAAAATTTAACGTTTTAACATTTCTTGCAAGAGCTTAACTTTTTAAAAAAAAATGTGTTAATGAATTTTCAAAACTTGTCCTATAAAACATTTTTCATTGCAAATCAGGGAAGTTGCTTGCTTGTTGCAAACAACAACAATGCAAAGAATTTGACTGCTACGCAATGCCAGGTATCCACCGAATACCAAATTATTGCATTACAACAAAAAGCCGAGCGCACAAAAAGCCAAAAATAAATTGCAAACCTCGTTCTTTTTCTTCTGTTGTTTTTTTTTTTTTAATCTAACCGACTCACAGAAGCAGCAAATAAATGACTAGAACGCTGACATTCATGTCAAAGCGAAGAACAGCACATAGAAAAAGAAGTTGTTGTTAAAGAATCCCAACGACAAAAAAAGCAGCACAAAGAAAATGCTGAAAAACTAAAAGATATCTTCCTACCACATTCATACATACGTAGCGATAGTGCTTGTAGATACACAATGTATCTAGCTATGACAAAGATAGACAAACAGTTCAATGCAATAACTGCAAGAAAAAAGCATTCGCGCAGCATGCTGTCGAGCATAAATTGCAAACACACTTCCATATAAATACACATACTCACACACTCACACTCTCGCACACACGAACACTGAGACTAAATAAATATTTAGACAAGCCCCACAAGTAACTAGTGGCTAGGTGATGCACACCTGGTGCGGAGGAGTTCAAAAATTGTCAGTGCACAGCGTATAAGTGATAAACAACAACAACATAACAACAACAACAAAATGACAACAAGCACTTAGCGCAAATTTAGAAAAAAACCCAAGATTTGCAACGACGCACGCAAGCCATAGATACAAATTCAAAATGACAAATCTAGCAGGCAGATACAAATTCTGCTGCCAAAATTATGGCACTCCAAAAAGCAACACAACAACAACCAACAGAAAATAACACTCGATGCAACTACTAAAACAAAAACTCAACTTCCTTTGCTTGAGAGAAAAAGAAACCGTATATAAGCTTTGAAAAAATGAACTTGCTTAGCAGAAAATCTAAAGAAAAATTGCAACAAAAATCCTTAAGAGTTGCAATATTTTGCATTCCTGTCAAAGCGGCAGCAACAGCAACAGTTGCTGCCATTCTTCTGGCTTCATCTAGCATTTGTGCACATTTTTAACTCCTTCAATGCTTTGATTGTCGTCCCCTTACATTGCTGTTGTTGTTGTTATTTTACTCTAATGTTGTTGCTATTTTAGTTGTTTTTGTTATGCCACTAAAGTAATTGCCGCAGGGGTAGCCAACCTTTTCAGCAATAAGGCCAAATTTCAGATATAATATCTCGTGCCGAGCCATGACCCTGATTTTTTTTTTTAATTGCTCGTAAAGTAAATAAGCGTGTGTGCTTAAGTTTGAAACACATTGAACGCACTCGTTCAATTTTACAGTATTAAGCTTTAGGAAAAGATATATGTTCACACAAAATTTCGTGTAAATCAGACAGACAGCAGTAAAATTTTGTAGCAAAAAATAGTTGATAGGGACATACAAGGAAATGAAAAACAGACGAGTTCGCTAGAAACGGTGCCTTGTTGACTCTTACTGCTTTATTCTGTATAACGAAAATGCACGCCAACGACAAGCAAGACACGAGAAGCAATACTTTTATCTATACGAAATTCTATTGCTACTCGTGTCTTGCATCTCATTGGTGTGCTGCTTCGTGATACAAAATAATGCACTTAAGCTGCTACCGAAAGATAACGTCACGTCGGAAGCCACCTTTAGATGAGATGAACTCAAGATCTCTTTTCTCAAAATGAAAATAAGATCTAGCCACATCTTCTTAAGCAGCAGACATGCCTGCAGACTGGGAGTCATCATAAACGACTTCTGTAGAAGCTGTAGGAATGAGAAGGAGGAAGAAACCGTCTGTCAACTTCTATACTCCTTTACAGCGCTCGCCAAAAGAAGGCACAAATATAATATTTGTGCTCGTTCTTCTTACACAAGATTTTAGATCAAAGAATAGAGAATTTCAATTCAAAAATTAGTTTTATAAATATACTAGATTTCTATTATGGTATAAAAACATAGATTTTTAGACATAACTTTTAATTGCGGAGAGAAATTGGGGTAATTTTTTTCACAAAAATTATTTTTGGGACTTGACTTGATATTTTTAAAATATTAATACAAACATTTTGGTTAAACAAAGTTTGCCAAAAAAATCATATTGGTAGGTGGTGGTAACCTTGTTGTTTTGATAACAAATGCAGTTAAACAATTTTTACGCAAAACTTGTAGAATTTTTGCAAATGCATACTACACTGTATCAAACTTTTGCTCGTACAAGCACTTCAGAAATAAAAGACAATATTTCTAGGACAGTGTGTTTTTTTTAAGAAAAAATTCAAAGTAATATTCTCTTACATCAGTTTAGTCAAAATTACAGTAGTAAAAAATTTTATTCTTTTCAGCAGGTTTTAAACTAAGCAATTGAGATTAATTGATTTCACGCACATTACATAAAAACATAAAAATTTAAGTTAATAAATCATATTTTAGTTTATACATTTATACAATAACCAAGTTTGTTAAGTTCTTAAGCATGTTTGGAGTCTTACTTTTGGACCAGCATAAATTCACTTCCTTTTCCAAGTTTCTCGGCACTGGGCTTAAGGTTATTTTTTAAAATCAACAAGAATGTACTGGAATCTGAACTTATGACTTTTTACGTGACACGCATCCTCTGTAATCTTAGTAATAAAACATGTTACAGTTTGAGAATTAACTGACACTGAGTTAATACTCCTAATTTTTCAATACAAGCAGACATTTTTGGTGTACTTATTTTTGGATCAGCCTTTACCGATCTCGTTCAGCAAAAATGTTCCCGTCCTTCATCAATTTTTGACGACATATTGTACCATTGATCGGGGCTTGTTCATAATGGTTGCTATTTCTGCTATAGCTTTTTCCTTTTTTTTAAAATCTACAATTATTTTTCTAATATCAACAGGTACTAAGAATGATTGCTTTGCATCTTATCTCTTTTTTTGGAATAACTTAAAATATGTCATTGGTGCGCTATCTAAATGCTTGAAAATAAGGCCTAACAAACAAACAGAACATTTTTTTTATTAAATTAGTTTAACATAATATTAGTTACTAGTTATACCGATCAGAAAAGCAAAGCCGCATACACACTCTATGTTCCAAACTCTGTGAGAGTTTTTGACTCTCTTGCAAGCAATGCTTGTATTTCTTGTGGCAATGCAAACACTTTTTTCAGCGTTTTGGCATTTTGACGCAGTTGAACTGTGTAAGAATAAATTTTGTCATGGAATGGCCTGAAAATAATTGAGAACAAAATGAGCAAAAAAATAGAAAAAAGAGTACTAGTGTCAAATTGCGGGGTCTTTGAAATAGCTAAAATCTATGAATTTTCCTGAAAATGAGTGAATATTTCGAAAAGCTAAAGACCAAAGAATCTGTAAAAACATTCGTGGTTTTTAAAATTTCTCTTAGCTATAATTTAAAAATATATGACTAGAACGGCTTACGATGTAGTATTCTTCTGGTGATATGTAAAATTAAGCTTCAACTTAAGTTCCTTTGATATATCTACACATGTGACCCGCTCTATTCTCGTGTTGGCCACTCATGATGTAAGGCAGTGGTTCCCAAGCTTCTTATCTTTCAACCTACGGTCCATAGGTCCATGTTGTAGCAAAAAACCTTGTTTGTATCGTATAAAAACTACAATTATAAAAGTACACAAAGATTATTTTAATTTTTTAGGCCAAAAAATTCATACAGCTTTGATATGATTGCAGTTAAGAAAATTGTTATCACAAGCTATCAATATGTAAAATTCTGTTTTTAAGTAAGCATTCTATATTAATAAGATTTTTGGGACTGTTTTGATTTAACTAACAAGTCAATGTCAGGATTGAATGAAGATATTTTTAATCTTAAGTAACTTTCACCATAGAGTGGTATCACAACGGCCTCATTGGCCTAAGTGTGTCTCTGTAAGGAAACAGCCACTGTAACCTAACCTAACCTTCACCATTGAGTTGAATTCTGTATTTGTTTTAAGGAAAACCAAAACAGTACGTTCACATAAATACGTAAACTTCACAAAACTTCACAAAACTGGCTTCTTATTTTGCAATAAAAAATTAATAAATACAGAATTACAGTATTAATTTTAGAAATAAATCAATTTCGTTAAAATATTTTAAATTGATTCATTTTCATTTCATTGGTTATAAATTTCAAAATGTTAAAAAGAAATGAAACGTTAGTTACGTTAATAGTTAAGGACTTAATTAACTTACCTGGGAGGCTAAGGTTTTTTAAGTAGTCCTCATCGAATGGATTTTTAATCCACTGCTTACCATCTTCTATGGGTTGGAAGTAGCGTCTTAGGTTAAAAGCTAAGGCTTCGAGATGGTCAACGATTATTTTGTAAGTTTCTTTATTTACTTTAAGATCACTCTCGTCCAAAAAATCGTTCACAAGAGGTCAGGCATATAAGATATTTTTCTGAACTTCATCAGACCACCGTTGTATAATTTTGAATTTAGCATCAACTTAGTATTGCTCAAAAAATTTGTGGACATCTTTTCCTTGTAAGGTCAAATAAAGAGTATGTAGAAAACTAATTTTGTATAAAATGACTTGAGTTTTCCAATTTCTTTTTGCTTACAATTTTGATAAGAACAACCGTACCTCACCAAGAACCTAAACCAATCTGGCTAGAAATTTTCCTCTGGATAGCCAACGAACTTCACAATGTAGGAGTAGTTTTTCATTTCCCATTTCATCGCACAACACACCAAAAACTCTTGAGTTTTAAGATTGGGACTTGATTAAATTTACGGTTTTGACAGAATCGTCAAGTGAGTCTTTGAGATTTTCTTTCATTCCTTTCACCGCTAAAGCCTCTCTGTGAAAATGAACTCATTCAACTAATGGATAAACAGCCCTAATTTTCGCTGTTAGTCCTGAGATTTTGCAAGACAAGGCACGGGCTCCATCGGTTGTTACTCCGACACACTTTTAGACCAGTCAATTTCGTTTTCTTTCATAAAACTATCCAAACAGTTGAAAAAATCAACCTCAGTCATGCTGTTAGGTAAAAGACTGCGAAATAAAATTTTGCTCATTCAATATATACTCAACTTTTCTTATGCTTTTCGTTTCTTTTCTGATAGTTTATTTGATGGTTGCTGATAGTTTCAAGATCGAGTCGCGTCCCATCTGTAAGCCTTCCGCGACGCACTGGTTGGGAACTGCTGACCTAAAGCATATTTAAGCATGCAGCAAAGCATCTATAGTGTACGCTAAGGTGTTGGAAGTTTTTTGTTGTTGTTGTAAATGTCGTTGTGCTGTGTTGTTTGTTTGTTTGTTTGTCGTTGTACAGGTAAAGTTGCTGTAAACAGTTTTAGAAGAACTCGTCAAAACCGCATTCCTTTGCACAGCAGCAGCGTTTAGCAGCAGCATTTCAGCAGTAGCAACAGCAGCAGCAGCAACGCAGCGTAGCGCTCGTTAATGCTTAGTTTCATTTATTTTAGGCTTCATGTTGCTTTGCTGTTTTTTCTTTCGATTTATTTCAGGCATGACATGTATCTAGATACCTAATCAATATTTATGAGTTTTTATTGATTGCCGGAAATCATTGACTTGAAAAATTGTGTTTTTTTATTAATCGCCAAATTTTCTGAAACCTCACTTAAATAAATAAAAAATCGTATTTGAAATAAGTTTTTAAACCTTAATAAAAAAAAACTATAATTTTCTTGAGAAAGAATATCAATATATTAGATATTAATATATAATATCAATATAAAATATCAATATATAATATCAATATATTACTTCTTTGAAGGAAAACTTTTAAATAGTATAAAGAAAAAATTTTATAAAAAAAAATAAAAGGGTAACCATTTAAATTTAATTAAGAAGAAAATTAAGTATTATTAAGAAGAAAAACCAAAAATAGCACTAAATGTAAATTTCAGATGACTCCGCTTTAATTTTGATCAAACGATTTTTTATTATTTTAAAAAACCTATAAGAAAGATACGTCAAAATTCTTTTTTGTTTGCGCGCAAACAACTTTTAAGAATTTATAACAAAAAAACAGGGATAGCAAAGGACAGCCTTGGCCAATTGTTGTTTTTGTTAGCTTACTTTTTTTTTTTGAGCACTCTACAAATACCATAAAATCTCCACCTGTGAGTCTGGCAACGCAAAGTTCCAAGAATCACGTGGAACAAAAACAAAACCAATAAAAATTAAAACGAAAACGTGCTTCTGACAAGGGAGAATAAAAATGGCACGGAAGTCAACCAAATAGTATGAAAAAAGCTTAGCTAAAACCTTTTAAAACAGCATTTTCGGTTTAGCTTAGAGAGTTTTTAAAATTTGGGCACAATTCGGCAACTGGTTGTAGATCTAGGTCTAATTTGCTTACGACTTTAAAAATTTTATTTAAATTTTTGTGTTAATCTCAAAGCTCTAGTTGTTGCTGTTGTAGTTTATTGTACTAATTATTATTATATTGTGCTTTAATTGTAATTATTGATGAAGTTGTTATTGTTTTTGTTGCAGCAGTTATTGTTGTTGTTGCAACTTGGTAGCTGTTTTCATTCTTGTTATTTTAGCTCTAATTGCGTCTGCGGCGTGCATCTGTTTATTCCACATTTACACGCATACATACATACATGCATACAATCACTTAGTTTTATGTGGTTTTTTCGTTATAAACAAAACAAAAATTGTTACTTTAAGATACAAAACGCGCTGCACTACAACCATCCCTATCGTACGTACGTTCTTTCGTCTGTGCATCATTGATTTTTTTTTTTGCCTTTGTTGAAATTTTTTTTTTCTTTTTATTTGTTCGAATTTTTGTTGGTCCTGCTTGTAAAAATTTGTCGGTGATGACATTGTAATGCATAACTGTAAACGGGATGTGACAAAATCTTGTTTGTGCTGTTAAGACCGATGGTCGTATATCAAAGTTCTACAAAACACAACACATGTGAACATCCCTTAATCGTTGTATCTACCACAAAAATTAACAAATATTTTTATAATTCGCCGTTCTCCAACTTAAGTTACCTGATTAAAGCGGTTTTCTTCAATATTGCCAGCTTACTTATAAACTTCAACGCAAATTATAAAGAAAAAGTAAACAAACACAGCCGATAGATAGCACTCTCAATTAACATAGCTCACATATTTGTCCTATATCAATTTTGCATGTGAAACACCAACAGTGTTGATACAACAGTCGCAAAAAAATATAACAATAGAACACAATACGAAAGTTTTGCAGCGAAGTTTATTTTTGAAATAATTTTTTTTATGTTTAAAACAAAGTTTTATCTAAAAAATAACTAAGTTTTATAACACGTTAGTTCTTAAATTTCTTAGATTCAAGTAATAAACTCGTTAATGGAATCATAGGAATTATTGTGAAAATAATTTGTGGCGTCAATGCTTTTGCTTGCTCTTTCTCGTTTTCGTTTCGTTTTTGGCGTAGAGAAAATTTTCTTTAACTTTTTTGTTCTCTTCTATCTTGTGCTTCATTTGTTTTGTTCTTTCTTATCTTGTGCATATCTACTCTCATTGTCACTTACTGTGTAAGGTAGATGTCCTCAGTGTTTTAGCGGCCATGTCCGAACAAATGTAATTGAGAATTGTAAGCAGCCGTTGGAGGACTCGCAGCTTTATTGTATATAAGAAACAATTGGTTACGTCATGTGTCCATTTACCACTGGGGTGGTGCTCCAGCTGCAATGCAGTTGATCGCATCGCGTTATTGCTCGCTCGCCGCTCCTGACTTGGGGCGTGGGACTTGCCAAAGCATTGCATTACATCTAAAAACTGCGCGTACGTTTTATCTATATTCGCGTAGCTGCTGTTTTAATGTGCATATCGCAAAAGTTGGCTCGATCGTATACTCTGTGGATCATTAATTCAGCGCAACTCACTAGCTGGCTGACTGGCCGGTTCTCCACTCAGTCATTAACAACAAAAACACCAACAGCAACAACAACAACAACAAACACTGTTGCGACCTTCGCATACCAGAGCATTCAAATGAATGCGAACGAATACAAAATGTAGATGAAGTAAAAAAAAATAAAAATAAAGTAAAAACGTACTTACTTAGTATGTCTGCTTGTTTGTTTGTGTAAAGTGAAAAATACAACTACACCAACTACTACTCAAAAGTGGCAATAAGCAGCAGCAACTAGCATAAAACGTGATACATTACGAAATGCTACAACTTTTAATATGTACATATTTTCTTTTTAATAAAAAAGTTATTGTCGTTGCTTTTTTTTTTTGTAATTTTGCTGCATTACAATTAATTTTGCTTGAAGATGCTGGCAATTGCAGTTTATAGATACATAGACAACTGCGTCTAGCTGCTTTAACCCAATGTGCACAAAAACTGATGCGAATCCGTTTCGAACCCGTTACGAGTCCGTCAAAAAAATGGTCACAACGTTAACATAAATAGCAGTCTTAAATTTGTTATAAAATCTTTTATTTTCTTTTCAGTGGATTAGGGATGCGAAATACAATTGTGTACTTATTCTTTTTTGAAATAACTTTTTTATATCATTAGGCACGTGCCTATAGCATTATTAAAATAAATTTTTATTTCCTTATTTATTTAAAATGTAATATGTAAGAATGTATGAACTGATATAACTAAAAATTTAACAAAATGTATTAAACATATCATTAACCTTATTGTTCCGTTTTGAATCCGAACTATTGCACACAAAAACGAAATGGATTCGTATATGAAGTGCGTTCCGAGTCCGTGACGAATACGAATACGAAAAAGAGGAAAAAGCTATTCGTATTTTTAAGAGGAGTTTCATACGAAAAAGGATCAGTTCCGGATGAGAAAAGCAATCCGTTTCGGGTAAAAAATACGAAGAAGTAAGTCCGTCTCGAATTCAAAACAGATCCGTTTGGCACACTGGGAAGCCAACACTTCAAAATATCTGCGCATTTTTCTACATCTACTGAGTTTTGTTGCATTGCATGCGAGTAAAAAAAGGTATCTTAAAGATATTTGCCGCAAAAAAGCATAAACAGCTGTAGGTACAAGATTGCTGCCTTTTGTTGCTGCTGTTTTAGTTGTTGCTTTTCAGATTTCATAATAATTCATATTATGCTGCGCTTCAACATTTTTCACCGCTCTGCCCGTGACGTTCCTGATGACCAAGTTACTTCACTCAACCGCTCTCCTGCGCCTCCCGCCACACATAAACTTCAGGCCATTTGCGTTTAGCGCGCTGACATTGATTTGTGCTATTTTTGGCATTCATTCGTACGTTCGTTCGCTGAACGCGTGAATTTCATGCATTTATTCGTTTAGTATTTGGCAAAAAAATAAAAATAAAAAATAAAACAAAATAAATTTATAAAAAAGCATGAAATTACTTTTAATAATTTTGGCTTTTACATGCAAACGTAACTGTTTATTATGTGTTTATATTAAAATTTTGCAAACAATACTTGAATCGAAGAAACTTAAGATATTTTTATGTATTTATGTACGTATGTACATACATATGTATCTATGTGTTTTTTTTTTTTAACAAATACACAACAAAAAATTAAATATTTATCCGAGTATTGTGTTGTCTTTGAGAGAAGTAATCTTTTTTAAAATAATTTTTCTTTTCAAAGAGATACTCAAATTTTTCAGATATTCTATAAAAAATACAGTTTCTTTTGTGTGTTCAGTGCAATATTTATTTTTTCTTAAATAAAGTTAATGTTTTTCAAATAAATAAGGCTAATAAAATGCACATCAAAGCAATTATTTTTGTTATGAAAGACAAACTTGTCTTCACGATGTTCACATAACAAAGGTTTTTAATAGATAAGAAATTTGTTTTGAAATACTTACTAAATAAAAACCACATTTTTAAAGAAACAAAAGTAGCTTCGAAACTAAATCAATACATACAATATCAATAGCAAAAAAAAACAAAAGAATCTTACACTGAGGAAACGAAAATGAATTTTTGAAAATGATGAACGAATTTTTGAGGTTGCAGCAACTTAAGATTTGTAGTTACATTAACATATTTGAACGAATATAGGCAAAATATTTTTATGACAACAAAAATGCAAAAGACCTAACAAAAATTTTTGTAGTGCCAACTAATCTGTTTTCTGGGTGTAGAGGCACATACCAAGAGTTAATTATTTTTTTGTAATGTATTCAAAAGTATCTTCGAGATGAAATTCAAATATACAAAATTAAAACAAAAACACAAAAGTGTCTTTGAAGCACATACCAAGAAAGACTTGTTTTTGTGAAATAGATACAAAAGTATCTTCACGATGAAATAAAAATGTACAATATCAATAGCAAAAAAACAAACAAAAGTATCTTTGAGGCACATACTAAGAGTTACTTATTTTTGTAAAATAGATACAAAATGATGGTCGGGAAGTATTCAAAATATACAATACAGGGCCATAGCCAGGATTTACCAGTGTGGGGGAGGGAGTTTTGATGAACTTTTTTTTATTCAAATGGAAAAAGGTCCATTTGTACCCTTCTAAAAATTAACCTCAGTTTTTTATAACGATTTCCAAAATATTTTGGTTGTAACGATAGTCGCCAGTGAGCTAAAAAATTTTGCAAAAACCTAAAAAATCATGTTTTTCGTAAGTATATTGGCTGGTAGAATATTTGTCAAAACAAATAAACAGTCAGATATTAAAGGAGGAAAAAGGCTCTTTCAATCTGCATCAACAATTTTTAAAATTTTGCAATAGCATAAAGGATAATGCTGTTTTTCGTGCCTTTTTTTGAATTCTTTTTAATTTATTTTAATATCTAAAATTTAAACATATTAAAGCTAAAGCATTAGTTATAAAATAAACACTTTTTGACAATATATTAAAATAAATTAAAGCAAATACAAATTAAGTTATTTGAAATTTTGAAAGTATTTGTATGAAAATAAAATAAAAAAATATTAAAATTTAAGTCTTTTTTTTTTTGCAAATTCTACCAACAGGTCCTGCTCTGTTACTATGCGATCACTATGTATGCTAAGGGATGCATATCCATTCAAACGGATCTCGCCCATTGAATTACAAATTAATAAAAGTTTAGAGATAGAAACAGTTGATTATGCCTTTTATAAATTATTTTGAAATGGTGTTTCAAGCCGTGTTTCTGGCTTGAGCATTATTTAAAAGCAATAAATTGTATATTCCTGCATAAGCTGATACACTCAAAAACTACGAGCTATGTATATTCTAAACTCCAGTTTTTTATCATCTAGAAGCTCTTATCTGGTAATTCCTTGCTTTAACTCCTCAAGACTTTTTTTCGTAAGTACCATTAGATTGTGGAACTCCTTGCCGAGGTATCTTTAATCTACAGTGACACATATTCGTTTAAACGCACTCACAGTTTTAATATTCTTTTCTTATAAATCAATGTTTAATATGTTTTCAACCATAAAGCTTTGTCTGAAACTGTTCGTGAGAGTAACGGAAAATTTGTATGACATACACAGTATTGTTTTTGTTTTAAATTCAGAGGCACGCGTAAAAATATAAACAATACACAAAATATGTGCACATATTCGTTTAAACGCAGTGGGTGAAACACCGAGTAATTAGCGAATATTTTGAAATTATTACAATTATTTGTCTTAAAATTTTAAAATTGGTGGGTTGTAGCAATTTATTTTATAATTTAAATTACATTAAATTTATAATTTTCATTTTTGAATTGTTATATCACAGTTGCAACCATAATGCCGAAAGCCAGTTACCTAAGCGATGTAGAAAAGGTTCAAATCAAGCTGTACAACAAAGAAGGCTACTCAAATCGGGAAATTGGACGAAAAATTGGAAGATCGGAGGGAGTTATTCGTTTATTTTTAAAGAAAGGCAATAACTACGGCATAAAGAAACCTACGAAGGGTAATCAAAAGCTTTCAACCCGCCAAACAAATCAAATTAAAATGGAAGCTACACGAAATTATTTGAATTCCACTCAAATTAAAAATAAATTAGATCTTCCAGTTACGGCTAAGCACATTGCCCACATACTGCGCACAACAGAAAACGTAAAGTGGAAGAAGCCAAAGTGCAAGCCCGTATTGAAGTTACACCATAAAGAAGCTCGCTTAAAATTTGCACGTAACCACATTCACTGGACTAAGGAGTGGGACAATGTTGTGTTCTCTGATGAGAAAAAATTCAATTTGGACGGCCCAGACTCATACGCCTGTTATTGGCACGATTTAAGAAATAACGACGTACGCATGTCAAAACGAAACTTCGGTGGCGGTAGCGTTATGGTATGGGCAGCATTTTCGGCTTCTGGCAAGGCAAATGTTTGCTTTGTTCCACCGAAAATGAATTCGTTGATATACACCGAATTGTTGGACGATGCTCTCATCTCATTTATGGATGAAAAAATGGATGAAGACAGCATTTTCCAACAAGATAACGCCGCTATCCATGTTTCGAAGTTTTCGATGCAGTGGTTCCAGGAACACAACATACCACTTTTGGAGTGGCCGGCATGCAGTCCTGACCTGAACCCCATGGAGAACCTTTGGGGGTGCATTTCTCGTAAAATTTATGGCAAAAAAGCACAAGGACATAGGTTTGACACCGTGCTTGAGTTAAAACTAGCTATCAAAGAAGCCTGGAAGGATATATCGAATAATGAGCTAACAAAACTTGTGCAATCTATGCCCAATCGTTTGTATGAGGTTATCTTGAAAAATGGAGGACCTACAAAATATTAAAATTCTTTAATTATTTAGATAATGTAAGAAAATTGTTAATGCGTTTAAACGAATATGCACCTAAGTTTCTTTTTATTTTCTTATTTTTTGCGTAAAAAAGTTTTAATTTGGTTATATTTAAATAAAAAAACATACGATGAAAAGTAATTCGCAGTATTTTATTCCAAAAAGAGAAAGAAAAACAGTTAAGTTTATAGTTGATGAAAAAAATGGTAAAATATGTTAAAAAATATGTTGCGTTTAAACGAATATGTGCCACTGTATGTGAAATGCACAAAACTTCAAGCAATTAATATTTGCCCATTTTTCTTAAATTCCCGTTTCTCTTTTACTTTCTCTCTCTTGTTAGCATTTAACCCTTTTTTTAGTACTTCACTTCATTGGATATAGGTTTGTATTGATTTTATTATTTCGATTAAATTAATTTTAGTAATAACTGTTTGTTTCTTTTTCATTCTGTTCTTATGATTGTTCTATAATATAATATCATATTTAATTGTACGCAAAAGAATAACTTTTTCTTATGAACTAATATATGAATAAGACCTAAATTAAATTTAAATTAAATAACTTTTACATAAACTTCATAAATCTTAAGAGCTAAAAATTCACAAAATACTTAAACAATTGACTTAAAACTTACCATCGGGTCAGAATTCTGAAAAATGTAAGTCAAATGAGTTATAAAACTTTACGTTTGAGTAACTTCGAACATTCCTCAAAAATGAAACCAGGTTTCGACTCACATCTTTAATTCGAAAGTTAATTGTTTAAAAACTCTTGACTATGAAAGAGTCACAATGAAAGGGGCAGAACAATTTATTCAATACAAATTTTTTTTGTGCCGTAAATAACGAAGAGGCTGTGATGCAATGCAGCCATAAGCAGAGCTAAAGAAAACGCAGAACTTACAACAAGCTCCATTTGCATATTTGGAGTAAGCCAACAAACTCCAGCGACAAAACCATGGATGCTGAAATTATAATTTTCGAGAACCGCTCGAGGGAAAATTGAAATCAGTTGTTGGCTGAAGTATACTTTAAAATTTATCTAGGCGGTTTGAACTAGAAAGGTTTTTTCAGTGTGAATGTCATTCTTGTTGGCTTCACTGTTATCATCACTACCATCATCTACAGCTGCCGTTGCAAGGGTAGTGAAAACAATAGTGATGGTTATTTTAAATGTATCACATTTGATCCGATAAATCATGGTACATTTGTTTTCACTAATGTTGCTTACACGAACCAACTCATAACAAAGACTTTTACACGTAAACGCAACTTCAGTATAGTTTTTTTAGAACATGTTACAGTGATTCAATGAAATAATTATTTAAATGCATTAATTTTTATTGAAATTTCATCTTCGAATTTGAACTTCGAAAACCCTCCTTGGCAACGACTCTGATACAATACCTGCAAAAACAAAACACAAAGGTATATGTTAGGCACATACCTAGAATGGTTTATTTTCTAGTCTAAGTAAGTAAGTAAGTCTATACCATGATCATAGTAGTAAAATATAAGGAAGCGGTGTAGTTGGAGTGGAATGAAGTATTTTACAAACACAGTGAAGTTGACACAAACACAAAAACATTCAAACAGGGCCGCATTCAATTATGTAGTAAATGAAGGCGTAATTTTTTTTTTATTTTTTAGATGTATGCTTACTATGCAATTTTTATATACCACCGTTATATAATATGTTGCGTTACCAATTTTTTTACAGAGAAAAGCATTGCTAAAATAATGTAAAAGACATGAAATCAGAATGAGACTGAAACAACAAAAGTTACTTTTAATGATTTTTTAAAAAATTATTTCTTAAAACTATTTTTTATAACTATTTAATTGATATTAAAATAACACAAAAACTAAACAACTAAAATACATACCAAATTAAACTCTTTTAAAATAAATAGTTTTGTGTAGTTTTTTTCGAACTGTGGGCTTTTAATTAGTTTTTTTATATAAAAATACCTAGTTATAGCTTGTAACCTTAGGTTGCTAATCCACTTTAATTTCATGTCAAGTTTTCAAAGATATTGTAAACAAATAAATAACTAATAAAGCTTATCCCAATATAAAAAAAAAAAATTAAGGCCCTTGCCACCCTAAATAATGAATGCGCTCATGAAGCAGAACTTGTGTTTTGACAGATGTTCTTCCTCACAAATAGATTTTTTTTTTTGCTCGGGAAGAACTTATGTCAAATAACGACGCTCTATCTCTCTTCCTCAGCGACGAAAATTCCTTCTACACACGTACAGTGTGTGTGAGTATAACACCACTTCCTTTTTTTTTATTTCTATGACCATGATTCAATCAGAATAAGGTTAAGTATATATTTGACATATCCTTATTTTATGTAAACAAACACATATTCTCTCTCTGAAATTAATGACAAACGGGGTTGTGTAGTCTCTTAAAAAAAGTATTCTTTCAGTGTTTTGATGCGACTTTTTTTTTAAAAAGTAGTTCTTCTTTTGCTACACTTTTTTAAAATACCATGCTTTTTTCATTACATTTAAGGGAGATTTTAAGCAAAATCGATTAAAATTAAGGTATATTTTAGTAGATTTTTTTAAAAAAGTATTACATATATTCGAAAAACTTAATTTGCGTGTTAGTTTTACATCAGTTTAAGTAACAAAAAATGTTTTTTAACATACATTCTGTATATATAAAGGTGGCGCTGAATTTGGTGTGCTTATAAAATGGTGAAAATCGACCCACATCATATCTCGGCTCAAGATTGTTTTAAAACAAACAAAAAAATGCATTCGAAAAAAGACTTTTGAATGAACATCTTTTACCAAAATGGAATAAAAATTAAGAAAATTATGAAGCGTAGAAAAAGTAGTAAAATTTATGTTATTTTGTAATCATACTGTTACGTGTGAAAACTTGACAAATTTTGCAAAGTAGCTCATTTTGATAAAAAATGTGAACTACAATTACAAACAGATTAAAATGAAAAATGTAGCAGGTTTTAAAAAGTATTTTTCAACAAAAACGCGTTTAAAGTTACTCTGGTTAGTTAAAAGTACTCTGGCTCACCGGATTTTTAGCACGGTAAAATCTTAATTTTAATCAAATAAGATTGATTTTTTACATATTTTTTAATAGTTTTACAACAATAATCAATTAAAAAAAAAAGATATTTTCATAAAATTGTTCGCCTAAATCCACTATTAATATTTTGATGATTTAAATACAGCGTTTATGACAGGCAAGCTTAATTTTTATGAGCGAGATTTTTGTAAGGAATACTATTCGCTGTGTAAAAATGACTAATAATAGATTAGTTTTAGTGTTTTCATATTGAAACTAAATATATGAAGAAGTAAGTCTTTTTGATTTTCAAAAATATTTAAATAACTATATTCATACTGTTTGTAACAAAGAACTACAAAAAGTTTGCATCGCATAAATTTTGTAATGAAACCATGTTTTCAGTACATTATTTTATTAAAAGCTTAAACTTTTGGAAATATTCGCATGTAAGGATTATTCATTTTCTGTGTACTTTGTAGTGCACACATTACTTTTATTCTTTTTTTACTGTTTTACAACAAAAACGTGGCAATTATATTTTTTAAAATTCACAATATAATTTTGAGTCAAAACGTAGTATAAAACGCAGTATAAAACGTAGTAATCAAATGTACTTTTGGATATTTCGTACTATGAAAAATGTTCATATTCATGCAGCCAAGCTCTTATTCTGATATAAAAAAATTGCTCTTTTGCTCTCCTCGCATTATTAGGGTATCTAAGTTCATTCTTGTGAGTAAACGTCAAATGGCTGCATAACCTATATGATTGAATCATGGTCTAGAGTCTAGACTCTAGACCATGGTAGAAGGATAGAGGTATATGCAGCGCTGACTGTGCTCTCTTTCCATGCTGCCATGTTTGTCAAATTTAGCTGTGTGGCGAATGGAAACAAAAGAAAATAAAGAAAAAGTTTTGCTTCGTTTTGACAATTCCGGCAGTATGCTCTCATCTGGTGCATATACCTGTATTCCTCTACCATGGTCTAGACTAAGTATTTCTGAGATGCATTTTAAATGCAAAAATTTCGTTTTTTATCAAGTGACAACAGTTTTCTTTCATATCGCACAAAAAGTACATACCTAAAGCATATTGCGAATAAAAAAGTATCTATGAGTAAAAAAAAAGTATCATTGATTCAACTTTAAGAATATTATTTGAAATTCATTAGCTACTTTTATGACAAAATTTTATTCAGCCAATTTTTAAATTACACAAAAAGCAGAAAATTTTTATAAAATGATACAAAGTTTCTTCCAGATATACACTGAAATTAATGTTTTTAACAAGAATAAAAAGTATCTGTGAGATACAGACACTCAAAATACTTTTTCTGTAAAAACTTCAGAAGTATCTTTGAGTTAAAAATGTATCTTTGTATAGGCATAATGACGCTAAGGCGTTAACATTCGCTGCTTCAACGTTAAATTCGTTTTGCATAACTTTGTTTAGCATTGACATTTTTCCATATTTGTTTTGTGACAACAACAACCACAGACAGCAGACAAAAATATGTAGATATATCTTCTATCTTCTTTTCTTTTTTTTTCTTCTTTTTTTTTTGTGCTTTATGTCATAAGTGGTTTCGTTATTCGAACTTTTGGCTATTTGGACATTTTTTTGTAAATAAAATTAACAAATTCCACGAAAGCAAGAAATGTGTGTTCGTTGTTGTTATTATAAGTGTTGTTATAGTTTTTGAGCCTTTATGCAAAACTCTATAAATATGACAACAAAATACACAACAACTCGATACAATGCGACATCATCGATCATTGTTCATTGACAGCAACCGATGAATGATGATGGTCAACACTGCTTGGTGACGTCCACCACGTTGTTGCTCTCTAGGTTATTGGCTGTGTATCTTAAAAATATCACCAAAAATATTTGTACATTTTTTTTTTATTCCTTAGAAATTTGAGCTAAGATGTTGTTAATTAAACAACAAATATGCTTGACAAACTGTCAAAATTAGTTTAGGAATTTTTTTCAAAAATTGGCATGAACGCTTTATATTCCTGCACAGATAAAAGTTATGCACAAGCATACAAAAATTTGTTTGATATACTTAAAGTGGTCAAACAATATTGGTTTAACTCTGCTTATAATTGCTTAAAATACTGATATCTTTCTAGGTCGTGTAAGTGTTCGACAGTGGCGCTTAAATGTTTGCACACTTCAATAAAGGTGAAAAAACGTGGTGTTTCGCCATCCAAAAAAAGAAATAAAAAAGCAAAAAAAAAACAAAAATAGCTTAGTCTTTATGGATAAACCTGTTGCTTTTTGCCTGAAGCTGGCAACTAACTATGTTGTTTATAAACACATATGTATACCATGCATTATTTTATTAATTAAATATGCATGAGGCATATCTTAGTTGTTGTTGTTGGTTTTGTTGTTGGTGGTGTGTTTTTATTGTGTTATCTATTAAATTTGAAGACATTGGAATTTCAACAGCGAACAAACACCAATCCGAATGCAACACCAAAAATAACATATAATCACAAGGAAATGCAAGAGTAAAATAGAAAAATATTTGGTGTGAGCATAAATTATTAATAAAAATTATCATAAATTTAAACGTTTTAGTCTGAAGTGAGAGATGGAAATAGTTGTATTTATTTATATTTATATAAAGTGTGCTTGAATTAGTTTTACAAAAATTTTAACATAGACAGCTACTTAACAGAGTTTTTATTGAAAATTCTTTTTGTTTTAATTTTCTTATTAATAATGAAATATGTATATGATTTTCTTATTAATTTTAAAAGTTTTATTCCTGATGTTTTATTAGGAAGTCAAATTGATTTAATAAGATTTCTTTATAAAGTGTAATAAGTGAAGCACTTTAAAGCAAAATTAATTTTTATTAAACTTTTACCTGAAAATATACTTAACTTTAATTGCCCATAAAATCAAGGAAAAATATATTCTCATAACATCAATAAATAAGAGATAAAAAATATATATGGGCTATTCTACGATACTGTTGTGCATATTTAGCAGCTGAGTTTTCTGTGAAAATTTTTTGTAAGCACAATTAAAAAAGCTCAGAAGGAAGGTGTATTTTAATCTAATACATAAAAATCTCGTGTTACGGTGTTTGAGGCAGAACTCCTCCGAAACGGCTCGACCAATTTTCATGAAATTTTGTACGTATATTTAGTTGGAATGAGAATAGGTCGTAAAGTATGTTTCACTCTCCTACCCCCAGTGGGCGTGGCACCTCCGATACAACTCAATTTTGTGATATCAAATAGATTTGGAGTTATAAGCCGCACAGCCTCGGAATTCGGAATTCGACCACTATTTAAACATGGCGTTTTACTGATAACATTTTATGGGAGTTGGACAAAGGGGCGTGGCGCCTCCTATGCAACCCAAATTTGCGATATCGAATAGCTTTGGAGCTATAGGCCGCACAGCCTCGGAATTCAGTACTCGAACTCAATTTACACATGCAATTTTACTAATAACTTTGTACGGCGTTGGACAAGGGGGCGTGTCACCTTCCATGCAAACTAAATTTGAGAAATTCAACAGCTTTTTGCGCTATAGGTCGCACAGCTATGGAATTCAGTATTTGAACACAATTTACATATACAGTTTCACAGGTAACATTTTATTCCCGTCTGGCAACGGGGCCGCGGCAGCAACGTGCCGGGCTTAAGCTAGTATCTTATATCATCATATGATAGTGTTATTTAATTTAATTACTCGGTTTTAGAATAAGTCGTAAGGTGTACTGAAAAATTTACAAAAAATCAATTCTCAAAACGTACGTTTTTTTCTCTTAAGATTGTTAATATCCAGGGTATTACTCATTTATGCCACATTCCGGTTTCCCATTATATTCTGTAATCACTTCAATTATCGATTTCTCAATGCATTTTATAGATTAATTACAAGTCGCGAAAGAGCATTTGAAATATTATACTCTCCGCTAGTAGTTACGCTCATCAAAGTTCAATATCTGATTGGTGTTTCTTTTAATCGGTAGCTTTCTCGACGATCGTGTTTGCGGGAAATCTTCCTAATCGATAAGATAGAAATTTTTTATTATTCATATTTAGCATATTTATAAATGCAATTGCGTAGATTACAGTATTTGTAGATTTTCAGATGATATTTCAGACGATTATCAGTCAAGAATTACGGAAAGCACGATAATGAAATTTGCCGTTTTGATTTCTTGGGTTTTTATGAGCCTTCTCATACCAGATTTATTCTAATAATACACACAGCTCTCATTAATTCGAAAATTCAAGTCAGCAGTTCGTCGTTCTAACAAAAGTCCCAGTATAAATCCTAGTGAAAATCTTTCAGTATATAGAGTCCAGCCAATAGAGTCCGTGAATTTTCGATCGAATCAATATTTGTCCCGGAAATCGATCTATAACTCAATACCGCTTAATATGCAAAGTATTGTAGAATAGCCCATATATAGAGAACACCTCGAGTAAAAACAAGAACTTTTTAGGTAAGGCCAAACAGCGACCAAACAAGTCCTAATTTTAAGTACTTTTCTTGGCCGTACAAAGGTCGTGTACAGGACTTTTTGGCCAAACAGCGGTGATACAAGGTTCGTACTCGTACAATGCCCGTAAAGAGGCCGTTTTGAAATAATCTCGACTGCACAACGGGAATACAGCTGCTGTACATCGGCCGAAGAGGGTTTCTACAATGAAAATGTGCAGCTTTTCAATGAAACACCAATTCGCGACAGTGGAAGGTATAAAGTTTGAGCTGTGCAATTGTTCGAAAAAGTATGTTATTGTTATGCAAACGTTTAGCGGCCGGACAACTTAATTTAGGCCGTGCTGCCGTTGTTCGATCCAACTTTTGGCCGCTAGGCTTTTTGGATTATTTGTAGGCAATTTTCGACCCTTGTGCGGCCTGCGGCCCATGTTCGAACGGTTTTCGCCTGCTAACATTTTTACCCGGGACTCAGCGCGCATAAACAATTTTGCATGTCATGAATTTTTGGAGAAATCCTAAAATTTACTTTGAATTCAGTTTTAATCAAATATTTTAACAACTGCCACTATATCTTAGCCAATCCATTGAGATTATACTTTAAATTTCGGAAAAAAATTATAAAGTCAGCCGCGACTGCCTTTTTAACGTTCATTGTGTTATAATCTCAAGTGTAGTTGTTGTTTTTTTATTGTAAATACTCTCTATTACCACAAGTATTTGAGATTATGTTAATATATTCGCTAAAAATTTAAAAAAAATTTTAAATATTTGCCTTTTCCGGCTAACTACTAGCTAGAATATTTATTCAAAGTCACTGAATATCACTGAGCTTAATTTTGTAGATTATGTTTTGTCAGGCCTCTCCATCAAATGCCTTAATTCTGACGCATTTGTGGACGACAAATAATAAATTGACAAAGTATTACCTTGACATACCTACGTTGACGACGAGTTGGTATGTATGTATTAGAAAAAAAATCTAGCTTTTGATTTATGCTTAGCTGCAGCAAACTTAGCACACGCACACACACACGCATACACACACACACTCATATATGTGAGTTATGTTTTATTGTTATTTTTCAATATTTAAATAAAAGAAATAGTTTTATTTTTTCGACGTGACTTCGCAGGGAGCAAGATGTTGAGTGTCATCTAGAGCTACTTCTTGAAAGATCATAGCTCAGTTATCAAAATGCTCCCGCTCGCGCCACTTCATAACGTATTTATTTTATACAATTTTATGTATACTTCTTTATAACTTAAATAATAATATGGGTAGTATAAGAGTTAGAGCATAATGAGTACGATGAGTATAAAAACATATTAAAAACAGAGAGCTTATTAACAGTTCTTATTTTAGTACAATATCGAAGATCACGCCACTTTATAACATTAATCATAAAGTGAATAAAGTATATAATAACAATTTCTAAATAGTAACTACATTAAGCATATATATAACTCGCCCTCTGTTATGATTCGAGTCTCTGCGAATCTATTCAAATAATTTTCATCGCAATTTTAAACTATATCATTACTAACTTTATTTATATATATATATATATTTTTTTTTTTTAATAATTTTTTTTTTATATTATATTATGTACTTATAAAAAATTTACAAGGTCTTTTAATCTGTGCGATATCTATTTTATTTGGATTGCTAGTATGATGTTTTAAAAATCGTTTGGCTGTTTTATGCCGAAGAGCTTGAGGGTTTCTTACATATGTATTTTCAGTGGTATAGGTAGGTGTTTCTTCTCTCTTTAGATTTATTTTATTTATTGCTTCTTCTTTTACCTTTTTTAGTGTGCTAGCAACTTTTTCATAGTTAATATCCGATTTATTAATGAAATCAATAGGCTTAAATTTTATTGTACTATGTATTGTGTTGTTGTAGTACCCTACTGCTCGTATTACCATTTCCTCGACGTCTTGACAATTATGACTATCTGTGTTTTTTAGAATTCGAATGTGTTCTAGCAATGTCGAATGAAGTCTCTCTACGTCTGAGTTACCGGTGTGAGAGTTTGGTGTAGTAAAATGCATTTCAATATTTTTTTCCCTACAAAACATTTTTATCAAAGCATTATTAAACTCGTTGTCCATTATCATAAGCTTTGGAGTTCCTAACCATGAAATCCTTTCTTCTAATTTAACTTTTAAAGTGCACATATTCTTATCTGTAACTTTGTGTACTGAAGCTAACTTTGTAAATCTGTCAATCGTGGTAAGAAAGTAAGTTTTATGAACTTGAAAAATATCAATATGTACAATTTCATTCGGTGCTTTTGGTGTAGCCGTATGTTGAAACATTTTTTTAAATGGCTTGCGGTCATATTTATTTTCATTGCAAGTGCGGCAACTATTTATGAATTTATTAATAAACTTTTTTAAATTAGGATAAAAATATTTAGTTTTTATTTCTTCAAAATTTTCAGAGATTCCTCTATGGTTTCCCTCTTTATGTGTTCGTTCTATAATACCGAAAAGATCTTCTTCAGAACTAACGTCGGTCGCAAGTTGATTACATTTTGTAAATTTAATACTTCTGTCATTAGAAAACAGACTTATGAGTTTTTCTTGAATAATGTTATACTTACTATAGTCTAATTCAGAATATATACCGACCGTTCCTTTTCGCAAGAAACGTCTAAATAAATCGTTTAAATAGTGATTCTTGTCTAAGTCAATTTCTGCAACATAAAGTATTTTGTACTTTCTATACAATATTTCGAATTCTTTTCGTTTAGTTTTTAATATTCGTATTTGGGTTAAGTATTTATTAACAATGGAGTCACTTATCGGAAAGTGGTCGTTTACATCTTCGGCAGCTGAATGCGCCGTATCTATAGAATTTTCAAAAAGGGACTTAATCTCAAAACTTTGCGTCTCGTCTATATTTTTTGTTTTACTATCTTGCAGTCGGCTTAAGAAATCAGCCACTTTATTCTCCTTTCCTTTTAAGTATTCGATTTCAAATTCATATTCGCTCAGCGCAATTTTCCACCTAATTATACGGGCGTTGGGTTCTTTAAGTGAGTAGAGCCACTTTAAGGGTTGATGGTCAGTTTGAACCAAGAATTTTCTGCCATACAAGTAAGGTCTAAAGTATTTCATAGACCAAACGATAGCGAGAAGTTCTTTTTCTAAGGTACTGTAGTTACGCTCATGACCATTAAGTGTCCTGCTTGCGAAACAGATCGGTTTACTGTTCTGGCTGAGGACTGCTCCAATGGCTACATTGCTGGCGTCTGTGGTAAGCACAAATTTCTTTAAAAAATCGGGAAATGACAGAATTGGAGGGGAAGTCAAAATTCTTTTAAGCTTATTAAAGGCTTCTACATAATTTTTGTCTTCAATATTTACTTTTGAACCTTTTTTCAAGCAATTTGTTATAGGTGCCGCGATAAGTGAATAGTTATTTATGAACTTTCTGTAGTATCCAGTCAACCCGAGAAAGGACTTAATGTCTTTTATTGTGGCGGGTACATTCAAATTTTTAATTACGTTCACTTTCTCCGGATTAGGCTTAATGCCCTGAGGAGTAATTAAATGACCTAAAAAATCAGTATGTCTAGATAGAAATTTACATTTATCAAATTGAATTTTTAAATTATTTTTCTTAAGGCAATCAAAAATTTTTGTGAGGCTTTCAATATGCTCTTCAATTGAGGTTGAGAAGACTAAAATGTCGTCCATATAAATTACGCAAATTTTATTTATAAATTCGCTGAGCACAGTATTCATCATCCTTTGGAATGTTGCTGGTGCATTTTTCAAGCCGAAGGGCATTCGCAAATATTCGAAATGGCCCAAAGGACTTGAAAAAGCAGTTTTTTCAATGTCAGCTTCTTCCATCGGAATTTGGTGAAACCCTTTTGCGAGGTCAATAGTAGAAAAATACTGGGCACGGCCAAGCTTATCAAACAAAGATTCTATATGTGGCATGGGAAACTTATCATCCACAGTAACCTCATTTAATTTTCTAAAATCAACTACAACCCTCCACTTCTGTTGTTTAGAGTTATCTAATTTTTTCGCGACAATCCAAAGTGGTGCGTTGTACGGAGAATTACTGTGCCTAATAATCCCCTGTGCCAACATATCGTTAATTTGTTTATTTATTTCGTTTTCTAATGCGTACGGATGCCTATAATTTCGCGAATAAACGGGTTTGTGAGGAATAGTAATTATTTGATGCCTTACGCAATTAGTCGTAGAAATTACCTGACCTTCTTGATAGAATAAAGACTTGTTTTTCTGCAAGAAATTTTTTAATTTATTTCGTTCTTTTTCATTAAGTTTTTCATCTAATAACAGGTCCACATTAAACTCTTTTTTTTCTATGAAGTGTATATCGTTAAAATTTGTAAGATTTAACTTAGTATCACATAAAGGAATTTCTGAATTATTTACTATAAGTTTATTTTCCAAAAAATCTAATTTAGCACAAATTGGTTTTAACACGTTGACACCAATTATACAGTCAAAATGTTTATTAATAAAATGAACTAGCTTTATTGACATCATCTCTCCCTTTCCATTAAATTCTTGTGGAATATCTGTGATTACCTCTTCTCTAATTATACTCGACCCTAGCAGCGTATTTAGTTTTAATGGAATTTTTAAATTTCTTCTACCCTTGAAATTTTTAAATATTTTGTAGTCGCCTAATGTTGTTGCTGCTCCACTGTCAATCAAGCATATGATCTTAATATTATTTATTGTCAAAGCGACTAGTGGTAAACAATCTGTTCCCGAGGCAGTAAACGAAAATTTTCTGAAACATCTAAGTTATCTACTTCCATAGGCTCTAATTCTCTCTGAACCGGTTCATTACTGTAATACATTCTATTTGGTCTTGAGCCAACATTATCGCTTTGCTGCCTGAAGTGCCCTGAATTATTTCTTTGATATTGCTGACCATTATGTTGTTGCATCCTAAACTGGTTAAAATTGTTGCTACCCCCTCTCTGAAACGAGTGACTATTTGTTTGTTGTTTTGCGCTATGCTGTCTTAAATTATTGCTGTAATTATTCCTGTTAAATTGTGAGCTGTGTTGTTGTGCTAATCTCTTTTCTCTAATATTGAAATTGTCGTTTTTGTAGAACTGTGTATGTATACCATTACTAGTTAATTTTTGTTGCTTGTTTTCATTTGAGTTACGAAATTTATTTATATTAAGACTAATATCTTTCAATAAGTTATGTTCAATATAATAGCTATTGGCGTGATCGAGAGTTGTAATATTATTTTGCAGAAGTAAAGTTTTAATAAATATTGGTAAAAAACTTGTATATACATCAAAAATTATTTTTTCATTGTTCATAGGTGCATATAAAATATCGATACTTCCCTCTAAATAATATTTAGTATTCATTAAATGCAAAATTTTTCGTAACTTATAATGCAATTCCTCTATAGTCAAAGCGCTTATGTTCATTGCTTCATTTCTTAAGTTAATAAATGACTGCTTTACACCGAACTCTTCTCTTAGTCTCTGGATTATTTGCTCCCACGTTGGCTGCAATAAGCTTTCTACAGCGTGCAACGCTTTACCCTGGAGACGGTTAGCTAGTACAGACTGAATCGTTCCCACATGTTCTACTGGTGTTAGCGACGTAATCGTGGAGACATCTCTCAAGAAGTTACTCAACGTATACTCACTGCTACCATTAAAAATTTGAAGACTTCTGGCCTCTCTTAGGCATTCTGCCAATGATAACGTCATCTTAATCTTGCTTAGAGTACGATTATTGTCTCCCGCTGAGTGACCAAGATTAATTAATATGGATATAATTTTTTTTTTTTTTTTTGAGTTCACTTGCTGCTTTGTTTTAATAGTATTAAGTTTTAATAAAATTATCTTGTCTTTATATTTTTTCTTCTTTTTAAACTTAGCAATTATTGAAACACAATACCAACAGTTTTATTATTTACATACTAAGTCACTTATTTATTACAATATCGTCGAACAACTTAGGTTCTTAGTTTTTAGTATTTTAGTTTTGCTTTTTTTTTTTTTTTTTTTAAGCACCTTTTACTTAAGTACAAATTTTATACATTAGTGTTCTTTTTTGTTAATTTGTCTTTATAAGTTCGAATCACTGGATGCTTGTTTTATACAGCATCCCATCCTCGTCGCCAGTTATGTTTTATTGTTATTTTTCAATATTTAAATAAAAGAAATAGTTTTATTTTTTCGACGTGACTTCGCAGGGAGCAAGATGTTGAGTGTCATCTAGAGCTACTTCTTGAAAGATCATAGTTCAGTTATCAAAATGCTCCCGCTCGCGCCACTTCATAACGTATTTATTTTATACAATTTTATGTATACTTCTTTATAACTTAAATAATAATATGGGTAGTATAAGAGTTAGAGCATAATGAGTACGATGAGTATAAAAACATATTAAAAACAGAGAGCTTATTAACAGTTCTTATTTTAGTACAATATCGAAGATCACGCCACTTTATAACATTAATCATAAAGTGAATAAAGTATATAATAACAATTTCTAAATAGTAACTACATTAAGCATATATATAACTTGTGATATGTGCACGCCTATAAATAAATTTCATATTTTATGCGCGGCAAGACTAATTGGCGGCCATTTTTTTGTCTATAGTATATTTTAAATGTTCCAATATTTATTGCTTTTGCTTATCAACTAAAATTTAAGTTAATTCTGAAAAAACGCACTCACACATGCACACTCACATACATACATGCACACAACTTAGACGTGCATTACTTCCTCTGTCGCTTGCCAGAAACACGAAAAATTCCAAGCCAATCAAGTAGAAGTTTATCAAGTTTATCAAAAGAAAAACTTCAGCTATTTTAATCTTATCTTAGCTTTTTGTCATTTATTTATTTATACACAAATATTTATTGTGATGATTATCACAGCATTGTCGTTAATTTTGTGTGTAAAAAGAAATACTTAAATATGTGATGATATTTTTGAGTTTAGGTTGTGTGGGTTTTTATCTATTATTTTTCGATGAGGCATGGTTTGACATATATTAACTTAACTATTAAAGCGAGGTCTTTGGATTTTTAGGTTAGAGTTTTCTGTACACAAAATAAACCACAACAATTTGGAAAAAAATGTTTTGAAAGTTGAAGGTAAACGTTAAATTAAATAACTGAACATTTGATAAAGCTACAGGAACCGGTAATGCTTTTCACGATTAAACATAACATCGACAACATTGACTGCTTAACTTCCTTTTTCATCAAGCAACGAATTCTAGCATTTCTTTATATTTTATCTTTTTATAATGTTTACTGTATGACAACTCATTTTGTTAATGTACAACTCGAAAGTATCTACGATGTGTCTAACCACTCTTGAGTTTTTGTTGTACCTCAAACAAGAGGGAACTCGGTTCTTGTGTCACCTGCGTAAGTTCAAAAGTTTTCTACAACATATTTTTTAAGTCACACATAAACGCCCACTTTTGAATTTTTCAAGTGGGTGTCTTCGAAATTTGTAGTTTTAAAGAAATTCACACTCGATTAAACTAATAACAATTTTTGCGTGGATGTTTTAGATTGTGTTGAATAAATGTATGTTAAAATGTTGTCTTGATTTGAGTGCTTTAAAAAAATTTCATAGCTAAGGTCAGTCAGAACTCGAATTACAACTCGATTACAACTCGAGCTAAAGACGATTTCAAAAAAGATCTGATGAAATAATGACACTGAAGAGAGGTTTATTTGAATAAATTTTTACATTTTCTTAAAGTTTTTGGACAAAAAATACGTGCAAAACATGTAAAAATTGTCTTTTTTGATACCTTTATCAACAAACAAAATAAACCAATTTAAATTTGAATGACTTGGCTGGTATTATATCGTAGTTAAAACAAAAACTAGATATAAATCTTAAAACTTATGTTTTTTAAATATAAGAAACAAAATTCATGAATATTTATTTGCCATAAAATTTTAATTTAAAGCCCAATACTGATTTTTTACACCTATTAAAGATAGACTCCGTACTGACTTATGTTTATATCATCGGAATATGGAATATTTTTTCTTTTATTTTTTTCTGCTCTGAGCACCTTCTGAACACGGATAAAGTTATAAAATCGCAGCTAACTCTAAATAAAACAAATATATTCCTTGCAAACTCACATTGAAATCTAAATCAAATTCAAAACATCTCATTAAATATTCTTAACACTTTATCATATTTTCTCTATTAATATCTCGATACTAATATGAATATTAACAAAAGAATTTCGCACAGATTTTAGGTGCTTATTTCTTTGAACTTTTATTGTGTTCGCGGCAAAAAATAATAAATTAGCATACAAGTCCGGCGTCAACAACTCAATATATGTATGTATATTAATATTTAGACTTGATGGAATTTAAAACCGCGCCATAGCGGCGTCACGTTACATTTACACACGCTATACGTATAAATTTGAACATTGGCACACACAATATTTTATAGCGTTTTTATAGTAATGGAGGGGGGGGGGGGAGACGGCTGCGGGAAAGGTAGATGTAAGCAAATAGCTCACAGTTGCTTATTTTTGCAATATGTTTATCATGATATGAGATATAAATAAAGCAAAATATTTTATATTTATAAATATTGTTTGTACGTATGTCTGTCAGTTTGCATGATTTGGTCAGTTACATAAAAAAACGTGGATTTAGCTATTAAATTCTTAAAACAATGCATTTAAATAAACTTTATTTAGGTGATTTTAACTCATAATTAAAACAATTAAGTTAACTTTAAATCTTTCAATTAAATCTACTGTAAGCGGCTGGTAAGCTTTCCAATACTCGATTTGAAAGCAATTGTCGCAAAAACCAATAGTTACGTTGACGGTTCTTTTAAAAATCTTTTAGGGTTAAGGAAGCCATCTAAGTTAGTAATAACTACACACACTCACGGAAAAAACTTGTAGTTTGCTTTCGACAAAAAACTAATTTTAAATCAATAATACGTATTAAAACAGTAAAACTTACACTTAGAGAAATAATTAATACATAATATTGTGTTCTTCAGGATGTTAACCCTTTATTGCACCGTATATCATATATGATATGTTGACTTTATGAACTATCTACTTTGGAATGAAAAAAAAATCAACTTATTTCTTCTCTTTTGTACATTATTCGTAATTGAGTTAACATTGTTTACAGTAAGCTGTGCTAAATCCAGTTATATTTCACATAATAGTTCAAAATTAGTAAGTCTATTTTACACAAGCTTTGAAAGACCTAGTAAAACTTATAATTTTTTGCTTGGATATAATTTATAATAATTAAGTTATAAGAAATTGTTGTTACTTAAAAACTTACATTTAATTAAAGAAATCCTTGAGTAAAATTCTATATGTCATATATGATATCTTGTGCTTCAAGGTATTTAAAAAATTCCATATCATATATGATATTCCATATCATATGTGGAGTTTCAGGATACGTGTTTAATTTTGAGCTTTACACTTGTCAGGAAAATGATGATCGTTTTAGGTTATACTCCGAAAAAACTTTAGGTGCAAGTTCTAATGTAGTTATTCGCTTAAATCGAAATATTTCTCACCACATTTATTACATTTCGACAACTACTACACCTCAATCCCTTTGACATACGAACTGTATAGTAAAGGTATGTAGAAAAAATAGAACAAATGTTTTCTTCAGTTTAAGTTATATATGCATATAAATTTTATAAATGTTTAGGAATCTTAAGCCTAGAAACTCGCGGCTCTTCATATGAAATGGTTGGTAATATCGATGATATTGACATACCAATAGTTGCGTGGAAAAACACAAAAAAATTACTGTTGCATCAAACTTCATTGGAGAACAGCCTATTTCTAAGTCTCAAACACGAGAAAAAATGCAAGGTTTGATAGATGTTGATTGATTGCCCAGTCATCATTAAAAACTACAACAAGTTCATGGTAGGCGTCGATCTGGAAGATTCGTTACTCGAAAGATACACGATTAAAATCAAATCCAAAAAATGGTTTCATCGAATCTTTAATCATTTTTTGGACATAGTTGAATGTCGAATCAAAAATAGAAAGTCAAATTCATGGCTTTTGTATAGGTAAATATTTTCTCATTAAAAATGTGCTAGCATGAAAAAGAACTTAATCATTTACAAAAATTAGACGTGTTGAAACAGATCAGAACAGAATAGAAATACAAATGAGAAGCTTCTTTCTTTAGCAGACTTTAATGTGTCTTTAGCAGAAACACTTTTTCATATTGAAACTAAAGTAATGAAAGGTGGGAGGCCATCCAATAAACTGAGTAAACAAATCGAACTCAAACCAAAACATCCAAAGTCTACTCCAGTTCCATCGAAAAAAGTCCGTCTAGATGATGTCGTTCATTTCCCGAATTAATATCTCCAAGGGTTATCCTGTAAATTTCCTGGATATGGATGACCTACTTTCATTAAGTGTACAAAATGTGATCTTACAATTTGTTTTTACAAAGACAGAAATTGTTTTTCGAAACTTTAATGATTTTAAAAATAAATTGAGAATAAGTGCTTTAGTTTTATGTAAAAATAATAGTGCTGAAAGCATATTTAATTTCATATTAAAATTGGTTTACTGCTATTTTTTTTTCTCTGCACAGCATATATGATATGTATGTAAATTTATAAATATTTTTTGAATAAAAAATAACTTGTAAAAATAAATAACATTTTCGGAATCAGAGCAATGAAATGCATATAAAAATATTTTTTTCTTTTTTAAAAGACAAACTTGTGCAGTAAAGGGTTAAACTAAATTGAATAAAGATAGTCATATGAGTTTGTAGTTATTGCAGTAGAAGAGGGCCACCAAAACTTTCACACCAAAAACAGTCAAAAATTAATTTATGCTAGAGTTCAGCAGTGGTGGAAATTCGACAATTTTCCTTTTCCCTACAATGTGATATGAGTTTGCTTACGTTCTGAGATGAGCGTAGAAAGAGGAAAAACGACTTGATTTATATTTTTAATTTTTCGCCCCATGTTATCTAACAACTTTTCATACAAAATTAGATTGTACTGAGAAAAGCTACAGGTTTTGAGTAATTGTCATAAGTTTGATTTCAAAATAAAGGAAATTTTTATATATTAACTATTTTTTAGAAATTTCACTATCCTAATATGTATATTCACACATGATACATAAGAAAAATGCTTATTGTAGGGTATCCGCAAGAGATAGCGAGAAATTGCTCCAATATATTTTGTACATCTCTGCAATGTTTAAAATTTCCTGTTACACCTTGTTTTTCCATCTCTTATAGCTTTTCTTTTATTTAAGAAATTCTCTTTGAACGCTCATATTTCAGGTCGAAGATCATAAAAAGTATTCGGCGCACTCCTTCTCCCTACTCTAATTAATTTAAATAAAATATCAAATCAGTTGGAAAACACAGGAGAGAATGGAACCGAACTGTTTTGCCTGAGCCGATTGACATCCGCAGGGGGGCAGGGTAGAACACTTGGGATCATACACATACCGATATTCATACTCATACTCATACTCATACTCATACTTATACTCATACTCATACTCATACTCATACTCATACTCATACTCATACTCATACTCATACTCATACTCATACTCATACTCATACTCATACTCATACTCATACTCATACTCATAATCATAATCATACTCATACGTATACTCATACTCGTACTCATACTCGTACTCATACTCATACTCATACTCAAACTCATACTCATACTCATACTCATAATCATACTCATACTCATACTCATACTCATACTCATACTCATACTCATACTCATACTCAAACTCAAACTCATACTCATACTCATACTCATACTCATACTCATACTCATACTCATACTTATACTCATACTCATGCTCATACTCATACTCATACTTATATTCATACTCATACTCATACTCATACTCAAACTCATACTCATACTCATACTTATACTCATACTCATACTCATACTCATACTCATACTCATATTCATACTCATACTCATACTCATACTCATACTCATACTCATACTCATACTCGTACTCATACTCATACTCATACTCATACTCATACTCATACTCATACTCATACTCATACTCATACTCATACTCATACTTATACTCATACTCATACTCATACTCATACTCATACTCATACTCATACTTATACTCAAACTCATACTCATACTCATACTCATACTCATACTCATACTCATACTCATACTCATACTCATACTAATACTAATACTAATACTCACACTCATACTCATACTCATACTCATACTCATACTCATACTCATACTCATACTCATACTCATACTCATACTCATACTCATACTCATACTCATACTCATACTCATACTCATACTCATACTCATACTCATACTCATACTCATACTCATACTCATACTCATACTCATACTCATACTCAAACTCATACTCATACTCATATTCATGCTCGTACTGACAGATTTTGTAAAATGTTTAACATATTTTGATAAGTTGACTAGCATTTTCTACATTCCTTTCCATAAGCTGCTTATATGAATAGAAATCGTTTAAATAATTGAAACCCACGTCTTTTAAGAACTCTTCAAACTTTTTTCTACCGATAGCTTTAAAACTTATTTCATGTCGAGTGTATTGAATTTCAGACAAATGTGTTCGCTGAAGTCAGTCAACTGCTAAAAGTCAACTTAACCATTCTGCTAGCTGGCACTCCTTAAAATTTTTTATTTTTTATCTTCTTTTTTTTTGTCCAACTATTTTTCTATGTCGCACATTTGCATAACAACAGTGTGTGCATGAAATGCATTCCAAACGACGTCATCCTTGACTGAAGCTGCTAGATGATGATGACATTAATGGTGATGATGATAACTGGCGCTCCGTTGACCTCTGGCCACAACGTCCACGAATATTCGTTGCTCATGCAGCTAGTTAATAATAGCGACACCCACTTTTAGTGGAATGCTGGCAATCCTCGATCACACAGTCAGACGCTTTGTTGTTTTAGCTTGGAGTAAAAACTGTTGAACTGCGTCCAACGCACACACCAGTTATTTAATGTGTTTATTTATCGATTTTCAATTTTATTTATTTTTTTTTTTTCTTTAGCTTATTAAGCTGATGAAGAATTCAGACTGGTGCTGTTGACAGCAACTAGGATTTATTATTTAATGATTAGCAGATATCGATACGCATTTCTCAATATGATTGAAGTTAAAGCTTGGTGGGTGGTGTTTTGTAAGGCGCAGCTGTATAAATTACATTTAAGCAGGTAGAACAACATTTAACGCTTAGAGCTCCCAAATAAAATATAAGTAAAAATAAATTTTTCTAAAAAATTATGCTTAAGTTGCTCATTTTCATTGAGTTACTCGCACATTTTCAAAGCAACAACGTCGAAATTAATACGTTCTAAAACTATCGTTTCTATTACCTAATATACACAAACAGTTCCTTAAAGTTATATCATGTGGCTCATTTAGTTAACGTGATTAATTTTGTACGCATAAATAAGCCAGGATAAGGCACTGATAGATCGTGCAATACATTCTTAAAATACTGTTTTTTTATCAACAAAATTTCAAAATGGCTCATGTGGGCTTGAGAGACTCATTTTTAATGCTCATACATAAGTTAGGCCCACGGAAGATACTTAAAACTAGAAAATAAGATTCTAAAAAAATCTTTTATTAAATTAATGCTTCAAGTGGCTTATTTTTAATGCAAAATGAGCTGCACAACGAATGATTAAACTATGTTAGGCAGATCAGGAAAAGATGTTACAGTTTTAACATGAGCCTTGTTAAAATTTCCAAGAACTTTCTTAAGCAAATAAACCTATCCTTAGGTATGTTTCCGCACTCGATTTAAGTAGCTTGAAGTTGCTTGAAAACGTTATTTTACAAAATTTTAAAGATCGAGAGTAAAGAATAACTTGCAAAATGTCACTCTCTATTCTATGACAATTACTTGAAGTTAGTACGGTAACAGACCTAATAGGTTGTAATACATAAGCAAGTTAAAAGAGATCTTAAACATCCTACTAAATTCATTATATCTGTTGACCATTTAGATACGAATACAGACCTTTCCAATATCTTTTATGCAAATTGTAAAACAACTTGCTTTGATAACTTACAACAATGTTAAAAGTATTGGTTTTTATGTAATTCAGAAAAATATTCGCAATATTAACTGTATTTTCTTGAAATGTAATACTTATAGTTTTGATGGTCTGAAGATTGATTGTGTGTTAGATAACCAAAAATTCTCTTTTTATGCATTTACAGATTCCATGAAGGTGCTGCACCAACATTTATTAATGATTTAGTTCAGATTTTATCAGCCATTGGCGCTGATAATTTAATTTTGCTAGGTGATTTTAACATAAACATTCTTCTGAGTTCCACCTTATGTGATAAATATTTAATGTTGTTGTCCTCTTATGGTCTTTAATCCTGTATTAATGTACCTACCCGTGTGTCAAATGTGTCTCAAACGTGTATCGATCACATTTTTGTTCGGCTCCTTCAATCTAGTGATGTTACTATTGGTAGTTCTGCTTCTGATATTAATATTTCTGACCATAATCTTACTTACCTTTATTTTGAAAAAATGAAATTAGTTAAATCCTACAATTCGTCTACAAATTTTTCTATTTTTAAAACTGATAAGAGGGCCTTAAACAATATTCTATTATCTGAAACTTGAGAGCCAGTTGATAATGAACCTGATCCGTCCCTAGCATGTGATCAATGAATTTTTTATTTAAATGAATTTTTCAAAGTTAAGGGTGATCCCAAAAAAAAATGGATTTTGGTCAACAACATCATTAATAGGACACATTGCAATGAAGATATTGTTAGCCTCAAGATTGATAACATAATTATTACCATCCAAATGAAATAGCTACTAAATTGAGTACGTTGTTTTTTTCTAGTATCGGAACAGAATTTGTCTCCACCCATGGACTCAATAATACTTTGTGCAATTGTATAATATATGAATACAATAATCCGTCCAGTATATTTATTGAGCCAATATCCTCTTTTGAAGTTTTTAAAATTATAATGTTTCTTAAAAATTCAAATTCCACTACAGAAAATAGCTTTTCTTCAAATTTTATCAAAAATATTCACTCTTATTCTTGAATATGCGTCGAGTAAATGTCGTCGTCGAGAGCTCACTTTCACCAATGAATTGTCGTCGAAGATCATTTGTACGATCAAAAATGTAAATATTTTTTTGACGACGTTTGTTCAATAATTGACATGAACAATCACTGCATATATTAACGTCGAAATTGAAAGTTTCAAGACTGTAACAATTTTGTTTCGACGTCGTTAGAGAGCGAGCGCGGGTTCAAGAATAAGGGCGATTATCTTTATTATAACGGTTATCCTTTGCCATATTTTTAATAAAAGCTTGGATAGGGTATCTTTCCTAAAGCACTTAAATCTGTTTAAGTTATTCCTTTATTTAAAAAAAGTGGTAAAAAATCTTTAAAAATTATAGACCTATCACGGTTCTACCTTCTTTCTTAAAAAATTTTGAAAAAGCAGTTAAAGCTAGAATGATTTATTTCTTAAATAAGATAAATTTTTTTAATAACTGTCAATTTGGATTCAGACAGGGATTGTCAACTGAAGATGCTCTCCTGAAATGTTGTACTAACATCTATAATTTCATAAACAAAAAAGGTATCTGCAGCACTGTTTGTAGACATTACAAAAGCATTTGATACAATTGACCATAATATACTATTAAGGAAGTTGGAAAAAAGTGATTTCAGAGGCAATATTTTTAACTGGTTTTCCTCATACCTTTCAAACAGAATGCAAAGAGTTAAAGTCGAAAATAAGTACAGTAATTTAATTAATATTAACATAGGTGTCCCACAGGGATCGGTACTAGGTCAGATTTTGTTTTTAATATATATATAAATTCGTTGTTTTCACAGAATCTTAGTAGTAATTTTATTGCTTTTGCAAACGATATGGCTTGCACCTATTCATGTGATTCTCTTCTTAATCTAACTATAGCTATTAATCATGATCTGGAGTGCTTAGACACTGATTCATAACTGGTTAACTGAGAAAACAAAAATTATGCTTTATAATATAGCTGGTAAAGACTTAAACATAGATAATTTTAATTACCATTGTGCGAATTGTGCAAAATACTTGATTGGAAGCGATATTTGTACTTCGTCAAACTATTGTCATACTTATGTAGATTCTAAAACTTGTTCCCCTGACTGTTTTTCCATTTCATGTGTTAGTTCTTTTAAATACTTAGGACTCTTACTTGACTCCAAAATGAGCTGGCTTGATCACACTACTGCACTAAAAAAAAATTTGATGGTTTTTATAAGGCAGGGTTATCATTTAAGGCAATTTTGCTCACGTAAGCTTTCAACCAGTATCTACTTTGGCCTTTTTTATTCTAAACTTGATTATGGCTCATGTTGGGGTGGTACACATAAAAACAATATCCTGTTGAATTATTTGTAATCGTTCTCGTACTGTAAGCAGCCTTCCTTTATTCAAAGAATTAAAAATATTGCCTCTTCAACATTTATATTGCTTTCGAGCATTAAAAATATTCTTCAATATTCTTGAATTTTCAATTTTTTATTTTTTTTTAATTTTTTTTTTTTTTTTTTTTTTTTTGTTATACCTTTTTGTGTCATATCTCTGTCATTCTCATATTTCGTCCTCAATATTTAAATATTATATAAAAAAAAAGTTACTGTATTGTTACTATAATATTTAAGTATATTTTTTATCCTTAACTAGAAATTTTAAGCATTTATTTATATAAATTTAAATCAGAACTCGCTTTGAAAACTCTTGCTATTTTTTATAAATTTAATGAATTTAATATTGTGATTGTAAAAATTTTACATTATTCTTCTTTTTTTTTAAGAGACCCCATGAAACTTCTTTAAATTTTTTGATTTTTAGTTTGAGGATATATGCTCGATACTAGTTCCTTAGAGCTACAGAGCATATTAATATTAATCATCCTTAATTGCTTTATGATTTTGCGATAAATAATATTCGATGAATAATATTTATTAATGTTTTAAATATTATTAATCGATCCTTAAGTCATTTTTAATTATAATATATCTTTAAACTTATTAGACTTAAGCCAAGGATGATTAAAAAATTTGAATTGAATTTAGGTCTGTTCCCGTACTAATTTCAAGTAATTGTAATAGAATCGAGAGTAACATTTTGCATGTTATTCTTCTCTCTCGAGCTTCAAAAATTTGTAAAATAACGCTTTCAAGCAACTTCAAGTTAGTTGGATCGAGTACGGGAACAGACCCAATAAATCTAATAAATAAGCAAGTTACGTTTACCAACTCGCTTAAGAGTGCATTTTAATGTTTTTGTTTTGGTTCAGTGTACGACTGACATTTAAAAATATTTGATCCCCACAAATCGCGGGTCATGCTGTCACTGAGACTTGCGTTGGTTGCTTGGATGGACTGTATGTTGTTGGACATTAAGCTGTTGTTATACAATCGCAAAACTTTAAATTGCTGCAGTAAAACAACCACTTTTGGAAAAAAACAACTAGCAGAAGAGCGCACAAGTATTAGTTGCAAAAAAAAAAACATATGAAAACAATACAATTAAAAAAAAGTAATAATAATGAGTAAAAAGAATTAAAAGCAAAAGTAATTCCCAAGAACTTAATTATGGCGGCATCGTCTGTCGTTGGCTGAAGACGTAAATGTTGCTTATGTAAGCCAAAGTGGAGGAAATGCTTGTCAGCAACTTTTGACCAGTTTTCGGAATAAAAATTTTTTAATTAAATTTTTTGTGTTTTTTTTTATTTTGTTTTTGCAATAAAATGTATTTACTGCTTATAAACAGAACATGACGTTTATCCATTTCTTAGAGAAACGAGTTTCGATTTTTTTTTTTTATTGTAGTGAATAATTACTATGCAAGCATCTGTCGAAACATGTACTAGAAAAGAATGTGTTTGATTTTAATTCATTTCTGACGAATTGCTGGCTACTGGCTCATTTGGAATTCTTCAGTTTCAATTGACGTCATTGTGACCGTTGGCTTTTTTTATTTGCGTTGTTCTACCACCTTGTTGTAGCCATGTTGTCCAGCACGTTCGCATGTGTTGCGTACTTTGGTGTTTATTTGTTATGATTACGATAGATTTGCGAACTTTCAAAGTTCGGCTGATTTATGACTAAGTAGTCGATGGCTTATCAGGTAATGAAATATTTTTCGCTGTCAAAAGGATAGAAATTATATCAAAGGTATTAAAATACATATACGTAGATAGGTATTTATTTTACTTTAGTAACTTTCTAAGCAACTTCGAGAGTAGTCATACCGAGAAATATGCTAATAAACTAATAGAGCCAACTTACCCAGTTCAGCCACCAGCTGAGCAATATTGTTTTCTAAGTCAAAGAAAATTATCTGACAAATTGACAAACTAAGCCAATTGAGCCACTCGCTAAGCAAAATTGTTCTAGGTTAAAGAAAACTATCTGACTAGCGTTAGTTGAGCTTTAAAAAAACTTATTTCTGGTTTTTTTAAAAAAAAATTGTTTTGTTTCCTTTTGAATCAAGTTTTTATTGTACTTAATATTTGTCTATATTAATTTGCATTTGTGGCTTTCTTATATATGTTATAAAAATATTATATTTCATTCTATTTTTACGCACTGCACCGCCTCCCCCTTAAATCGCTTACATTTTGAAAATATCTCTTCAATACATTTTCAATATTAATCTTTTTAAATTCAACAAAAGTAAAAAACCGATTCTTCGCCTCAATATTCAACTGAAATACAAACAATGGCCATGCTTTTGTTTACATGCAACATTCGAGAAATCTTTCAAGTATTTCTCACTTCGACAATCAAAATCTTGTTGTTTATTTCTATAAGCACAAAATTCATCTCATTTCTCTTTTACTGGTGTACATTTTCTTTTTTGTTTTCAAAGTTTTCAAATTAAGCAAAGTGTATGGAAAGATACAGATATTAATGCTGTTTTTCATGGAATGTTTGTATGTGTGCTGGTTTTTTCTGTGTAAATTTCCAAAATTTTTTAAATTTAATTTGAACAAACGTTTTATCACCGAATTTATCTGAAATGTTACCGAGAATTTTGAGGAAATTTTTTAAATTTTGCTTAAATTTAAAATTTTTCCCGAAATTTTTGTTATTTAATCTGGAGTGTGTTTTTTGTTCAATGTTAAAAATACGCAGTTCACAATACGTTCTAGAATACAACTGTTTGCTTGCAATTCCACCAAATTGATAAATTTGCTTGGTTAAAGATAGACAATTCATTTAGTTTTAAAGAATTTTTAATATTTTTAGTATATTTCAATTTCTAAATGACTCAAAAAGTCTCAGGCTAACAGAAGTTGCAAAATGTACCAATCAATGAGTAATCTACAGTTCGTAGAATAGTTTTTATTTACCAAGCCCATATTTTATCAAACACTAAATATTGTCTTGCTTACTCTTTGCTCTTGAAATACGTTCGCTCCTTTTTAGGTTAACAATTTTTATACTTTTTTTTTTTTGATAAAGCAACATTTTAGCCTTTGAAAAGACTTTACCCTAGCTTTTTTTGATCAATTGTATTGTGCATGTTATAAAATGTTTGAACATTAGACATACAAAATTCCCGTTTGTAAAAATATGTCGATGATGAAATTGTTATGCAGAATGTGATAAAATCTGATTTCTGGGTTCTTTGACTACTGTGCCATTTCTAGACTTTAAAAAAGCAGACTATTTGAAAGTAAAAACCACTTCGTACACACTTGCTGTACTTCTTATAAGAATACAATTTTTTTACAATAACCAAAAGATGTGTTTTGGCTATAAATAATTATTAATATTTTTATAAATAAAAAAAATAAAAAATTACATAAATAATCGTCTTTCTTCTTCTTTTATAAATAACATTGCTTGGTTATGTTTACTTTGGATCTAATCCCGACATTTCAAAAACTCTGTATAGAGTTTTTATGGAGTTGTGGTTCTTGATAAAAAGAAAAGCCTCGAACCACTGTCGCCTGCTAGTTGAATATAAAAACTGTTGTAATTTTGAATTACATATTTTGCAGAAAAATATTATTGGATGATGTTATTGTGTGAAAAATCGAAAATTAATTGTGGAGAAATTATAAATATTCGAGAACAATTGTACGCTCAAATTGGAAAAGTGTCTTTTGACACCTCTTTATAGAAAAATTGTTGAGGCCATCTTCTGGCTTTGCGACCCAAATTGTAATACCTCGCTAAAAATTACATAACACAAAATACATGAAAGATATCGACATAAGGTTTTTTATAAGCCTTCAAAAAAAATTAAAAATTTTTTTTTGTTGTTGACCAAAAAAGTCGACCAAAAAACAAAAAAGGCATGCAAAATTTTTCTCCAACATCTGAATATAAAAATCTAAACGGAAACATGTTTAGAACTAAAGCCAATATTATCAGAATTAGAATTAAGAGGGTCGTTTGAAAAATAACGGAACTGTAGCTTCCGAATTTTCAAAAAAAATATGTTTTTAAGAAATAAAATGGCTCCAGTTCCTTTGATTTTAAAGCTAACCTCATGATTCTAGTTCCGACGAGAATGATTAATGCTTTAAGTATGTGGTGCAAACCTGCTTTAAACCGGACAAATTTTTCCATAAGTTTTTATTACAACCTATCGCAAAAAAGTGGACTCAAGACAAACGCATTTATAGTTTTGGTAAGTGTTTTCGGCATAGTAAAATTTAAATTCGATTGGTTTGAGAGGTTCGCACTATGCACTTGTGTGTTGACTATCACGAAGTAAAATTTCATTCAATTTGGATGATTGTTTTTGAGGAATTAGGGGGGGAAATCCCGAAGACGTGGTTTTCAAAAAAGTCATACAAAAATGTTTAGGTATGATTATTTTTATTTAAAACAAACGTATTTCTTGAGAAATGAATTATATTTTTTTAAAATTTTTTTTAATTTAGTATTGGGTGGATATTGAGAGTAAAAATTTTTTGAAATACGAGGGTGGGTCAAAAAGTAATGGGAATTTAAAAAATTGTATTAATTAATTTGAAATTTTTTACATTTTGAAAAATATGTTGTAACAATATTTCATTATAAGTTTCCTCACAAGAATACATAATCAATATCAAGGTTGATCATCAAATATGTGCATACGACATGATTTTGTGCCTGACTTGCCAAAACAGAAAAAATCGCAAAAAAACTACTCGGTAGATTTGCTTGAAATTTTCACAAGATGTTCCCAAGAATCTTTTAATCGATTTAAAAATAAAATCTTTAAAAAAAATTTCAAAGATAGCAGGTGTTCTTAAAAGCTACCACCCTCCACTGAATTTCTCTTTCTAAGTTTTCTAAAGCTTTAACTGCCTTATCGTGAGTTTATTTTTTTAGTAGCCTTTAGCCATATATGATATTTTTTTTAAAGTTGATGAAAAAAAAACACGTTTCTTAAGCTTTTTCACTTAACAAAACTATTTTCCCTAATCACTTAATTTCAAAAAAATTGTAATAATTTTTGTTCAAACAGTGGTTTTGGTCAAAAATCACGGGAAACATGTTTTGAAAAATTCGGTTTTAGGCTAAGCTCAAGAAACTTTCGAGAATTTTATAGAAAAAACAATCTTATTTTAAGTATTATATTCCTACACGGCTAGAAATCTTGTACTAAAATTTAAATTTTTCTGTACTACATATAAGTCTTCTGTATTTTTCTGTACTACATATAGGTTTCAATTCTAGTATTTGCGAAATACTCAAATATGGTTTTAATACAGCTTTGGTGTAAAATTTAGTGCAGACTTAGATTAAAATATAAAAATAAAAAATAAAAAATAACAAACACCGCGAGATTCGAACGCACGACATTCAGTTTGTAAACTCACTACTATAACCACATGACTCTTGACAGGACTAGTGCGCTTTTTTCAATTTTAGGATGACATTAGCATTATCTAAGAAACTAGAAAAGCTAGGGCCATGAAATTTTGTACAAATGAGTTTTAGCTTAAATTAAGTAACAGCATAAGAAATTAAAATACTAGGTAAGCTGCATCGCCTACCCCCCATACAAACAATATTTTTTTTTATTAAAAAAAACACATAAAATTGCTTATTGATGTTCTTAAAGAGTAAATTTAGTTTATTTAACTTCACTGAAACGTCATGCTAAAAATATTTCAAATCGGATAACTTTAAGATATATCTCCTACAAAACGATATCACCAAATTAACGAAATTTAAAAAAAATTGTTAAAAAAAATGGTTGCTAATACAAAATAAGGACACAACTTGTTTTAAATTATGAATTCTATTCTATTTTTCTTTAACCTATTTCCAGCTGTTGGTGCATTTTTGCACCAGTAACTTTAAAATTTTCTCCAGGTGAGCGCGAAAGTGATATTACCTGGTACTGTAGGGATTATGTTGATATGGACCTTTGGCAATATACATTATTTTTGGTTTGAGTCGATTCGGTCGTTTACTTGGATTTACTCCCATGGCGAGTCGCAATATTTGGAATTTTTTTGTTTGTTTTTGTTTTTTGAAAATTCCGGAAAAATTTTATATGCACCGGTATGTGGTGCAGCGAATGTTTCAAAAATGCATCAGTCCGCCCAGCCCTTACCTGTGGAGGTAAAAATTTTAATTTTTGCCAGATAAAGTTTAGGGCCATATATAGACTCTGAACGAAGTTTCATCGATTTTGGCCCAGTAGTTAAGGAGCCGCCGGAAATGGGTTAAATTTAAGAGTACCTAGAATTGGTCTTGGAAAAGCCGAAATTTGATTTTCTGTGGTTTTTCTTAATAGCAGCTAATTTTTACAGAAGCAGAAGGTAGAAGTATGAGATTTTATGATAGTTATAGCCTTCGACTTTAATAGTGCTTAATTAGCTAGATATTTTCTACTAAATTTTACTAAAATTTACATTCCTTGAAAAATGTACAGTCATATTTCAACGATTTTCCTATTGTTACTTATTATCATTTTTTATAGTATTTTATATTAAGTTCAATGGCGATGAAGACATAAAATAGTCCAAAAAAAAACCTTGCAATATTCTTTGTGCTCGAAGTTATTATTGTTTAAACTTGATTTTTTGGGTTTTATTGAGATTATTTTTGTAAAAAAAGTTTCTACTTTGACGAATTTTAGAAAAAAAAAATTCATACAATACATCAAGTTTCTAATACCACATTCATAAATCATGTTTTATAATCTGACGAATCAAAATATTTTTTTATAAAATTTAACAAAAAAAAAACACCAAATGTCATCCTAAAATTAAAAAAGTGCACTGATCACCGGGCTATTGTCCTATACGTAATATTAGTACTTTTTTATATGGAAGGCAACAATAAAATATTTAAACTAGTGTCAAATCAGTGCCGGGACATAGCCCCAAATGACATAATCCCAAATTTCAAATTTCAAATTTGGGATTATGTCCTCAAAAAAAGGGAACATAATCCCAAAAATTGAATTTGGGATTATGACCGCGTATTAAGCGGTTCATATCCTAAAAAAAGGACATATAGTATAAATATAGGACATAAAGGACAAAGAATTTGGAATTATGACCGCTTAAAAAGGGGACATAATCCCAAATAAAAGTTTAGCATTCTTCTTTTTAAAATTTTTATATTAAGGCCGCATTTATAGTAGTGAACGCTTATATATTGTTATTTTTATAAGTATTATATTTAAATTGGATTAATAAATTGTTTTTGTTTATTATTAAAAAAGAATGTAATGTTTAATTCGTATACTTACTTAAGTATTTAAGTAAGGTAAATATGCCTGAATTAACAATTTTCCGTACAAAGGTAAATTATTTCATTATAAACAAATTTATTTGCCCTTGTACGGAATGGTGATGACAACTTGAATTTTTCAAACAACTATTTACTAATTTACTTAAATGATGGAAGAAGAAATCACCGGCGCCATGAAAAATGGAAAAAGAAAAAATGAAAAATCGACCAAATAAGAAATGGCCCAAAATATTAAATGAAAAATCGCCAAAAAAAAATGAAAAATCACCGAAAACTATTTTAAAGAAAATGAAAAATCACCCAAATTTCATTTCATAGCCAACAAATGAAATAAAAAATCTCCCAAAAGAAATGAAAAATGACCCAATTTTAAAATAATATTTCAATGTTTAATTGACAAAAATAATCTAACAAAAATTAATATGATTATTAATTTCCTAAATTAGGAAGCACTGCTTTATCAACACAATTTAGTTCAGGTCATATTAAGATCAATTTGCACACAGCCTTAAAACTTAAACTAAATGTACTTAGTTTTCTCTTTTTTATAGGCGGCCTTAGGCCTCTGCTTATTGATTACAACCCTCAGTAAGTCCAACACCGGCTTCGCTGCCTACAAGGGCAAATTATTTTATCGTAAAAAAAAACCATAAAAAATTGATTTGATGTTGTTATCACCATTTTGTAGAAGGGAAAATCATTTTCTCTTATATCTGTATTAAGAAAAAATAGTTTAAGTCGACTTAAGACTGATCTAAGTTATTGATGCAGCTGTGTTCCACACATATAGCACTATAAACACACAAAATCAGGTGCTGTTAGCATGACCTTAGCCAAAGTTATGGAACAAAATTATAAGACCCTTTCATATAACTTATATGGCGATTGAAAACTTTGAAACAAGATTTCTCGATACTTTGAAATCAGAATTAAGCTGTTATTGCTAATCGACACAGATATCAGCATTTGTTGAAACCACTTGGGGTTCTGACTTCTTAAAAGCGAACATAGTCATAAAAGCGGTCATACTCCCAAATTTGAAATTTGGGATTATGTCCCTTGGGACTGTGTCCCGGCACCGTAAAATCTTAGGACAATGTGACATAATGACATGATAGCTTACCTTGTGAATACCCTTAATAGCTACTTCTTGCAAAAAACCATGTTCTTGCCTTCAATGGTTTTATACCAGCAAACTGTTGGAGCCTAAATTGTTTCGTGATAAAGAAGGAAACAATAAGCACAACAAACAAATTTTTGCAGAATCAATGTAGACGCTTTTTCGAACCTTTACTTTTTCCAAAATAGTAGAAAAACATTGCTTTGAAAGGCGGCGTACAGCACAAATAATTCTGTTTTGATTAAACAGAAAGTGTTCGTATAAGCTTAGCAAATAGATGGATGATTGCACAAACCACAGAAGGCCACTAAAGAATTGATGTAGCTATCAACGAAACAGTCTCTCTGGTGTGCTTGGGGATTTGCTCTGCAAAGAATTTGTTGTTGTTGTAACCTGTTGCTTCATGAACTTATTTGGCATTAAGCTGAAATATAGTTCTAAAAAATTATATTTTTTCTGGTAAAAGACACTATTTTGTAAGCATTCAGTCAAAAGTAAACACGTTGTAAACACGATACAAAAAAAGTTGTACCGTCATTTTATTATTTCATATGGCCTCCTTTATTTTGAATGACAGAAAAAATTCGATTTGGCATAGAGTCAACTGGCCTTTGTGCGATTTCTGGCCCCATTTCACGCCAATATTGACGAATCGCATTTTTGAGTTCAAACTGTTAAACTGCTTCCCCTTTAAGTACAGCTTACCAGCAAGAATACCCCATAGGTTCTTGATAGGGTTATAATCTGGACTTCACTCAAACCATTGCAGCAAGTTGATGCTTTTGGAAGAAAACAACTCTCTCGATTGCCTTGAAACATGCATGGACGTATTATCTTGCCGGAAAATTAACTCGTTGTTAGGCTCCGTTTCATAATAAGAAAACAACACATCTTCTAATAACTCTGTGTAGGATTCGGAGTTCCTCTTCGTTATGATAAAGCAAATTGGTGTCACTCCATCACTCCAAAGTAAGAAAAGGCTACCCCATTCCATTACAGTTCCTTCATCGAAATTTTGTTTTCATCGTACTACGCCCTGATTGTTTAAATAATGCCAATAAAAACTGTAATAGTCCGACCCGTCTAGGTTGAATTTTTGGTCATCCGAAAAAAATAACATTTTGCCATTCTTCACAACGGGACGGAACATGTATCTGAGGGCAAACTACAATCACTTGGTTCTATGAGCATCAGTCAAGCGTGGTTTTAGTTTTAGTTTTGTTCACTTTATTGCAGGTGTAGCGCTTATAACTCGTACGACATGTCGGTTAGTGACGGGAAGACCCCATTTGTCCTTGATTTATCGGGCAGATAACCGATTCTGGATTGCTACATAACGAATTTGAAAATCTACAGACAACTCAGAGCAAATGCGAAAAAAATTTACACTTTTGAAAACTATTTTGGCCTGCTCACTTTACTTAAAACATAATTATTATGTATGTATAAGCAAATGTCTTCCACTGTAATACGATTTTTTAATATTAATAAAGTTACATAAATCAGCTACCACGCTCACTTTCTCAGTGCAAAAAATATATATTTCCTACTTATAGGTAAATTTGGTGCGGCCTTAATATAGGTAAATTTGAATCGAAAAAGTTTCTTTCGTAATATATCCAGGTATTAGCCTTAATTTTTTATAAATTACTCTGAAAATTCAAATACTGACAAAGCTAGGTTTTGAACCAAAGTGTTGAAAATAGTAATTACTCTTATTGCTCTAGAGTCTAGACCAGCGATGCCCAGCGCCTAACTCTTTCTACTCTTTTACAACAACTTCAATATTTTCATGATTGTTGTAATTCACTAAATTCAGTTTGCAATTTCAGCCTCGCTTCTTAGTGTTATTGTTTTTTGTTCTTTCGAAATATCGATAGCTGTTCTGCGTTTGCATGTTTTTGTTCTTTGGCACCATCAATCGCCGCTGTTTTGCACTGTTTTTGGCATTAGCATTGTAGACGTTAGCAGCATGCGTCGTATTCTTTCTATTTTTCGTTGTGCGAATACACATTGAGAAAAAGTTATTGAATATTTGCAGGTGGGTACTTTTTTATATTGCATCAGAATAAATTATTTTCATAGGAGTTATTACACCCTTGAAAAATGGCACGAAAAGAATTTGCAGAAAACTGGGTGTTTACCTTTTTTTCATAGATAATAAAAGATTTAAAAGATTTTAATCTAAATTATATAACAGTTTAGTTATTAATAAAACAGTAAGATACTAAGAAAACATAAAAAATTAAGGTTAAAGCAAATAACAATTTTTATAAGATTAAAAAATTATAAAAATTTATAGTTATAAAAAAATTCACAAAAAACATAAAAAATAAAGTCAAAAATAATAAAAAAAAAATTCAAAACTATAAAACAAAAAATAAAAAAGGATATTTCAAAATCTCCACATGGTTAAAGCTGGGTAAATCAGAATGTATTCTGACTAGCAAAAGAATTTAACATTTGGAATTACTTGATTCATTATTTTTACAGTGTAGAGGTAAGTTTGCTATCACGGACTCTGCCTGCACTCGTGTTATTGTTAATTTCTCATTGCATCCAGATTAAAAAATTTTTTATGTTGTTGCTTTTTATTGTTGTTGTTGATGTTGTTGTTGTTATGTTGCTTTTGCACTCTTTAAATAATTTTCGAGGGCATCGCTGGTCTAGACCACCGAAGTTACCAAAAGCAACAGGTTAACTAAATCAGAAAAAACTGAGCTCCTTGAACTGTCGCATTACTTTCAACTTAAGAAAAATGTCTTTATTTATGCTCACATCAACCCTTACCCGTAAATATTCACATCAATCTTTACTGTTTTGCTATTTCAATACATTTCTGAGTATTTTTGAGTCTGTCTTACTTAAGAAAAGTCAGGTGCTCTACCGTTACTCAGCTCCCTTTGCAAGAAGCCATACAAATTTCCCAGCAACGACTCTTATCAAAGTTTCCGTTTGTCATAGCAAAGCAACAGAAAAGCAAAATAGAATCGAACGAGTAAGTAAACCACTCTATGATGACAGCTACTTCCAATTATTTTTCATAGATAAGCGCAATAAAAATTCCTTAGATAGCTCGTTTTATTTTTTCGTTTTTTTTTTTTATTTTACAATATTACCAATTTGATTAGTTGACCGCAAGCTATGCTGAAATTTCACATTTTCAGGCAAGCTTAATCAATAATAGCAATTTTTATTGTGGCTCAATTTTATGATGATCATGATGATAATGATAGTGGTTTTTATTCAATCAACAAAGACGACCAATACTTTTTTTTCTCTCTCTCTCTCTCTGCAGAGAATGAGTTTCTTGGGAGAGGTTTTTATGCCGCATTTTGGCGTCTTAACAGGAAATACCCGACATCTTAGTTGCGCGTCGCACATATTAATTTGCAATTCTAATCTTATCGCACAATAAAATTTAAACAAATTCAACCGCATTCCCACGCCACAAAACAGTGAAGCAACGAAACCACTAAATAGACAAACATTTGTTAAAACTTGTTTAATCAGATCTTTGCTTTAGTATTTCTGGCTTTTTTAGGTGAAGACCAACAAAGTTATTGATTAGATAGAAGCCGATACCTTTTCCGCAGTTGTTTTAATTTTTTTTCTCTCAGTTACTCCAATCTTACCTTGTAACCGTTTTTTCCTTGTCCACTTTGCAGATACACAAAGCCACAATCGTTCGAGGACTGCATCGGTGATGAACTGCCCATTGGCTGGGAAGAGGCCTATGATCCAAACATCGGACGCTACTACATCAACCATATCGCACAGACCACACAACTTGAGGACCCGCGTCAAGAATGGAAGAGCGTGCAGGAGGCAATGCTGCGTGACTATCTCTCGGCGGCCCAGGATGTGCTGGAAAAGAAACGTGAGATGTATGACGTCAAACAGCAACGACTGCAGATTGCACAGGATGAATACAACAATCTCAACACTCTAGCGGCCAGTCGCAGTAGTTGTAAGTATAATCCGTTTAGCAAAGTTTTTACTTCAACCTTTGCTAACCTTTTCTTCCCTAATTCCCTGCAGTGTGCTCATCGACGAGCTCCATGAGTCGCCATGATCCCGAACTGCTGCGCGCCGATCTAGTCCTGGCCAAGGAGCGTGTGCGCCTGCTCAAACAGGAGCTAAATCGCATAACCAACGACATAACCTACACGCAACGTGGCATGAACACTTTGTACTCGGTAGGTGAAAAAATAAATGCACGCCAAAACGGCTGCTACGACATCACCGAGGTACAGGCCATACGCGAGGAAATGCTGAAGGTGCACAAGTCGTTGGTGTCGGGCGAGAAGGTGCGTGAGGAATTGATGCGCAGTCTGGTACAAATCAAGAACGAACTAAGTCGTCAGCAGTACAACGACGAAAGCGCCGAACTGATCAACGCCACCTCGCCATTCGATCGCGTCTGTGTTGCTTCACAGACCGATCTTTGTGCTTCGGGTGACAACGCCAACAGCGGCGCACGCTTTGCCGAAATGGCCAAGACAAAGCTGCAGTACAGCGAGTGGCGCAAACGCATTAAGAAGCTGCAACAGCAGCTTGCTGATCATGTGGAGCGCATCGAACCGGGTCAGTTGGAGTCCGATAAGGATCGCATACTGCTGATTCAGGAGAAGGAGAAACTGCTTAACGATCTGAATAGCATTTCGATTAAGTCGCGCTCACCCGAAGAAATTCACGTCATTCAGCAGACGCGACGCAAGCTCGAAGAGGATCTGAATGAGGCGTATGAGGCTACAAATCAATGCATTGCGAATCGCCTGCGCTTCCACGAAGAGAAACAGCTGCTACTCGTCAAGCTGCAGGAGGCGCTCAAGTCTACCAAAATGCTAGAGGAGCGCCTTAAGTCTTTCTCATCCGAGAGTACTTTCTCCATCAGTAGCGGCTCCAGCTTGGGTTCGCTATCCACGGCGAGCAGCAAGAGTGCGCTCAGCTTCACCGACATCTATCTGGATCCCTTTGCCGTTGACTCGCACATCGATGTCGTTGACTTGCACCGACGTTCGCAGCGTCTCTTCCAACAGCATCAACTGCTTCAACAGCAGCAGCAGCAACAACAACAGCTGCAACATCCACAGCAGCAGCTACCCCAACCAAACATTGCCGGTCATCCGCAGCTACAACAACAGCAGTCCTCCGATATTTCACTCTCACCTCGTAGCAGTCTGTCTATGGAAACCCCACCCGCATCGCCCATGAAGTACAACATTGCCGCCGACCAGCCCGCTCAGCAGCTCAAAGAGGAGCCAACCTACGCCAATGCGGGTTCAAGTGCCGCCGGTTTGCCACCAGCTTACCATGCCAGCCAACTTGCGGCCGCTGTGCGTGCTCATCCCTACGATCTAGACTCCACCGTACTGGATTGCATGATGTTGGAGGCAAAGCTACAGAAACTGAACTTGTCCTCGCCTCTAAATCTGGCAGCGCCGCTTTCACCAATATCGGAAAAGCCTTCGCTGCTGGATCTGCCTCAAGAAATGCTCAGTCGTTCATCATCGACTTCGAATACGCGCTCAGTCTCTGCAGCGGTTAGCAATGAGTCGGTTGCCGGTGACTCGGGTGTCTTTGAAGCATCGCGCGCCCATCTGCCACGCAAGGAGTTGGCTCAGGTGCAAATTGGCTTGAAGTATCTGAAAAAGGAGGGTGTGCTGGTGGTTTCGCTAGAACGTGCTAATAATCTGTCAGCGCTTTGGACTTCCAGCTCGAACAATTCGCAAGTGTAAGTTTTAAAAATCACCTCTATTTCATGCAAATTCCCTAGCAAACACCTTTTCCTCCTCGTAGATATCTACGTGCAGCTCTGTTGCCCAACTCGCTCACTTCGATTCGCACTAAAGCCATGGCGGACTTTCAGAAACCACTTTTTAACGACACCTTCGCCGTGCCCATTTCGCTGGGTAAGCTGCTGACTAAAAGCCTGCAGGTCACTGTTGTCAGCATGACTGGCCAGAAAGAGGAGATCATCGTAAGTGTTTCGAAATGCTGTCAATTGGTCGTTTTTACTTAAAGTTTCGCTATTTTTAGGGCACGGTACAAATAAGTATGGCCGAGTTTAACGCAGACGACTCCACGCTGAAATGGTATAATGTGCTGAGCTCCAAATTTATACCAACCTTCGAATCACTCGATATGCCTTCCACAAGTGCCGCGGCTGCGGCTGCAGCTGCCAGCGTACAACCGGCTTCCGCCTCCAGCAAGGAAGAATCATCCGATGAGTCCACGATTACGTCTTCACAAACCTCTACACTGACGCGCAATCAGGTGCCACCGTTTGAGATGCAAACGCAGATTGCTGAAGAGCTGCAGGAGCAACTCAACCTTAATGAGGTAGAGGACGATGATCAGGATGAGGAAGATGAGGATGATGATGAAGAAGAAGACGATGAAGATGACGAAGATGAAGATGATGAGATCGATGAAGCAGATTTAGATGCAGCAGTTGGAATTTCACATGGTGAGTAGAGAGTTACTTATTATCTTTTAGGTCTTTAAAACAGCTTCTTTTCTCTTTACCAGCCGACTTTACACAAAAAATGCTCGACGTCTACATGGATAACATGAAACAAGAGTACGCGGACAAGGAGACCAACACGGAATGCGCATTTCCACCTGAGAAATCACGCGCCACACAACAACAACAGCAAATGGCCGACGACAGGCCAGTCAAGCGTTCACAAACCTTTACGCCCAGTGCAGCAGTGGGCAAAAATCGCTATATTTGTCGCCTAAACCGCAGCGATTCAGACTCGGCAATGCATTTTGGTGTTACGCCGCATCCCTTCCATCGCGGTGCTGTAGAACGTCGCTCATTGAGGTTCCATACAAAAGCACCTAAATCAGTCACAAGTAAGTAAACTCTCTCTCTCTCTCTCTCTCTCTCTCTCTCTCTCTCTCTCTCTCTCTCTCTCTCTCTCTCTCTCTCTCTCTTCACCGCTGTATTCAAGATACGAACCTAAAGTTTTCTTTCTACCTCTCTCCCTCTTTTTTTACGCTTTAGAGCTTAATCATAACCACATACCACGCACCAGTTTGGACTTGGAATTGGATCTACAAGCTCAGCATAGCAAGCTAGATTTCCTAAACGATCAAATCGCCAAGCTACAGAACTTAAAAGATGTGTAAGTTAAAAGCACATGAAATGGATAGTGAAAACTTTTAACTAAAAACCCTCTTTACTTCACTATTTTTTAACTCAATAGGCTTGAGAAGGCGCGTGATAACAAGGATCCGCTCATTGCCACCTGGGCGATAGAGAACGAAGAGTTCCAACGTCTGGTCGAACGTGCCGATCGTGCCAAGTGTCCCGAGGAAAAGCAACTGCAAAAGCTGCTTATGAAAACTGCCAAAGAAATTTATAAACTGCGCAAAACAAAAGTGCCCAAAGGTTGTCCAGATCTAGTGTCCTTCAAGTAAGTTACAGAATTTATGTGTTCGATTACTTTTATACAAATAACAAATTTTTCGCTCCCACAGAGAAAAGATTTCCTTCTTCACACGCAAAGGTCTCTCCGTCCCGGAGTTGCCCACGGATTTTGTATTCTCCGAAGCCAATTCTATACAGGAAGAGGAGGAAGAAGAAGAACAGGATGAGGAAGAGGTAGTCGAAGAAGACGTTGAAGAGGAATATGACGAAGAAGATGATGATGACGATAATGCTGCTGAGACAGCGATTGCCATAAATACAGCGCTTGTAGCCAGCAGCAACAGAAACAAGAATCTCAGTGATCATGCTGTAGCTGGACGGCGAGAGCTACCAACATACAGTGGAGCAATGAAGATAGCAGCCTTAGCTGCCGCCGCTGCTGCAGCCGCTTCTGCTGCCTCCACACACCCAACAACCACAACAACAGCAAAACCAACCCCAACAACGACTGTTACAGCAGCAACTCAAGCCACAGAGGAAGAAACTACCGATTGCCGTTACGATTACGTAGTCGATCGCACATATGGCGTCGAAGTCTGATGAAATGTATAACCAGAGATTAAGCAAAAGAAAAATAAGTCCTCTCCCACAATGCAGGAGAGCAAGGGAAAATTATGAGCAAGGAAGAGAAAAGAAGAAAAGAAAAAGCACTGTAAATAGCTATAATTGTATTTATTTTATTAGCTGTAATTAGCTTAAGTCAGAGAACAATACGTAAACTAACTAAGACAGAATGAAGAGTGAATCCAGTGAGTGTGTGAGCGAAAGAGAGATAGCAACAGTGACAATATTAAACTGTATGTTGTTTTCATGTGTGCCCTAGAATAGATGTAAGTTGATTGAAATTTATAAAAATATGGCATTTTTTAAATATTTTACCTTTTTTATTCCTTTTTTATCTGCTTTAAAGATCATATCATAAAAAAAAGTTTAAAAACCGTTTAAAAACCGTTCACAAAAATAACAAACATTTTATTCCTAAGACTTGAATTTTTATGCCAAGACAACCAATACTTGGCTAAAACGAAATACATTTTTTTATAAAAAATTAAACAAAAATAAACCTATATAAATGTTATTAAATCAATGAAATTTCTTACTAAACACAATTGTCAATATTAAATATTTATAATAATAGTCTCGAAGAAAACAACAAAAATTGTTAAGATTTCTTTGAGCATAATATTTAGCATTTTATTTATTTTGATGAAATTATGGCTTGCGTTTTTGTTGGGCTCATTTATATAAATTTATCATTGGCTAAATAGCAAAATCGACTATCTTTACATTTTTAGTTACATAAAAATCTTAAAAAAAAAAAATACAAAAAAATTACATGCATAGATATTTTATGTTTTGTATTCTAGCATTAAGTAGTAGCATTAGTTAAAACACCGCAAAAAATATACATTGTTATTTTAGTTTTATTTTGTAAACAAACACAAAAACACAAAAAATATTTAAACCTAAGAGAAAATACAGAAAAATCATTAAAACAAAAAAAAAACACCTGTATAAACAGATGAAAATCTGAATGAATTTGTTATTAATTAAATGGCGAGAAGCGGATCCAGAGCGCGAAAATTATAAATTTATTAAAAATTGTAGTTCATTTCGTAATAGTAATAGTTATAGTAGTAGTCTAATTTGATTAGTGCCGAATAATATTTAACATTTATACGTTACTGGGGAATATTTATTTTGAAATAATGTTCCTGCGCCTAAGCAAATAATTTTCATTTTTTTTTAATATTTTTTATCAACCGCAAATTACCCACATCTCCCTGTCCCATCTAGCTTGTACGATATACTCACCCCTCCCAGAAAAGCAATTTTGCAGTAGTAGGCTTAACTTGTATGTGTGTGTGCGCTATTTTTTTATTTCTACATTAAACAAAGCAACAAAATATTGTAATCGTGCAATAAATAAAAAATAAAAACAATATAAAATATATATGGTGTTTTTCTTATGATCGATGGTAAAGTTATTGTACCAACTAAAGCATTGATTTCATTTAAATACGTACCAAAATCACATACTTGCGTTCAAGATGCTGCCGGCCTTACAAAAAAAACACACGATTTTTGCCAAAATTATTGTTTATTCTTCCACATAGTCCTCTTTTAGCTCGATACACTTATTCTAACGATTTTCTAACACTGCGATGCCCTTTGAATAGCAAGATTTCTCAAAATCTCCGAAATAGTCTTCAGTTTCCAAATCGACATGTTTTTTCGTCTCAAATCTTCTTCTCTGGAGCCACCTTTTTAAGTTTAAGAACAGATAATAGTCGTTGGGGGCCAAATTTGAAGAATATTGGGATGAAGAAGCAGTTCGTTCTTCAATCGGTACAATAGTTTGCAGTTATATTTGCTGTTGATTTTTTTCCTTTCTCAAATAGTCGATGAACACAATGCCACTTGAATCCCAAAAAACAGACGCCAACACCTTTCCGGCCGTTTGTTGAGTATTCGCTCGCGTGGTGAACTTCCACTGGAACCTGCTCACTCTTTTCCTGATTCCTTAGATTCTGGTGTATCCATTATGTTGGATCCATGGTCACTACTTTACTCAAAAAATCAGTCTGATTTTACTTAAACCTGTCCGAACATTATTGGGAAGTACAAACATGCTCATGTTTTTTATTGATTGTTAAAGAACGCGGCACCCATCTTGAATTTAGCTTTCCTATACCCGAATGTTAGTCTAAAATTTGAACCACCGACACACTTGACACACAGCCATAGGTATGGCTGTAGCTATCTCACGCACTTTCACATTCGGATTGTCTAATACGAAATCGTGGATTTTTACAATACATTCTGGAGTGATCAATGTTTTTGGTGCTCTCCCGGCACACAGTGCGTTGATCCCATACAAAATTGGAACAAAAATAGAAGGAGTGCTCCTATCAAAATGAAATTTTGTATGCTTAACAAATTAGTTAGTAAGTTTATAGTGGGCCCATGTGCACCGTGACCCATAGAATTTATTGTGCATGCCCTTAATTAACACTCCAGATTTAGGCTTTTTATATATTTTAGCACTGTCTCTGGCTTGGTGTTCCAAATTGTGGACGGGGGCACTACTTCCCCTCCAAAAAGGAGGCGTCTAAGGCTATGGGAGACGTCTGATTTAGAAAGACCCATCTTTTTAAGATGGTATCTGAGTGAGCAGTGACCTGTGAAGAAACTGGTGAAAATTCTAAGGTCTGCTTTATTAAGCTTGAGTAAATCTTTGGATTTTGCTTTACTTGGAGTTAAAAATTTCTAAGATTGCCTTTGCCCATTAGTGTTATTCCAGTTGCACTAAAATTTCTTATCTTCCCATATTCTAATTTTTTTCTAGAATGCAGCCCTTTGGTTAGGTACAGAATGGTCCAGGTCCTATAAGAGTTCGAGACGCTCCTCTTTTGGCAAGGCAGTCCGGCCTTTCGTTGCCCTCGAATCCTTCGTGATCTGAAACCCACCATAATTCTATTTTGTTGCTTTGTCCCAGCGTATTTAATAGCTCTACGCAGTTGGAGTTGATTCAAGTTTGTAGGCTTGAAGGGCTTTTAAAGCCGCTTGACTATCTGAAAGTATGTAGATGTGAGCCCCTTTTGAATTTCTGCGGAGACATTCTCTGACACAAACTTCAATGGCATATACCTCCGCCTGGAAAATTGTCGGCGTGTATCCCATTGGAAGAGCGATTTGGAACTTAGGATCATATATCCCCGTCCATTTTCGAATTTTGACCCATCAGTGTACCATATCTGTGAGCCAGGATCAACTGTGAAGCTATCATTCCTCCATAGTTGCCTATTAGGTATAACGACCTTGTAGCGTTTTGTGAAGCTTACCTTTGGCAGCATCCTGTCGGGGATTTTTAAAAAGGGGTTATTTTCGAAGGTTTTTAGTATCTACATGTGACCCGTAAAATTTCTTGACTTTTTATCACCGATTTCCTCCATTCTTAGTGCACTTAGACATGCCTCTTCTTCGATAATGATCGTTAAAGGGGGTAGCCCTATTATTACATTCAGAGCTTCAAATGGGCACGTTCTCATTGCTCCAGTGATACTAATGCACGCCATTCTTTGCAGCGTTGTCAGTTGATTAGCTGCTGTGCGCTATTGGACCTAGCTAGGGCCACCATGCAAGTGCGGTATTCGTAACCATAGGTCTCACAATTGTTTTAAACGTCCAATAAATCATTTTCGGTTTGAGGCCCCACATTTTGCCATGGAGGCGTTGACAGGCAAAAAGGGCACGTGTTGCCCTGCCTGTAATTGAATCTAAGTGGGTGTTCCAACGGAGCTGCTTGTCAAAAACCACTCCTAAGTACTTGACCTCATTTGAAAAGTCAATAACTTTTCCATCCAGGGTTGGTCTTACCAGCTTTAGGCTCCTTTTCCTGAAGAAGGGTACCAGAATAGTTTTGTCAGGATTTATGCTTAGCTCTTTTTCCTTACACCACTTTGAAGCAAACTAAGACTTATTAAGAAAAATTTTAAAAATGGTATAAGTCGGTCAGTCCCTAGGGGTACCTCCCCTGGACCTAGATTAATAATTTATATGATTTTGTATCACAGGTACAGACAACAGCTGAAGCGTTCTAGCGAATAACGTTGTAAACGACAAAATTGTATTTGTTCACTTTTATTCATTTTACAAGCACTTTTATTCAGTTTTATTTTTTTTTTTCTTTGGTATGTTATAAAAATACCCTAAACTGCTCAACTGCTTACTCAATTCTTTTTGTATATAATATAAGAGAGTGATTCTAACAGGTATTCGCAAAAAAAAAGCACTAAAAAAAATGTCGTTTACAACGTTATTCACGATTATGCTGCAGTTGTCCAATCAAAACAAAACTAGGTCACAAGGTTAAACAAATATAGCAATAGCAGTGTACTGGAAATAATTGTAAAATGTAAGACCCTAGGGGTACCTCCCTTAGACCTATATTAACTTTTTACATGATTTTGTATGACAGGTACATACAAAAGTTGTCCAATTTTAACGAAACTCGGTCAGAAAGCTAAACCAATAGAGTAATAGATGTGTACTCAAAATTATTATAATCGGTAAGTCCCTACGGGTTAGTCCCTACATGATTTTGTATGGCAGGTAAATCTGTTGTCCCATAAATATGCCCACTTGTATTAATTAAAAGCTCTACTTACAACAGGAAAATAAAATAGGTAACTTGTTTTTATTAACAAAATGTTAATTAAAAAATAAATTACATAAACAAATTTAGGTAGATATATCCAAAAAATCAAAAACTTATATCGCTACTAACTTTCATCGCTACTGACTTCTTCGCCAGAGCCACTACAAACAATACAAGGGCCATCAACTTATTTAATAAACTTCTTAACTTCTTCATCAATAATTACATTTGCTTTTGATTTAGTAGTTCTTTTGGATGCTAAGAGAAGCTCAGATGTCAGCAACAATAGTTTCATTAAATATGTATAAGACTTAATCCTTGGGCATTTACGGGTATGGTTCAGTCGATTTTTTCGAAATTCCTTGTACCTTGCCTCCAATACCTCTTCGGACAATGTTTCGATTGGTAAGGAAAATGCCGAAATGGCTTATATTGGCATATAATACCAGCCATATATGTTTATATAAAACTCCCTAGTTTCTTCTAATAACAAATTTAAGTTATTCAGATCTATAGGGAAGCTATTTGCCAAAACTCTTAAAGTAATAGAAAATTTTTCAATCAAGGATTTTTTTTATCCCTGTTATCTGTGAGCTTATTTCAGCGCTATAGAAAAAGTGCCTAGCTGTGTTTCCGTCGTTAGTAGACCCATATCCTGGCTGTGGTTTGTCGACCAAGGGACCCATTTTGCTCTTAAACTCAGCTTGAATTCTTTTTTTGTTTTGCGCTACCACCTCTTCATTTTCTCTACCTCGTTCTTGCCAAGTCTTAATTGGAAGTCGGTAGCTGATGTGCAGAAGGCATTCGAAAAATCGAATCCAACAGTGTAGAGTAGACAAAGCGAATCTGAAAAATTCTGTTTTAGGTAAATAAGTAGACAAACCGAATTTGAAGTATTCTGTTTTAGGTAAATAATTTAAAGCATTTTCCGTATTCATTTGTTTAGAATTCTACCAAAATCAAAGAATCCTTTTTTTAATTGCTTTTCGAACTTTGATAAATTTTGAATATTTTTCCATACAAAATTGACCATTTATCGCAAAAAGTCACTTTTTTAAATCTGCATAACTTTCTTGTTTATGAAAATTTTCAAATAATATTTTGGAACTTAAAAGCTAATACATCAAATAAAATTACAAAAAACTTCCGATAAAATCAAAGAAACTTTTTTTTTTTGTAATTCCCTTTCAAACTTCGCTAAAGTTTGAATATTTTTCAATGCAAAATTTACCTTTTTTCGCAAAAAGTAACTTTTTTAAGACTGCATAACTTTCTTGTGTATGAAAATTTGCAAATAATATTTTGGAACTTAAAAGCAAATACATTAAATAAAATTACCAAAAAGTTTCACTAAAATCAAACAATTTTTTTTGTAATGCTCTTTCAAACTTTGCTAAAATTTGAATATTCAAATTGACCATTTTTCTCAAAAAGTCACTTTTTTCAATCAAAGGTAAAAATCAAAGAATCGTTTTTTTATTATAGCTTATCACACCGCTTAAACTTTTGAGGTCTTTGGTTTTTTTTTTAAGGCAAAGAAATTTTTTTTTCATGCTCAAAAAAATTAGTTACCTAAGCATAATACAATTTAAAATAGTCCTCTTTACTGTGTTTTTAGAAAAAACACGCGCATTTTTATAAAACTTTAACTCAATTTGAAATTACTTGATTTTCTTAACATAAGAGGGTGAAGTATAAAGGGATCGCATTTATTTGTTATTAAAGATGTATTAATAAAACTTTGAAATCTTATATCACTTAATAATATGGTTCCATATTGTATACTTTTTTGAAAAAAATAACAACAAAGGTTTTTTTCTTATTTTCGTACCCATTCGATGCACTGTTGATCTTTTGTGCTGATTCGAACTCTTGAATTCTGCAATCCAATATTTTAAGGTGGAGTATGACGGAGCAGATTCACCATAATATTTATCGAGCTTTCTTTTGTTTCTTTCGCACTTTTGTTACGCAAAAAGTAATGCTTAATCAAGGCACGAAATTCTTTTTTAATAATTTTTATAACAATACTAGCTGATATACCCGGTGTTACTCGGGGGAAAAAATGTAAAATTTTTATGTTTAGGTTTATTCGTTCAGAAGATAGCGATTTTTAGCCAGAAAAAATAAGCTTTTGACGTAAAGCGTATGGAAAGATGCAAAATGGTTTTTTGTTATTCTAAGGAAACGGCGTTATTAGAAAAAGACGTTGTACTAAAAATTTGTGCAATCTTGAAGATATGTGAATTTTTTGGTGTCAAAATTACAGAATTTTTTTCAAATTAATTAAACGAAGCTTTTCGCTAAAAAAAGTATGCTAGTTGGTTGATTTCCCTTGCTAGTAAAAAGGTGGAAGAGGCGTGGTTAAAACTAATTATGCCAAAGCATAATCTAAGATTCAAGTAAAATGTGAGCCAAATTTGAGTTAAATCCTTCCAGCCGTTAAGATTTGTATTCTGTTCAAACAAACAGAAAATGATTTTTTATTAATGTAGATAATTAACTTTCCGTGAATTTTTCTGATATTTTAATGCTATTTTACGATTTGGGGCAAAGAAAAATCCAATAAATAAGAGATTTGCCCTTATTCTTGTTGTCACCTCACCTATGTGAGAGTTCTCACACTCGCATCACGTCACTAGAAATCTGGTATTCTTGTTGTCATGTGACGTGAGTTCACAAACTATGTCGGTGTTCACAAACTCACGCCACATGACAACAAGAACTTTAAGTTCTCACACTCGTGTCACGTCACTAGAAATCTGGTGTTCTTGTTGTCATGTGACGTGAGTTCACAAACTATGTCGGTGTTCACAAACTCGCGTCACATGACAACAAGAATACCAGATTTCTAGTGACGTGACACGAGTGTGAGAACTCTCACATAGGTAAGGTGACAACAAGAATAAGGGCAAATATTTAAATCGGTCCAGCCGATCTTTATATGTTATATGTAAATGGTATAACTAACCCGACTTTATTTTATGAAGTTAGATTTATGTGATAAAATTAATGCAAGAAATTTATTAATTAATAGTTTATTAAGTACTTTATTGAAGCTATGTATTTTGCTGCATGAAGTGCACTCGGGTTGATTGTCTTCAGTGAAGCACCTTGTCATTTCACTGTTATCATTTAATTTTATAGCAAATTCTATTAGAAAATTATTTTAGTGCATTTCAACTTGAATAAATGTACTTTCGATAGCTCAGACGGCTCAACCATCAGTTTTGAAGCCATAAGGTAGTGGGATTGATTCCCACAATGTGCGGAACAAATGCTTTTTTAAAATTTTTTTTATCTTTAATTTTTTTTAGGGAAAATGCAACAAAACCAACTTTACCAAAAAGTAATGAAGATAAAGTAAAGTTACGGCTTAAAAATTAAAAATGAAGAAATTTTTATTCGTTTAGAAGATTTGATTTTGATTATTAAATGCCAGAAAAAAGTTAGTTTTGCAGTAAAGAATATTGAATTGAATTTAGCCTGTGTGGGCGAAGCCACGCCAAGTTTCCAATTCCAGTGCCAGTTTTCCAGTAAAAATGCCTGACCAATAAGTAACTCCATACTGAATTTCATTGTCATATGATATTAATTTCCAAAGCTATTCGATATCAAAATTTTGGCTTGTATGGGCGGAGCCACACCCCCTTGTTCAATGACCGTCTCAGTTTTCTAGTAGAAGGATATCACCCAATAGTAATTCCATACTGAATTTCGTTGTTATACGACATTTAGTTCCAAAGCTGTATGGGCATAGCCACACCCCCTTTTCCAAAGCCCAACCCAGTTTTCCAGTAGAAGGTTATCACCAAGTGGCACCAGTATGGAACTGAATTTCATTATTACACGGCATTTAGTTCCAAAGATTCGATATCATAAATTTGAATTGTATGGGTGGTGCCACACACCTTTGGCCTATACTTGCTCAATTTTGCCAGTCGAAAGACATGACTAAATAGTACGTTCTAACCGAGTTTCATTAATGTGTGACTTATAGCTTGAAAGTTATACTGAAAATTTGGGCTGCTGAAAAAGTGCCACGCCCTACGTCCAACGCCCATAAAATTTTACCAGCAGAACGGCAAGTGAAAATTAAGGTCGAATACCGAATTCCGTTGCTGTGCGACCTATAATTCTAAAGCTATTCGATACATAAGATTTGATTTGTATGGGAGGTGCCACGCCCCCTGAGTTTTCCCGATATTTTAATAGTTAGTCTGCTATTCGGGATGAACACAAATCCAACATATAGAATTTCATTAAAATCGGTCCAGCCGTTCTTGAGTTATAAATGGTGTAACAAACCCTACATTGTTTTATATACATATATAGATAGATTAAAAGTTATTTAAATTAGAACACTGTTACTCAACTATTCATTGACAGATCGATCTGACATTTATGGTATGTACATGTTAAGGTTGCTACTCGTCACGCATTTGAAGAGTGGTGGTGTCGTTACTTGGAGACCGCCAGCATCTTAAACACCCTAGTAATAATGAAAGATTTGAAATTATAATGATCTCGAAGCAAAATTAAAATAAAAATATGTCGAAATGCTTAGCCAAAAACGAAAATAATAGCTATTTTTTAAGGAAAAGAAATAAAATCTGAACTACCCCCGTAAAAATTTTCCTAAAGATCAGAGGTCAGTTACTGATTTTAAACGTGACGCATTTTTTGATATTCATCCTGATTAGGTCACTTGATCATGGTAATGAGTGGATCAGAATTTGATATGAACTGGCAAAGTAGTCATAGTTTTTTGAAGTGAAAATTTCTTTTGGCGCGTTGAACGATTTTGGTAGAGGGTAAATCATTCTTTTGCATCATCGTATTTTTCCAAGGAATTCGTCATTCGGCCGCAAGCTCACAAAGAAATCACTTGGCAACTCCTGAAATTAATGCATATAATCTGTTTGTTAGTATATAAATACTTAAGTTAGGTTGCAATAAGATGTTTGCAACCAAAACTTATTATTAATTCGGTTTATATTTATATATATATGCCTTTAAAGTTTGGCAATTTCTTCAGTTGTTGTATTTGTCAACATTTTTGAAAAATTTGCTTTTACTCAAACAGCTGCTATTCATGGTGAGATTTAAAAATGGATCCATCTTCTTCCTTTTCTTCTTTTTTCTGCTGGAACTTCGTTTGCAAACATGAAAAATAATGTATGGATTGAGTGTTTTAACATTTTAATCTTTAAGTTGTGATAAAGGCAAATGTTGAAAATTCAAATAATTATATGCATGCTCTTATTTTATTACATATCGTCAAACAAAGTTTGACAATTTTCACACTTGTTGTATTTGTCAGTGGCTTTTTATTTTCACCACTGCGGCATTTTATTCAGAGTTGTCAACTATGGCTGTGAGCAGTGTGACCAGAAGATTTTCGAAAAAATATACTTTTTGTTAAAAAAAAATATGCTAAATATTCCACTTTCAATTTTTATATTCCAAAAAAATATTCCACTTTCAATTTCAGAGATATATATCTAAATAAGTCAAAATATGCATATAAAAAGAACACAGAAGCAAGTCTAAAAACATTTATTTGATTACTATCGCAATTAAATTTATTTTCTTCTCCTATAAAAAATTACAAACATTGTTATGGGTTTTTGAATTTTAAGTAACGATATACAATATACAAAATTAAAATTCAGGCACATCTTCGAGGTCAATTCTTAAATTGTTGCTGGTATTATTATCATAGAAATTCACATTTCAAAATTTTTTTATTAAGCTATCTGGTATTTGATAGGCATTACAACACTTTTTTTGAGCATGCAGCCATGTTTTTACATTCAACAAATTATTTAAGAGTTTTTCTTGCATTCTATTTCGAATTTTCGTTTAAATAAGAAAGATTCAAATGACTAAAAATGTTCTCAACCTCAGCATTGCTAAATGGTAAGCTAAGCGAGAAAAGCACAAATTTTGATAAATCTTCAGATTCCGAACTTTGATCAATAACTTTTTTTCTGCTTTATTGTTTTGAATCCACATTTTAAAATAGTTAAAAGAAATAGCTATTGTTAGCAATAATAGTGGTATTCACGATGTGGTGCATTTATGATAAATTTTTGCAAAATATACAATACTTACAACTTATTGTGATCGAACCTTCAGTAAAGTACATATTGTATTTTTAAAATCAATTATATTAATTTTTATTAAATAAACTCACAGCGTAGCCTTTAGCTTGCTCCATGCTGAGTAGAAATGCTTGTACAATCAGCTGATCTAATACACAACTTGTATATTTTCCACAGGGTAAAAAATGTACTACAAATATTAAATTTATCAAAAATACACAATACAAGGGGAAATACAACACATCGTGAATACCCCTAATGTTTTCTTAAGTAAATTACTTACTGCTGTAACATAATCCATAAAAAAATTTAACCAAACAAACATATAAGCAAATTTACTTCACTTATTAAGCTGCGTGAAGTTATTACATGAATTGCAATAAAATTGACAACGAAGAAGTTAACCACAAAATGAATTTCTTATATTGCGTTTTACAAGGTGGTTCAGAGATAAACAAAAAAAAAATGTCGATAGCCAAAAAAAAACCCATTTAGTAACCAAATAGATACTTTTTTATTGCAATTTTTGTCAATTTTGAAAAATATAATCATACGAAAAATATTCCACTTTTTATGCTGCATATTTTTATAAAAAAAATATGCTTCCCGAAGCTTAAATATGCCAAAGTGGAATATAATATTCCACTCTGGTCACACTGGCTGTGAGTCAATCAGTCGTGGTAGGATAGAAAATATCAAGTTGAAAAAAATTTGTGTGTGTTGAAATAAATTTGTCTTTTTTGCTGTGTCAAATGGACGATGAAATTTTTAAATTACAAATTTTGACATTTCGGTCGTGTTTTAGCGCAAATATTTTATTTTATTTGCATTTTATCAATTTGTGACATATTCAATTCGAGAGCTTGTACTTGCAACATATTTCGTAAACTTGTAATATTGTAAACTTAAAAAACTGTTAAAAAATTAAAAAAAATTAACGAAACAGCAGGCAAACAGAAAATATAGCATGCAAAGTGCTGTCTATTTTACGCCGCCTATTCGGCTCATCCCCTCTAACGCTGCGCAACCGCTGGGATCTTGTAATTCTCTTTGCGTTGTTGTTGTAAATTTGCTAAGTAGTTATTGTTGTACAGTAAGCTTTAATTTTTTATGGATGTTTATTTGTAGCTACAGTCAGCATATGACATCGAACTAATTTAGAAAACAGTTTATACATATGAATTAAAGAGTATATATAATATTGGTAAATCTATTTGTTTTTAGTAAAAGTGTTACCGTATCAAAAATACACACACACACATATATATATATATATATATACATATTTACATATATATAGTTCATATATATGAAAAATTTATCTCATTGAGGAAATTTAAAGAATATTTATTTATATTTATATAATAACAATTACGTATTAAATCTGCAAAATAATTAATATTTTCAGTAGTAATTGAATAACTAAGGTCTGCTTATCCTAAGCATTCTATTTTTTAAAACTGTTTAGCTTAATTTCTTATATGGATTATATATAATTTATAAGCTATAGGTATTTCTTAATTTTAGAATATTCTATTTTTAATACACAACGCAATATAGATATGGTGAACATGTATATTGTGTTAGTGTTATGATATAAATTGATATAAATAAGCTTTAATTTTTTATATTAATCAATAATGAAATAATTTAAAGAAAATACTTAAATTATTTAAATAAAATACTTTAATATGTATTTTTGATATGGTAACACTTTTGCTTAAAAGGAATAGTTTCAGTAATATATAAAAAATTTAATAAATTGTTATAAGCTCTTAACAAAAATAACTCTAATTTCATATGCCAACTGTAGCTACACGATTAGAATTCACAACACCTACAAAAATTTTCCGGCTAACTGCGCCAACAACAATTACCAAGGAAATCTACAAACAAGGACGCACAGAGAAAAACAAGATCAGAGCGGAACTTTTAAAACTTTTTGATTTCATCCTACATGTAGGACAGGCTGCAGTATGAGCTTTCGCACATCCTACATGTCCGTCCAACCTGTCAAATCCATCCTACATGCAGCATACTCACTGCTGTACTTTTTTTTTAGTTTGCTTTTAATTGAAACTGAAATTGATATTTATTTCTTTTTTCCATTTTTTATTGATACCAATATAATAAAATTAATATTTTGTTAATAAAATTTTTAATAAACTAATCGGATTTTTTTTTTGGCAAATTTTGCAGATTTTGATCAACAGAAACTGGCAGAACTGGTCTGCTCCAAAGAAGTAAAATATATATTTTATATATATTTTAAATATATATAAATATATTTATATTTATATTTATATATACATATATATATATATATACTTATATATATTTTAATATATATATTTTATTTCTATGGTCTGCTCTGATTATTTAAATCAAACATTTGCTTTGACGTGTACTTACTTACGATTAAGCCTACAGGTATGCAATAAAAATAAAACACATGCAAAGAAGGTAGCAACCAGAGATGCCAGATATGGCGATATCTCGTCAAACTGACAGTTTGAAACATTGTTTGAACAACCACTTTGGCGAGAATAATTTTGATTTGGCGAGATGACGAAAAAGTGGCGGTTTAGATATTTTTTGGCGGAATTAACCTAAAAAGAGGCTTATGGCCTTATTTTGTATGCCTAACGAAGCATTCAAAAATCGAATGCTATGCGAACGATGCTGTAAGCAAATGGAAATTTGTATCCATAACGAAGCTACTCGGTAACTCTTACGACATGCTTACGTTTCTTATGTAATTCAAACTGTTATACAGAAGCAGTTATCAAATGCGGCAATGCCAGATCAAACATTTCAGAAGTTTTCTGTTTTTGTCTACTTAATTTAAAGATTTCTTAAGAATTTTGCTTCGTTTATTGTTTGCTGGCAACGCCGTTGTTTGGTTTATTTATGTGAACAGCTGTTTTGTTTTTATTCAGTCAATTTATTTTGAACAATTAAGTAATTTGCTTATTTGTTTTCGTTGTGATTGTGTTTTAAATAAACTGTAACTATTGAGCAAGTGTTCAATAATAAAATGACATTGAAGTGTTAAGTGATTGAAACAAATGTATGCAGCTTTAGCATTTTTTGATTTTTAGTAGGCTGGTGAACGCGAATTGAGGGTGCACAGGCGCAGGATGCGAGATTTTTTGCGATTTTTTCTTGCAGAACTATCCATTTTTTGAACAATCTAATTCAACGAACACAACACAACGATAACATTTGAGTATTTGTGTGATTTTGACGTTTGAATTCGCCATTTCATTGATCGTTAGGGATACAAACTGCACAAATGTTACTATGTTACGGCGTCGTTCGCCAGTTCAACAGCTGTTATCTGTTCGAATTGCAAATTTCAAAACCACTAACGAACAGTGTTTTGCACGAAACGAGTGTTCGGATAGGCATGCAAAATAAGGGCATTAATCCTTTTTTCATTATACTGCACTTCTTACAAAGGCAACATTTTTCCTGTCTCTAATCTTAATTTGCCGAGCAACGATGCTACCACAACGTAAAACATTTGAACAGCTGATATTGCTCGAATTTGTTCAGTTTGAGCTCTTAAATTACAAAAAATCAGGAAGGAACAAGAAAATATAGAAAAGACTGGGAAAATTGAAGTAAAGTTCATAGTAAGAAGTTTTATAGAATATTTATACTACAAATATGTGGATGGAGTAGGCAATAAAATTTTCAGAGAGCTCGCAGAAGTGATAATTAGAATGCTTTCGATATAAACTAGCAACGCATGTGCATAAATAACTTTTTCAATTATGAACTACATAAAAATTAAGAAACGAAATAATATGCAATTTGAGCTAATTTAGGCTCTTTTCAGAATATCAATTTATACATATAATATTAATATATACTGCGAAAGTTTTGAGCCTACAAAATAAATGTTAAAACGTTTTAAGTCTGAAGCTATGTACCCAAAACCAGAAAATTCTGAACTTAAATACAGTGAAGTTTAAGTGACAATTTGTTAAAAACCATCAATACTTTTTTGGATGTTATAAATTTGGTATTCTCTATACGTAGGTTTTAAACGCTCAAAAATCTTTGACTAAATTCTTGTTAATCCTTTATTGTATATATGATGACACCGAAACTGTATAAAAAAGTAATCGACCCAAAATATTAAAATTGAGTATTATTCCCTCATAGGACTAAATCTTAATGCATGCTTGTATGAAAATATTTTCGGCAAAAATAAAAGCTAACTAAACCTGTGGAGTACGAAACAACTACGCTAAGGTTATAAGTTTATGGCTTCACAAACTGCTCTTTGAAGCTACATGTATAGAGAAATGATAAACATGCATAAGAACCGAACCAAGCCAAACGCTGCTTTCTTAGAGTATTCCAACATGTATTAAATATTGTTTATGGATTTTTTAAAAAAAAATTCTAATAATTTGAACCTTTTAAATTCTTATAGAACAAGTAATAAGAAATATATGATTCTAACGATTGGATGAAAAACTAGTCCAAGATTTTTGACCATGTACATAACAGATATCTGCAACGGATAGCTTTTTTGCGACTCTGAGTATATTCGAAAAAAATTAGTAAAAAAACCTACTCACAGTTAGCGCACGCAACTCGACTCATATTCTCTTCTACGAAGCTAGAATGCGGCGGCTCAAATAAATATGAGTATCCTAAGTCATGAGTTGGATCGGAAAAGATCGGGTTTTTTCAATTCATAAATACTTATGGTTGTTGTCGTCTTGCTGATACTTATCCTACTTGCCGAAATACTCATAATCGACACTAGTAGCCAAATGACTCGGCTCATCTGCCACAGATATGAACGAGAGCGCAGTAAAGCGCAGCAGTAAATAGTGAGCGAGTTTTTTTGTATTTGTTTTATGCTATTTTTTCATAAGCTTTTAGATACCAACAGATGTGTTATACTTGTGTTGCTTTTTGTTTCTATCTTACACAGTGAAAGCTGCGCATGAAGAAAAGTTGTTGAAGCTTAAAAATAATAAGCAGTTCCGATAGTATCGTGTCATTCATTTTCTGCAATCAGCAATTATTATTAAATTTGTAAAATTTTTTTTTTTTTTCTGTAACCTTAAGTTGTCAAATCCCATGCCGATAATTTAAACTAAACTTCTATTGCACGTGTTTACGCACAAGAAGCAAACCGACACGTGCACCGCACAGTGGTTGAGCCTCATACAACAGCTGTCAATAAATAGAAGGACTCATCGTAGACCAATTAAATTTTGTGTATTATTTGTTATTTGCTTTATTAGAATACACACAAAAATATTTTTAAATCCGCCCTTAATCACGCCTACCTCCCATACAACACAAATATTTAAAACGCCATAATTTTTTTTGTCTTGAACCAATACAAGAACCATTCTGTCAGACATCTTCAATATATGTCTAACATAAAAAAGTATTTCTGCCACGCCCACCTCCCGTATGAAATATACCACTTCACGTGTTTTTCCCAATTCCAACATCAATGAAGCGCAGCATCTAAACTGTTTTAATTAGTGGTTAATAGTATTCAGAGATATTATTTGTTTGCATATTATAAAAACAGAAAAATAAATCATTAAAAAGCTTATCGTTTCGTTTTTATTCCAAAAAAAGGAGTGAACCTCATGCGTTTTGCCACAAATTGGGGCTGGTTGTAAATGTGATACTATCAACAGTTGAAAAAGATAATAGCATACTTTTTGGCATTGTGATAAAGCGAGCACAGGTCGTGTAGCATAAATACATGGCTTACGATGGAATTTGAATATTTGAATAGTTTTGAAAGCACTTTATCGAGAAATTCAATAAAATGCCTCATAGTAAGCTATGAGATAATGTAAATTAATTTACCTTTATACATATCACATTACTGTTTTACTCATTCAATTTAATTGTAATTATTTAAAAATTATGTACTATATATTAACATAGCATATAGTACAGGGTCCGCCATCTAACTTTTTTTTCAACTAGTGCTTATTTCGTGAATGGTTACACTTAGCTCATATCTGATTTGACAGATAATTAGTTTTATCCTTCCGCTAAACGAATATGGTTGTGCATACGCTTGAACAACGCTGGGAAATATTGCGACATTACTTTGAAAATCATGATGCCGATTTTGCCAAAAAAATCATCTTTTCAGATGAAGCTCATTTTGATCTTGGCGGGTATGTAAACAAGCAAAATTGTTGCATTTGGGGCACAGAAAACCCGCACGCATACATTGAAAAGCCGCTGCACCCAAAACAAGTCACTGTTTGGTGCGGATTTTGGTCTTGAGGATTAATTGGTCCATTTTCCTTCGAAAATGCGCAAGGCGTGGCTGTTACAGTCAATGGCGATCGTTATCGGGCCATGTTAAACGAATTTTTGTTCACAAAAATTGAAGAGGAGGATATTGGCAACATTTCGTTTCAACAGGACGGCACTACGTGCCACACAGCGCCCTGTTTTTGAAGATCGCATTATCAGCCGCATAGCTGATATCGTTTGGCCACCTCGGAGCTGCGATTTGACACCCCTGGACTATTATTTGTGGAGTGCTCTCAAAGATAAGTGTTACGCCGACAAGCCAGAGACAATTGACGCTCTAAAGGACAATATTCGTTAAGCCATTGGTGGAATACAGCTGCACACAATCGATAATGTGCTTAAAAATTGGACCGATCGTGTAGACTACTGCATGGCCAGCCGAGGCAGCCATTTGAATAAAATTATTTTCCATTATTAACTGGAAGGATTGTAGTTTCAAATAAAAAAAGAAATTTAAGAAAATATTTAGTAGTTTTTTTATAGAATTTTCAAAAAAAAAAGTTATTTGGCGGACCCTGTATAATGAAATAACATAAAATATTTAACAACAATTAATAGAATGAGAAACATACTAAAAAATGTTAAGTACTCTATAAATATATTCTAGTATTGCAAAGAAGAATTATAACATTTTAAACCATTTATCATTTTTATTAAGTAAATACTTTTACTATTTACATTAAAAATTTAACGATTTTAAATAAAAAAAAATACCTATATATTAATATGCCGCACTTTCGTAAGAAGTGATTGTTTAATCAAGAAATGCCATGAACCATACTAAAGAAAATGACTATAGTAATAAACCCTGAGACTAAACAAATCTATATTTTCTTTGAAATGCATTTAGTTTTTACCAAATGTTGTTCAAGAATGCAAAAATTCTGTCAGTTTTTTTTTAATCGCTCAACTTAAAGTCCAATAAAAGCATTTCTTTATTTAAAATATCGTCGACACCCCAAGACCATAACGTTTTATTCTGCCAAAAATAAATTTACGTTTTTTTGTCATATCAACTTTGCATTAGAAATTTATTGCAAAAATAAAAAAGTTTTCAAATATGCAAAAAAAAAATTTCAATAATACTTTTTGTACTTAAAAAAACCAGAGTGCAATACATTTTCTCAATTGCCTGTAATAACTTTTGAAAAATATCAATATATTACGAAATTTTTTCAACATTTTTACATCAATCGTATTTTAAGGCGTCCACAGAGAAAACCTATATATATATTTCTGATAAATATTTTGGAATCATGCTAGTAAGTATATTCTTAAACAACGCAAAGAAAAAAAAATCACAAAAAGAGATTATCAGTTTTGGTATTTATTTCCAACTTTTAACCACTGTGTGCCGGCCTTTTGAATTTGTTTTATTTTTGTTTATGTCTAACAAACCAAAATCACAAACGTTGTTATAGTTTTTTTCTCCATAGAGTGCAAAAATAAAATACCAAGAACGAGTTTTCTAGAAAAAACAAACAAAAAATGAGAGCTGACATGGCCTGCAGACAAGTACCTACGAAAAGTGCATACGCAAAATAAAGAAATAATTAACGCTAAGATACGTTGGCAGAGAAGGAGCAGTACTCAGAGTACACTCAAAATACATTCGGAGCACCTTTGTAATAAACTAACTCGACGCACTCGTTGAAAACGGCTCGAAGTGGATCGAATCACGCCGCTGTCAGATATGAGAATATACTTATAACAAAAAAAAATGCTAATGAGCCGAATGCCTATAAGTATTTTACACATTTTATTGAGTATGGATAGAGTTGAGAGCAGCACGACACTCGGTTATGATTTGAGCATCCGAATTCTGCCTGATACTCATTGCAGTTCTCTGGTACATAACACTTTATTTATTGTTCTTATGTTTCGTTTTCTATAATTTTAGCTATTTGTATGGTTTTTGCATGTTAATATATTAATAAGTATATATTTTACTATATCTAATAAGAACATATTATGGTCATATGTACAAATATAATAAAAATATTTATGACGTTATGTAAATATTATGGTTTTATTTATTTTCTTTAAATATTTTAAAAAAATAATTTGGCGGTTTTTGGCGGTTAAGTTGTCGATTCATGGCCAGGAGTACGTCAAAACTGACAACTCTGTTAGCACATTTACTGCATTATTCTGTATCACGAACATGCACACCAACGATGAGAAAGACACGAGAAGCAATGCAATTTTGTATGGAAGAAAATATTGCTTCTCGTGTCTTTCTCATCGTTGGTGTGCATCAGAGAACTGCAATGAGTATCCGACAGAATTCGGATACTCAAATCATACCCGAGTGTCGTGCTGTTCTGAACTCTATCCATACTTAATAATATGTGTAAAATACTTATAGGCATTCGGCTCATTAGCATTTTTTCGGTTATAAGTACATTCTCATATCCGAGAGCGGCGTGATCCGATCCACTTCGAGCCGTTTTCAATGAGTGCGTTGAGTCAGTTTGTTACAAAAGCGCTCGATCCGAATGTATTTTGAGTGTACTCTGAGTACTGCTCCTTCTCTGCCAACGTCTCTTAGCGTTAATTAGTTTTTTTTTTTGTGTATGCACTTTTCATAAGTATTTGTCTGCAGGCCATGTGAGCTCTCATTTTTTGTTTGTTTTTTCTCGAAAACAAGTTTTTGGTATTTTATTGTTGCACTCTATGGAGAAAGAAACAATAACAACGCTTGTGATTTTGGTTTGTTAGACATAAACAAAAATAACACAAAACCAAAAGGCCGGCGCACAGTGGTTAAAAGTTGGAAATAAATACCAAAACTGATGATCTCTTATTGTGATTTTTTTTTTCTTTGCGTTGCTTAAGAATATTCAAACTCATATGATTCCAAAATATTTATCAGAAATATATGTATATAGGTTTTCTGTGTAGACGCCTTAATATACGATTGATGTAAAAATGTTGAAAAAATTTCGTAAAATATTGATATCTTTCAAGAGTTATTACAGACAATTGAGAAAACCTATTGCAATCTGGTTTTTTTAAGTAAACAAAACATTATTGAAAAAGTTTTTTGCATTCTTGAAATATTTTTTTTTATTTTTGCAATAAATTTCTTATGCAAAGTTGATATGACAAAAAAACGTAAATTTATTTTTTTGCAGAATAAAACATAATGATCTATGGATGTCGACGATATTTTAAATAAAGAAATGCTTTTATTGGACTGTAAGTTGAGCGATTAAAAAAAACTGACAGAAATTTTTGAGTCCTTGAACAACATTTGGTAAATGCGTTTAGAAGAAAATATAGATATGTTTAGTCTCAAGGTTTATTGCTATAGTCATTTTCTTTAGTATTATTTGAGGCATTTTTTGTTTAACGATCACTTCTTACGAGTTAAAATCGTTAAATTTTTAATGTAAATAGTGAAAGCATTTACTTACTAAATACGATAAATGCTTTAAAAATGTTATTATTCTTCTTTTGCAATACTTTATATTTGCAGAGTACTTAAATATTCTATAGTGTGTTTCTCAGTCTATTAATTTACTATGTTAATATATATTAAATATTTTTTTAAATAATTACAACTAAATTGAATTAGTAAAACAGTAATGTGATATGTATAAAGTTAAATTAATTCACATTATCTTATAGCTTACTATGAAACATTTTAATGAATTTCGCAATAAAATGCTTTCAAAACTATTCAAATATTCAAATTCCCTTGTCAAGAAATGTTCTTCAAACATCTTCAATTAGCTGAAAGTGAAATATATATTCTTTGATTCTAAACAACAGAATTAGAATACGTACACGGAGAAAATTAATTTGCTTGAATCAAGCAAATGTTTTGCTTAAAAGCAAATCATCAAAACTTTGCTCAATCACAATGTGATTTAAGAAAAAGATTGCTAAATTGCAATCACTCCTCGATTATTTAGGAAAAAGCAAAATTTTGATTACATTCAAATTTTTACTTAATTTCAGCAAAAATTTGCTAAGTTATTATAAATGGGAGGAGCAAATGCTTACTTAATTCAAGCAAATATTTGCTTAGTTGTTATATATTAGAAAAGCATATTTTGATTAGTTTTTGCTAAAATTTTGCATAATGTTGAAGTGGCTTAGAATCAAGCGCAAGTTTTGCTTAACCACAATACTAATTTTGCAAACAGTTTTCTCCGTGTATGCAAGCCATGTTTTTATGCTACACGACCTGTGCTCACATTATCACAATGCTAAAAAGTATGCTATTATCTTTTTTAACTGTTGATAGTATCACATTTACAACCAGTGCCAATTTGTGGCAAAAAGCATGAGGTTCACTCCTTTTTTTGGAATTCAAACGAAACGATAAGCTTTTTTTTGATGATTTTTTTTTGTTTTTATAAAAAGCAAACAAATAATGTTTTTGAATACTATAAACCTTTAATTTAGACAGTTTAGATGCAGCGCTTCATTGAACTTGGAATACGGAAAAACACGTGAAGTGGAAAATTTCGTATGGGAGGTGGGCGTGGCAGAAAATAATTTTTTTATAATAGACATATATTGAAGATTTCTGACAGAATGGTTCTTGTATTGGTATAAGACAAAAAAAATATGGCGTTTTAAATATTTGTGTTGTATGGGAGGCAGGCGTGATTGAGGGCGGATTTAAAAATATTTTTGTGTGTATTCTAATAAGGCAAATTCCAAATAATACACAAAATTTAATTGGTTTACGATGAGTCCTTCTATTTATTGACAACTTTTGTATGGGGCTCAACCACTGTGCGGCGCACGTGTCTGTTTGCTTCTTGTGCGTAAACACGTGCAATAGAAGTGTAATTTATATTATGCGCATGTGATTTGGTAACTGAAGGCTACAGAAAAATAAAAAAATACTTTACAAATTTAATAATAATTGCTGATTGCAGAAAATGAATGACTTACGATACTATCGAAACTGCGTATTATTTTTAAGCCTTAACAACGTTACCTCATGCGCAGCTTTCACTGTGCACGATAAACACAAAAAGCAACACAAGAATAACACATCTGTTATTCAGCATTTAGATATGCGTAGGAAAAAATAGCACAAAACAAATACAAAAAACTCGCTCACTATTTACTGCTGCGCTCTACTGCGCTCTCTTTCATATCCGTGGCAGATGAGCCGAGTGATTCGGCTACTTGTGTCGATTATGAGTATTTGGGCAAGTAGGATAAGTATCAGCAAGACGACAACAACCATAAGTATTTATGAACCGAAAAAACCCGATCTTTCCTGATCCGACTCATGACTAAGGGCGCGTTTATAGTGACAGCTGGTTGCTGGGCCGGACCGAGCTGGAAACGCGTCCTGCCAAAAGCAGCTGGAAGTGCGTATAGTGCACGCTTGTCGCTGGTGACTTGTTTCAGCTGGTTTTGACTATTTTGGGTTTGTTTGCATATATTAGTTTTTTGTTTGTTTATTTTTGCAACCGAAGCATCAAAAAAGCCACATGATTTGGTTCATTCACTTTGCTTTCCTCAAACCAACAAGTGCAGAGACGAAAATGCGAAAAACGCTGCTGAAACGCGCTTCCTGCAACTGCAAGTCGTTTCAAGTCACTTGAGGTACCAGCTTGTTTTGACTTTTTTCGCAAGTGTTTTCTGCTGGTTTTTGTTGCCTTCTTGTTGTGTTTTTAATTCAATTTTTTTTTTGACAAAAAAGAAGATCGTAGAAAGAACGCACATTAAAAAAACGTACATCAGCTGCTGGAACAAGATTTTTTGATGCTATGACTCAGCGAAAACGCACTTCAAGCCGCATGAAGCCACTTGATCATCCAACTGGTTTTAACTTTTTTCTTAGGGTTTTGTTTTTGTTGTATTATTTTTGATATTGCAACAAAGCAATACAAAACTAATCTAAACAAAGTTGCTATATCTTGTTGCTGCTATTTTTGTTTGTTTACTTTTGTGCTCAAAATCAAATGGAAAGGAAGAGCGCACATAAGAAAATTTGATAATCTTCGATTCTCTGTTTTAGATGAAACGCACTTGCAGCCGCTAATCGACGAATTGCTTCACCGGCTGGTTTAGCTTTTTTCACTATTTCTCTTTTTGTTTTCTGTGTGCAACAGTTGATAGAAATTTATCTTCGTTGCTTCTTTAAAGTTATGTTTCTGTTTGTATTTTTTGCGGTCAAGAATATACAGCATAACAACTCAGCGCAATTTCGTGTTCTTGTATGCTTATTACTTTTCTTGTTGGTCTTCTTTGTTGCTATCGTGTGGTTCTATGTTTTTTTTTTTTGAATGAATGAATTCAAGGAAATACAGAATCGATCGCGACGCTGGCAGTCAAGTGTGCTGCAAATTGTTGTTTTTTCGTATATCAATATTTTTCCGAGGAATTTAGTTTGCTACCGCCAACGTTGCCAACTTTGTTGGAATAATCCCTTTTTATTCGTTTTTTCATTTTACACACTTGCTTTTGTGCACAATAAAAACAAGGAAAAGACGAAGAAAAGGAGCAACAGCAAAAAAAAATTGTTTTCCTTGTTTCTTTTACCATTTCATGTTATTTAACGAAAGTAATAAGTAAGCAACGTGTAAAATGAATCAAAACACAAGAAAACCGTGCGAGCGAGCGAGAAAGCAACAATCGGGAAGATGGAAACCAGCGCACAAGTCACTTGAAGTTGCTAGCTCGGCTGGTACTATACGCACTTTGAGCTTGTTTCATATGATTGTATGTGCAGCGTTTTCCAGCTTTCCTTATCGGTTCGGTCCGGTCCAGCAACAAGTCGCCACTATAAATGCGCCCTTAGGATACTCATATTTATTTGAGCCGCCGCATTCTAGCTTCGTAGAAGAGAATATGAGTCGAGTTGTGTGCGCTTAGGGTGAGTAGGTTTTTGTACTTATTTTTTTCGGATATACTCAGAGTCGCAAAAAAGCTATCCGTTGCAGATCTCTGGTGTGCATGTTCGTGATGCAGAATAATGCAGTTAGTTTAAAAAATGTCAGTAGTCTAAAAATTTGATCAACAGAAACTGGCAGAACTGGTCTGCTCTGATTATTTAAATCAAACATTTGCTTTGACGAGTACTCACTTATGATTAAGCCTGCAGGTATGCAATAAAAATAAAACACATGCAAAGAAGGTAGCAACTTCCCAATAAACACCAAACGCAGAACGATTCGTAAACGAGCTTGTTAACGAGTCCGAGATCTCATTTCATTTACAGCCCTATTCTGGTTGTTAGCTTAACAAGAAATAGTTAAGGAGCTCTTGTTAAGCTGATTGTTATGTTATGTAAATGTTGGTATTCTTAAAAATCGTTAACAACATAAAAGCTTAAAAAGCTTTCAAAGTTCACCATGCATGGTGAAAATCGATATGCCTATTGAAAGAAGAGATGCGCTTTATAAACAGATGCTTCGAGTGCAGCTTGTGACTTTGCAAGCGCTTGAAAAATTTGCGACGGCTACTGAAATATTTCATTATCAACACTTAAAATAAGCAAAAAATTCTTGCATTTTTCGGTTTAATGTTTTTAAAGTCAATATTCTATTATAATTTGTATTTTTTTATTATTTTCACAACAATTTTCTATCTAAGCACATACATTTCGTTTGTTGTTAAGACTCTTTCTGTTACCAACAAAATTGTAAGCAAAAGAAGAGCCAGAATAGGGCTGCTAGCACAGATAATATAATAGAAAGATGTGCCACCGCCATACAAGCAAGTGGCACAGTAAAATTTGAATGTGGATTTATCATAAATCCTCACAAAAGCTTTATGAGAGTCAGCGAGCGAACGATTTAAAGTTTTTGAGAGAGAGAGAGAATAAGTAAGCGACAATGTGAGCAAATGTGATGCACGAAGCATCTGAATAAACGATGTAGCTGCCAACAAAATGTAGCAGAATTTTATTAGGTTTTACTTAAAAAATGTAGGCAATTTTTTTACTAAACTACCCTACGAGCATTATATAATTTAAAGTTATTATATTTTTTGCATTATCTCTTAGCTTTTTGTTATATAATTTCAAGAATATAATATCATAAAGATGTCATAATCTAGGTTTATTCTGTGTGTTGACTTGGTTTTTTTTTGCTGTTTTGCCACATGAAATTTTTAGTGTTATATTATTGTAAGGGCGTTTGCTTAGCCGCGAATAATGTTGTAAGCAATATTTTTAAGTTGTTTTTTTGTGGAAAAATATTTTATTTAACTACTTTTATATATTTTTATTATATTATTGCAAATACATGCTTAACTACAATATATAAAAAGTACTCAGAAATGCAATTTTCAATTGATCTTATTTATACAACAAAAACATTTTTTTAATAATTTTTTTAGTAAAAATTCAATATTTTGGAATGGTTTTGAAAAAAAAGGATATATTCACTGATCTAACGCTACAGTTGAAACTATTTTTGTAAAGTGCTTTTATTAAAACTTTGATTAAAAAAATTTTTAATAAATATATTTAAAAATAGCGAATATATTTGCATCGAAAGTCAAAGTTTTGGTTTTCATGCCGTTTTTCTCATTCTTGGGGAACGATGTTTTATGTTGTACCAAAAATTTCTGAAATTCTAAAGATATGTGAATGTTTTTGGTATTAAAATTACTGAAATTTTTAAAATATAATTTGCAAAAAAATTTTTTCAAGAAAGATTTTCAATATCAAAATTTTTCGTAAGTGAAAATGGATGGAATGAGCGTGATCAAAACTAAGTATGTAACAATCTAATCTATGTGTACTCAAATTGAGCGAAGTCAGTTAAGCCATTTAGATTTGTATAAATGTCAATTAAAATAACAAACCAGAAAATAAGTTTTATTAATATATACTTTGTGTTAAATTGTATGAGTATTATAGAACGAATGCAATTCGAAAAGAATTGAAGAATTTTCAAAGATTTTTCGATTTTTTTAAGTTTTGAAAAATATGTCCCCAGTTATGATCCTATAACTTCAAAAGTATTTTTTCATATTAAAAAATTTATACATGTTTGCAAATAAGACGTTTATATCTTTCATTTAAGCTGTCATTTGTATTGATCTAATGTTTTTTGTATAAATTTTCCAAATACTACATTTGTGAAAGAGTTTAAAAAATATGGTTAATACTCAAAATTACCTCCTATACAGGCCAAATATACGATATATGAAAGCTTTATAATTATATTTGGCAAAGCCTCAGAATTCGGTATTCGACCACAATTTAAACGTTTCACTGATAACATTTTATGGGCGTTAGGCAAGAGGGCGTGACCCCTCCCACACAACTGAAATTTTTGATATTGAATAGCTTTGGAGTTATAGGTGGCCGCACAGCCTCGGAATTCGGTACTCGACCACAATTTACTCGTGCCGTTTCACTGCTAGCATCTTATGGGCGTTTGGCAACGGGGACGTGGTAGCAACACACAGTGTCTCAGCTAGTTATTTATAGAAGCGCGAAGATTTCGTTGTTTTGTTTTGATTGCGTTATTTCTGTTATTTTACTCATTTCAAAGAGTTTACAGTATTGCATATCCTATTATAACGTAAATTTGCGGTTTAGGAATTTTTAAATTTAGCTAAAAACGCTAAGAACATTGTTTGTAAACAAAATCTTAAGGTTCATATATGATAATTGGGTTTTTAAAGTCTGAAGAATTTGTTTAGTACGAACTCACCACGTCCACTTTGATGGAGGTAATTTTGAGTATTTTTACTAAAACCGAAATACGTAAATATCCAACCTGCTACAATAATACTTTTTACCTTAATATTTTCGTTGAAATATTTTTTTAACAACAAAGTAAAAATAAATCCAAAATATATATCGAAGTCATATTTTTGCACACTTTAATATGGGAGAAATGTTAAATAAACGCGTTATTTTAAACTCTTTCATAAATGTAGTATTCAGAAAATGTCGACAAAAATCGTACAAATAATCATATAAACAATAGCTTAAATAAAAGGTATAAATGTCTCATTTGTAAATATTTATAAATCTTGTAAAATAAATTAATACTTTTTGATTTATAGGCTCATAAGTGGGGATATTATTTTTAAAAACTCAAAAAAATCGAAAATTCTTCTAAAAAAAATTCAAACCAACCTGGAAAAGTTTAATGATTTCTATTATCTAGAAAAAATACTTTATCGAACTAGCAATGCCATTTTCACCGCGCAAACTTTTTTATCAAATTGTTTACCACTGTTATTAATTTGCTATTCACTTTTAAATAAAAAATACAATGAATAAAACATTTTGTTATTCAGTACTATTTTATGAATAAAGTCTTCGCTATTAATTTTTTATTCATTATTATTTTTTATTCATTATTAATTTTTTATTCATTATAAATTTCGTATTCATTTCTAAGTTTTCATTAACTTTTGAATAATAACTAAAATAAAAAAAATCTTATATAAATAAATAATAAATTAATAATGACTATAAAATTGCTAATGAATAACACATGGATAGGCAATGAATCAAGAAATAATAATGCACAAAAAATTAGTTATTGAAAAATTTGAAATTATTTTTTAATTGCATTCGTTGTAAATGGCATTCATGTAAATAAAAAAATAATTAATTATTCTGAATAACGAAAAAAAATAATTGAAATTAATTACTAATCAATTTCTTAAATATCAATGTGAATTAAAAATTTTATTTATAAACAATTTTGAATTCATTGGATGGATTTGTATGTCGTTATTCAGTTTTCCTTAAGATTCTGAATGTATATGCAGATTTTACTGCTCTGGCTGATTCAATCAAAAATAGTCAATATTAATAGCAAGCAGTGAATAAGAAAATCTGCTTCGCACAAAATAAGGAAATCATCATGAAAATAATGCAAACAAACAAAAACATTTGTTGCTGTCAAGCAAAGATCACAATTGCTTGGTTCCAACAACAACAATGGAAAAAACAATTACAACATAAAATTTCTCGACTCTCGCTAGCTATGAGAAACCATGCAGTGGTGATCAGTGTGACCAGAAGATTTTTGAAAAAATATGCTTTTTGTTAAAAAAAAATATGCTAAATATTCCACTTTCAATTTTTATATTCCACAAAAATATTCCACTTTCAATTTCAAAGATATATATCTAAATAAGTCTAAATATGCATATAAAAAAAACACAGAAGCAAGTTTTTCAAACAAATGTTTTTTATTTGATTACTATCGCACTTAAATTTATTTTCTTCTCCTATAAAAAATTATAAACATTGTTATGGTTTGTTATGGTTGTTATGGTTTTTTGAATTTTAAGTAACGATATACAATATACAAAACTAAAATTCAGGCACATCTTCGAGGTCAATTCTTAAATTGTTGCTTGTATTATTATCATAGAAATTCGCATTTCTAAATTTTTTTATTAAGCTATCTGGTATTTGATAGGCATTACAACACTTTTTTTGAGCATGCAGCCATGTTTTTACATTCAAAAAAATATTTAAGAGTTTTTCTTGCATTCTATTTCGATTTTTCGTTTAAATAAGAAAGATTCATATAACTAAAAATGTTCTCAACCTCAGCATTGCTAAATGGTAAGCTAAGCGAGAAAAGCACAAATTTTGATAAATCTTCAGATTCCGAACTTTGATCAATAACTTTTTTTTTCTGCTTTATTGTTTTGAATCCATATTTTAAAATAGTTAAAAGAAATAGCTATTGTTAGCAATAATAGTGGTATTCACGATGTGGTGCATTTGTTATAAATTTTTGCAAAATTTACAATACTTACAACTTATTGTGATCGAACCTTCAGTAAAGTACATATTGTATTTTTAAAATCAATTATATTAATTTTTATTAAATAAACTCACAGCGTAGCCTTTAGCTTGCTCCATGCTGAGTAGAAATGCTTGTACAATCAGCTGATCTAACACACAACTTGTATATTTTCCACAGGGTTGTATTTTGAAGACTGAATTTTGTTTTTGTCATATTAAAAAATTTACTACAAATATCAAATTTATCAAAAATACACAATACAAGGGAAAATACAACACATCGTGAATACCCCTAATGTTTTCTTAAGTAAATTACTTACTGCTGTAACATAATCCATACAAAAATCTAACCATACAAACATATAAGCAAATTTACTTCACTTATTAAGATGCGTGAAGTTATTACATGAATTGCAATAAAATTGACAACGAAGAAGTTAACCACAAAATGAATTCCTTTTATTGCGTTTTACAAGGTGGTTCAGAGATAAACAAAAAAAAAATGTCGATAGCCAAAAAAACCTATTTAGTAACCAAATAGACATTTTTTTATTGCAATTTTTGTGAATTTTGAAAAATAAAATCATTCGAAAAAATATTCCACTTTTTATGCTGCATATTTTTATAAAAAAAATATGCTTCCCGAAGCTAAAATATGCCAAAGTGGAATATAATATTCCACTCTGGTCACACTGGTGGTGATCTATGCTGTGAAGCATTGTGGAGTGACGAGAGAAAGAGCATTGCAGAGAGAATGTGCATGCAAACGTTGGAAACTTTTCTCTCAAGAAAGCTTTTTCATCGCGCTCACAAAAGCTTACGTATTGATCTGAAAAATATTTGTTACTTTTTAATGTTCTACGTGGCACATCTTTATACTATATAATCTTTGGCAGGGGTCAACTCTTACCAAAGTGTTATTGCCACTTATCTCTTCGTTGCTGGATTCATTTCCAGATTCCTTGCTGGTTTTATCCGAGATTTTTAATAGAAGATTACGAAATGTTTAATGAAACTCTTGGCATTATAAAATTTATTTATTCACAATAAATAACTAAAATACAAAACATAAAACAAACATTCATCTGTTATTAAAACTTTTTACAATAACGTTAAACTTGAAATTAATGTAATTCTCAGTTATCGAATTGTTGAAATATAATATTTACAAAACATACAAAATAAAAAACATTTTCGGGATCTGTCGCCTTAAAATGAACTTAAATTGAAGCTTAATTCAGAGAAAATATATTCTAGAGATAAGCTATAAAAACATATTCAAAAATATTTTTATTATTACAAGTGCAAGAAAATAAGTTTTCGAAATAAGTAGATATAGAGCACAAAGAGCAAGGAAAGGACTGACAACTACTAATATGATACAAAATTAAAATAAAGTGTTGAAAAAAATATATGTTTTCCTGTGAATTTGTTATGATAGAGGAGGTGCTTTTGGTGCTTGCAGATAAAGTGCATCCAGATAAGTGACTTCCAACATAGAATAAAGGTTGTTTGAAAAATTTTGCTCAAGTTGATGTTGATTGTGGTTGCATTCTCAAAAATAAAATAAAAATAAAACAAAGTGGAGTAGGTGAATGAGTGACAACGTGCTTGTGTGTCCTGGCCCAATTAAAATCCGTCATTAAAGCGTTGTTGATTTTGCGGCACAAATGTATTTATACCATGATTTAAAGCTAAAACTTTATCAATTATTTTAAATTCTTCAAAATTCTTAACATTAAATTGACTATGACTTTGATTGTTGCTGAGTGAGTTACCTGATGTTGGTGTCTGCTGTTGCTGAACTTGACCTTGGTGTTGTTGTTGTTGCTGTTGCTGTTGCTGTTGTTGATAGAACAACTGCGCGTTCTGCTGCAACTGAGTGCTGAACTGTGGATCCAAGTGTTGTCTATAGAAATTCTGACTCTCGAAATTTTGCTGCTGACTGTTGATGTTGTTGTGGTTGTTATTCGGTGTTGTTATATGCGAGTTGATGGTGTTGCTAGGTTGTGCCTGAAGCTGCATTTGATTTAGACCAAAATTCGAAGTTCCAACCTCATGACGGAAAAGACGTGCGCGTTGCTGCTGCTGCTGATTAAGATGCTGTTGTTGCTGCTGTTGATTTTGTTGTTGTGGCTGCTGATGTTGCTGCTGCTGCTGTTCCTGTTGTTGTTGTTGTTGTTGCTGCAAAACCCCGTTGCTGACATACGACGACAGAAATGATCCCCCTTGCTGATGTAGCTGCGGTGCTTGCGTTTGAAATGCTTGAGACTCACGTTGTGGCAACGATTGAAATAATGACAATTCCGGCGGCTGCTGCGCCTGCGGTGTAGCAAATGTGGGCACAAAACTGAATTGAGTCGAGGGTTGAATCTGCACCGATGATGCTATCGCTGGACTTGAGCTCTGTTGTTGCTGCTGCAGCTGTTGAGGCTGTTGTTGTTGGTGCAACTTTTGCAAATTTTGAAAAACCTGCTGTACAGGATTTATTGGAGGTGGCTGCTGCTGCTGCAATTGACCCACCTGCAGAGCATTGCTATTACCAAATGTGCTAGCAGCATCTTTAAGGGGCAACTGTTGTACAGCTGGAAATGTTTGGAATACACTTTGTTGCTGTTTGTTGCGCGAACTTGGTATGAACTCCACTGAAGGACGTATGGTGAATCCTGGTTGTTGCTGCTGCTGTTGATGTTGCTGTGACTGTTGCGGTTGCGATTGCAATTGCGACTGCAGATGTTGTAGCTGTTGTGGCTGCGCCTGCAATTGCTGCAGTGTTGTTGGCTGTATTACAGGTGCTGCGCGTGCCAGGTTTCCCTGTTTCGTTTGCTCTTCTAGCAATCTTAATTGACGCAGAATGAGTTCTTGTTGCTGCTGAGCCTGCAATTTCAACTGATAGATTTGTTGTTCCAGTTGGCGCTGCCGCTCGATGAGGTAGTTGTTTACATCCCCAGCTGGTTCGTTGATTCTGTTTGAAGTCTGTGGCGACTGCTTCTACAAAGATAAGAGTGAAATTGTAAGATAAGAAATAGATAATATGACTTGTCTTCAGTATTTAACAAATGAACCAATTTCAGTAAGCAATTTATTTCAGTAATGATTTTTGAGATTAAATTTAATCGAGAATGATGTAGACGTTTAAGAATTTATCTCTTACATGCCACACTAACAAAAATATACATAGATCAAAATTTAATTTTAAGAATTATATATTCGTATATTAGAATTGCAATATTGTAAGAATATACAATTCCTTGCTTCAAAATAGCTAACCCAAGAGCAGTTTATCGTATCAGCGTAATGAGTTAACGCAATTGCGTCATGACGTAGTTAAAAATTCTATGATTAACACAATGTTAATCAGCGCAGGCTGTTTTCGAATTGGATAGTGCGTTGCGCTATGTGGTCAATTCATTGAATGCGATGAGTTTGTTGGTGAAGTAGCAAGTTGTTCTGAGGGCAAATTTTCTTTATATAGGAAAAATAAATTGAGCTAAATAAAAAATTCTGAGACAATACACAAATCTGATTTAAAGAACTCGTAGTGCTCATAAATTGATTTAAAACTGCTTAGACAATAAGTTTTTAATTAATATGAAACATTACTGAATAAAAATTATATTTTAGCATTCACCAAAAAATAACCATTTTAATACTTCAAGCATGCAGTCAAATTGTATGCCATTCAAGGTTAAGGTTAGCAAGCCAACAAACACATTTCTGGTACGCAAGACAAGATGGAATTTGGGTGCTGGTTTAATGCTATGTACCACTAAGAGCCAGTTTTTCAGTACGAGTTTGAAGTCAAGTCAAATTAAACCGAGCTTAACTCACCAAAATTGGATGTTTAAACTCGATTTAGGCAAAAAAGAAACACATTATATGACAATTTAAGTCAATTTAACTTCAACGAATGTTAAAATATCTAGTTTAACCTACGGTCCATAACCACCTGGACGAACGGGAGTCCATAACCAGGGTACCCGGGTACCCTAGTAAAGTTTTTTCTTTTATAATCAAATAAAATAATATATATATATGCACTGATTATTAGAAACCAAGCGCGTCGGAAGCTTATTTCATCTGGGGGGGCAGTACTAATGGGGGGGCAGTACAAATGGTGGTGCAAAAAAAAGTTCACCAAAATTTCTTCAAAGAAACATGAATGTGAATAAACAAATTTTTTATTTTAGTTTAAAATACAAAAAATATAAAAATATATAAAAAATATTAAAATTTCATTATTTTTAAAAGTTCTTCCAATTTCAATATTAGAGATCATTCTTTAAAGGATCTTTCATATGGTAATATGAAAATATAAGAAATAATGGTTGGTTTTATAAAGCAAGACAAGGTATATCTTTACAAGGTTTAAATACAATAACGTACAAAAAATTATATCAATTTAAATTATTCCAAAATTTTTCTTTCTTTCCTTGCGAGAAACAAACTCTTTCACCACCTCCATAGAATTCAATTCTTCGGTTTTATCTTTGTGAATGTGTATAAGTGCCGCATGAGTGAGTCGTTTCTGTGTCATAGTTGCTCGAAGATCCGTTTTAAGTCGTCTTAGTGCACTAAAAGAACGCTCAGATGAAGCTGTTGATGCAGGCACAGTCAAAAGCAAAGCAATAAGTTTTTCAACTTCATTTAATAGTTTTTTACAGTAACCGAATTTTTCGCAAATTGGGATACAATGCCACTACAATTTCAAGGTGTTTGGCCAGGCAATTGCTTCAGCAATTTCATCTGCAAAAAGTCATCTGCATAAAGATCAAGTTTTGTTATTAGATTTTGTTCAGAAGGCACTTTTCCGTTGAAGGCTTCGATTACAATATTTTCCAACGATTCCAGAGTGTCAAGATCTGTTTAAATGTACAATAAGATTTACAAAGTGCCAGTTTACACTAGCTTCACTCAACCGACTCACCGAATGTTAAATCAAAGTGAGTCGGTTGAGTGAAGCTGGTGTAAACTTGCAAAAATAAAAAAAAGTAAAATATCAACCTGTTTGGTCGAATCTAGCCGTTATCTCATTTGAGAGAAGATCTAAAATTTCGAAATAATCTTTTCGTAGCCGATCATATAATGGCAACTGTACTGAAGGAACCGGATTTGATGTTTCTTCAAAGCGTCGAGGTGGATTTTCATCAGCTAATTCACAGTAGGAGCTTTCGCATGGTCCAAAACATTGGACCAACAGGGCAGATTGTACAACATGTAGTACCATGCGTTGGCTAAAACGATAGTCGAAATTTTTGGTTTTTTTCTGCCGATTGTACAACTATGTAAAATTACTGCTCAATTGCTAGGGCATCTAAAAGTTGCTTGCAATTAGATCTTGCAATTAATGATGTTGCTTTACAAGTTGGATCGTTCGAACGCTCAATCAAATAGTCCCATTAGTTTTCCATCTAACTTATCGTACAACATGTCGTCCAATATGGAAAGCCCCTAAGAACATGTCAAATTTTTTCTTACCAGAGTTGCAAAATTAACAAACATTAAGCTACATACTTAAGGGTGCTTTTAAACTGAAGTGGTGGGTTTGCAGTAGAAACTCTACATTTTTTCTATCTTTTTGCAAACACAGAGAAAGAAAATGGTTATTCGCAAGCATGCTTATGAAGAAGAGAGAAAGAAGAGGAAAATATATAATACAAAAATATTATCGTTGTAAAAATACTGATATTTTGAATAACTTTTGAAGTTTTCCTTTTAAATTGTTTATCTAGCTAAAAAATTGGGGGGGCAACTGCCCCCTTGCCCCCCGCTTCCAACGCCAATGTTAGAAACTCTTAATTTTTACATCTCAACTGTACAAATTTCATGTTTGTAAGATAAAATTGGTTTCTATGGGCATTTTCTACCTAAAAGGCACACAAAAGTAAACAAAAACTGGTTTCATGTTTGTGTTTGTGTTTTTAGGTAGCAAATGTTGTGTTTGTATTTTTTGTGTTTTTTGTTTGTGTTTTTAGGTAGCAAACGTTCAGCTACGGTAGAAAAAGAATACATTTCAATGATTTCGTCAGTATAAGTTGAACAGTTGAACAATGAAGTTGAAAAAAATGAACTGCAAAATAGAATATTTAACTGAAAGACAATATATGCGTTTGAGTGAAGAAGCCAGAAGCAGATATATTGAGTCTATACTTGATAAAATGACTGTGGATGACGACGCTTTAGAGCTAATTGAGGAAGAAGGAGAGGTATTTACGGGAGAAGTGCAAGACTCAGAAAGTGAAGACAATGACAACGAAATTCCAGCCGCTATTGACACGCCAATGCAAATTGAGCAAGATGTATTTGAAGATGAAAGTGACAGCGAAACTGATACGGTTGAAGAAAATGCACCAACATCAAGCACAACAAAAAAGTATGATTGCACGTGATGGTACTCAATGGCAACCTGTTTGTCAACAAATAAGGAGTCACAACATCGTAAGAACTCGCAGTGGTCCATTACGAATGACGGAAAGTATGACTGGTATGCAATGCTTCAAGAGTTATTTTACAATAGAAATGGTCGATATAATTGTGCGTCATACCAACAAAAAAGCCAATTCAACTCATGATGCCTACAATGCAGCAAACCCAACAAAGCGTCAATTTAAGTGGAAGGAAACGACAGTGGCAGAAGTATACGCATTCATTGGAATGCCGATAATGGCAGGCGTAAATCATTCCAATGATGAAAATGCAAGGGACTTATGGACGCAATTGTCTCATCCTCTATTTCGTGCAACAATGGGATTAAACCGCTTCTGGGATGTGTTGAACGCCTAATATCTCGCAAAATATTATGTGCCTACAGAAAATTTAACAATCGACGAACAATTGTATCCGTACCGCGGCAGAACAAAATTTACCCAGAGTATTCCATCGAAGCCTGCGAAATACGGGATGGTGGATATGCGATACTAAAAATTCATATCCTCTTCATGGCCAAATATATATACTGGCAAACAAGACAGTGGTCGCGAAATCGGTGTAGGCGAAAGAGTAGTCAGAGATTTGGTTGGGCCATACCACAATAGCGGACGTAATATCACCATGGATAATTTTTTTACGACGCTGCCACTGGCAAAGCATCTGATATCCGTCAAACTTAGCATTGTTGGAACACTGCGGCGAAACAAAGCCTATATACCAACAGAAATGAAAGACGGTAAGAGTTGGACCGTTGGGACAAGCAAATTTGGTTTCCACGAGAAGGTGACTATGGTTTCACACAAACAGAGGAAAACAAATTCCGTAATATTGTTGTCGAGTCTGCATGATGATGCAAATGTAGAAGAAAACGGCAAACCAGAAATCATCAATTTTTATAACAAAACGAAATGTGGCGTGGATGTTATGGACCAGACGCTTCGGGAGTATACCACACAGAGACACACAAAAAGGTGGCCTTTGTCGTTTTTGTACAATATGCTCGATGTTAGTGCTTTCGCGGCATACCAGACCAGTGGAGACGGTAAGAAGACCAGTGGAGACGGTAACCTATACCGAGCAACCATCTACTTCTACGGCTGCTTCTACTGATGACAGGAAGCCAATAACAGGATGCTGCTATTCGTGCGCTTCTTTGCCAGACAACAGGAGAAGAAAGACGGGGAAAGTCTCCAACGTTTGCAAGAAACGAATTTGCGATCAACATACTCAAACAGTATCAAAATATTTTCCATGTTGCAACAATGACTCAACATAAGACATCAAATATTAGAAATAAGTTAAAATGAATAAAATATAAATAATTTAACTTAAAAACAATTACAGTTCATTTTTTACACATCAATAAACATTTTGAAACAAAATAAAAATAAAACAAACGTTTTTTCTTTGAAATATTAGGTAATTTGCACTAAAGTACCCCGGTACCCTGGTCATGGACACCTGTATGCAAAAACATTAAACTTATTTTTTAATTAATATATTTAACCAAATTTGATACACTTTTTTCTAGTCTCTAAGTTAAGTCGAAATCTCTGATGATCCGGAGTTTCATGTTGATATCTTCAATAATAAAGGAACAGCAGCACTTTAAAGTTCAAAAAAGTGCCCGGGTACCCGGTTATGGACCGTAGGGTTAAACATCCAGTTTTGGTGGTGACTAAAGTTTAAATTTTAAAAAATGAGCATGAAGCAAATGTATTGCTGTGGTTATGTGTTACTGCGTAATTTTTAACTTTTTACACGCAATATTCAGCTTCAGCGCACAAACAAACAGTAGTGCTGCTTAACATTAGGCTTAACATTAGGAAGATTTTTTTCTTGTACTTTCAAAGTTCAAAATATTGCTATACATATTGAAAAACCATTCCGTGAACGGCAAAGCATCATAACTATCAAACGCACTCCAAAATCTCATGCTTAACAGCATCTTCCCCGCAAATCCTTTCACATATTGAAATAAGCAAATAATCGAATAATCAATCGCTACACGGAGAGAAAAAAATGTGCTAAAATCAAGCCCAAACCGTTCGTAAATGCAATTTCTAAAATTTAGCTCAATATAGCTCAAAAGCATCTCAAAATAAGCTATTCACGTTCGCAGTTTATGTCCGAAATTGAGCTTGATAAAATTTTTGATAAACGCGTCTAATTGTGCTTAAAGAGTGTAGTTTTGGGATTGTTTATAAAAATATGAAAAGCCTACTACAAAAATCAACGAAAAAAACACCAAAAGCGGCACGTGCGACAAAACGCAAACATGCAAACCAACAAGAAAGCATTTCTTTCTACCAACAACAAAACAATAAGGGTTCTCATCTAAACATGTATAGCACTTAAACTTTTGATGAGCGATAAAGTGTAAATAGCGTAAATGTCGACAAAATGGCGGCTGCGGCTGCGACAACATTATGACTTTTTTTAATTTTAAACCTTTTAAAAACCTTCATTAACATAGAAAAATAAATGAAACGTGTTCATATGTACTTCAACTACTTGAAATATGTAATGATTAGCGCCAAAGGCAACCCTCATTCACACACGTAGATTTACATGCTAGTTTACACTACAAAATAGGCTCGGAAATGATGTAAACTCACGCCCATACAAATTTTGACAGATAGTTTGTGAGTTAAGTATGTAAGTTCACAAGGTTTACAATGTTTACGGGTCAGTTACATGCTTAGATGAGAACCCTTAATGCTTTTTTTCAACGGTTTTTTTTTCATCATTCGTTTTGTCGCTCGTGCCGCTTTTTGTCTTTTTTTCTTCGGTTTTTGTTCTTGTCGTTCTATGAACGTGTTTGATTTAATCGAAATTAATTGTTGGAGCAGTCGGTGGTGCGCCGCAAAGAGCTAGAACAAACAAGTAACTTAAAATATCATTATTTTAATAAAGTGCGAAAAGAAATTAAAAAGTTACATTTTCAATGTTCAAATTAGAAAAATATCTGTATATTTCAAGCAAATAATAAAGAATCATTTAATTATTCTAATTTGAGCATTGAAAATGTAATTTTTTTAACTTCTTTCTACCAACAACAACCAAGAAGGCATGTTTCCATTTAAGAAGAACCCTGAAGCGAATACAAGTTCAGTCTCGTTGGAAATCATCCCACCATTTAACGAAGACAAGGAATGGTTGAAGTATTGCCATGAACCGTGAGAGGAATTTCTCACAAAATGGAATGATACTTTCGAATTGAAACGTGATGAAATCGTTAAATGCACCGATAAAAGTTCGTTCACTCTATTAGAGAACTGGCCTGCCTTAAGAAAGGATTTTGGGAAGCAACTGTCATTATATATAAAACTAATGTCACTTAATTAAAAAATTTTCTAATACGAAATGATTATTTTTATTTCTATTCCATTAGATTGACTTAGATTTTCAATTCCTTGACTTTGACGCTAATGGATTGTTTGCGAAATGGGCAATTTTTACTAAGGCATTTCTTTTAAAAGAGTGCCAACTCTTATAAAAGACAAGTATAGTCTAGAACAGCTTCAAAATTGAAAGACCAAAAACTCAGGTAAGTTAAGTATGAAAATGTAGTGTTTGATTGGATACTAATTTTTACTTTCAAATATTTCAGATCTATGAGAAGTTCACATTTTTGGACTACTGTGTGCAATTTTGCCTCCCACACCCGTCTGCAAAAATATAAAGGCCTCCAAGATATGGAGAGCAAGTATCAAGGACTCTCAACAACAATTTATTCTACGCGTGGATAAATTAAATGATTTACAGCTACGTTTGACTGAGCTATCAACACTTTTAAAAGATCACCGACTGTCTTTGCAACCATTAATAGCATTAGTTGGGGAGAAGGAGTTTATCGGTGTGTATGACTGTATTAAATATGAGTATGGCAGCTTTATAGAGGCTGTATCAAATATTTTAAAATTAAATTTTGTATTGAACCTTAAGTTTCAACTTCATTCAAAAAAAATATTTGGGATTTTATATAAGCATTCTTTTTTAAAATTGACCATCTCTACGTGTTACTAAAATAGTTTTTGAATTTGATTGCTTAAACTAATATTGGCTTACTTCATAAATGCAAGTAGCAATACAACACTGCAAGGTCAAATGTTCATTAACATCCTTGCTTTATTTTTGGCAATATTGGTATTCACGATGTAGAGCAACTGGTCTGGCAGATGAGCTGAATAGTAGAACAAATCGTGAACACACTTTTTAAAAAAGAAAAACTCAACTTTTCACTCAACTTAATATTAAAGTGGAATGTAATGAAACGTCAAGCACAGAGTGTCCTTTTTCTGTTTTCATTTTGCATTTTTCTGTTGCATTTTTCTGTTTTTTTGTTGTTGCTTAGAGCTAATCTGCTCTTTTACCCATCTACCAGACCAGTTGCATTACATAGTGAATACCACTAATGTGGTGCGTTGCTTTATGTAAATGCTTTGCACTAGTTGCGCCATGTTTTGCAGTGTTGCATTGCAACTTGCGTTTATAAAGTCAGTCATTTTAATCCTTTTTGATTGTATTTGTTCTCTGAAATGTATTCCTGTTTTTTACGTTTTCAAATATTTAATAATATTAAAGCGCTCTTTGTGCATTTAAAAGTTATACATCACAAAAAAACGAGTGATGTCTTCAATTGTAAACAACACGAATGTGGCCAATTTTATTATAAGAAAAACAAATATTTTTATAAAAATGTCTAAAAATGATGTTTTCACAAAACCAATTCAGAAACACCTTGTTACTAATAAATACATTTTTAAACCAAGCTTATTATAGGCAAAAAATACTTCGTTTCATTTTTATTTTTAGTGCACTTTCTTAATGCAGGTAAGCAATCTCAAAATGTCGTACATTGAGCACAAATAAGCATATGTATTATTTCATTATCAATCCCAATATATCGTATCTTGGGCACAAATGAGCATATTAATATTTTGATAAACAAACCCAATATTTCGTACCTTGGGCACAAATGAGCATATTAATTTTTTGATAAACAATCCCAAAATGTAGTAAATTGGGCACAAATGGCCACATTAATTTTTTCATAAACACTCAAAAAATGACATACATTGAGCTCAAACTGGCATATTTACTTTTTTGATAAACAATCACATTAAGACTTGATATTAAGCAAGTGATATTAATATATTTAATAAATATCGATATTAAATCGATTTAAGCAGCCAAAATTATTTTATTGTGTAAAAAGTTTCTAATCATGTATGTTTTTTATTTTTGATATCCTTAACCCTGTACTACCATTTGGTCATGTATGACCCACCTCCACGTTTTTTCATGTGAACATTCAAATTGTTTTGTTGAAAAAATAACATTTAATAATGTTAGTTTGCTGATTTTATATATCCTTAACACTGTCCGGTCAATGGGTCACATATGGTCCACCTCTACTTTTTCTCAAGTAGATTTAAATCTGATTGTGTTGTTAAAATAGTACTAAGTGATGTTTGTTTCCTGGAATTTCACTTTTTATCCATCTATCAGTCTCGGTTTCTTTTTATCCTCTACATTTTTTCAATTTTGGTTTTTGGTTTTTTCTAGTTTTTTTGTGTTATTCTCAATCTTGTTCTTCTCTGTGCGTCCTTGTTTGTAGATTTCCTTCGTAATTGTTGTTGGCGCACTTAGCTGGAAATTTTTGGTAGACGTTGTGAATTCTAATTGTGTAGCTACAGTCGGCATATAAAATTAGAATTATTTTTGTTAAGAGCTTATAGCAATTTATTAAATTTTTTATATATTACTGAAACTATTTCTTTTAGGCAAAAGTATTACCATATCAAAAATACATATAATTTAAGTAATTTATTTAAATTATTTCATTATTGAATTAATATAAAAAATTAAAGCTTATTTATATCTATTTATATAATGACACTTACACAATATACATATTCACCATTTCTATATTGCGTTGTGTATTAAAAATAGAATATTATAAAATTAAGAAATATCTATACTTACCGTCTAATGTTGTAAATCGAAAACGCAAACAAATGACAAGTAAGACACGAGAAGAAACACTAGGCGGTTAAACTGTCTACGTACATTTATTATATTAAATTATATATAATTTATTTACAATATCTATTTTTCTTATATATTCTTATTTAAATACACAACACAAACTATATATAGCGTGCATGTATATTTTGTTATTATATAATAAGATATAAAAAAGATTTAAATTTTTAAATTAATTCAATAATGAAATAATAAAAATGATATGAATTATATGTGTATATTTTTGATATGGTAGTACATTTGGTTAAAAGAAATAGTTTCAGCCATTCATACAAAATTTCAAAAATTGGTTTAAACTCATATCTAAAATAAATCAGTTGTCATATGCCGACTGTAGCTAAAAAAGTCTAAAGAAAATTCCAGCTAACTGTACAACAACAATTACATTTCAAATCTACATCAACAACGCAGTGAGAATGGAAACGTTCACAGCGGTTGCGCAACATAAGAGAGGATGAACGAATTGGCGTCAGAAAATAAACCGCATTTGGCTTGCTATGCTTTCTGTTTGCCTGGTAGCAAAATCTCAAGTGGTGGAATGGCAAAATCAGACAAGGTACTGAATATGCAACCAATGAGAATGCAATATGAAAGCAAAAATTGGCCAAAATACCAAAATGGCTGGGCTTGACAGTTATGGTCACTAATAAAGAGAACACGTTCAGCCCTAACACTATCTTGTCTAGTTGTACTATGAGTGGTGGCAACAAAAGGGACTTCACGGCCAGTCAAACAAAAAGCAAATATCAAAAATTTTAAATTTATTTTATTTTAACCTACAGCAGCTCTACATATACATTGAAAAAACTATATCATTCAATGTTTCGCAGCGGAGCAAAGGGAGGGAAAAAACGATGCGTCAGCAGAGGAATTTATTGATGGTTGCTTGCTACATTTGCTGAGCGCCTTGTAGTCAAGATCCAAGAGCGTCATTTAAAAACCTACTCGCTGTCTGTATTGATGACGAGAGTTACTCGTAAAATGACGATGAGGATGACGCAAACCAAAGATTTACCCTCTACCAAAATCGTTCAACGAGCCTAAAGAAGTTTTCACTTCAAAATAATAACGAAATTGCTTGAGTTTGTGTGTGCGTATGCCAACGATATCACCATTGGTGGCACTTGGATGACGTTCGCCAACAAAGAAAGCTAATTTAACTTTTCTGCACTTGCTGATGCACCGGGAGATCGTTGGCCCACACACACGCGCACACAAACTCAAGCACTTTCGTTATTTTTTTACTATTTTGTTAATTTTTAAGTTTTTAAGTTTACAATATTACAACTTTACGAAATAAGTTGCAAGTACAAGCACTCGAATGAAATATGTAGCAAATTGAATAAAATGCAAATAAAATAAAATATTTGCGCTAAAACACGACCGAAATGTGAAACGTCAAAATTTGCAATTGTCAAAATTTTATCGTCCATTTGACAAAAGAAACAAATTTATTTCAACACACACAAATTTTATTCAACCTGATATTTTCTATCCTACCACCACTGAAAAGTTTCCTTGTGACACTTATGCATTGAACACATTGACGACGACAGCAACAGTGCGTCAAATGTCAAATTATTTTTACATGCTTTTCTTATGGAGGTGAATGTGGTGAAAATGTTGCGACGACAATGAGTGATTGCAACAAAGTCGCTGTCGTCGGTTTAGAATTTGACGTGCACGTCAAAGAAGATCGTTCCATTTTTAAATCTCACCATGCATAGCAGCTGTTATAGTAAAAGCAAATTTTTCAAAAATGTTAACAAATACAACAACTGAAGAAATCTCCCAAACTTTAAAGGCATATATATCAGAGATCTGCATTGAATGCTTCGTCTTTGCTTTAGGTTCGAAAATTCACTGTTCCTGCTATGCTTTCGTTCGTCAGCAAGAAATGTGTGTCATGTTGTGCAGTGTGCGCTCTTGCTAGCTGCATTGATATGCATTGTTATTGAAAAGGCAATACTGCCATTTTAATGACATAATTGTTTCAGGTTTATTTCGTTGAGTTCATTGGAAATTTGAGCACACGCTCTTTGCGCTGCTTTTCCTTTATCAACGAGGGTGAGTTCCTCATCAATTCACTACGTATGTAGATTTCAAATAAGAAACGCACTGACACACCTTATGAATAACTGTGAAATTTTAGAAAAACTTAACAGCGGAATATTCAGTTTAGTAAGAAAATTTGAGACATTTGTTTTGTATATAAAGTTTTGTTTCGAAGTAGAGCAAATTGGAAAAAAAGCAGCTATTATAATTTTGTGTGTTATATTGAAGTTCTTGCATTTTTTACTTTTATTTTATTTTATTTATTTTTTTATTTGTAATTTTTTAACGTTTATTAGAAGAAAGGACTTATGATAATAGTCGAGTAAACGAAATTGATGAATACCATCAAACTAATAGAAAAATGTAATTTAATTAAGTTTTCAAAATAATGCATTTACTAAACATAAAAAGTTAAAATAAACAAAAAATTAAAGTGTCTGGTATATAAACCAACATTTTGTTGGTGTTACATATCTCGCCACAGAATTGAAAAAGTCAAAAAAAGTCATGTTTGACATTCTTGTTCTACTTCATCCATTTCTTAAAGTATTCAACAGCCGTGGAAACACCAACTTCAAATTGGTTCTTTTGCAAGGAATAGTAATTTAAACCAATCCAAACTAAATTTTTCCCACTTTTATTGGAGAAAATAAAAACGTGTTATACATGACCCTACTTCGCCCTATAAATAAATAACTATATCGGAAATACATATATTAATTTAAAATTAAAATTAAAAATGTAAGTGTATTTATGTTTTTGACCAAATGTGTAGTACAATATTTTGTAGGGATTCTGTTTAATAAAATTGATCTGTTTGCAATTTTAAAACGCTAACGCGGAGTCATAAAAAATTGTTGAAAAGCGGTTCGTTTCTTTTATTGCATTGCAGTAATAAAGAAAAAAACCTCGGCCTACAAAAAATAAGAAAAACACGATCCTTTTGTATAGCTGCGCAAGCAGTTCCTGTAGTTAGATTTTTTCATGGTTTGTTTGCTTTGCTTTCTTCAATATATTTTAAAGGATTTTGTTCGAAAAATATAATTTGCATCACACTTTTAGTTTGAAGAGTGTTTTGGGGTTTTCCGCTTGTTGATCCTATGTATATATTGTATTTATTGTTTAGTTGTCTACCGCAAATATAAATCACTGAATGATTGACAACGCTGCTAACAAGAAGTTCAAAATTAAGATTTTATGACTCAACTCAAGCCCACGCCAATTGCCTAAAAAGCTAAAACCAAATATTTATAGCTTAAAATCTTACTTTAAATAACTCCTTTATCGTACAGTGAAAACCACATCAAAATCCATCTTTTATTATTTTATATGGACATATACATAGAAATGAAAATTATATTCAGACAATTATACTCCAGAATATCTTTCCATCGATATAATTTTTATGTAAATGTGTTGCCGGTAAAGCAGTTAAAAGTGTACGACAACTTAGCTTGCTCACGTATTTACGTTGTGGTTATGATTTTTATCATTGCATCAACTTCAATTCCAATGTTTCGTTGCTTTGTTGATGACACTTACTGTTATTTAGACACGACAAGCATCAACATCAACTGAGCGAAATGTGCATTCTTTCGTTTCGTCTGTTTGGTGCGTACTGTTATCTCAGCATACGTTTTTACGTGAATCACAAATAAGTGCAAATGAATGCGTTCATGCAGTTCTCTGATATATATACCAATATAAACCGAATTAATAATAAGTTTTGGTTGCAAACATCTTATTGCAACCTAACTAAAGTATTTACATACTAACAAACAGATTATATGCATTAATTTCAGGAGTTACCAAGTGATTTCTTTGTGAGTTTGCGGCCGATTAAGAACAAGAGACGATAATTGTTGATATTTTTATGCACAAATACATGCAAACATTTTTTGAGGTTATGTTTTCTAATTTTCCTATCTTGTTATCTTTGTTTTTGTATTGATGGCGAGAGTTATTGATGGCAGATCTCTGATGCACGTGCCTAACGGGAGTCAGCTGCATCGATTACTACAATTATAGCAGTAAAATGAAACGGCATTTGACTAAAATTAATCCAATAATTGTAGTAAAGTTTCAAATTACTGCATTTATCACAGTAAAATTACTTTCCGAAACAATGGTACTACTGTTATTGAATTAGAATTTTCAATATTTGCTTGTAGTAATTTTTGCTGGTAAAAATAAGATTTACTACCATTTTGCTTGTGGTAATTTTTGCTGGTAAAAATAAGATTTACTACCATTTTTGCAGAAAAATTGAGCAACCATCGAGTAAATTTAAATTTCAATTGAAGAAGAGAATTGGCAACTAATTTTGTAGTAATTTGAGTACATTAATGTAAAATTACTATTTCGTTCAAATGCTACTAATCTACAATAATTTCACTGTAGTTATAGTAGTAAAAAGTTTTTTTCTAACAACTTGGCAGTAAAAAATTTTGAGTTTTCAAAAATCGAGTGAAGTTATTACTATTTAAGTAGTATAAAACAATTAATACCAATTTGATTGGAAAATTAAAATTTTCAACACTAAAATTAATACTCAAATAAAAGTGAATTTAAATACATTTTTTAGAGTGTATATTGATGGAGAATCGCACAAAAGCTATAAGCGAATAATTTGAAATGTTCAGAAACGTCAATTTCGCTTTAAAATTCTAATACATCTCAGTGCAAATTAAAAATTTTAACTTTGTATTTAATTTACAAAAAATTTACACAAGGTGAATATTGAATCTTGTAAAATGCTATTAACTCATTTGCGCCAAAAGGGCACTTCATCACTTTTGTGCGCTTTACTATCAATATGTTCCTGATAAATAATTTGGAAAAAAAAATATATTTAAAAAACAACTCACCAAATCAAATGATATCGTTTTGATAGCGACATGATATCGTAAAGGTGATAATTTTTATTGTTAACGATATTCGAAACGATATCGAAATCTTTCCGTCAAATACATAGCCGATTCACCTTAAAGATATTACAGTAGATTGAAAATAATAAATGTTGTTGAAGTACTGATATTTGAGCAAATCTTAACGCGTATGAAATAAAAGTATTTCCAATCCAACATAGAAATTGGACGATTATGTTAGAACTTTCAGATATTTGTGATACAAATATGACTTATCTATGTTTACGACTGCAAAATATTATAAGCTGTATTAAAAGCACTTCTTACCGTTAAATGTTGCCCAAACACCGCTCGATTCACAAATGTGCTCGCTGTGGTTGATAGTTGCGTTGACTGCGTCGGCACTGGTGTTGGCAGAAAATTTCCCGTAGGTTGCACCGGCAAAATTGGTGGCCCCGGCAAAACATTCAACTTGGCTATAGTGGGTCCACTGTGTGGACTGTAAGGAGACAACAGTGTGGTTGGAACTGATGAAGTGTGCACGTGTGGTATCACTTTTTTGGCTGAACCCCGTTCGTCCAGATCAACGGTAAACGCCGTCACTAACGGTGCCTGGAAGATACGAATGTCATTCTTATTCACCACCTCGATATTTTCCCCATCCTCATTGTGTGTTGGCCGTGGAGTAGTTGTGGTTGTTGTTGTACTGGTAGTTGTTGTGCGGCGACGTGTTGTTCTCGGACGTGCAGTTGTGGTTGTTGTTATAGCCGTTGTTGTAGCTGGCGGTGGAACTGGATTTATAACAGACACAAGCTGCGGCTTTGATTTGCTGCGTATCTCAAATTTTATTTCATCACGACTCTCGGATGAAATTTCATTGGCACGCGGCGAAGTGTCACCTTTGTGTGGCGCTTGATGATTATCCTGAGCCAACGCAGCTTCTCCAGTCTTTTTCCACAATTTTGTACGATCGATAAATGAGGAGAGGAGTTGCTCCTGGGTGTTCTTCTCGTCGAAGGTTGCCGTAAAGAATTGCACTGTGGGCAACACATCCACTGCACTAGTGCTCTCCTCCAGCAGCTCTTTACTGTCGGAAGTAACAATCTGGTCATTCAAAGGTGCTTGTAGTTTCGGGGAAGGAGTTGATATTGTCGTTGTTTGAGCTGGAGCTGGCGGTGGAACTTTTTCTTCCTCCACTTGTACATCTCTTTCCTGCTCGAGTTTATCTATGGCACGCAGCAGAGCTTGTCTCACCGAGTAGTCGAGCTTTCGAATGGCCTCGCGTGGAATGATTTCGTTGGTCTCTGTGGAGCTCTCATCATCGGCAAGTGTGAGCATAGTAAGTGAGATTAGTAGCAGCAGGAAGATGGTGAGAAGTTTCTGCAAAATAAACAGAGAGAAAAACTTAAATGGTGCCGTGTAATACACATTTACATTTAAATATTGAATTTTAATTCTAAAATACTATTTCTTATTTATAATTCTTTACCTTTTCAATTTTAATTTTTTGTTTTGAATCATGTATTTGGATTTTTAAAGTAAAAACTTAAAATTTCGTAAGTGTAAAATTGAATTATAAATTTGGTTTGGATTTTACTTTTAAATTTTGAGATCAAAAAATTATATTTAATTTTAGAGTCTTGTACAAATTTTTAATTTTTAGTTTTGAATTTGAATTTTTTATTTAAAATTTTCAATTTCGAATTCTGAATTTTAATTTTTGAACGATAACTATCAATTTTGTGTGTGGAAAATTTTATTTTGAAGTTAGAATTTTGAGTTTCGAAAATTTATTTTAATTTTAGAATTTTGCTATATGATTTTTGCTATATGAATTATAAATTTTAACTTTTAAATTTCCAATTTTACTATAACATTTATTTGAAATTAGAATTTTCCAATTTAAATTCTACAATTACCAATTATGAATTTTAATTATCTGTTTTGAGTATTGAATTTCGAATTTTGTGTTTTGAGGTTAAAATTTTAAATTTTTAACTTTTAATTTGCATCTTTGAATAATAATTTTTCATTTTATTCGTAGAAAATCTAAATTTGAATTTTTGTTTTTGATTTTTCATTTAAAAATTTTTAATTTTTTGTTTTTAATTTGAATTCAAGATTTTTACTTAACTAATGTCGTTAAGATAAAATGTTTAGTTAAATCAAATTTGTTCTTGATTCTACACAACTTTTTTTAAAGTGTGAGTATCTGCCTTGATTCAAGCAGATGATTTTTCTTAAAACTGAAATATAATGCTCAGTAATAAAAAATTAATTTCTAAAGATAACTTGCAATCTATTTTTTATATTCGAAAACGCAGTCATGAACCCAGTTTTAAACAAAACATGAACGTCGATACAAATGTTTCAAAAATGTTAAAAATTAGTTCAGAAATTGATTTCTTTTAACTCGAACGTATGTACGTGTTGATTTATGAAATAATTTCTATCTTTTCAATTTGTTTAAAACATTCTTTTGTAAAAATGGCATAATTTATTCTTTTCATTATAGTAAATATATAACTTTAAATTTTTGTTCGCTTTTACATATGTACATTAAGGCACTTCACAAAAAAAAGCGATAGCCGTCATGTAGCTAGAATCATTCGAAAAACCTCTAAAAATTGGATTTTTTTTTTGATAATTTTTTTGCCATGACATTTTTTGTAAAAAAAATTATCTCAAATAGTGTAAATCGAAGAATTACAGAGCTCTACATAAAAGTGATTTGTAAATTTTCCCGAACAAAAAAGATATTAAGCTTTTTGCAGTGATTTTTTTTTATATTATTTTAAAAATTTTTATTAAAATAAGTATTACTCTTCCATCTTTCGCCTGATTTATCATTCCGAGGTATTATTAGAAAGGTGCTGACTGCTGCTTTTCATTCCTGTCACTAATATACCCTTATAGGCCCATTTTTATGCTGTCGGATATTAGCCCAATTGACTCAATTTGTTTAAATTTTAGAGTAAACATATTGAAATCGTATAGATGGATGGAAAATATAATGGCAAACAAATTATCTATAAAAAATGCGATTTTTAGAGGTTTTTTCGAAAATATTTTGTGAATTATCATAGCACAAACAAAAGCTTATTTTGAGGGGTTGACCCGGACAACTTTTTTTTCTTCCATAGAGAATGAATGTACACACATATACTAACTTTTAACGGAACAATTACCCTAAAACATAAAATTTTAAGTGTCTAAATTCAAGTGTTGTTCTACCAACTTGTGTATAGCAATTTTTATTGAATTCAAAAACTCGTATATATTGTTATAGTTAATCTAAGAAATAAATGCTACTAACAAATGTTTTTTTTTCTTATAAATAGTTAAAAAAGCTTAATCTTTAACTTTGTCGGTAAATTTTTTGACATGGTCTGTGACGTGGTGGTAAATTTGACCCCATTTTAGTTTTACTAAAAACTTCTAATAAAAAGAGGTTTTTAAAACTATGTTTTGTTTAAAAACAAGTTTTAATATTTTTGCTTAAAATAAATACAAATTTCAATTTTTTTTTTAATAATTTAACAAAGCTGGCACTTTGTTTAACTAGCCTTCTTTTAAAGACGACAAAAATATGAAAAGAGGTGGTACAATTTAACACCACCTGCGCAGATAAAGGTTAATTGAAGTAAATAATGATAAATTTAACATGGGAATCAGAGAACTGCGCAAGCCTACTTGAAGTTCAAGCTTTTTCAAGTACTTGAATTCAAGTATGTATCCAATCTTGAAAAATCAAGCTTTAGCCAGCTTGCAAAAATACCAAACAGATACAAGCCATATTCATGCTTGCTCGTTGGCTTGGCTTGTTTCGGCTTACTTTGTCGGGCAGAAAGTTGAAAAGCTTAAAACGATCGGCAAAAGCTTGTAAGCTCGCAAGTATCCAAATTATTGAATTAAAGCAAGTATCCGAAAAATTCAATGAGCTTCTTTAGAGAGAGCTTAAGCGTAATAGGACTTTTAAGGGTTCTGTGGACCCCGTGGTGTGAAGTTTTAGGGTAAATGATTTCGAAGATGGTGTCAAACTTTAAAATTTAAGATGGCGGATAAAGTTGCCACCTAGATTTTTTTTATTTTTGCGAATTCTTGTAATTTTGAAATTCTGACAACGGATTTGATTTCGAATATATTGTCACAGTCTTAAAATTGAAGATGGAGGTTAGGGCTGCCACCTAAATTTTTACCACAGTATTGCCACCTAATAATATGTATTTTTAAAAGTTTTAAACATCATTTATCAGTGTTAAGGGGTCGCTGATTTCGAATCTAAGGTCAGAATTTTAAAAATCAAGATGGTGAATAGGGTTGGCACCTTTATTTTTTTAAGTTTTATGTATTCGGGGCTGGCAAAAAAAAATGGTACGCCAAATATGGGTCGTTGAATCCGAATCCGTTGTCAGAATTTCAAAATTATAAAATTTTGAAATAATAGGGCTGCCACCTAATAATATATCTTTTCAAGAGTTTTAAACGTCATTTATGTGTTAAGGGGTCGCTGATTTCGAATCTAAAGTCAGAATTTTAAAATTCAAGATGGTGAATAGAGCTACCACCTTTATTTTTTGTAGTTTTATAAATTCGGGGCTTGCAAAAAAATGGTACATCAAAAATGGGTCGCCGCTGAATCCAAATCCGTCGTCAGAATTTCAAAATTATAAAATTTTGAATAAAAGGGGTTGCCACCTAATAATATATCTTTTCAAGAGTTTTAAACGTAATTTATTAGTGTTAAGGGGTCGCTGATTTCGAATCTAAAGTCAGAATTTTAAAATTCAAGATGGTGAATAGGGTTGCCACCTTTATTTTTTGAAGTTTTATGTATTCGGGGCTGGCAAAAAAAATTGTACGCCAAATATGGGTCGCTGAATCCGAATCCGTCGTCAGAATTTCAAAATTATAAAATTTTGAAATAATAGGGCTGCCACCTAATAATATATCTTTTCAAGAGTTTTAAACGTCATTTATGTGCTAAGGGGTCGTTGATTTCGAATCTAAAGTCAGAATTTTAAAATTCAAGATGGTGAATAGGGTTGCCACCTTTATTTTTTGAAGTTTTATGTTTTCGGGGCTGGCAAAAAAAATGGTACGCCAAATATGGGTCGCTGAATCCGAATCCGTCGTCAGAATTTCAAAATTATAAAATTTTGAAATAATAGGGCTGCCACCTAATAATATATCTTTTCAAGAGTTTTAAACGTCATTTATGTGTTAAGGGGTCGCTGATTTCGAATCTAAAGTCAGAATGTTAAAATTCAAGATGGTGGATAGGGTTGCCACCTTAATTTTTTTAGTTTTATAAATTCGGGGCTTGCAAAAAAAAAATGGTACACCAAAAATGGGTCGCTGAATCCGAATCCGTAGTCAGAATTTCAAAATTATAATATTTTGAAATAATAGGGTTGCCACCTCAGATTTAAAAATCTCGGGATCCTGGAAAGAAAATCCCGGAACTTAAAGAGGCTTAAATCGTCCGGGATCCCGGTATTGACTTCCCTAGTTGCTACCAATAAAAGAATAAAGAGAATTATTTAAATTCGATTCAAATCGAAATATCAAAAATAAACAAATTTTCAATATCATCCAAAACTTGCAAAGAAAAGCTTTCGAATTTTTCAATGAATTTGCCAAAATATGCGCCACTAATCAAAATCGGCGTTTTTATAAAAGCCAAAAAAAATAATTTACAAATAATAATTTACAAAGACTTTAGACAAATTGCAGCGTCATTAATATAAATTTAGGTGGCAACCCTATTATTTAAACATTTTATAATTATGAAATTCTGACGACGGATTCGGATTCAGCGACCCATTTTTGGTGTACCATTTTTTTTTGCAAGCCCCGAATTCATAACACTACAAAAAATAAAGGTGGCAGCCCTATCCACCATTTTGAATTTTAAAATTCTGACTTTAGATTCGAAATCAGCGACCCCTTAACACTAATAAATGACGTTTAAACTCTTGAAAAGATATATTATTAGGTGGCAACCCTATTATTTCAAAATTTTATAATTTTGAAATTCTGACGACGGATTCGGATTCAGCGACCCATTTTTGGTGTACCATTTTTTTTCTTGCCAGCCCCGAATTCATAAAACTACAAAAAATAAAGGTGACAACCCTATCCACCATCTTGATTTTTAAAATTCTGACCTTAGATTCGAAATCAGCGACGCCTTAACACTGATAAATGATGTTTAAAACTTTTAAAAATACATATTATTAGGTGGCAATACTGTGGTAAAAATTTAGGTGGCAACCCTAACCTCCATCTTAAATTTTAAAACTGTGACTATATACTCGAAATCAAATCCGTTGTCAGAATTTCAAAATTACAAGAATTCGCAAAAATAAAAAAAATCTAGGTGGCAACTCTATCCGCCATCTTAAATTTTAAAGTTTGACAGCATCTTCGAAATCATTTACCCTAAAACTTCACACCACGGAGTCCACAGAATCCTTAAAAGTCCTATTACGCTTAAGCTCTTTCTAAAGAAGCTCATTGAATTTTTTTGGATACTTGCTTTAATTCAATAATTTGGATACTTGCGAGCTTACAGGCTTTTGCCAAAGGCATCAAGCTTTCCTTTACTTGAAACTTCGTGCCGTTCGCTTGTAAGCTAGAATAGGTGCAAGCTGTGCGTGGGCTTATTTATATTCAATTACAAGCTATAGTTGATTCAAAATTATTAAGCTCAAGCTAGCTTGAACTTGTATTTTAAGCAAGCGCTTGAAATAGACTTCAAGCAGGCTTGTGCAGTTCTCTGATGGGTATGTTCTAAAATCAGGCAAAATTACTTTTCGATACAAGAACATTTTTTCTCGCCGTGTATGAACAAGTTGTCGATCAAAAACTCATAATTATTCGCAAAGAGAGCCCAGAATTTAAAATTTTGAACTTTGAGTCTTAAATTTTGAATTTTGCACTTTTTATTTTTAATTTCGAATTTTAGATTGGTATTTTTTCAGAAAATGCGGTAGAAAATGTTTGAATAAATTTTTAAGAAAACTTAATACAGTAATACTTCAAATCCTGAAATCAATAAAATATGTCTGTTTCTTTCTTCTTTATCTGTGCCCTACTTTTCTGTCTTTTCTCTATACCGTTTAACTTTATTCGTGTTTTTAACCTAATTTAATTAATAATTTAGTTAAGTCATTTAATTCGTAGTTGTAACTATTTATTTTATATCTTTTTTTTTCATATAATTTACTATTTCGTATTGTGTTTGTTTTTTGATATTGTTATTTCAAATACTTCTAAGCAAATGTTAGTTTTAAGTTAAACTTTATAAAATGCCGAATTGTAACACTACAATGAAGTACTAAAAAAGACTAACTGCATCTTTATGTAAAACGAAACGAAAGCTGAACGTGGTGCGAGACACGGTAAGCAATACATTTTTCCATATCAAAAGATATTGTCGCTCATTTCTTTCACGACGTTCAGCGTTCGTTTCGTTTTACATAAAGATGCAGTTAGTCTTATTGTACACCATCATAATTTAGTAAATAAATAAATAAATAAAATCAAAAACAAAATAAATAATACGTTAGTACTGTTTAATTTTGAGAATTATGAGAAATACTTAAAGTAAGTCATGAAAATGAAAAGCATAATAAATTTTTTTCCCCCTCTTTCATGGAAATAAAAAACTAGGCCCAGTGACCTGATTTTCGCAACAACAGTGACTGTCCTAACACAACATATTTTGTTGTCAACAGTGACAGTTATAAATGCGGACTCGCTGAACGATACCAACTCAGCAAATAAAACGTGCTCCAACAACAACACTACGCATCTTAGCAACAAAACTTGGATCTGCTTCGAAGTGTTCACAACGCTTGTTAACCGCACCTCACACAGCTGTTGTTATCTCAGAGCTTAATCTTTATGCTCGAATTGCAGACAAATTTGCCTTGATTACGCTTAGCAACATGTTGCGCATACTCAGTACCCTCGAACATAAAAAATGAATGAAAATTTATACAGTAGCTCAAAGCTAAACTCGTACACCAAGCGATTTATATTTTTTTTGCTTACCACTATTAAGCTAAAGATGGTAAGAAAATATAAATAATAATTATTTTAGAAGGTACTTTACTTGTTACCACGGTAATGGCAAAAAGAGAAGTTTTGTTTTTTACAGCGTTCTATACAAATGTAGCGAAATGGTAAAAATTGGCAACTTTCTACGCAAAAGCAAAACTCGTACAGCTTAAAACCATCGGGAAACCTGGTTCTAATAGCACCCAATATCAAGTAACATTTTAGAGCTAGTTTCGGAGATTTTCGTAGTAAAATATGCTTCAAGTTTATTAAGTTAAAGTGATTTTTTTTAAAAAGTAAATTCGCAGGGGCAAAACAATGCAGACAAATCATCATTGAGTTGCGCAAACAGGTAATTTAACATTATGGAAATGGAAATTTCGCTTCGGAAAACATCGGACATAGTAGATCGAAGTCCTGTTCAATGCATTATTAAACGATTAATAATGCATTGAAACGTCAGAGTAGTAAAAGATTGGAAAATAAGCCAAAAAAATACGGAACATTTTTTCCGAAAAAGATGCACAGTTTATTTATTGGCAGGTAAAGATAAATTCGTTTTAGAGCACAACAACGCTCGCATCAATAGCTTAAAAGGATTTAGGAAAAAGTGCCAAACCCCCAAACAATATGGAATACTCTTCACCAAAATTATTTAAACAGCAGAAAGGCAATGTAGAAGAATTTGATTAAAAACGTTATCAAAAATCAAGGTTGCGGTTTGCTAAAGATCATTGTTCAAAGGATTTTTTTTTGTTTTGGAAAAATGTATTATTCACCAATGAGAGTAAATTAAAAATTTGTATTTAATTGATATGGAAAACCGTATGTGTGTGGAGAAAATCGAACGAAGCCTTAGTTTTAAAAAAATATGCGACCCACGGTGAGGCATATTGAAGGTTTACTGATGATATAGGGTTTATTTTCAGCATGTAAACCGGGTACATTACATTAATTGGAGGAAATATGAATTAAGCATTGCATTTAAACATTCTTAACAAGAATCTAACAAAATGTAAAGAAAAATTAGACCTGGTTGAGAACTAGTATTTTTATCAAAGCAATGACCTTATAAGCTTATAGTACAGTGAGGTCATAGCTGTTCTTCAACAGCCCACATGTAATGAATGCGATGGAGCTTTTGGGCCATGGACTCTATCCAGTAGGTTACGGCTACCACTACATCAGCTCTAAAACTCACCTGAAAGAAGCCCTACAGGAAGAATGATCATTATGATAAACTTGTACAAAAATGTGCCAAATAGATTGGTAATGATAATACAAAATAAAAGAAAGCAAATTAAATATTTACATTTAGAAATAACGAACTTTACTACACAGTGTACATGTATCGCTTTAACTATGTGATTAGGTGCATATTGTTACACGGTCAAAAATCTAGGACAAAATTCTAGTAAGTCCTGTATTGCATATATGATGATACCGAAGCCGCATGACATTTAATCGATGTATAATATTAAAATACAGTTTTATTCCCACATTGTATCAAATGTAATATATATTAATATGTGAACACCAAAAGTTGCCATTCGCTTTTATACATTTATTTTCAAAGAAAGGTAATGAAACGTATATCATTCGAAAGGTACTAGAACATTGCTGTGCAGAAACATGTTCGACTTTAAATTGATGACCTATGAGCTAAAATATGAGCGTTGAAAGTAAACTTTTATTTCAGGAAGAGGTTTCAGGATAAGTTCATATGAGGTAGAACGGTGAAGGAGGTATCGGATGAAAAGTCTGAGTGAAGAAGCTTGAACAATATGATTAGACCTTAGATAGGTGACCTTTGACTTGAAATATGAGCGTAAAAAGAGCATTTTTTAAATAAAAGCTTAACTTGAAATTATAAGAAGGAAGATTGGTTTAAAACATTGATAAAATGTACAAGAAAATATCTAGACATTTTTCGCCATCTCTTACCCAACAAAAACCATTTTTTATGTAACATGTGTTAACAGATATTGTGATGGTGCAATTTCTTGCAATAAGTTAATAATGGACAATTCCCGTTATTTTTACAACCACCTTATGGCAATATTTTTCAAACTATAGATTTTCCTAATATAACGTATTTTTGTAAGGAAAATCATTGGTTGAGAAAAGTAACGGTACAATTACGATATCTGGAATGCCGCGATTTGAAAGTTTTGTTTTGTTCAGAGCGAAAAAAAATATGTTCTGACGAACAAAAAGACACAGTTTCGATAGTATCGTAAGTATGGACGTAAAATTCCTTTTTATAAAGCTATAGAGAAAAAAAACTGGTCTTTTTCATTTGTATTTTTCAAAAATATTTAAAATCAATTCATCTTCTCAATAAAAATTATTATATAATAATAATTATTATTATATTATTATAAAAAAATTTTTTGTTTTTGTTGCCTTTTTCAAATTTACTTAATCTAAAAAGCTTACAATTAAATTCACGGTCACGGTAGACTTTCCTGTGGAAATGCCCATATACATATATGTAAATTTTAAAAGTTATTTAAAATTAAAATTTTAGTTAACAAAATATATTTTTAATATGGAAAAAATCTAATGCATGGTATAAATAATTCGAATTTTTTATAGTATTTAAAAAATAAATAGAGTTTTCAAAGCACAAAGCATGCGCAAGCCTGTGTTGTAGTAACACAAACTGGCTCTGTAGCTACACGTATCTGTATTCTCTATTGTATATATCTTGCTGAAAATAAACAAAACTAATAACAAACGACAAAAACGAAAGCTAAACTATTTACATATATGTATATTAATGACAACAACAAAAGCAGCACAATAACAAATACGATTGCGAACCCAACGAACAACAACAATAACAACAGTATTAGCAGCATGTGTATATTTCTCATACGAATATAAGAATATTTTTCTTCTTAGATTTTGCTGTTTTGTGACTTTATTAAAGAAGTGACAAAACCAAAGTTAGATATTCGTTTTATTCGTACTCTAACTGACAGTGCGATGAATATTTAAGGCTGTAGGTATACCCCAAAGTGTCAACTAAACTTCTAAAATGATTTATGATGCTTAATGTCATGTTTCTATATAAATTACTTCGTGGCGAGATTAATTCGGAATATCTCATCTCAGCTCTAAATTTTAACATCCCAAGGAGAGGAACTAGACATTTTCTGTTTTTCAAGTTGAGTCAGTGCAGTTCTAATTACGCTCTTCATGAACCTTTACGATGTATGTGCAGTGATTTCAATGATAACTTCAACATGATTCATTTTTCTGATTCGGTAGACGTCTTAAAACGGAAAATTATATTAGATTTAAATAATTAAATCAATTTAACTTCATCCTATTATACCGAACGCAGTTCTATAATAATGTAATATTGGTAATTGAGATTGTTCTGTTTCTCCTTTTTGTCTCGATATTATGTTCTATAAAGTAAGCACCATCAAATATGAATCGTTTTTAAAACTTACTTTTTAATTATTCAATATTTTAATTTTTAATCGAATTGGGATTTACGTGCTCACATGGTTTCCTGATTTGAAATTAGACTGAACTCACACTATCACCTGGATTGGTGTCCCAGTGGGCATTTTAGCGAGTACTACGCAAAAAAAGGCATGCTAGCACTGCTATTGTTGGCGTCAATACACCTTCCATGATCACTGCATTAATGAGTACTTCTGTAAGGCCTACCTTTTGAAGGTCCTTATTCTTTTCATTTTATTTTATATGAAAAAATTTACAAAAAAATTCCAAAAAAATTTTAAATACACAGAACAGTTTGTAAAAAAATGTAGATTTGAAAAAAAACAAAAAAAATTTTTTTTGTCCGAGTTGGGTCTCGAACCCGGGCTCCCGAAAACTAACACATATTATATTATATGAAAATATTTATATGGAAAAACTCAAAGTCTTTTCTTATATTTTTGTATGAAGAAAATTTATAAAAAAATTCCAAAAAAATTTTTAAATGCACAGAACAGTTTGTAAAAAAATTTAGATTTTAAAAAAACAACAAAAAAATTTTTTTTTGTCCGAGTTGGGTATCGAACCCGGGCTCCCGAAAGCGTACTTTAATTTATATTCATGCAAAATAAGCAAGTGATTCTTAACAACCACAGTAGTCGAGTAGGTAAGATGTCGGACCGCCGACTGAGAAGTCCATGGTTCAAATCTCAAATTGATAGTCGGTTTTTATTTGAAGATGATATTTTTATTGCTTTTCCTTCTAACTTGACTTCTCAAAAGAGTGCTTCTGGCAAGTCTCTTTTGAGCAAGGAGAGCGGAAGGCCTGAAAAATTTTCCCATTTCATATAAAAAGTGTAATTGTATATGAGTGCGGCAGTACTCTAAAATCCATACGAAGGCCTGATAGCAGCGCTGCCAATGCCTACTGGGGTGCCAGAGCATATCTCTTTTCCACACAAGTTTATGCCTGCGTTGGCCCAAATGCATATCCAACTAATTGGGGTTTTGATTTGGCGGATATGAGCTTTATCTCATTTCCACGTAGGTCCTTGGGTTGGACAATGGCCGCAAACCAGTTAAAATGAGTTTAGTGTTTTGGATTGTTTTTGAAATCAGGATTGTTTTTCGAGTACCTTAAATTGATAATTACTATTATTTAATTCGATGTTGCTTATTTATATAGAATCAAGTTTATTTAAATACGCGTTTTATATATATTCGATTTTTAAATTCCGCTGAAAAGCCAATTAATGTGCTTAGTGGAAAATCCTAATTGCCAATAGGGGATATGTTTTAGTACGTAGGTACATTCTGTCTGTCCTGGTTGATTCGGGCAGGATCTAGAATGTAAATCGTGCATGCGTATAGAACGGGTATACGTATCTTTGGAAGATTTCATACCTCCGGGCGAATCCAAAAAAAAAATGTGCCTGAAAAATGAACCCCATACAAACATCGCTGTAATACGTAATTCTACGTCAAAACCGATACGTCAACTAGGTATCGAGCTATCGATTTTTAAAATTGTTTGCTTGGTACAAGATCTGTTCAATAATAATTATATTATCTATTAGTAAAAGTACAAATCAAAAAAATTTTAGCTAAAAATTTAATTTTTTGTGCAGTTTGATATTATTTTTATTTTTAATTAGTGATAAAACCGTTATTTTTTCATAAATTTGCAGTATTAAGGTGTCTAAAATAAAATTTATATTCAAAGCCTACACTCTTAATAATAATTGCAAACTTATTGTCAATATCATACTAATTCTTCTTTAAGATACTCACTGAGAAAAAATTCTGTATGCAATTGTCTGCGTTTTGGTATGCGTTTTGGTATTTCAAGTACCAATTTTTTTGAGAGTTATAATTAAAAAAAATCAAAATATGATATATCTCTGCATTACTGCCAAAACTATTAAGCTATAAGATATATTAAGATATGTTTTAATATACACCCAACTCTGTTTTTACTGTCTCCTGAAATTATCTCTTTCACTCTCGTCTTTGCTTATAGAGAAAACGCTAGAAATGCGTAAAGTCTCTCAGGTAAGTTTTAAAGAAGGCAACAAAAACAACAACAACATCTCTGTATAGAGTCAATCACACATCAGACTAGACAAACTACTTCGGAAGGCGCTATCATTTCCATCTTTAGTAGTCTTGAGTAACTAAGCTGTGACTAACCCACTGTCTAAGTTTTATATAATTTGACACTTGTTCAAATAAACTCCTTGAATCATATGACGTTTAAGCAAAGGTTTTTATTTTAGGTCAAGCCTTAACACCCGCTCCAATAGCGTAAAATATCGTAGCTAGTGCGTTTTTAGGACTCTCTGAGCGACAACAAGCTGAAATAGCGTCAAAAATAGAAAAACCATACATATTTAAAAAAAATGAACTTTTGCATTAAAAAAACACACTGCATAGTGTATAATTTTTTCATAATCACCAATTAATGGCGTGAAATTTCACAACATTTACTGTGGTGATTTTTCCATCAGTTTGTGGAGTGAGGAATTAATAATTTTTTGTTCGCTGTAAGAGTTTTGCTTTGAGCTACTGTAAATTAAAAACAACAGCAACAACAACTACAGCAACAACAATTGTAGCTTAAACTTTCCAAACTAGTTTCTGTTCAAACGCCTACGCCATATGTTGTTGTTACCGAAGAAAAATGCATGGCTTCTGATTTTTCTGCCCCAAGGTTTTTATACCAAAAATTATGCAAAATCTTTTACAATGTTTCTGATTGCCTCAATTTTTTGGTTTTCGTTTTTGTGTTGCTCTGTATCTCCCTTAGTAGCACTTATTTTAATTGACAACTAAGTCACCTGTTGTTGTTCCAATAACAACAGCAACAAACATTAAAAGTCACGTTGTTGCCACTTTGCACCGCATCGTTGTGCATTCGTTCGTTTTGCCGAATTTTCAAATTAAATTAGCTTAGCTCAATTTTTAAAATTATTTTAAATTGCCTCTTTCTGCCCAACTGTGAATCCTGGTGTTTTTGTTTCCCCCACTAACCTGGTTAACCTACTACGACATGCTTCAATTGATCAATGCATGGCTTAATTCATTATAGATGCCACTAATTTTCACTCACCTGTAAATGTTGCCATTGTTGGAAATTCGGTTCATTTGCTTTTTGGTTATCTTACAAATTGTTATGTCTTAATCTGCATTCTGTTAAAATCTTCTAATAAAGTAATTTTTTATGGTTACAAATTTGGTTGTACATAAGTGGGACTTAAGTGATTTATGCACGTTGAGTTTGTTGTGTAAGTTTTGAGTTTTGGCTTTTTTGATTCATGATGACGTTGCGACATAGCAAACAAATTTTTTTCTTAAACTGTATGTAAAAAATCTTTAAGTGACAAGTAGCGTTGGAATTTTAAAAATAGACTAAGGCTTAAAGATTAAATCTAAGAAAAACTATAATATAGTGCATACCACCTTGAAATTTTCATGAAATGTTTTTTAATTTAATTTAAGAAAATTGCTGGTTTTCAAAAAGTGTGAAGATATTTTGATGCTAAGTTAACTGAAACAAAAATTAATATGCATATGAAAAAAATTACTTCTATCAGGCACAAAGCTTAGGTCCTAAACTTAAGGATACAACTATTGGTGAAAAAGTTAAAATTTTACGAAATATTTTCAAAAACTCGGTATTTTCCTCTTGACCCCTGGTACGGACAGGGGGTTAAATTTTTGGCCAAATTTAAAAATTATAGAGAATGTTGAACTGATTGGCTTAAAAATAACGATCAAATCAATTGCATAAAACTAGAGATCTCGATTTTGACGAATATTTATTACAAAAAAAAAAATTACTAAAATATTAAAAATTATTTTTTTTTTTCATTTTTTTCAAATGAAAATTCGTCAAAATCGTTCATATTCGAATATTCATTCAGAAATAAAGAAAATATTTTTTTTAATATTTTAGAATATTTTTTTATTAATATGTTGATTTTCTATGATTTAAATACAAATTCTAGTTGTTTGATAGTTTAAAATATTTTATTGAGCTTTTAGGTCAGGTTAGAACAATTAATTGCTCTAACGAATTTTTTCCAAAGAAACAACAACACCAACATTTTTTCCATATGAAAAGGAAAACATCACTAGCTGATTTTATGGCAATTTTGGCCCTGCTACAAAATTTTTTTATTATTTCTCAATGAATATCTGCCAAATATTTCTAAAATTTTTTTTTTTCGTTCCTAATGAAAATAAATACGTATGGCATATATTCTCGTCGATTGCGATCAGTGCGTTCAACAAAAAAACGTTACTTTTGCTTTCTTTTTAGTTTTTTGTCACATGGCCACGTTTTTGCTCAGTCAAAATAATAGCATCGCAGACATTAATTGTATTTAAACCTAAGATTTTGTGAAAAAGAGATAAGATTTTTAATAGATTTGGATAAAGTTACATTGTAGTTATATTCTCCCTAATTTTGCCAATATTTCAACAGGCTGTTAAGAAAGAAATTGGGCGAGGAAAACATTGCACGCCTGAAAAATGGGATTTTATAATAAAAAAAAAATTATTTCCAAGGGTAAATCCTACTATAAACCTAAAGATTAATTGACTGTTATAAAAAAGTATTCGGAATGTCTCTGTGCACTAACTGAAATAAGGAACACGCGGTCGAAAGCACGCATGACAACAAGAGTAGTTGTGCGTCTAACTGGGCTCTGTTAAAAGAAACCATTAACAGATCGATTCTGAGCGTTACCAGTAATAGAAATCTTGTTACCGAAATTCGTTACCAGTCTTATGCTATGTTTACACTGAGAGCTAAATGCGCACTTAAAGCATTTACTATACATATATTTGTCGGTAATAAGATTAACGTTACCGCGACAGAATCGATCTGTAAGGGTGGTTTTAGGCAAAAGCTATTGATATTAAGGCATATTTTAGAAGATGTTTTCTAAAAAAGTATATTATATAGACAAACAATTGCATTTGCATGTTAATTTTACATCATCTTTTTAGCAATAATAATTTTTTTTTTATCAAAAAGTATTTATTAATGTCCGACCGAATGTGGATTTTTTGCCCAAGCCGAATGTACGGCCAAAGAGAAATAATCGGCAGAAGCCGAATACTAACAAAATTCTTTTCAAGAAATAAAAATAATAAAATTTAGGCCTTGCTTTCGTTATTTATTCATTTCAGTACAAAAACGGCAATCATTAAAGGTCTAGTCTGGTTAAACAGGATGAAAAATATGCAATTTTCATTAACCTTCGTCGGTCCCCTGTATGCGCATACATACAATTTTGATCTTTAACCTTGAATAAAACAAAGACGGTTCAGCGAAATGACCTTGTATTTTGCAAAGTAGAATTATTTTGCGTGAACAACCAAAAAACTCCGTTTTTGAATTTGTACCCTTACTGTATTTGACTCTGCAGTTATAGTTACGAATCGGTCCCTGTGCATGTGCGCGCATAAAATTTCCAAGAAAATTTAGCAGAAGAAATTGATGCAAATCCTGAAAATAAATATTTTTCAAAAAATAAAAAAATTGAATATTCATCGCAACCATTTGAAATAAATCGAAGAAATGCATTTCGACGTGCAGAAAATTACACTTCAGGTAAAAACCTACCCTCTTTGTTCTGGGTTCATGTTCATTATATGTTTCATTTTTGTTATAATTCAGGTCCAAAAGCATTAGCAGCTGCTACTATAGTTGATGTTTCGTCTGCATTTCACTTGTTCCTTGAACCGGTTGAGAATATTATTTTGAACATGACGAATTTATATGGTGTGTGAAAGTACAAAGACGATTGGGAAAACATTGATTTGGACACTCTGCACGCATACTTTGGATTGTTGCTGCTTTCTGGTGTGTATCAGTCATACGGTGAATGTGTTACTAAACTGTAGAAAGATGAAACTGGTCGGCCAATATTTAGAGCAACAATGTCTTTGAAAATGTTCAAGCGTATCCATGGTTGCATTCGATTTGATGACCGCGAACAACGTATGGCCAACACTGCATCTAAAAGTGCTTCTGTACGTGACGAATTGGCACCGATTCGAAATGTATACGATAAATGGAATCATAATTTGAAAGATGTATACACACCAGGAAAAAACATTACAGTAGATGAACAGTTAGTTCTGTATCGTGGGCGATGTCCCTTTCGTCAGTATATTCCATCCAAGCCGGGGAAATATGGCATAAAAATTTGGGTGCTATGCGACTCAAAAAGCTGGTATATATACAACACACAAATTTATGTTGGTCGGAATCGTAATGCCACTTCTGAACGTAATCTTGATTTGGTGGAAGGACTTTCTGACAGAAATGTAACGTGTGACAACTTTTTCACTTCGTATGAATTGGCAAAAGATTTACATAAGAATCGCATGACTATTTTGGGAACAATAAGGAAAAATAGGACTGAAATTCCTTCAGTTCTACTCGACTTGCGTCAAAAGCCAATTTATCATGCAGAAATTGTATATAAACATAAATTGCAAGCAGTTATGTTGTCATATGTTCCTCGCCGGTACCGATTTGTGACATTGCTCAGTACATAACACAATGTTGTCAGCATAAATGAGAATAGTGAAAAGAAGAAACCTAACATCATTGAAGACTACAGCAAAACCAAGAGTAGAGTTGATACTATGGATCAAATGGTGGCTACGTACACATGCAAACGAAAAGTCAATCGGGGCCAATGGCAGTATTTTGTAACATGCTTGATGTTAGTGCGTTGAATGCATTCGTGACGTTCATTGCATTGTTCCCGAATTGAACAAATTCTAAAACGAACCATAATATTCGTCGTCGCCTTTTTATCGAGGAGCTTGGATTGAATCTCGTTGAAAAACATATCACTAAACGTAAAAAACAACCTCAAAGTAATGATGCTTCCAGTGTTATTCAAAAAATTCGGGAGATTCGCCATTTACCAAGTACATCAAAAGGAGGCCGATGCTACATCTGCACATATAAAAATAACAAAAATCTTTTTGCTACACGCAGTGAAAAGTGTAGAAATTTCATTTGTGCTGAACATAATTTCAATTTATGCGAAAAATGTACAAATAATTGACAAAAGTTAAAAATTCAATTCTTTTTTCTAATATATGTAATATTCTAATTAATTTCATTCTAAATCTACCTTTATGAAGTTCAAATGTAATAATATGATAGTAAACAATGTAATTAACATAAAAAATCACAAAACATAAATGGTTGTTAATTTTTTTTAGCTTTTTCACAATTAAAAATGTATGTGTATGCACGCGCATACAATGGGACCGATTAGATGTATTTCTCGAGGGACCGATGAGGGTTAATCTTTTTTGGAGAAAGTAAATAATATAGGTACTCTAACTTTTGAGGTATATTTGCAATACTTTAAAGAAGATTGTATAAAATTTTCAGATTATAACCAATAATTATTTAATGAATATACTGCAGCAAGCCACGGGGCAACGTAGATCAGTACTTTAAACACGAACTGAACTGGCGACCTTCCCACAGATCGCAAAATTCATTTGAAACAAAAATAAAAATATTTTCCTGTTATGCATGAATGTGATTATGGAATAATTTTTTTTTTAATTTTTACTGAATATTTTCGTTACTTTTTGTTGATAAAAATTCCAACACGAAATTTATCCATTGACAATTTAATAACTCGTATTTTTAAAAAACAACATAAAGATTCGTTAAAAATTGACTGAGTTATGAAAGTCGCAAGCCCGAAAACACAGTTGTAAAGAAAACTCTTTTAAAGTTTCAAACATAGTGCGCTTCCTGCTTTGACGTGATCGATTCATAACCAGGGATAGGATTTCGATGACCTGTAATTTTTTTCTGCTGCTTCTTAGACATCTCCTGCTTATTAAGAACGTTCATTCCTATTCCCTATTCCGTTTCCTAAATTCAAAATATGAAAAGTTTTTAGGTCTTTTTATCATCATTTTTCATTGTTTTTTATGTTTTAGTTTTCAGGTAATTTTTACGAGATTTAGGGCATTTTTTTATAATTTTTAGCGATTTTGTTATTTTTGGACATTTTTTCTTTTTAGAGCTTTTTCTATGTTCTAGGTCATTTTAGTCAAATTTTAAAATAATTTTTTTCGTTTGTTACGTAATAAAAAATATAAAAATTAAAATTTTTAAACATATTCTTTTAACAATAGAGTCCCTTCAATTAAAAACATTACCTCTCTAAAAAGGAGTATCTTTGTTTATAGACTCGATTAAAAAAAAAGCGCTGCTCGTGGTGAAACTGACGAAAGTATATGTTAAAATATGAAACAAGTGTTGATGATGAAGACTCAGGATAAATTTAAAATTTTAAATACTGTTATAATTTTAACAGTATGAAATTAGAAGAGGAACTTAAATCAGATGACATATTGACTTTTAAATATGATCCTCTCGCCAGTGCATAAAGAATTTTTTCTGTTTACAAACACATTTTGCCAGACAATCGACGTTCCTTCTATTTTAATAACTCAAAAATTGTACCTTGTAATATACTGTAACGCTATGTATAAAAATTATATAAAATACATGTTTAGAGCTTTGTTCTATTTTAAAAGCTTTCTTTTTTTGTTTATTTTTTTATGTAATTTTTTGCGTTTTTATGTAATTTTCTGCAGTTTTTAGGTAATTATTGTCATTTTTTAGGTCATTTTTTTGGAGTTTTTTCGGTTATAAAAATTACGAATTTCTATTTAACCTTTTAGAATGATATTTTACACAGTTATAGCTATTGAAAAATGCAAAAAACAAAAATATAAAAAATTGTTTACATTACAAAAAAGCAAAAACATTCGGCAAATATTCGGATATTTAGGGCCGAAGCCGAAGGTTAAAAAATCGGTCGAATATGCCGAATACCGAATCCGAATATTTGGTCGGACACTAGTATTTATACATAAAGATGGCGCTGAAGTTGGTGTGTGCTTAAAATAAGGGGAAAATCGGGCCGCATCATAGCTCGGCTCCAGATCAAAAAAAAATCAAAATGTATTCGAAAGTACCCTCGAGAAAATACCTTTGAATACACATCATTTACCAAAATGGAATGGAAATATAAAAAATTAAGAAAACTATGTAGCATGTAAACAAAAACCAATATGTGTTTGACCATATTGTTTCGTGTAAAACTATACAAATTTTATAAAGACGCTAATTTTGGTAAATAATGCGATTAATTCTTTTGCAGTAGTTTAAAAAAGTATGTTTCGAGAAAAACGCTTTTAAAGTTACCACACTTAGTAAAAGTTATTCTGGTGCACCGGGTTTGAAGCGCTGTAGAATCTGTATTATAGGTTGGATTGATTTGACATTTTTTTTACATTTCCTTCAATAGTTTTACAACAATAATCAATAAAAAAAAACAATTCCAAAAAATTGTTTGCCCAAAACCACACTTAATACCAGCAACCCAGCTCGAAATGCAGCTAAATTAAAGACCTAGTGTAGAATTTATTCGCCGACGCTAAAGAGACAACAATTTCGGCATTTTGAAGTCCCAGCAAAGTTCCTCTTCTAACTGCAAAACATGTTGCAAAAAGAAAGCAGTTTGCGTAAAGTCACTTGAAGTAGCCACTAGAGAAATGAAGGAATATCTTGTGGACAGTTAAAAGTACAATTGTTTTGATTGATGGCAGAGGATCTCGCTCATATGTAACACAGTACTGGCCAAATTTTACAACAAAAGCTGTAAAACACGGCCTTACTAGTGTTATAGTGTGAGCTCGTTTTTCATACTACAGCGTTAGTCCAATCCATTGATTTAATGGATCAGAACGTCTATGTGACTATCATGCAGGATGTGATGCTGCTGTTTGCTGGTGATGAAATATCGATTATTTGCACACTGCAACAAGACAGCGATCCCAAGCATACTAGCAAAAAAACCAAAAAGTGGTTTCAAGACAATAACGTCAATGTGATGGAATGGCCCCCGCAGTCAACAGATTTGAACATAATTGAAAATTTTTTGGCTGACGTTATGAAAGGAGTGGCAGAGTGGCCCAAGATGCTGACTTATGAGTTGCGATTAAACGTTCCTGAAAGGCGATCTCTGAAAGATGTCAGAAACTAGTGGACTCAATGTAATCGCGTTGTATAGCAGTCATTGCCAATAAAGGAAACGCGACTAAGTATTAATATAATCTGTATTTAACCCTCCGATGCCTGGCAATTTTCTAGTACGTCCTTGCCTGACAAGGTTCCCAGGGACCTTCTTTATGAATATGGGGAGGAAGCTGCTTATAATTATTAAATTTTGACGTAGAATTACGTCTTACAGCGCGGTTTGTATGGGGGTCATTTTCACAAATTTTTTCGAAGTGATATTTGACATTTTGGGGTATACCTACCATCGTACAAAGAAAAAAAATGCCAAAATATCTGTTTTAGTGGGAATGAAACGAATATCTAATAAAAAAGCAAAATCTAAGAAGATGAAAAATTTATATATTCGTATGAGAAATGCACAAGCTGCTTAGCTGCTGTAGCTGCTTATGCTGTTTTTAAAGTTGTTGTTGTTATTTCTGTGTTTGCTTGTTTGGTTCGTAATCACGTCGTTCGCTGTTGTGCTGCTTTTGTTGTTGGTGTTGTTGTTTTTTATTAATATGTATGCAAAACATACATATATAAATACTCATCAGTTGCTTTCATTTTTTTTTTTGTTTTCCAAATAGCCAATCGGCTCGGTTGAAAACGGTGTGCACTTTTAAAAGCACTGAAGCGGACCGTTTCGTTGTCAGCAAACTATGCAATGTGTGTTTCATATAAGCGTACCATTTATTAAGTTGTATATTAATGTTGATTTTCTATGATTTAATACAAATTCTAAATGTTTAATAGTTTAAATCATTCTTGATTATAGATACAAATGCTAGTTGTTTGATTCTTTAAAATCGTTGAAATTGCAAATAAAATTGAGCTTTAGGTCAGGTTAGAACAATTAATTGCTCTAACGAATTTTTTCCAAAGAAACAACAGCAACAACATTTTCAATAATAGTTATCTGTTTGATTAAATAGTTAGAGTAGTTAATTGTTTTTACCTGACCTAAAGCTCATTAAACGACTTTAAACTATCAAACAGCTAGAATTTGTATTTAAAATCAAGAATGATTTAAACTATCAAACAATTAGAATTTGTATTTAAATCAGAGAAAATCAACATAATAAATAACAAGGTCATATAGAAAACTTTAAGTTGCATATTAATTTTATTTTTTGTTAAACAATTGTTACCTTTTCTTAAAATAGTTTTTATTAAGTTGCAACAATAAACTAAACAATAAACGGCAACTCAATTGATTCAATGCATATTTCAGAGTTTTTTGGCGAACGGGTAAAAAAGAGAGGGGGGAAAATACAAGAACAAACGACACATAAAGCGAATATGGTATAAATTTTAATTCGAATCTTGATAAATATAAAAAAGGACTTTACAATTGTATAGAGAACGGTTTAAAGGCACAAAAACATGTCGTTTTCATACCACCAAATCAGACGCTGCCATTTTAAGTACCGTTTAGCTGAAACAGTCACATTCATGGCTTGTTGGGTTGTAATACAATAGAGAATACAGATGCATGTAGCTAGAGAGTCAGTATCAAGGTTGCACAAGTACGTACTTTCGTACCATTTTGGACACGTTTTTATTCTTCACGTACGAGGTACAACATTTTCCGTACTAGTACACTTTTATTTTCATCGCTTTTCTGTGTGTTTTTCTCTTTTCTGTGTTTTTTTTTTTCTCTGGCCACACTCGTTTTTTTTTTTGGTTCGCATTATAGCGATTTGGCAGCACTTCTAGCATTTGGTTGTTTGTTTACGTATGAAGTGCAAACAAACAAAAAGTGCGAATCATCTGTGGTGCGAATGGTACCAAGGTACCAATGGTACTCGTACCTATAAGCTTGTATGAAAGTTTCATATAAATCAGAGGGTACTAGTACGTCGGTACTTTTGCTTTATGTTGGTATTCATAACAATTTGCCATGGCTTTATTTTTCAGTTTGTTTACAAATAATTCGACAAAAACAAAAGCTTTTGTTGATCCTTCCTTTGTTTTTAGTATAGCTTGGCATTGGTTGCATTTCACGGTTTCAGTTATTATTTCTGGTAAGAAAAAACAAAGCCAAACTGAACTTTTATCTTCCTATTTGCTTTTGTGCAAGATGTATCGTTTGTCCATCCTAGCACCTGAGAAATTTGCTGGAAATAATCTAATTGTGCTATTCTTGTAAACACTTTAGATAAATCACTTCCAAATATCATTCATTTTTGCAAAAGATATGTTTTGTATCCTTTTACAGCCGAAATCAGTAAACTTTGTTTTGGACAGCAGCAGGGCTGAAAACACTTTATAAGGTGGGCTCAGACGATACTACATGTTGCCAAGCCTGGGTGTACGACTGAATAACTAAAAATTAAGCTTTGCGTCTAAACGATCCCATTCGTTGTTGAACCTCATTAAGCTAAAAAATTTCGAATGGACAGCAGGTATAGCGTTTTGGCAGCAGTGGTGATAATAAATTAATTATTAGAAGATGAAGATCATTTTTAAAGTTAACTGTTCCTAAACTAAGCTGCCAAGAGTGGTAGATATATGAAAAAAACTATGCTGCCATGTCGTTATGTTAATGTTATTAATCAACTAGGGCGAAATAAAAAGGGATGCTATCTCATTGGGTTTGAGGTTGAAATAATGGTTGCTTTTTGCTTCTGTGGTGTAAAGTATACCACAGTATAAAATTTTTCTAAGCGTATTGTTATTGAAATTTATAATGTATTTTAAATTCTGCCTTTCTTCTTATCAAATCTGTTCTGAAATTAATATTATGCATTAATAGACATTTGAAATTGCAAATGGTTGGCATTTAAATAAATGGAAAACAATCAGCATTTTCTGTGAAACTTTAAGTTCGGTTTTTCTTCTTATCAAATTAATTCTGGAATGAATAAAAGAGGGGTTTCATGTCAGCCAGCAAGTGTAGAGCAAATTTTCTAATTTGCTTTACATTGACATACAAAAAATAATTCCTAGGGCAAAAAAAAGGAACCATTAGTTTGGATTGCAATTATAAGTGATCAATTAAAATTTCATAAGTTTGTTTATAAAAATTTCGAGAAAATGTGAAATAGCGAAATAGACTTGATTCAGATAAAAACAAACTAAAGAAAACAAAATAAAAGATTGACAGCTAAAAGAATTATAAAAATGTTATCGATGTGTTTCTAACGCCTTTTTAAACACTTGCTTTTGTAATTGGATTCAGTTATAGTTGTTATACCAAACTAAAACGGAGCGTAGTTTGAAATAATTATTTAATTCTCAGCTAAATGGCGAGAAAACCGTAAATCTATTTATAAAAACTTGTGATGCGAACATTTTAATAAATGAAAAATTCAATTTTTTGTTATAATGGGACATGGAGTGACAGAATTAATTTTTTATATATATGTATATATTTAACAATGAAAAATGTTGTTGTTGTTTCGGCCTTCTGTCATTTGTTGCTATTATAAATTGGGCTGTGGTCGTATAAAAATATAAACTGTTTTTTATTAACTTTTTGCTTTTTTATTATCCTATTTTTCGATATTTGGCTCACTTTGTGGTCCTTCGTCAGGGCATGAAAGAATAACAAATTATTTCTTTAACACATTTAAGAGATTATATAAAGCACAAATGAAAATCTTTACATAAAAAGTTTAAAAAAATAGTGAAACTAATAGCAAAGCTTAACAGATGGAATAAAATCACGATAAAACATTTGATATTGATATGAATTTTTTTTAGGTATGTTCTGTTCTACGTTAAGTGAGGATGAATGTTTTATAGGAAGGAAGAATAGGGAATTACAAAAAGGATATTTTGTCGTACTACACAAGAATTTTTTATATATTTTGTAGCGATCTTTTTTTTTGCTTGTCAAACTTGTATCTTTGTTTAGAAATCCCCACATTTTCATTGTCTGTTTCGACCTTTTTATATTTTTCATATATATTTTATTATTTTGAGAGTACTTTTTTATTTTCTGCCGATGCAACCCTGGTCAGTATGTGGCTACAAAAAATGTACTACTACTAGTTAAGGTTGCCAGTTCAAATTTAAAACAATTCCGACAAAAAGTTACTTTTTTTACATTAACATAAATTAAATACAACAAAAATTACCATGATAAAGATTAACAAAAATGTTTCCACAGCAATAAAAAATTATCAAAAAAAAAAATCCCAGGATCATTAAAAATTACTACAAAAATTCCACGCGTTTTAAAAATACCACCAAAAATTCCATATGCATTTAAAATTTAAAATTTAAACAAAATTCCACAAAAAGTCCCATATGCATAAACAATTTAAAAATGTTGTTTCTTTGGAAAAATTCGTTAGAGCAATTAGTTATTCTAACCTGACCTTAAGCTCAGTAAACGATTTTAAACTATCAAACAACTAATATTTGTATTTAAATCATAGAAAATCCACATAATTAAAAACAAGGTCATATAAATAACTTTCAACTGTAATTTAAAAAAATTTAGAAATACCACAAAGAATTTTTGCTTACTAAACCAAAAATAATTTAAGAAGAATATTACCAAACTCCCACGGAAATAAAAAAATACCCAGCTGAATTCCCAAGCCAATTAAAAAAATACCACTCTGAATTAAAAAATTTAATAGAAATTCCCAAAAACAAAAATTCCTAGAGGCAATCAAAAATGACCACGAATGGGATTTTTCCAACATAACTGGCAACGTTGCTACTAGCTGCTGATATTGTTGTTTTGGTTATGCATGCTATGCAAAGGGCCGTTTTTCACTCTGGCAATTTTATGAGCAATAATTGCTTTCGCCGCAAGTAGTTTGTTGACTACTCGGATTGAAAGGGGACTTTTGTAAACCCCCTCATGCAGGCGAATAATCAGTTTGTCGCTTGCGGCAAAGGCAATTATTGTCGAGTGAAAAGCGGGACAAAAAGATCTTGCTACCAGAGCAAGAGAATAATTGCTCTCGGAGCAATATTTGCTTTCGCCGCAAGCTCGAGAATTTTCGTGAGTGACGAGTGAAAAGCCGGACATAGTAATCAAAGTTCTGTTTATTTTCTGTGGACGATTCGGTTCATCCCCTCTAACGCTGCTCAACCGCTGTGATCATGCTCTTCTCTGTGCGTCGTTGTTTTAGATTTGCTTGGTAATTGTTGTTGGTTCAGTTATGAAATTTTTTTATATGTTCTTAATTCTTACTCTCTGGCAATAGGGTAGCTACAGTCAGTATATGACAACCATAGTATTTAAAAAAAAAAAAATTATATCAGCTCATATAAATATATCTGTGTCGACAAGGAATAACGACTAAACTCAAATTATCATAAAAACCGATATTTTTATTGTACTTATTCCTACCTTTTTTCTGAAATATATGAAACATTACAAACGGTAATAGGTGCAGAATTAAGTGGTTATCTATTCTGTGCAAAAAATATTTTCCTGCATTCTATCAAAGATTGGCAATGAAGAAAATGCCATATAGCTTTTTTACGATATTTTGAGTTTAGTCGTTATTCATTGTCGACATACAGTGACACATATTCGTATAAACGCACTCTTAATTTTAAATTTGCTACCTTCTCTCTCTTTTATTAATGCATTACTCAAAACAAATTCCAACTCATATTGTTTACTAAACTAACGGAAATTTGTACTGAGTGCAAAAACCTGTTTTCGTTGTTGTTGTTTTATATAAATCATTTCAGTTTAAATATTTTACTTAAAACAAGTACATATTCGTTTAAACGCATCAACTTAATTTTCAATAGGAATGGGTATTTATTTAATTTTCAATAATTAATTGGTCCACCATTTTTATTTATAACTTCAAATATACGATTCGGCATCGACTTCACTAAATTTTCCAGCAACTGACGATCTAAATCTTCCCAAGCTTCCTTAAAGGCCAACTTGAGCTCTAGCACGGTTTTGTAAAGGTGTCCTTGGGCTTTTTGTCCATAGATTTTGCGTGATATGCATCCCCAAAGATTCTGCACCGGATTCAAATCGGGACTGCATGCAGGCCATTTCATAAGTGGGATGTTGTGCTCTTCAAACCACTTTAATGCCTCTTTAGAAACGTGAATGGCAGCATTATCCTGTTGAAAAATACTGTCTTCATCCATTTTATCATCCAAAAATGAAATGAGAGCATCATCCAACAATTCCGTGTATTTTTTAGAATTCATTTTGGGCGGCACAAAGCAGATATTTGCTTTACCTCTAGATGAAAATGCCGCCCACACCATAACGCTGCCACCACCAAAGTTTCCTTTTGACATACGTACGTCATTGTTTCGCAAATCATGCCAATAACAGCTGTAAGAGTCTGGGCCATCTAAGTTAAATTTTTTTTCGTCGGAAAACACAACATTGTCCCACTCAGTTGACCATTGCATGTGTTTTTGGGCGAAGTCTAAGCGCGCCTTTTTGTGATGCGGCTTCAACACAGGCTTGCTCACCGGTTTTTTCCATTTAACGTTATCTGAGTTACGTCAAATGTGTGCAATGTGCCTCGTTGTCACTGGAAGATCTAATTTTTCTTTTATTTGAGTTGAGTTCAAAAAACTTGTGGTGGCTTCCTTCCTAATTTGATTAACTTGGCGAATACTCAGTTTTCGATTGCCTTTCGTGGATTTTTTTACTCCATAATTAACACCGTTTTTTTAAAAAAGAGCGGACGACTGCTTCTGATCTTCCTAGTCTCCGCCCAATTTCCCGATTTGAATAACCCTCTTTATGGTTCAGGTTGATTTGGACTTTTTCTATGTCATTGAGGTATTTTCCCTTTGGCATTTTGATAAAATCTTAAAAAAATATCATTAAGAAAATATTTTTACATTTAAATTAAATAAAACTTACCAATTGTTAATTAAATACAAGCAAATACTTATTTCTTTTAACCACTAATATATTTTCGACCTCCTTATTCAGGTGCGTTTAAAGGAATGTGTACTTGTTTTTAGTAAAATATTTAAACTGAACTGATTTATATAAAACAACAACAACGAAAACAGCTTTTTGCACTCAGTACAAATTTCCGTTAGTTTAGTGAACAATATGAGTTTGAATTTGTTTTGAATAATGCATTAATAAAAGAGAGAGAAGGTAGCAAATTTAAAATTAAGAGTGCGTTTATACGAATATGTGTCACTGTATATATATATATATATATATATATATATATATTGTTTCTTTCTATATATATATATATATATATATATATATATATATATATATATATATATATATATATATATATATATATATATTGTATTGATGTAAACTTATATGAATACATTATAATCATTGGCGTCGGAAGCGGGGGGGAGAAAGGGGGCAGTTGCCCCCCCACTTTTTTTAGCTAGATAAACAATTTAAAAAGAAAACTTCAAAGTTATTCAAAATATCAGTTTTTTTTTACAACGATAATATTTTTGTATTATATATTTTCCTCTTCTTCATAAGCATGCTTGCGGATAACCATTTTCTTTCTCTGTGTTTGCAAAAAGATAGAACAAAATGTAGAATTTCTACTGCAATCCCACCACTTCAGTTTAAAAGCACCCTTAAGTATGTAGCTTAATACTGTAATATTGTAATCGAAGCCTTCTACGGAAAAGTGCCTTCTGAACAAAATCTAAAAACAAAACTAGATCTTTATGCAGATGACTTTGATAGGAGCGACCTCCACGTGCAACTTAAAATGCTGAAGCAATTGTCTGGCCAAACACCTTCAAATTGTAGTGGCATTGTATCCCAATTTGCAAAAAATTCGGATACTATAAAAAAAAAATATTAAATTAAGTTGAAAAACTTACTGCTTTGCTTTTGACTGTGCCTGCATCAGCAGCTTCATCTGAGCGTTTTTTTAGTGCACTAAGACGACTTAAAACGTATCTTCGAGCAACTATGACACAGAAACGACTCACTCATGCAGCACTTATACACATTCACAAAGATAAAACCGAAGAATTGAATTCGATGGAATTCAGCGAAAGAGTTTGTTTCTCGCAAGGACAGAAAGAAACATTTTGGAATAATTTAAATTGATATAACTTTTTGTACCTTATTGCATTTAAACCATGTACAGATATAAAGGGTCCGCCAAATAACTTTTTTTTTTTTTTGAAAATTCTATTAAAAAAAACTACTAGATATTTTCTCAAATTTATTTTTTCATTTGAAATTACAATTATTCCGGTTAATAATTTGAAATAATTTTATTCAAATGGCTGCCTCGGCTGGCCATGCAGTAGCCTACACGATCGGTCCAATTTTTAAGCACATTATCGATTGTGTGCAGCTGTATTCCACCAATGGCTTAACGAATATTGTCCTTTAAAGCGTCAATTGTCTCTGGCTTGTCAGCGTAACACTTATCTGTGAGGGCATCCCACAAATAATAGTCCAACGGTGTCAAATCGCAGATTCGAGGTGGCCAAACGACATCAGCTCTGTGGCTGATAATGCGATCTTCAAAAACAGGGCGCAAAACATCGAGTGTAGCTTCGGCTGTGTGGCACGTAGCGTCCTCCTGTTAAAACCAAATGTTGCCAATATCCTCCTTTTCAATTTTTGTGAACAAAAATTCTTTCAACATGGCCTAATAACGATCGCCATTGACTGTAACGGCCACTCCTTGCTCATTTTCGAAGAAAAATGGCCCAATTATGCCTCTGAACCAAAATTCGAACCAAACAGTGACGCGTTTTGGGTGCAGCGGCTTTTCAATGTATGCGTGCGGGTTTTCTGTGCCCTAAATGCGACAATTTTGCTTGTTTACATACCCGCCAAGATCAAAATGAGCTTCATCTGAAAAGATGATTTTTTTTGGCAAAATCGGCATCTTCTGTAAGTCGATCGCAGGCCCACTTAGCGAAGCATCCCACGCATTGGATGGTCAGTTGGCTTCAACTCCTGAACCAATTGGACTTTGTATGGCGTCATACCAAGGTCTTTATGCAAAATTCGTCTCAATGATGTCTCCGAAATGTTCAATTGTTGAGAACGACGGTGAATTGATGTTGATGGCTCTTTACGCACACTTTCTGCCACAGCAGCAATATTCTCGGGTGTACGCACTGCTTTTGGCTTTTCACGCTTTGGTTTATCGATGAAGATGCCAGTTTCTTTAACTTTTTTCACAAGATAACGAACATACGGAGCTGACGGTGCTTCTCTTCTTCCAAAATCCGTACGCAATTTTCGCACACATTCTGCAACATTACCATGATTTTCAAAGTAATGTCGCAATATTTCCCAGCGTTTTTCAAGCGTATACACAACCATATTCGTTCAGCGGAAAGATAAAACTAATTATCTGTCAAATCAGACATGAGCTAAGTGTTACCATTCACGAAATAAGCACTAGTTGAAAAAAAAAGTTAGATGGCGGACCCTGTACCTAATTTTGCTTTATAAAAGCAACCATTATTTCTTATATTTTCATATTACCATATGAAAGATCCTTTAAAGAATGATCTCTAATATTGAAATTGGAAGAACTTTTAAAAATAATGGAATTTTAATATTTTTATATAATTTTATATTTTTTTTTTTTATTTTAAACTAAAATTAAAAATTTGTTTATTCACATTCATGTTTCTTTGAAGAAATTTTGGTGAACTTTTTTTGCACCACCATTTGTACTGCCCCCCCCCAGATGAAATTCGCTTCCGACGCGCTTGATTATAATTATATAAACTTATAATTATGTAACGCTTGTGATATGTGAATGTAGCTATTCAATTACTACTGTTTATATAAATATATTTATCATGTTTTTTGTGAACGTTACGTAATATGTATGTAACGGATATATATAATTTATAAGTATGAACATAAATTTAATTCTATATATATATATATATATATAAATATACATATACATACATAAGCTTTCAACTTATTCAATTAACTTTATGTTCATACATATGAATGATATATTTCCGTTATGGTACCACTTTTACTAAAAACAAATCGTTGTAATAATATATATATATATTTTAATAAACTGATTAAAACTATTTTAATATGACATACTTCGATTGTCATATGCCGACTGTAGTTACCAAATTTCCAGAGCAGAAATTCAGAATATCTATAAAACAAGACATAGTTTAGATAGTATCGTAAGTATAGACGTAGGATTCCTTTTTATATAATAATAGAGAAAAATTCTGGTTTTTTTTTCATTTATATTTTTCAAAACTATTTTAAAACATTTCATCTTCTTAGTAAAAATTATTCAAAAACATATTTGTTGTTGTTGTTCTTCTTTAAACTTACTTGATCTAATTAAATTTATGTAAAAATTTGTTTTGTTTTATAAAAAGCTTTCGTTTGATATTTTTAGTGATGAATTTGTTCTTAATTTTTTATGTTGGTTAAAAGTAAATGTAATTCAAAGCTATGTTTAATAAATGGAAATAAATATCGGAAATATTTGAATTATGTATTTTTGCTGTAGCAAAGAGCTTTTCCTGTAGTAAAGAACAAAAACTTTTAAAAAAACAAAACAAATTTTAACATGAATTTAATTGTGAGCTTTTTAGATCAAGTAAGTTTGAAGAAGGCAATAACAACAACAAATTCGATTTTGAATAATTTTTATTTAAAAGATGAAATATTTTAAAATAGTTTTGAAAAATATAAATAAAAAAACCAGAATTTTTCTCTATTACTGTAGAAAAAGGAATTCTACGTCTGTACTTACGATACTATCGAAACTGTGTCTTTTTTTAGTATAAATTTTTAAAATTTCAGCGTTACATGTTACCTCAAGTGTATTCGAACTGATCAGAAATGTACCTAAGGATATGAAAATATATCGCTCATTTCGTGCAAGACAGTCACAACCCAACATTTAGTATTTTTCAGTAGAATTGTAAAGGTAGACTGAAAATTGGCAAGAATATTTGTAGGTCATTATATTTTCTTCCAAAAATATCATAAATTTTTATTTTGCGTCAATTGTGAATTTCTAAACAATTTTTTTGCAAGTGCCTGTTTGAGTTGTGACATTATGACTACAAAAATTATTTTAAGAAAATGCTTCATTTTGAGTTGTGACGACTTTGCCACAATATGATTACATACTTTTAAGCTAGAGAGATGTCACGTTTTGTGTTGGTACTCTATTACTACAAAAAAATATTAGGTTACTTGCTTGGATTTTTATTTAAAAAATGGTTTATGATGTAGTAAGTCGTTGTTGTTTTAAAAATTATGAAGAAATTTAAAACAAATTTTGGTATAAATAGAAATAAAACGTTATTGCTACAAAAAAGTGGAGAAAGTGCTAAAAGTCAAAACGACACAAGTATCAGTTAAACCGTTAATTAACAGCAAATCGGTCTGGAATACACTCAAATTAAGGATATGATAGCAATGCATATTTCTCTATATATAACTCAAAAACCCAAATTTTGAGTTGTGACGCTCTTGCACAAAATGAGCGATATCTACTTTATAATTTTTCTTAATTATACTGAAATTATTATATAAAATCAAACTCGAAATTAAAAGTATTTAATTGTAGTAATTTGTTTCATACTAGCTTATATATAAGCTATATAATGAAATAAAATAAAATTGTGAGCTCTTTTTAATTTTAACTACAGTTTCAAAACATAACTAGCATCACTAAACAAAAGCAATAGAGACACAATAAAAAGCTTATGCTCAATAACAGACGCTGTGAAACTAAATATTTTCATAAAGTAAGCTAATGGTAGAAGAATATTAATTTCATTACGTATTAATTTTAACAATAAGAATACTACAAAATAATAAGGAATGAGTAGCATCGTTACTTGTTAAGTACATACATCACTTTTACATCTTTCCCTAATTATATCGGTTTATATAGCATTTTCATAGCTTAACTAAAAAAACAATTCTGTTGATTTTTGTTAAAAAAAAAAAAACAATAGTAAGCAGATAACTGAATTTATATCTTTATATGCAAAATGCTCATATACAATTTTTGCAAAACGACACACAACTTATAATGTTAATGTCAGTATCACAGTATTTTTTGTAAACTTTTATAATATGAATACTTAAATCAAAGTCTATCAATCTATCTATTGATTTCGCGTAGTAAACTAAGCGGTCAAAAAGTGCTGATTGAATAGAAACATTTGTTTTTTAATAGCGTTATTTACTGCACTGCACTATAACTGACCATAACTGACCAACCCAAAAAATCAACCATTAGCCATTAAGGTAAATATTGTTGCACTCTTTCTTCCATCCACTTCGATTCGCCTTCGATAATGATTGCATGAAAAATATTATGGCTCAAGGTACGACGAACTTTTGGCTACCGCAATATAATTGAACAGCGTGAGAATAATTATGAAAATAACATTGGCCGATTGATGGTTTCAACTTATTTGATTTCTTTTTTTCCTGTATTGAATATTTTTATGGAGAGTTAATTAATTTTGTGGTATTTGGGTGATTATACCAATTAAACAAAAATTTATATATTATTGTCTTATATAATAAAAATTCACCATTTTGACAATTAATCAACACGTCAGTTTGAAAACAACTAACAGCTTTCAAAACTCACAAATTCAGCTTTATACATTTCATTGAACAGAGCTTCAACAGGGTTCGAAAGAATGTGCTATGGTAGGTTTTTTACTGTTAGTTTTATATAAAATATTAAAAGCATAAAAGCATAAAAACTTAGAAGACTTAGATAACTTGTTTTGGCGTGCGCTTATAGTGTATTTATCTATATAGTGTAGTACCTTCTGCGGATTTGTTTGTAATTGCTACGCAAAGGTTTAGGAAAAATAAAATGTTGCCACACCTTCTTTTACCGCCCACAAATCAACAAAAATGCTATATTTAAGACGGTTTATGTCGTATTAAACTAAAATTTGGTAATTAAGTTCGTATAATAACTATTGGTAACTATACTAAAAATGAGCGTGGTCCCAATTTAGCTACGCCTACTTTTAAGAAAAGATAAAAAGACTTCGGAACTACTGGCCCGATTGAGCTCAAATTTTGGCAGTGGATTTGTTTTGAGTACGAGATGGTTTAAGTAATAGCTGCCACACCCCCTTTGCCGCTCACATATATCTAAAAAATTTGCAATACAAAATACTTTGGAACTAAAGGTAGCACAGGGTCGAAATGCGGTATCCAACCACAATTTATACGTGTCGGTTTACTGATGACATTTAATGGGAGTAAAAAACAAAGGGGAGTGGCACATCCGATACACGCAAAACTTGCGATATCGAATAGTTTTGGAGTTACAGGTCGCACAGCATCGGAATTCAGTATTCGACATCAATTTATACATGTTGTTTCATTGATAACATTTTATGGGCGTTGGAGGAGGGGGAGTGGTACCTCCCATACAAACCAAATTTGAGCTATCGAATTACAAATGCAGTTCTACTGATAACATTTTATTTTTTTTTTCATTTTCTAACTGTATTTTTGTTTTCTTTTTTGTGTAAATAAAAATTACATCCATACACATCTTTTTCATTTAAAAAAGTCCTAATATTAAAAAGAAGAAACGCGACTTCTTCTCGTTCAATCATTTAGACCATCTTTCTCAGCAACTTGTTGATTTTGTCCTCACGATTACCGAAGTCACCACCCTCAACGTAATGGTTAGCTTTCTTGCACCATCCACCGGTTGGGGTGTTAAGCTTGAATGGCCACAGGAAATTGGAGGCATACTTGAAGTAGGAACCAACAGTGAAAATTTCGTGAAACATATCTTGGACGCACTGAATGTTATGGCCCTTCATCATTTTACGCTCAATGACAAAGTTGTCAGTGATGGGAACGCGTTGTCTTTGGTGCTTGACAAATCCACGCTTGTAGATAAGCTCGCGTACAGATTTCAAGTTGGGATAGCCCCAGGTAATGTATGGTTCAGCAATGCGCAGCATGTTGATTGTAACCTTGTTTAACTTAATTAAGACACCATTGTTGATTTGACGTAAACGGAACAGCTGCAAAACTTTGCGTACCTTTGGTGCCACTTTGTTGCTACCACGAATACGAATAACGAATGCAAGTTTTGATTCTGCGGGCACATAATACTGTCCCTTGGATTTGGCCAAGCGACGCAGGTTAATTTCCCTACGATCGGCTTTCATGTATTAATTCTGGTACTTCTCAGTACGCACCAAATTCTCACGCTTACGTAGAGCAATGACAGCGGTACGTTTCAATTTCCTCTTGGTCAGGGAGGCGCGTTTGCTTATCACCTTCTTGTTGAATTTCAGTTTCGATTCCGGCACGACGGGAAGCTTCTTTTTGACTTCGGTTTTCTTGGCGGCCGTGGCAGTCATCTTAACTTGTCACTTGCACGTTGTTAGAGAAAAAAAAGGAAAATATTTTATGGCGTTGGACAAGCGGGAGTGGCACCTCCCATACAACCAAAGTTTGCGATATCGAATAGATTTGAAGTTATGGGTCACACACCGTAAGAAATCAATATTCGACCTTAATTTATGTGGAATAGATACTTGTTCGCTTTATTTATATTTTACTTTACTTTGTTTGTATACAATTTCATCAAGTATGATTTCGAATATTCTTCTTTAAAATTTAAAATTTTGGGGATTCGTTTTTTAGTCTTTGAAATTATTTCAACAAATAAACCTTGAAACTTTCTACAATTTGGGGGCTCAACCGAAGAAATAAGATATTAAGACGTTTGAAGGACGTTAAATATTAAAGACGTTAAAAGACGACGAGATCGAAAAATAAATCAGCTAAAGATTTTAGTCAAGAAAATGGACAAAACGATTTCATTGGCAGATGTAGATAAGTTCACCATTGGACAACTTCGCGCTGAACTCGAAAGACGAAAAGTCGCCATTATAGGGAGCAAGGCTGTTTTAAAATTGCGACTCATGAATCTTGTAGATGTTCAAACTGAGGGCCAAGAAGACTCAGAAATTGAAGAAGAAGTTGAAGAAGCTGAAGAACGTGGCGTTCAAGAGGTTGTATTATCCGGAGCTGCAGCTTCTCAAAATCAAATCTCCAACAATATGCGTATGTCTTTTCGTGACGCGGAAGGAGTAATTGACTATTTCAGTGGCGAAGACGGCCCCTTAGTGGAGTTATGGATCCGAAAATTAGAAGAGATGAGAGGAGACTTCGGATGGTCGGAAGTCGACCTTGCAATTTTTGGGAAAAAACAACTAAAAGGTGCAGCTAAAGCTTTTATAAACACTAAACATTAAACTCTAAAGAAGTTCACGAGAAGTTAAGACGAAGGGTAAAGGGAGTCAGCGAATCATGGAGAACGTATTTTTATGACGTTCGCGAAATTGCATCTTCCATTTGTCTCGAAGACTCTGCGACTATACAATATATTCTCGATGGTGTCAAAGACGACTCAGCAGAAAAATTCATTTTGCATGGTGCAAGAAATTTCGAAGAACTTAAGTTGAAATTTGCGAAATACGAGAGAATAAAGAAATTTAAAAAATCACGAAAGTTGGTACCAGAAGCTACATCAACTGTCCAACTACAATTGGAAAAGACAACGCCGAAAAGGACGAAATGTTATGCGTGCGGGGAAGACGGACACGTATCAAAAAACTGCCCTTGTGCTAATAAAGGTCCAAAATGTTTTCGTTGTAATGCTTTTGGTCATATTGCAACGAAATGTACAGCGGCAGTACAGGAAAAGAGGAAAGCAGTTAATTTCAACGGTACTATTGAACCAATTGTAGCAGTTAACATCGGTACTAACTCGTTCAAGGCTTTGGTTGATACCGGGAGTTCTGTAAATCTCATGCGCACTGATGTGTACAAAGCGATTGGTAGTCCAATACTTCGACAAACGTCATACAGTTTCACAGGACTTGGAGCAAAAGAGACAGTTCCAGAAGGAAGAATTGAAGAGAGGATTTCTGTTAAAAATGAAGACTATAACTGTGCCTTCTATATTACGCCGATGTCAGCGATGATGTATGACATCATATTGGGGCGTGAATTTTTGAAATTTTGTGTGTTTGCTCTGGTTTCTGGTGAAGTTACACTCAAGAAAATATTAGATGACAGAAAGGGTGATGATATAATTGCATCATTTAAGAAAAAGCAGGAATTCAATGCGAATGAAGACATTGAAATTGAAAATAATAATCTTGAAATCAACGTTCAGGTGCTATTTGGAGATTTTGAGATTGACGTTCCTAAGGAGTACAAAAACACAGTTAAGCAATTAATCGAAAATTATGAACCGATTAAGAATGATAATTACCCTATCAACACCCAATTAATTCTTAAGGATGAGACACCGATATACCATCGTCCACGAAGATTAGCACCACTTGAAACAAAGGTTGTTCGAGAGCAAATTGACGAGTGGTTACAAGAAGGAGTTATTGTGGCCAGCAACTCAGAATTTTCTAGTCCAGTAGTGGTGGTACGTAAAAAGGATGGACGCTACAGGATATGTGTAGATTACAGAAAATTAAACAAGGTTATCCAAAAAGATAGATTCCCTATGCAAAGGATCGATGATCAATTGGATAAGTTGGCTGGTGCGAAAGTATTTTCAACGATTGATCTGAAGAATGGTTTCTTTCATGTTCCGATGCATGAAGACAGCATGAAGTATACAGCATTTATTAACAATGACGGCCAGTTCATGTTCAAAAAGACTCCGTTTGGATTATGCAACTCACCGTCCAGCTTTAATCGATTCGTTACTCATGTGTTTCAAGATTTGATACGCAAAGGTGTAGTTATCCAGTATGTCGACGATATCATCATTCCATCTAAAGCATACGACGAAGGCCTGGAAAGATTACGTTTGGTGTTGGAAACAGCAGCGAAGAATGGATTAGTGGTCAACTGGAAAAAATGTCAATTTCTTCAAACAAGAGTTGAATACTTAGGTCACGTTATCTCAGACTCAAAGATATTCACATCACCGGACAAGATAAAAGCTGTTAAAAATTTTCAAGAACCGAAGAATTGCAAGGAATTGCAGAGTTTTCTGGGATTAACGGGCTACTTCCGAAAATTTATACGAGGATACGCAACTTTGGTAGCTCCGCTTAACAAACTTTTGCGAGGCGACCACAAAAATATTGATTTTAAAGACGAGCATAATTTTGCCTTTGAAGAGATTAAAAACAAGCTTGTGAGTGATCCCGTTTTGCAGATTTACGATCCTGCAGCAATAACAGAATTACATACAGATGGTAGCAAACTAGGTTTTGGGGGAATTCTGTTGCAAAAGCGTGATGACTTATCTCAGTTTTATCCTGTGATTTATTGGAGCAAGGCCACAAGCGACAGCGAGAAAAACTATCATTCATACGAATTGGAAGTCTTAGCCATAATCGAAGCAGTTAAGAAGTTAAGGCCATATCTACTAGGATTAAAATTCAAAATTGTCACGGATTGTGCAGCATTCCAACGGACTGTAAACAAGGTTGACATTCCGCCAAGGGTCAAACGGTGGACGCTGTATTTAGAAGAATATGATTACACCATGGTTCATCGTTGAGGTGATCATATGAGACACGTGGATGCTCTTAGTAGATATCCTGCTATGCCTGTTGAGAATTTATTGACAGCACTCATAAAAAAGAACAAAGATGATGACGAACGCATTGTTGCAATAAAAAAGATTGTAGAAAGACAGCAATATGGAGACTATCTCTTCAAGAACGAAATTTTTGAAGATTCACAAAGAAGGCCGTGACTTGCTGGTGGTTCCGATCTGCATGGAGAAAGAAATCATAAGGAAAGCTCACGAAAAAGGACATTTTGGCTGCGAAAAAATGGAAAAGGTACTGAAAGCTGAATATTTTATAGAGAATCTGCATGAAAAAACTACTAGGTGCATTCAAACTTGCATTAAATGCATTTTGATGAACAGAAAGAGCGGTAAGCAAGAAGGAAAACTACATCCGATTCCAAAAGATGATTTTCCATTAGTAACTTTGCATTTGGATCACATTGGTCCTTTGATTGCCACAACGAAAGGATACAAATATTTGCTAGTTGTAGTCGATGGCTTTTCAAAGTTTACATGGATTTTTCCAACTAAGACTACAGCTGTAAAAGAGGTGTTAAGTCGGTTTGATAGCATTGTAAAGACATTTGGATACCCAGAAAGGATCATCACAGATAAAGGAGCAGCTTTTAGCTCAGCAGATTTCAAGGAATACTGCAAAGAAAATGAAATACTTCATATACAGACGACTACAGGAGTTCCAAGAGGAAACGGACAAGTTTAGAGGGTTAATTCAGTGATTCTGAGTGTGTTGAACAAAGTCGTTATAAATAGCCAGGAAAAATGGTACAAATATGTTGACAACGTTCAAAGATGCATTAACTCGACGTATCATAGCGTCATTAATTTAACACCTCATGAAGCTCTGACAGGAGTCAAGATGCGAGCATCTGAAGACTGTAATATTTCAAAAATTTTGCAAGAGGAATTGATAAAGTCGTTTTGCGACAACCGTGAAGAGCAGAGAGCAGAAGTCAGAAAAAAAATCCTTGAAGCACAAGCGCAACAAAAAATTAGTTATGATCAACATCACAAAGAAGCTATAAAATACAAAATTGGTGATATTGTTGCAATTAAACGAACACAGTTTGCAACTCAAGGTAAATTAAAGAGCAAGTACTTTGGACCTTACATCGTAAAGAATGTTAAAGCAAATAATCGGTATGACGTGGAAAAATTGGGGTTTTCTGAAGGACCAAGAACTACTTCCACAGCCGCTGATCTTATGAAGTCGTGGGATACCTCGCATGGAATCGATGGCTTGTCAGGATAGGCCGTGTGGAATAGATACTTGTTCGCTTTATTTATATTTTACTTTACTTTGTTTGTATACAATTTCATCAAGTATGATTTCGAATGATACGAAAGAATCGTATGATTTCTTTAAAATTTAAAATTTTGGGGATTCGTTTTTCAGTCTTTGAAATTATTTCAACAAATAAACTTTGAAACATTCTACATTTATACATGCACTTTCATTAAAAAAATTTTACGGGCGTATAAAAAGGGGAGTGGCATCTCCTACACAACCCAGAGTTGTGCTATCATATATAGTTGAGCCAAATTAGTGCATCAGTGAAAAAATTACAAAATTTGCTCTCTTCTTTGTATTGTATGTATAGATATTATATGTAAAGCTTTCTTTTGTATAGTGATTTAGAGTAAAATTTTACGTAAAACATTTTTGTCATAGTTACTAACACCCTAACACTGAGTTTTGTAGGACATTTTAGCACCAATTCTAAATAAGTGAGAAATTAACCCTTAAACACATTTTAAGTTTTCACTTATTTTTGGCATTCAAGTTGGTTTTAGAGCTTTGGTGTGTTCAGAGAGTTATAGTAAAATTTTATGGCAAATATTTTTGTGGAACATCTTAACCCATTATATCCCTGTCTTATGGGTCTTATTTGCCCTTTATCAAAAACAGGTCAAAAAAGACCAATACATTGAAGAGTTTGAGGGTTAAATTGTTCCACGAAAATGTTCCTCGTAATATTTTACATAAATGTACTGAACACATCCTATACCAAAAACGTAAGGGTCACATGGTTTCGTTTGCCGATTCACTATGAGAATGTTCAAAAGGGGGATAAATTAAACCCCCTCTAAAATAAAACTCAGACGTAAACTTTCAAGACGTATATTTATTTTTTGGTCCCCTCCATCAGAATCCGTTGGCGGAACCTTGTTATTTTGGAACAAAAATGATTTTGTTGTTCAGTGTTATTTATATATTACAAAATATATAATTTTAATGAAATAATTTATAAATAATTTATAGAAAATTCGCAAAAGTGTGTACATCAAATGTATGCTTCTCTTACTAGCATAAGTTTACTTTGGAAATCCCAACTTTCATGGTGCCATGCGTCTACAAATATACAAATTTTGGTGAAATATTTTGGATTACACTTACTGCTTTCCTTTGTACAATATTACGAAAAAACACCCAAACGACAAGCAAGACACGAGAAGCAATACTTTTTCCTAAACCAACTTATATTGCTGCTCGTTTATTTTACTTATTAAAAAACTTAACTCTATTTCCGTAACTTCTCAAATTTTAGCTGTTTTCTTTGTGCTAACAAGCAGCTTCTTTAGTATTTCTATATAACTGTTGCGATTTTATTGCGGCCTTTGATAGAATATATAAATTTCATTTTAATGATACAATGAAACCTCATTGGATGGCATAAAAATTGCTCGACCTTGCAGTTATTGTCAAGTTGCTAGTTTGGGTTCCAAGAGTTTGAGATAACATATTGCTGAATAAAAGACAATAAATCATTCTCCTTCTTTTTCAGTTAATCGAAAAACTTTATTGTTATTAAAATTAAAGTATTTTATACAACCGTTTATTTCTTTTCAATATCGAGTGATTGTTAAAATCAATCCATTTAGGGAGCTTTAATAAAATTTATGGCGATTTCGACGCTCAGATTGAATATAAAAGAAAAAATGTTAACATTGAACATGAAAAATAAAGCATGGGTTTGAATCTATTAAAATTTCATTATGAATAAACTTCACGAAAAAATCGGGGGGGGGGGGGACCCACTCTAATCTGAACAATTACTTTAGCATGAACCAATACAAGAAACAAATTGCTATTTATGAGGTATTTGTATGACAGCAAAACAAGTCATTTGAAGCAAGAATTGCCAAATTATAATTTATTCAACTTTGAACATATAAAGCGACATAATTGCCGCATAAAATCTGTTTTAATGAACAAACATAACAATCAAAACAACAATGAAAAAATCACAAAATCGAAAAAAAACATCACAAACCAAAAACGAACTCGATTAACATAGTTTCACACTTTATTAAATTGCTGCAAAGTGAAAAACCAAGCTTATGTTTGTTAAAGTTGAGGCTATGGCTGCTCTTCGTTGTGGCTATTGTTTGTTGTGGTGTTGTTGTCGTTTTGAACATTATTTTTAAAACTTTACTATTTCATTGCTGTTGTTGTTTTTGTTGTTCTTGTCAAATTTTATATGAATTTTAGTTTTAAGCTTCCATAAATTATGTGTTTTATATTACATTTTGAGTTTTGTTTCGCAGGTACATCTTGAGTTTTGTTTCGTATTTTGTATCTTATCAATGTTAAACTACATCAATTTACATGAAAAATGTATAGTTAATGTGTTTTTAAATTTTATTTCTGTTTTGACATTATAGATTTTTTAATTGTTTTTTTTTTTATTGTAGTGAAAATTTACATATTGGACAGGGACAGAAAAATATCCATACAGTTTTCAACAGTTTAAGACACTTAAGTTAATTGACCAATGGATATTTTGTATGTAAATAAGTTATATTGCTCTGAAATTCGAACACATCAACTTCTAAAATAAATTGAAAAAATTGTGATGAAATTGAGAGGTCAAATCAGGTGTGATGGACTTGCAACATGTCCCTCTTTAAGAATTTCTAAAAAGTTTGGTAGTACTTTTTTTCTTTCGATTTTGGCACACTGTGTTATAATTCAAGAAAAAGAATATCTGTTATTAAATTCTTAAGTTCACTTTTTCTTTTCTTTTTTTTTGATCGTGAGTGCATAATGAGCCTATAGTTAAGTGCGTGCAAATTAAAAGAGAAAATTTTAATACTTCCAAAAGAATAAAAATGTTTAATAATTCCGATAGTAAGTACATAACGTTGACCTTATTCAAATACGACGTAAGTCAAAATTTATGGCAAAGAAAACCTTTTATTATTATATGAAGCTCATAGCATAATTTATTGTTTCAAACGTTCTTCCTCCCTTTTTTTCATTCAAGCATTAAAAACTAAAATCGGGCATATATGTAGTTTTGACCAATCTACGTAAGCCGCTAAGAAAGGTTTCTTTGCCCAATTTTGACTTACAACCTATTAGAATTAGGGCGACGCACAGTGTTGCGAGCCCATACAAAAGTTGGACAAAAATAGAAGGAGTCGTCTGATTTGGATGAAATTTGGAGTGGTGAATTATTTAAGGTCGCTGATATCAAATATGAAAAAAAAATTAATTCCATCATGTCTAAATTAAGGTTATAAATTTCAATTTTTGAGATTTTTAAGTTTTTTAAAAAATTATTACCATATTTAAAATTCTTAAATTTACAATTTTTTTAATTTTGGTTTAATACATGGTTTATGATTTATCAAAAAAAAAATGAAATATGTTATATAGTTTAAAAGATATAAATATTTTTGTAAGAGTATTTTTGTACTAAACTATGCTGGAAAAACTTATATATTTTTAATACATTGACGTTTTCTTCTTTTTTAAAGGTATTCGCTTTGAATATTGAAATGCAAATATTAATTTTACTAATAATTATTTAATATTTTCTTTATGTACATTATTTGAATTAAAAAAGTGCTCATCTTCATCTTCATTTTCATTATAAATATACAAATTGATGTTAGAATCTTCCTCAATTATCTTTTTATTATATTTACTTTTTCTTTGAGAAGATAAAAGAGGGTCTGATGAGATTACCAAATAGGTCATAAGATCTGTACTGGAATTTTCTCTTTAGCACTTCCGCGTGTGATTAAGACGAGTATATCGAATATTTTTGTGGCTTCCTTCTAAAGCTTCTTCAGATAAAGTACCTGCGAAAATAATTATTGTGAAAAAATATATCTTAGGTCGAATTACTTCAAACTACAATATTAAAAGTTTAGTCACCTATTGGTAAATCGAAACATTTTACTACTTCGCATCCATGTACTAAAACTTTGTGTACAGAGCAAGGCATATAATACCAATTGTAGCACTCTATGTACAAGTTCCTCGTTTTTCTCAGCAGTTTACTAAATTCATCAATTTTAATGATTTTGCCACATGAGAGGATTCTTAACACTAATGCAAAGTTGTATATAAGATCTTTGTTAAGTCCTGTGATTTCTGCAGATACTTCATATTTTAAAAAAAACTTCCTAGCCGTATTTCCGTCGTTTGTGGTGCCATAACCTGTTTTTACATAATCCACTAGCAGGCCCAGTCTCTCTCTAAACTCTCTTTGTATTCGTGTTTTAGTTTCAGCAAAAAACCGTTTTATGTTCTGCTCTTACTTGCCAGTTTTTAAATGCCAATCGATAGGCTATATGCAGTAAACATTCAAAAAACCTTATCCAACAATGTAGTGTTGAAAGTCCATACTCATAATGATTTATATTTGGAGTTTCAACCAAATCAATTCGATTCATTTCAATATGACTTGTTTTGCATATAAAACATCTACTTGTTGAATTGGTTTCAGTTAGAATATTTGCAATGGCACCATCTATCATTGTACAGTGCATTATGTATGAGACCTCAATAGGTCTTCCATCAAGATCGATTATGTCGCATTCTAACTCATTTATCTGGTTTTTCATAGCAGCATTTTCTCCAATAATAATATTTTTATTTTCTTTTGCCATGATAAATTTCACAGGTCTACAGAAAAGAGTGGAAGAGCATTTTTCATTGACCCAAATTTCATTTCTGGATGTTGAGTCAATTAATCTAAAGTAATAAAAATGTTTTTTTACTATATAAAATTATACAAAGGTTACTCACTTTATTGGAACAAAAGCAATTAAAAATAAGAACTCATCGTTGAACTCGCTTGAAGAAAAACTCTGCTTATACCGACTATGGCCAGAACTTCCATCCATACCCCACTTGCAGATAAGTGTAACTTTGTTTTGGAGTAAATTAGGTTTACATAAACTCAAAACGCTTTCTGCTGTCTTTCGCATTAAAGGTTTTAAAGGAACTTCAGCAGAATTTTCTGAAGCTATTACTGGCGGTACTAACGTTTTTTTTAAGTTCTGTATAGCATAATAACTAGGAAAGCAATTTTCATGCAATTTGTTCACTGTTTTTCGCAAAATATTGTACTTTTCTACAGAAAGGTCCAAATCCATATACAGCGTTAATGCCTCCATTGGTGACAAATTTTTTTTTTTTCTAGGCTCACTTTCAGGATTGCTATTTGTTTTAGCAAATTGGGAAGCAAAATCTAACTCTTCCGCAGAATATTCACCAGCTATATCAGCTATTCTCCTTTTTTTTTTGTTTTTTCTGATGCCAAGTGAAATTGCATTTGAGGCCTTCCGCGACTTGTGCTAGGTTGCTTAATTATAGATTAATTTTAACTTTTTATATTAAAAATATTTTATTTTCTTTAAAGCTGTTTACTTACATCATCTGGATATGGAAATTCGAAAGCTTTGAGATTTAGCCAATTCGAATTTTTTTTTAAAAAATATTCTTTTTTGTAACCACACTCAATCCACTTTCTTTGAAGTTTTTGACAAAAAACGCGTACTTTTTGATTTACTTGATTTTCATCAAATACTCTTTCATCAATTTTTTCTTTAACAAAAGCTACGATGAAAGATACTTTATCTCGTGGTCCAGCACTAATCCAACTATTAAATAAATCGGAATTATTAAAAATATATGACATTTTTACTACAAATCACGCGTTAAACTTTTATGTAAAATGTTTAATTAAAAACGGTAAATGCATTGTGGGTGGCAAAAGTAATCATAGGTGTACTCTACTTAAAAAAAAATTTACGTAATTTCCAGTAATTGCCTAAAAAACTATTACGTTAATATATGTTTGCAAAAAAAATATATATATTTCCGAAAAATACAATTAATTAAATATGAATCTTTTATTTTTAGTTAATTTGTGCCCAATAATTATTGCAAGATCTTTAAAGCCCTTCTTTAACTTGTAGGGTACAAATTTTTAAAATTGTTCGCTTATTTCTAAAATGAATTAAGTTTTTTTTTCCGGTATGATATATTTCTTGTATATATTAAAATACATATTACTCAAAAAATGTCCTATAATTTGAAAAAACATCTAAAAAAACAGACTTAGATCATTTTTTAATAAAATAGATAAGAAACATGTTTGTTTACATTTGTATTGCTGTTAAAACAATAACAATTTTTCGAAAAATTATGAAAAATTGCATTTTGGACCATTTTTAAAAATACGATTACTCAAAGAATCGGACGTATTCGGAAAAGTTTTTTATAGATTCTAAAAGATAATAAACCATACTTACAATGTTTGTTGGTTTCAAAGGTGATCTCAGCGGAACTTGGAAGAAGCTGACTAATAAATTTAACAAAATTTTTTATTTTTTTATAGTTTTATCAATTTTTGAAATTTTTGAAAAAATTCAATTTAACTTTTTTCTTCCCAATAACAAAAACCTTATTTTTTACTATAAATTAACTTTAAATGAAAATTAAAAATATTAAAATATCTTGAAAAATGAGTTAACAAAAAAAAATTTGCCTAAGTGCTCGGAAACGAAAATTGTACCATAAAAAAACTATGAAATTGTATTGAATTTAAACAGGTGTAGCGTCTCCAAAAATTATTTAATGAACTAAAAATTTAAATTCTTCTTAATTGGAGTATTTCCTTTACAACGATACCCATTTTGTATGATTTTATGAAAAAAAATTTTTGATTTTTGTCCACTAGACGCAACACTGTGCGACGATAAGCTGCAAGAAAAACTTAAAAAAAATATGCACGTTTTTGTGTTAAAAAAATTTGATTTTCTTAACTAACCTTAAAATTAAAATAAAGGGTGTTTTTTATAGAGTGAAACAACTTTGAGTTGGCATCATTGCTTTATTTGACCACCCATTTAACAGCTGATAGTTGCTTTTTGTTTAGTTTGCTTTGAAATTTCATTATAAATCGACTTACACCATAGCATGCAAATTGTGGAAATTTTTAATCAAAATAATGGTTCTGTTCGTCAAACTTATCGTGCACCTCGTCCATTTTATGGCGTACATAATCGTCCTTCAGAGCTGCTAATTCGAAGAACAATAGATCGTTTTCGGACCACATTTACTGTTACTGATAATGTGCATCCCGTGAGACGCCGAACAATGCACACTGAAGAATCTGTAGCCGCTGTACAGGAAAGCATTGAAGATGATCCTAATCAATCAATTCGTCGCCGTTCTCAGCAACTGGGATTGTGTCCTTCCACTTTATGGAAGATTTTACGAAAAGATCTTGGCTTAAAACCTTTCAAGATTCAACTTGTGCAGGAATTAAAGCCAAACGACCATCGCATGCGCCTCCAATTCGGCGAATGGGCTGAAGCACAAATTGATATTGATTTTGAATTTCCATGGAAAATTTTAGTTTTCCGACGAAGCCCATTTGTGGTTGAATGGGTAGGTAAATAAACAGAATTGTCGCATTTGGAGTCAGGAGAATCCACAAGCTTTTGTCGAAACACCATTACATCCACAGAAAATTACTGTTTCGTGCGCTTTATGGGCTTATGGCTTTATGGGAGTCATTGGCCCATATGTCTTCAAAAACGATGATGGTCAGAATGTTACTGTCAATGGTGAACGGTATAGGAACATGATTCGAAGTTTTTTCGTACCTCAATCAGCTGGCATTAATCTTGCTGATATGTGGTTTCAACAGGACGGAGCCACATGCCACACAGCGGGCGCTACAATTGATTTACTTAAGGAAACTTTTGACAAAAAAATAATTTCACGAAATGGCCCAATTAATTGGCCCCCAAGATCGTGTGGTTTAACCACATTGGATTATTTTCTTTGGGGTTATGTAAAGTCACTTGTCTACGTCGATAAACCACAAACAATTGATCACCTGGAAATCAACATTTGAAGAGTTATCGGCGAGATACGGCCGCAAGTGCTGCGAAAAGTTTGTGAAAATTGGTGTCCCAGTTTGCGCCTTGTACGCGCTAGCCGTACCTTAATTATAAAGGGTGTCCCAACAGGAGCGCAATTGTTAAATTTTAAATAAAACACAGATATTTAAAAAAAAATCGTGAAACTTTATTATATCGTAAAGTAGACAGAACGAGGTTATGTATGGAACAATATATCGTGCAGATGGCAGCCGCGGCTTTGCTGGCATACACGCGATCTTTTAATGAAATTTTCAATGACCGTTTTGCATAAATGCTGCGGTATTTCATTAATGCAGCGTCCAATTTCCTCTTTTAAGGCTTGAGTCGTCGTCGCCTTATTCGCGTAAACCATCGACTTCAAAAACCCCAAAGAAAAAAAATCTAATGGTGTTAAATCGCACGATCTAGGCGGCCAATTCTGATCTCCAAAATGCGAAATAACACGACCGGGAAATGACTGATGCAGCAATTGAATTGTTTCTCTGGCTGTATGACATGTGGCGCCGTCTTGTTGGAACCACATGCCCTCCACATTCATTTCTTCAATTCTAGGCAAGAAAAAACTGGTTATCATTTCACGATACCGAACACCATTGACTGTTTGCGCTTGACCTGCCTCATTTTCATAAAAAAAAAGGTCCAATGATTCCTCCAGCCCAAAAACCACACCACACAGTGACACGTTGAGGATGCATTTGCTTCTCGTGAATCACTCGAGGATTTTCCTCACCCCAAAAGCGACAATTATGCCTATTGACGAAGCCATCAAGATGGAAATGGGCCTCGTCACTGAAGATGATTTTAGCTGCAAAATCAGCATTTTCATGTTGTCTCTCCAATACCCAATTAACGAATTCCCTTCGCTGTCCATGGTCAGCTGGCTTCAGTTCCTGAGTCAATTGAACTTTGTATGCATGAAGATGCAAATCTTTCGTCAAAATTCGCTGCATAGTGGATTTGGAGACACCAATTTGCTGAGCTCGGTGTCGAATTGAGGTGGATGGAGTTTGAGCGACATCATCACGTACAGCTGCGACATTTTCGGTCGATCGACCTGGTCGAAGCCGCGTTGTTGTCTTTACATCACTAACAGACCCAGTTTCGGCAAATTTATCCATTAATCTCTTTACAGTTGACTCTTTTGGAGCATTATTGTGACCCCAAATTGATCGCAATTTGCGAACTGTAGCCGCAAAACTTTCACCATTTTGGTAAAACAATTTCACAATGAGAATGCGTTGTTCATTCGTGTAGCGCTCCATTTTTACTAACCTCGTACCATCTACTAGCAAACAATAACAATTGTTCAAATGTCAAACAATGACACTTCGAATGGCGCCAAATTTAAAAATTGCGTTCTGGTTGGGACACCCTTTATAAGCATTAATGTCGTAAAATTTTCTATCCAATAAAGCCCGTTTCATTGATATAAAAATATATTACTATGTTTTATTATGATTTAAACTTGTTTTACTCTATAAAAAACACCCTTTATATGCAAATTAATTAAAATTTTTGTAGTGGAGAACTTCCAAAGTCAACCGAAATGGGCTTCTAAATTTCTACTGCTATATTTTGGAATAATTCTAAATGCAGTCATGTCAACCTTTTTGGCCCGTTTTTAAGTTATTTTCGTGTTTGTGTAGGGTCCTACCACTTCAAAAAAAAGAATTTGTTTGCTGTGTGGCACGAAAAAGTTCGCTGATTGAGAAACGATAGACAGAGCGATCTTCATGCAGATTTTTCAAAACTCAAGTGCAATTTTAAAAGCACGTTCTTATGATATTTTGGAAGTCGATGAGATTTCAGCCGAATGAAAATAATATAAAATTTGGAGTAAGCCCACTGCACTGCTGGTGACAATTTATTAAACTTGTTGTCCACACTAGTTCCAAATTTATGTCAAAAAGTGTCAGATTAATAGCCTTATTCTGGTGATTGACAACTGTAAGTTCATTGACAACCTAGTCTTTAATGTGCTATTATTTTGGTCCATGTATTTATTTATTTATTCGTTAAGCTTAATACAAGCTGATTAACTAAGAACTAATCTTATTCTAACAGGGTCTTTACTTATTCTAACAGGGTTTATTTATTTATTTTTTTTTCTCCTTTCCTTGTTTTAGTGTTCGAAAGATATCCAATTATCCAATTATGGTGGGCGGATTACGCCCACCAGAAAAACGTAATTATAAGAACACGTCAAAAAGGAAATATGGGGAGAAAAGTAATAAAGGGAACTTACAATAATTAACAGGGAATATGTATCATATCTTAATTGAAAGAAAAAGATTATAGAGGGGGAAAAATGGCGTTGGAGTTAAGAAGAAATGGCGTTGGAGTTTAGAAGGGCATTTCGGAGTCGAGATCTGCTCAGATGAAAATCAAATTCGCTGATCAAATTGTTAGTTACACGAAGCATCCTGGTTACAGGTTCACTGCAACCATAGTCGGTACGATGGAAGTTGAGGTGGAAGAGAGGAATAAACCTAAGGTTACGTGGGTTGGTATTAAAGGATATTAATTGGAGTAGTGCAGGGCAGTTAATGGTACCGCATACAAGTTGATGAATGAAGAGTACATCTGCAACTTCTCTTCGTTTTGCAAGAGATTGCATGTTAATCAACTTCAGGCGGTCTGCATAAGGAGGTAAGTTAAAACTGTCAGAACCGGGAAGACCGCGTAGTGCGAACCTAATGAATCTTCGTTGAACGGCTTCGATTCGCACAGAATGGATGTTGTAGATAGGAGACCAAACCTGGCTGGCATATTCGAGGATGGGTCTAACAAAGTTAAGGTAGAGAGATTTAGTAACGAAAGGGTTGGAGAATTCTCTGGACCAGTGTTTCACAAAACCCAGTGCAGAATTGGCTCTACTAATGATATTATCAATATGAGACCTAAAATTAAGTTCCTTGTCACATATTACACCTAAGTCCCGTAAAAAGCTTACAGGAGGAACTGGCTTGCCGAGAAAGTAATAAGATCTTGGGGGAAGCTGGAGACGCTTGCGTGAATATGTAATAGCTTGACATTTACTAACGTTGAGCTCTAGAAGATTTTTTTGACACCAAGTGGAAAAACTAACTAGGTCTTCTTGAAGATAGTGAGAATCGTCGTTAGTAAGGTATGCGCCGATAGATTTTCATATCATCAGCATACACAGAGAGATTGGATTCTTTGATGATGCCATCTACATCAGAGATTGTTAAGACAAACAACAAAGGACCAAGGTGAATACCTTGTGGGACACCAGAGGTAGCTGAAAAAGAATCTGAATTGGAAAATTTAAAGATGACATTATAACGGCGTTCTTCGAGATATGATTTAATCCAAGATATAAAGAGTGATGGAAAACCAAAGGCTTTAAGCTTAAGAAGAATGATAGTGTGTGAGATATTGTTGAACGCTTTACTAAAGTCGGTAGACACTACATCAACTTCGTACCCGCTTTCCAACGAGCATAGAGCGTTTGAAACAAATTCTGCAAGGTTAGTGGTAGTCGAGCTACCCTATGAGGAAGCCGTGTTGGCTGGGAGGAAAAATAGATTTGCAATGGAAAAAGAGAATGTCATAAATAATGCTTTCAAACATTTTTGGAGTACATGAAAGTTTTGCAATAGGTCTGTAATTGGAAATATCATTTCTTGGTCCTTTCTTATGCAGAGGTATTATGTATGAGCTCTTCCACAACTTAGGAAAAACGGAATTAGAAATAGAAAGTTGGAAAAGAGCCAATAGGGGATGAGCCAACACGTCCGCGAATTTTTTTATAACAATAGCAGGCAAGCCATCGGGTCCTGGAGAATAATCGTCCTTCAGATTATTTATCTTTTCTAACACATCAGCTAGTGTAATATCAACAGAAGTTAGCGACGTTGAGGACAGTCCCTTAACAAAAAAAAATACTTGTAGTCTAGTTCGTTGTTATGATTAGTGTATGACTGACTGAAAAAATTTGCAAATAGGTTTGCAATTATTTCCGGGTTGTCTGAGGAGATGTCCGAAAAAGTAAAGGTAGATGGGTAGTTGTCAGATTTTCTTTTAATATTTATAAACTTGTAGAAGCTTTTAGGATCCGACAGCAATTTAGTTTGAATATGAGCAAGATAAGACTCGTATAGCGTTTCACAGAGTGCGGAAAAAAGGTTAAAGGCGTGAAGATAATTTGTGAGATCAAGAGAAGAACGAGAAATTAAATATGCGCGCCATAGTTTGTTCCTTTTGTTGCGGAGTACACGTAGTTCCTTATTGTACCAGGGAGGACATGACGAAAAGTTTTTCTGCCTGGTGAAGGGGATAGAATGTGTGAAGCAGTCGAAAATTATGTCATAGAAGTGAGCAACTGCAGTATCAACGCTTTCGTGAGCATTATCGAAGAGATGTTGGAAATCGATTATACTGAATAAAATTTCTAGTTTTACAAAATCAGTTTTCCGAAAGTTAAAGCTGTACGAGTGCTCGAAATGTGTATTTTTGATATCAATGTCATATGATAAGGTAAGGGATAATGGTGGATGGTGCTGATCGAGTGTTGAAAGAAGATGGTTACTTGCGGAGACTACGCAGTTATCTAAATCCGAAGAAAAAATTAGGTCTAGTTGTCTACCTAAATTATTAGTAACTCCGCTCAACTGGTAAAGGCCGCAGTCTGAAATACAACTAGTAAAAAGAATTTATTTTTCAGAGGTAGGATTTGAAGAAAGATAGTAGGATTCATCATCAGAGAGGACCCATTGAAGGATGGGAAGATTAAAATCTCCCAGAAAAATAACGGTGTCAAATGAATCCATAAGGTCCAAAAGTGAATCTATTGCGTCTACTGAGAGCTGATAACTCTCTGGTCTGATTATTCACTGGTTGAGACGGGCGAATATAACAGCATATAATGAATACATTACGTTTTGCGATGCAAACTTTGGCACATATAAATTCAAAAGTTGGCAGTGTGGGAGTTTTTTATAATGGTTGGATTGAAGCGATTGTGAATAGCGAGAAGGACACCACTGCCTGAGGAGAGATCATCTTTGTCGAGACCATCGTCTCTGAAAACCACGAATTCGGACGCGAAGACCTCAGTATCCTTAAAATCGGGCGTAAGATTTGTCTCAGTAAGCGCAAATATGTCGTAGGGAAGCTTAAGAGAATAAGGAAACACTGTAGAGATTTTGGTACGTAAGCCTCTTACATGTAGTTGGAAACTTCCAAAATTTTTCGCAAGATTATTTGCTGTTAATGTTTTTTCTAGTGTTAACTGTTTTGTCAAGTTTTGAGCTTTCGATTACAATTTAGAATTAGAAATTTTTACACTTGTCAATAAATTTACAATTGTCAAGGATAAAAATGATCAGAAAAAATATTAGAACAAAAAACTATGATACACTTTTTAGGCAAAATTTTAGTCTTGATGTGGACAAACCAAAATTTGGCGGTTCTGATAATGACGATAATATTGCTCAACGTGCATTAAGGAACACAAATTGTTTTGTGACGTAACCGGTATTAATGTTGACTTTATTTTCAATTTGAAAGTAATCCTACTTGGTTTATCCTACAAACTCCCCTTGAATTTAGAGAAGTTTGAAAAATTTTTGCTTTTAAACTATCAATGTTATAATGCAAAAATATCCCTGGTTGCCAATGACAGCTACTGTTTATAAAGTTCTTATCCATTTAAGTCAAATAATGAAAAACTTTACCGTGCTGCCAGCTGTGATTTTTGATGAAGATGCAGCTGAATCATGAAATAAAATTTATAAGTCTGACAGACTTCATCATTCTCGAAGAAGCGAGTCGTGTTAATTACTTCACAGATGTTTTTTATTGAGCAATAGATAGTTCTGATCACGCTATTTCAAGCATTTTTCTTTATAAAAGAATTCATCAATGCAATCGATTGAAATTTTCAGAAGAAAAAATGTCTTTATTATGTTGCCAGTGCACCATTGATAAAGCTGCAACAACATATAATGAGACTTTCCATATGAGTCAAGGCATTGATACCGATGAATCAGTTCCTGAAGAGGGTGATTTTTATGAAATAAACTTTTATTTTCAAAATATTTTAGATGAAATGGAATGAGATTCAATAGAAAAAACATACAGAAACTTCTTATAAAATCTTAATTTTTTCTGCATTTTATTGTTGTTTTTTTTTTTAAACATGCAATAACAATAGAGTTCAGCTACTACAGCTTTTTCGTACTTTTTCCGCATTAGATCATCTTAAGAACCAACCTTAATATCATTAAAATATCTCAACGACATAGATAAAAGTGCTCCAAAATAATCTTAAGTGAGAAAAATTTACCCACCATAATATGGGTTGGGCTCAGGGACAACACGAGACATAACAAAAAACCATGCATTTACATAGATCTAATCATACATTAGTTTTTAATTTACTTTTGAGTTGACCTTTCGATAAGTTAACATCAAAAAAGCTACGGTGGTTAACAAAGGAACTCACGTGATTTAAAAAAGCAGAGGCCATATAATTTGTTCTACTAAAAGGTAAGTAAATTGTTAGCGTTTCCACTGCTTCTACGGTTAGTGTTAAAATTTATAAGAGTTAGTTGTTCTGGTGAATCGAAAACACCAGTTATGAGTTGGTGTAAGTAGACGATATCAGCAGACTTCCTTCTCTCATTTAAAGCTTGCATTTTTAATAGTTTTAAATGATCCTCATAAGGAGGAAGGTTTAAAGGGTTAGTTCCACTTAAGCCCCAAAACGATAGCTTAGAATCCATGCATATACCAAGATCTTTGACAGCATCTACACGACTTAAAGCAGTAACTTTTATCTTATAATCAAAAATGAAATTATTCCTTTTTCGCGAAAAGGTCATAGTTTGGCATTTATCTGGATTTAGAAACATATTATTTTTAGAACACCAAACTTCAAGGGATTTCAAATCAGACTGGAGTGAATCTGAATTGTCTTTAGCATCTATTGTTCTGTATATTTTCATATCATCTGCATAGATGGCTAAATGGCTAAAATAAACAGAAGTGGACCAAGGTGGCTACCTTGAGGAACACCTGATTCAGCAATAAATTCAGCTGACAATACGCCTCGAAATCGTATTTTATAAGATCGCTCTGTCAGATACGATTGAATCCAGCTTACAAAAAATTGTGGAAAACCCATTAACTTTAGTTTAAATAGACATAAGTTGTGTGGCAGTTTATCAAATGCTTTACTAAAATCAGTGTAAATACAATCGACCTGGTTACCTGAATAAACTGTATTTAAGTAAAATGTTGTAAAATCGAGGAGATCTGCCAGTAAAAAATCCATGCTGACGAGTTGTTATGACCTTCCCACAATGAATCTTCACACGATCATACACGAGCCGCTCAAAAAGTTTTGGAATCGACGAGAGTTTAGCGATAGACCCATAGTTGTTTATATCATTCCTACAAACTTTTTTATAAATAGGACTTTTTGGATATAGGTATATTTTTTCAAAAAAAGTGGAAAATTGCATTTCCTAATTGATTTATTGAATAGCATGGACAGTGGTTGGCAAAGAACGGAACCACATTGCGTTAACAATGCTGAAGGAATTCCGTCAAGTCCAGCATTAAAATCTTCTTCTATCGATCCAATATACTTTAAAATATCCTCTGAATTAAAAGATATAGGGTCCAAGGAAACCCAGGGTGTAGAGTTCATATATTCAAAATACTCTTCATCAGGATTAAAGGATCCGAAACAGATTGAATCTTTAAAGAGAGTGCCAAATAGGCCACAAATTATAACGGGATCGTCAGTAAATCAGGTGTTTTTAAATGATGAGGGGAATCCATCAGACTTTTTCTTTGCGTTTATGAAACCCCAAAACTTCTTTGGATCAGATAATATGCTCAGCTTATTACTGTCTAAATAATTGTGACACAAGGTAGCTGAGCAACTTTCAAAATCCAGGAACAAACGCTTGTAGATTTCTAGGTCATTTAAGTCTAAGCTGCAGACATATTTCTTCCATGCCCTATTCCTGTTGTTGCGAAAAGTCTTTAGTTCCCTTGTGTTCCAAGGGTAAGCACAATTATTCGCAAATTTCAGGCTATACGGCGCGCACTCAGAAAAAATAGTAAAGATTTCCATATAAAAAAATTAATTGAATCTTCAAGATTATTACCATTAAAATATTCTAAAATTATATTAAGTTTACTATGTAGTAAATGATTCAAATTCAAAAAGTCACCTTTTTTAAAATTGTATTCATAAACTTTATCTATATATCTATTGAATTGGAATTCACAATATTTTCTCTGTCGGACTTATACCATATGCTCAGTGGCAGGTGGTAGTCATCAACAGAAGTTAGAGCACGAAGGGCCCTCTTAGCAATAGCGTTGTTACAGTCTGTAGTTAAGACCAGGGGCCTAATTACAGCATTCGTGATCGAGCGAAATTACGAAGGTCACGACGAGACAAGTGCCTTGTACAATTTTGCTCGATCACGGATGCTGTAATTCGGCCCCTGGTCAAGAAGTTTTTCACGACTATTATAAATACAACTTACTTGTTGTAAGTCAGAACATATATTATCAACAAACATATGCTCTTGGCGTGTCTTCAAATTAGATGCATAAAAATATGTATCATAGTCTGAAGTTTCCCATTTCAAGTCAGACAGATTAAAATCACCCAACAATAAAATGTCACTTCCGTGATGAATATTTATAACGTATTCTATGCAATCCGCAAGGCTTGCATAAATTTCCACACTGCTCTTTGGAGAAACATAAGCATTAAGGCACGATTTCTCAATTCATAGGTTGCATAGCTTCTTGAAAACATGTGATGAATCGCTGTGTCATATATGTATTTGATATATGACGCTCTACCCTCCAGGAAAAATCGGAAGGCTTCCATCTAAAAGTGATAAAGAAACATTCCCCACCGTATCTTTTGAAAGTTTAAGGGTAGTTTTGTATTTATATTGTTTCCCCACCGCATCTTTTGGAAACTTAAGGGTAGTTTTGTATTTATATTGTTTCCAAACCGCTTCTTTAAGAATGCATGTGGAAACTTTTATTTATTGTCAAGCAATGACAATAGAAAATATTAATATCATTGTTTTCTAGCCGCTTATTGTAGAATTCGATAGTCTAGTGGTAGCGCGCTCGACTGTCGCTCAGGGGTCCCGGGTTCGAATCCTGGCCGAATCCATTTTGATAACAAGGGAGAGGAATGTTTCCACATGACTTTTTAACACAGCGGGGAGGAATGTTTCCTTCTAATGACATGCTATGTTAAAAAAGCAATGGAGTGTGCAACAAAGGGGAATGCTTCCTACATTCCATGGAATGTTTCCTGGTAACATCCGGGAATGCTCACATATCCTGGAGGGTATGTTGTGTATGTGAATGTAGTGCTGTTTATACCCTCCCTGTAGGAAAATCAACTAATTTAAAAGTAGTTGAAAAAGTAGTTGAAAAAGTAGTTCTTCGTCAACCACAACTATTTGAAATTCTGAATTTTTTTTCCATAGAACGAACTAACATATTTTCTATGGTGATGTCCGCTAAATAAGTCAATTGACTTTCGTCTGCATATTTTTGTAACTAATTGTTAAATTACTTGAATTTAAATTATATTTTTAACTACTTTAAAATAAATCAACTGAAAACCGCATATATTTTCAGCTACTTGTTAAATTAGTTAATAATAAATTATTTTTTTAATTACTTTAAAATAAATCAATTGAAAACCGCATATTTTCTTAACTACTTGTTAAATTAGTTAAATTTAAATTATTTTTTAATTACTTTAAAATAAATCAATTGAAAAATAGTTTCTATTCCACTTACTGAAGATGAATTTAAAAGCATAAAAATTTTTAATTTTTATACATCAGAGGTATCATTTATTTTATTGTTTTGAAAAAAAAATACATAAATTCATATTAGTGAAAGCCTAAAGTTAATAATATTTGATGCAATAGCTTGGATAAATGTATATAAACTTGTTATCTAATAAAAATTTTACAATAAAAACATGTCAAAATCAGAGTAGTAGCCGCCTTAATGTAATTCAAAGTAGTTCATAAATTAGTTTATTTTAAATTAGTTTTTTAATGAGTTGTTTTTAAAAACAAGTTAGTTTGTTCCTATAGGGCTGTAGGAAAATCAACTAATTTAAAAGTAGTTGAAAAAGTAGTTTTTCGTCAGCCACAACTAGTTGAAATTCTGACTTTTTTTCAATAGAACGAACTAACATATTTTGTATGGTGATGTCCGCTAAATGAGTCAATTGACTTTCGTCTGCATATATTTTCAACTACTTGTTAAACTAGTTGGATTTAAATTATGTTTTTAACTACTTTAAAAAATCAATTGAAAACCGCATATATTCTCAACTACATACTTGTTAAGTTAGCTAAACTTAAATTATTTTTTTAATAACTTTAAAATAAATCAATTGAAAACTAGTTTATATACCACTTACTGCAGATGAATTTAAAAGCATAAAAATTTTAAATTTCTATACATCATAGAGATAATTTATTTTATTGTTTTGAAAAAAAAATTACATAAATTCTGATCCTAACACTTTGACAAGCTAACTCAACTGAGCATCTGTTGAATATATGGTCGATGTTGAACATTCAACTGTTTAATTTTAATTAAATTTATATAGTAATCTATTACTTTGCAGCTGTTATTGCAACAAAATTCAACATTTATTGTCTTATTTTAGTAAGAATTGTGTAATTTGGTAAACACTTAAAAATTAATGCAAGATTTATAGTAAAATCAGACATCAGTTGGAATTTCAACATAAAATTAATGTAATAATTTAAGTAAATTTACATATCTTTTTTAGAGTGTAGTTCGAACAACATGACACGGCTTGACAATGAGTTGCTGTCGCACAAATCATTGTTCAAGCAATTCGTCTTACGCTAGCCTTTAATAAGCATTAACAACATATACATTGGAATTACAATGTACAACCTTAATGCATATAAGTTCGATATTAGAAGAGCAGGGAATATCGATAATAGTATTAACAAAAGAGTTCCTAACAGCTAATAAGACACCATCATCGACGTATTGCCAGCCTGTCTGTCCTTTCCATATACTTCAAAACTTTTATCAAGCAATTCCAAGTCAGTAATGCTTCCATTTAACCACTTATCTTTTTGCCACAATTGTGATTTAATTATTTCCAAAATATCATATAGATTATTAAAATTAACAAAACGAATATAAGACTACGTTCATATATTATAAATTTAACTTTTAGAATTTAGCATTATGAATATCGATCACAAATTTTTGCTGAATTGAAGTGTTATTAAGGAATTTTGCACTTTCATGGTCGCCATATTAGATCTTAAATTTTGAATTTTAAAATTTTGACTCCAGATTCGTGATTACCGACCCTAAAAACCTCTAGGTACTAAAAACGAAGTCGTCTTCGAATTTCGGGAACTTTTTCCTGCTGATAAAGCACATCGTAAAGCATTACTTGCAAAGAGATGCACATAACTTGCGAGCATATATTACAAGCACATAACTTGCGAGCAAAGCATAATTTTTTTTGCGAACAATAAAAAATGTCCAACGAGTAACTCCATTTCATACAGCGCCCAAAGTTAGCAAGCTCATGAATACTCTTACAACTTCATTAATTAAAGTTATATAAAAATTACCAAATGTAAATTTAATATTTGCTTTAAACTTTTACAGCCAGCACTTAACATATTTTATGTTACAAAACCAAATTGATTGGATTTTTAATGTCCTATTATATCATATCCTAAATCAGCCTATTTTACATATATTATGAAGATCTTAACTAATTCGCTTTATAATATGATAACTTAATTGAATTACCATGTGCTTAAATTTGTGGCTCATAAATATTAAAAGTGGGTTGTTCATGAAACATTTATTATTGCATTAATTGTGTAGAGTTTATAATCAACAATATATCATCATATTAAACTATTCATACTAAAAGACCACCACTATGGCTCATTTTATTTTTCGTCTGCTTGAATTTGATATTCAATAATTATTATTTGACTTAGAGAACTTGCTTTTACGTTAGCTTTTACGTTCGAAATCAATTTAAAATAGAAAACAAACGAAACGTTATGACACTAAATGTGTATGATAATTTGTATTTTATGTGTGGGTAATTTAAAAAATAGTCTTGATTTCGAGATAAGATCTTGTAAGTAGTCGGTTTTTTAAAAAATATTATGTTTCACAAGAGATTGATTATCATTGAGAGATAAAAGTGTTTATGTAATGGTGTGGTAATATCATAAAATACTAATATTATTTTGTACGATATTTCAAACATAACAAACTCAAGGTTGAAACTCATGTAGGAAAAATATCTATTAACCACTTATCTTTTGCTTAAAAATATTATATAAAAATATGTAAGAATTAGGATTTTTAAATAAAAATTTCTGTAACAAATATTCATGTAAATGCAAAAATTTAATTTTAAGTTAAATATAGAATTAGAAAAAACTTTTATTGAGGCTGAAAAAGATTGTTAGGACGATGAGTGTGAATCATTGGAGCAAAGACTTTGCAAAGTTTTAGAAGAATTTGCAACATCGGGAAGTCAGCTATGTATTTTAAAATTGTCAGATATTCTGAGTTAAGGCCCAGTTATAATAGACAAGGGCGTATTCACGGGGGAGCTTATGGGGCAGCTGCCCTAACCTACTGTCGGCGATATGCGTTGGTACATTATCATAAAAAATTAAATAAATTTTTTTTAAATAAAAATATTGTTTGTAATATTATTAATATTAAGTATGAACTAAACCATGCCAAAAATATCGGTTATTGGCGAAATAGCTTTTGATATTTTGCCAGCCCTATCATATTTGCTAAACAGCTGTTTACCATTATTGAGAGAAGAAGATTGGGAATAAGTTTGGATAAGTTTGATTGGGAATAGTAATATGGATATTAGAAACTTTTATAATAACACTACAGGTACGTAATGCGTAAAGTTATTTTAATAAAATTTTTAAATACGTATGTGTTTATTGTAGCGAAATTAAAAAGAAGACTGAGCCCGAGTAGCAGCAGCTCAAGTGGAGAGAGCCGCGATGGAGACATTACGGTGGATGATTGCCATGCAAACGATATTGGCAAATGGGTGTCCGTAGTTAGCACGATGAAAGCGGAGCAAAAAAAGGAGCTCTTAAAGAATTGTTGGCAGCCCGACCAAAATTATAATTTTGCAGCTGATGTGACTCACTTAAAAAGGAAATTTAATTGGCCCTGGCTGGAATTGTATAAGCCGTGGTTGGTATGCTCACGCCTGTTGAAAGGAGCATTTTACTTACATTGCGTCCTATTTAAGCCTCTGAATAAGCCGGGCAAAACTTTGTCGTTTATTGTGCGCTCCTTTACACAATACAAAAACGTGCATGAATACTGCCAAGCTCATGCATCAAGCAATCCGCACAAAGAGACTACACAATCAGCAATGTTATTCTTGAATCAAACGCCTGTTGATTTGCGAATGCAGAGTGGTCATTACAAAATAATTGCAGAAAACAGAAATATTTTAAAATATATTATTAACACAGATGTAAAGAAAGCTTCTGCCTACAGCATCTTGGCGGATGAGACTGCAGACGCGGCTGGAAAAGAGCAGCTTTCGATAGGAATCAGATTTTTCGACCACAACAAACAGATTATTCGTGAGGAATTTGTTGGTTTTGTCGAACTGATGACAATGGATGCATCCATCGCCAACAATATCAAAGCTTTTATTGCAGAATTAGACTTAGATCCAGCAAAATGTGTCGGGCTTGGCTTCGACGGGTGCGCTACAATGGCACATTTCAAAAAAGGTTTTTTATCCATTGCGCCAGTCATCGGCTCAATTTGGTTGTCAATGATCTTAATTTGGTCCCCGAAATCCGAAATACCATTTCTACCATTAAAGATATTATAAATTTTTTCAAAGAGTCTCCAATTCGCAGAAAATACGCTCCAAATGTACATTTGTTTTGCGAACCACGTTGGTCCGAGAAGTAAAAAAGGATGAGCGATTTTAAATTCTTTTATTGCGATATAATAGATGGATTGGAAAAATTGTGCACAGAAGGCAATGCTGGCACAAGAAAAGTTGCCGTTAAGCTACACAATGCTGCTACTAAAAGCGTTTTTCTAATTTGTATGTGCATAATTGCAAAATACTACAGTCTTCGCCAACCAGTGGTGAATTTATTGCAGGCCAAAAACAACAATATAATTAAATGCAGAGAACACCTAAATCTTATTTTAAATGTTTTTGAAAAACATAGAGCAACATCTGAAGTTGAATTCGAAATGATTTTTAAAGAGTGTGAAAAGTTGGCTGAGAATGCTTCATTCAATATTTGCGTACTTAGAGTTGTTGAAAAGCAAACCAGAAGAACAAATCCTCCATTCACGATAACAGAAGAATATTACCGCCGTGCTATTCTCATATCTATCTGGATTCACTCATAACATCCTTAAGTGACCGATTTCCCAAGGAAAATAATTCAGCTTCGATCTCGCAGTCCTAAGTCCGATGAATCTTAAAACCATAAGCCTACACCAACTTCAGGATCAACTTTTGCGTGCAAGCGCTTTTTATAATTTGGAAGGCATTGAAAATGAGCTTGAACTTTGGCATATATATTGGAATGAAGAAAAAGAAAACGACATAGACTTAATATTTGCTTATAACAAAACATATTTTTATCCGAAGATTAGAGAAGCATTGGAAATTTTGTAAGCAATGCCCTCTACAACTGCAATGGTGGAACGATTTTTCAGTACTCTTAGAGAAGTTAAGACGTGGCTGAGAACATCTATGGGAGAAAATCGTTTAAATGGTAATAAAATAAAAAACAAAATTTCATCTTATTCCATATATTTTATTTTTCCAGGATTGTGTATGCTAAGCTAAGATAGGGCCTTAGTAAAGGAGAAAATGGCTGATCTGGAGGAAAGAATTTTGGAGGAGTTTTCAGCAAATCCAAGAAGGCTGTTATTTTCATAAAAAAAAAATAAAAATTTTGGCCCCAACCTACATGAGGACCTGGCTACGCCCTTCATAATAGACGTAACGTAATGTGGTCTAATGTCAATTGAGCAGTGCGTTCTTTCTCTTATTGTTTCAAACAATACTTTCTTATACAAGTGATTATAATAAACGTAACGTAATGTAACTGGACGTAAGGATCAGTTGAATTTCAATTTCTACGTTACTTTACATTACGTCCGTTCAAAGAGCAACTAAACATTGAGGTTAGATTCAATTATTGCACTATTTTATATTGTTGAACTACGCTTTTTGTTGAGTTTTCATTATTAATGTGATAGTTTTATATATCCACAGCTATGGATGACGAAGTTTTAATTGAACTTGTACGGGAACGTGCAATTATTTACGACAAACAACTGCCAGGCTACTGCCTATTATAATTGCTACAACGTTTTCTTACATTACGTCCCGTCCCGAAGACAGTTGACAACATTTCGTTACTTTACACTACGTCTATTATAATCCTACCTTTAGGAAATAATTTTGTTTTATGGTGAAGGCAATCGTGATCGAAACTTACAAATTTTTCGAAACTCGTTTTATTTTTTATTAGTACAATAGTCGTAGTACAACTATTTCTCCAACTAGCATAGAATCAGAACGGTTTTTCTCATCAGCGGGTTATATTTGTAATAATATTCGAACAAAACTCTCCAATAAAAAATAAAACGAGTTAATCTGCTTAATGTATTACTTTAAAATAATTTAAACAAAAAATTTAATTTGAAAAGTCTTTTCCAACCTTAATTTGCCTTAAACACAAAAAACATAAAGACGGTGTACAAAAAAAGGTGTAATATATAGGTATATAATAATACCTTAAACTGTTCTGTCTTTTTTTATATTTTTTGTTATTTAACTCTTTCAATGGCTAGGCTAATCTCAAAACAAAATAATTGTTTAAGGTAATATTTCTATCGTTTAGGTCCTTAAAAGATGAAAAAACATACCTTTGATTTTAATTTGCGCTACTAACGTTTTGCAAAATTTTACAAAGAAAAAATAATTTTGCTCCTGTTCGGCAAAAAGTCTTTTTTTTAATCAATTAAAGGTTTTTCAACCCTTTCGTTTTCTGTTTCTTAAACCCTCTAAATATTCTTATGATCAAAGCCAAAAAAGATAAAAAAAATAAATTTAATTTTTGTCGGGTTCATTTTTTCTTATAAAATAGGGCGAAAAAAACTTTTTTGCTTTTATTCGGCACAAAAACGAAAATCCAACTGACTTGTCAAATATCTCCCTAAATTTATTTTTATCATGTTGGTTCATTTTTATTTTTTCATAAAACCAAACAATTTGATTTAAACATAACCTATGCATAAAAATGACTTTCTGATATGTCCAATATATTGGGCAAATCCACTGAAAGGATTACATTAATACAATTTGCAAGTCATTAATATAAATTAAGTTTTGTGTTTATTAACAATAAGGGTATTCACAATTGTGTGGTATAGTTGTATAGTGGGTTTTTTTTTTGCCATAGTTGAAAATCACAACTATGCGCACCCTTTAAAATAGAATTTGTGGTTGGGAACCTCCCACCATAGCTTTTTGTTACTATGCAAATAAATTAACTATCCAATTTCATATATTTTATTAATATATGGCATACAAAAGTTTAACTTGCATTTTGAGCATCCTCCATTTTTGTAATTAGAAAATAACTGGCAACCGGTCAGTTACATATTGAGCTTTAAAAACCACGTTCGTTAAACATATCACTGCTCTACTTAAATTTACCACACTTTTGGTTTTTAGAGATTTCATGTCAAACAACAAAAAATATAAAAACCGCTCAGTAAAGAAAGTGTGGTATCAATACCACGGGGTTTTTTAGCCATACTGAAAACAACGCAATTGTGAGTGAATACCCTTAATGTGTTTTGTTACTTTATAAATGAATTAATTTACATTTTTTTAGTTTCAAGTAATACATAACAAAAAATTGTATTAAAAACGTTTTAAATAATTTACTTCTTAAAATTTTCAATGCCGAACTAATCCCGGGATCCCGGGATTGAGATTTTCAATCTCGATAATCCCGGGATCAAGAAAAGCTTCCGGGATTGGACTCCCTAGTAAGAATGCAGGATTGTATTAGAATAGTTTGAAGGAAATAATACTTAATCAAATAATAATAAAAGCCAATTCTGAAAACTTATTTTTTTTTAACTTTTCTTCCATTCTGATTAGTTGGTTCAATATGGTTATACTCATGTTAAGCCTGCTCTGAGCATGACCTAGTCCTCATCTGGCACAGAACGTTTTTTCAATGTAATTAATATGAAAATTACCTCTCTACAGACAATAGACAATAAAATGACTAAAAAATGTAATTTTAGTCTTATTGAGGGCATAAACCTTCTGAATTTGAAATGAAACTTTTAGGTCCAGTTGTCGATCATGTCTTCAATTCTTTCACAACTCAAGAAATCTGAATTTTCTGAAGAAGCATTTAAAATTAATTTCGCTCATTTTCTGTAATGCAAGAAAAAGCATTATAAGTTTTGAAGAGTTATAGGAAATTGCGGTGCTGACCGCAATGCAGAACTGTAAGCGGGATTTTACAAAAATGTGTGGCAATTATTAATCTTTATGTTTGAACCAGAGCACAGTTTATTTTACATTAATTCTGAAATACTACCGAAAAGGTAATAACTCTGTTTAATAAATCGTAAAAATTCTTGTACAAAAATTTGTTGGTGTTTATTGCTTTCGTTTGTTTCCTTTCGGTGTGTTTTCTTTCGTTTTTGTTTAGTTTTTGGCGTAGACTGGATTTTCGTTCAATTTTTTGTTGTTCTGTCCTATTTTGTGCGCATAACCAGAATACTCCCATCATTGTTTATTGTGTAACGTAGATATTATCTACGTTAGTGTTTTAGCGGCCATGTCCAAACTAATGTAATTAAGAATTGTAAGCAGGCTTTGGAGGCCTAGCAGCTACATTATATTGAAGAAATTATTGCGGCATGTCCATTTACCACTAGGTAATAATAACGTGATTAATTGAGTCTCTTTCAAATCGAAAAATACGGTAAGATAGTCTGTGCATTAAAATTACCAAGCAAACCAAGAAGGAAGGGTAATGTCATTGCACTCAAATCGCATGTTTTAAATCGAGAAGCATTGGAACTCTATCGCACAACACAATCATTGATCTAAGTGTAAAGGGTATAATATTGGACGAATAAACTTGGATTTTATTAGAATAAATTTTTAAAATTTCGGGGCCCTTTAGTCGAGAGCTCGAAAACTCCGAATCTGAAAAATGTCTCATGTCTGACGTCCCGCAAATTTTTTGTAGCGAAAAGCTTCCTCTTTCAGTAAAGTAAACATAATATATTTATTGCAATAAATAAGTTTATTTTCAGTGAACATAAAAGTGAACATAACGTTCTTCCGGAAAACATTTTCAGCCTTATACAATAGATTTTCTTAAACAAACTTTCAACGCTTATTCAGTTACGCACTCTTCAAGGCTTTAAGCATCCCCTACGCAACCTTGCTGAAGTTGTTATTCATAAACATTTTTTGATTCATTGCTTAATTTTTAAGGTTTGTGTCTAAACAATCGAAACTCTTTTACAAAAATGAAAAATTCTTGTACATTTGCAAATCTGTTACTGAAAAAAAGTATACAAAGGTTGACAATGGAGCTTGTCTATGATATATATATCATATACATCAACCTTAATCGAAAAGACGATAAAAAATTTTAGATTAAGTTTACGCAGCCTTTAAACGCAAATTTAGGCGTTTAAGTTACGCAGATCTTAAACTAGCCGGGAAACATTTATGAATAACGTTGTGTTGTTTAAAGTTGGTTTAAAGTTATGCAAAAATGAGATTATGAATAAGGCTGTGAATCTTTTATTTAAGAAGAAAGGTGCAAACAATTGATTTTTATATTGGTTTTTTTTTTATATCCAAGCCGAAATATTTCAGAAATTATTCGTATTGCTGCGATAGGTATAAATTCCTAATAAAACGTGCATATGTGGAATTTTATTTATTAATATCACCACTTAAAATTTCAGCATTCGTTCAATCCTTATGCAACTGAATAAGACTTTTTAAATGCTTAGCACAAATTAAACATCAAAAAGAATTTATTAAATATCTGGAATACAAATATTTTGCTGTCGAATCATTCCAATCATTCGTCAGTTTAGCTATTTGTCAATTTAACTGCAGCTGCTCAAACCAAATTAACAATACTTACATTGTTATCGAGGCTTTCACGTCAAAACCAAGATGAGTTAGACGGCATTTCAAAGCAAACGTTGAAAAGATCAGAAAAATTGTCTATCCATCTTTTGCAATGGCTTATCATTTTATTGCTTGTGCTTAAAAATCTTTTGCCACACTTTAACGTTGAACCAACACCGCTGCTGCATACAGTTTGCTGAACAAAAACACATCAGCAGCACTTGCAAGTTACAAGTTATAGATGAAGGAGAAGAAAAAGCTCAAGGAAAATTTAAGCAAAATATTTGAAATTACAAAATGCTCACAGATGCAACACACAGATGCAACACACAGATGCAATATTTCAAAAAAAAAATTTTTTTTTTAAGTTACGATTTATTTGCGCCGGTGTAACTAAGCAGCAATAAAATGCAATGCCCGGCACTTTGTAATTGGAAATAAAGCAAGCTATGCATGTATTGTAGCAAAACATAAGAAACAAAAAGAAGCTTTCATGCATGAAATTGGCGTATATAAAGTCTTTAGCTGGCGATAAAACGTTTTGTTCTTTATTAATTATTCAGAAACACGACGTATGCGCAATATTTAAATGAAAATATTAAAAAAAAAAAAGTTTCTTTGCAAACAAATTGCGATTTGAGTTGATCGACCATAGCATCAAACTTGATCAACATTTGTATAGGAAAACGCCCGCTTGCGAAAAACGACATACAGCATATTTCAACGATTATTTGAAAATGAGAAAAAATTATTCATGAAATAGAATTTGAAGAAACCGCATTAATGTTGTCTCAAAATTGGCCTTTGACTTAGCTGTATGCAATTTGTTGTTTGGTTAAACGTTTTGAATACAACATTTTTGGTTCCTTTGCTGTCTGTAAGTAAGCTGGTGTTGAGGCGGTTGAAAAATTTAAAAAAACCAGTGACTGTCTTCGTTTCTTTTTTTCGCGAATTTAATTATTTTTAAGCATGTCTATTTTTGACAATACTTGCAGACAGGCAACTTTTTCTTTTTCTTTTGCTCATGTAATTTTATTGTTGTCAATTTTTTATTGTAGCCACTGCACTCAGGCTGCCAATGTCAATGGCATCTTTTCTTTAGGCGCAAACTTTAATTTCACTTTTCGTCATCTTCTTTTTCGTACACCATTTCTTTGTATGCTTCAGCTTCTTCTGATTTGGCATACACTTTTAAGCATTGATGGCAACTTTTTGTTTGTAGAAAATATTTGCAGCTTCTTCATCTTATTCATGACTTTTGTGCCTTTTTTCGCAGGAAACTCAATACAACTAGTATTATGTAAAGTCGTGTCATTATTGTTGTTGTTGTTGTTGTTATTACTTGCCGCGTAATGCCTCATTCGTTACGTGCCAGTTAGCAATTTTGTGCTGCAAGACGTTATACCGATTGTGAAGTAAAGTGTTTTTTCGATTACTTTTCCTTAATTTTTTATTTTCTATTTTATTTTGTTTCATCTCTTTTTGATGATTGGATATTTGCTAGCTCATAAGGTTTAGTAGATGCGCAAAATGTGTAGGCATGTTTTTGTTGTCAATGCATTGTCATGATGGGATTTTTGTGACTGAAAGCTTTTTTTTAAGCTTCAAATTGCATGAAATAACTGTTTTCTACAAGCCGATAGCCTAGCTGTTGTGCTTAAATTAGTGATAATTTTAATTGTTAGTAATGACAATTAAAATTAATAATAATAAAAATTGTAATGTTTTTCACAGTTGAACAAAAGACTTAAGAAACAAACTTGACGGATATGTTCTGGCTAAAAGTTGAACAAAAGACTTAAGAAATGAAGTTGTTGCCTCAAAGAGATGGAAGGTTAGAGTAAAAGAGTACAGGTAGAGAGGTAAAGCGGTAGATTGGTAGAGTGGTAGAGAGGTAGAGAGGTAGAGGTGGAGGTAGAGGTGGCGGAGGTAAAAGGAAATAATTAGCTCATTTTATCATAGCTTCATAAAGGCAAGGTCATTTAGTCAGTTTCATGGAATGCGCGTAAAAAAAAAGAAAAAGAATCAATGGCTAGTATTAGGTCTATTTCCGAACTAACTTCAAGTAATTGTAATAGATTAGAGAGTGACATTTGCATGTTATTCTTCTCTCCCGAACTTCAAAAGTTTGTAAAATAACGCTTTCAAGCAACTTCAAGTTACTTGAATCGAGTACGGAAACAGAGCAATTGTGTGAGTTTATTGCAGCGTTTTAGTGATTAAATAAGAAATCTTTTTCATCCTATTTATTCCCTAAGAATTGATTTGTGTTTTAAAATATAAAAAAAAATACTCAATGTAAGATTGCCATCGCAGAAAATAAAATGGCAATGTAATTCTCATGCGGAGTATTGAAACAACGATTAGACTTTTTAATGGTACCTGATTAGAGATCGCTGATCTACTGTATATCATACAACAATTATATCTGTGTCTATGTTGTAACTGGTGAACGCATTTTTATGCCTTAAATTTAGTTTAGCCCTTCGGAAAGATTTTCCCATATAGAATTTAACGACTTAAAAGTTTTGGTCTGTTTGGCATTTGACTAAGCATAAAACTCAGGGACAATCGTGTTAGTACTCTTGCCAAGCCCAGTTTTAAATACTTTTTCCAACAATATGTGGTATTAATTTAAACAAAAACGAAGGTTTTTCTAATTCAAGTAATGTTTCTACAAAAATATATTAACAGAAAAATATGGCAAGTGTTAATCAAAAAAATTAAATAATCTAAGACTAAATATATTTTATTCCTATATGTAATTATACGATCTTCAGTAATATTATAATATTAAATATGATATAAATACTTAAAACAGAACTTTGTGTAATGAATTCTCTTTGTTATTTTTACTAAGTCTTTAAGCAGTTATTTGATACGCTTTTTCTTTCGGTTTTTTTTTTTTTTGTATATTATTAAGTTTTTTAAAAACATTAAAAACGAATGACAACAATTTTGTATTAAAAATAACGGAAAACTTTTTATAAATATGCTATTTAAATCCAAATCATGATTCTTTTCACAGTCACAGTAACAGTCATAAATTAAGCAATAAAAGATTTAAAATGAAAATTTAAAATAAAAGAAGAGGCTTAAGAAACTTACTTTATTTTAAGCATCATAGAAGTATATATCATGCAAAGTGCAAAACACAATTTTTGGTTAATTATTTATTTATTTATAACGAAAATAGCAGCCAAAACGTAAATAAAATTCACTTCGAAATACTTACCCACGTTAACGTCAATGTGTTTATTTGCAAGACAAACAAACTTACTTCAAAAAAATTTATAATCATGTATGTACAATGTTTTGTATTTTCTTGTTTGTTTTTTTTTATTGCTTGTTAAAGTACTCTGTTTATTGTTTGCGTTTCTTTTAATGTCTTAATTTTTTAGGTCTTATTTTTTATTAGATAAATTTAAGTTACCTGCGGTAAAAAAAACAACACCATAAAAGTTTGTCATAAAAAAACTTTATGACAATTTAGCAATTTAGTTTTCTGATAAAAACTATGCACACGCTTTCGAATAGACAAACTTTTCGGCTCGCAAACAAACAAACGTGAAAACATATTCATTCGATACAGAAAAGTTATGTATTGGCGCAACCTTTCGGTGACAATAAATCAAGTTGAGTTCAACTTTTAGCTGAAAATTTCGGAGGTTTACTATTCGTGTATTTATATGTTTTATGTGAACTTAATGTGTAAAAAAATTAATATATTTATAAATATGCATATATTAACCCTTTCAATGGCTAGGCTAGAAAAATCATGTAATAATTTTTTTAAGATAATATTTTTAACATTTAGACCCTAAAAAATTTTAAAAAATACATCCCTCTGATTTTTTACCTTGTGCCAGGTATTCCAATATATGAATAAAACCAAGCAAAAGTTCAAATATAATATGCAGAAGTGTAGTAAAATATGTAATTTGTAAATAAAGGAAGTGTGGTATGAATGAAAAAAAATTTGCTTTTTAAACCAACCATAAAACCACTTTTTTACAAAAGTTATAACGACCTAAAACAAAAAATGTTGCTTCTGTTCAGCATATCACCGAAAATACAACTAAGTTAAACGTCAAATATCTCTCGAAATTTATGTAAATCGTGTTGCTATGATTAAATTTTATAATACCAAGCGATTTGGTAAAAAAAAAATAGAAGTTGCAAAATATAAATAAATGATATTTTACAATGTGTCCAATGTAATGGGCAGATGCAATAGCCTTTTTCTGTTGATTGGCAACTGTAAATTCATTTACAAGCTAGTGTTTTTTGTGTTATTTTATTGGTCCAGTTTTAAGCAAAATTTTTTGTTGTGAATATATTTTCGGATTTTGACGTTTTTGACAAGTTTCGACAGCTTTCGATTACATTTAAGAAATCTTAACGATTGTCAACAAATTAACAATTATCAATCACCAGAATAGGGCTATAAAACTGCACAAAAAATCATCATATTGAATATTTTTAAAAAATTATTTTTTCGATAAATATTCTGGACGATGAGGTTTCCAAAAATGTAATTTTTAAAATTTTTGTCTGTCTGTCAACATGGGCCAAATGACCCAATATTCTCATCAATATCTTCATGAAGGAGATCCTTCAGCCAAATGAGAACGAAATCATCTTATTTCCCATACAAATTCTTAGTTTTTTAGAGCAATTTAACTCATTTAAAGCAAATAAATGAGATTGGATACGTTCTTTCAACTTATTACAAACTATTTCGAACGCAGTCACTGTAGAATAGATAAAAAAACACTGTACGTAAGGAAAACATCAAAAAAGAAATAAAAAAAAAACAACAAACCGTTGTCAAACGAAATGAGATACTTTCGCAAAAAAAAACCCAATGTAAATACTTTTGAATGACTCATTTCAAATGGGTCATTTGACCCAATGTTAACGTAGTATTACGTCACTATTTGGAACATAAGGTACTTTCAAAATTGTTTTCAAAATAACGGCGCATTTCAAAAAAATGTAGAAGAAAAAGTGTGAAAAAAGTTTGTTAAAAATTGGAAATACAGTAGAATCGCAGAAAAGTTAATCGCTCAGCTAAGTTAATCTTATTTTATTATCCATGTACCGGTCTAAAAAGTTACCTTTTGAACTATTTTTTCTGAGCGTACGAATTTTTTAAACCAACCGTTCGTTTGGCAACACAAGGAAGTGCAAGCTCTAATTTTATTTATTTGTATTCCCCGACTTTCTTTTCTGTTTTTAATAGCTGCAAATATATATGTTCATCTTCATCTTCGAGTGACTGTGAACTGTAAAAAAATATAGCGTGTTATTTCCAAAAAAATCTATGTTTATTATAGAATTTTTTAAATTGTTGAAAACCGCTTAGAAAAGTTCATAATTCAAAACAATGTAATTACCTTTGGGTTCAGTTACCTTTTTTGACATTCTACCGTATATTTGAACATTCTATAAAAAAATTCTTAGCTATTAAAAGGGCTGCAAATACCATCTGGTCTGTTTTCGTGCACTTATATGTAATAGTCTAAGAGCTGTGAAACAATTTGACTAACTTGTACAGCACAAAGCTAAATTTTTGTTGATACGTAATTAAGTGATTTAGAGATAAAAGTTTTATTTTTGGAATCAAATTTTTCAGGTTGTATCTGATAAATTTTATTTGAATTTTTTTATGTGATAGATTAGTTAATTATCTTAGTAAAAAAATTTATAAATTTTCCTTAAATGACTATTTATATTTAAGATATTGTCTTTAAAAAAAGTTTTACATTTTAATTAATTTCCGCAAAAGTAGACAATTTTTTTTTTTAAAAGAAAGTTTAAATCACATTTTTTATTTACTTTTATATGACATATCATTTATTAATATAAATTGTTTTCATTTCTCGTAAAATTTCATTTACTGTTTTTGCAGTATTCTTTTGATCCTCACCTGGCAAGTATTTGTTCCAATTCCAAAACCTGCCAGGCGTTTTTTTCGTATATAATAATGTAAAACTAAAATATATTAAAATTGTAGCCTTGTGCAAGCATGTTAGTCTGGGCCCATTTTTTACACATTTATACCCGGCAGGTATTTGAGCCCTTCCAAAACCTGCCAGGCGATTTTTTTCGTAAATGATATAGAAAAAATTAAAACATTAAAATTTTAGCTTTGTGCGAATAGGTTATTCTGAGCCTTTTTTTACACTTTCATCGTTAAAAAGAGCGATATAGTAACCGCGCCGTCCCTGCCAGGTCACGGTTTTCTTATTATACTAATACTAAATTACGCATATACTAAAAATTTAGCTTTGTGCCTAACAAGTGTCAAATTGCTCCACAGCTCTCCTATTATAATGAATACCCTACAATATGTTTTTTTTTATTCAATATACATATGATAATGTACGCTAACTTTTTTAATTTTCTTAAGGATAATTAAGTTAAAAGTTTTTCCGTTAATTTGTTACCAGTAACATTTACCTATCTTGAAAACTATAAAGAGTCTAAGTGCAATGAACTTTTTAATATAACATTTTTACCTTAAGCAAAAAAATATTCGAAATTCAAAGTTTTAATTTTCGATGAAAATATCTTCGTTGTTTTTTAAATATTTTTCATTCTTTTTTTTTAAAATAGTTCAATCAAAATACTTGAAAAAATTTATTATTATTAAAAATTATATTATTTAATTATTAAAAACTAGCTGAAACCCGGCGCGTTGCTGCCACGCTCCCTTGCATGTGTAAATTGAGGTCGAATACTGAATTTCGATGCTGTGCGACCTATAAATCCAAAGCTGTTAGATATCCCAAATTTGGGTTGTATGGGAGGTGCAACGCCCCCTTGACCAACGCCCATTATATGTGATGAATGAAACTGAATGTGTAAATTAAGGTCGAATACGGGATTCCGATGCTGTGCAACCTATAACTCCAAAGCAATTCGATATCGCAAATTTGGGTCAAATAACAGGTCCCTTGGCAAACGCCCATAAAATTTAATCTCATTGATTGAATCTTTTTAATTTCAATTTAATCTTATTGAATGGCATGTGTTCATTTAGGTCGAATACTGAGTTCCGACGCTGTACGACAAATAACTCAGAAGCTATTCGATATCGCAAATTTGGGTTGTATGGGAGGTGTCACTATCCCTTGTCCAACGCCCAAAAAATGTTACCAATGAAAGTGCATGTGTAAATTCGGATCGAATACTGAATTCCGACGTTGTGCGACCTATAAATCCAAAGCTATTCGATAGCGCAAATCTGGCTTGTATGGAAGATGCCAGTCCCCCTCTTCCTACGCCCATAAAATGTTATTAATGAAACTGCATGTATGAATTGAGGTCGAATACTGAATTCTGACGCTGTGTTACCCATAACTTTAAAGCTATTCGATTTTGCATGTTTGGGTTGCACTTGTCTAACGCCATAAAATGTTTTCAGTAAAACTGCATGTGAACTGCAGTTCTGAATTTCGATGCTGTGCGACCTATAACTTCAAAGCTATTCGATAGCACAAATTTTGGTTGTATGGGGGGAGGTGAAACTCCACCATTTCCAACGCCCATAAAATGTTATTAATGAAACGGCATGCATAAATTGATGTCGAATACTGAATTCCGATGCTGTGTGACCTGTAACTCCAAAACTATTCGATATCGCAAGTTTTGGTTGTATCGGACGTTCCACTCCCCCTTGTTTAACTCCCATAAAATGTCATCAGTGGAACGACAAAGCAATTTGATATCGCAAATTTTTTATATATTTGTGGGCGGTAAAAGGGGGTGTGGCAATTTTTTCTTAAACCATCTCGTACTCGAAACAAATCCACTGCCAAAATTTTAGCTCGATCGGACCAGTAATTTCGAAGTCTCTTTATCTTTTCTTTAAAGTAGTCGTAGCTATAGTGGGACCACGCCCATTTTAAGTATAGTTATATTAATTTTAGTTTACCCACCATCTTTTGTCGACTACAAAGCCGCCTTCGACAGCCCAATAAGGAAGCAACTGTACTCCACCATGTCTGAATTTGGTATTCCTGCAAAACTAATACGACTTTGCAGGATGACACTAGCAACACCAGCAGCGCAGTTAAAATCGGGAAGGACCTCTCCCCACCATTTATTACCAAACGAGGTTTCAGACAAGGTGATTCCTTATCGTGCGACTTTTTCAACCTAATGATAGAAAAGATCATCCGAGCTGCTGATCTGAGACGTAGTGGCACAATTTTCTACAAGAGTGTTATGCTGCTTGCGTATGCTGATGACATCGATAACATTGGCCATAATACGCGCGAAGTCAGTGCAACATTTTCCAGATTAGAAAGAGGGTCAAGTCGAATGGGTCTGGCAGTGAATGCAGATAAGACGAAATACTTGGTGTCAACAAACAAACAGTCCCAGCATCTTGGTTGGTAATACCTCCTTCGAGGTTGTGAAGGACTTCGTTTATCTGGGATCCAGCATAAACTCAACCAACGACATCAGCATTGAGATCAAACGAAGAATAACTCTTGCCAACAGGTATTACTTTGGGCTAAGTAGGCAATTGAGAAGCAGAGCCCTCTCTTGACGAACGACAATCACGCTCTATAAATCGCTCATCATGCCCGTCCTACTTTGTGCATCACAAACCTGGAAAGACGATGCTCCAGTGAAGAAAACATTCGATTCGGTACCCAGCGGCGGTCAACGCAGAAGAGGACGACCGCATCTTCGTTGGAAAGACCAAGTAGAGGACAACCTGACGAAGCTTGGAATTTCCAACTGGCGCCAGCAAGCGAAAGACAGAAATGGCTGGCGCAAATTCTTAGATGAGGCCAAGACCGACATACGGTTGTAGCGCCAGCTAAGTAAGTAAGTAAGTAGTCACAAACCAATGACTTCTTTCGTATGCGGAGGCGCCCATGTGCAGGGAACAAATTAAGCCTACTAGAAATTTTAACAGCTCACATCACAAAAATATTTTTTTCTTAAAATATATCTCATTTTCTCTTTTTTAAAAGAAAAATAAAATTAAATAAAATTTTTAAAAAAGTGTCTTCACAACAAATTCTAGAGTAATACCGGGTATATCAGCTAGTCTTAATATATAAAAGGCAAACACGCTGCTCCGTATCCAATATCTCTCAAACTGTTCAGCCTGAAAATATGCACATCTTAATACATAAAAGGCAAGCATGCTGCTCCGCACACAGTATTTCTCAAATTGCAATAATTTTTTGACAGTATAGTAGTTTTGCAAGATACACTATTCTCAAAAATGTCCAGCCTGAAAGTATGCACAGAAAATACATATGATACTTATCAGTGACAATATTGGGTTTTTACAATACTTCATTTTTTTCATCCTTTTATAAAAAAGTTATGACGAATTCAATGAAATTTTTTTGAGTCGATTTGAGTCAATTGTACCAAAAAATATAATTGTATCAGCCACAAAACGATACCTGAGTTGCTACGTATATGAAGATTGGAAGGCCAGTTTGTAAAGTTGTGTATGAATATGATTGTTACCTCGACTTTTTGCACTTTTACACATGAACTAATTTTTCAATACTGCTACCATACGTAAAGTGTTATTTAAAGTGGTGCATTTGTATTTTGCAAAAAACAAGTATATAAAAAATCAAGTGTATAAAAAATGAAGCTTTAAAAGGAAAAAAAGTGCTTTCGACAAAGGGCTCCAAAAAGGAAGTGTGCGTAGGACCTGTCGTCTGCAAAACAAAAATCAACTTATCGAAAAAATGTTCAACAGAAACTTTTCATGCTTAGTGCACCAGTGTTTGACTTAGAAATGTCGCAAATTTTGTTGCGGGCGTGGCACTCAAAGTATTCTATAGTGCGTTGTAAAGTACTTAAAGCATAATTTGTTAAAAATTTAATAATATTATTTCATTACCGCCTGTATTTGGCTGCCCTTGCCAGTAAGTAGCTGCCACATCATTAAAGTATTTTGCACGTTTTCATGCTTTGCGTTGTTGTTTACATGTTTGCCATTTTACATATATTAATTTATCCAACTAATTTTTAGTTCATTACCACTGAGTGGGTAGTCTTGACATGTGTTTGACGTGTGTGTGAAATACAATTATGAACCATTCGTACTGCCTCAGGCAGCCTCTATGACAGACAAGAGCTCATGGCTTAACTTATTAAGCAATTTTTTTTTCAAATTTTGTGTCTGATATTGCTTGGCTTTATATTTATTATTTTTTTGTAGGTACTTCTATACAAAAACATTCAGCAGAAATGTGTATTCATTTTCCCAATGTTTTCACTTTTAAGGCAAAATTCGAATGTTGTGATTCATGAATAAGCCATCCGTACCGGCTACAATAAAAAAATAAAAAGCAAAAAAACTGGCGCCCGTTTAGCGCGCTTACCATGAGTTGCAATTAAAGTTACATTACAAATTGAGATAATCATTTAGAGCTTCGTCATTTTCAACAAACAACGTTAAAGTTGGTGGTGGAAGAGTTTATTTTTAGTTTATTACAAAAGTACACAAGAGAAAAGATTGCTTTAAATGCTTGGAAGAAATGAAAATTAAAGTGCGTTAGACTTTCTTTGAGGAATCTTACTGCTTCTTAGCTAAAACTTAATGTAAGTTTATGCAACCATTGAAACCAAACCAAAATACTCTTATTTTATTATAAAGAATTTAAGCAAAATGTTGGTTTTTTACATTTTTAAACATGGCACAAATATATACATATATGCACGTTTCTAAGATACAAATTTAACTTTATACTTTGCTAATTCCATATTTTTACAAATAAAATTAGCTTTTAATACTTTTATTAAAATTTTCACATACATATAACTCAACTTTTTACAAGTCAAGGCAATATTAACAAAGTTATATTTGTGTTGTAAGCACTTGAATATGATTTTCAAATAGAATGAATTTAAAGTGTTCAAGATTACATTTGTTTTGAACATGTTCTAAGGCTTTTGCAACTTTTTAAAACAAATTTCATAGAAAAGTTTTGTAAATATGTATTTTAAATTTAAGTTTTATTAGATACACATGATAAGTGTAAGTTACTTTCAACTCCACCCATAAGTTAGTAAGTTTGTTGTGGGCCCAAGGGCCCATAGGATCTATTGTGCATACCCTTGATTAACTATCCAAGTTTAGGCTTTTAATAAATTTTAGCACTGTTTCTGGCTTGGTGTTCCAAATTATTAATGGGAGCACTAAAGTGGAGGCGTTTTAAACTACAAATTGCCGGGCATTCACATAAAACGTGTTCTGGAGTTTCTTCCTCCTCCTCGCATAGTCTGCAGACACCTAATTCAGATAGACCCATCTTTTTAAGATGGTATCAGAGTGAACCAGAGTGAACCTGTGAAATAGCTAGTAAGAATTCTAAGGTCTTCTTTGGTTAGCTTGAGTAAATCTTTGGATTTAGCTTTTTTGGGAGTTAAAAATTTCTTAGCTTGCTTCTGTCCATAAGTAGCGATCCAGTGGCACTGAAATTTTTTGTTTTCCCATATTCTGATCTTTTTGAGAATGTAGCCTTTAGCCAGGCTACGGAAGGGTTGAGGTCCTATTAGAGACGCCCCACTTTTGGCAGGCAACCCTAACTTTCGTTGCCTCATGACCTGGAGCCCACTAAAATTCAATTTTATTTTTTGTTCTAGCGTGTTTAATAGGTTGACACAATTGGAGACTAGTCTTCATTCAAGCTCATAGGATTGGAAGGCTTTTAGGGCCACTTGACTATCTGAAAATAAGTAGTTGTGTGCTCCCTTGAATTTCCTGCAGAGACATTCCCTGGCACATACTTCAATGGTATATACCTCCGCCTGGAATATGGTCGGCCGCTTCCGTGACTCCAATTTCAAGTTTTGACCCATCAGCATGCCATATCTGTGAATCAGGCTCAACTGTGCAGCTATCACTCTTCCAGAGTTGTCTATTGGGTATAATGACCCTGTAGCGTTTCAAGAAGCTTACCTTCGACAGCATCTTGTCTGGGATCTTTAGAAAGGGGTAATTTTCGAAGGTTTTAAGTATCTTCATGTGACCCGTAAAATTCCCTGTCTTGTAATCACCTATTTCCTCCATTCTTAGTGCACTAATACATGCCTCTTTTTCGAAAATTATCGTTAAAGAGGTTAGCCCAGTTATTACACACAGAGCTTTAGATGGGCACGTTCTCATTGGGCTCTCAGATGGGCACAGCTTTGTCAGTTGGTTAGCTGCTGTACGTTGTTGGACCTTGGGCCACCATGCAAGTGCCACCATGCAAGTGCTGCCAATACGTAACCATGGTCTAACAATGATTTTAAACGTCCAATGTATTATTTTCGGTTCGAGGCCCCACATTTTTTCATGGAGGAGTTGACAGGCAAAAAGGGCAAGTGTTGCTCTGCCTGTAATTGAAGCTAAGTGGGTCTTCCAACGGAGCTTCTTGTCTAAAATCACTTCTAAGTACTTTACCTCATTTGAAAAGTCAATGACTTTTCCATCCAGGGCAGGCCTTATCAAATGTAGGCTCCTTTTCATAGAGACGGGTACCAGAATTGTTTTGACAGGATTTTTGCTAAACCCTTTTTCCTTACACCATTTTGAAGTTATACGGAATGCACTCTGCATTCTATCCGATATTTTCGGATCATGACTGCCCAGACTTGAGATTACCAGATCGTGCGCATATCCTTTGGTGCCAAAACCCTAGTTGATGAGACTTACGAGAACTTCGTCCACGACTAGGGTCTACAGAAGAGGTGAAAATACCCCTCCTTTTGGGCATCCTCTAGGGAAAGTAATTGTGCTACGAATTCCACCAAGCTCAAACGTTATGATTCTGTTTTAAAGCATGATTATAATCCAGTGTATGAGTAAAGATGGAATATTTTTAATTTGCATAGCTACTTTAATCGTATTGTAGGCAATGTAGGCACAAAGTGCTGTTTGTTTTGCTTCAAAAGCCTTTTCGATTGTGCCGGTTAGGCTGTGTCTATCTAATGTTGAGTTCCAGTATTTCCTCCATTGTCTTTTAAAAGAAAGAACTTAGGCTGATCGGTCTATTCGATGTAGGCAATTGCTCGGCTTTTTTAACCACCTTTGCTATAAAAACGACCTTAACCATTGTTCATTCGTGAGGAATATGATCTAATGAAAGACTGGGTTTTAAAATCCGAGTGAGTAGAGGGACAATGGAATCAATGCCTTTCTGTAGTAGGCACAGGTAGATTCCATCAGAACCCTGAGATTTGTATGGGCTAAATTTGGATATGGCCCAACGTACACGGACGTAAAAACTTTACTTGGAAGTCCTCTTTGACCACCTATCACCGAATAGTATGCCCCAGTGTCCGATGGAGTGTCCTCTACAAAAACACATCCCGGAAAGTGCATCTGTAGTAAAAGACGATCAGTTTCATCCGAATTTAAAGTGTAGCTTCCATCAGGTTTTAACAGTGTACATATGCAGTTGGAACCAGTACAGTAATCATAAATTATTGTTCAGGTGCCCTCTGTAGACGGGTCGCTGTTGGTAGACTATCGATCTTCTCGCTGTAAGCCCTCAACGTGGTCCTCTTTGATTTTTTCACCTCAGTATTATATTTGGTTAAAGCTTGCTTAAATTGGGTCAACTATCCCGTTTGCTAAGCTTTATTGTAAAATTTCCTAGCCTTTTTCCTGAACTTACTTAGCTCATTATTCCACCAAGGCATTTACCTACCTACGGGACTTGATATTCTTCAGAGGGCAGGTAGAATGCTAGCGTAAAGTTGGTTTGAAGTTGGTTGCCCTCAAATTTAAGCTCTTCCCTAGTGCCAATGGGTTGAGTTGAAAGATTTAGGTCAAGATCTAGTCTATGCCTAATTTGATTTCCTAAATGATTTCTTAATATGTATTTCTCGGATTTCTGAAGTAATGACAGATCTCCATGTGTGTTCCCATATCAAACCTAATGTGGCGATGATCAGACATGGAAACCTCCCCAGAGACATGCAACCCATAAATAGAAGTTGCCATATTGGAGCTGCAAAGGATAAGAGTGATAAGTAATAAATAATAATAATAAATAATATATGTTATTATTTCTGCTACTGAAGGCCTTGAACTATTTCGATGCTTAAAAAATATGAAATTTTTTACAATCTAACAGAAAAGAATAAAATTCAATAAAAGTAAAAAAAGTATCAAAAAAAGTATCAGAATTTGTGATACATTGTTTTCACAAAGTATAATGCAATTTAATATAAAATAGCAGCTTAAGTTTTATTAGCAGCAACAATAAAACTGGAAAACTGCCTAGAATCATTAGTAGTCAGTAGTGTTGAGTGATTAACCTTTGACTAACACCTGTTTAAGTCTTATATCATTTGGCACTTGTTCGAATAAATTCGTCGGACATTTATTCATATGACATTAAAGCAACAGTTAGTTTTTGATCAAGACTTTAACTCTTCCAAGGTTTCCGTCTGATCTAATTGCTTCTTATTTTTTTGCTATTCATTGGATTCCGACGAGTTTGCTGAAATACATCATAGAATTGAAACATCATAGTATTTTTAACTGAACCAAAATCGATCATTAATTTTTAGGTTATTTAATTACTTACTTACTTAGCTGGCGCTACAACCGTATGTCGGTCTTGGCCTCATCTAAGAATTTGCGCCAGCCATTTCTGTCTTCCAAGCTTCGTCAGGTTGACCTCTACTTGATCTTTCCAACGAAGATGCGGTCGTCCTCTTCTGCGTTGACTGCCGCTGGGTACCGAATCGAATGTTTTCTTTACTGAAGCATCGTCTTTCATGCGCTGAACATGACCAAGCCAGCGAAGCCGCTCGATTTTAATGCACTTGACTATGTCGATGTCAGCGTACAGCTCATACAGTTCATCATTCCACCGTATTCGGTACTCGCCATTAACGCAGATTGGTCCGTAGATCTTACGAAGAATCTTTCTCTCGAATGCTCCTAAAGTCTTTTCATCTAAACTGCTCAGCGTCCAGGTTTGTGATGCGTAAAGTAGGACGGGCATGATGAACGATTTATAGAGCGTGATTTTCGGTCGTCGAGAGAGGGCTCTGCTTCTCAATTGCCTACTGAGCCCAAAGTAACACCTGTTGGCAAGAGTTATTCTTCGTTTGATCTCAATGCTGATGTCGTTGGTTGAATTAATACTGGATCCCAGATAAACGAAGTTCTTCACAACCTCGAAGGAGGTATTGTCAACGGTAACGTGGGTTCCAAGACGCTGGGACTGTTTGTTTGTTGACACCAAGTATTTCGTCTTATCTGCATTCACTGACAGACCCATTCAACTTGACTCTCTTTCTAATCTGGAAAATGCTGCACTGACTTCGCGCGTATTATGGCCAATGATATCTATGTCATCAGCATACGCAAGCAGCATAACACTCTTGTAGAATATTGTGCCACTACGTCTCAGATCAGCAGCTCGGATGATCTTTTCCATCATTAGGTTGAAAAAGTCGCACGATAAGGAATCACCTTGTCTGAAACCTCGTTTGGTAATAAATGGTGGGGAAAGGTCCTTCCCGATTTTAACTGCGCTGCTGGTGTTGCTCAGTGTCATCCTGCAAAGTCGTATTAGTTTTGCAGGAATACCAAATTCAGACATGGTGGAGTACAGGTGCTTCCTTATTGGGCTGTCGAAGGCAGCTTTGTAGTCGACAAAAAGATGGTGAGTGTCGACTTGTTTTTCTTGAGTCTTCTCCAAGATTTGTCGTAGCGTGAAAATCTGGTCGATGGTGGACATTCCAGGTCTGAAGCCACACTGAAAAGGTCCGATCAGTTCGTTTACAATGGGCTTCAATCTTTCACATAAAACGCTCGACAGGACCTTATATACGATATTAAGAAGGCTTATCCCACGGTAATTGGCACAGATAGTGGGATCACCTTTCTTGTGGATTGGGCAGAGCACACTGAGATTCCTATCGTTCGGAATGCATTCTTCTGACCATATTCTGCATAGAAGCTCGTGAATGCATTTAAGTAGAGCTTCGCCTCCGTTCTTAAACAGCTCAGCAGGTAAGCCATCAGCTCCCGCGGCTTTGTTATTCTAAGCCGAGCTATAGCTGTCAGAACTTCATCATAGTCGGGCAGCGGAACCTCAACGCTGTCATCCAAAATTGGGGTTTCCGGAATATCATCTCTATTGGCGGGATTGTTGTCAGCGTCGCCATTTAGAAGCTTAGAGAAGTGTTCCCTCCATAACGTCAGTGTACTCTGGACATCTGTCACTAGATTCCCGTTTTCATCCTTGCAGGAAGAGACCCCGGTTTTAAAACCATCGGCAAGGCGTCTTATTTTTTCAAAAAATTTTCGGGCCTCATTCCTGTCACCAAACATCTCAATCTTCTCTTGCTCGCGCTTTTCTGCCTCTCTTTTTTTCCGCCTGAAAATATGTCTCTCTTCCCTCCTCTTTTTTTTGTATCGCTCCTTAGCAGCGCGCGTTACAACCGAATGCAGGGTGGCTTTGTAGGCGGCGTCTTTCTCTGCAGTGGCGTCGCGACACTCCTCGTCGTACCACTGGTTTCGGCGAGGGCGATGGTTTCTCTGTGTAGGGTTGTGTGTATTCTTAGCTGCGCACAGACGTGTACGGATCTTGGCTGCAACAAGATGGTGATCCGAGTCAATGTTTGCACCACTGATCGTGCGTACATCCAATACACTGGAAGAGTGCCTTCCGTCGATCAAAACGTGATCAATTTGATTCTTGGTTTTTTGATCAGGGGACATCCAGGTGGCTTTATGAATATTGAGATGCTTGAATCTAGTGATACTTACGACCATGTTTCGTGCTGCGGCGAAGTCAATCAGCCTCATTCCGTTATCGGAGGTGTTGTCGTGGAGGCTGAACTTTCCGACTGTTGGACCAAAAATATTTTCCTTGCGCTCGTAGAAAAATTCCTTGATCTCATCGTCCTTGTCTTCTGTCGGAGCGTGCGCACATATTAGGCTTATGTTGAAAAATTTAACCTTGATGCGGATTATGGCAAGTCGTTCGTTCACAGGTGTGAATCGCAGAACGTGGGGCCGTAGTCTCTTGCCAACTACAAATCCGCATCCGCACCGGTTATTTAATAAATTAGACATTAATTATGGATTAGTAAGTAAAAAGGTAGGCTTTTTAATTATTTTTGGACCATATTCGTCTCTTGGTTACCCATTGTTCGACCACTGTTCGGCCGATTATATTTATACTTTTGTAAGTAATCAAACTAAATAAATAAAACAATTAAAAGAAATGTATTTTTGATTGTAAAATCACTTTAATCAATTGATTGCCGAATTAATTTGTTATGGTAGAGCCAGACCAAATAATTAGTATTTAATTAATTTGATATTATTAATTGGTAATTAATTAATTAAAGGGATTTTACAATCAATAATAAATTTTTTTTAATCCAACTCTGAAATTCTACCAGTATTAAGAGAGATGTTTTAGCTTTTTTAACAAAAAAAAAAATTAGGTCCAAATTAAAAAAAAAAAGAATCCAATTTGGAAATCTCTATTTTTTGCAATAAAAAAGTAAAGTGATTAAGTTTTAGTAAACATCAATCGAAAGCTAAAAAAAGGCGCACATTTCTTCTCTGAAACAAATTTTTCTATCTTCTTCATTTATTGCAGTATAAGCGATTGAAAAAAGGTCCTTTTTTAAAAACGTAATATTAAAAAAATTATTTTTTCGTGAAGTCCTTTTTTTAAATAAAAAATGCGTATCAAATATTTTTAAAAAATGAACCATAAAAAATAACTTTTTTTAAAAAAAAATTTTGGTGACAAATTTTGTATGGAATGCCTCATATATACATATCATAATATATAAAAGGCAAGAACGCTGCTCCGTGCCTAATATCACTCAAACTGTTGTAGAAAATTTTTAGCCTGAAAGTATGCACATTTTAATACACAAAAGGCAAGCATGCTGCTCCGGCACATAGTATTTCTCAAACTGTAATTATTTTTTGACAGTAAAGTACATTTACAAGACATACTGTTCTCAAAAATGTTCAGCCTGAAAGTATGCACTGAAAACATATTTGATCGGTACTTATCAGTGACAATATTGGGTTTTTGCAATACATAGTACGTTTTTGATTAACTACCTAATTTTTTATCCTTTTATAAAAAAGTTATGACGAATTTAATGAAATTCTTTTGATGGAATGTACCAAAAAAAAATTGTATGTGATGGTTGCAAAGCCGATTTGTAAAGTTGTGCAAAAATATGATTGTTACCAAACTCGAGTTTTTGTACTCTTACACTTGAACTAATTTTTCAAAACTGCTTCAATACTTTAAGTGTTATTTAAAGTGATATATTTGTATTTTGCAAAATCAAGTGAATAAAAAATCAATCTTTAAAAAGAGATAAAGTGCTTTCGGCAAATGGCTCCAAAAAGGAAGTGTGCGGAGGACCTGTCATAGGACATATATATATAAAGGAGGATTATATAACAAACAAAATTAAACAAACAAAACATTACGAGTAAATAAAATTAATTCAATTCATATTTTCTTATATACTACACGGTTTGAAATCTTGGAGTAAGTTTAACACTTTTGGTCTTACATATATGATCACTCCAAAATTGTATTTAAATTAATTCGTAGTTTGTATTAATTTTTAATTCTGATTTTATATTAAAAATTAGGTATAATTGTAAATAAAGAATCAAATTTATTCCAAAGGGTATAAACCTTTTGTTGTAATATTTGAAATCTATTAAAATTTAATACAAAATTGTATTTTAATATAATACAACAAGTCTTAAAAATTAAATATAATATCGCAATAGTATCGAATTGATTTCAAAGGCATAAAATATTGTTGTAGTATTTGAATAGTATTAAAATTTAAAGCAAAATATATTTAAAAATTTTGAAATCAATTTAGGAGCATTAAATTAAATTCTTTTTGAATTAAAAATTTAGTAATACTTTTTTTGTATTAAAATTTATTTCAAGATTTCTAACCGTGTATTAACATAAAAAAGGTACATTTTTTGAGATCACTGAAGTCTTTAGAAGTTAGGCTGATTGCTTTCGAAAACATGCTCTTAAAAATACTAAGTCTTCTAATGTGTCATCCCCTAGGCTTGACCAAATTTTGGTCGCAAAATTTCCAGCCGAAGAGAAATATCTCTCGGACTAAAAACTAGTATGCGGAATTGTTATAAAATAAGAATATGCTTTTTGGGGCACAGAAAAACAGTGTTCTAAACAGTTTTTACTCAAATGACAAATTAAAGTGTTGCATTTTTGCAATTTGAAGGCAATACCGGGATTTTATGCCTTATACTCCAGGGACTGGAAAAAGTCCGGGATCCCGGATTGGAAGCCTTAGTGCAAGCTATTTAAAAAAAATCACCTGAAATTCGCTGAAAAATTTTATTTTTGAGAAATGTAGTTGAAATATTCTATCTTATATAGTTTTTATGAAATATTGAATTATGGCCAATTAAGCTCAATTTAAGGTACTACCAAAAACAAATATAAAATATTAAAGGGGGTATAAAACATTGTTAAGGGAGTATTCCTGTTTGGCAAAAATTTTTGCATATTTTTATAGCTTTGATATTTGAGAATATTGTCCTAAAAGGGTTTTTGAAATTTGAAATACTTTAGGAGATATGGCTTTTTTTGTCCAGCAATGTTTTCGCCAAAATGCGATTTGCTTAATTTGGCTACTTTTTGAATGCAACGGTTTGAAGCAACCACCGAATTGCGTTCAACGCGTTCTTTAGTAGGTAATAACTTGTTTGTATACGTATTTTAAAAATAAATTAATACACATTTTAGAGCTAAGGTATTCGAATGTTGCCAGCGTTTAGTTCACTTTGAATTGAGTTATAATTTTTTTTTTGTGTTTTTACAAAAAAGAAATCTTTTATTGCCTAAAATTTTCTTAAAAATTTTTCAAAATCACGTTTTTGAACTTCAAAGTCACTTTTTTCGGTTTTACTAAACCGATTTTGATGAAACTAAATGCAATCGACGCAGAATTGTCAATTTTTTGGTCCCTACCTCAATTTTAATTTTGAACCATTTTTTACTATTTTTTTACACTAAACTAAAAAAAAAGACCCAAAATCGGTTTTGTATTTTTCAATGACCGCCATTTTGTAAAAAATAGCCGCAAAATTATGATTGAGGTAGGGATTAAAATAACATCTGTACTAAATTTAACGCCGTTTACTTTTTTCATTTCAGATGATTCGAAGTCGAGTTATTCGGGCCGCAAGCAGCATACCTTTTTTTTCGACGCCCAACTTTGAAGGCCGACAACTTTTTGAACAGCCCTCATACAAAGGAAAAAAATTTTTATTTAATATAATATGTTCTTAATACAATTAGAAAAAACAGAATTCAAATAACTCTTTGCGTTTTAAAATGAGAAGTTTTTCAAAAAGAGTCCAAAAACAGTCTTCCAACCAGAAATACTCCCTTAATATCAGAACGACTATTAAAAAACAAAAGTTTTAAAATATTTTTTTGTTTTTTTAATTATTTGATCCTTAAATTCTTAAATTCTTATTTTCCTTAATTTTAACACACATATTAACACACATATGAAATGCTACGACATTTAAATGTGTCAAGTTTTTGTCTCAAGTCTTTCGATTTAGCTATCAAAGCTAAGGTAGACAATTTTAAAAAAAAAATTGCATAAAACTAAATTAATATCCTTAATATTAGAGTTCATGCCTGCTTCCGACAACATTAATATAGTTTTTACCACATTTTGGGCATGGCGAATGCAAAGGAAAGTTCAGTATTTTATTTAACTGTCTGCAATGTGCAAATTTTACCATTCAAGTTGTACGCAGCTTTTGTATTTTCCTTTGTGCAACTTTGACATTGCACAAAACATGCAGCCTTTAGTGCAGCATCTTGAAATTGCATCACTTGTCAAGCCAGTTTGACCGCATTGGTTAAACTTGAAGGAAAAGTTTAGGGAAGCGTAAATATTTAAATTGATGTGCTGCTTGCAGCAACGACTAAAACAAATTTTTTCAACAAGCAGCTTTTACAAATTAAAAAAAAAACAACTTCCATTTTACATCATTAATCAATGGAAAAAATGTACAAATTAACAAGATGTTATATATACATACATACGCGTATATTTGAAATTTTTTAACAAACAAGCAAAATGCGTTATGTTGAGTCATGTTGAGAATAGCAAAAGCGAACAAATAATCCACTCGTGCTACAAACGTCTCTAGCTTTGCCCACATAAATAAAAATTTTGGCCGTGATAAGCTATGCGTTTTATTTATAGCATTTCAACACACCATCAATCATCAACTCTTCAGTATTTAACTAAGAAAATAAACAGAGCGTAGTTTAAGCTTAATTTAAACATAGCCAACAGCTGAAGGTTGATGTTCAGGTCAAGAAATGACAACATCTTTTTTTTTATTATTTATGCACAAAATATTATTGTTACATAATGTAAGAACACCTTTTTTAATTAATTTTCAACTGCGATCTGAACAAGCCAAATATTTGTCACACATCTTTTGTAAACGCTACACTATTAGTTTTTCCAATTAACAAAATATCACCCAAAGCTGATAAGATATTCAAATTTTAGCTTAAACAAACAGATAAATGTTAATTTACTTCTACCTGCCTACCTCAAAACACTTGATTATCTCTTAAACTGACTGCTATAAGCTTAAACGTAAACGTTGGTCGATATCGAATATCAAACAGTTGTCTTCATTAGTGAAGCATATTAAAAATTTGACACAGCCAAAAGAAAAATATCATATAAAATTTTTTAGCATATAAATGCATATTTTTTGCTCATTTGTTATAAAACACACCTAAATTTATATTTTAACAAAATTAAATTAATTTTAGCAATTAAATTTACGACACCGTTTAATGAATCTAGGCAAAATAGTGCATAAAAACAAAAGACTTAAGAAACGAACTCGTTGCTTGCTCAATGCTCATTGTTTACACTTTACAACAATGTATATGCAAATAATTTTTCATGTACTGATATCATTACAGTACTAACCAAAAATTTTATAAATTATTTACCTCTTTGCCATTCCCCCTCCTCACCTCCCTATCCACAAAATGACAGTGAGTGTGCGAAAAATAACTTATTTTGTAATTTTACTTTATAAATAATGCAGCAGTTGGCTTAACTTAAATATGAATTTCGAATTGCGATGAGGTTGACTGGCAATATTTTAAGATTTAAGCTCAAAATATATAACAAGAAATACTTCAGCAAGGAAAAAAATAATGTAATAAATGCTTGAGATTTAAAATAAAAAACAAAATGTGCTCATTGCTTTTAGTTTTTTCCTGGTAAGATTTTATTGTTTTATATGATTTGGAATATTAATATTGCACTGCGAATATATTGAAAAAACTTAAATTTATATAAGCTTTTGTTGAAATCATTGTTAAATTAAAGGTTTTATTTGCATAACAGGTAACAAATTTGATTCTATTTTTTGTATCTACATTCAGAAACCAGCACATAGCTGGTCAAAGACAAATTATTACTATGGATTTTGTTCAGATGAAATATAAAGATAAGCACGACACTAATTTGATTTAAATTTTTTCAATCTTAATTTGTGTCTAAATTATACATGTAAAGTTAAACAGCCATTTTGTTTGATTTCTTTAATTGCCCTTTATCGTATCACGGCGGAATCTGTTGAAATCTGTTTTCTTCATATTTACGCCTTTCAGTATTTTTTAATTTAACTTTTCAACTATTTGCAAAAAGATAAGTCATGGACTGTGATATAATGTGTGTAAATATCAATAAATGAACAAATTTTATTGTTTTTTTTTTGGTGCTGTTGTGTTATAATATGGAAGACTTCAAAATAACTTATCATCGATCAATCGAAGATGAAATCAACGACAAAAATGGTATTTCTATTTTTAAAATTAATATGCTTCGTAGAGAAAACATAACCTTAAAACAAATACCCATGACTAGTGTTGCTTAGCTCAACAGCCCGCGCTGCTGGCGTCAAGCTAACAGCAGCTCATCATAAAAAACTAAAAAGTATAAAATTTTATTTAAAAAAATTAGCTTTTATTTAAAAAACACGTGAACTAAAAAGAAAAAATCTAATTTTAGTGACAGTTGTCATTTATACTATTACATGAAAGCCTTTGTGACATTAAACGGATACCCAAACATCACGCTTGAACCACAGAACCGATTTTGACAGTATAGGCTCCAAGCAATTTGTTATTTCAACTAAACTGCGATAGGCTATATTAGATTTGACATGCCTACTTTTCACGACAACTATGTGCAAAAAATGCTATATTTCAGACAGATTTGGTAGTATAAAAATTAAATTTGCTTATTTTCTTTGTATGGTTATTTCCGGTAACTGTAGTAGAAATGGGTTTCTACGCCCTCTTATACCACACACAAACCAATACAAATTCTATATTTTAGACAATTTTGGTCGTATAAACTAAATTTTAGGTAATTTAGCTCGTATTACTAACTGTACTAAAATTGGTGTGGTCGCGCTATATTTACGCCCATTTTTCAGGGGATAAGCAAAGTGCTCCAGGTATAAACTAAATTAATCTGAAATTTTGGCAATCGATTTGTTTCGAGTACGGGATGGTTTAAGAAGGAGACAATTTTCCACACCCCGTTTACCGCCCACAAATCAATAAAAATGCTGTACAAATATTTTACAAAATATCAAAAACGCCTAAACTGCTCTTATGATTAGAATTAAAATTTGTATAGGGGTTATCAGATACGATAAATTTTTTAGCGCTATCTATTTTGATCTATCTTTAACTCCATAGGGCACTGTAATACAAAAATGACCTTAATATAAATCTAAATGGCTTGACGGCTAGCTAAGATTTTTACATACCTTTTTTCACCACGCTTCATTTGGTGGCAGATATTTTTGCATCTGTCTTTAAAGACCAAGTCTTTATTACATTCAATATATCAGAAAATGCTACAGTTATTTTATTTGTTAGTCTTAAATGTCTTCAAAAGCTATAAGAAATATAGCAGTTGATAAGGGCGAACCCTTTGAAATAACATTAAAGAGAGAATATGTATCTGAATAAACATTATTCATTCTGCAACGTATTTTTCTATTTGCAAGAAATGATTTAATGTTATTAAACATTTTTTTCCCGTTTTCTATTCATTCAAGTTTTCTCAAAACAACATAAATGCCGATCCTTTCAAATGCTTTTTCAAAATCAATTGACATAATCGCCATATGGTTTGGAGATAAGATGGTCAATAAAAGTGAGGGCATAAATGATGCCAGATTCTGGTTTAAATGCTAATTGGTTTGGAGTCTAGTTTTGAAGTCGTTAGAAACCATATTAGTCTGATTGAAAATAGTTTTCCTAGAAATTTTTCTAGGCAAGGCAGCAATGATATTGGTCTGTAACTGGTAATTTCATCAATATTTTTATTCGGTTTTTGTATCGGGATAATAGTAGCTATTTTAAAGGCTTGTGGAACTATTCCATTCCATTCTGGAAAAAAGAATTAACAAAACAAAAGATTCTGTTCTTTAGTGAAAGAGAGCTATTTTTTTATCATGTCGTATGAAATTTTGTAAAAACCCGGTGTAGAGACAATAATTTTTTTAAACCATATTCAAGCTCGTTAAAACTTAAATCATATTGTAGATATTGGGCTTTACTGGTGGGGATATATGAAATTTGCAGAGAAAGAACGGAGTCTTTGTCATCTCTAAATTGTGAAGAAAATTTAGAGGACTTGGATTAGTACTGAACATATTTTTGTGAAATAAGATGGGGCTTGGCAATATTGCAATTGTTTACTTTAATCCGCCATTTTTTTGCATTTTTGATTTTTTCACAATCTTGGGTCATGGCAAGGGCAATATCGTCTAGTTAATTCAACTTTTTGGTTTTTTATTTCAGGCCTTGTGAAGGCCACAATCACTGCAGCAAGGGGAGAACTTTTTTTGAGACTCAGGAGATGGCGGATAACTTTCCAAAAATTACATTTTTTCGTTCGAATATATCTACAAAATTTAAAAACATTTAACAAAATACACTTTTTTTAAAATTCCCAAAAACCACCCATATATAAGGGCATCACACTAGTCGTCCCCATTAATGTTTTTTTCTTAAACTCTAAAGTATTCACTGTTTACTCAAAAAATTACTCAAAAGTTGTTATTGTTGTAAAATCAAATCAAATTAAAATTACATTTTTGACCACCTTTCATATCACATAGCAATCATTTGCAAAAATTCTTTCAGTTTCGCGCAAAAGCTATTCTTTTCTTTTGTCATTGTCATCAAAACAGTAAGGGTAGGTACTTGATTTTATTTTTCAAAAATGTTGATTTTTATTTTTTTTTACAAAAATTTATTTGAAAAAATTACCCCAATTTCTCTCTTCAATCAAAAGTTATAATTGAAAATTTATTTTTTCATACCGTCTATCTATCCGTTAAGATTTTTGGAACGGTACATCAAATTTACAACATTTGTTGTCACGGATAATATGTAAAATAATAAAAAAAAATTCCACACCCCCTATTACCGCCCACAAATCAATAAAATCGCTTTATATCAGACGATATATTAATTCATACATGTACTTTTTTTATTATTATTATTATTATTATTATTATTATTATTATTATTATTATTATTATTATTATTATTATTATTATTATTATTATTATTATTATTATTATTATTATTATTATTATTATTATTATTATTATTATTATTATTATTATTATTATTATTATTATTATTATTATTATTATTATTATTATTATTATTATTATTATTATTATTATTATTATTATTATTATTATTATTATTATTATTATTATTATTATTATTATTATTATTAATATTATTATTAATATTATTATTATTATTATTATTATTATTATTATTATTAATATTATTATTATTATTATTATTATTATTATTATTATTATTATTATTATTATTATCATTATTATTATTATTATTATTATTATTATTATTATTATTATTATTATTATTATTATTATTATTATTATTATTATTATTATTATTATTATTATTATTATTATTATTATTATTATTATTATTATTATTATTATTATTATTATTATTATTATTATTATTATTATTATTATTATTATTATTATTATTATTATTATTATTATTATTATTATTATTATTATTATTATTATTATTATTATTATTATTATTATTATTATTATTATTATTATTATTATTATTATTATTATTATTATTATTATTATTATTATTATTATTATTATTATTATTATTATTATTATTATTATTATTATTATTATTATTATTATTATTATTATTATTATTATTATTATTATTATTATTATTATTATTATTATTATTATTATTATTATTATTATTATTATTATTATTATTATTATTATTATTATTATTATTATTATTATTATTATTATTATTATTATTATTATTATTATTATTATTATTATTATTATTATTATTATTATTATTATTATTATTATTATTATTATTATTATTATTATTATTATTATTATTATTATTATTATTATTATTATTATTATTATTATTATTATTATTATTATTATTATTATTATTATTATTATTATTATTATTATTATTATTATTATTATTATTATTATTATTATTATTATTATTATTATTATTATTATTATTATTATTATTATTATTATTATTATTATTATTATTATTATTATTATTATTATTATTATTATTATTATTATTATTATTATTATTATTATTATTATTATTATTATTATTATTATTATTATTATTATTATTATTATTATTATTATTATTATTATTATTATTATTATTATTATTATTATTATTATTATTATTATTATTATTATTATTATTATTATTATTATTATTATTATTATTATTATTATTATTATTATTATTATTATTATTATTATTATTATTATTATTATTATTATTATTATTATTATTATTATTATTATTATTATTATTATTATTATTATTATTATTATTATTATTATTATTATTATTATTATTATTATTATTATTATCGTTATTATTATTATTATTATTATTATTATTATTATTATTATTATTATCATTATCATTATTATTATTATCATTATTATTATTATTATTATTATTATTATTATTATTATTATTATTATTATTATTATTATTATTATTATTATTATTATTATTATTATTATTATTATTATTATTATTATTATTATTATTATTATTATTATTATTATTATTATTATTATTATTATTATTATTATTATTATTATTATTATTATTATTATTATTATTATTATTATTATTATTATTATTATTATTATTATTATTATTATTATTATTATTATTATTATTATTATTATTATTATTATTATTATTATTATTATTATTATTATTATTATTATTATTATTATTATTATTATTATTATTATTATTATTATTATTATTATTATTATTATTATTATTATTATTATTATTATTATTATTATTATTATTATTATTATTATTATTATTATTATTATTATTATTATTATTATTATTATTATTATTATTATTATTATTATTATTATTATTATTATTATTATTATTATATTATTATTATTATTATTATTATTATTATTATTATTATTATTATTATTATTATTATTATTATTATTATTATTATTATTATTATTATTATTATTATTATTATTATTATTATTATTATTATTATTATTATTATTATTATTATTATTATTATTATTATTATTATTATTATTATTATTATTATTATTATTATTATTATTATTATTATTATTATTATTATTATTATTATTATTATTATTATTATTATTATTATTATTATTATTATTATTATTATTATTATTATTATTATTATTATTATTATTATTATTATTATTATTATTATTATTATTATTATTATTATTATTATTATTATTATTATTATTATTATTATTATTATTATTATTATTATTATTATTATTATTATTATTATTATTATTATTATTATTATTATTATTATTATTATTATTATTATTATTATTATTATTATTATTATTATTATTATTATTATTATTATTATTATTATTATTATTATTATTATTATTATTATTATTATTATTATTATTATTATTATTATTATTATTATTATTATTATTATTATTATTATTATTATTATTATTATTATTATTATTATTATTATTATTATTATTATTATTATTATTATTATTATTATTATTATTATTATTATTATTATTATTATTATTATTATTATTATTATTATTATTATTATTATTATTATTATTATTATTATTATTATTATTATTATTATTATTATTATTATTATTATTATTATTATTATTATTATTATTATTATTATTATTATTATTATTATTATTATTATTATTATTATTATTATTATTATTATTATTATTATTATTATTATTATTATTATTATTATTATTATTATTATTATTATTATTATTATTATTATTATTATTATTATTATTATTATTATTATTATTATTATTATTATTATTATTATTATTATTATTATTATTATTATTATTATTATTATTATTATTATTATTATTATTATTATTATTATTATTATTATTATTATTATTATTATTATTATTATTATTATTATTATTATTATTATTATTATTATTATTATTATTATTATTATTATTATTATTATTATTATTATTATTATTATTATTATTATTATTATTATTATTATTATTATTATTATTATTATTATTATTATTATTATTATTATTATTATTATTATTATTATTATTATTATTATTATTATTATTATTATTATTATTATTATTATTATTATTATTATTATTATTATTATTATTATTATTATTATTATTATTATTATTATTATTATTATTATTATTATTATTATTATTATTATTATTATTATTATTATTATTATTATTATTATTATTATTATTATTATTATTATTATTATTATTATTATTATTATTATTATTATTATTATTATTATTATTATTATTATTATTATTATTATTATTATTATTATTATTATTATTATTATTATTATTATTATTATTATTATTATTATTATTATTATTATTATTATTATTATTATTATTATTATTATTATTATTATTATTATTATTATTATTATTATTATTATTATTATTATTATTATTATTATTATTATTATTATTATTATTATTATTATTATTATTATTATTATTATTATTATTATTATTATTATTATTATTATTATTATTATTATTATTATTATTATTATTATTATTATTATTATTATTATTATTATTATTATTATTATTATTATTATTATTATTATTATTATTATTATTATTATTATTATTATTATTATTATTATTATTATTATTATTATTATTATTATTATTATTATTATTATTATTATTATTATTATTATTATTATTATTATTATTATTATTATTATTATTATTATTATTATTATTATTATTATTATTATTATTATTATTATTATTATTATTATTATTATTATTATTATTATTATTATTATTATTATTATTATTATTATTATTATTATTATTATTATTATTATTATTATTATTATTATTATTATTATTATTATTATTATTATTATTATTATTATTATTATTATTATTATTATTATTATTATTATTATTATTATTATTATTATTATTATTATTATTATTATTATTATTATTATTATTATTATTATTATTATTATTATTATTATTATTATTATTATTATTATTATTATTATTATTATTATTATTATTATTATTATTATTATTATTATTATTATTATTATTATTATTATTATTATTATTATTATTATTATTATTATTATTATTATTATTATTATTATTATTATTATTATTATTATTATTATTATTATTATTATTATTATTATTATTATTATTATTATTATTATTATTATTATTATTATTATTATTATTATTATTATTATTATTATTATTATTATTATTATTATTATTATTATTATTATTATTATTATTATTATTATTATTATTATTATTATTATTATTATTATTATTATTATTATTATTATTATTATTATTATTATTATTATTATTATTATTATTATTATTATTATTATTATTATTATTATTATTATTATTATTATTATTATTATTATTATTATTATTATTATTATTATTATTATTATTATTATTATTATTATTATTATTATTATTATTATTATTATTATTATTATTATTATTATTATTATTATTATTATTATTATTATTATTATTATTATTATTATTATTATTATTATTATTATTATTATTATTATTATTATTATTATTATTATTATTATTATTATTATTATTATTATTATTATTATTATTATTATTATTATTATTATTATTATTATTATTATTATTATTATTATTATTATTATTATTATTATTATTATTATTATTATTATTATTATTATTATTATTATTATTATTATTATTATTATTATTATTATTATTATTATTATTATTATTATTATTATTATTATTATTATTATTATTATTATTATTATTATTATTATTATTATTATTATTATTATTATTATTATTATTATTATTATTATTATTATTATTATTATTATTATTATTATTATTATTATTATTATTATTATTATTATTATTATTATTATTATTATTATTATTATTATTATTATTATTATTATTATTATTATTATTATTATTATTATTATTATTATTATTATTATTATTATTATTATTATTATTATTATTATTATTATTATTATTATTATTATTATTATTATTATTATTATTATTATTATTATTATTATTATTATTATTATTATTATTATTATTATTATTATTATTATTATTATTATTATTATTATTATTATTATTATTATTATTATTATTATTATTATTATTATTATTATTATTATTATTATTATTATTATTATTATTATTATTATTATTATTATTATTATTATTATTATTATTATTATTATTATTATTATTATTATTATTATTATTATTATTATTATTATTATTATTATTATTATTATTATTATTATTATTATTATTATTATTATTATTATTATTATTATTATTATTATTATTATTATTATTATTATTATTATTATTATTATTATTATTATTATTATTATTATTATTATTATTATTATTATTATTATTATTATTATTATTATTATTATTATTATTATTATTATTATTATTATTATTATTATTATTATTATTATTATTATTATTATTATTATTATTATTATTATTATTATTATTATTATTATTATTATTATTATTATTATTATTATTATTATTATTATTATTATTATTATTATTATTATTATTATTATTATTATTATTATTATTATTATTATTATTATTATTATTATTATTATTATTATTATTATTATTATTATTATTATTATTATTATTATTATTATTATTATTATTATTATTATTATTATTATTATTATTATTATTATTATTATTATTATTATTATTATTATTATTATTATTATTATTATTATTATTATTATTATTATTATTATTATTATTATTATTATTATTATTATTATTATTATTATTATTATTATTATTATTATTATTATTATTATTATTATTATTATTATTATTATTATTATTATTATTATTATTATTATTATTATTATTATTATTATTATTATTATTATTATTATTATTATTATTATTATTATTATTATTATTATTATTATTATTATTATTATTATTATTATTATTATTATTATTATTATTATTATTATTATTATTATTATTATTATTATTATTATTATTTATTATTATTATTATTATTATTATTATTATTATTATTATTATTATTATTATTATTATTATTATTATTATTATTATTATTATTATTATTATTATTATTATTATTATTATTATTATTATTATTATTATTATTATTATTATTATTATTATTATTATTATTATTATTATTATTATTATTATTATTATTATTATTATTATTATTATTATTATTATTATTATTATTATTATTATTATTATTATTATTATTATTATTATTATTATTATTATTATTATTATTATTATTATTATTATTATTATTATTATTATTATTATTATTATTATTATTATTATTATTATTATTATTATTATTATTATTATTATTATTATTATTATTATTATTATTATTATTATTATTATTATTATTATTATTATTATTATTATTATTATTATTATTATTATTATTATTATTATTATTATTATTATTATTATTATTATTATTATTATTATTATTATTATTATTATTATTATTATTATTATTATTATTATTATTATTATTATTATTATTATTATTATTATTATTATTATTATTATTATTATTATTATTATTATTATTATTATTATTATTATTATTATTATTATTATTATTATTATTATTATTATTATTATTATTATTATTATTATTATTATTATTATTATTATTATTATTATTATTATTATTATTATTATTATTATTATTATTATTATTATTATTATTATTATTATTATTATTATTATTATTATTATTATTATTATTATTATTATTATTATTATTATTATTATTATTATTATTATTATTATTATTATTATTATTATTATTATTATTATTATTATTATTATTATTATTATTATTATTATTATTATTATTATTATTATTATTATTATTATTATTATTATTATTATTATTATTATTATTATTATTATTATTATTATTATTATTATTATTATTATTATTATTATTATTATTATTATTATTATTATTATTATTATTATTATTATTATTATTATTATTATTATTATTATTATTATTATTATTATTATTATTATTATTATTATTATTATTATTATTATTATTATTATTATTATTATTATTATTATTATTATTATTATTATTATTATTATTATTATTATTATTATTATTATTATTATTATTATTATTATTATTATTATTATTATTATTATTATTATTATTATTATTATTATTATTATTATTATTATTATTATTATTATTATTATTATTATTATTATTATTATTATTATTATTATTATTATTATTATTATTATTATTATTATTATTATTATTATTATTATTATTATTATTATTATTATTATTATTATTATTATTATTATTATTATTATTATTATTATTATTATTATTATTATTATTATTATTATTATTATTATTATTATTATTATTATTATTATTATTATTATTATTATTATTATTATTATTATTATTATTATTATTATTATTATTATTATTATTATTATTATTATTATTATTATTATTATTATTATTATTATTATTATTATTATTATTATTATTATTATTATTATTATTATTATTATTATTATTATTATTATTATTATTATTATTATTATTATTATTATTATTATTATTATTATTATTATTATTATTATTATTATTATTATTATTATTATTATTATTATTATTATTATTATTATTATTATTATTATTATTATTATTATTATTATTATTATTATTATTATTATTATTATTATTATTATTATTATTATTATTATTATTATTATTATTATTATTATTATTATTATTATTATTATTATTATTATTATTATTATTATTATTATTATTATTATTATTATTATTATTATTATTATTATTATTATTATTATTATTATTATTATTATTATTATTATTATTATTATTATTATTATTATTATTATTATTATTATTATTATTATTATTATTATTATTATTATTATTATTATTATTATTATTATTATTATTATTATTATTATTATTATTATTATTATTATTATTATTATTATTATTATTATTATTATTATTATTATTATTATTATTATTATTATTATTATTATTATTATTATTATTATTATTATTATTATTATTATTATTATTATTATTATTATTATTATTATTATTATTATTATTATTATTATTATTATTATTATTATTATTATTATTATTATTATTATTATTATTATTATTATTATTATTATTATTATTATTATTATTATTATTATTATTATTATTATATTATTATTATTATTATTATTATTATTATTATTATTATTATTATTATTATTATTATTATTATTATTATTATTATTATTATTATTATTATTATTATTATTATTATTATTATTATTATTATTATTATTATTATTATTATTATTATTATTATTATTATTATTATTATTATTATTATTATTATTATTATTATTATTATTATTATTATTATTATTATTATTATTATTATTATTATTATTATTATTATTATTATTATTATTATTATTATTATTATTATTATTATTATTATTATTATTATTATTATTATTATTATTATTATTATTATTATTATTATTATTATTATTATTATTATTATTATTATTATTATTATTATTATTATTATTATTATTATTATTATTATTATTATTATTATTATTATTATTATTATTATTATTATTATTATTATTATTATTATTATTATTATTATTATTATTATTATTATTATTATTATTATTATTATTATTATTATTATTATTATTATTATTATTATTATTATTATTATTATTATTATTATTATTATTATTATTATTATTATTATTATTATTATTATTATTATTATTATTATTATTATTATTATTATTATTATTATTATTATTATTATTATTATTATTATTATTATTATTATTATTATTATTATTATTATTATTATTATTATTATTATTATTATTATTATTATTATTATTATTATTATTATTATTATTATTATTATTATTATTATTATTATTATTATTATTATTATTATTATTATTATTATTATTATTATTATTATTATTATTATTATTATTATTATTATTATTATTATTATTATTATTATTATTTATTATTATTATTATTATTATTATTATTATTATTATTATTATTATTATTATTATTATTATTATTATTATTATTATTATTATTATTATTATTATTATTATTATTATTATTATTATTTATTATTATTATTATTATTATTATTATATTATTATTATTATTATTATTATTATTATTATTATTATTATTATTATTATTATTATTATTATTATTATATTATTATTATTATTATTATTATTATTATTATTATTATTATTATTATTATTATTATTATTATTATTATTATTATTATTATTATTATTATTATTATTATTATTATTATTATTATTATTATTATTATTATTATTATTATTATTATTATTATTATTATTATTATTATTATTATTATTATTATTATTATTATTATTATTATTATTATTATTATTATTATTATTATTATTATTATTATTATTATTATTATTATTATTATTATTATTATTATTATTATTATTATTATTATTATTATTATTATTATTATTATTATTATTATATTATTATTATTATTATTATTATTATTATTATTATTATTATTATTATTATTATTATTATTATTATTATTATTATTATTATTATTATTATTATTATTATTATTATTATTATTATTATTATTATTATTATTATTATTATTATTATTATTATTATTATTATTATTATTATTATTATTATTATTATTATTATTATTATTATTATTATTATTATTATTATTATTATTATTATATTATTATTATTATTATTATTATTATTATTATTATTATTTATTATTATTATTATTATTATTATTATTATTATATTATTATTATTATTATTATTATTATTATTATTATTATTATTATTATTATATTATTATTATTATTATTATTATTATTATTATTATTATTATTATTATTATTATTATTATTATTATTATTATTATTATTATTATTATTATTATTATTATTATTATTATTATTATTATTATTATTATTATTATTATTATTATTATTATTATTATTATTATTATTATTATTATTATTATTATTATTATTATTATTATTATTATTATTATTATTATTATTATTATTATTATTATTATTATTATTATTATTATTATTATTATTATTATATTATTATTATTATTATTATATTATTATTATTATTATTATTATTATTATTATTATTATTATTATTATTATTATTATTATTATTATTATTATTATATTATTATTATTATTATTATTATTATTATTATTATTATTATATTATTATTATTATTATTATTATTATTATTATTATTATTATTATTATTATTATTATTATTATTATTATTATTATTATTATTATTATTATTATTATTATTATTATTATTATTATTATTATTATTATTATTATTATTATATTATTATTATTATTATTATTATTATTATTATTATTATTATTATTATTATTATTATTATTATTATTATTATTATTATTATTATTATTATTATTATTATTATTATTATTATTATTATTATTATTATTATTATTATTATTATTATTATTATTATTATTATTATTATTATTATTATTATTATTATTATTATTATTATTATTATTATTATTATTATTATTATTATTATTATTATTATTATTATTATTATTATTATTATTATTATTATTATTATTATTATTATTATTATTATTTATTATTATTATTATTATTATTATTATTATTATTATTATTATTATTATTATTATTATTATTATTATTATTATTATTATTATTATTATTATTATTATTATTATTATTATTATTATTATTATTATTATTATTATTATTATTATTATTATTATTATTATTATTATTATTATTATTATTATTATTATTATTATTATTATTATTATTATTATTATTATTATTATTATTATTATTATTATTATTATTATTATTATTATTATTATTATTATTATTATTATTATTATTATTATTATTATTATTATTATTATTATTATTATTATTATTATTATTATTATTATTATTATTATTATTATTATTATTATTATTATTATTATTATTATTATTATTATTATTATTATTATTATTATTATATTATTATTATTATTATTATTATTATTATTATTATTATTATTATTATTATTATTATTATTATTATTATTATTATTATTATTATTATTATTATTATTATTATTATTATTATTATTATTATTATTATTATTATTATTATTATTATTATTATTATTATTATTATTATTATTATATTATTATTATTATTATTATTATTATTATTATTATTATTATTATTATTATTATTATTATTATTATTATTATTATTATTATTATTATTATTATTATTATTATTATTATTATTATTATTATTATTATTATTATTATTATTATTATTATTATTATTATTATTATTATTATTATTATTATTATTATTATTATTATTATTATTATTATTAATTATTATTATTATTATTATTATTATTATTATTATTATTATTATTATTATTATTATTATTATTATTAGTATTATTATTATTATATTATTATTATTATTATTATTAATTATTATTATTATTATTATTATTATTATTATTATTATTATTAATTATTATTATATTATTATTATTATTATAATATAATAATAATAATTTATTATTATTATTATTATTATTATTATTATTATTATTATTATTATTATTATTATTATTATTATTATTATTATTATTATTATTATTATTATTATTATTATTATTATTATTATTATTATTATTATTATTATTATTATTATTATTATTATTATTATTATTATTATTATTATTATTATTATTATTATTATTATTATTATTATTATTATTATTATTATTATTATTATTATTATTATTATTATTATTATTATTATTATTATTATTATTATTATTATTATTATTATTATTATTATTATTATTATTATTATTATTATTATTATTATTATTATTATTATTATTATTATTATTATTATAATTATTATTATTATTATTATTATTATTATTATTATTATTATTATTATTATTATTATTATTTTTATTATTATTATTATTATTATTATTATTATTATTATTATTATTATTATTATTATTATTATTATTATTATTATTATTATTATTATTTATTATTTACTTGTTATTAATCTATAACAATATTTAAAATACGTTTAGAAGAATGTATGCATTCTATAACAAATAAATACTACAATCTGTTGTTTTAATTAAAACAAGTGGCGAAAGTAATTTAACATGAAAGATAGCAAGTTAAATACTAATTAAGTATGATAGTGGGGTCAACTAATAATGAAAGATTAATATATATAGCAAAAATACAAACAAAAACTTATAAGCTAATCAGATAACAGAGAATCAATATCATTCAAATTAAAGTTAAAGGGCCAAGATTTCACTACTTTAAGGAAAACATTATTGTTACGAATATTGCGAACATTGAAAGGTAAACAATTAAAAAGCCTAGGAGCAACGCAGGGAAAAAAGTGATTTAAGTTGTGTGGAGGAACAAATACAAGGTTTTGGTTATTTACCCTTCGATTATAAATGGAACAGATTCTGTTATGCCAATACCCGGATCTAATGAAAAATACTTTTAACACTCTATAATAAAAAAGACACAGTTTCGATAGTATCGTAAGTATAGACGTAGAATTCCTTTTTATACAGTAATAGCGAAAAATTCTGGTTTTTTTCAGATATATTCTTCAAAACTGTTTTAAAGTATTTCATCTTCTAAATAAAAATTATTCAAAAACAAATTTGTTGTTGTTGTCCTTCTTTAAACTTACCTGATTTTAAAAGCTCACAATTAAATTCATGTAAAAATTTGTTTTGTTTTATAAAAAGTTTTCGTTTGATATTTATGGTGATGAATTTGTTGTTCTTTTTTATTTGTTTTGTTGGTTAAAACTAAATGTAATTCAAAGTTATGTTTAATTAATGGAAATAAATATTGGTAAATTTGAATTATTTATTTTTCCTGTAGTAAAGAGCATATACATAAATGTATATTTTAAAAGTAATTTAAAATTGAAATTTTAGTTAACAAAATAAATTTTTAATATGGAAAGAATATAATGCATAGTAGAAATGATTTGAAATTATTATGGTATTTAAAAAATAAATGTAGTTTTTAAAGCACAACGCATGCTTAGTAACGCATGCGCAAATTTGCGTAGTAGTACACATATGTGCATGCTGAAAATAAACATTCGTTTTATTCGTACTCTAACTCATGGCAGAATAACCAGGTAGGGCCGACTCGGAGAGGAATGCAGTAGAAAGCAGAGAAAAGCAAGCTAGTTGTCAAATACAGCTGTGCATGTCGAGTAAAAATTAAGAACATCTAAAAAAATTTCAGCTAATTGAACCAACAACAATTACCAAGCAAATCTAAAACAACGACGCACAGAAAAGAGCATGATCACAGCGGTTGAGCAGCATTAGAGGGTATGAACTGAATCGTCCACAGAAAATAAACAGAACTTTGTTTACTATGTCCCGCTTTTCACTCATCACTCACGAAATTTCTCGAGCTTGCGGCGTAAGCAATTATTGCTCCGAGATCAATAATTCTCTTGCTCTGGTAGCAAGATCTCTTTGTCTCGCTTTTCACTCGGCAAAAATTGCCTTTGCCGCAAGCAGTTTGTGGATTATTCGCCCGCATGAGTGGGTTTACGAAAGTCGAATTATTGCTCATAGAATTGCCTAGTGAAAAACGGCCCTTTGCAGCACATGCAGAACCAAAACAACAATATCAGCAGCTAGTAGCAACGTTGCCAGTTATGTTGAAAAAATTTCGTGGTAATTTTTAATTGCCCTTAGGAATTTTTGTTTCTGGGAATTCCTATTAAATTTTTTAATTCAGCGTGGTATTTTTTATTTGGCGTGGAAATTCAGCGCGGTATTATTTAAATTTCCGTTGGAGTTTGGTAATATTCTTCTTACATTTTTTTCTTTTTTAGTAAGCAAACTTTCTTTGTGGTATTTCTAAATTTTTTTAAATTGTTTGTGCATATGGGACTTATTGTGGTATTTTTTAAGCGAATGAGATTTTTGTGGCAATTTTAAATGCATATGGAATTTGTGGTGGTATTTTTAAAACGCGTGGTATTTTTGTGGTAATTTTTAATGATCGTGAGATTTTTTTTATATTTTTTTATTGCGGAAGAAACTTTTTTGTTTATCTTTACAATGGTAATTTTTGTTGTATTTAATTTATGTTATTGCGAAAAAAGCAACTTTTGTCGGAATTGTTTTAAATTTTAACTGGCAACCTTGGCTAGTAGTAGTTCATTTTTTTGTAGCCGATACTCTCTGGCTCTCTAGCTACATGCATCTGTATTCTCTATTGCATTACAACCCAACAAGTCATGAATGTTATTGTGCCAGCTAAACGGTACTTAAAACGGCAGCGTCTGATTTACTGGTATGAAAACGACATGTTTTTGTACCTTTAAACCATTCTCTATATAATTGTATAGTCCAATTTTAAATTTATCAAGAATCGAATTGAAATTAATGTCATATTCGCTTGATGCGTCATTTGTTCTTGTCTTTTCTCCCTCTCTTTTTCACCCGTTCGCCAAAAAACTCTAAAATATGCATTGAATCCTTCATTAAAATCAAGGTAGTGCAGTTGAGTTGCCGTTCATTGTTTAGTTTATTATTGCAACTTAATAAAAACCATTTCAAGAAAAGGTTACAATTGTTTAACAACAAATAAAATTAATATACAACTTAAAGTTTTCTATATGACCTTTTTATTTATTGTGTTGATTTTCTATGATTTAAATACAAATTCTAAATGTTTGATAGTTTAAATCATTCTTGATTTTGAATACAAATTCTAGTTGTTTGATAGTATAAAATCGTTAATTGAGCTTTAAGTCAGGTTATGACAATTAATTGCTCTAACTAGTTAATCAATCAGCTAACTAATTAATCAGCTTGTGATGTTTTTTTTTCTTTTCATATTGAAAATGTTGTTGCTGTTGTTTTTTTGAAAAAAATTCGTTAGAGGAATTAATTGTTCTTGTGAAATCAATTTTAATATACAACTTAATAAATAGTATGCTTGTATGAAACACACAATGCATAGTTTGCTGACATCGAAACGGTCCGCTTCAGTGCTTTTAAAAGTGCACACCACACAACCGAGCCGATTGGCTATCTGGGAAACAAATAAAAAATGATCGCAACTGATGTGTATTTATATATGTATGTTTTACATACATACTAATAAAAACCAACAACAACAACAACAGCAAAAGCAGCACAACAACGAACGACGTAATTACGAACCAAACAAGCAAACACAACAACAACAACAACCTTAAAAATAGCATAAGCAGCTACTGCAGCTAAGCAGCATTTCTCATACGAATATATGAATTTTTCATCTTCTTAGATATTGCTATTTTATTAGATATTCGTTTTATTCCCACTAAAACTGATATTTTGGCATTTTTTTTTCTTTGTACGATGAATATTAAAGGCTGTAGGTATACACCAAAGTGTCAAATATCACTTTGAAAAAATTCGTGAAACTGACCCCCATACAAACCGCGCTGTAAGACGTAATTCTACGTCAAAAAAATGTTTTATGGGTAATACGTTTAAGTTCTTGAATAATGGAAAGCTGCTGACTAAGCGTTTTTTATTGCAGACAATTCGAATCGCATGTTTTTGGGCAATGAGGAGTGGATTAATTTTATTGTTACGTGAACCACCCCAGCAAATTATACCATGTTGCAGTTTTTAGTGAAAAATACCATAGTAAATACATGTTAGTAATTTTATGGAGCAAAAAGATTTTAAAAGGCACAGATGTCTAATCGCACCCATGAGATACTTTTTAAGTGAAACTGTATGGATCCAACCAGTTCATTTTCCAATCAACTAGCAGTTCTAGATATTTGAACGATTTAACGCAATCAATTGAAAAACATCTAGGAGAACAGTTAGAAGAACCATTGATAGTTTTAGAGTGGCAGGAAGAACTACAAATATCATTGCCAATTAAGAATTTATCACATCCTACATTATAAAAGGTGAAATTTCCTATAATTACCTACATATTGGCGGTTGTTTTGGACTAAAAGTTTGTAATTAAGTTCGTATGGTTATTCTCTAAAACTCAACAAATAATGGGTGTGGTCAAACTGTAACCACGCCCACTTTTCGGAAATCATTATAATTCCTGAGTTGTGCATGTTTTTATAATGAAACTTGGTGTGTATGTGCCCAAGTCATTATATACATAAATGTTGCCACACCTACTTTTACCGCCCTTTTATACATACAAAATCGTTCGTGCGGTGTCTCTTGAGATCTCAGTAACCATAACACCTAAGACAAACCAATTTACAGCATCTGTTATCAAATTTAATATCTCAAATAATAAAACCCAAAAGTTACCTCATCCCCTATTACCGCCCACAAATAAATAAAAATGCTATATTTCAGTTTGAAAAGAGCAGAACAACCTCTGCCTGGCCAGCTAGTCATAGTATAGATATAGAAATAACTTCTCGAGTAACACCGGGTATATCAGCTAGTACATTCTTTAATTTAGTTAATATACTTTGCTGCTAAGGGAATGCTCAATTTTATTTTTAATGTTGACCGATCACATGAATCACACTTTCAAATTTTTTTTTTTTCTATACTCAAACATAAATATATACAAACACTCAGCGAGCTTGTCGACAATTTGAACATCACTACCCTAAATGTTTTGGTCTGTCCTAAGAGCAACAAGCTAGAATGAAAAACACACAAAAATGGCTGACATTTTCTCAGAGATTTGTATCAACATGGTTGATCTAGTATGCATAGGCTGAGGGCCAAATAAAAACAATACAATTAGAAGTGGATTTACTGAATACTCAGATTCATAATTATCTTGACTGCTGCAATAATTTAATTTAATATAGGGCTTAAGAGGTTTTATTAAAGATCTTACATAAATCAAGAATACTTGACAATATGATGTAATCAGATTTTTTTTTATTACGTCTAAATTTAATGTAAAACTGAAGTTTGAAAATTTTTTAAATGACATGCATTTCAGTATGTACAGTTTTTTATATTCTTTATGCCCAACAGTTAAGCAAAACGATCTCATGTAACTGTATAATGATGGTAAATATGATGTTTCTATCACGTCTAGCTTGTTAGTTTAAAATTTATAAAAACTTTCTATATATGACAGCTATACTAATACAAAAAAAGTGAAATTAACTTAGAGCTCAAAAGTTGAAAACATATCCTTGTTTACATTAATGACACTTGGTCAATTGGCGTTTTAATTTTTTTTTTTTTCTTATTATGTGCAACTTATTTTTAAGGAGACTTTAAAAATTTTTTTTAATAAATTTCACATAATTTCTCAAAAGGACCTAAAAACTATGGGTAAATATAAACTTCATATAATTTTATGCCATGAAATTCAAAAGTGTTTCTTTTTTTTTAAATTTTTATGTTGTTTTAAAGCACTATTTCTAACCATTTACCGTAGTAAAAACATGAATTTGGTTAAGCGGCCGTGATGAAACTGTTTTGAAGTCAAGAGAATCCTGCATCAATGTCCACCACTGCGTAGAAAGTTTTTTCAATTGAAATATATATTTCAATTGATTTCACCTCTCTGCAGACAATGGCAGTACTCAGAGAGTAAAAACTGCCATGAAAAGATTCTTGGGCACATTTGGGGTTGTCATAAAAATTGCAGGTTCAGTTCTCGATCATTTGTGTTTAAACATTTAATAACACGTACGACACAAATGGCCTTAAGAAGCTCGGTCAAAGTTCTCTCAAGTTCTCATTTCAATTGGTTGTATCCATTTAAGAAAACAAATTGTTTGACAAAAAAAAAGGAAAGATGTTAGCAATTTGAATTTGAATAGATTTGAAGACAAAATTAATGTATTAGCTATAATAAGCTGTTAAAAAATGCTTCAATGAAATTATACCAAAAAAACGTAGGCAACGAAGTATTATTTTGAGATCTGGTGTTTTATTTTTATCTCAAATATAAGACAACTACGATATGACATAAGCAAATTAATATATAGGCTACAAGATTTAAGTTGTAAAAAACTATTTTTATATTTCTAAAATATGTTTTACAAGTATATCGCATTTTAATAACTCTATAGCTTTTCAAACTTTTTTACCTTGCATTTAAATGAAGTGATCTATCGTGAATTCAAAATTTTTGAGACAATTTATAAACCTCTTAGGAAAGATTCACATTAAAATTACAAAAACAAAGTTAATTCGGACAAATTTTTTGAGACTATGGAAACACTGAATGAGCTTTATTTAGTATTTGATCTATTTGAGAAATGAAACGCAAACTCAAACTTTAAATGCAATTTCTGGGGTGTCTCTTCGCATTGTTTTGCTTTAAAAAAATGCTTAGTTTAAAAAATTGTATGTACATATATACATAATACGTATGAGGTTCTAAAAATAGTGTCTACTTTATGAAGCAAAACGTTTAAAGTTAATTAGTGCAACCGTTTATTTAAGTAACCGTGCAATTTCATATTGCACCCATTTCCTGGAAAAACGTGTTAAAAGTTTTTTTAAAACTCCTATGCGAATTAATTTTAACAATAATATTAAATCGAATCAAAAAACCCTTTTAAACCCTTTTATATCTTTAAATATATACATTTTGAACTTTCTGAAAACAAAAGACTTAAGAAAAGAACTTTTTACTCTCAAATGAAAAATCGAACAGAGTACATTTTTTATTAGTACAACCCTTTTTGACCTGACGCTTAGCTGATAAGTTTTTTTTTTTGATTTTTTGAATAAATGGTTGTTATATGTCATTTCCTTCAAGGATTATCAAGAACAGAAAGTTAGTACTAAAATAAATTTTTTGTATCAAATGATTTGAGATTATAAAATATATAATTTATTAAATTAAAATGTGCCCATCTCGCTAAAATTGCGATATTAGAAGGTGGGTGCATAAATAAAAAAACAATTTACTTCCGCGGTTCATTTTTAAAGAAAATTAAATATGACGCGACAATTCCGTAAAAATTTAAGAAAAGGCAAAACGAACTGCAAGACAATAAGATAAGCATACGTGAAATAGAAATTAAGATATTGAAATCAAACGAAACCCGCACAATCGATGACTTCCGGTCTGATAGCGATAGAGCTAACTTTAAAAATTAAGTATTGTACTTTCGATTGAATCAATGTAAAAGAAACATTATAAGATCGGTATTCTTCGTATTTCGGTTGTCTTTTTTAGACTTATATTTTTCAGAATACTTATTTGAAAATTATATAAAACTACCTGGCCTTGTAGACGTTGTTCTCCTCTTTCCGGTAGTTGACTTAATGACTGCAAGTCTCATTTCATTACTCAATTTCGTCGGGTCTATATTTCAAAAAAGTATTAATTATGAACTAACTTTCACTATCTTGAAGTATCTCGCCACGCATTCGACTTACTTCGACGACCTAAGTTAGCTCGTCCTCCCTTTGACATTGTAATAAATACATAAAAACGACACGGAATTGTTTTCACAGTTTCTGTCGAACTTTCCTTGATAATTTCACAATATTGAAATCTTAAAACTGAGTCCTCGACAGCGTTGCCAGACGTTTTTTAAAAAAACTAAGTTCCAAAAAAAAACCCATTTTCAACGAAAAAACTGTAACCCTAAAAAATACTGTATTTTCAACACAAAAACACAGTAACCATTAAAAAAACAGCAAGCTTAGTTTTGTTGGTATTTATTAAAATGAAAATAATAAAAACAATTCATTTACAAAAACATAAGCAGTTAAAAAAAACTTTAAATAACATTTGTACTTTTGAAAAGATCTCATTTTTATTTTGAAATTAGATTTCATTATTTTTCGTTAATTGACTTGAAAATTTCTTGAAAATTTGTACATTTAGTTTGATTTATCAAATTGATTTGCTGTATTCTTTTTTAAGAGATCTTTTGTTCTTAGAATTCCACAAGGTGTGGAAATCTCTAACTTATTTCTAAGTTTTGTTTTATTAATATTAAATACTGAAAATATTCTTTCTGCATTCAACATTAATGTTAGCATTTAAATTTAAATCGCTAAGATAACTTTGAAGTAATTCGCGACATTCATTATCAACTTCTTGAAATTTGTCAGTGCTTATAACATTATATAAAACAAACTCACTTTCGATATAGATGGTTGATTTGGAACTTTACTTGGAGACAGAAGTTCCACATCCTTTAAAAATTCAAATTTAATTACAGTTTATAACATAGCTCAATCTAAAATTTTACCTTATGTTCTCTGAAATCGATTTCCTCCGATTGTAGTAATTTAAGAGTTGACATAAATGCTATAGATATTTCACTATCTAAATAAATATCTTTCAGAGGCCAATATTGTTAATATTAATTTTTTAAATTCAGTCACGTTAACAAACTCATCTTCCAGTTTTTTTAAAAACCACATGTAAACAAATCAATGACAGCCAAATTGAGATATCGGAGTAAATTCTATTTGAAGCCTTCCATAATTGCAGGGCTACAATGTTGTCACACGGCATTTATTTATAAAAATTATCAAAAAAAAAAACCAAATATTTTTCAATTTATTATTTCTCATCTGAAATTTTAAAAAAGACTGTAATTTGCACTTCGAGTCAATTAAAAAACGGTAATTAACAGTTAAATCTTTGAATATGGCAACGCTGGTCCTCGAGTCTTGCTAAGCTGCGGCCCCGTTGTCAAACGCCAAGAAAATGTTATCAGTGAATTTGCATGTGTAAATAGTGGTCGAATATCGAATTCCAAAGCAGTGCAGCCTTTAACTTCAAAGCCATTCGATACCGAAAATTTTGGTTGCATAGGAAGTACCTCGCCTCATTTTCCAACGCCCATAAAATGTTATCAGTGAAACTGCATGTGTAAATTGTGGTCGAATACCGAATTCCAAGGCTGTGCGGATTATAACTCCAAAGCTATTCAAATATTTTCCATAAAAAATACAAATTTTTCATACAAAAACCTTATTCATTTGTAGGCGGTAAAAGAGGGTGTGGCAAAATTTTCTTTTTTTTTCTAAACCTTCCCTGATATGAGGCGAACAAAACACAAAAAAATATTTAAATCGGTTGAGCCATTTTCATGCCTTAGCACGACTAACGCACAGCAATTGAACATGAAAAGTTAATGATGGCATATTTTAATTACAATATTGTTTCTAATAATTCTAAAAAAATAATATTTTTTAGAATTATATATAAGCTTAATGCCAATTAAGTTCATGAAGCAACAGGTTTTGATTTTTGTATGTATAGATTTTGTAATGCCTGACATTTTAAGGATTAAACTAAATGATACGTAAAACTTACTAAATTCATTTTAAAAGTATCCAAAATAGACTGAAATCCGCTTGAGTATCCTTTATTTGTTAATCACTTCAGTTTTCAAAAAAATTATTTAAATTTTTTTTTTTAAAACAAGCTTAAGTGAACGAAGCACCAAGAATGAAGCTGTTAAAGTATTTTCAAAATCTTAGCATAAGCTAATTAACTGAAAATATGATAAAATGACTTTTAAACACTGCACTAAAAATTCCAGAAAAAATGTTTTAACTAATTATTGTTAATTGATTATACAAGATTTGTAAAAATATTTTAAATCTATGCTATTCACTAATTAACACCATGTTGTTCATTAATAAAAAGAAATAATACATGTAAATTAAGTTATCAAATTGAATCGTTTTTTGCAGGCGCACCGTTTCTGCAAGACGCTGCCGAAACGTCTGAATACTCGCAACAGACTAAATGAGCAGATGAGCGCAGCTCATAACTTTCCTGTAAGTCGTCCCGCAGAAAAAAATCAAAATTCGAAAATAAAAACCCACAACTGCTGCTTACAATGGCTTAAAAACTATTCAAACAGAAAGCAGCAAAAACAAAAAACAAAGAAAATAAAACAAACAACATCAATAAACAAGCTAAGCTGTAACTGAGCGAGCCAGCAGAAAAAAAACGTACAAAATGTTGCAATGAAATAATGTTTCACATACGCCAAGGAGCACACTGTCGCTCGTCAACATTTTCAGCTACCAGCAACATGCTGTTGTATTGCAACAGGTGTTGCAACTTTTTGTACAATTTTTAGAAATTTCTAAAACTTACCTCTTTATATGTTTGTCTCATAAAAAGTCAACAACATGTTTCTAAGCTTTTGTTATTTGCTCAGTCAACTAACTCTGTGCCTCAGCCGCCTTCGCTCACAACGAAGAGAAATCGTGTGTGCACTCATTGTTGCTAACGCCTGTGCAGACATCTTCAACACGCTTTAACAATAAAAGATCGTGCTTTTTCTTTCTTAGTTTTGTTTGTTTTGATTTTCATGGACTTTTCTGTTGCTGCTATTGTGTCGCTCATCTTTGCAATGTGAACGATTATCGCAAATATTTTCTACAAAAACAATAAAAAATTCAGCCACAAGTGTTTACTTTTGTGGTCTTATCTTTTAACCTCATGAACTTGTTTAGTTTCAGTCAATGAGTCTGTTGCAGCATGGGAAGAAAATTTAGTGTTTGTAAAGAAATTATTTTTTGTAACGCGAATATGGCAGGCACTTATTTTTAAAGCCGATTGATAAAACTTACTTTTATCTTTTGCTAAAACTGCTAAAGGTGAAATTTTATTTGAATTACTATTGCTAAATCGCATTAATTTAGACTTTGCATAAAAATAACTAACATTTTTTATGGCACGCTTAACCGGATGTCATTAGAGCCTGTTTAACGCCGATTACACAGTGCAACACATATTTTCGGGGGTGAACTAAACCAATCTCAAACGATAGTATTTGACATCAATAACAAAAGCCCAAGTCGATTTTTGCTCTACTACGTCACAAATTTTTTTTACAGTGGTTTTAAATTTGACTTTTTTGGTCAAAAATGGAATGAAACAATATGAAAAATTATATGTTGAACTTAATTCAGGCTGGTTCCAGACAAAAATAGTCCAGATGCAAATGAAAAATACCGTAGATATAACAAAATTTCTTTAAGTTTCCGCAGAACTCCATTGAAAATAAAATTTTTCAAAAAAGATCACGACAATTTCACTTTCACAATTATAATTAAATTACTCAATTCCCACTTAATTGAATTTCTAAGCTAAGCCACTTTAATACAACTTACGTAATTTGTTACTATCTATAGTAATAAAACTCATTTTCTGTTTGTTTGTTTGTTTGGCCTTTATACAAATCTAAACGGCTCAACGGATTTCGCTCAAACTAGGTACACATATTAAGTTTGTCCCAATTTAAAATACTACATACTTAGTTTTTGCCACGCCCCCTCAGACAATTTTTCAACTAACGGTAATTTTGTTATTATAAAACTTTTTAGTATCGGAGATTTTTGTGTATTTAAATTTAAAATTTTTTTGTTATTTTGACATCAAAAACACTCAAATATCTATAAAGTTGGAGAAATTTTCAGTACAACGACTTTTTCATAAAACATCGTTACCTAAGAATGAGAAAAAAACGACATGAAAATCAAAGTTTGGTCTTTCGATGCAAATATCTCCGCTGTCCATTTATATATTTCATTAAAATTTTTTTTGTTCAAAAGTTCAATAAAATCACTTTACAAAAATAGGTTGAACTGTACCGTTAAGTCGTGTATATATGTTGTATGATTGTGTCAAAAAAGGTCCAAAATATTGACTTTTTACTCAAAAAATGACTCAAAAATTGTTGTTGTTGTAAAAATGAAATCAATTAAAAATTCCACATCTGGCTACCTTTCATATGACATCGCATTTATTTGCAAAAATTCTTCCAGCTAAGCGCAAAAATTATTTTACTGTTTTTGTCATCAAAACAACAAGGTACCCCCTTTGATATTTTCGCAAAATTTATTTTTTCCAAAATGTTGTTTTTATATTTTTTACAAAAAAGTCAAGTCTCAAAAATAATTTATGTGCAATCTTTCCAATCAAAATTTATGGCTAAAAATCTATTTTTTCATACCAGACTTTTAATAAAACTTAGTCTTGTGTTAAAATTCTCTATATAGTTTGAACGTCCCCATTTATCTCTAAGAATGCAGTTGTGTGTTCTGAAGTAATTACGAACATTTTGGATTATATAAAATCTTCTTTATAGTGATCTACTTATTTTTTGCCTCCCCACCTCCCGCCCCCCTCCTGACCCCCTCCTGACCCCCTCCTGTTAAATTTGTTTTGTTTTGATGGCTCTATTTTTTCTCAATATTGTGTCATCGTTGTCACTTAGTTCTTTATCAATGGTACTTTAAATGTTGTATATATATCACAATTTTATCGAAAAGATGACTGTGAATAAAAATGCTGTAAAAGTTAATATTTTCATGTTATCAGTTTCAGCTATATGGCGATATAATAAAACATATGCGCATCTGGTCAGCACAATTATTTCATTAATTTTGATCTGTGCGTTAAATTCACAGATAGATGGCGCCACATTTGTAAGATGTGTGGGTGCAAACTATACTTACACCTTGCGGTGAATAGCTGAAAAATTTTTTTTCAAAAGTTTCTTCAAATTTATCTCCACACGTTTGGGATTACAGACAGGTGGCGCTATTTTCTGCTTACAGAAGAATATCTGATGTTCTTATGCAGCTAGCAGATAAGTTTTGCGAAATATTTTGTGAAAATGCTATTGCTACCAAACTTTTAATAAGTAAAATAATGCAGTACTGCCAGTTTTTTCAGTCGCAGCGTCATAAACACTTAAAAACATAGAATTGGATCAATTTAAATGTCCAGCTCACTTGCTGGACATTTTTTTTTGTTTTTGCTTTGATTGCAAATGCGATAATATGATCCTGATCTCCAATGAAAAAACGCAGCTAATAGAAATTTTAGTAGGTAAACTCATTTTTAGCACAACGAATTTTCATAAAACATTGATAATAATGGGGAAAAAAGTATATGAAAATCAAAGTTCTTACTTTTAATGCCAATAACTCCGCTGTTTTTAATATATTTCAGTAAAATTTTAAAAAATTTTAAATGTTAAAAAGTTCAATATGTTTCTTAATATAAATTTTTGTTTAGACGTTAAAATGTTCATATCTCAAGGACGCATTGAGTCCCACCATTATTTTTATTTTGTTGAAAAGGTAATTGTGCTTGCTTTAAACTTTAAGATTAAGTAAATATAAAATTTCTTTTTAATTTTTAAAATATGTTTTTCGTACCCCTTCTTTGAATTCAATTAGCTCACCGCAAGAGATGGAACCACCAACAACTTTTTTGGATTAATGTTGTTCGTTCAATTACCTTTCTAACGGTAAATAAATAAAATTAAATTCAAATAAAATTCAACATGTTTTTCATTATTCCCTATTTTAAAAAACATTTAATCGAGAAGTGTATGTTAAAATGTTTATATAAATGACTCTCGAGTAACACCGGGTATATCAGCTAGTAACTTATAAAGTATTACGAATATAATTGTTGCCTTGTACCGTTACGCCGGACAAATAACAAATATAACAAAGTTATTACTAAATGTAGATATTATTATCGCACGATGCAATAGTTGCTTAAAAATAAATGTACATATTATCTTTTCGGTTCGTTTTTTATGTGAAACCTTTAACTCGTAGAGGTTACTTGTCTTGGGTGACCCTTAGTGAACTTTTCTGGATAACATTTTTTGGAAGGTTTTAACCTTTGACCTCCCTCCAAAGTCGGCTTATAGGGTCTTTTCCATAAAAAGGGTCAAATCGACTCATACTGAAAGGAGGGGGTTAAAGTGTTCCGAAAAAATATTCCTCGGAAGATTTTAATTAAACCACTGGACAAATTTACAAGCCTTGTTTTAAGAAATGATTTGCAGCAAATAGCAACACCACCTCCCCTTTTACCAATCCTGTTATTTCTATAAGAGTATAGTTGGAAATGTTAAAATAACTGTGACTGGGGATGTCACTATTAAACCAGGTCTCGGACACACAGATAACATCGGCATTAGAACTTTCAAAAACATATTTCACCGCATCAAGTTTTGCTGAATTTAAACTTCTCGCATTAAAATGCACAACAAAAAGGCCATCGCGTTGTTTACATAAAACATCAATTAGAACCTTACGAATCGAAGCGAACCTTAAAATGCTAGAATTTAAAAGATATTTACACTAAGGTGGACCCTGAATTTGTGTTTTTTTTTATTTTATACTCTTTGTATATGTGCCAGTGTATAAGAAGGGGTCGCTGATTTCGAACTTGATGTTAAGATTTCGAAAAGGTTTTTGACACTAGGGTGGACCCTAAAAATGTGTTTTTGTTTTATACTCTTTGCTTATGCAAAATCACTCTACCTTTGTAGCAAAAGCTAGTTCGATAAGAAAGTACGTGGTGGTTTTTTAGATTTCACTTTAACAAACTTTATTTTATATTTAAATCTTATTATTCTTTAAACTACCTTTATAAATATCTTAGATCAGCTCTGATTTATTTAGCTTTAGATTTTAAATGAGTTCACGTCTGAAGCAAGATGAAAGAAATTATTATTCTAAGCAGGCGAGCGCGCGTCCGTGAACTAATAGTGATTCTTGTAAACTGTTTTGTCCGTTCGTCAAGCTAAAGTTAAGAAGCGAACATTTGTCATACTAGCAAAATATATTATAAGATCATACGGTTAAACAGTTAAGTAATAAATGCTTATATTTATTTATTTATTTTGTTTTCTTGTTTAACCTTAACAGGTTTTATTAAAATTATTTTATTTTATTTTATTTAATTTAATTTAATTTAATTTAATTTAATTTAATTTAATTTAATTTAATTTAATTTAATTTAATTTAATTTAATTTAATTTAATTTAATTTAATTTAATTTAATTTAATTTAATTTAATTTAATTTAATTTAATTTAATTTAATTTAATTTAATTTAATTTAATTTAATTTAATTTTATTTTATTTTATTTTATTTTATTTTATTTTATTTTATTTTATTTTATTTTATTTTATTTTATTTTATTTTATTTTATTTTATTTTATTTTATTTTATTTTATTTTATTTTATTTTATTTTATTTTATTTTATTTTATTTTATTTTATTTTATTTTATTTTATTTTATTTTATTTTATTTTATTTTATTTTATTTTATTTTATTTTATTTTATTTTATTTTATTTTATTTTATTTTATTTTATTTTATTTTATTTTATTTTATTTTATTTTATTTTATTTTATTTTATTTTATTTTATTTTATTTTATTTTATTTTATTTTATTTTATTTTATTTTATTTTATTTTATTTTATTTTATTTTATTTTATTTTATTTTATTTTATTTTATTTTATTTTATTTTATTTTATTTTATTTTATTTTATTTTATTTTATTTTATTTTATTTTATTTTATTTTATTTTATTTTATTTTATTTTATTTTATTTTATTTTATTTTATTTTATTTTATTTTATTTTATTTTATTTTATTTTATTTTATTTTATTTTATTTTATTTTATTTTATTTTATTTTATTTTATTTTATTTTATTTTATTTTATTTTATTTTATTTTATTTTATTTTATTTTATTTTATTTTATTTTATTTTATTTTATTTTATTTTATTTTATTTTATTTTATTTTATTTTATTTTATTTTATTTTATTTTATTTTATTTTATTTTATTTTATTTTATTTTATTTTATTTTATTTTATTTTATTTTATTTTATTTTATTTTATTTTATTTTATTTTATTTTATTTTATTTTATTTTATTTTATTTTATTTTATTTTATTTTATTTTATTTTATTTTATTTTATTTTATTTTATTTTATTTTATTTTATTTTATTTTATTTTATTTTATTTTATTTTATTTTATTTTATTTTATTTTATTTTATTTTATTTTATTTTATTTTATTTTATTTTATTTTATTTTATTTTATTTTATTTTATTTTATTTTATTTTATTTTATTTTATTTTATTTTATTTTATTTTATTTTATTTTATTTTATTTTATTTTATTTTATTTTATTTTATTTTATTTTATTTTATTTTATTTTATTTTATTTTATTTTATTTTATTTTATTTTATTTTATTTTATTTTATTTTATTTTATTTTATTTTATTTTATTTTATTTTATTTTATTTTATTTTATTTTATTTTATTTTATTTTATTTTATTTTATTTTATTTTATTTTATTTTATTTTATTTTATTTTATTTTATTTTATTTTATTTTATTTTATTTTATTTTATTTTATTTTATTTTATTTTATTTTATTTTATTTTATTTTATTTTATTTTATTTTATTTTATTTTATTTTATTTTATTTTATTTTATTTTATTTTATTTTATTTTATTTTATTTTATTTTATTTTATTTTATTTTATTTTATTTTATTTTATTTTATTTTATTTTATTTTATTTTATTTTATTTTATTTTATTTTATTTTATTTTATTTTATTTTATTTTATTTTATTTTATTTTATTTTATTTTATTTTATTTTATTTTATTTTATTTTATTTTATTTTATTTTATTTTATTTTATTTTATTTTATTTTATTTTATTTTATTTTATTTTATTTTATTTTATTTTATTTTATTTTATTTTATTTTATTTTATTTTATTTTATTTTATTTTATTTTATTTTATTTTATTTTATTTTATTTTATTTTATTTTATTTTATTTTATTTTATTTTATTTTATTTTATTTTATTTTATTTTATTTTATTTTATTTTATTTTATTTTATTTTATTTTATTTTATTTTATTTTATTTTATTTTATTTTATTTTATTTTATTTTATTTTATTTTATTTTATTTTATTTTATTTTATTTTATTTTATTTTATTTTATTTTATTTTATTTTATTTTATTTTATTTTATTTTATTTTATTTTATTTTATTTTATTTTATTTTATTTTATTTTATTTTATTTTATTTTATTTTATTTTATTTTATTTTATTTTATTTTATTTTATTTTATTTTATTTTATTTTATTTTATTTTATTTTATTTTATTTTATTTTATTTTATTTTATTTTATTTTATTTTATTTTATTTTATTTTATTTTATTTTATTTTATTTTATTTTATTTTATTTTATTTTATTTTATTTTATTTTATTTTATTTTATTTTATTTTATTTTATTTTATTTTATTTTATTTTATTTTATTTTATTTTATTTTATTTTATTTTATTTTATTTTATTTTATTTTATTTTATTTTATTTTATTTTATTTTATTTTATTTTATTTTATTTTATTTTATTTTATTTTATTTTATTTTATTTTATTTTATTTTATTTTATTTTATTTTATTTTATTTTATTTTATTTTATTTTATTTTATTTTATTTTATTTTATTTTATTTTATTTTATTTTATTTTATTTTATTTTATTTTATTTTATTTTATTTTATTTTATTTTATTTTATTTTATTTTATTTTATTTTATTTTATTTTATTTTATTTTATTTTATTTTATTTTATTTTATTTTATTTTATTTTATTTTATTTTATTTTATTTTATTTTATTTTATTTTATTTTATTTTATTTTATTTTATTTTATTTTATTTTATTTTATTTTATTTTATTTTATTTTATTTTATTTTATTTTATTTTATTTTATTTTATTTTATTTTATTTTATTTTATTTTATTTTATTTTATTTTATTTTATTTTATTTTATTTTATTTTATTTTATTTTATTTTATTTTATTTTATTTTATTTTATTTTATTTTATTTTATTTTATTTTATTTTATTTTATTTTATTTTATTTTATTTTATTTTATTTTATTTTATTTTATTTTATTTTATTTTATTTTATTTTATTTTATTTTATTTTATTTTATTTTATTTTATTTTATTTTATTTTATTTTATTTTATTTTATTTTATTTTATTTTATTTTATTTTATTTTATTTTATTTTATTTTATTTTATTTTATTTTATTTTATTTTATTTTATTTTATTTTATTTTATTTTATTTTATTTTATTTTATTTTATTTTATTTTATTTTATTTTATTTTATTTTATTTTATTTTATTTTATTTTATTTTATTTTATTTTATTTTATTTTATTTTATTTTATTTTATTTTATTTTATTTTATTTTATTTTATTTTATTTTATTTTATTTTATTTTATTTTATTTTATTTTATTTTATTTTATTTTATTTTATTTTATTTTATTTTATTTTATTTTATTTTATTTTATTTTATTTTATTTTATTTTATTTTATTTTATTTTATTTTATTTTATTTTATTTTATTTTATTTTATTTTATTTTATTTTATTTTATTTTATTTTATTTTATTTTATTTTATTTTATTTTATTTTATTTTATTTTATTTTATTTTATTTTATTTTATTTTATTTTATTTTATTTTATTTTATTTTATTTTATTTTATTTTATTTTATTTTATTTTATTTTATTTTATTTTATTTTATTTTATTTTATTTTATTTTATTTTATTTTATTTTATTTTATTTTATTTTATTTTATTTTATTTTATTTTATTTTATTTTATTTTATTTTATTTTATTTTATTTTATTTTATTTTATTTTATTTTATTTTATTTTATTTTATTTTATTTTATTTTATTTTATTTTATTTTATTTTATTTTATTTTATTTTATTTTATTTTATTTTATTTTATTTTATTTTATTTTATTTTATTTTATTTTATTTTATTTTATTTTATTTTATTTTATTTTATTTTATTTTATTTTATTTTATTTTATTTTATTTTATTTTATTTTATTTTATTTTATTTTATATATTACAGGTTTTATTATTTATTATTTAAAATTATAAAATAAGATATGATTACAATTCAAAAATATGAAATAAAATGTAAATTGAATTTCAGTACTTCTTTCTCTATTAGTTTAAGGTGGCAGCAGGTCCTTAGACCAACCAACTTCTACCAAATTATTGGCCCGTTGTGTTACCACAGAATGAAAGAAAAGAGTATTCAAGTGAAACTTTTGTGTAGGATGTTCTTAGAGTGGCAAAAGCAGTAGAAACATGTGATATTAAATCTGAAGCAAGAGTTATGTCTTGACCTAAGTGAAAGTTCCTTTGATTAAAGTTCCTTTGATTAGAAATAAGGAAAGAAAAGTTAAAGCGTAGGACCATGGCTCAGCCACGATTCCACTAGACTATCGAGGCCGCCAATAATAACCAAATTTATTACATACAATAATAACCAAGTTCTTAAAGAAACCACAGTAGTGGTCATAATAATAAGAACAAAATAAAATATAATAGAGCCAGACCACTTCGTCGCCAACACTCTTTGTAGCATCATCAGCTGGTCTCTGATTTCAAATCTGATTTAAGAATGTAAAAAAGTTTTTGACACTAGGGTGGACCTTGAAATGTGTTTTTTTTCTCAATACTCTTAAGTAAGTCCAGTTTTCAATCCAATTTTTTGATCAATTCAAGCTTCATACAAGGAACAAATTGCATGTTTAATGCTCAATGCCTTGTTGTGTCATGAAACAAACATTGCTGGCAACGGTAACTGCCTATTTTTATCTCTCATAAAAATTTTAAATCTCTTTAAATTTAATTTTAAATATTTATTTCGTAAAAAATTAAATAAAACTTTTTGATTTGGTTATTCAGTTAGATTATTTGCCTTGCACAAGTTAAATAAAATACAAAATAATAAGAAAATAAAAAAAAATCGATTTACATTCGGAGTTGAAGAAACAGCGTTGGGAACTTTATTCCTGACGGGGGTCCCTCGACTGCACCCCAATTTTTATTTATCTATCTTTAATAGGCATTTAGATTACAAAATGTTTTTCAAACTATTAAAAAATTATATTTCGGACGACGTCTTTTTCATGTTTGGAACCAATGTGCAACGTAACGCACATTTCCAAGTTCGAAAACAAAAATTTACTAACGAAAGACTATCAACTCAAAAACGTTCGCAAAACTCTCACTTTTCACTTAACCTTTGCTTGTGGTTCAGTGGGAAGCTTTTACTTAAACAGCCTGCGAGTATAGAAGACAAAACTAATTAATTAGCTAACTGTGATGAGGCTATTGCCTTCACACTCTTTGTTCGGTGGCACATTAAAGACTTGCATCTGTAAAAATACCCAAAAACAAATTTTTTTTATCTCTTGGAAAATAATTGAATTTGTAACAATGTCTTCTTAGTGACTTAATTCACTGTTTGTTTGAGGGTTGAAGGTTGATTTTTTTGAAAGAATTTTTTTTTGTTACTTTTCAATTGTTTTTCGTGTACCCTTGAAATAAAGCTATTTCTTAGCTTACGCATGAAATTTTACACATAAGCATTTTTTGTTTGTCTTCTTAAATACATCAATTATCTTTAATCTTTCAATTATCTTTAAAGTTTGTGTTGTGAAAAATGCATCTGAGCGAAGGTTGTCAGTAGAGGTTAAACATCTGACTCTGTACGTAGCAATGAAAAACACAGAAAACGCCTACTATTTTCCAAAGCTATTAAAAAGGTTCGCTTTGAGCATTTGAGAGAGCAGTTTTTAAAGCATAGGTATAGAATTTTATTAGTTTTTAATTTTTTACGCTTATTGTCTTGTAAACTGCTCTGCATTTTTTGTTCACAACTGTGTTAACCTTAAGACGCATTTGATTTTTTGTAACGTACAAGACGTTTAGTGTCAAATTGACACTATGTATTACAGCCAAAAATTTAAGTGTAATACCACTGAAAATTCAACTTTTTCAGTTTATATTCATGTTAAATTTAAAAATTTGTTATCTTAAAAACTCAAAGAGGAATGTTTTATATTTGCTCTCCACACTAGAAATACTAGTATCGCCTGTGGCCGAAATTCGACCAACTTTCTGAAATTTCAATCGTTTTTTACTTTTTCTAAGGCGATGACCTTGCTTTAGGCAAATGTGTTTTATTAAGAAAATCTTAAGTTTCAAATCATCGCAAATATTAAAATATCAAAATAGAAGAAATTTTTTAAAAATTTTATCTATAAAAAAATTCCTAAAAAAAAAACTTCAGTACACCGTTATTTTTCACAACAAGGACTTTCCATGCAAAAATACTTTGTACTGAAAAAAGCTATAGTTTTCGAGATATCGTCATAACTTTGATGTCAAACTTAAGGAAATTTTTCAGAATTTACTATTTGTAAGAAACTTCACCATCACAATATATATTCGCACATGTTACATCAAAAAATGCTTATTGTAGGGTATCCGCATGATATAGCGAAAAATGTTTTTTTCACATTTTATAATGTCTAAGATTTCCTCTTACGCCATGTTCTGTCATTTCTTATAGTTTAGGTTTTACTTCAGAAATATTATTTCAACGCTCATATTTCAGGTCAAAGGTCACAAAAATATTCGGTAAACGCCTTCTCCCTACTCTAATTTATTTAAAAAATTATTAAAATCGGTTCAGACACACGGAAGAGCTGTTTCTCCTAAGCCTATTTCTTTTGGTTTAAACTATTTGAAAAATTTTTTCAGAGAAATTATTTTTTAAGCTGTAGAACTTTTTAATAATATAAATACATAAAAACAGAACAAATAGCATCAGCAATATTCAAAATTTTATTTATACAACGTCAATTCAATGCTTTATTACTTTTCGTAATGCATATATGATTGCAAAAATTTCTAATGGGTGTTAAATCTAATTGGGGTAGAGACTTGGGCGTCCACAGGATTTGTTCTAGGAAAGGAGAAAGGCATAAAGTAATCTAAAATGAACATAAGCAAAATCTAATCTATATAATGCTATTTACTACGATTTTTGTTACTAAACTTGTAAATATGATACGCACACTACACCGGTTGACACAGGCTGTGCGAATAATCGCCCAAGTTACAATCGCCCAAAATTGCGGAAATGAACAATGGCCCAAAAAACCGGTTAAAATTTTTGGCCGATTTTTCATTTTGCGTTTGGGCGATTGTTCATAATGAACAATCATATTGTTCAAAATGAACAATCACCCAAATTTGGGAGAGTGAATAATCGCCCAAAAAAGTTTTTAGGCGATTGCACATTATGAACAAACGCCCAAATTTTTTTTGAGCGATTATTCATTTCATGATTTGAGCGAAAGTTTGCAGTTTTAGGCGATTGTTCATAATGTAAAATTGTTTCATAATGTAGAAACGCTAAAATTTTTGGGCATTTGTTCATTTTTAGTTTGGGCGATTGTGCGTTTTGCTTTATGGACGATTGTTCATAATGAATATTCGCCCAAATTTTGAAGAATGAATAATTGCTATAAATAAGCGATTTTTACAGTGTCTTCAATTAGCCCGACACATATTTAATATTGTTCATTTTGCGTAGATTGCGCTCCACAGTGCATTAAAGAGAGTTAACGGTTTGACTAAAGTAATTTTGAAGAAAATGTATGTTTGGTGTTTTGGTGGCAGGACGTTATGTCTTATTCGGGATGGACATTATGGCCGTAAAATGATTTGTCCTTGTACGGAATTTTAAAAACAACATTCCATACAAGGGGCAAATCATTCAGAAAAATTAAATGGACCTTGGAGCGGACATAATGTCCATGGACCTTCTGTCCATTTTCTTTTGGACATTATGGGCGTGGACATTGTGTCCCCCCATCGTTTTTTATAATCAAATTATTGGCCCTTATATGAAATGTATTTTAACATTCTGTACAAGGGCAATCATTATATTCAAGGGCGGAAATCACCTAGAACTTTTTTATTAAGTTAACTGTTTTCAAATATTAATTTATGAAATATATATTGTTATATGTACAGTGGCTCACAGCTTATTTTATGCAGTGCATACTTTCAATTTTAGGGCTTTATAACAACGAAACTAACAGGAATAAAAAAAATTATATAGTATAATTTAAAAGAAAAAGGTGCTAAGTTTTCTAAATTAACTTTAGTTATTGTAAAAATATATAATAAGTTGGCTTAAAATTAAGAACCCGGAAAATACTGCTTAATTTCATATCACAGCTTATTTTATGCAGTCACTTGTTATTTATAAATTTTTCGTATTAATTAATGATATCTGATATTTTTATTATTTGGTATGATAGCCCTTGTTGTCTACAACAGATCTAAGTTTTTTTGGCATTGATGCGACCAGTTTTTGAGTGATAGGTGGCGAAATATTCGCCCACTTCGTTTTCAATATCTCTTTCAGGTGGTTTTTGTTTGAAATTTGATGTTTCCGGATGTTATTTTCCAATAAAGACCACACATTTTCAATAACATTAAGATCTGGCGACTGTGCTGGCGGCGTCATCAATTTTGGGCAGTTGTATATTAGCCTGGTTTGCACAATACCCGCTTTGTGCTTTTGATCATCCTGGTAAAATCGGAAATTAAATTTTATACCCAGAACCTTTGCACTCTGCAACAAATTGTTCTTCAGGATCTGTAGGTAATTAAATTTGTAAATTGTTGTTTCAATAAACAGCAATTTCCCAGTACCAGCAGCTGACATTCAGGCCCAAACCATGACGCTGCCACCGCCATGTTTCACGGTTTGTTTTAAGTTTTTTTTGTTGACCTCGGTATTCGATTTTCGCCACATATAGCACATACCATCTGAACCGAATAAATTGATCTTCGATTTATCCTCAAAAATAACTAAATTCCAGTACTCTGGGGCCTTGGACATATGTTATTTGTTGTAGTTGAGTCTGCATAATCTGTTTTTGGGGCTAATGAACGGCTTGTTTCGTGTTACTCGGCCATGAAAGTTCTTTTTGCGCAAGACACGTCGAATAGTTTCAGCACTACACTGTTTGCGCAGGTCAGTTTAAACTTCAAAAGCCATTTTCGGAGCTGAGAGTCTCGGGTTAGCCTTTATCTTCCGTACAATATGCCGCTCGTCGGTTGCATTAAAAATTTTGTTTGGTGCTTCTTTGCTCTTATTGTGGAATTGATTCTTATGGACGAAGCGCTCGATGATCTTTTGCACTATAGAGGAATTGATATTAACCATTTCAGCCATTTTTCGCTGCGAGCTGCTATTTTTAAAATAGTATTTAACCATTTCTCATTGTTGTAGCGTTGTGCGCTCTCCTATTTTAAATAATCCTAGAAGCAGACACTTGAAGCAAAAAAATCAGACTAAAAAGCTAACACAAAGCAATTATAGAAACAGAACGAAGGCATAGCTAACGAAAGTACCGTTAGACAGCGCAGCATTAGATTACCGTAGCAGACAGAAGTGACTGCATAAAATAAGCTGTGAGATGAAATTTAGCAGTATTTTATGTTCTCTTATTTTTTAAACAACTAAATTTATGTATTCACAATTAATGAAAAACCTTTATTTAACTAGACTTTTTGCTCTTTTAAATGACACCATATTATCTTTTGTGTTCCTGTTAGTTTTGTTTTTAAAAAGCCCTAAAGTTTAAAGTATGCACTGCATAAAATAAGCTGTGAGCCACTGTATATGCAAACATTTACATCTTCTTTTATTTGGGCGATTGTTTATAGCATTTTTGAGCAATTTATAATAATTAATAAAGACCCAATATATTTAAGCGATTATTTATATCACGATTTGAGCGAACGTTCGCAGTTTTGGGCGATTGTACATTATGAACAAACCCCCAAATATTTTGGGTGATTGTTCATTTTGGGTTTGAGCCCAAGTTACAATTGCCCAAAAAGTACGAAAATAAACGATTACCCAAAAAACCGTCAAAAATGTTTGGGCGATAGTTCATTTCGGGCTTGAGCGATTGTTCGTTTTGTTTTTTTTTTGGCAATTGTTCATAATGAACAAACGCTCAAATTTCAGAGAATGAACAATCGCCCAAAAATATTTTTGGGCAATTATACATTATGAACGAATGCCCAAATTTTTTGGGCGATTATTCATATCACGATTTGGGCGAAAATTCGCAGTTTTGGGCTATTGTTCATCGCTTTTTTAGGCGATTGTACATTATGAACAAACGCCCAACTGTTTTTGAGTGATTGTTCATTTTTGGGTTTGGGCGATTATTTGCACAGCCGTTGACACACGCTTGTACAAATCTAATATATTTTGAGTTTCGTGTAAAAATATTTCTCGTATCATGTCTGAAATATATATAAACTAGCTGAACCCGGTGTGCTTCGCTACCCCCCTCGTACCAGGATTGCATTTCAAAATTGTGGCAATACCAAAATCACTTTTCACGCCATTGAATTTTCGAAATAAGTCCACCCCAGCGCCACCTACCGTGTCCATTTATACACAAATTATTTTCTTATGATTAAACAAACATACATTCTGAATTTCAGTTAAATTGGTCCATAAATTCAAATTTTCGATATAAGTCCACCCCAGCGCCACCTATCGGGTCCATTTATACACAAATTATTTTCTTATGATTAAACTAACATACATTCTGAATTTCAGTTAAATTGGTCCATAAATTCAAATTTTCGATATAAGTCCACCCCAACGCCACCTATCGGACTTTCCCGGAGGGTTTTTCCAAAATTTTCCTTCGTAAAAACCTTCTCCTGGCAATTATAAACAACTGAAAAAAAATTTTAGACAAATCGGCCCAGCCATTCTCAATTGATGTTTTACTATACATTTTTTACACCATTTTTATATATATAGATTTCATTTATTTTTTTCTTTTATGTAATACATTTCAGTAATTTCCTAATAAATTCAGTAAACAATATTTTTTTTGTTGGAAAACTGAAAAAAACAAACTAAATTTTTGGGCCATTTTTTAACTTTGGAAGCCTTTAACTCCAAAACCAATTTCGAGCGGACTGAAGTTTTTCAGATTTGGATTTGGGAAGTCAAAATCCATATTATTCGCAAAAAATAAAAATTTGAGTTGTCGCTATTTTTGAAATGTTCCCCGCATTCTAAGGGAGGTATTTTTCACTGGATCTCACACTGCATTGAAACCAATCTACTTATTTCTTTTTCCAACATAGATCAGTTCTAGCAGCTTGAAAGTTACTACAATCGAGCACGGTAACATACCTACTACCACACTATTAATGCATTCAAAAGCCGCATCAACCAGACTGCAATCTTATGCTTCTAATTCGTTTCAGAATTACAAACGAACAATTCAGCATTCTTTAAAGCTGAAAGAATGCACACCCAATGCTCTGTAAAGATTGGGACTTACAAATATTTTAATCCCATTCTTGGTAGGCTTACAAATATGTTGAATGCACAGGCCAGTAGCCAGAGAGAAAAGGGGGCAATGCCCCCCTACTACAACTGTTTTCCTCCCTGGCCAAATCAGACAATGAAAAACTTTAAATTAATAATTAATATGCATTTTGTTGGTATATTTGTTTATTGCTTTAAAATTAGTTTAGTTTAAAAAAACAAAAAATATACACATTCACCTTGTTTATGACTTGAATATGCATATGAAATTTGTTTAACAAAACATTTATGACAAATTGTTACAATTTTTCAAATTTTTACTTGGTGCCAACATTTGCTACCAAAAAATAAGGTTTGAAATTTTAATAATTTTTTAAACAGCATCCATAGGAACTTTCTTGAAATGAAAAGCACGTTGTGCACCAATGCAGATTCAAAAAGAATGTATAATTCATTGAAATGTTTTTAATTTTTAAATTTTTTTTTTATGCATGATGAATGTTTATTAATTTTAAAATAAGAAAAAACTGCAAATCTTAATTCTAGCAAAAATTTAAAGAAGCAAACAATTTAAATCACAGCATGCATGTTTGTTCTTAACATATAAATCTGAATAAAAAATTTGCATCAATTTGATGCAAACGACAGATGCGGGTTAATTCAATTTTTTTATTCGTTTTATTTAAAAAATTTCTTATACATATGTTAGCCCATTTTGCTATTCTTTCTTATATTTCTAGCCACTTTAAATAAATCTTTTATTTTTACCTTCATTTTATTACAAAGTACTGAATTAATTTTAATGTTATTTTTTATGTATTAATCGCATGTATAAAAAGATCTACATCCAGGTAAATATTATAAAATTAAAAGTTTTTAATAAATATGTGCAATGTATTCATTTCACACGTTAGAAAACTGTTTTTTTTTAAATGAAAAAACAAAAAATTCCCCCCCCCCAAGATTCATGCCTGCCCCCTCTGTCTTCTTGGTCTGGCAACAGACTTATGAATGCATTCAGTATTATCATTCTTAACAACTCTGAAACACTGGAAATATTATTTACTACCATGAAAAACAACCCTGCTCCGAAACAAAACCAATCAGCTATTTTTACTTACATAAATTTTTTTAGCTTACCTAGCAAACATATAAAATTTTTTTTCTTTTATAATAGGTATTACCTATTATCTGAATGATTTAAACAATTTATTTTTTTAATTCAAATCGTATTAATAAATAAATAAAGAAGTATATAAGATTTTTTTTTTTGGGTTTCATAAATTTTCTTAACATATTCCAGAACCTCCCTGCAAGGCTTGATTCGTAATCCTGGTTTAATATAAGCATATGACACGAAAAAAGTCCAGAAAATTCTGAAACTGCGTGGGCGCCGCTAAGTAACGTGAATTTTAAGAAGCATAAAACGGTTGTTTCAAATCGAGTTTCCTATTTACTTTTATGTCATAAACAACTTTTGGATATAACAAATTCTAATGTAAAATGGTTTGCTTAATATGATATAAGATTTTTTCAAAAATTAGTCCTTGATCCAAAATTGGCCTGCTTTATTAAATTTCCTAATTTTTTTCTTTCGCTTTTGAATTGGAAGCTTTGCTCCCACCTTGATCGCTGTAACTTTCTTAAATATAAATGCTGCAGGATTGTTTGCCATTTAATAAAGTTTAGGATAAACTAAAAAAAATCCAAATTGGATTATCTTTATGATAGGAAAACAAGCCGACTTTTTGGAAAACATTATTTTTTTTGATTAAATTTATTTACTGTGTCTTCTGCTTGCTTACAATGACTTTAAAACATAAATTTGCTTATCGTTAAAGTTTATATCCGTTATTGAATTAAATGCCCCTTGCTATCTGTTGCTACGAAGAATGATCTTCGACTAATAAGGGATATCAATTCTTAACATTCGTCAATTTCTCGTAGGAACAACTTCGTAATTTATTTCATTACATTCATAGTATTTATTCATCAAAAATTTACAATTGAAATCGTTCAGACTGGTTTGTCGAAAAATTACGGAATATAAGGAAATGTGTGATTGCAGGCTGGCCGTAACTTACTGGAAGATTACGTGGCCCATAAGCTAAAAAACCGCGATTCAAACGCGAATTTTATTCGTGGCTGAAAACTACAAATAAAATTCGTAGAAATAATTTTTTAATTTAAGAAAACGTATTGAAAAGTATTTGTGAAACAAGGGTAAATGAAATTATATCGTAACTTATTAGTCTCTAATTACGCTCTTTAAAACTATTTTCACAAACGTGGCTAAGCACTACTGAATCTATATATATAAAAATGGATGTATGTATGTGGGTATGTGGGTATGTGGGTATGTGGCTATATCACGTATAGACTCCAAAACCGCTGAACCGGTCTTTATGAAATTTTCAGGGAAAATAAAGCCACATCTTGAGAGTGTTCCTGTGAGGTTTTATAACGATTGGAGAAAGGGGCGTGGTACCTCCCATACAAGCCAAATTTGCTCCATCGATCACAAACAAAAAAAAAAGAAAAATATTTCACGGTTTCAATCGTAAAAAACTAAGATTTGGTGATTTTGTTCAGATAGTTACTGTCGGTAACTGTACAAAAAATGGGCGTGGTCGTTATATAAATACGCCCACTTTTTCGAAATCATGGCAATTCCGGAGTTCTGCACATTTTTACAGTGAAACTTGCTGTTTAGGTACGAACACAATTTATAAATGTTTTCACGCCCACTTTTAACGCCCACAAATCAATATCTATATATATATAAAGCAAAACGATGTGTGTCTGGTAGTGTGATGTCTATAGACTCCAAAACTACTGAACCGATTGACCTGGAATTTTGGCAGTCGATTTGTTTCAGGTACGAGATGGTTGAGGAAAAAAATTTGCCACACCCCCCTTTTACCGCCCCCAAATCAATAAAAATGTTACATTTCAGTTGGTTTGGGTCGTATATGGCTAAAATTTTGTAATTTAGTATGTACGGTTACTGTCGACAACTGTCCTAAAAATGGGTTTCCACGCCCCCTTTTACCGCCCACAAATAAATGAAAATGGTTTATTTCAGACGGTTTTGGTCGTATAAGACCTAAATTTGGTACTTTGGTTTGTGAAGTTACTGACAGTAACTGTACGAAAAATTGGTTTCCACGCCCCCTTTTGCGCCCACAAATCAGTGAAAATGCTATATTTCATGCAGTTTTGGCCGTATGAGACTAACATATGATACTTAAGTTTGTATGGTTACTTTCGGCAATTGTACTAAAAAAGGGCGTCATCGCTATATAGCCACACCCACTTTTTAAGAAACCATCAAAATTGACTACTGGGTCGATTGAGCTAAAATGTTGGCTTAGTTTGTACGGTTACTGTTAGCAACTGTACTAAAAATTGATCTCCACGCCCCCCTTTTACCGCCCACAAACCAATGAAAACGTTTTATTTCAACGGTTTGGGTCGTATTAGACAAAAATTTTGTAATTCAGTACATATGGTTACTCTCGGCAAGTGCACTATCAATAGGCCTGCCCTACTTTAGTTAAACTCACTTTTCGGGGAGTTAGCGTCCAGTGAAGTAAAGTGCGCCAGGCTTTCCCTAAATTGAGCTGAAATTTGGGCAGTCGATTTGTTTCGATTACGAGATGGCTCAAGGGAAATATTTTACCGCACCCCTTTTTACCGCTTGCAAAACAACAAAAATGCTATATTTCGCACGGTTTTGATCGTATTAGACTTAAATGTGGTTATTTAGTGCACATGGCTACTTTCGGCAGCTATACTGAAAATGGTGAATATATTTGACATTTCTTGACATTTTCGTGTATGGCAGTAAGGCGGTCTGTGGCAGAACAATGTTTGCCGAGGTGATAGATTGTTCCTGTGAGGTTTGGTAACGTTTGGACGAGGGGGCGTGGTTCCTCCCATACAAGCCAAATTTGCGCTATCGACCACAAACCAAATAAGGGATATATATCAGATGGTTTCGATCGTAAAAACTAAGATATTATCATTTTGTTCAGATGGTAACTGTCAGTAACTGTACAAAAATAACTTTTTCGTCGCAATATATATACGCTCACTTTTTCGAAATCATGGCAATTCCGGAGTTCTACACATTTTTATACTGAAACTTGCTGTGTAGGTGCTCCAAGAGGCAGTCACGATACATAAATGTTTTCACGCCCACTTTTAGCGCCCACAAATCAATATGTGTACATATAAAAATGAATCGTGATTTGTTCGGATGCTTAAAACTTGAAAACGACTAGACCAAATAGGATACTTCCTTCTACTGGTTTGTTCGTAACTGCTACGCAAAGGTTTAGGAAAAAAGTAATGCCACACCCCTTTTATCGCCCACAAATCAATAAAAATGCTATATTTAAGAAGGTTTTGGTCGTATTAAATTAAAATTTGGTAAATAAGTTCTTATGATGACTGTCACTAACTTTAATAAAAACGGGCGTTGTCACACTTCATCTACGCCTACTTTTGGAAATATCACAATACTCCGATACTATTGGTCCGATTGAGCTCAAATTTTGTAAGTGGCTTTGCTTTGAGTACGAGATGGTTTAAGAAGAAATGCCACACCTTCTTTTACCTCCCATTAATATAAAAACAATTTGTGTTATCGAATAGCGTTATGGGTTGCACAGCTTAGAAATTCGGTATTCGACCACAATTTAGACGTACCGTTTCAGTGATGAAATTTTATGGGAGTTGGACAAGGGGGAGGGGCACCTCTCATACAATCCAAATTGGTGATATCGAATAGCTTTGAATTTATAGGAATTCAGCTTTGGAATTCAGTTTTTGACCTCAATTTACACATGCAGTTTCAATGATTTTTTTTTTATGGGCGTTGGACAGGGAGGCCTGACATCTCCCTTACATCCCAAATTTGCAATATCGAATTGCTTTGAAGTTATAGGTTGACAGCGTAAGAAATCGGTATTCGACCTAAATTTATACATGCACTTTCATTTCTTACATTTTATGGGCGTAGGGAAAAGGGGAGTGACACTTCCCATACAACCCAACTTTGTGCTATCAAATAGCTTTAGAGTTATAGGTCGCACAGCATCGGAATTCAGTATTTGACCAAAATTTACGCATGAAGATTTACTGATAAAATTTTTTAGAGTTTGTCGGGGGGCGTGGCACCTCCCATACAACCCAAATTTGTGTTATCGAATATATTTGGGGTTATATGTCGCACAGTTTTGGTATTCGGTATTCGACCTCCATGTACACATGCAGTTTAATTGATTACATTCTATGAGGGGTGATTAAGAGGGCGTGGCACTTCCTATACAACCCAAAATTGTTATATCGAATAGCTTTGTGGATATAGGTCGCACAGTCTCGGAATTCAGTATTTGACCTCAATTTAGACATGCTGTTTAACTGATAACATTTTATGGGCGTTTGAATAGGGAGAGTGGCAGCAACGCGCCGGGTTTCAGCTAGTATTAAATAAATATATAAATATATTTAATATATCTTCAAAATATATTTAATATAAAATAAACATATCTTCCTATGAAATAAAACAAGCCCGTAGATTAAAAAAATTACATTACAAAATACATGTTTCACAAAATTGTACACTTCTACAACTGAAAACGACGTTTTTATTAACAAAGTTTTCAAAGCCCTTAGTTTAAGCGCAACTTACAATTTAGAAAGTTTTTTGCTTCTCTCTTAAAATTTTTTAATTTAAACTTACGCATTTTTTGATTTAATATGAAGATATATAAAAAATTTCACTGCCTATGGGGGTAAAGCGCCCCCTTCCCCCTGCGGACGCCCATGGGTAGAGACATATCTTGCAGCATATGGATTTTCTATTTATACAAATTCTTCAACTATTTATCATCGCTTTAGTAGATATTTCAAATCAATATCCCAAAACTAGCCATAAAACAATAAGCCGGATAATAAAATGCAAGTCGTTCAGTTCAGCAGAAAAGTTCAGTGAACCAAAACTCTCAGGAAACAAATGATGGATGCAAAAACACAGAAACAAAACATATATTAATCAAATTCATAACAAACTTATACAAGCTTTATTAAAAACAAAATTTATGATTATTTTATTTGCATGTGAACCATAATAGACTGATTAAGCCAGCTTATTCCAGCGGCCAATGATTCCATTTCTTTTTCTTCCGCTCTTCCGATTACTGGGAAGATCGAATACGAACTCAATACCGACAAATTGTTTGGCAATTAGTGCGTATTTTTTTCGAATGCTTATTTAACAATGGCCAATCCGAGGTGGCATCATGCACGCTTTCAATCATGACTAAAAGAGATGTTTTTTGTTTTCTTTCAAATTGTTCATTAATTTTTATTAGAAATTGTTTTTTTCGTTAATTTTTCGCTATGGTTTTTTCGCGCATTTACACAGTTTCACTTTTTACGTGCTTAAGATACAACAACAAAACCGACAGCAATACAAGAGATAAATAACATGAGGTAATCGAAGACTACACCTGGACCAGGTTGGCTGCAGCAAGAGCTTTACCTCCCGAAACCAACAGCTCAACCAACAACAACACGTAAAAATAGTGATAACAAGAGAAACAAAACAGCGTTGCATCTTCCAAAAAAAAACACCGAAACACCACCAAGTTGTGCCATCATCACCGGGCATGATTTTTCCGCAAAAACAAACTTGTGGTTTTTTCCATAAAGTTGAAATTTCCAATAGAAAATAACGTTAAGTAGTTAGTTAAATAGCAACAACATCATGTTTATTGTTTTTTCGGTATTTTTTTTTGTTTTCTTAAAATGCTGTCATCAACTTTATATGTTTAAAGTATGTATGGCTTTAACTGATGTAGCTTTCTGCCTGAATCAACATATCGCCGACGACGACCTTTTTTACGTTTTTCACCGCTCTCATCTTTTGGCTGCAACGCAAAGCACGTCTGAACATAGCTGTAACATAACCTCTACTATTGAAGCTCCAGCCAGTGATGTGATTAAGTAGGATTTCGCCCTTTCTGCTCGATTGTTTTAACCCAAAGAATGCGAAAGGGTGCACTGAGCTAAAACGTTCTAATAAAATGGAATAAAATTAGTAAGATTTCTTTATGGTGTTCATCCAAAAAGACGGTCTTATTAAAACCATAGAGCAAATCTTCTTAAAACCCTAACAAAGCCGAAACTGAGTCACTCAAGCCACACTATCAAAATATGGCTTGAGTTTCGAGAACCTCGTTTTCATCAAAAACAAGCTCTGGAAGAGAATTAGACGTTTTTAATTTTTTTTATTTCAACATAAAACTTCTTCAAAAATGTATTTCGTCTGAAAGCCAAAGCTATAGTATGTAATATATATATACTATATATATTTATATATGTATAATTTTTATACATTGAATACATAAAAATAAGGATAAGACTTAATTCTTAGTTTTAAGTGGTCTCTTCTTAAACTTTAGTGAGATGAGTGAGTGAGATAGCATGACTGTTATTAAAATTTCTAGATCAAAAATATTTTTTTTCTTAATTTTTATGATACAGCTATTATGAGCACCCATTCAAAACCTATAGTTGCATCTATGGACCTAATTGAACATCTATAAACTCTGGAAACATTGTTGAGAAACTGGAGAATAAGAATCAATGAACTAAAAAGTACGCACGTTACATTTACTTTGCGGACAGAAACATGTCCTAAAGTTATGCCCAATCAAATACCTATTCCTCAAGCGAATATTCTTCAAAAAAGCTTGCTCAAGCCACTAATATCACACGCCTTAAAAGACTGGATTTACCCTCGTACTAGACATAAATCGTTACTTTCGTTAAAATGAAACATAATTATTCAGAACAAGGTCACGCCCGTCTCGCCTGGCATATGTAGGAGCTTGGCCCCGTCCGTCTTGCTTTAAATATGTGAGCAATGATCTAATCCTTTCACATATAAATATACAGCTTATAGAATAGAGCATACCCAATAAGCCAAACAAGCTTGGAATTAGCTTATAGTAAGCTTACAAGCGTAAGCATCGTGCTTGGAAAAAGCTTGTAAAAACTGTGGTGAAATGCTTTTAAGTAATTGAAGCATAATCGCGAATAACGTTGTAAACGACATTTTATTTAGTGTTTTTTTTTTTTTTTGCGAATACCTGTTAGAATCACTCTCTTATCTATGTATATATAAAACAAAAGTCGTGAAATGTGTTTGAAATTCCATAACTCAAGAACGAAGCGTCCGATTTGCTTCAGAAATTTTTTTTTTTTTTGTGTTTGTAATTATAAGGACAAGGTTTTTAAAAGACAAAATTTTTGCCATACTTCCTTTCACCGTCTACAAATCAATAAAAACTATATATTTGAGACAGTTTTCGCCATAAAATACTAAACTTTGGTCATTTATTTTTTTATTTTACTGTCGGAAACTGTGCTAAAAATGGGTTTACCGCTCACAAATCAATTTCCGGTTTTGGTTTTCTAATATTAAAATTTGGTTAAATAGTTCGTATAGTTACTTTCAGCAACTGTACTAAAAATGGACCAGGTCGCTCTATGTTTACGCTCCTTTTTCAGGGGATAAGCATGAAGTGAAGCAAAGTTCGATAGGTATAAACTAAACTAAGCTCAAATTTTGGCACTCGATTTGTTTTGAGTTCTAGATGGCTTAAGGGAAAAATATTATGACAAACCCTCTTTTACCTCCTACAAATAAACAAAAATGCAATATTTTGTACGGATTTGTTTGTATTAGGCTAAAATTTGGTAATTTAGTTTATATAGTTACGTTCGGCAACTATGCTAAAAATGGTGAAAATATAAAATGTTTTTCTCCGATTAGCATGAAAATTCGTATATGGCAGTAAGGCGGTGGTAGGACAGCGAATGCCGGGGAATATCTTTATACATAAAATTCTTCTTTACATGGCTTTTACTAAACAGTATCTGAGAGTATAACTCAGAAACGATTTGAGAAATTGTCATAATTCTTTCACTACACCATTATTTTTTATGCAAAAAAAAATACAAAAATTTTTTCGCTTGTTTTTTCGATAGTATAAAAAGTTTTTAAATTTTTACGATAAAAACTTTAAATAAACCCTACATTTATGCATACCATATGAAAGAACATTAGAAAAGCCATTTTTGGTTTTGAATATTCTTCAACAACAAATATTTTTACCAAAGTTTTTTGGGAAGTAAAGAAATTCGTTAAGGTTGTTTTGGGGAAATTATAAAAATTAAAAGGGAGACGAAAATGATAAAGATTGAAACACAATCTGACGCACAATTAATCAAAATTTTAAACAAAAAAAAAGAAGTGCAATCCTTTGTAACATGACCGAGTTATTCACTTTCAAAATGTTGTGCATAGAAGCACTATCGAGCTAGAAACGCCATTATGTCAACTTGAAGAAAACCCAACCTAGGATCAACTCACCATGGAAACGTAGTAAAAAGCATTTTGCATTAGCTATCCAAACAACAAAAGTAGCAAGGTTCTATTGAATAGGTGGATTTTAATTGCGAATTCAGACATGAATGTTCATTGGCACTTAAGGCAAGGATGGTGGTCTAGCGCTCGAAAATTTGAGGTATTTTTAGGATTTTTTTAAAAAGTTAAAATATTGAACAACGATATTTAAACTTGTAAGGTGTATTGTAACACTCATTCATTATAAAAAAATATTTTTTTTAATTTAAAAAATTGTTGATCTTGTTCAAAATGGTGGTCAATGAGACGCTCTCAATGCAAAGGGGCGGTGTTGTAGATTTTGACTTTTCGATTTATCTGAAAAATAAAAACCTAGAATATTAATAATCACTATGAGTGCAGCTATGGCTGGCACTAGAAAAGAAGATATGAAAAATTGACAGAATGACGCGCTTTTGAAAATGAAGTTCTTAAATAAGCTTGTTTTCAACCGGTTATTAAGTGAAAAATATACGATGTTTTTGAAATAAAACTTTGATTCTAGTTCCACCGTTGTTATGAATAGCAATTTTAAATTTCAGATGATTCGGCTAAATAGTTTTTGTTTTTTCTTCAACACCATGCCGAAAAAAGTAGTTTCGAGATAAATGAGTATAAAGAGAATGAATGTAGACGAAACACTGTGGCTCGACACCTACTAAAACGGCTGGAGAAGTGAAAATACAATGTTCAGTTGCTTTTTGACCAGACGCAATGTTAAGTAACATAGAAATCTAAAATCCACCCATCTATACGTCCCGTCACGTTGCGTTTATTATAACCACTTATATGAGAAAGCATTGTATCAAACTATAAGAGAAAGAACGCTCTGCTCAACTGACATTAGGGGTCGTCCATAAACTACGTTACCAATTTAGGGGGGGGGGGGGGGGGGAAGGGTTTTGAAATGCACTACGATAAGTAACGGTAGGGGGGGAGGTGTTTAGATATTGTAACGTTACCAAAAATTAAAAAAATCGACGAAAAACCTCTAATAAATAACACAATCATTTCAAAAATTTTTAACCTTACACTTTTATGTTTGATCGTCTAAATTTATGGTTAACTTTTGTTTCAACGATTTCTTCCACCGCCTTTTCCCTTGACACAGGAACCTTTTGGTATTCCTTCACCATCTCAGCACACGTCTGAAAAATTTGGGTCTTTGCTTTTGCGACAGGCTTTGACGTTAAGGCCTGAATGTTCTTGATCAAAGGAGATAAGGTATAACATGTACTGTCCTTCTCAGAAAGAAGAAATCGGTTCAAGGTCGTGTCCTACCTGCGGCTTGTATTTCGTTTTTAAAACTTCTATGAATTGTCATAAGTTTGTATTATATCATTTACAATAAATCGGAATAAAACATACTATTTAAATAAATCAATTTTCAGAAAGCATTTACACAAAAACACAGACCTTGGTGCAGCTTGTGTGCAGCCATTAAGGGTACTCTGTCAAAGACCAGGTGAATTTCTTTGCGTTAGAAATGAGGATTCACCTGAATGGGTCGACATAGAATCCGATGAAAAATTCTATTTTGAAGAATCCTCAACAAAGCTACCAGCTTCTTCTATCCCAGTGATTGAGAGCATCGAATCTTGGATCGCAGATGGAATAGCTTTTACAGATGATATTAATTATTGATTTTTTTCCAATTGTTCCTTTAATGTATCTAGTCATACTAGACACTAATACTAGTGAAAATTGTCAGAGCTAGTCAAAATATATAATCATTCGAATGAATTAATTTCATATGTCACGTTACTTTATGGGGGGAGGGGTTTTGAAAAGCACTACGAAAAGTAACGCAGGTGGAGGGGGAGGTAAAAAAACCGGAAAATCAGTAACGTAGTTTATGGACGACCCCTTAGATCACATTACGTTACTTCTATTATAATTGGACATTTACGTCAGAAAGACTATACTTTTGATATATAAAAAAATCAGTTTCATAAAAATTCTAAGCCTTAAAAAATGCTGTTTTGATAAATATAATTTGCAAATGACAAGCGATCCAAGTATTTGCACAACAAGATTAGGACAACTATTGATGTAATATTTGCTAGAAATATCGATGGCATTACATCTATATAATATACGTTTGATATTTTAGATTTTTAAACAAAATTATTTCATTAACATTTTCAAAAATAATTCAAAATTTATGTGAAATAATAATGTGATAAAATTTACTGGTGGGAAATTATTTTTTTAGTTAACATTAGGTATTTAAAATTTTTCAATTTAAAAATTTTTTTACTAAAAAAACCATTAGATTATGAAACATATAAAACTGCGAAAAAGCTTCGCTTCTCTCGTGTAATCCAGCGACGCATCTGTTGTTTTTTTTTTGTGGTCGTCCTCTTTTTTTTGTGATTCACCTGCATTTCCTTCCTTGTTGCGTTTATTTGCCAAACGTTTTTCAGCTGCTTTTTGCAGCTCGCTTCGCTTTTCTGATGTTGTCAAAACGGTGCTTTTAATGGCTTTCCGACCTCTATTTGACTTCTGATATACTTGGCCACTTTTCAATGGACCAGCTGCGTTCAAATTTACTTATGTGCTTGACATTCTTAATCCTGAAGTAGTGGAGACTTCTTTGAAAGAGTCAGTTGGAATCTCTTCATCCAAAACGAGAGAAGCACGGTGAAGGCATTCGTTAATATCTTTTGCCGACATTTCGGCTCCAGGCTCAGCTCTAGATTGAGCTCTTTTTTCGGCCTCGGCAATAACACGAGCAGCGATGAAATCCTTTAAGGCCCAGTTATAATAGACGTAACGTAATGTGGTCTAATGTCAATTGAGCAGTGCGTTCTTTCACTTATTGTTTCAAACAATACTTTTTTACACAAGTGATTATAATAAACGTAACGTAATGTAACGGGGCGTAAAGATCAGTTAAATTTCGATTTCTACGTTACTTTACATTACGTCTGTTCAAAGAACAACTAAACATTGGGGTTAGATTCGATTATTGCGCTATTTTATATTGTTAAACTACATTTTTTGTTGAGTTTTCGTTATGAATGTGATGTTCTATATATCCACAGCTATGGATGACGAATTTTTAATTGAACTTGTACGCAGTGTGACCAGAAGATTTTTGAAAAAATATGCTTTTTGTTAAAAAAAATATGCTAAATATTCCACTTTCAATTTTTATATTCCACAAAAATATTCCACTTTCAATTTCAAAGATACATATCTAAATAAGTCTAAATATGCATATAAAAAAAAAACACAGAAGCAAATTTAAAAACATTTATTTATTTGATTACTATCGCACTTAAATTTATTTTCTTCTCCTATAAAAAATTATAAACATTGTTATGGTTTTTTTAATTTTAAGTAACGATATACAATATACAAAACTATAATTCAGGCACATCTTCGAGGTCAATTCTTAAATTGTTGCTTGTATTATTACCATAGAAATTCGCATTTCTTAATTTTTTTACTAAGCTATCTGGTATTTGATAGGCATTACAAAACTTTTTTTGAGCATGCAGCCATGTTTTTACATTCAACAAATTATTTAAGAGTTTTTCTTGCATTCTATTTCGAATTTTCGTTTAAATAAGAAAGATTCATATAACTAAAAATGTTCTCAACCTCAGCATTGCTAAGCGAGAAAAGCACAAATTTTGATAAATCTTCAGATTCCAAACTTTGATCAATAACTTTTTTTTTCTGCTTTATTGTTTTGAATCCACATCTTAAAATAGTTAAAAGTAATAGCTTTTGTTAGCAATAATAGTGGTATTCACGATATGGTGCATTTGTGATAAATTTTTGCAAAATTTGCAATACTTACAACTTATTGTGATCGAACCTCCAGTAAAGTACACATTGTATTTTTAAAATCAGTTATATTAATTTTTATTAAATAAACTCATAGCGTAGCCTTTAGCTTGCTCCATGCTGAGTAGAAATGCTTGTACAAAGCTGATCTAATACACAACTTGTATATTTTCCACAGGGTTGTATTTTGAAAACTGAATTTTGTTTTTGTTTTATTAAAAAATTTACTACATATATCAAATTAATCAAAAATACACAATACAAGGGAAATACAACACATCGTGAATACCCCTAATGTTTTCTTAAGTAAATAACTTACTGCTGTAACATAATCCATAAAAAAATCTAACCAAACATACATATAAGCAAATTTACTTCACTTTTTAAGCTGCGTGAAGTTATTACATGAATTGCAATAAAATTGACAACGAAGAAGTTAACCACAAAATGGATTCCTTATATTGCGTTTTACAAGGTGGTTCAGAGATAAACAAAAAAATGTCGATAGCCAAAAAAAAAACTCATTTAGTAACTAAATAGACATTTTTTTATTGCAATTTTTGTGAATTTTGAAAAATACAATCATACGAAAAATATTCCACTTTTTATGCTGCATATTTTTATAAAAAAAAATATGCTTCCCGAAGCTAAAATATGCCAAAGTGGAATATAATATTCCACTCTGGTCACACTGCTTGTATTTCTAAAAGTGGTAGCTTTTCAAGCGGAAAATTTCATAAATGATCCAAGTTTTATTCAAATACACGTTCCACAACTCCCGCTCTTCCCTTGTAACTGTCAAGCGCGATATTTAAAGCAAAAGAATTCAATATGCTAATTGTTAGCAAATCTCGTTTTTACGCTGTGCGTACGAACATGAAATAAAATAATATAGTTCCCATAACTGAAAAAACCGAGACGAAGTGAAGGTTTTAAGGTTAGAGGGACATAAATAAGTTCACAACACTTTTTTTTAATCATTAACAATGAATTGACAACATTTGGATGCAAAATGACGCCTCATTAGCGATTTTTGACATTTCCCACTTTACCCCAAAGAAAGTTTCCTACATTACCCCGACACCACATTTTGCAAAAATGTGAGCGTCATTTTTTACAATGCAGAAATGACACGAAATTCTTTTGCATTATTAAAACTAAGTCCATAAAGAATACTTTGAGTGTACTTACAATCGGTTTATCTTAAAAAACAGTAAAATATCGATGTGCAAACTTGGGAAAAAGAAATAACGAAATTACTTAAAAACTTTGACAATAAAACTTTGACAAATAAAAAAAAATACTAGACATTATGATATAATGACATTATGATTATGATCATTTTATATAAAAAAAATTGGAATAAGTCTAAATAAAAAAATTAAAACCCCCCGAAATTTTTTCTTGGGTACGCGCCTGATAGACATTGAAGTTTGAGTTAAAGATATTTTGATTTATTAGCATTAACATAATTTTTTTCAAACATTTTTCTAAAAATATTTTTGAACTACTTCACACATCTTCAAGAACAAGAAATAACAATGAATTGATTGCCATTGATTAATTGACTCTGAAATGCGAAGGTGTGCTTGTTCAATGGGACTTCATTTCCCATTTCAACTGCAAAACAACTTTTGCAGTTTTATGGTTCAAAAACAAATTCATAGCGCGACAATAAAAAAATTGTTAACAGCAAAAAAAAGTGTTGACAAAGCAGTACCAACGCCCACTGGATTTAGCTTTGCAAGGTTGAAATATTACCATGTGCAAGAAGATTTATGAAAATATCTTAACGATTGCATGATATTGTAAAAATTCAAAAATTTATTATGTCATAAATACAAACTTATAGTGAATATATAAACAGTTTTCACTGAAACGTCTTTAATTAAAGCTCACATTGATTACTCTTTAAAGACGAGACAATTTTTCACACTTAGGCTATTCTTGTGACAACCGACTGAGTGATGCCATATGGCATTATCGTCCTTTTGGGCTAAACTGCTAAATGTACATACAGCTACGTGCAGTTAATTAGGGACACTAAATAATGCTTAATTTATTCCGAAAAATTTTTGTTTTTATAGCAAAAAACACTGAACCTTTCTTTTAGAGCCTTAAGATATCTAATTTTCAAACAATATTTTTCAGGTTTAAAAAATAACATGAAAATAACTCAAACAAGTCATGTAGACACAGCAATTTTTACATTTTAAATTGGATTTTATTGCATTTTTTTTATATTTTGTAGCAAAACAATTTGTAGTCAAACACAGCTCGACATCTGCGAGCCACTTAACTAGTTGTTTACAAACAGTTGGAGTAGGTGCAGTCTCCACCTACCTTTGATACAAAGTGACGTCATCAACAAAGAAGAACCTTTATAAAATCCACAAAAATTAATATGATGAGTTGATATTTCAAAAAATAGTTTCAATATTTAAAGCATACTCTGAATTTGAATTTTGCTAAAATCGAATGAAAACCTCATCTCCAAACAAAGTGACGTCATCAAAATAATACAACATTGAAAACTTCGAATATACTAAAATACGGCTGCAGGGGTATTTTAACTTCGAGCCAGTCGAAGATAATTTCTTATTATTTTTTTCATTTTTTGTCACTTTGCCAGAAATGAAAAAAAGCTCAAAAATTAAAAAATTTTTTTATTGTAAAAAAATGTATAGATTAATAGTATAATTAATACATTGTGGCCTCAGATGATATTACAAGGTTATAATTTAGAGCTTTAGGTCAAGTAAGTTATGAAAGAAGGCAAGAACAACAAGAACAACAAATCGTGAAAAGAGAGAAGAACCCTTGCTTTCATCGTCATATGACTTAGATGAGTGTATTCAAATATGTGTCAAATCATATAATAACGTAAACAATGGGTTACAACTAAATCACTCAAGACAAATGAAGATTAAAATGGGCAGCTCCTTCCAAAAAATGTCTGTCTATCTGCTGTGTGATTGATTTTATAAAGAGTTGTAGTTGTTGTTTTCTTTCATAAGAAAATTTATGTTAATTCCGTTTTTGGTAATTTTATTACCTTAATTTTGAGATGCTGCATATCTCGATAGAATTTATTTTACTTTAGAAATTTACTAAAACCATATAAAGCTCATATTCATCGATTCGTTCGAATATCTGTGAACACGATTACAGTCGTTATTTTTAAGATATAACTAGATTTTTTTATGTACTAGAGTTCGCCAATGGTCGAAATTCAAGTTCTTAACTTTGACCTTTCGACCAACATTGTGATATGAGTTCGCTTGCGTTCTCAGATAAGCGTGGAAAGAGGAAAAAAACGACTTTATTCCTATTTTCAGTTTGCCAAAAGTGGTAACCAACAACTTTTCATACAAAAATACGTTGTACTGAGAAAAACTAGTTTTAGAGATGTCGTCATAAGTTTGATGACAAAATAACGCGACTTTTTTCAAATTTTCTTTTCTGATTTTCTATTTGTATTCCTTTCCTGATGTATTGTAAAATCCTTATTATATTGCAATGTTTAAAATTTCCTTTTACACAATGTTCTTCCATCTCTCACGTCTACCTCCCATACAAAATGACTTTATCAATACGATAAAGTCTCTTTAAATCCTACAAAAATTAGTGTAATGACTTGAAATTTTGCATATATTTTAAAATTGTTGAGATATTAAATACATTTTTATACAAACTTAAACTTTTAAATTTGCTAAAATTTAATAAATGCTACGCCAAGCTCCCTTACAAATCGTCGCACAGTGCGCACAATGAGCTCATACAAATTTGGAAATAAGTGAAAGGAGTGCTCCTATGATAATAAAAATTTTTTGTGCTTAGTGAGTTTAAGCTATCTAAGAAAAATACCAAAAATGGTTAAAATCGGCTAGTCGTTAGGGGTACCTCCCTTGAACCTATATTAAATTTGTACATAATTTTTTATGAGGGATAGACAAAAAGATAACCGGTTTTAATAAAATTTAATCAAAAGACTTAAAATATAAATTTATAGATGTATACTTAAAATGGTTTAAAGCGATTAGTTTTTAGGGATTCCTCCCTTGGACCTATATTAAATCTTAATACTTATGTAAAAGGCAAGCACGCTTCTCCGTGCTCAATATCTCGCAAGCTGTTCTCAAAAATGTTATGCCTGAAAGTATGCACAGAAAATATATTTGATACTTGTCGGTGACAATATAGGCCTTTTACAATAGTTCGTTTTTTAGTTAACTACCTTATTTTTCATACTTTTATAAAAAAGTTATGACGAATTTAATGAAATTCTTTTGATGGATTGTACCAAAAAATATAATAGTATAAGCCACGAAATAACACCTGAGTGCTACGTATATGATGGTTGCAAGGCCAGTTAGTAAAGTTGTGTATGAATATGATTGTTACGAAACTAGATTTTTTGCAATTGTACACTTTAACTAATTTTTTAACACAGCTTCAATAAACAGCGTATGTTCGGTAAATTTATAGCAGCGTAATTTGCAATAACAAAACTGTAAGGGATTAAACATACGCAGCTTACGGCACAAAAACTTGGTGTATTCCGTTACATATAATGCGACCGTGCTATGTTTTTGACAGGCAGTGTTTCAATTAATTTTAACAATTTAAAAAATTAAAAATGCACTCACCAATAATCGATCTAAAATTTTTGTAAAGTTTAAAATGATTTTGTGATGGCAATTTAATTTTAATACAGCTACGCAATTTACTCGGTTTGCATTCACGATGGGTTTGTGGAAGCGCTTAGCGTAAACTTATAGCTAAACATTTTTGAGAACAGTTTGCGAGATATTGAGCACGGAGCAGCGTACTTGCATTTAACATATGTATAAAGATTTAATATAGGTCCAAGGGCAGTAGCGTAACTTTATTTTGTGCGCCCGTCCGCAGGTTTCTAAAAGCGCCCTGCTATTTACTTTTAGAGTAAAACTATGTTATTACTACCCAGTAAAATAGTTGATCCTCCTATGAGCGATCTGGGAGTGCTCCCTGAGGAACAGTGGAGTGCTCCTTATTGATCCAAGCTAGGTGTATTTTGTGTTCTCTTTTAACATTGCATGTTCTAGGAATTTTTTTATTTAGGTTTGCTCCGAAAGACCCTAAGGTGGCGAGGAAATTATTTGGCCAAATCGTGAGATTTATAACGCCATCACAAATTTCGAATCGTTTTTGATTCTATTAAAACTGTACATTAATTGCGTCAGTCAAATCAGCGGATGGACAAAATGGAATAACCGTGGGCTGATAACACTTCACTACCTCGGTGTTAAAACAACGCATGAATGAAAGGAACATTTAAAATATTTTTTTTACAGAAAATAATGATACAGCTTTTTGACAACAAATTCTATAGAAATAATGTCAGAAAAGCTCACACTAAATTTAGAATCGACATTGAAATGTTTTTTGGTTAGGCTAATAGAGTTTCCTAAAAAGCACATGCCTCACTTTATGTTCTTTTTTTCATTAATTGCTCGCCTATTGATCTTATAAAACAGTAAAGGAGCACAAGAGCACAAGTGATCACTTTTTTGTCCAATAAAACAGCAAAAGAGCGCTACCTCTTTGCTCCTCATTTGAGCGATCACATATTTTTACTGGGTAGGTTACTAGAAGCGTAGGAGAAAACAAGAGAGCTCTTGACAAAAAAAAGAGAGAACAAAAAGAGGCTTTTTTAATTCAATGGTCATATGATGATCATCATTTATTACAACAGTTATATTTTAAAAATATCTTATTCTATAAATAAAGTTATATTTTATTTTAATAGTATTTGTTAGAAAAAGCAATAACATAAGAAATACTTTTTATAATATCAAATATAATAAAATTTGTAAGATATTATCACAAAGAAGGTAAAAAAGAAAACATCACATATTAATTATTTAAAAAAGTAAACAAACTTAAAGTTTGAATTAATGGGATCAATAATTTTTTTATTGGTGAAATGATAAGTTTAATATGTTTAGTTTAAATATTTTGTATATGAATGTTAACTAAAGAGTTTACTAACGTCACAACATATGACCAACTGAGTGATTAAAATAACATCAGTTGCTGACTTGCTGAAAATATGAAAGCAAACGGGCTCATCGACTTCGACCATAATCGAATTTTGTCAAACAAAGACGACTTTTGCTCAAAATAGTCGGTTTTTTTGACTTAAATTTTATTTCAGCACAAACGTCACACAGTGTAACGTCCCCATTCTTGGCCAAAAAAAGAAGGAGTGATCGTAGAGCTATGGAAATTGGCACGAATATCTTTCATGACAAAATTAAGAAATCTTGAAAAAGTTATAAAAATCCGACCTTTGCCACACCCACCTCCCATATAAACGAAACCCATTTTTGCCTGAAACTTCAGTCTTGTCTCAAAACAACGAAGTTTGCTACATAAATTTCTTTTGTGATTAATTAAATTTTAGTATTTGTATTTGTTTTTATTGAGCAGGTATATTAGGTATGCCGCATGTTAGAATATATGTATAACAACAAAACCCTAAAGAATTAAAATTAAAAATTAGAATTAAAATTGTAATTCAAATTGAATTAAAATTGAAATTGAAATAGACAACAACAAGTAAAAACACATTTATAAGTTAACACATTTATGAGTTATATAACAAAAAAACACTTAAGAATTGAAATTAAAAATTAGCTCAGTCTTGAAAAATACCACCCACACAAATTAACTACGTTTTTGTTTATATTAAACTTTTGATTACAGCAATTGAATTTTAAAAATTGAGTTTTTTTTTTTTGTGTTTGTAAATAAGTCAAAATTTTTAAAAATAATCAGCTGCCATACATCAAATATATCTCAAATTTTAACTAAACAGGTCACCATAAAAAATGTATATCTTCCGCACTAGCAAGTGTTAGCAAGAGTTTTTTTGGATTTGGTGTAACGCAGTTCAAATGATGTTTTCGTGAAAAGCTTATAGTCAATCTTTCTCAAAATTATTGTTTAAGCACTTTTAAAAATTCAATATTTAGAAATTTGGATCCCGCTTTTAGTGTTTATTTTTATGATAAGCTTAAAACCATATGTTCAAAATGTAAACAAAAACAGTAATGTTGCCAGACATTAGACATTTAGACATTAGACATTAGACAAACTTTATTTTGATACATAAACAAGAAATGATAATTATAATTTAATAACAAAAAAAATTTCATTTTTAAAAATGCAACTTTGACGGCTTGTCGTAACTATTAAAAAAATTCATTTTGATTTTGCACCCAAAATATTTTCTGTTGAAAGCTATAAAAATTTGGAAAAATTCAAACGTCGATATATTAGGGTTTTGGCCGCTTATGTTACACTGTGCGTCCTTCTCCACTTAAGTTATCAATTTCATCAAGGTACTTGAGGGCGCCCCTAGCTTAGTTGCGCCCGCCCGCAACGCGGGCTCTGCGGGCCCGCATTTTACGCCACTGTCCAAGGGAGGTACCCCTAAAAACTAATCGATTTAAGCCATTTTAAGTATACATCTATAAATTTATATTTTAACAGCCGTATTCATAAAAATATTTTAAAACAGCTTTCAAACGTTTTTTAGTTAAAATGCTTTTGAAAGTTAAAATACTCTTTAAAAGCGTTGTATTCATAAGCGAGTTGTAAGAGTCTTGTAGTTGAAGTGAGAATACTAATGCTTTAAAGTAGGAACAGTTGTAGTTTTCGTTTGCGACCTTGATAAATAGAATAACAGTTGCTTAAAAATTTAAAATATAAAAAATAGGTTTGTGAATTTGATATATTGACAGGCATTTGTTTAAAATTTTGTTTACATTTAAATCAAAATCAGTGTTGCCATATTTTTGTTTAAACTTTAATTTTCAGAAAAAAATCTTATTTTTTTGTGAAAAAACTGGAACTAAAAAAAAATAACTAAAACATATATATTTAAAATGTGTGCTTTAAAATTTTTATTCTTGTATTCGAAATAAAGCATTTAAATTAAATTAATAATTAAACAAAACAAAAACAATCGCACTCATTAACTAAAATCATTTAAATTATCAATTTATTGAAAAACTTAAAAATTTGTTTAAAAAAATATACATTTGATATTTATATGAATGTAAATGTCATTACCAATTTTGAAATCATAGTAAAATACATCCCATATAAAATAATTTTACTTATTAATAAATCAAATTAATTTTAGTAGACTAATTTAAGAAATGTGCAGATAATTCCAAGTCTGTTCATTACAAAGGAAAGTTGTTTATGCTGTTTTATCGATTCCTGAAGCACCAGCAAATGCAGAAAGCACTTTTTCTCAAACCTGTAGTAATAAACCCAAAATCAGAAATAGATTTTATATCAAACCTTTTGTGAAATTTTGCAATGGAAAGACTTTAAGAAAAATCAAACAGTCACAAATGATGAAATCTGAAAAATTAAATTATTTTTTAAACATATTTGGATCAAACTTTTTTATAATTTCTGATGACTGTTTTAGTTTGTGCAGTTCCAATCGCTTTTCCTTTAAAAATTTTTAGTTCAAAAAATCCCACACAAGGTGGGAATTTCTAATTTATTTCTGATTTGAGTTTTATTAATATTTATTTGTGAAAAAATACGTTCTACATTTGCATTGTTTTTAAGTAATGGAAAGACTCTGGAATTATCTCCACGTTTCTGATCAAAAATTGCTTTCCAAAAAGTTTTGAATATTATTGTCATTAAGTAAATTAAAATCACTGAAATTAAGGTGGCGCAACTCATGCAACTCATCGTCACTTTCTTGAAATTTTTCTGAATGGATGACATTAGGTAGAAAAATACACAAATTGAAAATAGTAAAATCTTGCCTTTTTAAAATTTTCGTTGGTGCTAAAAGTTTGACACATTTTAGAAAATCATTTCCAAAATCAAACCTTTGTAATAAACAATTGCATAGCTCAACATAAAATTTTAAGCAATGTTCTCTAAAATCCATTTCATCTGATTCGAATAATTTATGCGTAGAACTTAAAGACGAATATACCTCGACTCCTAAATAAATGTCTTTAGGATTTTTTAAGAACTTGAAATCATTTACATCATTTTCTTTGTAGTTTCAAAGGATATATATTCATGTATATATATTGAGCGTCAAGACTTGACGAATGAAAATCGAGGCAAAAGAACAGAAACAACAAAAGCAACAATAATAGCAACTGCGCTACCACTTCATAAAGAAATTTTTGAAAGGGCGTGAAAAGTAGTATTAAAATGAATAGCAGCTTCAAATGTTACTTATATTTTTGTAGTAACATACAATTTGTTTTATTTATTGTATTTGATTCAATGAACTAGTAAGCATTGTTTTAATCGTAAAAACTTGAAAAACTGGGTAAAATAAAAAAACTCTATTTTTTAGGCAAAAACTGGAAAACTGTCTACCCTCTCAAAAAACTGCCAACAAAAAGTTTTATCTGCCCATATGGTAACACTGATCACAAAATACAGTTATTTTCATTTATTTATTTGTTTGTTGACATTTTAGTTTGTCACAAAATGAGAAGATTGCTCTCAATTGAGAACATTAAAATTTAAAATAGCTTTGTAGGAGCAAGCGCGTCGGAAGCTAATTTCATCTGGGGGCAGTACAAAGGGGGGCAGTACAAATAGGGGGGCAGTACATTGGTGGTACAAAAAAAGTTCACCAAAATTTCTTCGAAGAAACATGAATGTGAATAAACAAATTTTTTATTTTAGTTTAAAATAAAAAAAAATATAAAAATATATAAAAAATATTAAAATTTCATTATTTTTAAAAGTTCTTCCAATTTCAATATTAGAGATCATTCTTTAAAGGATCTTTCATATGGTAATATGAAAATATAAGAAATAATGGTTGCTTTTATAAAGCAAGACTAGGTATATCTTTACATGGTGTAAATGCAATAAGGTACAAAAAGTTATATCAATTTAAATTATTCCAAAATGTTTTTTTCTGTCCTTGCGAGAAACAAACTCTTTCACCACCTCCATCGAATTCGATTCTTCGGTTTTATCTTTGTGAATGTGTATAAGTGAGTCGCCGCATGAGTGAGTCGTTTCTGTGTCATAGTTGCTCGAAGATACGTTTTAAGTCGTCTTAGTGCACTAAAAGAACGCTCAGATGAAGCTGCTGATGCAGGTACAGTCAAAAGCAAAGCAATAAGTTTTTCAACTTCATTTCAAAGTTTTTTTACAGTATCCGAATTTTTTTCAAATTTGGATACAATGCCACTACAATTTGAAGGTGTTTGGCCAGGCAATTGCTTCAGCAATTTAGGTTGCGCGTGGAGGTCGCTCACATCAAAGTCATCTGCATAAAGATCTAGTTTTGTTTTTAGATTTTGTTCAGAAGGCACTTTTCCGTTGAAGGCTTCGATTACAATATTTTCCAACGATTCCAGAGTGTCAAGATCTGTTTAAATGTACAATAAGATTTACAAAGTGCCAGTTTACACTAGCTTCACTCAACCGACTCACCGAATGTTAAATCAAAGTGAGTCGGTTGAGTGAAGCTGGTGTAAACATGCAAAAATAAAAAACAAGTCAAATATCAACCTGTTTGATCGAATCTAGCCGTTATCTCATTTGAGAGAAGATCTAAAATTTCGAAATAATCTTTTCGTAGCCGATCATATAATGGCAACTGTACTGAAGGAGCCGGATTTGATGTTTGTTCAAAGCGTCGTGGTGGATTTTCATCAGCTAATTCACAGTAGGGGCTTTCGCATGGTCCAAAACATTGGACCAACATGGCAGATTGTACAACATGTAGTACCATGCGTAAGCTAAAACGTTAGTCGAAATTTTTGGTTTTTTCTGCCGATTGTACAATATTGTACAACTATGCCGGATGTGTTCTACTTGAGAGCTTGCTTTACAAGTTGGATTAATTAATGATGTTGCTTTACAAGTTGGATCGTTCGAACGCTCAATCAAATAGTCCCATTAGTTTTCCATCTAACTTATCGTACAACATGTCGTCCAATATGAAAAGCCCCTAAGAACAAGTCAAATTTTTTCTTACCAGAATTGCAAAATTAACAAGCATTAAGCTACATACTTAAGGGTGCTTTAAACTGATGTGGTGGGTTTGCAGTAGAAACTCTACATTTTGTTCTATCTTTTTGCAAACACAGAGAAAGAAAATGGTTATCCGCAAGCATGCTTATGAAGAAGAGAGAAAGAAGAGGAAAATATATAATACAAAAATATTATCGTTGTAAAAAAACTGATTTTTTGAATAACTTTCGAAGTTTTCTTTTTAAATTGTTTATCTAGCTAAAAAAGTGGGGGCAACTGCCCCCTTTCCCCCCCGCTTGCGACGCCAATTTGTAGGAGGTTTACAGAAGGTTTGTTCCTATTTTAAAATTCTCTCATTACTGAAGCTGTTAAAAGAGGTTTTTTTCGTTATTGAACGTTTATGAATAACGTTTTTAGGCATGTGTCTTACAAAGGGCTTACAAAAAGTTTGTAACTTTTTATGAATACGGCTGTAAGTCTTTTGACCAAATTTTATTAAGATCGGTCATCTTTTGTGTCTACCTCTCATATAAAATTGTGTACAAATTTAATATGGTTTAGTATGGATTTCAACCATTTTTGGTATTTTTCTTATACCAGATAGCTTAATATTACTAAGCACACAAAACTTAATTATCACAGTAGCACTCCTTCCACTTATTTCCAAATTTGTATGAGCGCATTGTGCGCACTGTGCGACGATTTGTAAGGGAGTTTGGCGTAGCATTTTTAAATTTTACCAAAATTAAAAGTTTAAGATTGTATAAAAATTAATTTAATATATCAACAATTTTATAATATATGCAAAATTTAAAGGTAAAACTTATTCTTACCGAGCTTAACTTTTAATAAATTCAAAGAAAAGACAAAAGCGATTGAAATTTCGAAAACAAAATATTGCAAAACCATATATTGAGAGCGGCAGAGAGCATGCAACAGTCAGTGGAAAAATTATTAGAGCATAAAAAATTTCAAGGACAAGTTATTCGCAAATGCCATAAAGATTGCTGCACAGAATTTGATATTGTTCGCCTAAAAGATATTTTTAGTTAATTTCTACCTTGTACCTAATTGGACACAAAAAACCAAAATTTATTATTACGTTAAGGGAACATAAACATAACTTTCAATATTCATAAGAAGATGCTAGCAAGACATTTTATGTGAGCCAAGTATTTTTTTATATAAAATATTTGAGTAAATAAATAGAGTTAAGAAATCTTGGAAAATATGAAATTGTATACATGTTTTATTAAATGAAAAATTTTAGTAATTGACAAATTTCGATAAAAAAAATAAATCCTATAAAAATAAGTGCCATTTTTTCTTTAATCTACATACTAGTCTAGATTCTGTATAACAAGGAACTGCAAATAACCTTTCCTACTTCGTCCTACAAATATATCTTTCTTTTTTTTTTTTTTGAAAAAATGCTTAAAATTCTAAATTGATATACAAAATCAAGTAAAAATTTAATATAGGTTCTAGGGAGGTACTCCTAGGGTCTAACCGATTTCAACTATCTTCAATACACTTCTATTATTCTATTTGAATACTATTCTGACGAATTTTTTTTAAGATCGGTCAACCTTTGTATGTATGTACCTCCCATACAAAATCAAGTAAAAATTTAATATTGGTCCAAGTGATTGACACAGGTACCTCTAGTGTCTAACCGATTTTGGCCATTTTTGAAATTTTCTTAATTGGCTTTAACTAATTAAGCATACAAAATTTTATTACCATAGGAACACTCCTTCTATTTTTGTACATCGCTTATATAGAGACAGTTTACTGTGCGTCGTCGCGAATAAAAAGTGCTTTAATAACTGCGGCAAAAAAGCAAGCGGTGTGGAGGCTCACGGACGAGCTCCTTTAGCAAATAAAACCTTGAAGATTGATCGTCAAAATGTTATACATTTCATAAAACTTTTTTCGAAATACGATTCTCATTGCAGCCGTAAAAAATCCGAAAAATAATATTTGCATAATAATTTTTAAAATTTTTACAATATTATTATATTGTTTCTTTAACTTAATTGTCAATGCAATATTTTTAATTTTTATGTTATTATTGTTTTTTAAAATAAATTTTTAATGAAATATTTTCATTATTTATGTTAAATTAATGACGAGATTTTCTTCCTCCTTTCGTGTCTTTAAAATCATTCAAAATACAACCAAGAATTCATATAACTTAAAATACCGCTGTTTAAATTCGTTTGTATGAGCTAAAGCTGTGGGCTTGAGTAACATATGTATATAAATTGCGAACATAATGTCTTTATTTTACTTAACAAAAATATTTTCATATGCTTGAAGGTGATCGTTTTTCACCTTTTAAATGCGTATAATTATTTTTTTTCACATTGGTTTTATTTTCTACCGTGCAGACACAAATATGCTTTTCGGCATATTTAAGGGCGATGTACTTAAACTTTTGGTATTCGTGCAGCGCTCGAAGATAAGTTTGATATAAAATAACTTTTCATGCAGAAAATTTTAATACAATGCCATCGAGATTTTCTCTAAAATTTAAAAATTTCAAATTATGGGCCCAGGGCTTATAAGTTGCAAGCATGAAAAATTTCAACGTTATTTGGTTGCATATCCACCTAAAGCTAGTATTAAGTATAAAAAGAAAATGCGAAATTACGATTGCATATATAAAGATGTTTCAGAGCAACATTTGGCAACAAAAGAAACGTGCACTTCAAACGCGATCAGGCTTTGGAAGTGTTTTTTTTTTTTAGTGATCTTGACAACACTATTCTTATTCGATAATGTTATAAGCACAATAAGTTAGAATTTCTAAAGTTTATTAGACGAAATATGAAATTTATAATGTCAAAATGTAAGCGCGTTTCTAAATTTTGCTCTTCAATGCAATGTAACAAAAAAGTTCGTTGTCTAAGTCTTTTGTTTATTTCGTGGTGCAGTCAATTAAACCACATTCAAATCCATTTCATTTCGCAGCTGATTCATTTAGCTGAAGGTAAAATAACAACCAAAGGCACTCTATTGTATTTTGTTGAAAAATCAAACATTGATTATAATTGTGCCGGCTTTTAACACGATGGGCCATTACACAGTTAAACACTGATTTTGCTGCCCCATATATTGAAGCCATTACTATATTCTTCGAAATTGGGGAGCTCAATTGTGAACTCAGTTTTTCCTTATTGGAAAAATAAAAAAAAAATAGACTGGTCATTTCAGCCCTTGGAAGGACTTTGACCTAGCTTCTATTGATCAATTGTGTTGTGCGTGTTATTAAATGTTTGATCACAAATGACCGAGAACTGGACCTACGTGTTTTATGCCGACATCGAACGGCTTATGTTCTCAAGAAGCTTTACATGGCAATTTTCACTCTCTGAGGTTTGCCATTGTCTGCAGAGAGGTGACGACTGAGCTGGAATTGAACCCGGGCTACCGCAGTTCTTTAGCTTAGGAGCCACGCACTCTACCCACTAGGCTGGAAAAATTGGAAAAATGGTTCTTGATAATTAAGAAAACTAGCTTAAAGCACTGTGCAACAGTCAACAAAATAACAGGATTCTGCGATATAGGATCGATACTATGACCAGAGGTTAGTAAAACCCTAGCTGGGTTTCGCGAGTTTGGCGAACGTTTTCTTTTTATGGCCCCCTATATATTATGGGCCTTAGTGGTTTTGACAAAAAATAGTATTATTGGTTTTGGTTCGACAGCTCTGTCAAATTTGAATACATCAGTTTACTATCTTTGGCAAAGTTGTAGCTAAGAGACTAATAAACACACTAATTCATGCAATTATTTTTTCAAAGGTTTTTTTTAAATGGCGAAAATTTTAGAATTTTGTCTCTTTCTTGGTCAAAACTTAAAGGAAATCCAAATTTTTCCCATACTATCTTCAACAAAATTTTAGCCGAAAAAAATAATAAAACAACTCTTGTGAACATATTTTTGTGATCAGAACGTGTCTACACAACTTAAGGCCCAACCAAGTTATGCTTAAGCAGACAAAAGTTTCAGATAAAAGTTGACGAAAAGTATGATTAAGTAGAAAAGTTGCCCAAGTTGCAGATTTCATGCTTAACAAAATCTCAGATAAAAAAAATTTGTATACATATGTTAAAAAGGGTTGCCATCAGCTAACACAAAAAATATGTTTATTGCGCTGATTGGCTTATAAGCTGTGGTAAACGTAAAATTTCACAGCAAAAATATACAAATTTTCCATAATTTGCTTAAATAGACACAAACAAATATTTTTCTTGAAAAATTTGACATTCAAATAAAAACATTTTAATTAAACACATTCTCAATACTGTTAGCAACCCTATTCTGCTTAGCAAACTACGATGTCAAGCGCTCTCTCTCAAGTTTCAAAAAGTAAACGAAAGTTGAAAAACTGAACGAAAGCAATGCTTAGACAAAACTTGGGCGACTTCATATATTGCTGTGTAAGAGCGTGCTTTTGCTCTCAAACTTTTGTTTGCTTAAGCATAACTTGGTTGGGCCTTTAATAAAAAATGAATTCAAAAAACTCAAAACAGACTACTAAAAGCAAGCTCTAAAAAGTATAAAACAAGAAAATATTCTCATAAGAAATTTTTATGTATAAACTATTCAATATTTTTGTTTATTAAATAAACAACTTACACATAATTTATTATATTGTGTTGTGGTGTTTGGAGGTATATTGTTGTTCTTTTTTATTTCCCAGCCAGCATTTTGTATCGCGGAAGAGCAGAAAGCGATTCTTCTTGAAGAACAATTTTTCGTTAGCGAGCTCGCTACCTTTTCGCTTTCTTCTCCCTAGTGGGAGAAAAAAGTCCATCGTGGCGAAATCTTCTAGAAGAGCAGAAAGCGAAAGCAACTGAGGAGCAGATAGCGATTCTTCCTAACGAGCTGAAAGCGATTGTTCCTAATGAGCAGAAAGCGATTCTTCTTAATGAGAAGTAGGCGATATCTTAAATTTGAGACCCCAGTTCCAACGAAAGAAAAACAATTTTCAAATTCATAAGTCATCTTATATAATGATTCAACCACAATTTTTGTGACCTTTGCTAAAATATGAGCAAACATCAAATGTTGTCGCACACTTTATCGATATTAATTTTAGAATAAGGGCAATAAAACTGATATCATTCGAAAGGTACTGCGCCCTATATGTGCAGAATCATTTTAGATTTTAAATTTATGACCTCTGACCCGAAATATTAACGTTGAAAGTTTGTATTGTTTTTAGTAAGGAATCTCAGGGCTAGGAAGAGGTGAAGCAATGGTATCAAAAGAAAGATCTGGCTGCACAGTATGATTCCATTTTGGATTCGTGACCTTCGACCTGAAATATGAGCGTAAAAAGAGCATTTATTAAATAAAAGCTAAACTGTTACAGATGGAAGAATATAATGTAAGAGGAATTTTTAGACACTGATAAGGTGTGCAAAAAATACTTCCGACATTTTGCGCCATCTCTTACGGATACCCTACAATAAGCATTTTTTATACAACAAGATTGAATTTATATTGTGATGGTAAAATTTCTAACACATGGTAAAGACTGAAAAATTTCCGTTATTTTGACATAAAAATTATAGCGATATCTTGAAAACTATAGATGTTCTCAGTATAACGAATTTTTGTATGAAAAGTCGTTGGTTGAGGAATATAACGGTATACGAAAGCTTTCTTGGTAATATTTTCCACGGATAGTATGTTAAAAAAAATCCTCTTAAAATGACATTAAAATTATTAAGATACCTCGAAAAATTTATATTTTCTCAGTACAAGGTATTTCCGTGAAGCAAGGCCATCGCCTCAGAATGAGAAAAAAACTATTGAAATTTGAAATTTTGACTTTGCAAGCAAATATCTCAGTCATTTTTTAATCGATTTTCAACAAATTTTCTTTGTCTGAAAGATCAATTAAATGACTTTGGAGAAATAAGAAAAAGTAACCGTTATCTCATCAATTCAATATTTTATATTGTTTTAAAAAACCTCTAAAATATTTAGGTTTTGGTTAAAAATATAAGACAAAAGTTTTTTCTTGTAATTTTTTTTTTTTTTTCTTATATCATTTTCTTTTTTCACACTCTTTCATATGACATATAATTTATTTGCAAAAATTGCCTCATTTTGACACATAATTCAATAAACAGTTTCTTTCATCGAAATTCATGAGCTACCTACCCTATGATATTTTTGATGAAAATTTCATTTTTCAAAATAATGTTTTTACATTTTTGACAAAGTTCTACAACTCAAAAAATATATGGAATTCACTGAATATTTTTGTGACCTTTGCTTAAATATGAGCGAATATGAAATATTATTTCTGAAGTAAAGCCTAAACTATGAGAAATGGAAGAACATGACGTAAGAGGAAATTTTAGACATTAATTCAGTGTACAAAAAACGTTTTTCGTTATCTCTTACGGATACCCTACAATAAGCATTTTTTATGTTACATGATATTCACACATATTTTGATGGTGAAATTTCTTACAAATAGTAAATTCAGAAAAACTCCCTTTATTTTGACATCAAATTTATGACGATATCTTGAAAACTGTAACTTTTCTCAGTAAAACGTATTTTTGTATTGAAACTTCAGATATTCTTAGTACAGTACATTTTCTTAAAGCAATGTCAACGCCTCAGAATGAGAAAAAACTATTGAAATTTCAGAAAGTTGGTCGGATTTCGGCCACAGGCGATACTAGTATTTAATTAATCTTCAATATTTAAAGTTACTACTAAAAATTAAAACATGTAGCATCAACAATATTTAACAATAGCTGCTCTCCTTTCGCCTTAATATAATCGCGATAACATATTATCTAAAAGGAACGGCAAGAGAAACCACTCGTAGAGAAACAATCATGATTCAATAACTATTAGTTGTCATTAGAACGTGTGTCGGTCACAACTGTTGTGAACTGTTATGGTAGCGATACCTTAGTGAACGATGTTTTTTTCGTTAAATCAGTTAATTTAATTGTTATTATTATGCAATTATATAAATAATTTAAGCGAAATTGTTGACTGAATGCGGCGAATGTGTGTGATACACACCTTTTATTTTATTATATTTAATTTTTTTTTTTTTGAAGTGAAAACTTCTTTAGGCGCGTTGAACGATTTTGGTAGAGGGTAAATCTTTGGTTTGCGTCATCGTATTTTTCCGAGGAACTCTCGTCATCAATACAGACAGCAAAGATAACAAGATAGAAAAATTAGAAAACATAACCTCAAAAAATGTTTGCATGTATTTGTGCATAAAAATATCAACAATTATCATCACTCTTGTTCTTAATCGGCCGCAAGCTCACAAAGAAATCACTTGGCAACTCCTGAAATTAATGCATATAATCTGTTTGTAAGAATATAAATACTTAAGTTAGGTTGCAATAAGATGTTTGCAACCAAAACTTATTATTAATTCGCTTTATATTGGTCTATATATGCTTTTAGAGTTTGGCAATTTCTTCAGTTGTTGTATTTGTCAACATTTTTGAAAAATTTGCTTTACTTAAACAGCTGCTACGCATGGTGAGCTTTAAAAATGGAACGATCTTCTTCTATTTCTGCTTTTTTCTGCTGGAACTTCGTTTGCAAACAAGAAAAAATAATGTATGGATTGAGTGTTTTAACATTTTAATCTTTAAGTTGTGATAAAGGAGTATGTTAAACATTCAAATAATTACATGCATGCTCTTATTTTATTATATATCATCAAACAAAGTTTGACAATTTTCACACTTGTTGTATTTGTCAGTGGCTTTTTATTTTCACCACTGCTGCATTTTATTTTCAGAGTTGTCAACTATCATTGTTTTGTTAATAAATTTTTCCATAACACGGGGGTTACACGAGACAGCACTGTTAAGACAGTGAAAAATACGTTTTAATTGTCAAACTTTGTGTCTGTGAAAAAGAGTACAGACAGTTGGTAATACAGTTGGCGAGACAGTAGACAAAATAGTAAAAAATTTATATTTTATGTAGAAAATTTTTGCTAAAACTACGAGTACGCCAAAGTATAGCAAATTTTCCATTAATTCTATTAAATTTTCACGTATTCTGTCACTTGATATGCTAAATATCATTCTACTCTCCTAGCTACTGTCCCGCCAACTGTCTACAAAAAACTTAAGACAGTAGAGCAGACAGTAGCAAAAGTTAGTGTGTGTGGGTAAAAATTTGTGAATGTGTTGCGACTGTCTTAACAGTACTGTCTCGTGTAACCTCCGTGTAAAGGGTAAGTGTCACAAGGAAACTTTTCAGTCGTGGTAGGATAGAAAATATCAGGTTGAATTTGTGTGTGTTGAAATAAATTTGTATTTTTTGCTGTGTCAAATGGACGATTAAATTTTGACAATTGCAAATTTTGACATTTCACATTTCGATCGTGTCTTAGCGCAAATATTTTATTTAATTTGCATTTTATTCAATTTGCGACATATTTCATTCGAGTGCTTGTACTTGCAACTTATTTCGTAAATTTGTAATATTGTAAACTTAAAAAACTTAAAAAATAACAAAATAGTAAAAAAAAGAACGAAAGTGCTTGAATTTGTGTGTGCGTGTGTGTGGGGCAACGATCTCCCGGTGCATCAGCAAGTGCAGCAAAGTTAAATTGGCTTTCTTTGCTGGCGAACGTCCTCCAAGTGCCACCAATGGTGATATCGTTGGCATACGCACACACAAACTCAAGCACTTTCGTTATTTTTTTGAAGTGAAAACTTCTTTAGGCTCGTTGAACGATTTTGGTAGAGGGTAAATCTTTGGTTTGCGTCATCCTCATCGTCTTTTTACTTATATTTATTTTACTCTCGTCATCAATACAGACAGCGAGTAAGTTTTTAAATGATGCTCTTGGATCTTGACTACAAGGTGCTCAGCAAATGTAGCAAGCAACCATCAATAAGTTCCTCTGCTGACGCATCGTTTTTTTCCCTCCCTTTGCTCCGCTGCGAAACATTGAATGATATAGCTTTTTCAATGTATATGTAGAGCTGCTGTAGGTTAAAATAAAATAAATTTAAAATTTTTGATATTTGCTTTTTGTTTGACTGGCCGTGAAGTCCCTTTTGTTGCCACCACTCATAGTATAACTAGACAAGATAGTTTTAGGGCTGAACGTGTTCTCTTTATTAGTGACCATAACTGTCAAGCCCAGCCATTTTGGTATTTTGGCCAATTTTTGCTTTCATATTGCATTCTCATTGGTTGCGTATTCAGTACCTTGTCTAATTTTGCCATTCCATCACTTGAGATTTTGCTACCAGGCAAACAGAAGGCATAGCAAGCCAAATGCGGTTTATTTTCTGACGCCAATTCGTTCATCCCCTCTAACGTTGCGCAACCGCTGTGAACGTTTCCATTCTCACTGCGTTGTTGATGTAGATTTGAAATGTAATTGTTGTTGTACAGTTAGCTGGAATTTTCTTTAGACTTTTTTAGCTACAGTCGGCATATGACAACTGATTTATTTTAGATAAGAGTTTAAATCAATTTTTGAAATTTTGTATGAATGGCTGAAACTATTTCTTTTAACTAAATGTACTACCATATCAAAAATATACACATAGAATTCATATCATTTTTTTATATTATTTCATTATTGAATTAATTTAAAAATTTAAATCTTTTTTATATCTTTTTATATAATAACAAAATATACATGCACGCTATAAATAGTTTGTGTTGTGTATTTAAATAAGAATATATAAGAAATAGATATAGTAAATAAATTATATATAATTTAATATAATAAATGTACGTAGACAGTTTAACCGCCTAGTGTTGTAAATTGAAAACGAAACCAACGACAAGCAAGACACGAGAGCAATAGAATTTTGTATAAAAAAGGTGTTGCTTCTCGTGTCTTACTTGTCGTTTGTTTGCGTTTTCGATTTACAACATTAGACGGTAAGAAATAGAAAGCTTATGATAAGCAGACTGTAGTAATTCAATTACAACTGTAAATATAAATTTATTTTCCAGGTTTTTTGTGTAAGTGTTTTTATGTACATATATATAAAGCGTTATAAAAATACTTCAACTGTCATATGCCGACTGTAGCTACCAAATAACATATACAAAAAAATTAAAGCTAACTGCACAACAACAATTACCAAGCAAATCTACAACAAAAACGCAGAGAGAATGACATGATCACAGCGATTGCACAGCGTTAGAGGGGATGAACCGAATTGGCCGCGAAAAATAAATAGCACTTTGCTTGCTATTTTTTCTGTTGGCCTGCTAGCAAGATCTAAAGTGGAGGCATTAAAAGAGACTTCACGACAGTCAAACAAAATACAAATATGAAAAATTGAAGTTTCATTTTATTTCAGCAGTTAGCTCTGAAGTCTTTTTTAATGCCTCCCTCCACTTGAGATCTTGCTAGCAGGCAAAAAGAAAATATAGCATGCAAAGTGCTGTATATTTTACGCCGCCAATTCGGTTCATCCCCTCTAAAGCTACGCTGCCGCTGGGATTTTGTCATGCTCTTTGCGTTGTTGTTGTAAATTTGCTAAGTAGTTATTGTTGTACAGTAAGCTTTAATTTTTTGTAGATGTTTATTTGTAGCTACAGTCAGCATATGACTTCGAACTAATTTAGAAAACAGTTTATACATATGAATTAAAGAGTATATATAATATTAGTAAATCTATTTGTTTTTTGTAAAAGTGTTACCGTATCGGAAATACATACATACATATATATACATATATATATAGTTCATATATATGAACAATTTAGCTCATTGAGGATATTTAAAGAGTATTTATGTATATTTATATAATAACAATTACGTACTAAACTACTAAATCAGTAGTAATTGGATAACTAAAGTCTGCTTATCCTAAGCATTCTATTTTTTAAACTGTTTAGCATCAATTTCTTATACGAATTATATATAATTTATATGCTATAGATATTTCCTAATTGTATAATATTCTATTTTTAATACACAACGTAATATAGAAATGGTGAATATATATATATATTGTGTAAGTGTCATGATATAAATAGATATAAATAAGCTTTAATTTTTTATATTAATTCAATAATGAAATAATTTAAATAAATTACTTAAATTATATGTATTTTTGATATGGTAATACTTTTGCTTAAAAAAAATAGTTTCAGTAATATATAAAAAATTTAATCAATTGCTATAAGCTCTTAACAAAAATAATTCTAGTTTTATATGCCGACTGTAGCTACACAATTAGAATTCACAACGTCTACAAAAAATTTCCAGCTAAGTGCGCCAACAACAATTACCAAGGAAATCTACAAACAAGGACGCACTGAGAAAAACAAGATCATGGCGAAACTTTTAGAACTTTTTTGGTATCCATACATGTAGTATGAGCTGCGGTATGAGCTTTCGCACATTTCTACATGTCCATCCGACCTCTCAAATCCATCCTACATGTAGGATAGTCCGAAACCCTATATTAGCATGAAAATTCTTATATAGCAGTAAGGCGGTCGTGGCAGGACAACGTCTTCCAGGGAATACTATATTTTGTATATAGGTTTTCACTTCGATCTGTAGTCTGCTATACTTTTTTTTTTATTTAATTTATTAATATAATTAATTGTATTAACGGAAAAGTGATATTTCGACCACCAGATATCGAATTTAATTATGATTTGTTTTCAATTCCACTCGGAAGTGGAACATGTCTGATTATATACTTTTTATACTACATATTTTCCTTTTTTTTACTTCTACACACAAAAACTAAAAATTGCACAATCTTCAAGATGCCTAAGTGAAAGCCAACCACATGATTAATTGATTGATAAATAACAAATTTTATGTTTATTTTGACTTATCTTATATAAAGAATATTTTAAATATTGCACATTTGAATATAATAAATGTATGTATGTTTGTATGTAAATATAGATATATATATATATAAAAATATTTAACATTAATTTATGCTTAATTCTGTTTGTAGTATTATGCTATAATAAAGTAGAAAGATAAAGATAACAAACAGATTTGTGGAAAACATTATCAGTTTGGCAAAAAACTCGTTAGGTCGGATTTCAAATATTTATAGGTATGTAGTGTGTAAGAATGTTTGTTTTTCTTATAAATATAGATATACATATGAAGATATAGTTATTTTGTTAAATTTGCAACTATAAAAACAACAATTTACTTAATATTATGAACGAACACTCATATAACAGTATTTATTGTCCTTAAAGAGTAATATTTAAAGATATTTGAAAACAATTGCATTAATTGGCTTTCCAGTTATTACTTTAATGCACACGCTCTATGGACATCAGTGTTGTTGATATTGGATATATTTCGAAAATTGACGACGCTCTAGCAATCACACAAATTAAAAAAAAATTATTTACCATAGCTCGACACGGATTGAGAATCATTGGAAACGTCTCTTGAATCATCTGAAGACGCTTCGATTCTTGCACGTCGTTTAGCGGCCCATTCAACGACACAGAAACAAGCTGTGCCCACTGTTCCAAAAACAACGAGAATACTCAGCTGGGCGCGCAGGCCGAGATGAGAGGAATAGAAAAAACTGATGGCCGCAGCAACGGACTGTAAAAGCGTAACGAAAGTTATTCAAGCACTGTTAGAATAAGTGGCATGCGACAAACTTACCTGCGTGAATTTGAACAGTGCAAATGCTCCAACGGAATTCTTGACAAACACACCTCCCAGCATGGAGTAGATTTGCGTATTGAAACATGCATCGCCAAAGCCCAACAAAAAGGCGCACAGTAATGCCAAAGAGGGGCGTGGTGGGTCCATATATGAAATGTCATCAGTATCGCTGAATGGAGCGTTGTCGGGCAAATTCATGAAAATCAAAAAGAAAGCCACCATATGGAGAACATAGCCAGCAATAACGATGGGATCACGTCCAAAACGCGTCGTCTTGGGGCCAAGTATGCCAAATAATCCACCACCAAACACTTCACCAGCACCAATGCAAATGCCGGCAAGACCTAAGATTTCCTTCGGCGTTTCGGATATTTTCTTTGTGAAACCAATTGATGCACCATAAACGCCGCTAAAGAAGGACAATTCAAAACCTAAAAGAAGCAAGGATATTAATTTATATATATTTATTGGCTATATAACATTAATAGTAGAATTCCAACATCCAAGATAATTACAGATTTCAATTAACAATTCTGGTAGAGTAGACAAGAAAATTAAACTTGTGTCGGGAATTTAAAAAATGTATTTAAATTGTAAATATTTACAATTTTACAAAATTTTTATATGCGTGTTTGTCACTCCGCAGTGTAACGAGGTGAATAAAAGTAGACATGGAAAAAAGTCATAAATTTGCAAAAGTATGCAAATTTATATTTAGAAGTTTTAATTATGTGAATCTAAAAAGACTATTCGATATCTTTCCATTTGTGGTAGTTATGATCATTATTTGCTGCTTTGAAAATTTAACGAAATTCCAGTTTTTATAGTTGTGTACTGAATATTTTCCAAAATCACAAAAATTTTAGTACATTTAATTAACAAAACTTTAACAAAATATATTTCACAAGTTCTTGCCAACAAAAAAAACACTTTTAAAGTTAAATAAAAAAATGTTCATTTACATCAAAAAAAGGTCCTAGAAATCCAAAAAAATCTAAATCTTTACCTAAATTTAAATAAAAAAAAAACATTTTTGTGTTTTTTTAGTTTTAAGTATGTTTCAAATATGCCTTTTTAATACACTCCCAAAATTTGGTCTAAGACTTCTTTACAATAAGGATTTTATGACCACTTTTCTAAATTATGTTTTGACGAAAATGCGCAGACTTATATGAAAGTAGTAAGGATTTTTTCTTGGACTGGACTGAGTTAAAATACCACCACTGCCGTATTTTAAATTATTTGAATTCTTGAATGTTGTACTATTATGATGACGACACTTTTATTAGTCGCGGTTTTTATCAAAAAATATCAGATTTGAAACTCAGAGTCCTTTTTATTTCTTGAAGCTTATGTAAAGCTTATGTAGCCATCCATGAGATGAAATGGCTTGACATTCCCTCCAAGAATAGATTTTTTTATAAAAATATTGGTTGGTGTAATAGCTGTAAAAAAATAAACGCTCAAAAATTATAGGCCAGAAAAAGCTCTTCCACTTAAAGCCCTGCATCGTTGCATCTATTTGAACGTACATACACTGTGATTTATTGAATTGCTCACAGTTGACTGTCATCTAATAACACTTGAGAGTTTGATTTGGCTCAATACCAAACGAAAGTCTACAACGACAAGCAATACACACTTTCTCTCTCGGTAATTCATGCACGACGTGTTTTTGTTCGACAACACCAACCACAAGAAATGAAATTTACTGCATTATTCTGTATCACGAAGAATCACACCAACGATGAGAAAAATACGAGAAGCAATACAATTTTGTATGGAAAAAAGTATTGCTTCTCGTGTCTTTCTCATCGTTGGTGTGCTTCTTTGTGATACAGAATAATGTAGTTAATCATTAAGGGTAAGGTGAGAACAAAAAGCAATATATGGCAATAGATCATTTATATCATTTGGATCATTTTGATCATTTTAATCTGCGGTCGTCAGCGCCTAACTAGACATTTTTTTACACCAGTTTCAAGATTTTGTAGGTATGATTGTCTAGGTAAAAATGGGTCGCTGAATCCGAATCCGTTGTCAGAATAGAAAAATTGACTTTTTGCACTTTTACACTTGAACTAATTTTTCAACACTGCTTCAATACGTAAAGTATTATTTAAAGAGGTACATGTGTATTTTCACAAATCAATTGAATAAAAAATCAAGCTTTAAAAAGAGAAAAAAGTGCTACCGGCAAGTGGCTCCAAAAAGGAAGTGTGCGGAGGACCTGTCGTAGGACAGGCTTTTATACTAGTTTATTTATAAATAAATTGTAACTACGTTTTTATCACCAAGTGTATTAACTACATTTGTTGAGTCCTGCTAACTAGCTTAAACTAACAAATTTGTTAAGTCCTGTCAAAATTTTGTATGGGAAAAGACTTGGCAGCTTGTGAGCAAGTTAACAAGCTCATCACTGTGTTTTTGTTGAGCAAATAACATTTGTTAAGACGGAAACTTCAAACTTATTGAATGTAGTGATGAATCTTTTCGGGAATGAGTTCTAACAAGTACCAAATTATTTTTGATTTGCAGCTCCAAAGTCTAAAAGCTGGTCTTTATTAATAAAAAATTAAAAATTTTGTTGGGTTGGTAGAAAAAATTACAATACATTTTTGGATACTGAGTATTGGTTACACGAGTTATTAAAACCACATATCTATGCTGCTCTATGATTTTGATAATGGCGTTTGAGTCGGGACATCTACTCTAAGATAATGGTACAAAAAGAAATCCTTCTTTGACGTTTTGTGACGTTAGCAAAAACACAGTGTGAACGAGTTTTTTATGAGAATTATTTTAATTAAATCTGGAATACTTTTGCATATTCATAATTATTTTGTTGAAACATCTTTTTTAGTTTTTTGTATACCAACTATAATATGAAACATTTCGATATATACGTTATGTTATAGATTTTTTCCTTAAAAAAAGTACAACTTTTTACAAGTGTTTTATATTATTGAACTAGAAAAAAATGTAAACTGCAATTCAGGACCGAAAAAACCGAAAACTAAAAAAATCAAATTAAATTTTATATTATACGAGTATTTATTATACTTATAAAAAAAAAGTATAATAAAAAACGAAAAAATCGATCACAAAAAAACTTATATTTCTGATAAAAAAATAACGGTCAAAAAATTAGTTCTGATTGAAACAAATAACAACCACGAAATATCTGTTATTTCTGATCGAAAAAAAATAATGACCAAGAAATAACTGTTATGAAATGGTTGATTGATAGCGATAATCGTTATTGATGTTCAGTGCTGATCGAAGCTCTTACAATCCACGCCTGAACAATTGGTGTTCTACCTCTTGCTGGCTCGTCACCTACATTTTTTTTTTAATTTAATTTTATTAGATATTTTCATTATTTACATTATTCACAATATTTTGCTCCAATGCCAAAGGCTATGAAGGAGCGTGCCTATCTGGCTTACCTAAATATATATACAATATAACTAAGTGATTTACTCTAATAAAATGAGATCATATTTTCTGTTTTAAGTATTTACACAAATTTATCAATTTACATTAACTATGAGTTTGAATATATTGTTTTAGCTTCACTTTAAATGTGCTAATTGAATCTTCGTTTCTTATGTTCGCTGGTAAATTATTGTAGGTCATCGGTCCTGCATACAGATATCGTTGTTTCGTGACCTCGCGACTGCATCTCGTCACTACTAAGTTGTTTCTGTTTCTTGTTCCAAAACCGTGACTATGTTGATTCAGTTGAGTAGTGTTATAGCTGATATTCCTTATATTTTTATATACTTGCATTATGAGTTGATATTGATAGAGCTTGATAAGGGGCAAAATGTTTTTACAATCCTGTTCATAAAGTCTATGACTCGGGTACCGGGTTGGTAGCCCGAACACTGCTTTCACGCATTTATTTTGTAATCTTTGCAACTTTTTCATTTCGACTGTATTTTTATAAGCCCAACACATCGTCATATATGTTAAGTGAGAGTGAACTAAAGCCATATATATCAAGTGCTTCGTATCGGCTGTGAGTTTATTTTTTAATTTGTATAGAATACCCAATCCGAATGATATTTTACTCTGCACGTTGTTTATATGAGCCTTCCACGTTAGGTTATTGCTAAGGGTGAGGCCAAGGAACTTGACTTCATCTTCCTCCACTACTTCAGTATCATTTATCACGAATTTAAATCTTTCTGCATAATTATGCTGTGGTGAGATAACTATAAATTTGGTTTTTTCTTCATTAAGTGCAATTTTGTTAAAACGGAAAAACTCTTTCAAAATAGACACATCGTATTTAAGTTTTGCTCTAAGTACTAATCTTGAAACACTTGGGTAAAAAAGAGCGATGTCGTCGGCAAATAAAAATAATTTGCCATTAAGCGTGATGTTTTTAATATCATTTATAAAAATGAGAAAAAGCAATGGGCCAAGCACACTGCCCTGTGGAACTCCCCATACCACCTCCTCTGGTCTACTTCTACTCTTTCCATTGAAAACTTCTACTCTTTTCATTTGCTCTCTGCCGGCTAGGTAATTGCGCATCAACAAAAGGTTAATCCCATGAAATCCAGTGAATTCAAATTTTTTAACGAGAATATCATGACTTACGCATTCAAAAGCTTTTTGTAGATCTATGAATAGTCCTCCCACCTCATTGCAGCCTCCATCCATGTAAGAACAAATGTCATCGATAGCCTGGATCAGTGCAGGTTGTGTGCCAGAACGTTGCCTGAATCCATACTGGTGGTTGTATAGGAGTTCAATTTCCTCCAAGTGTCTATTTATTTGCTGCTTCAACAACTTCTCCACAACATTATTCAGCACAGGAAAGTTTGCAATAGGCCTGTAATTTTGGGTTTTGCTTTTATCTCCACCTTTGTAAATTGGAATAATTTTTTGGCGCTTAAACTTTGTCGGATATATTCCTGTTGTTATTATTGAAGAAAATAACATGGGCATTATTTCTGCTATTGCTTCGGCGGAATTTTTGACAACACACGGTGGTATTTCGTCTATTCCAAATGGTTTGTAAATATCAATCTGCATCAGAACATCTTTTACCTCCTCTTGAGACACCTCCTCTAAACTAAACATCTTGTGAGACGCTCTTAAGGTTCTGAACGCATTGATATCGTCATTATCTTTAATTTCTATTGTATTAACTATATCCACTGCTCGTCTTACAAAGAATCCATTTAGACAATTTGCTACCTCCCACACTGTCAGATATCTTAATACCATCAGCATTTTCCACATTTTCAATTAATTTCGACTGGGTTGTGCGATTAACGAATCCATTTATGGTTTTCCAGGTTGCCTTCATGTCACCTTTAACTTCTGTTAATTTTTTTTTTTTGTAATAATTATCCATAAGAATTTTTCTAGAACTTTTGATAGTTTTGCAAATGCTACTAAGTCGTAATTTTAAATCATTTCTGTGTTGTTGGTGCTTAAGCTTTTTGTATAAGTTGTTCTTAATTTTTAGTAACGTTTTGAACTCCGAATTAACCCGCGGAGAAACAAGGTGTTTTTTCTTAATTTTAGAGATTTCTTCCTTCTTGTTTTCGGCAACAGCTTCCAGAATTACTCTTTCAACGATATCATTTATTGCATTTGGATCCTCGATTCCACTAATTAAATTCAAGTTTAGTTTTGCATCTATAGTACTTGCAATCTTTTCATAATTATACACCGTTCTAAAAATCGTTTTATACTTTTCAGACGCAATATTAGTATTAATTAAGCAGCTCACCAAATTGTGGTCGCTATGCGCATACTCTATCGAACTAACAGCTATTTGTTCATATTGGATATTTGAAAATAAATTATCAATAGAAGTGCTTGAAGATGGCCTGGTGATTAGCTCATGACACGAGGACATGCAGTATGAATTCAACAAAGTTATCAGCGAGTGTTTATCTGAAGTTACAGACAAAGTGTCTATGTTTGAATCACCAGCGGTTATACAGCAGCAAGCACTTATTTGTTGAAATTGATTCTCTAGAAGATTTAAAAACTGTTCAGTTGGGCATCTTGGTGGTCGATAAAATCCTACCATCATTAGCATCTTGTTGAATATTTTTATAGATGGTATCAAGATTCGTATAAAATGGCAACTTAATTCATTGCATATCTCCTCTACTATAATTGGCAGATTCTCGCATGCATATATCGATAACCCACCATAATTGTCTCCTCTGCAGCAGTGCACGCTGCGATAACCCGGTATATCATAAATATCGACAATTTCTCTCGAAAACCATGTTTCCTGAACGCAAATAATTTGTGGCATATTATCAAACTTTGTAAGCTCATCTCTAAAATAATTATATTTATTAACTAAAGCAATACTTCTTGCATTTAGTGATATGAAATTAATGGGATTATTTTGATGATTTTTAGTGTAATTATTAAATTCATAAATATTGGTAAAATAATTCATAAAAAAATAAATATTATTTATCTGCAATCTCAAACTTTGATGTTAGTGCGTGTTTTGGCTAGACGCGAATGCATTGCTAGCCTCATCATCATCATCGACATTTGCGGGTCCATCGCTATGTATCGTGTCGATTGTATTTCGACCTCTTCGCTTGTTGTTGGTTGGGAAGTCTTCTTTTCTAATTTGTTTTTGGAGTAAACATTGCTTTGATAAACTAGGTCTGTAAGAATGCCGTTAGAAAAAATTTTTAAAATACGGCTGTGGAGTTTGTTCAATAGCCCCTTCAAAAAAAGTCTGTGCACATGCATATAATGTCGTTCTTTGTTCCATATCAGTCTTACGCCATTCAATCCTCTATCAACAGAATACGCAGCGTTTTCCTGATCATCCTCAAAACTAATTTCGAAGTAATTTTTTTCTACCGATTGTTTCTAATATAACATATTATTCTATATTATCAAATGCCAATGATTCGGATTTTACGATATTTGCTAAAATCTCATTTTCATACTCACTATCATCAACACACTCTTCCTCTGAATCATCACCTCCAAAACTTTCAAGATGTCTCTCTCATTTCCCAACAAAATTTGTTATAGAATTTTTCATATTTGCTACACAAAAATAAATTAGAATAAAGAAGAAAAAACAAGTTGTTTCCCAAATACAACTATGTGGACGAAGAGAGCTAGCTACTGCAGTATATTCACCCATATTGCTCTTTTAGTCCAATGTAGCCATTTGGCTCCCAGCACATTTTAACAAATATACTAGCTGATATACCCGGTGTCACTCGAGAGTAATTTATGTAAACATAACAAAAAACTAAGTAAATTACTATAAGAAAGATTCTATATAAACTAAAATGTTTGTAATTACTCTAGACACACAACTGTATTCTTAGAGATAAGTGGGAGCGTTCAAAGGAGATAGAGAATTTGAAAACAAAACTTACTGCATTATTCTGTATCACGAAGAAGCACACCAACGATGAGAAAGACACGAGAAGCAATATTTTCTTCCATACAAAATTGTAAAAAAATATAAAAAAACAACATTTTGGAAAAACTAAATTTCGCGAAAAAAATCAAAAGGGTACCTTGTTGTTTTGATGACAAAAACAGTAAAATAATTTTTGCTATTAGCTGGAAGAATTTTCGCAAATAAATGCTATGTCCTATGAAAGGTAGCCAGATGTGAAATTTTTAATTGATTTAATTTTTACAACAAAAACAATTTTTGAGGCATTTTTTGAGTAAAAGTCAATATGGCATTCTTAAACAAGCACTGAAAAATAGATACTGAAGTTAATCTCAGGTTAATTTTGATCTACATTAAGCAAGTCTCAAGTCAAACAAGGTTTCAACCAGCTCTGAAAAACTGGCCACGGGAAGTAAACTTTAAAAACGCCGATACAGGCCTAATTTGCCTATTTTTCTCTCTTAGCGCAAAAGTTGAAAAATTGTAGTACTACAGTGTCGTAGTTGGCTCACCTGTGTACAGAAATGCCAAACTTAAGAGCAGCATGTCACGCGTCATAAACAACTGACCCGCAGACTTGAGCGCATAAATGGCGCTACCCAAACCTGTGCGCTGCTGTTGCAATTCCGTGTCGGAGACTTCAGTATTATCTAGAACAGGCCGCAGAGTCGACAAGAAAATTATGCCCAAAATAGCAACCGCAGTCAGCACAGCAATCACCTGTGTACGTGTGGCAACATCAATGTGATCCTTGTCCTGGAACTGATAGTACACAAAAAGATTCCCGAAGAACATGCTGCATTGTAGAAGTGCCCAAAAAATACCCGAGTTACGCGAGATATTCGTCGGGTCACTGCAACGTGCCAGAAAAGTGCCTTGACCAGTCCAAGTTATGGAAGCGCCAGCGCCCAGTAAGGCACTTGCCAAATACAGCAGCCAAGTGGTGGGAAACAGAAAGATGATCATGAAAAGACTGCGGAGAAGAATTGATTTTTTCTATGCGGCGGTTTTATGCTTACATCATTTGCTTACGTGTATGTTATGGCACCCACAATCATAGCCGTTCTGGGCCCGGTAAAGGATATAAAAGATGGTGCCAACCAGTTGCAGAGCGCAAAGGATGCATAAATAACTGCCAAGCTGGTGTAGCCATCGCCTTTGAAGTCGGGATCGTCTTTTGAAATGCTCTGTATAATGGTTTTCTGTAAGTAAACGAAGGAAAGAGTTATTGAATTTTGTAAAGCAAAAATAATCGCGGCATACTTTTAGGCATTAAACTAAAGTATCGAATTGGCAACAGAGGGAGAGAGCTTTTGTGCTCCAAAAATGAACAAGTAGCTAACCGCGTGACACTTGTACAAATTAACCATGTTAATGACCGCTTCAAGTTATTGTTATACATCACTTCCAATAGTTTCAAGTGCAATTTTAATGTGCTGACGACATAAATCTTAGTAGGAGTAGTATTTTAGTTTCAGCAAATATTTCCGCACATGTTTTTAGGAAATAAATATCTAAACTTGTTTCACGGCTAGAGATACGATTTAAGCCTTTAAGTTTTGATGAACACATGAATATTGATTGGAAACTTAATTGAAATTCGAATATTAATTGAAATTCATGGTGCTACACATAAAATTATTCACCAAGATCTAAGATAAATCATTGAAATTAAAATATTAATCACTTTTAAAGCTAAGACAGCAACCTGCAAAGCAATATTTGAAGATCCTGAAGCTAAGCTTATATAATTGGACATTTAACTTCATTGATACCCAGAAAAAAATGTTTTTTATTTTTCAAGTTCAATATCAGTTTTTTATGTTTTTGATATTTTATGCAAATAAAGTCATTTTTACTAGCTTTGCCAGCCATTAATTGCAAGACACAGTGGCACAGAATTGAATGGAAAACTACTGGCCAAATACCTGTTTTGAGTCAAGGCAATTGCTTGGTTTGGTTGCAAAAAAGTAGACTATAACACTTTGCAGAAAATTTTAGTACATTTTTTTCTTAATCCTAACATTTGCAAAGGTCTTAAAAGTTTTCGGGTAAGTAAATTATCACTCATCTGAAGTTAATTTTTCTTCATCACATTTTAGTCTTTCACAAAGTGGTAAAAAATGGATTTTCAGAACATAAAGTACAAGAAAAACAAATTTAAGGCAAAGACTTTGAGCATATTCAAATAAAAAATTTCTCTATTGACACTTTGACTGTAGTAGTAGTAGCAGATAAGATTTTATTATAAAAATTCAAAATATTATAAGAAATACACAATAAAAAAATTTTAATATATTGACAATAATATTTTAAGTTGTGTGTCGTTTGAAGAAGTTTACTACCTAGAAAGCTAATATTATTTCATGTAAAATTTAAAAAACAAAAAATTATATATTATATAAATTCATTTAATAATAAATATCGATATTTGAGAGAGCTATTTAAAAACTCATAAAGCGCACTGTTAGTACTTCCATTAAGCAAGTCTAAAACTTCTGCCACCTTTAATTCTTGTTTGCCGAAACACCTGATTCTGCTTGTTTTGAAGATAGGACATACACCTACGAAATGATATGTGTTTTCTATTTTATTTAAATTACAAAAAGTGCAGGTACTTAGACTCACACCTCTAAAAGCTCGTGCATTTAAATCAAGCAACCCGCCTCTTGCTTTAAAAAGTAAGATTACGACTTTTGCAGATGTGTTTTGTAGAAAATACTGAACCCCTTCGTGCTCTAGTTGTGAATACAAGTAGTGATTTTGAGATGTTTTTGCACTGTCAATGTACTGAAGCCTTTGTTTATTCTAAATAAGTGTAGTTAAGTTAGTGTAATACTCCACTAATGTATTTGAACTAAGGTTTGATGGCATATCCACACGATGCTCAGCATTTAACTTATTTCATTCCGCTGCCAAAAAAACACCCTTCTTAAATACTTCTTTAGCTAAAATATTTGGGAGTCTGTGAGGAGGTAGGCTGAGGACTTTATTAACGTAGTTAAAATGTAAGCGCAAAATTTCAAGGAGTTGAGATTCTAAGCCGGTCTCTTAATAAAGCATATATGTAGTTTGGCGTATTTTTTGGCAATAGTAATATTTTTTTAATGAGGAATCTGAAGAGCTTTTCAACGTCATCGTAATGTTTGTAGCCCCAAACTTGGGCTCCGTACAACATAATTGACCTAGAGGTGACGTTGAAAATTTTCAATTTATTTGACAATGATATTTTTGGATTATGTACATGTTTTATTTATTACTTTTTTTGCGGTCACTACTTTACTATCAAAATGTTTGCGATACGACAAGTTGCAGGTCAAAAGAACACCAAGATATTTGTATTCGTTAACAATTTCAATTTGCTGGTCCCCAAACGACCAAGCAATCGAGATACTGATTCTCGTACTTTCCCTAAAAATTATAACTTGAGACTTAGAAAGATTTACTTTAAGCTGCCATACATGACTAGCAGTATTTTTATAAAGCAATTGTAGAATCTTTACAATTTTGCTTGATAGCCCGTACTTGGAAAGCTAAAAAAAAGGGAATTTTTTGGTATAGTGTCGAATGCATATGAGAAGTCAATAAAAAATGCGTACATTTTTTTTTTTGTTTAAAGCTTAAAAAAATTATGCTTGACAAATTAAAAAGATTGTCAACTGTTGAATACTCTTTACGAAAACCCGCTTGGTATTCATTTTGTTTCGACTAATCCAACTAGGTACTCGATCAAGAAGTAAGCCTGTGAAGATTTTGTAGTGTGTGTCTAACAATGACAGCCCTCTGCAGTTACCAACACAGTTTGGATCTCCTTTTTTAAATAGCGGAGCTATTAAAGATTTTCTAAAAGAATGTGGAATCTCAGTTCGTAAGAAAATTCTATTAAAAAGGAAAATTCTTAGCATGTCGTGTCAATCTGGTGTTGAGTTTTTAAACGTTGAGTTGTCAGGTAGTAACCAAAGTAAAGTTCTAATGTCCTGTGTGTATAATCCTAGTCGTAATTGTAGTCTTGAGCGCTTGTTTGCAACATTGTCTTACTGTATTATCGACTATGAACATTTTGTTTCATGTGGTGATTTTAATATAAATCTGCTGCACAACGATAGCGTGTCAAGAAAATTTCTTGACAACTTATCTGAATTCGGTCTCAATTTAGTAAATAGCTCGATGCCAACTCGTTTTGCAAACAATGCTCAACCCAGTCTATTAGACATCTTTGTCGTGTCAAATCCATCGTCTGTTCACGATCTCATATTTTGTTCAGTAAATGTCGGTATCGCACCTCTTGTCCCTGAAACTAGTGAAATGTACTTTTCTTATCGTGACTTTAAGTCCATAGACTATGCTCTATTGAATACTGATCTAACTCTAACAAACTGGACGGATTGTTGGTATTTAAATACGGTTGATGATAAACTGAGCTTTCTTATCAATAGGATTAATACTCTTTTTGATACGCATGTACCCGTTCGAACGCGTCGGATCATAAATACCTCTTGTCCTTGGTTCACACCATCTGTAAAACAAGTAATAAAAACCCGTTTTAAAGCTTACAACAAATGGAAGCGAAATCCCACTACTTTAAATTGGGAAGCATACAAAACAGCAAGAAACGAGGCTATCTCTGCTGTAAGATTATCTAAATCTACGTTTTTTATGTCAAAGCTTAATCCCTCACTGCCCTCAAGACAGCTGTGGAACAATTTGAAAGGTATCGGAGTATGCAAAAAACAATCTGAAAGCTGCAAGATTGACCCAAATATAATGAATGAATATTTTGTTGCTAACTCCTCATGTGATAACTCAAACATACTCAATGTTGTTGATAGTAGCATTACTGTATCTGTAAATAATGATTATAATGAATTTTATTTTAATGCAGTAAATGAGCTAGATGCAGCGCGCTGCCTGAAAAAAATCAAATCAAATTCCTCTGGGGTGGATGGTATTTCAATTAAATTTATTAAACTCTTGTTGCCTTTCGTTATTGGTCCGCTCACCCATATAATAAATTATTGCTTCACTTCTTCATGCTACCCTGAAGTTTGGAAAGTAGCAATTATAATTCCCATTGCAAACAAATCATTCGCTTGCCAACCATGTGACTTTCGACCAATAAGTCTGCTATCTTGCTTGTCTAAAGTTTGTGAGTCGCTCATGGCCGAGCAGATTTCTAATCATGTGCGCACTTCTGGACTAATGTCTAATCTTCAGTCTGGTTTTAGGCCTGGTCACAGCTGTTCGACTGCAATGGTCAAAATACTTGATGATATCAGAGTTCCGTATGATATGGGTCACATTACATTACTTTGTTTGCTAGACTTTACAAAAGCTTTTGATACAGTCAATCATTCAATACTATGTAGAAAACTTTTGCAAAATTTTAGCTTTTCTGCAGCTGCTGTTCGTCTAATACATAACTATCTGGTTGGTAGATCACAAAAAGTTAAATCTGGGTCAAATTTTTCAGAACTTAAAACTATAGGTAGCGGAGTGCCGCAAGGCTCAGTTCTTGGCCCATTGTTATTTTCAATGTTTTCCAATGACATCTTCACCAGGTGTCAGCACGTTAAAATGCACGCTTACGCTGATGACCTCCAGTTGTATATGTCCAGGCCAATCGGTCTGATAGAGGATCTTTGTGTCAGAGTTAATGAGGACTTAAACATGATAGCTGAATGGGCAAAGAATAATCTGCTCATGTTAAACCCTTTAAAATCACATGTTTTACCAATAATGAAAAATATGTTTTTTGTTCAAGATTTGCCTCCAATTCTTCTCAATAACGTGAAGCTCAATTTGGTTAGCAAAGTAACTAACCTCGGTTTTATAATAAATTCAACTCTGTCATGTGAGGATCATATTAACTCTTGTGTTAAAAAAGTTTATTTTGGCCTACGAAGCATGCGAATAACTGAAAATTTTGTAAACGTAGAAATTAGACGAAAATTGGTATTGCAGCTCTTGTTGCCTTTAATTACTTATTCGGAAGCAGTATATTGCAAGCTTGATTCGCGGTCGGCGCATAAGCTTTTCGTTGCCTTTAACAATGCTGCTCGCTACGTTTATGGCCTAAGGAAATATGACCATGTAACTATGTTTTCGAAACAATTACTTGGAAGAGGCCTATTAAATCATCTCGAAGCAAGAAGCTGTGTGTTCCTGCATAGAATAATTATCACACAGAGCCCTAGCTACTTGTTCGAAAAACTATCTTTTTGTAGATCTAGCAGAGGCATGAACATTTTAATTCCCAGATATAATTTCATCAACTCCAGTAGATTGTTTTTTGTAAGCGCAATCAGATCGTGGAATTCTTTACCCACACATATTAAAAATATAACTAATAGAAATACCTTTAAGCATTTAGTTTTCGAACATTTTTCTTAAAAACCTAATATTTCTTTCTATGTTTCTCTCCTTTAACTTCTATTCTTTTGCTTTATTCTCTTGATTAACTTTGAAGTGCTTTACATTATGTTATACAGTTTTAATTGTCATCAATTCTTAAATACTATATTGTCTTTTTAACATGTACAACATAAGTTTTGATGTTAGTTTAAGTTAGTTTTAGTTAGTTTTATAATATAAGGTTAGTTTTATAAATTATCCTTGTTGATAATTTATGTGTTAGGATGAATGAGGATTTAAAAGAAATAATGAAATGGGCTGATACAAATAAGCTCAGACTAAATCCACTTAAATCATATGTTTTGCCTATTTCCAAAGCAAAATATTCTGCTTCCAATATACCAACTATTTATTTAAACGGTGTTGGGCTAAACTTTGTTGGCAAAGTTAAAAATCTAGGATATATTATTAACTCGTCTCTTTCTTGTGAGGATCACATTAATTCTGTTGTATCTAAGGTCTACTATGCCCTTCGGAGCCTAAGATGGACCGCGTCATTTGTACCTGTTGATACTAGGAAAAAATTAGTGATCCAGCTTATAGTGCCAATCATTTCATATTCAGATATTGTCTATAGCAAACTCGATTCCAGGTCCAAACTTAAGTTACAACAAGCTTTTAATAACGCCGTAAGATATGTATTTGGCCTTCGTAAATTTGACCGCATCAGTCACTTGAGCAGCAAAATACTCGGTTGCAATATTTTCAACTACCTTGATGCGAGGAACTGCATATTTTTGCATAAACTGTTATACACAAAGACACCTAAATACCTTTTTGAGAAGTTACAGTTTTGTAGATCAACCAGAAATATGAACTTGATAATTCCATTATTTAATTTTGTAAACTCCAACAGACTTTTTTTTGTAAACGCCGTCAGAATTTGGAACTCGCTGCCTTTAAGAATAAAATGTATTCATAATTATCGCAACTTTAAGTATGAAATTTTACTACACTTTTCCTAATAACTACTATTATTTTCTTCATCTTTTGGTATAAGAATAATTTTTAACTAATAATATTTTGATCAATTTGATAATTTTAATTAAATACTTAAATAATTGTATTAATCTAAAAAACTTTATTCAGTTGCTTATCTTCTTGTTGATAATAATATATTAAATTATTAATTAATTGTTAAGTTAATTTATTGATTTTAATTAAATCCTTAAGTATTTGTTTTAAACAATATGTATTTATCAGTTGTTTATAAATTGTTGTTATTATGTTATTCTTACTGCATTCAAAAGACTCTGTCTTATATGTGAACATTATTTCTTAATAAATTACAAATTACAAAATTACAAATAAGTATAATGTTGTTATTTCCATCATCTATGTGGCATTCAAAAGATTTAATCTTATTTGTCAACAATATATATAACTCAAATACAAATACAAATACAAAAACCAGTAGCATTTCTTCTAAAAAACAGCGTGGAGCATTTTTATAAAACTCATAACTAATTCTGTCTATTTCTGGCGCTTTACTTTCCTTACATCATTTTAGAACGCAGAGCAAATCTCTATACTCGAAAGGTGAATCTAAAAATGCATCAGTCCAGTTGGGATCTGACCAGGAAAAAACTTTCCAGTATGGTTCAACAGTGAGCAGCGCTTGAAAATGACAACGAAAGTCCTTGGCTGACAATACATTACCAACATTTTATGTTGATTTCTTAAAGGACTTCGCTAATTTCCACCAATCGCTCGAGTTTCTTACCGTATTTAGTTTGTCAATGTTGTCATTTTCATATATGAGTTTTTTCGATCTACAAATCGTTACATATTTCGTGTTACTATCCAAATAGGCCTTACGATATGCTTCAAGATCGTGTTTTCTAAAGAGGTTAAGTTTATCTAACATTTTACTACGTGCATTTGCACATTGACAGTCAAAACATTTACGTTTTGGGTTCAAAGAACTTCCTCTGTTCTTTTCAGCCTGTAGCAGCTTTGATTTTACCAATGCACACGTTAATCTTCTCATCGATAGTCGAGCTATCCCAGATATAGTCCGAATTTGAAAAAGATTCGAGAGCTTGCGCATAATTTTGTGCTTTGTTTGGTTTCCATTGCAATCTCTTTTACAGACGCATTTGAAACTTGCAATGATACAGGGTCCGCCAAATAATTTTTTTTTTTGAAAATTGTATAAAAAAACTACTAGATATTTTCTCAAATTTCTTTTTTTATTTGAAAGTGCAATCCTTCCGGTTAATAATGGAAAATAATTTCATTCAAATGGCTGCCTCGATTGGCCATGCAGTAGCCTACACGATCGGTCCAATTTTTAAGCACATTATCGATTGTGTGCAGCTGTATTTCACCAATGGCTTCACGAATATTGTCCTTTAAAGCGTCAATTGTCTCTGGCTTGTCGGCGTAACACTTACCTTTGAGGGCACCTTACAAATAATAGTCCAACGGTGTCAAATCGCAGCTCCGAGGTGGCCAAACGACATCAGCTCTGCGGCTAACAATGCGATCTTCAAAAACAGGGCGCAAAACATCGAGTGTAGCTTCGGCTGTGGCACGTAGCGCCGTCCTGTTGAAACCAAATGTTGCCAATATCCTCGTCTTCAATTTTTGTGAACAAAAATTCGTTCAACATGGCCCGATAACGATCGCCATTGACTGTAACGGCCACTCCTTGCTCATTTTCGAAGAAAAATGGCCCAATTATGCCTCTGGACCAAAATCCGCACCAAACAATGTATGCGTGCGCGTTTTCTGAGCCCCAAATGCGACAATTTTGCTTGTTTACATACCCGCCAATATCAAAATGAGCTTCATCTGAAAATATGATTTTTTTGGCAAAATCGGCATCTTCTGTAAGTCGATCGCAGGCCCACTTCTCAGCGTTGTTCAAGCGTATACACAACCATATTCGTTCAGCGGAAGGATAAAACTAATTATCTGTCAAATCAGACATGAGCTAAGTGTTACCATTCACGAAATAAGCACTAGTTGAAAAAAAACGTTAGATGGCGGACCCTGTATATTTAATGTGAGTGGCATATGGTCAGAGTATTCCCTGCATGGAATGGCAAAATCTGTTATCATTTTTAGAAAGCTAAAAGAGCTAATACAATATTCGACGACAGAATTACCAACGCCACCACAAAACGTAAACCATACGAATCACCCACATGCCGTCCGTTCAAAATCACACCACCAACACTTTCTACAAGATCCAGTAATTTACTACCTTTACTATCCAAAACAATATCTTTATAATTTCTTTCCTCACTAATAAAGAGGCAATCTGTTATTAAATTTTTATCGAGTACTTGTGCTTTAGAAACGCGTGCATTTAGGACACCAATTATCAAAAACATCGGCGAATTAAGGTTTGTTATAAAATTTTCAAATTTTTCAAAATCGCTTGTCCAGCTATTACAATTTATATAACGAGGTATAATACTGCAGCACATATCATCAATCTTCATCGACAAAAAGGCATTTCCGCAAAAATTTTCAAAATTCAGAGAAAATAATTTTTGAACACTTTTTTTAAAGCCAAAGAGACAACCACCACTTGCTCTCCCAGAGTTATGAGTTTTCTCAGCATCTTCCCATCACAAAACATAATCTTTAAAATAACTAGAGAAATTATTTTGCTTTTCGGCTAACACATGCGTTTCAAACAGAAAGAAGATATCAAAAGTGTTAATATATGAGAAAAAATCACTAGAATTGAGTTTACTATTTAAGTTATATACATTATATGATATTAAACGACACACTTCTAGTTGCTAACGGTTATAAGTAGACGTAGTGTATGGCGATGCCGGCAAAACTGTAGACAAGGGAGAAATTCCAGGTTTATTGTAATCATTGACTTCAGCAACTTCGCAATCGTACTGAACTTTGCCGAAAAGATTTTTCAGGAGCTGAGCATCAGCAGAATTTGCAGCCATCATCTTGCCATTTTTCCAAAAAAAAACGGTTTGTCGTTGACATAAAGCGTGAAGTCACCTAAGCGCACCTTGACTTCTTTTTCTACTGACGATAATTTTTTTTAGGCTTGACGAAGATTTAACATTTATCGCGTTCCTCAGCAGTGAAGTCTTTTTCAATGTAAATTGTTGAGCCTTTTAACAATTTTCTAGCCGCTAAAACCTCAAAATGTTGATGCGATGACTCTAAAGCTGCTACAAAGCCATTTCCCGCTGGTAGTTTTATCATATCTGTCAGGCCAACTGTTAATTTCAAAACATTTGAGCATAATTTTATGAACTCATCTTTTGCCGGCCTTACTTCCTTGCTATTTAATCCACGTACTAAAAGTCTACCACGTCTGCTGCTTCTATCCACTTGCTCAAGACGATTTTGTAGACGCTGAATTGTTTCCTTGAGCTGCGCATTCTCGGAGCTAAGTTCTTGTATTTTGACTTGGATTGACACCAGATCTTCTTTTTTAGCAACATCCTGCAGTTTAGTATCGAGAGCATTGTTTAATTTAACGTCAAAAACTGCCCAAGAGAAAACATCAGCCATTGCAGGTAGATTAGGTAGAGTTCCAATCGAAGCATCCGTTTGTGAGTGAAAACTTTTTTGGGACTGTTTGTCGAATACAACTCGGGGGAAGTTTGTTAAAGTAAGCGTTTTTTAGTGCTTTCAAGTGACAAAATATAGTCGTTTTAGTCCAGCCTGCAACTTATTGTGTACCACAGTGCTGCTCTTACGTCGTTAACTTACGTAGTTTACTTAGTAGGTGTAATAGAATATTTTATTATTATTATTAAAACTATGAATGCAAGACTTTTTTAGCTCACAGAACAGATATATATAATAAGTTGGGGATTTGCCGAAGCAGACCACAGTGGGTCCCTTTTCGTCTCCCATTGGACAAAGGGTACTACTGCTCGGAGTACTCGTACGTGAGCATGCGCCTTGTGTAAGCATCCTTTGTCACCTCAAGCATATCCTTATAGGTTAGTTAACCAATCTCGGCTTCGCCAATAAATGGGCGTCCCAGAGTGGTCAATCTTATGCTTGCCAGCGCCGGACACTGGCACAGAATGTGTGCTGCTGTTTCCGGCTCCTCTAGGCATAACCTACACGCATCGTCCACGGTCAGAGTCATCTGCCCGAGATGGTACATGAAGGGACCGTGTCCTGTGACCAGTGCAGTAAGCCAGCTTAAAGTCCTTCGATTGTATCGGATAACTTTTGCTGCCTCACTACGAGACCACTTCACGGCCGCCTTTGATTGCCTGCAGTTAACAGCTTCTTCCCACCTTTTACTGTGTTCCGAGTCCGTCCATTGTTTAATAAGGCCTGGTTCTGGTGGTTCTGGTCCACAGAATTCTTCTGCTGATCCTGCTCTTGCTAAAGAATCAGCTTCTTCATTCTGTTCTATGCCAGAGTGTCCTCTCACCCACATAAGTGTGAGCTCATTCGTCTGGGCGCACCTATTGAGTTTTGTAAGACATTCTATGGCCAACCTGGAAGTGATGTCTGTCCGTTGCATACACCTAATCACAGACTGATTGTCGAGAGCGATGACAATTTTCTTGCCACTGATCCGGCCATCTATCAGGTGGTCCAGCGCATGCACTACGCCAAGCATTTCTGCCTGGTATACAAACACAAACCTCCCCAACCTCAGTACACAGGTTAGGCTTAACTCTTTTGAGTACACGCCTGCCCCGGCCCGGCCATTCATCAGAGAGCCGTCTGTGAATATACTGATATCGCTACCAGCGATTTCTTCACAAACGGCTCCATCCGTTATAAGAGTTTTATAACATTTTTCTGTTATTTTTACTCTCTGCCTTCCGTCCATAGGCATAAGCGCCTCCCTGACATCTCTCTGTACAAAATCAAGGATGCGAATATGACCACGCAGGGCCGTTGCCCCATGCCACGTAGCATTTCGCAACATCCTGAGGGCTGACAGCGCCGCTGTTTTCTTTATTTCTAAATCCAACGGCAGCATACCTAACAGAACCTCCATTGCGCTTGTTGGAGTGGTGCGTATTGCGCCTGTTATTCCAACACACGCCAGCCGTTGGACTCTGTCCAGTCTCTTCTTAATGGTTTGCTGGCTGACTTTTGTCCACCAAATCACCGAAGCATACGTGATGACAAATCTAATCATCATAGTGTAAACCCATTTCATAGCCTCTGGGTTTAGCCCCCATTTGAGACCACAAACACGTCTGCACTGGAACAGAACCCTCTTGGCTCTTTGAATCCTATCTTCTACATGCTCGTTCCAGTTCAGTTTGCTATCAAGGGTTACCCCTAGATATTCAACTTTCGTGGACATGTTGATTTCAGCTCCAAAAAGTCTGAGTGGTTCTGTCCTCAGGCCTACCCTCTTTCTAGTAAAGATAATATTGTCTGACTTGCCTGCGTTTACGGTAAGGCCTTGTTCTCGACACCACTCCTCCACCATTCGGAGTGCTCCCTTCATGATGTCAGAGATGGTGTCAATGAACTTGCCGCGGACCACCAACGCAATGTCATCTGCATACCCTATCGTGTGTATGCCCGATTCATCCAGTCTAACCAGTAGTGAGTCCACAGTTATGTTCCACAGGGTTGGCGATAACACCCCGCCCTGGGGACATCCTCTACTTACTCTACCTCTAGTCTTTACTCTACCATTCTGCATGTTGACAGCCCTGTGTTTGAGCATATTGTCCACCCAATTTGCTATCATTGGGCTTACATTGCGTTCTGTCAGGGCTTGCCGCAGCCTTCCAAAGCATATTTTGTCGAAAGCACCCTCGATGTCCATAAATGTGGCCATCGCAATGCCTCCTGAAAATACCTCCTTTTTAGTCACTCTTACCAATTCGTGAAGAGCACTCTCCGTAGACCTACCTGCTCTATATGCATGTTGGCATCTACTCAGAGGATTTTGCATCAGCGAGGTGCTCTCAAGACAGTCAACCATCACTCTTTCCATCGTTTTCAAGAGAAAAGATGTTAGGCTGATCGGTCTGAACGACTTCGCCTCCGCATAATCTTTTTTTCCGGGCTTCGGAAGAAAGACAACTTTCGCCTCTCTCCAGACTCTCGGAACATACCCAGTCGCTAGGCAAGTAACGAATATACCCCACAGCCTAGGTGCAATGAGATCTTCCCCCCATTGCATCATAGCAGGGAATATACCGTCCATCCCTGATGTTTTGTACGGAGCAAATGAGCGTATAGCACTCCTCACCCCGTCCATAGTGATCATCCTTTCGGCTTCCAGCCTGTCAACCCTGTGCATTCCTTTCTTCAAGGGAGTCCACGGGTCATCAGACTTAAAACTTCCAGGAAAATGCACTTCCAGAGAACAGATAAATTGATGACAAATAATATCACGAAACTTTTACCAATGTACGATTGTTTGACAGCGTATTAGAATTAATTTATGAGCCCGACACCTTGACTGTATTATTTTTTTTTTACTTTTTTCCTAAAATTTGTGTTTGATACCGTCCAGCACTGTTTTTCGATCCCTATAACCCATCGGTGAGAACTCGTTGAGAAAATTGTTTTGGCATCAATGACTTTTTTTTTCTTACTTCCTGAATACCAAATGCCAACACTGATATTTGTTGTAACAGAAGGCTCTACAGCATATTTTGACTGTTCTTTATTTACTAACAATCGTATTTCTGGTGTCTTATTTCCATTACAATATGCGAAAATATCGACCTGAATGAGTCAAAACAATTAAAGTTGGTAGGGACTTAGTATAATCATTTTAATAGCTTTTAATCGTAGTCGATAATTTTTAAATAATTTTAAAATTTTTAAAGCAAACAATTAAATATGTTCTAGCGTAGAGTTTGAGTTAAACGATACTTCTAGGAAAAAATATGTTTGTACACTTTAACGAACAATCACGAAAAAAGCGAAATAAAATTATTGATTTCTTCCTAAAAGTATTACTACTTTTTATATACACAATTTAATTATTTTTGCCTAAGTTTTTGACTGTAAATGGCATCAGATTCTTTTAAAAATTTTTAAGTAAATTTTTTTATAGTTTTCTTGCCAGTAAGTCGAAAATACTAGGTAAAGAAGAGCACAGCATCAAAGAAAGAAAAGCACAAGAGAAAAATGTTCCGGTACAAACTGGCCTGTGCCGTCGACTTGCTGGCAAGAAAACTTTCCGTGTAGAAAAGGGGTCTGAATTCTTAGAAAATTTTAATATTTTTTTCTGTGAATTCTTTTGATTAAAATTTTTTTGTAGACTCGAGCATGATTTAACAATTACACTGTGCAACACACTTTTCTAACGGAAAAGCGGATAACACAGGATGATAGTACTAGTGTATAGTAAGAAAAACCTAAAAGAAATTTGCAAAGTTAGCTCGCTTTAAAAAGATATAGGCATTGAAAACTGGCCTCTTGCAGATTATTTTTAAAAATAAAGTGCTCACTAGGGCGTATCGAATTACAATTTTTTTCGAATTTCACATTCTAAGAGGTCTCAAAAGTTTCAGGGTGGTCAAGATCTGAAATAAAATAAAAGAAAAAAAGGATGTCTTCGTCTTAAACAAGGACAAAGTTGCTTTTTGAGAAAAATAGTAAAAATAACGACCTAAAAATGCTTTGCTCTTTGTAAAAAAAACTACATATGTGTTAAAGCAAAAGTAAATGCAGACTTTAACTAACAATATCTTGCCAAACAAGATGCAACTCTCTATTTCTACCCTCATTGTCCTGTGTGAGAGATATTCGAATTCAAAGGCACACTTGAAATAGCACGGAACTTTTGATTGTTATCTGATTGTCTAAATGTTGATGTTATTGATTGAAGTTAAATTTCGCGCATCAAAAATTTGCATATTTTTCACAAATATATTTAGGCTTATTACGGTTCACAGCAATACACTGTTGTGTCTTATTTTAAGTATTAGCAATGTACACAATAAAATCAGAAATTACTGTTGTGTTGTGAACCGTAATAGGCCTAATTATCTTGTTTTCGAGAAATGTATTTTAATTGCAATTATATAACTTTTTCAAAAAATATTAGGATAAGGTTGTATATATTTTGGGCATTTGAATTTGGATTCTTAAAATATTTCTTAACAGAACACTGTCTGAAAGTATTTTTTTTAAAACACCAGGTTAAGACCACGATTCTTTTTCGTATTTAGATTTTTTATAAAATTTTTTCTTCCTAGCATAAAATTTATCATTTAGTCAAAACACCTCACCTCATCATTTACCAAAATGTTAAACTAAAATTTTGAATTTCTGAGCCTGCCATTCGATGAATCTCAATTTATTGAAAAACAATTGTTTTTAAGATATGTTTTCAGATAATAATAACCTTAAAGGAGATATTTGAAGAATCCAAATAGCGAAAATTATTTTCGGTACCACTTCTGATGCCTGAGATTTAAAGCCTTACATTAATTTTTTTCAAAAAGTTGAAAAATTACGTTCAAATATGCTTTTTTCAAAAAACAGTAAATGCATAGGCAAAAATTGTGTAAATTTTAAATACACCAAATTAAAAGGAAAAGGAAAACATAAACACTTTAACAAATACCACCAAAATTAACACAATCAGATAACAATCAAAAGTTCCTTCCTTCATCCTTCACACAGGACACTGTGGGTAAAAATCAAGAGTGGCATCCTGTTTGGCGAGATATTATTACCTAAAGTCTATATTTACTTTTGCTTTAAGACATATGTAGCTATTATTACAAAAATTAAAGCATTTATAGATCGTTTATTTTTACTGCTTTTCTCACTTTGTCCTTGCGAAAGAGAGAGACATTTTTTTTCCTAAAATTTTTGTGGGAGATCTTGACCACCCTATGGAACTTTGGAGACCTCTTAGAATGAGAAATTAAAAAAATTTCGACGCCCTTACGAGCAATTTATTTTTAAAAAATACTCTGCAAGACGGAAAAATTTCAATGCCTATATCTTTTAAAAGCGAGCTAACTTTGCAAAACCCTTTTAGGGTTTTGTTGGTCTAGATCAGTACCATCGATCTTCGTTGGTCGCTTTTCCGTTAGATTCCATGGCCCTTAAATTTGTGTTATAGGTTGTTCATTCGTTTCACAGCACTCGTAACTATATAAAAAAATATATTCTCTCTCATATATAAATGACAACCAGGGTTTTGTAGTGTTCTCTGAAAAAAGTTATGTTTCAGTTTTTCGTTGTGTATTTCTTAAAAAAAGATACTCATTCTATGCTTTGCTGTTCTCAGAAAAAAAAATTAGGGCACGATTACAATAGCTGGGGAGCAGCAATTTGAAAATGTTTTTGTTCAGAATAAAAAAAGGATGTTTGGTCGATCTAGAAATGAATACCTCACCAAGATATCGATTATTACAATTTTTTGCTTGGTACAATATCTGTTCAATAAAATATCTATATCTTTACCATCATCGAATAGATAGATTTACAAGATTGACATGTCATTTGAAAGATAATTAAATTATCTATGAGAAAAAATAAAATAAATTTAAGCAATAACTTTTACTTTTGCTTTTAATTAGTGATAGAACCATTATTTTCTCAAAAATTTGCAGCATTAATGTGTCAAGAATGTATTTTATATTTAAAGCCTACAGTTTTATCTTTCATTTCATGTATAGAAATCCATATTCGTTTTTGGAATTGACTCTCACTTTGATATATTTGTTGCGAAGATCTACTATTCAGTTTAATAAAATGGAAGCTGTTGACCAAAACTGATCAGCTAAAAGTTTCAAATTGTTTCCACTGTGTAAATTGAAGCGTCAAGCTTAAAAGGGAATATTAAAAACTTTACTGTCAAGTCTTGATGAGTGTAAACCAAGATTAATATGTCATTTCTGTAATCAACTGTTTATTCAGTTCGTGATAGACTAAAACGAAATTAAGTATAACACATTAAAGTAGTTATCAAATATATGATAAAAACGTACGAAAATGTGCTTTAGTTTTCTTTGATACCTACTATCTCCAAATATTTGCAGACGCTTTTGTCATTCCTGACATTTTATGTCATTCCTGTAACCTCTCAAAAAACACAAAATGCATACAAATCAGTTTCATGACGTAATACCTTGTGGCCTGAAGCAATTTTAACTTAATTTAGGGCAGCGATGCTCAAAACTAGCTCTCGAGCGAAGAGCTTTTTCAGCCATGTATACTTATATAAATTCTGGCGTCGCTAAAAAGCTTTCAGTCTGCAGGTTTACTAATTCTAGCTTCAGTTTTATTTTTACAATTATCCCATATAAGAAAATCTAATATATTTTAAAGATCATATAAATGTCAAATCATGCTCGAGTCTACAAAAAAATTTTAATCAAAAGAATTCACAGAAAAAATATTAAAATTTTCTAAGAATTCAGACCCCTTTTCTACACGGAAAGTTTTCTTGCCAGCAAGTCGACGGCACAGGCCAGTTTGTACCGGAACATTTTTTCTCTTGTGCTGTTCTTTCTTTGATGCTGTGCTCTTCTTTCCCTAGTATTTTCGACTTGCTGGCAAGAAAACTATAAAAAAAATTTCCTTAAAAATTTTATAAAAATCTTTCTCGTATCATGTCCGAAATATTTAAAAATTTTATTTAATTTTTTTCATGTAATACATTTCTGTAATTTTTGGCTAAAGCAAATATTCTTAATAGTTTAATAAATTAAATAGTGTGAGGCCCCAGGTTTTCAACTTTTAAAATAAGAATACAAAAATTTACTAATATTTAACAATATTTTTTTTTTGTTGTAAAACTGAAAAAACAAACTACATTTCTAGGCCATTTTTTAACTTTAGAAGCCTTTAACTCCTAAACCAATTTCGAGCGGACTGAAATTTTTTAGATTTGGATTTAGGTCAAAATCAATATCATCCGAAAAATTAAAAAATTGAGTTGTCGCTATTCTCGAAATGTTCCCCGCAAGCTAAGAAATCTTTTTCACTGGATCTCATCACACCGCATTAACACCAATCTACTTATTTTTTTTTTCCAGCATGAATCAGTTCTATCAGCTTGCAAGTTACTACAATCGAGTACGGAAACATACCTATTAACTGAATGATTTAAAAAATGTATTTTTTTTAAATTCAAAACGTATGAATAAACTAGCTGAAACCCATCGTGTTGCTGCCACGCCGCCGTTGCCAAACTTCCATAAAATATTATCAATAAACTTGCATGTGTAAATTGAGTTCGAATACTGAATTCCGAGGCAGTGCGACCTCTAACTCCAAAGCAATTCGATATCGCAAATTTGGGCTGTAAGGAAGGTGTCACTTACCATTTTACAATGCACATAAAATTTGATCAGTGAAACGGCACGTGTAAATTGTGGTCGAATACCGAATTCCGAGGCTGTACGACCTATACTTCCAATGCTATTCGATCTCGCAAATTTGAGAGGTACCACGCCCCCTTGTTTAACGCCCATAAAATTCGATCAGTGAAACGGCATGTGTAAATCGTGGTCAAATAATGAATTCTTAGGCTGTGCGGCCTATAAACTCTAAAGCTATTCGATATCGCAAACCGCAAATTTGGGTTGTATGGGAGGTGCCACGCTCCCTGAACGGCGTGTGTATATTGTAGTAGAATACCGAATTCCATGGCTGTGCGAACTATAACTCAAAAGCTATTCGATATCGCAAATTATGGGAGGTTGCCACGCACCCTTCTAATACGCCCATAAAATGTTATCAGCATTGTGCTCGAATACCGAATTCCAAAGATGTGCAGTCTATAACTTCAAAACTATTCGATTTCGCATATTTGGGTTGCATAGGAGGTGCCACGCCTCCTTGTTAAACACAATACAATGTCATCAGTTAAACTTCATGTGTAAATTCAGTTCGAATACTGAATTCCGAGTCTGTGCGGTCTATAACTTCAAAGCTATTCGATATCGCAAATTTGGGTTGTATGAGAGGTGCCACGCCTCCTTGCCCAACGCCCATAAAATGTTATCACTAAAACAGCACGTGTAAAATGTCGTCGAATACTGAATTCCGAGTCCTGAATACATCTATGTCCTTTTTTAGTTTTTAATGTTTGTATGAAGAAAAGGGAGGTAGAACGTTTGAAACAATACGATAATGCATGAACTTCATACAAATAATAAACAGTTTTCTTTGCCTCCTGAACAATAGATAATTTTGAGTTACGTCGTATTAGAACTAGGCCGACGATATATAGATAGTATTCCCCGGCAGACGTTGTTCTGTCACAGACCGCCTTGCTGCCATATATGAAAATGTCAAGAAATGCCAAATATATGCACCATTTTCAGTATAGCTGCCGAAAGTAGCCATATGCACTACCAAATTTTAGTCTAATACGATCAAAACCGTGCGAAATATAGCCTGGCACACTTTGCTGACCCCCCGAAAAGTGAGTTTAACTAAAGTGGGACAGGCCCATTTTTAGTGCACTTGCCGAGAGTAACCATACGAACTAAATTACAAAATGTTTGTCTAATACCACGCAAGCCGTTGAAATAAAACATTTTCATTGGTTTGTGGGCGGTAAAAGGGGGCGTAGAAACCAATTTTTTGGTACAGTTACTGACAGTAACCATACAAATTAAGCCAAAATTTTAGCTCAATCGACCCAGTAGCCAATTTTAATTATTTCTCAAAAAGTGGGTGTGGCTATATAGCGATGACGCCCTTTTTGAGTACAGTTACCGAAAGTAACCATACAAACTTAGGTATCACATGTTAGTTTCATACGGCCAAAACTGCTTGAAATATAGCATTTTCACTGATTTGTGGGCGCAAAAAGGGGGCGTGCAACAGTTACTATCAGTAACTACACAAACCAAAGTATCAAATTTAAGTCTTATACGACCCAAACCGTTGAAATAAAACATTTTCATTGGTTTGTGGGCGGTAAAAGGGGCGAGGAAACCCATTTTTAGTACAGTTGTCGACAGTAACCGTACATAATAAATTACAAAATTTTAGCCTTATACGACCCAAACCGACTGAAATATAATATTTTTATTGATTTAGGGGCGGTAAAAGGGGGTGTCCTCAATTTGTCCTCAACTATCTCGTACCTGAAACAAATCGACTGCCAAAATTGCAGGTCAATCGGTTCAGTAATTTTGGAGTCTATAGGCATCACACAGCCAGACACACATCGTTTTGCTTTTTATATATATAGATATTGATATAGATATTGCTCCTCTTGGAGCACCTACACAGCAAGTTTCACTGTAAAAATGTGTAGAACTCCGGAATTGCCATGATTTCGAAAAAGTGGGCGTTTTTATACAACGACCACGCTCATTTTTTTACAGTTGCTGACAGTAACCATCTGAACAAAATTACTAAATCTTAGTTTTTTACGATTGAAACAAGTCAATCCAAACAAGTCAAAATGTTAAGTTATAGCTTGGAAACATAATTTCACTTCAATTCTACCTGAAGTCATACTAAACAGATCATGTATTGAGGTCGTGAAGTCGGCAAAAAATTTGGGCATTACTTTCAACAGTACCTTGGATTGGACAAATTATGTCAATATCACAGTGGGAAAAATCTTCGGTATGCTCCGCAACCTGTGGGCTACACAATATTTCACCTCCTTTAACATTAGAATGCTGCTGGCAAAAACGTATCTCGTTCCCACCGTACTATATGGATCTGAAATTTTCGCATACTGTGACTCTGCAAGTAAGAGCAAGCTGAACGTTGCTTATAACAACATCGCTCGTTATGTCTTCGGTCTTAAACGAACTGACCGCATATCACAGTATGCAAAACAAATATTCGGTTTGACTTTTGACCATGTCCTGAACATGAAGGCGTCAGTCTTCTTGCATAAAATCATTTTTACTAAGGAACCTCTTTATTTATATGAAAAATTAAAATTTTTAAGATCTCAGCGCGGTAACAACTTGGTTCAACCTAGACACGCCTGCTTGGCATCAGAACGGCAGTTTTTTGTTAATGCTAAACGTCTTTGCGATTCGCTTCCATTCTCTTTACAGCGTATTTCCAATGCAACCTTGTTTAAATCCAATGCAACCTTGTTTCAGTACTTTAGATCTTAAAAAGGGATTTCATCAAATTCGTGTTGCCGAAAATTCAGTTAAGTTTACAGCTTTTGTCACACCCATGGGCCAGTACGAATATATTCGAATGCCTTTTGGGCTAAAAAACGCTCCTGCGATATTCCAGCGATTTATAAACCATGTTCTTATACCATTTCTTGACGAGGGCATAGTTGTAGTCTATATGGACGACATTACGATCATGAGTAACACTATTGAAAAGCATTTCGAAGACTTAAGCCGTATTTTAGAGAGGTTGTCCCAATTTCGTCTAGAATTAAACTTACGTAAATGTCAATTTTGTTTTTCCGAAATAGAATTGCTTGGGTATTGTGTCGGGGAAAATGGTGTGAGACCTAGCGATAAACATCTTGAAGCAATTACACACTTTCCAGCTCCGGCGAATACACGCGAAGTGCAACGATGCTTAGGACTATTCTCGTATTTCCGTCGGTTTATTCCGTCATTTTCGAGAATTGCTAAACCATTACTTGATTTAGCAAAGAAAGAGTGTGTTTTCGTCTTTGATGATGATTGTCAAAATGCATTTAAGATGCTGAAAGCTAAACTTCTCGAAACACCAGTGCTATCCATTTATCATCCAATGAAGGAAACCGAGCTTCATTGTGATGCTAGTTCAGTCGACTTTGGTAGTGTGTTATTGCAAAAACAGGAAGATGGTAAATTTCACCCTGTGGCTTATTTTTCGAAACGAACAACCCAAGCCGAAAGTAGATACCATAGTTTCGAATTGGAAACACTCTCTATAATTTATTTCTTACGACGTTTCCGAATTTACTTAGAAGGGATTCCATTCCGAATTATTTCCGACTGTAATTCACTAACACTAGCATTAAACAAAAAAGTGTGAACGCCAGAATTGCCAGATGGGCTTTGGAATTGGAAAACTATAATTACACCATTCAGCATAGAAGTGTTGCTAGTATGGGGCATGCCGATGCCCTCAGTCGTAATCCAACTGTTTTAGCCATTAACTCCGAAGATATTGACATTCAGCTACAAATAACGCAAAACCGTGATAGTGAAATTGTAAAATTAAGAGACCTCTTAGAGGAGGGCGAAGTCAAAAACTTTGTTTTAGATGACGGACTGATTTATCGTAAAACCAAAGACGGAAAATTCCTGTTATATGTTCCGAAAGAAATGGAAACGAATATTATTCGGAATATTCATGAAAAGCTAGGTCATTTAGCTACAACAAAGTGTGTTAATCAGCTTTTGTGCTACTACTGGTTCCCAGACATGAAAAACAAAGTAGATAAATTCATACGAAATTGCCTAAAGTGCCTCTTATATTCAACCGCTCCTCACTCAAATGATAGAAATCTTTATAATATTCCGAAGAAATCACTTCCGTTCGATACGATTCATATCGATCATTTTGGCCCTCTTCCGGCTATTGCCTCTAAGCGAAAACATATTTTAGCTGTTATTGACGGTTTCACAAAATATGTTAAACTTTATCCGACAAATACCACAAGCACTAAAGAGGTATGTACTGCACTAGACAGATATTTCGATTATTACAGTCGTCCCAGGCGTCTTGTCAGTGACCGTGTTTTACGTCCCTGGATTTTATTTCTTATTTAAGGGATAAAAATATGAAGCATATTAAGGTGGCTGTGGCTATGCCTCGGGCTAACGGCCAAGTGGAAAGAATTAATCGAGTTTTAAAAGCCATGCTTGCGAAAACCACGGAGCCAGTACAACATTCCGATTGGGCGCGTGAACTTTCCGATGTTGAATATGCAATAAATAATTCGGTTCACTCATGTACCTAACAGACACCAAGCCATTTGCTTTTTGGCGTTTCCCAACGCGGACGCGAAATTGACTTACTTATTGAACATCTTGATGAAAAGTTCACGAGCGGTTCCGAAAGGCGTCTAGATAATTTACGATCAGAGGCGGCAGACGCCATTAAAATTGTTCAACAGATAAATTCTAGATATCATTCCGAAAAGCATAAACCACCCCCCGAATTTCAAATAGGCGAGTTCGTTCTAATAAGAAATATCGATTCAACAGTAGGCACAAATAAAAAGTTTATTCCGAAATATAAAGGTCCTTATAGGATACATAAAGTCCTCTCACATGACAGATATGTGGTTCGTGATATTGACAACTGCCAGATCACTCAACTACCATATGATGGTATCATTGAGGCCTCCCACATAAGAAAATGGGTGGATTGGCGTGGCTCAGGAGTGTGTTATTTAAATTAGACTGGCCTAAATTACCGTTGCATAAAGAGGAAATACACTGTCTAAAGATGGATTTGTCGTAGCAACACTTATTTAATCAATTATTATTCAACAGATCTAATATCCGAGATGTAATAGTATTAAGTATTTAGTAGTGTTAATTATTACTCGGCAGCCCTGCAACTGTTCAGTTCTTTTGTCTTCTTTGATTTGGTCTTTGTTTGTTCTGTTGTTGCCCAGTGGGCATTTTAGCTAGCGATATGCAAAAGAATGCATGCTAGTAGCGCTCTTGTTGGCGTCAATATACCTTCCATGATCCATGATTGATGAGTGCTTCTGTAAGGCCTACCTTTTGAAGGTTTGGAGTCTTTTCCTGTTATTTTATATAAAAAAAAATTTTAAAAAATTTTTTAAAAATTATAAATGATCAGATTAATTAAAAAAATAAAACCTTAAAGAAAAAACAAAAAAAAATATTTTTTTTTGTCCGAGTTGGGACGCGAACCCAGGTCTCCGATATCTAACACATTGCATATCACATTATATGAAAACTTTTATATGGAAAACTTCTGTCTTTTCTATTATTTTTGTATGAAGAAATTTACAAAAAAATTCCAAAAAAATTTTTAAATGGACAGAAAAATTTGTAAAAAAATTTAGATTTTAAAAAATATACAAAAAAAAAAATTTTTTTGGGCCGAGCTGGGTTGCGAACCCGCGCTCCCGAAAACTTACTTTCATTTGTAATATTTAGTAATTTAGTAATTTTTAGTAATTTATTGAAAAAGAATATTAGCATACAAGAAAAAGCTCTTTTAAATGCAACAATTTAGATATTCTAAATAAAAATTACAAATAACAACAACTGGCATAACAACAGCTTTGATGCTGGCTTGTTGCAGCTTTTGACAACTGGCATCAACAGTAATGATGCAAAATAAGCTGAAGTTTGTTATCAACTGAGGTGGACGAGTGGGTAAGATACCAGACCGCCAGCTGAGAGGACGCTGGTTCAAATCTGAAATTTGTCAAAAGTTTTTTTATTTCAAGTTGATATTTATATTGCTTTCTTTCTAATGTACATTCTAAAGAAGGGCTTCTAGCAGGCTTCTTTAGAGTCGCGAGAGCGGAAGGCCTAGAAAATTTTCTCGTTTCATATAAAAAAGCTTATGGGCTTGGAAACGAGCACGGAAGGGCTAAGAAATCCATATGATGGCCTGCTAGAAGTGCTTCAAAGACCTGCTTTTGCCCACTGGGTGAATGCATGCACACATACATATACGCTTCTACGTATTTTGTGTGGCACCATAAAACAACGGATCAGGCCGAACGGGATTTTTGGCAGACAATTTGATTCTGAACGAGTGCAAGAGTCGATTTTTTATTTAAGCTTAGTTAGTTAAGAATTCTGAAAAGCAAATAAAATTACTTGGAAGAGTAAGTTAGAACTGTCAACACTATCAGATTATTTGTGTTCACTTTAACTTAAGCTATATTATTTCGTTTTCTTTTTTTTCTATCCTTTAATCTCCTTTTAATTTTATTCTTTTAATTTTTCCCCATTTTTTTAGTTTTTTGTTTGTCTTATTATTTATATTTGTTATAAATCTCAGTTATTACCTTTGGTTCAATTTTACAAAATTGTTAATGTTTTAACTTTTTCCCATATGTAATTTTAACTTTAAATTTTATTCAAGATTATGTTTTACATCTCATATTTTTGTGTTGATATTATCGCCATATATGTAATCGGTGCTTAATTATAAGTTTATTCTTGCAAGCGCTTACATTTAATTAAAGAAATAAATAAAATAAAAAACCGTCTGATATATATCCTTTTTTGGTATGTGATCGATAGCGCAAATTTGGCTTGTATGGGTGATACCACGCCCCCTCGTCCAATCGTTACCAAACCTCACAGGAACACTATCAAGATGTGGCTTCAGTTTCCCTGAAAATTTCATCAAGGTCGATTCAGCGGTTTTGGAGTCTATACGTGATATAGCCACATACCCACATACATGCATCCATTTTTTTATATATAGATAAATAAAGAGGTACATGTTTATAAGATTTGTTTTGGGTTTCATACATTTTCTTAGCATATTCCAGAACTCCCTGCAAGGCTTGATTATGAATCCTGGTTTAATATAAGCACGTGACTCGAAAAAAAGTCCAGAAAATTCTGAAACTGGGTGGGCGCCGCTACATAACGTCAATTTTAAGAAGAAAAAATGGTTGTTTTAAGTCGAGTGTCTTATTTACGTTTATTACATAAAAAACTTTTGACTATAATAAATTCTTATGTAAAATCGTTTGCTTAATATGATATAAGATTTTTTTAAAAATTAGTCCTTGATCCAAAATTGGCCTACTTTATTGAATTTCCTAATTTTTTCTTTCGCTTGTGAATTAGAAGCTTTGTTCTCGCCTAGATCGCTGCAACTTTCTTAAAATTCTTGGTTTAAATGCTGCAGAATTTTTTGTCATTTTATTAAGTTTAGGAAAATTAAAAAAAAATTCCAAATTAAGTCATAATAATGATAGAAAAACAAGCTGACTTTGGGGAAAACATTACTTTTTATAAAATGTATTTACTTTGTCTTCTACTTGTTTACAATGACTTTCAAGCATAAATGTGCATATCGTCAAAGTTTATATCCGTTATAGAATGAAATGCCCCTTGCTATCTGTTGCTACGAAGAATGATCTTCGACTAATAAGGGATATCATGCCTTAACATTCATAAATTTTTCGTAGGAATAACTTCGTAATTTCTTTCATTACATTCGCAGTATTTACTAAAATTCCATTACATTCGTAGAAAGTACGAAGTTTTAGTTGAGTTTAAAAAATTTACAACTGAAATCGTTCAGACTGGTTTGTCGAACAATTACGGAATATAAGGAAAAGTGTGATTGCAAGGTGGCCGTAACCTACTGGAAGAGTACGTGGCCCATAAGCTAAAGAACCGTAGTTCAAACCAGAGACAGGATCATTCGTAAATGTATTCGTACAATATACATTTGTTTTTGTACGAATAAAATGTTCGAAATGCCTACCAAACTACGTCCATTCTACGAATTGTATTCGTGGCTGAAAATTACGAATAAAATTCGTAGAAAAATATTTTTAGATAAATTAGATCATTAGCCTAAATTAAGAAAAATTAGGCTGGTTTTTTAGAGCTCTTTAAAGAACGAAAAATGTTAAAAACGGTACTAAAATTTCACATATTCGCCATTTTTGTAATTTTCAATTACTAATTGATATTATTGGTTTAAGCTCTAAAAAATATAATATAGTTTTAAGCATTTTTTTATTTTTTTGTATAAGACAACATGAACGCGCTTTATAATTGATATCGTTTGGGTACCTTTCTTCACTTTAAGAATAAATAAATAACTGCAAAAAAAATCAAGGTGTTCGTTTACTTCCTTCTATGAAAAAGGAAATTGAAGCACATCACCGTATTTAAGGATGCCTAGATGATAACTTGCCCTTAACTATATATTTGCTAACCAAATACAATTTTTAATTTATCTGCATGGAATGGGAAAACTAAATAATTTGGAATATTTGTGTTTTTATTTAATATATAAAAATATTCTGGGTTGCTAATGGGGGGTTGAACCCCTGAACCCCCTTATCTACGGCGTTGCTGCGATATAAATAATTTTAAGATATATGTTATTTTCAAGGACACTCTGAAGTAGGCCTTTTGGGTCAGATCGTAATGAAATTTATTATGTGTTTAGTTTATCCTATTGTCAGCTGATTTGGCCGTACTTTTAAACGATTTTTATGATTTTAAAAATATGCTATTTTCAAGGACATTCTGGAATAAGATGACGTTGTATCGAAAAAATATCACATAATCAATACTTGGGTTAGTACCTATAACTTTATCTAAAAATTTTTGCAATATAATTTTTTTTATAATTAATGTCATTTTTAAGGATATCTTAGAGCAGGAAGATGTGATCAGAACAGGACGAAATTTTGTGTACCTCCATTTCATGCTTGTACTAACCGAACCACTTCTTATGATTTTTTCATTCCATTACACGGTGTTACAAAAAATAAATTTTTTTCTCTCCTATGAACCCAACGCACATATTCGGAAAGAGGGGAAAAAATAAAAATACACGTGTATCGTCGATTTTCATGAACACGTCAGAATTTTTTTTTTTTTAAGTTTGAAGTATAAAGCTCGTAGTGGCCTGTGTGGAAGCCTTTGGACCGATTTTTAACCCTTTTTCAGTGATCTAATCGAGCTGATTTTTTGTAGGCAGACTCGTGGAAATGTCTGTAGCACATCAAATTTTTTAAAAACAATTTTTATCAATTCTCAGATTTCCCCCATTTTTGATTATTTTTGAAAAAAAATATTTTTTCACTTTTCTTAGCATAACTTGAAGGGACTCAAAATTTTTAAACTACTAAAGCGTTAGGAAAAAAAAATGTTTTTTGACCCATCCTACTCGATATAGTTGTAGTTAATCCATAGTAACCTTCTAACACTAAACAGTTTTTGACTTTTACAACACTTACAACTGGTCTAGGGGCCCTCAAACGATACTACATGTCCATCTAACTTCCATGGGACATGTCCATCCGCCTTGATTTCTTGCACACGAACGATACTACATGTGTGATGACTTGACAGGTCGGATGGACATGTAGTATCGTTTAAGGGCCCCTTCTGACAGATGAAATAAGGAATTGCAATATTGTTTTAAGTTCTGTTGTGCGAAAACGAATTTCTATATATTTCATCTGAAAAAAATGCTGTGTCCGACGCGAAATAACTTTTGTTACGTTTGTGGCTTATTCGCACCAAGTAAAAATTTCAAAAATATCACTAAAACAGTGGTGAATTCGTTTCAGAAAATATTTAAGACTGCTTATGGTCCTTACTTGTGGTATACTCCGGAAGTCGTGTGCGACTATTACTACAGAAATTTGTGCAAGTTTACTGATGGAAGGTCAACAATAAAGTACGCTGTACCAACTATTTGGCTACCACGCACGGAGCACTGCAATAAATTGTGCTACTTTTGCTCAAACAAAAGGGTACCAATACATTCACCGCAACAAAATTCGCTACGCTAATGTAGAATCGGTAATTCCAGCAGTTCTATACTCACCAGAAGACCGTGTAGCGGCTTCAGTGGAGATTTTTGATAATGTTCCCGAAATAAGCGATGCAGAATCAACAGTTGTACCAAAACTGCTATCAACTTTTCTTCCATCGAATGCGAGATGCGAGAGTCCACAAGTATCGGAACTTGTGGCAACATCCAGTGAAATTGGGACTGCAATGCCGCATTTTATAACGCAAGCCGACTTCAATGACCTCGTACGAGACGGAAATTTGTCGAGGAGAACAGCAGAACTCTTTGCATCACGCTCTAAGCAGTGGAATATAGTGGCGGCTGATTTTAAAATAACTGAAGCAAATGCTTACAACCGCAAAAATAAAAGGCCTAAATTTCTTTAAAAGCATTAAAATTTTTAATGTAACAATTCTTTATTTTTATAAAACAAAAGTAATAAAAAAAATTGTTTTTTTTACGAACTGAAACCTTAAAAAAAACGATAACCATTTAAATAAAAAAATATATATGCTTCAAACTTAAAAAAAAAAATTCTGACGTGTACATGAAAATCGCCGATACACGTGTATTTTTATTTTTTATCCCCTTTCCGAAAAAGTAAATTTGGTTCATAGGACAGAATGTGTGTAACACGGTGTTAGTTTTTTAAAAATGTCCTGATTTTAAGGACAAACCGGAGCAGGAAGATGCAATCAGATCGAAATAAAATTTTGTATTTAACATGTTTGTTTGAGAGGTATTGTCGAATGTATTCTGCGCCAAATCGATGCTACGCCCTTTTAAAATTCGCTCCGGCCTAATTTACATGTATGATATTTAAGCAAACAGCAAATTTAATAAATGTTCTTTACATGCTAAAACGCAAGTATTACACAATTGAAGCTCTCTTATCAAAAAACGTTCACTTTTTTACTGATCTCAAGTGAACTTTTTTAACGATCTCAAGTGCACCTTTTTAACGATCTCAAGTGCACTTTTTTGATAAGCAAAGTAAATAGTTTGTTTCAAATACATATTTCAAATACGTAGTGATTGTTTTTTTTTTCAAGTTTAAAGAAAACGCAAAATATATTTTGTAAGAGAATTTACAACACAAGTAACGAAGTTCAAATAAGAATCAAGTCCACAGAAATTAAAGGAAAAACAGATATTTGTCCTAAATTTCATATAATATTTGTATTTTTTTTAAGATTAACCTTTAACGTAGGTTCAAGTTAATGTTCTTCTTAATAATTGGTTTATATTTATAAACAGACATATTTAAAAATGTTCCTAATTTGCATTGGAATGTATCTTGTTTTTACAAAATTTTTGTCAACACCATCATTATAAAATTCTCTGCACGAATTTGGTGCTGCTTCATTTTAGCGATTTTGTTTTGCATATTTAAGTAATATTTACAAACGTTTTCGCCTCTTAATGTGCTTTCAATTAAAGTTATTTCAAATTTTTTACGAACAAAATAAAAACGGAAAGAAAAAATCAAGCATTTAACACTCAAGCGTAAATACCTCTTGATAGAATTGAGCAAATTTAAAACATGATATTAAGAGACAAATGCTAAATTCAAGAAACATTTTCTTAAAATTCGAGAAAATTTTTTTTTTTAGATTTAAGTCAGATATTTGCTTGAAGTGAGAAAAATTTGCAGTATTCGTGTAAGCAATTTGCTGAAAATTAGAATAATTTACTTGATTTAAAAAAAATTTATTTTCCTTGAATTGAGAAAAATTTTATTGATTCAAGTGAACAATTTACTGAAAACTACAATAAATTGCGTGATTTGAGAAGTTGATTTTCCCTCACATATTGTTTATAGTTCTAAAAAACTATATATGATTTTTAAGAATTATATTTAAGCATAATGCCAAATTAGTTAATGAAGCAACAGGTTGCAACAACAACAAGTTATTTGCAGAACAAACCACCAAGCAGACTAGACAGACTGTTTCGTTTATCGCTACATCAACTCTTCAGTAATATTCTGTAGTTTCTGTACTTCATCCACTTTGATAAGCTTATAAGCACAACTTATGTTTAATTAAAACAGAATTATTTGTGGGTTCTTGCCTATCAAAGGAATGTGTTTTCTACTATTTTGGAAAAAGCTACATTTTGTAAATGTGACTGCTTCCTTGAGTTGAGAACAATTTGCTTGATTCAAGTAAACAATTTTCTTAATACTGGAATGTTTTCAATTAAGTTATTAATTCATTAATATTTTTAATAACCAACTCTGCGTTTGCTTAGCCTTCCAACAGGCAAAATTTACGACAAATGCACTCTTTCGCTCTCCTCACTTTCACCAGTTGGTCGCCAACTTCGAGCTCCGAGCTATTCGACGGTCAGTGTTTCTCTAAACTACCATAAAGAAAACACCATTTACATGGAGAAAACTTGATGACGTAAAATTTACGACAAGGTAAACTTCACAGCGCGCCCGCTGAAAGGTTATATTAAGAAAATATTTTCTTGATTGAAGTCTTGTTCCAGGTTCTAGAATCAAATATTTTATTCTTGTTTCGAGCAATAATTTATTATACTCAAATTTTGAAATATATGCTCATTATAATATTTTTTTCTTAACTGCAGTTTTTATTGCTTGATTTGAGCAAATGAGGCTAATAGCCCGTTCATGCTTCAGAAAAAAGCTGTTTTTTGCAAAATGCAACTACACGGAGAGAAATAATTTTCTTATATTAAGCAAATATTTTGCTTGATTTAATAAAATATAAAATTAAGCCTCATTTGTTCAAATCAAGTATTAAAAACTAAAGTTATGAAAAAAAATTTATAATGAGCATTTATTTCTAAAATTTAGTGAAATAACTGATTGCTTGAAACAAGAATAAAACACTTGGTTCTAGAACCTGGATCAAGACTTAAATTAAGAAAATATTTTTTGTATATTAAGAAAATGTCTGTATTTTAAGAAAATATTTTCTTAATTTAAGTAAACGCAGGGTTTTATCAATCAAGCAAATTGTTCTCAACGCAAGGAAGCAGTCACTTTTTCGAAACAATTCTTTTTGAGTACGAAAATAGTACAAAAATATTTCTTTGAAAGGCAAAGCGCAAATAATTCTGCTTGAATTTAACAGTGATGAACCAGTGATGCCAACTAGTACGGTAATTGTGGGGGCGTACGGTAATTTACCCCGCTGTACGATGTACGATCCTGATTTGTACGATCCTATTAAACATACGGTAATTTAGAATTTTTAAATTTTATAATGAAATTTTAATTTCAGTGAAATTTCCTCTTTTGATTACTTGGTATCCCTGAAACATATCTAAGCAGCACACACTTAACGGTTTCTTTCTGACAAATAACAGCGATCAAAAGAAAAGATAGATACTGAATAATCAGTTGGTTTAAAAATCATTATTTAAGTTCGGGTTTTCCTATTTAATTTTAAATTGGACACGTCAACAAATGACTCAGAAAGATCATAGTCTTCTGTGCTAAGCAAGTTACGAAATTAAAAAACAGATGAAAAAACAGTAAGGACGCACAGTTGCCAAAACTTCAGGATCTTTTAGCAAAATATTCCACAAATCAAGCAGTGGCTCAGGCCTTGCAAAATAAGCTCAACCAAAGTCGTAAACATTTTATTACAGCAGAACTGAGTGTTTTGAAAAATACATGCATCCAGCTTCGATCATAAAAATAAAGGCGCATCTATTGTTGACGGTCAACCCAGGACTTCAAAGCAAGACCCAGAAAAATTTATTTTAGGAAAGCGGGAAAAATAAGCAGAAATACCAACGTGCGCATTTCTGGTACAGCAAAATGTATCAATTTGTCGAGTAGATTTGATGAAAGAGAGCAACAAAAAATATTTTCCGGACTCAAATTTTGCACAAAGTATGACTCTTGAGAAAACTTAAGCTGGCAAAGATACGTCTTTGTACGCAGATCAAAAAAGGCTTCCGAAATAGATGACCCAAGCCAGCGGGCGGGTTGCATTGGGTGAGGGTGAAACCGACTTAGTTTTCTAATTCCCACTCTTCTCTTTTTTTTTTATTTGCCTAACTTTAAAACTAATTTTATTTAAAGGATTCAATCAATTTATTGTTATGGTAGTAGTTATTCAATAGAATAGTATTTCATGTCCCATTAAAAAAAAAATAAAAAAAGGTACGGTACTGAACCTAAAAATACGGCAATTTGTACCTCTTTGTACGATTATCTGGGACGCTAGGGTTGGCAACACTGAAATGAGCTGCAGAAACCACAGAAGAGTACTGTAGAGTTGATGTAGCGAACAGTCTGTCTAGTCTGCTTGGTGGTTTGTTCTGCAAAACACTTGTTGTTGTTGCAACCTGTTGCTTCGTGAACTTTCAGCATTAAGCTCAAATATTGTTCTAAAAAAATATATAACTTTAAAAACAATATATCAGGAAAATGAAAACTCTTAAACTAAGCAACTTATTCTAGTTTTCAGTTCATTTGAGTCGCGCAAATTTTATTCAATTCAAGGAAAATAAATTTCTAAAATCAAGCAAATTGTTTACTTGAATCAAGCAAACTTTTCTCACTTCGAGCAAATATTAGACTTGAATCTAGAAAAAATACTCAAGTGTTTTAAGCAAATTTTTCTTGAATTAAACTTAATGTTTAAATTTACTCAATTCTAGCAAAATAATGCTTGAATTAAGAAATTTACACTTGAGTGTAAACTGATAGCCTATATGCTTGATTCAAGCATAAAATGCTTGATTCAAGCATAAAATGCTTGATTTTTTTCGTGTAAAATCAACATAAAAGCAGCATTTTTCCATACAAGTAACACTAGAAAAAATAAACTTAATGCAACTTTTATTCTGCTTTTTTTGTATGTACGACCCTGTGTTTCGTCGATACAAAGGCAATTAGTGTAGAATTGTAAGTATTTCTATATATTAAGTTATAATTAGGGCTCGAAATCTTATGCAAATGCATGTTTTTACTGAGCATCTTAAAATGGAAATTGTTAAGTTATCATTACGAATCATGAAATTTGCTTAAAAATGTCATTTAATCGTTAGTGCATATTTTTTCATATATAGCAATAAAAGCCTGATTTGCATATATTTTACAATAAATGCATGTGGTTTTTGCATATTTTTGATTTTTTTGATATGCAAACATTTAAATTTAGTGCGACATACACTCGCGGTCAAAAAAAAAGCCGACTAAATAATTTAATAACAAATATTCTTTTTCTTGAATTATAACACATTGTGCCGAAATCGACAAACAAAAAAACACCACCGAACTTTACAGAAATTCTTAAAGAGGTGCATGTTGAGAGACTGATTTGGCCTCCGAATTTCGTCACAATTGTTTTTAATTTATTTTTAAAGTTGAAGTGTTCGAATTTTGTTGTGCCGATATTCTTTGAATATTTACAGCTATTTGCTTCGTTGGAAATGAAAAATAAAATCCATTTCTTTGCCGTAGAATTTTGCGTAAAATAAGACTATGTAAAAAGAATTGCGATAAAACGAGTAGCGAAGTAAATTCTTGTACTTTTCTTTAACTAAAAAAAAATTGTGCTTCTATAAATTTTAATTAAAAAATATTCCATTAATGACATTTGTTTTCCTTTTAAAAAATTATTGCACGTAAAAATGCCTTTCAATTGAACTTGAGAACATCGAAATCGGTTAAGAATTCCTGAAATAGCGCCAATTTTAACTTTTAATTTTTTTTCGTCAAAAACTGAGCGCTATCTATATATTTACTACCATACAAAATGCTCCCATTTTGTCAAATCTTTTACAAATCCTTATTCTACTGAAAGTTGTGCAGAAAGGAAGTGAAATTTTTTTTTAATTTCCCACAAGGAAAATGGCTGTAAAAATTAAACGAATGTCGGCACATCAAAATTCGAATACTTCAACTTTAAAAATAAACTGAAAAAATTATGACGACATTGAGAGGTCAAAATAGGTGCGATGGACTCTTAACATATCCCTCTTTAAGAATTTCAATAAAGTTCTGTGCATGATTTAAATACACATTCTAAATGTTTTATAGTTTAAATCATACTTGATTTTATATACAAATTCTAGTTGTTTGATAGTTTAAAATCGTTTAGGTCAAGGTTAGAACAATTAATTGTTCTAACGAATCTTTCCAAAGAAACAACAACAACAACAACAACTTTCTGGCCAAGTTAACATAAATTTTGACCAAGCTAACAAATGGGCTTATATCACTAAAACCAATTTCAATCGATTCGCAATGAATTTCTAGAAAAAATTGTTTAATAAAATAAATGGCGTTTGACCAAGTTAAATTATTGGTATTGGCCAAATATGTTTAATTTATTTATTCATTTATTTATAAACTATCGACAAAAATGTTTAACAGTCTATTTATTGCATCTAAATTACACTAAAACAATAGTTATAATGGAATTATTATAAGAATATAAAATTAAGGATTTATACAATACTCAATACAGTTTGCTTAAATGCCTCTCTATTTTGAGTGAAATCTATACGAGCACTTACACTGTTATAGACAGTGCACATGTTAAAAATCGGATCACTCCGGCCATAGTTAATTCTATGGTGCGGAATGTAAAAAAAGTCTCTTCGCGTATAAATATAAATATTGAGACGGGCGAGGATTGGCGCACAGTTAATATTATTCATTAAAAGATCTCGAACAAAAGTTATAAGAAAATATTTTCTTCTAGAACTCAATGATTTAAGCCCAATAAGTGCACATCGGGAGCTATACTCTGGCATAAAATTCCAATTAAGTTTTTTCACAACAAAACGAGTAAAACGTTTTTGGACTTTTTCCAATCTTGTACTATGCGACTCATAAAATGGGTCCCATATTACACACCCATACTCAAGTATTGATCTTATAATGGAAATGAAAAGAGTCTTTAAGGTATACGGGTCAGCAAACTCTCTAGTGTTGCGTCTAACGAATCCCATCATAGCATTAGCCCTGAAAATGACATCTTTTTATCACAGAGTGCACCTAGATCAGATTTAGAATCTACTCTAATCAAGGCGTTGCATAAAATTGAGTAATCAAAAAACATTGGAGATCTTATCATATAAAATGACATTATGTTGCATTTTGACAAATTTAAATTCAGTTTATTTAGCATACACCATGAGTGCAGACTATTTGAATCACTTTGTAAACTCCATTGATCACTGATAGAGCTTACAGATTTAAAAATCTTAACATCATCAGCATACATAAGGCATTCTGAGTACTGTATAAAATTAGGAAGATCATTTGGAAAAGAATAAATAACAACGGCCCAAGGTGGCTACCTTGTGGCACACCTGAATGATTAATTATTGCTTTTGAGATCGTCTTTCCGATGCATACATTTTGGCTACGGCCTAAAAGGTACTCACTAAGCCAAGACAAGAGTGAAGAATGAAAACCCATTAGACTGAGCTTATTAATTAGAATAGAGTGCTGAACTCTATCAAATGCTTTAGCGAAATCTGTGAAAATAACGTCTATTTGTTTACCATTCTCCAATTCATTTTTTATTAAGTGAGTGAATAGAACCAGGTTTGTAGAGGTTGATTTTCCAGAGACAAAACCATGCTGGCTTTCAGATATCGAATTTTTAATGCCTTGATAGATCTGCTTTTTCACCAAGGCTTCAAACAATTTGGGAATTGATGGTAACTTAGATATTGGTCTATAGTTTCCAATGTCTTGTCTTGATCCAGATTTATGAATAGGGACTATAATTGAAACCTTCCAAATATCCAAAAATATACCTTTCTCAAGGGACAAATTAAAAATTAGTGAAAGAGGCTGAGCAAGTGCAGCAGCACATTTTTGAAGGACGATTGGTGGGATATTATCGGGGCCAGCACCCTTATTAATATCGAGTGACAACAACTCGTTACAAACATCTTCTACCGAAAGAACTAAACTGCCCAAATCACTGATTCGCTCTCCATTATATAGCGATCGATCTTGATGTATAGGAACATTATCTAAAACAAAATTTGATTGGAAGTAGTCAGCAAACATATAACATGCATCCTCAATATTGTTCGATGTGTTTTATCTTTAAAATACATATTTTAAGGAAGACCCTTAGTATTTCTCTTTTTATTAAAAAATTTCCAGAAAGCTCTAGGATTGCATTTAATATCCGATTCCAGCGCCCGGACATTACTTCTATAAAGGGAGATCTTCAGAGTTTCATACTGTTTACGAGCCACAAGATAGTTTTCACGAAAGGACATGTTCAATTTACTCTTTTTGTATAGTTTGTTCATACGGTTTTTTCATTTGAATTTAATAATAATTGAATTTAAATATATTTATGAAGGGTGAGTTTTTTCTATTGTGTTGATTTTTCGACATCTCACGCGTGATTCATTACATGTGGCAAAGCCAAAAACGCTCAGCAAGGTTTGCCATTTCACCATGAATAGACTATCAAACGAACAGCGCTTGCAAATCATTGAATATTATTATAAAAATAAGTACTCTGTGAGAAATGTGTTTAGCAAATTACGTCCATTTTATGGTCGTCATATTCGACTCACCTATTTGGTCAAGCTATTGTGAAAAAATTTCGCACCAGTTTCACTTTATTGGACATGAACCCAAAAAACCGGTATGCTGAGAAGGCGTACCGAGGAAAATATTGCTGCCGCATCGTCGCCGTTGTCAACAAATGGACTTGTGTTCTTCCGAAGATTTTACGTAAGGACCTCGGTATGAAATCATACAAATTACAGCTGGTGCAAGAACCGAAGCTGGGAGACCAACCACAAAGTCGTTTGTTTGGTGAATGAGCCTTAGAAAAGTTAGATGAAGATCCACGCTCTTATTGAAAAATTGTCTTCACCGACGAAGCTCACTTTTGGCGGGTGGGTGGTACGCCAACAAACAAAATTGCCGAATTTGGTCTGTGGAGCAGCCAATGCACGTAGTTTTTTAAAAACTACTGAAAATCGCAACATTACAGTCAATAGAGCAAGGTACCGTGCGATGATTACCGACTTTTTTTTTGCCTAAAATGGTAGAATTTGGACCTATTGAGAGGCATGCTTGCTGAGCAATTAATCTCACCTTTTGGGACAGTCCATTGGCCGCCAAGATCATTCCATTTGACCCCATTGGACTATTTTTTGTAGGGCTAAGTGTAATTTCTAGTTTACAGGGCCATAAGCCAGTCAAAACTGCAACCCTGGAAGACAACATTACAGCATTATAGCAAAATTGGAGTTTACGGATCGACCACTTCAAGCGCAGCCGCGGGCAAAATTTACATGCAATAATCTTTAAAAAGTAAATGGCAGACATTGATGTATCGCTCCAAATAAATATTTCATTCACTATTGCAAATTTCAAAAACCAAACGCTAAAATAATTACCCTTATATCAACATTATTCCAGATGAAGTTAAAATAAGTTTCATAAAAAAACACCCCCCACATTTTTTCGTTTTTATTAATACAGACAAAAACCACTTCCATTTTCTGTTACGTAACGCGTCCTTTTTTATTTGCTTATATCTTTGAACCATTCTTTCGATCGCTTCCACCTTTTACACTAAATATAGTGCTGCAGAAGTGCTATTCAAAAATCAAAACAGTACAATAAAAGGTTTCAATTTTTCTTTGCTTTTCTTAATTTTTAGCAACATGAAAGGCGTACCATACGTTACGTGCGCCACTATGGAATGTGTATTTTTTATATGATATGTTCAACAGTCGTATCCAACTCGAACATCTATAGCAATATCAGTTTAAAGTATTTTATACAACGTTATCTTGTTCCTTGAAATATCTTAGCAAATACTAGTTCATTCAACTTAAGATTTCTTGTGTATAAAAAAAGAGCTGATCATAAATTTCTAAAAGCAAAAAATGCTTTGTTCAGAGTATTCGTCTTATTTTGCACAAAAAGTGTGGCGCACTTAATAAACAACAACAAATTGAAAAGCATGATAAAACTTTAAGTATACGTTATAGTTTATAAGAAAATAGTTGATACAGAATAAACAGTCTAACAGCAGAAAACTTTTACTTGCTGCTCCAAGCTTCAAGTAAATGAAAAAAAAGCAAAAATGCAATGTTTTTTGTTTTCCTGTCTGCTACACAGTTAAAAATCTTGGACTAAATTTTAGTTCAGTTGAAATATTACTGCTTTTTGTTAAAACTTGCGGCTTAAAATTTAAACCTTGCAAATACTAACTCATAATTAAAACTCTACAGTACTAAAATTTAAACCAAAATAAATATTACAGCTTCCCTTTTAGCTTTTTGGTGTAAATTTAAGTACAAAAGAAATATTACCGCGTTCTTTTTAGTTATTTGTTTTAAACTAAAGCATACTTCTGTATTATTTTTTTTTTTTAGACAATTTAGACTAGTACATTTGGACCCGTGATAAGTTATCCTGGCATTGCTAAGACTCAATGTTAGGCGATTGGTTTCATTTTTTTGTTTATCGATTTGGTTACTTACAGCGCATTAGCCCAGTAGTTAGACCAGAAAACTTAAAATATAGATGACGTGGGCTCGAATCTCAAGGAGTTTATTATATTTTTATTAATATTGTTATCCAAACCTGTACTAAACTTAAAACAACAGCTGTTCTAAAATCACATTTTAGTATTTTGCAAATACTAGCTTTGAAACCAAAGCTGATGTGAACTTATGTACATATGAAGTACATGAAAGTTTACATTTTAGTACAAGATTTCTATCCGTGTAGTTTTTTGCTCCTACTATTTTATGAGTTTTGATTTAAGATTAGCAGACATTCAACGCAGAGTGACGACAATCGCGTTGAACAGTTTCATAAGTTTATGGATGCAATGCGCTGGTTCCGCTTTGGCTCAACTAGCTAGGTTTCGATCGATTTCAATCTTATAATAGTTGAGCACAGTCATAGCCATTCGCTCTTTGTTAACGTTTACTACATCATGCCTTACTTTTACTATCTCTCTGTCTTACCTGGCTCAAAGTGAAGCACATGCCATTTGTTGATTTAGCTGTTGTATTTTTAAATTTCAATACATATTTAAAATACCAAGCAGGGCGTTTTTTGTTTGTACGTTGCTTGTGGAACCGTTATTAGCTAATTGAAGCGAGCGAACAACCTTGTTTTATTTGAAAGAGTAAGCGTCTAAACATTAGACTCTAAAGTGGTCGGTGGTGCCTTTCATTGGGTTGGAGGAGTCTAACTTTGTTACATTCAGCTTCAAATTCCAATTTCAAACAAAAAATCTTCTATTTGTGCCTTAAGAAAAAAAAAAGAAAGAATATTATTGCTGTATTGTTAACGTTAAAAAATAAGTGCAAGCAAATTCAAGGCTCTTTCTGAGGGTCAAGACAAGGCAAAAATAGCGACTGAAATAAACGTTGTCGCACTCATTAAGCAATAAACTTATTTTAACCATTACTACTGCGAATCCGCAATCCATATTAAACGCGTTTATTTAAGTGTATGTGTTGCAGCGTCGTCTTAACAGAGAGGTGAGTCAGGAGAGTTTTCCTGGCCCCAAGCTTCAGGGGGCCCCGGAAATTTCGGGAAAAATTGCAGAAAAAATGATGAAATTCTATATAGAAAACAATGGGTATATTAAATATTAAACTGAAAAGTCGGCACAGTTCAAAATTTTCCAGTTTTTATTTATAAGTTTGAATAACATTGATCACAATATGAAAATATTTAAGATTGTCTGATACATTGACTTATGAGATTGTTTTGAATCATCTCAAAAAAAGTAAGTTATATCAAACTGACATTCACCAATCAATTCAGTTTCATCAATGTCTTTTGATTAAATTGATGCAATTTCGTTTCATGCACCTCTTCATCAGTCATGCGATTTAAATGTGTGAGAAAAGAAAATTTATTATTCAAACGATTGTAGACAGCACAACGTTTATTTAAATTAGTAACCAAAGTGTATATAGTATTGAATTCCGTTTTCAAATTCTTAAGGAAGGATATTTACGATTTGCAAAGTTTCGCGCTAACGCTGAGATTCAGATTTACTGAACACATTAGATGCATTTTGGTTTCCAAACAAATGACATACGAAGCAGAAAACGACTTGTGCAAATAAAAGCTAAGTATAACTATCGCATCATTCTCAAGAAATCGTTTCGTATGCTCCAGAAATGTCGTCCATCAATATTTTTAAGCATTGCTTGTCGAAATTTTGACATTTCAACGGACCTACATTCAAATTGGATAGTTAAATTTTGTTGTAAAAACAACAAAAGGAAATAAAAGTATTTTTACTGTACTCTGATTTATATACCAAAGAAAGAAAGTTTATATTAAAACTTCATTTCTTTCATATTTCTTTTGTACAAAAATGCTCAAAAATGTACTATTCTTGGACCAATATTTCTATAAACTTGATAAATTATATTGAATATTCCATAAACCTGCATCATTTTTAACTATATCCTGTAGAGATTGTGAAGGTGATGATGGCAAGGAAAGTCCTTCATCAGATTCATCATTTTTCTTTTTACTTTGATTTTCTTTGTTTGCATCTTGCTGCTTAGAACGAGAACCCCAAAGATTTGATAACTTTGAAACCTTTATCAGCAGATTTTCCTCGCTTTTCTGTCGCGTTTTTCCGTTTGTGGGCACCATTTCAATATTTCCGCTCCCAACTCATTGTCACACTGTTTTGAAATCACTATCGCTCAATAAATTGCTTAAAAAATTCTCAACACTCTCACAGATAACGCGCTGATGAAATTTAAAGCTTGTCTGAAATCAGTTTGAAAATCCAATTCAAATCTTTGAAACTCTTCACACGCACGGAAAATTCGTATGTCTGGTAAATTTTTACCAACATAAAATTATAATATTTAAACTAACTGCTACACTAAGGGGAAAAGTTATTTAGTCTGTACAGATACATAAATCTGTGTAAAATCTATGTACTGCATCTTGTATGAGAACGCAACGAGAGCTAAATGTACTGGATAAAGTGAGCGTGTACTGGTTACATATCAATTTATTCACTTAGTAAAATTAATAGGAAATGTATTCAATACATTGAATCATGTGTTGAATACAGCCTTTTATAAATACAAGCAACGTGTACTCATTCAATATCTCTTGTAATCTTTTTCAAGAATTGTACTCAATACATAAAATATGTACTCAGTACACGTCTCGCTAATGTGATTAAAGTGAGACTCGTATTCAATACATAAAATATGGACTCGGTATACGTCTCGCTTATGCGAGAAGAAAGAGACATGTATTCAGTACATAAAATATGGGCTCAATACATGTCTCGCTTGCACATCGGCTTACAATTTTGCTGTTTTATATCATTCGCAAAGAAGCAACACATGTGTGAGCGATACATATAAATATAAGCGAAATTAAAAACGTATTAATTTTAATGTTATACACCAAGTGGAATGAAGTGAAGTAGAAGAAACCAATGGGCAAGCCCAATTAGGAATTGTAAATTCATCAAGGTAAGTCCTAGTAAACTAGGTGCGTTTTTTCCTGTTCATGTTCATGTGTGTCCATGTTTATGTTTGATCATGTTGATGTTTGTTCATGTTCCTGAACATTTAGACTTTTTCACTTATCACTTTTGCGGTTCTAACCATCGATATATATATCTGTGCTCATAAGCAATAATTGCTTAAAGTCGGTTTGAGAAAGAACTGAGTTGTTGATGTAGCTGTATTCCATGCATTTAACTCCATAAACACACACAATCTGCAGCTTCGTGCAAGATTCTTACATCCAAAAAGATTCTTAGATCCAAATCTATGACACAAAAACCAAAGAACCCTTCAAAGAACGTATATGGACATTAAAAGTTTTCAAGATTTCTCGAAACATTGGCATACGCATTCTATCCGAAAAAGCGCTCAGGTTGCATACAATATTTTTGCTCGCCCGCTCAGGAAACATGTTGTGTGGGCGCTTTATGTAGCATACCATTTAGCCCGAAAGTAGTGCAAACAGTGGCGTAGCAAATTTTTTTACTGAATGCACCCATTGAAATCACACTTCAGCTGTTATTGCTTATCGACACAGATATATAATTTAGAGTAACACATTTAACAGATATTGCTCATCAATGGATTTAGGTATGTATTTATAGTAGCCATTGATATATGTTTCAAAGTGTTCCATGTGCTAAATATGAAATATCAACGGACGACTGCCGCAATATCTGTACGTTCATTGAGATGTGATTTTACAAGCCACTCTTTGTCGCCACCAATAATGAACGAAACAAAATGGTCAATGTCGTCGCTACTGACAATTTTATTGCAATTTTGCTGCAAATGATATTAAAATTGACAGCGCGTTTTCTATATTTTTATTTACGTTTATATTTTATAGCACCCGTAGAAAAATATTTATGCTTTTTTTATATATCTTATTTTATTTTCACAGGCATTTGTCGTTTTTAGAACAAACAATATTTTTTTAGAACAAATTAGACAAAGTACGTCTCGATCAGACTATTGGATCAACAAATTTTTAATGCAGCCGCATTGTAAATGTGACTGTCACAAACCAGTAAAAAAGCAGAGCGAAAGTGAGTTAATTCATTACACACTCGAATAAAGGCAACGAATGGATTGGAGAGAAATGGCTCGGTTTGTACAAGTAATTGTAAATTATTTTGTGGAATCTTAGCCCTTCCTCTATGAATTTATTTATTGCATTTGATTGAGAGGGTGATTCAGGCATACAAATTAACAGAGTTTATACCCATTGCATTAAATTATGTACTAAAAATATGTAATGAGTAGATTATGTATGTACTCATCACATAAAATTATGTACTACAAATATATAATGAGTGTTGATGCTAAATATGCAACACTGTTTTGCCTTGACTATATCTTACCTCTTTTTTTTCTAATATGTTTTTGGTTGTTAAGTTTAGTCAGTCAATAAAGAAGTTGTTAAACTAATCGCTTACGTTTTTCGGTCTAGCTATTGAACGTTTCTAAAATAGAGCAACATGTTGGTCCTTCGAAACCGGATTACTGAAAATTGTTTTATTTAAAGTAACACTTTAATACTTTAAAAAAACTCCGCGAAAACTTCTATACATTCAACCTCAGTTCGGTATCGTAAATTGCTCTTCATGCAGTAAAATAAGTTCATCAGCAACTAGTGCGCGAAACTCCGTAAAAAACCTCGTATTAACTATCAGAATAGTCATATTTAAAATTCCGAGGCTCCCAACTTAAACGTCAGGTGCTCTGACCGCACATAACCTAACTTTTTTACACGAGGAGTAAGTTGAGACTTCGACGTAAAATAACTAAACGACAAAAGCGGTTTTTGTACCTACTAAGCTGATTGTCAATAAGAGCAAAGCAACGCGACATTGACATTTTGTTTTCTGTTTGTGTTCTCTTGTTTCGCAATGTTTAACACGAGTGTTAAAATTCGCGACTCTGCACGAAATGCAATCAAAAGATATCTTCAAGCAAGTCAGACTAATCCAACAGCTTTGGACATTGAAAGCATCGAAAGCTTCATGCAGCTTCTCCAGGAGCAATGGATCCGTTTCAATAAAGCACAAGAGGAGGTGGAGGTCGCATGTGGATCTGAAAGTATCCCGATTGAAGAAGAAGCACGGGTGCAAGCTGAATCTTGGTATATAGATGCACTGGCTAACTTCAATCGACTGCTAAGACTACGTGCACATCCAACTTCGAATAGAGATACAGTGCATGTAGCTGCAGCCATACATCTTCCAAAAATGGAATTGCCATCATTCTCTGGAGATCCAATAAATTGGATCAGTTTTCACGACGCGTTCACATCTTTGGTTGACAAGCAAAAAAACTTGTCAGACGGTCAGAAGCTGCACTATCTGCAGAATTGCTTGAAAGGCGAAGCTCTTCAAGTGATCAGCAATTTTAAAGTTTGCGATGCAAATTATATTGAAGCTTGGAATCTGCTCAAATCGCGATATAAAGTTATGCGCGTAATTGTAGAACATCACTTGCTTGCAATATTCTCCATCAATAAGGTTAGTAATGATTCAGCAAACTCTATAAAACTAATTCTAGATACAATTTTGCAACATACGAGAGCGCTGAAAGCACTACATCGACCAACAGAGTTCTGGGACGATTGGTTAGTTCATATCGTCGTTTCAAAACTGGCTTTTGAGACTAGAAAGCAATGGGAGCTTTCTCTCGTAGACGATGATCTTCCAACCTTTGAGCAGCTGCAAACATTTTTAGAAACTCGCTGCCGCTCACTTGAGATGTTGACTCTATCTGCAGCGCCGCACACAAATAAACCACCCTATAAAAAGCCACAAAAATATTTGACAAATGTTTTGCACGCTGTAGAAAATCAAGATTTTCCAAAATCATCACATGTCGCTGAGAAATTGGATTCTTGCTGGTTTTGCAATGCCAACCACAAAATATACGTGTGTGCAAACTACAACAATTTAGATCCTGTTGCAAGAGTACGTGCTATTAAGCAAAAGGGAACCTGTCTAAATTGTCTTAGTAAAGGGCATCAACAAACCAATTGTCGCAGTTTGTCAACATGCCGAGTCTGTCGACGTCACCATCACACATCGCTACATTCCGCTTTCGCTACACCATACGCTGTAACATCCGCTTTCTCATCCGCTTCACAATCCGCTTCACCATCCGCGGCCAGATCAGCCAGTCCAATAAAAACAAATATCGATGTGCCCGCTGCACATTCAATGGATATCACCGCTTTTTCTACTGCTGCCGGCAGTGCAGCCGCCGCTTCTGATAACGTAATTTCACATTACGTTGCCACCGAAAGGTCGATTCTCCTGGCCACCGCAATAATTAACATAAGGGACTGTGCTGGACGTTGGCAACCTGCTCGCGTATTGTTTGACCATGGTTCACATGCGTCATTTATCACGGAATCATGTGTTCAACGACTTGGCTTAGCAAGAAAGCCTTCTTCTATTTTTGTCACAGGAATTGGGTCTTCACAAGGTGGTAGATCTAAAGGAGAAACATCACTTATAGTATCGTCGCGCCTGTCAGAAAGGTATTTTACGATGAACGCGCTAATATTAAATAAGATAACTAACGACTTGCCAACAGCCGCTGTGAAGGTGTCGTCTTGGCCACACATTGAAAAATTACCTCTAGCTGATCCAAATTTCTCAAAGCCTAGTCATATTGACATCTTAATTGGAATGGATGAAATGGAGCAGTTTTTAACTCCAGAATTTCGCAAAGGTGATCCAGGCGCACCTATGGCCCAAGAAACTGTATTTGGCTGGGTGTTGTTTGGTCGTGCAGGTGATTTAAAATACCCAAATCGCTCTGTTCAAACTCTACACTGTGACGTACAATTGGTAAAAGCCCTCAGCCGGCTTTGGGAGGAAGAGGAGCTACCGCAAAAGAAATACCTTAAGCCAGAGGAATCATTCTGCGAAGAGCATTTCGCAGCAACACATCGTCGTTCGCCTAATGGGCGCTTTATTGTTCAACTACCGCTTAAGAAAGATGTACCGCTAGGAGAGTCAAGAACTGTCGCTGTGCGCAGTTTTATCCGCATGGAGAAACGCTTCTCTACCAACGACGACTTACGTCTCCGTTACAGTGCCTTTATGAAGGAATTAATTGACATGGGTCACATGGAACAGGTGTTTGATTTGCCTTGCGATTGCTTCTATATGCCACATCATCCTGTTCTCAAGGAAACAAGCTCCACGACTAAGTTAAGAGTCGTGTTTAATGCGTCAGTTAAAACGAGCACTGGTTATTCTCTCAATGACGCATTGATGGTAGGCCCTCAGCTTCAACAAGATTTGTTTGCAATTTTTCTACGTTTTAGAGCGAATCGATATGCCATGACCGCAGACGTCGAAAAAATGTACCGCCAGGTGATGGTTTCCGAGAATTGTACCGACTATCAGCGCATTGTGTGGCGTCAAAACCCTGCTGAGCCACTTCAAGATTACCGCATGCTGCGTGTCACTTACGGTGTAGCTTCAGCTTCACATTTAGCAGTTAAATCATTACAACAAACAGCTATAGTCGCCAACAAAAGTTTCGAGGCTGCTGCCACTATAATTCTCCGCGATTTCTATATGGACGATCTATTAACCGGCTGTTCGTCCGAAGAAACTCTCATTAAGCTGCAGAAAGACATTGCCCATGTTCTATCTACGGGTGGCTTCGAGCTTAGGAAATGGGCTACAAATTCTAAACTGCTCACCGCCAGCTTTCCCGACGCATCAAAGCAAGTTTCACATTTTTTGGCCGACGATCAAGAAGTACGAGCATTAGGGCTAGTCTGGAACACCGAGCATGACTTTTTGACGTTCTCAGTAAGCTTGAAGAAACCTCCTCTATTTCTTTCCAAAAGGGCATTTCTTTCGGACGCCAGCAAGATTTTTGACCCGCTTGGACTAGTAGCACCTTGCACTATAAGGTCCAAAATTTGGTTTCAACAAATTTGGCGCGAGGATGTCGATTGGGATGAGCCAGTGCCTTTAGGTATAGAAAAACAATGGCTTGCACACCGCAAGGATCTTTCATTGCTTTCTTCACTGAAACTCAAGCGCTGGCTAGGCACTGGTCAAAGTGCTGCAAGTACCGAGCTGCATGTTTTTTCAGACGCTTCGGAATGTGCTTACGCTGCAGTTATATACGCCCGCACGCTACATTCAGATGGTTCAGTAACTATTGCCTTAGTCGCTGCTCGAACTAAGGTCGCACCTCTAAAGTCAACCACGCTGCCGCGGTTGGAGTTGTGCGCCGCGCATCTTGCTGCGAAACTTGCAAAGCAAACTATTTCAAGCCTAGAAGGCGCTTCATACAAGCTATACGCATGGACAGACTCCACTGTCACCCTCGCATGGTTACAAGGCCATCCGAGCAGATGGTCGACATATGTTGCCAACCGTGTAGCTGACACTCAGGAAGTTTTACCTCCAAAATGCTGGGCTCACGTTCGCTTTGAGTGCAATCCTGCGGATTGCGCATCCAGAGGCGTTTCACCAGCGGACCTTTTACAAAATCAGCTTTGGTGGCAGGGACCTCCATGGTTGAAAGAAACCAATAATATCTGCAAAAATAGACTGTCTGTGCAACATACAACTGAATTGGAGCTTAGATCACGACACATGGTAGTACACCTCGCACAACCCGTGGCATACTGGGAGTTGCTATTGAAATTTGCATCGTACACCAAGTTGAAACGAATAACCGCGTATGCACTCTGTTTTATAAAAAACTCGCGCAGAATTCAGCTCAAGAAAAGTGGACCTATTACCTCCCAAGAAGTTTATGAAGCCGAGCTCGCTTTGATTAAGTATTCTCAAAATTATTCATTTTCTAACGAAATATCTCTTTGCAGTGCTAACAAAGAAATACCCCTGCGAAGTAGTCTATCTCGTTTGCAGCCTTTTCTAGATGAGAATGGAGTCCTACGAGTTGGTGGGCGCATCAAAAAGGCACAAATACTTCCGGACGCGAAGAACCCAATAGTTTTGCCAAAAAACTCACCTTTGGCAAAGCTAATCATTACCGATATTCACAAGTTTGCTTTACACGCTGGCCCCCAAATTATGCAGACAATTTTGCATCGTCGCTTTTGGGTCATATCATCTCGCAATTTGGTACGAAAAATTTACCGCAATTGTGTGAAGTGCAAGCGGCTAAACCGCATGCCGTTGCAACAATCGATGGCAGATCTACCATGCAGCCGCACTACCTACACGCGTTGTTTCCTTCGAAGTGCAGTTGACTTTGCAGGCCCGTATTGTTACAAATTTGCTGCTGGACGAGGCACAAAGTCCGTAAAGGGCTACATCTGCTCTTTCATCTGTATGAGTACCGGCGCTATGCATCTCGAATTCGTCGGTGACCTATCTTCAGCTGCTTTCATCAATGCTTTCAAGCGTTTCATCAACCGAAGAGGCTACTGTCGTGATTTGTATTCCGATAACGGCACGAACTTTGTAGCTGCCAACAAGGAACTTCGAGCAATGTTACATCAATGCATGTCTGACGACTCGGTTCGAGCTTACTTCGTTGATTCCTGCATCAATTGGCATTTTAACCCCCCAAGTGCACCTCATATGGGAGGGTACTGGGAAATCGGCATTAAACGTATAAAATATCATCTTAAGCGCGCAATTGGTGACGTATTGTTAACATTCGAGGAATTTACTACGTTGCTGTCTGAAGTTGAAGCTTGTGTCAACTCCAGGCCACTCTGCTCAAATGCAACAAACGTAGACGATCTGAACGTCTTGACTCCAGGTCATTTTATACTTGGAGAGCCATTAAAATCTCTTCCTGAACCTGAAATGCAAGACTTTAAAGGAACGCTATATCAACGCTGGCAAGTTATATCTTCGATGCGACAGCATTTTTGGCGTAGATGGCACGACGAATATCTGGTAAGTCTGCAAAAACGTGCCAAGTGGGTGAGGCCCTCACCTAATATCAAAGAAAACGATGTCGTTATTGTTGTTGACCATCGCACCCCGTCGAGCAAGTGGAAACTTGCTAAGGTTCTGAAGTGTCATCCAGGAACGGACCAGCGTGTTCGAGTCGCTTCACTGAAAACTGCTGACGGCAATTGTCTACGTCCAATAGCGAAACTTTGTCTCCTACCAACGAAACACGACATTTTTGAAAATAATTTGAAACTATTTTTTGTATATATTATGTTGGTCAAATTAGATTTATTTCATGTTTTTGTAATGTATTTGCCTGAAATGTATAATGTTTGAACTATTATTAATCTTTTAGATCAAGGCGGGCGGTATGTTGATGCTAAATATGCAACACTGTTTTGCCTTGACTATATCTTACCTCTTTTTTTTCTAATATGTTTTTGGTTGTTAAGTTTAGTCAGTCAATAAAGAAGTTGTTAAACTAATCGCTTACGTTTTTCGGTCTAGCTATTGAACGTTTCTAAAATAGAGCAACAATGAGTAAATTACGTATGTACTCATTAAATAAAATTTGGTACTACTAATGTGTAATGAGTAAATAATGTATGTACTGAGTACATAAAAATATTTCTCAGAAACTGTACTCATCACAAATATGCTGTACATAAAATTTTCTAATTTACTTATTTTTTTAAAAATAAACTAGCCATTTCAGCCCTTGGAAGGACTTTGACATAGCTTGTATTGATCAATTGTGTTGTGCGTGTTATTAAATGTTTGATCACAAATGACCGACAAGTGGACCTACGTGTTTTATGCCGACTCCTAACGGCTTAGGTTCTCAAGAAGCTTTACATGCCAATTTTTACTCTCTGATGCTTGCCATTGTCTGCAGAGAGGTGACGATCGAACAGAAAAATTAATTCTTTAGCTCAGGAGCCACGCACTCTACCCACTAGGCTACGGTCGCCACTTATAATTTACTTACTACTTAAAATTATTTATTGTTTAATGTTATGGGTCAACAATTTATGTACTAACTACATACATTGGGACTGTACTCATTACATAAAATTATTGACAATAATTTTATGATGCGTACAGTGTGTATGTACCCACTACATACAACTACGCATTCACGATGCATAATTATGTGATGAGTACATAAGATTCTTTATTGACTTTATGCAACACTGCTTAAAAGCTTTATGTAGTCAATACAGATTTCAACATATACGCAGTAGAAGAAAATCACCAAACTTATGTGTGCAGAAATTTTTGTCATGAGTACATAAATGTATGTAGGAAGTCCATAGGTTTCCCTCTGTGTATTAGCGCTGCAGAACACGTTTGATTATACAAAATTTGCAGCTGCAATCGTTTATCGACCTGTTAAAAATCAAACAAGAGATCAACATAATGTTACTTTTCTGGATATCCTAAAAATATGCAAGTAGAAACTTTCACTTGCAAGTGTGGTCACGCCTTGCCATTTTCGAAATTTTCGTAGATAACATGTATTCTCTACTAGCAAGTGATTACTTGAATGTGTGAACGCAGAGTAAGATTGTGAAAGACGAAGAGACGCGTGAAGAAGAATCGAGTGAACTCTGCGTGAATTTCATTCGTTTCTCATGACGCAATACGATAGGGCAGTTTTGAAACATTTTTTGGTTAAAGGGCCCCAGAGAAAATTTGTTTCCGGGCCCCTTAAAACCTTAAGACGGCGCTGATGTGTTGTATCTGTGACTGTTGGACTTTTGTCTTTTCTGTGTGTTTGTATGTATTTCTGTGTTTGTATGTATTTCTGTGCACAAGAGACGAGCCCACTAAAAGACCGCTTAAGGCGATAGCTTACATAAGTAGCAAAAACAAAACTGAAGTAGCCGGCATCAAGCCAACCAACTCTATAAATTCAACTCTATAAATCAACCAACGCCAGAAAACACGTTGTAGCTGTAAAACATTCGCGACTGCGCACAAAATAGTTGACGAGATTTTGTTTTAATTTATTACTGTGTATGCAATAAACCAAAGGAAAGAATTCATAAAATTGTTTATATTATAATGTTCAATATATAAGAGTATGACATTCAAAGAAACTATTATTTAGATGTATATTAATTCGCCTATTTTAAGCTAAACTGTCTCAAATAAAAATGTAATTCGAATTTTAAAAATGATCTTTTCAGATATATGCTTTTAAAATGGTAAAGACATACATTACAAAATGATTACTTTGATATTGCATATTATGACGTTGATTCTCGCATAAAATGTTACCATTTTAAGAGAAAAAGTGCAAATTTTACTATATAAAAGTAGTGCCAGCAATGCGTGAAAAGTATCATATAACTAATCTGAATTCAAGCTTAACACTCATAAATAATTTAAGAAACAACTTAAGTAAACAAACAACTTGACCCACATATCAATTGAGTTTGTGGAAAGTGTTGATTTATGGCACCTGCAAATATCAATAAACATAAAATGTTTCTGATAAAGATTTTTTATGTGAACAAAATGAAGTACCTTGTTTTTTATGATAACGATTATAGGCCACTTCTGCTTTAACAGTAACAGTCACTGAACTAATTTACGATTTTGCAATCATAATCGTTTTAATTTTTGCATTGGTGGGATTTGATTTTTTTAAAAGCAAGTGTTTTATGGAATTTATAATGTCCAAATTTTATAGGTTATATTCGCTGTTATACCCGCTGTTCTTTAGTGTCTGTTAAAATAGACGATATTGGCTGTCATGTGTAATGAATACAGGATATATCTTTTGGGAGAAATCATTTTTATTTTTTAAGTTATTTAAATTTTTTGTAGTTTTAATTTGTTCCCTGCAGATATACTATCTGCGTATAAGAAAAAAAAAACAATTTATTTGTGTCTAAGATAAGATAAACTGCTCACACACGACTGACCATACAAGCAAAATGGAGCATTTGAGAGCTTTCAAAGCTTTTAAGCAAAGAATGCCACATTTCTGATGAAACAAATAGCATTTATTTTAAACAAAAACCAAATGCTCCTGTAGAGAAAATTTGATTTTAGTAATAGATGCCCTGAGACACTCTTACCGGTTAGAGGGTTAATTTGTTTAAATTTCTTGTAGTTTTAATTTGTTCCCTGCAGATATCCCTCTGCATATAAAGAAAAAAAAACAATTTTTTTGTGTCTAAGATAAAATAAACGACTGTCGTTTCAGCTGAAGCACACTGTGTCCAAATCGTCAAAAACTGGAATCAAATAAACCCCACATTAGATTTGGTTTGAGGGGTTTTGGGGTGAGATAAACCGATCTAGCCAGGTCTCAACTCTGGAAAAACTCCTTAACTTGGCTAGAAGCTAAATTTTTGGTCAAAACCATTCTATTAAATGATTTCGCTTGAGAAACGAATGAAAAAAGTGGGTTTAAGTAGTATTAACGGATAAACGAAATTGGCTAAAAAGCTTTTTATATTTCGTTGCAAATTTGAGGATGCATGTAATATGTTTGCTGACTACTTCCAATCAAATTTTGATTTAGATAATGTTCCTATACATCAAGATCGATCGCTATATAATGGAGAGCGAATCAGTGATTTGGGCAGTTTAGTTCTTTCGGTAGAAGATGTTTGTAACGAGTTGTTGTCACTCGATATTAATAAGGGTGCTGGCCCCGATAATATCCCACCAATCGTCCTTCAAAAATGTGCTGCTGCACTTGCTCAGCCTCTTTCACTAATTTTTAATTTGTCCCTTGAGAAAGGTATATTTTTGGATATTTGGAAGGTTTCAATTATAGTCCCTATTCATAAATCTGGATCAAGACAAGACATTGGAAACTATAGACCAATATCTAAGTTACCATCAATTCCCAAATTGTTTGAAGCCTTGGTGAAAAAGCAGATCTATCAAGGCATTAAAAATTCGATATCTGAAAGCCAGCATGGTTTTGTCTCTGGAAAATCAACCTCTACAAACCTGGTTCTATTCACTCACTTAATAAAAAATGAATTGGAGAATGGTAAACAAATAGACGTTATTTTCACAGATTTCGCTAAAGCATTTGATAGAGTTCAGCACTCTATTCTAATTAATAAGCTCAGTCTAATGGGTTTTCATTCTTCACTCTTGTCTTGGCTTAGTGAGTACCTTTTAGGCCGTAGCCAAAATGTATGCATCGGAAAGACGATCTCAAAAGCAATAATTAATCATTCAGGTGTGCCACAAGGTAGCCACCTTGGGCCGTTGTTATTTATTCTTTTCCAAATGATCTTCCTAATTTTATACAGTACTCAGAATGCCTTATGTATGCTGATGATGTTAAGATTTTTAAATCTGTAAGCTCTATCAGTGATCAATGGAGTTTACAAAGTGATTCAAATAGTCTGCACTCATGGTGTATGCTAAATAAACTGAATTTAAATTTGTCAAAATGCAACATAATGTCATTTTATATGATAAGATCTCCAATGTTTTTTGATTACTCAATTTTATGCAACGCCTTGATTAGAGTAGATTCTAAATCTGATCTAGGTGCACTCTGTGATAAAAAGATGTCATTTTCAGGGCTAATGCTATGATGGGATTCGTTAGACGCAACACTAGAGAGTTTGCTGACCCGTATACCTTAAAGACTCTTTTCATTTCCATTATAAGATCAATACTTGAGTATGGGTGTGTAATATGGGACCCATTTTATGAGTCGCATAGTACAAGATTGGAAAAAGTCCAAAAACGTTTTACTCGTTTTGTTGTGAAAAAACTTAATTGGAATTTTATGCCAGAGTATAGCTCCCGATGTGCACTTATTGGGCTTAAATCATTGAGTTCTAGAAGAAAATATTTTCTTATAACTTTTGTTCGAGATCTTTTAATGAATAATATTAACTGTGCGCCAATCCTCGCCCGTCTCAATATTTATGCTCCGGAAAGACACTTTAGGCGAAGAGACTTTTTTTACATTCCGCACCATAGAATTAACTATGGCCGGAGTGATCCGATTTTTAACATGTGCACTGTCTATAACAGTGTAAGTGCTCGTATAGATTTCACTCAAAATAGAGAGGCATTTAAGCAAACTGTATTGAGTATTGTATAAATCCTTAATTTTGTATTCTTATAATAATTCCATTATAATTATTGTTTTAGTGTAATTTAAGATGCAATAAATAGGCTGTTAAACATTTTTGTCGATAGTTTATAAATAAATAAATAAATAAATAAATAAATAAATAAATAAATAAATAAATAAATAAATAAATAAATAAATAAATAAATAAATTTAGGATTTTATTATATTAAAAAAAAAACTAAATTTTAATTCGGGTCATTAATTTTATATGATATGAAAAAATTGTTATCTTATGAAATATTTATTTTTGAATTGTTTGCTTTATCCCCCCCCCCCCCTCTAAGTATATATCGAAAATGCTAACCAACGACAAGCAGACATGAGAAGCAATAGAATTTTATGTAGAAAAAAGTATTGCTTCTCGTGTCTTAATTGTCGTTGGTTTCCCTTTTCGATATACAAAATAAAGCAGTTAATGTCGGAAGGAAGTATGAAAAATTTTTTAAAAGTTTACATTTGTTTTTTTCTTGCTAAAGATTTCGTAAATGTGAAACATGTCGCAAATTAATGTGTGTTCATGCAAATTAAGTCGATGTTAAGCTTTAAAATTAATTTAAGCAACTAGGCCAGAGGCCACTTGACCAGAAACGATTGTCTGAAATACATATATGAATATAAGCTGTGTATATTTTGGAGCTAACCTGCTGGAATTTGTTAACAAAAACACTGCCTTAAATTCATTCAACCATAACATTAGAATTGCAATACACAAACAAATATATATTTGTACATGTTATTTAGGCAATGAAACTTATTTCATCGTCTTTTAGTGGATTTTAGCATACAGACGTACAATAGCGTAATAAGTTAATAACAAAAATTTGACAACATTGACAATTTAACAAACCCGTTCAACAAATTTTAAATAAAACAATTAAGCAGAGTAGCTAGAAAGTTTTGAAAGAGTCAAGAAATACGTGTGAAAAATGCAAATGTCACCTTGATTTTTGGTAGTTAAATCTAATTGGACCTGTCTAACATTACTTAATTTGAAACAAAAAGAAGTGTGATAAATTTTTCAGTTTTTTTATTAGAATGTGTATAACACTGTGCACAAAAAAGGCCCTTTTTAAAATATCTCCGGGGTCCTTAAAATCGCGATTCAAGGTCAAAAAATTCTCCTAAGAGAAATCAGCTTAAAGCGTCGAAACTAAAAGATGTTTGTTATAATGATAAAAAATTTTCTTTCATACTTCAATCACCCCTCTTTTTCCCCATTATTTTTACGTTTTTCAAAAAAGTTCATTTAAGCATAGCTATATTATGCAAACCATTGAGAAATGTAATATAAGTGCGTGAGAATAAATTTGTCAATCCGACGCTAACTTAGCGAAGACTCAAACCAATACTTTTGATCCGCAAAAAGTTAAATTCGTACTTTTTGCTAAGTACGAATTTAATTTTGGGAGGAAATTTCCTTTGGGAGGAAGAATCTTTTTGAAATGCATATCATTCGACAGGTGATGAAACCACCTTTATAACGATACATAGCTTATAAGCGCACAGTTTATACTTTTGCCATAAACATTTTTTTAAAAGTAGTGAAACTGGCGTTCATGGTTTTAAGATACATGAAACGATAGACCCCCAAAATGCAAAATTATTTGAAACTGTTGAGATATGGACAATAGGGCATATCGAATCACAATTTAGGAAAAAAACATGTCTTCCTCTCCCGCAAGGACAATAGGTACACTCGAGATAGCACAGATATTTTGATTGTTGTCGGATTTTCAAAAATTTTGTTGTATTGATTATAGTGTCAACATTTTCCTTAAATTTGGTGAATTAATAATTTGCATATTTTTCGCATATGCATTTTTTTGTTTTGGAGAAGACATCTTGTTTTCTCAGGATTGACGAAAAGTTTTGTGTGTTGGTTTGTGGTTTTATTAAATAAATTTGGTGAATGACTGTAAAAAAAAATGTTTATATTTTGAAAATAAAACAGATTTCACTTATTTAAACAATAACCCTACACATCGGTGTTTTTGATCCTATACTTCGTTTTTATAATAAACAGTTATGTAGAAATCTTATACTTGGTTTGATAACCATAGCGATAGTTTGATTTACAAAAGTATTTTGTATGAAAAAATTGTTATGTAAAATGGAACAATGAGGTTATATTGTATTACAAATTTCTTACCAGTACACTAACCAAATTTATTTGAGTGGACAAGAAATTAATAGATCCTATGTTTGCAGAAAGGTTTCAGTCTTATAAAATTATAAATTGCAATAAATAAAAAATGTACAAATAAAAAATTTACTTTAATATAACATAAAGTTGTATTAAAAAATTTAAGACATTTCAAATCCTTCCAAATCATTTGTATTAAATAATATGAATAAAATTGTTAAGTTTAAAAAAAAGTCCAAAATATATGTATTTTAAATACAAAAGTATTCAATAACTCACACAATTAGTTTTTCTTTAATAATGTCGATGTTGGTAAGTATTCATTCAAACAATTTTCACTTGAAAATATTTCAGAACATAGTATTAAATGTAGTAGCACCGATTATAGGACGGCTACCTAAATACGGATACCATTTATTTAATGAGTATCTTTATATCGATGGCTTAATATAGAAAAGACAATCTTTTTTTTCGAAATCGCGTTTTTAACATTTTCTAGTAGATCACTCTCAAGTCAACCTCCCTTACAAAAAATCAGGGCGTTATGATTGCAAACTTGTAACCTATTTTATATAAAAGCTGCATTTAAAACGTTTTTATATTCAAAATTTATCAAAATTACTCAGTTTTTTCTTTGCCTGCACAATGGCCCCGCTGACACGTTTATACATGAAATAATTGTTAAAATTTGGTATAAAAACTATTTAAGTTGAACAGAAATAGTCTAAATAGTCTTTGGCGGCCTTTGTAGTCTAGTGGAAAGTGCGCTAGTCTCTCAACCCAGAAGTCCCTGGTTCGGATCCGGGCTCGGATTCTTTGTTCTTTCCTACATTTAAGAATTATGGAAAACTACAAATCCACAGCTTAATTGTGGAAATTTTGGAATTAAAGGAATGGAACACAACTAAGGGTTGAAAATGCTTGCCGAGGTTAAGGCATAACACTAGCCTCGGTTAAAAGCAATTCAAATTGTCTTTCACGGTTGTTTCGCCTAATCAATAATTCACGTATTGTTCCAATCAATTGCTCTAAATAAATCTATCCCTTTCCTTTTAGGTCAAAGACCAAACCTTGTTTGTATGCCTTGGTTCTTTGATCTTATTTAAAAAAAAAATATTACAAAATTATATATTTTTCTTTAACCCTAACCGTCCTGATAACATTTACATATGTTGACTCCTGATAAGGGTATCCGGGTACCCGTGTGTAATTTGTATGGGAACACTAAAAATCATAGATAAGACATGTCCGTGCATGGTACTGTTTAGGACTAGCGTGATGTGAAAACCAGAGATAAAGAGATAGGAAACTTAAATTTTGTGTCGTCAAAACATATGTTTTTTCCATTTTTATGTACTTTGGTGAAACTCATTTATTGTGTACATGAGTTCACCTCAGATCAGTGTTGCCGCGACGATTCTAAAAAAAGTATCCATGAAAAAGTCACAAATGTATCCACTTCAGAAAAAAAGTATCCACATATTAATGTACTGAAACCCAATTTTTTAAGATTTATTTAATTTGAAGACTAACAAATAGCTTTGTTAAAATGTAATAGTAAGAAACAAAGCATGTACATATATAAAATAAGTAATAATATTAAGACCTAGTGCTTGAATATTTTAAATCTTTTTACGATTTATTTTTTTAAAAGTTCAAATAATGAACAACGATATTTAAACTTTAAAGGTATATTGCAAAACTCATAAAATAATTTTTGATTATGTTCAAAATGGTGCTCAATTAGAGCCTTTCGAAGAAAGAGCTTCGGCGCTTTTGTTGATATTTACTCTTCTATTAATCTTAAAAATTAAAACCAAGAATATAATTAATTACTATGAATCAGCTATGGCCGGGACTAGAAAAAAAAACACTGAAAATTGGCAGAATGACGCGCTTTTGAAATTTAAGTTCTAAAAACAGGGTTTTTTACTGGTTATTTAGTGTAAAATATACGATTTTATGAAATCTTGATAGCGAAAGTCACCTGATGTGAATAACATATAAAAATTTCAGATGATTCAGCTGAAGAGCTATTGTTTTCGCTACAATAAATTGCCGAAAAAAGTATTTTTGAGATAAATGAGTGTAAAGAGAGTGAGTATGGGTATTTCTGCTGTGCGCTCGATACCTGCTAAAACGGCTGTAGAAGCGGAGATAACGTCAGTATCCATACAAAAATTTAACAGTAAATTTTCAAAAACTATACTTACGAAAGATTAAAAAGAAAAAGAAAATAAAATTTTAGATAACCGGCGCCTGCCTTTTAAAGGAACATATGTACATTTCAGTTCTTCAGTCTGTTATATTTTGTGTCATGTTTAAATTTTTTATAAATTATGTTTATTAAATTAATTTTAAAGATTTGATATTTATACAAAAAACAATATATTAAATATAGCTGTTAAATTGCGATAACGTCAATAAACAATTACATTTTAAAAATAATTGTAATCATAATATAATCCTTGACGGAAAAAATTGATAACGGTTACATATAATCAAAAAATAATTACGACTACTTAGAATTACAAAAATAATCAAAAAGAATATGAAGTAATCAAGAAAAATTAATCCGATTACTTTTAGAAATTATTTGTGATTCTGTTTGAGGTCGACTCGCATCATTTCAACGGTGAAGTTGTGAAGTACTACCAGTCATTTTTAACTGAAATCGCTAAACATGGTTTGTATAGCATTTTTTTATAAAAAAAAAAAAAAAATGACGACATCCTAAACGAGTTGAAGGGAACTGTACAATATATTCCTACCTAGCCGCTGCAATTGAATTCAACTGAACAGCTGAATTTTATTAGTGATTATCGTGACCATAACATTAATGATTTAATATTTTATGTTTTTAGTGATTGCGTATTTGTATAATTCTATATGTGAACGTAAAATATGCATTTGATGTAATTTATCAAAATGTATGCATTTATTTATCTATATTTCCCATTTCCACTCTGGCCTATTGTATATATGAAAGTAACACGTCATTGTATATAGTATTTTTAGTGCTTGTATATGTCTCGCCGTATACAATCTGTCGTTGTCTCTTTCACTAATATGTTTTAAGGACAATCGTCAAAAGCAAATGTTAAAATACTCCTTTAGCAGAAGTAAATTATTCTGTCATGATATTGTAGCCAAGTGGCTTTCGATTATTAATTTAGTTAATAGTGTAACAGACCAGGCAGGCCGTACATTACAGCATTAGCGACTGTAAGAAATAAGAAACTGTTTATATCTATATATTTTGTAATATCGATTAATTAAAGACTCAATAAAGTACTACTACTACTTTGATTCTGTTTGATTATATAAGAATTTTATTTTAAAGTACGGAATATTTTGTAAAATTTTATTCATAAATAAACATATAAGTATGTATGTATACAATTATTAAAAAAGATTTTCAAAAAACAAGAAAGAAGAAAAAAGTGCTTGACAAAATTGACAGAGCAAATGTTGTAATGCATTTTTTTCGTTTTTGTTTTTTACAATCTTTGTTTAATAATTAAACATATCTTTGTTTGTTTATCAAAAAAATTTAACAACATTTTTAGTATTTTAGACTGAAATTTTTTAAATAATCAAAAAGAATTAAAAATAATTTCTAAAAGTAGTCGGATTATTTTTTTTTTTTTTTTTTATTACTTTTAATTAGTTTTGATTATGTTCGTCATCTGAAGTAATCGTAATTATTTTGTGATTGTTATTATTATATTACGATTACAAACATAAAAGAAATGTACTTAATCAATTATTTCACATTTTTAAAAAAATAATCGAATTGGTAATGAATACGATTAGCAGTAATTATTTAACAGCTATGATACAAAATAATATATAAATACATAAAAAGTTATTAAATAGCTTATTCAGTTTAATGTAATATAAATAAAATGGGTTGCTATTGCCCTTTATTTATATTAAATTTAAAAATTATTCGTTTTAAGTATTTTGCAAAACAATATACTTTTACCTATTCCCCAAAAAATCAGCTAGCCTTATCGTTTATAGCAAGCTTTAAATTAGAAAAAGTTCATTCAGCAGCAGCTGTGCTATGAGACAGACTTAATATATTTATCACAAAATTGTAAAGTTCTTTGTAAAGAGGTTGCGTGAATGCATTTTTTGATAAAAAATACTGTCCAAAAATGTCTCAATATCATAATTTTTCTTAACGTTTTTGTCGAGTGTAAAGAAATGCCTACTTTTTTATATTCTTGCAAATAAAACATATAAGAGGCTTAAAAAAGTATCCATAAATTTTTCCTAACGGCAACACTGCTTGGACTTATTCCTATGGTGAAATTATTTTAATATAATTTCACCATGATGTTTCAGGGATTTTTTCCATTGCTTTTCCGAATTCTTTTGTGGTATTCATTTTGTTACCCATTTTGTTTCAATAATATGCAGTTTTACAGTTATCGGACCTCAAACGTAACTGGTGAAATTCTTAAATCTACCATAAACCAGGGTTGTTTTCCGTTGATTTTGTTTTGTGCTTGTATTGGAGCCAATTTAACATGAAACAAAGATATCCAGATAGCATACTCCGTGCGCAAAAATCGAAATCTTCTGCGCACTACGTCACTCGAGCTTGTCAGCTGTAACACGTGGTGCATACATACAAAAGAAAATGTGAAAAAGCAAAAAGTAAACACAAGCAGCAAGCAGCAAGCAGCACAATTGCAAGCATTTAAGAAATATTGCATGCATTTAGTTTAATTTCTAATATTGTGCACTTATAGTACGTGTAAATTATAATTTTCAATTATCTTTTATGTAATTAAAATTAGTAATAAAGTTTTAAATGGTTTTGATGAGAGTAACAAGGATTTTAATTTGGGCCATGAAATGAATTCACATTTTTCAACAAACGAGAAGAACAACAAAATGAAAAAGAAGCAGTCAAAGTGGTGTCAAACACATCAAGCAACGTAGCTATTTTTTTGTGTAGGAGAACAAATGGGAGAAAATACCCCTATTATATATTAATTTCTTTTCAATAATAGTACTGAAAAATATATTTGCTGAAATTTATTTATAAACATATTTATAGTGTAATTTATTTCATGTCAATAAACCAATTTTCAATAAGAAAATGTCGATATTTTTCATCGCTATAAATAAATTATCCCCTTTAAATATATTGTGACTACGTTTTTATTAAGTCACTTTGACAAGCTCGAATTACGTCACAACAAAGATGGCGGACATGCGCAATACTTTATCTGTAGTTCTTTGTATCATGCTTTCAGATTATGACGCTCTGGAAGTTGTCAATATGTGAACATATGTTTTTTGATTGATGTGCATAAAATAAAAGTGTAACAAAACTTAAAATATTTTCCAAATTTACAAATAAAAAACCAAATTTTGGAATGGAAAATTAGCATCAAAGTAAGTTTATCATTAAGTATAAGAAAATAATGTTGTATATGTTGTAATTTTTAAGGATAGACTATTTAAATGTGCAGGCATTTTTGATTTAGTTTAAGAAAAGTAAGGATAGTGTCAGGTATTGTCAAAGTTTTATATATGTGGTAAAAGGTTAACTTGTACACTTTATGGTGCTGATTGATTCTCCTGCAGCAATTAGCTACAGCTTGATATATCGGTATATTTCAGAACCACTCAAGATAAAAAATTCAGAAAAAATAGACTTATGAAATCAATTTAATATTATTTTTAACTAGTATAAGAGCCTGTCCTACGACAGGTCCTCCGCACACTTCCTTTTTGGAGCCTTTTGCCGAAAGCAATTTTTTCTCTTTTTAAAGCTTGATTTTTTAAACACTTGATTTTTGCAAAATACAAATGTACCACTTTAAATAACACTTTACGTATTGAAGCAGTGTTGAAAAATTAGTTCAAGCGTAAAAGTGCAAAAAATCGAGTTTGGTAACAATCATATTCATACACAACTTTACAAACTGGCCTTGCAACCATCATATACGTAGCAAGTCAGGTGTCGTTTCGCGGCTGATACAATTATATTTATTGGTACAACCGACTCAATTCGAATCAAAAGAATTTCAATAAATTCGTCATACATTTTTTATAAAAGGATTAAAAAAAGAGGTAGTTAGATCAAAAACATACTAGTTATTGTAAAAACCCAATATTGTCACTGATAAGTATCAAATATATTTTCTTTGCACACTTCCAGGCTGAACAGTTTTGAGAACAGTATGTCTTATAAAAGTACTTTACTGTGAAAAAAATTTTTACAATTTGAGAATTATTGTGTGCGGAGCAGCATTCTTACCTTTTATGTATTAAGATGTGCATACTTTCAGGCTGAACAGTTTGAGAGATACTGGACACGGAGCAGCGTGCTTGCCTTTTATATATTATAATTTACTATGATTTTTTTTTTAAGGTAAAAATTGAAGGCATTGGCTAAAGATATTGAAAAAAATGGTTGAGGCAAAGAAAGAAAAATTTATTACTTTTTTTAATTACTAAATTACAAAATTATTTAAACTTCCTGATTTCTTAATTACCCCATTGAACTACAGTGGAAATTTAACTAACGTTACGCCAGTAACGTCCCGCCAGATCAATAGAATAATAAGAAAAAACTTCTTAAAAAGTTGTATACAAAAGTCTTGCCCAATTCAGATAGTTTTGCAAATTTTGTAATCCTAGTCAAAAATCACTTCTGTTTTTTGTAACGTAACGCCAGCACATATTTTTGCCTATATTTTTAAATCCTTAGGGTCGATTGTTGTTTATTGTTGTTGTTGAAAACAATGATTTAACTTAATATAGTGCTACTTTATTATATCGCAAATATAAAAAAAAAAACCTTTTTAAAAATTAGACCTTTTCATTCTCTTTCTTTATAATTTCTTCGTACAAATTGTACGTAACGCCAGTTTGGAAATGCCCATATTGAGAATTTTCATATAACTATTAAACCTGAATTGATGGAAAAAGGATCAATTTGATGCAAAAAATAAGCAATTTTCCGGTGAAATTTTTTAATTATTGATATTTTTATAACGACAGAAATATTTTAGAAACTTTTAGCGATATTATAAAAAAGAATTTACCATTTTAGCCCTAAAAAGGACTTTGACCGAGCTTCTATTGATCAATTGTGTTCAATTTGTTGTGTTATAGCGATATCATATTTTTTTTTATTTAATTTTTTAATGTTTTAGCCCGAATAATTTGTAACAAAAACGCTCTATTCGCTTTTTATGAATGTTTCATTAAAAAAGCATTGAATTTATTGCAAATGGTTTCCAAATTGCTTTGGTACAACAAAATTTTGAGCGCCGGGGTCTGGGAGGGGACTTTAGACCCCATATTTACGCGCCTGCAATAGACTCACTTATACAATTTGGAATGTATGACGTAATTTTAGCCTGTTAGCACAGTTCAAAGAAAGTTATCATGTGGACTAATTTAATCAAGTCTTTCAACGTTGGCATCAAAATGAAGTTGCTGGCTACTTGTAAGTAATATTTGATGATAGATGATAAAGACCAAACTGCGCGGACTGCATGATGTGGGTTATATACATCAAAGAGCAAAATAACAAGTTACGGTCTAAATGTTGGTAAGCGCCAACTACAGTGATAGCTACTTCAGATAACATTATTTTTATTGTGAGGATTAATGAATTAATTTTTTATTTGATAAATATAATTGCTATTGTCTTATCTTCTTAGCTTGTATATTTTTATGTTATGTATGAATAACAAAATCACGAGTGTGGTTTTGCTTTAGTAAAGTATTTAAATTTAAAAATGCAGAGATAAGGTGAGATGACGCTGGATGAGAGCAATAATCTTATTTAATAAGATGCTTCTTCGAAGCACCGAAGCAAGAATTAAATTGAATAACTGAAATATCTTCTATCTATCTATCTATCTTCTTCTATCATCTATATATATAAAAATCAATTGCTGTACATTAGTCTTGCTAAAGCTCGAATATGGCTCAACCGATTTAAATAATTTGTTTGCGTTTTGTTCGCCTCATATCAGGGAAGGTTTAGAAAAATACAATTTTGCCACACCACCCTTTTACCGCCTTCAAATCAATAAGATTTTTGTATGGAAATTTTGTATTTTTTATGGAAAATATTTGAATAGCTTTGGAGTTGTAGTCCGCACAGCCTTGGAATTCGGTATTCGACCAAAATTTGCACGTGCCGCTTCACTGATAACATTTTATACAACCCAAATTTGCGATATCGAATAGCTTTGGAGTTATAGGCCGCACAGCCTAGGAATTCGGTATTCGACCACAATTTACACGTTTCACACGTTTCACGTTACACAAGCAAAGAGAGCGCTTTCAATCGGCCATTGTCAATAATCAGTATCACGCCGCAGCCATCAATTCACTTCTGGGGCCGAGCTTCCTGTTGACGCACTGAAAAGAATTTAACATCACGAACTGAAAAGCTTTTCGCACAAATCACACACGATTTTTTTGCAACTTTCATGATTTTAAATTTTTATTTGTTTATTAGTAAACGCATGTTTTTGACAGGCTATGTTTTCCTTTTGAAGAGAAAATAAGCAGTTGTCAACACTACCTGGATAATTCTGCCATGATCTATTCAAGAGTACAAATTCTATTTAAAGTTTTTTTTAACTGCTTATGTTATTGTTAATGTTTTTGTAAATGAATTTATTATTTTCATTTTAATAAATACCAACAAAAAATACCAAAAAAATTAAACTTGCTGGTTTTTTTTTTTTTGTTGAAAATACAGTATTTTTTAGGGTTAGTTTTTTCGTTGAAAATAGTTTTTTTTTTGGAACTTAGTTTTTTTTTAAAAACCTCTGGCAACGCTGTCGAGGACTCAGTTTTAAGGTTTCAATATTGTGAAATTATCAAGGTAAGTTCGACAGAAACTGAGAAAACAATTCCGTGTCGTTTTTATGTGTTTATTACAATGTCAAAGAAAGGACGAGCTAACATAGATCGTCGAAGTTAGTCGAATGCGTGGCGAGATACTTCGCGCGCAAACCGTCATTATCGCTTATTAAGAGTTACAATCATCAAAGAGGTATTTTCGGATAATCAAAGTATTTACAGGTTCGGGGATTGCTTTGGCTTAATCTATTTTGCTATATATTGAACATTAGAAGGAGCTGTAAAAACTCATGAAACAGATTGGAATGTCATATTACATGTTACCGTGAAAGTTGGTTCATAATTAATACTTCTTTGAAATATAGACCTGACGAAACTGAGTAATGAAATGAGACTTGCAGTCATTAAGCCAACTACCGGAAAGAGGAGAACAACGTCTACAAGGCCAGCTAGTACATTTATAAAAAATAACTAACTACATAAAATAAAAGAAATGCATCATATTCAACGTGATGCATATTTTATGGTAATAATTGAAAAAAAAATTCCTCCAACGTTTGAATACTTTGAAACCACTTTAAGATCAACTTTAAGACAAAAAGTACCAGTTTGGAAATGTTTGTAATGGTACTAGTTCAAATATAGGGAAAAATAAATGTTTTGGGACAATTGTCTTTTCCTCTGACATCAACACGTAAAAAGTGTTAGTTCGATCAATGAAAAAAGGTATTGTAGATGGACTAGTTCTGGTCCTTTTTGGAACTAGTTCATAACTATTTAAAACTTGGTCCAATTTTCTACAGGGATTATTCAGATTGAGAGGAAAACTTGCTCCAGACAAATAGGCTTTGCCAGAGAATCATGTTCTCAAAAAAAACAACCTAAAATATAAAAGCACATAAAATACTATAAACAATTATATAAAACATGGTACATATATTGTAAATTTTAATTTTAGAAAAATTTATTAATATTTCACAGTTTTATGTAATGAAACGAAACGAAACGAAAACTTGGTGTCAACAAACAAACAGTCCCAGCGTCTTGGAACCCACGTTACAGTTGACAATACCTCCTTCGAGATTGTGAAGGACTTCGTTTATCTGGGATCCAGCATAAACTCAATCAACGACATCAGCATTGAGATCAAACGAAGGATAACTCTTGCCAACAGGTGTTACTTTGGGCTCAGTAGGCAATTGAGAAGCAGAGCCCTCTCTCGACGAACGAAAATCACGCTCTATAAATTGCTCATCATGCCCGTCCTACTTTATGCATCACAAACCTGGACGCTGAGCAGTTCAGATGAAAAGACTTTAGGAGCAAAGATTCTTCGTAAGATCTACGGACCAATCTGCGTCAATGGCGAGTACCGAATACGGTGGAATGATGAACTGTACGAGCTGTACGCTGACATCGACATAGTCAAGCGCATTAAAATCAAGGGGCTTCGCTGGCTCGGTCATGTTCAGCGCATGAAAGACGATGCTCCAGTGAAGAAAACATTCGATTCGGTACCCAGCGGCGGTCAACGCAGAAGAGGACGACCGCATCTTCGTTGGAAAGACCAAGTAGAGGACAACCTGACGCAGCTTGGAATTTCCAACTGGCGCCAGCAAGCGAAAGACAGAAATGGCTGGCGCAAATTCTTAGATGAGGCCAAGACCGACATACGGTTGTAGCGCCAACTAAATATGTAATATATATGTAATGAAAAGTCATATAAAAACGCATTATTAATTATATTTTAACCGTCAAATATAAATGATCTTTAAATACAGAACGAACCAAACATTTTTACATGTAAAAACAGTTTTCAAATTTGTAATCAAATGGTTAAAAAAATAAAGGTGATAATCTTAAGACTACCCTCTATGTGTCGGGGGAAATTATTAAATAGAAATCTGGCAACAATGACATCGTGGAATCAATTTCAGTATTAACCTCAACATTTAATATTCCAAGTGGGGATAAGTAACGAACGTCAGACCAGCTAAAAGTTTTTAATGTTATGAGATTATAACTTGTTAACAGATTTTTTTTTCAATAGAGAAAAGGCGTAAATGCAAAGAGGCCAAATAGCAGATTTGTTTTAAATAAACCTATTTTTTGTGTAAGATTCAAAATTACAATCTACGCAAAGTCTTAAGATTTTTCTTTCAAAAATCTCTAGTTGCTTAGGCATCGTGGAGGAAAAGGAAAACCATAAATAATCAGTGATCTTATACAAACTTTATAAATTAAAAATTTAGATTCCTGGCTTAAATATTTACTACAAAAAAGATAAGCTAACATTGATTTGATCTTATGGGCCTTTTTAGGATTATTTTAGCGTGCTTTATATTTCTAGCGTAGTTTGATCATTTTGTAAAAAGTAACACCAATACAATTTCAATTCATCCGAAAAAAAGAGAACATTTTACTTTCAGGAACAACATTTGAAGCACATTTATTGCAGAAACTTCAATGCAAATTATAAAGAAAAAGTAAACAAACACAGCAGATAGATAGCACTCTTAATAAGCATAGCTCGAAGGGATTGTGTTTGTCCTACCTCAATTTGGTATGTGAAACAACAACAGTGTTGATACAATAGTCGTAAAAATATGGAACAATAGGACACAATACGACACCTTGTGAATTGTCTTATTTTAACCCAAGATACCAGAATAAACTATACAACAAGACAGAATATACATCAAAAGAGAATAAGCTATTTTGTATTTCAGGTGTAGAGGCAAATACAAATTTGCCATATACATAGTTTTCTTTAAATAAAACCTACTTTACGACTAAGGGCGTCAATATGTTAATTAGACATGTCCAAAAAATGTATGAGATTTTTCAAAATGATTTTTTCAACTTAGTTTTTCCACTTTATATATCCTTGGGTCAAAATAATAAGAACTGCGTAAAAAAAAATAAAAAAAGTTGTACCAAAACTCAGCGCAACGCACCTGAAGTCAGGACTTGAGTGTTCCGCGATATGACGAAAAGTACGGTTACAAAATTACAAATTATGTTTGAACTTAATTTTTGTTTTTTTTAAGTTTAAAAGCAGATATCTTTTGTTTTAATTAGTTAATCTATTTGTGAAAAAAAAATTGGAAAAAATAAAGATGGATACTTTTTTACAGCATCCGAAACATGGAATTTCACAATTTTCATTATGAAGTTCAGTTTTTGTTGCCTCCTATTTTCGAAATATTACTCCATCGGGTATGTGCAATTTTTTTTATATTATTCTGTGGACTATTGGCTTTAAAAAAATTGGGGTTGAAAATTTTTTTAAGTAATTATAGTGGGGTAGAAATTTTTTTTAAAAAAAATTATATTTTTTAAATAAAATAAATATTCTTAAAATCTATGATTTTCTCATACAAACGAGCTATCGGTCAGTTAAACGTCAAAGTGTTTAAAAACGTTAAAGTGCTAAAGTGACAATCGCAAAGTTTGAAGTGTGCAGTACTCTGAAGAAAATGAACAAAACACGGGCATCGGCACGAAAAATTTATTTAGTAGGTGAAGAGGTAGTTCGTTTGGAGAGCAATTGCTTGCCAACCAAGCGAAATGTTTTATCGTACTACTTATTCCTACATTTGAAAAAGAAAAAGCTAGCAAAGCAGAGTTTAAATGAAGCTATTTCAGCGTGTGAAGTTGTTTTTAAAAAATTTCATAAAAATGTTGCACAAACAATTAACTCCAAGATAAAACTCGCCAGGATCGTTAAAGTTTGGTGTAGTCTAAATAAGAGCAAAAGCCGTAGAACTGTGTGCCAAGTTCAAAAGGAGAACAAGTTCATGCAGAGTCTTGAGGATATTTTTGATATAGAGGGAGATGAGTTAAATAATAATTTAAAGCTTACTGCTCATGAAAACATTGAAACAGGAAGTTCATCATCGGCAAGCTCGGTAATTTCTGAAGATTCTGGCAAAAATGAAAACAAATGGAAGCGTTATGAAAGAAAATCACAGAAAAAAAAAAGTATAGTATCAACTACAATAGCTTCAGCTTTGGATCGAGCAAATATTTCAGATACTAAAGCAACGCTGGTACTGGGATCTATGGCCGTGGAATTGGGATATAATGCAAATGAAGTTACTCTGAGCCGGTCAACGATTAGGAGGACTAGAATGCGGTGCAGGATGGAGATTGCCGAGAACATAAAAACTACATTTTGTCTAAATTCTCCCGCCATAATTCATTGGGATGGTAAGCTATTACCAAACATTACAGGTCATGAAAGAGTTGATAGGCTACCGGTAATAGTCACAGCGGGAGGTAAATCGCAGCTGCTTGGAGTTCCTTGCATAGACTCGGGAAGTGGGGAAAATCAGGCTTCAGCTATATATAGATTAATTTGCGAGTGGAATTTGTCATCTAAAATCGGTGCCATGTGCTTCGACACAACTGCATCAAACACAGGTGAGAAAAACTAAAAGAAATATAAGGATCCCATTTTAAAAATATTCATTTGTTGTTTATTTACAGGTAGATTAAATGGAACCTGCGTTCTACTTGAGAGGAAGCTTGGACAAGAGCTGTTGTATTTTCCTTGCAGGCATCATATATTTGAGATCATTTTATCGGCTGTATTTGCGCGTTCAGAGGGTTCAACCAGCAGTCCGGATATTCCTGTATTCAAAAGATTTCAACGACAATGGACAACCATCGACACGACCATCTTCGAAACCGGAATAGCAGATGAGCTTATTTTGAATAAAGTGCAGGGATCGATGCATGAAACACTTGTTTTCACCAAAAATCAACTTCTGGTAAGTTAATTGAAATATTTAATTTTCTATTATGTAGCTTACTAGTTTCTATCTTTATTCTATCATTTCAGGAATCACACGCCAGAAAAGACTATAAAGAGTTTCTGGAACTTGTGGTGATCTTCCTTGGCGGTGATGAGGGTAGGGAATTTACTTTTAAATATCCTGGTGCCATGCATCGAGCCAGATGGATGTCTAAGGCAATTTATAGTTTCAAAATTTTTATGTTCAGGAAGCAGTTTCAGTTAACACCAGAGGAAGAAAAATTAATTCGTGAAATCTGTGTATTCGTTGTTGTCGTTTATGCCAGATTCTGGTTTTTAGCGCCTCTGCAATCATCAGCACCAAAAAATGACTTATTATTGCTTAAGGTTCTTGAAAGGTATGTAGTTAACTATAAATTAAGAAACAAATTTTAATTCTATGTTTGATTATTATTTCAGTTATAAAACAATTGATGCTGACGTTGGAAAAATAGCATTGAAGAAGCTTACCAATCACCTTTGGTACCTTGGAGAGGAGCTGGTGGGGCTATCATTTTATGACAAAAGCTTGAGTGTAGAAACTTTAAATAAAATGGTAGCTTCATTCAAAAATAACGCTGGAAAACTCAATTCGAAGAAGAGAGCATCACCATCAATTAACATCGCGACAGTAAAACTGGAAGATTTAGTTTCAACTCATACAAAAACGTTTTTTGAGAAACTCCAATTACCAACATCATTTATGGACGTAGAGGTGGCTTAATGGGTCCAAGATGAGGGCTTTTTACATGGCCTTTCTATTGTGAAGAACTTGCAAATTGTCAACGACATCGCAGAACGAGGTGTTGCACTAATATCAGAATTCAACTCATCAACAACGCGCAACGAAGAGCAGAAGCAGTATCTGCTACAAGTAGTAGCCGAACACCGAGAAAATATGAATGTAATTTCTAAAAATCAAATCTTTAACGGTCGATAACAAACAAATATTTTAAAAAAAAAATAATAAAAAATATAATAAAAACAAATATTTTAAAAAAAAAAAAAAAAATTTGATTGAGTTTTTTAAAAAAAATTTCTACCCCACTATAATTACTTAAAAAAATTTTCAACCCCAATTTTTTTAAAGCCAATAGTCCACAGAATAATATAAAAAAAATTGCACATACCCGATGGAGTAATATTTCGAAAATAGGAGGCAACAAAAACTGAACTTCATAATGAAAATTGTGAAATTCCATGTTTCGGATGCTGTAAAAAAGTATCCATCTTTATTTTTTCCAATTTTTTTTTACAAATAGATTAACTAATAAAAACAAAAGATATCTGCTTTTAAACTTAAAAAAAACAAAAATTAAGTTCAAACATAATTTGTAATTTTGTAACCGTACTTTTCGTCATATCGCGGAACACTCAAGTCCTGACTTCAGGTGCGTTGCGCTGAGTTTTGGTACAACTTTTTTTATTTTTTTTTATGCAGTTCTTATTATTTTGACCCAAGGATATATAAAGTGGAAAAACTAAGTTGAAAAAATCATTTTGAACATTTTGGACAGGTCTAATGTTAATCAAACGTTTGTTTTTTTTTTATAAATTTTTTATCACAAAACTGACATTCTCCAGAAAACAACATTTGAATATCATCAGCAAACCCCACCAGGATGGAGTGGCGCAATGGTTTACCTGACTTATAGGCCTATGCACAACAGTAATTTCTGTTTTTATTGTGTACATTGCTAATACGTAAAATAAGACACAGCAGTGTATTGCTGTGAACCGTAATAGGCCTATTAGTATTTCATGTGTTCTTTTACACTGACGGTTCCCAGATGGAGTTGGAGCTGGCATATATTTTGAGAAACTGGGCGTGGTAGACGCTTCTCGTATACCAGATTACGCCAGCGTCTTCCAGGCCGAGGCGTAGGGCAAAATTACTTAAATGAATTTAGAGGTTATCGGGATTGAAAATTTCAATCTCGGGATTTAGTTCGGATTTGAAAACTTTAAGTAAATAACTCAAAACATTTTTAATACAATTTTTTATTATATATTACTTGAAACTAAAAAATGTAAATGTATTCATTTATAAAGCAACAAAAACAAAACACATTAAGGGTATTCACAATTGCGTTGTTTTCAGTGTAGTTAAAAAACCCCGTGGTATTGATACCACACTTTACAAAGCGGTTTTTATATTTTTTGTTGCTTTACATGAAATCTTTAAAAGCCAAAGAGTTTTCTCAAACAACTGATCGGTTGTGAACTTTTTATTCCATATATTAATGAAATATATCAAACTGCATAGTTAATTTATATGCATAGTAACAAAAAACTATAGTGGAAGGTTCCCAACCACAAATTCTGTTTTAAAGGATGCATAGTTGTGGTTTTCAACTTTGACAAAAAAACCACAATACCACGATACCACACAATTATGAATACCCTCATTGTTAATAAACACAAAAACACGTAAATAATATTAATGACTAGCAAATTGTATTAATTTAAAGAACAAAACATATAAAAAATTATGTACAGAAAAGTTTAAGGTATTATTATATAAATGAAGACATGAGTGGATGAAGGTGATATGTCGCAAGAATCTAGTTTCGAGAAAATTGAGTTCAAAGTTTTACGTTTGTACTGAAATCTATACTAAATCAAACTTTGTGGAGTAGTTAATTTCTTAAATAGCCACAAACATGGTTGTTTTAAGTTTTAAAATTGCTTTTATGCACATAACACCTTCATCCATGCATACAACACCGAAAATCCGAAAATGCGACATATCACCTTCATCCACTCATGTCTTCAAATGTTAAGCATTTTTTTAGACACTAACCTCTTGTTTTTGTGTTTAAGGCAAATTAAGCTTGGAAGACTTCTCAATATTAAATTGTTTGCTTTAATTATTTTAAAAGTAATACATTAAACTGATCAACGCGTCTTATTTTTAATTAGAGAGTTTTGTTCGGATATTATTACAAATATAACCCGCTGATGAGAAGCACCGTTCTGATTCTATTTGAAGAAATTTACAAAAATAGTACGATAATCGTAAGCAATTTGTAATTTTCGATAACGATTGCCTTCACCACAAAATAAGATTATTTCCTAAGTCGGAATATCTGACAATTTGAAATACATAGCTGACTTCCCGATGTTGCTAATTCTTTTAAAACTTTGCACATTCTTTGCTCCAGTGACTTACACTCATCGTCCTCACAATCTTTTTCCGCCTCAATAAAAGGGTTTTCTAATTCTACATTGAACTTTAATTGAAATGGTTGCATTTACATCAATATTTGAAATATAATTTTGATTTAAAAATCCCGGGATCCCGGATAGAAAATCCTGGGATTTGAAGGGGCTTTGACTTCCCTAGTGGTTATATTATCGCATTTGACTTTAAAAATTGGGAACAATTGAAGAATAAAAAATAGAATTTTAGAAATCATATGTATTAATGCCTTCTAAGTCCATTTCTGGAAAAACTTCAGGCCGCTCTTAGTCGTTAGAAATTAAAGGGGTTGTTGTCAAAATTGGCCTGAAAAACTAATTTTTTTTTTTCCTACAAAACTAATTATTATGGGTGTCAAAAGAAAGGTTATTCTCTTACCTGTACAACGAGCCTTCTATTTTAAAAATCCGTAACATATCTATGGATTTTTAAGATAGGTAACAGCATAACATTTCTTTTGATACCCATAAAATAAAAATTTGTTGGAAAATAAAAAAAAATCACAAGTTGTTAGGCCAATTTTTACAACTTTGGACCCCTATAAACTTCTAAACCACTTGGAAGGTGCTAAAACATATATTTAAAAAAATGTAAAATTGAGTTTTAACTATTCTTTAATTATGCCAAAAACTGTTTCGTCGTGATCTTCGTAGTCTATGTTTTTGAATGAAAGAATGTTTACAAAATCTTGGTGCGAATTAAAATCAAAAACGCTAAGGCTATCACGAGTCTGTTGACTAAGAAAGTTCTGATTTATAGCATTTGGATCTACATCATCAATCTGTGTTGGCGAGACTAAGCAGCCATTATTCCTCACTGTGTTCCACATATTTGCTTGCTATTGAGATCGTCAAATGAACGTGCTACCATCAGCCTTAACGCTTTGCAAATGGCTGGCTTCTCCTGTAGACAGCATTTATACTCGCAGCTATTACTTCGTAAAAGGGAAAATAGCTTCAACAACCTTAAATATTTGCACTGAATTTTCAAACTTTCGCGTATTTTATCTCCTAAACCATAAGAGACTGTCATTTTTTTTTTTGCACCATTGCATTTAGGAGGCCAAAATACAGATAAAAAAAGAGGCGTGGGCGCTAAAGTAAAATTATTCCATTTTTACATGAAATGTTCTTTTTTCCCTCAAGCTATGCTTGCTTTATTCAACCTGCAGTTATAATTATCTACTGCGTTAATATTCAACCCTTTATTTATGTCTTTGAATTCGATCCTTAACCTTCAAGCGCTTCCGTAGATTTTGACATTATCCTTGTTGACACTCAAGGCTACATACTTGTCTGCGTTCAAGGATCCGTCATTGAAAGCCAACTCACCTCAATGTTGCCCATCGTTTGGAACGATGTGAAGACGAACATGAAACCAAATCCCAGGATTAAGACATTCATAAATTTTGTGTCCATGTTGAAGCCGCTGCAGTTATTGTTGAAACTGTTTTTGTTGTTGTTGTTTGTGGATACTTGATGCACTAACTTCTTCACTAGTTGTTTTTTTTTCTATCTGTAAATATTGTGCAACGCCCCAGAAATCCGAACGGATTTTTCAATGGAGGAGATAACGTTAATTTAAGCAATTATTTTCTATTTCCGCAATTCTTTACAGTTTAGATGCTGTGACGATTTAATTAAGCTGCTGGTGGCGAAAAGCAACAGCAAAAAGTGTTGATTTACTTAATAATATACTTTAGTACCGATTTATTTATCAATTTTAAAGCTTTGTTTTTCAAAGTAATAAAAAACAGCTGAGACGCAATCGCACAAATAAGTATCCTCAGAGAATCGCGCCAGAAAGTAGACGACGCAATAAAACTTTACCAACTGAAGCAAACATCGAACGACAAATGACGACAAACTCAATTTAATACAAGAAACCAACAACACCAACCACACAAAATGCAAAAAATGCCAAAGCAGAGGGGAAGATAATGAAAATGTTGTTGTTGCATTTGTTAAGCTTTTCTTTGTGTATTTCGTGTTTTACGCTGTCGTAAGAACTGATAAATGTTTGGATCACAACAAACGTCAAAATAAAGATGGTAAAAATAAAATGCGAATTAATGGTAAGCACGTTTCTGAACGCATCCATCACTAGTGATGGGTACTATCGAATAAAAATATTCGAAGTATTCGATAGTTTAAAATCATTCTTTCATCCGATTGTTTTTGTATTCGATAGTTTTTTTCGCTTGCACTTCGTTTGCTTACCTCCAACTGATTGGACGAATTGTGAGTACATCAAATTTAACTGAAAAAGTACTTTTAACATCACTGATTGATTTGTGTTTAAATAAAAATTATAATATGGCTATTCACAGTTTGAATATGCTGGTCTGCTATTTGTACGATTTGTTATTTGTACGCCAATTCACGTAAGCGTATTTTGCTTTCACGATGCTCATTTGCTCGGCGAGCAGATAATGTTGTTGTTGCTTCCAATGCGAAACTGTCAAAAATTTTGGAAAATACAACAACAACCATATTGCACGGCCATGTGCACGCCGAGCAAACGAGCATCGTGTAATATGGACATTTGTTGTTGTTTTGCATGCAAACGATAATACGCAAACAAGCGTAAATTAAAGTAGCCCTTGGACGTGTTTTTGTACCTCGTATTTTATGTTATGTCTACGGCTGCCATATTAGATACACCACAGGATTGCATTATTATTGAATACGACAGTCACATGGCGGAGTGCTCACAGTCTCAACAATAACAAATGCTATAAATACGATTTGTTAAATGTACGCTTAAACTGTGAATAGCCTAAATGAAATAACACCAGTTAATAGCTATTAGGTTTGTAAGTCGAATGAATGAATACTTGAATTGATAGCAAAAACCATTTGGAAGTTTTGTGTTCTAGCTACTATTTTTACAAGTTTAATGAATAATTTATTCGATAGTAAAAATCGGACGATAGTTCTTTGTACAAGTTACTATGTTTAATTCGAATGAGTGAATTATTCGATAGTTTAAATCAGTCTGTAGTTTCGTGCACTTTTTACTATTTGTTAAAGTAAATGGACCATTATCATAAACGAAATAAATGTCGACTCTAAATTTAGTGCAGGCTTTTTGACAGCATATATTAAAAACTTGTCAAAAATTATTATACTAAACTTAGAGTCCACTTTTATTTTGCTCATGATAATGGGCCAATGAATAATGAATGGGCCATTCGATAGTAAACTATCAATCGTTGAAATCATTCGATAGTGCCCATCGCTATACAACACCGAAACACAGCAATTTCATATTAATTTTGATGTCATTTATTATTTACCCTTGATAAACAATGTTAGTCGTTTCGACTAACACTGCTCTTTTTTTACGAACTGATAAAATAAGTAGCTCATGAAAATATATAAAAAATAAAAAAAAATCCAAAGACCAATATTAATGTTTTTGATTTCTAGTGAAATTCAAATAGTTTTTCCATTTTCAATAATTTTTAATTAGGGTTTTTGTTGCCTTCCATATAGAAGTAATTTACGACAGTACAATCGCGTTTGGTATAGATACTGTTTGTCGTATTTCACTAGTGCTGTTATTTGTTGTTACGAATTTTGTATTACCGTGTACATTTCGTAAGTAACATCACTACCATAACAGCTTTTCTTTTGCTAGGCAAAAATGTTTGGAGAAGAAATTTAATTTCTTTTAAGTTTTGACGTGGCTTTCTGATTCTGAGGTAAGCTATAATGCATATAAACGAATGTTTAATTTCACTAATAAAATACATTTTTAGCCAAGCGCAAAACCCAACCGCTGTTATCCAAATAAAAAATGGACAGTCGCAGAAGAAAGAACATTAATTGACTTCTTAAGGGAGGATATAAGCTTTGAGATTTTTAGTTTTACAAAACCAACTTGAAAGTTTACTCATGTTATTGTTCTTAGAAGCCAATGGCTCAAATATTTTATAAACGTTTTGCGTAAATGCTTAAAACCAATGTGGAAAGCTCTTATTATTTTATTATTTTTAGCCGGTGGTATTTTATGTACCACCAGCTCCTCAAAAACCAGTTTTGGAGTGTGTTAGTCGAATCAACTGACATTGGTTATAACGTATAAGAAATATGATTGGTTATCCTGCAATAAATTTTTTGGGAATAACAAGTGATTAAAAAATCTGGTAAAGAGCTCCTTTGAAAAAAATGGCAATCTTATTTAAAAAAAAAAACCTTGGGAGTTGAACAAAGCTTAATATAATTGCTTACAATATTATTTTAAACAACATTTATGATTTGTATTATAGTTATATTTAAGAATAAAGTATTTAATTTATTTTTAGCTGATTTCAAAGAATGTTAAAAATGTTACAACTATTTTAAAATAATAAACACTTCTTAATTTTAATTATTTTTAATCCCGTTGTAGTTTTTCGAAGTATTACATTTACGTTTACGATAAATTAAAAAGCGCACCAAAATTCGCAGCATGTAACGAATACACGAACATATTTTTAGTTTGATTTAATAATCACTTTATTATTTCTTCAATTTATTTGTCATTCTAATCATCACAAACACTTATCAAATTTTGTATATATATTGGCCCATTATCATAGTCAAAATAAAGTCGGCTTTAAATTTAGTGCAAGCTTTTTGACAACATATTGAAAATCTCAAAAATGCTTATACTAAATTTAAAGTCGACTTTATTTTGACTATGATAATGGGCTATTGAGTTTATTTTTAACACACTTAAACGAAGATGAAAAAGAGCTTTGCGCGAGCTCTTATTAGGGTTTGGCAGGGACTCTTTTAAAAGCTGACAGCAGCTTATATTCGCTGCAAGAGCTTAAGTAACGCGACTAAAGCTATAGTTGAAGCTTGCTGCTACATAAGATGGCACTATAAGCTCTGCAAGAATTAATAGCTGCGTTCCTTTCGCCTTAATATAATCGCGATAAGAAATTTTTTCAAAGGAACGGCAAGAAAATTACTCGTAGAGGGCACTACCGTTGTAGTCAAAATGTAATTCAAACAAACAATCATGATACAATAACTATTAGGTGTCATGAGAACGTGTGTCGTTCAAAACTGTTGTGAACTGTTATGGTAGCGATACCTTAGTGAACGATGTTTTTCTCTGAATGTTTTTTACTCTAAACGTCATAATTGTAAATTGTTTACTCTAAAAATTGTAAATTATTTAATTTAATTATTAATATTATGCAATTATAAAAATAATTTAAGGCCAATTGTTGGCTCCGCTGAATGCGTCCAATGTGTGTGACACATGCAGTTTATTTTGTTTTCTTTTGCTTAACATTCAATGGTAGCAGCTCGTGAGAAAATAGGTAGTTTTCACGGCTACCTAATAGTCATTGTATCAAACAAACAATTAATTCAAAAAATTAAATGACAGCTCATAAAAATATACAGGTGCGGCACCTGTGTTTCAAATTTGTTAAAGGCTATATCACAATTTTATATGGATAGCAAAAATAATCCTATTTGTTATTGGATTTTTTTTTGCTTTGCATGTAAAAAAAATAATCTGGATTATTTTGAAGCTAATGGAACGCAGCTAATTTATAGCTAAAATTGTTACTTAGGGGATATTTTAAATTTAGTGGCCTTAGATGTTACCGTTCCTGAAATTTTAAGGGACACCGCACGATTTTATATATATAGAAGGTCGGTCAAAATAGGCATGGCAATATTAATATGTACATATGTAGTGACCACCACTTGGTCTCATTGCATAGGGGTGTGTCAATTTTTGTATTATTGGCTGGAAAAAGAACCCCTGTACCATAGACCATTACCATACCATTTAATTAACCTAGTGTTGTTAAATTTTTTCCTTTAAGCTTGCTGTGGGGTGCCGCGATTTCGAGCAAAAAAATCGATACCTCAACTATGTATCGAGCTATCGATTTTTAAAATTTGTTAACTTGGTACAAGATCTGCTCAATAAAATATCTTTATCTTGTCCATTATCTAGCAACCTTAAAATATTGACATGTCATTTGAAAGTTAGTTAAATTATCTATAACAAAGAATACAAATTAAATATATTTTAGCAATAGACTTCAATTTATGAACAGTTTTATATTTTTTGTTTTAAATTAGTGATAAAGCCCTTTTTTTTTAAAAACTTGCAGGTGCCAAAATATATTTTATATTTAAAGCCTAAAGTTTTATCTTTCATTTCATATATACAAGTCTTTATGTCTTTTTGGAATTTACTCCAAGTTTAGTATATTTCTTGCGAAGATCAACCATTTGATTTAATAAAATGGAAGCTGTTTACCAAAACTAATCAGCTATAAGTTTAAAATTTTATCCAATTCGATTTTGAGGAGCATTTGGATAGGGAAGATAGTTTCTTCTTTAAAAATATTTCTGAAAGTGAACTTGTGGAAGCCATTTGGAGTGTCAAGTCGAATGCTATTGGAAATGATAACATTCCTTTAAAATTCATTAAAATAATTCTCCCCTACGTTCAAACTCATTTGTTATTTTTCGTCAATAGTATTCTTACGTCCTCTAAATTTCCTTCATCTTGGAAAGTGGCTAGAGTTGTGCCGATTCCCAAAAACAATTCTTCTACGTATATAGAGAATCTTAGGCCGATAAGTATATTACCTGTACTCTCTAAAGTTGTTGAAAACATAATAAAAAATCAAATATTGGAATATACTGATCGGCATTCTCTAATTGATGGGTGCCAATATGGCTTTCGAAATGGCTATTCTACGGCAACACTTCTTCTTGGCCTAACAGACTCTATTAGACATAACGTCAATGCCAACAAAATAAGTATTTTGGTGTCCCTAGACCTATCAAAGGCATTTGATACAATCAATCACTCGAAGTTAATAAACAAACTAAAAACCATGTTTAATTTTTCAAATACTGCGTGTAGGTTATTGTTTTCATATATATGTGATCGTAAACAATTTGTTGTGTACAATGGTTCTGCATCCAGCCTGCTTAATATTGTTTCTGGGGTCCCACAAGGATCTGTACTTGGACCATTACTCTTTACGTTATATTTGAATGATATCGTTAATGCTGTTGATTTAAATGCGTGTAAGCCCTTTATTTTTGCTGATGATATCCAACTTCTGTTTACGGGTGAGTGTCAGTTTAAAGATGTACTGGAGTCCTTAGTCAACTATAATCTTTCTAATATTTCCTCCTGGATGTCACAAAATTATTTAAGTTTAAATACCAGCAAAACCAAATTCATTCAATTTAACCCTTCTAGGCTACTTGAAGACCATTTGAATATAAGTCTACACAATGAGAAGATACAATTTGTTAATTGTATCAAATGCCTTGGTGTTTTCATTGACAACAAGCTACATTTTGATGCCCATATAAATGCGTTAAGTTCTAAAATAGGTTTTACTTTGAGGAAACTTTACAATACTAATTTGTATCTGCCTTTAAGTGTAAAATATAATATTGGCCATGCTCTTCTTATGTCCAATATAACATATTGCGTCGAGGTTTATTCTGGTACGCTAGCTCTTAACATTAAACGAGTTCAAGTCATTGTCAATAATATTGTACGTTTTGTCTATGGTCTTCGTAGACGAGAACACATATCTTCGTATGTCGTTAAGTTTTTAAATTGTTCCTTTCATCAATATATAAATAATAGATTGATGTTGTGTTTTTATAAGCTTGTGAAAACCAACGTGCCACAATACTTGGCTCAGAAATTTGTGTTTAGTCGCTCTACTAGGAATCCTCAGATAATCTACCCTAGAATAGATTGTTCTACGTTTGAAAGGTCTTTTGTGGTACGAACAGCTCGTGTTTGGAATAGGCTCCCTATTCATCTTCGTATTTTCACATGCACCTTAACCACCTACAAAATTAAGCTCAAAGAATTTCTTCATTCAACAGTTTAAATATATTACTTTTAAAAATCTTTTTTGTTGACCACTTTTAATTTTTAAAACTATCTTTTTTCCTTTGGCTTCTTTTCTTTCCGCTAACTTGGGATCTTCAAATTCTAATCTTAAATGAATGCTATTAAATATCATATACTGTTAAGGGAGGTTGTATATAAGGGTACATGTATTATTAGTTAAGTTTTCTCTCGCATATGCTACTATTAAACTGGTAATATGTAAATTGGCCAATAAGGCTTTTGTATTACTTACAATGAAATAAATAAATAAATGACTGGAAAATCCTATGAACTTAAATAAATATTGTAGCAAAAATGTTGCGTTAATCTCAGTTCTTTATTATAATGGTGATATGAAAAATATATAGAAAGAAAGCAGAACAACTAAGATGTATATGCTTGAAAGAACAACATTTCGTACAAGGCAAATGATTTCATCATAAAATATGTAGCACCATAAAAATCAAAGCAATCATAAATATTATACACCATATGAAAGATAAATTTTTAAATTTAATAATTGGCTTTATAGTAATAACGATAAATATTGGGAAATAACGGTTTTATGTAAAACGGTTTTATATATTTTATACCAAAAGCCTGAAGTTTTGTTTTTCGTTTAATATATAAAAGCCTTGTTGCGAAGATCAACCATTTGATTTAATGAAATGAAAACTTTTGGCCAAAGCTAATCGGCTGAAACTTTAAAATTTTTTTCACTAGCTGCAAAATCCTATTAATTTATGTAATTATTACAGCTACAATGTTGCATTAAGCGAAGTTGTTTATTGCAATGGTGATATAAGGAAATATGGAGTAAAAAAGTAGAATAACTCAGATGCATATGCAATACCACTTAACAATATTAAGTACAGGGTCAAATCATTTAGTCAAAAACACAGTAAAAAAATCAAATAACTCATAAGTGTTATATACCAAATAAAAGATAAGTGTTCAAGCTTTCATAATTCGCTTTCAATAATTTTTAATAATACAGGTAGTTTTTGAGAAAACAACATTAAAATACTCAAAGAATTTCATTAAATTAAAACTTTTGTGAGAGATTATTAAAATAATACCCTAATCATCTTAACTGGTAATATAGTAAGAAAATGTAGCAAAATTCCTTGGAAAATCAATGATGACAAATATTGATTTGTTCCCCCGTATTTCTTAAATCGTCTTCGATTGTTACATGGTTTATTATTTTTGAAATGTATACTTGGCGCACGTCTTTCACCGTCTAACATCAACATGCAACAAAAAGTTTCAAGTGAGTGCATTTTCATTTGACCATCAACATATCGAAATAGTTTTGTTTCGCAAAAGTTACAACACAAAAAAGTTTGTATTTGTCTCATAACACAGTGAGTGCACTTGCATTTGAACTAACGTGTAGAAAAGTGTTTTGAGACTGCTTTGTCGCAGTGAGTTATAGGCCTAAGTCACAAAATTCTAAAATTCTTCCATTGGGAATTTTTATACATCTTAACTATTAAATTTAAACGTTTACCAGCACTAATGATTTAAATAGACAACAAAGATCCTGAAATTATGCTTTACTTTTCTTGTGGCTGAATAGATTGTTTTTGCTTGTGGTTATTACAAATTTAACCAATATAATTGTTTACATTTTAAAAAATAGTCCAACTTTATCGAACCAAATGAAAAGAATCCAAATAAAAGCGTGTTGGGCAAGCAAAGTGGCAAGAAGTTTAAGTATCTATTTCAGAATAATCACTGAGTGCTCTTAATTCAATTAGCAACGTAAGATGATAATCATTGCTGGATAATTTGCTGAGCATTGCGTGGCCGATGCATACTTATTTTTTCTAGAAACGCGAAATGTCTCGTAATTTTATTCAGAGTCTCATAAATGCAGCCGAAAAGGCTTCCAACATAGCACGAATCTGTCGTGCCAACGAAGAGTTACTATCACTGCTGGTGCAGGAAAAATCTGGGGAAGAAGCCAACGCAAGATTCGAACACGACTTCAAGACTTTGGCTGATGTGCTCATACAAGAAACTATTAAGCATGATGTGGGACATTTGGTAGGTAAAGTCAACTACTATGACTTCAACCATTTGATAGAATTTTATTTTCGCAAACAGTTTCCTGAATTGTATGAAAATATAAAAGGGGAGGAATCGCCGAATTTTACTAACACTCGGGGTGAATCTGTGTCCATTGTTGTGGGTGAAAATGCTGCTGAAACTGCTAAATGTATAGGCTCTGTTCTGAGTGGCCACAATAATGCTGCAGATGTGCTTGCCACTGAAGTACATCGTGTGGTTGATTATTCAGCAAAGTGCTTAGGAGCTATTCCAGTAATGCCAGAAAGTTTTGATTACACAAATGTGGGCATATGGATAGATCCCATTGGTAGAGAAGCAGAAATCCATTTCCATTTGTTGTAATATTATTAAAAAATTTTACTTAACAGACGCTACTGCTGAGTATATCTCGGGTCAGGGTAATAAAGGCAGTATTCCAAGCATCGCATCTACTGGACTTGAGTGCGTAACTGTTCTAGTAGGTGCTTATGATCTAACAACTGGTCAACCCGTTATTGGTGTTCTATCACAGCCATTTTATAACAAATTAGATGAAAATCTCTATCAAAGCAAGATTTTTTGGGGTGTTTCCTTGCCATTGCTCAAGGCAAACAATTGTGCTGTTATGGAAAAGCCGAGTGGTAGTTCCTTGGCTATTTTTTCCAGTTCGGAAAATGTGGAACTACTGAAACAAATTCAAGATGTTGGCTATAAGTTGGTTTTTTCTGCTGGCGCTGGACATAAAGCTTTGAAAGTTATTACAGGCGAAGTGGATTTATATCTGCTAAGTAAAGGTTCCACATTTAAGTGGGATACATGTGCTCCACAAGCAATTATACGTTCACTGGGTGGAAATATATTTGACTTCAGTGAAAGCATGCAAAAGAAATGTGGTGTTCCTTTAACCTATGCCGAGGATGATGGTGTTCAATCAAAGTGTAATAAAGGTGGCCTGATTGCTGTAAGGGACATTGAGTTGTTGGAGAATATGCTGCAACAACTTTCAGCGAAGAAGCAATAAATATTTTTAAAGATGCTTCTTTTCTTTATAAACTAAGGAGTTATGTAAAGAGCTATAGAATATGCATTCAAGTTGATTTTATTTAAACAAAAAATTGAATCAGAAAATAACGAAATAAGAATGCATAAAATAAATATAAAATTTAAGTTCAATAACATAATAAGCCAGCCACATATTAAAAAAAATAAAATGATGTTATTATATGCATAACTTAAGGCAGGCATAACTTTGTAATTTTTTTAAAGGTTAAATTATTGAACAATGATATTTAAACTTTTAAGGTATATTGTAACACTCATTCATCATAACAACAGTTATTTATCACTATGAGTGCAGGTTAGCTGGAACTAGAAAGAAAAATATTGCAAATTGAGAACTATGCGCTTTTGTAATTTAAGTTCTAAAAACAGCTTGTTTTTTACTGATAAGTTTAATAAGTTATTAGAAAACTTTGATTCTAGTTCCAGCGATAGCCACTGATGTGAATAGCATATTCAAATTTCAGATGTTTCGGCTGAATAGTTTTTATTTTTTTCTTCAACACCATTCCGAAATAGTTTCAAAATAAATGAGTGACACTGGCTCGATACCTAAAACCGAAAAGAAAAAGTATAAGTGGAAACGTCAGTATCCTTGCAAAAATTTAACAGTATATTCTCGAAAGACTATCAGGGCAATTCTGAATAAATTTTTCCGGGGAATCGGAAAAGGGAGTTTTAATTTTTAAGATAAAGTTCAAGAACATTATGACAATTTTTAATGCAAATGTGTTCATCAACCGTCAATATTCATGAGTGTAAACAATGTTGTCTTCATCTGCTATCTTAAAAATTAAAACTCCCTTTTCCAATTCCCCGGGGAAAATTCTTCAGAATCGGGCTGAATATTTTCGATGTATAAAAAAATCGATTTCATAAAAATTCTAGACCACCGGCCTGCCTTAACCCATTAACCGCGGCTTCCAAGCGCTTCGTACGATTTTTTTAAAAAATGTTATTTGCTTTCTTGTATTGATCACAGCAACTACCACATCAAATTTCAACTTTGTATCTTTCAGCGTAGTGAAGATATGAGTTGGGTATAAAAGTACCCAACCGTCGTTAATGCGTTCTGAATTGGCACGAATTCCTTCTGCAGCGACAGCACAGTTTAATATCACGAATTTTGGTTAATTGGCTAAGAGAGCTATTACATTTTTTAAAATATTAAAAATTTTCTGATTTTTATACTAAATAACTTTTGACTTTGAAAATGTAGTAGCTAACGTGTTTCTCTCAATACCCTGGTGGCTAGGGTCCCAGTAGATGCGCACTCTTTTCGAAGCTCATTGTGTATCTCTGCCAGCCAGGACGCTTTTGGACTTGATGGTAGCGGAGCTCATGGATTTGATCGCCGCTTGGCTGTGTGTCTATGCTAAGGGCTACCTCCGCAGCCTTCCTTAATGCGAATACTTTCGCCTGGAAGATGCTGCAGTGGTTCGGCAGTTTGTATGGCTGCCTTATACTAAGCTCTGCACAATACACAGCCGCCCTACCTCCGTAGGCATTTTAGAGCCGTCTGTATATATGTTGGCCGCCTGCTGTGCTTGTTCTATACCTTTGCACCAATCGTTTTGTCCTAGAAGTGTTCGTGTTTTGGAATGGACTATCGTGCGAAGTAACATGTAGTCCGTGCTATGACCGAAACAATGACCGAAATTTTGAAAGAGCATGTTGTCAGCTGCCGTGAGGCACGCCGTTGTGCCGTTTTTTCCGGCTATTTGTTTTGCGTGTATGTTCAGGGGGTGCATACATAGGATGGTTTCAAGCGCTTTAGTTGGAGTAGACTCCAGTGTCTCCGCAATGCATAGCACTTTCTGCCTCTAAATTTTCTCCAAGTGCCTCAGGTATGTTGATTTGTTCACAGCCGGCCACCACATAATAATTCTATAGAGTAGAATACGACGAACTACCGTTACATAGATCCAGTGCATCAGAAAAGGCGATAGACCCCAGGTGCTGCCTAGCATCTTCGATGTATGTGTATAGTGCAATGGTGAATTGTACCAAAACCAGCCAGTCGACTGCCACTGAACAAAACAGCAGACTGGCTAAGGCCGCGTTCATAGTAAGCGCTTTTAGCTTATCCGAAAGGTTTAGCTGAAAAACGCTTTGCGTATAATCATATGGAAAAAGCTGAAAGTGTTCATAGTGACAGCATAAAGCTAGCATAAAGCTTATTTTCAAATCCTTTTCAGCGCTTATACATATATCCATCTCGCTTGCTCTCACAGCAAAATAATTTTGTTTGTTATGCTTTGATGTAGAGCATTTTTAAAATGCTTTACGGCGCTTTATTCTTGTTTGATCACATAGTTTCAATTTGTTTGTTTAGTTTTATTATTTATTGCGTCGTTCTTAATTTTAAATTACATTTCGGCACTTGTTTATCAATTTTGCCTGTTAACAATATTTTCGTTGATTTTGTTTTATATGTTTGATATTTTTTCTGCTGAAGTTTTAACCGTTGTTACGTTGTTGTTGCGTTGCTGTAGCGTTTTTGTTGTTTCGTTTTGTGGTGCTTTTCTGTTTTATGCACTTCTTACAAGTGACTTGTTGGAAAACAATCAAAATTTTAAAATAAAAATCAACACAGTTCTCTTTTCCCTTTCTCTTTACTCTTCTCCACACTCATTAAACAAAAAATCTTTCAATGACTCCACAATACGCTATTGAGGCCATTTTTCCAAAGAAACAAATGAAAGCAAAGTATCAGTCAGCTGAAAGCATAAAGCGCGCACTATGAACACCAATAAGCTCAATAAGCAACTTTGTGCAGCGTTGAATAAGCATTCACTATGATCAAAAAAAGCTAGACAAAGCAGCTTAATGCTTCAGCTTCAGCCAAAGCGTCCACTATGAACGCGGCCTAAGACGGCTACAAGATATTTTGTGTGTATTTTCGGTATGAGACGTACAGTGTCGTGCAAATAAATAGGGACAACTGTATTTTTATATTTAAAGCTGCATGAATTATATACAAGGTGCCTCAGATATAGATGTAATTCCCACGGGTGGCGATTCTCCTTGATTAGGCGAGTACAAATATGCAAGGATGAGGTTCACCCCCTCCCCATTTTGGGAACTAGAGAGGAAAAACTTGATAATATGTATCATTACGTCTTACTCTATATTTTATTTATCTCTTAACCGATCTCCAAAGTAAAAAACATCTTGAAAAATATGACTATATGACCTTCAAACCAATGATACAAAAACGGTTTTCAAATAGCACCACACTAAATGCTAACTGTTTTACGTGTAGTGATTTAAAATAGTTAATTAGTTTAATAATATATTAAATTGTAATATGAATTACATTGTAAGCTTTAGATCAAGTAATTTTTTAAAGAAGGCACCAACAACAAGAACAACTCTGTATAGAGTCAATCACTTAGCTGACTAGACAGTCTGTTTCGGAAATCGCTACATTTTCCTCTTCAGTAGTCTTTGAGTGATTAAGCTGCGATCAACTCACTGTTTAAATTAGTATATGACTGTACAGATTTTGGAATTCATTCTTTTGAATTGTATGGCTGCTAATCATATGACATTTCAAAGCAGTAGGCTATTTATAGATCACCGCCATCAACTCTATCAAGGTTGCCATCTGTTCTAGAACTTCTTTATTTATTTCAATATTCATTGGTTTTCGATAGTTTGTCGAAATGCAACATAGAAATGAAACGAGTTTTTTGCTTCGCCAGAAGCTAGTGTTCTAACTGAAAGGTGGCTATGTTTCGCTATCTAAAAAAGAAAAAATTATTAATTTAAGTTTGCAAATTTTTAAATAAGTTTTCATTACCTGTCTCAATATCACTATCTAAAATTGAATTGAGCAGAGATTTGAGTGCAACATCTTTAATATTATTTTCCTATTTCATGAACATATACACACAGAGCCAAAACAACCTAATAAAATAGAAGAAAATCAATAAGATTTATCTATGGTTTTCATCCAAGAAGATTGTCTTATTAAAACCATTGAGAAAATCTTATTAAAACTATGAGCTTTTTTTATTAAGCAAAACACATAATTTTAAGAAGAATCTTGTCTTTTTTTATAAGAACACTTTTAAAACCATTAGGAAAATCGTATCAAAACTTATTGGTTTTTAAGAAGAAATCTTATAGATTTAATAAGATTTTTTTTTTAAATTAAATAAGGACATCTTATTGATTTTATAGGATTTCTTTTTAAATATATTTTAATAAAAAATATTTTTAAATCAAAACGGAATCTTATTAACCTTTTACCTAGAAATATACTTTTAATTGCCTGTAATATTAAATAAAAATACTTTTGATGGTTTATTACAATTTATTAGGAAATACAAATTTGTACTTAAAAATGTAATATGTTTCCAATATGTTTCGGAAAAAGTAATGTGAAGTAACAGATTGACAGAGCTGTTAGAAGATTTAATAAATTTGTTTATTGTCAATTATAAATTAATTTAAAAATTATTTTATAAGAGTTTGAGCTCACAATTTTTTATCTCTGATTTTATTTGTAATGTCTTACCAATCTTTGCCCAGATTCTTGCTTGTATTAAGGCCATTGCTTAAAAATCTCTGCCATGCTTTGACATTCTGCCACTAATTTTTTCTTATGGACTTTGGCCTTCTAATCACGAATACCACAATAAAAAAATTTCTATGGATAAGTTTTTGAGATTTGATTTTTTGAAAAAATTTCCCCTTTTTCCAGGATGTAGAGTCATACATAGCAACCTATCTCGAAAACGAATTAACCAATTTAAAAAAAAATTAAATCAAGACAATTAAATTGCCTACAAATGCTTAGAACAAACTTTGTCATTTGGCTCAGTAAATTTGACGGAATTAGAAGAAATTCAGCAATTTTTTTTAAAAAAATCAAGTCGAGTAATGTTTCAATAATCTAAAAAAAATCGAAGTCTGAAAAAAAATCTCAGCTTATTACTTTGTACGTAAAGATAGTTCTTTGCAGAAAAAAACACACTGCCTTTGAGGAAAATTCATGGTAGAATAATGAGTGAAGGTACCGAAATTCTACTTTTTTATGATTTTTTCATTTAATGCCGGTTAATTTAACATAAACACATCTGAAATTTATTTTTAATTAAAAACTTTTATTTTTAACGAAATATTAAATATTCTACATAAATCCTTAAAAAGTACAGAATAAAAAGAATACCTAAAAAAAATATTGACTTAAATAGAAAAGGAAATAAGATACAGATGTTGAATTAGAAAGCGATAAAATAAGTTCAGAAAAGTATTCGAAAATTAAATTGTTTGGCAATGGCTTAAAAATTATTTTGTCCCTTTTTTGTCGATTGTATTCAGATATATATATATATATAAAAAGAGGTCTTATTCGATTCCACTCAAGCCTTTAACTCAGAGTTAGATACACGAAAAAGAGTACGCTACAAGCAAGTAAAGCTAAAAATTCAGTATGTGCTTGCTAGATTCGCTTGATACGCTAGATTTTCCCTGTTCTTTTGTTGCTGACGTAAAACAGGTCAAACCGGTTTTCGTTTGTTTGTTTTTTTTTTAGTTGCTTATAGCGTACCCTTTTCGCATACCTGCTTTTGAGTGAAAGGCTTGAGTGGAAGCTAATAGGAGCTCTTTTTATTTACTTTCCTTGTGCATGGGCTGTACTTTTTAGAAATAAAAAATGCGCAACATGCTTGGTTCCACGTTGTAAGCTATATACACGGCCTATTAAATTTTTTTAAATCTTGATGTTTAAAACTGGTGAAATGAACAAGAGAGCGAGATTATTATCATGCGATAACGATACTGACAGTTTTTGTTACGTGTGTGGTAGATATGTTTTTAATAAAAATAAACATAAATTCACGGATTCGCTACAAAAAAGTATGGCCAATATTTTTTTGGTATTCTTTTTATTCTGTACTTTTTAAGGATTCATGTAGATATTTATATTAAATTAACCGACATTAAATGAAAAAAATCATAAAGTAGAATTTCGGTACATTCACTCAGTGGTCTATAACTTCATTATTCTACCATGAATTTTTCTCAAAGGCAGTGTGTTTTTTTTCTTCAGAGAACTATCTTTACGTACAAAATAATAAGCTGAGATTTTTTTTGAGATTTAGATTTTTTTAGATTATTGAAACATTATTCGACTTGATTTTTAAAAAAAAAATTCGCCGAATTTCTTCTAATTCCGTCAAATTTACTGAGCCAAATGACAAAGTTTGTTCCAAGCATTTGTACGTAATTTCATTGTCTTGATTTAATTTTTTTTATTGGTTAATTCGTTTTCGAGATAGGTTGCTAATTATGACACTACATCCTGGAAAAAGGGGAAATTTTTTCAAAAAATCATATCTCAAAAACTTATCCATAGAAATTTTTTTTATTGTGATATTCGTGTTTAGAAGGCCAAAGTCCATAAGAAAAAATTAGTGGCATGTGGATCACAAAATGGGTGGCGCCTAGTGATATTAACTTATTAGTACTTAAAGGAGTTCTCTTACATAAAAAACAATTAATTTTGCTTACAAACACAAAACGACTCACTTAAATTTATTAAAACTTGTTTAAAACTGTAATTATCAATTAAGAACTACAATTTAACTTCACTGAATAAATGCAGACAAAAGGTTTAAGTTTTCGTTTACATTATTAATCCAATGTATTTCTTTGTTAAATCAATGTACTTTACATTGTATTGGCGTGTCAATGTAAAGAATAATGTAAACATACATTAATCAAATGTAACTTTACATAGTTCAAATGTATTTTTACATTAAGCCAATGTAATATATTCTTTTACATTAATACAATGTACTTGTAAATTTAGTTCTAATGCAGGAATTAAAGCAAAATATGCATTGATTTAATGTATTTTAACATTAGGCTAATTTAATGTGATTTTCTATGTATTCGATAACATTAATTCAATGTACTATTACATTATTTACATTCATACAATATATATTTACATTATACGAATGTAATTGTTTAATATTTTATTTAATGTATGGCGTACATAAAATAAATGTACGAAAACTCGTTCAGTGCACCAGGGTGGCTTTTGCTTCCCCTTTGGTATTTTTAGTGGACACGCGATATCGAGAGCTTTATTAATGGAGTTCGTGAGGCTGTCAACTAGGTAGTCTAACAATTGTTTACAGGAGGGACGACTTAATGGTCCAGTTGAGAGATCTGTTTTTAACGTGTCTAAGTAAAGATTCTAGTTCACTTACTTGAGATTGCGAAAGCTGTTTGGTTTTGTTGCAAAATAGTCAACGTCAAAAAGAATATATATATGGTCTGAAAAGAAGTGTTCCTTTGAAACTTTCCAATTCCTTATTCTATTAGATATATGGTCAAAGGCAAGGGTAATATCTAAGACTTCCTGCATATTACTAATAATAAAGATCGGTTCATTACCTACATTACTTATGATTAGATTGGTATTAAGGATAAAACCTTAAAAAGTTACTCACCTCGTTCGTTAGTGTCCGAACTTCCCCAGATCACGTGATGAGCATTAGCATCGGACCGAATGATGAGGCCTTTTACTTCCGATGCTTCAGTGCAAACCAGTTTTACAATGTTGAGTTGAGGTCATCTGGGAGGATCTCGCGGTCATGCGCAAGGTATGCTGAGATGAGTCACAAGCTGTTTTGCCCATCTCGACGCTTATGTACACGGTGTCCTTATAGCTCTTGGTTTACCTTGTCCTTCGGCATCCTTGCTGAGACGGAGGATCAGGCTGGCGGACGCAGCCTTCGAGTGGAGGAGGTTAATCTGAACTACTCTCAACATCTAGGCTGTTAATGTCATCTTTACCTCTACGACTGTCTTGTCGGACTCATCGTCCGTTTTCAGGAGAGTCTGCGCCAGTTCCATCATAGAGCTTGCGCTCTCAGGTTCTGGTGCAGGAGGGCAGGTCTGGTAATGCATCACTTTTTCTAAATTTATATTTTGCAAGTTATAATAATTTGGCGAATTTGCTGAATTTGCCAAAATGAATTGCTGTAGTCCAAATGACACAGTAGGAATATACCAAATGCTGATAGAATAAGAATTTATTAGTTTCTGTTTTATTCTCCTTTGGAAATTTTTATAATGCGGAAGAAATGCAATTGAATATGGTTAAACATCTTTTTTTCTAATCTTTTTTATGTATAAACTCTTTTGTTAAAATATTCTTTAGGTTAAAGTATCTTCTAACCTAATTAAATATATGCAGTTAAATGAGAATCCTTTTATGTTAGAGAATAAATTTATTGATATCCAAAAATCGACTGGGAATACAGTTTATGTAAATGTTATTAAAAATAAACAGAGTTATACAGAAAAACAAAAATGTATTTTGTTAAGATTACAATAAATATATTGTTATAAAATCTATAAATTTGTATCGAGTAAACTATTGGCTAAAAACAAGTTTTTACTGCAAATATACAAAAAAAATTGTTAACCACACTAATACGTTGCTGTTAGCTGCATTAAAAATAATTTTTTATAAAACAAAACCTCAAGAGAAGCATATTTATTAAATACGTATAAGAAATGTTATTTCAGAAAAAAAAAAAACATTACGGACAACACATAAGCAAAATTGTATTTGAATAAAGGCAAAGTGTACATTATTAAGACTTCATTTTGTGGCCACCTTAAAAAGCGTAACAATTGAATATTGTGACCTTAGGTACCCAATAAATCAATTTGTTTGCTATAATTATCTAATAAATTACGTTGCGTCTAACAAAGTGTTTCAAGCTGACGCAACTTATTTAAAAATTACATTTCAAAAATTATTTGTGTAAAAATTATGAAAATATATTGATATTTGCTAACAAGGCATTATTGCAAAAGGCACATCGGTCTGCTTTTAGAATTAAACACTTTTTTGGCATTTCATTGTCTTGATCTTCGGACAGATCTAACAACAATTCAATAGACAAGTTTAAACCTTTCTCATAGTCATTTCGTGGGCGGTGCGCAGTCTTCTTCTGAGCTCAGTGGGAAAGCGTTCATAGCACTTTTTGCAAACTGGTTTCTCGTCGTATTCGTAGAACTTCGATTTCTGCGTCATTTTTGTATCACAAACAGAGCAGGCAAAATGATGTACACACCAGGCTTTATTGAGGGCAGTAAAAACTGAAACAAATTAAAAGTCAAATATTGATTTATTATATTTGTATAATATGGGTCTAGCATCAACTAACCATCGCCAGCAATGACTTGATTGCAAACAAAACATAAATTTCCAAACAATTGGTGATAATGTGTTTCGCAATAGGCCAAGCCACGCTTCTCATAATGACGATGTCCCAAAAATGGTTTCTCACATTTGGCGCAGACAAAGTGCTAAAACAAACAATGAAATTAAGGTTATGATCGTGACGGATTTGAAAAAAATTCACAAACCTCTACATGCCAATTTTTGCCTAAAGCGGTAACCACACGCTCCTCTATGGGACGACGACAGGCGCCACAAATGGGAATTCCCATTTTATCGTGGCAGCGCAGGCAGTAGAGCTCGTTCTTAAATTTAGGAAAAGTACAAAAATTTAAATTTAGGCAGATGAAAAAGTATTTAAAATGTTTACCATATCATTTGCTGCCAATCCGGGACGACTTTTCACTTCCCTCGCAGTCGAATCCAGCTCAACACTGCAGGCAGTGCAGTTGAAGTGATAACCATGATAAACCTCACCGCGAAAACGTAGCGGTTCTTCGTCGATTAGGCCACTAAATAAAGTGATAAAAGCTACAGTAAGCGTAAAAAGAAAGTGTACACGTTTCTGTTTTATTCTTTAAATTTTTTCAAATACGGTTTGATTAAACCTATCTTTATTCTTTTTTTTTATTTATCTTTCACTGTTTCCCAATTTACAAAAAAACCACAACACAAACGGTACAGTAAATAATTTAATACAAAAACTATGCACTTTAGTATCTTGTTTGCTTTGCATTTGCTTTAATTACAGTTTGTAATCTTCTCAGCGTAGATTTCACTAGGATTGCGATTATTTCGATAAAATGTTTATGTTGTATGAATATTTATTCCGAATTTACGAACAATCTTTCATGAGGCGAAAACTGTACAGTGTAACAAATATGTGTTCATACAAAACTTTGTAGCATTGTATCTTTTGGAAACATAGTAACATTATAAAAATGGGCATAGCAATTCATATTCGATAGAATTTTAGTCATATACAAATTTACATTTGAATTGTTTAAGTCGCGACAGTAAAAAGTTATTCGGTACGGCTGATATACGCTCCTTAATTATAAATAAATACAAAAGTAGTTGAAGTTGTGGAGTAATCTTCTGCGATTTCGCACATTTAGGAGTGAAGAGAAATTACGTCTATTATACGATTTAGTGATTTCTGGATACTGGCTCCATACAAGATAGTAAGAAAAGTGGGAGAAAACGGAACGTCCGTACACCGAATGCGATTAAAATAACGAGAGAACGAATTCGGCAAAATTGTGGCAAATTCGTGCTGAAGAAAGACGGCCAAAAATATAGGAATGAACCGAGAATCTTTAAGGCTCCTTTTGCGTTGCGACCTCAATATGAAAGCGTTTATAAAGAAGAAAATTCATTTTCATTCTCGAGGCACCGCACCACACGCAAAATGACAGATTATGGGCAGTATCATACAAGGACATCCTAAATGACAAAAATCATGTGCCAAGATACCAAAACTCGTCATCCATTATGGTCTGGGGTACGATATCCAGAAAAGGTAAATTGCCGTTAGTCTTCATTGACAAAGGTGTCAAAATAAACGCTGAGTATTATATAGATGAAGTCTTGCAGAAAAATCTGGAGCTTAGCGTAGAGACCATGTAGGGAACCGAATATTATTGCTTCCAGCAAGATGGCGCACCTGCCCACACCGCTAAAATGGTTCAAAGTTAGTGTGAGCAAAACTTAACAGATTTTATAAATAAATATGAATGGCCTCCTAGCTCACCAGACTGCAATCCCCTGAAATTTTGCATATGGGGATATATGGTACAGCGACTTAAGGAATATAAGTACAATAGCTTGAAGGATTTGAAATCTGCTATTATTGATGTATGGAACAAAATACCGACGGAAGTATTACGTGCTGCGTGTAACAATTTTTATTGCAGGCTTCGGCGGGTTGTGGCTAATAAAGGGCTGGCCATCGCGTAGTTGTCATATAAATGAAATATTTAAACTTTATTTAAAATTTGTTTCATTCATATTTCTTAAAACAAAATTAAGCTTTATTGAAAAAACCTACTTTGTTGTTGTATCAACACATATTTGTCACTCTGTAATTAAATTTTTTTTTATTTAATTGAAAATATGTGGAATTTTTCTCTTAATATTAAAAATTTTAAAAAAGAAATGAAAACTATTCACAAGTTATTCTTGATTATAATTATTGAGTGGATCATTTGAATAATAAATCTTCATATATAAGAAAAACGAATTTCAGTGAATTGCATTGCACAACCGCATGGTTTGTTCTTGTAAGAAAATTTATTTTAAGAAGATTTGGTGAAAAGTCATCTGGTCGAGTCATCGATGTTTTAATGACATTAACCCATTAACCCGCCGTACGATTTTTTCAAAATTTATCAGGAAGCTTATATAGGCCAAAGAAGTTGCTTTGCAAAATTTCAGGTTTGTAACTGTCACCGTATTTGAGATCTGCATTGGGTATTTAAATACCCAATCGGCTAATCCGGGTTCTTAGTGTTAATAAAAATTTGCATATATGGCAACATTCTTTTGTCATAATGAACACCTGATAAATAGAGGATACTAGAGGCAAACTAACCACGAATTTTTCCTCGATCTTTCCATTTTCTAATTTTCTACATAGCTTTATATATGGATTTTGTCATTTTTGAAAATCACACATTTTCGATCTCGAAAAGGAACATTTAATTGTATGAATTTCGTTTCACATTGTAAAGACAATAAATAGTTTCATTTTTCCGTAATGTTTTAAAAAAAATTATTTTGATATCTCCTACCTCTTTCGAGATATAGCCTTTTTCGTGAACACTGTTTTATGGGTATTTAAATACCCATTAGTCATTAATGGGTCAAATCTAACAGTATGGAGAATTTGTTTCCAAATGCTGTTATTACATATAGTTAAAATTGTATTAACAAGTCCTGTATCGGTTGCATTTGCTGAAAGAAGTTTTTCTAAATGAAAGGTTATTAAAAATTATCTTCAAAATTTGCTAAAACAAGAGCTTAGAGCTTGCTTAAAACAGTATCAATTTAACAATAAATAAAAATAAATTGGACATTTCAGCTCTGGGAAAGCTTCTATCGATCACATCTAAGTGTGCGTGTTATTAAATGTTTGAACACAAATTATCGAGAACTGGACCTACGCGTTTTATGCCGACTCCGAACGGCTTATGTTTTCAAAAAACTTTACATGACAATTTTTACTCTCTGAGGTTTGCCATTGTCTGCAGAGAGGTGGCAGCCGAACAGTAATATTAATTCAAGAATTCTGTCTGAGCTGGGGTTTGAACCGCGGTTCTGTAGCTTACAGGCCACGCACTGTACCAGTAGGCTACGGAAACTACTTCGATATCGATTTAATATGACATTGCAAATTCAATACAATATTATGAAATCATCGAACATATTTCATCTTCCAAAGCACGAAAAGGTGCCTTCTACTGAATAGTTTCGAATATCGCAACATTTAAAACATAACATATCCATATTATTTATCATATATAACCCAAAACAATCTTAATACGTTAAATTTTTTTCTCTTTAACGACCCGCCATTATCGAAAGTATCAATTGGCCTATTTACGCTAGCTTCTTCAATAGTTCTATACGCACTATCTACTTTTTAGACCTAAAGTAATGCATAAAAGGGTCAGTTAAATCAACTTCCAGCTCGTTTGTTTCTTGTTTATATTTTTAACGTCTTGACTGAATCATAATGTTTTATTTTATTTATTTATTTATTTAGTTAATTAGTTTAATGATCTATTAAATTATAACATGAATTAAATTGCGAGCTTTAGATCATTTATAGATCACCGCCATTAACTCTACCAAGGTTGCCATCTGTTCTAGTTGCTTCTTTTTATTTATTTCAATCTCTATACAGAGTTGTTGTTACTTACTTGATCTAAACCTCGCAATGTAATTCATGTTATTTATTTATTTTTTTTTATTTATTTGTTTATTTATTTATTTATTTATTTATTTATTTATTTATTTATTTATTTATTTATTTATTTATTTATTTATTTATTTATTTATTTATTTATTTATTTAGTTATTTATTTATTTATTTAGTTATTTATTTATTTATTTATTTATTTAAATTTATTTTTATAGTTTATTCTGACAAACTTATACTTCGAAAGAATGTATTCGAGAAAAGATGACATATAAGGCTTTTCAGTTTCGTATGACATGAATAAAATATCGTGATGAAAAAATATAAATATATTGAATAAAGAATATCAGTCATTCAGACTACTTTTTTTTTTTTAAAAAATCAACTAGCGAAAAAGCTAGCTTTTTATGACTAGTGAAGTAACTATGAAATGGGTGTGTAAAAAATAGCAATTGACCCCATGACATGCTAATGTAAAATTCTGCAGTTGAATGCAAAGAATGTAGATTGAAGTGGAACTAGTACTGGCTAGCTAGGGGCTAGCGGAATCACTAGTTTTGTACTTGCCTTGAACTGCAGGGGTAACACTTGAACGCATATTTCTGCAAATCATCGAAAATATTTCATAAAACTAAAATATTTTGTATGTGTACATGAAAGTACACCTCAAGTACGTCTTCGCTTCAATCTCCACGTTAATATGGTGATAAAAACGGCAAGAGGAGTCCTTGCTTTCACTATAAGATGGGCTAAAGAATTCAGTTTACTACTAAATTCCCTTTACTACTAAATTCTTATATACCTCTGTATACTACTTTACTACTAAATTCTTATATACCTCTGTCGTGAGGCCAATTCTTAAATATGCCTCAGTTATATGGAACCCACAATATAATGTTTACATCGACGCCATAGAATCCGTTCAAAAATAGTTTTTAGTTTTTGCTCTACGTCATAGTCGTTGGAATCCCAATATTATGCTTCCATCGTATGAAATACACCTTAAGATTATTTTACTACCTTCCCTAAGAAGCAGAAGAATGATACTTTATGTCACGTTTCTGTATCAATTACTTCGTGGCGGGATTAATTCGGGATATCTCATCTCAGCTCTAAATTTACTGAACTCACACTATCACCTGGATTGGTGTGCCAAAGTATATCTCTTTTCCCACACAAGTTTATGCCTGCATTGGCCCAAATGCATATCCAACTAATTGGGATTTTGATTTGGGGGATATGAGATTTATCTCATTTCCACTTAGGTCCTTGGGTTGGACAATGGCCACAAACCAGTTAAAATGAGTATAGTGTTTTGGATTGTTTTTGAACTCAGGATTGTTATTCGAGTACCTTAAATTAATAATCACTATCATTTAATTCGATGTTGCTTATTTATATAGAATCAAAATACTTAAATACGCGTTTTATATATATTAAATTTTTAAATTCCGTTCAAAAGCCAATTAATGTGCTTAGCAAAAAGCCCTGATTGCCAGGGGGTATGTTTTAGTACGTAGGGGTGCATTCTGTCTATCCCGGCTAATCCGCGCAGGATCTAAAATGTAAAACGTGCATGCGTATAGGACGGGTTTACGTATCTTTGAAAGATTTGTCGGCCTTTGTAGTCTAGTGGAAAGTGCGCTAGACTATCAACCCAGAGGTCCCTGGTTCGAATCCGGGCTCGGGCATGGTTCTTTTCACTTTCTTTATTCTTTCCTGCACATTTAAGAATTATGGAAAACAAAAAATCCACAGCTAAATTGTGAAAAATGTGCAATTAATGGACAGGAACAACTAAGGGCTGGAAATGCTTGCCACTAGCCTCGGTAAAAAGCAATTCAAATTGTCTTTCACGGTTGTTTCACCTAATCAATAATTCACGTATGGTTCCAATCAATTCCTCTAAATAATCTATCCTTTCCCTTCAGGTCAAAGACCAAAACTTGTTTGCATAAGGCGCATGCCTTGGTTCTTTGATCTTTAAAAAAAAAAATTTCATACCTCCGGGCGAATCGAAAAAAAGACTTTTATGCATTTTATGTGAACACACTTTTCTTCTAACTTTTGTTGTTTTGAAGATATAAGTTCAAGACCACGAGTTTTATGTGGTCTTTAACGTTACATTTTTTGGAAGTGAGTTTCGAGGTAAGTCTGCATTTTTAAAAAATTACCGGAAAAGCCAACGAAAGTACCTAAATTAAAGACCTATATTGAAGAAGAGGGATATTATAAGCGACTAAATCGAAATAATTAAAAAAATGTTGTCTTGTACTTCTAGGAGCTCAAATGTGTGGTTTTTAAAGTAACACTTTGTTCCTTTTTGTTTCCATTTGAATTTGTCACCAATTCACGCGACAAAAACATACTGCTGTGATATCAATGTTTTCCGATGGAATGGTATATTAATGAACGGAATATAGTCGATATAGAGGAAAATTATTTTTTTGCCCGTTACTCCTACAGAAAAAATAGACCATACACAGAATTTTCATTTCGTACACAAATTAGTTTAGTTTTGTTTAAATATAATTAGTGTATTACAATTTCTTGGGCGGCCTGGTCGAACGCGAACGGGGGCGCCTAAAGCTCTGGGACAGGCTCTGATGTTGACATGATTCGATTCGATTTTGTCTGAAAATTGTTTTTTCTTGCTTTTCAAATTATCGGTTTTTCTTACGAAAATTTAAATTTTGATCTTGTAGCTGAAAATTTTATTTTTAGAAAATAAAATATCCTCATTTTAGAACATGTGACTTTTTATTTATATCCACAGTAAAGCACGTTGGCAGTTTGCTGATGGTGTGGGGACATATGGAGGCGATTGGAGTGGAAAATTTTGTATTTATAGGTTAGGTTAGTGTGGATGTCTCAATCGAGACACACTTAGGCCAATGAGGCCCAATTTGATACCAAGGGTTAATTTTTCCTATCTCTATTTAAACCAGTTTGAGCTGTTTACTAAGCCTAGGATTCGGTAAACCAAAGATTCCGAGAGTTCGTCAAGGTCATTAAAGAACCAGTTACCTAAGTGGAGGAAATGTTTTTGAGCCAGCGCTGGGCAAGTGCAGAGGAAATGTACTATAGATTCTTCCTCATCTCTACAGCTTCTGCAGAAATCGTTGTGAGGTATGTTCAATCTTTTAGCGTGTCTGCGAATAACGCAGTGCCCTGTAAGGATCCCTGCCATAGTGCTAATGTGGTCTCTTCTGAGAGAAATGAGTTCTTTTGAACGCTAAGCGTTGAGTTTGGAAAAGATTTGCCGCGTTGTATTACACGTGTTACTTGCTGACCATCTGTTGTATCTATATTTATAGATACCACTATAAATTAAACGGAATACCTCAACAATTAAAAAGAAAATTTCCACCCATCGTTGAGAAGTTGTGCTTGAATCGAACATGGTCCTTCAACAATATAATTTTCCTAAACACACGGCAAAGATAGTAAAGAAATTACTTCTTTTCCATACGCCCAAATAACTTACTCATCCCTTCCACTTAAATCAAATCGAGCATTTGTGGGAGCATCACTACTGGAAATTCAGAAAAAAGTCAATCAGTACCAAGGATGGCCTAAAACAGTTTTGATGATGAAATGACAAAAAATTTCGTTCGAAATAATCGCAATTTTAGTGAAATTTACGCCGATAAAGTTATAATTAAAGCAAATGTGAAGCAAACCAGATACTGACATTATCAGTTTTTATATTAAATGTTTTACTGTAGGTACACTTACTTGTAACGTGTAGGATATGGAACGATTTTTCGTATTGAACATTTTTTGGTGCGTTTTTTTATAAATTGGGAAACAGTGAAAGAACATTTTAAAAAAAAAAAAACCCAAAAATGTTGAAAAGCATAAAACACAATCGTGTACACTTTCTTTTGAAGCCAAAGAAAAAACACTATGCTGAAGACATTCAACTTACTGGCACTTTTGACACACATAACGACCTGTTAACTCCGCCTTCACCTTGGCATTACATTCGTGACATAGCGCTCGATTTTGATTCTTTATGAAGCCACTATCCGCCAATTCTTTAGCGCACAACTGACAGCGGAAGCATTGTGGGTGCCAGCTGGCAGACATGGCTTTGATGACACGTCCAATAACAAATTCGCCGCATTTATTACAGCAGGGTGCAAAAAGAACGTGGAAGTCACGCTCGCAGTATTTGCGTCCCTCAAATTCATAGAAGATGCCATCCTGAAAGGGCCGGAAGCACTGAGCGCAACTGCAAATAAAAGCGCATTAATAAAATTATTCTACATAACAATATAAAAACAAAGAAAACTTACACAAAACACTGCGTATGCCAGAGCTCACCATTGGAATTGACTATCTTTTCGTTTGGCTCAAAACCGTCGGAGCAACGCGAACAATGCATTGCACCCAATGACATGTTGGCAACGTGTAATCTATAAGAGCAGAAGATAACATATAGACATTTTAGACAAAATTAACAAAATGTTTTTAATTAGGTGACACTAAAGCGACCCACTACTATACATAAAAGACACAGTATATGCAATGTATGCAGTGTGTTATGGATGGATTTTAGCAATTTTAGTGAATGAAAATAAGTACATTTCCGCTTTGGAGTACATCATTTTAATGACGTTTTAAAATGCTTTAAATGTGGCTTAATTAAGGCGAACAATTTAGTGCGGCGTTATTTTAAAGTGGTTCCAACTAAACTGAAACTTAAGCTAAAGAACAAAAACACCAGAGCAAATAGGAATTCGAGCCTCAGTTGGAACTCAGATAAGGCGCTAGTTTGCGCATACACATTCATGCGTCACTTCATAAGAAGTTATGATAAAGCTATGAAACTTTATGTTGACATGTTTTTTTTAACATATACTTAAAATGTTTATGCTTAGTCATGCTTAAAACTTAGAACTTTTATAACGTACGTACAACTGAGCCATCGGGAAGACAACTTTGAACCAACTTAAAGATGAACACTTTTTTAAAAATCCTCACTGATTTATTTTATTGACACAATTTAGCGTTTCAAAGGCTTACGTCAGCTAAGCTAATAAACAAATTCGCAAAAGTGTTTTGTTTAATAATTTTTGCATCAAGTTATTGTTTAACTGCATAATGCAGTGAATCTCCTTCTTTCTAAATTCAAACTATTCTATTGCATCCGAACAGATTTCCACTAAACTGCCCTGTGCAGTGGATTTCGAGGTAGACAGAATGATCAATTAAAAAGAACGAACACACAATTATGATGGACATAAAAAAGACAGAAATTGTGACTGATCAAACAAACAAAACAGAAGGCGACATAGTAGTATTGGCATACATACATAGACTTATTAGATACATACAGACGTACATACAATAAACTATATTTTTATATAACAACAAAATAAATAAAAAACTACGATCAAGATATAAATATCAATAATGTTTCTCTAATATTTCTTTAAACTTTTGTATTCTAGCACACAAATGCACCAATCTTATGACACAGGCAAGTAACATTTTTCGCCCACCAAACAAGTTGATGCTTTTTGCCGCCAATAAAGTGGTTTCTTGAGTACGATTTGTACAATCTTTTTTGTTTTATCAACTCCAATTATCTTCTACTGAATGATTTTAATGTTTTATGTGTTTAATCTTTCAAATAATATCACAGGAATTATGAAAATGTATGTAGTAATCTACCATATGGCATTTCCAGAAATTGGTCAACCGTGACTAAAAAATTGAAATTGATAAAAATGTTTTATTATCGTTTAAGCTATAAAGCTTAAATATGTATATATTTATGGTTTTCAAAAATAATTAAGTGTTGATAAGTTCAAAGTCTTATCATAAAAAAAAATTGCAGCAAAACAGAATTTCGGTTTTTTTGCTGCTAAAATTTTGCAAATTAACCCGAATCACCCTGAGTAATTTTTTTTTTAATTTTCAGAATGACCTGCTAGCGCAAATATAAAATGATTTAGCTAAAATAAGCACATTTTAAGTGTATGTGTTTGCGTTGCCATATGGCAACGACAGGGTGTTTCGGGTTAAATAAGTTTTTTTTTTATTAAGGCCATTTTCGTATTTAAGAGGTGGATATTTTGTTAAAAATTGTTATTATAATATCAAATTGTTGCAAGATACTGAAAAGATATACAAGCAATTCAAGTACAAATAACAAATGATGCGGTTAGAGCAAAAAGGAAACGTACCTGAACAAGTGTTGTACTGTACAAGTGTTGTACTGTACAAGTGTTGTACTGTACAAGTGTTGTACTGTACAAGTGTTGTACTGTCCAAGTGTTGTACTGTACAAGTGTTGTACTGTACAAGTGTTGTACTGTACAAGTGTTGTACTGTACAAGTGTTGTACTGTACAAGTGTTGTACTGTACAAGTGTTGTACTGTACAAGTATTATACTGTAAAAGTGTTGTACTGTACAAGTGTTGTGCTGTACAAGCAGTGATGTGCGGCGTAGAGAACATGATGTCGACAATACTATTGTCGACGGTGTCGACAATGTCGTGTAGACAATTGCTTTTAACGACGTGTAGATAATTAATGTAAAAGGCTGCATGTTTATTGTAATATTTAATTAAATTGAGTCCAAGTTCGAAGTATTCCTTATTTTTACGCCTTCTGGGCATGACTTTTGTTTGTTTAATTGTGAAATTTGTTAATTTGGGTTAATTAAACGACTTTTCAAAAGGTTTTAAGAATCAGCATAATCTAAATGGAACTTGCATTTTTGCAGTGTTGCATTTTGTTGACATTGTTTACATAATTCTCGACATTGTCTACATTGTCGACACATTCTGCATTGTCGACACCAAAAAGTCGACAATTAAAGACGACGCGTCGAGGAACACCACTGTGTACAAGTGTTGTGTTGTACAAGTGTTGTACTGTACAAATGTTGTACTGTATAAATGTTGTACTGTACAAATGTTGTACTGTGCAAAATGTTGTACTGTACAAATTTTGTACTGTACAAGTGCTTTACTGTACAAGTGTTGTACTGTGTAAGTGTTGTTCTGGTACGTTTTGCTCTGAGCGCGTCAAATGTTTATGCATTTTCTTTAACCTTATGCTTAAATGTCCCGTTACAAAAAAAACATTGTTTGTGTAAACTGTTAGTGAACAATAACACTGTAGGGACGTCAAAAAGACACACGAAAATACCTAGACACGTAAACTTATTTTTTGGTCGTAGAGTTTAGTGGCATACTTAGTTTTTCCCAATCGGATCACGATCTCGAGATATTTGCAATTGAAATTCAGTCACTTTTAGACCCATTTTTAGCTATATTTTTTTTATTTTTGAAGAAAAAAAATGTTTACCACCTCCGATTTTGCTTAAACTTTCAAAATGGAATCTACTTATGAAATAAAAACACTAATTTGAGTACAAAAATTTTAAGATTTTTTTTTAAGTTTTTACGTTTAACATTTAAATTTGGTCAAAATGGAAGAAAAAGAGAAATTGTTTAACTTTTAAAAAATCATAGATTCAACAAGGCTAATTCAATTATCATGTTGGAGGTATTTTTGAAAAGACAATTGTTAAAAAGTTATTGTTTAAAAAAGTATGAAACATTTTTTAAATGAAGGCCAAATATTAATATTTAGAGATTTTGATCTGAATTGGAAAAACTGAGTATGCCACTAAATTGTACGACCGAAAATTAAGTTTACGTGTCCCGGTGTTTTTTGTGTCTTTTCAAAAGTTGAAAATTTACCTAGAGTGTAATTGGTTAATGATTAAAAGTTTGTATTTTTAAACAAAGGCTGCTTGTAACTTCAGAAAATATTGGGGGTTGGAATTAATTTTAAAGGTTTTTTTTCGGTTTTTGAGCATTTATTTAGAAACAACGGTACAATGTATATTATTCAAAGTATTGTCCATCGTTAGCTACAACATTTTCCCATCTTTCTGGCAGCATATGGATTCCGCGCCGGAAGAACGATTCGTCTTTTGAGGCAATCCACGAATCGACCCATTTTTTGGTATCCTCGTAAGAAGTGAAGCGCTGCTCAGCCAAGCCATGCGTCATCGATCTGAATAGGTGGTAGTCGGAAGGGGCTATGTCTGGGCTATAAGGCGGGTGGGGTAGCACATCCCAATTCAGCGCCTCCAACGTTTCCTTGACGGTTCTTGCAACATGTGGCCGTGCGTTGTCATGTTGAAAAACCACTTTGTCGTGTCTTTTGGCATATTCCGGCCGTTTAACCTTTAATGCTCGGCTCAATTGCATCAATTGTTGTTGGTAGCGTTCCCCAGTGATGGTTTCGTTAGGTTTTAGCAGCTCATAGTACACGACACCCTTCTGATCCCACCAAATACACAGCATAAGCTTGGCGCCATGAATATTCGGCTTGGCCCTCGATTTTGATGCATGGCCGGGTGGTCTCCACGATTGTTTTCGCTTAGGATTATCGTAATGGATCCACTTTTCATCGCCAGTGACAATACGATGCAAAAAACTCTTCCTTTTATGCCGTTGAAGCAGTTGTTCGCACATGCAAAATCGCCGTTCAACGTCTCTCGGCTTCAACTGGTACGGCACCCAATATCCTTGCTTTTGAATCATTCCCATGGCCTTCAAGCGTTTGCCGACCGTTGATAAGTCAACTCCCAATGATTCTGACAATTCTTGAAGGGTTTGACACGGGTATTCATCTAGCAAAGCCTCCAATTCCTCATCTTCAAACTTTTTCGGCTGGCCCGGACGCTCTTTGTCTTCCGTATCAAAATCACCACTTTTAAACCGACGGAACCAGTACTCACAAGTAGAAATCGATGGAGCATAGTCCCCGTAAGCCTCAGTAAGCGTGCGTTGTGCTTCAACCGCTTTTTTCTTCAAATGGAAGCACAAAAGTAAACCTTCCCGCAAATTGCGTTTTGTTGGAACGAAAGTCAACATGTTCACAGAGAAAAAAATATATGTTGTTTACACTTCAGTGGAATGACACATACTGAAAAATGAAGCTTACACAATGTGCTTTGAAATGAATATAGTCACAGGTGTGCCCGATGCGATCTATTGATAGTTACGCCATCTCTTAGAAAACCTTTAAAACTAATTCCAACCCCCAATACTTATATATTTTCACTCAGTATCAAAAATTGGGAATTTGTTTTCATTCAATATCAAGAATTGGGAATTGGTAGTATATATAATAGAGAAATATATGAAAAATTAATGATGACACATTTCAATTACTATATTGTTTTTTATAATTCTAAAAAAAATATATTTATTTCTATAAATCTAAAAAATATGTCTATTTTTATAATTCTAAAAAAATAAATATTTTTTTTAGAATTATATTTGACTAGCTGATTAACTCGGCTTCTTTTTAATATTTTTAAACAGAATTGTTGGAAAAATACTAACATAATATTAATAACTGGTACCAAATATGTAAACATTGTGCCCGCTGGCAGCAAACGTTGGATCACACCTGATGGTGGAGCTGGCTAAAGCAATGATGCTAAGGATAGTTTTTCGAAACAATACTCGACTGATGCATTTGTCACTTGCTAGTCAGATGGTCGCTGCTAAATGATTAGTATGGTTTTTCTTTCATTTACAGTGATGAAGTGATGGTAACTGGAGGTCCTTTGGTCACACTAGATGATCTAAGCGCTTATTGATCTTGGCGATTCTCTCGGACCTATACTGTGGAAGTGTACGTCAGCCTAGTCGCTTTTGATGACCTTTGAGCTAGCTGGCTATTACTCTGGCAGATGACGTGGTAAATTAAGTGTTTGCAAGGTTATGCATTAATTAACTGCCGATACAGACAGAAGAGTACATGTGGTCTGTGATGGTGGTCATTGGCAATGCAGAAAATAATATTTTGTGTTTTCGGGGAAGGTTTTAGTGAACTCATCCCTGTTGAAGGCAGTTGCTTATAGTCTTGAAGTCAAACTTTATACAGTTACAGCTAGCTGATATGCTTATATGCAACGTGCATTTTTTGAAGCAATGAATCCTTCTGAACCTGAGCGCATTTCCAGTATATCCAATAGAAATGCATGTGGTGGTCATGTTGATAGCGTTTGGTGAAGTTTGACTGTTCGCGATTGTCCGAAATTAGATTTTATATAGTTCAGAAACTCTTTCTACACTGCATTTGACGTTTTTCCATCCGGTGCAAGGACTATGAGGCTACTTGATGAGCTTACTGGAGAAGATGCAACAAAAAGTTTGTACATTGGAAAAACACTCCTTGGTTAAATCAATTCCTGCTATTTTTAATGACTGTCTCTGTGATTTATCGATTGGCATCTCAAAGTATACCTTTAATGGAAATTGTAGCTTTTAAACTCGAATTGGTAATCTGTCGGTATGAGTGGTATTCGAGGAATAAAAACTGAATCACCCCGAGCGCAGCAAGTCAATATCGTTGTGTCTATGACGTTTCTGTGGAGAGATTTAAACTGTAGTCTTTTTTCATAACTGAGCTTTGTTGGATTAAGATTACGCAACAACATAATAGCAGCTCCTATTTTAAGTAAAATGATTTGTTCAAGAAGTGCTGGTTCAATATGTTTTTAAACTCTACAGGTTATTGGACTGAATCATCCCTTTGCAGGGATGCAGACTGAATGCAGAATTATCTATACGTCATTTCGATTGCTTTAAATTACCTAAGCATAAAAACAAAATTTCGTTTATAATAGCAGCCCTATCGTTCTTAGGAGTAAGAATGGGTCGGTCACACAACCAATCCATGCTTTTGTTTTTTATGTCAGCGATATCTTGTAAAATGTGAGAAATAAGCTCTTTAATGTTCTTCAAAAATATCCCCAAATCAGTATAACTTTTTCCCCTTACTCCCAAAAACAGATTGCTGTCCATCACCTATTTTAAGCAGAATTTCTGAGAATTTTCCATCAGACACATCGCCTCTTAAGTAAACATGCATGTTTTTTTAAGTCATGTTGTTTTTATAAATGGCCGAATACAAGATGTTTTTAAAGATGCCATTACCTCATCTGCTCGTGTTCTTCTTGGTACTACCGGCATTGCTTGCCTAAAATCTCCAGCCAGAAGTAATTTGGATACTCCCATTACATTATTAATTTCGTTAATAATGTAATTAAAGTACTTTCGTCCCATACTATAAGCTTACAAGCACTTAATATTTTTGCATATTGCTCTGTTTTAAAATATTGCACAGCGTGGTGTCGAATGTAAAAAGATTGAAATTTAGTTTAAAAGTAGCATGGTATGTTCTGCCTCCCACAGTGTATCAATACCAAATAAGGCTTACTATATTTTAAAAGTTTATTTTTATGTCGTAAAACCAATAGTATAAAAAATATATTTTTTGCCCTATCTTTTGATTGAAAAGAGATATTGGGGTAGTTTTTTTAACATAAATTATTTTTAAGACTTGACAGTTATTTTTTAAAATATAAAATCAACATTTTGGAAAAATAAACTTCTCCAAGAAAATCATAGGATTTTATGTGTTGTTTTGATGACTAAAACAGTTGATCAATTTTAGCTCAAAACTGGAAGAACTTTTTCAAGATAATTTTATGTCATATGAAAGTTATTCAAAAATGCAACAATTACTTTTAGAGTTATTTTAAGAGTAAAAAGTTAATATTTCAGGTCTATTTTGAAAAATAAAATAAAAAATATATACACTGACTATACGGCACAATCGAAACTATTTTTGTTTAGCGATTTTATTGAACTTTTTAAAAACTCAATTCGAGCAAAATATATTCAAAAACAGCGGAGATATTGGCATCGAAAATAAAAACTTTGATTTTCATATCGGTTTTTTTCTCATTCTCAGATAACGATTTTTTTATGAAAAAGGCTTTTTATTAAGAATTTCTACAATTTTCAAGACACCTAAATGTCCTTGGAAGGGGCGTGGCCCAAATAAGTATGTCAGAATCATATCTAGAATGCACGTAATACATGTTTCCATTTTGAACGAAATCAATAGAGCAGTTTGGATTATACAGTCTTAAAAATATTGTATACTAGTATTTCCCGGCAGACGTTGTTCTGCCACAGACCGCCTCACTGCCATATACGAAAATTTCAAGAAATGTCAAATATATTCACCGTTTTCAGTATACCCGAGTAAAAATAAAAACTTTTTAGCTAAGGCCAAACAGCGGCCGTACAAGGACTAATTTTTAATATTTTTCTCGGCCATACGAGGGTCATACAAGGCAGGACTTTTTGGCCAAACAGCGGGCGTATAGAGGCCGTTTTTAAATAATATCGGCTTTACAACGGCCGTACAGCGGCCGTACAAAGGGCATTTTTAAATTATCTACTAGTGCTTATTCTACAATGAAAAGCAGATTTTCAATTGTAACTTCATGCGGAAATAAAATAATGTAAAACTAATTAAACAATTTTTTGTATTAATTTTTTGTATTTAATTAATCTTTTCTCATTAAAAAAACAATTAATTGTAATCAGCTAAAAAAATTATACTGCTTTAATTGAAAATTTACAGGGCATTGTATTCAAGCAAATAACTTCATATATAAAAATGTTTTGCGCCACACACAAGTTTCGATAATATTAACATCGCCGAGTGAGGCTTGCTTCTGTTGTTGCGCATACGTTTGTTGAATAACAGCTTTGTAAAGTTTGGTGGCATTCAACGGGCGTATAGCAGCCGTTTAGTGGCCATACTGTGGCCATACAACTTAATTTAGGCCTTGTATGGCTGTTGTTTGACCCAACTTTCGGCCGCTAGGCTTTTTGGATTATTTTTGGGCAATCTTTGACCCATATACGGCCGTGCGGCCCATTACCGACCGCTGATAGGCCGCTGTTCGCCCGCTCATATTTTTACTCGGGTAGCTGCCGAAAATAACCATATGAACTAAATTACCAAATTGTAGTCTAATACGATAAAAACCGTTGAAATAAAACATTTTCATTGGTTTGTGGACGGTAGAAGGGGGGGCGTACTACCAATTTGTAGTACAGTTGCTGACAGTAACCATACAAACTAAGCTAAAATTTTAGCTCAATCGACACAGTAGTCGATTTTAATGATTTCTCAAAAAGTGGGTGTGGATATATAGAGATAACGTCCATTTTTAGCACAGTTGCCGAAAGTAACCATACAAACTAAAGAATGTTAGTCTTTTACGAACAAAACAGCTTGAAATATAGCATTTTCACTGATTTGTGGGCGAAAAAGGGGGAGTGGAAACCAATTTTTCGTACAGTTTCTGACAGTAACCACAAAACCGTATTAAATAAAGCATTTTCATTGGTTTGTGGCAAGCGCGTCCTTATCGAATTTCATCTGGGGGCAGACACACACCTTTAGGTCAGTGACCGACAGTAACCATACAAACTAAATTACTGAATTATAGCCTTATACGGCCCAAACCGACTGAAATATAGCATTTTTATTGATTTGGGGGCTGTAAAAGGGAGGTGTGGCAACTTTTTTCCCTCAACCATTTCGTACTTGAAACAAATCGACTGCCAAATTTTCAGGTCAATCGGTCCAGTAAAATCGGTAAAATTTAAAACTGGGCGTGAAAACATTTATATATAGTGACCGCCTCTTGGGGCACCTACACAGCAATAAACGATTTTAAACTATCAAACAACTAGAATTTGTATTTAAAATCATGTCTGATTTAAACTACCAAACATTTAGAATTTGTATTTAAATCATATAAAATCAACATAATAAATAACAAGGTCATTTAGAAAAAACTTTAAAGTATTTTCAATTTTCACATATATCTTTAAAAATATTTTAATAAAACCTACTTTTAAATTCGAAAGGTACTGTCACGAGATACTCCATTTTTATAGGATGAAAGCATAATATAAGTCTTTACAGCATATTTAATATTCAAAGTTTCGCTATCAAATAAATTTCAGAGTTGTGTTCGCTGCGTTCAAAAAAATTAAGAACCATAGTTGGCTTTGTATGATGTCATTTGAAACGTTTTAAAAATCGTTTCTGTGAAGAATGGTAATGGCTTCCAATCAACGCATCTAATTTAACATCGCAGAGTGACCTTAGTGACCGTGGCATTTCAGCAACAAAATAGATGAAATTAAGTTTATAAAAAAACATTAGTGTGTTCTTCTTCTGACTACTTAATTCGGTGGTCTCTCTTTTTTTGACGACCCTTGAAACATAGAGATAATTTATTGCCATGAGCTTGTTCGAATTCCTTGCCAGTAGTTTGTTTGAACGCGATAAATTAACGAAAACTTCACAAAAAGATTTCAGCATTCATAAGTTCTTAAAAATGTTTTATAAATTAAAGATAAATTAAAAAACTTAATACACAGCTTAGCCATAGATTACACATATTCCCAAAACGCTGAATATTTTTTATTTAACTTTAAAATGTGTTTTGTTATTTATTTAATTGTATAACAAATCTCATTTTAAAGTTTAATAAAAAAGTTATAGTTATTTATTAAAATAAATTTTGGATTATATTCAACGTTATTAAAAAGTTTAAATTGTTTTAGCTCTTATTTTGTGGATTTTAAATAAATGTCTAATGCATATCTAATTAAATTATGCCCAAAGAGTCCAATTCAAATCATTTCAATACACATGGCTACATTTTACCTTACTGATAAAAATAATAATTTGTATGTTAAATAAAAATATTCCGCTAGCAGACATAATTCTTGTTGTTTATTTAACATGTATATACATCGTAGAATTTATGTTTGTTGGTATGACGCTGCGTAATGCGGGTTATTAATAACTTTGAATGGAAATGACGTCACCACCGATGAAGCAAACATCTGGAGCAGATAAAAAAATATGCTTGTGCACTACCGATTCTAACTTGTTAACAAAAACATGCTTTGTACTTTGAAATAATTCAGGAATTTATGAAGCGATTAGAAAAAGCTTGAGGGGAAAAGCGAGCAAGTATTTTCTGAGTTAAGCTGTTGCCTAATTGAGTTTGTTCCAAAGCATAATCGTCAGGATGCAGCTGCTTTTGTAAACTAAGCGTATTGAATTGAGCAGCTAACTTGGGCACACATTTGCATATGAGTGTGTGTGTATGATTGCGAGAGTTATCTAGGTGGCGGCACCAAAGTTTCACTGCCAACCCTCTCAGGTGTTCACTAAACAAATTATGAAAGTATTTTTAGCATCATAGGTCTACTTTTTTTAGTTTTGTCATTTTACATGATTTGAGGGCATGATGGAAGAAAGAATTATTTGACCATCTGCCACATGATGAGATAGATGACTAACATTAGCGTATTACTTTGTTGTATGCCAAGCAAAGTGCAACTGAAACTAGCGCAAATTTATGTTTGTATAGCGAAATTTCACTTTTATATGATGAAGTTTTTAAATCTTACTCGATCGGGGGCATGTTGGTTATAGTTGGACCGAAGTTAAAACTGTCGCGCACTAAATTAATTTAAGAATTTAAAAAACTTTGTTAACCAACTTGCTGGTTCTTGTGCTGCTGCTAACTTGTGTGTATGTGATTGATTTTGCGACAAGACTGACTGATGACGATGTTGATGTTGATTCGCTGATCTCCTCCCAAATTTGGCAAAATCAAAATTTTTTGAATTTTCGTTCAAGTGCTTGATCAAGTTGGTGTTTTTGAGAAAACGTGTATTTTGCTATATATTATTTTATTTTTTGTATTGTCACGCTTTTATTTACCTTTTGCTTTATTTATTAATCGATTATTTATGAGAACTCTTGTATGTTAATTGAATTAAAAACTTTGTGCACTACGGAGATGGAATTGAAAAAATAATTAAAGAAGAGCAACTGCTGTCAAATTGACAACAGCAAATGCCAGGTAAAAATAAGTGCTGCCATGCATTGTGCGGAAAGCGCCATCTTTTGGTGTCGCATTGGGAACTGAGTAGTTCGACGTTGGGCAACTATATTATGAACCGAGGTCTACAACTTAGCTGCTGTCAAAAACAGCTGATGGTGAATTGCAATGAAAACGAAATTCGTGACTTTCTGTCAGATTTTTACTGAGATTAATTTGAGAATGAAGTGATATGGAAAACAATAAAAATATTTGAGACGTTGTGCGTTATGAAAAAAAAAACGATGTGAATGCAAGACAATTTGCATGCTGGCCAAAGCTTTATGCCGGCGGCACCTTCCAGCGCACGTTTCTGATAAAATGGCCAAAGACCAGCACATACGTTGTCCATTTTTCAACTGGGTCGTTTTTTTTTTATTCGCCCGGAGGTATGAAATCTTCCAAAGATACGTATACCCGTGCTATACGCATGAACAATTTACATACTGGATCATGCCCGGATCAGCCGGGACAGACAGAATGCACCTACGTACTAAAACATACCCCCTATTGGCAATTAGTATTTTCCACTGAGCACATTAATTAGCTTTTCAGCGGAATTTAAAAATTGAATATATATAAAACGCGTAATTAAGTATTTTGATTCTATATAAATAAGCAACATTGAATTAAATGATAGTGATTATTAGTTTAAGGTACTCGAAATAACAATCCTGAGTTCAAAATCCAAAACACTATACTAATTTTTACTGGTTTGGGGCCATTGTCCATCCCAAGGACCTACGTGGAAATGAGATAAATCTCATATCCACCAAATAAAATCCCAATTAGTTTGATATGCATTGGGGCCAACGCAGGCATAAACTTGTGTGGAAAAGAGATATACTCTGGCAAACCAATCCAGGTGATAGTGCGAGTTCAGTCTAATTTTAAATCAGGAAGCCACGTGAGCACGTAAATCACAATTCGATTTAAATTTAAAATATTGCATAATTAAAAAGCCAGTTTTGAAAGCCGATTCATATTTGATGGTGCTTACTTTGTAAAACATAATATCGAGACAAAAAGGAGAAACAGAACAATCTCCATTACCGATATTACATTGTTATAAAACTGCGTTAGGTATAATAGGATGAAGTTAAATTGATTTAATTACTTAAATGTAATATAATTTTCCGTTTTAAGACGCCTACGAATCAGAAAAATTAATCATGTTGAAGTTATTATTGAAAACACTGTACATTCATCGTAAAGGCTTATGAAGATCGTAATTAGAATGGCACTGACTCAACTTGAAAAACAGAAAATGTCTAGTTTGTTGCCTCTCATTGCTTATGTGACAGATGTTATGTGTCAAATGGCTTGTCCATATGACGTTTGTGTTCAGTATTCAATACGACTCAATCATGAATAGACTTACTCCTGAACAACGTTTATTAATTGAGGAAATTTATTACCACAATCTGTCATCAGTTAGAGAAAGTTATAGAGTTCTTCAACATAATCACCAAATTTCGAACCAATTTTACACTATTGGAGATTCATCATTCAACCAGTGTGCATAGAGTCCGTTATTTTGAGAACATTGCTGCAGTAGCAGAGAGTGTTCGAGAAACCGTGAACAATCGATTCGTCGCCGATCTCGAATTTCGTCGAAATTTGAAAGTTGGAAACACAGAATGAACCATTTAAGAGCTAGTCGTGGGCAACATTTGAACGAAATAATTTTTAAACATTGAGTTGTAGAAATCGAACTATCGTCCAAATAAAGATTTGAATCAATAGATTAATTTTTATGTATTTTATTTAGAAAATAAAGTAGGAAGCTCTTATTGGATCACCCTTTATATGTATTTAGAACCGAATGGGCCATGAAAGATCTCTCCATTCTGATAGGCGTTGTAACAGGACACTGTCTTAAAGGTAGGCATGCCCTTAGAATGGGGGTTCATGCGAATGACTTCTGCAGGAGCTGCAGGCATGAGGAAGAGGAGAGGTCGATATCGCATCTCCTCTGTTCATGCCCCGCTTGAGCCCACAGAAGGCAGAAGCATCTAGGTAGCCTCTTTTTTGATGATCTCAGGAATCTTGAGGAGTTAGACATTTACCCACTTATTCAATAGATTTTAACATTTAAACAACTGATTACATGTTTAAACTTATTAACATTTAACAATGACTAATGCTGCTTAAAGCCTGCTGAAAGTTACGCAGCCCTTTAAATGGGTTTATGAATAAGGGAGTAATTGCTACTGCTTTTTATTATTAGTTCAGGGTGGTTTCAGGGCAGTGCTTAGGAGAGGAGGAGTAGATCCCCTGTGGTATCACAACGGACCAAATATCTGGTCCTAACCCTAACCTAACCTAGAGCCCCTAAATCCATTTTTTTTGCCAGCCCCGAATTCATAAAAATGCAAAAAATGAAGGTGGTAACCCTATCCACCATCTTGAATTTTAAAATTCTGACTTCAGATTCTAAATCAGCGACCCCCTAACATTGATAAATGATGTTTAAAACTCTTAAAAATACATATTATTAGGTGGCAACCCTATTATAAAAAATTACATTATTTTTAAATTCTGACAACGGATTCGGATTCAGCGACCCATTTTTACCTGAGGTTCGCACCAGCATCAGATTTGTAAAAATAAAAAAAAAATATGTGGCAACCCTAGTATCCATTTTTATTTTTAAAATTCTGACTTCAGATTCGAAATACACTGTAAAATAATGATGCGTGACCCATTTTCACCTATTGTTCGCGCCAGCACCGTGTTCGTTGTCTGATATAAATCATCTATTGCCAGTCAACAAGCTTTCGTTGCATTGACTGCAGTGAGCTCTCTGACAACGATATCTTAGATCAACAATATCAATGATCTGTTTTTTATTGCTCTATCATGTTTTGTTCGTCTTCGCTGCAATCACACACATGATTTTTTTGCAGCATGCAAGACAGTGCAGTGTAGTGTGAAATGCACAAATGTTTTGAAACCGGTTTTAAGTGCACCTACGCAGGGCTCTAATTCAAATACACTATTCGATAAAAAATATCGTACCACACTGATATTTTAAAACATCATATTATTGGTATTAAAATGACTGTTTTGAATGGTTTTACAAAATCATTTTTTAAATCATTGATTTCGACTTGAAATGTCAATGATTGCATTCATTTTAAATATAAAAATCACATGATTTAAAAATTTAAACTCACAAATAATTGCATTCTTTTACATCTCTGCTATCTATTTATATTAATAAAACTAATTTTCTGTTTGTTTGTTTGGCACAAACTGCACAAAAACAGTCAACTGTACTCTTAGGCTATTGTATATATTTTTTAACTGTTTTCAGAAAAGGTTCAAAATATTGACTTTTTACTCAAAAAATAATTCAAAAATAGTGTTTGCTGTAAAATAAAAATAAGTAATTAGCAAGTAAAGTAGCATTCATTTCCTAAAATGTTTCCAGTTTGGCGCAAAACTTATTTGACTGTTTTTGTCATCAAAACAACAACCCCCTTTGATTTTTTTGACGAAATTTGTTTTTTCCAAAATTTTGTTCTTATATTTTTAACAAAAGCCTCAAAAACCATTTATGTGAAAAAAATACCACAGTATCTCTTTCCAATCAAAAGTTATGGCTAAAACTATCGTTTTATGGCATCGGAATTCAGTATTCGACCTCAATTTACACATGCAGTTTAACTGATATGATGTTATGGGCGTTGGACAAGGGGGCGTAGCAGCAACGCACCGGGTTTCAGATAGTATTATATATTATAGTCATGCATATTACACGGTCCCACAAAATTAAACTTTTTGTTGCACCCATGAGAAATTCCAATATATGTGAGAAAAGGGACCTAGTGTGTGAAAATGAAGTTTTGAGAAAAACGCATTTAAAGTTTCATAACGCCTTTTCACCGTGAACACACCTTCAGTTGGGAGATGCGATTTGGTATGGTTAGTTATGATTGGGTGCCGACTTTGGTGACGTCATGCCTATGTGGTGACGTATTTTTTTCGCTTTTAGTGTGAGAATACCTTTGCTATTGTGTATGTACTGATTCACAGAAACGGGATTTTGTAGTTCCTAAACCGAGTGAACCCAAAACGAAAAAAAAATCGCAAAATAAACATGAACCAGCTAGCAAGAAAAAAAAATCGAAGCACCGGATCACGAGAAAAAAAAAAGCTGAAGTCAAAGCGCCGAAAAAAGAAAAAAATGAAATTGTCAAACGGAAGAAAATCGAAGTACCAGATCACGAAACACCGAAAAAAAGTCCAAACTCCAAAAAACTTCAAAGACTGGCGAAAAAAACAATTTAAAACCAAAAAATCAAAAAAAGTAAAATTTTTAATGTTTTTCTCATATTTATCGATTTTCCCAAGTTCGTTTTGTACGTTTTTATGGGGTAAATAATTTTTTATCAGAAATCTAACTTATTTCATCTTATTTTCCATCTTTTAGGTACGAGAGTTCACTCTATAGTCCAAACCTGTTTTTGACACACTAGGTCCCTTTTCTCGCAGAAGGTCGCATATGTATTCTAAAAATAGACGTTAAGAAAAAATATACGCTAGACTGTATCATTTGCAAAAGTATCTCAGATCCTCCCTCCTCTGGCAGATTCTAAATTCAGCATGAAGGTTACGAAGGGCGAAAGAAATTTTTGGAATTTGTAAAAACTGAGTGGGCGCCACTATGAGTGGCGTGATTTTTGAGGTAATTTTTTAAAATTTCACTTATAGACTTTTAATCACTACTTACGCTCAATCTAACTGTGTACTTATTTATTTGATAACGGTTTAATTTGTGCGGAATTCAGACCGCGAACTTGAAATTTGTGGAAATTTTTTCCAATTTTTTTAACTCAATCGTCTGCCACGTCATGGTAAATGACACTATCAGATAATAATTAATTCACATTGAAGACAATTTCATTACCGTTCTTGTAAAACCCAAACAAAAACAATAATTTAAAAAATTTTTATTGCATTTTTCCTTTGCTTTATTTAATTTTCAAAATATTTTTTTTACAAGTCGAGGCATATTGAAAACAAAGTTCCATTTGTATCCTCCTAAAAATGAACCTTGATCTATTTTATGATGATTCCCAAAATATTTTGGATCCTACGATTACCTCCAGCTAAGCAAAATCCTCCAAAAATCATGTTTTTTTTAAATAAGTATGTTGGCTGATGTAATAGGTATAAAAACATAAACTGTCAGAAATTATAGATAGCTCTTCCATAAAATTTTAGGAAACGTATGGAACTGAGTTTTAATTTTAAAAATTTGTTATTAAATAACTTTTCTAAAATGCCTTCCTTCATGAAAATTGGTTGACGCTTTTATATTGTATAGCGTTATTTCATATTTAAAAACGTCAGCTGTGATAATGAAAACTTTAAAATTGGTTAAAAAAAAACTGTGACGTGCTAGAGAAAAAAGACGAGACACGTATAACTTTTTTAGCGTCTGTTTTTATAATATACTAGCTGAAACCCGGCGCGTTGCTGCCACTCTCCCTATTCAAACGCCCATAAAATGTTATCAGTTAAACAGCATGTCTAAATTGAGGTAGAATACTGAATTCCGAGACTGTGCGACCTATATCCACAAAGCCATTCGATATAACAAATTAGGGTTGTATAGGAAGTGCCACGCCCTCTTGATCACCGCTCATAGAATGTAATCAATTAAACTGCATGTGTACATGGAGGTTGAATACCGAATTCCAAAACTGTGCGACATATATCTCCAAAACTATTCGATAGCACAAATTTAGGTTGTATGGGAGGTGACACTGCCCTTTTCCTTACGCCCATAAAATTTAACCAATGAAACTGCATGTGTAAATTGAGGTCGAATACTGAATTCCGAGGCTGAGTTACCTATAACTCCAAAGCTATTCGATATCGCAAATTTGGGTTAAGTTGGACGCCCCCGACAAACTCTAAAAAATTTTATCAGTAAATCTGCATGCATAAATTTTGGTCAAATACTGAATTCCGATGCTGTGCGACCTATAACTCCAAAGCTATTTGATAGCACAAAGTTGGGTTGTATGGAAAGTGTCACTCCCCTTTTCCCAACGCCCATAAAATGTAAGAAATGAAAGTGCATGTATAAATTTAGGTCGAATACCGATTTCTTACGCTGTCAACCTATAACTTCAAAGCAATTCGATATTGCAAATTTGGGATGTAAGGGAGATGTCCGGCCTCCCTGTCCAACGCCCATAAAAAAAATCATTGAAACTGCATGTGTAAATTGAGGTCAAAAACTGAATTCCAAAGCTGAATTCCTATAAATTCAAAGCTATTCGATATCACCAATTTGGGTTGTATGAGAGGTGCCCCTCCCCCTTGTCCAACTCCCATAAAATTTCATCACTGAAACGGTACGTCTAAATTGTGGTCGAATACCGAATTTCTAAGCTGTGCAACCCATAACGCTATTCGATAACACAAATTGTTTTTATATTAATGGGAGGTAAAAGAAGGTGTGGCATTTCTTCTTAAACCATCTCGTACTCAAAGCAAAGCCACTTACAAAATTTGAGCTCAATCGGACCAATAGTTTCGGAGTATTGTGATATTTCCAAAAGTAGGCGTAGATGAAGTGTGACAACGCCCGTTTTTATTAAAGTTAGTGACAGTCATCATAAGAACTTATTTACCAAATTTTAATTTAATACGACCAAAACCTTCTTAAATATAGCATTTTTATTGATTTGTGGGCGATAAAAGGGGTGTGGCATTACTTTTTTCCTAAACCTTCGTAGCAGTTACGAACAAACCAGTAGAAGGAAGTATCCTATTTGGTCTAGTCATTTTCAAGTTTTAAGCATCCGAACAAATCACGATTCATTTTTATATGTACAGATATTGATTTGTGGGTGCTAAAAGTGGGCGTGAAAACATTTATGCATCGTGACTGCCTCTTGGAGCACCTACACAGCAAGTTTCAGTATAAAAATGTGTAGAACTCCGGAATTGCCATGATTTCGAAAAAGTGAGCGTATATATATTGCAACGAAAAAGATATTTTTGTACAGTTACTGACAGTTGCCATCTGAACAAAATGATAATATCTTAGTTTTTACGATCGAAACCGTCTGATATATATCCCTTATTTGGTTTGTGGTCGATAGCGCAAATTTGGCTTGTATGGGAGGAACCACGCCCCCTCGTCCAAACGTTACCAAACCTCACAGGAACAATCTATCTCCTCGGCAAACGTTGTTCTGCCACAGACCGCCTTACTGCTTTACACAAAAATGTCAAGAAATGTCAAATATATTCACCATTTTCAGTACAGCTGCCGAAAGTAGCCATGTGCACTAAATAACCACATTTTAGTCTAATACGATCAAAACCGTGCGAAATATAGCATTTTTATTGTTTTGCAAGCGGTAAAAAGGGGTGCGGTAAAATGTTTCCCTTGAGCCATCTCGTAATCGAAACAAATCGACTGCCCAAATTTCAGCTCAATTTAGGTTAAGCCTGGCGCACTTTACTTCACTGGACGCTAACTCCCCGAAAAGTGAGTTTAACTAAAGTAGGGCAGGCCTATTTTTAGTGCACTTGCCGAGAGTAACCATATGTACTGAATTACAAAATTTTTGTCTAATACGACCCAAACCGTTGAAATAAAACGTTTTCATTGGTTTGTGGGCGGTAAAAGGGGGGCGTGGAGACCAATTTTTAGTACAGTTGCTAACAGTAACCGTACAAACTAAGCCAACATTTTAGCTCAATCGACCCAGTAGTCAATTTTGATGGTTTCTTAAAAAGTGGGTGTGGCTATATAGCGCTGACGCCCTTTTTTAGTACAATTGCCGAAAGTAATCATACAAACTTAAGTATCATATGTTAGTCTCATACGGCCAAAACTGCATGAAATATAGCATTTTCACTGATTTGTGGGCGCAAAAGGGGGCGTGGAAACCAATTTTTCGTACAGTTACTGTCAGTAACTTCACAAACCAAAGTAACAAATTTAAGTCTTATACGACCAAAACCGTCTGAAATAAACCATTTTCATTTATTTGTGGGCGGTAAAAGGGGGCGTGGAAACCCATTTTTAGGACAGTTGTCGACAGTAACCGTACATACTAAATTACAAAATTTTAGCCATATACGACCCAAACCGACTGAAATATAACATTTTTATTGATTTGGGGGCGGTAAAAAGGGGGTGTGGCAATTTTTTTTCCTCAACCATTTCGTACCTGAAACAAATCGACTGCTAAAATTTCAGGTCAATCGGTTCAGTAGTTTTGGAGTCTATAGACATCACACAGCCAGACACACATCGTTTTGCTTTATATACATATAGATATTGATTTGTGGGCGTTAAAAGTGGGCGTGAAAGCATTTATAAATTGTGTTCGTCTCTTGGAGCACCTAAAGAGCAAGTTTCACTGTAAAAATGTGCAGAACTCCGGAATTGCCATGATTTCGAAAAAGTGGGCGTATTTATATAACGACCACGCCCATTTTTTGTACAGTTACCGACAGTAACCATCTGAACAAAATCCCTAAATCTTAGCTTTTTACGATTGAAACCGTGAGATATTTTTCTTTTTTTTTTGTTTGTGATCGATGGAGCAAATTTGGCTTGTATGGGAGGTACCACGCCCCCTTCTCCAATCGTTACGAAACCTCACAGGAACACTCTCAAGATGTGGCTTTATTTTCCCTGAAAATTTCATAAAGATCGGTTCAGCAGTTTTGGAGTCTATACGTGATATAGCCACATACCCACCCACATACCCACCCACATACCCACATACCCACATACCCACATACCCACATACCCACATACATACATCCATTTTTATATATATAGATCACAATTTCTCATGGCTGCAAACCTCTGTCGGACAGTGTTATATACATATAATATTATTACGAATATATATTTATTTGTTAACAATCATCTATTTGTGTTGTTAAAAAAAATTGTTTAGGTGCTTAACCCTCTCAATAGCGTCAAGGGTCTCTAAGAAAACTCTAAACAGATTACTCATTGATAAGAGAAAAATATAATATTGTTTATATTTCATGAGTTTTTGGCTTCAGCCAAGATCTCGTGATAACCCCAACTTAACCTCGACTATGAGGAGATCTGTTTGACGTCAGGTTTCTGCATTCCATCAAAATTTAATTTAATAATGAATAATTGTATCTTTATAAATGTGCATCAAATACAAATAACCTTGGATTTTGCTCAAAAATAAACTCTACAATGTCACAATGATCATAAATAATTTTTTTGTGTGCTTAGACTTAAAAAAAAAATTAAGAAATTAAAACAAATATATTTCTAATCAAAAATACTGATTGATAGCTGCGATAAGATATCAAGGCTTTAATAAATAAACAACTCAAGCCGGTGTAAATTTTATTTCTAATGCATTTTTTGAATTTATTATCTTTATCTTCAAAATTAAAATTAGTATGTATATTAGCCTGGTTTTAGTGTCGTATCTATAGTAATACAACTAATTTTCTGTTTGTTTGTTTGTTTGTTTGTTTGGCCTTTATACAAATCTAAACGACTCAACGGATTTCGCTCAAACTTGGTATACATATAAAGTGCATCCTAGATAAAATTGTAACATAAGTACTCAGTTTTTGAAACGCCCCCTCCGAAATTTTTCAACTAACGGTAATTTGGTTATTATAAGGGCCACTTTCTCAATGTCCGGTTAAGCACTAATCAGAACTTTAACCAACAGTTAGCAAAAAAGCTCTTTCTCAATGTTCGGTCAAGGTTTAACTGTCCCTTAAGTGCTGATTAAGTTAACGACAAGTTGTGGTTTCGTTTAGCTGCTAATCGAAGGAACAGCTGACAAGATTATAAAATTACAAAAATACCGACGCTGGCTTAACCAGCACTTGGTGAAATCAAAAGTATTCTTAACCGACTTCAAAAAGGAGGAGGTTCTCAAGTTGGTTGGTTTTTTTTTTAATGTATGTACATCGATAACTCCAAATTACTTGCCCGCTTGCCACAATTTTTTGTCAACAGATAGAGATATCAAACGCGGAGGTGCCCGTCTAAAAAAATGGGCGGCATTCAACACAGAGGCGTGGCAATATAAGAAACACTTTGTATATCGAATAATATTAACACTAGAGTACTGAAATTTAGTACAGGGTTGGCACAACTATTAAAAGTTATGTTCAAAAAAGTGGGCGTTATTCGATAAAAGGCGTGACAATATTAGAAAAACGCTGTAACTCGGATAAAATTGACACTAGGGTGCTGAAATTAGGTACAGGTGTAGGCAAAATGATAAAAATTAATGTGAAGAAAGTGGACGTTGTTGGACAAAAGGGCGCGGCAATATAAGAAAAATACTGTATCTCAGTTAATATTGACACTAGGGTACTGGAAATTGGTACTGGGTTAGGAACACTTATTACAAATTATGGTCCAAATGTGGGCGTAATTCGATAAAGGGCGTGGCAATATAATAAAAACTCTGTAACTCGAATAAAATTGACACTAGGGTACTGAAATTAAGTACAGGGGTAGGCATAATTATGAAAACTTACCGTGAAGAAAGTGGGCGTTGTTGAACAAAATGGCGTGGCAATAAAAGAAAAATACTGTATCTCAGTTAATATTGATACTAGAATACTGGAAATTGGTACAAGGGTTGGAACAGTTATTACAAATAACGGTCAAAAAAGTGGGTGTTGTTCGACAAAGGCGTGGCAATATTAGAAAAACACCATAACTCGAATTATATTCACACTAGGATACTGAAATAAGGTTCAGGGGTAGGCATAGCTATGAAAATTTAAATAAAGTGGGCGTTACTGGACAAAAGGGCGTTAATTCTTGGTCAAGTTTGTTTATTTATTTATATATATTATTAAATTGGAAATCTTATTGCTATAAATTTTTTCTATTTTCTATTATTATCATAATTATATTAATTTCTCCATGAATATAAAACCTTTAAAGCTGGAGTGTTTATTTTATAAAAGTGTGATTATATAAGCACCGACTTTAATGGTTTTATATTCATGGAGAAATTAATATATTTCTGATAATAATACAAAATAGAAAAAAATTTATAGTAATAAGATTTCCAATTTAATAATATATATAAATAAATTAACAAATTTCACCAAGAAATAATGTGAAAAGTAGTTTAAAATTATTTTTTGCTTTGTAGTGGTTTTGAAGTTGGTTTTTTTTTTTTTTTGTAAAAAAGTTTTTATTTCTTCTTTTTTAGTGATAATGATAACAATTTTCCCATTATTGTAACGAATTTTCGTACACTAGTGTCAACACTAACTGAAAAACAGTATTTTTCTTATATTGCCACGCCCTTTTGTCTACTAACGCCCAATTTCTTGACCCTAAATTTTTATAATTATGCCTACCCCTAATACCTAATTTAAGTATCCTAGTAACAACATTATTCGAATTCTGGCTTTTTTCTAATATTGCCACGCCATTGTTGAACACTTTTTTGACCGTAATTTGTAATAATTGTTCCAACCCTTGTACCAATTTCCAGTACCCTAGTGTCAATATTAACTGAGATACAGTGTTTTTCTTATATTGCCACGTGTTTTTGTCCAACAACGCCCACTTTCTTCACAGTAAATTTTCATAATTATGCCTACCCTTGTACCTAATTTCAGTACCCTAGTGTCAATATTATTCGAGTTACAGCGTTTTTTAATATTGCCACGCCCTTTATCGAATAACGCTCACTTTTTTGAACATAACTTTTAATAATTGTGCCAACCCCTGTACTAAATTTCAGTTCTCTAGTGTTAATGTTATTCGATATACAAAGTGTTTCTTATATTGCCACGCCCCTGTGTCTAATACCACCCACTTTTTTAGATGGGCACCTTCGCGCTTGATATCTCTATCTGTTGACAAAAAATTGCGGCAATCGGGCAAGTACTTTAGGAGTTATCGTTAAAAAAAAACCAACCAACTTGAGAACCTCCTCCTTTTTGAAGTCGGTTCAAAATCGATATGAAATTTACTTTACTGCCAATTTTTGGAAGTATGCCAATATCAATTTTTTGCTCAGAATTGATCATCACTTATGTCTGCATATATTTCGTTTGTAACGGTTCATATATTTCAAAAAAATGGGTCGTAGTTCGTGCAAGTAAAATATCGTTTTTTACGATTCTTTGAGTTTATTCGTTATTCCTTGTGACCACAGATATATAAAAAGCAAAATACCTAATCAGCTATTTTGTAATAGTGTTTGGAGTAAGCTTACCTACAATAGAATAATTGAAGTCTTTTCCAAACATGCTTTGAAAATACTTGCCTACGTAATAAATATACAAGTTTTATTGTAAAATTTTATCGAAACATGATAAACTTAAGCTTTTTATAATATTACTTGAAATAAATTCACTTAAAGTCTAATTTACAAGCGTTTTGAAAGCATGATTGAAGCATGCTTTCAGAGGTAATAGTTTCACAACTTTCACATTATAAGAGAATTCCTCAAGCATTGAAAATGACTGTTGCAATAAAAAACAAAGTTCCCTCATTAACAATTTTGATGTCAGTGGCTTGTGTTCAATGATTAAATTAAAAAGTTGTAAGATTTCTGAATTGATTATGTAAGTTTTTATTTAAGATTTTAAAAAATTCATTATAAATTGTATCTAAATGTACGGAATCAGAGCAAGGAAGTTGTGGCAAATTAAATCATTCCAAAACCTTTAAAACAGTTTTAAAAAGCTTTCAATAATACTTGCTTCCAACTGTGTAATAATTCTTTTCATAATATTTTAATAACACTTTTTCCCAATTTTTTAAAAACAGTTGAAAAAAAATTACAATAATACATATTTCCAATTATTTACAAATTGTTTTCAATAATACTTTTATAAAACGTTTTTTCAAATGCAAAGAAAGTATTATAGAAAGCTTATTAACAACACTTATATTCAATTGAATAGTAAATGCTTGGAATTTTACATTACAGTAAGGAATATTTTTCCAAGGGTTCCTTTTTGCTTATTCTACAATTACTTAAAAGCATTTTACAACAATTGTTACAAGCTTTTTCCAAGCATGATGCTTACGTTTGTAAGCTTAGTACAAGCTTATTCCAAGCTTGTTTGGCTTATTGGGTACTGTCTGTCTGTCTGTCTGTCTGTCTTTCTGTCTGTCTGTCTGTCTGTCTGTCTGTCTGTCTGTGTGTGCGTGTGTGATGCCTGTACCCAGTAGTCTATGTCTAAAAGAAATCTTTAATGAATCATGCACGATTTTTCTTCATCGTAGACGAAACACGCTGATTCGGTTATACATTTCATTCACGAAAATCTCATACAAAATTTTCAAATTCGTGCATTGTTTGAAAACTTTCTGTTTTCGATGAATGAAAACAAGACAGATTTGCTAAAGAATTATCGACAAATGTATCTCATGCAGTAAGTTTCTTAAAGAAATCATCATGAAATTTTCGTGCACGATGTCTTGGACTGCAGGGTATATATGAAACCCAATAGTCCAAGTCTGAAAGGAATCTTTAATGAATCATGCACGATTTTTCTTCATCTTTGACGAAACATGCTGATTTGGTCATACATTTCCTTGACGAAAATCTCATAAAAAGTTCCAAATTCATTCACTGTTTGAAAACTTTCTGTTTTTGATAGACGTAAACAAGACAGATTTGTAAAGAATTTTCGACAAATGTAACTCATGCAGTACGTTTCTTTAAGAAATCATTATACCATTTTCGTGCACGATGCATTGGACTGCAGGGAAGCTGTTATAATTTTTCTTTGTATAATCACTTATAATACCGTAATAAGCGTTTTTTGTTTTAATTTTCAATATATAAACTACTTAAAAGGTTAACAATTTGTATACACCATTTAGGAATTCTGCTGAAATAGGTTGCTTTGACAATAACGAATAATTTTTTTAGCCAATGGGTTCAGTAAAATTTGTCCGGCTCATTATATTTCTGAGACAATAAATGCCATGTCATATGAAAGGTAGCCTGATGTGCAATTTTTACTTGATTTCATTTTTACAACAAAAACAATTTTTGAGTCATTTTTTGAGTAAAAAGTCAATATTTTGGACATTTTTTGACATAATCATAAAGTATATATATACTGACTTAACAGTACAGTTCAACCTATTTTTGTGAAGTGCTTTTATTGAACTTTTGTACAAAAAAAATTTTAATGAAAGGTATTAATGGACAGCGGAGATATTTGCATCGAAAAACTAAACTTTGATTTTCATGTCGTTTTTTTCTCATTCTTATGTAACGATGTTTTATGAAAATGTCGTTGTACTGAAAATTTCTAAAATTTTAAATATATATGTGAGTGTTTTTGATGTCAAAATAACATTTTTTAAAATTAAATACACACAAAAAACTCCGATATTAAAAAGTATTATAAAAACTAAATTACCGTTAGTTGAAATATTTTGGAGGGGGCGTGGCAAAAACTAAGTATGTAACATTTTAAATTAGGATGCACTTAATATGTGTACCTAGTTTGAGCTAAATACGTTGAGCTGTTTAACAAACAGAAAATGAGTTTTATTACTGTAATTATCATAGACATTTCATTAAAGTTTAAGCTTTTTCACTGATACAAAATAAATATTATAAAAGTTGTGATGTGGCAAATATTAACCCAACAGTTGGGTCTGCAATTAATCTATATCAATACTATTATATAAAATTGAAGTGAAAATTCAAAGTTAAGACTTTACTCCAAAAGTACTGGGCCGATTTTTATGAAAAATTTTAAAATATATTTGTGCTACAGATTTATTTAGGGGTATTTTTCTTTCAAAATTTTAATAATAAGTATATTTAATTAAGGTATTAAGTTTTTTAAGATATCATCCCAGCTGCCACGGATTACTTTTTCGTTGTCTTTTGACGCGTTTGTGTTGCTAGAGTTTCAATCATGGTGTAATTATCCAGGTGGAAGCGGTTTTTTCACCACACCATACATTTTGCCAAAGTTGTCATAAAAGTTTCTCAAAAATAGCGAGGTTGTTTATAAGTGTCAAGTGATTCGTTATAAGAAGCTCTTGGAAAAGTACATAGTCGCTCGATAATGCTGCGTTAAACACTTTTTGTTTTGTTAAATAGTATGTTTTAAAAACAAGCTGAAGCTAATCAAAAAGCTAAAAGAGCACGCGATAAGAAAATGTGTGCAAAAGAAGATCTGACATGTAAAAAAATAGAGCAGCAGCTTTAATAGCAGCAGCCATGGTAGAAGAATACAGGTATATGCACCAGATGAGAGCATACTGCCGGAATTGTCAAAACGAAGCAAATCTTTTTCTTTATTTTCTTTTGTTTCCATTCGCCACACAGCTAAATTTGACAGACATGGCAGTATGGAAAGAGAGCACAGTCAGCGCTGCATATACCTCTATCCTTCTACCATGGCAGCAGCAGCAGCAGCAAATTCTTCGCTTGCTTTTGTCACAATTTGTTGGTAATAATAAAACTTGGAGCTGGACGGTTGGTCTATTACAGCAAGGCTATTGGCTTAAAACGCGTCCACAGAATAAAATAAGCTAGTTGAAGGTCTTGGCAAATACATAAAATTGGTAAAAAAATACTTTCACAAACTTCGTTTTATTTCGCTTTGCTTCAAATTTGCCATCAGCTGTTTTTGACAAGGCTAGTGTTCATTTTTGTGAGAGAGTTGAAAAACCGCTTCCACTTGGATAATTACACCATGGTTTCAATAAACTCAATGTTGCTCTCTACTTTTCTCTGTCTCTTTGTTAGCTAGCACAGCGCAACAAAAAAAAAACTGAAGAGCCTCGAGCAAGGCGAAAAGTGAGCTACATATAAATTCAGAGCATCGCTCCAAAACAAAACAAAAGAAAAAAGAGCATTTTGTATTTCTTTGATATGTATTGTCTTAACCCAAAAAAGCCATGTCGTATCGGATGTCGCAAAACTAACCGTATCACATAAAAATTAGTCAATATCAATATAAGGTAAAAATTAGCGCATGTGTGAAAAATTTGTCCCGTCTTAAAGGCGTTAAGAAGATTGATAAAAAAACGTCCGTGGCGCAGCCGCTAGTCTATATCTATATACTATTCTATAAAAGATAGCGAACTATCGACCGATATCAAAATTGCACTTGATCCCTAAATTATTTGAGTCAATTGTCAAAAACCACATTTATGCTAGAATTAAAAACTCTATCTCTGAATTCCAACACTGTTTTGTTAGTGGTAAATCTACTTCTACAAACCTAACACTGTTCTCTCACTTCATTAAAACTGAAATGGAAAAAGGCAATCAAATTGACGTCACTGATTTCGCCAAAGCCTTTGATAAAGTTCAGCACTCCATTATGGTTAAAAAACTTTCCCTAATGGGGTTTCATTCCTCTTTGTTATCCTGGCTGAGGAATTACCTTTCTGATAGATATCAAGTTGTCCGTATTGGTAACTGCTACTCAAAATCTATTACCAACCATTCTGGTGTGTCCAAAGGAAGCCACCTTGGACCTCTATTGTTTGTCTTGTTCATCAACGATCTCCCAAACTTTTTACAGCATACTAACTGTTTGATGTATGCTGATGATGTTAAACTATTTAATTCGGTTTCTTCACCTTCCGACCATCGGCTTCTTCAAATTGATTTAAACAATATGATTAAATGGTGTTCAGTCAATAGACTTTATTTAAATGTTGCCAAATGCAACATTATGTCTTTTTATATGAAAAAAGAACCAAATTTTTTTAATTACTCAATCGCAAATAGTGGTCTTTCACGTGTCGAGTCTACATCTGATCTGGGAATTCTATTTGATAGCAAAATTTCTTTTTCCAACTATTACGATTGCATAATTACTAAGGCTAATGCAATGATGGGTTTTTTGAGGCGTAATTCGAAAGAATTTAAGGATCCATATACCCTTAGAACGTTATTTTTATCTTTAGTAAGGTCTATCTTGGAATATGGATGTGTGATCTGGGATCCATATTACGAGGTAGATTCTTTGCGATTGGAAAGAATAAATTAAATTGCAATTTTATGCCAACGTACGTATCCATGTGTGCTCTTCTAGGTCTTAATACCTTAGCCTCCAGACGTAAATTTTTTTCTTGTTATTTTTTTTCGCGATATAATTATCTCACATATAGACTGCGTGCCACTCCTCGCTCTTTTATGAATATATGCGCCTGAGAGATATTTTAGGCAAAGAGATTTTTTTTACATTCCGTATCATAGGACAAACTATGGCCGTAATGATCCTATTAATAATATGTGTTTAGCGTTCAATTCCATATGAGCTCAAATAGATCTCACTCTGAATAGACAAACTTTTAAACAAAATTATTAAGAATTGTTTAAACTGAATTTATAAAAGTGTAATATTCTTTAATATAATTATGTTTACATTTTATTAGTTTTATATCATATTGTTTTTATAATTTATATGTTATTACTCAAACTGTTAAACGATTGTTGATAGTTAAAATAGAAATAAATAAATAAATAAATAAAAAGACTTCTCACGTATCTGCGACGACGCTAAACTTAAAAACTACTAAACCAAATTTAGTAATTCTTTCACTAATATAAACTTACATGTTTAACTTAAAACCTTGCATCCTTTATTTGTTTAAAACCACTCTTAAAAGTTATTAAAATTTAAATTTGCAAAGTAGCCAAAAAACCAAATATACAGAGTTGTCCATATTCGAAGCGCCCATCTGGCAACACTGTAACTTTCCGCAGTGATGCCAAATCGACTAATGACATACTGCGTTTGAAGCGTCATTCCAAGCAAATGTTTGACCGATGAATCTCATTTTCAGTTGAACGGAACGGTAAACAAACAAAATTGCCGTATTTATGCCACTGAAAATCCACAAGAGATTCAAGAGGTACCTCTTCACGATGCAAAAGTCACTGTTTGGTGCGGCGTTTGTGCTAAAATGCTCATTGGGCCGTTCTTTTTCGAAGATGATAATGGCCACAGAGTTACTGTCAATCAGGAGCGTTATCGCGATATGATAAACAATTTTTTCATGCCAATCGTTCGTCGAAAGCGTATCAGGCACTACTGGTTTCAACAAGACGGCGCGCCACCACACACAAGCCGCACTACAATCGATTTTTTGAAGCAATTGTTCCCTGGCCGTTTGATGTCAAAAAATGGTGATTTCGATTGGCCGCCAAGATCACCAGATTTAACGCCTCCAGACTTCTTTTTGTGGGGTTATTTGAAATCAAAGGTTTACGTCAAGAAGCCAAAGACCCTAGAAGAGCTGAAAACCAACATCCGTCAAGAAATAACCGCCATTCCCATCGAAATGTTGAAGAAAACCATGGAAAATGCTGCAAAACGGGCACAATATGTCGTAGAGGCCAATGGCGACCATTTACGAGATATCATATTCAAGAAATAATGTAAGCAAATCTACTTAAACCCAATTAAATGATATTCATGACGAACAGACAAAAAATTGTGGTTTCTTTGATTTATTTAAAAATAAAATGGGCGCTTCGATTATGGACAACCCTGTACAAGTCATTGCTTCACTAAATTTTAAGACTCATAACACACATAACTTATTATTAAGTGTGTGCGCATTAGTAATAGGTATTGATAAGAAATTATTGCTAGATGTGGTGTCAGGAAACTCATAAGTAAAATCTTTAAACTAAAATTAATGAAACAATCAGCCTAACCAAAAAACATTTAAATGTCGACTCTAAATTTAGTGTAAGCTTTTTGACAACGAATTCTATAGAAATAATGTCAGAAAAGCTCACACTAAATTTAGAGTCGACATTAAAATGTTTTTTGGTTAGGCTGAATGTGTAGCCCAAAACTACTTATTTTAAAATATGATTTAAGAAAATTATAAATCTTTCAACAAATTTTTATTCGTTTTAAATAAAACAAAATTAAAATTTCGTGAGGGAATATTATTGGGATAAATATATATCTATGGGTTCTGGGAAATAACGCCCTAAATAGAAAAATGAAAAAAGCCCAAAAATTTTCCATACAAATTTGGGCGTTATTTGTTATTATTATTATTACCTATAATAATAAATAAATGTTGGGCTTTATTTCATTGAAATTGGGCTTTATTTCATTTTTCTATTTTAGGAGTTATTTAATTTTTCTATTTAGGGCGTTACTTCATTATTATTCAGATATAACTCTTTTTATATGAACTATTTGTCATAAAAATGTTAGTTCAATGTCAAATTCAATTCAGAAGTACTGTAGACAGCGAAGCCGGTGTTGGACTAACTGAGGGTCGTAATCCCTAAGCAGCGGCCAAAGGCCGCTTATTAAAAAGAGAATTATATCTAGAAGTACTGTAAAACGAAAAAAGGGCATGTCCGTATAAAGCCCAAATGGTTTTTTTATTTATGATATAACGATTTGTCCTTATATGAAATGTGGTTATGAAATTCCGTACAAGGGAAAACCATTTTATCGGCCAAATATAATTTTATGTGGTGGGGCAATATTTCATGTTAAAAAAGATCCCGAATTTGGGCCCTTATTTATTTTTTCATTTTGTGTGCATTTTTCCAGAGGTCTAGAGCCTTCCCTGCTTGCTTTATGGTCGCGGTCAGAAGAACCACAGTTGTTTTTTTAATATTCTGAAAATTAGGACTTAATTTTTCATATCCGTTTAGGTTTTATTTCATAATGTACATACTCCTAAATGTCAGGTTTTATTTCATCTTTTCTTTAGGTCTTATTTCACCGGGAACTAGGAATTATTTCATCTTTCAACGTTAGGACTTATTTCATTTACTATTAAGAGCTCTTTCATTAAGAGTTATTTCGCGGAGCCGGTAAAATGTTCCCAATTTTTTTCCAAAAAGATTTTGGGTTTTATTTTATTTTCAGTTTGGGCGTTATTTCATTTTTTGGGCTTAATTTCATTTTTGATTTTGGGCGCTATTTCATTTTTGTAAGCCCAAAATATTTTGGGTCTTATTTCATTTTCAGTTTGGGCGTTATTTCATTGTTTTTTTTTTTGCTTTATTTCATTTTTTATTTTGGGCGTTATTTCATTTTTTATGCCCAAAATGTTTTGGGCTTTATTTCATTTTTTATTTTGGGCGTTATTTCATTGGGCGTTATTTCCCTGAACCTATCACGAAATTTTAAGCCAAACAAACTTAGTAACCGCTGAACCGATAACTTTTTGATAATTCTTTGTATGAATTCTATGATTACAATTTGATAATTTTGATAATTCTTTGTATATTCAATTCCTATGACAATTTCTAGTGTTGTTTTTCCAGTGTTTTAAACTAAGTTTTTCGAAAAGTCTATTTATTTATTACAAAATTCACGTATTTTATTTGATGGTTACATTCAACAGCAGCACAACACAACAGCAAACAAAGGTTTCCTCTCTTTGTCGCGAGAGCTTCTCACAATATTACACTGCAGCCATGTTGTGTAATTGCTTTCAGGGAGATTCTTGCTGTTGATATGGGAAAATGTATTGCTTGCCGTGTCTCGCACCATGTTCAGCCTTCGTTTCGTTTTGCATAAGATGCAGTTAGTCTATCTATCTATACTATTAAAAGCGTTGTGGTACTGCACGTATGTTTGACAATCAGGCGAGAACCACTGAATCGATTTAGACGATATAGGTACCAAACGATTTGTTATTTCAACTAAATCGTGATAGGCTATTGATTTGCCACTCGTACTTTTCACGTCCACTCTATGTTAAAATTGCTATAATTCGTACAGTTTTGGTAGTATGAAACTAAAATTAGCCCATTTTATTGGTATAATTACTTTCGGCAACTGTTTCCACGCCCCCTTTAACCACCAAAAATCAATGAAAATGCTATATTTCAAACGGTTATGGTCGTATAAGACTACGCTTAAATTGGGCCAAATGACTCATTTAGAATCAGTCATTCAAAAGTTCTTATATTGGTTTTTTTTTACGAAAGTATCTCATTTTGTTTGACAACTGCTTCATTGTCTTGTTTTTACCATGATTTAATTACTATAGGTTGTCCATTCGTTTGACATTTTCTTACAAGAAGGAAGATATATACGCGTAAAATTGAAGAGGAGAGCAAAAGAGTAATTTTTTTATGACAAAATATAGCTCAGTTGCCTAAATAGATACATTTCACTACTGATTTTTCTACTACGTTTTGCACTACTTGTTTGTTTTGATTGAAAATTTTATTGAGTTTTTAAAAAGGTAATGACAATGTTTTGTTGTGTATATCAATACAGGAAATAATAAAAAAATGTATACACACAGCGCAAAAAATTTTTAAATTTTATAAATATGTTTATTTTTTATCTTTGAACTTACAAATAGTAAAAGAAGAGTCAGTTTAGAAATAAATTTAATTGAAAAAATGTTTTTTAATATAGATTGAATGTTTTCGTAGCATTTTGCTTAAATGGAAAAATAAAAATGAAGCTTCAATAAGTAAGCCTGCAGACTGGAAGCTTTTTAGCGACGCCGGAATTTATATAAGTATACATAGCTGAAAAAGCCCTTAGCTCGAGAGCTAGTTTTGAGCATCATGAAATTGACTTGTAAGTATTTTTTTTAGTTGTTACAAGAATGACTTAAATTGTCAGGAATGACAAAATCATGGATCAATATTTCGAGATCGCAGGTATCAGAGATAACTAAAACACTTTTTCGCACGTTTTTATCATATATTTGATAACTACTTTAATGTGATATACTAAATTTCGTTTAGTCTATCACTAACTGAATACACAGTTGGTTACAGAAATGACAACTTTATCTTGGATTCCACTCGTCAAGACTTTTAAACTTGACGCTTAAATTTACGCAATGGAAAAAATTTGAAACTTTTAGGTGGTCAGTTTAGGTCAACAGCTTCAATTTTATTAAATTAAATAGTTAATCATCGCAACAAATACATTAAACTTAGAGTCAAATCAAAAAACTAACATGAATTTTTATATATTAAATGAAATATAAATCTATAGGTTTTATATATAAAATATATTTTTGACACCTTAATGCTGCAAGTTTTTGAGAAAATAATAGTTTTATCACTAATTAAAAGCAGAAGTAATATAAAACTGCTCACAAAATTAAAATTATTGCTTTAATTTATTTTATTTGTATTTTGTCTAATAGATAATTTAGTTATCTTTTAAATGACATGTCAATATTTTAGATCTATTAGATAATGGTAAAGATATAGATATTTTACTGAACAGATATTGTTCTAAGCAAAAAATTTTAAAAATCGATAACTTAATAACAAGTTGATGTATCTTTTTTTATTCGACCAAACATATGTATTTTCTTTTGTTCTAAACAAAACCATTTTCAAATCATGGCGCCCCAGTTATTGTAATTTAGAATAGCAATATATCGAATAACTACTTTTTTTAAAAAAATTCACAACGAAACACTGAAACCAAACTTTTTCTGAGAAGAGAACAAAACCCTGGTTGTCATTTATATTTGAGAGGGAATATATTTTTGTTTTCATATTTACGGGTGTTGCCAAACGAATGGACAACCTATAATAATTAAATCATGGTTTTTGCTGGTTGATATTGATAAAATTGACACGTGTATAAAATGATTTGTTTTTTTTTTACGTTTTTCTTTGTTTTTAGTGTGTTCGGTGTTTTTTATCCATTTTCCATTGAATGCGTTCGAAATAGCTTGCAATAAGTTTTAAGAACGTATCCAATCTCATTCATTTGTTTAAAATGAGTTGAATTTCCATTTTTATAATCCTGTTATGTAGGACATTAAAAAATCAAAATACAGAAAAAGCCAAGCAACTTTATGTCACCATAACAATTACTATTTAAAGAAGGTAATTCTAATTAAACAAAGTAGTTTGTTAACATTAATACCATTTTTTCATTATTAAACAAACACAATTATTTTTATATTTCGTATTTGAAGATACAACAAAATACTTTAATTTTAAGATTTAAAATTTTTACATAATATTTAATATTTTTATCGCAGGCGAAGCAGCGGGTATTTGCTAGTGTTGTTATAAAAGAGTTGCTTGAAACGGCTTCGTCCTCATCCAATGATGCAGATCTAATGATTCTCCTTTACCGAGAACAATATAATGAAAAAAATAACATATTAAATCTTTTCTTCGTAAGATATCTTCGAAATGGTTCGCATTTGTTGTCTTGCAATTTAATTTATTTCTCAAGAGTAAGCAACAGTGTAGCAAACACAACATCATTGAAAAAAATTATGAATTTTTTCTGATCTTTCTCGACTAATCACAGGTCAAAACTTTTTGAGTTCAGGTTAAAAATGTAGCCGAGAAAAGAAAACGGCATTAAATTCAACAAGCCCATCATTTTTGTACCTACCTACCATTTTTCGACGTTTCAGCAAAATAAGGATGTGAAACATGACATTTGGCGTCGCATAACAGTCATGTAATCAGGTATTCAAAAGTAAACTTTTTTAAGGTTATTATATTTCTTACGACCTCCCCCCACAACCAAAAGCTATCTACGCTACTGAATCATTAGTGCTGATATTTTTTGCACTATTAATTTAAGAGGAAAAATAAAAGTGGCACTAAGCTGTAGACATGTTTTTCCACTATTCTTATATGAATTTTAGTGAAAATTTTTTACTATCACTAATGTATAGTGAGGCTTATATTTTTCAATTCATCCATTAGAACACCAACATAAGTAGTGAATAATTTTACACTATCAGTACATGTTAGCTGAAACGGAAAATTTAGTGCACTGCCCCCATCTTTGGTTAAAATGATACAATATTTTTTGATGCAAACATCAATTGCATCTCTTTTAATTCTGAAAATATAAGCTACTTCGAAATAAATCACTACCAGCAACGTGAGAATTCATATATTACCGCTTTTATTAACTCATAGCTTGAATTTGTTTCCGCAAAGTTTCAATTAATCATTGAAATAGCAATTTCTGCCATAAGATTTCAAGAAACAAACTGTTTGCAGAGGAATACAGTGGCGTAAAAAGCAGGCCCGCAGAGACCGCATTGCGGGCGGGCGCAACTATGCCAGGGGCGCCCTCAAGTCTTTTTATGAAAATGACAAATGAAGTGGACAACGACGCACAGTGCTAATTAAGCGGTCAAAAATCTAATATGTCGATGTTTGAATTTTTCTAAAATTTGTATGGCTTTCAATAGAAAATATCGTGGGTGAAAAAATTAAAATTAATTTTTTTAATAGTAGCAATCGTTTCGTTATGACAAGCAGTCAAAGTTGCATTTTTTAAAAATACAATTTTTCCTGTTATTCACATTTCATTTAATTTTTTTTTATATTTTAAAAAAGTTTTAAATTTCTTATGTCTGGCAATATTAATTCTTTTTTTACATTATGAACATATGGTTTAAAACTTATCATAAAAGTAAACACAAAAAGCGGGATACAAATTTTTAAATATTCAATTCTTAAAAGTGTTTAAAAAATAATTTACTATAAGTTTTTACGAAATCCAAAAAATTTCTTGCTGATACTTGCAAATAGGGAAGATATACATTTTTTATAGTGACCTGTTTAGTTAAAATGTGAGATGTATGGCAGCTGATTATTTTTCAAAATTTCGACTTATTTACAAGCACAGAACAACTCAATTTTTAAAATTTTCTTGCTGTAATCGAAAAAGCTTACAAATATAAACAAAAACGTAGTTAGCTTGTGTTGGTAGTATTTTCCAAGGCTGAGTTACTAAAATATAATTAATGGCCGTGACATTCGCCTATGAAATTTTTATTTATTTATAATCACAAAAGAAATTTATGTAGCAAATTTCGTGTTTTGAGACAAGACTTAATGAAGTTTCAGGCAAAAATTGGTTTCGTTTATATGGGAAGTGGGTGTGGCAGAGGTAGGATTTGTATAAATTTTTCAATATTTCTTAATTTTGTCACGAAAGATATTCTTGCCAATTTTCATAGCTCTATCAATCCTTCTATTTTTGGCCAAGAATGGGGACGTTACACTGTGCGATGTTTGTTTAAAAAAAAATTAAGCTATACTAAAATATTTATTTCCTTCGCAAAACATTTTTTTTTAAATAAACAACAATAAATGAAAAATAATTTGTGTTGTGTTGTGTTTAATATGTGATGAAATAAAATTTCTCAGAGTGCAATAATCGACGTCAAAAAAGCCGACTATTCAGAGCAAAAGTCGTCTTTGTTTGGAAAAACTCGATAATGGTCGAATTCGATTTACCCATTTGCTTTCATATTTTCAGAAGTCAGCTACTGATGTTATTTTAATCAATCAGTTGGTCATGTTTTGTGAAGTTAGCAAATTCTTCAGTTAACAGTTAACATCAAATATAAAATATTTAAACTTAACATCTTAAACTTATCATTTCACCAATAAGAAAATTATTGATCTCATTTATTCAAACTTTTAGTTTCCTTAACTTTTTAAAAAAAATTATATAAATAAGCAAATACGCCGGCTTTAGGTCTGTTTTTATTATTTATTAATTATTTCCAATATTTGATGTCAATGTTGTTAATCCAGTGAATGTACAAAAAATTGTTTATATAATTGTAAGTGCTTTTTCAACTGTCTTAGTGCAAAATTGTTTTATTATAAGTATTTTTAATTGTTTTTAGTCTTTGATAATGTACTCGGAAACAATTAACTGACCTAAAGCCTGCGTATTTGTTTATTAAATAATAAAATCAAAAGATCATAAAATACACAACAATAAAAATTAATATATGTTTTCTTTTTGCCTACTTTGTGATAAAATCTCATAATATTTATTTATAAATTTTATTATATTTGATATTATAAAAAGTATTTTTTACGTTATTGCTGTTTTTTAACAATTTCTATTAAAATAAATAATACATTTATTTATGAAATAAAATATTTTAGAAATATAACTGTTGTAATAAATGATGACTATTGAATTAAAAAAGTCTCTTCTTGTTCTCTTTTTTTTTTGACAAGAGTACCGTTGTTTTCTCTTACGCTTCTAGTAGCCTACTAATAGCATAGTTTTGCTCTTAAAGTAAATAGCAGGGCGCTTTTAGAAACCCGCGGGCAGGCGCACAAAATATAATTACGCTACTGGGGGAATAGTAAAAATAATTTGTTGCTGCCTCAAAAAATCAACATGTATTTAGTATCTATAGTTTTTTACGTTGCTACGTGCTTTTTGTCGCGATCAGAAGGTATTTTCGACCTTGTTTTTATTGTTTTTATTTGTCTTATTTCTGTTTTGACTTTGAGATATATTAAATTTTTCATTTTGATATGAGTAAGTTTTATGAAATCTTATGAATGCACTTTTCTAATTTTCATTAAAACAGATGTTCACAATTTTTGATTAATTGGAAAATCAGTTACAAGCTTCAATCAGTTAATGTCTTGTCTCTGAACTACTATAATACATAATAATAATACTTTAAGGCTATAATAATAATAATTAAATGCAATCCAGCTATTAGATCACTGTGCAAATAATAATTTAAATGAAATTATTTTTAAACTCTGGTAAACAAAACATTAAAATGCTCGTTAATGCTTTATACACTCAAACTCATACACATATATTTGTATTTGCATTTGATCTATGCATGAATGTATGCTTGTATAAAAATTTAAATTTTTAATTAAGTAAAAGCAAAAAAAAAATAAAAAACAACACACTACATTTAACTATTTATACATTGTTTACCAAAAAACTTGATAAGATTAGCAAAAAAATATTTATAAAAACAGAGCATAGTATATTATACAAGTTGTTGATTTTATTTAAACTTGTCGCAAGCGATTTGTATTACTAACACTTAAAGATTTAATTATATAAAAAATACTTTTCATAAAATGTATCAATAAAAATTATATATTAAAACGTTAAAGGATTTTGTAAATAATCATTTTTTCCCTATAAACTGTAGTATGTATCAAAAACGATACATAGCTAGAATTATGAAGTATTTTTAAAGCTCGATCTACTGTTAAACATTTCCTACATAAAATTCACGAAAGTTCCGAGTAAAAGAACAAAACACTCTAAAAAGTAAACTAGCAATATCCATGTGTAAGGGCAATTGTGCGACGTTTTTTAAAAATCGCACGTTCTCGGGACGACGAAAGTGTTTTTTTATCGGATCAGAAAAATTATTTGTCTCGCAGGAAAATATACCAGGTAAGTGTTTTCTTAAAGCAAATTTTCCGCCGAAAAAAAAGATGTATTGTGATCGATTAAATTTTTGTTCTTTACTGATTTGTCGAAGTCAACCTTGAAAACGACCTTTGGGGCAATGTCGTGCATTTGATGTGGGGCAATGTCGTGCACTATACAGAAAAGGAAAGGGAAGGAAACGCGGTCGCCCTAGTGTACCAAGGGAGTCGTGAAGCCATAACAAAACGCTACAATCAAAATAAAATTTTCCAAAATTTTTTCTCAATGTCAAGCACTTTTTGAAAAAATATTGTTTTTCTTTCCGTGTTTCATATAGCAAATTGACTATTTTCACTTTTCTTTTCATAAAATTGTATTTTTTGATCATATTTCGGACTTGTGTATATTGCCTTATAATTAACAATAATAAATAAATAAATAAACAATAATGCGCTATATCTTCTTGAATCGAACTTCTTGTAACGTGAACATTAGAATTCGGGAAAAGAAATGTTTAAGAAGTGTAAAAACATGTAAAAGCAACAGAAAAAATAACTATTAATCAAGTTTGTATTACAAACTACCTATCGTTTTTCACACATTCTGATACCTTTACAATACAATGCACGACATTACCCCACAAATTTTGAGGGGGGTAATGTCGTGCACATTTTTTTTTTAATTTCTACTAACACGATTTCATGCTACACGAATATTGTTACACATAAATGTTACCAACCAAATTATCTTTCGATCGATCGGATTGCTTGCTTACTCGTTGTATTCGCTTGTCATGTACGGCCTTACGAGCACTTTAAAGTTGAGTGCACGACACATTACCCCCCTCTACTCTATTGAATAATGACATGAATTGAGATTGTGAGCTTTATGGTCCAGTTAGCCTCGCATGGCACAGCAGCGCATGCAACGCAGATAAGCAGCTAGCACACAGCTAAATAAATGGTGATTATGCAAAGCATAGTCACATGGTCAAAATAAAACAATTAAAAAAAGAATACAACGATTTTATTTTAATAAATTAACCGCACTTGATCAAACAATTTTACAACTTCACATCTGTTTTGCCAAAACGTCAAATACATAGAAGAATACACAAATATTAAAATTAAATAGATCTTCCATGTTTATCTATGTAGTCAGAGATGCATTTCTGTTTTTATCTGAGCATTGCCATGCGTTGCCATGTTATGCATAATCAGATACACACAAATCCTATTAAACAGATTTCGATGTGACGCTTGTTAAGCCATGCACTGCTATGCCATGCGAGGCTAACTGGACCATTAGATCAAAGTAAGTTTTCAAGAAGGCAACAACAACAACAACTCTGTATAGAGTCAATCACTTAGCTGGACTAGACAGTCTGTTTCGGAAATCCCTACATTTTCCTCTTCAGTAGTCTTTGAGTGATTAAGCTGTGATCAACTCAATGTTTAAACTAGCATATGAATGTGCAGATTTTGGAATTCATTCTTATGAATTGTATGGCTGCTAATCATATGACATTTCACAGCAGTAGGCTATTTATAGATTCACCGCCATCAACTCTATCAAGGGTTGCCATCTGTTCTAGTTGCTTCTTCATTTATTTCATTATTCATTGGTGTTCGATAGTTTGTCGAAATGCACCATAGAAATGAAACGAGTTTTTGCTTCGCCAGACATTTTCCTTTTTTAAATGATACTTTGCGCAGTATTATATTTTTTTGTACAGTAGACTCGGGCTGGGGTGAACATAGGCTGACGTGAACACCCCGCTCGGGTGAACGGTCTATTTTTTATATTGACTACTCTATAGCGTGAACGTTTGAAAATCTGTGTAACGTGAACATTAAAATTAAATTAAAAACATGTAAAAGCAACAGAAAAAATAACTATTAATCAAGTTTGTAGTACACATCTGCTGTAGAATTGTGTTTGCTTAATTTTTCCTTGTAATTTTTGGCAGTTTAAAAATAACGCATGCTTTGTTTCTAATCAGTTTTGCTTCATTTGTGAATTGTAAATTGTTTTGAATTTACACAATTGAAAAAATTAAAAAAGGTGCAGGAGTTTCATATTTGGCATACCAATATTGTGTCGCCAAATCAACGATATGTGCATTTAATAAAAAAAGCAGAAAACTGTCAAGGCTGTGTCAGAACGCCAAAGTGGTTCACTAAAAAGAAAAACTCTAAAGAAAGGGAACTGTCCTCGGATGGAAAGAGCTCTTTACAGCTGGTTTGTAAAGCAACGACAAAAAGGATTACTCGTCAGTGGTGTCTTAGGAAAAAGGAGGCTTTACTGCCAGTGATGGGTGGCTGGCTGGTTTCAAATCGCGTTTTGGTATACGACTCTTAAAAATATGCAGAAAAAAAGCGTTGAACCATTTCTAAAACGTTTAAGCAACACAATAAAAGAGCTTCAGCTATGTGGAGATCAGATTTATATCGCGGACGAATCAGGTCTTTTTTGGAATATGCTGCCGTATAAAACGTATGTTTCAAGCGCTGAAAAAACTCCCCCTGCTAGAAAAGCAGAAATATCTAGAGTTACGTTTTTGGCATGCACAAATGCTACTGGACGTCATAAGGTCATGCTTTTAGTCATAGGGCACGCAAAAAAGGAGCGTTGCTTCAAGTCATACGCTATCCCGGTGGATTATAATGTTCAAAAAATGCCTGCATGACTGCAGATATTTTCAAAGATTGGTTTCACATACGATTTGTGGCCTCAGGTATATAAATGCTACACATAATGCTGCTTTATGGAGTGTCAAAAATTATAAAAATTAATTTGCAGGTAAAAAAGTTTCTTATTCAAGAAGGTTTACCAACAAACGCTGTTTTGCTTCTAGATAATGCCCCTTTCCATCCATTGCAGGATATTCTAAGAACAGATGATGGTTCCATATACGTCGTATATATGCCACCAAACGTTACGCCGATAATCCAACCAATGGACCAGAACGTCATTCGCCTTACTAAGCTTAATTACAGAAAGAATCTTTTTGGCATGGCTGTTGCAAGAGGAGACGTAACCCAGTTCTTAAAGATGCAATCTCTTTGTTAATAAGGTCCTGGGACCAATTGAAATCTGATGTAATACAGAAATTCTGGAGGCCCATTTTGGAACATACCAGTTTAATGGGGCCTTAAGACAGCGATGATGAAGACATTATTCCTTTAAGTACACTTCAAAATCATTTATTACAAAACAAATTGGCTGACAACTTAGAGAGTTTGCTAGAAATTTTAATTCCTGATGGAAGTCTATCGTTCAACTTATGTTTGGTACATATTTTCGATAATTAACTGATTTTATTTTTTAGAAAACTTTCTCTAGAACAGACATCAAACAATGAAATATGATCGATAATGACATAAAACTTCCTGATGAACCAGAGGAAATTGCTATATCTGATAACGATGACGACAGCGATTCGTCAACATGCGATGAGGTTATTAATAATGTAAGCCATAATGAAACCATTCAAGCTTTTGATAAATGCATAAAATGGGCCGAACAAAACACTGCAGACTACTCGAATATTCTTGTCCTCCAAAGCCTTCTTGGGACAGCAAAGTTAACGACTTTCTTTCTTTCTTTCTTTGCAATAAAAATAAAACAAAACAATGTATGCATTCACATAAGAAAAAAAAACAGAATCTTGATAGTATGAACAATTTGGATTTTGTGAATCGGCGTTGCAAAAATTAGTTCACGTTACCCCGAGTCCACTGTATTATGTTCGGCAAAATTTTAGCCAGACCCATTACAGACAAATTCTTCGAAAACAACCATGACAATTTTTAATGAGAAAAAAAAGTTTAACTTCAAAGGACTTCAAAGAACAAAGAACAGAATGAGACTGCAAGGAACATAAATTTTTGCTTTCGTTTTATATCTAAGGTGCAGACTTTAAGTTTAAGTTGTTTGATTTCATTTTTTTAGACTTGAGATCCCGGGTTTTTCTTCGCTAAGTCCCGGCGAAGAACTCTAAATGACCGGGATACCGACATGCCGGGCTCAATATTACCAGTAGCTACAGAGCCAGTAATGTACTACTACTACGCAGGTTTACGCATGCGTTACTAAACATTTCTATTTATTAAACAAAACTTTGAGTTGCATTAAAGTTTAACCTGCATAAAAATAAACAAGAACAACAAATTCATTGCTTAAAATATCAAACAAAAAATTATTATACAAAACAAAGTTGTTTTTAAATAATTTTAATGTAGAAGATGAAATGCTTTAAAATAGTTTTGAAAGATATAAATAAAAAGGAATAATATACTTACGATACTCTCGAAACTGTGTCTTTTTTACTTATCCTGTACATCAAAAGTGTTGTTGAATTTAAGGTGACGGTTTGAAGAAATTGCTTAATAATTCAAAATATATTTATTATCCATAGACGTAAGAATCACATTGCCAATACAATTAATAAATGCCAAACAGAGGTGTGGCTCACAAAAAAAAAGCCATCAACACAAGAGAGAAACTAAATTTATAGTGATTCTCACCTTTTACAGAAACCATAAATTTAAAAATAAAAATCCAAATTCGAAGGTGTATTCCAGAAGGAAAAAACAATACACTGAGAAGGAAAAAACAAAAACTCGCAAAGATCATGAAACAATATTATTATCACTAGTAAATTCCGAAGACGAATGTCGACGCCCCGTTGGATTGACAGATAAACAAACAAACAAGGAAATAAGATCACAACGCAAATATGTATAACGTTTATATTAAATTTTATTTCTTTCGTAAAATTTAATTGATTTGTTAATATGCTTATGAATAAAAAGTTTAAATAAATTATAAGAATTCTTTAAACATTTGAATTTAACTAGAAATAAATACATGTTTAATGCATGCTTATATGTTGTTATATGTGTATATATGTATATATATATATGTATAAAATTTCCATGATAAAATTAATGCAAATCAAAGAGAAAAAGTAGATTTTTTAAAATAACAAAAAAAATTTTTGTTGCATTGCAACATGTTGGCGATAACAGACGCAACGCCCACGCAAACGCACGAAAGAGCAGCTGCAAACAAGTAAAACAAGCTGCTGCTGCTATTTCTACTATACTTGTCAGCTAGATAGCAACACCACCAACAACAACAACAATGACTGGGCGCCAAAACTAATACCAAATCTATTTATAAATCATTCAAAGGATGCAACAATTACAAAAAGTACTCGCTTTTTAGTAGTACTTGTTGTTTTTTTTTTCTCTGATCCAGCTATTTGTTTGTTGTTGTTGTTGCGGTATTTATATTGTGCTGTGTTGTATTGTGCTAAGCAAATAAACTCAGCTGGCAGCTGCTTTCAGCCGCACAAAGCACTCAAAGCGGCGTATTTTGTGACTTTATCTCTTATTTTATTTTTTATTTTTCATTCTTTTGGCGCTATAATTTTAAATAGTACATATTTTATTTTGTTGTATTTAGATAATATGTTTATAAATATATTAATCGTATCTGTATTGTGTAGCTATTTATGTATGCATTTATTTACAAAGTTAATGAATAACAAAACTTATATCTACACTCGTATAGGATTTTACTATGTACATATATGAAATACATAGATATACTCTTTTCGTTTATATGTTCTTTTTAGCACAATGCAACAAAATAGTAATAAAATTTGCTTTCATTAAAATTATTGACGCTACAGCTTTACTTTTCAAATTGGCTTTTATTTATTCGTATGCAAAAAAAAAACAGGTCGATCGACTCTTGGTAACATAACAAAAACAAAATTTAAAACAAGCCACTTTGCTGCATATCATTCAAATAAATGGCAGTGCCCACAAACAATGGCACAAAAGCGATTTAAAAAAATTTTAATTAAAAATTTAACTTTAGACTTAAGCAAAAAGATACGCAAACAAGAAAACAACAAGCAAAATGTTGTTAAATCAATAAAATCCTTTGTAAAATGTAAAATGAGCTAATAATTCTGATGACAAAAATTTGTTGTAAACTCATGGTCTAAAGTAATATCTCAGAATTGTCTCAATTTTGAGCAGCTAGAGAAAAGTTAAGGCCAATCTTAATAAACATTATCAACTGTTTGTTATTCGATTAAAATTCGTTTGTGAATTCCATAATTGTTTTGTTATTTGCGAACATTTCGCGTTTATTTTGTTTGCAGTTATTGTTTATATATTATCGATTCTTTCTTTTGTAATTCTATTGAGTAACTATATCGATTTTATGAACTAGCTACGTTGCAACAACGCGTTATTGCGACCGATAAAGTGTTTTGCTTTTTTAATATGCCTTCTTCAATGGTATAAGTTTTTCGACCTGTTTGTTGCCGGACCGCTTCAAAGTTTATGCCATTTTTTAATGGTTTTCATATTTCTATATATAAGGAACAATAGTTTTGTTTACAATTTTATGGTTCGTTTTTGTTTGATTTGTGTTGCATTTTTTGTTTAGTTTGTTTTTGTCTTTTCTTAATTAGTAATTCTGTTATAGCGGTAAAATGAAGTAAAATCCTATATATTATACGTATTGTTAAAACTGTTTAAGACTACTGCATATTGAAGTTTTTATAGCATTTATTTACAGAAATTATTCTAAGTGTTTCATAGTCGTAAAAATGTTTCGCTATTAAAATGTTTATGTTTTGCAAATAAATAAAAGTTGACAAGTAACAGGTCTTTTTAAATACAAAAACATCAGCCAATCCGTAAGAAGTGTTAAGATTTTTTTTTTTTGCATATGCTCACTGGTATTTTGTTTTACATTGGTAATAAGCTTTAACGCTGATTTAACAAAGATGTACTTACATAAGTTTATATATTTATTTTTGGTTGTATAGTAAAAAAATATATGTTTATGTTTTTATTGCTTGTTGAGAGCATCATTTATTTAGCTAATTAGAAGTCATATATGATTAGAATAAATCGTGTAATTTTTTAATAAAATATTTTAGAATTTTGATATATAATATATTACAATTATTAATATTATGATTGAATATTACAAACTTAGCCTTAGAGTATTTATGTTGTTTTTTTTTAATATAAACTATGAAACATATACTAATGTATTCTTTATCAATTTAATTTCGCTTAAGTAAACATTAAGTTCAGTTTATATTTAATAGCTTTAACCTAAAAATAAGTATGCGTATGTAGCCATATAATTTAAAGTGTAACAATATATGCATAACTTGCTTAGGACTAACTAATTTTATAAATAATCATTCTAAATATTTTCATTAACATACATATTAACATTAAGGGAAAAAATAGCCATTTCATCATGTTTTCATTTTATGCTCTGAATAGAATATCGCCTAGTTTGCTTTAAACTCTTATCAACAACTTGCAACAATGAGCAATAAATCGGTGATATTAAAATATACGGTATATAATATAAATGTAAATGACGAAAATTAAAATAATTTAAACAAACATTATGGCATAAATTTTCACAATTGAAGGCTTCAGTCACGTTGACGCATAACGAAATTTGTATTTGCAGACAAAATCTTGCTTGCTTTCTGTAACTTTGAAAATAACAACGGTAAATTTTAGTTTTTTTATCTATTTATCTATTTATCTATTTAGCGATATGTACACGAGCAGTTTATATCGAAACTCTATTTGATTTTCAGTAAAAAAACATTTGTGGTGCAATTAATATGCATCAGTTTGATTTTTATAACATGTAACACAGTTCGATTCCGAGCCCAATTTCCGACATATGTATAAATTAGCAACTTTTTCAAACTAGCTAAACATCGGGCACATCGCAGCACAATTTTTTTAATTATAAATAAATAAAGACAAACAAATTTGTTAATGCGTTCTTTTTTAACGATGACTAAAGAAATGTTTTTTTAACGTCATTACAGCTTTTATAGAAGAGACTGGTTCCGAAAAAAATAACACACAATCAATAATAGCTTAGATACAAGTCAACAAAAATTCCCTATCTTAATAGCCAACAAAACCAAATAACATAAGAAATGGCTCACATCAGACTTCATTCATCATCATCATCACCATCAGACTCTTCGTGCTCAGCCAGCTTAGTTGCTCATCTGCAGAGCGCTGTTACGACTCTCCGTCGATGAGGATGTTGTTAGCGTTAACTGTGACACGAGTTTGTCATAGTCCTCGAGCGAAGTTTCGAATAACTCCAGCTGCTTTGACAAATCATCGACCGCTGTCTCTGCTACAGCCACATTTGCTGCAGCTGCACAACTGCCTGCTTCCGCTAAGCCACTTATCTCACAGGGAACGCTTAAACCCAGCAGTGGCGGTGCATAATAGCAGTCACGATAGAACTTGGCCAAATCATTGACGTGCGATGTAGGTGAGGCGAAGGGAAAGTTAAGTTCTTTCAGCAGGTTGTCTTCATCGTTTGGCGGGAGGGTGGATGTGGAACCGTTGCGTGAACGCGCCGCTGCTGCACTAGAGGACGCTGGTGCAGGAACAGCAGCTACCAACAGGCTCTTGATGGGCGACTGTAAGCTTGAATTCGATTTCAAGTTTTCCTCATTTTCAAAACTCTTGAAGGCGATAACGTTGTTGTTAATATTAGGGTTGTTGTTGCTGGTTACGTTAGCCTGCGCGTTGTTATTGATGTTGTGTTGATGCCCATTACCGAGCGGCGAAGTGGGAGAGGCCGATTTGCGATTGAGTGACTCCAAGGAGCCGCTGCCACCACTACTGCATCCACTTTCGTGACGCGTGCGCTTTAACAGCCAGTCTAACGGCGGAGTTTCAGGCAAAATAAAGTCTTCCTCGGTGTACTGCTTCAGCTTGGATATATCTGTAAATGCACCCGGTCGCAAAGGTTTCTCAATGTCGATAATCTTACGTTCTGCAGCCTTTTTTATATGATGAAAGCGCACATTGCCCTGCTGTGGTGTAATATCGCGACGAAAGTGATCAGACTTGAGCATAATTTGGGCTTCGGTAACCTTACCCGGCTGGTGTGACGTCGGTGTAATAGTCATTTTGGTGCGATAGGCTACGGACATGGAGATTGTGCCAACAATTGTGTTCAGCTGACCGATCTTCACATTCTTATAGCCGTCACCTAGCATGTGTATTTGCGGTTTGTCCACGTAGATGCGATAATAAATGCCATACGAATCGATGGACTGACGTCGCGACAACTTGTAGGCAGGTGTGGCACGTGTGAGGGAAATCAGTGACTTGAGCAAAATTCCCATGCGATTATAGATTGCGTGAGCTGCTTTTAGAGTGTATTCGCTAGAAATGGCGGCACCACCGTTGGCTGCTTTTTGGTTGTTAGTTGCTGCAGCTGAATGTTCGATATCAGCTTTTCCATCAACTTTATCAGTTCCTTGAGCTCTTTGCTGTTGCTGCAAAGTCTGTTGCAGGTCGAGTGACCACACCTCGAGTATCATTTGATCACCCTCGACTGTCTTTAGCGAAATTTCGACGGACAGCGGCAAACGTTGCAAAATACTTTCGCCTTGCGATAGATTTAGCGCCTTCTTCGTTTCAGCATAGACGTCCGGATGATCTTGGATAACCATATTGAACCAGTCGCTGCCCGAAGCGAGTGGGTTGCACTGCGTTTGGATTTTTTCCCCGAGTCGAGACTGCACTACGACCTGCGTTGACTTCAGCGCCAGAAATTTAATGAATTTTTCCAAGTCTTTTTCGGCGGCGTTTATGCGATTTGACGCCATCTCGAAAATAATTGAATAAATTTTAATGAATTTTTTTTTTTTTTTTTGCTTTTTGCCAGAATGTTTCGTTAAAACGATATAATAGATAATACAATTGTTTTTCTTTTCTATTTATTTTTACATTTCACTACGCATTGCAACTGTTCAAAGGTCGTATTTTGTCTTTTTTTTTAATTATTTTAGTTCTTTATATTAGTTTCTGCACATTCCGTATTTTTTTCTTTTCTCCACTTTTGCACTTTTGTAAAAAAAACTGAGTTTTCACTTTTCATTCATTCTATCGCGAATTTTATTTAGCAATTATATGGTCTTTTAAATACGTTTTCGAAGCAAATATATATGTCACTACCATTTTACAATGAAAATTTGCGCGTAACAAAGAGATTATTATTTTCAATGCTTGCTTTCGTGTCCACCATTATAGAATAATAAAGAACACGTAAACGTCAATAAAAACTACATAAAGAAAATAATTCGAAACAGGGTTGCATCGGCAGAAAATAAAAAAGTACTCTCAAAATAATAAAATATATATGAAAAATATAAAAAGGTCGAAACAGAAAATGAAAATGTGGGGATTTTCTAAACAAAGATACAAGTTTGACAAGCAAAAAAAAAAGATCGCTACAAAATATGTAAAAAAATTCTTGTGTAGAACGACAAAATATCCTTTTTGTAATTCCCTATTCTTCCTTCCTATAAAACATTCATCCTACTTAACGTAGAACAGAACATACCTATAAATAATTCATATTAATATCAAATGTTTTATCGTGATTTTATTCCATCTGTTAAGCTTTGCTATTAGTTTCACTATTTTTTTAAACTTTTTATGTAAAGATTTTCATTTGTGCTTTATATAATCTCTTATATGTGTTAAAGAAATAATTTGTTATTCTTTCATGCCCTGACGAAGGACCACAAAGTGAGCCAAATATCGAAAAATAGGATAATAAAAAATCATAAAGTTAATAAAAAAGAGTTTATATTTTTATACGACCACAGCCCAATTTATAATAGCAACAAACGACAGAAGGCCGAAACAACAACAACATTTTTCATTGTTAAATAGATACATATATATAAAAAATTAATTCTGTCACTCCATGTCCCATTATAACAAAAAATTATTGAATTTTTCATTTATTAAAATGTTCGCATCACAAATTTTTATAAATAGATTTACGGTTTTCTCGCCATTTAGCTGAGAATTAAAAACTTATTTCAAACTACGCTCCGTTTTAGTTTGGTATAACAAATAGAACTGAATCCAATTACAAAAGCAAGTGTTTAAAAAGGCGTTAGAAACACATCGATAACATTTTTAAAATTCTTTTAGCTGTCAATCTTTTATTTTGTTTTCTTTAGTTTGTTTTTATCTGAATCAAGTCTATTTCACTATTTCACATTTTCTCGACATTTTTATAAACAAACTTATGAAATTTTAATTGATCACTTATAATTGCAATCCAAACTAACGGTTCCTTTTTTTTGCCCTAGGAATTATTTTTTGTATGTCAATGTAAAGCAAATTAGAAAATTTGCTCTACACTTGCTGGCTGACATGAAATCCCTCTTTTATTCATTCCAGAATTAATTTGATAAGAAGAAAAACAGAACTTAAAGTTTCACAGAAAATGCTGATTGTTTTCCATTAATTTAAATGCCAACCATTTGCAATTTCAAATGTCTATTAATGCATAATATTAATTTCAGAACAGATTTGATAAGAAGAAAGGCAGAATTTAAAATTCATTATAAATTTCAACAACAATACGCTTAGAAAAATTTTATACTGTGGTATAATTTACACAACAGAAGCAAAAAGCAACCATTATTTCAACCTCAAACCCAATGAGAAAGCATCCCTTTTTATTTCGCCCTAGTTGATTAAGAACATTAACATAACGACATGGCAACATCGTTTTTTCATATATCTACCACTTTTGGCAGCTTAGTTTAGGAACAGTTAACTTTAAAGAAGATCTTCATCCTCTAATAATTAATTTATTATCACCACTGATGCCAAAACGCTATACCTGCTGTCCATTCGAAATTTTTTAGCTGAGGTTCAACAACAAAAGGGATCGTTTAGACGCAAAGCTTAATTTTTAGTTATTCAGTCTTACACCCAGGCTTGGCAACATGTAGTATCGTCTGAGCCCACCTTATAAAGTGTTTTCAGCCCTGCTGCTGTCCAAAACAAAGTTTACTGATTTCAGCTGTAAAAGGATGCAAAAATGAATGATATTTTGAAGTGATTTATCTAAAGTGTTTACAAAAATAGCACAATTAGATTATTTCCAACAAATTTCTCAGGTGCTAGGATGGACAAACGATACATCTTGCACAAAAGCAAATGGGAAGATAAAAGTTCAATTTGGTTTTTTTTCTTACCAGAAATAAAAACTGAAACAGCGAAATGCAACCAATGCCAAGCTATACAAAAAACAAAGGAAGGATCAACAAAAGCTTTTGTTTTTGTCGAATTATTTGTAAACAAACTGAAAAATAAAGCCATGGCAAATTGTTATGAATACCAACATAAAGCAAAAGTACCGACGTACTAGTACCCTCTGATTTATATGAAACTTTCATACAAGCTTATAGGTGCGAGTACCATTGGTACCTTGGTACCATTCGCACCACAGATGTGATTCGCACTTTTTGTTTGTTTGCACTTCATACGTAAACAAACAACCAAATGCTAGAAGTGCTGCCAAATCGCTATAATGCGAACCAAAAAAAAACGAGTGTGGCCAGAGAAAAATATACAGAAAAGAAAAACACACAGAAAAGCGATGATAATAAAAGTGTACTAGTACGGAAAATGTTGTACCTCGTACGCGAAGAATAAAAACGTGTCCAAAATGGTACGAAAGTACGTACTTATGCAACCTTGATTCGAAATTATTGTCATAGCTGCCAGACTTTTGTGACAACACCCCAGTGCTACCAATACCCAAAAATATTTCTCCCGAAAGCATTAAAGGTGCCCCCAGACTATATGTTTCATACAGATGACATGTCAAAAAATTACATACTAAATCTCCTCTGTGTGTCAAAATTAAGTTTTTGTCAGACATCTCTTTTCTTTTTTCTCCACACTATGTATGTATGTATGTACTTAATTGAGTCTTTAAACAAACGAAATTACATAGCAATTATGAACTGTTTCTTTTTTTTAATATCTTAGCGGCTGTAATTGTATGGCCTGCAAATACTTTTACAAAATTAATAATTAATAAATCGACTGCCACTTGACTAGAATAAAATTAATGATAATTTTGCTCCTGCTCTAGAAGCATTTTAACTTTCTCTTCTGACGTTTGTCATATTTCTCCACACTATCTGATTTGTCATTTGAAAATAAAAACAGCTTTTGAAATTTTTGTAAGCCTTAAAGCTCTAAACTGTCCACCTTCGGCCATCCAAACTAAAAAGAAATTCATTATAAATCAATTTATTGAATAAATATCATAAAATTTACTTTTTTTTTCATTTTCACAAAAAAAAAATTGAAATTTTTTTATTAAACTGACATTTTGTACAAATGGAAAAACATACCAAATTAGAGAGGTTCTAATTAAAAAATTTATATGTAGCTAAAAACCATTTGTAATTTTTGACGGGCATGTCATATGTATGAAACATAAAGTGTACACCCAAAAAAATCCTGTAGTAAAAATAAATAAAAATGTATTTAAAACAAATGTAAATTAGTAACTCACCGTCCAAATAAAAATGTAATTATTTTTACTAATTTCAATTATTTACTTTTACTAACCTTTATTTACATTGCAAAACCTTTGTTTGTGAGTCATCGAATTCAACTAATGTGTACGTACAAAAAAGCGGAGAAATATAAAATAAACAAAACCGAATAAATAAGCAATAAAAAAAACAAAAAACTAAACAATTGTTATTTAAAGGTCTGGTGATCATCCCGATATAATAAAAATAGATTTCAATTAGAATAAAATCATAATTCTACTATAACAAATTTGTGTTAAAATTTTTATTTTGCTAAAACTAGGTGAGCAAGCTAAGGCGCGCATATAGCAAAATAGCCATCGCACTCACTCCAATTAGTTGAAAGCTTTATGTGAAAATATGGAAGAAGACAATGAAAATGATAAAAATAAAACTTTTTGCAAAAAATGTAGGAAAAAAGTGGAAAATAGGGGGTTAAAATGTGAAGGCTTATGTCAATCATGGTGGCACATAGATTGCATAAATTACACCGATGAAGATTATAAAGCAATTGGAAATCTAAAAAACAAATGTCTTTGGGAAAAAGTTTAAACAATGGTTAAAAGGCGAATCAAATTTAGAAAAGATTTGCGCTACAAATGAAGAAATAAAACAAAGTAATGAAAGCATTAAAGAAAACATAAACAAGATAAACAATGCACTCAACAATATTGAAAAAAACCAAGAAAGGAACAACAGCACACAGCCCACACAAACATATGCAGGAGTGTTGGCGGCGAGCATCAATAATCAGCAACCCAGCAGACCAAAAACTCAAAACAGCATCATTATCTTACCAACCAAGCAAAAACAAGATAGTAAAGAAACTGAAACCCAAATAAAAGCAAAAATTGTACCAGCAAAAATAAAAATTGGAATATCATCAATAAGACATATAAATGGAGGTGGAATTATTGTCAACACACTGGATACTAAGGAACGTGATAAACTAGAAACAGAAATTAAACAACAATTTAGTGAAGATTATAAAATAACGGTACCAACATCAAGGCAACCCAAAATAATGATTTCAAATATAGACTGTGAGTATAACCAAGAGGATTTAGTAGAGGAGCTGGTGGCAACTAATCATTTTATAGATGGTAACGATACAATCAAATTGCTTCATAAGTACATAAACAAAAAAACAAACTTATGGAACTATATTATTGAAGTATCTGGAAATACCCTATCAAAAATTGTTAACCGATACGTTATGCTTAACTACAGATCACGATACATCACGGAATATATTTCAGTTACCCGATGCTATAAATGCCAAAAATATCACCACACAAGCACTAAATGCGAAGGAGAGGAAGTTTGCGGCGTGTGTGCAGAAAAGCATGCTACTCGAACATGCAAAATAAATTCTAATTTCAAATGCATAAACTGCATGAGAGCGAATAGAAATGGAGCAGCTTTTATGTGCGATCATAAAGTTGGGGCACAAAATTGTAATGTACATTTGGCAAAATTAAAGGGTGAAAGAGATAGAATTAACTACCAATGATAAATAATCGCACAAACTTAAATATTTTTTATGTTAATATTTGCAGTTTGCGAAATAAACTATATGATCTGGAAATTATAGTCAATAACTTGAAAAACATCGACATAATCATAGTTACAGAAACATGGCTATATGAAAACGAGACAAAAACATACAATATTCCGAATTATACATCCATACATAATTGCAGAAAGGAAAAAAGAGGAGGTGGTACTGTTATATTTATAAAAAATTGCTTCGCATACAACGAAATCATATATGAAGAAAAATACAATCTAACAGTTGTGGAAATACAAAATTTAAAAATTCCTATAACAATTGGAACATTTTATAAGGCACCTAACGAAAACTGTAACACATTTATCGATTTCATTGAACAAAAATTGTTTAGAGCAAAAAATAGTATATTTCTTGCAGATGTTAATTTAAACTTACTAGAACAAACTAATTCAGTGATCAAGTACACAGATTTAGTACAAACCAACGGGTATACTTTTGTTAACAACTCATTACCAACAAGACAAACAGCCACCTCAAATACACTTATTGACCACATTATCACTAACATTGATACAACACATGAAATATACTACAAACTGGAAGACACGGAAATTTCCGATCACAAATATACATCTGCCACAATAACTGCAATAAAACAAAGTAAAAAACCCATGAAAACACAGCTTATACCAAAAATAAATCATCAAAAAATGATAGAAAAAGTAAGAAAAGAGGTAAATGAAAATCCAGATATGGACACAGATGAACTTTTACAAATTATACAAATTTCCAAAGCAGCATGCACTAAAACCATCAAAATTAGAACTCGTGCCAATAACTGGATCACAGCTGAACTACAAAAAAAACTGAAATACAGACAGAAACTATATAAAAAATGCAAACGTTACCCGGACGATCTTAATAGCAAGGCGGAATATAAAAAAATACAGAAAGAAGTAGAGCTACTTATAAAAAGTAACAAAAAAAAACACATAAATGAACAAATAGAAAAATCTGGTAACAATTTAAGAAAGTTATGGAATATAATAAACACAACAATAAAGAATAAAGAGGAAACACAGAGCTCAAACAATAACCATGATCGAAACACCATAGGCAAAATCAACACTGCAAACAACTTTAACAAATTTTTCAATGAAGCAGCAACAAATATAGCAATAAATATAGCAAATGCTCCTACGCCACCAAATATATATAATCAAAAATATATTTTTCTTAAACCTATTACACAACAAGAAATACACAACATTATTACTAACCTTAACAGTAATGCAGCGAAAGGCGCAGACAATATATCGGTTAAGGACCTAAAATTACTCTCACCAGCAATATCAAAAATCTTGGCTAAAATGGTAAACAAATCTTTTACAACAGGGATCTTCCCAAATTGCCTTAAAAAAGCTATCATAACGCCTATACATAAAAAAGGAAGAAAAGATAACTGTGAAAACTATAGACCAATTTCTGTGCTTAGTGCAGTCAGTAAAGTGTTCGAAAAGGCGATTGATAGCAGAATAGAAAATTTCATAAACTCTACAATCCGGTTCGATAGCAACCAGTTTGGTTTCTTGGCTAGCAGTGGAACGGAGTCCGCAATCACAGCCTCCATGGAAAAAATATATGATGCGTTGGATGAAAAAAAAATAGTTGCGGCCACATTTATTGATTTATCGAAAGCATTTGATCTTGTCGAGCATGAAAGGTTACTAAATATGATGAACGATATGGGCATACGAGGAACGGCAAATAAACTTATACAAACGTATCTAAACAACAGGTCTCATGTCGTTAAAATAGATGGCGAATACAGTAGTGAGCTCATAACCAAAATTGGTGTTCCACAGGGATCGATTCTAGGACCCCGGCTGTACTTACTCTACATAAATAACATAAGGAACTGTAGATTTAAATCAATATACAACATCTATGCTGATGATACAAACTTTTTAACAACAGCTAGGACAGCAGAGGAACTAGAAGAAAACATCAATCACGACATGAAAATGTACTATGACTGGGCTTGCGGAAACAGATTGAGTATTAATATACAAAAAACAAATTACATAGTATTCCGACCACATAACAAAATGGGAATTAACATCGAAGTAAAAATCAACAACATCGAAATACAAAGAATGCAACACACAAAATACTTAGGGATGATCATAGATGAAAGGCTTGATTATGAAAACCACATCAAATCAATAAAAAATTCAATAACACCAATAATAGGGGCAATCAGAAGACTTGGATCAATAGATGAAAAAGCAGCGAAACTAATATATACTGGACACATAATGTCAAAAATTAGATATAATATATGCAGCTGGAGCCAATGCACAAAATTTCAGATTGAACAAATTGGAAGATTGATGAACAAATCACTCAGAGTTCTTTTCAATAAAAGCACATTCACTTCAACAAAAGAACTATACAAAACAACTAAACAAATGGACATCAACCAACTGATCTATGCAGAAAAATGTAAATATATTTACAAAATCAAAAACAACATATTTAAAACAAACATGGTTCTAACCACAAGAAACACAATTCATCAACACAACACACGACATAAGCACAACTTCAACATACCACAAGCAAGAACAACTAAACAACTAAATAGTCTGACGCACAGCGCAATAAGACAGTACAATACCTTACCGGATGAAATAAAAAATGCAAGAAATATTAATATCTTTAAACAAAAATTAAAAATATATATAATGAATCTAAGATAAATAGTTAAGCATGATCTCATAAATGTGATATTTTTATAATTATATAAAATATTTATTTGCTTATTTAATCTTTTAAACTTAATTGTATATCCTCTTATACACGGAATAATATTCCGTCTGAGGATTCTAGTAGCATGTTATTAACAACAAAAACTAAATTAATTTTTTTACGTATACACCATATAAATTATATAGAACAAAATTTCATATGTAAACATTTAAAAAATGGGTTGTGAATAAAGTTACTAATTACTAAAAAAAAAAAAAAAAAAAAAAACTACATATTTTTAACTACAGAAAATAAATACATTTACATTAAAATTAAATGTTTTTTCATTTATTAATTAAAAAAATTTCAAAACGTTTTCTGCCACAGTTTTACTAAAACTGTAGTAAATTTTACTACATTTGTATATAATCGAAATGCTTAATATGGAATTTTTTATGCAGTAATTTAAACTTATTTTTACTACATTTATTAAATTTTACTACATGTACACCCAAAAAATCCTGTATACCTAAATGAAACATTGTTATTCTTCCATTTTTCTATTTTTATTTTTATAATGATGTATTAATTTTAATCAATACATAAAAGTAAAACAATAAATATTAAAAACCACATATTGATATATAAAACAATGGAACAAAAATAATTATAATTATACTTATATTATATAATTATAATTTATATTAAATACTTATATAATTATAGTTCAGTATACTGAAAATATTAATTAGTTGTAATGATGCTTTTAACTAACTAACTGCACTTTTCCCATAAATCATTTCCCCTATTCCTGATGTTTTTAGTGCCTATGCGGTTTCTATATTTTCCCGGCCTTCTAGATTGCTCTATACCTAATATATATATATTCTTTTGAATTATATATATTATCGATTTCTGCCTCAAAAAGTCCAAAATATATATCACCTAACCCTTCCCGACTTTCCTCCTCCTTTTTTTTTCTTGCCCTTCTTTCCCCCTTTTGTGGCCTTTTTCCGTACATTATAAAGAAAAATCGGAATCGTACGTACCAAGCGTTCATACTCATTTAGTAGGCATACGATTCGCACCTTCATGAATGAATCGGCTTAACTTTCGGCTTCTAGCTCTTTCTCTACTTACAATGAACTTTTTGCTCTGGCAACATTATTTCCCTACTACTATGTTTCACTTTCCACTACGATCTTCTTTTACTACTATAGGTACGTTGTCGATTGAAACATGATGGCTGCCTTCAGTAGCTGTCAAAAGTTGTCGGCAAAACAACAGCAGAATTCGGCAAGGTAAGTTTATTCATTAAATTATCTTTTAATAACATCTTTTCAGGTCATGATACAAAGAACTACAGATAAAGTATTGCGCATGTCCGCCATCTTTGCTGTGACGTGCAAGGTGCTCCTTGGTTAAAACGTAGTCACAATTTATTCATAGGGTATAAAGATTTTAAAATGCCTACATTTTCTTATGAAAACTTGTTTTACTGATATGAAATAAATTTTGTTATATAAAGCACATGTCCAAAATAAAGTAAATATATTTTTTAGTACTGTTTGTGAAGAAAAATTTGCATATTTTGTAGGGGTGCTTTTCCCCTTTTTACCGATTTACACAAAAAGTGGCTACGTTGCTTGATGTGCTTGACAGAATTTTGACTGTTTGTTCGTTTTCATTTTGCTGTCTTCGTCCCTTTTCGACATTTTCTTTTGAATGTATTCATCAAGTGTCACATTTGACGAGCACCGATGACGAGGTGCGCAGTAAATTTTGTTTGTTGCGCCGGGAATACTTTACCTGTAGCTCTTTGTATCATGTTTTCAGGTCATTTAAATGATTCAAGACATTCGCCAGGTTCTTGCTCTTATTTTATGACAAGTAAGTACTTATCTTTATTTGAGGTTGCATTTAAATCAACATTTATATATTCTTAGTCCCGGTTTATACTCGTCAAGACTTGACGGTCAAGTCTTGCGTTCGGTGGAGCGGGAATCGTAACAAAAGGGAAAGAAAGAAATTGACCGTACCGTCAATTCTTGGGCAATTCGTTTTGTGTTCGTTCGTTGTCCCGCTATTTTCAATTTTATTTCGGCGTCATCAGTACAAACTTGAGAAGAAAAAGGGAGGAGTGAAAGAAACAATTGACCGTCAACTCTTGACGAGTGTAAATTGGATCGTCAAGTTTAAAAGGGAATATGCAAAACTTGAACGTCAAGTCTTGACGAGTATAAACCGGGACTTACATGGCAGACAAGCAGACCAGCGCTAAGGTTACCAGGTGGTAGTTCCAGATATTTATATATTCTAGCAGGTAAGTAATGAGTTTTTATTTCTGATTCATTTTGAAATGTTATTTTTTTCTAGATCTCCCTCTTTCATCGCACGCAACACATTTATATTAAAATTAAATGTTTTTTCAGTTATTAATTTAAAGAACTGCAAAACGCTTTCTGTCACAGCACAAAGATTGCTTCTATTATAAAAAAAACAAAGTATTTTTGTATTAAAAAATACATTTGAAGAAGTATACTTACCACAGTACTTTACCACGAACTTTTTAAAATTATTTTAGTTGAAATAAATACAATTGCTATCAAATACATATTATGCAGTGTATTCTTATGTAGATATTTATTTAAATAAATGTGTGTAAACAACTACTTACTACATGCAACTACTTCGTGTAGTATTAATTATTTAAATGTAAATTCAGTAAAAATATATTGAATAACTACATATGTATTTAAAAATAAATAAAAATACATATGTATGAAGTAAATACACATTGTGTAGTAAATTTTACTACAGTATTTTTTTGAGTGTACCTTGTCTAATTTTGCCATGGGGTGTGGCAAGCTTCTTTCGTTACCTTATTAATTGTATCATATTTCGGGTAGTTATGGCAGCACTGATAGTTTCTATAGTAACCATTTTACTGGATGTTGCCGCTAAAGATTTTGTTTGTTTTTTTAAACCTTCGTTACTACGAGATATATATTTCACAAAAAATATTAATTATATTTTAACTACTAAATTAATAAATTTATAATTTTCTGCAAAGGAATTTATAAGCAATATGTTAAAAAATATTAAATGTTCCATCGCTGCAGGCGAACGCCAATCAAATAAAAGCGTTAACCAATTCGTCCAATGTATTTTTGAAGAAGATCGTCGAGTGAAACAGCTACGCGCCCAAGAAATCCTATCGACTGCAGAAAATCCTAAAATTAAGGCAGAGAATGAAACTATTGATATTTCCACAGAACTGAAGCAATATAAACGAGAGCAGTTTTTGGAATTAAAAAGCCGTCAGCAGTTACGCGAGAATACACAGGAGCTTCGTCAGCTAGAAATTCAACTCCGTGCAGCTTACGTCTCCAAGACAATTGCAGAGCAAAAAGCCCAAATAGATAGATCCAAAGAGCATCAGCGGGCAATGAAACGGCAGGAAGAAGAAAATGCTGAAAAAGAACGCATCCGCTGTAAAGAACTTCTGCGTGAGCATGAAGAAAAAGAACGTCGCAAAAAGGAGCAGCTACGAGAAGTGCTGCAAACGCAAATGGCCGAAGCCCAACAGAGAAAAATGGAAGAGTTCAGCGAAATTCTAAAGGATAAGGAAGAGATGACGAAAGTTGTAAAACAAATAGAAGCCGAACAGGCACAGGAATTAAAAGATTTAATGGTGCGCAGAGAACAGGCTAAGCAAGATATGCACAATTTTTTGGAATTACAAGAAACATTGAAGCGACAGCAACATTCACAAAAAATCGATGAACTCGAACAATTTCTTCTTATAGTGCGAAGACGAGATGAAAAGAAAAAAAAGCAGCAAGATCAAAAAAGGCGCGCTCAAGAACGTAAGATGGCATTAAGTGAACAAATAGGAAGGCAGCTATCCGAAATAGAGGTAATTGACAAATGAAAGGAGATTAAAGGCGAGCACAATTAAATAACAAATTAAATATTTTTAACTGTACAGAATGAAAAACGCAAACGTGAACGGGTTTTGCTTGACCTGCTGGTGGAAGAACGTAAGACTAAAGATGATTTTCGCTTTCGTCAAAAATCTGAGAGGGCCCTATTAGAGCGGTCTCGTGCAGCTGCGGAGCTGGAGAGTTATACTAACAATATTCGTCATGAAAAAGAGCAGCATAAGAAGGCTGAGGAGGAGCAAATAAGAAAAGAAATTAAGAAAGTCATGGACGAAGGCGACAAGGCAGACCGGATTAAAGAGGAGCAGAATAAACTCAAAGAAAAGGCACATCGCCAGGCCTTGCTGGAAATGATCGATGTACGACGCGTTGAACATGCCAAAAAAACGGCAGAAGTACTACAGGAATATGAAATGCTGTTAAATGAACAGCGCAAAAAGTATGAAGCAATTTACAATTTAGAATCTAGTGTATTGTACATAATTTTTTTTTTAATTTTTACTTCCTACAGAGATCAACTTATTGAAGACGAACGGATTCGTTTGCTGCAAGCACATCCTCCCGACGTGCTACGCTACCTGCCTGTAGGTATTATCCGTGAGTCAGATCGTGAGTTTTTGCCACTTGCCCGAGAAGCTGCTAGTAAATAATTTTTATCGACAAATCTTTTTGCACCGTTAAAATAAATTCATTATCAGAAGTTTGTTTGAATTTGTAACTCCCTTGAGATATATAGATGATATTTTTTTTTTAAATGAAATATTTCAGTGCTAGTGATAAGGAGGGATGTTAAGGCAATATTAAAAAGAAGCGCAAGTGTTTAAAAATTTTTTTCTGCTAAAAAAATTCAAACTACTTATAAATCTTCAAACTTTATTTCGGTAATCTTATTTAAAATATCTAGCCTAGTTTGAAACCTATCTTCGAAAAAATTTATGAGAACTCCCAAACCATACATCGTACAGCGACTATTCATAGTTCGGTTAAAATGCTCACAATTATATTAGGCTTAAGAGGGATAAATTTTGATGCTATGGCCTTTTGGTTTATCTTTTATATTTTAGGAGATATAAGAGTTTGAACATTTTTTGCAGTGTTTTCTTAAATGCAAACTATGAATCATAGAAAGATTAAAACTTTATTTTGGTAATAAACTAAGCTTATTTTATCGATATCTTTCCTCGTTTTCCACTTATCGACGAGGCTCCAATTTGGTATAAAAATTTTGAAATAAAATTCAGAAAGAATGCCCACTTTTACTGTATGAATTTGTATCATCATTTTTTCCGACAACAAAAATACGTCGTAACAAATTACTTAAAAATCTTACGGATGGCGCTACGAATGAACTCAGTGATTGCCTTTTTCGTAGTTTCTACGATATCGTACTACCTCTGGTACTACGACGAGACTCAGAAATAGGGCTGAATGGTTTGAAGCGCTTTAGTTAGAGTTGACTTCAGTGCCCCTGTGATGCATAGTGAGGTGTGTTAATTTGCTCACAGCCTGTCACAATACAAAAATTCCATAGAGTAGAATACGACGAACTACCGTTACATATATCCAGTTCATCAGAAAGGGCGAGAGACCCCGGATGTAGCATCTTCTTGGATATGTATAGCGCAATTATGGCTTTCTTCTAAATTTATTTTCCACGCAGAAAGGCGTTTTTCTTGCGAAGTGTTTCAGTGCAGACGACCTCATAGACTACCACTCTGAAATAAGTTTCTTTTTCTGAACACCGAATGCGAGCTGTGCTACAACACAATAATTCTTATAAACCACACCAACTTATAAGACGAATTGAAATTTAATCAAATATTTCAATTTAGCATCCTTGAAGATAATTATCTTTAATACAAGTAATCATAAGGATTGGAGAGGATATTCCGATTACCAGATCGCCAAGATCTGAAAATGCAGTTTTCAAGTACTCATTGAGAAAATAAGATTTACCGAAGGATTTAACAATATATCGATTGGTTATGGATGTATCAATTTTTTAAGGCAATTTTTTTATAAGATCTTTTAAGAAAATTGGCTATATTTTAATTACTGGCTTAACCAGTGGGGTCTCAAAGGCCTCTACATATTCGCGATTTCCGAGAATCACATAGTTTTCCCCTACCTACTTGGATAAATAGTACAGAATACAGCACTTCTAGTTGCTAAACGATCGTGAAGAGACAAGGTTGAGCGGTCAGTAGATTGGTAAGTAAATTGTTGCCTTCTTTGTTCGTAAAATAAGAGACTTTACTTCATTAATAGAATAACAGATTTAATTAATGTAGTTTATTTTGGAAAACGTGTGTATCTAACTGTGGGTTTAGACCGCCTGAACGAACGAAAAATTTATCGCGAACAATTTATTGCAATAAATTCTTCGTTCGGAGTACTGTTTAGACCGCACGAACATCATTCGCGAACAAACATTGGCCGCCATCTTGTTCGTTCAGGCGGTGTAAACAGCAATTTGTGCATTAGGCCGAACATCAATAAATGCAGGGTTGATAACTCCTTATTTTTATATTAGTACTAAAACTTATACTCCGTTTCTCAACAACAAATGGTTTGCCACTCCATAACAATATATTACTCGTATTAGTTATTATAGAAAAGACGTGTGTTTAACTTAAGGGCCCATTTAAGTTTTTCGACAAACAAATATTGAATGTTTTCACATTTTTCCTGTGTCAATAAATTTCGTAAATTTTAAGTCAATTAAATAAAAATTGTTCCCAAATTGTATGCACTTATTAAGCAAATACAATTGATACTTTCAGTCGTTCGATTTTTATTTTAGAGAAATCCTTTTTATGTTATGACTTTAAAGAATTGCTTTTAGTCACAAATCGAATTTTCAACTACCATTTTGGTTAATATCCACATTTTTCTAAAATCTTCGATTAAAAACTCAAAAAGTTTCAGGAGAACCTAAAATATATATTTTTTTATTTGAACGAGCTCTATTGCGGACTCCTGCTATATATTTAATAATATTTTCTATCCATAAACTCAAAATTTTTATTAAAAGTTATATAGTTATGTATTTAAAAAAAAATGACCTCAAATAAACAGTCGCCTCAAATAAGTAAAATATAGGGTTTTCCGCTTAAAAACTTCATTTGGCCCTTTACACAACACAATCATATTGCAGCGAAAGTTAACAGAACACTTTTAAAAACATAAAACTAAATTACTACATATTTTAGTACTTTTCATAAATTATTCTCTAAAGCTACTCCTCTTTGCTACTTTTCTGTTTTTAAACACAGCGCAACACCGGATTCGCCCAAAAAGATCGAAGCTTGTTCGATCAGAGCGAACGAAGGAATCTTCGTTCGTTCGCCCTAATATACTGTTTACACCGGGCAAACATTGTTCGCGATAAATTTATAGCGAACACTGTTCGTTCGGGCAAAGTGTTTAAACCGAGCGAACGAACGAGGTTTCTTTCGTTCGTTCAGGCGGTCTAAACGCACAGTAACATAGCAGTTACCAACTTCGTTGTTTTTCTAGGGTTGCCAACATAAATAATGAATAAATAAAAATTAATATAATATATAATAATAAATACATAAAACTTCACGTCCCTACTTCAAGGTTAATAGTCAACCGATATTGGTGGTTATGGTGCTATTTTAAAGATAACATAAGCTTTCAGAAAAATTTTAAACAAACCAGATCCGTTGAGTGTTTCACATTTTGTAGATGTTTGTATGTAAGAGTAAATAATTTCTTACATAAAACCGTTATTTTCTTAGCAACTATCATTATTACTATGAAATATAGAGAGATACATATGATTTATTTATTCTCGATTGAAATAATTTCATAATTACATAAATATTGAAAATATTAATACTTATACAAAATTAAGACAAGAATTATTATGTTTTTAATTTTTTATTGATATTTATTCCCCTTTTACGGAATATTTATTCTAAAACATATTTTTTTCTATTTATATTGTATTTTCGTATCATATTTGAATTTCCACTATACAAAACAAATTTTGAGATTTTTTATTTATGTTTTTTAGTAGTTTAATATTTTGGGATATTTTCTTAAATATGTTGTGATATATACAAAAATGTATACATTTACATATCAACTTGAATTAAACGTACGTACATGAATTAAAATTGCGAGCTTTAGATCAAGTAGGTTTTTAAGAAGGCAACAACAAGAACAACAACTCTGTATAGAGTCTGACTACACAGTCTGTTTCGGAAATCGCTACATTTTCCTCTTCAGTAGTCTTTGCGTGACTAAGCTGTGATCAACTCACTGTTTAAATTAGTATATGACTGTGCAGATTTTGGAATTCATTCTTATGAATTGTATGGCTGCTAATCATATGACATTTCAAAGCAGTAGGCTATTTATAGATCACCGCTATCAACCCTACCAAGGTTGACATCTGTTCTAGTTGCTTCTTTATTTATTTCAATATTCATTGGTGTTCGACAGTTTGTCGAAATGCACCATAGAAATGAAACGAGTTTTTTGTTTCGCCAGAAACTAGTGTTCTAACTAAAAGGTGGCTATTTTCACCTTCTTTATCGTTATTTATCTTAAGGGTGAGGGTATAATGTACACACCTTTACATTATAAACTACTTATAAATCACATTAAAACAAACAACTATAAAACATATATAAAAAGATACACACCTTTACAGTACGTATCACCTTATTCTATTTTACTATATTATACACTCAAAAAAATACTGTAGTAAAATTTACTACACAATGTGTATTTACTTCGTATATATGTAGTTTTATTTATTTTTAAATACATGTGTAGTTATTCAATATAATTTTACTGAATTAACATTTAAATAATTAATACTACACGAAGTAGTTGCATGTAGTAAGTAGTTGTGTACATACATTTATTTAAATAAAGAATGTCTACATTAAAATAAATTGCATAATATGTCTTTGATAGCAATTGTATTTCAACTTAAATAATTATAAAAGGTTCGTGATGAAGAACTGTGGTAAGTATACTTCTTATATGTATTTTTTAATACAAAATTCTTTTATTTTCTTATAATAAAAGCAATCTTTGTACTGTGGCAGAAAAGTTTTGCAGTTTTTTTAATTAATAAATGAAAAACATTTCGTTTTAATGTAGATGTATTTATTTTCTGTAGTTAAAAAATATGTAGTAAAAGTAAATAATTGAAAATAGTAAAAATAATTACATTTTTATTTGGACGGTGAGTTACTAATTTACATTTGTTTTAAATACATTTTTATTTATTTTTACTACAGGATTATTTTGGGTGTACTAAAATAATATTCTAGCAACAAGAACATATGTTCATACTAAGCACTACTATCTATTTCATTCGCACACATGTACTCATATTGCTGAATACAAAATATATGACATTACATTTTTACTTTTTTTCTTACACACATATGTTAACATATGATTATGTTTACGTTTTCTAATAACCTAAATCTACTCAGCTGCCTTCTAATTAATTTTAAATAAGTCTTGAGCTTTAAAGCTGCCGACTTAAGCCCTTTTAGCCTCTGCACTTTTTTAGTGAACGGCATAAAAAGGATATAAAAAATAGTGCCAGTGGCGAACTTCGCCGGCAACCAATTAGGCAGGTCCTAGAACTTTTTTTATAAAAACGCGAGTCCTTTTTATTCTTTTTTTTAATAAAAAAGACGCGTACTTTACATGGTAAAACTGCGATATCACCAAGTAACAAAACATATTACAGTTATTTGTTTGAGTTGTTAGATGATGTGTTATAGTTTTTACTGTGCGAATTAAGTGTAAATAAATATTTAATGCAATTAATTGTGCCGTGTTGTGTTGACAAAAAGTTATTGCAGTTGTCTTCGCCGATTTGCCAAGTTTGTCATTGAATGATTGGAAATTTTATCCGAAACGTGCGCTGGAAGGTGTCGCCAACATGAAGCTTTGGCCAGCATGCAAATTGTCTTGCATTCACATCGTTTTGTTTTTTTGCATAACGCACAGCGTGTCATATATTTTTTATTGTTTTCCATATCACTTTATTCTCACTTTAATCTCAGTAAAAATCTTATAAACTTTTATCATTTTGAGAGAGAAGTATCAAACTCACTAACATCTCTATTTCTTATACCATGCCCCATGAACCAAGTAATAAAGATCATGCAAAGAATGGCGACTCTTTTCTTTGTAAACAAAAACAGCTGATAGGTCTGACGTCATCGGTCATAAAATCTTTTGTTTACGCTTAGTGATTGGATGTTGAATGTTATTTCTTAAAATTTTAAAGAATTATCATAGAATTATAAAGTGTTTTTATATTAAAATGAAGTGTGCTGTAGCGACATGCATTAATTGCAACAGCAAAAAAACAAATACGTTGGTTTCTACCGTTTCCCTAAGGAAAAAATTGCTTGGAGGCAATGTGAGATTTTTGTTGGCAAAATGTCGACACTGCAACGGCAAGACTCTGTGGAGATAATTTTCTGCCTGAAGACTTCGAAAGAAGGCTCCAAGTGGAAATGGGTAAGTACTTCTACATTTCCACGTAAATATTTTTTTAAAAAGTGTTACGATAGGTTTTGGCAAGGCTATGCGCTTAAAGCCGGGCGCTGTCCCAACAGTTATGACCAAGGAGGTGCAGCCAGAAATTGCAGAACGATGTCAGTGAATTTTAAAGCGCGAAAACAAAAAAAATCGTTAGTGCTCTGCTTCAGGAGTCTTTGGTCACGGAGAAAGTGCAGCGGTGTGAAGAAGAAGTTTTTCCTTTAGAGGAAATAGAAAAAGAAAACATGGACGCTTTTATTTCTAATCGCTCTTCAGAGCAGTTACTTCAAGCGAAAATAAGGCAGCTAGAGTCGCAAGTGTAAGTAAAATTTAACAATTTTATGAATTAAATATTTTTGATCTTTTTCTTGCAGTGAAGAGCTGAAAAGAGAAAATTTTTCATTGCGTCAAGCTGCCGTAAATCATGAAAAAGAAATGCGTGCAATGCTACAACGCGCTGAGAAAGGTTTCCCAGAAACTGTAGAGGACAAGCATTTGGACGAAGGAAAAGCTGACGAATTAAATGATTTGAAATACGACGGTTTGGATAACCTCGCGGGATACATCTGCCACAAATTGCATAGAGACCTTCCGAACATAAGGGTGGAAGAAGATCATTTAAGTGAGGGCGGCTTGTCGAAGCCAACGGAAGAACTTATGGCGCATATGAGGGCGTTGGAAAAAGTGTTCAACGACGTAAATAGACAAGGGCTGCTAATAAGCAAAAATTATTTGCAGACGCACATTACAAGTGCAGAGCATTTTATGTGTGACAACAAAATAAAAAAAAATTGTTTTCCGCCCACGAAAGTTTTTTAAAATAAGGTTATTAAATAAAGAAATCGTGAACAATGCGATGCAGAGGAAAAGAAAATTTAACAAAACAGTTCAATAAGAAAAACAAAGTGAACATCCAATTTTGTATTCTATTTATTTGCAGTTTTTCTTTTTACAGCATTCTTTACATTTAGTTACTGTATGGAAATATAAACAAACAAAGTATTCAAACACTTTTTTCGTGAATTAAACTCATTAATTTCACATTTTTTCACTTTTATACGGGTTTTCACATGTTTTGCCTGCAAAACGTATGCAAGTTGACAGTTTCATAGCTTGCTTCTGACCGATGACGTTGCACGAAAAATACTTTTTTCTCGCACTGCTGATTGCGTGATCTTCTCTTTTTGGTTCATGACTATGCCCTACCAAGAATTATATATTCAAGAGTCCGCCTTGTGCATGTCCGCTCTCTTTGTGAGTACGTGCATGTTACGTCAGAAGTGCAAGAGAAAAAAGAGTCAAACTGTCTGAAAAACGTAGTAAAAAATTTTTAATAGGAGTATTCGATTTAAAAATCTCCTCATTTTCTTATAAAATCTTGGTTTTGTAAAAGAAATATTTTTAAATCAAAAAACAACGCTTGTACAGAAAAAATATTAGTTTTTTCATTACTATCTTTGATAAAAATTTTATATCTTGTTGGGGTGTTAACTTCCGTGTTGACCCCTTCACAAAAAATAGCTATGTTGCTCGATTTATTTTGATAGCAGTGTGACTGTTTCTTTGTGTGTATTTCGTTTGTTTCCCAATCAGCCAATCAGATTCATTTGCTTAGTTTCGTTTGTTGCTTATGTGATATTTTGTTTGAATGTATTTTCACTTATGACGTAGACCTGCGCAGTAGATTGTCATTTCTGCGCACTTAAAGTGTGATCTTCTTTATATTGTTCTTGATGCCCTACCTTATTATTCGCCATGGCCTTGAGCAAGCCAAAATTCGGAACAATTCCCATGAAAATTACCTTTTTCCCAAAGGAACATAAATTAAATACCACCGAAATTCCCATGGTAAGGTAAACAAGAAAAATTCCCACAGCAATTAAAAAATCCCTCGATCATTAAAAATTACCACAAAAATACCACGCGTTTTAAAAATACCACCAAAAGTCCCCTATGCATTTAAAAATCCCACAAAAAATCCCATACGTATTAAAAAATACCTCTAAAAATCCCATATGTATAAGAAATTTTTAAAAATTTAGAAATACCAGATATTATTTTGTTTTGCATATTTTGGATAAGCAGAAATAAAAAAACACGTCCATAGTTAGAAATTTTGCATTCATTGTCTTTGTTAGCTTAACGCTTGCAATTTTCAGAAAAGGTCAGAAGTTTTTCAGAAAAGTATGCGCTATCAATTATTATGCAATTTAATCGTTTATATTTAGGGTTCGAAGAAATGTACAGCGTAAACTTATAGCTTTAATCTTCTGTATATATACGTCTATCATCGAATACTATGATTAAGATTTTGCTTAATAAAAGTGAAACAAATTTTTAAGTAAAAATTCCCAAATTCCCATGAAATTAAAAAATACCACGCTGAATTTAAAAATAACATGGGAACTCCGAAAAAAAAATTCATAAGACCAGTTTTTTTTTTGACCAATTAAAAATGACCTCGAATGGGATTTGTCCCACAATCCCACAATACTGGCAGCCTTGGCCTTGAGTCAGTTTGTTCTGAAACGTTTTTAAATTCTTTGAACCATCCTGCTCATTCAAGATAATTATATTAAACTAAAGCGCTAGCTCGACGCTCATCAGTGATATTTTTGAGAAACTTTATGGGCACGTGTGTTTTAATAATTTTATGTAAAAAATATTTCAGCTGCGTTAAAACGAATTGTACAACTAAATAAAAAATAAAATGCCGCCAGTAAAAAAACCGAAGCAAAAAGCTGCTTCAGCATCCACAGAAGAAGTAAAAAATGCTTCATCAGTCGTATCTGCACAGGTAAGGTATACATCGATGGCTAAATGTAACTGTTAATAGTGCTGTTGAAATGAAATTAATGTGCATTTCTTTATTTTTTCCGTAGCTCGACAAGAAAATGAAAAAGCAGAAGAAAAAAGTAGTCGATAAACGTGGCGTTATTTTTATTAAAAATTTGCCACATGGTTTTTTCGAGGACCAGATGAAGAAATACTTTCAGCAGTTTGGAACTGTGACGCGACTGCGTCTAGCTCGTTCAAAACGTACCGGTGGAAGTAAAGGATTTGCTTTTGTTGAGTTTGAGTATCCTGAAGTGGCACAGGTGGCTGCCGAGACAATGGATAACTATTTGATGTTTAAAAAGGTTGTCAAGGCCTCATACATACCACCGGAAAATCAGAAGTTTAACTATTTCAAAACAACTCTACGCAAAGTAAAAAACAAGGTAAATGTTAAAAGTTAATATAGCAATAAATTAAAACCGAGTTCCTTCGTCTTAGGCCGGTAAGGAAATATATATTTCTGGGAAAACAGCAGCCATCCAGCGCAAAGTTAAAGAACATAATGATTGGTCGGAGGATGTGTATCAAAAACGTACAAACGCAAGCCTTAAGAAAATAAAGAAACTGACTAAAAGATACGAGCACTTGGGAATAGATTTTGCCAGCATAATTATTGCTCCAAAAACTATTCAAGCTGTTGATAAAAAAGAAGACACAAACATAACGCCAGTTGTTGAGCAGCAGGTAGCTGAAACTTCAAAAGCTAAAAATAAACGTAAACATGTTTCTGCAGCATCTTCTGCAAAGACTCTTCCAAAATTGGCAAAGAGGGAAGCAGAACTCGAAGATTTACTTGGCAACACATTACCCGACGACTCTGACGACGAGGACTGGCGTAAAGTGTCTGATGATGATGAGGAAGAGGTAACATCCGATGAAGAATCTTATGGTTTCCTTAAAGAATCTGATGAAGAAGAGCTAGACGAAGAGGAAGACAGTGAAGAGGAGCAAATTATTCAAATTAAAAGCAATAAAAAATCAAAGTCAACTTTTGAGAAATCTACAATACCGTCAAAAGTCGATCGTCTGAATCAAATAATTAAGCGTAAACCCCATCTGGGAGGCATTAAGAAAGTAAATAAGAAAGCCGTAAGCAAGGTGAATGTTTCCAAAGCCAAAAAAGCAATGCAGGTAGCAGCTGTTAAGGAGTTGACAAAAGCTAAAACTGCTCCAACAAGAAAGTCCTTTAAAAATGCAAAACTTGGAAAGAAACAAAAAGTTTAAAATAGTTATGATTGTGCTTTTTTTTGTAGTTAAGTTTTTATTTTTATCAGAAAATAATAAATATGATTGTATAAAATCTATTTCAGAAGTTTGGTTTAAATTTTTAGTTTAATGTAAGCAGTATTTTACTAAAATTATCTAATGAAAAACATATAAAGCTTGACAGCTGAATGGTAGTGACGTCAGGTAGTTGTTGGAACAATTTCAAAAGGTTTGTGTGTTTTCTCCAGCTTTGTTCTTTTCCACTTCATACGTCTATTTTGAAACCAAACTTTTACCTGTGAATAAAGAAAAAGAAATAAGAAAAACAAGAAGAAGAAAAAGCAAGAAATGAGTGTTATATGTATCTTTTGGATAATTTTTGTTACAAGGGGATGTAGCTCAGATGGTAGAGCGCTCGCTTAGCATGTGAGAGGTACGGGGATCGATGCCCCGCATCTCCAGTAACATTTTTTTTATGTCAAATATTGCACAAAAAAGCCTTTCTGTAATTTTCGCAAAAAAAAAGGTCTACTAAAGTCTAGCATTAAGTCTAGAATGGAAAATAAATATTAATAAAAAATCTACAACATTATTTTCAGATTTAAACTTGTTCTTTTTATAAGAATAAAAAAGAATTATTCTTTGACATACAGTGTTGCCCAAAATAATAGCAACAAAATCGGTACGCTGCTACAAAATCGTGTATCTTTTAAAATATTAGGGACACACAAAAATGACTATAGGAACCAAAGTACATATTCATACATCATATTAAAAACAAATCATATTCCAATTTGGTTTTGTGTTCTTTATTAAAAATAATGTGACTGCATTCAGTTTGTCTGAGAGCAAAACAAAAGCAACATAATTAATATTTGGCATAAGATCCATTATTCTTGATAACCGCTGCACATCTGAGCGGCATCGACTCTATTAAAGTAGATATGTTAGTATTAGTATATGTTCCCAATTAAGTTTCAGCGCTTCAAACAGTGCAGTCTTATTGGAAAACCTTTAACCAGAAACTTTTACCTTCAAAATCCCAAAAAGATTTTCAATGGTATTCAAGTCATTGTGACTGTGCCGGCTAATCAAGGACTTGAATCCCATTGCCTCTAATGTAATCTTTGATGAGCTTTGAAGTGTGCTTCGGGTCGTGATCGTGCTGAAACGTTCACTGAAGCGACATTTTCCACTCTGAATGTGGTCGCATCTTGCTTTCTAAAATGTCATTATATACAAATCGATCCATAATTCCATCGATTTTTTGAAATGGTTCAACTTCATTATAGGAAAAACAAGTCCAGACCATAATGCCATCGCATCCGTGTTTAAAATTTATTTTGCAGTTTCGGGCCTCAATTCGTGTACCTGGGTGGCGCCGTACCGTGCACATCCCATCTGAATTAATCAAGTTGAACTTTGATTCATCGCTAAAAAAACGGTTTTCGATTTTTGAACAGTCCAATTTAGGTGCTCTTTTGGAAGACTGAGTCTAAAAAACAATAAATTGCAACTAGTTGCCACAATTTCAGACAGAATTGTTTAAATTGTAACACCTCACCTTGTTTTTTATGCTTAGCTGTAAGCAAAGGTTTCTCTGCCGGTCTGTAACTTCTTTAATCGTTCTCAACGGCTCGTCTTCAAACAGTGCTGTGGTGGATATCTAAATTAAGGCAATTATTATGAGTTGCTTTCGACGTTCGATCTTCGCTGGTTATCGAACAACGAGTATCGAACGTTAAATTCTTATTATGAGCAGTGCAACCCTATCGAAATGTTCGTTGCTCATCGAAATTTCAGTCGAATAGGATTTTGCTTTCGATGCGATGCGTGCTGAGCAAAAATTGTTAAAAATTTAAGTATTTTGTGATTGTATATTCCTTTTTAAAGACTAAAAACTAATATTGAACTGTTTTTGTAAATTTTATGCAGATCTAAGCAACAAATCGCAGTTAGATTGGTCTCATTGATGGAGGCAACTTTGACTGCAAAGGATATTTGTTCCAAAGTTCAGGCGAAAAAAAATGGGAAGAACTCACGCCAGAATTAAATTGCTTAGGACCACCAGTTAGAACAACAGCAAAGTGGCTTGAGATTAGCTAAAAAAGCATTGCTTAACAGTTTTCTACTTCTAGCCAGTTCCGTCAAGCTTTCATCCTCTTCTGACGAAGCGTCGAATCTTATGGAAATTATTTTAGTCATAGTCATAACTTTTTTGTCTTATTTTTTGAAATAAACTTTCAAACCAATCGTATTGAGTTGAAATAAAACAACGATCATCTGATAGAAATATACTACCGTGAACAAACAATATAAACGAAATTCACAATAGCGCTACTCTTTGTCGAAAGCACGTTATAATACCAAATGCAAATTCGTTCGATCAGGCCTTTCGACTATAGTCTAAGATCGAACGCAGCTCATAATAAGGACCTAAGTGTCCAAACAACCTCTTTGGATGTGGCAAATGCTTTTCGTTTGAACACACCACAAATGTTCCTGTCATCACGCAGCGATGTCTTCCGCGGTCGCCCTCTTTAATGTACCGTTGTTACGTCTTTTGTGAAGGTATATTTCTTTATTAATCTGCAAACTATTGACCGATTAATATCAAACTGTTTCACGTTAGATATTTGCGAATTTTCGTTTTTATTTTCGGAAATAATTTGTAATTTAAGAGCTTCACAGTATTTAAAACGTGCCATTATAAATGGAACAGTCAATGTCACAACTAGCACAAGAAAAACTGAGCTTAAATGTTTATGACTGACAAACAACACGTGCTTTACAATAACGGAACTTTTACCAATAATTCTTCAAACTTCTGTTCTCTTTTTACATTTTTCAAGTTTTGTTGCTTTTGTTTTGCTCACAGGCAAATTGAATGTAATCAAATTAATTTTAAATTTAATAAAAAAAACAATACCAAATTTGAATTTGATTTGTTTTATATATGATGTATGAATATATGCTTTGATTTATATAATCATTTTTGTGTGTCCCCAATATTAAAAAAGATACACGATTTTGTTGCAGCGCACTTATTATATTGCTATTTTTTGCGCAACACTGTATGAAGAATAATCTAATGTTTCAAGACTATTCAAGACATAGGATTAAAAAATATTCATTCTCCAATTTGAACTCGTCTTTTTATTCCTCTGGACTTCTGACAAAACAACTTCTTTCCGAATCGTTTACTTTTTAGCATAGTATAACTAGACAAGGTAGTGTTAGGACTGAATGCCCAAGATTTGGTCCTGGATTTGGTCTCAGCAAAATTGATTTTATATTGATGATTGTGGTTGTGAGATGAAAGCATTTGTGTTTTCTCCACACATCTTTTTTTATTTTAGAATTATCAATATTGTCTCCCCTTGTCTCACCTCCCTTGGAAGTAAAAAAGCAACACTTTTGTGTTTTTTATATGGATTTTTGTATCGCTAGAGCATCGAGAGCTTTCGTATGACATGAAATGTTAAACAAATATATAAAGCTACACACAAAAAGTAATTACTTATTTTCATCTGACAGAAATGCTGTTTTTAAAAAAATTCGAATAAAAAATAATATGTTGTAAGCCTGTTGTTTTGAAAAATTTACAGCCTATCATAGTAGAATTAGACAAGGTAGTGTTAGGGCTGAATGCGTTCTCTTTCTGAGTGACCAAAACTGTCAAACTAATCCATTTTGGTATTTTTGCCAATTCTTGCTTTCATATTGCATTCTCATTGGTTGAAGATTTTGTATGAAATGTCAACTTCGTTTTGATAGTTTCGGTCACCGGCTCTCCGCCCTAACACTACGTTGTCTAATTTTGCCATGCAGCCGATCATGATGCAAAAATTTATCAGGTAGCCTTGACAACAACCTATTTTCTCACGAGCTGCGATAAAAAAACTTAAAAAAAAAGAAAACAAAAGGAGCGTTCAATAAGTTTTATTTCAATACTTTTCTTAATGCACCACCGCCTCCGCTGACATCGTATCGTGGAGTTTCAATTCCTATCAACAAAGAAAAAGATTAATTATGGAATTTATTAATTTGCATACATTATTTACAAGCATGATTCAATTACTATAGGTCATGGCAAAATTAGACAAGGTAGAGTTAGGGTGGAGAGCCGGTGACCGCAACTGTCAAAACGAAGTTGACAACTCATACAAAATCTGCAATCAATGAGAATGCAATATGAAAGCAAAAATTGACAAAATACCAAAATGGCTGAGTTTGACAGTTATGGTCACTAAGAAAGAGAGCACATTCAGTCCTAACACTACCTTGTCTAGTTCTACTATGCCATTCATTTGACGTTTATTCACAAGAATAAAGATATACACCCGTAAAATTGTAGAGGAGAGCAAAAGAGTAATTTTTTAATGCCATCAAAGTAATCAGTTGCTGGAATATCATACTTTTTCGCATTACTAAATACGCAAGGATAAATTTTGCTGCTGTATTTTTTATTACGTTCTGTACTACTTGTTTATTTTTATATAAATTTAAGTGAGTTTTTAAAAAGCTTATTTCAATATTTTGTTGTGTAAATGCATGATACAAAGAGCTACAGGTAAAGTATTCCCGGCGCAACAAACAAAATTTACTGCGCACCTCGTCATTGGTGCTCGTCAAATGTGACACTTGATGAATACATTGAAAAGAAAATGTAGAAAAGTGACGAAGATAGCAAAATGAAAACGAACAAACAGTCAAAATTCTGTCAAGCACATCAAGCAACGTAGCCGCTTTTTGTGTAAATCGGTTAAAAGGGGAAAAATCACCCCTACAAAATATGCAAATTTTTTTCACAAACAGTACTAAAAAATATATTTACTTAATTTTGGACATGTGCTTTATTTAACAATATTTACTTCATTTCAGTAAAACATGATTTGATAAGAATATTTAGGCATTTTAAAATCTTTACACCCTATGAATAAATTGTGACTACGTTTCAACCAAGGAGCACCTTGCACGTCACAGCAAAGATGGCGGACATGCGCAATACTTTATCTGTAGTTCTTTGTATCATGGTGTAAATGTATTCTCACCGCTGACGGCTTATTGATTCACTGGCACATTATATTTTCGAATTTTATCACCAAAATAAACTGTTTTGCAAATACCGCACGTTGAGCGCATTATTATTTTAATGATTACAACTTAATAGTCGCGATTTACATTTTAATTGAAAAAAACGGCTCGCAACAAAATTTGGAAACCATTTTCAATAAATTATCAAAGCAATAATGCCAATGCACACTATTTTTTTCCTACTAACAGCAAAATATAGAACAACAACTTTTTAAAAAAAAATGCATAAATGTAGGGTTTATTGAAAGTTTATATCGAAATAATTTAAAAAGTTTTATACGATCGAAAAATCAAGCCTAACTATCATAAAAATTTAAGATTTTTTTTGTTTATGTTTATTCATTTTGTATGTTTGTAATTTTGTTTGCATAAAAAGTAATGGTGTAGTGAAAGGATCATGACAATTCAACTCTTAACTCGATTCTGGGTTATACTCTCAAATACCCCTTTAAACACTGCCACAGCAACAACAGCGCAACCTACCGAGTCAAACTTTAAATTATATACAAACCCAGCCGCTCACACACACACCAAACACCAAATTTCATCAAAATCGGTCCAGCTGTGTAGGAGGAATTCAGTGACAAAGCCATGTACAGAAGAATTTTATGTATAAAGATATTCCCCGGTAGACGTTGTCCTCGCACCGCCTTACTGCCATATACGCATATTCATGCTAACCGGAGAAAAACATTTTATATTTTTACCATTTTTTGTATAGTTGCCGAACGTAACTATATAAACTCAACTACCAAATATTAGTCTAATACAACCAAACCTGTCTAAAATATAGCATTTTTGTTGATTTGTATGCGGTAAAAGAGGGTGTGGCAAAATATTTTCCCTTAAACCATCTACAACTCAAAACAAATCGAATGCCAAAATTTGAGCTTAATTTAGTTTATACCTATCGAACTTTGCTTCACTTCATGCTTAACCAATAAAAAACAGGCGTAATAGTGTAACCACGCCCATTTTAGTACAGTTACTGCAAGTAGCCATACGAACTGTGCAACCAAATTTTAATCTTAAACAACCAAAGCCGCCTGAAATTTAGCATTTTCATTGAATTGTGGGCGGTAAAAGGGGGCGTGGAAACCCATTTCCAGTACAATTGTCGACAGTAAGCCTACAAACTAAATTACCAAATTTTAGCCTTAAACGACCATAACCGTCCGAAATATAGCATTTTAATTGATTTGTGGGCGGTAAAAGAGGGCGTGGAAACACATTATTAGTAGAGTTTCCGACAATAAAATAAATTACAAAGTTTTAGTCTTATACGACCAAAACTGTCTCAAATATATAGTTTTTATTGATTTGTGGGCGGTGAAAGGGGGTGTGGCAAAAATGTTGTCTTTAAAAAACCTTATCCTTACAATTACAAACAACAAAAAAATCCCGAAGCAAATCGGAAGCTTCGTTCATGAGTTATGGAATTTAAAACACATTTCACGACTTTGTTTTATATATAGATATATGTATAGATTCAATGAAACACCTTGTAACCAAAAAGATGTTTGAGATATATCCCAACTCCAGAACAATTTTTTTTAGGAATAAACAAAGGAATCATATCACAAAAATTTAGAAATTTGTCCTGCTAGATTGGTCAATTCGCACACTATGCGTGGCTTCCATTTTTACAAATTTCATGCTACATACTTAGTTAAAGCTTATGTGCGAAATGTGAAGTCATTAGATTAATTTATCTGGAATGTAAAGAGATTTTACCGTTTTGCTAAGGTCACTTTGTATGGGAGGTAGGCGTGGTAACTAAAAGTCGTAAAAATACCACGATTATACCGAACAAAGCGTATTCTTTCTACACCATTTCCAATAGTAAATAACTCACAAAAGATCAATTGAAATTCAGAACTTCCAAACATGTTTGTATAAATAATACTTGTCTACAAATTTCGGATCCGGTAATCCCACTATCGTTGCTATATGTACTTTCAACGCTGCTTCAAAATATGTTGATATTTCGTTGGATAATCTGAAAATTTTAGCTCCGCAACAGCACGTGACACGAAAGTGGTTGATATATTGATGGAAAATTTGATATTTATTCTAAAATAGAAAATATTATTTTTTATTTTTTTATGAGAAGTTTAGATTCTAGATCAATAATACTAAAAACTTCCCAAAAACGTAAAACACCATGTATCTTGATTATTTAACAATAGCTGCGTTCCTTTCGCCTTAATATAATCGCGATAACAAATTTTCTCAAAGGAACGGCATGAAAAACGACTCGTAGAGGGCACAACCGTTGCAGTCAAAATTAAATTCAAACAAGCAATCATGATACATTAACTATTAGGTGTCATGAGAATGTGTGTCGTTCAAAACTGTTGTGTAAAAAAATGGTAGCGATACCTTAGTGAACGATGTTTTTCTCTGAATATGTCTTACTCTAAACGTCAGAAAAATTATAAGTTATTTAATTTAATTATTTATATTATGCAATTATAAAAATAATTTAAGTGCAATTGTTGGCTCCGCTGAATGCGTCTAATGTGTGTGACACACGCGGTTTGTTTTGTTTTCTTTTGTTTAACATTCAATGATCGGAGCTCGTGAGAAAATAGGTAGCTGTCATGGCAAACCTAATAGTCATTGTATCAAACAAACAAGCAATTCAAAAAATGAAATGTCAGCTCATAAAAATAAACAGGTGCGGCATCTGTGTTTCAAATTTTTTTAAGGCTATATCACAATTTTATATGGATAGCAAAAATAATCCTATTTTTTATAGGATTATATTTTTGTTTTTGCTTTGCATGTAAAAAAACATAATCTGGATTATTTTGAAGCGAATGGAACGCAGATAATATAGAAGAAAACTGAGTACAGATTTGGAACTAGTATTGAAAATATATATAGGAATAACAATGGGCTTACTGAATCTGAAATTTGTAGACTAGTATTATTTATCCAGACATGTCTGAAAGAGCACTGCTATTATTTTGACCGCAACTGTATGTATGTTTGAATGTTTGTATGTTTGTACGTCACGTATAGACTTAAAAACGGCTGAACCGATCTTAATGAAATTGTCACGGAAACTAAAGACACATCTTGAGAGTGTTCCTGTTTGGTGTCGATTGGACAAGTGGGCGTGGTACCTCTCATACAAGCCAATATTGCGCTATCGCACACAAAGCAAAAATAAAGGTATATATAAGACGGTTTTGATTGTAAAACACTAAAATTTGGTAATTTTGTTCAGTTAGTTACTGTCGGCAACTATACAAAAATAAGCGTGGTCGCAATATATCTACGCCCACTTTTTCGAAATCATGCCAATTCCACATTTGTACACATTTTTAACGTGAAACTTGCTATGTAGGTGCTCCAAGAGGCGATCACTATACATTAATGCTGCCACGCCCACTTTTACTGCCCATAAATCAATATAAATTGTATATATCAGACGGTTTTAATCGTATAATACTCAAATTTGGTAAATTAGTTCATGTCTGAACCTATTTTCATGAAATTTGAGAAAGTTATTAAACACATACCAAGAAGGGTTTTTGCCTTGAAAAAGGGGGCGTGTAGCTAGATCGTACAGTCTCGGAATTCGGTATTCGACCACAATTTACACGTTCCGTTTCACTAATAAAATGTTTCCGTGTTGTAATAGGGGTGTGGCACCTCTCATACAACCCAAATTTGCAATATCGAATAGCTTTGGAGTTACAGGCCGCATAGCCTCGAAATTCAGTGTTCGACCACGATTTACACGTGTCGTTTACTGATAATACAAGGGCGTGGCCCCTCCCACACAGCCCCAATATTATACCCAATAGCTTTGGAAGTATAGGTCGTACAGCCTCGGAATTCGGTATTCGACCACAATTTACACGTGCTGTTCCACTTAACACATTTTATGGGCGTAAGGATAGCGGGCGTGGCACCTACGATACAACCCAATTTTGCGATATCGAATAGCTTTGGAGTATAGGCCGCACAGCCTCGGAATTCGATATTCGACCACAATTTACACGTTCCATTTCACTGATAACATTTTATGGAAGTTTAGCAACGAGGGAGTGGCAGCAACGCACTGGGCTTCAGCAAGTAATATATAAAAATTGAAATCTACTATCACCACTACCATTGCCATTGTCACTAGCATTATCATTACCATTGTTGTTAACATTATCATTGCTCTTGAATTGCCAAATGAATTGAAATTCAGAATAGATCAATTGATCATTTTTGAATTTCAATTGACCTTATCTGAATTACAATTGGAAATGGTGTAGTATTGAATTGTTAACTAAACTATTTGAGTTCAACTCACTCAACTGACCTGTCTTTCCGTTAAGTCCAAAGCGATTGCAATTTCATATCTTCGAAGTCTAGTCAAATAATTCGAATGCGAAAATTCGGCCTCCAGTTCCCTAATTTGTTCCTTTGTAAAAGCGGTCCGTTCCTTTCGGTCTGATGATATTGTAGGTGTTAAATTCTGTTTCTTGCTAGAAACTCTACAATTTTTGGACGATGGTTTATCTGGAAATGAAATGAAACTATTATATATCAAAGAAACTAATAACTTTTAAACTTTAAATTTGTCTTAATTTGTGAAAGGAAACCATTTCATCGATGAAGAGCCAAAAATCGTGACGGTCATCTATGGACCTTATGTCCGTAGACAGTGGCGGGACATAACTCCAAGGGACAAATTTTAAATTTGGGATTGTTTCATCTTATTTTGCGGACATAATCCCAAAAATTGTAAATGGAGGTTCTGACCGCCTGGAAGATTTGCTCTTGTACCGAATGTTAAGTGAAATTATCAGCTTTCACTTGTTAATGTACTTAGTTTTGATAATGCGCCTTCCGCCCCTTTTAAAATAACGTTACTTTTATTATTGTTATACTTTTTGACATCGGAGTTTTTCGCATATTTAATTTTAAAGAGTTTTTGTTATTTTGACCATTAAAAACATTCACATATCTTCAAAATTGTAGAAATTTTGAGAACAAACCTTTTCATTACAAGACAGTAGACAAAATAGTTAACATTTTTATTTTATGAAGAACATTTTTTAAAACTACGAGCTCGCCAAAGTATTGCAAATTTCCAATTAATTCTTTTAAATTTTCTCGTCTTCTGTTATTTGATAAGCTTAATATCATTCTAATCTCCTAGCTACTGTGCCTCCAACTGTCTACAAAATAGCTAAGACAGTACAGCAGACAATAACAAAAGTGAGTGTGTGTGGGTAAAAATTTGTGAATGTGCTGCAACTGTCTAAACAGTACTGTTTCGTGTAGCCCCCGTGTAAAACATCGTTACCTAAGAATGAGAAAAAAACGACATGAAAATCAATGCTGGTGTTTTTATTAAGTGCTTTTGTTGAACAAAAAAATTTCAATGATATACATATATTAAAAACCAGCTGGGAGATATTTGCATCGAAAGTCAAAACATTAGGGGTATTCACGATGCAGTGCACTTGCCTATGCAGTTTAGGACTTGAGCACTTGTGCAGCTAGGTTTTCGTGAACACACCACCATTACCATTTCAAAGCTGTCAACATTTTTCAATGCACACAAGTGCACAACTGCTCAAGTCCTCAAGTTGAAGGTAATAGTAGAAAAGCACTTGTGCAGATTTTTGACGTACGTACATTTTGTTTTTGTAAAGTGTACAAGTCCTCAAGTCCTCAACTGCACAGGCAAGTGCACTGAATCGTGAATACCCCTAATGTTTTGACTTTCGATGCAAATATCTCCCAGCTGGTTTTTAACATATGTATATCATTGAAATTTTTTTGTTCAAAAATTCAACAAAAGCACTTAATAAAAACACCAGTAGGTTTACCGTTAGTTCAGTGCATATACATTTTTTTTAAAAAAGGTCAAACATATTGTCTTTTACTCAAAAAATAACTAAAAGTAAAAATCAAGTAAAAGTTGCATTTCTTAATTCCTTTCAAATGACATTACATTCATTCGCAAAAATTCTTACAGCTAAGCGCAAAATTTATTTTACTGTTTTTGTCATCAAAAAATCCTTTGATTTTTTTGGCGAAATTTATTTTTCCAAAACGTGGTTTTTGTAGTTTTTTCAAAAAAGTCAAGTCAAATAATTACTACAAGATATCATTCCAATCAAAAGTTATGACTAAAATTATAGTTTTACTTCCTCGGAATTCAGTATTCGACCCCAATTTGCGCATGGTACATTTTAACATTTTATGGTAGTTGGACAAGGAGGCGTGGCAGCAACGCAACGAGTTTAAGCTAGTTTATAATAGGTCTGTTTCCGTACTCACACTGTGCATGATAGAATTACCAGGTACTATTAATCGCTACTTTTACTCGTTACAAATAAAAGTACTGCAAACACACCAAGAAGTAAAAGGGGATTTTTGCTTTTACTTTTGCCCAGATGTCTACATATGAACATGAACAGGTGACGAAATTGACGAACTGCACGAGGACGCCTTGGAGTACGTTGCAGGCTACATTATAAAAAGGCTACATTTTGAAAGTTTTCAAAGTAAAGACTGCTCCTTTACATGGGTAGATGAAGTTTCCAGGTAGGGCTGAAAAAGCCATCAGCTGTATTTATAGAAAAAATAAAAGATTTGGAGGCGATCTTTAATCAAGCCAATGGTAGGAACATTATAGTGTGCAAAGAATACAGAAAAAACTCGCTGAATTGTGTTCAGCAAACGAACTTCCCGAACCTGTGAAAGAGCTCTTCATGAAATGCAGAATGAATTTTCAGACTAAAAATTTAATTAAAAGATTAAAAAATCAAAAAATGAAACAAAAAATTTTGGCAATAAAAAACTTTTGCAATTTAATTTATAAAGTCATTGATTTGGTTTATATTTCAACAACTATATATTCAGCCCTATCATGAATAATTTTTCACGCGAAATCAGAAAAGGGAGTTTTAATTTTTATGATAAAGCTCAAGACCATTTTGGAAATTTTTAATGCAAATTTGTTGATAAAGCATTGATGAACGAATTTGTATTTAAAATTTCCAAAATATTCTTGAGCTTTGTCTGAAAAATTAAAACTCCCTTTTCCGATGATAGGTCTGATTGTGTTACGCTAAACGATACCAAGGCTTTATAGTATTTGAACTTTTTTAGTCAAACATTAGAACTTTGAATCATATTGTTTCTCTCATGCTTACTTTACTTTTGACGTAATGAACTAATCAGAGACCTGCAGCGATGAACTGCAACTGCTTTTACACCCAGTACATACTTGGTTTTTGTATGACTTCAATATCATTAATACCATGCAACATATTCTACGCCATCGAGCTCACTTACAACATCAAGCATGTTGCATTAGCCAATTGTACCAAAGTCAAACACTGTGTGATGTGTGCTTCGACTTCAGTGGAAAGTATAGATATTTGCATAAAATAATTAAGTGTATAAACCACAGCGCACGAACGGCAATCGTTATAATTATGCATTATTTTGAGCTACTGCCTCGTGTACCATTGCAGGTTGATTTCAACTTCGGCTAAGCAGTGATACAAAAGTAAGCTTACGAACGATGAAATCAGCGCGTACACTGCATTTTTACTCAAGTGTTTGTAGATTACTTCAGTATGAATAGAGTAAATAGTTTTAGGAAGTTTTAGGGGTAACTTATTTCGAAGATGATGTCAAACTTTAAAATTTAAGATGGCGGATAGAGTTGCCACCTAAATTTTTTTTTATTTTTGCGAGTTCTTGTAATTTTGCAATTCTGACAACGGATTTGATTTTGAATATAATGTCACAGTCTTAAAATTTAAGATGGAGGTTAGGGTTGCCACCTCAATTTTTACCACAGTATTGCCACCTAATAATATGTATTTTTAAGAGTTTTAAACATCATTTATCAGTGTTAAGGGGTCGCTGATTTCGAATCTAAAGTCAGAATTTTAAAATTCAAGATGGTGGATAGGGTTGCCACCTTATTTTTTTAGTTTTATGAATTCGGGGCTGGCAAAAAAAAATCGTACACCAAAAATGGGTCGCTGAATCCGAATTCATTGTCAGAATTTCAAAATTATAAAATTTTGAAATAATAGGGCTGCCACCTAATAATATGTCTTTTCAAGAGTTTTACACATCATTTATCAGTGTTAAGGGGTCGCTGATTTCGAATCTAAAGTTAGAATTTTAAAATTCAAGATGGTGGATAGGGTTGCCACCTTAATTTTTTGTAGTTTTATGAATTCGGGGCTGGCAAAAAAAAAATCGTACACCAAAAATGGGTCGCTGAATCCAAATCCATTGTCAGAATTTCAAAATTATAAAATTTTGAAATAATAGGGTTGCCACCTAATAATATGTCTTTTCAAGAGTTTTAAAGTCATTTATCAGTGTTAAGGGATCACTGATTTCGAATCTAAAGTTAGAATTTTAAAATTCAAGATGGTGGATAGGGCTGCCACCTTAATTTTTTGTAGATTTATGAATTCGGGGCTGGCAAAAAAAAAATCGTAAACCAAAAATGGGTCGCTGAATCCGAATCCATTGTCAGAATTTCAAAATTATAAAATTTTGAAATAATAGGGCTGCCACCTAAAAATATGTCTTTTCAAGAGTTTTAAACGTCATTTATCAGTTTTAAACTCTTGAAAAGACATATTATTAGGTGGCGACCCTATTATTTCAAAATTTTGAACAATTAAACAAAAGTTGTAGCTTTATTAAAGATCTGCATGCATACAAAATCTTATCAAAATCAGTGATTAAAGGTGTTTTATAGTAAAATGGCGTCTGATATAATTTCTTAAAAAACTAAATTTAATAAATATCTTCAAAAATTTACTAAACAAATTTTATTGCTCACTCAATTAAACTTTATAATTTATTTTAAAAAAGAAATCAGCTCAATTGAACCATTAGCTTATGAGCTACAAGCTCTCAAAAGTCACGCAAATTAACTGCAATATTACTGCAATGTTACTGCAAATACTTTGTGTTCGGAGAACAAAATAAGCGCTGGTTTTTTTATGCAGGAGTTACGCTTTATGTCTTTGTTTTGTTGCTTGTAAATGACCATACTTACCATTGCATACCAGAAGTTGAAAAGACCCTGCGCTGGTTATCAAACCAACAACTCGAACGTGCATTATTGTGGTCTTACGACACGCTCATACACAGTTGGCTTTAATGTTGCAAGTATGTTCGACACAACAATCGCAGCGCTTGCGTAGTGCGGTCAGACTGTCACTGTGTTTGTTGAGGGTAGATTGCAAGTAGCGAAAATGCCATCGCTTGCAGATCACTGGAACTAATAAAATTGTTGTTTATCACGCCACTAATATCAAGTGCAAGGACAAGATAAATATTTAAATTTGATATTTGTATTAAGTTTTGTAAAATTACAAAAACAAAATGCATAATGTTTATTCTCAAAAGCATTTTTACCCAACACGGAAGAATCTATTGGCTGCATTGTAAGTTTATTTAATAAAAATTATTATAATGTAGTGTTTTGTTTACATTGTTTCATGATTTCCTACAGTAAAATGATGATTTCAAAAATACAACACTTTATTAAAGGTTCGTTCACAATAACTTTTAAATATTGGATATTTTATAAAAACTAATCAAAAATACACCACATTGTGAATACCCGTATCGTTTGCAGATTTCTGATTTGAAATACTACAAGAAGCAACACTATTTTCACCTACTCGCTACATTTTGACAATATATGCCCAAAATGACAGTTTATCCCCAGCTGATTTTCAGCGAATAATAAATAATACCTGGTAATTAGGTCTGTTTCCGTACTCACACTGTGTGACTTGTGTGTGAGTCACTATTTTCTGTTTCCGTACTTTTTGTGTAAGAAATGGGAGAAGAAGAACAAGCATAAAATCGCTCTCTCGAGCACAGAATGTTCTTAAAAGATTTTATAGCTTAAAAAAATTTACTTCACAAACAAAATTACGACAATTTCAATTGGCGCTATTTACGTCTGACTCGTCTGCTGTCAGAATCAGCTGTTTTGTGCTCGAAACTTGCTAGAAGCTGTTTCCGTACTTTTGCCAATATTCTCAAATTTCATTTTTACTCTCTCAGTTCGAGCTTACCAGAAGTTACACAAATCTTACACAGTGTAGAGTACGGAAACACACCTAATATAACAGTTGTTTCTTAACGCTCCTAAAGAAGTTTTCACTTCAAAAATCGCAGCTAAACCAGTTCAGCCGTTCATAAGTGCATCGGATTCCAATAAACACCACTTAATTCTTATTTATATTGTTTGACATTAAAAGCAAGCGTAGCAACATAAATTAATATAGTGACCGCCACTTGAACCCATAACACCTACATATCAAGTTTAATTAACCCCACGTCTCGACAGCCAATAATCCATTGCATACCATCTGTCAAACAACACATATTGACAATAGGGGTGTTCACATTTCAAACCGCTCATCAAATCGTTTGTCAAATACAATAGAACGACGTGAAATTTCCACGGAATTCCCACGTTGTTCTATTGGATTTGACAAACGATTTGATGAGTGTGGACAGGGCAAATGAAAAATTGCCTGTCGAGACGTGGGGTAACAAATCATGTACAACTCCAGAATTATAATAAGGTTCTCATCTAAGCATGTAACTGACCCGTAAACATTGTAAACCTTGTGAACTTACATGCGCGTAAACTATCTGTCAAAATTTGTATTGGGCGTGAGTGTACACCATTTCCGAGTCTATTTTGTAGAGTAAACTAGCATGTAAATCTACGTGTGAATGAGGGTTGCCTTTGGCGCTAATCATTACATATTTAAAGAAGTTGGAGTAAATATGAACACGTTTTATTTATTTTTCTATGTTAATGAAGGTTTTTAAAAGGTTTAAAATAAAAAAAAGTCATAATGTTGCCGCAGCCGCCATTTTGTCGACATTTACGCTATTTACACTTTATCGCTCATCAAAAGTTTAAATGCTATACATGTTTACATGTTTACATGCTTAAATGAGAACCCTTAATGATTTCTGAAAAGTGGGCGCGTAGATAGAATGCGAAAACTAGTGCGAAGAAAATGTATGGCATATTCGAGTTTTGCGCTAAATTCTAAGCAAAAATGCTCGCCAAACTATATCCCAATAATTACGTTTGACCCTCCAAATTTTTTAAATAAAAAGCAGTGTATTATCATTATTTTGATTGAAGTTAATTTTTCATTTTTAAAATTTTGTGCATATATTTTTATTTTCGAGAATTCGAATATGCTATACACTTTCTTCGAAAATTTTGCTCCGTACAAATTACACCGCTTTATTGACCACCAATGCCGTAGATAGGTATTTCATAAGGGGGGAGGAGGATTTTGGCGTTATGAAAAACCGCCAAAAAACAATGAAAAAGCACCCAAAATTTCTTCATACAAAATCGGATAATTTTTTGGGCGATTTTTCTTTTTGGGTAATTTTTAATATTTTGGGTAATTTTTTATTCTTATACTTTTTTATTTCTGTATTTATTTATTAATATATTAATTTTTGTTCAATTGTTCTTGTTGACAATAAAACATGGAACAATTAAAGGATAACGAGGATAAAAAAAACTAAAATGTTTTTTTTAAACATAATTATTAAGGCCTTCTTAGTCCAATTTCAGAAAAATTTTAGGTCGCACTTAACTGGTGTAGGCGTAACCGGTGTCCAAGTTTGCAAAAAATTGCCATTTCAAGAATATGAAACTACCAAATATTTTTATATGAAATAAGTTGTACACAAAATGTTTGCTTAAAACTTAAACCAAATATTTTGAGTTATATCTTTTTAATAGGTGCCCTTAGGCCACTGCTGAAGGATTACAACTGAATACATACTTTTCTACAGGATATAATTCTCTTTTTAATAATTATTACTATAATTATAATTATATTTCTCTTTTCAGGCCAATTTTTACAAGTCAAAAGAGTTAGTGAAATTTTATTTATTTTAATCTAAACATACAAAATTGATTCAATATCTCGGTTTTGAGCGGGACGTCAGGTATTTATTTAAGTAAAGCAACGAAAACATATATTTGAAAGAGATTAACATATTTATCTTTAGTTGTAGAAACGAAGACAACTGTGTAAAGCGCGAAGCCAATTTGTCGAAAACAATTTACTTGTTCACAAAAATATCCTTATGAGTATTTAATAGCGCTAAAGCAGCAAGGCGTTCCGTTTCAGTAACATTTTGAGTCCAATTTTTGCAAGCACTTTAATGTTCAAAAAGAACGTTTACTGGAAGCTGTACTACAGGGAAAAGTAACAATAATTTCCCGAATTTTGTAAAATTGCGGAAACATTCATTTCTGGCAGCTACATTTGTCGTCGCAAAATAATTTAAGTGTTTCAAGAGCTGTTCTGCAACCCTCATTTAGGTTTCTTCAACTCAAGTTCGGTCATCAACTTTTCTATATCTATTTTATTTGGATACATGACCCTTATAGAAGTTTGAAAAGATTTAATATTAAATTTATTTAATTTTGATGGAACTATGTTTGAAAAATTTGCAATTATGTATTTGAAAGTGCTTTGGAAGTCGGAATTTCATTTGATTAACAAATTGATATACGAAAGGAGCGGACAGAAGACGTACAGGGCTAAATCGACTAAGGAGGTGATGCTGATCAAGAATTTATGTACTTTTCTATACCAGACACGCCTCCTTATCGGCGTTACAAATTGAGTGACAAAGTTAATACACCCCTATTACGTTTTTTGAACGGGGGGGTATAAAAATAAAAAATATACAGATTGTATTTCCAATTACATTCAGAGTTGAAGAAAAAGCGTAAGGAACTTAGTTTTGGACGGAGGTCCCCCACCACTTTTTTTTATAAAAAAATATTAACACTCAGTAAAAAGTAATGCTATGTCCACACTGAGAGCTAAATGCTCATTTATGGAATCCACATTTACGAACGGCCCTTTAATCATTCTAGGATTAACAGGGACAAATATATATATAAATACTCTAAATGCGCATTTAGCTCTCAGTGTGAACATAGCATAAAACTCTTAACCAAAAAACTTGATATTTTTAAAATTAAGGAACTATATTGATCTGTTTAAAATTTTGTAGAAATGGGGCGTTCTTTGGAAAGAATTTGTCTGAAATACAGACGACACAATCTAGGTACTTTAAAAATTTTTTACGTCAAGATTGAAAGAATCAAAACTTTCTGAAAATAATAGATATTTAAAATTTTTATATATTTTTTCATACCTTTTTAGGATGCAGCTTATACAGAATGGCAAAATGCCAAATAAGATATTTTACAATTTAATTTTTAGTGATATTTAATCAAAATTATACTTGTTGTTTTGTGAGTTAAAGCCTTTTGCTTGGAAAATGTTCGCAACACTGCCACAAAAGTGGCTTTTTGATACTGTAGCTAGAAAGTTTGCTTACATGTTACGATGATATGTTTTTATTCGTAGTAAGAGTACAGTACTAGCTCTCAAATGAATATAAAAAATTTCTTTGAATCACATTTTACAAGAAAAACTTTTGCTTAAACTAACGAGATTTTTACCAGGTTTATTGTAGATGCACAAACTGTTTTTATTTTTCTGCCTGTGACTTGGAATTTCATCAAAATTTGCGTTAATAAAAAATTCCGTGTCATCTCTTAAGCCAAGCGTAGAAATAGAATCGAAGTCCTTGCATAGTTCGGAACTAAAAGATTCTCGAAACTTTTGCGATTTAAAGCGACAATCATTGCTGAAATTATCGTTGCCAAAATTATTGTCTGCCGAAGTTGTAGAAGTTCGATACGACTTCTGATTTATATAATTCCAATAGCACTGTGCAGCACAATTTTTATCCGTCGCTAAATCACAAAATTCACTGCAGTAAATATTTGAATGGCATTTCGAATAAAGATCGTTATTAAAATATGAATGTTGCACTAGTTCCTCTTGATCCAGCGCTAGACAGCTTTTCACATGAGCTGACTGCATTTTCCGATGCAACTAACTAAAACTAGTCTTAAATCTAAACTGATACTCAAGCGGTGAAGATTGTCTTGAACTCGAACAAGTGCGTAGATAGCGGGATGCCTTGCGATCACTTCCTGTGATCTTGCAAATATTCGTCAATATGTTGTGCTGTATATCACACACAGTCATGGATAATTGTTATGATTATGAATTTTATGATATTTTCACCAATCAGATTTCGGATGGCATAAGTTTGTTTATTTTTCGCTTTGTTCGGATTGGTCAAGATGGTATTCTACTTAAGACGATGCAGTGGCAGAGATCCCAAGACTAGTGTGGTCGTCGCGTGTCATATTTATCGCAATTTATGAGCTGCTACAAAAGCATTGATTCAAGTGAGTGTTATTTTGTGCCAACAAAAGGAAGTAGTTGTTATTTTAGAATTGCCAGTCAAACACTTGCTGGTATATGTATGTATATATAGATTATAATGTATATAAGTATATATAAGATTATATTGAGTGGTATCATAGAAAAAATCATTTTGATAATATATGCTTCCAAATACAATCTAAAAAAAACACTTTAAAACTCTTTAAAAAAAAATTAATTATTATTTTTATACCTCTTAGTTTTGAGGGTACAATTTTAATAAAACACGAAAGCTATGGACTTCAAATTAATTATATATGCACTACATATATTAAGGTAGTCCTTATCTAAAAAAGTATGTCTTGCTTAGCTTTTGAAAATTGATAATTTTCAATTTGTCAAAAAAGTAAAACATAGATTGTTTCGTGCCGATTGCTGAAGTTAAAGAACACGCTAATGAACTAAAAGTAAAAAATCTGATTTTAAATAAGAAACTGGTCTTTTTTTTTAAAAAAACCCAAGTGAAACCCAGAAAAAAGTGCAACTTGCAAATTATTATAATAATTTGATAAATTTCGATAGAAATATATTTGGGCTATTTGAATTGGGCAGTTTTTTTATTTTTAAGTGCGTACTTTTGTTTTTGTAAAGCCTCAAAGTTGATATTTTTTAATATAAAAAAATATAGTCTTTTCTTTAAAGTCCTATAACATTTTGTTTAACTGCTTGATTGAACAGATCTGTATATTTTATGAAAGGATATACTCGAAACTTTTAAACCAGATATTTTGTTTTTAAGTTTTTTGCTATCCTGTTATTGGATAGATAAGGAATACAAATTAAAAATGAAAAAAATTATTAAATTTGAAAAATAAAAAAATGGCCAGGGTTGGCCGGGATCAATGTACCTTACCTTACAAATAATGACAGTAAGAAATGTTAAAAAAAAATTAGCGCGCGCCATCCAGCGCCTTCTGAGAATTTCAATATCCAAATTGTATTTCTCGGGTTTTTTTATAGCATTTCTCACAAAGTTTGCCTATTACAGCATAACTATAGGAACTGATTCAGTTTGATTAGCGATAAATGCGAATGAATAAAAAAACAAGTTTGGAATACTTTTATTGTTTTAACCCATTCCGGCCCGGCTACATGACCTTTTGTAAACGGAAAAAATAGATCTTTTGCTTTGATTGCGGCATAGCATCCTTACCTGTAAAGTTACGTAAATTTATTGTACTAAATAAGTGTAGACAGTTTTAATGAAAATATTTTGGTATACTGTTTATTTATCTGAGACGTCTGGTTCTTGAGATATATTTAAGACACGATACAAATATTTTCAAGAATTCCAGTAAAAAAATGACATAAACTGGAACAGTATAGATAAAGGTTATGAAATCCACTTAAAAGTGATCTGCCAATAAACACAGTTATTATATCTTTAACCGTCAATAATTTATATGAAATATCTTTTAAAAGTAGTGAACATAATTATGTTTGCGACAATCAGAAAATGTTTGCTGCGAACATATTGCTTATATGATAATTCAGTGTACATAATATATTCAGTGCAACAAATTAGCTTGTTTGCAGTGAACATAACATATTTATGGCAAACATACTATGCTTCTTATATAAATAAAATTGTTTGCTACAAAAAGTTTTTAAATAGATACATTAATATCAGCTGCGTTCCATTCGCTTCAAAATAATCCAGATTATTTTTTTTTCACGCAAAGCAAAAACAAAAATAATAATCCTATAACAAATAGGATTATTTTTGCTATCCATATAAAATTGTGATATAGCCTTTAAAAAATTTGAAACACAGGTGCTGCACCTGTATATTTTTATGAGCTGTCATTTCATTTTTTTAATTATTTGTTTGTTTGATACAATCACTATTAGGTAGCCATGACAGCTACCTATTTTCTCACGAGCTGCGACCATCGAATGATAAACAAAAGAAAGCAAAACAAGCGTCGTGTGTCACACACATTGGATGCATTCAGCGGAGTCACTTTAATTGCACTTTAATTATTTATATAATTGCATAATATTAATAATTAAATTAAATAATTTACAATTTTTCTGACGTTTAGAGTAAAACACATTCAGAGAAAAAATCCTTCACTAAGGTATCGCTACCATAACAGTTCACAACAGTTTTGAACGACACACGTTCTAATGACACCTAATAGTTATTGTATCATGATTGCTTGTTTGAATTTAATTTTGACTGCAACGGTAGTGCCCTCTACGAGTCGTTTTTCGTGTCGTTCCTTTGAGAAAATGTGTTATCGCGATTATATTAAGACGAAAGGAACGCAGCTATCATCTCATATTATGTTTCCAGTAAACATTAATGCGTGCATAATAACCAAAATGTAAAGATTATGATAAAAGCATTTGAATCAACACCACTATACTATTTTGCTGACAACGAAATTAAAATTGTTTAAGGTTTGTTAATAGATGTTATATTGCGAGGCGCTGGTAAAAGTCATGACAGTAACACTGCTCGCAGATTTTTTACTAATTACAAGAAAATTTCAGAAATCACTGGAGTAGACGAAAATTTTACTAAACGATTTTATGTTATATTGCAGGTAAAACATTTTAATATATACATATGTGACCTTTTCCGAAAAAAGGACCAAGTGTGTCAAAAAACGGGTTTGGACTATAGAGTGAATTCTCGTACCTAAAAGGGTGTAAAATAAGATGAAATAAGTTAGATTTCTGATAAAAATTTATTTACCCCATAAAAACGTACAAAACGAACTTGGGAAAATCGATAAAAATGTGTTGTGAAACTTTAAATGCGTTTTTCTCAAAACTTTATTTTCACACACTAGGTCCCTTTTCTCGGAGATGGTCACATATATGAATTATTTTGTTTTACATTAATGCGTAAACATTTTAATATATTTCAGGTCATAGCATCTGGTCTTAAAATTAATATCACAAAATAAAAAAAATTTTGTTTAGAAACAACAAAATTATACGTTGAAATTTATGATTGGTACTAAATGCCTGCTACTGTACATAAAATATAGTTAAAGTGCACAGTGCGGATATAGTTAAAAAAGCGATAGTACCAATTGGTCAGTTATCCGAGGATGCGCAAGAGGCCAATCACAAACTATTTCGGTTCTTCAGACTTCATAGCACGAGAAAATTTTCAATATTGCCTGCAACTCAGATCTTTTGCATGCCCTTCTGCTCAATTCAGATGCAGTACTTTCAATTCTTGGTTTTAATAAAAAATCACCAAAAAGCTATCTGACTGTAGCAAAATACCTTTTTGATGAGGAAACTGAAAACATACCATTTTACAGATAATGTGTAAAATTAAGCATATTGTATAATTATGTGTGGTATAAATAAATCACTGTTTGCTCTTAATATTTCATATTATTTGTTTTAAATAGAGATGTATGCTGTCTTTAAACATTTTCTAAATGTAATAAGCTAATAAATTCTTGTTTAAAAACACATTGTGTAATAAAATACAGGTACGAAATATTGCTAAACACAACAAAAAATGGTTTTTTTACCGTGAATTTTCGGGTCTCCTAGACCCGCTACGCTCATAAAGGTCTAAGGATTTTATGAGAAATTTTTTTAAGAAGACATGTTTAAAATTTAGTCAAAATACATCATATGGTTCCAGAGTTACAATCAATTATTTAAAGCAATATGCGATGTCCAACCCTTTGTATGGGCTCGCCCCACCGTGTGGCGTTACGGACGATTTGTACGAAGAAATATTAAAAAAATTTTATGAAAGTCAAATTATTTTAAAAGTGTTTTTATATTTGCGTAGTAAATAAGTAGCGCTATATTAAGTAAAAACAATGACAACAAGCAACCCTAAGGGTTTAAAGATATAAGCAAAAATATGTGCTGGTGTTACGTTACAGAAAACGGAAGTGATTTTTGACTTGGACTACAAAATTTGCAAAACTCTCTGTATTGGGCAAGACTTTTTGTATACAACTTTTTTTAGAAGGATTTGAAATAATATAAGATTATTTTCCAAGTGCTAAATATTAAAAATATTGTCTGGTTTTTTTTGTTACTTAGGCTTTTTGATCTGGCGTTACGTTACTTAAATCTCCACTGTACGTTAATTGGGTAATTAGGTAGTTAAGTAATTATGTAATTAAAAAACAAGTTTTATATATTGTCCTTTCCTTGCCTCAACTATTTTTCAATATTACTAGCCAATGCCTTCCATTTTTACTGAAACAAAAAAGTTTACAAAACATTTACTTAACATTTACGAAAAAGAAAAACTACATTTATTAAACAGTGGAACGATTTGATCTTTGAGGTAAATGAATTTATGCATAGATTGCATAAATTAATAAAACTAAAATGTTTCTCTTAGATAATATTGTTGGTCACGGTAGAATTTTCTGTGGAAATGCCTATATGTATCTATAAGCTTTGTATTAAAAAATAAATATTAAGTTCGAAAATGAGCCTAATGAAAATGAAAACCACGCCTATCTTCCATGCAAAATGACTTTAGCAAGACGGTAAATCTATTTAAATTCCACAAGAATTAATCAAATAACTTCCTTCACACAAACTTTAACCGCAAATATGCACTCTGAGTATGAAATTTCTAAAAATCGAATGAAATAAACACTTATCTAATGTCATGGAATCCGTACCTATACAAAGTGACTTTATTAAGACAGTAAAATCTCCTAAAATTGACTAAAAATGAGAATAATGGCTTTAAAAATTTCAAATCAGTTTTAATCTCGACTATGCACTCGATGTTTGAAATTCGTTAAAAAAACCGAAAACTCCACCTTCCTTCAATACAAAGTTAATTTTTTACTATTTTTTTTATGCACTTTTTCTTTAAAATCAAACCTTTTTCTTTTAAATCAAACCTGAAAATTGGGCTTAAGCTAGCCGAATTGTGGTTTTTAAACTTTTTAAAAAATCTCATTTTTTCCTTTTGCCTTTAAGGAAATCGCAAAAGTGCAAATATGAAAAATATTGCAATGAAATTACTAGAGATAATTACTTAAACCATGACTAAATTAGACACAAAAATTATGCGATTATTTTAAGGGATGTTTTAGGCAAACAATTTTTAGGAAATCGAATTTTTTTAATTAATTATAGTTGTACAACTGTTATTATTTTTTATTATTATTATTTATTTAGACAAATTGTTGACATTTAAGACTTAAATCTTTTACATGCCGCATATAAAAATAGATAACATCTAATTAGATAAACTATAATAAACTATTACTGCTAAAGTAATTATAGAGATATTGATTTAAAAATTTTCAGATTATTTTACTGAGTCATCATATAAAACGGAATACAATAAAATTATTCGATGATAATAATACAAAAGAAAACTGTTTTAAATAGTTAAAAAAATCATTAAGATAATAATGCCAAAAAATTTATATTGAAAAATAAAACATTTTAGGAAAGTAATTAAAAATTAATTTAAGTTTAAGTAAAGGATAACAAGAACAGACACATGAGAGATAGAGTTAACAGAAATATGTGAAGATTAAATGCTTAAAGTGCTTAGGGTTGGAAATTGTTTTAATGTTTCTTGGAAGTGAATTCCATAGTCTTATGGCACTAACGAAAAACAACCGGCTAGAGTTTAGGTAGTTATGCCTCGGAATAACAAGGTTCATGCTTCTGTTTGACCTTCAAAACGGAGCTAGAAATCGAGCTGGTTTTAATTTTTGTTTTTGTTTTGTGAATAAGATAGAGCCGCGCTCTATATCAGCGACCACGGGAATGCAGCTATTGAATGTTGCTGTTTTTTTTCAATGTATATGTAGAGCTAGCTGTATACTAAAATAAAATAAATTTAAAATTTTTGATATTTGGTTTTTGTTTGAGCAAGCAAAGTGCTGTTTATTTTCCGCCGCCAATTCGGTTCATCCCCTCTAACGTTGCGCAATCGATGTGATACTGCTCTTCTCTGTTCGTCGTTGTAGTAGATTTGTTTGGTAATTGTTGTTGAAAATGTATTTTAGTTAAAAAACAGTAAATATCCTTCATGAAGGAACGATTTGCCAGCAGACAAACTTATTGATGGCTGCTTGCTGCCATAGTAGAACTAAACAAGGTAGTGTTAGGGCTGAATGTGTTCTCTGCCTAAGTGACCATAACTGTCAAACTCATCCATTTTGATCTATTTGCCAATTCTTGCTTTCATATTGCATTCTCATTGGTTGCAGATTTTTTATGAAATGTCAACTTCGTTTTTACAGTTTCGGTCACCGGCTTTCCGCCCTAACACTACCTTGTCTAATTTTGCCATGCTTGCTGCATTTGCTGAACGCCTGGTAGCCAATATCCAATAGCGTGTATTTGAGTTTCATGACCAACATAAAAACATTTATAGTTTTATAAATGTCGCCAGCATATTCTCTGACTGGGACATGGGACATGGTATAATAAGTAATAGGTAGGAGTGACATTTCGTGTTTTGATCATCGAATGTCAAACAAAAGAAAACAAAATAGAGAACGTGTGTCACACACATTGGCCGCATTCAGTGTTTAATTGCAAAGGTTTCTCACTCAAATTTAAAAAAAAACAGTTGCCAACTATTGACTCCGCTGAAAGCTGCCAATGTGTGTAACACACGCACTTTATATTTTTTCTTTTGTTTGAAATTCGATGGTCGCAGCTCGTGAGAAAATAAGTAGTTGTCAAGGCTACCTAATAATAATTTTATCATGAGTGGGACTGCAAAATTGTTGTTTCTTATTTCAGCCTATAGTATCTTTTTTAAAAATATAATGCAATGATTAATGACTCAAACAGTGAAAATAATGTAAATGAAATTCAATGAAATTTATGTAAATACAAATGTTATGTATGTATACGTATTTTAAGTGTATATTAGTTATTTCAATAAGTTTATTTAAATTTTTGTATATGTTTTTTATATTAAAACCCATAATTTAAAATATAATGAAATGATAAAAGATGAAAATAAAGTGCATTAATGATGAACCGAATCGGGGGCAGAAAATAAACTGCACTTTGCTTGCTATGTTTTCTGTTTTCCTTGTAGCAAGATCTCAAATGCAGGCATTAAAGAGACTTCAAGACCCATTAAACAAAATATCATATAAAAAAAAAGAAAATGTATTTTATTTTAGCTGCAGCTCTACATATACATACATTGAAAGAAAAAAAATTAAATATCCTTTTTAAGGATAACTTTTTCATTCAATAATGTTCCCTGTATTTTGTTTTTATATCAACAATATTCAATATCAACAATATAAAATAAATATGCTATCTGAATAAAAAATATTTTGAAAGATATAATCAAAAACTGAGGGGGTGAAAATATAACATTTTTTTCCGATTAACATGAAAATTCTTATATAGCAGTAAGGCGGTCCGTAGCAGGACAAAGTCTTCCAGCGAACACTAATATTTTATATAGGTTTTCGCTTCGGTCGCCAGTCCCCTCACTGCTATACTTTTTATACCCCCACGTTAAAAAAACGTAATGGTGGTATATTAATTTTGAATAGAAAAGTATATATATTCCTGATCAGCATCACCTCCTGAGTCGATTTAGCCATGTCCGTCTGTCCGTCTGTCCGTCTGTGTCCACGATAGCAGCCGTAATTTTTGAGCTATCATAACGAAATTCAAAATATAAGCTTTTTATACAAAAATGGAGGTCAAGTTCGAATCTGAGCAAAATCGGATGAAAACCACGCCTACCTCCCATATAAAGTGACATAACCAAAACGGTAAGATCTCTTTAAATTCCACAAAAATCAAATTAATGACTTCAAATTTCGTACAGTGTCTTAAATATTTAATATTTCTTTTTAATATTAAATTTGTAAAAATCAGATGAAAACCAATCCTACCTCCCATACAAAGTGACTTAACCAAAACGGAGAGATCTCTCTAATTTCCACAAAAATGAATTTAATAACCTCAAATTTCGCACAGTGTCTTAAATATTGAATATTTATTTTGAGTATTAAATTTGTAAAATTCGGATGAAAACCACGCCTACCTCCCATACAAAATGACTTAACCAAAACGGGAAAATCTCTTTAAATATATTTAACAGTTTGCTTAAAACTTTATATATACTCTTATTCGGCCGTGGGGTATTTTAACTTCGGCCCAGTCGAAGATAATTCCTTACTAGTTTTATTACGCTTTTTGATCTGGCGTTACGTTACTTCAATTTCTATTGTAGTTTAATTGGGTACTTTAGTAATGAGGTAGTTAAGTAATTATGTTATGTACTTACTTAGTTGGCGCTACAACCGTATGTCGGTCTTGGCCTCATCTAAGAATTTGCGCCAGCCATTTCGGTCTTTCGCTTGCTGGCGCCAGTTGGAAATTCCAAGCTTCGTCAGGTTGTCCTCTACTTGGTCTTTCCAACGAAGATGCGGTCGTCCACTTCGGCGTTGACTGCCGCTGGGTACCGAATCGAATGTTTTCTTCACTGGAGCATCGTCTTTCATGCGCTGAACATGACCAAGCCAGCGAAGCCGCTCGATTTTAATGCGCTTGATTATGTCGATGTCAGCGTACAGCTCATACAGTTCATCATTCCACCGTATTCGGTACTCGCCATTGACGCAGATTGGTCCGTAGATATAACGAAAAATCTTTCTCTCGAATGCTCCTAAAGTCTTTTCATCTGAACTGCTCAGCGTCCAGGTTTGTGATGCATAAAGTAATACGGGCATGATGAGCGATTTATAGAGCGTGATTTTCGTTCGTTGAGAGAGGGCTCTGCTTCTCAATTGCCTACTGAGCCCAAAGTAACACCAGTTGACAAGAGTTATTCTTCGTTTGATCTCAATGCTTATGTCGTTGGTTGAGTTAATGCTGGATCCCAGATAAACGAAGTCCTTCACAACCTCGAAGGAGATATTGTCAACGGTAACGTGGGTTCCAAGACGCTAGCACTGTTTGTTTGTTGATGCCAAGTATTTCGTCTTATCTGCATTCACTGCCAGACCCATTCGACTTGACTCTCTTTCTAATCTGGAAAATGCTGTACTGACTTCGCGCGTATTATGGCCAATGATATCGATGTCATCAGCATACGCAAGCAGCATAACACTCTTGTAGAATATTGTGCCACTACGTCTCAGATCAGCTGCTCGGATGATCTTTTCCATCATTAGGTTGAAAAAGTCGCACGATAAGGAATCACCTTGTCTGAAACCTCTTTTGGTAATAAATGGTGGGGAGAGGTCCTTCCCGATTTTAACTGCGCTGCTGGTGTTGCTCAGTGTCATCCTGCAAAATCGTATTAGTTTTGCAGGAATACCAAATTCAGACATGGTGGAGTACAGGTGCTTCCTTATTGGGCTGTCGAAGGTGGCTTTGTAGTCGACAAAAAGATGGTGGGTGTCGACTTGTTTTTCTTGAGTCTTCTCCAAGATTTGTCGTAGCGTGAAAATCTGGCCGATGGTGGACTTTCCAGGTCTGAAGCCACACTGTTATGGTCCGATCAGTTCGTTTACAATGCTTCAAGGCTTCAATCTTTCACATAAAACGCTCCACAGGACCTTATATGCGATATTAAGAAGGCTTATCCCACGGTAATTGGCACAGATAGAGGGATCGCCTTTCTTGTGGATTGGGCAGAGCACACTGAGATTCCAATCGTTCGGAATGCATTCTTCCGAACATATTCCGCATAGAAGCTCGTGAATGCATTTAAGTAGAGCTTCGCCTCCGTTCTTAAACAGCTCAGAAGGAAAGCCATCAGCTCCGAGCTATAGCTGTCAGAACTTCATCATAGTCGGGCAGCGGAACCTCGACGCTGTCATCCGCAATTGGGGTTTCCGGAATATCATCTCTATTGGCGGGATTGTTGTCAGCATCACCATTTAAAAGCTCAGAGAAGTGTTCCCTCCATAACGTCAGTGTACTCTGGACATCTGTCACTAGATTCCCGTTTTCATCCTTGCAGGAAGAGGCCCCGGTTTTGAAACCGGGTTTTAATACCATCGGCAAGGCGTCTTATTTTTTCGAAAAATTTTTGGGACTCATTCCTGTCACCATACATCTCAATTTCCTCTTGCTCACGCTTTTCTGTCTCTCTTTTTTCCGCCTGAAATTATGTCTCTGTAGGGTGGCTTTGTAGGCGGCGTCTTTCTCTGCAGTGGCGTCGCGACACTCCTGGTCGTTCCAGCTAATCACCTCTTCAACAGCCGCACGCATGGAGTTGGAAATGTGTGTCCACTGCACGCATATATAATCGATTGGAGGAGTGCTTTGAAGCAGGAGTGAGAGTCGAGTGGCGAAAGCATCGGCTGTCTGTTTCGATTGCAGCTTGGCGACGTCTAGCTTTCTCTGTGTAGGGTTGCGTGTATTCTTAGCTGCACACAGACGTGTACGGATCTTGGCTGCAACAAGATAGTGATCCGAGTCAATGCTTGCACCACGGATCGTGCGTACATCCAATACACTGGAAGAGTGCCTTCCGTCGATCAAAACGTGATTAATTTGATTTTTGGTGTTTTGATCAGGGGACATCCAGGTGACTTTATGAATATTGAGATGCTTGAATCTAGTGCTACTTACGTCCATGTTTCGTGCTGCGGCGAAGTCAATCAGCCTCATTCCGTTATCGGAGGTGTTGTCGTGGTCCAACTTTCCGACTGTTGGACCAAATATATTTTTTCAAATTACAAATTATGTAATGTAGTAATTTTAAAAAATGTAATATATTGTCCTATATTACTACGTCCTAAGTCTACGAAATATTTACTAAACATTTACAAAAAAGAAAAACTACATTTGTGAAACAGTGCAAACGAAAACAGTTTCTCTTAGATAATCAGCCCAATTCTGAATGATTTTTCCCGGGGAATCGGAAAAGGGAGTTTTCATTTTTAAGATAAAGTTCAAAAACATTTTGGAAATTTTTAATGCCAATTTGTTCATCAACCGTCAATTGTCATGAGTGTAAAAAAAAAATTATGTGATAACTTTATCTGCTATCTTAAAAATTAAAACTCCCTTTTCCGATTCCCCAGAAAAAAATCATTCGGAATTGGGCTGAATATCATCAAATAGTAGGTTTTTAATAAGTTGTAATTTTTTGGTCTCTGTTGACTTTTCTGTGGAAATTTCCATATGTTTCTTAGCTTAAACATTAAAAGTTTTTATACTTTAAAAATTATTAACTATTTTTATTTTAATTTTCCTCAGTTACTTTTATGTTTTTTGTTAATTTTTGTTAAAAAATGCATACTATTTGACAATAAAATAATGCATATAATTGAATATTTATGTATCAAATATATTTACTATAAATTATATGTTCGTTAGATACCTTAAAACTTATTTTAAACAACTAATTTTTTGATTGATCATATTTCATAAACTTTTCTTTTGATGTGAAATTTTTTTTGAAATTTTGGTAAAAAAATTTGAGACTGTGGCAACCCTGAATACAACATTCAAGACATCAAATAATTTCAAATACGGCAGTGAGGGTATTTTAACTTCGGCCCAGTCGAAGATAATTCCTTACTACATTTTTCATCAATTCTTCCTTTATTTATCTCCTTTGATATTATTAGTGAAATAAATGCTTAATTTTAGTTTTGTTTTTTTATAAATAAAGTTGCTAATGCTTGTTTCTAGATATTTCATTTATCAAACTTCTATGACATATTGCGACATACATTTGCATTTATGCACTTATTGTAGTCAATGAAACAGTTAATGTAACTAGGAACTGGCTAATCTTTTAGTCATCATCTAGATTTGCTAGACGTTTACCGCGTCTTTGTCGGTTACATGTGCGGACTTACTACATGCTTCATTTCTTATTTCGATTTAAGTATTTTATGGTTGCATTAATGTTCTAATTATCCACGTTTCCAGACTTTGGAGATTTTTTTTTTTTCATTATTTTACATAATGCGGCACACATAAGAGTATTATTATTCTTTGTAGAACTAAATGTTTGACATAACATATGGTAAATTTTAACGATGCTCTGTGACATGCTTAAAATAGACAATATTGCGTCTTTGTTTTTGTTTCTTTTGCTCTTCATGAGTTTAACATAACTTCTTGTTATGTAAACAAACGTTGTGCTCAAATTGTCTGCAATAGCTGTTTGTTGTTATTGGTAATAAAACAACAGAAACTGTCAACAGATTCGTCATTTAGTAGATGTACTATTAATGCGTTTATTAAAAAGATAAAGTTAAACAAATCTAAACAAATGATGCATTGATGGAATTGTGCACCAAATTAACTAAAGAATTTTACTACTTCACTAACTTTTTAAATAGTTGATGATGAATTTTAAAATGTCCTCAGTTATCAAACAGCTTAGTTATTTATAAATGGTTTGACTTTCATGTGGCCAAGTGCCCGGCTAGCTCAGTCGGTAGAGCATGAGACTCTTAATCTCAGGGTCGTGGGTTCGAGCCCCACGTTGGGCGAGTTAAATTTTTGTCAAAGTTTACATGACTTTTTGGACCATATCGAGCCCATGATTCAATTATTATAGGTTGTCCATTCGTTTGACAACACCCGTAAATTTGTAAAAAAAAATATATTCTCTCTCAAATATAAATGACAACCAGGGTTTTGTGGTCTTCTATGAAAAGTTATGTTTCAGTGTTTTGTTGAGTATTTTTTTAAAAAAAAGTAGTTATTCTATATTTTGCTGTTAGGAAAAAAATAGTGTGCACTGCGTTTATAATAATTATTGCTCTGATAATTATTTTTGAAAATTGTTTTTAAATTTTGTTGCAAGTCGTTTTTTTTTCAATTGAAATATAAATCGCTACTATAAAGTTGTAATTGTTAAAATAACGTGCGGTATTTGCAAATCAGTGTATTTTGGTGATAAAATTCGAAAATAAAATGTGCCAGTCGATCCAATAAGCCGTCAGCGGTGTGAATAGATTTGCACAACAAAATATTGAAATTAGTTTTTTAAAAACTCACTTAAATTTTCTATCAAAACAAACAAGCAGTGCAGGACGTAGTAGAAAAAGCAGCAGTAAAATGTATTCTTAGGTATTTAGTACTGCGAAAAAGTATGATATTCCTGCAACTGATTACTTTGATGGCATTAAAAAATTACTCTTTTGCTCTCCTCTTCAATTTTACGGGTGTATGTCTTCATTCTTGTGAGTAAACGTCAAATGAATGGACAACCTACAGTAATTGAATCATGATCGAGCCATAACCGTAAAAAACGTGTAACCAATAAAAACCAAATTTTACAAGAGAAGTAATTTTCTAGTTTTCTCTGCATAAGCAGTACATGCAAACTCGATTTTTGTGATGGGTATAACTTAAAAACGGTTTAATGGAGATCTGAAATTTTGGAAGTAGTTGGGTTTGTTATAGTACTATCGTTTGTCATTAAAAAGTGAATTTCGGATTTCGTGTTGGTTACACTTGTTTTGCGGTTATGGCTAGATCAAAGAAGTAAATATAAGGAAATGGTGTTGCTTACACATACACTGTACGTGAACTGTCGCACCATTCGTAAATTGTGCGAGCGAGAAAGAGTGTGTTTTTTGACAGTTTTGAGAACCCTGGCATCTGATTGGAAGACTCCTCAGCAAAATAGTTGAAAATAATTTAATTTTAAGCATTTTTCACTGCTTAAAAAGCAACAAAATTAAAGAAAAAAAACCACTAAAACAAATGCAATATGAGTTGTGCGGTTAAGAGTTGTAATAGTTCCCGAAAACTTCAAAACAATGCGCATTCGTTCCACAGGTAAATATGTCCATACGGTTTAAATTCTTTTGCTTTATTTAGTTTCTAACGATATTTTTTTAACTTATTTGTGTTAGAAATGTTTATATTTCTTATTAAAAATGGTTTAAAAATGTAAATTAGACCCCGTTGATTTTGCGCCAGTTTGATCAAACCACATCTGTCAAAACACAAACACTGCTTCAGGGGCGCAGTCATTTTTCGCAGTTGAATACATGTTTGGGGCGCTCTTGTTTTCAGCATAGTGAATCAGATTTAGTACCTGTTTGTTAAATTTTTCTGATATTTACACAACAACTAGGCAGAAACACCCAAAAAATAAGGATTTTAAAAAATTAACCTAATATAATTTGTAATTAAAGTTTAAGTTTAGAATTTGTAGGCCTTCAAATATAGAAAAATTACCTAAAAATCTTGCAGTTTTTTTAGTTTTTCAACAAAACTAAGCTTTATGGGTATTAAAACAAAGGTAATGTGCGTATCTATTCAACGAGGTGTCAAATTTAGAATTCCATAAGAATTCATTAAGATATAATTTTTTTATAATTAGAATTTGTCTGAAAGACAAGTGGTTTTTCTTTTAAGAAAGCAATACATTAAAAAGAGAATTATTAAAAAGATAACTACATTCAGAACTGCTGTAGACAGAGAAGCCTGTGTGGTACTTACTGAGGTTTGTAAACCCTAAGCAGCATCCGAAGGCCTCCTTTTGATACATTTATTTTTTTTTTAAATTTGGAAAAACCTCGCGATTTTAAGTAAAAAAAGGGTTGTATCTTAAATGCATGTATTTTTATGTTTGATATCTTGTTGAATAGATACTTGTATTATCTCTCTTTTGATACCCATAAAGTTTAGTTTTGTTGGAAAACTTAAAAAATCAGCTAAATTTTTAGTATACTTTTCCAACTTTTTCCACTTTTTCCACTTTTGGATGCCTAAAACTTCTAAGCCAATTGCGACCGATCAAAATTTTTTTAAATAATTAGAGTTGTTGCTATTCTTGAAATGTTTCTAAAATTGTAATGCATAAGAACAAACTTTAACAGTTTGGGCCTTCTTTTACGATACAACCGAATACGGCCCTTTGTGATTGTTTCTGTATTTGTGTGAACCAATACCAATAAAGAAAATACCACACTTTTCTGCTATTACAGCACTTCCTTATATTTTACTTCTTTGGGCTAGATATATTTAGCTGGATAAATCAACTCTAAATCACATTTGTAGTCAGTGGCGGATTTAGGCATTTTGCCGCCCTCATTAGCGCTAGGCCCGACATTAGCGCCGCCTCTAACATATTAAATGTTTTTCTTACAATAGAACAAAGCTATAAAAATTGTATTTTTCATTTTTTACACACATTACATAGAGATTTATACAACATAATAAAAATAAAGAGTTTCATTATATGCTCCTGCGAAATCATTTATTACGATCTCATAACATAGTTTTTGTACTAGATCCCAGACCTGTGAAGTACTAAGTATATACTTTTTTCAGTATCGTGTAAGTACAAGTACCTAGGTACTTAAGAAATAAGTACCAAGCAGAAGTACTTCCATACTTATACTTGAAATTTTCAAGTACAAGAACTGCACTTTCAAGTATTTCGCAAGTACTTTGTTAAGTAATTGGTGATTTTAGTAACACTAAAATTAAAATTATTTTAAGTACACGGTTAAAAACCATAGACTAAATTTTAGTCCCACTAAAATATTATTGCATATTTTTAAACCTTGCGTTTAAAAATTTTAAGCAAATACTTACTTAAAGGTTAAACTTTTCTGTACTAAAATTTTAACCAACGAAATATTACAGCGTTTTTTTAGCTTTTTGGTTTAAATTTGAGAGCAATTCTGTATTACTTTTTGTTTTTAATGTAAATTAGACTAAACTAGCTGAACCCGGTGTGCTTCGCTACTCCCCTGGTATAAAATAAAATGAAAAGTATTTATATATTTACAAAAATTTATTTATGTAATTTAATTATTGCAATGCTTCGCCTCTTTTTTTGTTGTAAACCAATTAGAATTTAGCACTGAATCGCATGTAATTTGCTTCATGCTCCCCTTTTTTATTTTTAGACCAATCAAAAAGCAGCAATAACACAATCAGCTGTTTCGCAGTCAGTTGTGGGAGAATGAGAATGGGGTTACCCCACTCTCTATTTTAATTAACACGTATTATAAAATCAGCTGTTTTGAAGACAGTGGTGGAAGAAAGAGAATGGGGCTACCCCACTATTTTAATTAATATGTATTTTAAATTTGTGGTAAAGCCGTTAATAAACGTAGTAAAAAAGTAGGTGCAGAAGTGTGCATGGTCGAAAAATATTATCATGTAATAAGTATTCCTGAGTCAAGGCTGAACGCTGTGAAAATTTAAGATCGGTTATCAGGTCCAGCCTCCAATATATTGCAAACAAAGGGGCGTGCTCCGCCTACTTTTCTTTTAGTACGTATTTCTATTCATGCCAATACCATATATAGCAAATACTGCCGCCGTTGGTCAAAAAATGCCCAAAATATGACGATTTTAGATTTTGGGTTATATGGGCGAGGCCACGCCCCTTCGTCCACTCACAACTTTATATAGTCAAGAATTTATTATTTCGTAAGAATATCCTATTGCGAAAATTTAATGACGATCGGTCCAGTAGTTAAGACTATATTGCGATTTTTAATATTCCTAAAAAGGGGCGTGGTCCCACCCACTTTTCTCCTGGTACGTATTCCTAATTATGCCAATACCATATGTACCAAATAGCATCAACGTAGGTCAAAAAATGCCCAAAATATGGCGATTTAAATTTTTGGGTTATATGGGCAGTGCCACGCCCTTTGTCCAATAAAAACTTCATATAGCCTATTATTCTTTCCAAAGTCATAATAAAATGCTGTAAAAGTTTCAGGAAGATCGGTCTAAGGGTTTGGCCTTCTATAAAGCACAAACAAACAAACAAACAGACAGACAGACATTCATTTTTATACATATAGATTGAAAGCAGATTAATTATAATTAAAGTAAAATGGGGTGAAAAAGGGGGATTTGGTTATAAAAAAATCTATGGCCACCTTACCTGTAGATAAAAAGTATATAAAACTTTGGGTAAATACATATTACAAAAATGTATTTTGTATAGCAACAATTGTTAGTGGTATAAGTATGTATCTGAATTTAAAAAGGGGGCGGTGAAGTGGTCGTGGTTCATAGTAATATGGCGACGTTAACAGTATTAAGAGCAATATACTACCAAATAAAAAATAATCCGTTGGAAGGAACAAATTTGTACAGAGAACAAAAAGTTTAAAACTTAAATTTGGTGTGAAAAGGGGCGTGAAAGGGGGCGTGGCGTATGAAATGTTTATTTCTATCTCGCCTGGAGTATAATGTGTATACAATTTGAAGTAAATCTGTTAAAAAACTATATGAGAGCAATTACATAATTTTAAAAAAGTGGGCGTAAAAGTGGGCGTGGTCGAAAAAGTACCCTATTAATCATGCCAGAGTCCCAGTTAAATGCTGTGAAAATTTCAGGAAGATCGGTCCAGAGGTTTGGTCTCCTATAAGGTACAAACAAACAAATAAACAAACACACATTTCATTTTATATATATAGATTCTACTACATTGGATACTAAATTTGAATTTGTTGGACCCGTAAAAAGTTAGCCTGGCAATGCCGAGACTCAATTGCTGCTTTTACGTAAAGCGCAATAGCCCAGTGGTTATAGCAGTGAGCTCACAAACTTAATAATTTAATTTAATTTCAGCAAACAACTTAATATATTTAAATAGAGTGGCTTACAGCCCTATTCTGTCAAATTAACAAATTTTTACCTAGTATTTTGAATATTTCTATGTGTTTGTTGTAATTTTTTTATTTCAAAAACAAAATTTTAAGCTCAAAAATAAAAAATTTTGATAAAAATTGTCAACTGCTTTTCAATTATTGACAATTTCATTAAAAAATTTTGTTTTTTGAGCTTTAAATTGTGTTTTGAAAACAACAAAAACATAGAAATATTCAAAATACTGGTTAACAATTTGTTAATTTGCCAGAATAGGGCTGTTAATATATTTAAATAGACTAGTATCGCCTGTGGTCGAAATTCGACCAATTTTCTGATATTTCAATCGCTTTTCTCATTCTGAGGCATTGACCTTGCCTCAAGAAAATGTGTTGTACTAAGAAAATCTTAAGTTTCGAGAGAAAGCAACAGTTTTCGAGACATCGTCAGAACTTTTATATCAAAATTTTTCAGAATTTACTATTTGTAAAATAAAGAAATGTACATAAAAAATGCTTATTGTAGGGTATCCGTAAGAAATAGTGAAAAATGTTTTTCCTTCATTGTATTATTACCTAAAATTTCTACCTACGCCATGTTCTTCCATTTCTTGTAGTTTAGGTTTTTCTTCAGAAATATGCTCATATTTCAGGTCAAAGGTCACATAACTATTCGGTGAACTTCTTCTCACTACTCTGATTTATTTAAAAAATTATCAAAATCGGTTCAGAAAAACGGAAGAACTGTTTCTCCTACGCCTATTTTTATATATAACGAAATGGCTTAAAATATAGATTTGTGTATATAACTTTGGAGTGGTTTGAAATATTTGAAAAATTTTTTCACAGAAATTATTTTTTAAGCTGTAGAGCTTTGTAGAATAACGTATTTAACTTAACACGGAATATTTAAAACTGTAAATAAAAATCAACATCACATAATATATAAAAAATCTTTTTTTTATATTTGGATGACCTGAATCCAGTCAAAAACAGCTATTGTTAATATATCTTTTTAACAAAACGTGAAAGCTAGATATTTTATAAATTAATATGATCTTTTAATTTGTATTGCAAGTTTAAAACCAAACTTGCTGTATTGAATTTTTGGTGAAGAAAAGCGCAGTTTTCTTGTGGTCGTTCAAAGGTCGTAAATGATGTCGCTGAACGAGGGGTTTCATTTATACAGGAGTATAATGCACTACATACAAAAACCGAGAAGGAAAAACAAGACCTTCTCTAGGGTGTATATCAGAGAACTGCACAAGCCTACTTGAAGTTCAAGCTTTTTCAAGTACTTAAATTCAAGCACGTATCCAAGCTTGAAAAAGAAAGCTATAGCCAGCTTGCAAAAATACCAAACAGATACAAGCTTTATTCATGCTTGCTCGTTGGCTTGGCTTGTTTCGGCTTACTTTATCGGGTGGAAAGTTGAAAAGCTCAAAACGATCGGCAAAAGCTTGTAAGCTCGCAAGTATCCAAATTATTGAATTAAAGCAAGTATCCAAAAAATTCAATGAGCTTCTTTAGAGAGAGCTTAAGCGTAATAGGACTTTTAAGGATTCTGTGGACTCCGTGGTGTGAAGTTTTAGGATAAATGATTTCGAAGATGCTGTCAAACTTTAAAATTTAAGATGGCGGATAGAGTTGCCACCTAGATTTTTTTTTATTTTTGCGAATTCTTGTAATTTTGATATTCTGACAACGGATTTGATTTCGAATATATTGTCACAGTTTTAAAATTTAAGATGGAGGTTAGGGTTGCCACCTAAATTTTTACCACAGTATTGCCACCTAATAATATGTACTTTCAAAAGGTTTAAACATCATTTATCAGTGTTAAGGGGTCGCTGATTTCGAATCTAAGGTCAGAATTTTCAAATTCAAGATGGTGGATAGGGTTGCCACCTTTATTTTTTTTAGTTTTATGAATTCGGGGCTGGCAAAAAAAAATGGTACGCCAAAAATGGGTCTCTGAGTCCGAATCCGTCGTCAGAATTTCAAAATTATAAAATTTTGAAAGAATAGGGTTGCCACCTAATAATATATCTTTTCAACAGTTTTAAACATCATTTATTAGTGTTAAGGGGTCGCTGATTTCGAATCTAAGGTCAGAATTTTCAAATTCAAGATGGTGGATAGGGTTGCCACCTTTATTTTTTGTAGTTTTATGAATTCGGGGCTGGCAAAAAAAATGGTACACCAAAAATGGGTCGCTGAATCCGAATCCGTTGTCAGAATTTCAAAATTATAAAATCTAACCTCTAACACTGATAAATGATGTTTAAAACTCTTAAAGATACATGTTATTAGGTGGCAGCCCTATTATTTCAAAATTTTATAATTTTGAGATTCTGACGACGGATTCGGATTCAGCGACTCATTTTTGGTTTACCTTTTTTTTTTGCCAGCCCCGAATTCATAAAACTAAAAAAAATAAAGGTGGCAACCCTATCCACCATCTTGAATTTGAAAATTCTGACCTTAGATTCGAAATCAGCGACCCCTTAACACTAATAAATGACGTTTAAAGCTGTTGAAAAGATATATTATTAGGTGGCAACCCTATTATTTCAAAATTTTATAATTTTGAAATTCTGACGACGGATTCGGATTCAGCGACCCATTTTTGGTGTACCATTTTTTTTTGCCAGCCCCGAATTTATAAAACTACAAAAAATAAAGGTGGCAACCCTATCCACCATATTGAAATTTAAAATTCATACTTTAGATTCGAAATCAGCGACCCCTTAACACTAATAAATTACGTTTAAAACTCTTAAACAGACATATTATTAGGTGGCAACCCTATTATTTCAAAATTTTATAATTTTGAAATTCTGACGACGGATTCGGACTCAGCGACCCATTTTGAGCGCACCATTTTTTTTGCCAGCCCCGAATTCATAAAACTAAAAAAAATAAAGGTGGCAACCCTATCCACCATCTTGAATTTGAAAATTCTAACCTTAGATTCGAAATCAGCGACCCCTTAACACTGATAAATGATGTTTAAAACTTTTAAAAGTACATATTATTAGGTGGCAATACTGTGGTAAAAATTTAGGTGGCAACCCTAACCTCCATCTTAAATTTTAAAACTGTGACAATATATTCGAAATCAAATCCATTGTCAGAATATCAAAATTACAAGAATTCGCAAAAATAAAAAAAAATCTAGGTGGCAACTCTATCCGCCATCTTAAATTTTAAAGTTTGACAGCATCTTCGAAATCATTTATCCTAAAACTTCACACCACGTAGTCCACAGAATCCTTAAAAGTCCTATTACGCTTAAGCTCTCTCTAAAGAAGCTCATTGAATTTTTGGATACTTGCTTTAATTCAATAATTTGGATACTTGCGAGGCTTACAAGCTTTTGCCGAAGGGCATCAAGCTTTCCATTGCTTGAAACTTCGTGCCGTTCGCTTGTAAGCTAGAATAGGTGCAAGCTGTGCGTGGGCTTATTTATATTCAATAACAAGCTTTGCTTGATTCAAAATTATCAAGCTCAAGCTAGCTTGAACTTGTATTTTAAGCAAGCGCTTGAAATAGACTTCAAGCAGGCTTGTGCAGTTCTCTGGTGTATATAAACATCGAAAATGAATTTCAAATGGCAATAAGAAAACCATTTTCCAAGGATTAAAGAATAAGAGTAACGTAATAGCTTTCTTTGAGGCAGAAACTTACTTGGTATATGTCACCTATTTTATAATTTTATTATTATTTTTTAAATAAAAAATAAAATGCGAATAATTGAAATTTTGACATGTTTTATTGGTGTTCTTGAAGATTGTAACAAATGGTATTCATTGTAATAAAAAATTTAAGCGCGTTTTTCTCGAAACAAAATTTTTCCCCCGGCGGACGAGTATCTCAGGATTGGCTTGACCGATTTTAAGAAACCTTTTTTTTTTATTTTCTTTATTAATATTTTCTCTACGGCAACCTACAAAAAAATATTAATAAAATTAAAACAAATTAGTTTGCAAAGGTAAAGGGTCAAAAATTGTGGTAGATTTTTTTTTAATATTTAGCAATTTTTTTCTTTCTTCAATTTTTCAAATGCTATGGTAGATTGTCGGGCAGCAGGCATCTCTCTTTAAGAATTTTTTTATTTTGTTGTTTCAGACGTGCCATTCCAGAGATTACCTGTCCGCCATATGGACATCGTTTTTTTTTAGCACTTCACTTTGGCTATAAGTCATACAAATTATGAAAATTATTTTTTTTTGTTTTTAAATAATAAAGGATGTCAATATTTAAAAAAAGTATGTTAGTAACTAATAAAAAGCCCAAGGTATTAACTTTAAAAAAATGAAAAAGGGAATAAATGCTCGGCTGCCAATATGTATTCATTAAAAAAAGATTTTTTTTCCCATGGAAACGAAAGTTACCACCGATTCTTTTTTTTAACACTCTATTGACTAATAAAAAAAAATAATCTAGTGTCCAAAATTGTAACACGTTTTTATAAATGTGGATCTATAATGCGTATTCTATCAAAAAATTATGATTTTTTGTGAAAAAATAAGTGAGATATGAATTTTTGAGTTTAAGGCTTTTTCGTAGATTTTCTCCAGCTAAAACAGAAAGCCGCTGGTAGACCATAAAAATTTTAATTTTTTTTTTATTTTCATTTTTATATTTTGATATAATGATCCCATTTCCGGTCGGGCTCGGTGGATTTGCGAAAAAGTTAATTTTTTTGAATCATCTTAATCTATATCTATACTCTATACTATTATATAAAATTGAAGTGAAAATTTAAAGTTACGACTTTACTCCAAATGTACTGGGCCGATTTTTATGAAAAACAATTTTAAATTTTGGGCATTTCCAAACTGGCGTTACGGACGATTTGTACGAAGAAATACTAAAAAAATAGTATGAAAATGTTAAATTTTTAAAAAGGTTTTCTATATTTTTGAGTAGTAATTAAGTAGCGCTATATTAAGTGAAAACAATGACAAAACTTGACCCTAAGAATTTAAAGATATAAGCAAAAATATGTGCTGGCGTTACGTTACAAAAAATGGAAGTAATTTTTGACTTGGACAAAAGTTGCAAAACTCTCTGAATTGGGCAAGAAATTTTTTTAGAAGGGTTTAAAGTAATATAAGTTTATTTTCAAGTGATGAAATTTAAAAATCTCTTGTTTTTTATTAGGTTTTTTGATCTGGCGTTATGTTACTGGAGTTACGTTACTAAAATTTCCATTATAGTTTAATTGGGTAATTAAGTAATTAGGTAGTTAAGTAATTATGTAATCTAGTAATTAAAAAACAAATTTAATATATTGTCTTTTCCTTGCCTTAACTATTATTTAATTATCTTTAGCCAATGCCTTCCATTTTTACCAAAACAAAAAGTTTACGATACATTTACTAAACATTTACGAAAAAGAAAAACTACATTTGTAAGACAGTGAAGACTAGTTGACCATCATGGTAAATGAATTCATGTAAAAATTACTTAAATAAATTAAAATGAAACGTTTCTCTTAGATAATATCATCAAAAATAAGTTATTAATAAGTTTAAATTTTTTGGTCACGGTAAACTTTTCTGGTATTTTTCTTTCGAAAATTTAACAATAAGTATATTTAATTAAGGTATTCAATTTTTTAAGAAATCATCCCAGCTGCCACATATTGCTTATTCGCCGGGTTGCCACTCAAAAAAGTTAAAGCTACCATTTTTATCTAAAAAATCTACCAAATTGAGCAAAAAACTACCAAAGCAAAATAAAGCTGTAAAGGGGATAGGGGCAGTTAGAAGTATAAAAAAACAAGTATTTTAAATAATTTTTTTTGTCAGTAATATAACTTATTTTATAAAAAAAATTATTAAATTAATATACATATTATGTTAACTTTATTTAACCCAAATTTGAAAAAATATAAACTTTTTAGAAATTTATCATTTAACATGTTCTATAATTGGTGCTTTGTGGTGACCATTATAACTTCTGAAATCATTGAAATAAGCAAAATTATTATTTTAATAGTTTATAAACAAAATAAACAAAATTACGGCCTCTGATAATTTATTTCCGGACTTTCACGGAATAATGCAACAGTTAATTGTTTATAAAAAATATAAATTTTTAAAAAGAAAACTGTCTTTCGCTCACTGTGCCTACTGTTGCTGTTTTCGTAATATTGTTAAAATGCCAAACAATCATAACTTAAAATACACATATTTTATTATGAACACAAAAATTTATACATATTTTTTTTTTAAAAAACGAAAATTCTTAAATATAAAATGAAAAATGTTACTATAAAAAAAATCAGTCTCTTAATTCATTTCACTCACTAAGAAAGCGATGTAATTCTGTATGAAATTAAAATATTTAAAATCAGTTCTTGCTGACTAAACTTAGTGAACATTAGTACTATTTTTAGCCAATTCTTGAGCCAGCATTATATTATTAGTTGTGCTTTTCGCAAACTTGTTTCTTCATTTTGTTTTTATCATGTCTTCAAGTCTTTCAAATCTTTATTTCTGCTGCTGCAGAATTATGGGGCAATGACGCGAAAAATGCTAGCAACTCGAACTTAATTTGAAAGCATTTAAAATATGATACTTGGGAAGGTTTTCAAAATGTTCGTTATTTTAACAGCGTTAACGAAACAATATGATTTCCATTTTTATTAAATTTTTACAACAGATTTGATTGTGCTGTTTCATATTGGGCAAGACGACTAATGTTGCTTAAAGCCCGCTAGCCCCTTATTCAATAGATTTCAACATTTAAACAACTGATTTGATTAACATTTACTAACATTTAAACAACGAATAATGATGTTTACAAACTCCTTTTAGCAACGCAGCCGTTCAAATGCGTTTATGAATAAGGGGTTAAATGTATACAAAATTAAAGGAATCTACCAAAACCTACCAAATTCAAAAAAAAAACTACCAAATAACCAACAGCCAATTTGATGAAAAAAACTACCACATTTGGTGGAATTCAACCAAAGTGGCAACGCTGCTTATGTTTGCGCGTTGTCTTTTGACGCGTTTGTATTGGTGCATGCCACACACAGCGGACACGGACAAATTTATTGTTGTTTTCGCGGGTAAAAGAAAAAACTGGAAATTGAGAGAGCTTCTTACTCATCAAAAAATTTCCAGGCAACCGACAAAAATTTTCACGGCCCAAAGCTGAAAACAATTTGGACAACGGTTGCATTTTCTTGATGTTTTACGTTCAGTAGTAATAAAACTGCACTGCAGTAGGAAATGTACTATTTGAATTCATCAGTAATGCGATGTTTGTTGTTTAGTATTGAATTGTACGCTGCTAGTGCTATACATGGCTTGAATGGTATTTATTTATAAAAAGAAGAAGAATACTTGACGAACATACAAAATGCGGCTAGCTGCAGCAAATGGATTCAACTGAACAGCTGAATATTATTAGTGGTTGTTGTGAATGTAATATTAATGATTTAATGTATTGTTTTTTTAGTGATTGTGTATTTTTTATAATTTAAAATATGAACCTTAAATGTGTATATGATGTTATTTATAAAAATGTATACATTTTAAACTATACTTTCCATTTATAAACTATTCCATTGCATATATGAAAGTAACACGCCATTGTATATAGTATTTATAGTGCTTGTATGTACAGCTGCAGTTGTCTCTTTCACCCTTGCATTTAAGGACAATCGTCAAGAGAAAATGTGAGCAGTAGATTTACTAATGGTATAACTGATCAAGCTAGTCATACATTACAGCCGCGTAGTTAACAAATAAACTGTTTATATATACATATATCTTGTAATATCGTTTAAATCGTTAAAATTTACAATATTCTGAGATAAGGTTATGGCTATTAATTGGAGTAGAAATATTACTGAAATGTTCATAAATGAATTTCAAAGCCAACCGGCTTTGTGAGATATTCTTCAAAAAATTGTAAATTCTTTATCATCAGTGAATCTTAGCTCCTTTGATAAATTTATCATCCCTTTCTTATGTCTGCCAATTCTCCATGACTTAATCCAGCAGGATCTTTTTTCACTTTTTTTAACTCCATCCAGAGTTTTATCAACTCAACAATTGTTTTTATTGTGACCATATCGTTGTCATCTATATATGTGGATACACTTCCTGCATACATATTGGCCAATGTTATTAATTTTAAGCCCCGGAGATCAGAATTTAACCCATCAATTTTAAATGCAAATAAAACCACTTATAAACAACCTATAGAGGGTAGCCGTTTTATTGAATCGATTGCATAAAGGAGCATTACCTGCACGAAATGGTAGCAAAAACGTAGTAAATTTAGCTTCCGCCATTATCGAACAGAAAACTACGTGTAGCATGCCGTGGACAAAACAATGAGAGAGAGGAAAAAAATGGCGAAAATTCCAATGTTTGACGGACAAGCAGACACCGTGTGACATGCCCCATTGCAAGAGTTTTAATAAACTCCCCAGTATATCCAGAGTAGCATGCATACACAGCATGTATGCAAGCAGAAGTAGGGAAAAGGCATGCATTGTTATAAAAAACCAAAAATTATCCAAAATAGCTGAATTGCTAGTTTTGCCGTTATTTTATGATAGTAGTATGCGTATTGCTTATACACAGTAGTGTGCATACTAAAATATGCATGCTGTATTGGTACTTAGACATGACCCCAGCATGCATAATATTTTTGTTTAAAAAATATGAACTTCCAGTTCAGTTTTACATACTTTATTAATAAAATATAAATTAATATAACAGCAAAACACAATTAAAAACAAAAATAAATGAGATGATTAATTAATGACAACAGCAATTTTTTCATCAATGCTGTATGCATAAATGTACTTACTGGATTCATGTTGCTCTCTATTTTTCTCTTTCTCTTCGTGCTTAGCTAGCACAGCATATGGTTAAACGAGACAAGGTAGTGTTAGGGCGAAGAGCCGGTGACCAAAACTGTCAAAACGAAGTTGACAGCACATACAAAATCAGCAACCGATGAAAAAGCGCCCTATTATGAATAACTTTTCAAGTGGAATCGGAAATTAGTGTTTTAATTTTTAAAATAAACCTCAAGAACATTCAGGAAACTTAACAAAGAAAAAAACATTCATGAAAAAATAACTTAAAAATGTCCAAAATGTTCTAGAGCTAAATCTTATAAATTAAAACTCCCTTTTCCGATTCCGCGTGAAAAATTATACATGATAAGGCTGAATATTTCCTAATCAAAGCTGTCAAATACGATCGAAATCGACTTTTGCAATTTAAAGATATTATTCTGTTAGAACATAAAAGGTTTTTAGATTTTTGCCTATAACTCACAAACTAGAGCTGATGGCGAAAAAAATCTTTTACATCTATAAATCTTCTTCTGGTGACCACACCTAATGAGGCTTGTCTCTCATTTCGCAGAGTTCCTTTGAAATCATTATGCTATTTATTGTATTAAGACCCAACTAGTTTCGTAGCTTCGTTTTTATATAAGACTTCTTTGTTAACGTTAAATTTCAAGATTGAAATATTTTGACATTTTCTTTTGACATGATTCGCAATATTTTCAGATGATACGTTTATTTTAAAAACAATTTTTTATATAAATCTTGCAAACAAACTGATTATTTTGAATTTTTTGAAAAAACTAAAGGGAAAAAGTTACCAAAACTATAAAAAAATTACCAAATTACCAAGTCAAAAATGTTCTATCAAATTTGGTAATTAATTACCAAACTGGCAGCCCTGTTCTTGATCTGTGTAAAGGGGCCCTCAAACGATACTACATGACGGACGTACATGTAGTTCGATAAAGTAACGGGACTTTTTTCGTTGCCCTCACACACATCGCACATGACGACATCAATTGAAAATATTAATAATTGTTTTGAACATTTATTTTTATTTTTTTTGCTTTAAATATTCCAAGCCATCACAATTTTAGGTAAAGATAAAAAACTTCGCGTCAAAATATAACATTTCTTACGTTCGGCAGTTTTGCCGCGAGATGTGCTCTCTCTGAAAATTTTCAACAAATGGCAAAAAGTACTAAGTTGGATGGCCGTGCACGCTAATGCTGAGGTCAGACGATGCTCGTTTGCTCGGCGAGCAGATAATTTTGTTGTTGCTTCCAATGCGAAACTGTCAAAAATTTTGGAGAATACAACAACAACCACATTGCTCGGCCATGTGTTCGCCGAGCAAACGAGCATCGTCTGACCTCAGCATTACGGAACTACATGTCGGACATACTTAGCAAAAAGTCAAAAATTTTTGACATCCATCCGCCTTGATATCTTGCACACGAACGATACTACATGTATGATGACTTGACAGGTCGGATGGACATGTAGTATCGTTTGAGGGCCCCTTAAAAGAAATGATACAAGGCAGTGTTAAATATTTAAAACGCAATGATCTGGTAGCTTTGAAGAACTCATTAAACACTGCTTTAATACTAAAATATTTCATGCGTACGGAACATAAGATATTTCTTACTTGTTTTAATGAAATATATGGCTTCTGTCCAGGAACGAATGCAAATTAACCCAGTGTCCGTGGACAAATGGTCAACACGCGAGCAATTGTGTTTAGCTTCAGCGGTCTTATGCAATGGCGATCAAAACTGGACGAATGTTAGCCGAAGTCTCAAGCAGGTATGTGGTGCTAACAGACCGGCAGATTGGTTTTCTCACATAAGCTGTGCTGTTCAGTACGAGGAACTACTGGAAAATGCAAATTCGGCGAAGAAAAATAAACAAAGTACCGGTGAAGTGACTGATGTTTCAGCTGCTGCTGTCGGGAATGCTTCGTTGGACTTAATACTAAGACATTTGAAAGAGGAGCGTGTGCAGGAACTCAAAGCGGAAATACGTAGGGAACAAGAGGAATATGCAAAAGTATATGCTGAATTGAAAACAATGCAAAGTGGCCAGCTGTCCGAGGACGAAGTTACAGAAATGTGGAAAGAAATCGAAAAGGAGCAAGAAATGAATAGAATTGAAGAAATGAAGTTGGAAAATCAGTTGCGTGAACGTGAACAGAACAAACACGATATACAACGCAATTGGCGAGCAAATGTTGGAACCACTTTAACGTCAGGATATGGCAACCAAAAGACAGAGGACAACTTACAGGATATCATTGGAGCTAATAAGCCACCACTTACTGGATCACAGCTACAACCAGCAACATCACCGCTATTGACATCACTATTAAAGTCACCCACACCAGGCAGTGCAGCCGCAGCCGTATTAGCTAACACAGCGCATGTCACGTCACCAACAATAACAACTTTATTAACTGGTGGTGCCATCATACAAAACCAGCCTGCAATTACGCTAAAAAATAACATCCCAGCAAACGAGGCAGCGCAACTGCTTACTAGGCCAATTAGTGGACCGCCAATGGAACCGCCGTTATCCGGTGTATCAAGTGGTACGCAAAACTTGCTTAGTCCATCACAGTCTGCGCCTACACTATCCATGTTGTTAGAGAAGAGAAAAGTTACCACGCCAAACTCATTAAAAGCTGCTGCAATACACACAAATTCCTCTGTCCCTGTAGAACCAGTAAATGAGAAAAAAGATGCAAGCTTAGCGTCCGATTCTAATAATGAGGAAGTTCCAATGGACATTGAGGAAGACGTTGTGGCCTCATCTACACGTTCAGCCGACATGCTTGAAGCTGACGACTCTGATACCGATGCCAATGAGGAGCAACAGCTGCTGGAAGTCTTCAAGAATATTGGCACTATTGATGAGCTGGAAGACATTGATGTTGCGGCAGTTATCGACGAAGAGGTGGACTTTCTAAAAAGTGTAGGAGATGAAGCTGTTGATGAAACAGAAGAAGTAGGTTTTGAAGACCAGCCCGTGCAGCAGTCAAAAAACTTAATCGAAGAACACATTCCTCAAGTTAAGCCGCAAAAAAGTATTAAAAATATAGAAGAGCAAAGCGAGACCAGCGCACAAAAATCTGACACAAAAGTGGAAACTATCTCCAGCGATGACTCTAATGATAACATTCCCTTGGCTACACTTGGTGGCAACAGCTCTCATGACACTAAAGAAGTAGGCAAAGTTTTGGGGCACAAAGAAAAATTTCACAATCAACTAAACGAGTCTCTGAGCAAAGGTAAAGACGGCAATATATTAACACAACCAGAAGACTATGATGACAGTTCGCAATCTGACAATTGTAAAGAGTTAAAAAACTTATCCTCGCAAAAGTCGCCAACCAGTGAGAGCTCCGAGGTCATTATTATACCAACGGATGATGAATCTAGTGGTGACAAGCAACATGCTGAACCAGCAGATAAGAATAAACAGCTAGGTGAGGATGATGCTAAAGTTGTGGAGGACGGTTTTGCCAATGAACCAGACGAACATAAAGGTAATATCTGCGAAAAGGATTTAAGTATTTTATTTTATGTTTTTCACATGCTTAGATATGAATGCAACCTTGAATCTCGATTCTTTGGAAGAAGCTTCTAATTCGACTGCGCTGAAGAGAAAAGATTTCGGACTAGATACACACGAAGCTCCTACAACAATATCTCTCGCTGATACTGACGAGTATTCTTCGGAAACCACAGACATTAGCACTAAAATAGATGAAAAAATGCTAACATTGGAAAAACTAAGCGCACAAATAAAGAAAGGCTGCGAGGAATCAAAAGCCGAGGAAACAAAACTATTCTACGAAAATTCTGCTGTAAACCAGACGACTTCAAAATCTCAAGCCATAAGAAAACTTCGTGATCGCGATCGTTCTGAAAGTCCCATGCCCAACTTGGATGACGACACCACCACAGCCAGCGACCACTCCGCAACACAACGTTTGCGACGTCGTTACTCCTCCACACCGCTCATCGATAGCATACCTAATTCTCCAGCGTCAAGTGATCGCGACGATCGTGATCTGAAAATATCAAAAAAATATTTACTCAACCTTTATAATGCTTTGATGGTCAGCAAAAATGCTGCAGCTTTTCAACATGCCCATAACGAACATGCGACAAAATTCAAACATATCTGCAATCGCTGTACCGACTTTCAGTTAATTAAAAGAAATATTGAAACTGGTACAATTCGTAGCGTACACGAGCTACAACGCAATATTTTGTTGCTCTGTCAAAACGCTATAATGGTCTTCGAAACAAATTCGCTTGATTATAGAAATGTTTGCTCGTTCATGAAAGATTGTCAGAATACTAAAGAATTTATAAGCGATGGCAATAAGTTGGCTGCCTTAAAGTTGCCAGAAAAGGACAACAAGGAAACACGAACTAGCACATCATCCTCACATTCGAGTGGAGTAAAGGTTCGCGGCAGCTCGCGAAAGAGTCTGAGAACAACTTGAAGCTTGGTGTTACTCACTGAAATTTGCAAACGGAGCTTAAGTCTATTCTATGACGCAATCAAACCACAGAATTGAAATGTTTTCAGATATAAAGGTATATTCCAAATATATATTTATGAACATGCATGAATCATAATGTGATTCACTAATATTGCACATTTATGCATTGCACAAAAAAATTTAACTATGAAAAATATTGAAATATTTAACAGTAGCATAAAAATAAATCATTATAATTGTAGCATTCAAACATATTTTAGAGTTAATTGATCTCTGTATAAATGAGGTATAAATTCCAAACTGAACATAGTTATAGGTTCTCAAGTATGTTTGTTTTGATCATTAATTAATTTAAACTCTGAATACTTTCGATGTTTTTTTGAATTTTTGTTTGATTTTGTAATAACTATATATTTGTGCTATTGATGTACATATAAAAAAAAAACAATAATCTTTCACTCGCTTGAAAAAGAGATGGCTGTAATACCTTAACTCCTTTTTATTTTTCTAATTTCGATGGTATTGGGGGTTGGAATTAGTTTTAAAGGTTTTCTAAGAGATGGCGTAACTATCAATAGATCATTATTAACATTCATTATTAAAATAACATTTTTTTTCGGCGCACTATGATAAATGTTAAACTAATAAACATTAACTTAAAAATAGATCATTATTATTGCAACATTTAAATATGCTTTTGAGGTTCTTGATGTGGTTTGCATAAATGAGGTTAAAAGTCCAAATTGAACTTAGTTACGGTTTGTCGAATATTTCTGTTTTGCTTGTTCGGCTGAGTTCTGAGTGCAATGTTTCAGTGTGTTTTATTTTGGATTGATGCTAAGTTTAAACACGAAAACTGCGCAAATCTGTTGATATTCTTAAAAATTAGTATAGTTGCGTAGTTTAGGTTAATTAGTTTCGAACCAATTCAAAATAAAACACTGATGCATTGTATTAGTGCATTTAGGAACCCAGCTTTTATACTTATTAACACGGAATACTTATTGCTTGCTTATTGATGTATAAAAAAAGACTACTCTGCTCCCTTGAAAAAGTGCTCGCGATAATATTTTAATTCCTCTATACTCTCCATGATATCATCTAAGCTTCGGTGGGCAAATTTTTTCTGCGGCGCACCTTCGTGTACACAAAAGTTCCAACGGCGCGCTAGCTCCTTAATGCTGGAAACATCAATTATCCTATAATGCAAATATGCATCCACCAGTGGCATTTGTTCGCGTATAAATAATCGATCCATGTAGACAGTGTTTCCTGCCAGCGGACATTTGCCCTTAGGTAGATTTTCACTTAAATATTCCAAGATCATTGTTTCGGCGCACTCTTGCGTTATATCAGACACCAAACATTTTTTAACCAGACCAGACTCGTTATGATTCTTAATGCACCATTCGTCCATGTTTTCAAGCACATCCTTTGGCTGTTTGATTGCCACACATGGTCCTTCAGATTTTAAATTCAGATCGCCATCCGTTATGAGACATGAAATTTCAAGTATTTTGTCATTCCGTATATCCAAACCAGTCATTTCCAAGTCCATCCATACGATGTCTGTGCACGCGACTTCTTTGGGTTTTTTGTTTATGTTTGACATCGTTCTATGAGGATTTAATATCCTTACTACGCCACTACAGACTTTTTTAATGTTCGCCAAAACAGACAACAGCATTTATTCAACTCAATATAATACTTTTAATTCACAAGATTAAATAAAAACCAATCTCCGCATCAAGGTTGCACAAGTACGTACTTTAGTACCATTTTGGACACGTTTTTATTCTTCACGTACGAGGTACCACATTTTCCGTACTAGTACACTTTTATTATCATCGCTTTTCTGTATGTTTTTCTTTGGTGTGGCCACACTCGTTTTTTTTTTGGTTCGCAATATAGCGATTTGGCAGCACTTCTAGCATTTGGTTGTTTGTTTACGTATGAAGTGCAAACAAACAAAAGTGCGAATCACATCTGTGGTGCGAATGGTACCAAGGTACCAATGGTACTCGTACCTACAAGCTTGTATGAAAGTTTCATATAATAAGAGCCTGAACAGAATCAAAAATCGTTGCGATCGACGATTCGTTGTTGTTGGAAAATACATGCAAAATACGCAGCACGTTTTCTGCAACGATAAATCGCAGACTTAGAATCTATGCTATTTCAATCGTCGGTCGCAACGATTTTTGATTCTGTTCAGGCTCTAAATCAGAGGGTACTAGTACGTCGGTACTTTTGCTTTATGTTGGTATTCATAACAATTTGTCATGGCTTTATTTTTCAGTTTGTTTACAAATAATTCGACAAAAACAAAAGCTTTTGTTGATCCTTCCTTTGTTTTTAGTATAGCTTGGCATTGGTTGCATTTCGCTGTTTCAGTTTTTATTTCTGGTAAGAAAAAAAAACCAAACTGAACTTTTATCTTCCGATTTGCTTTTGTGCAAGATGTATCGTTTGTCCATCCTAGCACCTGAGAAATTTGTTGGAAATAATCTAATTGTGCTATTCTTGTAAACACTTTAGATAAATCACTTCCAAATATCATCCATTTTTGCAAAAGATATGTTTTGTATCCTTTTACAGCTGAAATCAGTAAACTTTGTTTTGGACAGCAGCAGGGCTGAAAACACTTTATAAGGTTGGCTCAGACGATACTACATGTTGCCAAGCCTGGGTGTACGACTGAATAACTAAAAATTAAGCTTTGCGTCTAAACGATCCCATTTGTTGTTGAACCTCAGTAAACTAAAAAATTTCGAATGGACAGCAGGTATAGCGTGATAATAAATTAATTATTAGAAGATGAAGATCATTTTTAAAGTTAACTGTTCCTAAACTAAGCTGCCAAGAGTGGTAGATATATGAAAAAAACGATGTTGCCATGTCATTATGTTAATGTTCTTAATCAACTAGGGCGAAATAAAAAGGGATGCTATCTCATTGGGTTTGAGTTGAAATAATGTGTTGCTTTTTGCTTCTGTGGTGTAAAGTATACCACAGTATAAAATTTTTCTAGGCGTATTGTTGTTGAAATTTATAATGTATTTGAAATTCTGCCTTTTTTCTTATCAAATCTGTTCTGAAATTAATATTATGCATTAATAGGCATTTGAAATTGCAAATGGTTGGCATTTAAATTAATGGAAAACAATCAGCATTTTCTGTGAAACTTTAAGTTCTGTTTTTCTTCTTATCAAATTAATTCTGGAATGAATAAAAGAGGGGTTTCATGTCAGCCAGCAAGTAGAGCAAATTTTCTATTTCTTGAAATTTTCTTGACACACAAAAAATAATTCCTAGAAATTTCAAGAAAATGTGAAATAGCGAAATAGACTTGAGTCAGATAAAAACAAACTAAAGAAAACAAAATAAAAGATTGACAGCTAAAAGAATTTTAAAAATGTTATCGATGCGTTTCTAACGCCTTTTTAAACACTTGCTTTTGTAATTGGATTCAGATCTAGTTGTTATACCAAACTAAAACGGAGCGTAGTTTGAAATAATTTTTTTAATTCTCAGCTAAATGGCGAGAAAACCATAAATCTATTTATAAAAATTTGTGATGTGAACATATTGATAAATGAAAAATTCAATTATTTTTTGTTATAATGGGACATGGAGTGACAGAATTAATTGTTTATATATATGTATCTATTTAAGGTGCCCCCAGACTATATGTTTCATACAGATGACATGTCAAAAAAATTACATACGAATTTCATCTGTGTGTCAAAATTTAGTTTTTGTCATTCAGTTTTTACTTTTGTCTCCACACTATCTGACACGTCCTTTGAAAATAAAAAACAGCTTTTGAAATTTTTGTAAACCGTAAAGCTCTTAAGTGTCCACCTTTGGCCATTCAAACTAAGAATAACTTCATTAAAAATCAATTTAATGAAAAATTTATAATAATTAATGAATTTAATTAAAAATCAATTTATTGAATAAATATCTTAAAATTTGCCTTTTCTTCTATTTTCACATAAAAAATTTATCAAACTGACATTTTGCACAGATGGAAAAACATACGAAATTAGAGACTGTTCTAATTCAAAAATTTACAGACGCAAATACAAACGACATTTCAAAACGACATTTTCATATGTTCCACACTATCTGTAGCTAAAAACTATTTCTAATTATTGACGTGTCATATGTATGAAACATATAGTGTAGAAGCACTTTTAACAATGAAAAATGTTGTTGTCGTTTCGGCCTTCTGTCGTTTGTTGCTATTATAAATTGGGCTGTGGTCGTATAAAAATATGAACTGTTTTTTTATTAACTTTTTGCTTTTTTATTATCCTATTTTTAAATATTTGGCTCACTTTGTGGGCCTTCGTCAGGGCATGAAAGAATAACAAATTATTTCTTTAACACATTTAAGAGATTATATAAAGCACAAATGAAAATCTTTACATAAAAAGTTTAAAAAGCTAGCGAAACTAATAGCAAAGCTTAACAGATGGAATAAAATCACGATAAAACATTTGATATTGATATGAATTTTTTATAGGTATGTTCTGTTCTACGTTAAGTGAGGATGAATGTTTTATAGGAAGGAAGAATAGGGAATTACAAAAAGGATATTTTGTCGTACTACACAAGAATATTTTATATGTTTTGTAGCGATCTTTTTTTTTTTTTTGCTTGTCAAACTGGTATCTTTGTTTAGAAAATCCCCACATTTTCATTGTCTGTTTCGACCTTTTTATATTTTTCATATATATTTTATTATTTTGAGAGTACTTTTTTATTTTCTGCCGATGCAACCCTGCTCCGCATGCTAAAAGCAACTAAAAAAAATTAACAGCAGCAGTGCTGCCAGATATATTTCGTTAAAAATTCCTTATGCCGTGGTTATGCTAGCCAAGCATGATTGCCGTACATTTTTTGTTGTTATTGTTTCACGTATAAAATGAAGAAATTAACTTTTTCTCATATTCATTTTCTCGCTCTCAGACCGAACATTTTGATTGCTAATTGAAACGCCAAACATGCCGAACTTTCCAGTGTTGGCTGTAGTCATTTTGTATAATAGCATCAAAAAAGTAGGTAAAAGTATTAAAAAGTGAAGTTGATTGTGTCTTCAAGTAACCCTTAACATAAACATCTAGCTAGCATGTCAAATATATGCAAACCATTTTGTTTAAGATATTATAATAAAAATTCAGAGTAAGTAATATCAGTTCGTATTTTTTAATTCGTTAATTTTAAGTACAAAAATGCAAATTAGGATTGTGCTTTTTTGTGTTTTGACATACTATTACATATAATGCAACTGTGCCACCAATCATAGCATAACCACCAAACAAACATTTCAGCGAAGAGAACAAATTAACAAAAATGAACACCCAACATGTTTGGCTAGCATAACCACGGCATTATAAAAAATAAAAATCCGTAGAAATCTGTATACATTTTTTAATGTTCTAATCATGATTCAATTCATGGTATAATTATTTGACAAGGTACCCGTGACAGTTTTTTGGCGATTGGTAGTTGTCAAAAACAGCTAAAGGAGTTGTAGTTTGCTGCTGTTGACCAGCTATGTGATTATTTTTAACTTTTCTTTGATTTATTAAATTTGTTTGCGAAATTTATTGGAATGTATTTAGTTTGCTGTGATTGACTATCTATGTTTAAGTCGTTGATTATTTTTTCACATTTCATCGATTAATTGAATGAGCAGCTAATTTTGACAACTACCCATAGCCACTCTTGAGAAAAAAGCCAGTCTACGCTACTACTTTATCAAATAATTATACCATGATTCAATTATTATAAGGTTATTCGTATTTTTGACGTTTTCTCAAATTGGTATGTTTATTTGAAAAATGAGAGCAGAAAAAAAAATCATGAGAGCAATATCATTAGAGCTAAAAATGCACACGGTTGCCCAAATATCATACTAATTGGTACTATATTGACGACTATTAATTTTGTCCTAGTGCTTTTATTGCTCTGATTTCTTAGAGCATTCATAACTTTTTAAATTATTTTAATGAAAATTATGATGAAAATTGATGAAAATTATGTTAATGAATATATAAGTTATATAAATACAAAAATATATATATTTTTGTTTGTTTATTTTAATAAACACATTAAACTTAACTATGAAACCTAAACAAAAGCGTTTAGTGGCGCTTTCTAAATAAGTTAATTGACCGAGTTAATTGGGTAATTGTATTAAAAAGAAATTGCCATCATAAAATTATCAGGAACTTTACATAAATTTTAGATCCATTAATGGCAAGTGCATTTATAATTTTTTAAATTGTTAAGAAAGAAACAAAAATTCGAAAAAACAAAAATAAAACCACGGTCGCATAATACGCATTATACGTACTGTATACATAATGTGACCAACTCCTTTTGGGAGTGTTTTACTTCTTTTTTCTCGCTGTACATCTTGTAACGAAAATATGCTAAAAGTACTTCTTTTAACTTTTTGTACTTCTTTTTGACATAATTTTGACAATTTTTTCATAAATCTATTCAAAATACACCTCTCTAACTACTGCAAAAACTATTTAAGGTTTGTTTCTCTACTCGATTCAAGAAACTTTATTTATTTTAAGGTAGTAGCCCAGTGTGAAGACCGAAATGTTGACTTTTTTCATAAATTTTTTAAATTAGAAAATAGAATGCGATCGTTTTGAAATTTTAACATGTTTTTATTGATGTCGTAAAGTATGCAAAAGTGTTTTCTTTGACTTGATTGTACATTAATTTGCTTATAGTTATCTATATCAAAGAAGAGTACTCAAAGAAGGTGTGTTTTTGGGGGAAGCACCCAGCCTTACGTGTTCATCTGAAATAAAAAAAAAATCTAAGAGAATATCGTTCTGCATGCTTTATTGTAGTGCACTACCGTATAATATGTATATGTAAAAAACAAATAAAAAATAACTTGTGAAAAAAAACTTATGAAAAAAAAATTTGTAAATCTAACTTTTTTAAATTTGTTTAAAAAAATTAACTTATTGAAAAATTGATTGTTTTAAAGTTCCGGAACTAGCTATGTATGCCTTAAATAACAGGTGAAATTTTTAGCCAAATCGGTCGAATAGTTTTTAGTTAGTGCTTCCCCGAAGTTTCGAAAACGTAGTTTCGAAAAAAACGTGTTTAAAGTTTTTACAGCGCTTTAAAATACGTTACGACGCTTTGTCTTCTTTTGGCTGTAACTTTAAAAATATTTTCAATTTAGGTCTAAGACTTTTAGAGTATATTTTTAAGATATTATTTTTATACTCTATTGCGAAAAATTAAAAAAAATTGGTTTTTCGAATTCGTCAAACTGGTGGACTACTACTTTAATAAGCAATGAATTGTAAGCTGGATCTAATTTTGAATCTCTAAGAAATTAAACTGTTTGTTTAATGGATTTATTCATGCATCATTTAATACCTTCATTATTTTTTGTGGATGTACTTCTATTTTGTAATTCTATATTTATTCTATGTACTTCTTTCGTGTCTCTTTTTAAAGTCTGTGCGTGTACTTCTTTTTGCTTTGAAAATGTTTTTCACATTGTGTATACACCACGTTTTTGTGCCGCAAGCTGCATATGTTTAATCCTTTACAATTTTATTTTTGCAAATTACGCTGCTGTAAACTTATCAAACATGCGCTGTTTACATCAACAACACGGCGTTCATTGAATACCACTAGTATTTCTTTATAATTTGTTTTTTGCCTTAACTAACTTTCTTCTAAATTACACTTTCAATTCATAAAATTCAGTAATTAGGTTTTGAGCAATGGCAAAAATAACTTTTTATTTTAAATTTGCAAAGGAGCCTTTTAAATTCCTAGAATATACTTACAACATAGCATACACTTACGACGCAACACCTATATAGCTTCTTTTTCTTATTAACTTGGCAAGAAATCATTGAAAAACTACTACACTAGAAAACTACACAATGAAACACTGAAACATACCTTTTTTTTCCAACTGCACAAAACACTTAGCAGATTGTCTAATGAATGTTTATTTATAAAAAATAAGCATACGTCAAAAAATACGAATAACCTTATAATAATTGAATCATGGTTCTAATTAAGAGCCTGAACGGAATCAAAAATCGATGCGGCCGACGATTTATTGTTGTTGGAAAATACATGCAAAAGGTACAAGAAACCGCAGCGTAGTGCTTACATTTTCCACCGTGAATTGGTATTGAAGTGTTCATGCCCCGCGGATGAAAAATAAGTGGGTAATAATGCATTACATAAAGATGGATTTTCCCACTGGGGATGTTTGATTTTACGTAAAATTGTCCCCAATACTAGCGTAAAATGTTTGACTCTGGTCGTAAATGCACAGGAAAACTTACCTGGTTTTTGGTAATTGAAGTGAATCTCACCTTTTTTTGCGACATCCGCAGACTTTTAAATATTATATTAAGGCTATTCACAGTTTAAGCGTACTTTCAACAAATCGTATTTATAGCATTTGTTCATTAGTTCAAAGTGTGAGCACCTCGCCATGTGAGTGTCGTATTAAAAAATTATGCAACCCCGTGATGTATGTGATTATGCGGCTGCAGACAAAGCATAAAAATACGAGGTACAAAAAACACGTCCAAGGTCTACTTTTATTTACGCGTGCCTGCGTATTTGCGTTTGTATGCAAAACAATAACAAAGCAAATTACGCTTTCGTAAATTGGCGTACAAATAGCAAATCGTACAAATAGCAAATCGTACAAATAGCAGACTAGCGTATTAAAACTGTGAATAGCCTAATTATTGGAACAAAATGGGTAACAAAAGGTATAAAACAAAAGACTTCGATAAAGCACAGGAAAACATACCTGAATCAGCATGGTAAAATTATTTTATTATAATTACACCATAAGCCCTTATTATCACATTTCAAACCGCTCATCAAATCATTTGTCAAATCGTTTGACCACAAAAGTGTTCAGACTCATCAAATTTAATTTTATCCTGAACACCGAAGTAAGCACATCGCGATGACGGAAAATTTTTAATACCACTTGAAATTGAAATTAATTAAAATTGTATTGGAAGTTGAAGAAATTATTTTATTAGTTATTATAAATTATTTATTATTATTTTGTTATTATTGTCTTCCGCTCCTTCTTTTGCCAAGATATGCTCAGGTTGAAAACTTTTTGAACTGACAAAATCGTACTACACAATTTTACGAGTGTTTACACTGGTCAAATCGTTCGTCAAATCAGCAGAAAAATCAAAAAATTTTGATTTTCATCAAACGATTTGACCAACGATTTGATGAGTGTTCACACTCGTCAAATCGCCATCAAATCCATACAAATTCGGTCAAATAAATTAGGGCTGTTTACATTTCAAACCGCTCATCAAATCATTTGTCAAATCGTTTAACCACAGAAGTGTTCTGACTCTTCAAATTTTTCGTCAAATTTCATTTTATCTTGAACACCGAAGTAAGCACATCGCGATGACGGATAAATTTTAATACCTTTTGTTATTAAAATCGTATTGAAAGAAGAAGAAATTATTTTATAAATTATTATAAATTGTTTGCAACAGTTATTTATTAATATTTTGTTATTATTTTCTTCCGCTCCCTCTTATGCCGCGATGTGCACAGGTTGAAATCTTTTTCGAACTGACAAAATCGTACTACACGATTTGACGAGTGTTCACACTGGTCAAATCATTCGTCAAATCAGCAGAAAAGTCAAAAAATTTTGATTTTCATCAAACGATTTGACCAACGATTTGTTGAGTGTTCACACTCGTCAAATCGCCATCAAATCCATACAAATTCTGTTGGTCAAATCAATTGTCAAATCATTTGATGATCGATTTGATGAGCGGTTTGAAATGTGAACAGCCATATTGTCAAATCATTTGATGATTGATTTGATGAACGATTTGAAATGTGAACAGCCCTATAGGAATCAGTCCTAAGCAGTGTTGCCGTTTGGAAATATTAATGGTAGCCTCATACTTTTTGATATGAATATATGTTTTTATTTGCAAAAATATAAAAAAGTAGACAGTCCATTAAATTCGACCAAAAGTTACGAAAAATTACGACATTGAGACATTTTTGGACAGTACTTTCTTATCAAAAAAGGAATTTAAGCAACCTCTTTACAAAGAACTTTAAAATTTTGTGATAAATATTTTTAGTCTGTCTCATATCTCAGCTGATGCTGAACGTATGTTTTCTGATTTAAAACTTACTAAAACGATAAAACTAGTAGATTTTCTTTCGGAATAGGTAAAAGTATACTGTTTTGCAAAAAGCTTAAAAACGAACAATTTTGAACTTTTAAACTTAATATAATCCCTTGCCTCTCACCACGTATGACGAGAATCGTTTGATTATATCGTTTCAACGATACTTTAACATCATGCAACCTTCAATTTTATGTATCTTCTAAACGATATCGTTTTAATAGCTTCATGTGTGGCAAGCAACTGTCAAATGATATTGTCGAAACGATTGCTTAGCGCGATATTAGTTGAACATGGTATAGTATCGTTCAAACGATAATCGTTTTAAAAGTTACGTGATTAGAGCCAAGGGCAATATCAACCCATTTAATTTTTATAGCACTAAACTGAATAAGCTATTAAAATCCTTTTTTATATATTCATATATTGTTTTGTATCATAGCTGTTAAAACTAAATAACGTATTCAAATAAGAATTATAAAAACCAAGGATTATAACAAAATAAATTTATGTTTTTTATGCAAAAAATATTTTGTGTTCTGGCACTATATATCGCAGCATTATCTTGCTGGAAAATCCAAGGCTCGTTACAAAAATTTTCCGATGCAAATATCTCCGCTGCTACTAAATATATTTCGTTAACATTTTTTCTTCAAAAGTTAAAAAAAAAACTTTTCACAAAAGTATTTCGGATTGTACCGTTGGGTCAGTGTGTATATGTTTTATGATTATGTCAAAAAATGCCCAAAATATTTACTTATTACTCAAAAAGTTATTCAAAATATGTGAACAAATGAACAGAATATCTCTTTCCTATCAGAAGTTATGGCTTAGTCCGTTTATAGGTTATACGATAGCTAAAAAATTTATTTTGATTTCACCAAGTGCTGGTTAAGCAAGAGCACGCCTACATCATCGAAAATAAAAAAAAAGAAAGTGGTGTTGCCTGGGAGAAAAATAAAGAAAGTGCGAGAAGATTGCCCTGGAGTTCGAGGTTAGGCATGGCGTCGGTTCGGTAATTGCATATGTCCTTTCTCTATTTTGGTGTAAACTTTAATTATAAAGAAATGAAATTATTAAAGTTCTGTCTATTTTTGTGTAAAATAAACAAAAACTAGTTAAATCTACTCAGCTGTTCTTCCGATGAGTAGCGCTAACCGAAACCACAACTTGTCTTTAACTTAATCAGCACTTAACTGACAGTTAAGTCTTAACCGAACATTGAGAAAGAGCTTTTTTGTTAACAGCTAGTTCAAGTTCTGATAAGTGCTTAACCGAACATTGAGAAAGCGGCCCTAAGGTACTTTTTGGATTTTTAGAATAACTTTGGAGTTATATGTCGCACAGCTTCGGAATTCAGTATTCGACCACAATTTAAACCTGCCGTTTCACTGATAACATTTGATGGATGTTTGGAAACGGGGCATGGCAGCAACGCGCCTGGTTTCAGCCAATTTATTTATAAATATATTTCAATAAACCAAGTTTCAATAAGTAAATGTCGATATTTCTTCATCGCTATAAATATATGATCCCCTTTTAATATATTGCGACTACGTTTTTATTTAGCCACTTTAACAAGCTCGAGCTACGTCACAACAAAGATGGCGGACATGCGGAATACGCTATCTGTAAGGGGTGTTCACATTTCAATCCAATAGAACAACGTCGGCATTCCATGGAAAATTGTATTTGATGCACAATTTGATGAGCGCTTTGAAATGTGAACACCCCTATGATCATTGGCTGCATTCAGCGGACCGAACTGTTGCACAACTTTCGGGCTGAACGCTATGCGCTCACAAAACATGTTCCCTGAGAGGTCGAAATCTAATATAGCGAAAATATTTCATGCTCCTTCCCTACCTGAGCCCTTTTTCGGATAGAATGCAGCCATTGTTTCATGAGTTTCCACCACATAACAAGGAAGGAGAGAGAAAAAAATAGTAATAAAATAAAACTGTTACCAAAGAGTAGTAAAGAGTTGTCAGTTCTGCACAGTTGCGTTTGTGCCATGGTAGAACCATGGTGTAAGAAATAGAGGTGTTAGTGAGTTTGACACTTCTCTTTCAAAATGATAAAATTATGTTTCCCCGTTCTTGTCAAAAACAGCTGATGGTGAATTGCAATGAAAACAATTTTTGTTAAATTCGTATCTTTCTGCAAGTTTATAAATTTCTTAGTGAGATTAAAGTGAAAATATGTTCTTCGATATGTTTTTGAAGCGGACGATGTGAATGCAAGACAATTTGCATGCTGGCCAAAGCTTCATGTCGGCGCCACCTTCCAGCTCACGTTTCTGATAAAATGGTCAAAACATTAATGACAAACTTGGCAAATCGGCGAAGACAACTGCAATAACTTTTTGTCAACAAAACACTGCACAATTAATTGCATTAAATATTTATTTATACTTAATTCGCACAATAAAAACTATAGTACATCATTTAGCAACTCAAACAAATAACACAATTTGACAACTATCAACAGTTCCGCTCTTTCGCTCACAATTTTTTGACAGAAGCAAAGAAATTCATGGTGTTTTCAAAAACTCACTAACACCTGGTTTTCTTACACCATGCTTTGAACAATGTCAAAAGCTTTGTACCTATGCAAGTGACGCGCATTGTGTGCATGTGCTAAATAAAGCATGTGCTTCATAAAAGGCGTAAACAATTAAATACTTGAACCAAAACCAACTAACTATTCTAAGAACATAGTTTATGATTTTTAAAATTGTATTACAAACAAGCTTAACTCATTGGAAATTGATGTCAACTTTAGTGCAAGTTAAATAAACTCAAATGTTTAGAACAGAATAACATGAAAGGAACAACGCTTTAAAAAATTGCCCTTAAAACCACTTTAAAGCCAATTGTGTCGTATTTTAGTTAAGTCAATAATATAGTGTAAAGTAGATATAAAAACTGTCAGTTTTTATAATGGATTCAAAACTTTACAATTGAAATCGAACAATTGATTTTTTTGTAGTACGAATTGAGTAAGCAAATATTTTTTTTTTATAATTTAGTTCGTAAATATTGCGTGATGGTGATAATTTTTATTTTTATTACAATTCCAATTGTGTTAGAGTGTCAGTATTGATTGGGTGAAGCCGTGTCAGAGTGACAAATAAAAACATCAAATAAAATATTAAAAAAGCACATTATTTTGAGTTGATTTAAATATTATTTATTTTTGTGAGCTGGTATAATCTTAGACAACTTTTTTAATTTAATAATTAATAATTAACACATCGGCATTTCCATGGTCTACCAGAACCGAAAATTTAAATGTTAATGAAAAAATGATTTTTTCTTACATTCTAAGCAAAGATCTATTCTTATGTCGCGTTCTTGTACCTGAACATAGTAAGTCTGTTTCCGTACTAACTTCAAGTAATTGTAACAGAATAGAGAGTGACATTTTGCATGTTATTCCTCACTCTCGAGCTTCAAAAATTTGTAAAATAACGCTTTCAAGCAACTTCAAGTTACTTGAATCGAGTACGGAAGCAGACCTAATTTGTTATCAGTACTTTGCAAGCGTTATACGAAAATGTCTTCAAATTTGAATTCAAATCAATTTTGTGGTCTCACCTTAAAAAAAGTTAGTGCGTACAAAAATCATACTTAACATTTCATTTTGATTTTCAAAGTGTGTAGCGTAAGTGCAACTTTTTTAAAAACAAATTTTTTTATTATTTAAGCATGCATATACATTAAGGTGGCTAAAAAAAACATATTTTTCGACACTCATATTCTGGGAGCTGGATTCAAGTAGATCTTAAATCCAAAAGGATATCGAAATCGGTGGAACCGTCATCCAGCGATTTGATTTAAAAAAAATCACTTTTTCACCAAAAATCACCGGTTTTTTCGACGTAACTTTTTATCAATCTAAAATAACTACCTAAAAAATGGGTGCAAATGAAAGGTATCTGGGACACCAAAGTTGTAAATAGGAAGAGTTTTAGATTCAAGAAATTTTTTAGTGCAACAGTGTTCAGAATTCGGTCAACATTTTGGGTACTTTTCACTAAAATCGCTATAAATTTGCTGTCCGTTCGCTATAAATATGTTAATTTTTGACTGTTCACCACGAAAGGTGCAGCCTCTTCAAAGCCACACCATTTTAAAAATAGTAAATTTTCTAAAATTTACTGAAATTTAGTGGATTTATAGATTTTTGTTTAAAAATACCCTTTCAAAAATACTTTCCAAAAAAGTAAAAAAAAAAAAAAATTCCACTGTTTTGATTTTTTTTATTTTTTTTGATATATCAATAGAATACACCAAGTCTTTTTGAACAATACTTAATTTTTCAAAATTTATTGAAAAATGGCAAATTTATAGTGATTTCTGTGAAAAATAAACAAAACGTTGACCGAATTCTGAACACTGTTGCATTAAAAAATTTCTTGAATCTAACGAGCTTCCTATTTACAACCTCGGGGTCCAAGATACCTTTCATTTGCACCCAACTTTTGGGTAGTTATTTTCGATTGATAAAAACGTACGGCGCAAAAACCGGTGATTTTTGGCGAAAAAGTGATCTTTTAAAATCAAAACCGCTGGATGCCGGTTCCACCGATTTCGATATCTTTTCGGATTTAAGATCTACTTGAATCCAGCTCCCAGAATATGAGTGTCGAAAAAAGTATTTTTTTACCCCTGAACAAAACGATCCACCTTAATATACATATGTCCTTAAAATAAATAAATATTTACATATCTATACCATGGCAGAATTAGAGAAGGTATATGCATTTTGGGGAGGGAGACTGCCGCAACTGTCAAAACGAAGTTGACAGCTCATACAAAATCTGAAAACGATGAGAATGCGATAAGAAAGCGAAAATAGGCAAGAATAGCAAAATGCTTGAGTTTGACAATTCTGGCTATGAGAAAGAGAGCGCAGTCTGAAATGCATATACCTTCTCTTATTCTGCCATGATCTATACTATTATATAAAAGGAGACGGAGACTCACGAAATTTAATCTAGAATAAGCTCGGTAACCGCTGAACCGATTTTGATATATAACATAACCTTCAGAATGTTTTAGTGTGATTTAAAATAATGTTAATCAAGTTGAGAGCGTGCAGAAATTTTTCTCTCTGAACGAAAACTTAAAATGAAAAAAAAAACTTTCAAAACATGCTGAAGGTGATCAGTGAATCCATGGTATAATTATTTGACAAGGTAGCCGTGACAGTTTTTTGGCGACTGGTAGTTGTCAAAAACAGTTAAAGAATGTTGTAGTTTGCTGCTGTTGACTAGCAATGTGCTTATTTTTAACTTATCTTTGATTCATTAAATTTATTCGCTAAGTTGATTTAAATGTTTTTAGTTTGTTGCGGTTGACTAGCTATGGTTAATTCGTCGCTTATTTTTTCACTTTTCTTTGAATAATTGCATAAACAGCTAATTTTGACAACTACCCATCGCCGCTCGTGAGATAAAAGCCAGTCTACGCGGCTACCTTGTCAAATAATTGTATCATGAGTGAATCCAGCTTTACTTTCAGGGAGATTCTTGCTTTCATACAGTGTTAACTAATTTTCTTTGTTAATGGGCGTGTTTTATTCGTTCTGGTTAAACCAAATAGGTTCTAAATAACATGCAGAACACTAACAAAAAGATGAACTTGCTCAGTAGCTAGTTCATCTCGTTGAACTATTTTTTTTTCGCTACGGCTCTATAGATGTCGCTATTTGTTTTAGTTTGTGGCAGCACTCGCAAGTAAGAGTTTGGTTTACAACCCTTCTTAGTCACCCAATGCTGGCAAAAGAAACATCTGTGCTGTTGTCATATCATCGTCGACAATGCCCCAAGCGGTCAGAAGCAGTAATGGTATTGTTCTGCAATCAGCCGTTTGGTCATATCATTTGGCGACAATGCCCCAAACGGTCTAAGGCAAAACTTACAAAACTTTAACTAATGCGATCTATTCGTTCACTGGTTAAACCAGAACGAATAAAACGCAGCTAATGTATTGAGAAGAGTTGCCAGAATTTAGGTATCAGCATTAATTATGTTTTGCAGCCTTGCCAGCCAGCTTTTCCCCACTTGAGATTGCGTTAGTCTATCTATACGAATATATAAAAGCATTGTGACACTGCACGGATGTTTGACAATCACGCAAGAACCACTGAACCGATTAACACGATATAGATATCAAACGATATCCAACTTTATCATAATTTGCTATGTTAGATTTGCCACGTCTACTTTCCATGCCCACTTTTTGCAAAAAATGCTATATATCAGACGATTTTGGTCGTATGAGACTAGAATTTGGTAATCTACGTTGTATGGTTACTTTCGCTAACTTTACTAAAAATGGGCATTACCCACTTTAGTTAGAGACCCTTTTCGGGGGATAAGCTTGGAGTAAAGCAAAGCGCACTAGGTTTAAGCTCAATTGAGCTAAAATTCTGGCATTCTATTGTTTTGAGTATCAGATGGCTTAAGTGAAAAAATTTGAGACTAAAATTTGATAATTTAGTTCATACGGCTGTTTTCGGCAACTGTACTATAAATGGCGAATATATAAATTTTTTTTCCGAACAGCATGAAAATTCGTATATAAAGACCTGTCCACTCAAAATCTGTACACACAAATCGCGATAAATCTCATAAGCAAAATATTGGCACAAAAATGTTTTAAATATTTTCAGATAGAGTATTTATTAAGCTTTCAAAAAAGTAATACAAAATTTTATATATCATTATTATGTATAAAATTTCGAGCGTGCCTCTTAATCGGCAACATCAATCGTTGAACATCTGCTCTGGTGACCTGGGCAGCATATTTGTTCCACTTGAGTAACATCGATTCAGGTTTTTTTACGACTCCTCCATATTTCCTCAGTTTGTATTTAACAATTGCCCAATATTTTTCGATTGGGCGCAACTGGGGACAGTTTGGAGGATTGAAGTCCTTTGGCACGAAATCTACATTATTGGTTCGATACCAATTTATGGTTGTCTTCGAATAATGTATCGACGCCAAATCTGGCCAAAACTTTACAGCAGATCGATGGTGACGAATAAACGGCAATAAACGTTTCTCTAGACACTCTTTCCTGTATGTATCAGAGTTCATTGTTGCTGATGTTACATACGCCCGACTCTTCAGACCACAACTGCATATGGCTTGCCAGATCATTACCTTCCTTGCGAATTTATCAACCTTTTTATATTTAAATTTGGAGGAGACACTAAAACGCTTCTTTGCAGCATAAAACTTTTGTCCTGGAAGCTGTTGCAAATCAAGTTTGACGTATGTTTCATCGTCCATAATTAAACAACCTTTGAATTTCGTCAAGACTTTATCGTAGAGTAATCGAGTGCGCTTTTTGGCCGACAAATTTTGTTTATCGGACCGGTTCGGGTATTTAATAGCTCGATACGACTGATAGCATGCTCCCACTCGTATTCGCCGAGCTGTGCTCCTGCTGGTTTTGAATTTTTTTGCCCGATCATTGTCGGAGAGACCTGGGTTATTTTTAATTGAGGCAAGGATGCTTGCCTTTAATTTATTGTCAGATTTGGTTTTTTTTCCACCGGTTTTTGGCTTTCTTTCGATGCTCAAAGATTCTTTATACCGTTTTAAGACACTACAAACTGTTGTCTTTGAAATTTTTAATACTTTTGCTATCTTATTTCCGGACCATGTGGGATTTTCAACGAATTTGTTCACAATTAATTTCCGAGCGGCTAACTCCATCGTGAAAAAATTAGTAACTAACATGCAAATCATGGCAAACTTCAAACAGATAACGGGAATATTATTTTTAACGGAAGGGTACCAATTTTTTTTAGTACAACTTCGAAATGACCCTGTAGGAATCACTAGAGTATGTACAGATTTTGCATGGACAGGTCTTTAGCAGTAAGGTGGTCTGCGGCAGGACAACGTCTGCCGGGCAATACTATACATCAATACGAATGCTGTATATATTAGAAAATTCTGACCGTCATGCATTGATGTTTCAAACGGAAACGTCTAGCATGTGTTTTGATCACATAACGATCATAAAAAATTCATTGAATTGGGTCAGGACAATTTCTACTATAACTATAACGTAACTATGAATATAAAGATATGGAAATAGATTAAATTATAGATTTGTGTATATAACTTTGAAACAGTTTGAAATATTTGAAATATTTTTCACAGAATTATTTTTTTAAGCTATATTTGAAAATGTTTTTCACATAAATTAGTTTTTAAGTTGTAGCACATTGCTAAAATATAACAGCATTTTAAGCAAATTAGTTTTCATCAAAAAAATCATAGGGGGATAGGTGGCCCATGATTTTCAATGATAGAAACTGTGTGTGTCAAAATAGAACAATTTTTGCAAGTAAATTATGTTATATGAAAGATTAAGGAAAATGAACATTAAAAAAAAAAAAAATTTAAATTACAAAAAATGGTGAGGTAACGGCAAACCTTTTCTCGTTTTCCCAGTTTACTTAAATAAGCTTTCAAACAAAGAAAATTGGATGAAAATCGATTTGAAAATGGCGGAAATGTTTGCTTGCTAAGTCAAAACATGAAATTTCAATCGTTTTTTCTCATTCTGAGGCTTATGAGTTATACTGAGAAAATCTATAGTTTTGAGATATAACATAATTTTAATGTCATAATAACAGGTTTTTTAAAACATTCTTAATATCCGTACAAAATATTTCCGAGAAAAAAGAAAATTACTGTTGATTTTATTAATCAACGACTGTCCATACAAAAATGCATTGAGAAAGTCTATAGTTTTTGAGATATTGCCAAAAGTGTGATGTCACTATAACGGTTTTTTTTTAAATTTAAGAAGAATTGTTGTTTTGCTGAAGCCCAATAACAACAATTAATAACTGAAGAAGGCTGATTAACTACAACAATTTAAGAAGAATATATTTATTTTCAGAATATATGTAAAAAATTACATTTTTGATTACAAATTTTAAAAATTTTTAACCCAAATTTTTTTATAACGCTGTTATGCAGGACTTTATCAAAAGTAAAGAAAGAGTCAGGTAAATTTATGTCATCATAACAATTACCGTTTAAATAAGTTATTCAAATTAAATAAATAATTTCTCAATATAAATACCATTTTTTCATAATTAAACAAAACAAACACAAAAATTTATATTTTGAATTTGTTTTAATACAACTAAATACTTTCATTTTAAGATTTAAAATTTTTACATGGTACTTATTTAATAAGGGTGTTCTCATCTAAGCATGTAACTGACCCGTAAACATTGTAAACCTTGTGAATTTACATGCGCGTAAACTATCTGTCAAAATTTGTATGGGCTAGAGTTTACATCATTTCCGAGCCTATTTTGCAGTGTAAACTAGCATGTAAATCTACGTGTGTGAATGAGGATTGCCTTTGGCGCTAATCATTACATATTTAAAGTAGTTGGAGTAAATATGAACACGTTTTATTTATTTTTCTATGTTAATGAAGGTTTTTAAAAGGTTTAAAATTTAAAAAAGTCATAATGTTGTCGTAGCCGCAGCCGCCATTTTGTCGACATTTACGCTATTTACACTTTATCGCTCATCAAAAGTTTAAATGCTATACATGTTTACATGCTTAGATGAGAACCCTTAATATTTTTATCGCAGGCGAAGCAGCGGGTATTTGCTAGTATTTATATATACTAGTATAGCCTGCGGTCGCAATTCGACCAACTGTCTCCAAGCAGTGAACAAAAATAAACACTAACGTATTGTATGTTAAGGCACTGTAGCGTAGATTTGAGAAAACAGAACATTAAAGAAGCAAGGCAAAGATGACAGCACTCGTTGGTCAGTTTTGTAGCGTTGAATTTTGAGTACTTGTTTACGTATATTAATAAAATAAAAAGATGTAGATGCAGTGAAATGGTATGACAATAAATATTTATTTATATATTTTGATTGGTAAGAGATATTAAGGAAATTTTTTTACCAAAACTATTTTGGAAGCTGTATTACTTTTTAGAAAATATAAAAACAATTCGTGAAAATAATCAATTTTGCGGATAAATAAAATGTCGTATAAAGGAGTGTGAAAAATCAAAAATTAGAAAATACAACTTTAGACCTAATTTTGAGCGAACATTCTTATATATATTACGCAAACGCAAATTTTGTACGGCGTAAGGCTTTTTAAGTACGAGTCCAATCTTTATATATTTGGTATGGTTTGGTATAGTTAGACCTGTAGATGTGCAAACTTGTCTTTTTATTTCTTAAAAATTTATATTTTTTCAGTTTTAGCGAGTTAAAGTTTACATATAATTGTTGTTGCTAAGTTGCTTTTTCTCTTTTTAATTTCTGCATATTCCTAATAATATGTGAGGTATTTAGCGCCACAACGCCACCACTGTTATAAAATAAAAAAAAAATAAACTGGCCATTACAGCTTTTGGAAGGACTTTGACATAGCTTCTTTTGATCAATTGTGTTGTGCATGTTATTAAATGTTTGCCAAATGAACAGCTTATATTCTCAAGAAGCTTTACATGGGAACTTTTACTCTCTGAGGTTTGCCATTGAGGTGACGACCGAACAGAAAAATTAATCCAATTGAAAAAACTTTCTGTCTGAGCTGGAATTGAACCCGGGCTACCGCGGTTCTTTAGCTTAGGGGCCACGCACTCTACCACTGTTATACTGACGAAACTGTTATACTGACGAATAATGTTTTATAATTTCACAGCTACAACCAGTGATGCCAACCCGAGGAGAGTAAAAATCCACAAATGCGACATAAAAAATCCGTGTAAATCCGTGTTAGCAAATTTACGTATTTTTTTTCAAGGGCTTGCCTAGCGCTCTTAGTCTAGACCTGGCCAGAGCCGGGCAGGTGCACATAAAGTGTTAGTGTTTCTTTTGTGTTTGGGTCATCGCAGCTGCGACAGTGGGTGTTGAAAGGTAGTCCGCGTGTACTCCGATACACCAGTGACCCGTAATAATAGCTGTGATTCTGGCTATGTCATTTCGGGGTTTTGAGAGCATCTCCTGAGTTCTGCCTAGGTTGTAAAGGGGCCATATCACACATATATTACATAAAATGAAATCTTTAAGCAAGGTATGCGTAAGAGATGGCAAAAAATGTCTGCAATATTTTTTGCACATCTTATCAATGCCTAAAATTTCCTTTTTACATCTCTTATAATTTAGATTTTATTTAAAAATGGTCTTTCTACGCTGATGTTTGAGGTTAAAGGTCACCAAACTAAAATCCAATCATATTGTGCAAGCCTTCTCATCCAGACCTTTCATCCGATACCTAATTCTACCTCTTACTAATACTGAGATCCTTTACGAAAATGAATATCGACTTTCCCAACGCTCATATTTCGGATCATAGGTCATCAATTTAAAATCGCAAATGATTCTTGCACATATATGGTTCAGTTTGAATACTTTTCGTATGATATACGTTTCATTACTCTTCTTCTAAAATAAAGATTAGAAAAGCGTACAGCTTTTGATGTTCACGTATTTATATATAAGATTATAGCATTTATCATATCACATAACGCACTACTCTTCAATCTCTACTTCACTTTTCGTCATAAATTTTAACTCCCTCCCAAGACCACATTTCGTCAAACCCCCTCCACCTATAAATGTGTAGTGAATTATATGGGCAACACCCACATTAGTAACGAATTTGCTTTCAAAAGTTTTGTAGTAGGCCTGTAGCCAGACCAAGAAGACAGAGGGGGCAGGCATGAATCTTGGGGGGGGGGTTTTTTTTTTATTTTTTCATTTAAATAAAAAAAAAATTTTTAACGTGTGAAATGAATACATTACTCATATTTATTAAAAAACATTTAATTTTATAATATATACATATCTATGTATCATACCATCTTTTTATACTTGAGATTAATACATAAAAAATAATATAAAAATTAATTCAGGACTTTGTAATAAAATGAGGGTAAAAATACAACATTTATTTAAAGTGGCTAAAATATAAGAAAGAGTAGCGAAATGGGCTAACATATGAGCTGTTCAGAGCACAAGTGGCGTAAGTCCATTTTTTAGGGAAATTGAGTTAAGTACGTAGAAGTGAAGAGGAAAATGTAACCTATTTATGAGTACGGGCTAGAAACTCCTAGCTTACGTAATCTCTGAACAAAATGCAATACTTTGTTATTGCTCTGACAAATACCATTAATTTTCAGAGCACAAGTGGCGTAAGTCCATTTTTGGTAGTTTTGAGAAAATTGAACGTTTAGAAAAATTCTTAAATAATTCTAAGTATGAAGAACTCAGTTTTGCTTATAAGCTTGGTCAAGAGCATAATTGGAGCTATTCATATCGTAAAAAATAAACTAAATAATACACGAAAACGATATTGCATATTAGTAAAAACATTTGGAATTGCGCCACTGAAAATTATTTTAAAATTCTCGTTTCCGCTGTAGAAATCTAATAGGAGATATTTTTCAAAAACTTTTTGATGACGAATGGCAGCATTTTTACCTAGAAGTTAGACAAAACCACCCCTTAGCGATTATTTGCATTATTAAGGGAGATATAAAATGAATGGACTTACGCCACTTGTCCTCTGAAAATTTTTAAAAATTTATCTTTTCCGCTGTGAAAATGTAATGGAAATAATTTTTAGGAATTTTTTGATGAGGAATGACAGCATTTTTACATAGAAGTTGGACAAAACTACCCATAAGCGATTATCTCCATTATTAAGGGAGATATAAAATTAATGTCCTTTGGAAATTTTTAAAAATTTCTCTTTTCCGCTGTAAAAATGTAATGGAAAATATTTTTAGGAATTTTTTAATGAGGAATGACAGCATTTTTTCATAGAAGTTGGACAAAACTACCCATTAGCGATTATCTCCATTATTAAGGGAGATATAAAATGAATGGACTTACGCCACTTGTCCTCTGAAAATTTTTTAAAATTCCTCCTTTCCGCTGTAAAAATGTAATGGAAAATATTTTTAAGAATTTTTTGATGAGGAATGACAGCATTTTTTCATAGAAGTTGGACAAAACTACCCATTAGCGATTATCTTTATTATTAAGGGAGATATAAAATGAATGGACTTACGCCACTTGTCCTCTGAACATTTTTTAAAATTACGCTTTTCCACTGTAAAAATTTAATGGACTATATTTTTAAGGATTTTTTGGTAAGGATTGACAGAATTTAGTTTCAGAAGTGCGATTAAAACATCCCTTTGTGATTTTCTGAATAATTGAGGAGGCCAGAATGCATTTATTCTTATTAAAGTTAAAGTCTTATTAAACAGCTGAAATTAAACACAAGTAGGAATGTAATAATATGTAATATTTATTAAAATATTAAAAAATGTAATAAAAAATCTTTACAAATATAAGTTTTCATCGTTATCGTTGTCGTTATTTGGAGCAATGGTAAATTTTCGAAAAGGTATATATCAAAACTCCCTTTATAATGAAGATAATCGCTAAGGGATGATTTTGTCCAACTTCTATATAAAAATTCTTAAAAATATTTTCCATTACATTTTTACAGTGGAAAAGGGTAATTTTAAAAAATTTTCAGAGGACAAGTGGCGTAAATCCATTCATTTTATATCTCCCTTAATAATAAAGATAATCGCAAATGGGTAGTTTTGTCCAACTTCTATGAAAAAATGCTGTCATTCCTCATCAAAAAATTCTTAAAAATATTTTCCATTACATTTTTACAGCGGAAAGGAGGAATTTTAAAAAATTTTCAGAGGACAAGTGGCGTAAGTCCATTCATTTCTTATCTCCCTTAATAATGAAGATAATCGCTAGTGGGTAGTTTTGTCCAACTTCTATGTAAAAATGCTGTTATTCCTCATCAAAAAGTTTTTGAAAAATATCTCCTATTAGATTTCTACAGCGGAAACGAGAAATTTAAAATAATTTTCAGTGGCGCAATTCCAAATTTTTTTACTAATATGCAATATTCTGCACCATTTTTATGTTCTATTTAGTTTATTTTGTACGATATGGATAGCTCCATTTATGCTTTTGACCTAGCTTATAAGCAAAACTGAGTTCTTTATACTTGGAATTTATTATAAGAATTTTTCTAAATGTTCAATTTTCTCAAAACTACCAAAAATGGACTTACGCCACTTGTGCTCTGAACAGCTCATATGTAGAAGACATTTTTTAAGTAAAACAAATAAAAAAATTGAATTAACCCGCATCCGTCGATTGCATTTTTTATTCAGATTTATATATTAAGAACAAACATGCATGTTTTGATTTAAATCTTTTGCTACTTTAAATTTTTGCTACATTTAAGATTTGCAGTTTTTCTTATTTTAAAATTAATAAACATTCAAAATGCATAAAAACATTTTAAGAATTAAAAACATTTCAATGAATTATATATTATTTTTTTATCTGCATCAAATTGGTGCCCAAAGTGCTTTTCATTTCTAGAAAGTTCCTATGGATGCGGGTTAAAAAATTATTAAAATTCAAATCTTATTTTTATTTGATTTGGCTAGGGGAGCATTGCCCCCCTTTCCCCACCCTGGCTACAGGCCTGTTTTGTAGTATCTTAATAGATAATCTTAATATATAAAAGGCAAGCACGCTGCTCCGTGTCTACAGTATTTCTCAAATTGTAATTATTTTTTGACAGTAAAGTAATTTTACAAAACATACCGTTCTCAAAAATGTCTGAAAGTATGCACAGAAAATATATTTCATACTTATCAGTGACAATATTGGATTTTTACAAAAGTACGTTTTTGATCTACATCTTTTTTTTTCATCCTTCTATAAAAAAGTTATGACGAATTTAATGAAATTCTTTTGAGTCGATTGTACCAAAAAATATAATTGTATCAGCCGCAAAACAACATCTGAGTTGCTACGTATATGAAAATTGCAAGGCCAGTTTGGAAAGTTGTGTATGAATATGATTGTAACCAAACTCGACTTTTTGCACTTTTACACTTGAACTAATTTTTCAACACTGCTTCAATACGTAAAGTGTTATTTAAAGTGATGCATTTGTATTTTGCAAAAATCAAGTGTATAAAAAAATCAAGCTTTAAAAAGAGAAAATAGTGCTTTCGGCAAAAGGAAGTGTACGGAGGACCTGTCGTAGGACAGACTTTTATAAAGGGTGTTTTTTATAGAGTGATACAACTTTGAGTTGGCATCAATGCTTTATTTGACCACCCATTTAACAGCTAATAGTTGCTTTTTATTTAGTTTGCTTCGACATTTCATTATCAAAATAATGGTTCTGTTCGTCAAACTTATCGTGCACTTCGTCCATTTTATAGCGTACATAATCATCCATCAGAGCTGCTAATTCGAAGAACAATAGATCGTTTAAGGACCACATTTACTGTTACTGATAATGTGCATCCCGTGAGACGCCGAACAGTGCGCACTGAAGAATCTGTAGCCGCTGTACAGGAAAGCATTGAAGATGATCCTAATCAATCAATTCGTCGCCGTTCTCAGCAACTTGCGTTGTGTCCTTCCACTTTATGGAAGGACACAACCTTTCAAGATTCAACTTTCGCTTTAAACCTTTCAAGATTCAACTTGTGCAGGAATTAAAGCCAAACGACCATCGTATGCCCCTCCAATTCGGCGAATGGGCTGAAGCACAAATTGATATTGATTTTGAATTTCCATGGAAAATTTTATTTTCTGATGAAGCCCATTTTGGGTTGAATGGGTACGTAAATAAACAGAATTGTTGTATTTGGAGTGAGGAGAATCCACAAGCTTTTGTCGAGACACCATTACATCCACAGAAAATTACTGCTTGGTGCGCTTTATGGGCTGGCGGAGTCATTGGCCCATATGTCTTCAAAAACGATGATGGCCAGAATGTTACTGTCAATGGTGAACGGTATAGGAACATGTTCGAAGTTTTTTCGTACCTCAGTTAGCTGGCATTAATTAAAGATTCTTCGCAACAGCAGGAATAGGGCATGGGAAAAATATGTCTGTAGCTTAGACTTGAATGACCTAGAAATCTACAAGCGTTTGTTTCTGGACTTTGAAAATTGCTCAGCTACCTTATATCAAAATTATTTAGACAGTACTAAGCTGAGAATATTGTCTGATCCGAAGAAATTCTGGGGTTTCATAAACACCAAAAAAAAATCTGATGGATTCCCTTCATCATTTAAAACCTCTGACGGATTTACTGACGATCCTGTCGTAATTTGTGGTCTATTTGCCAATCTCTTTAAAGAGTCATTTTGTTCAGACTCTTTTAATCCTGATGAAGAGTACTTTGAATATATGAACTCTACACCCAGGGTTTCGTTGGATTCTATATCCTTTACTTCAGAGGATATTTTAAAGTATATTGGATTGATCGATGAGGATTTTAATGCTGGACCTGACGGAATTCCTGCCGCAGTGTTAACACGATGTGGTTCCGTTCTAAGTCAACCACTGTCCATGTTATTCAATAAATCAATTAGCGAAAGTATTTTTCCACTTTTTTGGAAAAAATCTTTTATAGGTCCTATCTATAAAAAAGGTTGTAAGAACGATATAAACAACTACAGGCCTATCGCGAAACTCTCGTCGATTCCAAAACTTTTTGAGCGCCTCGTGTATGATCGTGTGAAAATTCACTGTGGGAAGATCATGACAACTCGTCAGCATGGATTTGTTACTGGCAGATCCACTGTGTCTAATCTCCTCGATTTTACAACGTTTTGCTTAAATTCATTTTATTCAGGTAACCAGGTCGACTGTATTTACACTGATTTTAGTAAAGCTTTTGATAAACTGCCACACAACTTAATTCTATTTAAACTAAAGTTAATGGGTTTTCCACAATTTTTTGTAAGCTGGATTCAATCGTATCTGACAGAGCGATCTTATCAAATACGATTTCGAGGCGAATTGTCAGCTGAATTTATTGCTGAATCAGGTGTTCCTCAAGGTAGCCACCTTGGTCCACTTCTGTTTATTTTAGCCATTAATGATGCAACCCACATCATCAAACACTCTCATCTACTTATCTATGCAGATGACATGAAAATATACAGAACAATAGATGCTAAAGACAATTCAGATCTGCTCCAGTCTGATTTGAAATCCTTTGAAATTTGGCGTTCTAAAAACAATATGTTTCTAAATCCAGATAAATGCCAAACTATGACCTTTTCGCGAAAAAGGAATAATTTAATTTAATATAAGATAAAAGATACTGCATTAAGTCGTGTAGATGCTGTCAAAGATCTGGGTATATGCATGGATTCTAAGCTATCGTTTAACGTTCATATTGATTACATTTGTAAAAAAGCATCTTCTATGCTCGGGTTTATGAAACGCTGGGCCAAAGAATTTAATAGTATGATCACAACTACAACGCTGTATTATGCAATTGTGCGACCTCACTTAGAGTATGCAAGTCAAGTTTGGTCCCCAAGTTACAATGTACATGTTGAACGTATAGAGAGAATCCAAAAACGTTTTGTTCGGTTTGCTCTAAGGGGGTTAAGTGCAACTGACACTTTAAACCTTCATCCTTATGAGGATCGTTTAAAACTATTAAAAATGCAATCTTTGAATGAGAGAAGGAAGTCTGCAGATATCGTCTATTTACACCAACTCATAACTGGTGTATTCGATTCACCAGAACTTCTAACTCTTATAAATTTTAACACTAACCGTAGAAGCAGTAGAAATGCTAACAATTTAATTTACTTACCTTTTAGTAGAACAAATTATATGGCTACTGCTCCTTTACATCGCATGAGTACCTTTGTTAACAACTGTAGCTTTTTTGATGTTAACTTATCGAAAGGTCAACTCAAAAGTAGATTGAAAACTAATGTATGATTAGATCTATGTAAACGCATGGTTAGTTGTTATGTCTTGTGTTGTCCCTGAGCCCAACCTATATTATGGTGGGTAAATTTTTCTCACTTTGGATTGTTTTGGACCACTCTTATCGATATCGTTAAGGTTATCCACGGTTTGAGCGTACTTTTAACAAATTATATTTATAGCATTTGTTATTGTTCAAACTGTGAGCACCTCGCCATGTGACTGTCGTATAAAAAGATTGTGCAACCCTGTGATGTATGTGATTATGCGGCTGTAGACAGAGCATAAAAATACGAGGTACAAAGAGCACGTCCAAGGGCTGCTTGTATTTACGCGTGCCTGCGTATTTGCATTTGTATGCAAAACAACAGCAAAGCAAAATACGTTTTCGTAAATTGGCGAACAATTAGCAGATCGAACAAATGGCAGACCAGCGTATTCGAACTGTGAATGGCCTTATTGAGATGTTTTAATGTTATTTGGGCTGGTTCTTAAGATGATCTAATGCGGTGAAAGTGCGAAAAAGCTGTAGTAGCTGAACTCTATTGTTATTGCATGTTTCTAATCTTGCTGATATGTGGATCCAACAGGACGGAGCCACATGCCACACAGCGGGCGCTACAATTAATTTACTCAAGGAAACTTTTGACGAAAAAATAATTTCACGAAAGATCGTGTGATTTAACCCCATTGGATTATTTTCTTTGGTGTTATGTAAAGTCACTTGTCTACGTCGATAAACCACAAGCAATTGAACACCTGGAAATCAACATTCGAAGAGTTATCGGCGAGATAAGGCTGCAAATGCTGCGAAAAGTTTGTGAAAATTGGTGTTCCAGATTGCGCCTTGTACGCGCTAGCCGCAGCGGCCACATGGCCGAAATCATATTTAAACATTAATGTCATAAAATATTCTATCAAATACAGCCCGTTTCATTGATATTAAAAATATATTACTATGTTTTATTATGATTTAAACTTGTATCACTCTGTCACGGAAATGTCAAAACGAAGCAAAACTTTGTATTTCTTTTCTTTTATTTCCATTCGCCACACAGCTAAATTTGACAAACATGGCAGTATGGAAAGAGAGCACAGTCAGCGCTGTAGCTACTTCTATCCTTATACCATGGTGTAGGAACATACTTGTTTCATTTTACTTTGTATTAATTCTAACAATTTCAAAATAATTTCTGATCATTGTATTTATTGTTTTTTAAGTTTTTGATTGAAAAAAATGATTGATAAAAAAAAGACAAAACTGAAAATACATTTATTAAAATTTTATATTGATTTTTAAATGCAAATATATATGTAGTTTGACTTGGCGCACTACATAATTGGCGATCCTGCCAGGAGTAATTGACAATTGAGACTTATGGATCTAAGCTTTTCAATATAGATTTGGGGTTTTGATGAGATTTTTATTTTATCTTAGCTGATATCAAAACACCTATAATTGGTGCAAATTTTTCTAGAGAAATTCGAAATATTAGTCAATATGAAAAAAACAATTAATTGATAATAAAACTAAATTAACAATCACTGGTTCATCGGGATACTCTGGAATTTCTTCACTAAAATACTAGTAATTGAAAATAAATTTACAACTCTTTTAAACAAATTTCCTAACATTACAGCTGAACCCGATTTTAATAAGCATATTAAGCATTCAACAGTTCATAAAATAGAAACAAATGGTATTTTGTCATTTTGTAAACCAAGAAGACTTGATCCACTTAAATTTAAAGTAGATAAGACTGAATTTGAATATTTAGTAAAAACTAGCATTTGCCGACCTTCCTCTTCTGCCGTAGCGTCAGCTCTACATTTAATTCCTAAGAACGATACTAACGCCTGGAGACCATGTGGGGACTACAGGAGATTAAATAACGTTACAGTACCAGATCGGCATCCACTACCCCATACCCATGATTTAAACATTAATTTAAGAAACAAAACTATATTTTCAAAAATAGATCTAGTCAGAGCTTACCACCAAATTCCCATGGCCGAAGAAGATGTTCACAAAACGGCTATCACGACTCCTTTTGGATTATTTGAGTTGATAAGAATGCCTTTCGGTCTTCGCAACACTGCTCAAACCTTCCAACGTTTTGTAAATGAAATATTTAGGCTTAGTGGAAACATTGGGAATGGTTTATATCGCTGGCGACTGGCGTTTTTTCATCGATGGTTCAGTTACCAGTTTGAAGGCTGTGCTGCTGCACAAAAAAAATAAAAAACCATCCATTCCATTGGGATTCAGCACAACTATGAAGGAAACGTATGAAGCATTGGGCGAAATTCTAAAGAAAATCAAATACGATGAACACAAATGGAACATTTGTTGCGATCTGAAGGTGGTCAACATACTACAAGGGATTATAGAAAAGGGCGGATATCCAAAATACTTCTGCTTCCTTTGTAATCGGGATTCACGATGCAAAGGAAATCAATATCAATGTAAAAATTGGAAAGGAAGAACTCCCGAGCTCAACAAACAATTAAAATTACGCAATGAACCTATGATAAAGGACCTGGATGATATTTTGTTGCCACCGCTCCACATGAAACTGGGAATAGCTGGGAAATTCGTTGAAAAGGTGGTCAAAAAAGTTAACGGCGCCTTTGACTGTTTGAAATCCATCTTTCCGAAACTCAGTGATGAGAAAATTAAAAACGGTACGTATCGTACTCTGTATTTAAATATTGTCATATTTAAATTTGTTAATTTCTATACATTCGCATTACCAATAATTTGTTCGTTTTTCTTATGTATTTAAAACAGGTATTCTCAATGGACCTGATATTCGGAAATTGATCAAAAGTGATTCTTTCACAAATTTGCTTTCAATGCATCACGACCACCAACATGCATGGAACGCATTGAAAGAAGTAATAGAAGGCGTTCTAGGAAAGAACCGTGTCCAGCGAGAAGAGATACAGCAACGAGTGGACAGGTTGCTGTATTATTTCGAAAAAATCGGTGCATCCATGTCGCTGAAATTGCATTTCTTGCACCACCACCTCGATACCTTTTTGGCACAATCACCTCAGGAATCAGACGAATAAGGAGAGAGGTTCCACCAGGTGACCATGCCAATTGAAAAGCGGTTCGAAAGCAAAAAATTGGATGCATTGCTTGCGGAGGTTTGTTGGTGGAGTTCCACAATTATGCAGTTTGAAGAAAGCACCGAAGATGAAGACATTGAAATTGGTGGACACAGTGAAAGAAACACGCCCTTGAATAGTATGTGTATCTCGGATGACGATACAGACTCAGACCATGAATATGAACAACCTACGAAGAAAACAAGAGCATCAGAATCACAAGCGTCAACTTCTACAAGGATGGATATTGCCAATAATTGAAAAAATGTTCTAAATTTTGTTTTTATGCATATTATAATTGCGTATTAATAGCATATTATTTTATTTTCAATAAGTTTTTATAAATAAATTTTTTTTTTGCATTATAATTTTTTAATTTTTATTTTAATTTTCATTTTAAGGGTGGTGGCTATAACTGATTTTTGAAATTCATACCTTTACTCAATTGCGTTTAAAAGCGAAACGCGTGCATCGATTTTCATGATCTTTGTCTCATTTTGCTCATAGGTTATGTGACTTTGCGAAAAAGTTACTAGACTTGAAACTTATTTCCGTTTTGTATTTTTTATGAATTTAAAAAAAAAATATTTTTTTATTCATGCGCTTATTTTTAACTTGGAAACTGTTTATAAATACTTATAGACATTGCATATGAAAGCTCCGGTACGAAATGAAAAATTTGCCCGTACAAGACAAGAGACCCGACGAGTAAATAACCTAGCGAGTAATCGCTTGCATGGATTTGTGTTGCTAGCACAACATGTATATGTTGCTTTAAGATTTGTTTATGTTGCTAGAATTTATAAAAGACCAGCAATGATGCTGAAAACCACTGCTTATACATATATTTTTTAGATTTCTGAGTAGAGCAGTCTGACTTTGTTTACATTTTTTTTGCTTGATTTGTTGTTGCTGCATTGGACTTCTTTTTTTGTTACGCTAGGATTTTTTTGTTCACGTTTTGGAAGCATTTCGTTGATCGTCAGATATAAATGATATTTTTGCGATTTTGTCTATCTGAAGCAAAGACGTTTTAGATAAATCGCTATATCTTTTTTATTTCTGATCGGATTCAAATGCTCCAAAGGGCAAAACTTTAGAAAATTTATCAATCTTCTAAATGACATTAAAATTAAATTTTAACAAAATTAAATCAATTATTTATTAATTATTCTTACCTTTATCGGATTCGTTATTTACTATTTTTACCTTTATCCATTCAAATAATATCAAAATTAAATTTTAACAAAATTAATCCAATTATTTATTAACTATTTTAAATAGATTTAAAACAAAAACTCCAATAATAACTTTTAATTTAATTTTTTTTTTTTTTGAAGAAAAGACCATGCATTTTATTTTCTTGTTTTATTTATTTAGAATTAAATTATGATTTGGCTAATTTGTCTAATTTGACTAGTATTCTATTGCCACGCAGGACAATCGGCAGCTACACAAATTGCCTTGTTGCTTTGCCTATTTTGTAGCATCTTCCAATTGGAGACTTATTTTTTAATTTTGATTAAATTGCGATTCGGCACATTTATATTATCAATTTAATATTATTATTTTTTTTTAAGGCATGATGTAGGCTTAATAACAAATTTTAAGCTCTAATTTTTGTATTAAATAGTTAAAAAGGAATACATATATGAAAACCAAAACAACTGAAATTATAAGTTATATTGTTAACTTTATTAAGTTATATTGTTAATTTAAACATGAATTATTATAAAATAAGTTTTGAAGTTTTTTGTGATAAATTTAAAATTTGCTTAATAAATTCAATTTTTAAATTTTTTTCCTTTTCCTTCGAAAATTTAAAAATTACAAAATAATCGAAATTTTTTAAGATTTCTCATTTGCTTTTAAATTTCAATTAATTCAAATGTATTTAAGTTTTAAGGAAATGCCATTCAAAAACAAAAATATTTACAAAAGCATGAGGGAAAACATTGCTGAATGAGGTGCACTTATTTTTAGCAATATGAGGTGCATTCAGTTTAGAGTTGCACAGTACTGAAAGGTCGGGCAATCAATCAGACGGACTTATGGACTTCGGACAGACGGTCTAACATTTACACATACATACTAACAGACTGACAGACAAAAAGGGATATGGAGAAACAGACGAAGTGACAATCGGATTATTTTAAAAAATCCAAAACGACGAATTGACAGACAGACTTTCAGACAGATTTTCAGACAGACTTTCAGACGGACAAACGGACTGCTTATGCATTTAGAAGCCTTTGCATTTTTGCATTGGCCTTACCTTGCTTTTCTCTGGATCGGATGGATTTTTTTTTAACTCTTCGGACGCTAGATTTTCTTTTAACCATTTCGAATTCTTTCGAATTAAAACAGTTATAAGAAAATCTAGGATGATTTGCCTGTGCTCAAAGCAACTCCCATTTTCATCAAACCACTCTGGAGTTGCAAGATTTGAGTGTGCAATACAGGACTTTATTATACGTTTTTTAAATTCGGTTCAATTCAATTTAATATAAGAATTAACGCCAATACAGGAAGAACGTACCTTCCATTCCTTTGGCTGTGCAATAGAAGCTATGCACGTACTTCCAATTATCCATTAAACCCTTCACCATAAAAGTCTGGAGTTTTGTGGCAAGTAGTTGTGTGCGTTGACCATCTCCTAAGTCGACGAAACCATCTATTTGGTCTGCTCTGTCATTATATTCCAGCTCTTTTCGGAAGAGGACTTCGTCGAACATTAGAACACAGTTTCGTGATTGCTCGCTCATGCTTGCAGCTAGTTTTTTGAAATTCTCCTCCATTTCATAACTTATGCCTGGTATGACTACTTTAATTGGCCGCCATCTCCAAAGTGTGGCAGTGTTTGGGAGATTAAAGTGCAGGCAATTTTTTAGGAACCTATAGGCTTTGGAAGAATAATAGTTTATGGACTGGCAAATTTCGCGTTCTTCATTTGAGTATTCTTTTACTCTTCGAGTATTTAAAATCACTCTCGCAAATATATCCGCATAAGATGATTCGGAAGCAATTGTTTTGCTTTGGTTTGTCACAGATTCTTGCAAATTTTTTAATTGCAGCTCAAGTGACTTGATTTTATTCAAGAGCTCTTCTTGAGTTTTTGCATTGGAAACATCTTTATTTTCCATTTCTTTCTGCAGCGCTATGTATTTTTTTCGGTGGGAAGCGCTAAGCATGCAGAAATTATAGCATTTCTTGCATACATTTTCTTGGCGCTCTTGTAGAACGTCTTCGAAAATGTTTTCATTGTCAATGAAAGGCTCAATAGCTTCATTTATTGCATATATAGGAAATGCAGTCTCCTTAAGCCTATTCGATGTAACATCTCCTGGCTTGAAATGCTTTCCACAAATATGCATTTGTTTTCGTGCCTGATCTTCCAAACTGCAAGCCTCGAGCCAAGCTTGGCGACGACTTGGACAGTCTGGGAACGAATACAATACGCCGTCTCGGGAGTCGTTGCCACATGCAGCAACAGCACAACTTCGTACGCGTTCATAAAGCGTACACTTTAAAAACGGCAAATATATGTTTTCGTCGTTGTGACCTTTAAATTGTGAAATGAATGAAAGAATTTTTTTTAGTATTTTTATATTTCGACAAATTGCTTTTAGTCAAAAAACGGTGTTTCAACTACCATTTTAGTTAACAACAACATTTTTCTAAAATCTTAGATTAAAAACTCAAATAGTTTCTGCAAACCTAAAATAATTTCTTTTAAATTTTAGATGAACAAGCTCTACTACGGATTCCTGCTTAATTAAATAATATTTTCTTTCCACAAGCTCACAAATTCTCCGAAATCGCACATTTACGACGAGTTGAAGTGAGCGCCTGCTTTTCAATTTTTTCCGAAACATTTGTCAAACTGACAACTCGCAAAATGTAAATTTATTGAAACCTTTGTTGTTACCGTTTAATTGTGAAAAATGCCGAAAATCAGTGAAAAGACTAAATTATATGAAATTTTATTGTAGAAGACCGTTCCTCAACTCATTAGATGATTAAATTTAAGCAATCTTCGGAAAACCAGAACACCAACAATAGCACTGAAATTTTCGTAAAATTCCGATTTCGTAAAATTACGAAGTGAAGTGTATACCCTAATTATTATTTTAAAAAATTACATAAAATAAAACTTTAAACACAGGGTTTTTTCGCTTAAAAACATTCATGGGCCCTTAACACAACACATTCTATAAAAATTTCACCTCTTAAATAACTTTAAAATACTTCATGAAATAAATTATATTAAAATACTGTATTTAACTTGTATATTTTACTTACCAAGATTCATGGTGGGAATCGAACCATGTTTTAAACGCATATTTCCAATACAAGACGCATCGAAATGACGACTGCATACTCTGCTTTTTGAATTAAGGTAGCCTTCATGTACGATTTTTAAATTCGCGCACCATTTTTTCAATAAAACTGAATCAGTTGGGAACCGAAACAATCGCACTTTTTCCGTAAATATACTAGGTATACCTTGGCACTCTCTAACCACACACATGCAATCTGACATGTTGGCTTTATTGTTTTTTTTGGTACAAAAAGTCAGGGGTTTGTTTTGAAAAAAACAGATGGGTACAATTTAAAAACAACAAATAGAGTCACAGTTTAGCAAACACAAGTTGAAAACAAAAATATATTATTTTTGAAAAAACACTTGAAAACACTGAAAAACACTAAAAATCGCAAGTCACAAAAAGACGCTTTCTCGATCGCACTTAGACGTAAAGAGAACGAAATAAAACTTTACAATTGCATATATACTTAAAACTGGAATTTGTCAAAAAAATTCTAACGAATTTCATCAAAGTCTGCACAACACTCTTTAGTATGCATCCTTGGCCGCGACAAGTTTAATGCATGATATAACAAAACAATAAAAACAATAAAACAAATAAAACAAATAAACAATAAAAAAATAAATACTTAAATACTAAGGAGTTTAAAATCGTTTCATATTCAAACAAAATCAATATTTTGCAATATATTGTAATCTTATTAATACTAACTTTTATTTCTTATACTTTTAATTTCATACAAACTACGGAGCTAGAAATACCGCTTGTAGCAATGTCTCCAATTGGAAGATGCTACAAAATAGGCAAAGCAACAAGGCAATTTGTGTAGCTGCCGATTGTCCTGCGTGGCAATAGAATACTAGTCAAATTAGACAAATTAGCCAAATCATAATTTAATTCTAAATAAATAAAACAAGAAAATAAAATGCATGGTCTTTTCTTCAAAAAAAAAAAAAAATTAAATTAAAAGTTATTATTGGAGTTTTTGTTTTAAATCTATTTAAAATAGTTAATAAATAATTGGATTAATTTTGTTAAAATTTAATTTTGATATTATTTGAATGGATAAAGGTAAAAATAGTAAATAACGAATCCGATAAAGGTAAGAATAATTAATAAATAATTGATTTAATTTTGTTAAAATTTAATTTTAATGTCATTTAGAAGATTGATAAATTTTCTAAAGTTTTGCCCTTTGGAGCATTTGAATCCGATCAGAAATAAAAAAGATATAGCGATTTATCTAAAACGTCTTTGCTTCAGATAGACAAAATCGCAAAAATATCATTTATATCTGACGATCAACGAAATGCTTCCAAAACGTGAACAAAAAAATCCTAGCGTAACAAAAAAAGAAGTCCAATGCAGCAACAACAAATCAAGCAAAAAAAATGTAAACAAAGTCAGACTGCTCTACTCAGAAATCTAAAAAATATATGTATAAGCAGTGGTTTTCAGCATCATTGCTGGTCTTTTATAAATTCTAGCAACATAAACAAAACTTAAAGCAACATATACATGTTGTGCTAGCAACACAAATCCATGCAAGCGATTACTCGCTAGGTTATTTACTCGTCGGGTCTCTTGTCTTGTACGGGCAAATTTTTCATTTCGTACCGGAGCTTTCATATGCAATGTCTATAAGTATTTATAGTCTCTGCACTAGTTAAAAAATTAATTTACAAGAAATATTACTTCCTATTTTGAATTTTAAAATTTGGTGTGATACATCGTACAATTTGATTTAAAGATGTTTCCTTATTAAAATTTAAAAAGAAATCCTATTAAATCAATAAGATGTACTTATTAAATTTTAAAAATAAATCTTATTAGATCTATAAGATTTCTTCTTAAAAACCAAGAAGTTTTGATTGCATTTTCTTATTGTTTTTAAAAGTTTTTTTATAAAAAACAATAAGATTCTTCTTAAAATTATGTGGTTTGCCTAATAAAAATAGCTCATAGTTTAGTAAGATTTTCTCTATTGTTTTAATAAGACAATCTTCTTGGATGAAAACCATAGAGAAATCTTATTGATTTTCTTCTATTTTATAAGGTTGTTTTAGCTCTGTGTACACTCTTTTTCCGCCTTTGCTCGAACTGTTCCTGTGTTTTTCTTTGTTCTAAGCATTTATTTTCTTCATTTCTTTTCATCCATTCTGACAGTTCGACCGAGCTCGCTCTTAAGTGCCACAACCATAGAAATAAAAAATAAGGAAATGGTGTTTCGCACACATACAGTGTACGTGTAGTGCGGCATTATTTATGTGTTTTTTTGACAGTTCGAGTCGCTCATAGAAAAAAACAAATAGAATCGCTGTGCTTGCAAAAAATTTTTAAAAAAATTAATAAGTGGCTGTGATCACTAAAAAGGGTTAAATAATACAAAATACATTTTAAACAGTATTATAAACATGCGTTGTATTGTGCACAGCTGTGAAAATGGCCAAAAATTTAAGAACAGTGCGATTCCCTTTCACATGTAATGATGCCCACACCGGTGTGTTTTTAAAAGAAAAATCACGGTATTTATATTAAAGTGGTTTTCACAAAGTGAATATCAATTGTAAATTAATATATTTCTATTCAGAAATATTAGAAAAATCACAAAAAAGAGCCCGCAGTTTTTTAGCGATCAGAACTGTCAAAGCACGAAGAACACTGCAAGGCCGCATTCTATTTTTGAAGGGGCCACCCAGTTTTAGGGCGCCCTTTCTTTCAGTATATTAAATCAATATTAAAAGATATTTGTGTTTTTTTTCAGATTTCCGCACATCTTGGACATAGAAATAAAATGGAAAGGTACTGCGTGTTCAAACGAAGTTGTTAAATAAAAACAAATCTATTTTGCAAACAATAGCTGCGTTCCTTTCGCCTTAATATAATCGCGATAACAAATTTTCTCAAAGGAACGACAAGAAAAACGACTCGTAGGGGGCACTACAGTTGCAATCAAAATTAAACTCAAACAAGCAATCATGATACAATAACTATTAGGTGTCATGAGAACGTGTGTCGTTCAAAACTGTTGTGAACTGTTATGGTAGCGATACCTTAGTGAACGATGTTTTTCTCTGAATGTGTTTTACTCTAAACGTCAAAAAAAGTGTAAATTATTTAATTTTATTATTAATATTATGCAATTAAATAAATAATTTAAGTGCAATTGTTGGCTCCGCTGAATGCGTCCAATGTGTGTGACACACGCGGTTTGTTTTGTTTTCTATTGTTTAACATTCGATGGTCGCAGCTCGTGAGAAAATAGATAGCTGTCATGGCTACCTTATAGTCATTGTATCAAACAAATAAAATATTCAAAAAATTAAAAGACAGTTCATAGAAATATACAGGTGCGGCACCTGTGTTTCAAAATTTTTAAAGGCTATATCACAATTTTATATGGATAGCAAAAATAATCTTATTTGTTATAGGATTATTATTTTTGTTTTTACTTTGCATGTAAAAAAAATAATCTGGATTATTTTGCAGCGAACGAAACGCAGCTAATATATTATAGTAGAATATTATTTAATACGCAAAAATCCCTTATTGGGGAAAATATTTTTGAAGATCATACAAAGTCTTCCGGTCATTATAATATCGTAGTATCTCATCATAGTTTTAAAACAAATCATCATATGAAATAAAAAAGCCGTAAATTGTCAATAAATCAAAAACATTTTGTTTGATTATAATGCACCGTATTAAAATACATGTTCTTTTTTTACACTTCTAATTTTACACTCCTATAACGAAAAGCTCCGTTTTTATTAACAAAGTTCTAAAAGCCCCTTTTTTAAAATTTAGCAAGAATTTAGCTTCTCTTGTAAAATTTTTAAAATGTAACTTACGACTATTTGATTTCATATGAATATATGTTATTATTATTATGATTAATTGTATGTATTAATGAATTTGTTTTCTTTTGTTTTGTAAAGTTATTGAATAGATATGATCTTGGCATAAATGAAAAAAATAGAATATGGGCATTTCCGTAGCTACGCACGTGACAGTCGTACGACTTTAATGAGTAGAAAAAAAAAGAAAAATTACAGTTTTCTTAATATGATTTTTCAATAGTTTACTAAGCGCACTATACAAGTTGTAAAAGCTAAGAGTTTTCAAAATTTCGGCTCTCATAGAATAGAATAGAATAGAATAGACATAAAATAGAAGTGGTTTTACCTGCATCAATATAAACGAAAAAAAACCTGCGAAGTGTGCATGAGTTTTTTATGAAAGTTTTTTAATATAGTCTGGAATAATATTGCTACATGTTTATAATTGTTTAGTTGAAAAATATTTTTTAATTATTTTTATACAAACCCTTGTATGATACATGAAAAGTTAATGATGGCATATTTTCATTACAATATATTTTTTTGATAATTCTAAAAAAATATAATTTTTTTAGAATTATATATAAGCTTAATGCCAAAAAGTTCATGAAGCAACAGGTTGCAACAACAATAAGTTCTTTGCAGAACAAACCACCAAGCAGACTAGACAGCTGTTTCGTTGATAGCTACATCAACTCATCAGTAGTCTTCTGTGGCTTCTGCAGTACCATCCACTTTGATAAGCTTATACTAACACCTTCTGTTAAATTAAAACAGAATTATGTGCTGTATGTCGCCTTTCAAAGCAATGTTTTTCTACTACTTTGCAAAAGCAAAGGTTCAAAAAAGCGACTGCATTGATTCTGCAAAGACTTGTTTGTTGTGCTCTTTGTTTACTTCTTTATCACGAATCAATCTAGGCTCCAACAGTTCGTTGGTATAAACCATAGAAGGCGTGAAGAAGGTTTTTTTGAAAAAAGTTGTTTTATGTGTAGACATAATAACATACTTGTTTTCGTAGGTCGGGCTCGCACCAGTGTTTACATGAAAAGTTAATGATGGCATATTTTCATTACAATATATTTTTTTGATAATTCTAAAAAAATATAATTTTTTTAGAATTATATATAAGCTTAATGCCAAAAAAGTTCATGAAGCAACAGGTTGCAACAACAATAATGATACGTTAAGTGATATACGTTATGTGACAAATTTTTTCCTTCAAAGAAGTGTAAATATTTTATAGTTTTATTTATTTAATTGAACTAGAAAAACATGTAAAGTGTAATTATGAACCGTTACAATCCAAAACTGAAAAAAATTTCATTAAACTTTGTATTATACGAGTATTTATTATACTTATAAAATTTATACTTTTGTTGCCATTCATCATGTTTGCTGCCATTTTTTAAAAATTCAAATAGAGATCAGCTCTCAGTACTCTCACAATACAAATTTAAACTTTTTTCTCTATTATAGAGGTTTTAACGAATTTAAAGTAACATTTAATTTTTCAGTCGTGGTAGACCTTTTGACGGAAATGCCCATATTTAATTGTTTAAATAAAAAAAATTAAATTAATTGGTTCTAATAAAAACATCATTGGAACACTTTTTTAAATATGCAATTCCTATCAAAAAACTGGGCCTAGTTGTACGCAACAACTGCGAGAATGCGGCCCTGAGTGAATGATTAGTTTTAGTGTGAACATACACCAGTAAAAAAAAAAATGCCGCACTTTTATTTCAGAACACCACTTCCTTATCTCTTATTTCTATGGCCACAACCTTATAAATGAGCCTTGGCCATATCTGTCAAATTCAGCTGTATGGCGAATGGAAACAAAAGAAAAGAAATAAAAAGTTCTGCTTCGTTTTGACATTTCCAGCAGTGTGCTCTCATCTGGTGCATCTACCTGTATTCTTCTACCATGCTATGAACCAGAGCTTTCAAATTATATAAGTTTCATTAGAATGTGTTGCCTAAAATTCCGTAAAAAGGGGGCCAAGATTTGTGTTTGCGTATTAGTATATAGATTACAAAATTGCCGTAAAATATGCATGAGACATATTATAAATGTCTTCAACCTGACAACTATTACTAGGAAGCCATTTTAATCCATTTTAGTTTAAATGTAATCACATAAACAATTTTTGTTGCGTTTCGCAGATTTCAGCATTTTTTTAGATGCAGTCGGAAACGATTTCCATTTATTGTCGCGTGCTAGATCCTATGTTTGTGGCTTATAAATTGGAAACACAAAATCTACACTCAAAGAAATATTTGTTCATATTGACCAATACCTAGGTATAGTTGATACATTTTTTGTCAATATACAGTCAACAGAAGCTCTTGTCAATTAGATTAAAGGTGATTAGTTACAATCATATTGACAAAAATCTATTTTGTTTATTTGATAAATGGATGTTTCAATTTGATATAAGCCTTTATCACGAATATCGCGTTTTTATTGTTGATTTGATAAAAAACTTTGTCAATATGAATACAGAATATTTCAACATGAAAAATAGTTTGTTGAATTTTCTATTCTGTTGAAAACATGGTTTTTATCAATAATACTCAAATGCTTTGCTGTTTTGATTAAAAGATTTTATTACAGTTTATGTATAATAAACATTCTTATAAATATAATTATGGAATTCACAAACGTTGATATTATCCATGCTGTATTCATTGAAAAAGAAGCTCAATTTGTAGTCATCGCTATTGATAAATGCATTTAGAAACTCAGCCAAAAATGTTGTCGTCCCTCATATGTCGAAGGTGCATTATGGTAAAATTGGTTCACTTGAAAACAAAAAAATTTATTTCACAAGCTCACATGTACACACTTAGCTTCCACACACAAGTTAGCTTCCACTTAAAATATTGCACTGTATTTTAAAGCTTTCCCGAATTTTATCTTCTTAAATTTATTTTGTACATGATTTAAAAACGCAAATGACGCCACTGAAATACCAACCATTTCTTTCTGTTGACATTATTAAAGGTTTTTGAAATTGATAATCCATTTTATCATTATAAAATTGAAATTTTATCCACTTGAATCGGTCGATTATCAATAACATTAATTATTTCTTCAGTATAACAAATCTATTGATCAAGCCAACAAAGTAGTTTGTTAATATTTTTTATTAAAATTCTAAAATATTATTTCGATTGATTGACGAGTCTGTCAGCGTGAACATGCTTAAATCAAGTTAACAAACTTATATTTCAAGCTAGTAAAACAATTTCTTCAAAACAACGCATTGAATTTGTTGCTGTTTTTAATCAAATCGATAAATTTTCTTTTGAATTGATGAAAGAATAATGCATTATTGATCAAATTGAATTGATTGGACAATTTGGTTTTGTTAGGGATTAACAAAAGTTATGTATCAGTTTTACCAAGAATATTTCTTTGAGTGTACAGAACCTACCTTTTGTATTAAATATCTTGCTACTAAAATGCTACCGAAAAATAAAATGATAAGGTTTCAAATGGATCATTCCTGACGATTTTGCGAAAACCGTTCGCGAGTTTGGTGAAATATGTCAAATTTTTTCTGCTTTATTTAAAACATATCTAAGGTTTGACAAAGCCTTGTGTCGCTAGACGTAGTTAAAAAAAAAAACAAAATTTTTAGGTAATTCGTAATTTTGGAAACCATTCGCATTTTTGTTGATTCACTTATGTCTGCGTTTCCGAAGCTATATCATATAATACAGCCTCAAGTAAGGCTGCTTTAATCGCACCTTTATTTATTTTTCATTAAGTGTAAAAAGTAAATACACATTTTTTGTGGACTGCGCTCATGGGAATTTTGTAAATAGCTCTTGTACAAGAGCTTTTAACGAAAAATCTGCTTAAACATAAATTTGAGCATAAAACAATAATTCAAATTAAACAAAATATCTGGATAAACGTTTCACGTACATAAACATATAAGAAATTCACGCTAATTAAAACGATGCTCAAATAACAAATATTATGATTCCCATTGTTTATTTAAATATTTGGTATACATATTTATCTTTAAGCCAGAGTTGAAAGTTATTTTATACGAATAATATTTGTTCCGGCAAAATATTTGGATCTATGTACATTTTCCAATGTAAGTTTACACCATTTAAGAATTGATCACCGATAATATGACCATGACAATAATGACATAAGAATGCAACACACCAGGAGCGTAGCCAAAAAAAAATTTCGGGGGAGTTTATAATTTTATTTAGACTTATTCCAATTTTTATACCTTCACGCATATAAAAATGCGTGTGGGGTATATTAACTTTGTCACTCCGATTGTAACGTTGATAGGCAGTTATAGAAAAGTATATATATTCGTGATCAGCATCATCTCCTGAGTCGATTTCGTCATGTCGGTCTGTCCGTCTGTCTGAGAAGGAAGCGTGGCAGGTATAGAAAAGTACCTATATATATTCTTGATCAGCATCACCTCCTGAGTCGATTAAGCCATGTCCGTCGTTCTGCCTGTCCGTCTGTCTGTCTGTGATCACGATGACAGCCGTAATTTTGGAGCTATTGTAACGAATTTCAATATATAAGCATTTTATTTAAAAATAAAGATCAAGTTTGAAAATGAGCAAAATTGGATAAAAACCACGCCTACCTCCCATACAAAGTGACTGTACCAAAACGGTAATTCTCTTTTAACTCCATAAAAACTGATCTAATAACCTCAAAATTTGCAAATAAACTTTTACCCTTAATACGCACTTTGTGTATGAAATTTACCTCCTATACAAAGTGACTTTTTAAATCACTGAAGTCTCATTAAATTTTATAAAAATTTGTACAGTGCCTTAAAACATTGCAAATTTGTTTTAATCTTACAGTGGCTCACAACGAAAGTCGGGCAGGCACTTCTTAGCACTTTCGGATTGATTTTAGAAATGAAAATGCATGAAGAATATTGCAATATATATTTTTTTTAAAACGTTTTTTTTTGGTGAACAAAATTAAACAGAAATACGGTAAGTAGTGGCGAATCAAAAAGGGAGCAAATAACTTTCCGTCATGCTCACAGGATCTGGGATAGTCAGATGCCCATCAATCTGCGTGATAGGGTGTAGAGGTGGCCCCAGTATTAAGGTGCCTCACGGTACATAGAAAAAAAATGTTGTTCGACACAAATGCTTAATACAATCCTTGGTTTGTTATAATGATTCTCCAAATATTTCGACTCTAGCAATAGCCATCCGTGAGCTGGAATGGTTTGAAATAACCTCTAAAAATCGAGTTATTTTGTAACCATATTAGCTGGTGTAATAGTTGCAAAAAATTTAACTGTCAGGCCGGAAAAATATCTTCCAATCTGCATCAAAAATAGTAAATGTTAAAAAACGCTATTTTTTATGCATATATTTGACATTTTTTATTTTATTACCATACAAAAACTTTCAGAATTTAAATAACTTCATTACTTTTATATTTTTTTTTTAAATTTCTTACGATGCTTTTTCAGTGGGTGTTTATTTTATAATTAATATTTTACTTTTAATACATATCAACTTAAGCAATTCTAACTAGGAATCAATGCGAGTACTCAAAACGATATCTTGAAAGGAAGGACCGCATTAGAAATAATTAAGTTTTCTTAATTTTAGTGAAAATAAATTTGAAAAAAATGCAATCCGAATGCAAAAATTTTAATTTTTTGATGCAGATTGGAAGACCTTTTTTCCGGCTATAATTTCTGTCAATTTATATACAGTAAATAAATACAGGAAATCTGCATGCTGTATGCAGGCAGAAGCATGGACAAGGCATGCATGGTTATTAAAAAAAACCCAACAATTATCCAAATTCGCTGAGTATGCGTGTTGTTTGTACACAGTAGCGTGCAAAATATGCATGCTGTATTAGTACTAAGGCCGCGTTCATAGTAAACGCTTTTAGCTTAGCCGAGAGGTTTAGCTGAAAAACGCTTTGAGTATAATCATATGGAAAAAGCTCAAAGCGTTCATTGTGCCAGCATAAAGCTAGCATAAAGCTTAATTTCAAATGCTTTTCAGCGCCTATATTTCCATCTCGCTTGCTCACACAGAAAAATAATTTTGTTTTTTATGCTTTGTTGTAGAGCATTTTTAAAATGCTATTCGGCACATGTTTATCTATTTTGCCTGTTAACAAAATTTTCGTTGATTTTTTGTGCTAAAGTTTTTACCGTTGTTGTGTTGTTGTGTTGTTGCGTTGTGGTCCTTTTGTGGTGCTTTTCAGTTGTATGCACTTGTGTATTCTATCTCGTTTGTTTACATAGTTTTCGTTGTTCTTGCTTTGCGTTGGGTACTTTTTGTGCTGAACTTTTTATATGAACTTTTGAACCGTTGTTATGCTTTGTGTTTTCAAGTTCCTTTAAACTTTTGTTTGTTATTGGTTTGATCTTTCATTGGTGATTCGCGAATCTACATACTCATTAAACAAAAAATTTACTTTGCAAAACGCAATTGAGGGCATTATTTTCCAAAGAGACAAATGAAAACAAAGCATATCAGTCATAAGCATAAAGCGCGCACTATGAACACCAATAAGCTCGATAAACTACTTTATGCAGCGTTGAATAAGCGTTCACTATGATCAAAAAAGGCTTGACAAAGCAGCTTTATGCATCAGCTTCAGCCAAAGCGTCCACTATGAACGCGGCCTAAGATCTAGCCTTGAGTACGCTTCATTTATTTGAAGCCCATTTTATTCAGTGCATATTACTAGATTGGAACAAGTTCAAAAAAGATTTTTGAAATTTGCTTTACGTTCAATTAGTTTGTCGGATCCTCTTCCGTCCTATAGAATGCGTTGCCTGCTTATTGGTCTGTCTTCTCTTGAAGCTAGAAGGTTATTGCACAGTATTATGATCATTTACGATTTGATCAACGGAAACATCATCTATGAGAAGTTACTTGAATTATTATCGTTTAATATTCCACAAAGAATGCTTCGTAACTATGATTATTTTTATATTAGTTGCCATAAAACCAATTATGCCATTAATGAGTCTATTAATAGAGTAATTATATAAAACAGTAAACAGAATTTATAATAATAACTGTATAATAAATGCCTTTAAAACTACTATTACTCTATTGTTAAGCAGTTTATAATTTTGTTCTTATTTTATATCCTGATTTGTTATTGTCTGTAAGGATAATTTATCCATAGACGGAAATAAATAAATAAAAAATGGGCGTGGTTGAACTATAACTATACCCACTTTTCAAAAAAACATTATAATTACCAAGTTTTGCATGTTTTATAATGAAACTTGGTGTATATGTGCTATGAGACCCAGTAATAGTCACTATATTCATAAATGTTTTCACGCCTACTTTTACCGCCCTTCTATATATCTTAAAATCGTTCATGAAATCGTTCATGCTGTGTCTTTTAAAATCTCAGATACGGAAACACCTTGGGCCACCACATGTACAACATATGTTATAAAGGTTAATATCTCGGTTAATAAAAAAAAGCCACACCCCCTTTTACCACCCACAATTACATAAAAATGCTTTTTTTAACACGATTTTGATAGTCACGAGTTGAAGCTTCAAAAAGAAACGTGTGGACACTTCCACACTTTTCAAAAATTCACAAAATGAAAATGATCACAAAAAATTTAGTTGAATTGGGGCAGGACAACGTCTGTCGGTCCCGCTAGTATTAAATAAATATTTCCATTTTCGAAAAAAATTGACACAAAAAAGAAAACGGTTGAACCTTTGAACCTGTTATAAATAAATATTTTTCTGTTAAAGAAGGGTGTCTTTATTGACAAGAAAGTATTTCTCTTTTTCATGGAGCTTTTTACCATTTTTAAGGAATTTTTGGGATCACATTAAAAGAAAAGCATTCTCTGGAGCAAAGTCAATACCATTTTTCTCTAAATATGATGCCTTTTTTCTTATATTCCGAGAAACTTTTTTCTGAGTGTAGGGTAGAAGGGGGACCATTCGCCACTTTTTTTTAAAAATGCTGTTCAAAACAAACTTTGTGTTGAAGTGCTTTTTATTTGAAAATTTCCTCAAATATAGAAAGTTGTATATGCTATTTTTAATTTCTCATTCTTATATCTCAAATATCTTAATTATTTATATTATTTTTTTGATGATTTTAAAAGTTCTCTGAAGTGGTGAAACTGCCCCACCTATGGGGTACATTCGCCAATGGGATGGGGCTAAACTGCCAAGAAATAAAATTCTCGGTTGTGGAGGAATGAATATTTTTTAATAGTTGTACTATCGTATTTTTATTTAATGTCACTGGAAAAAAACAGAAATATAATAAGGTAATTCATTTCTAAAACAAAATAAGTTTAACACAAGTTTAAAATACAGGCACGTTTTGTGAAAAAATGTGTCAAAATTCTAGTGAAAGTGTAGGTCATGTTATTGATTTTAACAAAAAATTTTTCAATATCACTCTATTTAACATTGTACATTTCTAAATTTATTTTAAATATATATGAAGCAGCCGATCGAGAAGTTCCAGGTGGATGGATTGGTTCCGGAAGCTTTAAAATAATATCTCTTTTAAGGACATATGAGATATTCTTAACATCTGGTTCATAAAAAACCCATGATTCGGTTTTTTTTCTAAGAAAATCAATTTTTAGTCTGTTTCCTACATCGCATATAATTTGGCCAACATAAAATTGATCTATCTTGCCATAAAATCGAACGAGAACATAGTTATTTTCATGTTCATCGAAACTCTCGGTATCAATGAAAGATCCTGTTGAATTCTCCGTATTAGCGAAGCTTATCTCAGAAAATACATGCGATGATTCTTCAGAGGAGATAGAAATTTTACGTTTTCTTTTGCATATTTTATGGATTTTTTTGGAATTTTTTTTGCTTCTGGTTTTTTTGTTTTAGTTGTTTACTATCCGTTAAATTTACAGCAGATAGTTTATGCGATGATACTTCAGAGAAGATAGGAATTTTACGTCTAATTTTGGAAATATGAGTTTTCTCCCATTGGTATTGCTCCTTTTCATTCTTCGACGGTGTCGATGTAAGAATTGTTGATTTACCCTTTCTTTTATTAGAAGACTTGTGACGGTTATGTATTTTTGGAAATGGACGAACTTGCTGTGGAGTTTTAGGTAGAAGTGAAGGCTCGAAATCGATTTCAGTCTGCTGATTATCAATGTTTGCAACAATTGATTCATGTTCCGTATCACCCGTTACGACTTCATTAATAATATTTACGAAGTCTGATTCCAGAAAAATTTGACTATTGAATGGGCTTATTCCGGCCTTCGCCTATGCATATGTTTTCGGAAATAAATGCCTTTTGAAAAAGAATGTTTGAAAGAGATGGTATGTCATAAATTGTTATAACCCTTTCCGGGTTGTTTACAAGAAAGTCATTAAATGAAGTGGCCAAATATTTTTTAAATGGACCAAATACAGATATATCCAATGGCTGCAGCTTATGAGATGAATGAGGCGGAAAGCTTATCGTATGGATTCCATTATCTCTGCAAAATATAATTGCTGCAAGACTGCAATGTAAAACATGATTATCCAAAAAAAGGAAAATTGGTCGTTCTGTTGAACAACGTGTATTATCTTTAATGTAATTAAGAACTTTCATAAATCCGTCATTGGACATCCATCCGCTTTTAATTGCCATCCCTATACAACCATTTGGCCCACCCGTTCACGAAGTGTTCCTTATATTTTATTCGCGGAAAAATGTAAACAGGTGCAAGTGCGCTACCAGCAGCATTTACGATGCCTACCATTGTTACTAACGATCCTCTTTCTGCAGATGCCACCTGAGGTACAGTACGTTTTCCTTTTGTTGAAATCACCTAAGTAATTAAAATGTATAAAAAATTATAAAAACATTAAATTAAAAAAAAAACTTGGATTTATTTTGGGGGAAGGCAGCACAGTAGTTATACCAGTTTCGTCTAAATTATAAATAGCGCCAGGATTAAATGAAAACTCTTCATACAATTTCTGTACATTTCCAAAAAATCCCATTACTGCAGGTTTCGTAAAAGCGGTTACTTGTGCGAGGCTTGTGCTCCCAGGTTTTCTTAAATTCAAATCTGTATTTCGCTTCATAAAGCCTTGAATCCAATCTATTCCAGCAGTTTGATTTTTAATCCATGAAGCAGGCATGTCGATGCTGTTTGTTGTGGCATAATCGAAGACAAATTTACGTCCCATGGCGTATGTAAATCCGTGCTGGAGGTTAGAGCATATCTTAAAATATTGCGATATCTCATTTTATTGTTTTTTTGTAAAAATTTGTTTTGAACAGTATTTTGATGAATACTGAAATGTTTCACCATCCGAAGTTTGGTCAGAATCATCAGTAGTATTAAGCGTCCTATCACTTCTTAATTCTTAATTCGATCGCGCAACGTGGTACGACATAAACCATGGGTTCGAGCAGATTCACTGATATTATATTTTTTAGATAAAACATCTTTTATAGCAAGTTTAATTTTTTTCTCATCCAAATCGCTTCGGTTAGTTTTTCTTTGGTATTTGTGAACCATGCTTGTTTAACCTATGTTAGTGTGTAAATGAAAATAAAATGTAAATTTTAGCAACTCTTCTGGTAATTTATCCACTGCACGGGGTACATACGCCGGCGAAATGTCCCCATCTGCACAGTGGCGAATGTGCCCCAGGAGCAACCACTATCACAAAATTGCTTTTTTTCAAACTTTTAACCAATTCAACATGTAAGCTTTAGCTAACTCATTAGTTTAATAATTCCTTAACTACATAAAAAAACAACTTTGCTTACACTTGATAATTTAGAAAGTTATAACAAAATATACTTACATATAAATATTTTTTTAGGCAAGCAAAAAACACAAAAACACGTCTGCTCGTGAATACACGCAAAGTACAACTGCCAAAGTTGAGTGGATACAAGATGGTCGATAAACACACAAATTATCGATTTATTTAATTTAAAAGTTGTTTTAAGTTCTGAGATAAGGTGGGGTGGCAAATGTGCCCCAGTGGCGAATCCTCCCCCTTCTACCCTACATTAAAAATTTTTTTTTAATTGATACGAAAGCATTGTAATTAATGCTTTCAGGTATTTATGCACCCATTCACATCTGAAACGAAAGAGTGCAGTCAATATAATAAGTTCAATCAAAAATTGTACATTATGATGCAGATTTATTTAGAAAAAAAATTTGTCTGTCAATTTTGCACCCCTTCTGGCTGTGCGCCCCGAGTGTCCCGACCAGCCCCTTTTCCTTGCTTCTGATTATGACACCACAATAAACATAGCTTTCAGGGCTATAATATTTTAGTACTCTTTTATATGAAAGGCAACAACAACATTTTTAAACCATTGTATAATTTTAGGACAACATGACCATATGACATGATAGCACACCTTGTGAATACCCTAATTGGTTTTCTAATACTTAAAGAGACGCTTACTTTTATCGATGTAAATCACCAGTGACCATGACTACAACTCCAGTTGTCACATAAGCGAAAAAGTTGTTCAAGTCACTAACGTCAAGTCACTATTATTGTAATGATCACTAATGAAGTGTTTTGTACATTGGTTTGATGCTAAACTTTCTAGTCAATTCTTTCAAATGCATTTTCAAGATATTTTTTTCTCTACTCCCACCATCATCAATAAGAATGATTTGCAAAATTTTTTTTAGACAAAAAAAATATGCTTGTAATTCACTTTTATTTGAGTTTGATTGCATTTTGATTTCAAGTATTATTGCACGTTTACCCAGAAATGCAAATGATTTATCTATAAAATTCGTATCTGAGCATGTATCTGAGTCTGAAAATTTATTTAGACATTAACATGCACACACACACACACGGGTATTTACATGCTCACACTATACACAAGTAATTAAATTGCAATTTTTATACAAACACATTGTTCACATTAACATTGTTGTTTTTTCAACATATCGTATTTTTCATACATATTTTGCTTTTGTCATTCTTTAATCTTAGTTTACTTAATTTTGTTAATTTTTTAATTGCTTTTAATGGTTCTTTTAAATATTTTTCACAATGTTGCTAATTTACGTGATCTTACAAAGTTGCCAAAGTTTTTTCTTTGTTTTGTTTTGTTTTGGATGTTTCATGGTTTTCTCAATCGAATTGTACTTTGTTTTTAGTTTTTTTTTTTTTACCACTGTGTTAAGTAAAACCACTGAAAACCTTCAAATAGTTTTCCATTTCAAGGTTTTCAGTACAATAAAATTAATAATAAAAATAAAGTTCTATATAAATGAAACTTCTTTGTTTTACAGTTTACTTTCTTACAGTTTAGAATTAACAAACTGTAAATTTAAAAAACAAAAAAATTAACAAACATATCGATCGTCACACGTTTATGCCTCATAACTGGCAATTTTTGAATTTAACAGTAAAAGCAAAATACTTACTGCATCTTAATGTATAACGAAACGTATGCTGAACGTGGTGCGAGACGCGGTAAGCAATACATTATTCCATATCAAAAAATATTGTTGCCCGTTTCTCGCACGGCGTTCAGCCTTCGTTTCGTTATACACAAAGATGCAGTAAGTATTTTGCAGAGAAACGAGCAACAATGTTTTTTTTATATGGAATATGTATTGCTTACCGCATCTTGCACCACGGTTTAGCCATCGTTTCGTTATACAAAAAAATGCAGTTAAACTATGAAATAAAAATGCTAAAATAAATGAAAGCTTAATTTGACGAATATGAATGCCTTGATTGTGCTATTTTTGAAAAGAAATAAAATATCGATGTGAAAGATGGTGAAAAAACTATCAAAAATTGGAGGAAAAGTCGGGGCAACAAATCCTTGTGAATAGGTATTATTATTTGATAAAATAATGAAAAACATATTTTTAGATACGACAGAAAGTTAAAAATTTCTCATTGACTTACACACAGAAAAATTAAGCATAGTAAAATCATTGTGATGCATACTTGATTTATTTTTACATGATTTCATAAGCCATGGTGGCAGCAACATGAAAATCATTAGGGGTATTCACGATGTGGTGCATTTGCCCTTGTATTGTGTATTTTAGATACATTTGATATTTGTAGTAAATTTTGCAAAATTACAAAAACAAAATGCAAAATGTTCAAAATACAACCCTGTAGCAAAAATACAGCGACGAAACCTTATTTTATTTTTTGTAAATTCCATTGTGTATGTGATCAGCTGATCGCAAAAGCATTCCTTCTCAACACGAAGGAAGCTACCGGCTGCGCTGTGAGCTCATTTATAAAAATCATTGTAATTAAGTGTTTCGATTCAATTTTCTAATGATTTTGTACAGTTAAAAGATGATTTCAATTTATATTTCCAAACAAAAGTACACACAAAAATTAGCTGATTTTTAAAATACAAGACTTAATTGAAGGTTCGTTCACAATAACTTGAAAATATTGTATATTTTGTAAAAATTTATCACAAATACTCCATATTGTGAATACCCCTATTATGATTTCATGTAAAATGATTGTTGAAAAAAACACGCATGCAGACGTCAATGGTGTGCATGTGCTAGCAGTAATCTTGCAACGCAGAATCATTATGATTTCATGTAAATTCAAAATGGTTTCATGTTGAATCATTATGATTTCATGTAGAATCAGTATGATATCATGTAGAATCATTATGAAATCTAGTAAAGTCATTACTGCATCATGTAAAACAGTTTTATGCGCTCTAAAGAAATTCCGTTATTTCTGGAGAATTTTCTGCACAGCAAAACTTTTACCGCGAGGAGTAGCGTCGGTGCAAGAATTAAAATAGGTTGTAATACTAGCTGTAAAAGTGAATACAAGTGAAATGATAGTGGAGGTAGATGCATCCATAAGCTTCGACACAGATGAACAAGGCAATGTGCTATGTGACTCCCCAGCGGGAAGAAAAGCACTCCGAAAGGCCTTTTTGAGTGCTTACAAGTCAGCTGAAAGCATGAAAGTGCTGACCCGACGTATGACACACCATTGTAGTTTTAACATTGTATGTCATAGGAAAAAGCACTCCAATTTAGCTTACTTTGAATTGCTTTAAAAGGCCTCTCTTGGAAAGTTTTTGTTTTCAAGCTTTTTGAACTGTTCGCGTGCACAACAACAAAATTAAGTGCTGACGTTTTACTCCTGGAGGAAGCTGTTGACTTTCAGGCCCGTTGGGTCATGTTACTATGACAAAATAATATCAAAATGTTGTATTACTTTTAGAAGCTTCAAATGACTAGAAAAATTTGAGGTACTTTTCTAAGGAAGATATACAGGAAGCTATACCACCCATTTAACTTCGTGCACGTTATCGAGAAGAATTATATAGTTGGGTAAAATTTGTGGTATGTTTTGTAGTTATACCAGTGAATAATTTGGAAAAACTGTTTTGCGCGCATTTTTTAGATAGTAAAAATCACTAAGACTTTGTCAAGTTGGTGCGGATTTTTTTTAGAGGGATTTTTCGATTTTTTTAAGTTTTGAAAAATATGTCTCCAGTTATGATCGTATAACTCCAAAAGAATTGATTAATATTACAAAATTTATACATATTAACAAATAAGACATTTATACAGTTCATATAAGATTTAACTTGTACTGATGTAACGATTTTTGTAGAAATTTTCTGAATGCTACATATGTGAAAGAGTTTAAAAAATCTTTGTTGTGCAGTTGCAACTATTATGTAAAAATTCCCTGAATGGTAAAATTTTGGTAGCGCTCACTAAAACTGATCAGGTAGCAGACTCCATTTAATCGAGAGAAAAAATACTATGCTACATGAACACAACTGTTGAGTTAACTGTCAGATACTGCTACTGACGCTGTTAAAGTAAAAAACATAGAAAGAACGAAGCAAATTTAAGTAAGAAACCTTTGAAATTGAATTCAATTTATATAAAAAATATGTATAATTTAATTAAATCTAATTTCTGACGTGCAGAGAAGCAACACACTCAGAGAAAAACATCGCTTATTAATGTAGCGCTACCATTACTGTTCACAACAGTTGTCTGCGCTGAAAATGTAAAAGTCGACTCATCGACTTTTTGAACCTTAAGCAGTCGACTTTTCAACTTTTTCGACTATTTTAAAAATATTTTTGTACTGCTTTTGTAGGGCAGCTAAGAAGCAAATGATTCAATATGAAAAATGTGTTTTATTGTTAAAAAATAAACAAAAACATGGTACTTCAGTAAATAAATTAAATACAAAAAAACAAAATATTGCTATTTTAGTTCTTATATAGATAACTAGCTGAAACCCGGCGCGTTGCTGCCACTCTCCCTTGTCAAACGCCCATAAAATGTTATCAGTTAAACAGCATGTCTAAATTAAGGTCGAATACTGAATTCAGAGACTGTGCGACCTATATCCACAAATCTATTCGATATAACAAATTTGGGTTGTATAGGAAGTGCCACGCCCTCTTGATTACCGCTCATAGAATGTAATCAATTAAACTGCATGTGTCCATGGAGGTCGAATACTGAATTCCAAAACTGTGCGACATATAACTCCAAAACTATTCGATAGCACAACATTGTGTTGTATGGGAGGTGCCACGCCCCTTTTACCTACGCCCATAAAATTTTACCAATGAAACTGCATGTGTACATTGAGGTCGAATACTGAATTCCGGCGTTGTGCGACCTATAACTCCAAAGCTATTTGATAGCACAAAGTTGGGTTGTATGGGAAGTGCCACTCCCCTTTGCCCTTCGCCCATAAAATGTAAGTAATGAAAGTTCATGTATAAATTTAGGTCGAATACCGAATTCTTAAGCTGTCAACCTATAACTTCAAATCCAACGCCCATAAAATAAAATCATTGAAACTGCATGTTTAAATTGAGGTCAAAAACTGAATTCCAAAGCTGTGCGGCCTATAACTTCAAAGCCATGCGATATCGCAAATTTGGGTTGTATGGGAGGTGCCCCTCCCCCTTGTCCAACTCCCATAAAAATTCATCACTGAAACGGTACGTCTAAATTGTGGTCGAATACCGAATTTCTAAGCTGTGCAACCCATAACTCTAAAGCTATTCGATAACACAAATTTTTTATATATTTGTGGGAGGTAAAAGGGGGTGTGGCTTTCTGTTTAAACCATCTCGTACTCAAACCAAAGCCACTTACAAAATTTGAGCTCAAGCGTATCAAAAATATTTTCTTAAATGTAGGCGTAGATGAAGTGTGACCACGCCCGTTTTTATTAAAGTTAATGACAGTTGTCATACGAACTTATTTACCAAATTTTTATTTAATACGACCAAAACCGTCTTAAACATAGCATTTTTATTGATTTGTGGGCGATAAAAGGGGGTGTGGCATTATTTTTTCTTAAACCTTTGCGTAGCAGTTACGAACAAACCCGTAGAAGGAAATCTCTAATTTAGTCCAGTCGTTTTCAAGTTTTAAGCACCCGAACAAATCACGATTCATTTTTATATATACAGATATTGATTTGTGGGCGGTAATAGTGGGCGTGAAAACATTTATGTATCGTGACTGCCTCTTGGAGCACCTACACAGCAAGTTTCACTACAAAAATGTGTAGAGCTCCGGAATTGCCATGATTTCGAAAAAGTAGGCGTATATATATTGCGATTACGCCCATTTTTGTACAGTTACTGACAGTAACCATCTGAACAAAATTACGTAATCTTAGTTTTTTACGATCGAAACCGTCTGATATATATCCTTTATTTGGTTTTTGATCGATAGCGCAAATTTGGCTTGTATGGGAGGTACCACGCCCCCTCGTCCAATCGTTACCAAACCTCACAGGAACACAAATTTTTTTTGCGATATCGAATAGCTTTGGAGTTATAGGTAGCTCAGCATCGGAATTCAGTATTCGACCTCAATTTACACATGCATTTTCATTGGTAAAATTTTATGGGCGTAGGGAAAAGGGGAGTGGCACCTCCCATACAACCCAAATTCGTGCTATCGAATAGTTTTGGAGTTATATGTCGCACAGTTTTGGAATTCGGTATTCTACCTCCATGTACACACAATTGATTACATTCTATGAGCGGTGATCAAGAGGGCGTGGCACTTACTATGCAACCTAAATTTGTTATATCGAATAGCCTTGTGGATATAGGTCGCACAGTCTCGGAATTCAGTATTCGACCTCAATTTAGACATGCTGTTTAACTGATAACATTTTGTGGGCGTTTTACAAGGGAGAGTGGCAGCAAAGCGCCAGGTTTCAGCTAGTACACACATAAAATGCGCGGTGAACAAATATTGATATAAAACCTATAAGAAATTGCTCCATTCTTTTGAGAATTTAGTATTTAAAAAAATTTATGGCGAGTTAATTTGGGCTGTCAAAAAAGTTAATTAATTTTTTATACATTTACTTTAAAAGTCGTTCGCTGACGGTGATGCTGTGAAGACCTATGTCGGAAACTTTATCTACACTCTTAAAAAACCCACATTTTCATTTGTAGATTCATAATTCTTATGCATATATTTTTTATTTTGTAAAATTTCATATTGCCTGTTAAGATTCTTTGCATTATTTTTTCATATTATTTGTATTAATAATTTTCTTTATGCTTAATTTTTTTAAGTTTTGATTATAATTTTGATGAGTTCGTATATAATAAAATTTTATAATATTGAAATAAAAACAATGTTTGAATCTCAATTGGAATGTGATTTCCGTTTCGCAAAAAACCTTTCTGGCGAAGCAGAATGTTTAGTATGCCACTGGAAGCAAACTAACATAATTTATTTACTTAGAATAAAATGCTGGAGCAATAATGACATAGAAGAAATAATAAACAATACCGATGACTAAAAATAAAAACATAAAATAAAAAATAAACACATAGAACAGTTTGTGTAGGGATATAAACATACAAACTTGCAAATCTAGATAATTGTGACAACTATTTCGCTCAGTGTGCGCTATTCGAGAGAGCACCAATACTAACAAGACAAAATAAAATGTGACTGTGTTAGAATGCCCAGCCCTGCTTTAAATCCATGGACTTAAAAATAAAAATAAAATATTTAATCCTTTAACGGGAAAAATATATATTGGATTAACTCGTTAACGAGATCTTCCATGTTGAACTTCTTTACCATTTCGGGCTCCACAGCCATCAGCATGAAGTGATTTAAACGGTCTTATCCCATTGTTGTACGAAGGTACAACTCTCTTTAAAATGGAGAAAAATCTTTCGTTGAATGCGGTAGTCACTGGCAGTGTCAAAACAATTCTGTAAATTGTACAATTCTAAACTCTGTACCATAGCTTTAATTGATTTTGTTTTATTTTGTTTCAAATATTCTCTCGCCACACTCAATTGGTTCCAGAGAACAATTTTATCAACGTGGGTGGAATACAGTTTAAAAAATTGCATTATTGAACCTTGGGACAAAAATGTTTCCGAATCCGGATCAAATGTTTCTAATATATTCCTTAGCTCTATGTTGTCATGAAAATTATGAGTATAGAATTGTTGCTTTTTTGCTGAAATTTGAATGTTAAATACTGCACTGTGAACTCTCGAGGAACTCTATAATAATGAAATCGTTGGTTTCCTCTGGCTCAGACACGAATGTCTTATAAACAAAACACATTCGTTCTTCTAAAAGCGGTGATGCCGCGCAGCTTATAGTAAGATAGAATTTTGTCAAAATGCGCGGCAACGGTGCTTTTGGAAGAACAATCGTCTTTTGTTTACAAAACTGATTTAATCAGAAGATTAGAAGAAATACCATCGCCTTTCGTATGGGTGGCGCTCTAGTCCATGACACAAAGAACGATAACGGTTTGAATATTGCGGTGAACTGTACCGTGAATAATTATATAATCAGATATATTTTAATTAATAGTATGAGATAAAATTGGTATATTATTTAAATGAATCTTGTAAAAATTAGACGAATTTACAAAACAACAGTGTAACCACGGTTATATGGTTTTATTGAAGCGATTTATTGAATAATAGCATCAGATCCATGGGGCGGCACTGGCCTCCCCAGCCTTTGTTTGTTATTTAATTGTCCCTAAAAATGAGCTGTAAAACATAACAATCGGATGAAAATTGCTTGAGTTGTGATATTTCAGTTTTTGAAAAATATCCTTTTTTTCTTGTTGTAAGCATAGTACTCTGTTCAGTTTCATGTGAAATTCCACTCAAATCTCCATATAAAAAGTGACAGCTGCGAAACAAGCGTGGAAATTTTCACAACATGTTCGTCAGAGCAGTACTCTGTTCCGCTGCGTGAAATTATTGCAACATTTTTCTGAGCATCATTTTTTCACGACAATTTAATTGTACTGCCCAGTGTGACCAGAGTGGAATATTATATTCCACTTTGGCATATTTTAGCTTCAAGAAGCATATTTTTTTTTATAAAAATATGCAGCATAAAAAGTGGAATATTTTTCGTATGATGATATTTTTCAAAATTCACAAAAGTTGCAATAAAAAAATGTCTATTTGGTTACTAAATGGGTTTTTTTTTGGCTATCGACATTTTTTTTGTTTATCTCTGAACCACCTTGTAAAACGCAATATAAGGAACTCATTTTGTGGTTAACTTCTTCGTTGTCAATTTTATTGCAATTCATGTAATAACTTCACGCAGCTTAAAAAGTGAAGTAAATTTGCTTATATGTATGTTTGGTTAGATTTTTTTATGGATTATGTTACAGTAGTAAGTTATTTACACAAGAAAACATTAGGGGTATTCACGATGTGTTGTATTTTACCTTGTATTGTGTATTTTTGATAAATTTGATATATGTAGTAAATTTTTTAATATAACAAAAACAAAATTCAGTTTTCAATATACAACCCTGTGGAAAATATACAAGTTGTGTATTAGATCAGCCGATTGTACAAGCATTTCTACTCAGCATGGAGCAAGCTAAAGGCTACGTTGTAAGTTTATTTAATAAAAATTAATATAATTGACTTTACAATACAATATGTACTTTACTGAAGGTTCGATCACAATAAGTTGTAAGTATTGTAAATTTTGCAAAAATTTATCACACATGCACCACATCGTGAATACCACTATTATTGCTAACAATAGCTATTTCTTTTAACTATTTTAAAATGTGGATTCAAAACAATAAAGCAGAAAAAAAAGTTATTGATCAAAGTTCGGAATCTGAAGATTTATCAAAATTTGTGCTTTTCTCGCTTAGCTTACCATTGAGCAATGCTGAGGTTGAGAACATTTTTAGTTATATGAATCTTTCTTATTTAAACGAAAATTCGAAATAGAATGGAAGAAAAACTCTTAAATAATTTTTTGAATGCAAAAACATGGCTGCAAGCTCAAAAAAAGTGTTGTAATGCCTATCAGATACCAGATAGCTTAATAAAAAAATTTAGAAATGCGAATTTCTATGATAATAATTCAAGCAACAATTTAAGAACTGATCTCGAAGATGTGCCTGAATTTGAGTTTTGTATATTGTATATCGTTACTTAAAATTCAATAAACCATAACAATGTTTATAATTTTTTATAGGAGAAGAAAAGAAATTTAAGTGCGATAGTAATCAAATAAATAAATGTTTTGAAACTTGCTTCTGTGTTTTTTTTATATGCATATTTAGACTTATTTAGATATATATCTTTGAAATTGAAAGTGGAATATTTTTGTGGAATATAAAAATTGAAAGTGGAATATTTAGCATATTTTTTTTTTAACAAAAAGCATATTTTTTCAAAAATCTTCTGGTCACACTGGTACTGCCTATTTATTTTGAAGTGAAAAGAGAGAGATCATATGAAATCTCCCAACTTATTCTCTGAGTCTCTCTGAGAAACGTTGCCTTGGGAATCTCTCGCAACAAGTTTAAGTCAGAAATTTCACGCAACAAATAAATAGATGTTGCCAGCGAAATTTCACGCAAGCGAACAGAGTACTAGGCTTTAGTTAAAAAAAAAAATCTTCAATTCAATTTTGAAAAAAAAGAAAAGTTTTCTAAAACAACATTTAATACAAATACAAAAAATTATATGATTAGGTTGAATAGCTTGGTCGTTATGAAATTTTTTACTAGAGGTGTAACATTTTGAAAAGTTTGAGTTTGGGTATTTTCACGAAAAAAATCGTCAACAATTCAAAAATTACAAATTTAAAAAAAATAACTTAACAGGTGACTCTGGCATAGTTTGAAGCTATTTTATGCAAAAAAAAATTACAAAGATCAAAATTCGGATGAAAAATTTTTAGCTGTTGAAACTTGATTTTTTTTTCAAAAATTCTTAAAGTTCCTGTTTTTGGCATTTCGAACACAAAAAGAAATCAAAAAATGACACAGTTCCTTGTATTCTTTAGTTGTTCGATAATCCAGGGAACAAAAAAAAAACATTCTGTCTGAGCTGGAGTTTGATTCTCGGCTCTTTAGGTTACGGGCCAAGCACTTAACCAGTAGACCACAGCCACTTTACAATCACACAGTTCCTTATATTCTAATGTAATATATAATTTTATGTAAAATTTCATAATGTAATGAAAGAAATTACCAAGTTATTCGTACGAAATATTTACGAATATTATAATTTATATGTACACAATCATTCGCACAATGCACTAATACGAACTGATTTATTTTTGTTAACGAATATCATTATTGTATAAAACAGAAATAGAATTCGTAAAGATATCACAACAAAAAGTACTTTGTATATTGTACGAATATCATTCGTAGAAATTTTACTAATAAACTTTTTGAGTAAAAGAACTTTAAAATTTTGTGATAAATATAGCTCAGTTTTCTGATTTAAAACTTACTATAAACGATAAAACTAGTAGATTTTCTTTGGGAATAGATAAAAGCATACTCTTTTGCAAAATGCTTAAAAACGAACAATTTTGAGCTTTTAAATTTAATGTAAGCCTGGCCTAATATAAGCTTGGCTCTCATCACGTGCGACGAGAATCGTTTCATGATATCGTTTCAACGATACTTTTACATCATGTAACCTTCAATTTTATGTATCGTCTAAACGATATCGTTTGGATAGCTTCATGTGTGGCAAACAACTGTCAAATGATATTGTCGAAACGATTGCTTGGCGCGATAGTAGTTGAATATGGTATAGTATCGTTCAAGCGATAATCGTTTTAAAAGTTACGTGATTTTGATATTGCCAAGGGCAATATCAACCCATTTAATTTTTATAGCACTAAACTGATTAAGCTATTAAATTTCTAATAAAAATTCATATATTGTTTTGTATCATAGCTGTTATATAACGATTACTAGACTGCGGATTTTTATGCAGAAAATGTGTTTTCCCAAAATATCTGTTTTAACGGTACTTACCTATATATTCCTGTATGGTATAGAATTTACTAGTTTTTTAAATATGCAAAGTATATGCAAAAAATTTTCAACTTGAAAAAGTCAAAAATTTCAGTTTTTATTGTAATGAAGATAATTTTATGATTTTTTTTTAATATCTATCAACAGTTGCATTATTTTTTCCTTTATTCGTGTGGTTTTAAAGAGTGTGTGTAATAGTTTCGATTAAGTTTTTCAGAAATATACCGAACTAGCAGGCCACAGATAAACAACAAGAGAGTGAATGAATTTCATACAGTTACACATATTACGAAATGAGAGCAAAAATAATAACAAACATTATTGAAATAAGTACCTTTGTTAAATTGTGATATTAATCAGTGGCGGATCATTCGGTGACAAAATTAAAAATTATGTTGCATAGACTAATAATTATCTAATTTTTTGATAATTAATATTACAAAATAGTATAACAACAGTGTTACAAAACAAAATAATCAAATACTATTTATAAAATTTTAATTTGCATGCCATTAAAAACGGCATCTTTGTGAACAAGTAAACTATAGCAAAAGTTGTATGCAATATATCTGTGTCGATAAGCAATAACGGCTTAACCCTTTCAATACTGACAGGACACATGTGTTTCATTGAGTGTTCCTATTAATAATTATAGATAGCATTTTCATCCCATCATTTTTTGCATGCCATGCGATTATTTAAGCATCATTTAATTCCGTTACTCGCAGTTGGTACAAAAAAGGAGACGCATTGCAATTTCATGTAGTGATGGGCACTATCGAATGAAAAAATTCGAATTATTCGATAGTTCAAAATCATTCATTTATTCGATAGTTTTTTTATTCGAGTTGTTTTATTCGATAGTTTTTTCATTTGCACTTCGTTTGCTTACCTTCAACTGAATGAACGAATCGTGGGTAGCGAAAATTTAACTGAGAAAGTACGTTTAACTGATTGATTTGTTTTTAGAATGAAATTATAATGAAATCGAATCAGTTAATAGCTAGTTAGAGGTGTTTAAGTCGAATAAATGAATACTTGAATTGATAGCAAAAATTATGTGCTTTCTACTAGCTACAATTTTTATAATTCGAATGAATGAATAATTTATTCGATAGTAAAAATCGTACGATAGTTCTTTGTACTAGTTACTATTTGCTTAATTCGAATGAATGAGTGAATTATTCGATAGTTTCGTGCACTATTTACTATTTTTTAAAGTAAATGAATGAACGAAATATTCGAACGAATTGTTCGATAGTTGAAATCATTCGATAGTAAACTATCGATAGTTGAAATCATTCGATAGTGCCCATTACTAATTTTATGCCCTAAGGTCATTGTCGGAGCTGATGGTTGATGACAAAAAATTCGTTTTGAATGGTTTGAGTCTAATTTCAAAGTTTCGATAAATCTTTCTTCAAAGTTTTCAATAGGCATATAAGTTATATGAAAGGGTCTTTAGTTTTCGTCTCATAGTTTTGGCTTAGGTGAAGCAAGAAGCTCCAGATATTGTGTGATCATAGTGCTATATGCGTCGGACATAGCTTCAATACCTAGTTCTGTCTTAAGTCGAATTTAGCGATTAATGCTTATCGGCACAGATATATGCAACATATGCCAGTTGTATGCAAATTGTATGCAAGTTATATGCAAAGTTGTATGCAAGATGTATGCAGCGTATGCAAGTTGTATGCAACGCATGCTTGATAAATGTAACGCATGCAATATACATGCAGCATATTCAAGATATATACCATATGTAGAATGTATGCAATATGCAGAATATGGAACATCCGCAGTCTATTGATTACTAATCGTATTCAGAAGCAATTCGATTATTTTTTTTTAAATGTGAAATAAGTAATTAAGTAACAATTCTTTTCTGTATGCAATCGTAATATAATTATTACGATTTCAAATAATTGAAAAGTAATTACGATTACCAGAAATTACGAAAATAATCAAAATGAATCAAAACTAATCAAGAAAAAGTAATCCGAATACTTTTAGAAATTATTTTTGATTATTTTAAAAATTTCAGTCTAAAATACTAAAAATGTTGTTAAATTTTATTGATAAACAAACTTAGATATGTTTAATTATTTAACAACGATTGCAAAACAAAAAACAAGAACGAGAAAAAAGCATTACAACCTTTGCTCTGTTTATTTTGCCAAGCACTTTGTTTCTTCTTTCTTGTTTTTTGAAAATCTGTTTTAATAATTATATACGTATCTATGTTAATTTATGAATAAAATTTTACAAAATATTCCATACTTTAGTCTAAAATGCTTAAAATAATAAAAAAAAAAATCAAAAATAATTTCTAAAAGTAGTCGGATTATTTTTCTTGATTAATTTTGATTCTTTTTGATTAGTTTTGTAATTTAAAGGATTCTATAATGATTATTATTATTTTCAAAATATAATCTAATTGATTACTAATCGTAATCGCAATTTTTTAGCTCTATTTTGTATATTGTTTTTTTAATAAATATCATATTTATAAAATTAATGTAATGAACATAATTTATTTAAAAAAAAATAATGACACAAAATATAACAGACTGAAATATACATATGTTCGTTTTCAAGGCAGTCTAGAGTTTTTATGAAATTTTTTTTATAAAGTTTTTTATATGACTTTGTTATTTATTATGTTGATTTTCTTTGATTTAAATACAAATTCTAGTTGTTTGATAGTTTAAAATCGTTTATTGAGCTTTAGATCAGGTTAGAACAGTTAATTGCTCTAACGAATTTTTCTAAAGAAACAACAACAAAATTTTTCAATATGAAAAAGGAAACATCACTAGCTGATTTTTTTGCAATTTCGGCCCTGCTACAGTCTTCATCAAAAATCTTTGTGACACGCCGTGCAAGCGCATTAGCGCGCTACACCACAGAGGCGATGAGATTTCAGTGTCAATTTCTCAGTTTTTCTTCCTTTCACATTTTCCTGTTGTTGTTGTTGTATTTTTGCTTTACTTTTGTTTTATGCTTATGTTATTATTATGGAGTCCAACAGGCTGTTGGAACAGGCTGTCAAAAAAATTACTTTTTCGCATTGTGTTGTAGCAAAAACAACAACTACTCAGCCGAATCATCTCAAACTTTAAAATGTTATTCACACCAGTAGCTTTCGCTATCAAAATTTCCAAAAGTCGTTTATTTTTGAATAACCGTTAAAAATCCTGTTTTTAGAACTTGAATTTTAAAAGAGCGTCATTCTGAAAATTTCCAGTATTTTTTCTAGTCCCGGCCATAGCTGAACTGAAGTAATTAATAATATTTTTTGTTTTAATTTTTAAGGTAAATTGAATAGTAACATTCAACAATTTTTCTTATGAGTGTTACAATATGCCTTAAAAAAATAAATATCGTTGTTCATTATTTTAACTTTTAAAAAAATAAGTCTTAAAAATACCTCAAATTTTCAAGCACTAGGCCTTACTATAATGATTTATTATTTTATATGTATATTAGGGCGGGTCGATTTAAAAATCGCCCATTGCTCAGTGAAAATCGTATACTAGGGATCAAAATAAGAAACTTTGCCCGAGGAACTATACCTCTAAAACGAATTCTAATGCCCCAACTTTTTCGTAAGGTCAAATTTTGAAAAATCCCCCTTTGCCCTCTTTGAGTGCCCCAATCGAGTCCAAATGTATCACCGACCCCTTGTACAAACAAATGGTTGTATGGGGAATACCCCAGGGGGGCTCCAGGGGGTGTGCCACTAGCATATGTGGATCGGCCCTCCAAAGTTAGAAGGGGTCGGTCATACATTTGGACTCGATTGGGGCACTCTAAACGGGTCAAAGAGGGATTTTTCAAAATTTGACTCTACGGAAAAGTTGGGGCATTAGAATTCGTTTTAGAGGTATAGTTCTTTGGGCAAAGTTTCTTATTTTGATCCCTAGAATACGATTTTCACTGAGCAATGGGCGATTTTTTGCCTCCCCACAAATCGACCCGGCCTAATGTATATGTACATATGACCAAAAAAAAGCGAAGGGATTTTTTTTTAAACATGTTGAAAAATAGCTTCAATGACATCTCAAAAGCATTTATTGAAATTTTTGTCCAAAATATTAACCCAGTTTCCAATTTTCTAATACTTATACTTTTCAAAAATATATCAACAGAGAATGTGATGATCGATGGTTTATCTCATGATCTAACTTTGGGACTCTTTTTCGTTTTGTTCGATCAAGGTTTCCATTAAAATTCAAGCAAAAACACAAAATGGACAAAAATAAAGAATGTGAAAATTCATAATTTTTGACGTAGAATTACGTCTTACAGCGCGGTTTGTATGGGGGTCATTTTTACGAATTTTTTCAAAGTGATATTTGACACTTTGGGGTATACCTACAGCCTTTAATATTCATCGTGCAAAGAAAAAAAACGCCAAAATATCAGTTTTAGTGGGAATAAAACGAATATCTAATAAAATAGCAAAATCTAAGAAGAAAAAGAATTCATATAATCGTATGAGAAATGCACAAGCTGCTTCAGTAGCTGCTATGCTCCCTCCAGGAAAAATCGGAAGGCTTCCATCTAAAAGTGATAAAGAAACATTCCCCACCGTATCTTTTGAAAGCTTAAGGGTAGTTTTATATTTATATTGTTTCCAAACCGTATCTTTTGGAAGCTTAAGGGAAGTTTTGTATTTATATTGTTTCCAAACCGCATCTTTAAGAATGCATTTGGAAAATTTTATTTATTGTCAAGCAATGACAATAGAAAATATTAATATCATTGTTTTCTAGCCGCTTATTGTAGAATTCGATAGTCTAGTGGTAGCGCGCTCAACTGTCGCTCAGGAGTCCCGGGTTCGAATCCTGGCCGAATCCATTTTCGTAACAAGGGAGAGGAATGTGCTTCCACATTAATTCTTAAAACAGGGGAGAGGACTGCTTCCAATTCACTTTTGAGGACAGCGGAGAGGAATGTTTCCACATGACTTTTTAACACAGCGGGGAGGAATGGTTCCCTCTAATGACATGCTATGTAAAAAAAACAATGGAGTGTGCAACAAAGGGGAATGCTTCGTACATTCCATGGAATGTTTCCTGGTAACATACGGGAATGCTCACATTTCCTGGAGGGCTGTTTTTATGGTTGTTGTTATTGTTGTGTGTGTTCGTTTGGTTCGTAATCATGTCGTTCGTTGTTGTGCTGATTTTGTTCCAGATAACCAATCGGACCGTTTCGAAGCGGACCGTTTCGTTGTCAGCAAACTATGCATTGTGTGTTTCATATAAACGTACCATTTATTAAGTTGTATATTAATGTTGATTTTCTATGATTTAATACAAATTCTAAATATTTAATAGTTTAAATTATTCTTGATTTTAAATACAAATGCTAGTTGTTTGATACTTTAAAATCGTTTATTGAGCTTTAGGTCAGGTTAGAACAATTAATTGCTCTAACGAATTTTTTCCAAAGAAACAACAACAACAAAATTTTCAATATGAAAAGGAAAACATCACTAGCTGATTAATTAGTTAGCTGATTGATTACCTATTTAGAGCAAATAATTGTTCTAACCTGGCCTTAAGCTCAATAAACGATTTTAAGCTTTCAAACAACTAGAATTTGTATTTAAAATCAAGAATGGTTTAAACTATCAAACAATTAAATTTGTATTTAAGTCACAGAAAATCAACATAAAATTTAACAAGGTCATATAGAAAACTTAAAGTTGTGTATTAATTTTATTTGTTGTGAAACAATTGTAACCTTTTCTTAAAATGGTTTTTATTAAGTTGAAACAATAAACGGCAACACAACTGCACTACCTTGATTTCAATACAAGAATCAACGCATATTTCAGAGGTTTTTGGCGAACGGGTGAAAAAGACAGGGGAAAAAGACAAGAACAAACGACTAGGGATGCAAACGATGCATCGATAGTATCGTCATCGACGGTATATCGTTCATAAACATTGATGTCAACATCTATGTTCTTATGAGCGATACATCGTCGATACATCGGCCTGAAAAGGAAAAACATCGATATCGTTTGCTCATTTTTAGCCAATTTACAATTTGGCATGCGGAAATATCACAAAAAGCTAACACACAATAACACAAAAAATAAATATTCTGATGCATATTCAATAGCAAATGTAAGCGAAACAGAAGTGCAGATGTACCTGTAGTCTCCTTTTACCCAAATAAAAAAAGATGCGATCGAAATTTGGGATAACATGAAATCTCTATTTTCAAAACTTGCGAAGATTGGAATGCTATATCTGTACCCAGCAAACACTTATTCTCGGAAGCTGGAGCAACCATCACTCAAGAAAGAAACGGGCTTCTAGTGACGAGGTTATTTAAGATTTTTTCCTTAGTTCAATATCCAAATTGATAAACTCCAACAAATAAATATTTTAAATTTATGAAATGGGAAAACATGTTTTCTATTTGATATAGATTTTATTTTGGTAGGGGGTCCATAGGTATAAGACATCATCCTGCTGGTGCAATCAAGTGATGCCAGCAGATTACCCGTGCTATAAAGTAAGGATAAGTATTGAAACAAAACTATCGAATTTTACCACCGAAAAACATCGTTTGACGCCATCGATGCTCATTTTTGCTATAAAGCCTAATTTTGAGGTCGGCAAATATGAAAAAAATCCTTAATTCAAAAAACGGACACATAAAAAGTTTACAAAAACGAATATGAGATTTTTCTCACAAAATTTAAAAAAAAAAACAATAACAATAAACTGTAAATAAAAAAACTGTGTTTTGTATGAACAAAAAAAAACCCCCCGTTTTTTTGAGGTCGAAAGAAAAATGACAAAAAAAGAAATTTTTCAGACAAAATACAGAAATTTTGTCGATTTCTTTTTTCAAATTTTGTTTTAGTAAATTTGTCTACGTCCATACCATGATTCAATTATTATAGGTTGTCCATTCCTTTGACAACACCCGTAAATATGTAAACAAATACAGGGTCCGCCAAATAACTTTTTTTTTTTTGAAAATTCTATAAAAAAAACTACTGGATATTTTCTCAAATTTCTTTTTTTATTTGAAAGTAAATCCTTCCGGTTAATAATGAAAAATAATTTCATTCAAATGGCTGCCTCGGCTGGCCATGCAGTAGCCTACACGATCGGTCCAATTTTTAAGCACATTATCGATTGTGTGCAGCTGTATTTCACCAATGGCTTCACGAATATTGTCCTTTAAAGCGTCCATTGACTCTGGCTTGTCGGCGTAGCACTTATCTTTGAGGGCACCCCACAAATAATAGTCCAACGGTGTCAAATCGCAGTTCCGAGGTGGCCAAACGACATCAGCTCTGCGGCTGATAATGCGATCTTCAAAAACAGGGCGCAAAACATCGAGTGTAGCTTCGGCTGTGTGGCACGTAGCGCCGTCCTGTTGAAACCAAATGTTGCCAATATCCTCCTCTTCAATTTTTGTGAACAAAAATTCGTTCAACATGGCCCGATAACGATCGCCATTGACTGTAACGGCCACTCCTTGCTCATTTTCGAAGAAAAATGGCCCAATTATGCCTCTGGACCAAAATCCGCACCAACCTTTGACTCGTTTTGGGTGCAGCGGCTTTTCAATGTATGCGTGCAGGTTTTCTGTTTACAAACCCGTCAAGATCAAAATGAGCTTAATCTGAAAAGATGATTTTTTTGGCAAAATCGGCATCTTCTGTAAGTCGATCGCAGGCCCACTTAGCGAAGCGAAAACGCATTGGATGGTCAGTTGGCTTCAACTCCTGAACCAATTGGACTTTGTATGGCGTCATACCGAGGTCTTTATGCAAAATTCGTCTCAATGATGTCTCCGAAATGTTCAATTGTTGAGAACGACGGTGAATTGATGTTGATGGCTCTTCACGCACACTTTCTGCCACAGCAGCAATATTCTCGGGTGTACGCACTGCTTTTGGCTTTTCACGCTTTGGTTTATCGATGAGGATGCCAGTTTATTTCACTTTTTTTACAAGATAACTAACATACGGAGCTGACGGTGCTTCTCTTTTTCCAAAATCCGTTCGCAATTTTCGCACACATTCTGCAAAATTACCATGATTTTCAAAGTAATGTCGCAATATTTCCCAGCGTTGTTCAAGCGTATACACAACCATATTCGTTCAGCGGAAGGATAAAACTAATTACGTCAAATCAGACATGAGCTAAGTGTTACCATTCACGAAATAAGCCCTAGTTGAAAAAAAAAAGTTAGATGGCGGACCCTGTATATATTCTCTCTCAAATATAAATGACAACCAGGGTTTTGTGGTCTTCTATGAAAAAAGTTATGTTTCAGTGTTTTAAAAAAAAATTTAGTTATTCTATATTTTGCTGTTAGCAGAAAAAAAATAGTGTGCATTGCGTTTACAATAATTATTGCATTGATAATTATTATTGAAAATTGTTTTCAAATTTTGTTGCGTGCCATTTTTTTTTTCAATTAAAATATAAATCGCTGATGTAGTCGACTTATGTAAGTTGTAATTATTAAAATAATAATGCCTTCAACGTGCGGTATTTGCAAAACAGTTTATTAATATAATGCGCCAGTTGATCCAATAAGCCGTCAGCGGTGGGAATATATTTGCACAACAAAATACTGAAATTAGCTTTTTAAAAACTCACTTAATTTTCTATCAAAACATACAAGCAGTACAGAACGTAGTATAAAAAGCAGCAGTGAAATGTATCCTTGGGTATTTAGCACTGCAAAAAAGTATGATATTCCTGCAACTGATTACTTTGATGGCATTAAAAATTACTCTTTTGCTCTCTTACTTACTTTACTTTTTACTTTTGCTATAGTAATTGAATCATGGTCCATACATTGCAAGAAATTAGTCCTTCTTTCATATTTTATAATAGAGTGCAAATAAAAAATATATAATCTATAAAAATAAAACTTATATTTTTAGAATCCAAAACTAGGCCTAATACAAAAATGAAAACATTGTAAAAACATCGATATATCGGTCTTATCAACGATTTTTTTAAACATCGATAATTGTCAAGTGAACATCGATGTTGTTAAGAACGATGTTGCATCCCTACAAACGACGCATCAAGCGAATATGACATAAATTTCAATTCGATTCTTGATAAATATAAAAATGGACTTTACAATTATATAGAGAACGGTTTAAAGGTACAAAAACATGGCGTTTTCATACCAGCAAATCAGACGCTGCCGTTTTAAGTACCGTTTAGCTGGCTTGTTTACATTACATGGCTTGCTGGGTTGTAATACAATAGAGAATACAAATGCATGTAGCTAGAGAGCCAGTATGTGCCTACAAAAAAATGTACTACTACTAGTTAAGGTTGCCAGTTAAAATTTAAAACAATTCCGACAAAAAGTTACTTTTTTCACAGTAACACAAATTGAATACAATAAAAATTACCATGGTATAGATAAACAAAAAAGTTTCTACCGCAATAAAACAACATCACAAAAATCCCACGATCATTAAAAATTACCACAAAAATACCACACGCTTTAAAAGCGCCACCAAAAATTCCATATGCATTTAAAATTGCCACAAAAATCTCATTCGCATTAAAATATACCACAATAAGTCCCATATGCACAAAAAATTTAAAAAAAATTTAGAAATACCACAAAGAAATTTTGCTTGCTAAAAAAGAAAAAAAAAATTAAGAAGAATATTACCAAACTCCCACGGAAGTTAAAAAAATACCCCGCTGAACTCCCACGACAATTAAGAAATACCACGCTGAATTAAAAACTAAATAGGAATTCCCAAAAACAAAAATTCCTAAGGGCAATTAAAAATTACCACGAATGGGATTTTTCCAACATAACTGGCAACGTTGCTACTAGCTGCTGATATTGTTGTTTTGGTTCTGCATGTGCTGCAATGGGCCATTTTTCACTTAGCAATTCTACGAGCAATAATTGCTTTCGCTGCAGTAGTTTGTTGACTACTCGGGTTTAAAAGGGACTTTTGTAAGCCCCTCATGAGGGCGAATAATCGACAAACAACTTACGGAAAAGGCAATTATTGCGGAGTGAAAAGCGGGACAAAGAAATCTTGCTCTCGGAGCAATAATTGCTTTCGCCGCAAGCTCGACGCAAGTGTGACGAGTGAAAAGCGGGACATCGTAAGCAAAGTTCTGTTTATTTTCTGTGGACGATTCGGTTCATCCCCTCTAACGCTGCTCAACCGCTGTGATCTTGCTCTTCTCTGTGAGTCGTTCTTTAAGATTTGCTTGGTTATTGTTGTTGCTTCAGATAGCTGAAAGTTTTTTAGATGTTCTTAATTTTTACTCGACATGAACAGCTGAATTTGACAACTAGCTCGCTTTTCTCTGCTTTCTACTTCATTCCTCTCAGAGTCGGCCCTACCTGGTTATTCTGCCATGAGTTGGAGTACGAATAAAACGAATATTTATTTTCAGCAAGATAAATACAATAGAGAATACAGATGCGTGTAGCTACAGAGGCAGTATGTATGTATACTACTACTCAAATTTTTGCATGCGTTGTGCTTTAAAAACTCCGTTTATTTTTTAAATACATACAATAAAAAAAAATCAGAATTTTTCTCTATTACTGTATAAAAAGGAATTCTACGTCTATACTTACGATACTATCGAAATTGTGTCTTTTTTTTGTCAATTTTGTGTTTTTGCTTGAATTTTAAACGAAACCTTGATCGAACAAAGCCAAAAATAGTCCCATCGTGTTCAACGACTTCGAAAATGTTAATTTAAATCCTGAGATAAACCATCGATTATTACATTCTCTGTAGATATATTTTTAAAACATAACCAAGGTACCTATTCAAAGATATACACATTTTTAGTGTCGTGCTTTCGTAAAAAGGAAACCACTAGTTTTCCAGACAAATTGTAAATATAATAATAGGAATATCTTAAAGAGTTATGAATGGACTTTCATGTTTGATACATACATCGTTGAATAGGTACTAGCATTACCCTTTCTTTTGATATCCATAACGCGGAACACTAAAAAGCAACAGAAAGATTTGTAGCCCATTTTGCAACTTTGGAGGCCTATAACTTCTTAACCAATTAGCAGCGCCCTGAAATTTTGATGTGGATTTAGGAGGTTAAAATCCGTATAATCAAAAAAAAAAAGAATATTAAAAAAGAGAGTCGTCGCTATTCTTGACTTATACCAAAATTTCTTGCATCAGTCATTTAATTCAAATATATAAGTTTGGTTTAATAAAAATATTTACAACGCATTGTACAAAACAAAAATTATGAATGCGTCTATATTTTGATTTATCGTGTTAAACACAAAACATTTTGGTTAATTTTATGCGTTCGATACTATCATTTTCGATATTATCATCTCTATTGCAATTACCATTCAAGTTTTATAGATAATTAAGCCAAAAATTGATAATTAAACTTCCGAACGAATTCTGTGTGTGTGGAATAAAGGAAAAGAAAACGAAATACATATTTCTATTTTTATAATACTAAAACTTTAAGAAAAGCTGAAATACTTTGCTTTGTAGTTTTTAAAAAAATGTACATTGTAGGTGCATACAATTTTGAGTGTGTACTAAAAAATTAAATAAAAAATTATCTCATTTATTATTATAGTAAACTTCAATTAATTATTATAAGCTACGATATTGAAATAATACTTGTTTTGTACTAGGATTACTTTTGTTTGCTTTTAATAAAAACAATCATTTGTGAAAACTTAAATTTTCATATTAATAACCAGTTTCGGTTTCGTTTTCGATTTCGGCCGGACACTACCGAATATTCGGTTTCGGTTTCGGTTTCGGCCAAAATTCCGGTTTCGGTGGGACACTACTAGTTATTAATATGAAAATTTAAGTTTTTGCAAATAATTTTTTTTATAGTAAAGTTAATTTATTTTAAAGTTTATAATAATTAATTGAAGTTTACTATAATAATAAACGAGATAGTTTTTTATTTTATTTTTTATTAAAAAAAGCATTGCATAGTTTATAACTTCAGTACAAACTCAAAATAGTATACAATGTACATTTTTATAGAATTACAAAACAAAGTATTTTTATTTTTTTTAATGGTTTAGTATTATAACAATAGAAATATTTCGTTTTCTTTTCCTTTATTTCACACACACAGAAATCGTTTGGAAGATTAATTATCATTTTTTGGTTTCAATACCTACAAAACTTTAATATTAAATGCAATAGAGATGATAGAATCAAAAATGATATCAAACGCATAAAATTAACAAAAATGTTTTACACGAGAAAAAAAATCAAATTATAGACGAATTAAAAATTTTTGTTTTGTACAATGCGTTGTAAGTATTTTTATATTTGAATTAAATGACTGAAGCAAGAAGTTTTTACCAAAAGTTTCGGCTAGTTTCGGCTATTCGGCTTCAATATGGCCAAAACTGACAAAAAGGGCAGAAACTGGCCGTAACCGAATATTCGGTCGGTCACTGCTCACAACAAAAAAACCCTCGTCTTTTTTGGGGTCGGTATAATGTACATGTTTTGTTACTTGTTATTACAATTTAACAAAGCTATTTTTTAGTCTTCAAATTAAATAACTTTAACTGTTATTAGAGCTTAAAAAATTGGGTTTCGTTATTTTAAATTTTATTTTTGTGTTAAAAAAATTGAATATATTATTGTTTTTTGGAAGTTAATACGTGGCTACTTTTTTTCTGAAGTAGATTTATTTCGATACATTTGTGACCTTTTCATGGATACTTTTATTTAGAATCGTCGCGGCAACACTGATCTGAGGTGAACTCACTTACACATGAAATGAGTTTCACCAAAGCACATAAAACACCCAATCAGCCATTTAGAAATAGTGATTGGATTAAGCTTACATACAATAGGGGTATTCACGGGTTGTTGCGAATTGCAAGAGTGTGAAAGTGCAAGATATTTTGCGCACTATCGCGTGAACATCAATATTGCAACTTAATTATGCAATAAAATTAAATAGCGAATGAACAGTAAATATATTGCCACCTTATTTCAAAATCATAAAAAGTTATTAAAATCTACGTACAAACATAACCTTTTTAAAGTTTTACCCAGGTGGCAACTACGTTCGAAAACAACCAAAACGTGAATCATCTGTTTAGCATCACTGCTTATGTGTTCTTGCAATTGGTTTGAGCAGTGCGTAATTCAAGAAGAGTTGCAAAATTGCTTCCAATGTGTTTGTTGTTGGAATGATGCGAAAGTTTGCAATCATGCATTTTTGCATCGCCGCAACCCGTTTCGCATCAACCCGTGAATACCCCTAATGCAAAAACCAAGCCTTTTCCAAGCACGCTTGTAAAACACTTGCGTAGGTAATAAATTTCCAAGTTGCTTTGTAGAATTATTGCGTAAAAAACGAAAAGTAAGTGTTGTACAATAATACTTGGAAAGGCATGCTTTAAGTAAGTGTTTTCCAATCATTCTTGCAAAATGTTAGCCAAGGTAATAATTTTGCAACTGTTCAAAGTTGCGATTGCTGTTAAATGTTGACCTGTGTAGTCTAGTTGAGAGTGCGCTACCAACCCAGACGTCCCCGGTTCGAGCCGGGGTTCGGTTGTCGTTCTTTTCACTTTCTTTGCTCTTTACTACATTTAAGAATTATGGAAACTAAACATAGAAATCCACGAGTTAATTGTGGAAAATATTGAATTTAAAGGGCAAGAAACCCCAACTGGGGGTTTAAAATGAAACAAGGCAAATTTTCTTGTAGGCCAGTCTAGTTTGATAGTGAGAAATGAGGACGGCGGATTTTCTTTTTTAATTCTTATTTGTCAATTTAAGATGACTGCGCAATGTTTGGTTTATATATATTTATACATAAAAGTTACGTATTGAAATACTAATTTCCAATTGTAAAGAAACACTTGGAAAAAGCTTATTCAAATACTAATTTCCAATTGTAAAGAAACACTTGGATTAAGCTTGTTCAAATACTAATTTCCAATTGTAAAGAAACACTTGGATTAAGCTTATTCAATTACTAATTTCCAATTGTAAAGAAATACTTGTAAGCATTTTCTAATAGTAATCTAAAGCTTTTTCCAAGCTTGATGCTTACAATTCTAAGCTTGTGCAAAGTTTATTCCAGGCTTGTTTGGCTGATTGGGAAAATGAAATCGTATGTTTTTACGTCACAAAATTTAAGTTTCCTATCTCTTTATCTCTGGTTCATACTGAGGTGGAAGCTTAACGATGTTGCCATTATTAACAGGGATGTTACATTTTTTTTTTGTAATTATGGTCCAAGTCTTGACGAATCAAGACAGAGTTATCAACTGTTAAACAAATTTATGTTTTCTGAATTTCAATTGATCTGTGTTGAATTTGATATGATCTATTTAAGATTTAATTAATTTATTGTAAAATTAAAATGCAATTTCTGGATTTCAAATCAATTCAATAATTAATTATTTTCTGAATTTATATTGAACTTTTTTGTAGGCATGAATCTGAAATTTTAATAGTATACATTTAAATCTAGCTTTTAAAAGCTTTTATTTATTAACCCTCTGATAGATTAATAAAATAAATTAATTGTATATTAAGCTTTGCAAACTTAAGATTTCCATAATACCCTTAAATTGATTGGGAAATAAGATAATCTGCATATTTCTCATAAAAATAAGTCAAACATCAGTGAATTTTTTTAATCTTAAATTTGATCTTTTTATGTTTGCAATAAAATTTAGAATAAATTAAATTTAGTTTAAAAAAACAAAACTAATAAAATATTTTATAGTGCATAGTAATGTTAATTAAAGTGCGTGTGTGAGTGTGTGTGTGTGTTAATGATGAATTAAAAGAAATATTACGACATTCCCAAAATTAGTAAGTCACAGTGTCACACATGCTAGTTTTTTTATAATTTTTTTCATTTAAGGTAAATGTTGGCATAATTTTTAATGACAGCTTCCAAATTTTTTCCATCTCAGATATTTTTTGAGTATTTGCGAAACACAACCAATAAAAAAGACAAAAAAAAAAGATCACAACAGCAAACACCAGTTTTGACCAACCAATGTTACATAAGTACAAAGCACTGCGTTGAACTTCATAGGTTGAAGCTTGTCTTTTGGTCAACAGCTATGCAGCATGTGGGTTTGTTCCAGTGATTTGGTTTGTTTTGAGAGGCCAGATGTTGTTCCAACCACACACTTAACTGTGTGACTTTGAATTTCAAAGCCCATGTTTTTTCCCTCCTTGTTTACACACAAAAATAATTAAATATTAAATTATTTTTTCATGTGTAAGAAAGTCGTATTGAGCTTGTTTATATTTAAGCAGAGGCAGCATTGTTTATTTAACCGCAAAATTATTTGATAATTTATATTTCCAAGCAACCATTCAAATGTATGTTGATTTTTTCTAAATAACATTTTCAGTCAAATTTCTCCAAAAAATTCAAATAAAATTATGAAAGTTTTTAATGTTCTTATATGCATATAGCTGTAGGCAAAAAATAAAATTTTTTAGGTTGATAACACTGGTTTACAAATTTCGAAAAGTCGTTTGTAAAGGGTGATCTTTTAAGAGCTTGATAATTTTTTTTTTTAAAAAAACGCATAAAATTTGCAAAATCTCACCGGTTCTTTATTTGAAACGTTAGATTGGTCCATGACATTTACTTTTTGAAGATAATTTCATTTAAATGTTGACCGCGGCTGCGTCTTAGGTGGTCCATTCGGAAAGTCCAATTTTGGGCAACTTTTTCGAGCATTTCGGCCGGAATAGCCCGAATTTCTTCGGAAATGTTGTCTTCCAAAGCTGGAATAGTTGCTGGCTTATTTCTGTAGACTTTAGACTTGACGTAGCCCCACAAAAAATAGTCTAAAGGCGTCAAATCGCATGATCTTGGTGGCCAACTTACCGGTCCATTTCTTGAGATTAATTGTTCTCCGAAGTTTTCCCTCAAAATGGCCATAGAATCGCGAGCTGTGTGGCATGTAGCGCCATCTTGTTGAAACCACATGTCAACCAAGTTCAGTTCTTCCATTTTTGGCAACAAAAAGTTTGTTAGCATCGAACGATAGCGATCGCCATTCACCGTAACGTTGCGTCCAACAGCATCTTTGAAAAAATATGGTCCAATGATTCCACCAGCGTACAAACCAGAAAATTTGTCGATAAAAAAGCGGATTTTCTGCCAACTTTTCTAGGGCCCATTCACTGAAAATTCGACGTTGTGGCAGATCGTTCGGCTTCAGTTCTTGCACGAGCTGTATTTTATACGGTTTTACACCAAGATCTTTGCGTAAAACCATCCATGTGGTCGAATAACACAAACCCAATTGCTGCGAACGGCGACGAATCGACATTTCACGGTCTTCAGCAACACTCTCAGAAACAGACGCAATATTCTCTTCTGTACGCACTGTACGCATTCGTGTGGTTGGTTTAATGTCCAATAAAGTAAACTGAGTGCGAAACTTGGTCACAATCGCATTAATTGTTTGCTCACTTGGTCGATTATGTAGACCATAAATCGGACGTAAAGCGCGAAACACATTTCGAACCGAACACTGATTTTGGTAATAAAATTCAATGATTTGCAAGCGTTGCTCGTTAGTAAGTCTTTTCATGATGAAATGTCAAAGCATACTGAGCATCTTTCTCTTTGACACCATGTCTGAAATCCCACGTGATCTGTCAAATACTAATGCATGAAAATCATAACCTCAAAAAAATCACCCTTTATAACCAATGAATTGGTCGGTGATTCCGAAAATGCCATTTTTTTTTTGTCATACCGTTTTCGAGACATTGCGCACTGTAGTTTCTTTTACAAAATAAAAAGTTGGTTCCACGCAATTGCATATATGTCCAGAACCAACCACAACAATCAACCAAGAAAGCTTATACAATTTCCTACAAACAATGCCTACATAATTTTTTAACTAAGCTGTTAGTTTCGGCGAATTAAATTAAATTTTCGAGGTTTTTTGGTGTTTTTCAGAAGAATGTTAAACAAAAAAATCATAATTGCAAATTTTGTTAAGAAATAAAAATATATTGTTAATTTTGATATTTTTTGCTCAAAGCCTGTACTTGTCCGAAAACAATTATTGCTTAAGGAAATCCTTTGAAAAAGGGAATAGCCGTGTTTAATTGAACGAAAGCACCCAATTTGAGTGATTGTCTATTTATGCATTTCGTCTTATTTTATTATCATACTAGCTGAAACCCGTCGCTTTGCTTTCACGCCCCCGTAGCCAAATGCCCATAAAATATTATCAGGTAACTGCATGTGTAAATTGCTGTCGAATACTGAATTCCGAGGCTATGCGACCTATAACTCCAAAGGTATTCGATACCGCCACTTTGGGTTGTATACAAACTATCAAATACTTTGTGTCTACTAAACAAACAACTTACACATAAATAATGTATTTTATTGTTCTTAATACTAATTCATAGTTATGTTCAGATGGTCAGAAGACATACATACATGGTAGAATGCCACCTCATATATATGTATGTATGGTCATATGTCGCCCTATACAGTAGGTGGTCAAGCTAATAGAACGCTTTTGGTGTAAAAAAACAAAATTTGGCTCTTCCGAGTATTTAATTTTTCAACCAGTGGATGAATGTGAAAAAATTTTTCAACAACAATTTGTTGAAGAATTCCACAGTTAAAACTAACGGGGTTTTTCTCATGAGTGGGATTTTTTAAAGCTAATTTTTACATTGTTTGTTAAGGCCCATTTCCAATAACGCGTGAGATGCGTTGCGTTTTACGCTGCGGAAGCTGCGGAAAAAAATCAATTTCCAATAGAACGTGTGCGTGAACATATGATGTGCCGAACTTCTGCTTAGCAAAGCATAATTTTTAACAGTATCCAGCTCAGTACATTTTGTAAGTACAGTCCGTGCCAAAAAATCGCATAACATAAAAATATTTTTAGAAGTGGTTAAAAATCTGCTCCAATTGGCTTTTGTACTAAAAATTTTAATAAGGATGTATTTATTGACATCTTCTTTCCAATCGTGCTAAAAATGTTTATCTAAGGAAAATGGCATGATGAGCGATTTATAGAGCGTGATTTTCGTTCGTCGAGAGAGGGCTGAGAGGGCGTTCTCAATTGCCTACTGAGCCCAAAGTAACACCTGTTGGCAAGAGTTATTCTTCGTTTGATCTCAATGCTGATGTCGTTGGTAGAATTAATGCTGGATCCCAGATAAACGAAGTTCTTTACAACCTCGAAGGAGGTATTGTCAACGGTAACGTGGGTTCCAAGACGCTGGGACTGTTTGTTTGTTGACACTAAGTATTTCGTCTTATCTGCATTCACTGCCAGACCCATTCGACTTGACTCTCTTTCTAATCTGGAAAATGCTGCACTGACTTCGCGCGTATTATGGGCAATGATATCGATGTCATCACCTACGCAAGCAGCATAACACTCTTGTAGAATACTGTGCCACTACGTCTCAGATCAGCAGCTCGGATGATCTCAGCTTGTCGACGTCTAGATTTCTATGTGTAGGGTTGCGTGTATTCTTAGCTGCGCACAGACGTGTACGGATCTTGGCTGCAACAAGATAGTGATCCGAGTCAATGTTTGCACCACGGATCGTGCGTACATCCAATACACTGGAAGAGTGCCTTCCGTCGATCAAAACGTGATCAATTTGATGCTTGAATCTAGTGCTACTTACGACCATGTTTCGTGCTGCGCCGAAGTCAATCAGCCTCATTCCGTTATCGGAGGAGTTGTCGTGGAGGCTGAACTTTCCGACTGTTGGACCAAAAATATTTTCCTTGCCCACCTTAGCGTTGAAGTCACCAAGCACGATTTTTACGTCGTGACGGGGGCAGCGCTCGTAAGCATTTTCAAGGCGCTCGTAGAAAATTTCCTTGATCTCATCGTCCTTGTCTTCTGTCGGAGCGTGCGCACATATTAGGCTTATGTTGAAAAATTTAACCTTGATGCGGATTATGGCAAGTCGTTCGTTCACAGGTGTGAATCCCAGGACGTGGGGCCGTAGTCTCTTGCCAACTACAAATCCGCATCCAAACTCGTGCTTCTCCGCATGGCCGCTGTAGAAATATCACAGGGTGCATGCCGAATGCAACCCTGTCCCTTCCATCGCATTTCTTGGATAACAGTGATATCAGCTTTGTATCTTTCCAAGACATCAGTCAGTTGGATAGAGGTTAAAAATATTCGAAAATGTTATGTTTTCATAATTCTTTTTACAGTTGTGTATATTTTTGGTGAACATGCTAATTTTGGGTGATTTTAGAGCTATTCTAAAAAACATATCTGGTGATGCGTTTTTTTTTTGGCAGGGATGTGGGTTTTTGTTTGCGATGATTTGTTTTAATTTTTGCAGTTAGAACAAATTACTCAACACTCATAATTGAAAAAAAAATTTGAGGACATTTCGTCAATTTTGAGTGAAAAGAATTCGTACCAGTACCAAATACCTTGTAGTATGGTACCAATAGTTCGTACAGTACTATTTGGAGTTGCTCTAAAGTGAACAATTGTTTCGATGTCAATAGCTGGAAACCTTCACGCGCGTGAAATATTAAATTTTTCGAATATTTTACGCTGCGTGCATACGCACGTTGTTTGTTGGAACCAGTTAGGTATGTTTTAATGCATTGATTCTTTGCGTAAATTTACGAAACGCATCTCACGCGTTATTGGAAATGGGCCTTTAGTCTCTGGAGGATCTTCTCCGGATTTAAATCCTATTAAGAATGTCTGACAAACCCTCAAACACCATTTTTACCTTGGGATAACCCTTCCATAAGTATTTTGAAAGAAAATATCATTAATGTTTGGAGAAATTCTTCGGAAATAAAATTATGTACTAAGGCTTCGATTGAAAGTTTGCCCAATAGAGTGCGAGCTGTCGGTAAAGCTAGAGGCGGAAATAATCGTTACAGACAAAACTGTAATCAAAGTACTTTCTAACAACAAACAATTAATGTACTAAACTAACTCATTTAATTTTTTTGTCATTGAAATAAAAACAAAATTATAATTTGACGTCGAACTTGAAAATTGCGTTTAATTACTCTGCGTTCTAATAGCTTGACCACTGTAGATGTATAATGATGCACTTTGCCTTAAAGCTTTTGATCGCTTACTACTGTTAGAATGTATTGCTTTGTTAGGGTAGGTGGTATACGACCACATATATCTTTTGAACATCACTATAAGTTAGTATTATATTATATGCAATAAAATATATTATGTGTAAGTTGTTTATTTAATAGACAAAAAAAAAATTGGATAGTATGTTATATTGGATAATAATTTCAGGTGAGAATATTTTCTTGTTTCATACTCTTTAGAGAGCGCTTTTTAGTAGTCGGGTTTTAGTTTTTTGAACTTATTTTTTATATAAATTATTTTGGGGACGGAATTTTTATATAATCGAAAATATTAACTACTAATCAATTATTTTATGATCAATTAATAAACAAAGATGTTTATTATGGCACTTAAACAATTTTTTTAGTACATGACTGTATGTTCCATAGAAGGCGCCACATTCAATTAAATGTGACGTCACAAGGGATATAATAAGCGGACTAAAAGGAAACGCTTCCAACGACAACTGATTTGTCATATTATGATAAATTGTTTAGAAGATAGGGTTAAGTTAATTTTCTGTCCTCTAGAGGATGCCATGTTCTATTTAATGTGACATCACATAGCCTTTAACCAGCGGACGTGGGAAACGCTTTCAACGATACCTCATTTGTCAAAACATGATAAGTATTTTAGAAGTTAGTGGTTTAGTTCACTTTCTATCCTCTAGAGGGCGCCATATTAAATTAAATTTAACGTCACGTAGCCTTTAAACACTAGACGAGGAAAACGCTTCCAACGATACTTTATTTGTCAAAATATAATAAGTAGTTTAGAAGTTGGGGTATATTTTACTTTCTGTTCTCTAGAGGGCGCTATATTCAATTTAATGTGACGTCACATAGCCTATAACCAGCGCACGATGAAAACGCTTCTAGCGATACCTCATTTGCTTACGTTCCTAAAAAATATTTTTTTTGCTTATGACTTTATGTCCTCTAGAGGGCGCTTTATTAAATTAAATGTGACGTCACATATCCTATAAAGCGCTTCCAACAATACCTCACTTGTCAAATTGTGATAAGTAGTTTAGAAGTGAGAGTGAAACAGATGAACCCAGTAGTTCCAGTCTTGAAGAAATCTCAAATGAATCATGTACGATTTTTCTTGATCCTTGACGAATCATACTGATTTGGCCATACATTTCATTGACGAAACTTTCATATAAATGTTCCAAATTCGTGCAAGACGCAATGCAGAAACGTCGGGATTTATCGTGCACGAACCCAATATCGAAATATTAAGGAAGTTTCGTTAGCGAAAAGTAGACAGGAATATAAAGAAAATTCGTCAAGGAATTAAAATCGAAACGTGTTTCTGGACCGAATTCAACGTCGTGCGATATATTTTATGGGGGATAAAATATTTCATCCTCTCTGAACTCCATTGAAAATGGACGTAATGTTGGTTTCGAAATGGCCTAACGCTACCACACCGTATGTTTTCCAGGTCCAATCAGGCAGCTGTCCAAGCCCATTCCTTTTTCATTGCCGTGATGCCACACAGAACCTCTCGTTGTAGTGATAATTCGTTCTTTAGTCGTACGGTAAAGTTGTGGAATAGTCTCCCTGCGAGCGTGTTTCCCGTCAGTTTTGAGCTGTGCAAATTTAAAACAAATCTTCACCGAAACTACTCCATCTTTTCAACCAACCTCTAACTAACTATCACCCATCTCCCAAATCAACACAATGCTCATAAATTTAAAAGAAACATCACCTGCGCTTTCACTCTACAAAACAGAAAAAAATTATACCAAATTGTCAAAATCAAACGAATTCGACAGCAATGGCAATGACACCTTAACAGTGGTGTCAATGAATATTTAAATACTATCGAAAACTATCGATAGTCACGATAGTGTGAGATTATCGAACTCTACAGTTTAGCCTCTGAACGATTCGGCGAATTACAACAATCATCAATATCTTTAAGTTGTTGTAATAGAGTGGAAAAAGTTAGGCGCTGACTACCGCTTCTTTGCATTATATTTTGTATGATTTTTTTTAAGTCCAGCAGCTGATGCAGAAACTTCCTTTAAGAAACCATCACGAAAAGTTCGTCAACGATGCCGCGAACTACTGGGAACATAAATACATACAAACATGCTCGGGTAACAATACATACATGTTTTTTTGCTCGGGTAAAAAAAAAACACAAAATTAGTGAAAGCCATTTAAATGTTTTGTTTATCTTATATATATTACGCAAACGCAAATTTTGTACGGCAAAAGGCTCTTTAAGTACAAATCCAATCTTAATAAATTTATTATAGTTTGGTATAGTTAGATCTGTAGATGTGCAAACTGGACTTTTTATTTCTTAAAAATTTATATTTTTTAAGTTATAGCGAGTTAAAGTTTGCATATAATTGTTGTTGTTATTTTGCTTTTTCTCTTCTTAATTTCAGCATATGCCTAAAAATATGTGAGGTATTAAGCGCCACCACTATGAAACTGTTATACTGACGAATAATCTTCTATAATTTCACAGCTATAACCAGTGATGCCAGCCCGAGGAGAATTAAAATCCACAAATGCGACATAAAAAATTCGTGTAAATCCGTGTTAGCAAATTTATATATTTTTGTTTTTCAATTTAAAACTAACAGCTAATAAAAGTACTCAATTGAAGCCATTAATGTTTTTTTTTATAAAATTTGCATTAAACTTATATAAGTTACAAACAACGTAAAACATAACTAAAAGTAAAATAGTTAACAACTATTACTTTTAGTTATGGTTCTATAACTAAAACTTAAAAACATAACATAAAACGTAACTTTTATTCATTTTAAAGGAACATTAGATTTTTTAAATCTGTAATCATTATAAATACAATAATATTGAAATACATTTTACAGGCACTTTAACCCTCCGTCAAACACATATTCTGAAACTTTTGAGCAAACACATATGCCTGGCCAGACCCCTATACGTTTTTATGCATTTGTATGGCAAAAAGGGTACCGTAACTTTGAATTTTTAAGTAGGCTCGTTTATTATTTTTGTCTTTAGATTTTTTTTTGATTTATTGATATATGTAGCTACCTAAATGTAAAAATTTTTTTATTCATTTTGTGGAATGCATGAAAAACAAGTATCATCAACTTTAGAATGCCGTTGGCACACAGGATTAGTGCATTTGGTGCAGTAAAAACGTGTCTTCCTACGCAGCTTTTCGTCTTGCGTGGCACAAATTCTGCAATCTTTTTGAAATTCAGTGGAATTCTGTGTACTAGGGCCGCTTTTTTGGTTAGGCAGCATGTTGCTGGGAATATTCAACGGCCTTCCAAAGAAAGATTCAATGGCCAAACGGGTTGAATGTTGTCACAAAATATGGTTGTTGTTCATCCGATTTTCAGTATTAGTAAGCACCAATTTTTTACTCAGCGTGTTCAAGAACATTCGTCGCTTCACTCTACTGGTTCCTTTTGTATTTTCATTGCATATGATGTAAGCGGCTAATTCCATGACGTCTATCATGTTGCAAAAAATGCTAATGGCCAACGTCTGGTTGACCATTTTGTGGAGTAATGCGTTACCATTTGGTCCATTGTATCAACGCCGGCCTTTGTTGAATTGTAAAATAATATAGCTTCCTACTAATAATACAGTGGATAGTAGATTTACTGTTTTGTTCTTCTTTGGAACGTAGCTGCACAGTGATACAAGGTTATCATAGAAACCGAACAAAGATGAAAGCACTGGCCGGCCGTTTGCTGTCTTTTTTCACTTCTTTCGGAAGACACATTTTGTTGGATCTAATGGTGCCAACGTATGCTAGTCCATTCGACGGAAGACGTTTAGCTGCGTCTAATGTTGTAAAGAAGTTACCAGCAAGAAAATCTGTTTAAAAAACTATGTTTCAACAAAAACGCGTTTAAAGTAATTCTGGTTAGTTAAAAGTACTCTTGTGCACCAGGTTTTTAGTACTGTAGAATCTGAATTATAAGCGGATTTGATTGATTTTTTACATAGTTTTGAATAGTTTTACAACAATAATCAATTAAGAAAAAAAAAAAATTTCAAAAAATTGTTTGCCTAAATCCTCTTTTAGGGCCGCTTTCACAATGTCCGGTTAAGCACTAATCAGAACTTTAACCAGCCGTTAGCAAAAAAGCTCTTTCTCAATGTTCGGTAAAGACTTAACTGTTCTGATTAAGTTAACGACAAGTTGTAGTTTCGGTTAGCTGCTAATCGAAGGAACAGCTGACAAGATTACAAAATTACAAAAAGGCGACGGTAGCTTAACCAGCACTTGGTGAAATCAAAATTATTTTTTTAGCTATCATATGGCTAGCTAACTCCTGGTTAAGAGCTTGACTAACCGGACATTGAGAAAGCGGCCCTTAATATTTTGATGATTTAAAAACAGCGTTCATGACAGGCAAGCTTAATTTTTACTAGCAAGATTTAAGTAAGGAGTCCTGTTCGCTGTGTAAATATGACATGATAATAGATTAATTTTAGTGTTTTTATATTAAAACTAAATACATGAAGAATTAAGTCGTAATTTAAATTAAATTATATTTAAATAACTATATTCATACTGTTTGTAACAAAGAACTACAAAAAGTTTGAATTGCATAAATTTTATAATGAAAACCATGTTTTCAGTACATTCTTTAATTCAAACCTTAATGTTTTGGAAATATTCGCATTCAAGGAATATTCATTTTCTGTGTGCTGTGTTGTGCACATGTTACTTTTATTCTTTTTTACTGTTTTACAACAAAAACGTGGCAATTATATTTTTTAAAACTCGTAATATAATATTGAGTCAAAGCAAATAAGTTATAGAAAATGTAGTATAAAACGTAGCAGTCAAATGTACCTTTAGATATTTCGTACAATGAAAAAGTTTCATATTCATGCAATCAAGTGCTTATTTTGATATAAAAAAATTACTCTTTTGCTCTCCTCGTATTATTAGGGTATCTAAGTTCATTCTTGTGAGTAAACGTCAAATGGCTGCATAACCTATATGATTAAATCATGATTTTAACCCATTATACAATGACCAGGTATTATTAATAGCGACTGCGCTGCCAAGCTGTGGGCATAAGATGTCAAAAACAAGTGATGTACACCGAAACAAAAATAACAAGGGTTTTTTTTGTTTTTTAAGCAAGCATTTTGGAGACATATTGTTCCCATTATGTCCACAATGCTATTTATACACTAAACTTATTTTTTGTAAGAACTTCGATTTTACATAAATTTGGGATCATTTCAAGGACAACAATTTTTTATCACAAAAACATATTCAAACGTAAAATTTTCTTAGTCCAAAAAGAGCTATATCTTCAAGAGATATGCATGAATTTTCAAGATTTATACTTCGTTGAATAGATACTTGCCTTTCTTTTGATACCCATAAATATTACTTTTGTTGGAAAATTTAAAAAATCACATGTTGTTAAGGTAATTTTTTCTAACTTTGGACCCATATAATTAATGAACGACTTGAGAGCGGCCCTTAATTTTTCACTACTACCTTTTTAGCCAAAAATACACATTTTGAAAACATAAAAATAAAAAATTCCATTTTTGCTAAAGGTTAAATGTTCTGAAAATTGTGTCGTTTTAAAAATTATTATCTCCCTCTTAAGAAAAATCCCTTTTTTAATTAAGAAAAACAACATCGTTAAATGTCATCACCTCATTTTGACAATATATGCCCACGCTGAACAGCTGTTTCAGCTCGATTAATACTACCTTCAACTCATTCTATCATGATTTTAACCTACAGCAGCTCTACATATACATTGAAAAAACAGTATCATTCAAAGTTTCGCAGCGGAGCAAAGGGAGGGAAAAAAACGATGCGTCAAGATCTTGTAGTCAAGAAGAGAGTTACGCGCAAAATGACGATGACGATAACGCAAGCCAAAGACTTACCCTAGAATAGGTAGTGTTCGGGCTGAATGTGTTCTCTTTCTTAGTGACCATAACTGTCAAACTCATCCATTTTGATATTTTGGCCAATTTTTGCTTTCATATTGCATTCTCATTGGCCGCATTCTGCGCAGACAACTGTTGTGAACTGTAATGGTAGCGCTATCTTAGTTCACGATGTTTTTCTCTGAATGTGTTGCTACTCTACATGTCAGAAGTTAGATTCAATTTAATTTTTATGTAAATTTAATTCAATTACAAAAGTTTCTCACTTAAATTTGCTGCATTCTTTCTGCGTTTACTAATTTAACAACGTCAGTAAGAGTATCTGGCAGTTAAGCAAAGAGTTGTGTTCATGTAGCATAGAATTTGTTCACTCGATTAAAAGGCGTTCGCTACTTTATCAGTTTTAGTTAGCGCTACCAAATTTGTACCATTCAGCGAATTGTTACACAACAGTTGCGAACTGTTGTCTGTGCTGAATGCGGCCATTGGTTGCAGATTTTGTGTGAAATGTCAACTTCGTTTTGAAAGTTTCAGTCACCGGCTCTCCGCCCTAACACTTCCTTGTCCATGATTCAATTATATATAAGGTTGAGTAAGCTGAGAGCACATATCTCTCGGCGAATGTCAAAAACAGCTGTTTGGTGTTCTTATCTTTTACTTTGACATTCGCCGATCCAAATTCCATCCATCCAGCGTTTTAAAAGTTTGACTTCTAGTCAGAAATTTGAATATGATTGTTTACTTGTCTTTTTTTTGTTTCACTTTGACATTTTGCAATCCAAGTTTTGTTGTTGTATGAGAACAATTTCATGGTTACTTAACCTTATATATAATTAAATCATGTCCTTGTCTAATTTTGCCATTCCACCACTTGAGATTTTGCTACCAGGCAAACAAAGCATAGAAACTAAAAATACAGTCATAGAGAGTAAAATTCGGTTTATTTTCTGACACCGATTCGTTCATTCCCTCTAACGTTTCGCAACCGCTGTGAACCTTTCCATTATCACTGCGTTGTTGATGTAGATTGGAAATGTAATTGTTGTTGTACAGTTACACGGGGGTTACACGAAACAGTACTGTTAAGATAGGCCGCATTCTAGCCGAAAAAGTGCTCAAGTAGCGAAGTAGCATAAAATATTTTCGCTATATAAATTGTGACATCTCAAGGAACATGTTTTGTGAGAGCATACCATTCAGCCCGAAAGTTGTGGAACAGTTCTTTCCGCTGAATGCAGGCATAGTCGCAACACATTCACAAATTTTTATCCACACACACTCACTTTTGCAGCTGTCTGCTACTGTCTGCTCTACTGTCTTAACTTTTTTGTAGACAGTTGGCGGGACAGTATCTAGGACAGTAGAATGATATTTAGCATATCAAATGATAGAAGATGATATAATTAAATGGAATTAATTGGAAATTTGCTGTACTTTGGCGTGCTCGTAGTTTTAACAAAAATTTCTTCATAAAATATAAATTTTAAAATATACTATTTTCTCTACTGTCTTGCCAACTGTTTTACCAACTGTCTGGACTCTTATTCACAGATACAAAGTTTGACAACTAATACGTATTTTTCACTGTCTTGACAGTACTGTTTCGTGTAACCCCCGTGTTAGCTGGAATTTTTTTAGACTTTTTTTTGTAGCTACAGTCGGCATATGACAACTGATTTATTTTAGATAAGAGCAGGCAAACAGAAAATATAGCAAGCAAAGTGCTATATATTTTCCGCCGCCAATTCGGTTCATCCCCTCTAACGCTGCGCAACCGCTGGGATCTTATCATTCTCTTTGCGTTGTTGTCTTAGATTTGCTTGGTAGTTATTGTTGTACAGTAAACTTTAATTTTTTGTAGATGTTTATTTGTAGCTACAGTCAGCATATGACATCGAACTAATTTAGAAAACAGTTTATACATATGAATTAAAGAGTATATATAATATTGGTAAATCTATTTGTTTTTAGTAAAAGTGTTACCGTATCGGAAATATACATTTATTTATTTATTAATTTCTATTTTAACTATCAACAATCGTTTAACAGTTTGAGTAATAACATATAAATTATAAAAACAATATGATATAAAACTAATAAAATGTAAACATAATTATATTAAAGAATATTACACTTTTATAAATTCATTTTAAACAATTCTTAATAAATTTTGTTTAAAAGTTTGTCTATTCAGAGTGAGATCTATTTGATCACTTATGGAATTGAACGCTAAGCACATATTATTAATAGGATCATTACGGCCATAGTTTGTCCTATGATACGGAATGTAAAAAAAATCTCTTTGCCTAAAATATCTCTCAGGCGCATAAGATAAAAATAACGTTCTAAGGGTATATGGATCCTTAAATTCCTTCGAATTACGCCTCAAAAAACCCATCATTGCATTAGCCTTAGTAATTATGCAATCGTAATGGTTGGAAAAATAAATTTTTCTATCAAATAGAATTCCCTGATCAGATGTAGACTCGACACGTGAAAGACCACTATTTGCGATTGAGTAATAAAAAAATGTGGTTCCTTTTTCATATAAAAAGACATAATGTTGCATTTTGCAACATTTAAATAAACTCTATTAACTGAACACCATTTAATCATATTGTTTAAATCAATTTGAAGAAGGCGATGGTCGGAAGGTGAAGAAACCGAATTAAACAGTTTAACATCATAAGCATACATCAAACAGTTAGTATGCTGTAAAAAGTTTGGGAGCTCTTTGATGAACAAGACAAACAAAAGAGGTCCAAGGTGGCTTCCTTGGGGCACACCAGAATGGTTGGTAATAGATTTTGAGTATATTCAATATATATGAACAATTTAGATCATTGAGGAAATTTAAAGAGTATTTACGTATACTTATATAATAAGAATTACGTAATAAACCTGCAAAATAATTAATATTTTCAGTAGTAATTGGATAACTGAAGTCTGCTTATCCTAAGCATTCTATTTTTTAAACGGTTTGGCATCAATTTCTTATATGAATTATATATAATTTATATGCTATAGATATTTCTTAATTTTAGAATATTCTATTTTTATGGTGATATATATAAATCACCAAATCAAATAAGCTTTAATTTTTTATATTAATTCAATAATGAAATAATTTAAATAAATTACTTTAATTATATGTATTTTTGATATGGTAACACTTTTGCTTAAAAGAAATAGTTTCAGTAATATATAAAAAATTTAATAAATTGCTATAAGACAAAAATAACTCTATTTTCATATGCCGACTGTAGCTACACAATTAGAATCCACAACGTCTACAAAAAATTTCCAGCTAAGTGCGCCAACAACAATTACCAAGGAAATCTACAAACAAGGACGCACAGAGAAGAACAAGATCACAAGCGGAACTTTTCGAACTTTTTGATTTTCATCCTACATGTAGGACGGGCTGCAGTATGAGCTTTCGCACATTCCTACATGTCCATCCGACCTGTCAAATCCATCCTACATGTAGGATAGTCCGAAACCCCCTATTAACATGAAAATTCTTATATAGCAGTAAGGCGGTCGTGGCAGGACAACGTCTTCCAGGGAATACTAATATTTTATGTATAGGTTTTCGCTTCGGTCGGCAGTCCCCTCACTGCTGTATTTTTTTTTGCATCTCCATTTGTACGGCCCCCCAGACGAAATTAGCTTCCGACGCACTTGTGTTTGGTACATTTTTTCGGGAAATTTGGTACACAAAAAATAAGCGAGTGACAACCGTGCTCGTCCCTACAAGAAATAGCTAACCAAAACTCTAACACAATCACATACATTTTTCTGTTTACAACCACATTCGCATACTCATTTCAGTGTCAAAAATTGTGAAACGGAAAAATATGAACATTTTAGCAAGTGCATGTGAAAGAAAGAGAAGGTATCATTATTAAAAATCATGTCCAATTTTTGCATATCCGCCATTGTAGTTTACCATTCCTGGTTTCGCTAACAAAAACCAAGTTCTGCAATAAAAAAATTAAATATCTTTAAATTGCTTACTATTGGAACGCTGCTACCCATCAAAGAAGGATGAGCCAATAAGCACGCTTGCCAATATCAAGAATGCAGTGAGCATTTCAACATTCGCCACATCTAATTCCACTCCCAAAGTCGTCGGCACAGAAGTAGCTCGCAGTAGCAGCAACAACAGTAAGAACAACAACAACAACAATAAAAAAATGTTATAATAAATTAAAACCATTTGTTTCAAGACACCAACGAATTGCATGCATTTTTATTTTTTAAGAGGTACGTTAGATAAAACTGATTTTTACGTTATATCTATCGGTTACATATAACTGAGTTTTCGGTTAGATTTATCTGGTGAGATTTGGTTACCTATAACCTGTATTTATGTTAACCCTAACTAGAGAGAGAGCGAGACGGCTATATTTCAATGGTATTGGAAATTGATACGTGTGAAAAAGGGATGCCAGATCACACGTATACACGAGTTTCGGTTAATTTCTTCCCGAGGCTCTTCCTAGCATAACCGAAACTTGGTATGAAGAGGTAACCGATATTTCAGTTTAGAAAAACCGTTTTTGCTTAGTTAAATAACCGATAGTCTTCTTGTAGGGGTGTGTCCAGCGACGCATCTGTTTTTTTTTTATTTTTTACATATTTGCATAAGCCCCTATTTCATCAGTTCGAAAAAAAGAGAGCAGTGTTATAGCCGATACACATTGACTGCAACAGTCGTCCACCGACAAAACGAAAACTTGCCGTCAGAGAGAAATGTCGCAGTATTCTCGACGACTTGATTATAATGAACGCAACAGCGACAATCAGTATTTCATACAAAACATAAACAAACTCTGCTATGTTCGCTCTTGTCGTCTATCAAATTAGAAATAGATTGAAGTCTGCGGCAGCAACAATTGTGGTCGTGTTCTCTCTTTGTCGTGCCGTCTTCAAAAAATACATCTTCATAAGAAAACATGCGTTCTATTTTTTGACAATTGGCGTTCGTCGCTAGTCGCAGTCAATGTGTATCGGCTATTAGTCGACATTACTTACATTGGCCGCATTCAGCGCAGACAACAGTTGACAAGTGTTGTGTGAAAATTCGCTGAATGGTCGAATTTTGGGAGCGCTAACTAAAACTGATTAGGCAGCGGACGCCATTTAATCGAGCGAACAAATTCTATGCTACATGAACACAACTGTTTAGTTAACTGTCAGATGCTGCTACTGACGCTGTTAAATTAATTAACACAGAAAGAACGCAGCAAATCTAAGTGAGAAACCTTTGCAATTGAATTAAATTTACATAAAAATTAAATATAATTAAATTGAATCCAACTTCTGACGTGAAGAGTAGCAACACATTCAGAGAAAAACATCGTGAACTAAGGAAGCGCTACCTTTACAGTTCACAACAGTTGTTTTCGCTGAGTGCGGCCATTGGTTATACAGGGTTAAGATCACAAAGTTATTAATTAAAGGAATCTATGTGTTTCTTCGTATAAACAACAGTTACAACTAACATACATACACATTCGCGCAGAAAGATGTAATCGTTTGATTCATTCATTAGTAGATCCAACCATCCGCACAACTTACCGCTCAGCTGACACCTATACTAGAGTGACCCAAAACAAAAGAAAAATCTAAAAACCAACTTCCCCAAAAACTAAACATTGAAATTAGTCTGTCCATTGTTACCAGTGCGTGCGATTGTACATAAATATGAACATGACTACGTGTGTATTTGTGACATGCTTGAACACGCGACTTTGGCGTCTTCATCGGTGCCGCACTAAACAGCCAAATTTTTGACTGGTTTTATTGTGCTTGGCACAAACTTGGCCTTAAGTTTTAGTTGTCTTTGGCTAGCTTCGTAGCGAACCACACCGCAAATTGATCTTCGTTGAGCTTGGCTCAACTCGCCTCAACTCGACGGAATTCGAGACCATTTCGGTGGAGTCTTGCTAGACTTTTACAAGTTTTCTTTCAAGTCTGCGTTCATTTCTCTACGAAACGGCGGCGAGTGAAGATTGTTAGACAATTTTGGTGAAAGAACACAAGTTTTAATAAAAGCCAGCTATCGCTGTAAGCTTAATTATTATTTTAACTGCTGGTCCAGCGCCTAGTGAATAAAAAAAAAGGGAAAAACATAAAAAAATACTGAATTTTTTAGACAATTTTATGGGCTTTTTCCAATTTACCACAATTAAATTGTGAAAAAATAACAGTTTGTCTTCAAGTGAAACTTTTATTAAGAGTTTGTGTGTTTTTTTTTAATTTCTCCAAAGAAGCTGATGAAATTAAAATAAATGACCCTATCCATGAAAGAGTGACTTTGAACTTTCATTTCCGTTAAACTCTAAATTTGCTTTGTGTTGACGACAGCAAAAGTTACACATATGATAGTGAAAAATAACAATTAAATATAAACTTACGTAGTTGCAAAGAGTATTTAAAAAAGAAGAAAAAAAAAACGATAAAATAATGGGCCATTTATCGACAAGCGATTGCATTAGCACAGAACTGCCCAGCAATGGCAGTCATCTAGCCAACGGAAGTGCAAGCACCATTTTGAAACGCAACGGAAGTGTTGCAGCTAATGGCAATGTTTTGCATCGGGATACTGAAGTGAGTGTAAAAAGTAAGATGAACGGTTTTTCGTCGAATGACATTGGTAAAAAATTGAATGGTGACGCCAACGGCAGCGTCACAGTTTTGGCGGAATCGACAACGACAAGCCCAAGAAAGCAATACAACTATAACATAGATTTGGACGAATACACGCGAAACTTCAAGGGTGACAAAGTTTGGCGTTGGCAATTTAAGGCACCACTCAAATGGGACAAAGTTATTCAGATATCCTTGCTGCACATTGTTGCCGTGGTTGCCATCCTTGTCTATCCGCTCGATAGACTCGATCTCTACACGGTGCTATGGTGTAAGTAGAAAACATATTGATGATGTATCATTTAAGAAACACTTTATGTTAAGGATTAAATTCACTTTTGGAAATATGGTAATTGTGAGATTAGCATTTACAATTCAAACTAGAAACTTGGCTAGTTGGTTTTCGAACAGCAAGTGAAAATTACTATAATTGTCTATCAATAGTTCATGGCCTCTGTTTTTGATGAACTCAAAACGATAAGTAAAATGAAGAGTTTTGCATTTAACATAAAATTGACAATACTCTTAATATAGTTAAAATAATGAAAAATTAAATCAGAACTAAGAAATAAGTGAACATCAGGATGCAGTGGCGTAAAAAGTGGGCCCGCAGAGTGTATCAACGCGGGCTCTGCGGGCGGGCGCATCAAAGCTAGGTGCGCCCTCTAGTCCCTTGATTAAAATGATAAATTAAGTGAAAGTTTCCAAGATTTTCAAGAAATACTAAAATATTTATTTCCATCGCAAAATGGCATTCTTAAAAATTGCCAACAATAAATTAATAACAATTTTATAATATGTACTGAAATAAAATTTAAGTCCCGTTCACACGATTTCTCAGGGTGCAATAATCGACGTTGTTTTTGAGCAAAAGTAATTTTCTTGTTGTGCGGACGCCAGAGTGGGATAGACAATGTAATTTCTGAAATGTTATTTGACGCATATATGATGGGAGATAGGGTCGGCCTTTGTAGTCTAGTGGAGTATGCGCTAGACTATCAACCCAGAGGTCCCTGGTTCGAATCCGGGCTCGATCATTGTTCTTTTCACTTTCTTTGTTCTTTCCTACATTTAAGAATTATGGACAACTAAAAATCTACAACTAAATTGTGGAAAATGTGGAATTAAAAGACAGAAACAACTAAGGACTGGAAATGCTTGCCGAGGTTAAGGCATAACACTAGCCCTAGCCTCGATAAAAGCAATTCAAATTGTCTTTCACGTCAGTTTCGCCTAATCAATAATTCACGTATGGTTCCAATCAATTCCTCTTAATTATCTATCACTTTCCTTTCAGGTCAAAGACCAAACCCTGTTTGTATAAGGTGCATGCCTTGGTTCTTTGATCTTTTAAAAAAAAAATAATAAAAAAAATATATAGTTTTTAAAAGACACATAGTACCATATTTTTATTTCAAACTTGTTATATCTATAAGTTTACAATTAAATTTTTACCTTGAAGTTTTAACCAGGTCTGGAAGGTCGCAATTTTGTTCTTTTTGCAAGGCATAAATATTTATTTCACTTGATGTAATTTCTTCAATTTCAGCGTTTCTAGATAGTACATTTGCAACTATATTATTTTTGTCGGAAATGTATGGAAAATTATTTGTGAATTGTGCAATATATTCTAAATGCCTTGTGTGTAGTGGAGAACGTTAAATTTACCAAAACATAAGTTAATGATTTGCGATCAGTACAAGTAACAAGGTGTCAAAAATAGCTTATGTTAAAAAATACGTTTTTTATTATTGGGCAATTCCCAAAATCTTTTAAAATCTATGATTTTTGTGTAACCGTATTAACAACTTTCATGTGTCTTAAGCTAAGTTCAAGTTTTAAATGAGCGTCTACTTAGAATACATGGAACAAAATTTCCTCACTAATTTCAGTTTCATAAGTTGCTACTGGGTTCGAAAGTAAAAAAAAAACACTAAAAACTGAGTTGATTTACACACAGATTTTTACCTTCTGAGCTATATAAAAATCGTGCTCCACCAACTTTCGGTAAAATTGAAATGGTGTTTGTACGAAAATACTTGAATACAAAATATATATTTTTACTATTGCTGTGCCATGATGCTAACGAAAGTTATAACACATTCAAGGCGTGATACCACTTTTGTGGCATTTGTTAATTTTTCGTAGTTTTTGAGATATAGAAAACGCGTGCCATAAGAAAGGTAATATTTTAAACTCATTTTAATAAATTCGATGAAATTTAAAAAATTTTGAGGTGGGTGGCATTAGTGTGCCATTTATATTACCCACACAGCAACTCCTCAAAAATGGTCATTTAAAACGAACACCATCAAAAAATATAAATTTTTTCCCTGGCACATCGAAGACCCTGAAAGGATGAGAACGCTCCTCCTTGCACACGCATGCTTTCGACATTTTTGAATGCTTGTCAAAAGGCGCGCTTCAAAATTTTGAATATTTTGGATGTGTCAAGATGATCAAAATCCGTTTTTTTTCATAACGCCATAAGCTCAGTAATAAATATAAAATTTGAAGGAGTTGGCCAAGAACCATGAGACTTAGTAATAAGCATAATGACAATAAGACATGATACTAAAATCAAAATGAGCTAAATTGGATCACTACTTCGTGTACCCCTCATATATAATTTTATTTATTTATTTATTTATTTGATTGCTAAACCTTAACAGGTTTTATAGCAAATCTAAAATTATAAAATAAGATATTTAATACAATTCAAAAATAAAAAGTATGATTTTGATTGAAATCATGTATTATTAACAAACTAAAAAGTTTTAATAAATTGCTTAAAGTATATAATTTTATTAAAGTATAAAAAATAACAAAAAAAAAAAGTTAAGTCAAAATCGGTAATATCAGACAGCAAAGCAGGGTTGCGTTTTCAAGACACACAAGGTCAAGTTAGCAACAATTTTTGTATCCGGCGGAGTCGTGTGAGAAACAAGGTCTCATACCCAATAAAACACCACTCCAATAGGTAAATATATAATATATATCGTTCTGTCTTCCTGAAGCCGGTGAGGTCCAGGCTTGACAGGGTGGTTACTCGACAAACTAGGTCAACTTCACCAAACCAATTTTCATAAAATAAAGAAAACCAGTTCAAACGCAGGCACCAAGACAAACTAGGTCTTATCGGCCACTCATATTAATATATTACAAATCGATCTAACGTAGTGTTTCAAGAGGTAAAAAGACACCAAGACACCACGGTACCGTCGACAAGTGTAGTTACAATCATCATGAAGATATGAGGCAACTGAAGATCCCAGGTTTAGGTCCATTCAGATTATTTAGATGTTTATTCACCAAAATTTTCCATTTTACGCTTAGGTCCATTTAGATTGTTATATTAATGTGTTTACAAATCACCAGATGCATCAGATATATGTTTGAAAGAACTTTACATAATCAACGACGGTACTGCAGGTAATCTATAATTTTATGTTTGATTGAGTCCATGGATTCACTTAAGAATATTACATCAGATACAAAATTAAAATCACCGCAAGCGCTTCTAAGAGGTTCATTTTGCAAATAATTAGTTCTACAAAAGTTCATGTGGATTAACTCAAAAGATCTTCTAGGACGAAGAGGAATATTAAAATATACTTTACTCAATAAATATGGACTGTTGACATATCCATGTAAAAGTTTTGTAATCCAACAAGCATTTATCATAATTCTCCGATTTTTTAAAAAAGGAAGAATTAAGAGTTGTAACCGATATTCATAAGATGGTAAGTGAAAATTAGTATAACAATAAAGATAGCTTAAGCAAAACAAAAGAAATTGTTTCTGCACTGATTCAATGTCGTCTATGTAACAACCGTATCTTGGGCACCAAACAACTGAAGCGTATTCTAAGATAGGCCGCACTAGAGAAGTGAATAAGGTTTTCGTTCTGAATGGATCATTAAACTCTTTTGCCCAACGTTTAATAAATCCTAAAGTACTATTTGCTCTATTTATTATTTTATTTACATGAATATTAAAGCGTAGTTTAGGATCCATTGTAACTCCAACATCATTGAAAATATCTAAGGACTCCAATGGATAACCACAATTTTGAAGGTGCATTTAATTGGTGGTTTGCGCGAGAAAGACATATGCTTGCATTTCTTCATAAATAGTCAATGTGAAACTAATGCCCCCTATTTAATGTTACAATGATAGAAATTGGCATGGGGCTTTATGTTATACATGCCAACAATCCTGCTAAAAATAATTGATATTGATTTGATTTTAAGCCTACTTTTGATACTAACACCTTGTGCAAAATAGAGCACAAGCGCAATTCTCTTGACAAAGTTCGCCTTTTGAACTTTATGTCAAAATATTGAGCTGTTATCGAAAATATTAACTTCTATAAGTCGTTTTTATATAAAAACAAAATTTTAAGTATATTTACTGTAAGTAGGGTAGAGCGAGGATTATTTGACGAAACGATGATTCCATTGACTTTTACTCGTTGCGTACGCAGGTCATAACTAATATTCTGGGTTTCTGTACAAATTGATAAAATTTTGACATAAATATGTACAAAATACTGACTTGTAAGGTTTTTGTAAGATTAACTAACGAAATTTCTGGCATTTCAGTGAAAAATTTGTCAAAATGTAATGAAATTCTATTCCTTTGAACTCATACGAATCATTTGATACACATTACATCAAAATCGGTGGACTAGTTCTCATGCTATAGGCTAAAAATTACAAAAAACCACTAAACTGCGCTCCTTACCGCGCGCCTCGCTAAATTTTGTGTTCGTTTTCAGATTTATTATTTTGATGGGCGGCTTTTTGAGTATGCAAAAGCCCATTAATGCACCATAAATTTTTTTTTCCATTTTTCTCTACACCCAAATGTTAAAAGATTTTGGGAATTGCGCATATTTCTTTGCGGTTTATAGTAAAGGGTGTTTTTTATAGAGTGATACAACTTTGAGTTAGCATCATTGCTTTGTTTGATCACCCATTTAACAGCTGATAGTTACTTTTTATTTAGTTTGCTTTGACATTTTACTATGAATCGACTTATACCAGAGCAACGCGTGTAAATTGTGGAAATTTTTAATCAAAATAATGGTTCTGTTCGTCAAACTTATCGTGCACTTCGTCTATTTTATGGTCCTTCAGAGCTGCTAATTCGAAGAACAATAGATCGTTTTCGGACCACATTTACTGTTACTGATAGGAAAGCATTGAAGATGATCCTAATCAATCAATTCGTCGCCGTTCTCAGCAACTGGCGTTGTATCCTTTCACTTTATGGAAGATTTTACGAAAAGATCTTGGTTTAAAACCTTTCAAGATTCAACTTGTGCAGGAATTAAAGCCAAACGACCATCGTATGCGCCGCCAATTCGGCGAATGGGCTGAAGCACAAATTGATATTGATTGTTGAATTTCCATGGAAAATTTTATTTTCCGATGAAGCCCATTTTTGGATTGAATGGGTACGTAAATAAACAGAATTGTTGTATTTGGAGTGAGGAGAATCCACAAGCTTTTGTCGAAACACCATTACATTCACAGAAAATTACTGTTTGATGCGCTTTATGGGCTGGCGGAGTCATAGGCCCATATGTCTGCAAAAACGATGATGGTCAGAATGTTACTGTCAATGGTGAACGGTATAGGAACATGATTCGAAGTTTTTTCGTACTTCAATTAGCTGGCATTAATCTTGCTGATATGTGGTTCCAACATGACGGAGCCACATGCCACACAGCTTACTCCAGATTTACTCCAGGAAACTTTTGACGAAAAAATAATTTCACGAAATGGCCCAATTGGTTGGCTCATTGATCTTGGGATCGTGTGATTTAACCCCATTGGATTATTTTCTTTGGGGTTATGTAAAGTCACTTGTCTACGTCGATAAACCACAAACAATTGAACTCCTGGAAGTCATTATTCGAAGAATTATTGGCGAGATACTGCCGCAAATGCTGCGAAAAGTTTGTGAAAATTGGTGTTCCAGATTGTGCCTTGTACGTGTCAGCCGTGGCGGTCACATGGCCGAAATCATACTTAAACATTAATGTCATAAAATTTTCTATTCAATAAAGCCCGTTTCATTGATATTAAAAATATATTACTATGTTTTATTATGATTTAAACTTGTATTGCTCTATAAAAAACACCCTTTAGATATGATTAAAGCCAGCAACTTTTGTTCTAGCATTTTGCAAAGCATCTAGCATTTTGCAATTAGGGGGCGTGGCTCGACCTTTATAAATTTTTTTTAAAAAATGTTAAATTTACTGTGGTTTAGGATTGATATGATCTTAGCCAACAATTTTTGTTCTGACAATATTAAAAAATTTGTAATTAGGGGGCGTGGCCCTACCTTTATATTTATATTTTTTTTAAATGTTCATTTTATTTCAGATTACAATAGATATAATTTTAGCTAACAACTTTTGTTCAGACATTTTTCAAAAACTTCTAACTAGGAGACGTGGCCCGACTTTAATTATTCAGATAAGTGAATTTGAATCCCTAAAGTACTATCGCATTTGAATGAAGATTTTGTAGTTTTAACTTAAGCTGATCTTCCTCAGTTATTTCTTTTCCGTCCCATTCCTTTTGGGTCTTTAAAAGTTATGCCGAATTTCTTCAATAATTCAATTTGTCTCCTCATAACTGACATTCGGTCAGCTTTTATTTCCAGTTCAGACAATTTTTCCTCGAGGTCTATATAGTTTAACGCAGTTTTTTTGACACATTAGGGAAGTACAGGGCTGTCCATATTCGAAGCGCCCATTTTATTTTTAAATAAATCAAAGAAACCACAATTTTTTGTCTGTTCGTCATAAATATCATTTAACTGGGTTCAAGTAGATTTGCTTACATTATTTCTTGAATATGATATCTCGTAAATGGTCGCCATTGGCCTCTGCGACATATTGTGCCCGTTTTGCAGCATTTTCCATGGTTTTCTTCAACATTTCGATGGGAATGGCGGTTATTTCTTGACGGATGTTGGTTTTCAGCTCTTCTAGGGTCTTTGGCTTGTTGACGTGAACCTTTGATTTCAAATAACCCTACAAAAATAAGTCTGGAGGCGTTAAATCTGGTGATCTTGGCGGCCAATCGAAATCACCATTTTTTGACATCAAACGACCAGGGAACAATTGCTTCAAAAAATCGATTGTAGTGCGGCTTGTGTGTGGTGGTGCGCCGTCTTGTTGAAACCAGTAGTGCCTGATACGCTTTCGACGAACGATTGGCATGAAAAAATTGTTTATCATATCGCGATAACGCTCCTGATTGACAGTAACTCTGTGGCCATTATCATCTTCGAAAAAGAACGGCCCAATGAGCATTTTAGCACAAACGCCGCACCAAACAGTGACTTTTGCATCGTGAAGAGGTACCTCTTGAATCTCTTGTGGATTTTCAGTGGCATAAATACGGCAATTTTGTTTGTTTACCGTTTTCTTGGAAGGCGCACTTTTCACTTTATTTATTTTTTTGAAAGCACGTAGAGTTTTCACTATTGACTTGTTTTGTTGAATGTAAATTTCAACAATTTTGGAGCGTTCGCGTGGCGTGTACTGCTCCATTGTAAACATTTGCTTGGAATGACGCTTCAAACGCGGTATGTCATTAGTCGATTTGGTATCGACTAAATAACAATTTTCAGTAGCTTCTTCGTTTTTTTCTAACACACTCAAATCTTAGTTTTTCTAATCTCCCCAGCAAACCAAAGTTTCCGAATTCGTAACGAATTCGTTACGAATTTTTCGAAATTATTCCGAGTTCGGCATCCGAATTCGTTCCGATTTCGTAACGACAATCGTATGGAGGGGGTTGATGGAAGGAATTTTAGTAACGAATTCGTAACAAATTCGTAAAGAATTGGCGAATTCATAACAAATTCGTAAAGAATTGACGTATCGATTTCGTAACAAATTCGTAAACAATTGAATTATCGTTTTCGTAACGAATTCTTTACAATTTCTTAACGAAATGTAGCACCGAATACGTAACGAAATAAAGCATCAAATTTGCAACGATCTCTTAATGATTTTTGTACCGTATGTAACGAAAAAATAAATAACAATTTCGAATCAAAGTTTAGTTAGGGCTTAAGATGCCCCAGACTATATGTTTCGTACAAATGACATGCCAAAAATTACAGATCCCTTGCAACTACTATTATGGAACATATGTAAATGTGAATCTGACATGTCGTTTGTATTTGCATCTGTAAAAATTAAAATTAGAACCATATCTAGTATCATCTGTTTTAAAGAAAAAGTTGTTTAAAATTTAATTATTTTACAAATGGACAATTATTTAAAATGCCGCTAGGCTCATGACCTACCAATTTTTTTCAACTCGAAATATTTAAAACACCTCACAATTTAAATTTGAAAATTTGATTTCGGAACTCTTTCGAATTATTCGGAAATGTTCCGAAATTAGTGTTGTGAAATAGTTACGAATTCGTTACGAATTCTCGAAATAGTTACGAACTAATCGGAATTCAAACAAATTCGGAAACTTTGGTTTGCAGGGTCTTTACTTTTTCTTAAAAATTCCACTTCGTATTTTTATAATAAGAACTTTTTAAAAATTTTTAACTTTATCTCGGAAATTAGTTTGTTCTGCAAAATTGATTTGTCAGTGAGATAAAAAATAGAGCGATTGCATCGGCCTTTTACCTGCTGACATCTTGCATAAATTCTTTGTTTGGAGCCATATCCTCATTCCTCTTCACTATCGCAAAAACATGTTCCAGATTTATATTGCTGCTGGAAGATTTGACATTATCTAATGGTATGTTTAGATTTATTTTAAAGACAACATTGCTAATAGTCAGCAGGATATCAGTGTACAATTAATTTATTTTTGCAACGTCAATCATTGATTTGTTTTGCATGCAAAATGCAAATTTAAAATAAGCAGGTATATTTTCATAAAATTACTTTTTCCAACATGCGTCTACAATCAGAGCATTCCTATTCAGAATTTTAAGTACAACTGAATAACGACATAGGAATGCATTCAATGAATCCAAAATTGATTTATCTTTGAAAAAATGATTAATTATTCATTTTCGTTATTCAGAATAATGAATCATTTTTTTATTCATTTGAATGATTTTCACAAAAATGCAATTCGCAAAGAATTTCAGAATTTTCAAATATTCTTTCTTTATTCATTATTCATTTTTTATTCGTTATTAATTTTTCATTCATAATGCATTTGTTATTCATTATTCATTTGTTATTCATTGTAAATTTTTTATTCATTATTAACTTTTTATTCATTATTTATTAGTTATTCTTTAAAAAATTTTTATTCATTTTAGTCCCAAGCCACTAATAGAAAATAAATAACAAATTAATAAAGAATAAAAAATGAATAATGATAATAAATTAAAAATTAATAATGAATAAAACATGAATAACAAATAAAAAATTAATAAAAAATTAATAATGAATAAAAAGCGAATAATGAATAATGAATAAAAAATTAATAACGAATAAAAAATGCATAATGAATATAGAAAGAATAATTGAAAACTCTGAAATTCTTTGTGAATTGCATGTTTGTGAACATCATTCAAATGAATAAAAACAATTATTCATTATTATGAATAACGAAAATAAATAATTGAAATGAATAATTGATTATTTTTTTTTAAAAATGAATGTGAATTAAAAATTTTATTTATAAATCAATTTGGTATTCATTGAATGCATTCTTATGTCGTTATTCAGTTGTACAGCTCTGATTGTAGATGCATTCATTCTTATTTCGTTATTCACTGATTCACATTTTTGTGAATAAAATCAAATTGAATGCATTCTTTTACAGCTCTGTCTACAATCAAATAGAGTTCAATCAATTCAAATAGAGTTTCCTATTAACATTTAAGTCGTAAAAAATTTTTGACTATAACAAACTTTAATGTAAAATCGTTTGCTTAATCTGATTATGTTATCAGATTTTTTCAAAAATTAGTCCTTGACCCAAAATTGGGCTACTTTTTTCAGAATTTCCTAATATTTTCTTTCGCTTTTGAATTAGAAGTTTTACCCACGCTTAGATCACTGCAACTTTATCAAATTTAAATGCTGCAGGATTTTTATCCATTTTATTAAGTTTAGGAAAAATTATCCAAATTGAATCATATTTATGACAGAAAAATGATTTTTTTTTAATCCTACTTTAGGGGAAAACATTTATTTTTTATAAAATGTATTTTACTTTGTTTTCTACTTGTTTACGATGACTTTAAAACAAAAATTTGCTTATCGTCAAAGTTTATATGCCAATAAGTTTATTGGCTTAAATGCAACTTGCCAGCTGTTGCTTTGAAGAATGATATTCGACTAATAAGCAATATCATTCCTTAACATTCGTCAATTTCTCGAACGAATAACTTCGTAATTTTTTACATTGCATTCATAGTGTTTGCTAATGGGTTCTTACTATTTACGAATTAAAAATTATATTAGTAGATACAAATCATTCGTTGGTTGACCGTACGCATTTTTTATAGAATGTACGAAGTATTAAAAAATTTACAACCGAAATCATTCAGCCTGATTTGTTGAACAAATGCCAAATAGAAGGAAATGTATGATTGAAAGGTGGTCCTAGCCTACTGGAAGAGCTAAAAAACCGCGGTTCAAAGCCCAGCTCAGACAAAATGTTCTTTTTTTTCGTTATTCGGTATTAGTATCATTCGTAAATGTAACGAATGTATTCGTACAATATACATTTGTTTTTGTACGAATAAGTATAAAATATTCGTTATATGTACAGAACAATGTCCATTCTACGAATCCCATTCGTGGCTAAAAACTACGAATAAAATACGTAGAATGAACGCAGTTATTAGTAATATTTACATACAAAATTTTTTTGAGTGCAAGAATACTTATTGAAAAGTGCCTGTGAAACAAGGGTAAATTATATGTTATTGCAACTTATCACAGCGACTGGTACAACTAAATTTTAGTCCCACTAAAATATTACTGCATGTTCTTAAAACTTGCGGTTTCAAATTGAAACTTTTCAAATACTTACTCATATTTAAAACTTTTCTGTACTAGAATTGAAACCAAAAGAAATATTACAGCATCAATTTTAGCTTTTTGGTTTAAATTTTAGCTTTTTGGTTTCAATTTTAGTCTTTTTGGTTTCAATTTAAGTACAACTCTGTATTACTTTTTGTTTTTAATACAAATAATACTAAATTCTAGTACATGTGGATACTAAATTTGGATTAAGACCCGTAAAAAAAATGCTGCGACTCAATATTAGGCGACTCGGTTCAGATGTGTGCCAATAGCTCTGTGGTTAGAGTAGTGAGTTTACAAACTCAATGTCGTGTGTTCGAATCTCGCGTTGTTTGTTATTTTTTTTTTAAATATTTGAATACAAGCTTGTACTAAATTTGAAACCAAAGCTGTATTAAAACTATTTTTTAGTATTTTGTAAATACTAGATTTGAAACCAAAGCTGGTGTAGACTTATATGTAGTACAGAAAAGTTTAAATTTTAGTACAAGGTTTCTAACCGTGTACAACTAAAAACGACGTTTTTATAAGCTTTTATTTAACTTGCCTTGTTCGTATGTCCGTCAAAATTTGCAAAGCATTTTTCGAACCCTTGTTGCTATCCGATTAAGCTAAGATATGTTAGTCTGGTGAAAATGCAATAGTATGATACAATTTGTTGCCACTCCCCCTTTTAGCGCCAACAAATCAATAAAAATGCTATGAGGATAGGGTTTGGGAAAAACTTTGGCCACACCCCCTTTTACCGCCCACAAATACAAAAACGTAAGGTTTTGAAAATAAAAGATTTTAATCATAAACTTTTAAGTCTAAAAATTAAAAAATAAATAAAAAGTAAAAATTTTTTTTTTTAAAATAAGCTTTTCTTTAAAACAAAACCTGAACTGAAAAGAAAAATAAATTTAACTGACATTTGTTATATAATGGTATTTGACTATTTTTGAGGGGATTTTTTTACTCTTCAGAAAGGACTTTTTCAGTCGCGAGAGTACTTTTTATTAACATAATTATATAAGATTTTGTTTTGTTACTAAAGCACATTTGAAAAAAAAATGCAAATTTTATACTTAATAACTTAACAATTAAACATACTCGATACATGTAACTGATCCTGATGGAGTGCTGCTCGTGGTACATTCATCACGTTCAATGTTGCGGTCAATGCTTTAGACTGGTTTGCTTGAATTGGAATCGGCAATCCAGGAAGCTTTACCAACCATCTGTAATTTTAATAGATTTATGAACTTAGTTATTTAAAATATGGGCATTTCCGTAGCTACGCACGTAACAGTCGTACGACTTTAATGAGTAGAAAAACAAAGAAAAATTAAACTTACAGTTTTCTTATTATGATTTTTCAATAGTTTGCTAAGCGCACTATACAAGGTGTAAAAGCTAAGAGTTTTCAAAAACTCGACTCTCAGATAAAAGCCACCAAAAATGATACGTTACGTGACATAAAATAGAAGTGGTTTTTACCTGCAGCAATATAAACGAAAAAATCTGCGAAGTGTGCACGAGTTTTTTTATGAAAGCTTTTAATATAATCTGGAATAATATTGCTACATATTCATAATTGTTTCGTTGAAAAATCTTTTTTAATTATTTTTATACAAACCATAGTATGATACGTTACGTGATATACGTTATGTGACAAATTTTTTTCTTCAAAGAAGTGTAAATATTTTATAGCTTTATTTATTTAATTGAACTAGAAAAACATGTTAAGTGTAATTCAGGACCGTTCCAATCGAAAACTGAAAAAAATTTAATTTAACTTTGTATTATACGAGTATTTATTGTACTTATAAAATTTCAACTTTTGTCAAAATTTTTTAACTTTTGTTGCCATTCATCTTGTGCCACTTGTGCAATTTACAAAAACAAAATGTACGTACGTCATGTACGTACAGCTTTGAAAAAGTGATGGTGGTGTGTTCACGAAATTCTAACTGCACAAGTCTTCAAATGCACAGTCAAGTGCACTGAATAACCCTAATGTTATATTCACAATCTCAAGAAAATTAAACCTGAAAATAGAACACTCAAACAAAGGAAAAAGCAAAAAAGAAGCACATAAAACTACAAAATGCGTTGATGTGTTATATTTACCACTTAAATAAAATTTGGTAAATCAAATCCGAAAGTACTTTTTTTTGGTGGTGTTTATCCGAAAGTACTTTCTTTGGACCAAAAGGATTTGGGGACTTTTTAAAATCGAAAGGAGGTAAAAAAGTCTGTATCCACTACAAATATCATCCCTGGTAAGTATATTATAGATTCAGAAGAACCCCACTCTTGGTTACTCATCATCATAATAAAAGTGTACTCCAATAAGTAAGTTCTAGGGACAAATTTATATTTAGAAATTATAAAAATGTAAAATACATTTAAATTTAAAAAAACTTGAGGCACCGATGTCCGCGATCCGTTATAAAGGTTAACAAGACAATATCAGTGCCTATTATTAGAGTATGCTTTTATTATGATGATGAGCAACCAAGAGAGGGGTTCCCTGAATCTATGATAAACCTACTATATACATTAAGATGCCTCAATAAAACAAGTTACCATTGCCACCGACTAAAAGTGAACCTTGATCTATTTTATGACGATTCCCAAAATATTTTCGGATGTCATGATAACCGCCAGTGAGCTAAACCATTTCAAAATAACATCCAAAAATCAAATTGAAAAAAAAAAACAATCGGTCTGAAATAATAGTACTGAAAAAGTTCTTCCAAGCTGCATCAAAAAGTTTTAAATTTTTGGAATTGGATTAAAGATAATGCTGTTTCTCGTGTATTTTTTTAAAGTTATTTTTAATAAAATTTAAATAACTTCATTTATTCTAATGCGATCCTCACTATCAAGATATCGTTGGAAACATTTTGAGTGCAAGCACTGATTCCCGATTCAGATTTGTTTAAATTGATACATATAAAAGCTAAAATATTTATTATAAAACAAATACATACTGAAAAAATATTGCAAGAAATTAAAAAATAAAATAGAAGTAATGAAGTTATTTGAATTTTTAAAGTTTTTGTGTGGAAATAAAATAAAAAATTATCAAAAATATGCATGAAAAACAGCATAATTTTAAATCCGATTGCAAAAATTTAAAAATTTTTTTATGCAGAATGAAATATATTTCTTCGGCCTATAATTTCTGATAGTGTCTTTTTTACAACTGTTACATCAGCCAATATATTTACGAAAAACAATTATTTTTGGAGGTTATTTCAAAATGGTTTAGGAATCGTCATAAAATTAATCAAGGTTCATTTTTAGCCCGTGGCATCGACAACTTCTTTTTTTTTTCTATGGAGGTCGAGGTACCTTAATATACATATATGAAAAATGTATGTTATATTTATTTTTTCTTTTTAGTTCACGTTTTGTTTTAAATAAAAGCTTATTTTAAAAAACCTTTTTTTTTAACTGGTTATTTTTATTAACAAAGTTTTAAAATCCCTAAGTTTAAGCGCAACTTACAATTTAGAAAGTTTTTGCTTCTCTTGTTTCATTTTTTAATTGTAACTTATGGCTTTTTTTGTTGAATATGTCATCCGAGAGATATCCAGTTTTTCGCGTGCTATTCGATATATTTAAGAATCGCCCATTGCTCAGTGAAAATCGTATTCTAGGGATCAAAATAAGAAACTTTGCCCGAGGAACTATACCTCTAAAACGAGTTCTACTGCACCAACTTTCGACTTTTGTTCCGTAGGGTCAAATTTTGAAAAATCCCTTTTTGACCCATTTAGAGTGCCCCAATCGAGTCCAAATGTATCACCGACCCCCACTAACTTTGGAGGGCCGATCCACCCATGCCAGTGGTACACCCAAAGTGCCAAAAATTGTGATTTTTTGAAATGTTTGTATGGGGAACCCCCAGGGGGGTTCCAGGGGGTGTGCCACTGGCATGGGTGGATCGACCCTCCAAAGTTAGTGGGGGTTGGTCATGCATACGGACTCGATTGGGGCACTCTAAATGCGTCAAAGAGGGATTTTTCAAAATTTGACCCGGCTTAATGTACATATATGTAAAAATGTTGGTAAAATAATTAATATTTGATAATCTTAAATTTTTCTGTTTAGCGATCGTTCAGCCCGTCTTATGATTTGACATTTGCTTTCGGATAGTTACACATGTTTTTTTTTTTTAAACTTGACTAAATTATATTAAGTTTGTAACAGAACGTACTCGTATTATTGTTTATTTGAAACAGAACAGGACAAAGCTTTGAAATACTATAGTCTAAATACTGAAGTTTTTTATCCAAAAATGTTCATTCCATTAGTTTTCTTGCGAAAAAATTTGAGATTTATAGATTGGCTTAGGTTTGTGTGCCGTTTTTCTCACCTAAGTTTGACTTATTTTTTTCTTATCTTAATACCCAAGCTCTAATTACTGTCTTACTAACCTGCTTTTAGGTATCTTCCAGTTTATCTTGTGGAGTTAGAAAGAAACAATCGGTTTCTGTTTTAAAACAAAAGTTTGTTGTTAGCCGCAATCACTGCTCTTGACCCAGTTTGATTAAGCATCAGTGCTGCCATATGTTTTTTCTTTAAAATAACTAAACTTTTCTAGTAAAACATATAGTAGTTCCTTGTTTAGTTCCAATTCATTAATAAATTTACTTAGTATTTTATGACTAGTAAGATTTTTCGTAGTGGCTGTTCAGAAGCGCGTTTCAAACCCAAGCTCAAACTGAATGTTTTTCAATTGAATTAATATCTCTGTTGGGCCGCCACCTCTACGTAGGCAATGGCAAACCTCAGAGAGTAAAAATTGTCATGTAAAGTTTCTTAAGAACATAAGCCGTTTGGAGCATAGTAGAACTAGACAAGGTAGTGCTAGGGCGGAGAGCCGGTGACCGAAACTGTCAAAAGGAAGTTGACAGCTCATACAAAATCTTCAACCAATGAGAATGCAATATGAAAGCAAAAATTGGCAAAATACCAAAATGGCTGAGTTTGACAGTTATGGTCACTAAGAAAGAGAGCACATTCAGCCCTAACACTACCTTGTCTAGTTCTATTATGGTTTGAAGTTGGCATAAAACTCCAGTTCTCGATCATTTGTGTTCAAACATTTAATAAAACGCACAACACAATTGATCAATAGAAGCTCGGTCAAAGTCCTTTCAAGTGCTGAAATGACCAATTTATTTTAGTAAAATTTTTAACTACAGGTTATTAGCTGACAAAAAGAATGACAGAAACAAATTTTCGAAAGAAACAAAAATATATATATTTTTTTTTATAGAAAAGCTGGAAAAATTAGTTTTATCTGCACATATGGCAACACTGTTAAGCACTCAGTTTCTAAAGCTCCGAAACGATTCTTCGTTTAGAGCCAGGTTTTTTATTTTTATATGGTTCTTTTTCGATTCCCGAAGGTTTGTTTGAAGTCAGGTGGTATTTACTGTTTTACAATGCTGTGTGCCTTGAAACGTGTTTTTTTTTGTCATTATTGTTAAAAAGCATATTTATGTTGTTTGCCCCTCATTTTAATGATTTCACAAACTTATAGATCTGGTTATTTTTTGGGCCAGCTTAGTCACTGCCATTTGTCAGCGGAGGTTGTTGATTTCGCTTCATCTCGTTTTTTTTTTTTTAATACTGTGCGTAGTTTTTGTTTTTATTTTACACCCATTGTCTTTGTTGTATTTATGTGCATTTTGTTTTTGTCTTTTTTTTTGTCTATTTGGCAGCCTTTAGTAATAACTGACGTAAGAGGTTTTTGAAAAATTTACAAACAAAAAAACTCTACTGAACATTAATAAAGTTAACAGCTCAGCAAAAAAGCCAAGCAACGAAGGTGCAGATGAGGTTACATAAATTTAACTTTTCATACAAATGAAATCTTTTGACTACACTTGCCTTTTTTAAATGTGTCTTGGGTGCAATGCTTGTGTCGGTACGTATGTTATGACACATTAAGTAAATTATGTTAAAAAACTTATTTTACGTTCGCAGTCATAAAGCTGGTTATTTAGTATAGTTAAAAGGTATTTAAAATATTTGCTAATATCGTAGTTTTTTGTTTAATTTTATTTTTATGTTCATGGTAAAAATTAACAATTTGTCACATTAATTTGAATTGTTTTGTTGAAATAATTTTTATTTGTTTTGCCTAAATTTGGTAGTGGTTGAAATCTCATCAGCAAGGCGCAGATTTTTTCCATCTAAAAAAACTTGTGAGACATCGTATTTTCATGGGCATAGCTACTAAGATTTATTTTTAAAAAGACTTTAAAACATATTTTTTATTTTAAAATGTCATAACCAGGGCTGGGATTGCGATGACATGCCATCTTTTTTCTGCTGATTCTAAAACATTTCCTGCATATTTAAAACGTCCATTTATGTTTCCTAAATTCTAAATATGAAAAGTTTTCAGGACATTTTTTCGTCATTTTTATCGTTTTTAGTTTTCAGGTCATTTTTACAAGATTTAGGGCATTTTTTGTCATTTTTAGAGTTTTTTAAGTTATTTTAGTGTCATTTTTGGACGTTTTTAATTTTTAGAGCATTTTTCGGTTTTTAAGGTCGTTTTAGTGTAATTTTTAAAATTTTTTTTTTTGGTTTTTTTCGTACTTAAAAATGTCAAGATGCAATTTTTTAAACATATTCCTTTAACACTAGAATCCCTTCAATCAAAACCATTACCTCTCGACAAAGAACTAGCTTTGTTTATAGACTTCGATGAAAAAAATCTCTGCGCGTGGTTAAACTGACAAAAGAAAAAAAAAAAAAAAAACTGACAAAAATGTAGAAAAATGAAACAAGTAAATTTTACCTCTTCTGAAATATGAATAAATATGAAACGATAAAAACTGAGGATATGCTAGTATAAAATAAATTTTAATTTAGTAATGTTTTATTTTTAAAGCTTAATTTATTGTTTATTTTTCTGCAATTGTTTGCGTTTTTTAGATAATTTTTGTCAGTTTTTAGGTCATTTTCTGCAGTTTTTAGGTAATTTTTTGCAGTTTTTTAGGTCATCAAAAACCAAGCCCTGGTCATAACTTATTTTAATTTATTAAGATATACTAGTATCGCCTGATATACTAGTATCGCCTGTGGCCGAAATTCGATCAATTTTCTGAAATTTCAATAGTTTTTCTCATTCTGAGTCATTGACATTGCCTTAAAAAAATGTGCTGTACTATGAAAATCTCAAGTTTCAATACAAAAATACGTTGTACTGAGAAAAGTTACAGTTTTTGAGATATCATCATAACTTTGATGTCTTAATAAAAGCAATTTTAAAGAATTTAATATTTATAAGAAATTTCACCATCACAATATATATTCGCACATGTTTCATAAAAAAATGGTTATTGTAGAGTATACGTAAGAGATAGCGAAAAATGTCTGAAGTATTTTGTGCACATTTTATCAATGTCTAAAATTCCCTTTTACATCATGTTTTTCTATCTCCTACAGTTTGGCTTTTATTTAATAAATGCTCTTTTTACGCTCATATTTCAGGTCAAAAGTCACTAATCTAAATTCAAGCATACTGTGCAGCTATACCTTTCATCTGATACCCCGTTTACTATTATTTACCTCTTCTTAGCCCTGAGATTCCTTACTAAAATTGATACAAAATTGATCAAAATATCAAAAAGTGTACGAAAACATTTGATGTTTGCGTATTAATATATAAGAAAATACCGAAATGGCTTAAAACATAGATTTGTGTATAAAACTTTGGAGTGGTGCGAAATATTTGAAATTTTTTTTCACAGAAATTATTTTTTGAGCTGTAGAACTTTGTATAAAATGTAAAAACTACATTTTGAAAAATTTAATTTTCATCAAAAAAATCATAGGGGGTAGCTCATGAATTTCGATGATAGAAACTGTTTATTGAATTATGTGTCAAAATGAGGCAATTTTTGCAAATAAATTATATGTCATATGAAAGAGTGTGGAAAAAGAAATTGTAAGAAAAAAAAAAAATTATAACAAAAAAAACTTTTGTCTTATTTTTTAAGCATAATCTAAATATTTTAGAGGTTTTTTTTAAACTAATATAAAACAATATATTGATGAGATAACGGTTAATCTTTTCTTATTTCTCCAAAGTCATTTAATTGATCTTTCAGACAAAGAAAATTTGTTGAAAATCGATTAAAGAATGGCTGAGATATTTGCTTGCAAAGCCAAAGTGTACCAGGCATCCAAAACCGTTTAAGTGCTCGTTTAGATTCTGCCTCAGTATAGTGTAAACATTATTCTTGCCATTTCTTGTGATGCCGCCAAAATTAGTGTTGCAATTATTGGCTGAAAAAGCGACACATTTATTCAGTAAATAATATTTGTTCAGGTATTTTATGATATAATTGGCAATTGTTTCTGATTTCTCATTTGTTAGCTTATCCAAATAAATCATTTTTGTTTCTATTCCAGAAAGTGCTTTAAAATACTGCAGTATTAAAGGAATATTTTTTCTGAGCCATGGTTGCTACCGTCAGTTGAAATCGAAATATAAGGAATTTCCGATAACGTATCTAGGCAATTTTTAGTGGAAAATGGTGCTATGGAGGAAATTAGCTTTTTCAGAATCATTAAACAATTTTATAACATATTGAATGTGCAGTCTGTTGACTTGAGGTTCATTTGGTGTTTAATAGTATGAAACACTAAAGTTAATTCCACAGCACTTACTTGATTCTCAATCTGAAGCGACTTTATGAATGTGTTCATATTTGCAGAACCGAGCGGCTGCTTTAATTATTTGTTTATGCTTTTTAAAGTCAATATGTTGTTCAAGATCATACTCTCCTTTGTTTCTAATTGGGTGTTTACACGTCTATCAAATGATTGAATCAATCAAAATTTGTTGTTGCTTTGGGGTCGTCCATAAACTACGTTACTGATTTTCCGGTTTTTTTACCCCCCCCTCCCCCTGCGTTACTTTTCGTAGTGCTTTTCAAACCCCCTCCCCCTACAGTAACGTGACATATGAAATTAATTCATTCGAATGATTATATATTTTGACTAGCTCTGACAATTTTCACTAGTAATAGTGACTAGTATGACTTTATACATTAAAGGAACAATTGGAAAAAAATCAATAATTAATATCATCTGTAAAAGCTATTCCATCTGCGATCCAAGATTCGATGCTCTCAATCACTGGGATAGAAGAAGCTGGTAGCTTTGTTGAGGATTCTTCAAAATAGAATTTTTCATCGGATTCTTTGTCGACCCATTCAGGTGAATCCTCATTTCTAACGCTAAGAAATTCACCTGGTCTTTGACAGAGTACCCTTATAGGCTGCACCCGAGCTGCACCAAGTTCTGTGTTTTTGTGTAAATGCTTTCTGAAAATTGATTTATTTAAATAGTATTTTTTATTCCGATTTATTGTAAACGATATAATACAAACTTATGGCAATTCATAGAAGTTTTAAAAACGAAATACAAGCCGCAGGTAGGACACGACCTTGAACCGATTTCTTCTTTCTGAGAAGGACAGTACATGTCATAATACGTCAAAAAAACGTCAAAGCCTGTCGCAAAAGCAAAGACCCAAATTTTTCAGACGTGTGCTGAGATGGTGAAGGAATACCAAAAGGTTTCTGTGTCGAGGAAGAAATCGTTGAAACAAAAGTTAACCATCAATTTAGACGATCAAACATAAACATGTAAGGTTAAAAATTTTTTAAATGATTGTGTTATTAATTAGAGGTTTTTCGTCAATTTTTTTAATTTTTGGTAACGTTACAATATCTAAACACCTCCCCCCCCTACCGTTACTTTTCGTAGTGCATTTCAAAACCCCTCCCCCCCCCTAAATTGGTAACGTAGTTTATGGACGACCCCTTTCCTATGTTAAAAAAAATCAACTCTCTGCGAGAGCGAAAATGAACTTCAATCTCTTCATCGATTCAGTCAAAATTTTGATTGAGCTCCAGACCTGCATAAATCAGTCAAAGGGTTGCATTTTTTTACTTGTCTGTTGTTTAGTAACAAATTATTTCTGAAAAATTACTGATTTGAACACAAAAGAAGTTTTTTGAAGAGAAAAAGGAAGAGTAGACAGAAAAGTTGCCAAAAAAGTAGGCAGAAGAGTAACAAATGCCTGCATCGGTACTTCAATCAAAAAAATCATGTATGAGCAGAAATAAATCAAAAATTTTAGAGTGAGTAAAAGAGAGTAAAAAATCGCGATATACTTCAATCATTTGACAGACGTGTGAACACCTCTTTACTGAAACTCCGACAGAACCTAAATTACAAAATGCCTCATATTTGGCTTGGCCAGCTGTGAAACAGGTGTACAGTAGTTTTGAGTTAACTGCCACTCTTTTAGCTGCCAATTTGAGATACCTGCCAAAAACCATGAAATTTCACTCATTTCTTTAATTTCGTATGAAATGTACTTGTTTAAATGCCAATTTTATACGTGCCAATTTAAGTTAGCTGCCACAAATATTTGGAATTATTATCCCATATTCATTGATAATTTTTCATTTAACAGCCACAAAATTTTTTTTGCAACTGTTGCTAACGAAAACTATGTATGTATGTAGTTTGTTTTTGTTAGAATGCTTGCAGCCTTTTCTTTTTTTTAAGGCTGGATTTGATAAAGTTCCTGAAAGCGACCTTATCATTCAAGATACAGACTTTCTAGAACTGATACCAAATTATTCAGACTATATTAACTGTGACGCCGATGTGGATTGTTACGGAGAGTTATCGGAAAACGAAATTCTCGAGTCTATTAAAGAAACCACTCCTATTAGATAACTCCACTCCTATCCTGGAAGATAACGTCCCAATCAAAATTCCATCGACTAAGGAGGCATTAGAAGCTTTGAATGTCCTCCAAAAATATTGTATGCACCACGAGATTGATATCATTCCAGAAACTATAGAGGATCATATCGTAAAAGGGTCTATAAAAGCTTTTAAGCAAACTTCAATCACAGAATATTTTTCTTAAAGGTTACTTTTTAATTACCTTTTACTTAAAAAATGTATTTGCAAGGACTGAAATAATTTGTTCCTTTTAATTTATATTATTTTTCCTGAAGTACCTTTATGTTGTTTTATTAATAAATAATAAATGAAAAGAATATTATTATTTTTTTTTAAGTTTTGTTTATGGGCCATTTCTTTGGCAGGTAAACGAATCAGATAACTGCCAATTCTTGGCATTTCTTTAAAGCTCCTTATTAAATTAACACTTTCGCTTAGTGCTTATTTTGCTCTGAAATGCATAAACTCTGCATCAACGATGAAGTAATTAATACTACTATTTAATTTAATAAATTAAATAAAAAACACTTACTAAGAATTAAAGTGCAAAAGCGTGCCAATATTTATTTTCAGTTTCAATTTGCCTTGATAAATCCAAGGCATTAGGAAGTGTTTATAAAGTGACGTTTGCCAACTATCGTACGGTAAAATTATGTACAAATATATAAAAATATATACAAAAATATATAAAAATGTACAACTCAAAAATCTAGACAATTCTGTACACTATTTGGTATTTATTATGATTATGAAGAAAAAGATTAATATAGAAAGTTTACATTTTCAACGAAAGATAATAAAAAGCAACAAGAATAATAAAAACATAATTTTATGTTGTTTAATCAGACGCATGGTAGAATAATTACAAGGTAGCCGTGGCAGGTCTTTAAGCGACCATCAAATGTCAAAAATAGTATAAAATAGAGAACGAAAGATAATGACAAAGTAAAATATGCAAGCAAAGACAACCATAATCAGGCACATTTATATATAGACTGCATTTTCGGTTTGTGCCCCAACAACTGACTTATTGCTAGAGCCATCAGCTTCACCATCATTTTCAGAAGCAATACTGCTGAGGTCGCTCGTCTGCTTAAAATTGTATTTCTCTTGGGATTTCTATTGAGATTTGTCTCAATAGTTGCGCCTGCTTCCTTAAAAATGTATGGAAGTCAATACACGAGTAATCTACAGTGTTGCGCAAAATAATAGCAACAAAATCGGTACGCTGCTACAAAATCGTGTATCTTTTTAAATATTAGGAACACACAAAAATTATTATAGGAACCAAAGCATATATTCATACATTATATTAAAAACAAATCATATTCCAATTTGGTTTTGTTTTCTTTATTAAATTTAAAATTAATGTAACTGCATTCAGTTTGTCTGAGAGCAAAACAGAAGCAACATAATTAATATTTGGTGTAAGATCCATTATTCTTGATAACCGCTGCACATTTGAGCGGCATCGACTCTATTAAAGTATATATGTTAGTATTAGTATATGTTCCCAATTAAGTTTCAGCGCTTCATACAGTGCAGTCTTATTGGAAAACCTTTGACCAGAAACTTTTACCTTCAAAATCCCAAAAAAAATTTCAATGGGATTCAAGTCGGCTAATCAAGGACTTGAATCCTATTGCCTCTAATGTAATCTTTGATGAGCTTTGAAGTGTGCTTCGGGTCGTGATCGGACTGAAACGTTCACTGAAGCGACATAATCCACTCTGAATGTGGTCGCATCTTGCTTTCTAAAATGTCATTATATACAAATCGATCCATAATTCCATAGCTTTTTTGATATGGTTCAACTTCATTATGGGAAAAACAAGTCCAGACCATAATGCCATCGCCTCCGTTTTGATTTTTGAACTGTTCAATTTAGGTGCTCTTTTGGAAGACTGAGTCTAAAAAATAATAAATTGCAACTAGTTGTCACAATTTCAGACAGAATTGTTTAAATTGTAACACCTCACCTTGTTTTTTATGCTTAGCTGTAAGCAAAGGTTTCTCTGTCGGTCTGTAACTTCTTTAATCGTTCTCAACGGCTCGTCTTCAAACAGTGCTGTGGTGGATATCTAAGTCAAGTGTCCGAACAACCTCTTTGGATGTGGCAAATGCATTTCGTTTGAACACACCACAAATGTTCCTGTCATCACGCAGCGATGTCCTCCGCGGTCGCCCTCTTTAATGTACCGTTGTTACGTCTTTTGTGAAGGTATATTTCTTTATTAATCTGCATTCACATTATATTACATATTATTATATTCACAGTATTTAAAACGTGCCATTATAAATGGAACAGTTAATGTCACAACTAGCACAAAAAAAACTAAACTTAAATGTTTATGACTTACAAACAACACTTGCTTTACAATAACGGAACTTTTACCAATAATTCTTCGAACTTCTGTTCTCTTTTTACATTTTTCAAGTTTTGTTGCTTTTGTTTTGCTCACAGACAAATTGAATGTAGACACATTAATTTTAAATTTAATAAAAAACAAAACCAAATTTGAATTTGATTTGTTTTATGTATGATGTATGAATATATGCTTTGATTCCTATAATAATTTTTGTGTGTCCCCAATATTAAAAAAGATACACGATTTTGTTGCAGCGCACTTATTTTGTTGCTATTGTTTTGCGCAACACTGTAAGTTACATTTCACGAGTAGAGTTGATTTTAGTGTGTCGATGCTAAGATTGCCTGACTCGGCTTTCCAAATGTTTTTATTGAAGAAAAAATACGTTTGCCTGGTGCACTTGACCCAGGTAAACAGAGAATAAATTTGATGATGCGTGCAAAATTTAAATACGGCACTTGCGCGGTATTCATGTGATTGAAAATTTCAACCCATCGTTTCTCCGTTTGCAAGTTTTCCGCGTTTCATTCTGCTACTTTTTCCGCAGTGCAAGACAATTTTATATGGCCGTATTGAGCGTGCACTTTATTCGAATGCTCATTCAAATTGAATTGAGGAATTTCTTCTATCGTTTTTTCAATTTGTTTCCAAGTAGGCATAACTCGCAATGACACCCACCAACGTCATTGGGTAGTTCAGACGATACAACATGTTGTCAGTCTGCTATTTTAAGTGCTTAAAAGTTTTTCATATGTTTTATAGTTCTTTTTTTCATTTGCAACTAAGCTTAAATCGGACATAGAAATTTCTTTACAAATTCTGTACAATTTTTTTTTCTGTCCGCCGGGTCAAAATTCTGTACTGTACAGAAAAAATCTGTACGGTTGGCATGCCTAGGGATGGCGTTAAGCATTGGCATATATCTATTAACTTGCAAATCAGTGTTGATACTTTTCATGAACAGTTTTTTTTGTGCATTTTTAATAAATTGTAATTTATAGATATTTTTTGTCTCCCACAAAAAAAGAGGACTTTTCATTTTAAAAAAAGATAAAAAAAGATCTCGAGAAAAAAAGAGACATCACCTCTTTATAAGAGATGTGATGGCAACGCTATTTATAGCGGAATTATACCTGTTACAACACTTTTATTGAACAAATGACTTAAAACATCACATATAAAGAAAGATATTTTCTTTATTTATTACTAGAATTTATTTCTAGAAAAACTATTATTTGGACAAGAACTTGAACTTTTTAGTGACATAATAATTTTATAAACCTCTAACGAAGAAATTGGTTCATAGAAAAAACTCCTAGCTACACTCAGAAAAAAACACCTATCTTTTCGTGATAAAAAATTTATCTATTTGCGATAATAGAAATTTTCTTTATTTCAAATAAAATTTACTTCAATTATAATCAATTTTCTCATATTCGAAGAAATATTTCCTTCCTTGTGGGAAATGAAATTATTTCACGTCTCTAATAATGATAAGTATTTTTCTCTCACTGAAAAATCTCATTTATAGAGAAAAATTTATAGAAAATGAAAAATGTTCTCTATTTTTGATAAATAATTCATTATGCGAAATATTTTCTTCAATAACAACAAATCCTTTCTCAAAAATTGAAAAGGCTTCTTCTCAAAAATCGATATATTTTTCTTATATTGAATGAGGTACGAAAAAAATAGAAAGCGTGAGAGCAATTGATTAATGTTGTGAAAAACAAGTGTTGCATATTCTGCATATCATGACGATTGTTCCTTCAAAAGGTTTTTTCTTACTTAACATAGCTACACAAAGTGATGTTGTTTATTACTATTGTTTCTTTGGATGCATTTACAAAATCGTTTTTCAGAATAAATTTCTGGAATATTTATAAAGAGTCCCGAAAAACAATGCCACAACAATAATTCTACCTCTTAACACATTTTTAACTAATATTTTTAAAACCGAATCATAATTTGATATTAACACTTCTACTTTGCGTAGAACTGAGTTAAAACAAATGTTTGACAAAAATAATTTTTTAATCGTAATTGCGGATATACTTCTGTGTTTTAAAGAAAAATGTACGCAATAAAGAAATATGTTGTATCAATGTTAAGAAAATATATCTTTTTTTTAAAGAAAGTGTTATTTTTTGTGAGAAACTATAAACGCAACTTAAAGAAAACATTTATTAAAATTAAATAAATATTTCTCTGTTTTCGGGAACAATTTACAAAATAAAGAAAACGGTTGAACGTATTATAAAGAAATATTTTTGTATTAAAGAGAATTTATCTTTTATTAATGAGAAAATATTTCTCATTTTCATGGAAGCTTTTTGCAATTTTTAGGGAATTTTTGGGATCACATTTAGAGAAAAGCATTCTCTGGAGCAAAGTCAATACCATTTTTCACTTAATATGATGCCGTTTTTCTCATATTCCGATAAACTTTTTTCTGAGTGTAGACAAGGATCATTGGATAGGCATATACACTCATTCCTGCCGGATGAATTCTCAGCAACTACTTCATTACCTACTGAAACAAAAAATATGTTAAAGTTCTTTTGTCTATCAATTTCAGATAGACTTAAGTTGTTTTGTCAAAAGTCCACAGATATATATGAGGTGGCATACTACCACGCCCATCTTTCGAACATAACTATGAATTAGTATTAAAAACAATAAAATACATTATGTGTAAGTTGTTTATTTAATAGACAAAAAATAGACTAAATAGTTTGTGCATAACAACTTCAGATGAGAATATATTCTTGTTTCATATATTTAAGAGCGTGCGGGTTTTAGTTTTTTCAGCTATTTTTTGTGAGTTATAGTTTCTTAGCATAAGACTTAAAATAAAAGAAATAAATACATTTTTAGTTAAGATTTTGCCAATTAATATTCGGTAATAAAAATTTTATATCCTTATCAAACCAAGCTTAGCGTAGCTTTTTGGACATTTTGTCTGACAATCTTACAATTTTGACAATCATATATACTCTTATTTTTAAAGCCTTTTGGTCAGAATTTAATAGAATCAGTTCCATATAAAGCAGAATATCATATGTGTAGATGCTAAACTTGACGCTTCATGAATATTTGAGCAGAACAAATGAGCAGCGATAATTGCGAATCAGAGACATCTAGAGGGCTTAAAGAAATGAAAAAATAAGAAACAGTGTTTTCTGCTCCTTTTGAGGACTAAGGTGCTAATGCTTTATAAATTATGACTGATATTGAAGCACACGTGTAGTCAATATTATTACCCAATAAACCTTTATGTTAGTTATCAACTTGAGGTGCATTTGAGATCAAATAGCTTTCTCACATCTCCAACGTTAATTCTCAACAGCATCTCAACACGCGGATTACACTGTGCAACACATTTTTCTAACGGAAAAGCGGATAACATAGGATGATAGTACTAGTGTATAGTAAGAAAACCCTAAAGTTTGCCTCTTGCAGAGTATTTTTTTAAAAAAAAGTGCTCATTAAGGCGTATCGAATTACAATTTTTTCGAATTTCACATTCTAAGAGGTCTCAAAAGCTGCATGGTGGTCAAGATCTAAAAAAAATAAAGAGAGAAAAAGAGATGTCTTCCTCTTACACAAGCACAAAGTTGTTTTTTGAAAAAATAGTAAAAAATTACGATCTATAAATGCTTTGTTTTTTGTAAGAAAAACTACATACATATGTCTTAAAGCAAAATTAAATACAGACTTTAACTAAGAATATCTCGCCAAACAAAATGCGATTTCTACCCTCATTGTCCTATGTAGGAGACACTCAAATCCAAAGGTACACTCGAAATAGCACAGAACTTTTGATTGTTATCTGATTGCCTAAATGTTGGTGTTATTGATTAAAGTGTTTACGTTTTCTTTAAATTTGGCGAATTAAATATTTGCATATTTTTCGCAAATCCATTTTCTTGTTTCGAGAAATGTATTTTGAATGCCATTTTATAAGTTTTTCAAAAAAATTATGATAAGGTTATATATATTTTTGGCATCAGAAGTGGTACCGAATAAAATTTTGTGAATGTGGATTCTTAAAATATATCTGAACGAAACACTGTCAGCAAGTATTTTTTTTAAAACACCAGGTTAAGACCACGTTTCTTTTTTGTGTTTCGATTTTTTAAAAAAATTTTTCTGCTTAGCATGAAATTTGTTATTTCGTCAAAACCTCATCATTTACCAAAATGTTAAATTACAATTTTGAGTTTCTGAGCCTGCCATTCGATGAGTCTCAATTGATTCAACAATTGCCTTGAAGATGTTTTTTAAATAAAAAATAATAACCTTAAAGGACATATCTGAAGAATTCAAAAAGCTAAAATTATTTTACCATTTCTGATGCCTGAGATATAAAGCCTTATATTAATATTTTCCAAAAAGTTGAAAAATCGCGTTCAAGTATGCTTTTCTCAAAAAACAGTAAATGCATAGGCAAAAAATGTGCAAATTTTAAATACACCAAATATAAGGAAAACGTAAACACTGTAATAAATGCCACTTAAATTAACACAATCAGATAACAATCAAAAGTTCTGTGCTATTTCGAGTGAACTTTAAGATTCGAATATCCTTCACACAGGACACTGTGAATAAAAATCAAGAGTGGCATCTTGTTTGGCGGGATATTGTTAGTTAAAGTCTATATTTACTTTTGCTTTAAGACACATGTGGTTTTTCTTACAAAAATCAAAGCATTTATAGATCGTTAATTTTTACTGTTTTTCTCATAAAACAACATTGTCTTTGCGGGAGAGGGAGACATCCTTTTTTTGGGAGACCACCGTATGGTGTTTTAAAAAATACTCTGCAAGAGGCAAACTTTCAATGCCTATATCTTTGCCTATATATGCCTATACCTCATAAGAGCGAGTTAACTTTGCAAAACCCTTTTAGGGTTTTGTTAGTCTAGATCAGTACCATCGGTCTGTGTTGGTCGCTTTTTCGTTAGATTCCATGACCCTTGAATTGTCGCATAGTGTTCTCAACTTAAAAGGCACTTTTTTATATGGTGATTTTTCTTAGTTATCAAGTTAAGAAATTAGTAAATCTCAAGTTGATCTCAAGTGCATTTATCCACATGAGAAATTTGTAATTCTCAAAGGCATTTCTCCAATTGGTCTCAAATGGAATATATATGTATATGGAAGTGCCATATGCAAAGAAATTGCAATTTATATTAAACTAGCTGATATACCCGGTGTTACTCGAGAGTCACTTATATAAACATTTTAAAATACACTTCTCGATTAATTGTTTTTTAAAATCGGGAATATTGAAAAACATGTTGAATTTTATTTGAATTTTATTTTATTTAATTTTATTTATCTACCGTTAGAAAGGTAATTGAACGAACATTAATCCAAAAAAGTTTAGGAAAAGTTTTGTTGTTGGTGGTTCCATGTCTTGCGGTGAGCTAATTGAATTCAAAGGGGTACGAAAAACATATTTTAAAAATTAAAAAAAATTTTTATATTTACTTAATCTTAAAGCAAGCACAATAACCTTTTCAACAAAATTAAAATTATGGTGGGACTCAATGCGTCCTTGAGATATGGACATTTTAACGTCTAAACAAAGATTAATATTAAAAAACATATTGAACTTTTTAACAAAAAAAATTTTAATGAAATATATTAAAAACAGCGGAGTTATTGGCATTAAAATTAAAAACTTTGATTTTCATATAATTTTTTTCTCATTATTAGCTATCAATGTTTTATGAAAATTCGTTGTGCTAAAAATGATTGTACGTACTAAAATTTCTATTAGCTGCGTTTTTTCATTGGAGATCAGGATCATATAATCGCATTTGCAAGCAAAGCTTACTTTTTAAAATTTTACTTTTTAAAAATAAGTAGATCCACTATAAAGAAGATTTTATATAATCCAAAATAATCGTAATTACTTCAGACACACAACTGCATTCTTAGAGATAAATGGGGACGTTCAAACTGTATAGAGAATTCTAACACAAAACTAAGTTTTACAATATTAATAGTCTGGTATGGAAAAATAGATTTTTAGCCATAACTTTTGATTGGAAAGAGATATTGGGGTAATTTTTTCACATAAATTATTTTTGAGACTTGAATTTTTTGTAAAAAATATAAAAACAACATTTTGGAAAAAATAAATTTCGCGAAAAAAATCAAATGTTGTTTTGATGACAAAAACAGTAAAATAATTTTTGCGCTTAGCTGGAAGAATTTTTGCAAATAAATGCTATGTCATATGAAAGGTAGCCAGACGTGCAAATTTTAATTGATTTCGTTTTTAGAGCAACAACAATTTTTGGGTCATTTTTTGAGTAAAAAGTCAATATTTCGGACCTTTTTTGGCATACTCATAAAATATATATACACTGACTAAACGGTACAGTTCAACCTATTTTTGTGAAGTGATTTTATTGAACTTTTGAACAAAAAAAAATTTGAATGAAATATATTAAAGGACAGCGGAGATATTTGCATTGAAAGACCAAACTTTGATTTTCATGTCGTTTTTTTCTCATTCTTAGGTAACGATGTTTTATGAAAAAGTCGTTGTACTGAAAATTTCTCCAATTTTGAAGATATGTGAATGTTTTTGATGTCAAAATAACAGAAATTTTCTAAAATTAAATACAAAAAAATCTCCGATAAAAAAATTTTATAATAACAAAATTACCGTTAGTTGAAAAATTTCAGAGGGGGCGTGGCAAAAACTAAGTATGTAACATTTTAAGTTGGGATGCACTTAATATGTATACCTAGTTTGAGCAAAATCCGTTTAGCCGTTTAGATTTGTATAAAGGTCAAACAAACAAACAAACAAACAGAAAATGAGTTTTATTACTATAGATAGTCAATTGTATGAAAAAATAGATTTTTAGCCATAACTTTTGATTGGAAAGAGATATTGGGGTAATTTTTTCACATAAATTATTTTTGAGACTTGACTGTAAAAAATATAAAAACAACATTTTGGAAAAAATAAATTTCGCGAAAAAAATCAAATGTTGTTTTGATGACAAAAACAGTAAAATAATTTTTGCGCTTAATTGGAAGAATTTTTGCAAATAAATGCTATGTCATATGAAAGGTAGTCAGATTTGCTGTTTTTAATTGATTTCATTTTTACAACAACAACAATTTTTGAGTCATTTTTTGCGTAAAAAGTCAATATTTTGGACCTTTTTTGGCATACTCATAAAACATATATACACTGACTTAACGGTACAATTCAACCTATTTTTGTGAAGTGATTTTATTGAACTTTTGAACAAAAAAAATTTGAATGAAATATATTAATGGACAGCGGAGATATTTGCATCGAAAACCAAACTTTGATTTTCATGTCGTTGTTTTCTCATTCTTAGGTAACGATGTTTTATGAAAAAGTCGTTTTACTGAAAATTTCTCCAATTTTGAAGATATGTGAGTGTTTTTGATGTCAAAATAACAAAAAATTTTTAAAATTAAATATACATAAATCTCCGATACTAAAAAGTTTTATAATAACAAAATTACCGTTAGTTGAAAAATTTCAGAGGGGGCGTGGCAAAAACTAAGTATGTAACATTTTAAGTTGGGATAAACTTAATATGCGTACCTAGTTTAAGCAAAATCCGTTGAGCCGTTTAGATTTGTATAAAGGCCAAACAAACAAACAAACAAACAAACAGAAAATGAGTTTTATTACTATAGATCAAGAAATAAATATTCATATATTGTTTTGATATCTTTTATTTTAATTAAAATAAATAATAATTTTACCTACTTTGATTGATTTAAAAATATATCAACATTTTTTTTTAAATAAAATAAAAAATGTTCGTAAAGGTGAACACTTAATTTTCTTATATTTTTATAAAAAGTATTTTTAACGAGATCACAATTTTTTATCTGTTAGACATTTTTTTTACTCTATTAATATAAATAAAAATAATTGATTTTGCTTCAATCAAATTTTGCGAGTGGGAGGCCGTCAACATTTATGTTGCGATGGATTTTCATCAACGTAAAGGAGTTCTTCATTAAAAAATCTGTTAGCGAGTGCGCAACTCCGTAATTAAAAAAGTCTCCTAGTCCCATTATTTCCACTGCAGATATCCTAGGAGTGGATTTCAATGTCCTTGAATCTTTTGGAATACCATCTACATGTTTACGCAATAATGCCAATAACTCGTTCGTAGCCGCAGTTGAAATATAAAACTTAACAGTTCACGCTGCTAACTCTTCCTAGAGGTCTCCTGATTTTGTCGTTTTTGATGGAACTTCTTCTTCTAATTCTGTATCCGTGTCACCATCACTATCGGTCCCACTTAAATTATTTTCAGATAAAATATTCGAAGTGGATGGACCCGCCTCCAACGCCAGGGTTTCCTCTGCGCTCTGGTGCTCTGGATGTGAAAGGCTATTCAACTCACGCTCCACTAGTAGTTTAATTATCTGCTTCACTTCTGTTTTATTTTTTTTCTTTGCATTTTTTTCTTTGCAATTATTTTTTAACAAAAATGGCACAATAAATTTTAAATCTTCTTACGTTTTTCTCAGCAAATGGCACAATAAATTTTAAATATTTTCCACAATTTGACACTATGTTTTTGTAAACAATAAAACATATGATTCACTGCCAGACTTACATTTTTGTAAATCCAAATAGGTATTGCCACAGAGTTACAAATATTTTCTCAAATCTCCCTCAACTTCACCTCAAGTTGAGAAATAGTGTTTCAGAAAATGCTTAATCTCAAATGATAGGGAATGCTGAAACTCAACTTGAGAATTATAAATTTCTCAAACGTTAGAGAATTATTTTTCTTGTGTTTGTTGGGTTATTAAAGCAAAGAAATCGTCAAAACATACAAAAGCACACATCAACACTAAATGACTTTGTTAAAATAAATATTAATTTACGAACAAACAATAAAATAAAATAGCGACCACTTGTGATAAGATTTATTGACATTGACAAATGAATTTTGTAAAAATAATTAAAAAAATTCAAAAAAAAAGGTGAAAATCCCTAAAATGTTTGCAAACAATATCTGCTATAAGCATATCCCTAGCGTAAAGCTTTAAAAATAATCTCAGAATAAAAACAAAGATCCATCGATCGTTAACATCTTTAGTTCCCAGCAAAAAGCGAAACAAATTTAATGAATGCTTACCCTCTTCAAAACAAAAACAAACAAAAAACAACCAAAAAAAAAAAAATAATAAAAAGTTTTTTCCACACTGTATCTACATCTACTGATGGCGTAACCTTACATTAAATTTTAATATTGAACGTGTTTAATAATAATTTAGCTTTAACCAAGCATCAATTTAAATTTATTAGTTTTTGCTTCTGAAGCCAAATGAAGTCTCTACAAAATGCTGCATAAATATTTTAACATACTATAATATGAGCTTAAACGATAACAACAACTACAACAAAAAGAAATTGTGATGCATAAAAAAAAAACGCAAACAGACAAGTAAGTATATCTCTAGAGCAAGTTATAGAGTTCGGTAGTTATGGTTGACATTGAACAAACCATAAGAGCAAGATCAGCAAATTTTTTTGTAAGCTTAAAAGAAAATTGTTTTCAAAAGTGTTTTTTCTTTTTGAACATCCACTTTGTGGTATCATTGGGCGCCTTCAGCGCAGACAACAGTTGGCAACTGTTGTGTAAAAATTCGCTGAATGGTACAATTTTGGCAGCGCTCATTAAAACTTATCAAGTAGCGGACGCCATTTAATCGAACGAAACATTCTATGCTGCATGAACACAACTGTTGAGTCAACTGTCAGATGCTGCTGCTGTCACTGTTAAATTAATAAACACAGAAAGAATGCCGCAAATTCAAGTGAGAGAAACCTTTGCATTTTAATTATTTACATAAAAAATTAAATGTAATTAAATTAACTCTAATTTCTGACTTTTAGGGCCAGTTTTTCAGTACGAGTTTAAACTTTAGTCAGAGTAAACCTAGCATAACCCACCAAAATTCGACGTTTAAGCTTGGTTTAACTAGATATTTTAGCATTCGTTGAAGTTAAATTGACTTAAATTATCATATAATGTGTTTCCTTTTTGGCTAAGCCGAGTTTAAACGTCCAATTTTGATGAGTTAAACTCAGTTTAACTTGACTAAACTTTAAACTCGTACTGAAAAACTGGCCCTTAGAGTAGCAACGCATTCAGAGAAAAAAATCGCTCACTAAGGTAGCGCTACCATTACAGTTCACAACAGTTTTCTGCGCTGAATGCGCCCATAATCATCATCGTCATCATCAACTTGAACGCCTTAACAGCTTGAACCATGGGGGCAATACTGAGAATTCTCTGCTACGTTGTGGTTGGGATTTTCTGCATACACTTGAATTTTGGAAATTCTCGCATGCACTTAAATTGTAAAATATGCACAACAATTTTGATGTATAAAATCAGCTTGATGCTGTTTATTATCATGTGATCATGCGATATATTTCTTACTTCATAATAATTTATTACCAAAAAATAACTAGAAAATTGCATGTCCTGCTCCGAAAGAGGCGGCAGCAGCATGATTATATTTTACCTTACTTTTGCTTATGCATTTTATGACAAAACGTTTAAATCAACTTATTATTTATGATCATACATACTTGTTGTATGTTTAACAATTTAAAGGCTGGTTAGTACGCAATAAGTTTAGCCAGCTGAAAATTTTACACTTTAACATAAATCAAGCAACGAAGGTTTTTTCTTTGCGAACAAAGGTTTCTTTAGTAATGTCTTTTGTTTTATTGTTAAAAGTCTAAAATTAAAAATTATTTTTAAGTTTTTTATGGTACTTGGTGCTTATGAGTGTGTGTACAAGGTGGTATTTTTGATTTTATGTGTAGCTACTTAAATGGGGGAACAAATACCTTTGTAGTGTTTGAAAAAAAAATGTTGAAATATTTTTCGTTGTTTTTTTGTACAAAATCGAAGCCAAAAATTGCATGTAATATATTTTATATAATGAAATTTTAACTATTTTACGGACTATAGTTGTGTCCGCAAATAGCTGTGTCAATGTCATATACCTTCTGTTCAAAATTGAACCGGACTGTGCGAATGAAACAACAACAGCAGTTGTCATAAAGCTAATGATTTTTTTTAAGGCTGGTAACATTGGGCTCTCATCACCTAACTTTTAAACCGACTATCGTTTGAACGATACTGCTGCTTGTTTCTAGTACAGGAGCACTCCCAGAATACGATCTCGTACTCTATTTTGTTGTAGAGGCTCTCAATTTTTTTAATTTGTCACTTCGTTCTGGGGGTTTTGGGGCCATTTCAAATTTTTGAAGTGAAAACTTCTTTAGGCGCGTTGAACGATTTTGGTAGAGGGTAAATCTTTGGTTTGCGTCATCGCCTTTTTCCTAGTAACTCTCGTCATCAATGCGGACAGCAGAGATAACAAGATTGGAAACTTAGAAAAAATAACCTCAAAAAATTTTTGCATGTATTTATGCGTTTTAAAAATCAACCTGATCGTCACTCTTGTTCTTAATCGGCCGCAAGCTCACAAAGAAATCACTTGGCAACTCCTGAAATTAATACATATAATCTGTTTGTTGGTATATAAATACTTTAGTTAGGTTGCAATAAGATGTTTGCAACCAAAACTTATTATTAATTCGCTTTATATTGGTCTATATATGCCTTTAAAGTTTGGAAATTTCTTCAGTTGTTGTATTTGTCAACATTTTTGAAAAATTTGCTTATACTTAAACAGCTGCTATGCATGGTGAGATTTAAAAATGGAACGATCTTTTTCTTTTTCTGCTTTTTTCTGATGGAACTTCGCTTGCAAACAAAAAAAATAATGTATGGATTGAGTGTTTTAACATTTAAATCTTTAAGTTGTGATAAAGGAATATGTTGAACATTGAAATAATTACATGCATGCTCTTATTTTATTATATATCGTCAAACGATGATTGACAATTTTCACACTTGTTGTATTTGTCAGTGGCTTTTTATTTTCACCACTGCGGCATTTTACTTTCAGAGTTGTCAACTATCATTATTTTACTAGGCTGTGTGTCAAAAGGAAACTTTTCAGTCGTGGTAGGATTGAAAATATCAGGTTGAATAAAATTTGTGTGTGTTGAAAAAAATTTGTCTTTTTTGATGTGTCAAATGGACGATGAAATTTTGACAATAACAAATTTTGAAGTCTCACATTTCGGTCATGTTTTAGCGCAAATATTTTATTTAATTTGCTTTTTATTCAATATTTAATTCGAGTGCTTGTACTTGCAACTTATTTTATAAAGTTGTAATATTGAAAACTTAAATAATAACAAAATAATAAAAATAAAAGTATAGCAGTGAGGGGATTGCCGACCGAAGCGAAAAATTATATATAAAATATTTGTATTCCCTGGAAGACGTTGTCCTGCCACGGACCACCTTACTGCTTTATAAGAAATTTCATGCTAATAGGGGGTTTCGGACTATCCTACATGTAGGATGGATTTGACAGGTCGGACGGACATGTACGATGTGCGAAAGCTCATACTACCTGTGCGAAAGCCCGTTCTACATGTAGGATAAAAAGCAAAAAGTTCGAAGAGTTCCGCTTGTGATCTTGTTCTTCTCTGTGCGTCCTTGTTTGTAGATTTCCTTGGTAATTGCTGTTGGTGCAGTTAGCTGGAAATTTTTTGTAGACTTTGTGAATTCTAATCGTGTAGCTACAGGCGGCATATAAAATTAGAATTATTTTTGTTAAAAGCTTATAGCAATTTATTAAATTTTTTATATATTACTGAAACTATTTCTTTTAAGAAAAAGTGTCAAAAATATCAAAAATACATATAATTTAAGTAATTTATTTAAATTATTTCATTATTGAATTAATAAAAAAAATTAAAGCTTATGTATATATAATTATATCATAACACTAACACAATACACATGTTCACCATATCTATATTGAGTTGTGTATTAAAAATAGAATATTCTAAAATTAAGAAATATCTATAGCATAAAAATTATATAAAATTCATATAAGAAATTGATGCCAAACCGTTTCAAAAATAGAATGCTTAGGATAAGCAGACTTTAGTTATCCAATTACTACTGAAAATATTATATAAATATACGTAAGTACTCTTTAAATTTCATCAATGAGCTTAATTGTTCATATATCTGTGGTCACAAGGAATAACGACTAAACTCAAAGTATCGTAAAAAACGATATTTTATTTGCACGAACTACGACCTATTTTTTTGTGAATATATGAACCGTTACAAAAAAATATGTGCAGACATAAGTGTTGATCAATTCTGGGCAAAAAATGGATATCTGAATACTTCTAAAAATTGGCAATAAAGTAAATTCCATATAGCTTTTTTACGATATTTTGAGTTTAGTCATCATTCCTTGTGACCACAGATATATTGAATATATATTTCCGATACGGTAACACTTTTACTAAAAACAAATAGTTTTACCAATATTATATATACTCTTTAATTCATATGTATAAACTGTTTTCTCAAATAGTTCGATGTCATATGCTGACTGTAGCTACAAATAAACATCTACAAAAAAATTAAAGCTTACTGTACAACAATAACTACCAAGAAAATCTTCAACAACAACGCAAAGAGAATGACAAGATCCCAGCGGTTGCGCAGCGTTAGAGGGGATGAACCGAATTGGCGGCGGAAAATATACAGCACTTTGCTTGCTATATTTTCTGTTTGCCTGCTCTTATCTAAAATAAATCAGTTGTCATATGCCGACTGTAGCTACATTAAGAAAGCGAACACATTCAGCCCTAACACTACCTTGTCTAGTTGTACTATGAGTGGTGGCATCAAAAAAGACTTCACGGCCAGTCAAACAAAAACCAAATATCAAAAATTTTATATTAATTTTATTTTAACCTACAGCAGCTCTACATATACATTGAAAAAACAGTATCATTCAAAGATTCGCAGCGGAGCAAAGGGAGGGGAAAAAACGATGCGTCAGCAGATGAACATATTGATGGTTGCTTGCTACATTTGCTGAGCGCCTTGTAGTCAAGAAGAGAGTTACTCGCAAAATGACGATGACGATAACGCAAATCAAAGATTTACCCTCTACCAAAATCGTTCAATGCGCCTAAAGAAGTTTTCACTTCAATAAAATGACGAAAGTGCTTGAGTTTGTGTGTGCGTGTGTGTGTGGTCCAACGATCTCCCGGTGCATCAGCAAGTGCAGCAAAGTTAAATTGGCTTTCTTTATTAATAAAACAATGATAGTTGACAACTCTAAAAATAAAATGCCGCAGTGGTGAAAATAAAAAGCCACCGACGAATACAACAAGTGTGAATATTGTCAAACTTTGTTTGACGATATATAATAAAATAAGAGCATGCATGTAATTATTTCAATGTTCAACATATTCTTTATCACAACTTAAAGATTAAAATGTTAAAACACTCAATCCATACATTATTTTTCTTGTTTGCAAACGAAGTTCCAGCAGAAAAAAGCAGAAAAAGAAGAAGATCGTTCATTTTTAAATCTCACCATGAATAGCAGCTGTTTGAGTAAAAGCAAATTTTTCAAAAATGTTGACAAATACAACAACTAAAGAAATTGCCAAACTTTAAAAGCATATATAGACCAATATAAAGCGAATTAATAATAAGTTTTGGTTGCAAACATCTTATTGCAACCTAACTTAAGTATTTATAGTCTAACAAACAGATTATATGTATTAATTTCAGGAGTTGCCAAGTGATTTCTTTGTGAGCTTGCGACCGATTAAGAACAAGAGTGACGATCAGGTTGATTTTTAAAACGCGTAAATACATGCAAAAATTTTTTGAGGTTATTTTTTCTAAGTTTCCTATCTTGTTATCTCTGCTGTCCGCATTGATGACGAGAGTTACTAGGAAAAAGGCGATGACGCAAACCAAAGATTTACCCTCTACCAAAATCGTTCAACGCGCCTTAAGAAGTTTTCACTTCAAAAATTCCAAAAATAGGTTTTAAGCATCTGACGAGGTCCAAATGTTACATGCAGTCAGTAAATCAAAAAATAAAATGATTCCAGACAAGTGGTATTGAAAATGCTACAACAAAAAACACACAGCAGCAATAACATTGATAGCTAGCTTTCGACGCGAGCAAACAACAACAATGCCATGTACATATTTCCTCGAATTACAACACACACGGAAATATTGAAGTTGTTGTAAGTGAGCTAAAAGAGCTATGGGATTTACAACTCTGGTTTAAATCATACTTGATTTTAAACACAAATTCTAGTTTTTTGCTAGTTTAAAATCGTTTATTGAGCTTTTAGGTCAAAGTTAGATTAATTAATTGTTCTAACGAATCTTTCCAAAGAAACAGCAACAACAACAAAGTTTTTTCAATATGAAAAGGAAAAAAATCACAAGCTGATTTTATTACAATTTCGGCCCTGCTAAAGGCTTCATCAGAAATCTTTGTGACACCCGTGCAAGCGCGCGCTAGCGCACTGCACCACAGAGGCGATGAGATTTTAAGTGTCAATTTCTTAGTTTTTCTCCCATTTCATGTTTTCACATTTGTTGTTGTATTTTTTGCTTTACTTTAGTCTTTATGCTTATGAGAAATTGACACTTAAAATCTCATCGCCTCTGTGGTGCAGTGCGCTAGGGCTGGCTTGCACGTGTATCACAAAAATTTCTGATGAAGCCTTTAGCAGGGCCGAAATTGCAATAAAAACCAGCTAGTGATTTTTTCCTTTTTATATTGAAAAAACGGTGTTGTTGTTCTTGTTGTTGTTGTTACTGTTGTTTCTTTGGAAAGATTCGTGAGAACAATTAATTGTTCTAACTTTGACCTAAAAGCTCAATAAACGATTTTAAACTATAAAACAACTTGAATTTGTATTTAAAATCAAGTATTTTTTTAAATTAATACATGTTATTGAGCATACAAAATACTTTATAAATTTATTTTAAAACAATTTCTGGCTTTTTTATAGAGGGCACTAAAAATTACATTGAAAAAAGACATTCAAAACGGTTCGATGGCTATGGCTTTCCCATGTGTCTGAAACAAACAAATCAAATGTAATTTTAAAGAACAGATCATTAATTCTACATCCCCCGGACGCACGACTCCCAGGGTTTTTTTTAAATTATGGTGAAAGTTCGAGTAAAAAGTTAAAAAAAGAGGTAGATTTTTGCACACACAAAGAGATAGATTTTCGCACAAAGAATAAATAGATACTTGAATTTAAGCTTAGTATGCTGCAGAAGCGAAAATAAATCTTCCGTAAGAAATGCATTGCATTTTTGATAGCGAAAAGGTAGCGAAATTTTTTTTTTTCGTTGTTGAACCGAAAAATTTGTTCAATGCAGCCAAGTTCACATCCATGATTGGGGAGTTAAAATGTCAAAATTTCGCTGTCTTTTATATGTTTGTACATTTAATTGGCGTGAAAATTTGACATTCAACAATAATATTCAACTAACACATTCAAGAATCAGGTTATGGTAAGTATGTGTTAGTGTTAAATCAAGCCCAAGCGTAAGGTAACGTAGCGTCAAGCTAAAATCTGTCAAGCTAAAATCTGTTTAATGATAAATGTGTACAAGTCGTTACCGAAATCGTAACGTGGCGTGACGCAGCCTAGAAGTCTGTAGAGAATAGATTTCTACGCAACGTTACGATTTTTGACAGTTCGACAGCTGTGGGACAAGCGAAAAATTTTGTTTAACTTCACAAAATTGTACATTTTAATGCTATATAAGAAAGGATGCAGTCTTTTATCGAAGAGGAGAAGTTAATAAGCTTCTAAAATAAAATAAGTGCCCTACACTACGGCGCCTGCACTACGTTGGACTACGATTTCGGTAATCGCTTAACCTCGAGGCAACGTCACACTACGCTACATCCCGCTGCTCCACCTCACGTTACGCTTGGGTAATCAAGATTTTAAGTTTACACCAAAATTTCGCGTGTAGAATTAAATGCCTAAAAATTTATTACAGTTCAAAGAAATTCTAATTTTTGCAACTGTTCCTTGTAATGCAGCTTAAAACATATCAACGAAATCAATTCACTTGCAACTGTAATTCAAAAAAATTAATTGATATTCGGAAATACCATTTGAAATTCAAAAAAGATCAATTGAAAAACAAAAACTTAATTTGATATTCAGAAAATATCAATTGAAACGCATTAATTCCATTTGAAACTCAAAAATTATCAATTAAGATTCTTCCTTTAGCAAAAACACCTTTATGCATTGATTCATTCAAGCTTCTCAAAATATTTAGGCGAGCCCCGAAATATAAAGTTTTTTTTTGTTATTTTGTAAATCGAAAGCGTTAACATTACCCATTGTTTTAAAAAACATGTATGCAAAAAAATACAAAACAAATGTTTTACCTTTTTCATCTGCGTTGGTTTTTTTACATTTTTGAAGGTTTTTAAGCAAAGTCGCAAAGCGATTCTTTCTATGTCAAGACAAATAATACTGAAAAATTCATCTCGCAAAATTTTTATTAAAATTTAACTAAAATTTATGATTTGGCTTTGTTTTTTTAAGGCGAATGTTTTAAGTCATTTCAGGCAACTCCAAGCTACAACTTGAATTTACCTCAGCTATCTTAGCTGGCCAAAACTAGATACGCTGAGCCCACAATTTTTGCTGAAAACTAACTACATATTGTTTTAAAACTCATCATATGGTTTTTTTTGTTTGTTTATATAATATACTTCACACATACTTTTTTTTGTCTAATGCACATGTTATGTTGAAATACTAACCTTCAAAATATTACGATGTTTTTTATTCATGTCTATTGTGTGTTTTTTTTTTGTTTTTTATGGATTTAATCGAATTTAGAAAAATATGTTTATATGCATATTTTTAAAAGTTCAACTAACTATGGAAATTCATGCTAACTGGTTTTTTTAATCAAATCGCAACAACACAAGAAGCCTAAATACAAAAAGAAAAAAGGAGATTCAATAAACCAAAACAAAGAAATATTTGATGAAATGTGATATACAAATTTTATGATTTGAATTGGTAGTATTAAAGTCTTAGCATTTAGCAACTTTTTCAGAAAAGACAACGGCGTAGGCTTTACTTTATTATCGAGGTTAAATTAATACCTTATTGAAGGTTCACCTTTTTTATATCTGAATCAGCTTTTATTATTTTACAAAACAATAAAAATTTCTATAGTAAAGTTGAGCACATTTTCTGAAGACTTTAGAGTATTTATATTTATTTCTCTCCAACAATCCTAATATAAAAATCAACCTAAATCTGGTTTCTTTTTCGCACAAAAATTAAAAAAAAAAATAAGTTATGTAATTTTTCTCAATAATCACTGATTTGACAAACAGGTTAGAGCCGGACGTTTACAAATACATACACTCCGCGACAAAAAGTTAGCATTTGAACATTTCCCCAAATTCATAATTTACTTTTGCTCATACTACACGATGCGCGTTTGCTCGGCGAGCAGATAATTTTGTTGTTGCTTCCAATGCAGAACTGTCAAAAATTTTGGAGAATACATAATGATTAAAAATTCTGAGAAAAATACCGTTAGAAAACAAAACAAAACAAAACAAAACAAAACAAAACAAAACAAAACAAAACAAAACAAAACAAAACAAAACAAAACAAAACAAAACAAAACAAAACAAAACAAAACAAAACAAAACAAAACAAAACAAAACAAAACAAAACAAAACAAAACAAAACAAAACAAAACAAAACAAAACAAAACAAAACAAAACAAAACAAAACAAAACAAAACAAAACAAAACAAAACAAAACAAAACAAAACAAAACAAAACAAAACAAAACAAAACAAAACAAAACAAAACAAAACAAAACAAAACAAAACAAAACAAAACAAAACAAAACAAAACAAAACAAAACAAAACAAAACAAAACAAAACAAAACAAAACAAAACAAAACAAAACAAAACAAAACAAAACAAAACAAAACAAAACAAAACAAAACAAAACAAAACAAAACAAAACAAAACAAAACAAAACAAAACAAAACAAAACAAAACAAAACAAAACAAAACAAAACAAAACAAAACAAAACAAAACAAAACAAAACAAAACAAAACAAAACAAAACAAAACAAAACAAAACAAAACAAAACAAAACAAAACAAAACAAAACAAAACAAAACAAAACAAAACAAAACAAAACAAAACAAAACAAAACAAAACAAAACAAAACAAAACAAAACAAAACAAAACAAAACAAAACAAAACAAAACAAAACAAAACAAAACAAAACAAAACAAAACAAAACAAAACAAAACAAAACAAAACAAAACAAAACAAAACAAAACAAAACAAAACAAAACAAAACAAAACAAAACAAAACAAAACAAAACAAAACAAAACAAAACAAAACAAAACAAAACAAAACAAAACAAAACAAAACAAAACAAAACAAAACAAAACAAAACAAAACAAAACAAAACAAAACAAAACAAAACAAAACAAAACAAAACAAAACAAAACAAAACAAAACAAAACAAAACAAAACAAAACAAAACAAAACAAAACAAAACAAAACAAAACAAAACAAAACAAAACAAAACAAAACAAAACAAAACAAAACAAAACAAAACAAAACAAAACAAAACAAAACAAAACAAAACAAAACAAAACAAAACAAAACAAAACAAAACAAAACAAAACAAAACAAAACAAAACAAAACAAAACAAAACAAAACAAAACAAAACAAAACAAAACAAAACAAAACAAAACAAAACAAAACAAAACAAAACAAAACAAAACAAAACAAAACAAAACAAAACAAAACAAAACAAAACAAAACAAAACAAAACAAAACAAAACAAAACAAAACAAAACAAAACAAAACAAAACAAAACAAAACAAAACAAAACAAAACAAAACAAAACAAAACAAAACAAAACAAAACAAAACAAAACAAAACAAAACAAAACAAAACAAAACAAAACAAAACAAAACAAAACAAAACAAAACAAAACAAAACAAAACAAAACAAAACAAAACAAAACAAAACAAAACAAAACAAAACAAAACAAAACAAAACAAAACAAAACAAAACAAAACAAAACAAAACAAAACAAAACAAAACAAAACAAAACAAAACAAAACAAAACAAAACAAAACAAAACAAAACAAAACAAAACAAAACAAAACAAAACAAAACAAAACAAAACAAAACAAAACAAAACAAAACAAAACAAAACAAAACAAAACAAAACAAAACAAAACAAAACAAAACAAAACAAAACAAAACAAAACAAAACAAAACAAAACAAAACAAAACAAAACAAAACAAAACAAAACAAAACAAAACAAAACAAAACAAAACAAAACAAAACAAAACAAAACAAAACAAAACAAAACAAAACAAAACAAAACAAAACAAAACAAAACAAAACAAAACAAAACAAAACAAAACAAAACAAAACAAAACAAAACAAAACAAAACAAAACAAAACAAAACAAAACAAAACAAAACAAAACAAAACAAAACAAAACAAAACAAAACAAAACAAAACAAAACAAAACAAAACAAAACAAAACAAAACAAAACAAAACAAAACAAAACAAAACAAAACAAAACAAAACAAAACAAAACAAAACAAAACAAAACAAAACAAAACAAAACAAAACAAAACAAAACAAAACAAAACAAAACAAAACAAAACAAAACAAAACAAAACAAAACAAAACAAAACAAAACAAAACAAAACAAAACAAAACAAAACAAAACAAAACAAAACAAAACAAAACAAAACAAAACAAAACAAAACAAAACAAAACAAAACAAAACAAAACAAAACAAAACAAAACAAAACAAAACAAAACAAAACAAAACAAAACAAAACAAAACAAAACAAAACAAAACAAAACAAAACAAAACAAAACAAAACAAAACAAAACAAAACAAAACAAAACAAAACAAAACAAAACAAAACAAAACAAAACAAAACAAAACAAAACAAAACAAAACAAAACAAAACAAAACAAAACAAAACAAAACAAAACAAAACAAAACAAAACAAAACAAAACAAAACAAAACAAAACAAAACAAAACAAAACAAAACAAAACAAAACAAAACAAAACAAAACAAAACAAAACAAAACAAAACAAAACAAAACAAAACAAAACAAAACAAAACAAAACAAAACAAAACAAAACAAAACAAAACAAAACAAAACAAAACAAAACAAAACAAAACAAAACAAAACAAAACAAAACAAAACAAAACAAAACAAAACAAAACAAAACAAAACAAAACAAAACAAAACAAAACAAAACAAAACAAAACAAAACAAAACAAAACAAAAACAAACCAAACCAAACCAAACCAAAAAATTTAATGTTAAAAATTTACATTCAAATAATTTCATTTAACTTAAAAATTTTACAATTAAAACTTTTATATTCGAGGGAAAAATAAATGAAAAAATTTTTCAAGTCTGACACTTCATATCTCCTGTAATATTAAATATAGAGAACTAAATTTTTGCTTTTTGATTGCACAAATTATTTGTTATTACAATGAAGGTTTAATTTGTTGTTTTTTTAACTCATTTTTTTAAAAACAATCACTTTTGAGCACTGACTCACATAGAGAAGCCTCTCTGTGTGTCGTCGAATCTGAATCTGAATCCGAATCCAAATTAAGTGGGTTTGTTTAAACCCATTACGTCAGAGTTTTGTTATAACTTCAAAAACTCAACATAACTAGCTTATTCTTAAGTCAAATCTTAGTTTTTTTCGTAATCGTTATCCCATTAAACTCATTGCTTCATTGTTCACATAAAAACCGAAAATCACCTAAATAAACTCTCGTCATGCTTCATTATTTTGTATTAAAAAAAAAATAAAAAACACTTCCGCCTCTTAATACTCTGCAATTAGTCACAAACATTAAAAAATAAAAAGTTTTTCAAAAACCTCTCCATTGTGCATTTGTTCGAATTCGTCTATTGTGCTCAAACCATAAATGGATTTTTTAAATATGTGGTAATAAGTCTTAAACTATTTGTATTTTAAAGCTAGTTCACATAACGTTTTTCACCATCAACAAAGAAGTGTTAATGACCAACCAACCAACTAAGCAACCAATCAACTGTGACGCATTTTGCTAGACTAAAGCTAAAATCTCAACTAAGATGAAAATTTCATTTTATTTATTTTGGTAATTAATGCATCCATGTTAACAGCTCAATTTTATGTTTATTGTTATGGTACACATGGAAAAAGTTAAAAAAAAATATTATATGACCAAGGTCGCTTACCTTCGATTTCGTAGTGATGCATTAAGAAAAAGTTTTTAGTTACCTCCATCTTATTTTTGGCTTCTGTTTTAAGATATTAATTTTCCCTTTCTTTTGTGTTTTTTTTTGCTTACAGCGTTTTTCACCGGAGGCATTGCTGGTTTTGGTGTTACCGCAGGTGCTCACAGATTCTGGACACATCGTTCGTTCAAAGCTAATGTTCCCTTGCGTATAATTCTGATGTCATGCTTTTCTTTAGCTGGTCAGGTAAGATAATTCACAAAAGTTGAAGACAGCATTACATATGTATATTAGGCTGGGTCGATTTGTATGGAGATACAAAATTTATGTTGCCTGGGTGATTTTCGGATTGGGCATGAAAAGTTATGAAAAAGAAAAATTGGGGCCATAGGGGTGCACTTTACTCTATCACATTCCAAATTTTGTGAATTTTATCATTTGTAACTTTTTAAAAAATTTTTGTATATAAACGTGCACAGCTAGAACAAAACTGACGTCAGAAATAAAATACTCGTATCCGATTCAACTTAAAACCGGTATCACATTTATACGTTTTTAAACAAAAATGTATCGAAAAAATTCCTAAAGAAAAATATGTACATAATTCAAGGTATAATCTTACTTTGGTGCGTGAGTATTTTTGACCATCACGGCTCAGATCAATATCTTTAATAATAGCTAATATATATGTATAGACATCTGCATACTATAGAGCAAGTTGCATGTTCAATTAAAACTTTAAACGCGATTCTCTCAAAATAGCATCTTCTAAAGCATTTGCCAAAGATTATGAAAAAATAATTAGTCCGATTGAGCTAAAACTTTCTGAATTATATTTATTACTTACTTAGCTAAATCAGCTATAAATAATCTTATATATTAACTAGTATTCCCCGGCAGACGTTGTTCTGCCACAGACCGCCTTAATGCCATATACGAGAATGTCAAGACATGCCAAATATATTTTCAGTATAGCTGCCGAAAGTAACCATATGCACTAAATAACCAAATTTTAGTCTAATATGATTAAAACCATGCGAATTATAGCATTTTTGTTGTTTAGTAAGCGGTAAAAAGGGGTGCGGGAAAATTATTTCCCTTAAACCATCTCGTAATCGAAACAAATCGACTGCCAAAATTTCAGCTCAATATAGCTTAAGTCTGGCGCACTTTGCTTCACTCGACGCTGACTCCCCGAAAAGTGAGTTAAACTAAAGTGGGACAGGCCAATGCTTAGTACACTTGCCGAAAGTAACCATATGAGCTAAATTATAAAATGTTTGTCTAATACGACCCAAACCGTTGAAATAAAATATTTTCATTGGTTTGTGAGCGGTAAAAGGGGGCGTGGAAACCAATTTTTAGTACAGTTGCTGACAGTAACCGTACAAACTAAGCCAAAATTTTAGCTCAATCGACCTAGTAGTCAATTTTAATGATTTTTCAAAAAGTGGGTGTGGCTATATAGTAATAACGCCCATTATTAGTACAGTTGCCGAAAGTAATTATACAAACTTACTGTCTGACCAGAATCATGTCGTTGTCGTGTCGGCAGGCAGAACGCTGGCAGAGACAATGCAAACCTTATGGGAGAAAATTGCGGCAGAATACGACAATGAAAACGCCAAGATAGAAATGTTTCTATTTCTATTTTGACTTTGTCATTTATTTGAAAGCTCTCTCAGCTTCTCTCTAAAAATGTTGCCATATTTTAACAAAATTTGAAGAATCTGTCAACCAATGTAGCGAGTAAACAGTGTTCCTACTTGCTCTTATAATGATAGGAGTAGCCTTCAGTTGAAAATGCAGTAAATTTATATGAAGAGTATTGCAAAAAGTAGTGTAATAAATGGAAGTGGAGTAATTATTAGTTCAATCGGAGTACGATGAGAACACTGAAGCAAGTTCAAGAAAATCAACAATGGCAGATTGAATAAAAGCAAAACGACAAAGCCAACGCTACAATTCTGGGCCAACTCTTAGCGATTCTCTCTCACCGACACGACAACGACATGATTCTGTTCAGACAGTTAAGTATAAAATGTTTGTCTTATACGGCCAAAACTGCTTGAAATATAGCATATTCACTGATTTGTGGGCGGAAAAAGAGGGCGTGGAAACCATACAAACCAAATTACCAAATTTAAGTCTTATATGACCCAAACCGTTGAAATAAAACATTTTCATTGGTTTGTGGGCGGTAAAAGGGGGCGTGGGAACACACTTTTAATACAGTTACCGACAGTAAACATACAAACTAAAAATAAATACACAGAAATTTAATAAGTCAAATGACGCGAGCAAGCAGAGCCTTATACACTGTAAAAGGAAATCTTATAACTAGGTGAAAAAGCTGTCTTAAAGTAAGCTGCAACAACTTTAAGACAGCTGTCGCTGAAATTACACAAGCCCTTATGTGCTGCAAACTAGCATCCAATACTTTAAATCAACTAAATCGTAAAACCAGCATAGCTTCGCTGAAATTCAGCCCTATTTGTTAGTGAAAAGCAGCTCAACCTATCTGAAATTTTTTACTTTAAGGCAGTTAAACCTTAAAAGCAGCAGTAGCTTCGCTGAATTTCAGCACTTATTTCCAGAGAAAAGCAGAATAACCTCTCTGAAATTAATTTCCAGTATGCTGAAAGCACACACCTTTAGCTGGTGAAATAAAACTAATTTTTGCGACTATGCTTATCAGTCGAAATATTTTAGGAAAAAAAACAATAATAATTAACACCTCCTTAAACATTAATTTATTAATTAATAGCTTCCAAGGCTTTAAAAAAGTGACATTGCACGTTTGAAAAAAAAAGAAACAGATTCAATTTTAAACATTTATAAACAAACTATAAAACAGAAAATATTTAAATTATAATACGTAAATAATACGTTCAAAAACAATATTCATTATACATTTTAATTTGAATTATTAATTAATGACTTATTAATTAATAGCTTTAAATGACTTTTAAGAGACATTGCACGTTTTAAAAAAATAAAAAGACTCAATTCTAATACACATTTTTGAAAAGAATATAAGACATAGTAAATTCAAATTATTTGTTACTTAAATAATCAGCCCTGGCATGAATAATTTTTTTCCCGGAATCGGAAAAAGGAGTTTTCATTTTTGGGATGAAGTTCAAGAATATTTTGGAAATATTAATGCAAATTTGTTTATCAACAGTCAATATTCATGAGTGTAAAAAAAATGTGAAGTCTTTGTCTGCTTTCTTAAAAATGAAAACTCCCTTTTCAGATTTCGGGCAAAAAACTAATCATTATAGGGCTGATTAGTTACGTAAAAAAATAATATTTATTATACATTTTAACAATGTCCATGACATTTTTACAAAACTAAAAACAATTAATGACTTATTTATTTATTGATGACTTGAAAGTGACATTGCACGTTTTAATAAAAATTAAAAGACTCAATTCTAATAGACATTTTTGAAAAGAATATAAGACGTAGTAAATTTAATTTATTTGTTACGTAAATAATCAGCCCTGGCATGAATATTTTTTTCCCGGAATCGAAAAAAGGAGTTTTCATTTTTAAGATGAAGCTCAAGAACATTTTGGAAATTTTTAATGCAAATTTGTTTATCAACAGTCAATATTCATGAGTGTAAAAAAAAATGTAAAGTCTTTATCTGCTTTCTTAGAAATGAAAGCTCCCGTTTCAGAAAAACTAATCATTAAAGGGCTGATTATTTACGAAAAAAATAATACTTATTATACATTTTAACAATGTCTGACATTTTTATAATACTAAAAACAAGATTTATCAACTTACATAATTCAATAATTAATTGAAGGGCTTCTTTCAAGAACGTGATATGGCACATAAATCCTCACGTTATTGCATTAAGCCCTTGAATTAATTAATAGCTTCCAATGCTTTTAAAACAGATTTGTATTTTTTGTATTCGTTTTTAGCATGCTCTCTTAAAATAACGCCAAAAATGAACGCGAAAGAAGCGCGTGCATCAGGAGAAGGTGCAACATTAAACACGTAGTATAAAACTACAACTTGAATTAAGCTCAGAGAAAATACATAGGCCTACCATCTACATATATACAACAACATAAATTTTGTTTGGCAATACTGCCAATTGCAATAAGTCTTGGTGGGTCCGTTTTTTCTGGTACGGTGCTGCTAATTTTAGTTTTTTCTTTAAAAATTTCCAAAACATTGCTGTGCCGTTGCCTTTGCTCCAGAGGCTTCCTTGGACCGAAAAATGCTGGCGAAGTCATTTTTTTTAAAATTTCCGCGGTTGCTGCATCTAGAGTGAAAAATATAAAGAAATCAATGAAAAATTAATATGAATTCATGGAGTTTGTAAGCGAAGTTTCAATATATTTATAATAAAAACGAATCAGACCTGTAGGGAATAATTTTTCACGTGGAATATCTTTTTTACGATATTTTGACGAAATATAATATACCGACGAAATGTAATTCTCATAAAAAAAATACATTTTATATGGGGAAAACACACCATCATAAAAGTGTGCGCATAACGCATATTCGTAAAAATTTTTCAATGTTTCTTTTTTATAAACCATCAGTGAAAGTAGACCTTTCCAACGCATGTACTCGTTTGAAAATTGGTTGAGTGGTTCTCGACATAGGACAACTTATTTTTACATATGTAGATAGGCAAACATCAAATGTAGTCGTACACTTTTTCGATATTAATTTTACAATAAGGGCAATGAAACTTATATCATTCAAAAGGTACTGAGCCCTTTATGTGCAGAATCATTTTAGATTTAAAATTTATGACCTCTGACCCGAAATATTTGCGTTGAAATTTTGTATAATTTTTAGTAAGGAATCTCAGGGCTAGGAAGAGGTAGAATGGTGAATGAGGTATCAAATGAAAGATCTGGCTGCACAGTATGATTACATTTTAGATTGGTGACCTTCGACCTGAAATATGAGCGTAAAAAGAGCATTTGTTTAAAATAAAAGCTAAACTGTAACAGATGGAAAAATATAATGTAAGAGGGAATTTTAGACATTGATAAGGTGTGCAAAAAATACTTTTTAACATTTTGCGCCATCTCTTACGGATACCCTAAAATAAGCATTTTTTATACAACAAGAGTTAATATATATCGTGATGGTGAAATTTCTTACAAATAGTAAAGTCTGAAAAATTTCCGTTATTTTGACATAAAAATTATAGCGATATCTCGAAAACTATAGATGTTCTCAGCACAACGTATTTTTGTATGAAAAGTCGTTGGTTGAGGAATATAACGGTATAGGAAAGCTTTCTTGGTAACATTTTCCACGGATAGTATGTTAAAAAAAATCCCCTTAAAATGACACTAAAATTATTTAGATATCTCGAAAAATTTATATCTTCTCAGTACAACGTACTTCCTTGAAGTAAGGCCATCGCCTCAGAATGAGAAGAAAAACTATTGGAATTTCAAGTTTTGATGATGCAAGCAAATATCTCAGCCATTTTTTAATCGATTTTCAACAAATTTTCTTTGTCTGAAAGATCAATTAAATGACTTTGGAGAAATAAGAAAATATTAACCGTTATCTCATCAATTCAGTGTTTTATATTGATTTTTAAAAAACCTCTGAAATATTTATGGTTTTGCTCAAAAAATAAGACAAACGTTTTTTTTTTTTAAGTGAAAACTTCTTTAGGCGCGTTGAACGATTTTGGTAGAGGGTAAATTTTTTGTTTGCGTCATGGTATTTTTCCGAGGAACTCTCGTCATCAATACAGACAGCAAGGATAACAAGATAGGAAACTTAGAAAACGTAACCTCAAAAAATGTTTGCATGTATTTGTACATAAGAAAAATCAACAATGATCGTCACTCTTGTTCTGAATCGGCCGCAAGCTCACAAAGAAATCACTTGGCAACTCCTGAAATTAATGCATATAATCTGTTTGTTAGACTATAAATACTTAAGTTAGGTTGCAATAAGATGTTTGCAAGCAAAACTTATTATTAATTCGCTTTATATTGGTCTATATATGCTTTTAGAGTTTGGCAATTTCTTCAGTTGTTGTATTTGTCAACATTTTTGAAAAATTTGCTTATACTTAATCAGCTGCTATGCATGGTGAGATTTAAAAATGGAACGATCTTCATCTTTTTCTGCTTCTTTCTGCTGGAACTTCGTTTGCAAACAAGAAAAGTAATGTATGGATTGAGTGTTTTAATATTTTAAACTTTAAGTTGTGATAAAGGAATATGTTGAACATTGAAATATGTAATTACATGCATGTTGCGGTAAACGCAGCAGTCCACACTTATTCAAACGATTCAGATTCTAAAGTAAATCAAATTCAATTATTTTTAACTTTATTAATTATTTTTATGTTAACAAATTTAGACTGTTTGAATTCAATAGTACTTTAAAATTCCTGTAACAAAGGGAATTTATTATAATATGATTAAATGAAATTATAAATGATTTTCTTACTTTTTAGTATTTGAATAAGCACAAATTAAATCGAATTTTATACTAGCAATAGTTTACGTATTTTTGAAACCTTGCTCTTAATTATGTTGCTTGCAGTATAAAAATTGCAGTATTCTAAAAACGAAAAATCTACTTTGGCTGATGCAATAATTTGATTAGTAGTCTTACTTAAATACATAAAATATATAAAACGGTTAAAAATGTGCATGTGTTAGTTAAATATGTAGAAATATTCATGTGTGATATTAAATTATAGAAATATGTACATACATGTACTGAAAGCTTTATATATATATATAAATGTATTGCATTCAGCAAAACTCCGTTTCGCTCTCAAAGAGATGCAGTCAAACTCCGCCAGTGAGATTAGCGCTGCTTTCAAATATTATTGCTAGCTACTTTCGCCAACACTCCCCCTCGGTATGTCAGCCGAATCGGCTGATTTACCCTTACGTTGGACATCTAGTACGGCTAGTCGAACTGCTGGTCTTTCGTAAACTCCGGTTGAAGTCTGTACGACAGCTTTGCGTACCTGTCCATCGCCTCCGGTTGACACGCTGAGCACCTTGCCCTTTGGCCAAGCATTTCGTGGGTTGTTTTCATCGACAATGACCACTATATCATCTACCTCGATTGGTTTGACTGGTTGGTACCACCGGGTGCGCCTAGTCAACGTTGGAAGGTACTCTTGAATCCATTTCTTCCAGAAGATATTGGCAAACTGCTGAGACTTAAGCCAGTGTTTTTTAAATAAAACGTTGTCGTCGCATAGAATGCTGTCTGGTTTTTCGCCATTGGAAGAGCCTAACAAAAAATGATTTGGAGTTAAGGCTTCTTGAGTATCGTCATCGAGCGGCAGATAAGTCAAAGGTCGCATGTTGATCGTTCTCTCAGCTTCCAGTAGCATGCTGTGCAGTAGCTCATCTGAAGGAGTGCGTGACGGTAAAATTTTATGAAGCGTCTTTTTGATAGACTGAACAAGCCGTTCCCAACTTCCACCCATATGGGGCGACGTCGGAGGGTTGAAGATCCATTTAGTTGTTGAGCTGGAGAACTCCTTGGCTAATTGGGAATTTTGGTGCTGGATGAATTCTCGTAATTCACGATCAGCGCCATGGAAATTTGTTCCATTATCAGATCTTATCTCGACTGGAACTCCACGTCTTGATATAAACCGTTTTATTGCGAGAATGCACGAATCGGCGGATAAACTACTGGCCACCTCGATGTGGATCGTTCTTGTTGTGAGGCATGTTAGCAGGACTCCCCAGCGCTTTTCTGTTCGGCGGCCTACAGTGACATTCATGGGACCAAAATAATCAAGTCCAGTATATGAGAACGGCCTTGAGTATGTTGAAAGTCTCGCTGCAGGTAGGTCTGCCATTTCAGGCGGTCTCGGCACAGCTCGCTGATTTTTGCACCTCTGGCATGCTTTCACTACCTTCTTCAAAACGACGCGCATTCGACTTATTGAATATTTTTGCCGCAATTCGTTGATAACGGTCTCGTTATTTTGGTGATGAAAGCGCTGATGGTATGAAGAAACGATTAAATTTGTGACAACATGATTTTTTGGCAATAAAATGGGTCGCTTTACGCTGCTAGCGATACCCATAGCCGCATCGATTTTGCCTCGGATGCGAAGTATGCCGTCTTCGTCTAAGTATGGAGACAGCTTGTAAAGATGGCTGGATTTATCAATGAATTTTTTCTTTTCGCCAGCTGCATCTTTGTTTGCATGAAGAATAGCTATTTCGCTGTTGTATTCATCACTTTGTGCCAGGCGATAGAAAAAATTCTCCGCCTTGATAAATTCTTCTTTTTCAAAAAACCCAGTCATTTTTTGTTGACCTTTTTTCTTCGCTGACAGATTCCAAATAAAACGCTGAACATAAACTTGTGTTCGAACTAGCTTGCTCCAGCTAGAAAATCTTTCGATTTCTATTAGATGTTGTTCATTTTTAAAATGATGTGCAATATGAGCTTTGAGCTCTTCAGTAGTCTCGCCTTTGAAAATGTTATGCGGCCACAACTCTTTAGGTTGCTTTAAAAATGGCGGACCACTGTACCAGCGCCCAAGTGACGAGAAGTCGGTCGAGTTGGACCATTTTGTTGCATCGTCAGCAACATTTAACTTGGTGGGCACATACCTCCATTGCTTCATGTTTGACAGGTCAAGTATTTCACTTACCCTGAAGGCTACAAATTGTCGATACCTGTGGTGATCTGACTGTATCCAGCTTAAAACAGTCTTTGAGTCTGACCAGAATGTCTGCTTCGAAAACTTCAGCGTGTGACCTTCGACGATGCTTTTTGCTAGGCGGGCTCCTAGCCTTGCTGCCTCCAGCTCCAAGCGCGGGATCGAGGCCAACTTCAGCGGTGCAACTCTTGTCTTTGCTGATATTATGCTGCATTCCACTTGATCTTCTTTGGCGACTCTTATGTAAGCCACTGCCGCAAACGCGTGCTCGCTTGCGTCCACAAAAACATGTAGCTGCAGGTCGTCATGCTTACCATTGTTGAATTTGTTAAAGTAGCATCTAGGAATTTGAATTTTGTTAATAGTTTTTAAATGCGTTACCCACGTGATCCATTTTTTGAAATGAGCGTCGTTTATTTGCTCCTCCCAATCCAACGAAGCTCGCCAAATATCTTGCATCAAGATTTTTATGTACACAATGAAATGTGCAATCAGCCCAAGCGGGTCGAAGATAGTCATCATCACGCGCAGGACTTGCCTCTTGGTAGGGCGAGTGTGTCCATTTAAAAACTGGTATAGTGCCGCTTTTGGTGACAGATCGTATGTAAAGCTATCAGTTTCTGTGCACCACAACATCCCCAGGACTCGTTCAACTGGTGCTTCTGTCAATTCAAAGTTAAATTTATGTGGTTCTTGCTGCTTACCACCAAGTGCGTCTACAACTTCTGAAGAATTCGATATCCAATTGCGAATTTCAAAGCCGCCCTTCGAATGTATGTACTTGACCTCATTCGCCAATTTGATGGCCTCGTCTTCTGTGTCCACGCTGATTAATAAATCATCTACATAATGGTTTTTTATTATGGCTCTGGGTTCCTCTGGAAAAACCTGCTCAAACTCTAGTGCATTTTTGTTTTTCACGAATTGAGCGCAGCTAGGTGAGCATGAGGCGCCAAAAGTTAACACCTGCATTACGTAAACGTCTGGATCGCAGCTTGTGATATTCTCGTTCCACAAGAATCGTTGAACTTGTTGATCTGCTTCGCGCACCTTCACTTGATGGAACATCTCGCGGATATCTGCAGAAACCGCTACTGCATTTTCTCTAAATTGCCACAAAATCGACGGCAGGGAGATCAGCTGGTCAGGTCCCTTCGAAAGCATGGAGTTCAAGGAGATGCCATTCACTTGTGCAGCAGCGTCCCACACTATTCGCAGCTTGCCAGGCTTGTTTATGTTTGCCACAACAAAAATGGGCAAGTACCACTCCTTTTCGTTGGTTGCATTCAGCTCTGCATCAGTTAATTTGCGAATGTAGCCCTTTTGTAGGTAGCTCTCAATTTGCAGTTTAATATTTTGTGCCAAGTCTGGACTTTTTGATAATTTCCTACGAAAACATTCATAACGTTGCAGCGCCATTGGAAAACTGTTTGGCAGCTGTATGTCGTCGTACTTCCATAGCAGGGCTGTTTCAAAGTGACCGTTTACTCTGAATGTGCTGCTTTCCAAAATTTCGGTTGCACGTCGCTCCTCTGCGCTTATTATTTGCGGCACTGTTGAAACACCCAAGCTGTCGAGCGAAAAATAATCCTTCATCATTTCATTTAGCGATTTGTCGCTTTCTTCACACGCACACATGTGGAAGCTGTATGCTGGCTGATGTGAACCTGCTCGTCTGCAACTGCCATACACTACCCATCCCAAACGCGTCTTTGTAGCGCCTGGCTCGCTTTCAGCACCTTCCCTTGCTTTCAGTGGAAATCCAAGCTTCCAGTTGTCTAAGCCAATAAGGATTCTAGGTGCAGCACTCTCATACGACTCCAGCGGAAGACCACGCAGATGTTTGTGCTTGGCAGCTAGGTCCTGCACTCGTAGAGTTTGCTCTGGCAAATTCAAAGACTTCACTGTTCTTATATTTTTTAGTGAATACCTTTTGTGATTGGAAGAACTGGAGATTTCCATAGAAACCACCTGCGAATCTGCTTCTATACGCTGTGTCTCTCCAGTCCACTTTAAGCAGAGCGATTGTTTGGGTCCAGTCACTTTCAACTCGTTTGCCAGTGCTGCATCCATAAGCGTGAGCGATGACCCTTCATCTAGGAAGGCAAAGGTACGCACCTTTGCGCTGGAGCTGTGAAGGACGACTGGAACTATCCTGAAGAACGTTGATCGTTGCGTTGACCGATGAGCATTGCAGTTGTACTGCGCGGTAGTTGTGGCAGCTTCTATATTTCTTGGCAAGTTGCTGTTGTGCTTGTGTAAAAGTGAATTGTGGCGAAAGATGCACCCGTCGATTCCACACAATTTATTTAACCGGCACCTTGAATTTGGGTGTGGTGTTAAGCAAGTTCTGCACAAATTATATCGTTTTAAAATGTTATACTTTTCATTTAAATTCATTCCAACAAATTTTTCACAATTTTCCAAACGCGAACAGTTTTCGTGGCACACTTTACATTTGCGCAAATTTTCTACTTTGTTTTGATTCTCTGCATGTGTGTGTACATGCGCTTTTTCTTTTGCTTGACGTTTGTCATTTTTGCAGTCAATAAAATATGATGGTGTGAGTGTGACGTCACTCACAGTCTCTGCAAGTTCGAAAAGCCATGTGCTGAAAATTGTCAAATTGACAGATGAAAGCGATCGCTTATACATTGCCCAGTTTAATTTGATTTGGGCCGGCAGTTTATCAACCATCTCTTGGAGAAGCACTGGATTGCCTAGATGATCATGAAGATGGGCTGCTTCCATTGTGGCGCACATATTTTGAACGGCGAGTGCAAATGATATGATGGTATCGAGTTTGTCCGCTCGCGGAGCAGGCTCGTTTTGCACCTTCGTCATCAAGGAACGTATGATTATCTCCGGACGCCCATATATCATACGTAATGTCGAGATAATGCTTGGTACATTAGCAGGCAAAAGCAGCCTGCTCTGAACTAGCTCCCGTGCCTTACCTTTTAGGCACCTTTGCAGGCGCAGAAGATTTTCTGCATTTGTGAAGCCGCCCAATTTAGTACTTCCCTCGAAGCTGCTATGGAACAGCGGCCACTCTTCAGGACTACCGCTAAAGATGGGCAAATCCTTGGCCATTGACTGGCGTGCAGCAATTTGACGCGCACTGAGGGGCACGAATTCCTCTATCGATGGCTGCACTATTTGGGTGTTTCTTGTTTGAAGAGGACTATTTTCTTGATTATAACTTGCTTGTGCCTGCATGCGCTTAGCGGCGGAGGTTGCTTCAACGACCGTGATTGCACTTGCTTGGTCGCCGGCCAGCATATCGTCGGTATTCTGCTGTGTTGCATAAAATGTCTCCGCCTGTGTATCGGCAGCCTTACTTTCGGCATTTGAGACTTGCTGTTCAGCTTTTGTTGAATCACCGACAACATCCTCGTCAGTGCTTTCATCCATAAGCAGCTGAAACTTCTTCTTCAAATATTCCATCTGCAGCATACGTTCTTCTTCCAGAAATTTTAGCTGGATAGCCTTGCGCTTAGATGATGTTGCAGGTTTCATCAATGCTTTCGAATTGGTTGGTGTCTTTTCACCCGCTACAGGCTTTCTTGCCACGCACTCACTACAGAACCACTCCTCATTTTCGATTTCATCAGTAGTGCCGGTACAAACGTAATGGAACCATCCATCACATGTGTCACACTGCACCATTTCATCATCATCAGGCTCCTGGCACAGAGGGCAGCTCGACTTGGAACCGGTTTCGTTGCTGTGCTGGGCCGACTTGAAGTCGGTTTTGGCCTTTTCTGTGGATGATTTGGGATCGGTATCCTTTTTGGGTGACATAATAGCGGTGTATTTTAATTTTTAAAGAATTTAAATTTATTTTAATTCTGATTATTAATAAAAAGAATTTTAAAGAAATGTTGCGGTAAACGCAGCAGTCCACACTTATTCAAACGATTCAGATTCTAAAGTAAATCAAATTCAATTATTTTTAACTTTATTAATTATTTTTATGTTAACAAATTTAGACTGTTTGAATTCAATAGTACTTTAAAATTCCTGTAACAAAGGGAATTTATTATAATATGATTAAATGAAATTATAAATGATTTTCTTACTTTTTAGTATTTGAATAAGCACAAATTAAATCGAATTTTATACTAGCAATAGTTTACGTATTTTTGAAACCTTGCTCTTAATTATGTTGCTTGCAGTATAAAAATTGCAGTATTCTAAAAACGAAAAATCTACTTTGGCTGATGCAATAATTTGATTAGTAGTCTTACTTAAATACATAAAATATATAAAACGGTTAAAAATGTGCATGTGTTAGTTAAATATGTAGAAATATTCATGTGTGATATTAAATTATAGAAATATGTACATACATGTACTGAAAGCTTTATATATATATATAAATGTATTGCATTCAGCAAAACTCCGTTTCGCTCTCAAAGAGATGCAGTCAAACTCCGCCAGTGAGATTAGCGCTGCTTTCAAATATTATTGCTAGCTACTTTCGCCAACAATGCATGCTCTTATTTTATTATATATCGTCAAACAAAGTTTGACAATTTTCACACTTGTTATATTTGTCAGTGGCTTTTTATTTTCACCACTGCGGCATTTTATTTTCAGAGTTGTCAACTATCATTGTTTTATTAATAAATTTTGTCATAAAGGGTGTGTGTCAAAAGGAAACTTTTCAGTAGTGGTAGGATAGAAAATATCAGGTTGAATAAAATTTGTGTGTGTTGTAATAAATTTGTCTTTTTTGCTGTGTCAAATGGACGATGAAATTTGACAATTACAAATTTTGACGTTTCACATTTCGGTCGTGTTTTAGCGCAAATATTTTATTTAATTTGCTTTTTATTCAATTTGCGACATATTTAATTCGAGTGCTTGTACTTGCAACTTATTTCGTAAACTTTTAATATTGTAAACTTAAAAAACTTAAACAATAACAAAATAATAAAAAAAAATAGCGAAAGTGCTTGAGTTTGTGTGTCCGTGTGTGTGGGCCAACGATCTCCCGGTGCATCAGCAAGTGCAGCAAAGTTAAATTGGCTTTCTTTGCTGGCGAACGTCCTCCAAGTGCCACCACCAGCAAGTGCAGTGCAAAATTTGTTGCTAGCCAACATCCTCCAAGTGCCATAATCAGCAGCACAAGCAAGTCCAGCGCAAATTTCCTAATTCGTTTGCTTACCCATATGAGTTAAAGTGTATATATAATATTGGTAAAACTATTTGTTTTTAGTTAAAATGTTACCGTATAGGAAATATATATTCAATATATATGAACAATTTAGCTCATTGAGGAAATTTAATAAGTATTTATGTATATTTATATAATAAGAATTACGTAATAAACTTGAAAACAAATTAATATTTTCAGTAGTAATTGGATAACTAAAGTCTGCTTATCCTAAGCATTCTATTTTTTAAACGGTTTGGCATCAATTTCTTATATGAATTATATATAATTTATATGCCAAAGATATTTCTTAATTTTAGAATATTCGGTTTTTAATACACAACTCAATATAGATATGGTGAACATGTATAATGTGTTAGTGTTATTGTATGATATAAATAGAAAAAAATTTAAATAAGCTTTAATTTTTTATATTAATTCAATAATGAAATAATTTAAATAAATTACTTAAATTATATGTATTTTTGATATTTTTGACACTTTTTCTTAAAAGAAATAGTTTCAGTAATATATAAAAAATTTAATAAATTGCTATAAGCTCTTAACAAAAATAATTCCAATTTTATATGCCGACTGTAGCTACACAATTAGAATTCACAACGTCTACAAAAAATTTCCAGCTAACTGCGCCAACAGCAATTACCAAGGAAATCTACAAACAAGGACGCACAGAGAAGAACAAGATCATAGCGGAACTTTTAGAACTTTTTGATTTTCATCCTACATGTAGTACGGGCTGCAGATTGCGCTTTCGCACATCCTACATGTCCGTCCGACCTGTCAAATCCATCCTACATGTAGGATAGTCCGAAACCCCCTATTAGCATGAAAATTCTTATATAGCAGTAAGGCGGTCCATGGCAGGACAACGTCTTCCAGGGAATACTAATATTTTATGCATAGGTTTTCGCTTCGGTCGGCAGTCCTCTCACTGCTATAATTTTTTTTGGTAATGTTTTTACAGATAATATTTTTTTAAAATTTTCGGCTATTTGGATATTTAAATTATTGCGATAATTTGAAACTTAAGATTTTCTTAGTACAGCACGTTTTCTTAAAGCAAAGTCATCGCCACAGAATGAGAAAAAAACGATTAAAATTTCAGAACGATGGTCGAATTTCGGCCACAGTTGATATTATTATCTTTTATTATTATCCTATATTAACTTTCAATTTATTGATTTTTTACTAAACAAAAATATAAAAGTAAATCTTTTGAAATTATTGTATATATTAGTTCAGTCACCCTTTACAAATCACCATATAAAAATTTTAAACAATTTTAGATTAAAAAATTTTTTGTATTATACTTTTAGAAAAATAATTTTAATTGATTTCATGTCATCACTGCTTGAACTAGCGCTAGTTTTCTTCAGGTGGTATGAGTTCATAATAGAGGTGCACGGTCTTCTTGGACTAAATCTTGGACTAAATTCTTAATTTTTTTTGATTACATATAGGATAACACAAAAAAAAAAATTTACTTTTTAATTCGAGGAAAAGTTTAAAATTTTCTAATCCAAAAGGGTTATCTTTTTAATCCGAAAAATGTTTAAGATTTTGAAAATGCATGCTCCAAAAAAAAAAAATATAAACACATTAACTTAAAATCAATTTTGTCAAAGACCATTTCCTAATTTGAACCCAAGTCCTTTCGTCTGCCAGTCCGATATCTTACCCACTCATCTATCGCAGTTGATAACAAAGTTTTTTATATGTTTTTGTTGTTGTTTTTTTTTCATAAGGATTTTTTTAAAAAAATTATCTGTTCATTTACAAATTTTTTTAAAAGTTTTTAAAAAATTTTTTCATATAAAACCTTAATGTCTTATCAACTCGTCCAACTCAGTTGTTAACAAAGTTGCGCTTATTTTGCATCATTACTAATTCAAGCAAGTAAGCTTTCTAGCTGTCACACTGTGTAATACTCATAATCTCTTAATAGTTTTCCAATACATATGGGCATTTCCATAGTCACGCACGTAACGTTCGTACGCCTTTTTTGTTGTTAAAATAAAAAAAAGCAAAGAAATATTTAAACTTTTTGTACTGTTTTAAATTTTGGATAACATTCTAGTAGTACTATATTTAGTGTAAAAAGTGAAAGCGAACGGAAATATTGTCCAAAGATATAAGCAATCAAAAGAGGACGCGTTACGATACAAAAAATGAAAGTGGTTTTTCTCTGCATTAATATAATCAAAAAATCTTTGTAGTGTGCACGAGTTTTTTTTTGAAAATATTTTAATGTTTTCTGGAATGATGTTGCTATATATTCATAATTGTTTCATTGAAAATTCTTTTTTTATTATTTTTATACAAGCCATAACATAATACGTTACGATATATACGTTATGATACAGATTTTTCCCTTCAAAAAAATCAAATTTTTTTATAGTTTTATTTATTTAAATGAACTTAAAAATCATATAAAGTGTAATTCAGGTCCGTAAAAATAGAAAACTGAAAAAATGTTCATTAAATTTTGTATTATACGAGTATTTATTATACTTATAAAATTTTTACTTTCGTTAAAATTTTTCAACTTTTGTCACCATTTTTCTACTTTTGTTGCCATTTTTTCAAAATTCAAATTGAGATCAGCGCTCAGTACTCTTACAATATAAATTAAAAAATTTTTTCTCTGTTATGAAGGTTTAAAAAAATTTTCAATAACATTTTATTTTTCAGTCGCGGTGGACCTTTTGGTGGAAATTGCAAAATATACAACTTAAATAAATTCACCGTTACATAGCAAGCTTGTTCTATTTACATTTATAATCTTTACAACCGCAATAATCACTTATGAATGTGATCAAAATAAACGTATTTAATGTAAAAACATTAATTCGATCAAAATGACAACGTGTAAATTTTTCACTGTAGACAATAACTTACTTTCATTAATTATCGCATTCAACTAAAATTACAACTTTTAATAAATCGTTATTTTGTACAATTCATTTGTTCGTTTCATTTCGTAATTACCATTAATAGCATCATTAACAACTTAATGTTGCTTTTAGCACTGAATGTTTAATTATACCTACGGTTTGCCTTATTTTAAGATGATTTTGCATGGTTTCCGGTCACAGCGTAAATCTGTTTGAAGTAATTGTATTTTTAGCACTTTTAATTTAGAAGGGTTAAATGGTAAGCAAGTTGTTGTTGTTGAACAGTTTAAGCATTTACTGTAACTGTGCGTTTAGACCGCCTGAACGAACGAAAGAAACCTCGTTCGTTCGCTCGGTTTAAACACTTTGCCCGAACGAACAGTGTTCGCTATAAATTTATCGCGAACAATGTTTGCCCGGTGTAAACAGTAAATTAGGGCGAACGAACGAAGATTCCTTCGTTCGCTCTGATCGAACAAGCTTCGATCTTTTTGGGCGAATCCGGTGTTGCGCTCAGGGCTGCCAGTTTGGTAATTAATTACCAAATTTGGTAGAAAATTTTTGACTTGGTAATTTGGTAATTTTTTTATAGTTTTGGTAACTTTTTTCCTTTCCAAAAAATTCAAAATAATCAGTTTGTTTGCAAGATCATGTCAAAAGAAAATGTCAAAATATTTCAATCTTGAAATTTAACGTTAACAAAGAAGTCTCTTATAAAAACGAAGCTACGAAACAAGTTGGGTTTTAATACAATAAATAGCATAATGATTTCAAAGGAATTTTGAGAAATGAGAGACAAGACTCGTTAGTGTGTTCACCAAAAGAAGATTTTTAGATTTAAAATTGAGATTTTTTTTTCGCCATCAGCTCTAGTTTAGGAGTTATAGGCAAAAATGTAAAAACCTGTTATGTTCTAACAAAATAATTTCTTTAAACTGCATAAGTCGATTTAGATCGTATTTGACATCTTTGATTAGGAAATATTCAGCCCTATCATGCTTAATTTTTCACGCGGAATCGGAAAAGGGAGTTTTAACTTTTAAGAAAAAGCTCTAGAACATTTTGGACATTTTTAAGTTATTTTTGTCCTGAATGTTTTTTTTCTTGTTAAGTTGCCTGAATGTTCTTGAGGTTTATCTTAAAAATGAAAACTCTCTTTTTCGATTCCACTTGAAAAGTTATTCATATTAGGTCTAACCATTTTTGTAAACAAATTCTTTTTCATCTTTTGTTTTGATGATAATGGCCTTGAAAATCATAAATTTTAAAACTTTTTCATAATAAACATGTTTGCTGCCGTGAATTGTCTGAATCATTGTCTTTGAAGTTTAAGCATTTATTTCACCTTTGCAGATATTGTGGATAATTCCGGATATATTTTGATATAACGAAAATTGATTACATGAAAAATTGATAGGAAAAATTTCTAAAGCAACTTACTGAAAAATTAGGGTTTTCCAGCCGCTTAAAATTGCTTTGAATAAATTTAATATAATTTTCGTTTCTTAAACAATATGTTTTTTAAAACGTAAAAATATATCAGCAAAAGCTTTAAATACTTTGCAATAGTTTGCACTTAGGAGCAGTTATTGAAAAAAGAACTGTATAAGTTAAAGTTTAAAAACGAATTTTTATTTTAGGCACTATGTGCCACTTCTTTATTAAACATTCACTTAAAAACTAACTTATTAATTGATAGTTACCCTATGTTATACCTATTCTGGGCACATTGAAGATGATGATGTAGTTGATGTAGTTGTTGTTGTTGCTGTTGTTGTTACTACTGTTGATATTGTTGCTGTCGTTGGTGCTCTCTTTGCTTCATATTTTGGCTATTGTTATTGTTGTTGTTGCTGCTGGTTTTCTACATAGTGGATCCTCCCACGTTAAAAACCATGCAGCTGGCAAATTTATCAAAAGTCACGTACTTTTGAATGTAGCACAGATTTTGTCTTCTAAGCGATTTCGACACAATCTTGTGTTAACTTATATCATATTTTTTCATAACTCCTTAACTTGAGGTGATGGTGAAAAAGTTTCCTTATATTTAAAATCAGTGCACGTAGATAGAATTGATATCCTATAAAACAAACGACCTGTTTAGTTTCTGTTTTTAGTTATTACAAAATGATTAAAATTTAAACTTGTGGAAACCGATAGTTTTTTTAAAGCATTAAATGCCATATCTTTGTATTTATTCATTTACTTTCTTAAAATCAACATTCATTGCCAATGAATGCGGTATATTTTTTTAGTTCCTTTATGAGTTTATGAATTTTACTTATTTTGTGATTTTTAGTTATTAAAAATAAGAAATTTTAAACAAGAAAAATTGAATACTTAAAATTATGAACTAAATTTATTTTACCACTATTTCTGTTTAGTAATTTTAAGTATTTTAATGTTGAATAAATGTTTTTTATTAACAAAAATTACAATTTTATTGATTTTCTCACTTTAAAAAAATGTTTGTTTATTTAATTAATTTTTATTTAATTTTGGTTACTTTTTGGTCAAATTTTGGTAACTAAATTTTTTTACAAGTGGCAACCCTGGTTGCGCTGTGTTTAAAAAGAGAAAAGTAGCAAAGAGGAGTAGCTTTAGAGAATAATTTATAAAAAGTACTAAAATATGTAGTAATTTAGTTTTATGTTTTTTAAAGGGTTCTGTTAACTTTCGCTGCAATATGATTGTGTTGTGTAAAGGGCCAAATTAGGTTTTTAAGCGGAAAATCCTGTATTTTATTTATTTGAGGCGACTGTTTATTTGAGGTCATTTTTTTTTAAAATAACTATATAACTTTTAATAAAAATTTTGAGTTTATGGATAGCAAATATTATTTAATATAGCAGGAGTCCTCAATAGAGCTCCTTCAAATAAAATAAAAATATATTTTAGGTTCTGCTGAAACTTTTTGAGTTTTTAATCGAAGATTTTAGAAAAATGTGGATATTAACCAAAATGGTAGTTGAAGATTCGATTTGTGACTAAAAGCAATTCTTTTAAGTTATAACATAAAAAGAATTTCTCTAAAATAAAAATCGAACGACTGAAAGTATCAGTTGTATTCGTTTAATAAGTGCATACAATTTGGGAACAATTTTTATTTAATTGACTTAAAATTTACGAAATTTATTGACACACGAAAAATGTGAAAACATTTAATTTTTGTTCGTCGAAAAACTTAAATGGGCCCTTAAGTTAAACACACGCCTTTTCTATAATAACTAATACGAGTAATATATTGTTATGGAGTGGCAAACCATTTGTTGTTGAGAAACGGAGTATAAGTTTTAGTACTAATATAAAAATAAGGAGTTATCAACCCTGCATTTATTGATGTTCGGCCTAATGCACAAATTGCTGTTTACACCGCCTGAACGAACAAGATGGCGGCCAATGTTTGTTCGCGAATGATGTTCGTGCGGTCTAAACAGTACTCCGAACGAAGAATTTATTGCAATAAATTGTTCGCGATAAATTTTTCGTTCGTTCAGGCGGTCTAAACCCACAGTAAGAAAGGTAAGGAATGATCTTGGATCTTGGACTGGGCCGAAGTTAAAATACCCCACAGCCGTATACAAGGGCGTCCGCAGGATTTGTTCTAGGGGGGAGGGTGGCGGAAAGGCATAAAGAAGTCTAGAATGCACATAAAAAAAATGTAAACTATATAATTCTATTTTCTGATATTTTTGGTACTAATTTTGTTATCATGTTATTTTGTTAACTTTTTCTTCAAGTTATTTCCAAAATTTTTTCACAACAAATATTCTTAGTAATTGAGTAAATTAAATAATGTGAGGGGTCCTTTCTCCTTAAATAAAATCGCATTATTTACTTTTTAAACCCCAAGTTTTTCTCTTTTCAAATAAAATACAAAAATTACCCAATATTTTTTTTTAATGAATAAAACCAGCAAGATTTTTAGACCATTTTTTTCAGTTTTGAAGGCCTATAACTCATAAACCAATTGTGACCGGCTGAAATTTATCAGATTTGGATTAAGGAGGTAAAAATCCACATAATCCGCAAAAATTAAGAATTAGCGTTGTCGCTATTCTTAAAATGTTCCCCGCATGGACATGCATCAGTTCTAGCAGTATGCAAGTTACTAAAATCGAGTTTGGAAACATACCTACAGTGGCTCACAACGAAAGTCGGGCAGGCATTTCTTAGCACTTTCGCATTGATTTTCGAAATGAAAATGTATGAAGAATATTGCAATATATATTTTTTTCAAAACTTTATTTTTTGGTGAACAAAATTAAACAGAAACATAATTAAAAAATTGCAACATAACGGTGAAACATATTAAAATCGAAAAAAACCTATAAAAACGAGCTCACATTGAAAGTCGGGCAAGTAAAAAAAAAATGCAAATTGTGGTCCTTAAACCGTTATTCCTGCTTACAACTTTTTACTACTGTTGGAATAACTTTAGTGAAACGAAAAACTTAAAAAATAAACATTTCTCGAAAAGTGAATCAATCAAAATTGGCAGAAAGGCAGATCGTGATAGATTATTATTTGAAAGGAAAATCCGAGCGACAAATTTCACAAATCGCCTTAAAAAGTAAATCAACAGTGCACGATATAATCAAGCATTATATACAAGATAAGAGAATATGCAATAAAGAACGTACAGTAGCTAAAAATATACTAAGCTTCAAAGATTAAAGGTATTTTTTAAGAGAAATAATAAAATACCCATTTTTATTTGCTCTTAAACTAGAGGTCATGCTAAAACTCAATTAGAAAAAGAGTGTACACTCAGAAACAATTTGAAGAGTTTTGAGAAAAAAATGTTTAAATTGAGGAGTAGCACGAAAAAAGCACTGTATTAGAAAGCATAGTGTAATAGAACGCATCAATTTCGTGCATGAGCAGATGACCAAAGACTTTCTATTCTGGAGCAAGGTTAATAAAACAGAAAACTTACTTCGTGGTCGTTATTTTTTTCAATCAGAAATAAAAGTTATTTCTTGGTCATTATTTTTTTCAATCAGAAATAAAATTTATTTTTGGTCGTTATTTTTTTTCAATCAGAAATAAAAGTTATTTTCTGGTCGTTTTTTTCTTCAATCAGAAATAAAAGCTATTTTGTAGTCTTTATTTTCAATCAGAAATAAAAGTTATTTCGTGGTCGTTATTTTTTTCAACCAGAAATAAGTTATTCCGTGGTCGTTATTTTTTTCAATCAGAAATAAAAATTACTTCGTGGTCGTTATTTTTTTGCATCAGAATTACAGTTATTTTTTGGTCATTAATTCTTCAAGCAGAAATAAAAGTTATTTCGTGGTCGTTATTTTTTTCAATCAGAAATAAAAGTTACTTTGCGGTCGTTATATTTTTCAATCAGAAATAAAAGTTACTTCGTGGTCGTCATTTTTTTCAATCAGAAATAAAAGTTCTTTTTTGACGTTATTTTTTCAATCAAAAATAAAAGTTATTTCTTGGTCGCCATTTTTATCAATCAGGAGCAAAAGTTACTTCGTGGTCGTTATTTTTTTCCATCAGATAAAAAAGTTGTTTCTTGGTCGTTATTTTTTTCAATCTAAATAAAAGTTATTTCGTGGTCGTTATTTTTTCAATCAGAAATAAAAGTTATTTCGGGGTCGTTATTTTTTTCAATCAGAAATAAAAGTTATTTCGTGGTCGTCATTTTTATCAATCAGAAATAAAATTTACTTCGAGGCCATTATTTTTTTCCATCAGAAACAAAACTTTTTTTGGTCGTTATTTTTTTTCAATCAGAAATAAAAGTTATTTCATGGTCGTTATTTTTTTCAATCAAAAATAAAAGTTATTTCTTTGTGGTTATTTTTTTCAATCAGAAATTAAGGATACTTCATGGTCGTTATTTTTTTCAATAAAAAATAATAATTATTTCGTGGTCGTTATAAATAAAATATATAAAAGTTATTTCTTTGTGGTTATTTTTTCCAATCAGAAATAAAGGTTACTTCATGGTCGTTATTTTTTTCAATCAGAAATAATAATTATTTCGTGGTCGTTATTTTTTTTCAATCAGAAATAAAAGTTTTTTCTTGGTCATTATTTTTTCAATCAGAAATGAAAGTTATTTCTTGGTTGTCATTTTATTCAATCAGAAATAAAATTTATTTCTTAATCATTATTTGTTTTTATCAGATATAAGAGTTATTTTTTTCAATCAGAAATAATAATTATTTCGTGGTCGTTATTTTTTTCAATCAAAAATAAAAGTTTTTTCTTGGTCATTATTTTTTCAATGAGAAATAAAAGTTATTTCGTGGTCGTCATTTTTATCAATCAGAAATAAAAGTTACTTTGTGGTCACTATTTTTTTCCATCAGAAATAAAAGTTATTTCTTGGTCATTTTTTTACAATCAGATATAAAAGTTATTTCGTGGTAGTTATTTTTTGACCGTTATTGTTTCGATGAGAAATAAAAGTTGTTTCGTGGTGCTTATTTTTTAAATCAGAAATAAAAGTTTTAAATCAAAAGTTTTAAATCATTTTTGAGGAATTTTGAAAAATGCTTTTATCGCGTATGATATATCGTATCTTTTCTTTAATGGGTTAAGCTGTAAATACGGTTATTATCATCTGATAAATTATTATAAATAGTTCTTGGGGGGAGAGAGGCAATTACACCCTTTATCACCCATGGATCCGTGCCTGCACACCCCACATTATATATATATTTATTCCATCCCCTGGTACACAATATCTTGATTCTCTCCTGGCCATGAGATATTAAGTTAAAACTTAAAATTTCTATTTTTGCTCATTCTTTTTCGATGAAATTTCTAGTCTTAAGGAAATCCGGGCTCTTAGAAAATCTTTAGTTATCGCGATATATCCAAAAGTTTGATGTCAAAATAACGGGAATTTATAAAATTTACTATGTGTAAGAAATTTCACCATCACAATACATATATTCACACATTTAACATAAAAAATACTTATTGTAGGGTATCCGTAAGAGATAGCGAAAAACGTATGTTCTTTAACATCTCAGCAATGTCTAAAATACTCTCTTACACCATGTTCTTTCACCCCTTTTCGTTTAACTAGGATATGTGCAAAGAGATATGTACAAAATTTCAAGTCATTAGATTATTTTTGGTTACAAATATCAAATTTTGCATATGTGTTAAATTCATTTAGTCATTATAGTAATTTTTGTTTATTGAAGATGTATTAATTTTCTTTACTCTCTCATTTTCTCTTCCTCTCTTTAGAATACTTTGTACGATTGGGTACGCGATCATCGTGTTCATCACAAGTATTCGGAAACGGATGCTGATCCACACAATTCAAATCGCGGCTTCTTCTTCGCTCACGTGGGCTGGCTAATGATGCTGAAGCATCCAGAGGTCTTGCGTCGTGGTCGTCAAATTGATATGAGTGATGTGCTGTCCGATCCAGTGGTGCAGTTTCATCAGAAGTATTTCATACCCTTGAAGATTATGTTGTGCTTCGTGCTGCCAACATTTGTGCCCATCTACTTCTGGGGGGAGCATTGGTACTTGGCCATGGCAACGCAGTGTATATTCCGTTATGTTAGCAGCTTGAACTTTACCTGGTCCGTGAACAGTGCTGCTCACATGTGGGGTACGCGTCCCTACGATAAGTAAGTATTTTCTGACTGACCTACAATTTGCTCAACAAATATCATATTAACTTAAATTATTGCAAAAAAAAAATTATATACATATGTTCTCTACCAACATATTTCATGAATTCTATCAGATTGTTTCGCGAAAAGTGAAACGAAAGTTCTATTTCAATCTTTATTTCTTCTTGGAAAAAATAATAGAAACATATCACAATTTTTGCAAAGTTCCAGTTTAGCTTATAGGCGCAAATCCTTGTAAACCTTTTTGGAACATTTTCAATCCTTTTAATATGAGAAATATAGTAGGGATCCCAAATTATACAACAATATTCCATGAACTAGCGAAATAAAGATAGATTTTAAAGTGTATGGATCTTTAAAATATTGTGTATTTCTCTTTAAAAATCCTACCATAGCATTTGATTTAGATATTATCCTATCAAAATGTTTAGTAAGACTTAGCGTTTCATCAAATAAGACAAATGTAACCGGTTAATATCCTGCTGCAAACGATGGCAAACAGCCAAATAACCGATGGATTTTACAACTTTCACATCAGCCTCATACATCACACATTAGCGGGGTTCACATGGTCCTGTTGTCACGCATTGTAGGACAAGCCTCGTATTTGACCCTTCGAACGCTTGATACAGCCGACTGACAACATGTTATCTTGAATTTGAAATATTTCAAATTCAAGGCCATCACGCCAGACGTGACAATATGTAGGATCATGTGAACCCCGCTATTGGGAATGAAGGACACAGTTTGGCAAATCGTTTATAAAAAGAAGAAAAAGAGAGAGGTCCTAAATGACTACCTTGAGGAACCCTTGAAATGTTCAAAACGGTATTTGAAATTCTACTGCCAATGTTTACAAATTGCTCAAGCAATTAGAGAGCCAATTAAAAAATTATGAATGAAAATCCACTGTAGCTAACTTATTTAGTTATACAGAGTACTTTACTCTGTCAAAAGCCTTAGCAAAATCTGTAAATACAACATCTATTTGTTTACCTTCCTCAAGCTGGTTTCTTAAAAAGCATTAAGAAATCGTAAAATTAGTGGAATGCGGCGCTTGTAAACATCAAATACTTGTGAAAACGAATACTCTCAAATTGAGAGTAGTCGTTTAAGAGTACTCCCAAATGACTGACCAAGTTTGTGTAGGAAAAGCTTAAGCAAAGATTATATAATATAAAGATGTGCCACGTACAAGGCTCATTTATAAGGTTGTGGCCATGGTAGAACTAGTGAAGGTATATGCATTTCAGACTGCTTTCTTTTTGTCATAGCCAGAATTGTCAAATTCAAGCATTTTGCTATTCTTCCCTATCTTTGCTTTCTTATCGCATTCTCATCGTTTTCAGATTTTGTATGAGCTGTCAACTTCTTTTTGACAGTTCCGGCAGTCTGTCTCTCCGAAATGCATCTACCTTCTCTAATTCTACTATGGTTGTGGCACTTGGGAGCGAGCTCGGTCGAACTGTCACAATGGATGAAAAGAAATCAAGAAAATGAATGCATAGAACCATGGCAGAATTAGAGAAGGTATATGCATTTTGGAGAGGGAAACTGCCGCAACTGTCAAAACGAAGTTGACAGCTCATACAAAATCTGAAAACGATGAGAATGCGATAAGAAAGCGAAAATAGGCAAGAATGGCAAAATGCTTGAGTTTGACAATTCTGGCTTTGAGAAAGAGAGCGCAGTCTGAAATGCATATACCTTCTCTAATTCTGCCATGGACCCTGTTCTCACTCGCCTTAAAAAAGGCAGAGTAATGGCGTTATTTTGACACTATGCATCTGTCAGGTGTTCTTACTACCGACTTTTTTAAGCCCGCCTTATTTTGCATTCCGAGAACAGTCCATAAATGTGGTGTTAAATTTCGGAGAATTCATTACTTTGTAAGTCTTAAATTAAACAGCAACGCAAACAGAAAACCCAACCAATGCAAAACAAAATGTATTTGCGCTAAAACATAAGAGAACCACGAGGAAAATGAGGCACAATGAAACTTCAAAGTAACAGACGTCAAAATGAATCGCAAAATTTTTAAAATTTTTTAAAATGCTGCCTCACGTAACTTGTCACCTTCCCACTTCCCACCTTACCTGTAGACGTCAAAATTAATCCGATGCTCCGCCTAACGTAAGGCGCGTGAGAACAGGCTCATGCATAGAACAAAGAGAAGCGCAGTGACAGTTCAAGCAAAGGCAGAGACTATAAATACTTATAGACATTGCATATGAAAGCTCCGGTACGAAATGAAAAATTTGCCCGTACAAGACAAGAGACCCGACGAGTAAATAACCTAGCGAGTAATCGCTTGCATGGATTTGTGTTGCTAGCACAACATGTATATGTTGCTTTAAGTTTTGTTTATGTTGCTAGAATTTATAAAAGACCAGCAATGATGCTGAAAACCACTGCTTATACATATATTTTTTAGATTTCTGAGTAGAGCAGTCTGACTTTGTTTACATTTTTTTTGCTTGATTTGTTGTTGCTGCATTGGACTTCTTTTTTTGTTACGCTAGGATTTTTTTGTTCACGTTTTGGAAGCATTTCGTTGATCGTCAGATATAAATGATATTTTTGCGATTTTGTCTATCTGAAGCAAAGACGTTTTAGATAAATCGCTATATCTTTTTTATTTCTGATCGGATTCAAATGCTCCAAAGGGCAAAACTTTAGAAAATTTATCAATCTTCTAAATGACATTAAAATTAAATTTTAACAAAATTAAATCAATTATTTATTAATTATTCTTACCTTTATCGGATTCGTTATTTACTATTTTTACCTTTATCCATTCAAATATCAAAATTAAATTTTAACAAAATTAATCCAATTATTTATTAACTATTTTAAATAGATTTAAAACAAAAACTCCAATAATAACTTTTAATTTAATTTTTTTTTTTTTTTTTTTGAAGAAAAGACCATGCATTTTATTTTCTTGTTTTATTTATTTAGAATTAAATTATGATTTGGCTAATTTGTCTAATTTGACTAGTATTCTATTGCCACGCAGGACAATCGGCAGCTACACAAATTGCCTTGTTGCTTTGCCTATTTTGTAGCATCTTCCAATTGGAGACTTATTTTTTAATTTTGATTAAATTGCGATTCGGCACATTTATATTATCAATTTAATATTATTATTTTTTTTTAAGGCATGATGTAGGCTTAATAACAAATTTTAAGCTCTAATTTTTGTATTAAATAGTTAAAAAGGAATACATATATGAAAACCAAAACAACTGAAATTATAAGTTATATTGTTAACTTTATTAAGTTATATTGTTAACTTAAACATGAATTATTATAAAATAAGTTTTGAAGTTTTTTGTGATAAATTTAAAATTTGCTTAATAAATTAAATTTTTAAATTTTTTTCCTTTTCCTTTTCCTTCGAAAATTTAAAAATTACAAAATAATCGAAATTTTTTAAGATTTCTCATTTGCTTTTAAATTTCAATTAATTCAAATGTATTTAAGTTTTAAGGAAATGCCATTCAAAAACAAAAATATTTACAAAAGCATGAGGGAAAACATTGCTGAATGAGGTGCACTTATTTTTAGCAATATGAGGTGCATTCAGTTTAGAGTTGCACAGTACTGAAAGGTCGGGCAATCAATCAGACGGACTTATGGACTTCGGATAGACGGTCTAACATTTACACATACATACTAACAGACTGACAGACAAAAAGGGATATGGAGAAACAGACGAAGTGACAATCGGATTATTTTAAAAAATCCAAAACGACGAATTGACAGACAGACTTTCAGACAGACTTTCAGACAGACTTTCAGACGGACAAACGGACTGCTTATGCATTTAGAAGCCTTTGCATTTTTGCATTGGCCTTACCTTGCTTTTCTCTGGATCGGATGGATTTTTTTTTAACTCTTCGGACGCTAGATTTTCTTTTAACCATTTCGAATTCTTTCGAATTAAAACAGTTATAAGAAAATCTAGGATGATTTGCCTGTGCTTAAAGCAACTCCCATTTTCATCAAACCACTCTGGAGTTGAAAGATTTGAGTGTGCAATACAGGACTTTATTATACGTTTTTTAAATTCGGTTCAATTCAATTTAATACAAGAATTAACGCCAATACAGGTAAGAACGTACCTTCCATTCCTTTGGCTGTGCAATAGAAGCTATGCACGTACTTCCAATTATCCATTAAACCCTTCACCATAAAAGTCTGGAGTTTTGTGGCAAGTAGTTGTGTGCGTTGACCATCTCCTAAGTCGACGAAACCATCTATTTGGTCTGCTCTGTCATTATATTCCAGCTCTTTTCGGAAGAGGACTTCGTCGAACATTAGAACACAGTTTCGTGATTGCTCGCTCATGCTTGCAGCTAGTTTTTTGAAATTCTCCTCCATTTCAGTACCCTGCAAGAACACAACCGGTTATATTACTGGTTATATAAAGAAAAGCAATGCGGAAGTTTCGGTCAGTATTTTCTATCAGTTTCTTAAGGGCCATGTGAAAAATCTTACCAAAACATTTGTGTACGTGTGATTTTGTATCCTTTTCTTGCACATACTTTTTCAGAAGTTTAAATTGCTTAGTCATCTCGCTCACACATTTTATATGCCAGTTATTCCAATCAGTTATATAATAAGTTAAATAACTGAAAATATCTGTCAAACTTGCCAGTTAAAGCAATTAGTTAAATAGTGGGTTAAATAACTTATTTATATGGCAAAAATACCAGTCGCAGCTACCAGTGAAATGACTAAGTAATTAACTATTTGTTATGCCAAGTACACCAGTTATACCTACCATTTAACTGACTGGTTAATTCCCTATTATTTTTTAACTATATGAACACATTTATTTTTTGAATTTTTATTGAAAATTGCATATTGAAATTTGCTGCGTAGCTCCATTAACAAATCCACTTGGAAACACTGTGTGTAATAGCAGCAAAAGTATTCGTGATAAGCATGCTAGGAGCTCCTGCTTGTTGGGCGAGAACTATCGGATTGGCTATGGCCACGGTAGTCAGACACTTGTTGGCGAAGTATTTTGTTGCAGCAAAGTTTGCTGATGAATGCCAAAGTTAGCAGAACGAAAAGCAAGGTCGTAATATTTCCATTTTATTGAGCCGTAGAGGTGACTGCTGGTGTAGCTTGAGCCTGCGGTTGTGGAGCTGCAGTCAATGGTATTCCAGTAGTACTCGGAGCAGCAGCTATCACCTGCACTTGACGACCACCAGCTTCGTCTATTTCATTAGAAAAGTGTTAAAATATAATTGTTTTTACATTATACAATATTTTATTTAATATATTTCACAATTAATAGTACTTACGTGCTGATGCATGATATAAATCGTTCGTTTGAAAATTTTCTAAATTGTGTGTACATCAAATTTATTTTTCTCATAAGAAAGAACAAGACAAAACAAGTAGAACACAACGAAAATCATTTGTCTCTGTCTACCACACCAATAAGAGAAAACAGGGATGTACAACTAAATTGCTGCCTGTTAAATAATAGGTTTAATAACTAATAGTATTTTGTACCGCCATTTTAATAACAAAATACCATGCATTTGTGTTAGTGAATACAAAAATTTTTTGTGAATGTGTTAAAGTTTCGGTTAGGAGTGTCTTGCAGGGTAGTTATGCCTGGCATGACTACTTTAATTGGCCGCCATTTCCAAAGTGTGGCAGTGTCTGGGAGATTAAAGTGCAGGCAATTTTTTAGGAACCTATAGGCTTTGGAAGAATAATAGTTTATGGACTGGCAAATTTCGCGTTCTTCATTTGAGTATTCTTTTACTCTTCGAGTATTTAAAATCACTCTCGCAAATATATCCGCATAAGATGATTCGGAAGCAATTGTTTTGCTTTGGTTTGTCACAGATTCTTGCAAATTTTTTAATTGCAGCTCAAGTGACTTGATTTTATTCAAGAGCTCTTCTTGAGTTTTTGCATTGGAAACATCTTTATTTTCCATTTCTTTCTGCAGCGCTATGTACTTTTTTCGGTGGGAAGCGCTAAGCATGCAGAAATTATAGCATTTCTTGCATACATTTTCTTGGCGCTCTTGTAGAACGTCTTCGAAAATGTTTTCATTGTCAATGAAAGGCTCAATAGCTTCATTTATTGCATATATAGGAAATGCAGTCTCCTTAAGCCTATTCGATGTAACATCTCCTGGCTTGAAATGCTTTCCACAAATATGCATTTGTTTTCGTGCCTGATCTTCCAAACTGCAAGCCTCGAGCCAAGCTTGGCGACGACTTGGACAGTCTGGGAACGAATACAATACGCCGTCTCGGGAGTCGTTGCCACATGCAGCAACAGCACAACTTCGTACGCGTTCATAAAGCGTACACTTTAAAAACGGCAAATATATGTTTTCGTCGTTGTGACCTTTAAATTATGAAATGAATGAAAGAATTTTTTTTAGTATTTTTATATTTCGACAAATTGCTTTTAGTCAAAAAACGGTGTTTCAACTACCATTTTAGTTAACAACAACATTTTTCTAAAATCTTAGATTAAAAACTCAAATAGTTTCTGCAAACCTAAAATAATTTCTTTTAAATTTTAGATGAACAAGCTCTACTACGGATTCCTGCTTAATTAAATAATATTTTCTTTCCACAAGCTCACAAATTCTCCGAAATCGCACATTTACGACGAGTTGAAGTGAGCGCCTGCTTTTCAATTTTTTCCGAAACATTTGTCAAACTGACAACTCGCAAAATGTAAATTTATTGAAACCTTTGTTGTTACCGTTTAATTGTGAAAAATGCCGAAAATCAGTGAAAAGACTAAATTATATGAAATTTTATTGTAGAAGACCGTTCCTCAACTCATTAGATGATTAAATTTAAGCAATCTTCGGAAAACCAGAACACCAACAATAGCACTGAAATTTTCGTAAAATTCCGATTTCGTAAAATTACGAAGTGAAGTGTATACCCTAATTATTATTTTAAAAAATTACATAAAATAAAACTTTAAACACAGGGTTTTTTCGCTTAAAAACATTCATGGGCCCTTAACACAACACATTCTATAAAAATTTCACCTCTTAAATAACTTTAAAATACTTCATGAAATAAATTATATTAAAATACTGTATTTAACTTGTATATTTTACTTACCAAGATTCATGGTGGGAATCGAACCATGTTTTAAACGCATATTTCCAATACAAGACGCATCGAAATGACGACTGCATACTCTGCTTTTTGAATTAAGGTAGCCTTCATGTACGATTTTTAAATTCGCGCACCATTTTTTCAATAAAACTGAATCAGTTGGGAACCGAAACAATCGCACTTTTTCCGTAAATATACTAGGTATACCTTGGCACTCTCTAACCACACACATGCAATCTGACATGTTGGCTTTATTGTTTTTTTTGGTACAAAAAGTCAGGGGTTTGTTTTGAAAAAAACAGATGGGTACAATTTAAAAACAACAAATAGAGTCACAGTTTAGCAAACACAAGTTGAAAACAAAAATATATTATTTTTGAAAAAACACTTGAAAACACTGAAAAACACTAAAAATCGCAAGTCACAAAAAGACGCTTTCTCGATCGCACTTAGACGTAAAGAGAACGAAATAAAACTTTACAATTGCATATATACTTAAAACTGTAATTTGTCAAAAAAATTCTAACGAATTTCATCAAAGTCTGCACAACACTCTTTAGTATGCATCCTTGGCCGCGACAAGTTTAATGCATGACATAGATATATATGATGCAATGCAAACAATCAAAACAATAAAAAAATAAATACTTAAATACTAAGGAGTTTAAAATCGTTTCATATTCAAACAAAATCAATATTTTGCAATATATTGTAATCTTATTAATACTAACTTTTATTTCTTATACTTTTAATTTCATACAAACTACGGAGCTAGAAATACCGCTTGTAGCAATGTCTCCAATTGGAAGATGCTACAAAATAGGCAAAGCAACAAGGCAATTTGTGTAGCTGCCGATTGTCCTGCGTGGCAATACTAGAATACTATAGTAAATAATAAAGAATACTATAGTAAATAGAATAAATAGTAGAATACTAGTCAAATTAGACAAATTAGCCAAATCATAATTTAATTCTAAATAAATAAAACAAGAAAATAAAATGCATGGTCTTTTCTTCAAAAAAAAAAAAAAAAAAATTAAATTAAAAGTTATTATTGGAGTTTTTGTTTTAAATCTATTTAAAATAGTTAATAAATAATTGGATTAATTTTGTTAAAATTTAATTTTGATATTATTTGAATGGATAAAGGTAAAAATAGTAAATAACGAATCCGATAAAGGTACACGCAGAAAATTTATAACGCTTACCCAAACAAACTCTGCTGGCAATATATTATTGTTTGCAACATATTGAGAGCACATGGGACTTTGCAGAAATATCTGCTCTCACTCTCTTTTTGCAGATATGTTTTGTAAATTTATCTCTCTCTCTCTCTCTTCATGTGCAATAACGTAATGTTTGGGAGTGAGCAATTATTGTTCGCATTAAGCAGTTACGCAAACATTATATGTTTGCACCTAAAAATTAACTATTCAGGTACAACCAAACATTGTTTGCTTTATGCAGTTATCCAAATATAAGATTTTTGCACCTAAATAAGGAAATATTCAGGTACAAGCAAACATTGTTTGTATCAAGCAGCAGCCAGAAAATTACATTTTTGCACATAAAAACAAAATGTTGAGGTACAAACAAACATTGTTTGCATGAAGCAGTTACCCGAACATTACATGTTTGCATCTTAAAAAGGAATTGTTCAGGTACAAACAAACATTGTTTAAAAATTATATTATATTATATTATATGACAATGTTTAAGAAATCATATTGAAGTATAAAAGCATTTAGTATGAAAATTAAATCATAATGACATACACCTTCCAAAAGATCGTGCATAACATCAACTGCAAAATTATTCGTGACATGAAAACTGTTCATGTTGTTCCATCAGAATTCTCCTTAATACCTGTTAAGCATTTTTATTAAATTATTTAATACGAAATCTTAATGTAAATAATGAAATAATAACAAATGAACAATTTATTACAAATTACTTACGTTCGTAATAATTTCAGCTACAGCAAATAATTTTCAGCTTCTTGAACACAATTAACTTTTTACAACATTGCCAAATTTCGATATGACGCTGCAACGTTGCCAAACTTCGGGCTTTCTCGTTTCTCTCATTTGTTGTAAATATTTATCTTTCAGATGCAAACAAATGTTGTTTGGAGTCAGAAATTATTACCATACTGCTCTCTTTTCACTCTTTAAATTTTAAACAAAGTATGTTAGGATCCGAACAAGATTTATTTGGAACAATATTTTCCAACATATTTCGTTTGTATCTGAACAAATTATTGCTAAGACCAAACAATAAATACAGAAAAAGTTTATTGAAACTAAACATTATACATTTTTAATTAACTTTTTCTGCAAAGCCTCTCTCAGTTTAGGTGTCACAAACATATTTTCTTTCAGTCTGAACAAATTCTTGATAATTTTAAACAAAACTTTGTTTGCAACATCATCCTCAAACATATTTTGTTTGCCTCTAAACATATTAAAATCCGTGATTTTTCTCCGTGTAAGAATAATTAATAAATAATTGATTTAATTTTGTTAAAATTTAATTTTAATGTCATTTAGAAGATTGATAAATTTTCTAAAGTTTTGCCCTTTGGAGCATTTGAATCCGATCAGAAATAAAAAAGATATAGCGATTTATCTAAAACGTCTTTGCTTCAGATAGACAAAATCGCAAAAATATCATTTATATCTGACGATCAACGAAATGCTTCCAAAACGTGAACAAAAAAATCCTAGCGTAACAAAAAAAGAAGTCCAATGCAGCAACAACAAATCAAGCAAAAAAAATGTAAACAAAGTCAGACTGCTCTACTCAGAAATCTAAAAAATATATGTATAAGCAGTGGTTTTCAGCATCATTGCTGGTCTTTTATAAATTCTAGCAACATAAACAAAACTTAAAGCAACATATACATGTTGTGCTAGCAACACAAATCCATGCAAGCGATTACTCGCTAGGTTATTTACTCGTCGGGTCTCTTGTCTTGTACGGGCAAATTTTTCATTTCGTACCGGAGCTTTCATATGCAATGTCTATAAGTATTTATAGTCTCTGTCTGTGGCTTAAGCAGTGTTCGGACTTTACTGCAATTGCAGTAGATCTACTGCGCTTTTTGGCAACATTTAATGTTCTATTGCGTCACTGCGGTTTTTTCAAATCTACTGCGATTTATTCGCAACAAACACTTCTATGGTTATTTTTGGAAAATGTAAGCATTGATGTTTATTAAAAATGTAGAGTTTCAGGGGTCCATAACATCTGTATACTGTGGTCTTAGTGTTCAAACAGAAGAAAGTAATTTGTTAGATGAAGCTGTGATTGCGACAAAATAAAATCTATATATATAAAATAGGATGTGTGTATGTATGTAACGTATGGACTCCAAAACGGCTGGGCCGATTTTGATGAAATTTTCAGGTAATGTTCATCTTGGTACGGTGGGTAACATAGGCTATATTTGGACCCGATAGGTGGCGCTGGGGTGGACTTATATCGAAAATTTGAATTTATGGACCAATTTAACTGAAATTCAGAATGTATGTTTGTTTGATCATAAGAAAATAATTTGTGTATAAATGAACACGGTAGGTGGCGCTGGGGTGGACTTATTTTGAAAATTCGATGGCGTGAAAAATATATAAATACTTTTAATTTTATTTTATAACGAGGGGAGTAGCGAAGCACACCGGGTTCAGCTAGTATTTTATAATTTTACATAAGGTTTTATGACCGAATTAAGAACTGATTTGCCTTTAACGACCGTGATTGAATTTTTCTGCAGCAAATATATTTTGAATCGGTAAAAAATATGTTTCTGCAACATGCAAATATATATATATATAGTTATACATACACAGAGGGAAAACCTATGGACTCACTACATAAATTTATGTACTCATGACATTAATTTCTGCACACATAAATTTGGTGGTTTCCTTGTTTTAAAAACATGTTGAAATATGTATTGACTATATAAATCTTTTAAACAGTACTGCATGTAGTCAATAAAGAGTTTTATGTACTCATCACAAAATTATGTGTCGTGAATAAATAGATAGATGTACGTGGTGGGTACATTCACACTATGCTCATTAAAAAGTTATTGTTAATAATTTTATGTAATGTTCACAGTTCTGATGTATGTAGTTCATAGATTATTGACCAATTACATAAAATATTAAATAACTGTATGTAGTGAGTAGATATATAATGGACCTATTACATAAATATTAACTTTTTGCAATAAGTACATAGATTATTGACCCATTACTTAAAATAATAAATAATTGTATGCAATGAGTACAGTTCCGATGTACGTAGTATAAAGATTATTAGTAGAATTCCTATGTACCTAGTACATTGATTATTTACCCATTACAAAAATGTATGTACAGCATATTTGTGAAGTCACACATGACTTCATTTTACTAAGTGAATAAATTGATATATAACCAGTATACGCTCACTTTACCCAGTACATATAGCTCTCGTTGCGTTTCCATACAAGACGAAGTACATAGATTTTACATAGATGTCTCTGTAATATCTACATAACTTTTTCCCGTAGTGAATATTTACACAGAGTCTTTTTATGGATATCGTCGTTGGGCGTGCAATAACGCGTATCCGTCAGTGTGCAAGTAAGCATATAAGGTAAAAGTAAAGTTTTACATGAGTGCAGAAAAACTGATTTTATTTCAAGCTATTGAATGGATTTTCAATTGAACTAAAAATTTATTGAAATACGATATTTGCTTTGCATTTAACGAAAAATCAAAATGAATAAATAAATCATGAATGATCAAAATTAAATTAATTTTGGCCTTTTTGCAATATACGCTGTATTGCAAGTGGTGGATACGCGGTATTGCACGCGCAACAACGATATTATGTTATTAGTAAACGATATTAGTAGTAAATGTACGTACATGACTGTAAATAAAAACAAAAACAAAAAACTACTGCGAAAAAATTCGTTTTACTGCTTTTTTTTAAACAATTTACTTCGATTTACGAATTTTCAAGTCCGAACCCTGGGCTTAAGCGTATTAGGACTTTTTAGGGTTCTCTGGACTCCGTGATTGGAAGTTGTAGGGGGTAGATGATTTCGGATCTGATGTAAGAATTTATATTTCAAGATGGCGGATAGAGTTCCCACCTAGATTTTTTATGTTTTTTTGCGAATTCCTGTAATTTTGCAATTCTGACAACGGATTTTATTTTGAATATAATGTCACAGTTTTAAAATTTAAGATGAAGGTTAGGGTTGCCACCTAAATTTTTACCACAGTATTGCCACCTAGTAATATGTATTTTTAAGAGTTTTAAACATAGTTTAAAAATTTTAGGGAGTCACTGATTTCGAATCTAATGTCAGGATTTTAAAATTCAATATGGTTAATAGGGCTGCCACCTATTTTTTTATTTTACCAATTCGGTGCTGGCGCGAACACTAAGTAAAATGGGTCGCTGAATCCGAATCCGTTGTCAAAATTTCAAATTATAAACTTTTTATTATAGGGCTGCCACCTAATAATATGTATTTTTAAGACTTCTAAACGTCATTTAACAGTATTAGGGTCCCGCTGATTTCGAATCTAAAGTCAGAATTTTACAATTCGATATGGTTAACAGGGTTGCCACCTAATTTTTTTTTATTTTTACAAATTCGATGCTAAAGCGAACACTTGGTAAAAATGATTCATCTAACCCAAATCCGTTGTCAGAGTTTCAAAATTATGAATTTTTTTTATTATAGGGCTGCCACCTAATAATATGTATTTTTAAGACATTTAAACGTCATTTAGCAGTATAAGGATCCCGCTGATTTCGAATCCAAAGTCAGAATATTACAATTCAATATGGCTAACAGGGCTGCCACCTAATTTTTTTATTTTACAAATTCGATGCTCGCGCTAATACTAGGTCAAAATGATTCACTAAACCCAACCAAATCCGTTGTCAGAGTTTCAAAATTATGAATATTTTTTATTATAGGGTTGCCACCTAATAATATGTATTTTTAAGACATTTAAACGTCATTCAACAGTTTTAGGATGCCGCTGCTTTCGAATCTAAAGTCAGAATATTACAATTCAACATGGTTAACAGGGTTGCCACCTAATTTTTTTATTTTTACAAATTCGATGCTCGCGCGAACACTAGGTAAAAATGATTCACTAAACCCAAATAAGTTGTCAGAGTTTTAAAATTATGAATTTTTTTATAATAGGGTTGCCACCTAATAATATGTATTTTTAAGACTTTTAAACGTCATTTAACAGAATTAGGGTGCCGCTGATTTCGAATCTAAAGTCGGAATGTTAAAATTAAATATGGTTAACAGGGTTGCCACCTAATTTTTTATTTTTACAAATTCCTTTACAACTTAAACCCAAATAAGTTGTCAGAGTTTCAAAATTATGATTTTTTTTTATTATATTTAACAGAATCGCTGATTTCGATTCTGAATTTAGAATTTTAAAATTAAATGTCTGTAGAATTCTAAATTCAGATTCGAAATCAGTGATACTGTGAAATGATGCTTGAAACTATTAAAAATACATATTATTAGGTGACGCCCTATCATAAAAAAGTTGCATCATTTTCAAAATCACAGATATAGACAAAAAATTAAATTTTTTTAACAGCGTGATATTTAAGGACTTTTTGGAACAGAAAGATGTTGTCTATCGAGACTAAATTTTGTATAGAAGATTTTCTACCTTATATTTAATAATGCTGCTCATTTTTATAAAAAAAAATTGGCCATTTCAGCCCTAAAAAGGACTTTGACCGAGCTTCTAATGATCAATTGTGTTGTGCGTGTTATTAAATGTTTAAACACAAATTATCGAGAACTGGATCTACGAGTTTAGTGCTGACACCGAAAGGCTTATGTTCTCAAGAAGCTTTACATGGCAGTTTTTACTCTCTGAGGTTTGCCATTGTCTGCAGAGAGGTGACGACCGAACAGAAAAATTAATTCATTTGGAAAAACATTCTGTCTGAGCTGAAATTGAACCCGGGCTACCGCGGTTCTTTAGCTTAGGGGCCACGTACTCTACCCACTAGGCTACGGTCGCCACACACTATCAGTACATGTTAGCTAAAATTGAAAATTTAGTGCACTACCCCCAGCTCTGGTAGCCATAACATGCAGTAGTGGTTATTCTTCTTAAGTTTATGTTTCTATTAATATTCTGAGCTTAGAAACTGTTTCTATTATTTTTTCCGCCACTGTATATGTACGAGTTAAACTATAAAATCTATCTATACATGCACTATATATACCCTTTTTTTCCCCACACAGGCGCATCAATCCCAGCGAGAACATCTACGTCTCGATTCTGGCTATGGGTGAGGGTTGGCACAACTATCATCATGTCTTTCCTTGGGACTATAAGGCAGCTGAATTGGGCAACTACACTGTTAACTTCACAACCATGGTCTTGGATACGTTCCAGAAGATCGGTTGGGCTTGGGATATGAAAGAGCCTTCCAAGGATTTGGTGCGTCGTACTTTTGAGAAATACGGTGATGGTACACATGAGCTGGCCCAACCTATTCATGGTCTTGACCATGGCCATGGTCATTGTCACTTACCCGAGGTACCTGATCCAGAGCTGGACGATGCTGAGTCCAGCAGCACGGAGAGCACTAAACTTGATGAGAACGATAACGAGAACGAGAACGAGATCAACATGAAGCAGAAGAAGTTGTATGCGTAGAACTAGGCCAAAGCATTCGCTTGGATTTTTTTTTTAAATCTGGCTTGTGGGGAAAATGAAGAACACGTCGAAATTTTTTATTTGGGACGTTTGGCTGTTTACTTTTTATTTTATTATGGGTAGTCTGTAATTTTTGTAAACTAAATTAAATAATATTTTAACGAATTGCGAAAAACAAAGCATAACTGTAGTTATTGTAGCTTACTTAGTTGTAATTGTTAAAAGTAAATGTATTTTTTATTTTATGTATACCATCCTAACAAACAAAAAATGGAAAAAAATTTGGGAATATGTGTTATAATTTTTTTTGTCTTGCACAGCAGCACAACACATAAGCGTATTCAAATTATAAACACAAAATGGTTATATTGTTTAAAAAAAAATCAATACATGATAATATTAATTTTTAAGAAAAAAAATAAAATAAAAACAAAAATCACAAAAAAATAATAAATATATGCATAAAAAAACACATTTAAATGATGTAATTTTATTTCATTTGCATGAAGATACATTCATTGGCGTAACCAGAATTTTCATAAAACTATTTTTTTTTAAAATATTAACTTTATTGAGAAAAATATAGGTTCAAATTCGAAACGTTATTGAATCAAACGCGATTTAACAAAAGCGGAAAACAATGTTTTAATCGGCGTGAATCTTTAACAAAGCTATTTTAAATATCATAATTCAGCTTATCTTTTTCCTCTTGCACCAAATTTCTGTGCACGCTTAAGGGCAGGTTCTCATCTAGAGGTCCAAAAACACGATGGTGCTCTTGATTTTTGTTTCGAAGGAAGTAAGTGAACAGCTTACGGATTTTACAGTTATTTATTTATTCTTAAGGTGTAGGAAAACATTTTTTGGTGCATAAAAGTGTAATGTGAAGCAGGACTATAAATACTATAAGGAGTGTTCACATTTCAAGCCGCTCATCAAATCTTTTGTCAAATACAATAGAACAACGTGAAATTTCCATTGAGTTCCCACGTTGTTCTATTGGATTTGACAAGCGTATTGATGAGTGTGAACAGGGCAATAGACCTTGCAAACAGCGTTGCCAAAATGTGAAATTTTTACCAAAACTGGTAAATTTTTTTTCAATGTGAAAACGTGAAATTTTATTCCATTTTGGTAAATTTTTTTTAACCAGCAAAACACGACACTTTTTTTAAATTTAAATGTAATTAGAGATAAACTGTTTTGTGTTACTTGCAAAAACGTATTAACATATTAGGCCATTTTCAATGTTATCGAACTTCTGAGCCCAATGGAAATTACTACGATTTTCTAAATTTGGCCTTAAAAGCAACATGGATATTATAAACTTTTGGGACAAAGTTGCTTCTTTTAAAAATGACATGGAAGAAAACTGTTAAGCAACAGTTAAACAAATTTTGTTAAAAATTCTTCACAGCTCAGCCACTGCTGAAATAAAATTTTCAGACCTTTCTTTAATGAAAACAAACCTAAGAAACAGACTCGATTTTAAAACCATATATAATATAATGCTTTCCAAAGCATTAACTATCTAACTACCTAGTGGGCATTTTAGCGAGTGCTCCGCAAAAGAAGCATGCTATCATTGGCGTCAATCAGGGACCGAAAATAACTGTTATTTTACAATTTTCAGATGAAAAAGGCATAACGAAAAAGTGGCCGGAAGACTTTTTTAAATATACCATTACTATCGTAATGGCAGCAGCTTTGCGAATATTAAATGCCTTTTAAATGTTTGGCTGTTACTATAAAAATTTAAATTAACAGTTATTTTTTTCCTTTTATTTTTTCGGGCAAAAATAACTGTTACTTTTGGCTTTTATTTTTTAGGTAAAAAATAACAGTTATTTTGTGCCTTTTATTTTTTCGGTCAAAAATATCAGGCAATTTGTATTTTTTCGGACGAATAAAAAACTTTAAAAACTAAAAAGTTTTATAGCTCAAAATGTGCGCGTTGATGAGACCATAAAAATTGCATAAAACTTTTTTTGCCGTTCAAGTGGCCTTTAAAAAAATTCAAATTGCCTGATATTTCTGACCGAAAAAATAAAAGATACAAAATAACTGTTATTTTTGACCAAAAAAATAAAAGTCAAAAGTAACAGTTATTTTTGCGCGAAAAAATAAAAGGCATTAAATAACTAGTATTTTTGTCGGAAAAAATAAAAGTTAAATAATAACTGTTAATATCTGACTTTTTTGATAAAAACCATAACCGGTACGGTCCCTGGCGTCAATACACCTTCCATGATCACTGCATTGATGAGTACTTCTGTAAGGCCTACCTTTTGAAGGTTCTGGTTCTTTTCATATTATTTTATATAAAAAAAATTTACAAAAAAAATTCCAAAATATGAAGAAAATTTATAAAAATATTTTAAAAAATTTTAAATACACAGAACAGTTTGTAAAAAATTTAGATTTAAAAAGAAACAAAAAAAATTATTTTTTCCCGAGTTGGGTCTCGAAACCGGGTTCCTGAAAGCTTACTTTCATTTGTATTGATGCAAAATAAGCTAACCACGATAGACGAGTGGGGATCCCAGTGGGCAATTGCAGGAGTTCGAAGGTCTTCTAGCAGGCCTGCGTTAGGTTTTAAAAGGCCTTTTACACTCCTTCCAAACACCGTTTTATTGATTGTATGAAATGGGAAAATTTGTCATGCCTTCCGCTCTCCTTGCTCAAAAGAGACCTGCCAGAAGCGCTCTTTCGAGCAGTCACGTTAGAAGGAAAAGCAATATAACTATCAACTTCAAATAAAAAACGACTAACAATTTCAGAGTTGAACCACTGTCCTCTCATGTGGCGGTGCGACATCTTACCCACTCGTCTATCATGGTTGTTAAGAATCAATTGCTTATTTTGCATCAATACAAATGAAAGTAATCTTTCAGGAGCCCGGGTTCGGGACCCAACTTGGACAAAAAAATTTTTTTGTGTTTTTTAAATCTACATTTATTTACAAACTTGTTTTATGTATTTAAATTTTTTTGAATTTTTTTATAAATTTTCTTTGTACAAAAATAATATTAAAAGAATCAGAAAATTCAAAAGGTGGGCCTTACAGAAGTACTCATCAATGCAGTGATCATGCAAGGTGTATTGACGCCAATAATAGCAGTGATAGCATGCCTTCTTTTGCGGAGCACTCGCTAAAATGCCCACTGGGATGTCGGACCGCCACATGAGAGAACCATGATTCAAATATAAAATTGTTAGTCGTTTTTTATATCAAGTTGATATTTATATTGCTTTTCCTTCTAACGTGACTTCTCGAAAGAGCGCTTCTGGCAGGTCCATTTTGAGCAAGGAGAGCGGAAGGCATGACAATTTTCCCATTTCATACAATCAATAAAACGGTGTTTGCAAGAAGTGTGGAAGGAATTTTAATGGTCCAGTTAGCCTCGCATGGCATAGCAGTGCATGGCTTAACAAGCGTCACTTTGAAATCTGTTTAGTGGGATTTGTGTGTATCTGATTATGCACAACATGGCAACGCATGGCAATACTCAGATAAAAACAGAAATGCATCTCTGACTACATAGATAAACAAGGAAGATCTATTCATTTTGATTTCTGTGTATTCTTCTATGTATTTGACGTTTTGGCAAAACAGATGTGAAGTTGTAAATTTGTTTGACCAAGTGCGGTTAATTTATTAAAATAAAATCGTTGTATTCTTTTTTTATTGTTTTATTTTGACTATGTGACTAGGCGTTGCATAATCACCATTTATTTAGCTGTGTGCTAGGTGCTTATCTGCGTTCCATGCGCTGCTGTGCCATGCGAGGCTAACTGGACCATAAAACCTAACGCAAGCCTGCTAAAAGGCCTTCGGACTTCTGCAATTGCCCACTGGGTTGATGCTCAGTATGTTAGGACTATACTTAAGGACAATAAATACCTTTTTCGTGTAGATAATTTTATTAAAATTGATTTCTGCTTATGATTAAGTTAAATATTTTGTCATAATGAATGCTTTTAATGAAGAGATAAGTTTGCTTCGTTACACATCATTACTTAACACAAGAAAATTTCACATGCCCAGGATTTTTTTCGCATTAATTGCTATAATAATGAATTTGATATAAATAATTTAATAAAATCCCTTTCATCCCAATAAATCCACAAAACAGAGGATTATTGAAGCAAAAGATTAATTATTCTTATAGTTATAAGAATGTTTTCATTATTTTATATGTTATGATAACATAAGATTCATTAAAAGATACGTTATGATAACAAAGGATTCATTGAAAGATGAGTTATTTTAACATAAATTTCATTAAACAGAAAAATTAAACAAAACAGTCAGAAAACTAAGAGCCCAATTAATTAACAGTAAGCGTGACCATGCTTTAAAGTTTCGTCTGCATTTTTACATGTCCGTCTGTTAACCCGTATTAAATATTATCCTTTTGTCAGTGTGCTTGATTTTGACAGTCCGTCCACTATACATTTATTAAATTTTGCAATATAAATCAGAGCATAAAAAATCTCCTAAAGTCTTATAAGATTTCTGCAAAAAGCGGTTTACTGTGTAAGGTAGATGTCATCAGTGGTTTAGTGGCCATGCCCGAACAAATGTAATTCAGAATTGTGTACAGGTGTTGGAGGCCTCGCATCTACATTGTATATAAGAAATACTTGGTTATGTCATGTGTCCATTTACCACTGGGATGTTTTCAGTATGATCTTTAAAGCGCTCATTAATACATACTCAATATGGGAGAGTATAAATGTGCAAAGCTACCCGACACCGCAATAGAAACAATGATGAACGCTATAGCAGAGCAAAAGAGAGGTAAAGCCTTATGCTGCTTGTGTGTCTAACAATTTAATGATTTAACATGATTTCTATGTTTGGTTTTTTTGGCTACTTTATAAATTAAAATTTTTATAACATTAAAGAGTTCTTGTAAAAACTAAAAGATTCATGATTGTAAGTTAAACATGCAGCTTATATAAGTGAAAGAATTATTCAAATCGGTTCAGTAGTTTTTAAGTTTAGGATCGTCGCAGATACGTGAAAAGCTTTTTATATAATATTATAGATCAGTGCCGGCCAGATTTCCAGTGGGCAATTGCAGGAGTCCGAAGACCTTCTAGCAAGCCTGCGTTAGGTTTTAAAAGGCCTTCCACACTCCTTGCAAACACCGTTTTATTGCTTGTATGAATTTGTCAGGCCTTCCGCTCTCCTTGCTCAAAAGAGACTTGATAGAAGCGCTCTTTCGAGAAGGTCACGTTAGCAAATACAAATATAAATAAAAGTAAGCTTTCGGGAGCTCGGGTTCGAGCGGGTTCGGGTGTATTTGAAATTTTTTTTGATTTTTTTTATAAATTTTCTTCATACAAAAATATAAGAAAAGACTTGGAGTTTTTCCATATAAATATTTTCATATATTGTAATATAGTATGTAATGTGTTAGTTTTCGGGAGCCCGAAAAATTTTTTGTTGTTATTTTTAAATCTAAATTTTTTTTACGAACTGATCTGTGTATTCAAAATTTTTTTTGGGAATTTTCAAGAAATTTTTTAGTTCAACAGTGTTCAGAATTCGGTCAACATTTTGGGTACTTTTCACTAAAATCGCTATAAATTTGATATTCATTTGCTATAAATATGTTAATTTTTGATCGTTCACCACGAAAGGTGAAGCCTCTTCAAAGCCACACCATTTTAAAAATAGTAAATTTTCTAAAATTTACTGAAATTTAGTGGATTTATAGATTTTTGTGAAAAAATACCCTTTCAAAAATACTTTCCAAAAAAGTTGAAAAAAATTCCACTGTTCTAATTTTTTTATTTTTTTTTTTTTTATATATCAATAGATTACATGAAGTCTTTTTGACCAATACTTAATTTTTTCAAATTTACTGAAAAATGGCAAATTTATAGCGATTTCAGTGAAAAATACCCAAAATTTTGACCGAATTCTGAACACTGTTGAACTAAAAAATTTCTTGAAAATTCCCAAAAAAATTTTGAATACACAGATCAGTTCGTAAAAAAAATTTAGATTTAAAAATAACAACAAAAAATTTTTCGGCTATTTACTTCCTATTTACAACCTTGGGGTCCAAGAAACCTTTCATTTGCACCCAACTTTTGGGTAGTTATTTTAGATTGATAAAAACTTACAGCGAAAAAGCCGGTGATTTTTGGCGAAAAAGTGATTTCTCAAAATCAAAACCGCTGGATGACGGTTCCACCGATTTCGATATCCTTTCGGATTTAAGATATACTTGAATCCAGCTCCAAGAATATGAGTGTCGAAAAAAGCGTTTTTTTTTTACTCCTGAACAAAACGATACAAAACCCACCTATATCACGTATAGAATCTAAAACCGCTGAACCGATCTTTATAAAATTTTCAGGGAAACTGAAGCCACATCTTGAGAGTGTTCTTGTGAAGTTTGGTAATAATTGGACGAGGGGGCGTGGTACCTCCCATACAAGCCAAATTTGCGCTATCGATCACAAACCTAAAAAAGGATATATCTCAGACGGCTTCAATCGTAAAAAACTAAGATTTAGTAATTTGGTTCAGATGGTTACTGTAGGTAACTGTACAAAAAATGGGCGTGGTCGTAATATAAATGCGCCCAATTTTTCGAAATCATGGCAACTCCGGAGTTCTACACATTTTTACAGTGAAACTTGCTGTGTAGGTGCTCCAAGAGGTGGTCACTATATATAAATGTTTTCACGCCCACTTTTACCGCCCACAAATCAATATCTATACATATAAAAAGCAAAACGATGTGTGTCTGGCTGTGTGATGTCTATAGACGCAAAAACTACTGAACCGATTGACCTGAAATTTTGACAGTCAATTTATCGATTTATTTTCGAGGTATTTTATTAAGGTTTATTTTATAAATCGAGGTATGAGATGGATGAGGGAAAAATTTGCCATACCCCTCTTTTACCGCCCCCAAATCAATTAAAATGGTATATTTCAGTCGGTTTGGGTCGTATAAGGCTAAAATTTTGTAATTTAGTATGTACGGTTACTGTCGACAACTGTACGAAAAATTGGTTTCCACGCCCCCTTTTTTCGCCCACAAATTAGTGAAAATGCAATATTTCTAGCAGTTTTGGCCGTATGATACTAACATGTGATACCTAAGTTTGTATGGTTACTTTCGGCAACTGTACTAAAAAAGGGCGTCATCGCTATATATAGGCACACCCAATTTTTGAGAAATCATTAAATTGACTACTGGGTCGATTGAGCTAAGATTTTGGCTTAGTTTGTATGGTTATGCCCATACAAAATTGGTTTCCACGCCCCCTTTTACCGCCTACAAATCAATGAAAATGTTTTAGACAAAAAATTTAGGCTTAAGCTAATAGTATTTGATGGTATTAGACTAAAATTTGGTTATTTAGTGCATATGGCTACTTTAGGTAGCTATACGGAAAATGGTGAACATATTTAGCATTTCTTGACATTTTCGTATATGGCAGTAAAGCGGTCTGTGGCAGGACAACTTCTGCCGAGGAGAGTGAGTGTTCCTGTGAGGTTTAGACGTTTAGACGAGGGGGCGTGGTACCTCCCATACAAGCCAAATTTGCGCTATCGACCACAAACCAAATAAAGGATATATATCAGACGGTTTCGATTGTAAGAAACTAAAATTCAGTAATTTTGTTCCGATGGTTTCTGTCAGTAACTGTACAAAAATGGGTGTGGTCGCAATGTATATACGACCAATTTTTTTGAAATCATGGCAATTCCGGAGCTCTGCACATTTTTACAGTGAAATTTGCTGGGTAGGTGCTCCAAGAGGCAGTCACGATACATAAATATTTTCACACCCACTATTACCGCTCACAAATCAATATCTGTATATAAAAAAATGAATCGTGATTTGTTCGGATGCTTAAAACTTGAAAACGATTGGACCAAATTGGATACTTCCTTCCACGGGTTTGTTCGTAGCTGCTACGCAAAGGTTTAGGAAAAAAATAATGCCACACCCCCTTTTATCGCCCACAAATCAATAAAAATGCTATATTTACCCGAAGCAGCGGGTATTTGCTAGTTTTAGTATATGTGTGTTCGAAAAAAAATGACTGTGTATGTGTTCTTTAAAAAACTTCATAAACGTTTATCTCTCTGCCAAAATGAAATTGATAAAACAATCTTCATTTTCCTTTATCTTCCCCTTAACGTGTCACAGCTTAACCCAGTAAAAAAGTGGATCATCCTATGAGCGATCTGGGAGTGCTCCTTATTGATCCAAGCTAGGTGTATTTTCTGTTCTCTTTTAACATTGCATGTCCTAGGAAGGGTAGCACTCCCTTTAACATCCCAGAGGAGCTCAAAAGGAGCGATCAATAACTGATCCAAATGGATCAGCAAAGGAACACTTAAAATATTTTTTTTTTTTAAAGATCAAAGAACCAACATGCGCCTTATACAAACAAGGTTTGGTCTTTGACGTAAAAGGAAAGGGACAGATTAGCTAGAGGAATTGATTGGAACATATGTGAATTATTGATTAGACGAAACAGACGTGAAAGACAATGCTTTCAATTGCTTTTAACCGAGGCTAGTGTGTGTTATGCCTTAACCTCGGCAAGCATTTTCAGCCCTTAGTTGTTCCTGTCCTTTAATTCCACGTTTCTTACAATTTAGTTGTGGATTTTAAGTTTTCCATAATTCTTAAATGTAGAACAGACCAAAGAAAGTGAAAAGAAGAACCATGCCCGAACCCGGAGTCGAACCAGGGACCTCTGGGTTGTTAGTCTAGCGCACTCTCCACTAGACTACAATGGCCGATTTTTCACAGAAAATAATGATCGAGTTTCTTACAAAGCACATGCCTTACTTTATGTTCTTTTTTTCATTGATTGCTCGTCTTTTGATTTTATAAAACATTAAAGGAGCACAAGTGCTCACTTTTTGATAGAATAAAACAGCAAAAGAGCGCTCTCTTGTTGCTCCTCATAGGAGCGATCGCATGTTTTTTTACTGGGAAGCTATAGTGAGATTTGCGTTAAGTCAATTACCCAGTAGTTCGCGGCATCATTGACGAACTTTTCGTGATGATTTTTTAAAGCAAGTTTCTGCATGAGCTGCTAGAACTAAAAAAATTCATACAAAATATAATGCAAAGCAGCGGTTGTCAGCGCCTAACTTTTTTCACTCTATTACAACAACTTCAAGATATTCATGATTGTTGTAATTCGCCGAATCGTTCAGAGGCTTAACAGAGGCGTAGAGTTCGCAACCTATCGATGACATTATCGATACTATCGATAATTTCACACTATAGATACTATCGATAGTTTTGAACTGACGATGGTTTTCGATAGTATTTAAATATTCATTGACACCACTGTTTAGGTGTCATTGCCATTGCTGTCGAATTCGTTTGATTTTGACAATTTGGTATCATTTTTTTCTGTTTTGCAGAAAGCTCAGGCGATGTTTCTTTTAAATGTATGAGCATTGCGTTTATTTAGAAGATGGGTGATAGTTAGTTAAGGGGTTGAAAAGATGGAGTAGTTTCGGTCAAGATTTGTTTTAAATTTGCACAGCTCAAAACTGACGGGAAACACGCTCGCAGGGAGACTATTTCACAACTTTACCGTACGACTAAAGAACGAATCATCACTACAACGTGAGGTTCTGTGTGGCATCAAGGCATTGGTAAAAGAATGGGCTTGGACAGCTGCCCGAGTGGACCGAGTGGCGTCAGGCCATTACGATACCAACATTACGTCGATTTCCAATGGAGTTGAGAGAGGATGAAATATTTTTTTATCTCCTATGAAATCTATCGCATTACGTTGAATTCGGTCTAGAAGCACGTTTCAATTTTAATTCCTTGACGAATTTTCTTGATATATCCATCTAATTTTCGTTAACGAAACTACCTCATTATTTCGATGTTGGGTTCGTGCATGATAAATCCCGACGTTTCTGCATTGCACGAATTTAGAACATTTATATGAAATTTTCGTCAATTAAATGTTTGGCCAAATCAGCATGTTTCGTCAAGGATCAATAAAAATCGTGCATGATTCATTTGCGATTTCTTCAAGACTGGAACTACTGGGTAGAATAAGTGGTGATACACTTTCTATGGTGATTTTACTACCACAGTTTAACATTTTGTGATTGTATTGACTTAAATTTTACGTAAAAAACACATCATGGAATCTCTATTTAACGAAGATTCGCATGTCTTCATCTCTCTGATAAGTAGCTCCATCAAAGTTCTTTCAAGGGCTGAAATAACAAATTTGTTTTATTCATAAACGACAAACGGTACTTTTATAACCCATTATTATACCGACCCAATAATTATACGACACGAGCACATTTTAATCACATGTTTATCTCGATTTAAGCGATAAAAATACTGAATTAATATAAAATTCTATTTGAAATTCATGGTAAGATGTTAAAAAAAAATACAACATATTAAGTTTAACCCTATTAGTACTGCCTTGAGTCTTTGAGACTCATTTTGACATTGATTTTGCGCTATAATTTCACCAAGTACTAATAGGGCTAATACGCCACACGTATGTAAAATAAGAAATTAATACTCCAAAATTAATACAGTAATAAAAAATAGTTATTAAGTCAATAGCTTTGAGAAATACGCAACACACTTATTTATGCTCCACGCTTAGTTTTTTAAGGTTTGTCCAAATAGTTGAGATGTTTTTGATGGGCAAATGTCCAAATCTAGTTTCTGTGATAAAATCTAAGACTGTTTTTAGTTAGCACGAACGCACCAACGCACAACTTATTTCTTCAACATCTCAAATAATGTTTGTAAACTGTTGTTGTAATTAAAGAATGTGGTGCGAGACACGGTAAGCAATACATTTTTCCATAAAAAAAAAAATATTGTTGCTCGTTTCTTTCACGACGTTCAGCCTTCGGTTCGTTTTACATAAAAATGCAGTAAGAAAGCGCCTGCGTGCAAAAGGCACGTCCGCCAGAACCTTGAAAATGTTCTACGTGATGCTGATCGGAGAGAGTTTAAAAACCTTTAGCTGAGAGCATCAGCATCACAATTGTGGCAAGAAAAGATACGTGGAAAAAGATGCACAAGAAATTGCATTCTTGCAGATACACACATGAGAATTAATGCAAGTATCTGAGTTGATGGCCACTTTTTTGATAAATATCTCAATTACAGCGCGTAGTTATTCCAGATATGCCTAATATGCGTAATTTGAACACGATTTAATGCAACTTAAAGATAACAACGTCGTTAAGGTAGGTGGCCTTAAAAAACCACACACATAGCATGCATTTTACTAGTATAAGATAGCACAGTGCTACAAATTTGAATGAAGTTGAAATCCCTGGGAAGTGTTACTGTTTTTGTTGTAGGTCTTGTTGAGTATAATAATACTGCATATAAGAAATTTGCCAAACACCCCCAAAATCTTGACTTATCGCTAAAAAACCGGTTTTGGGTACCTTTCCGTACTTATAAGCCTATAACTAAGTTGATAATCAATCATTTTCTTGTTTTTGACCGGATTCAAGAAGGGGAAACATAGACCATTTGTAATATGTACAACTTATTCGAGAAAAAATAAAAAATCTGTATGTTTTTGTCCCGCAAACACAATTTGTTTCAATATTTTTTACTTTTTTCAATTTTGGCGATTTTTGGAAACACTATTTTCTATGGCAAGCATAACTTAAGTGAATTTTTGTAAAGAGTACGTTTATAAACGCAATATTGTTTAAAAAAAATCGATAAGTAATTGACAGAGTTATAAACCTTTTCATGAAATCAAATTTTTTACAAAAAAAAAAAATTTTTGACCATTCAACTCAAAAATGTTTGTTTGAACTTTTTTTTAACTCAGCATCATCAGTATCTCGTTTCAGCGACCAAGCAATATTCTAATTTCATTTTTATTTCAGTTTTTCCTTCGAAGCGCTTTTCTATTTTTGGCTTTTCTTGGTGAAAATGTTCCCCTTGTTCATCACTGAACTGGTCCAGGTTATATTTGGGAAGAAGTCTAAATGCGAATGCAAGAAATGTATTTTGATAGACATGTTGCAGCCCATTTCACCAAACGCATTTAAAAATTCATTTACAACCGTAACATAGTCTTCGCTTCTGTGGTTTCCATGAAAATTATAGCATAGCTTAACAAAATTCTTCCATTCACGTTTTTCAACCAAACTTAGCTTGTTCATAAAACTCACATTGCTCATAATTTTACGAATTTGAGGTCCAATGAAAATACCTAAATTTTATCAAAACGGATTAAAATTTTGAAAATAAAACAATACATGGAAAGAAAGAAGTTAATATGCAATGAGAGCTTAGCTTATGTCAGGAATATGTAATTTTGTTGCTTTATTTGACGTTATGTTTCTCACAGCCTAATCACTTTGAAAACCATTTCATATAAAAAAATTTGGTATTTGCAACTAATATTAAATATGCGAAAAACCTTAGAAATTTGCTATATTTGTGACTTTTTAATAAATAGATTTAAAAGAAGGATCCCGGATGATTTAAGCCTCTTTAAAGTCTTTCAGGATCCCGGGATTTTAAAAAAAAAATTTCTATTACAAATATTCATGTAAATGCAAACATTTCATCGGTATATTTTTAAAGATATATTAAGTTATCTGTGCTCCTATGAAAAAATGTGCAAAAAAATACGAAAAACGTTGTGCAGGCATTTTTGCAAAAATTTTGTTTTCACCAATAACTAGCCGATTTTTAAAAACTAAATTGCGTCGTAATAAACGTGTTAATAAGCGTGTTTGCTTAGTTCATTAACGGATAGTGTGGTGTCTAGAAAGTTGAAAATATTAAAAAATTAAAAAAAAAATTGAGTTTGCCGGACAAATACACATGGATTTATCAAGTTTTTATAAACAATATGTTTGTATATCATTGGAAAGGTCTTAGTTTTTTCTTTTGGAATCCGGTTAGTTACATCCTTATTAATGCGCAAAGGTACAAAAACCGCTTTTTTAACGGTAAGTCAAGATTTTGGCGGTGTTTGGCAAATTTCTGGTATGCAGTCTTGTTATAATCAACAAGACCTATAAGAAAAATGGCAACACTACCCAGGGATTTTGGACTGTCGCACCGTGTAATCATAGATGTAACTAGAAGTAGCAGTTGCTAAGCTGTTTACATAAATCGGTACGTTGAAGATGCATTTAAGCTGGGTCGCTCGCTCCCATAAACATTTCCCAAACAATAAAAGTAAAGATATTATGTTGTGTTGTCTCAAAAAAATGGATATATTTCGACTTGTCATTCATTGTTTAACTTACCCTATCTCATAAATATTTTATTACAAAAAAATTTGAATTTATTTAAATTTATTGCAAATTCATTAATTTATTTAACTCTTTGCGTTTCTCAACCAACTAATTCTTGTCATTTATTTGTTTAAGCCGATCATAAGAAAAAGCAACACATGCCATTCTTAATGCAAATTTTTTTTTCTCCAATATCGACAACTGCTTGATTGAGAGTTAATCCCTGCGATCTATGAGTACTAGGGAAGTCAATTCCAGGATCCCGGATGATTTAAGCCTCTTTAAAGTCTTTCAGGATCCCGGGATTTTTAAATAAAAAATCTCAATTACAAATATTCATGTAAATGCAAACATTTCATTTTAAGTTGATATGAATATAGAATTATAAAAACATTTTATTGAGGCTGAAAAAGATTGTTAGGACAATGAGTATGAATCACTGGTGCAAAAACTTTGTAAAGTTTTAGAAGAATTGCAACATCAGGAAGTAAGCTATGTATTTAAAAATTGTCATGACATTTTCAATACCGATAATCCGGGGATCGAGAAAAGCTTCCGGAATTGGACTCCCTAATTAGTGCTTATGGCATAAGTGAGTTGTAGTAGAAATTGCTTGCGAGTACAATTGTTTGATCCTTTTTTAAATGAAACTACAACAAGAGGAATAGATAGTACATTGGAGTTGTTGTATTTTGGTCCAGAATAATTGGGAAACTTGACCAAAATGTACAAAGGAAATTCTTCTATAAATCGGCCACTTTCGCAATTGTTATATAAAATTTCAGCAACCTCACCCATGGTGCCATTGCACAGACCTGTAGTTGAATTCTCAAAAAGTTAACGATATGAAATCGTTATGGTTAACTAAAGACGTTTGTAGTTTGCAGTAACGAATATTGTATTCTCAAAACAGTACTTAACGACAAAATTGGGAAAACCTAACATTCACAATATAAGGTACAAACGTCGTTAGCAGAAATTGAAAATATGGCAGCACTCTCCTTTTTTGACAGCTTATTCAAACAGATAACAGATTTTGATATAAGTTTCAAAATAAAAGAAAACTAAAAATGGAAAACATAAAAAAAGAAACAGCCGGACAACTGCCGAACAGCATCAAATCATGCTGGATTTTTTTGAAGCCAACAAAGGTTAGGCTGAGGGCAAATTGCCCCAATGCACGGCAAACAGGATGCGTGCAAGAAATGGGACTCACCATTGAGGCTGATTTGTTAATGGAGTAATGAGCCAAGGTTCAAATGGGTAGCCAGAATCACCTGCAAGAAAATAAATGTTTATAACTTTTTCTTTCTTTAACACTTCAACTACCACATCAGTCCAAATGACTGCTTTAATAATTTCAAATTAAAATTCTTAGTTATTTATAAATTCTGAATTATTTTTGTGATAAATTAAAGACTAAAAATTGGTAATATAGTTCGTATAGCTATTGTTCGCAGCTTTACTAAAAATGGGAGTGGTCACACTATATATACGCCCACTTTCAGAAATTATTAAAATTAATCAAATAATTAAAAACATGCCACATCCCGTCCACAAATCAATAAAAATGTGATATTTCTAAAAATGTGTTATTAGAAATGTGATGACTAAAAATTGGTTATTTAGTTCAAAAGGTTACTTTCGGAAACTGAACTAAAAATGGGCGTGGTCGCACTACCACGATAGCCAGTTCAGATAAATAAAATATTTTTCTTCGTTTGGCATAAAAATTCTTTTATGGAAGTAAGGCGGTCTGTGGCAGGACAACGTCTGCCCGGGATTACTAGCTTAGAATAAAGCAGGGAGTACTAGCTTATATTTTATCATCGTTAGAACCACATCGAATACCAAAACCAGTCATTTGAACTGGTTTTGGTATTTTAATTGTTAATTGTTTTTTTTTATAAATTTAGCTATTAAAAATGTTTGGTGGTTCCCCGATCAAACCTTTGCATTGCGTTGCGAACAGCACTAGCACTCCATATAAAAGCATCATGGCGAGCTTCAGGGTATCTTGCATTACCATTAAAAATCTTGAGATTGGGATCCATATCTAAAAAAACCCTTTCAAAAAGTTGTATGTACAATTTTAAACTCACCATTTGGACGTTAATTGAGTGGTAACCTTGATGGTTAACATATGCCTCTTCATGATTTGGCGGTCCCATTATGGCGACATGGGCACAGTCAGTCGCTCCTATAGCACCATCGAAAGGCTGAAATGCTGTTCGAAAAAGCGTGCGTGTTGCTTTTCGCTCGATTTGCGTAACTGGGAAGCGTACATCTGTAAAGCGATGGATCGAACGGCTCACAGATATCTGGCTTATCGTGATGCTTTTTGATTGCCAACCGGCCGCTGGTAGCATCCTGTTGCATAAAACCGAAGCGCAGCAAGTACCTTGTAATAAAGAGTTGATGTAAATTATTTCTTCTAAAGCATTTCCTTTGTTATTATACTAACTTGGCTTTCGGCCGATAAAGCTGCGATTGTACTTTCTTCCAAGTCACTTCGAATGGAGTCGATTATATTGTGAGCTTTCTCGGGTGTTTTTGATTCGTTCAAATCAAATGGACCCTTCTACCCTTCGCAAAAGAGCCCACTCCGACGCACTTTCTCGCATAGAAATTTCGTCTTGCAAGAACGCTGCGTCCATTCCCAAATATTCAAACGCCATATTTATTTTATAATGATTTTTATATTGTTTTCCTTAAAAAACAAAGCTTAAACAAAACACTCTCTAATAAAACTTTTTTAAGGATCAAGTTAGCGGCACCTAAATAGTCGTCGTTAAGTCAACGACAAATATCTTTAACGAACTGACATAGTTAAGGACAAATATTGCTAGCTAAGATGTTGAGAATACCAGTTAACGGTAAGTGTCGTTAAGGGCCAGTTAACGATAACACAAGTGTTGTTAACACGTTTGAGAATTCCACTACTGATGAAGTAAAGAGATTTTACCTTAAAATAACTTGTGCATCCTTACACAGTTATAAACTTTGGGCTTAAACTTGCATCGTCGGATGAGGCTAACAACGCTCGTGGGTCATTGTGTAAAGTAATGATGATTGTTCATCGCTTCGCTCGCTCACTCCAATAAAATTAAATATATCACAAGTTTTATGCTTAAAATATTTTGATTTATTACGCGAAATTCTGAGAAAATTTCTCTCAAACTTGAAATTTTGTAGTTTCATCTTTACACGATCACAGCTCAGTAATAATGGATAATTTGGGTGGGTTCGTTGATAAACCGTTGGAAAGATCAATTCATTGTCTTTGAAATGAGCTCTTCAAATAAGTTTTCTAAAAGTTATTTTTTTCTGTTAGAAACAATAGTATGAATTAAAGTCATGAAATAAAAGTTGAACCCGTAACTCCTAAAATCGGATTCACAAACCACCTTTAGCAAGTTTTTTGTGACAGCTTTCATGCTCTCTTTGTGAGAATGTGCCGCAGGTCGATTCAGTGACATGCAGTGTTGCCAGATTTTGGGAGAGATTATTCCCGTTTTATTCATGCATTTCAATATGTTATTCCCGTTTTTTCTTTAACATTTTCCCGTTTTTTACCCGTTTTTAAAGTTCAGTGCTTTATTTTGAATAGAAACCATAATAATGCACACCTATTAAAAATATGCCTTAAAATAATATTACTCATTTATTACACATAATAATAAACATTTATTAACTGTACATTAGAGCGGAACGAATTTTTGAATTCACGCGGCTTCAAAATATATGGAAACTAATTGTCCAAAAATATATGGAAACTACTAGTGAAAAAATTTTTTCTGCTGCCTTAGTTGTTTTCTGTGACATAACTTTTGACTTTGCCTGAGAGTTTTTATATTTCATTGCCATTTTTTCACTGAAAAATGAACTTCCAATGTTTTTTATGAAAACCTATAAATTAAGGTATAATTAACAACCTGTCCTGAGTTCCCTGTGATTCCATGTACGCGCTGAAAGATATTCGGGTTCAAAGTTTACCGAAATCGGTCATTCGTCAATATCTCCACTCCTCCATGTCGGGCATAAAATCTACTTACAGCGAAATTGTAGGTCATTTAAACGTGAAACCAACAGTATTTACGCTATGAGACTGTTTATGTCTAAACAGTGTAAAGTTTAAATTTCTTACTACTTTGAATATCCAATATTCTGCAATAAATAGATGATTTTGCATATTTTACGAAAAATGCCTGTTTTTGCATATTTAATGCGCATATTTTTGTATATTTTGCAATAATTGCATGTGATTTTTGAATATTTTTGATTTTTTGATTTGCAACCATTTAAATTTGGTGTGACATATTTTGAAAAAGATTATTTATACATATTACTTTTATGTTCACTTCATATTTTTGTTGTTTTTGACAAATTCATTTTATATGAATATTAAAAGTAATTATTTTTCTTTTGTTAAATTATTTTATTATTTTATTTATTTCATTTTATTTTTGTACCGATAAAATATATAAGAAAAATATTTTTTAATTGCATATTTTACCTGTTTTTAACGCATAATTTAGAGTTTTAAATGCATGTTACATGCGCATATTTTCAATTTTTAGTGCATGAGTTCCCTAGCCCTAATTATAACCATAGATGTGGTAAAAATATAGATATTATTGAGATAATATCCAGCTACTCAAAAGAAATTTAATACAAATATAAACTATTTGGACCATTAAATATATATATTTTTAAGCACATTGATGTAACTTACAAAATAAAAAGTATTTATTTAACCATAAAAAATTATAAAAGACTGACAATCATCATTACACGAGTTCTAATTATCACTGAACTCAAGCCACTAACATCAAAATTGTTAGTGATGGGACTTCGTTTTTTATTGCAATTGCAATTTTCAATGATTGGGAATTCCCTTAAAATGTGAAAGTTGTGAAACTATTACATCTGAAAGCATTTTCCAATCATGCTTTGAAAACGCTTGTTAATTAAACTATAAGTAAGCTAACTATACAAGCACTGTTATAAAAAGCTTACTGTTTTCCCGTTTCGATACAATTTTACAACACAACTAGTAAATTTATTACGTAGACAAGTGTTTTCAAAGCATGTTTGGAAAAGGCTTTAATTATTCTATTATGGGTAAGCTTACTCCAAACACTATTACATAATGGCTAATTGGGAGGAAAATTAGAAAACATAACCTCAAAAAATGTTTGCATGTATTTGTGCATAAAAATATCAACAATTATCGTCACTCTTGTTCTTAATCGGCCGCAAGCTCACAAATAAATCACTTGACAACTCCTGAAATTAATGCATATAATTTGTTTGTTAGTATATAAATACTTAAGTTAGGTTGCAATAAGATGTTTGCAACCAAAACTTATTATTAATTCGCTTTATATTGGTTTATATATTATTTTAAATTTTGGCAATTTCTTCAGTTGTTGTATTTGTCAACATTCTTGAAAAATTTGCTTTTACTTAAACAGCTGCTATGCCTGGTGAGATTTAAAAATGAACGATCTTCTTCTTTTTCTGCTTTTTTAAGGACAGCAGCTCATGCAGAAACTTCCTTTGAGAAATCATCACGAAAAGTTCGTCAATGATTCCGCGATTTACTGGGTGAATTCTAGCAACTCCCCTCAAAACATTTGCAAGGAAAATTTATTAACACTGTATCTGCTTGAACAGATAGAACGGCGTCAGCGGCTAGCGTCAACAAAATGAATGAATTCAAGGTGAAACGCTCGCCGTCGGCCGCCGAAATAGAATCTAATTCTATTTTCAGTTTGCCGCTGTCATTGAGCTCTCTTCAGAGCGAGAACAATGGTGGCGAACTCGTCAGAAAAGTAATGCCAAACTTTTATGGAAAAATATATGTTTTTGACATTCCATTTGTGTCTACTTTTATTTGAATTTATTTATAAATTGTAATTTGATAGCAATTGACACAATGGAAAATAATTCGGCGGCGGTTTCATTTCGAGCTGACGCTGCGGCAGAGAGCGCCGCTAGTCCCTGACGCCGTTCTATCTGTTCAGGCAGTATATAGGGTCCTTCAAATGATAATACATGTCCATCCGACCTGTCAAGTCATCACACATGTAGTATCGTTCGTGTGCAAGAAATCAAGGCGGATGGACATGTCCGATGGAAGTCAAAAATTTTTGACTTTTTGCTAAGTACGTCCGACATGTAGTTCCGTTTGTGTGCGTGGCCATCCAACTTAGTACATTTTGCCATTACATTTGTTGAAAATTTTCCAGAGGAGCACATCTCGCGGCAAAACTGCCGAACGTACAAGTGTTATATTTTGACGCGAATTTTTTTACCTAAAATTGTGATGGCTTGGAATATTTAAAGCAAAAAAAAAAAAAAAAATAAATGTTCAAAACAATTAATATTTCTATTTTTATTTGATGTTAACACTTTAGCTGCCGAATAAAAAATAATTAAGTCTATCCGTCATGTGCGATTTGTGTGAAAATGGGCAACGAAAAAAGTCCCGTTACTTTATCGAACTGCATGTACGTCCGTCATGTAGTATCGTTTGAGGGCCCCTTATGAGAATATCCCTGAAAGCAACTACACAACATGGCTGCCGTGTTATATTAGGGGTATTCACGATTCAGTGCACTTGCCAGTGCAGTTGAGGACTTGAGGACTTGAGGACTTGTGCACTTTACAAAAACAAAATATACGTACTTCAAAAATCTGCATAAGTACTTTTCTACTGTAGCCTAAAACTTGAGCACTTGAGGACTTAAGCAGTTGTGCACTTGTGTGCATTGATAAATTTTGACAGCTTTGAAAAAGTGATAGTGGTGTGTTCATGAAAACCTAACTACACAACTGCACAAGTCCTCAACTGCACAGGCAAGTGCACTGAATCGTGAATACCCCTATTGTGAGAAGCTCTCGCGACAGAGAGAGGAAACCTTTGTTTGTGTTGTGTAGCGCTGCATCAAAATACGTGAATTTTGTTATAATTAATGAATAGATTTTTCGAAAAACTTAGTAAGCTATGATATTAGAAATTATCATAGGAATTTAATAAACAAAGAATTGTCAAATTGTAATCAAAGAACAAATAAAAAGAATTATTAAAAAAAAAAGCGGTTCAGCGGTTACCGAGCTTGTCTGCCTTAAAATTTCGTGAGTCTCCTTGTATATTATAGTATAGATACACTATATCCCGATAATATTTTCCCTCAGGAATCTATTTTCATTTCATATTAAAAACAAAATTTTCAATTTGTTTTATTTAACACAAATAAAGTTTTTAATTTTTTAAGTGCTAAAATTTAAAAAAATCCTAAATCTGAAGAGTTAGTTAAGGACATGTACAATAGATCCCATGGGTACCGGTGCACATGGACCCACTATAAACTCAATAACTAACTAAATTATTAAATTAATAATTTCTTCCATTCGCCATTCCATTTTACTTTATTTTCATTCTTTTAATGCTGTTGCAATATTTTTTGCTTGAAACGTTCTGAAAAATGCACACACTTACATTTTTTACTGAAAAGTGACAGCTCACCTCATGGAATATATCTCAAGAAATATTTCAAGAGATAAATTTCATGATATGAAAAATTTCATGATATGTGGTCTACACTTGAGATATATATCATGGAATTCAATTTGACAGTTTGCATGCAATCAAACATTGTAAGTGGAGACACTGTATAATGGAGCAAATTAAGCGACGATTAGTTCAAGTCTCCGGATAATAGTAATTTTTCAACATGCAGACAACATCACTTGGAAATTCAGCAAGCATGCTCGCCTCCATAACCCCTTACATCTTTTTTCTAGAGCCATGTCCTAGTACCGCATATTTGTCAAATAAACTGCCATAGCAGCAATGCAGCATGCATCTCATGGCATGAAGGCGGCATTAATGCCGAGAGATGCATGCAGAATTGCTGCTAGAGCAGTTCATTTGGCAGTCATGTATACCTTCTGCATTCATACCATAAGATGCATGCTGCATTGCTGCTACGACAGTTCATTTGGCAGACATACCGACCTAGGACATGCTTGTACAAAAAAGATATAAGCGGGTAGGCAGCATGTCTCCTGTCCTTCCGTAGCATGTTGCCGGCAGAGTTACTACTTAATAATACGCAACATTGCCGACATTAGATAAATCGGTAAAAAGTATACATTTTTACAGTAACACTCTTTTAAAAGATTCAATTGAAGTGAAATCGAAATATGTGGTAGTTTATCAATTTGCGACGACTGAATTCAACAGAAATCTATTGAGATTCTTACAGACACATTATGGGTGAGTGCGACATAAGGTCGGTAATGACTATGAGTTACAGGAACGCGCCACGAAATTATTGTGCCACAAATTCATTTATCTAATAGTTTGACTTGTTGTTGACATGTCGCAATGAGGGCGTGTCTTTTGTATCATAATTATGATATATAGTAGCACTTTGAGCTAGCTGAAATAATTATAGCTAGGCTCAATTAATTTCACTGCATAGTGTTAAAAGTGAAAACAAAAGTGCTTAATTAAGGGGCGTGGATAATTTTCTAACATTAATAAATAAGAAACTCAAGGTTAATAATAAAAAAAAATCACTCAAAACCGATCATTTCTTCAAACATAAAAGAATCAAATACTATAGCAATATTTGTAAGAATGCGAGTGTGAGTGTATGTTGTTTCGTGATAAACTCCCAGTAGTCCAAGTCTCAAAGGAATCTTTAATGAATCATTCACGATTTTTCTTCATCTTTGACGAAATATTCTGATTCGGTCATACATTTCCTTGACGAAAAATCTTATATAAAAGTTAAAAATTCGTGCACTGTTTAAAAACTTTCTGTTTTCGATGAAGAAAAACAAGACAGATTTGTTGAAGAATTACACAGGTTTACAGCCAGAATGTACAATGAATGCCACTTTTCATTTCTAATGTAACATCGATCGGTGATTCCGAAAATGTATTTATTTTTATTCTATCTCTCCGTTTTTGAGATATTGCCAATGTAGTTTTTTTAAAAAAAAAAAAGTTAGTTCCACTTAATAGCATATATGTATCTTTAGAACAAAGAACAAAAATCAAACAAAAAAGAATTGATATCTAAATCTAAAGCTAATAAAATTTCCTACAAAAAATGCTGACATTATTTTTTAATTCAACTTTTAGTTTCGCCGAAATAAATAAAATTTTTTAGGATTTTTCGTGTTGTTCTGAAAAATTTACAAAAAAAAAAAAACAAAACTAATTTGAAATTTTGTTAATAAATCAAAATATTTGATCAAAGCCTGTACTTTTCCGAAAAAAAGAAGATATTGTTGAAGAAAATCTATTAAGAAAAGACAAAGATGTGTTTAATTGAACGAAAGCACCCAAATTGAGTGATTATCTATTTATGCATTTCACCTTATGTATTGTCATATATGTAAATAGATAACAAGTAAGGAGTGCTGTAGGCAGAAAAATTTTTTAAAATTTTTATTGTTCATTTGGAATTAGTGTCAAATTAGGAGTTTTGCGAAAGAACATGAAAGATACAAACAAACATGCTGCAATAAAATCAGGTAGGCTCACGATTGGGAGCACGACTGCCGGAACGGAATACATTAGCTTGCATGCTGCAATAAAATCAGGTAGGCTCATGACTTAGAGGGTAACCGCCGATACTATAAGGAATACATTTGTTTGCATGCTACAATAAAACCAGGTATGATCACTACTGAGAGCGACCGCTGAAACCGTCAAAGCGAAACGCCTGATTTTCAGACTAATGAGAAGCAGAACACAGTCAGTCGTGAACCTACCTGTTTTTATTGTACGCTGGCGATTTGCATAAAAGAAATAAAAGCAAGAAAATTCTAGCAATCTAACAAAAACGTGGCAAGCAAAAGAAGCGCAAAATTCGTAACGAAAAAAAGAAAATAATAAAAATTAAAATAAACTACACAATAAAATGAGTAAAAGACTGCGAGAATTTCAATTTTACGAATTTACTGCAAACGTCATATCTTCATTATTTTGGTATTGCGTCTAAGAATATTGGTGAACCATGGACGCCAAGTATTTTTTGTCAATCGTGTACAATAATATTGTCTGAATGGAGCTCGGGCAAAAAGCGATACATGAAATTTGATGCTTCGATGATATGGAGACTACCGTTTTGTCACCTAAGCGATTGCTATTTTTGTCTGGCGAAAATGACTGGCGTTGGAAGACACAAACGAGTGATATACGCCACTGTCAAGACCGTTTCATTGCTAGTTCCTCATTCTGATGATGTTCCATATCCTACTTATTCCGATTCAACACGTGAAAATAATCGAAAATCCTTCGATTCAGTGGAGTCGGGAGGAACAACTCTAGGAAGTGTATTTACAACTGAAAGCAAAACTCACTTTTTATCGCAAGCGCAACTGAATAACTGGATAAGAGATTTGGAACTGTCAAAAGAAAAATTGGAATTGCATGCTTCTCGTATGCTACAATTCAATATTTTGGGGCCCGATGTTAAGGTGACATACTACAGACATCGTGAAAAACCATTTTCCAGACACTTCACCAAGAAAGACAATGTCTGCTATTGCGATGACATTCCTGGTTTATTTAGTACCTTCGGCCAGCCGTACGATCCCAAAGAGTGGCGCTTGTTTATCGATAGCAGCAAACTGAGCTTGAAGGCTGCATTATTGCAAACCATCGGTTACGATAGCACATGCAGTAAATACAAATGACACGGAAGAAACAATGGCGAAGTTATTAACATGTATTAAATATGAAGAACACGACTGGAAAATATGCTCTGATCTGAAAGTCGGCCTGCTATGTGGTTTACAGAGTGGCTACACAAAATACTGCTGTTTTCTCTGCAATTGGAACAGTCGAGCACGTGAACACCACTACTACAAAAAGGATAATTGGAGAGAGCAATATCAAAAACATTCCACTTGTCAAAAAGGAAAACATAATTCTCCCACCGCTACACATTAAACTTGGTCTTATGAAAAATTTTATAAAGGCGTTAGACAAAGAAGGCGAAGAATTCACATATTTGAAAACCATTTTCCCAAATATTTCTGATGCCAAAATAAAAGAAGGTGTCTTCGTTGGACCGCAAATAAAAAAGGTGTTGACCGATCTTCAATTCGCAGAATTATTGTCACCAGTTGAGGCAGCAGTGTGAGATTCTTTTAGAATGATTGAGAAAATCAAGAATCTTATGAGAAAATGGTCAACGATTTGCTCAGGAATTATGAAAAAATGGGAGTGAATATGTCTTTAAAAATTCACTTTCTGCACTCCCATTTGAATTTCTTTCCGAAGAACCTTGGCAACGAAAGTGACCAACATGGGGAAAGATTTCACCAGCAGATGAAGTCAATTGAGAATCGGTACCAAGGATTTTGGGACGAAAGTATGATGGGCGACTATTGTTAGTTTCTCATCAGAAAAACCGATCCCGAATTGAATAAACGACAAAACAAGAACTTTAATCATTTTGAATACAATGTAGTCAATGTAAGAAACAATGTAGGTCATTAAAAGAACAATAAAAACAAAACAAAAAATATACATGCAATGTAAATAATGTAAAAAACAATGTATATGATGAAAAAAATAAGAAAAATAAAAAAACATTATATTACAATAACCCTTACTTGTTATTTATTTATGTGGCAATAAAATAAGACGAAATGCATAAATAGACAATCACTTAATTTGGATGCTTTCGTTCAATTAAACACAACTCTTCCTTTTCTCAATAGATTTATTTCAAAAATATCTTTTTCTTGGAAAATTACAGGCTTTAATCAAAAAACATCAAAACTAACAAAATATTTTGATTTCTTAACAAAATTTGCAGTTATTTTTTTTAAGTTTTTGTGAAAAACACGGAAAATCCCCGAAAAACTAATTGTTTTCGCATTGCTTGTAAGAAATTTTATTAGCTTTAATTTGATATATTATTTGTTTCATTATTATTCTTGGCTCTGAAGATATATGCTATTAAGTGGAACCAACAGTGTAAAAAAAAACTACAGTGGGCAATATCTCGAAAACGGAGTGACAGAAAAAAAAATAATGACACTTTCGGAATCACCGATCGATTTTACATTAGAAATGGATAGTGGCATTCATTGTGCAAACAACTTTTTGTTATTTGTAAGCCAGTGTTATCGACAAATTGTACCTCATGTAGTATGTTTCTTTAAGAAATCGTCATGTCATTTTCGTGCACGATGCCTTGGACTGCAGGGCTTTTGCAACGCTTTTGTGTTATACTTTCATAGGTTTATGATTGGTGCAGCTACACATACGCAGTTACAAACTTTAACAACAGCCCAGTGGGCAATTGCAGGAGTTCGAGGGCGTTCTACCAGGCCTACGTTAGGTTTTTATAGGCCTACCGCACTTCTTGCAAACACCGTTTTATTGCTTGTATGAAATGGGAAAATTTGTTAGTACTTCCGCACTCGCTTTGATAAAAAGCCATTCTAAAAGCGCTTTTTGGAGAATGCATTCTTAAAGTACTTTCTTCATAATCCCTGAGTTCACTATTCCTGAAACAGGTGCTCTCTCCGCAGGCCTTCGAGCAGGCCTTTGTTAAAGTTTAATAGACGTTTCACACTCCTTGCAAACACCGTTTTATTATTTGTATGGAATGGGAAAATTTGTCAGCACTTCGGCACTCACTTTGCTAAAAAGCCCTGCTAAAAGCGCTTTTTTAAAAATACATTCTTATAGTACTTTCTCATAAGCCCTGATTAAACTACTTTGTTTATTATGTTTGCTAGTGCACTTTAACATCATTAAATAAAAAATCATTAGTCATTAAATAATATATATTCGTACCTCTTTAACGAAGCTTTTTTAATTATTTTTTCTGGAATAGCTGTTCAACTCCATTATATAATAAAAGCAGAGTTTCTTTAAAGCATTGACATTTTTATAAGGTTTTCAGTATGCAAGTAGGGTAAAACACCCTATTCCGAGCCGTCTCCCTGTTTTGAGCCCCCTGTCATTAAACTGTTTCTAGCTAAGAATTGTCTGTATGTCGGTCAAAACGGTAAATATTTGTTCAATTCGTGTGTTATCTTGCTGAGTTTTACATAATCGTTAAATCTGGTATTTTACAGTGACAAGACTTAGCCTAGTTGCGCTGACTCAGTGAAGAGAATTTTGTAACAAAATCATTAAGGAGACATAGACTTTAAAGCATAGATCGGCACTCCATACCACAATTGTGGAAAACCAATTCACACAGACGCTTACGCTCTTTCGTATTTTGCGCTCTTTCGTTCAACCACACAGCGCAAAATATGTTATTTTGTTCATTCGCCTTTGAGCCACCGAAGTGAGAACATCGTGCGCAAAATGGAAGCTGAAAATATATGCGAAAAATTTTTCTTATTTAGGAATGCCTTTAATGAAATGCAATGCTTAATTTGTTACACAGCATTCAAAAGTCCACGCGAAGACGCTTTTAAAAGGCATTATGAACATTCTCATAATGAATTAACTAAATTGAATAGAGTTAAAAAATATAGGATTTTTAGGGAAAAAAGAGATTCTGTGTTACAAAAATTCAAGTTATGGCTTTCTGATATTGTAGCAACAGATAATGAAATGAACCATCTGGAAACCCAAAAGAAACTTAAAGTGACATTGTCAACCATAATATCTCTTCATATAGCAAAACATGGCAGACCTTTTACTGACGGAACTTTTATTAAGAACATTTGCACTGATATTTTGAATAAAATAAATTATAAAACTGATGTTGTTCAATCCATTCCCTTGTCCGCGAGAACCATAGCTCGACGTATAGAACAAGTAGCTCACTCTATTGAGTTTGACATTTTGAAAACGGTGAATAACTGCAAATATTTTTCCATATCATTAGATGAGAGCACTGATATTAACGATCTGTGTCAATTAGTAATTTGCATCCGAAGTGTAAGTTCTGATCACATAGTTTTTGAATCAATGATCTCCATGAAAACATTACATGGAAATGTTACGGGAAAAATTTTGTTTGATATTCTAAATGAAAACGTTTTCTCCAAATTAGATATGAGTAAATTAATAGGAGTGTGTTAGGATGGTGCTAGCGTTATGGTTGGTAGAAATGATGGATTTGTGGGTCAATTGATAAAGCACGGGATCGAAATGTCATCTCTTCATTGCATCATCCACCAGGTTGCACTTGCTTCAAAGTTTTTGAGCACATTTCCTGCCATGAAAACAGCAGAGAAAATTATTAACACAATAAGAGGAGGACATCATTCTCTAACCCATAGGAAATTTGTTCAATTTCTTAAAAATACCGACGCCGAACATTATGACCTGAAAATGTTCACAGAAGTAAGGTGGCTCAGTCGTGGCGATTGCCTTTCCAGGCTTTACGATCTAAGGGATAAAGTAATGCAGTTTTTGAAAATCGAAAAAATAGATAATACTGAACATTTAATAGATGCTTTACAAGACAATAGCTTTAATTTGGATTTTGCATTTTTAACAGATATAACCAATTTCGTAAATAAGCTAAACCTTCAGCTTCAAGGAAAAAATAAGACTGTTTACAATTCATACAATAGCATTTTTGAATTCAAAACAACACTATTTTTACTTTTAGCTAATATTCAAGAAGAAAATTATTCAAGTTTCCCAAGAGCATCATTTTTTGAAAATATTACAAGCGAACAAAAGAATGAACACATTGACATAATAGAAACCCTTATAAATAATTTTGAAAAGAGATTTAAAGACTTTGAAGAAATGCAGCCGTTATTTAATTTATTTGAAAATCCTTTAAAATGTGATGTAACGAAGTATGAATTCCAGATTCAATATGAATTGATAATTCTCCGAACCGAAATAGAAATGATCGATGAACAGCATATTGTAGAATTCTGGAAAACCATTGATGGCAGCTTTTACCCAAAACTAAAAGCAGTTTCTTACAAACTGTTAGCTTTTTATCCTTCCACCTACTTTTGTGAACAAATTTTTTCCGACCTGAAATTCATATGCTCAAAGCAGCGAAATAGATTAACTAATTCTCCTCTAAAAAGCATTCTTTTAATAAGAAACTGCGATAACAAAATTAACATTTCTGAACTTATTAATAACATACCTTTGCCATAGTATGTTTGAAATAGTTTCATTAAATCACTTTTGTGTGCAAGTGTACAAATTTTAAAATCATATGCAGCATAAATTTTTTCACTGCAGAATATTTGCTCTCACCAACACACACTCAGTTTGAGTTTTGCCGACCTCTGCTTTAAAGCAACAGGTGTGGACATTTTAATGCTATTAATGCTATAATAACGCTTGGCTATCACAAAAGTTAAATATTATTAATTATATATTTCTTAAATATTTGATTAAAAATTTTCTCGACCAAGAATAATATTGTGGTCTCATATCTGGATAAACTAAATTGGATGTTTCCAGTTATGAGCCATAGAGACTCACAACTGGAATGCTACAGAAAAGTTAAATACCCAGACGTGAGCCTTTGGAGCTCAAGCAGGAAAGCAAATATTTGTTAGTTCTTTTCATGAGCCATTCTTTTTATAAACCCATATTTTTTGGCGGATGTCGGTTAGTTTAATTCCACTATTTAATGAACATTTAGATTATTTGGACATGGCTTCAAAGAGGAAGTAGAAAGTAGATGGGTTTGTTTTGGCCCTTAATAAAATCAAATCCGGCATGTCAATAATTCACGGAGCTTCAAGAAAATATAAAATTCCTCGCCCACCATTCACAAACCGAATTCATCACCGTTCCAAGACGGAGGCGTCCATTGCCAGTTTTAACAAACATCGAAGGGAAAAAAATTGTGAAATGGATATCTGATAGTCTTGAAAGAGGTTTCCCAAGAAGAAAACATGAAGTTCAAAGAATTGTGAAAGAATTTTTAAATCCATGCCCGCAAGAAAATGTATTTAAAAATAATTTATTTGGCAACATATGGTAAGGTGGATTTCTAAGGCGGCATCCAGAAATATCTATTTGAATTCCTGAAGCAGCTACAAATTCCAGTGCAGCTTTTTCGGAAAAAGATATAAGAGGCTGGTTCCATCAAATTCAAGAATACTTTGATGAAAAGTCCTATACCTATTATTCTTTACGTTGATGGATATAAAACGCATTTGACTTACGGTCTGCAAAAGCTCTGTGAAGAATTGCAAATTATTCTTATCTGCTTATACCCAAATGCAAGAAAAAATTTTCAGCCTGCCGATGTTGCTATTTTCAGCCCATTTAAAAGGGGTGGGTAAAGGAAATGAAATATTGGAGAATGCATAACATGGACCAACAGTTTACAAAGTAATGGTTTTCGAACCTGTTTTCAGTATCTTTTCAATCCCAACTAATTTAATTTCAGTTAATGCCTCGGAAAGTCATGTTTGGATCGAACTGAACTTATTAAAGTTGAAGTTGACCTCAAAGACACTATAATAAATGACACGTACCATGACCTTGTCTAATTTTATTACCTGACTTACCTGAACTTTGTCTTGAACACGAACAGTTTTGTGATTTAGGAAATTGAGAAGAAGTTGTTATTGAAGCAATAGACGAAGTGGAGAAATTTTAAATCAGTGTACTATAACTTTTTCATTATCTTTAATGCGCTTATATAAAATATATCAAACTTTTATTAAAAGGCCCAACCAAGTTGTGCTTCAGCAAACAAAAGTTTGAGAGCATAAGCACGCACTTACACAGCAATATATAAAGTCGAACAAGTTTTGTCTAAGCATTCCTTTCGTTCAGTTTTTCAACTTTCGTTTACTTTTTGAAACTTGAGAGAGAGCGCTTGATATCGTAGTTTGCTAAGCAGAATAGGGTTGCTAACAGTATTGAGAATGTGTTTAATTAAAATTTTATTATTTGTATGCCAAATTTTTCAATGAAAAATATGTTTTTTTTTTGTGTCTATTTAAGCAAATTATGGAAAATTTGTATCTTTTTGCTGTGAAATTTTACGTTTACCACAGCTTATAAGCCAAGTAGCAGAAAAAACATGTTTTTTGTGTTAACTGATGGCAACCCTTTTTAACATATCTATACAAATTATTTTTATCTGTCAATTGAAAAAAATACGTTAATTTGTTTATTCAAAATTAATGCAGATCCCAATTTTGTTGATAAACTCATAAAAATTGCTAAGAAACATAAAAACACAAATGAAAAAGCTGGGAGGCACTACTTCAACAAATTTTTCAAAGAACTTTTTAGCTTTTTTAATATATTTTTGTCAAGATTTTGTAAACGTTTGACTTTTTTTAAGCATGAAACCTGCCAACTTGGGCGACTGTTTTACTTAATCATACATTTCGTCAACTTTTCTCTGAGACTTTTGTTTGCTTAAGCATAACTTGGTTGGGCCTTAAGGTGTCTCAAAAACAAACAGAAACATTTAATATATCTGATATTCCAATCATGTGCTAGAAACATATAAATATTGAAGACACTCCAATCGATAACTTCTTAAAAGTAGTTAAAACACCAGCCAGAAAAAGGGAAGGAATTACGGAACGAGATAGTTTCGTCATATCTTCAACACCATTTCAATAAGCAAAGAAACTCTGAATGTAACCAAAAATAGTGGCTGAGCAGCTTAAAATAGAAAGAAAAGATGAAAGACGAGAGGAAAAGCAATTAAGGGAAAAGAAAATAAATAGAAATATCCCAAAGTAATGTGCGGCATTAAAAAAAATAGTTCCTTATGAAATCTAAAATTGCACACATCATGTGGGCAATGTATTTACTAATTCTGACTATCCTAAAGCAGTTCAAATTAACACATCACCGGATTTTCAGCCAGAAGGCCGCTGTTTCGATTGCTTACAAATAATTAAAAAAAATTGACAATACGCAAATAATTAAATGTTTCATGTGTAGCAGAGCTTATCACAATAAATGTGCCTCGAAATTTTGCGCAAATATGGATTTTTATAAGTGCCGAAGTTGTATTTCAGAAAATTTAAAATTTAAAAATTAATTAATGATAACTAATCTTATAATTAATGTTAATGAATTCCGTTCCTTTTATAATTAACCAAATTATTTAAATTCAATAAAAAAGATGAATTTATGATTTATGTTTAATATGTGATATTATTTTTGAAATATTGTTTGTGGTATATTGTTTATTATTTTGGAATAACAAAAATTTCTTATTACATCTACAGAATAATCGATAAATGCAAAATAAAATTTAAGTTTATCTTTATTTTAAAACAATTATATTTCTTAATGAAAACTAAAACAAACTGGAATTAAATTATGAACATAAAGTATTTAAAAAATTAGATTTTTAATGTTAAAACAAGATGGCTCATAACAGGAAAAAATGTGGCTCAAATAGGAAAAATCGCGGATCATTACTGGAATTCGGTTAACTTTTAAAAAAAAAACTATTATTTTTAAGATATTGATCAAATTGCATTCAAATCAAATTAAAGCATTTTACTCTTCTTGATTTAATGCTTGTTTTTACACTAAAATAATCCAAAACACGTTAAAAATGACAAATTTGGTCATCCTTTTAAGCGAATAGTTCTCTAAAAGGGGCTCAGAAATGGGTGTTTACCCTAATCAATAAACCGTTTAAGCATATTGAAAATAAAAAACATTCCTTGATTTTAGTATAGATTTTAGTTTATTTGTTCTATAAAAACATTTAAACTGTAAGATCAATAAAAAAAAACACGGGACTTTCAACTCAAGGCCTAACCAAAATAGACGTTTTGCTTCGTAACGAGTAAAAACGTAAGTGTTCGGTTAAATGCATATTAATGTTGTTACCCAAAATGAGTAAACGTAACTGAACGAAACTAAACGAAACAGTTTGACAAGACGTATTATTCCGTAAGAACCGAACTGCTAGCGTAGCAACTCGTCTACAACAGCTGTGCAGAGTGCGTTTTTATTTTATTTTCATCAATTTGTTTCAATTTTGCCATTATTTCACTCATTTTTCACAAATCTTTATTAAAAATTACAAAATGCACAATATAAATAAATAAATAATACTCGATTGCCTACTGATCAGCTGTTTCAGACGAGTTAAGCAAATCGTTTCATTTTGGGTTAAATCCGTAAACATCCGTAACGAGTGCAGACGTTCGTCCAAATGCTATCGTCTCGTTTCGTCTATTTTTGTTGGGCCTTCACATACACATCATAGAGAAATAACGAAAACTTCTTGCCTTCCTTTTAGTAGGTAAGCATTATAGAAGCATTATAGAAGCAGCATTATAGATGCAGTGATGTTGTGAGGTGTGTTAACGCCAAAAGAAGCAGTTAATACATGCCTTTTTTTTCAAGAGGCCTGACTGAATTGCCCACTGGGAGATATGGGTCAATTTTTCATAAAAATTTAGCTCTCAATGTAAAGTGTTTGGACGTGATTCAGCAAATTTGTGAAAAGTTATAAACTTTCAATTTGCCGTAGAGTCTGGCATGTCGGTGGTGGTGTTGGTACCTTTACCCCTCGGATACACTGCTAACATAGAGCGATTGCAAAACTTAACGCTAAGTTGACTTTTTGTTGTTATTGTTATTGTTGTTGTTGTTATTGGTTGTACTTGTTGACAACTTAACCCCAATCGCAGCTGCTTTTTCAAAGCAATAAACATTAAAGAAACAAAATAAACTTTGACTTCGAATAAAACTTCGAATGTGTGCGAGTAGTGTCTTTGAGCTACGCTTAACAAGCACAGGGGCGGAAGTAGAGTGTAACGAATGAGCGACACATGCGCAAAGCATCACCAATCAAAATCAATGTTGAGGTGTTTAATTAATTTACACAAAAGCCTACACATATGCGTATAAATTTTTAATTTTTAAGATAGAAAAATTAAACTTTGGTCAAAACCTTTGTTAATTTATTAGTATGGACAAAACAATTGAATTTCATTGTCTTCGTTTGGAACGTTTTATGGTCATTTGAACACGCGACACAAACGATGCTAGATGTATGTTTTGCAAAGCAAAGCATAAGTTTTAATGAAGGTAAAAGTGTTAAGTAACAAATTTCATAAGTAATAAAAAGAAATATGAAATATGTAGATATAAGCAAAATTATATTATGTATTGTCCAGTGTTGCCATGTAGTTAGATAAATCCGTTTTTGGCAGTTTTTTAAGAAACAAGGCAGGTCTCCAGTATTTTCCCAGTAAAATACATTTAATTTTTTCCCGTTTTTTTTTTTTGTTTTAACGATAAAAACAATGTGCTATACATAAAATATACAAAATAAAATGTATGCCACAAGAATAAGGGCTGGGCTGTAATGATTCCTTTTAAAATTAATTCACCTCAATTCCAATTCCTTGGAATTAGGAATTGGTAATTGGACATCTCAATTCCTCAGGAATGTGATTGGAAAAACTTCTCAATTACATAACACGAATCGTAAATGGTATACGCAATTGGACATCTCAATTCCTCAGGAATGGAACTAGAAAAAAAAATGTCAGTTCCATTACTGGAATATTACAGGAATTGTAATAGGTAATTGAATACTTCATTCAGTTCATGGAAATGGAATTTCATTATAGGAATTGTAATTGGTAATGTTACGCCTCAATTCCTCAGGAATAGAATTTGAAAAAATCGCTTTGTTTAGCAGATTAATGAAACTTTGTATAGGGGTGCAGTGGCTGTGTACCAATAACCTTGCATAAGGTTTTCAAAAAGTGGGCGGCATTGGACCAAATAGCGTAGCATCTAGGTTTATATTTTTTCTAACTCAAAATATTTTATCCAATTTCCAGGAAGTATAGCAGGAACTTCTCCTCATTCCAACAATTTTATGTGTTCATGGATGGTGTAAAATTTTAATTTGCTAGTTTTATTAGAGCCGTAGATGTGTGCTTTAAAATTTTTCAATTATTTCAATTAAAATATCCTGCGGCATGCACTCTCGTGTGGGAGTTTATTGCCGTATATTTTTATAAATTTAAAAACTATTCAAAATCTTCGATGATTTGTATATTAATTGACTCTTTAAAATAAAAAAATATTGTTTAAATTGTAATTATTTTCTTATTTTAAAAATGTTTAGAGAGGGATTAACAAATAATTCGTTGAATTTAATGTATAGATCATTCATTCCAATGAACTGAATACATTAAATTTAATGAAATATACATGGAATTCAATGAACTGAATACATTAAAATTAATGAACTGTACATTGAATCCAATAAACTAAATTCATTAAATTCAATTAACTTAATACATTAAATGCAATGAATTAAACATTAAAATCAATGAACTATACATTAAATTCAATGAACTATACATTAAATTCAATGAACTATACATTGAATTCAATGAACTATAATACATTGAATTCAATGAACTATACATTGAATCCAATGAACTATACATTGAATTCAATGAACTATACATTGAATTCAATAAACTATACATTGATTTTAATTAACTATACTTTTAATTAATTTTAGCATTTCTTATTAATTTTGGCATTTTTTAATGAACGTGTTCATTGAATTCAATGAAGTGTATATTGATATTAAAGGAACCATTCATTGAAAATCACTAAATTTAATGAACTATTCATTAAAGTATGAAGAAAATTCATTGAAATCAATGACCACAGTTCATTGGACCAAAATCAATGAATAATTCATTGAAATTAATGCACCTTTTCATTAATATAATGTACCTTTTTGGTTCAGTGTAGATTTACGTATTTAACTTTGGAATAGTTTGAAATATTTGAAATATTTTTCACAGAATTATTTTTTAAGCTATATTTGAAAATGTTTTTCACATGAATTAGTTTTTAAGCTGTAACACATTGCAAAAAATAAAACAACATTTTAAGCAAATTAGTTTTCATCAAAAATCATAGGGGGGAGGGGGTAGGTGGCCCATGATTTTTAAGGATAGAAACTGTTAGTGTCAAAATAGAACAACATTTTGCAGGTAAATTATTTTATATGAAAGAATAAGGAAAATGGTGGCCCATGATTTTTAAGGATAGAAACTGTTAGTGTCAAAATAAAACAACATTTTGCAGGTAAATTATTTTATATGAAAGAATAAGGAAAATGAAAATTAAAAAAAAATTAAAATTAAAAAAAATATGTTCAACAAAAGCAACTCTTTGCCTATTGTTTAGTACAAGTTGGATATTTTAGAGGTTTTTTGAAAACAATATAAGACATTGCATTGGTGAGGTAACGGTAAACGTTTTCTAATTTTCCCAATTTAGTTAATTGAACTTTCAAACAAAGAAAATTGGATGAAAACCGATTTGTAAATTGCGGAAATGTTTGCTTGCTAAGTCAAAACATGAAATTTCAATCGTTTTTTTCTCATTCTGAGGCTTATGAGTTATACTGAAAAAATCTATAGTTTTGAGATATCGCAAGAATTTTAATGTCATAATAACAGTTTTTTTTAAAACATACCTAATATCGGTACAAAATATTTCCGAAAAGAAAATAAAATTACCGTTTATTTTATTAATCAACGGCTGTCCATTCAAAAATGCATTGTTATGCATTGAAAAAGTCTATAGTTTTGAGATATCGCCAAAAGTTTGATGCCATTATATCGTTTTTTTTTATAATTTAAGAAAAATTGTTGCTTGCTGAAGCCCAATAACAACAATTAATAACTGAAGAAGGCCGATTAACTACAACAATTCAAGAAGAATATATTTATTTTCTGAATATATGTAAAAAATTACATTTTTGATTTCAAATTTTAAAAAATTTTTACACAAATTTTTTTATAACGCTGTTATGCAGGACTTTTTCAAAAGTAAAAAAAATAAAGTCATGTAAATTTATGTCATCATAACAATAACCGTTAAAATAAGTTATTGAAATTAAGTAATTCCTTAATAAATATACCATTTTTTCATAATTAAACAAAACGAACACAATAATTTTTATATTTTGAATTTGTTTTAATACAACTAAATCCTTTCATTTTAAGATTTAAAATTTTTACATGGTATTAAATATTTTTATCGCAGGCGAAGCAGCGGGTATTTGCTAGTATTTATATAATAACAATTACGTAAATATTAAACCTGCAAAATAATTAATATTTTCTGTAGTAATTGAATAACTAAAGTCTGCTTATCCTAAGCATTCTATTTTTTAAAACTGTTTAGCTTTAATTTCTTATATGAATTATATATAATTTATATGCTATAGATATTTCTTAATTTTAGTATATTCTATTTTTAATACACAACGCAATATACATATGGTGAACATTTATATTGTGTTATGGTTATGATATAAATAGATATAAATAAGCTTTAATCTTTTATATTAATTCAATAATGAAATAATTTAAATAAATTACTTAAATTATGTGTATTTTCGATATGGTAACACTTTTCCTTAAAATAAATAGTTTCAGTAATATATAAAAAATTTAATAAATATTTATAAGCTCTTAACAAAAATAATTCTAGTTTCATATGCCGACTGTAGCTACACAATTAGAATTCACAACGTCTACAAAAAATTTCCAGCTAAGTGCGCCAACAACAATTACCAAGGAAATCTACAAACAAGAACGCACAGAGAAGAACAAGATCAGAGCGAAACTTTTAAAACTTTTTGATTTCATCCTACATGTAGGACGGGCTGCAGTAGGAGCTTTCGCACATCCTACATGTCCGTCCGAGCTGTCAAATCCATCCTACATGTAGGATAGTCCAAAACCCCCTATTAGCATGAATATTCTTATAAAGCAGTAAGGCGGTCCGTGGCAGGACAACGCTTTCCAGGGAATACTAATATTTTATGTATAGGTTTTCGCTTCGGTCGGCGGTCCTCTCACTGCTATACTTTTCAACACTGCTTCAAAACTTGAAGTGTTAATTAAAGTGGTATATTTGTATTTTGCAAAAATCAAGTGAATAAAAAATCAAGCTTTAAAAAGAGAAAAAGTGCTTTCGGCAAATGGCTTCAAAAAGGAAGTGTGCGAAGGACCTGACGTAGGACAGGCTTTTATATTAGTCAAAGCATATCCATGTGTTGATTTAAAACGATTACTGTTAAGCATGGAAAAAGAAAATATTCTTGAAGCTGATAAGTGTTCTGAGTATAATTTTTCGTGCAATAAATTTGAAAAAAACTGAATTTTTTGACTTAATGAAACACCACAGAAAACAAGGCAAAAAAAGGCCTTATTAAAGGCCCTAAATTATGTTACTATGAAATGAAGTTCTTCAAAATATAGCCTTAAGCTAATGAAATAACACCCTGAAATAAGTTTATAAGTGAAATAAAGGTTCTGTTTTGTTTTTAAAATTTTAGGGACTTATTTCACAGTGTTTAAATTTATGTAACTTTGCCGGTACCTATCCAAGGTATTTGACTTTCAAAACACGAGATTACTTTTATGTATTCTCTTACTTTTCTTTATAGCTTCGTGATTTTATTTCGGCCCACACTATAAAAGTTCTTATCGTCCATCATCCATTTTTATTATGTTGTTATGTTATAATTAAAAAAAAATTTACATTTTAAATAATGGTTTTTAAGAATTTTGAAAATTTACTTAAAATTTGCATACTACTACTAAATGACACGCGTATCTGATGATATGACGCAGAGAAAGCACGTCTTCTTGATAAAACGAAAGAACGTCTTTGCAAAGATCGAATTTTAATTAAACGAGATATGCAAATTTTTTTTTAATTTGTTAGTAACAGTAGCTTAGAAAGAATGCAAAACATTTAAAATTTCCCATAAACGTCAATGGCCGCATTCAGCGCAGACAACTGTTGTGAACTGTAATGGTAGCGCTATCTTAGTTCACGATGTTTTTCTCTGAATTTGTTGCTACTCTACACGTCAGAAGTTAAATTCAATTTAATTTTTATGTAAATTTAATTCAATTGCAAAGGTTTCTCACTTAAATTTGCTGCGTTCTTACTGCGTTTATTAATTTAACAGCGTCAGCAACAGCATCTGACTGTTAAGCAAACAGTTGTGTTCATGTAGCAAAGAATTTGTTCGCTCGATTAAAAGGCGTTCGCTACTTTATCAGTTTTAGTTAGCGCTACCAAATTAGTACCATTCAGCGAATTTTTACACAACAGTTGCCAACTGTTGTGTGCGCTGAATGCGGCCAATGTGTGAAGTTTAAAAGGTTGAAATTAGAGATGGGCGCGTGAGTAATTTTGACTCACAATCACGCATGCTCACGATTAAAATTATGTCTTTGAGTCACGATCACGCTCGTTTCCGATCTATTTTCTTCTAATCATGCACGTGCACGATTAAAATTTTTGACTCACGATCACGATGGCATTTTTTGACAAATAGGCACGCTTACTAAGTTTTTAATGAAAGTTTATTTACTGTTTTTTAAATAAGAAACGTAAATTCAATTTGTATCTTACATAGATACATCTTGCGTATTAAAATTATATGAATACATTAACTAGTTTGCAGCAAAATGATTAATCTTTAGATGGAAACCGCAGACCATCATTTGAGTTGAAACTAAAACTTTTTAACATATTAATACACTTAAAATCCATTGAATTTAATTAGTGAAAAGTATTATTTGAAGGCATTGTTTTATCCAAAGTTTTTATTTTAAAAAAGTAATGATATCAATTTTATCCCGCAATCTGGATTTTCTTTCCTCTTTGAGTCCAAATTTCCCTCAAGTAGTCGCTGACGTTTCGCGAATAATTAAAGAAAGCGAACTTGGTTGCTGTCGCTTTATTAGAAGTGTTGCATTTTGTATGCAATTGTAGAAAAATCGTAAATCCAAATCATTACAAAATTTTGCATAGATTTAAAAAAGCAAGATAAACAAGTCGTGCCACCAATAAATTTAAGTTACACACGAGGAAAATTTAATCACGCACGCTCACGAGTAATTCGTGATTTTTTGAATGTTTCAATCACTATGTGATTCGTGCACCCACTTCTAGTCGAAGTCAAACATTTTTCCAAGATAAAAATATTTTTTTAAACTAAAAAATTTTAAATGTTCAACTTAATTGGCTTAAATCAATAATTAAATCTTTGGGGCATTTCCACAAGAAAGTCTTCCGAGACCAAAAAATTAAAACTTATTAAAAACTTATTATTTTATGATATTATCTAAGAGAAACATTTTCATTTTATTAATTTAAGCAATTTGTACATAAATTAATTAACCCTAATGATCAAATCATCCGCACAATTTCACAAATGTAGTTTTTATTTTTCGTAAATGTTCAGTAAATTTTTCATAAACATTTTTGTTTTATTAAAAACTTTTTAACAAAAAAAAAAAACCAACTTCAAAACCACTACAAAGTAAAAAATAATTTTAAATTACTTTTTACATTAATCCTTGGTCAAATTTGTTAATTTATTAATATATATTAAATTGGAAATCTTATTACTATAAATTTTTTCTTTTTTGTATTATTATCATAGATATATTAATTTATCCATGAATATAAAACCTTTAGAGCCGCAGCGTTTATTTTATAAAAGTCTGAGTATATAAGCGCTAACTTTAAAGGTTTTATATTCATGGAGAAATTAATATATTTATGATAACAATACAAAAAAGAAAAAACCTATAGTAATAAGATTTCCAATTTAACAATATATATAAATAAATTAACAAATTTGACCAAGGATTAATGTAAAAAGTAATTTGAAATTATTTTTTATTTTGAAGTTTTTTTTTTTTTTTGTTAAAAAGTTTTTATTTCTTCTTTTTTAGAGAGCAATTTTTTCCATTCTTGTAACGAATTTTCGTACTCTAGTGTCAACATTAACTGAGAAACAGTATTTTTCTTATATTGCCACGCCCTTTTGTCCAGTAACGCTCACTTTCTTGTCCATAAATTTTCGTAATTATGCCTACCCCTGTACCTAATTTCAATATCCTAGTGTCAATATTATTCGACTTACGGCGATTTTATAATATAGCCACGCCTTTGTCGAACAACGCCCACTTTTTTGACCGTAATTTGTGATAATTCTTCCAATTCCTGTTGTAATGTATACACTAGGGCGTTTCAAAAAAAAAAATTTCCAACTCTTGAAGCGGAATATTAAAGTTTGTGATTTAAGAGAATTTCGAAAATTTTTTTGGATTTTTTGAAGATGGGTACGTGGTCGCTGAAATCGATTTTATCAAAAAAATGAGGTTATGGAAAAAAATTTTTAATATTAATTTTTGCTGGTGCTTTTTCTTCATAAAACTAAACAATTCTCTTCTTAATGATCCGATCCCACGACAAAAAAATGATTGATGTGAAAAATTATTATATTAAGGACCACTTTGATAGTCTTAAAAGTACAAAATTATGTTTTTATAGATTTCAAACCTCAATAACTTTAAAAGTTTTCAACATTTTTTCAAGATGAAAAATGCGTTAGAAAGGTCTTTAAATTACCTTTCATTCGGTATATAGGTTTCTTTTCACTTGTGGGAGAAATATAAGAAAAAATTTTTTTTATTTTTCAAATTTTATAAAAATTAAAAGAATTTCATTAAGTTTCGTTCTTGGTTAAGTAAAAAAAAAAACATTTAATATACATTGTTTTAATAAAAATATCAAAAATTCAATTCATCAATATATTTTTATTTCCATACAAAATCAAAAGATATTAAAAAAACAAATTCATGTTATTTAATGAACAAATTAAAATTAAAAATTAAATTTGTATCTAAAATCACTATATATAAAACATTAAATGTGGAAGAAACATGAAAACATGTATCAACAAAAAATTCATGAATTTTTATAAAATTTGAAAAATAAAAAAAAATTTTCTCAAACTTAAATTTTTTTCTTATATTTCTCCCGCAAGTGAAAAGAAACCTATATACCGAATGAAAGGTAATTTAAAGACCTTTCTAACGCATTTTTCATCTTGAAAAAATGTTGAAAACTTTTAAAGTTATTGAGGTTTGAAATCTATAAAAACATAATTTTGTACTTTTAAGACTATCAAAGTGGTCCTTAATATAATAATTTTTCACATCAATCATTTTTTTGTCGTGGGATCGGATCATTAAGAAGAGAATTGTTTAGTTTTATGAAGAAAAAGCACCAGCAAAAATTAATATTAAAAATTTTTCTCCATAACCTCATTTTTTTGATAAAATCGTCTTCAAAAAATCCAAAAAAAATTTCAAAATTCTCTTAAATCACAAACTTCAATATTCCGCTTCAAGAGTTGGAAAAATCAGAAAAAACGTCTTTTGTGAAACGCCCTAGTATACACTTCTACATTATAAAATACTAAAACAAACAATTATAAAACATAGTTAATAGATACACACCTTTACGGTACGTATCAACTTATTCTATTTTATTGTAATATACTAAGATAATATTCTAACAATAAGAACATGTGTTCATACTAAGCCCTACTATCTATTTCATTCACACACATGTACTAATATTTCTGAATACAAAATAAATGAAATTACATTTTTACTTTCACTCCTACATAAATATATTAACATATGATTATGTTTACGTTTTCTAATAATCTAAGTCTACTCACTCACACACATTATACTACTATTACTAAATTACAAATATGTATACGATATTCTACTATTACTTTTACACTAATTTAAGAACATATGATTTTGTTTACTTTTTAAATACAAAAACAATTGTTAGCTAGTTCTAAGACAAAATACCGTTATACACACTATAAAAGAACGAACAAATTTCAAATAAAGTTAATTAGATTTGAGCTTCTAACAAGCTGCCTTCTAATTCATTTTAAATAAGTCATGAGCTTTAATAGCTGCCGACTTAAACTTTTTAGCCTCTGAACTTTTTATAGTGAACGGCTGAAAATGTAATAAAAACAAAAATAGCGCCAGTGGCGAACTTCGCCGGCAACCAATTAGGCAGAACCTTAAAAATATTAATAGTAAATTCGCGAGTCCTTTTTTAAATAATCGCGAACCCTTACATGGCGATGCTATGTCGCGAATAAAATTATGTGGCGATCCTGTCGCCAAAATATTATTACATGGCGATCCAAAAATCATATTTACTACACTGTACCAATTTCCAGTATCCTAGTGTCAATATTAACATAGATACAGTATTTTTCTTATCTTGCCACGCCCTTTTGTCCAACGATTGCTACTTTCTTGACCGCACATTTTCATAACTATGCCTACCCCTGTACCTAATTTCAGTATCCTAATGTCAATATTATTCGAGTTACAGCGTTTTTATTATATTGCCATGCCCTTTATCGAATTACGCCCACTTTTTACCATTAATTGTAATAATTGTTCCTAACTCTGTACCAATTTCCAGTACCCTCGCGTACATATTAACTGAGATACGGTCTTTTTCTTATAATGCCACGCCCTTTTCTCCAACAACGCCCACTTTCTTCACAGTAAATTTTCATAATTAAGCCTTCCCCTGCATTTAATTTCAGTACCCTAGTGTCAATATTATTCGAGTTACAGCGTTTTTATAATATTGCCACGCCCTTTATCGAATAACGCCCACTTTTTTAACATAATTTTTAATAATTGTGCCTACCCCTGTACTAAATTTCAGTACACTATTGTTAATATTATTCGTTATACAAAGTTTTTCTTGTATTGCCACGCCCCTGTGTCGAATACCGCCCGATTAGACGGGCACCTCCACGTCTGTTATCTCTATCTGTTGACAAAAAATTGTGGCAATCGGGCAAGTACTTTAGCATATATCGATGAACATACATTTAAAAAAAAATCAAAGAAACCAACCAACTTGAGAACCTCCTCCTTTTTGAAGTCGTTAAAAAATGGAAGGCATTGGCTAAAGATAATGATAATATATGGTTGATGCAGGGAAAGGAAATATATTTAGTTTGTTTTTAATTACTAAATTACATGATTAATTAACTACCTAATTACTTAATTCCCCAATTAAATTGCAATGGAAAAATATGTCGCGTGCTAGATTATACATACTTAAGCTTAAAAAAAAACAACGTTGTTAACCATTTCAACATGACAGCTATCATTAGAAGGATACATTTATCCATTTAAGTTTAAAATTAATTGCTTTCAGATTTGACGCAGATTTCTGCATTTCTCTAGATTAAGTAGAAAACGAGTTCCATTTTTTGTCGCGTGCTAGATCGCATGATTATTGCTAATATATTGAAAACATAAAATCTTCGGAACCTAGATTTTGTATTAAACATATTGCTACGAAAATGCTATCGAAAAATAAAGACAAAAAAAATTTTTTCTTAATTTTCTTTATTTTTTTGCACCTCAAAGGCGTACTTGAACGTGGAAATGCCCATATACATATTTACTAATTTTAAAACAAATGAGAAAATTTTCCATTTTCAAATTTTTACTTGTCAGCTATTTAAGTTTACTTGTTTTATTTTTTTTATTTTTTTAAATATTTAAGCCTGAGGCCAAGATACAATAACTACAAGGTAAGAGTGACAGTTCTTATGGCGATCACCGGATGTCAAACAAAGGAAACAAAATAGAGAGCGTGGCCGCATTCAGCGAAGTCAACTTCCATCTGAATGCTTTTGCTGTGTTAAAATTTGCTGAATGGTACAATTATGGGAGCGCTCACTAAAACTGATCACGTAGCGGTCACCATTTAATCGAGCAAAACATTCTATTGCCACATAAAACATCTGCTAAGTGTTCAACTGTCAGACGCTGCTACTGACGCCGTTAAATTAACTGTACTTAATTGTAACCGTGTATCTTAACCCATTACTGACAATTCCTCAAAAATGCGCAGCCACTGTAATGTTTTTGCTTCCTACAGTGCAGGTGCGGATCTGGGAGGGGCTAAAAAGAGGGAAATTCCCCCTTCCCCCAAGATCTTAAATTTCTTAAAAAAGTAGTTTCAATATACATATTTTTCTAAAATAAACACAAATCAAATAGGACTTTCTAGGTTTAATCTAGCTGTGCGCAATCGCTTTAATAATTGCTAGTTGTATCTATATTTCTGACATGATATGGCAGAGATCCTTCGTTACGTTGAACAATTATTATTTTTATTATTATTATTATTATTATTATTATTATTATTATTATTATTATTATTATTATTATTATTATTATTATTATTATTATTATTATTATTTTTATTATTATTATTATTATTATTATTATTATTATTATTATTATTATTATTATTATTATTATTATTATTATTATTATTATTATTATTATTATTATTATTATTATTATTATTATTATTATTATTATTATTATTATTATTATTATTATTATTATTATTATTATTATTATTATTATTATTATTATTATTATTATTATTATTATTATTATTATTATTATTATTATTATTATTATTATTATTATTATTATTATTATTATTATTATTATTATTATTATTATTATTATTATTATTATTATTATTATTATTATTATTATTATTATTATTATTATTATTATTATTATTATTATTATTATTATTATTATTATTATTATTATTATTATTATTATTATTATTATTATTATTATTATTATTATTATTATTATTATTATTATTATTATTATTATTATTATTATTATTATTATTATTATTATTATAATTATTATTATTATCATTATTATTATTATTATTAGTATTATTATTATTATTATTATTATTATTATTATTATTATTATTATTATTATTATTATTATTATTATTATTATTATTATTATTATTATTATTATTATTATTATTATTATTATTATTATTATTATTATTATTATTATTATTATTATTATTATTATTATTATTATTATTATTATTATTATTATTATTATTATTATTATTATTATTATTATTATTATTATTATTATTATTATTATTATTATTATTATTATTATTATTATTATTATTATTATTATTATTATTATTATTATTATTATTATTATTATTATTATTATTATTATTATTATTATTATTATTATTATTATTATTATTATTATTATTATTATTATTATTATTATTATTATTATTATTATTATTATTATTATTATTATTATTATTATTATTATTATTATTATTATTATTATTATTATTATTATTATTATTATTATTATTATTATTATTATTATTATTATTATTATTATTATTATTATTATTATTATTATTATTATTATTATTATTATTATTATTATTATTATTATTATTATTATTATTATTATTATTATTATAATTATTATTATTATTATTATTATTATTATTATTATTATTATTATTATTATTATTATTATTATTATTATTATTATTATTATTATTATTATTATTATTATTATTATTATTATTATTATTATTATTATTATTATTATTATTATTATTATTATTATTATTATTATTATTATTATTATTATTATTATTATTATTATTATTATTATTATTATTATTATTATTATTATTATTATTATTATTATTATTATTATTATTATTATTATTATTATTATTATTATTATTATTATTATTATTATTATTATTATTATTATTATTATTATTATTATTATTATTATTATTATTATTATTATTATTATTATTATTATTATTATTATTATTATTATTATTATTATTATTATTATTTTTAGTTTAAATTTTAGCTTTTTAGTTTAAATTTTAGCTTTTTGGTTTCAATTTTAGTCTTTTTGGTTTCAATTTAAGTACAACTCTGTATTACTTTTTGTTTTTAATACAAATAATACTAAATTCTAGTACATGTGGACACTAAATTTGGATTAAGACCCGTAAAAAGTTGACCGGGCAATGCTGCGACTCAATATTAGGCGACTCGGTTCATATGTCTGTTTATCGCGCTTTTTATGTACAAGCCAATAGCTCTGTGGTTAGAGTAGTGAGATTACAAACTCAGTGTCGTGTGATCGAATCTCGCGTTGTTTGTTATTTTTTTTTAAATATTTGAATCCAAGCTTGTACTAAATTTAAAACCAAAGCTGTATTAAAACCATTTTTTAGTATTTTGTAAATACTAGATTTGAAACCAAAGCTGGTGTAGACTTATATGTAGTACAGGAAAGTTTCAATTTTAGTACAAGATTTCTAACCGTGTAGACAATAAGTTAACAGCACTCTCACCGAAACAAAATAAAAGCCTGAGTTTTTTACACAGACATTTATGGTTTACTTTATCAAAAGCCTAGCAATGTCATGTTACCAGCATCATATTCCGACCTTTTGTCGTCCAACACCTTTACTACAGCTGAGGAACACCCATGTCCTGCCCGAAAACCCGACTGAAATGGGGATAAGAGTCTTTTATCGTGAATGTAGCTATTTATTTGTTGAGCCATTAGCTTTTCACATATCTTTGCAAAAGGTGAGAGAATGCTTATAGGTTTGAAATCAGTAGACCCTGAAGGGTTGGGTTTTTTGCCACAGGTAACACAATAGCAACTTTCCACATGTCCGGGAAAGATGACGATGAAAAAGAGAAATTAATAAGGTGTGTAAGCTGGTTAATTATACGAGGTAATATGATTTTTATAAACTTAATAGGAATTTCGTCTTCACCCATCGCATTCGATTTCAACAGCAACACACATTTACCTAAGTCAAATTCATTAACAGGCACAAAATTAAAAGATTGCTGGTTGGACATATCACAACTAACATGCATATTATTATCAGTCATTAGAGAAGAATTCTCTAAGAAAAAATTATTTAGTGTTTCAGGGTCAATTTCGCAGTCAGAGTTTTTCTTATTACACACCCCCAGTTTTTTAACATTAGCCCAGAAAGTTTTTGAAGGTAGGGATAGGTTTAGCTTAGCTGAGAAGTATCTAGCCTTAGACTGCTTTGTTATTAAAACAGCTTTGTTTCTCGCTAACCTATACTGCTCCCAGTTTGCAGGTGATATGTTTCTTCTCCATAATTCATGTAACTTATTTCTATTTTTAATTGCATTGAGAACATATTGGGAAAACCAAGGACAAGACACATTTTTCACAAGATAAGTACGCAGAGGAACATGTTTTTCAAAGAGTTATTTAATAGGAGTTAAGAAGGCACTAAGTTTGTCGTTAACAGTACTACAGCAATAACATTCATTAAAAGAAATCAAGGAAATTGGCGTAGCAAGCGGGGGAAGGGGGCAGTTGCCCCCCGTTTATTTAGCTATAAAAAAAATTTAAAAAGAAAACTTCAAAAGCTATTCAAAAAATCAGTTTTTTTTATATTTTACTATAAAAGATAATATTTTTGTATTATATATTTTGCTCTTTTTTTCCTCTTCTTCATAAGCATGCTTTCAGATAACCATTAACTTTTTTTTCTGTGTTTGCAAAAAGATGTAGAGTTTCTACTGCAATTCCAATTTAAAAAATTTGGTTACACTGAAAAAACTATTGAATGAAGTTGAAAAACTTAATTTAGAGCAAAAAACAGGGTACTTTTTAACGATTTTTAAAAAATGGAATATGTAGAAAATAATCAGTGTAATGATGTATAATAGAAACTTTCCTCACGATTTGATCCCATCATCCAACTGCGGAAGGTGTTTTAATACAACATAGTTTTGAAAATTAATTTTATCGCAATACTAATGGGAATAGTCAATAAATATAACGTTAGAAATCATCTATACAAATTTGGCCTCGATATGTCAATATCTATCTAAATCAAAATGTTCTTTAACATCATGTCGTTTAATATGATTAAATATTGTAGACGATTTCAATAGATTTATGATCGCTGATTCCGACTATCAACCGATTATATCTTTATTCGATGTTGCGATATATAATATTGTATGAAAAAAAGTCGAGTCTTTAGGCATATTTAAATAATTGTTAAAAAAAGCTGGATTACGGTAAAATATTTCAAAAAGACATTTTATAAATTTGCTATTTTAATTTATTCAATAAATATTTTCCTATCCTTTTCAAAATATTTGATCTCTGAATATGAATATGAATATGAATATTTTTGCAATATTAAATAAATTCGCATTTGATTTTCAGGTAAACATCAAGAATATCCTATTATCAGATGATTTGGCTCATACTTTAAAAGATACTACGATTTTGAATAATTATGAAAAGGTATTTCATAAAATAATTTTTTTAAAAATCTCCGGTTTTTAAGGAAAAACTGGGGAAGACTGATATAATCAGATCGAAACAAAAACTGTAGTTTACATGTTACAATACCCTTTGAATGAGCCATAAGCCAAATCGATACTATGTACTTTTGAAATTTGCTTTGGCTAATGCAAAGACAGAAAATAAAAAGTTGCGCACAGAGAGCAACGTCAAATATGTTGACATACCTATTTTGTTTGCACGCATTTGCAACTATTCAGAGGAAAAGTATAATTTTTACTGTGCCGCTTTGGCGTTGTTGCTTATTCAATACGACATAGCTTTGAATCCAATTGAATCCATAGCTGTAACACATTGCAAAAATATAACAACATTTTAAGCAATTTAGTTTTCATCAAAAAATCATAGGGGGGGGGGGGGTGGTAAAAAAATGTGGTCGAAAAATTGTAAACAATAGAATTACACTATGAATGGAGTAATACACCGTAAAGTTTGTAGTATGATAAAAAACCAAGCCTTAATATTAAGTAATTAAATAATATTATGTGTTAATTTATGTAAAAAATATAAATAAATATTATTTTACTTCAAATAAAAAATACAAAACAATATTTAAAAAAATTTGTTCTACCCCCCAAAATTTTTCTCTGGACCCGCCACTGAACAGTGTGAGAAAGCCTAAAGTATGATTTTCCAAAAAGAAATTGTAAAACTGACATTTGAAGACCTTTTCGTAACTTTTTCACGCCATTTCATGCAGTATTTAAAAAAAAAAGTGAAAAATGCCACTCAGGTGAGTATTTTGTTTTATAAACATAAAAAAAAATTATATAGAATTAAAGATGTGCATTAGGTTAACGCCTAAGTAACGAAATGAAAATTTTCCAATTTAAAATTTTCCAAATTTTTTTATGTTTTTCTCTACTTACGCGCTTATGATCACACGCTTCGTCATGCTCAAATCCTTTGAATTTTTTTTTAACTTCAAAGTTTTCCGTCTAATATTAATACAAATTTATGCTGAAAATTTCAAAAGCAAAACGCAACGGGTTCGGGTAGTGGGCATTAATGGGTTAAGCTCTGTGTGTCCAAATGTTTTTGTTTTCTTGGCTTCATTAAGTCAAATTTATTTTACAAAAAAGAGACTGTGTTGTGTGAATTAAAGGTTTGGATTTTTTTTTTTTGCTATCTTACACTTATGTTCCGTAACTTCTTAGGCATATGAAGGATGAACAAAATTAAAAAATTATTCAATATCTTAGCATAATTCTGTTATTTTTTCTTATTTCTAGAAGTTCAAAGCCTAAGTTCAAGATCTGAGTACAGGATCTGCAAGTATAATTTTCAGTTCTTTCAAAGTTTAAGACACTAGATTGTAAGGAATTTTATTAAGCTAAAAAGTTAAAAGATAAGAAGCTAAAAAATTCAAATAAATTTTGTTGGTCGCCTGCCTTTATCAATAAGCTAATCCATTCAAATTATATATGAATAAAAAACACCAAATTCAGAGTTAAAATAAACTTCAGAATATATTTATGTAAGATCAAGGTTAGGTTTTTCAAATAATGAAAGTTATTTTATGGGCATTATTGATTGGCTGAATGTTGTTAAATGGGTTTATTAATCAAAATGAGCCAATAAAAATTAAAATAAAGCCCAGCATATAACTTGCATACTTCGGAAGAGACATTACTTCTTTTGTGAAACTTTTTGGTAGCGATAGCTTTAATTGGTATGTTACGTTAAGTATATATAGGAGTTTGTGCGCAAGTTGGGATATTTGTCAAAGTTTGTAACCAGTGATGCCATGAGAGATTTTTTAAGTGTACCTTTTTGATTGAGAAAAATGTACCTTTTTGACTAAAATCGTACTTTTTTAAACAAAATCGTACTAAACAATAATTGTTAACTTTTTACTAAGGGTAAATGTTTAATAACGGTTCTCTTCGGAAATGCATCAAGATGAGCAAACTGCTTTTGCAGCATAAGCAATGTATTCATAAATGTCAATTTTGCAGCACTGCAAACGTCAAACATTCTAACATGTAATTTTTCTATCAAGCGTCACTCATAATTCGCATCAAAGAAATTTACGCTGCAATTAGGGCTCTTGAAAAATGCCAGTTATGCGCATACTGCAAATTGTAATGCATTTCCGAATAGACCTAACTTTGTGCTATCACTTTTCCATGCGTATCTTTAATTATCAAAACAAATTTAATCTCCTCCAAGCTGATTCCGATTATCAAAAAATTATAAATAATCAAAAAAATTTGGTGAACAAAAACTATCTCTGTCAAAAACTATCTCGTAAAGCTATAGGCGAGAAGCTTGGGACGAACAGCCAGAGACGAAGTAGATAGAAATTAGCGGCTCCTACAAACTGAACGTAAAGGTTAGTAACGCATGTAGATATAAAATTTCTAAAGAAACAAAATTTTAAAAAAAGAAAAATTTCCAAATTAAAAAATGTACCTTTTGAAAAAAGGTGTACTTTCGTACTGGCGGTAGTAAAAGTGTACCTCAAAAGGTACGATTGTACCGCTTGCGGCATCACTGTTTGTAACTATTTGAAGTTATGTTTGTTTTAAAAGCTCTATTTCAAAAATATGATAGCAATAAATGTTTAATGCCCAAAACTCAATAGTGCGTTACATGGCGAATAATGAGGTAGGGTAAGTAGCTTTGACAAGACCTATCGTTAACGTCAAAGTGTGTTTTAGAGATGCCAGTTTTCTGTATTAGTGTTATTTTTGGGATAAACACTTGCAAAATAAATTTTATGAAGGGTAAATAAGATTAAATGTCTTTATTCCACGTTGTCCGACAAATTGCTTAACTTCTCTTTGCCATGTTTATAATTTTAAAAGTTATTAAAATATATGTAACTTCATACAAAATTCTCTATGAAAACTACAAATAAACGCTTATAAAACCAAGAATTAATTTATATGAAAGGCTCAAGCCGGATTATAACATACAAAAATATTTTGCAGAATAAGTCCGCTTCAAACTTGCCTCAAACAAAAAACCTGTACTTCCCCGTTTTGAAGTATTGCTAGTAAAGGATTTCATCAGAAACACCAAGACAAAGTATGGATTTTTCATAGGATTTGAAATCGTGATATGGCAGCACTATATTTTATGATTTTGACATTAACAATAGGTCTTGTCAAAGCTACTTACCCTACCTCATTACTCTGCCATGGTGCGTTAGGTCGGTCAGCCGTTGATCGTACTTTGGTCTGCGTTGTAAAAACTTTACGATACAAGTGTCAAAACGAACTTTGCAAGACTTATGGTCCAGTTAGCCTCGTATGGCATAGCAGTGCATGGCTTAACAAGCGTCACATCGAAATCTGTTTAGTGGGATTTGTGTGTATCTGATTATGCACAACATGGCAACGCATGGCAATGCTCAGATAAAAACAGAAATGCATCTCTGACTACATAGATAAACATGGAAGATCTATTTCATTTTAATTTCTGTGTATTCTTCTATGTATTTGACGTTTTGGCAAACAGATGTGAAGTTGTAAAATTGTTTGGCCAAGTGCGGTTAATTTATTAAAATAAAATCGTTGTATTCTTTTTTTATTGGTTTATTTTGACTACGTGACTATGCGTTGCATAATTACCATTTATTGATTGTGCACTTGCAGCATATATGTCAGCTGCACTTTATTGTCATATGCTGCATATGTTGTCAATAAGTTGTTAAGTTGTAATTTTCAAAATTATTTCTGAAATTTTGAGAATTAAATATTTGTTAAATTTGTTCCAATTCACAAACTCTTACCTCTTCCTGCTTTTTGCCGGCTTCTGATAAGAAATTAATTGAATTTCGAAAAACAAAAACAGCTGCTTTATCATATAAGTTTGCCACCTCGTTTGCTCACCTAAATCAAAGAGCAAATATACTATGTGGTTTCTGTAAAGGCTTCTCCATACAAATTTATAAGGCTGATAAATTTATACGCTTTTTACTATTTATAAGTATTTAAATCCCCATAATATGTGAAGTAATAGCGGAATTCACGATCCAGTGCATTTGGCTGTACATTAGAGCACGAGCAAAATATTCTTGGCCTTTTCACTTAACACTAACAAAATAAGGGTTTTCACGATCCAATACATTTGGATGTTGCATAAACAGGTTTCATCAAAATGCACCAAGCGTACCAATTGCACCAAGAAAAGGAGCATTGATGAAATTAATTTACTAGTTGATTATTTAAAGCAGCCTGAGGTTTTTATGGTATGGTTGATATGTTTATGGTTTATTGATAATTATCATTTTATCAAAAGTTTCATATGTATTCGTTAAAAATATGTTACATGATATCTTCCCAGCGTCCAAAATGAGCTCACGAAACCAAAATTGAGCGTGGCTATATAGCGATCACGCCTATTTTTAGTACAGTTGCCGAAAGTAACCATACAAACTCAAATACCAAACTGTAGTCTTATACGGCCAAAACTGCCTGAAATATAGCTTTTTCACTGATTTGTGGGCGGAGAAGGGGGCGTGGAAACCCATTTTTAGTGCAGTTGCCGATTGTAACCATACAAGCTATATTACTACATTTTAGTCTTATACGACCCATACCGCGTGAAATATAGCATTTTAATTGATTTGGGGGCGGTAAAAGAGGTGTGGCAAACATTTTCTTCTTAAACCATTACCTAACTGAAACAAATCGACTGTCCAAATTTTAGATCAATCGGTCCAGTAGTTTTGGAGTCTATAGGCCTCACACAGACAGACAGACAGTGTTTTGCTTTTTATATATATAGATTATTTATGATATTAATATATGCATATATGAAAATATGCAATTTTGATAAGATATATCATTAAATTATAATTATCTCATATCCAATTCATCAAAATCGTCCCTATTTTTAACAACATAAATCTTTAAAAAAGTCAGACCAATTATAAAATCCCACGATAATCCCATGAAAATCTTTGTTACCATCGAAATACAAGAAATACCCACATATAAAAATTTCTCAATGAAAATGCATTCCAGCATTGGCATGGAATGTCAAACGCACGAGCTAGTAAAGGCCCAGTTATAATAGACGTAACGTAATGTAGTGAAATGTCACTGCAGCAGTGTTTTCTGTCACTTAAGGTCCAGTTATAATAGACGTAACGTAATGTGGTCTAATGTCAATTGAGCAGTGTGTTCTTTCAGTTATTGTTTCAAACAATACTTTCTTATACAAGTGATTATTATAAACGTAACGTAATGTACGTTACTTTACATTACGTCTGTTCAAAGAACAACTAAACATTGAGGTTAGATTTGATTATTGCGGTATTTTATATTGTTGAACTACGCTTTTTGTTGCGTTTTCGTTATTAATGTGATAGTTCTATATATCTACAGCTATGGATGTCGAAGTTTTAATTGAACTTGTACGGGAACGTGGAATTATTTACGACAAAAAACTGCCTGGCTACTGCCTATTATAATTGCTACAACGTTTTCTTACATTACGTCCCGTCCCGATGGCAGTTGACAACATTTCGTTACATTACATTACGTCTATTATAATTCTACCTTAACTGTTTCAATCAATACTTTTTTTATACAAGTGATTATAATAGAAGTAACGTAATGTAACGGGACGTAAAGTTCCGTTGGATTTCGATTTCTACGTTACTTTACATTACGCCTGGGTGTTACAATTTTGGATTAACTCGGTCATGATTAACATCAATCAATAGGTTAATTACTGACTCTTGAATACATTCATATTCGTCGATCATCATAATTAACTGCGTAACCATCACTTGAAACAGGGAAGTCATACGTTCTTCTGCTCGATGCCTCGTAACGTCTGAATAAACGGTATTCAGATGATCATTCATCTGCAAAAAACTTTTATTTATGTCTTCAGTAGTTTTTCTCAGAATGTTAACCGTTGAATCCACCACCGACGTTTGCTTTTTTATTAAATGCTCTAAATTTTGCTGATTCTCAAATATGTTGGTTATATCCAATTTCAACTTTGCTCGATCATGCGCATCCATCGTTCCAAATAGAATATGATACAATGACCCCACAAATTCAAATGGGGTTCTTTTAATCCGCGTCTTTTTTATTGTAAACAACTCATTGGTAGATCTCAGTGCCCTGTAATGACGTGCTTGTCATTGGCCGCATTCAGCGCAGACAATTGTTGTGAACTGTAATGGTAGCGCTTCCTTAGTTCACGATCTTTTTCTCTGAATGTGTTGCTACTCTACACGTCAGAAGTTAGATTCAATTTAATTTTTATGTAAATTTAATTCAATTGCAAAGGTTTCTCACTTAAATTTGCAGCGTTCTTACTGCATTTATTAATTTAACAGCGTCAGTATCAGTATCTGACAGTTAAGCAAACAGTTGTTTGCATGTAGCATAGAATTTGTTCGCTCGATTAAAAGGCGTTCGCTACTTTATCAGTTTTAGTTAGCGCTACCAAATATGTACCATTCAGCGAATTTTTACACAACAGTTGCCAACTGTTGTCTGCGCTGAATGCGGCCATTAGCTTACAGGTCAAGTCAAAACCCGGGGCTTTTTTCGGTATGAAGCTGCGAATTTAATGCCTTACTTCGTTGATTGTAACAGGATAAATTATGGCGTTAGACTGTGTAATGTTTGGAAGCTCTTCGACAGAATTACTTTCATAAGGTTGGAATGTGGTTTTCAGATGTTCTGAGAATACTATTACTTTGTCCACGTTGGTTTTTGCCCAAGTGCCATCTATCCGCTTTATTGGCGGAATGTGCTTAATTGGCCTTTTAAGGTATTTTGTTGATTTCCACAGAGAGTAGTCTGTTGTTTTGTCATTAGTTAGCGAGCATAAATATTTATTCAAAGCTTTGTTTTTTATTTCTTTTAGTTTTGATCTTAACTCATTGGTTAAGTTATTAAGTTGGGTTTTATAATTGCAACTGACTCAAAAAAATTTTAAATAATTTTTATAATTGAAAATTTTTTTTGTACAATAGAACACACGTAAAAAAACTAAAATCGATTTTAAACTCTAAGTTATTGAAGCAACCGGAAATAATAATTTTTTTGAAAATCGAAAATGAATTCTTCAAACTTTAAACGCAATAAAATTATTTTTTAAAATATTTAAAATTTTAAAATAATATAAAAAGGAACAGGAAATAAATAAGAAACTGGAAATTGAGAGAGCTTCTTTTACCCGTGAAAACAACAACAAATTTATCCGTGTCCGCTAAGTTTGACATGCACCTATGCCGTAGTTATGCTAGCCAAACAGTTGTTTTGTTGTTTTGTTTCACGTATAAAACGAAAAATGAACTTTTTCTCATACTCATTCGCTCGCTCTCAGACCGAACATTTTTGATTGCTGATTGAAGGCCCAGTTATAATAGACGTAACGTAATGTAGTGAAATGTCACTGCAGCAGTGTGTTCTGTCACTTACTGTTTCAATCAATACTTTTCTTATACAAGTGATTATAATAGAAGTAACGTTATGTAACGGGACGTAAAGATCCGTTGGATTTCGATTTTTACGTTACTTTACATTACGTCTGTTCAAAGAACAACTAAACATTGAGGTTAGATTCGATTATTGCGCTATTTTATATTGTGGAACTACGCTTTTTGTTGAGTTTTTGTTATTAATGTGATAGTTTTATGTATCCACAGCTATGGATGACGAAGATTTAATTGTATTTGTACAGAAACGTGCAATTATTTACGACAAACAACTGCCTGGCTACTGCCAATTATAATTGCTACAACGTTTTCTTACATTACGTCCCGTCACGATGACAGTTGACAACATTACGTTACTTTACATTACGTCTATTATAACTGGGCCTTGAAACACCAAACATGCCGAACTTTCCGGTGTTGCCTTTAGTCACTTTGCATAATAGCATCAAAAAAGTAGCAAAAAGTATTAAAAAGTGAATCTAATTGTGTGATCAAGCAACCCTTAACAAAAACAGCAAGCATTGTTTTTAATAACAAAAATCGGGTTAATTGAAGTAATCTAATAATATTTTGACAGAAAAATAACAATTTCATGAACACTAATTGCATATTTATTGAAACTAAAAAAAATGAAAATGAAATAATAAATAATTGAACACAAAAAATAATGCCCCTTGCATAGCCAATCCCAATTTGAATTCATTCGATAATTTTATTTTCCATTTTATGAATATATGAATATATCTGAAATCGCATATAAAAATGCAAAAAGGGTTGTTCTTCTTTCTGTTTTGACTTATTTTTACATAAAATGCAACTGTGCAACAAACATAGCATAACCAGCAAACCATGGGAAAATTAGACAAGGTAGAGTTAGGGCGGAGAGCCGGTGACCGAAACTGTCAAAACGAAGTTGACAATTCATACAAAATTTGCAACCAATGAGATTGCAATATGAAAGCAAAAACTGGCAAAAATACCAAAATGACTGAGTTTGACAGTTATGGTCACTAAGAAAGAGAACACATTCAGCCGTAACACTACCTTGTCTAGTTCTACTCATGGTAGAAGAATACAGGTATATGCACCAGATGAGAGCATGCTGCCGGAATTGTCAAAACGAAGCAAAACTTTTTCTTTTGTTTCAATTCGCCACACAGCTAAATTTGACAGACATGACAGTATGGAAAGATAGCACAGTCAGCGCTGCATATACCTCTATCTTTTTACTATGGTTCTACTATGCACCAAACAAACATTTCAGCAAAGAGAATAAGTTAACGAAAATGAACACCGAAAATGTTTGGCTAGCATTACCACGGCATTACGTGTAAATTTCATGCAGATAGTCCGAGCGAAACCAAAGTTATCAAAATTTGTATGGAAAAATTTGCCTTTTCACTTCCTTACATCACAATTTTTCTTTTTTTTTTAACAAAAAGCCGCACAAGAACCGTAGACCATTTTTGTAAACGCCACGGTATGTCTAATAATACCTTAGTACACATAAAAGTAATGTATTCATCAATTGTTTTTTTTTTTAGGAAATGGTCGCATTTCCGAAAACGGTAATTTTTGTCATGTTCAATTTAAAATTTGACTTACTGCCAATCTTTGCCAAGGTTTAATTTTTACAGTTTATTAAAGCTTTTTATATTGACGTAATGTTCTTTAACTCTCAGATTTTTCAAAATTTTTCATTTATTTTTGCAACGGGTTTTCGGGTTAACCCCTTATTTTCGCGAATATTGTATAACTTTATTAAACTTTGCTTATGTTTACATTTTTTGCAAATTAACTGTTTTCTTAAAAAGAACTTGAAAGAGAAAAGAGTACAGTTAAAAAAACTTGAAGTGTATTCAAAACAACGAACTGCTGACAAAAAGATTTCCAAGAGCCTCTTTTGAAGCAATTCAACGAAATGCTGACCCAAAGCTTTCCTTGAGAGGTCTTTTGAAGCAATTAAGTGCTTTTTTCCTAGGAAATACTATGTTAAAATTACAATGGTGTGTCATACGTAGGGTCAGCACTTTCAGGCTAGCAGCTGACTTGCAAGCACTCAAAAAGACCTTTTGGAGTGCTTCTTTTCCCTTTAGTGCTGACATGCCGGCCCGTTGGGTAGTGCTGCAGTGAAAGTGCAAGATATTGCTATTACAATATTTCGGTTGCTTAAATCAAAATCATCGTTTATAGCGAATCAATGTGTTGCTGAAGGTAGCACATTAACTGAAGGTAGCACCTTGTTTGCAAATGGGGCGGAGATGTAAGCTCAGGTTATAGCAGATATAAACAGCGATTTCAAAATGAATCCAGTACTGATGAATACCTATTCATTTTATGTTTTATTCCGATACAATTACCTATAGAAAATGATTCAAAACAAATTGTTTGGCAAAATCCTAACCCGTCATCCACTCAATTATGTCGCCCCTTTAAATTTATTTTAGCAAAAGAGACTGAGGACCTATCCGTGCCAAACTTTCATGATATAGAAAGTCAAATCAACTTTATCAGTGGTTTCGAAGAATGCTAAGGTAAAAACAAGCTTCCTTATTACAATGATTGATAGAAAAATAGCAAATTATTTAACATATCGTCGCTGCGCCAGCAAAAACAGCTATGTGTTTTTCAGTAACTTTTCAGGAGGTGAAAAAACCGTTTCCTGGTGTCCAAGGACATTATTTTGCAAATTTCTTTTTTGGATACTATTATATTAAAAATATGTTATTGATTTGTTGAAAAAAACACAATTTCTTTTACACATTACGACGTGGTAATCATTTGCGCTGTTTTAAAGCACATAGCTGTTTTTATACATGATTTTAATTCTCTTTTAATGGTATGGAATCGTATGCAATTTGTACAGAATACTGCCGTTTGCCCTAGATGAAATATGAGGAAGTTGAGGACTCGATTAATAAACTGGTCGTTCCTCCTGTTACACCCCGTGCCAAAAAACCCCGCTCCTAGAAATATTTTTAGAAGTGCTTAAAATTCTGCTTAAATTGGGTTTTATATAAAAAAATTTTTTAATGATGTGTTTCTGAGCATCTTGTTTCCAATCTAGTTAAAAAAAAGTGAAAATCTGTGGCAAATGGTATTAACAGGTTGCTTTCTTAAAAAAATAATATTTTAAACAAGGGTATTTGATCAATAAATGTCTAAAAAACTGTTCATGTATAACATTTTGCAATTTTTTTTAATGCAGATATGTTTTTGAACTCACAAGCATTACCGAAGGATAATTTTTAATTGAAAATGGTGGACCATTATTGCCATTGTAAAGAAAAATGGTTAGAAACGCATTTCTTGGGTTTTTAAACAAAAGAATAATGCGTTGGCACACATTGTCAGAGTTGTGAACTACTTTATTGGTCAGCATAAAACCTGAACCAAGTGAGTTTTATCCAAATTTCGTTGAGTGCGATCCAATGAGAGAATACAAAAATTATTCATTTTGCAAAAATTTGCAAACATATAAATTTAACAAAATTGTATAACACAGTAATTTGCATAGAGTTGTGAAAAGAAGTATTTAATGTATATTAAATATTTAATTTAATATCCAAACATTATATTTTTACACAACAGTCTTAATTTACGATTTTTTTAAAATATTTTCCCTCTGTAATATTTTACCACCTGCAGTCGGATTTTTTTCAATTTCCAGTTTTTTCATTTAGAGTAGTATTGTATTCTTCCATATTTAGACTATAAAGATATTTAGATTTAGATATACACAGGTATCTTTTGAGATAGTGGCTATTTTAAACTGAACACTTTTTACCTTTGTTAATGGTTAAATTTTACATGCGATCAACTGGAAAAGTACAATCTGTATCTATTCGAAAGCCTGTGCGTGTTTTATAATTATTTTTTACATCGAAATCAAAGCACACGTCTTTTTTTTCGCCTGCGATCAAAAACAGTTATAAGCAAGTAAGCGTATGTGGTGCTCTATTACATCACCACATAGAGTAAATCTCTACAGCCTATTTTACCTGTTCGTTACATTGATACTTACCTTTTTGTTACATTAATACTTACCTTTTGTTATATTGTATTTACCTTTAGTTACATTAATACTTACCTCTTTGTTATATTGTACTTACCTTTAGTTTCATTAATAACGTATTATACTTACACTTGCCTATAAAACACTTGTTATAAAAAAACATTTTGAATTGTATTCAGTTATTATAATTTCAGAAATTTTCATTTTGAAAATTTCAGTATCAAAAATTTGTTCAAAGAAAATTGTTCGAATACAAAATTATAAAATAAAAAAGTGGTTTTAAAATAAAAAATTAATTTTAAACGAAATTCATAAACGTTCGCACTAAAACTGGCGATCCTGTCAGGAGCATTAAAACTGGCGATCCTGCGACACGAACACCAAAACTGGCGATCCTACAAACCGCACTAAAATTGGCGCTCAACAACAGGGAGCAGTAAAATGGCTACATCAATTTAAAAACAAAGCGACACCAATTCCGCTACAGAGTCCCAAGCAAATTCTAATGGCAACAACTCATCAACAGAAATTGGCACTACATCAGCAGATGGCTTAATTAATGAGAATCGGCCAAATCAAACACGTTCCACAACAGATACGATAACGCCCACTACACCTACGGTTGATACAGCTACAGCAACACCAGCAACTGCTTCTGCACCAAGAACAACAGCCACAGATAAACCAGCAACAGGCACAACATTATCCACAACGCCACCTTAAGTTCCTCCTCAATCGTCACTACCGCCGGTGCCAAAAAACAGCTACAACCACAGCGCTCCAACAACAAAAACAGCAGCAGACAAGGTCACTGCTAGAAAACAACAACAACAACAACAAAAAGAACAACAACAACACTAACAGCAGCCATAACAACAACAAAACACCTACAACGACAGCGTTTATAACAACAACAAAGTGAGCAACAACCACAATAACAGCAGCTACAACAACAACCACAACGAAAAGAGCAACAACAACAACAACGTCGGCAGCAACAACAACAACGTCAGCAGCAACAACAACAACAACGTCGGCAGCAACAACAACAACGTCAGCAGCAACAACAATTTATTTTATATGAAATTTTATATTTTGTAAAAATCTATATTTATTTTTGTTGACATTTATAAAATATTTTTTCAGGCTGCGTATTACTTTAGCTCATCACGAGGCACACAACATAGCTTCTTAAACGAATTTTAGACGATAGGGTCGTAAGAAACCTATCGTCTCACTTTCGTAGGCATTACACTACACTAGGGACATAGGTACACTAAAAAAAAAAAGGGAAGAGTTAGAATTTTCAAATAGAAGCAAATCTAGAGGGAAGAATGCTACAAACACCCCCACACACACCCCTTACTCCACTCCCACCCCTTACTCCACACACCGGAGAGGGAGATAACACACCATTCATAGACTTTGAGACTAACCCTCTCACACCACCAACACAAATACACACGGTTTCGGTAAAATTACCTACATTCTGGACGAGTTGCCCAGACGCTTGGTTCGCACATGCGGAAATACAATTCCAAGCGAAAGGAATCACAGTCGATAAGACTATATACGAATACTTGGTAACCTCGTTACCACAAGAAGTCATAGTCACTATGCTAGACTTTATCCAAAAACCGCCAACACAAAACACATACGAAGGGCTTAAAAAGACATTGCTCGATAGATTTTCACTGAGCGAAAACAAGCGATTAGATAAAATCCTTTCGGATTCTGAGATGGGTGACCAAAGGCCATCTCAGTTCTATCGGTCACTTCTTCTACTAGCTGGATCAACAGTCAGTGGCGATTTAATTTATAAATTATGGCTACGCAAGTTGCCAAAAAGTTTAAATATCGCCTTGACCGGGTCCAGACACAGAGAACTAGAGGTCCTCTTAAAAATAGCAGATGACTTATGGGAAGCCATGACTGGTAGTGAAATTTCTACCATGTCTAAAAAACCAGCTTCCGGCTCAGAAGAAATAATGGCGATTACCCAACGTTTCGCGGAGACCACATCCAAAATTTTAGAAAACTTTAATAAGTTGGCACTGGAGGTACAAGAACTGAGAAGTGAACGTTCTCGATCACAAAGCTCAAACTTCCAAAGGTACTCCAGACGTCGTTCATCTAGAAGAGAAGGGTCACAACAAAGACCGGCCAACTGGGTTTGTAGGTACCACTACAAATTTGGCAGAGCGGCCAGACGATGCGAACAACCACGCGCGTATGTTCAAACGACATCCACACCAAACCACAATACACCAAACACATTAAACTAAAAAACACCATCATTGCAACGGCTAATGATGGGAGTTCTATAACACTAACACGCCGTTTATTCATATTTGACAAGGACAATAACTTAAATTTCTTAATCGACAGTGGCGCTGATGTTTCCGTATTGCCATCCTCCAAATTCAAAATTTATAAAAAATCTGATTTGACACTCCAAGCTGCTAATGGCACAGCAATATCGACTTACGGAAAAAAATTGTTAAACGTAAATGTAAAACTCAGACGAGAATTTCCTTTCACTTTCATATTAGCAGATATCACAAGACCTATCATTGGCGCAGACTTTCTTACCAAATATGGACTTCTAATAGATCTAAAACACAGAAAACTCATTGACCCCCTTACAAAATTATCCGTCAACGCAATTTCGAGGTATTCTGAAACACAATTACCAAAACTATTTACACTCGACGACAAATACACACAGTTACTCAAACAATTCCCTTCACTCTTCACAGAACCAGATTACACTGCACCAATCAAACACAAGACAGTACACCACATAGTTACAGAAGGACAGTTACCATTCACACGACCACGACGTTTAGACCTCTCAAAATTAAAAATTGCAAAACAAGAATTCGACTTTCTAGTCAAGTCAGGAATTTGTAGACCGTCTGACTCGAAAACCTCTTCTCCACTACACCTTGTAGCCAAACGCGAACCAAATGACTGGAGACCATGTGGTGACTACAGACGACTGAACGCTATTACTGTACCTGACCGTTACCCTTTACCACATATACACGACTTTTCCATCAACTTACACAACACAAACTTTTATTCAAAAATTGACCTGGTCAGAGCATATCATCAGATACCGATGGCTCCTAGCGACATCCACACAAAGAAGTAAAATATAAGGAAGTGGTGTAATAGCAGAAAAGTGTGGTATTTTCTATATTGGTGTTGGTTCACACAAATACAGACACAATCACAAAGGGCCGTATTCGGTTGTATCGTAAAAGAAGGCCCAAACTGTTTAAGTTTGTTCTTATGCATTAAAATTTTAGAAACACTTCAAGAATAGCAACAACTCTAATTATTTAAAAATTTTTGATCGCTCGCAATTGGCTTAGAAGTTATAGGCATACAACGTTGGAAAAAGTGGACTAAAAATTTAGCTGATTTTTTAAGTTTTCCAACAAAACTAAACTTTATGGGTATGAAAAGAGAGATAAAACAAGTATCTATTCAACAAGATATCAAACATAAAAATACATGCATTTAAGATACAACCTTTTTTTTACTTAAAATCGCGAGGTTTTTCCAAACTTAATAAAAAAAAATAAATGTATCAAAAGGAGGCCTTCGGATGCTGCTTAGGGTTTACAAACCTCAGTAAGTACCACACAGGCTTCTCTGTCTACAGCAGTTCTGAATGTAGTTATCTTTTTAATAATTCTCTTTTTAATGTATTGCTTTCGTAAAAGAGAAACCACTAGTCTTTCAGACAAATTCTAATTATAAAAAATTATATCTTAATGAATTCTTATGGAATTCTAAATTTGACACCTCGTTGAATAGATACGCACATTACCGTTGTTTTAATACCCATAAAGCTTAGTTTTGTTGAAAAACTAGAAAAACTGCAAGATTTTAAGGTAATTTTTCTATATTTGAAGGCCTATAAATTCTAAACTTCAACTTTAATTACAAATTATATTAGGTTAATTTTTTAAAATCCTTATTTTTTTTTGGTGTTTCTGCCTAGTTGTTGTGTAAAAATCAAAAAAATTTAACAAACATGTACTAAATCTGATTCACTGGGTATAGATATAGCTTAAAAAGCTTAAAGCTATATAGATATAGATATAGATATAAAAAGCTATATAGATATAGCTTTTTTTATTCACTAAATCCATACTTTTTACTAGAAAAATTCAGTAAAAGCATTTGCTGATTTTTTATTCACATGACCCACTATGCTGAAAACAAGAGCGCCCCAAACATGTATTCAACTGCGAAAAATGACTGCGCCCCTGAAGCAGTGTTTGTGTTTTGACAGATGTGGTTTGATCAAACTGGCGGAAAATCAACGGGGTCTAAATTGCATTTTTAAACCCTTTTTAATAAGAAATATATACATTTCTAACACAAATCAGTTAAAAAAATATCGTTAGAAAATAAATAAAGCACTTTTGTTAAAAGAATTTAAACCGTATGGACATATTTACCTGTGGAACGAATGCGCATTGTTTTTAAGTTTTCGGGAACTATCACAATTCTTAACCGCACAACTCATATTGCATTTGTTTTAGTGGTTTTTTTTCTTTAATTTTGTTGCTTTTTAAGCAGTGAAAAATGCTTAAAATTAAATTATTTTCAACTATTTTGCTGAGGAGTCTTCCAATCAGATGCCAGGGTTCTCAAAAATGTCAAAAAACACACTCTTTCTCGCTCGCACAATTTACGAATGGTGCGACAGTTCACGTACAGTGTATGTGTAAGCAACACCATTTCCTTATATTTTACTTCTTTGCATCCACAAAACAGCAATAACAACACCTTTCGGAATGTTCGAATTTCTCCGAATGTCTTTCGGCTTGAGAAATTCAGCACAGACATTCCAAAGATTTATACACGAAGTCTTACAGGGACTAGATTTCATTTTCGTTTATTTAGACGACATACTTATAGCTAGCGAGACCGAGACAGAACACATAAAACACTTAACACAAGTTTTCCAAAGACTTTCAGAATGCGGCTTAAACATTAAACCTAACAAATGCACTTTTGGAGCATCAGACATAAACTTCCTCTGTTACAACATTTCTAAACAAGGTATCCGACCTTCAGAAGAACGTACACAGTGCATACGAGACTACCCACAACCCACCACAGTCAAACAAATGCAAAAATTCATAGGCATGACAACTTACTACCACCGTTGTATCCCAAAACTCGCACACATGCTAGGCCCAATTTATGACATGGTCACCGTAGCATCAAAAACAAAAAACAAACAGTTACACTCTATTTTACCTACCCGTTTTTTCAGAGTATTTCTAGTACTGCGAGCACATAGCTGTTTTTGATCACTTCTAAACCAAAAGAGATACAAAAAAACGGTGAATGCAGAAATGTGGGCAATAGATAGTGTCAATAAAATATGCAATAAAAAAAATCGATAAAAAACACATAGCCGTTTTTGTTGGCGCAGCGACGATATGTAAAGTCAACGTAGTCAAACGCGGATAAATTTGTAAAAAAAAAAAATTCAATCACGTTTCAAAAAAAAAAGTGGATATATTAATTGAAGTATGCAAACCAGGCAGTGGAACAACCCATAATGGAAAGACAGCAACAATATTTTTTAAAAATCCCAAGAAATCAGCTGATATAACGGGAGTTGATGTAACTTTAATTGAAAACTTTGTTGTTGACTAAGTTGTATATCGTCAGGTAATGAAATTAATATACGCCCATTCCAAGCATAACGCAAAACGGGTCCGTCTCATGGCTTTCGATTTGTTTTATTTTTTGGCTATAGGCTCCTATTAAAATTCTAAGGACATAAGTTCATTTATTTTTTTTATCGCCATTCGGTAAAAAGTTATTGACCTAACTTCTGCTAATCGTCCGAAAACGCCAGAGTTGGAAAATTTTTAATTAATTGTATCTACGTCAGTTTTAATCCCATTTTCATAAGTTAGGTACCGTTAGAAAGGTATTAGAAAGTAGTTTCTGGTAAAAATATATAATTTTAAAATTTGAATGTTAGGGTTGCCAACATATTAAAAAAATTTATTTGCTAATTTCTCAAAAAACGCGTAATTTTTTTTCGATTTTTTACTTTTTAAAGTTGAAGAAGAATGTTGCCTTTAAGTCAAACACAATTTTATGATGGAGCTTTTATATGTTTTTTCGCAATTTCAATTTTTGTGCACATACCTTATCATTTTGAGGCAATTTATCGCCTATAAATTTCATAACGGTAAAGATATTTGCAAAATTTAATCTGCAAAATGTTTTGTCTTATAAGGACCAACATTTTGTTCTTAAGTTTTGATGACCTTACACTTGACCTTGGTAGAGAAAACTGGTGAATACCGAAAAAAAAATATTTTTAATTTTTTTTACTTGTAAAAATGTGAACAAAATTTTGTTTCAAGATTGCCATATTAAAGATTATTAAATTCTAACTGATTTTGTTCCAAAAAGTTTAAAAATCGGTCTCAAAACAAAAAAGTTACGATGAATTGATCAGCTGATATATTAAAAATCCTCTGAAGCTGAATATCGTTGAGTTTTAATCTCTATATTGATGGGAATTAAACTGAGTAACTTTTGTGTGCCGGTTATAGCTTGCACATTTTTAAATTTTGACATTAACTCAGTTTACCATATCAAAAGACTCTTTTGAGCAAAACTAAAATCATATTTTTGACTAATTTGTTATAGCCCATTCGTAAAGCTCTCTCGCGTTTGTTAATTAGTTTTCAAATGGTCTTTGAAAACTGGCTCTCATGGCATTTCGTTTAAAAGCTCCACCGATGCCATCACACGGCCCCTTATGCGATGTCGCAAAGAAATGCCACTCAGTGTCAAAATGTTCTTCTTCTTTCCACTGGCAAAGCTGGTAGAAATTCTTTCTATTCTTATACTGCGATGCAGCTTCATCAGAAAAAAAACTAATTCTTTTGATGTCGTTAAATTGAGCTCGTAAGACCAGTAGCGATTCTTTTTGAAATTGAAACACCGCACTGAAATTGTGGGTCAAACTTTCGGCTATTATGATAACGCTAAGATTTCCAACATTATTGCTGTTGTCCTTGAAATAAATGGAGAACGGATGGTTAGTGCATTGATTATGAGACCAATATTGAGACTGTACAGCATTCTATTAAAAATATAAAAAAAAAAATTTCACAAAAAATATTTTTCTACTGCAGATCAAGTATTTAATGTTATAAACACAATTGGGGCTACGGGCGTGCGACGTCTAAGTTCCACTGGCGTGTAGAACTATTGCTGGCGTGTGGAATACAATCTTTGGCTATGTTCAGACGACAATCAAATGATTAAGCTAATCCCTTCTTTTGTTCTTTTTTACTCTATTTGACTAATTGATTCAGTTCTTAAGCGTCACCAAAATTTTGATTATGTTCAAGCGCGTCGGAAGCTAATTTCATCTGGGGGGGCAGTACAAATGGGGGGGCAGTACAAATGGTGGTGCAAAAAAAGTTCACCAAAATTTCTTCACATGAAACATGAAGAAGAGAGAAAGAAGAGGAAAATATATAATACAAAAATATTATCGTTGTAAAAAAACTGATATTTTGAATAACTTTTCCTTTTAAATTGTTTATCTAGCTAAAAAAGTGCGGGGGCAACTGCCCCCCTTGCCCCCTCGCTTCCGACGCCAATGATTATGTTTGAAGTTAATTTTCGCTCTCGCATAGTTCATTTTTTTAGTTGAAAAAACAAACCACAAATTTGGATTAATTCAATAATTTGATTCTCGTCTAAGCATAGCCTTTTTTATTTGTTTTTCAATACACGCCTGTCAAATTAGAAAATAAAAATTGTTCGGCTACAGCGTGTTCTGACGCCGCACGACAAGCTCGGCGTGTGATGTGGATTGTGTTTATAACATATGAAATACATTGTTCTATATTGACAGGCTACACACCGCCAGCCAGCAGCCCCAATTGTGTTTATAACATAAGGAATTGTAGTGTTGACGTTAGTTTTACCTGAATGACAAAAAGGCAATTTTCTGAAAAATCACATATTACAACAAATTCTCCTGTTTTCGCTTCCTTCTGCATTTTTAAATAATCCGCTTATTTTTTAGCGATAAAATCGTGTGGATTTAACTTGTTTGCTGAATTCTGATATAAAAACATCTGTTGACTTCTTCATATTTTCCAAATTGGTTTTTTAAACGAAATGCCATGAGAGCCAGTCTTCAAAGACCATTTGAAAACTAATTAACAAACGCGAGAGAGCCTTACGAATGGGCTATAACAATGGAGTCAACAATATGTTATCAGTTTTGCTCAAAAGAGTCTTTTGAAATGGTGAACTGAGTTGATGTCAAAATTTAAAAATGTGCAAGCTATAACCGGCACACAAAAGTTACTCAGTTTTATTCCCATCAATAGGGAGATTAAAACTCAACGATATTCAGCTTCAGAGGATTTTTTAATATATCAGCTGATCAATTCATCGTAACTTTTTTGTTTCGAGACCGATTTTTAAACTTTTTGGAACAAAATCAGTTAGAATTTAATAATCTTCAATATGGCAATCTTGAAACAAAATTCTGTTCACCTTTTTACAAGTAAAAGTAAAAAAAATTAAAAATATTTTTTTTCGGTATTCACCAGTTTTCTCTACCAAGGTCAAGTGTAAGGTCATCAAAACTTATGAATAAAATGTTGGTCCTTATAAGACAAAACATTTTGCAGATTAAATTTTGCTTAACGGCAACATTCTTGTTCAAATTTAAAAAATAAAAAATCGAAAAAAAATTACGCGTTTTTTGAGAAATTAGCAAATACATTTTTTTTTAATATGTTGGCAACCCTAACATCCAAAATTTAAAAATTCTATATATTTACCAGAAACTACTTTCTAATACCTTTCTAACGGTACCTCATTTATAAAAATTGGATTAAAACTGACGTAGATACAATTAATTAAAAATTTTCCAATTCTGGCGTTTTCGGACGATTACCAGAATTGAAAGGTCAATAACTTTTTACCGAATAGCGATAAAAAAAATAAATGAACCTATGTTCTTAGAATTTTAATAGGAGCCTATAGCCGAAAAAGAAGACAAATCGAAAGGCCTGAGATCAATTTTTGAAAAAAAGTATTGCGTTATGCGTGGAATGGGCGTATAACAGCCTTCCAGAATTTTCTAGAAGAAACCAGGAAATTATATTTAAATTTATACGGCTGGTATTGCATGCCAGTAAGTGTCCACAAAATTCTTTGCCAGTGCTCAGAAATTATAAAACAATGTGGTGTATCTATTGGTCAATTACACTATGCGACAATTCAAGGGTCATGGAATCTAACGAAAAAGCGACCAACAGAGATCGATGGTACTGATCTAGATCAACAAAGCCCTAAAAGGGTTTTGCAAAGTTAGCTCGCTTTTAAAAGATATAGGCATTGAAAGTTTGCCTATTGCAGAGTATTTTTTAAAAATGAAGTGCTCATAAGGGCGTATCAAATTAAATTTTTTTTTCTAATTTCTCATTCTAAGAGGTCTTCAAAGTTCAATAGGGTGGTCTCCCAAAAAAAAGGATGTCTCCCTTTCCCACAAGGACAAAGTTGTTTTTAAAAAAACAGTAAAAATTAACGATTTATAAATGCTTTGATTTTTGTAAGAAAAACTACGTAAGTCTTTAAGCAAAAGTAAATAAATATTTTAACTAGCAATATCTCGCCAAACAAGATGCCACTCTTGATTTTTACTCACAGTGTTCTGTGCGAAGGATATTCGAATCTTAAGGTACACTTTAAATAGCACAGAACTTTTGATTGTTTTCTGATTGTGCTAATTTTAGTGGTATTTATTAAAGTGATTACGTTTTCTTTATATTTGGTGTTTTTAAAATTTCCACATTTTTTGCCTATGCATTTACTGTTTTTTGAGAAAAGCATACTTGAACGCAATTTTTCAACTTTTTAAAAAAAAATTCATATAAGACTGTATATCTCAGGCATCAGAAGTAGTAAAATAATTATCTCTTTTTGAATTCTTCAGATATCTCCTTTAAGGTTATTACTTTTTTTTAAAACACATCTTAAAAACAATTGTTAAATGAATTGAGACTCATCGAGTGGCAGGCTTAGAAACTCAAAATTTTAGTTTAACATTTTGGTAAATGATGAGGTGTGGTGTTTTGACGAAATAATAAATTTCATGCTAGGCAGAAACATTTTTTAAAAAATCGAAACACAAAAAATAATTGTGGTCTTAACCTGGTATTATTTTTTTAATAAAAAAGTACTTTCAGACAGTGTTTCGTTCAGAAATATTTTAAGAATCCAAATTCACAAAATTATCTTCAGTACCACTTCTGAAATGCAACCACCATGCAACTTTTGAGACCTCTTATAATGTGAAATTCGAAAAAATTGTAATTCGATACGCCTTAATGAGCACTTTTTTTAAAAAAAAATTCTCTGCAAGGGGCAAACTTTTAATGCTTATATCTTTTAAAAACGAGCTAACTTTGCAAATGCCTTTTAGGGTTTTCTTACTATACACTAGTACTATCATCCTGTGTTATCCGCTTTTCCGTTAGAAAAATGTGTTGCACAGTGTTATCAAAGGAGGCTCAGGAAGCCCGTAATAGAGATTGCAGACGTTTTCGTACGTGCAATACGCGAAAATTACCAAGGATTCCAAAAATAGAGATTTTTTCAATATGTTGTTGATTTCTTCCGATCCATTAATAAATTCATACCGAAAAAAGCCTTCGGGAAAACGTAAAGTTTTTACCACAGAGATGCAAAAATTTCTTATACAGCAGGAAGAAAGCAGTTTATCTTCTGATACATCTTTAGATTACGAATCAGAATGGATTGATTTATAATACAAGATCAAAAAGACTGAAGCTTAGCTTGAAGTATGTTACTAAAGTTGCATTGAATTTCAAATTAAGTTCAAGAGGCTGTATTTTATTATTTTTGTTTTATTAAAAATTGAAGTAAAATAAAAATCGATATCATTTCTTTAGTAAATTTTATGAGAAATTATAATTTTTGAATAAAAATTTCAGGTTCAGTTAGTATTTTTTTGAAAAAATTTACTTCAAACCTAAAAATTGTGCATTTTTTATCTCAACTTGCTGGTTTAACCGCAAAAAGACATAAATCTCAACTCGTTACATATCGTTCATATCGTTAGAAAGACCTTGAAATTATCTTTTAAAAAAGCTATTTTAAAAAGTTCTACTTTGAAAACGTTAGCTATGAGAGTGTTTTGAGTGAAACAACCTCCGAAAAACAATAAATAATCAATAACTCCCCAGGGGGTCAAAATAGATCCCCATTTGCCATACTTTTTTTGTTTGTTCTTTCATACCCTATCGTTTAAAATCATAAAAGAATTTCTGCCGTGTAACTTGTATGAAACGCCACACTGTGCATCGCCTCGAATAACGTTGCAATGGACAAACGAATCAAATATAAATTTTCTTTTTGCTTACTACTGTTAAAAATGCTCTGACTTGGATCTGGATACTTTTTTTTTATATACTGGCAAATTTTTTTACAACTCATACCAATAAAGTGAAAATTGAAATCAAATTGTTCTAAGTGCCGTCCTTAAATACGTTTTTTTTAATTTCGAAAAACTTATAATTTTGTCACTTACAACGTTATTCGCGGCGACGCTTCAATAGTAATTTACATTTATCGAATCAAAAGTTTCCAGCGCAGCTTTATTTATTGTTTATTAGTTTAGATAAGAGCAGTTTTCGGAATATCGTTCACATAATATGAAAAAGTCGAAAGTAAAAGTCGAAAATTATCACGCAAAAGTCGATTTTCGACTTCGACTTACACATTCCTAGTGCGTCTTGTACACAGACCGGGACAACACTATAGCAATATATTTGAAATTGTGTTTCGTATTAATTTTATTTCATTCATCATCGATTCGAAGGGTTTTTTGTCAATTTATTTAAGGTGAAGTTAAAATAATATGTTTATGTGCTATGCTTGTCAGTGAAATTATTACAACATCAATTACAACTGAACGTATACACTCGTAGGCATGAAAAATCCACCTTTCAACGGTACGAGTGCAACCATAAGTGGACAAATATTTTTTTTTTTTGCTGTTGTTTATGTTTTTTGCTTGGGTGTTTGAGCAACTTAGTGTCGATATTAAAGAAAATGTGTTTGTTTTTATGTATGCGTCATTATGCTGGGCAAAATAATTGAAGTTTTCTCAACTGACAGTTGCAAAAACAGCAAAAAGACATAAAATGCAAATATTCATTATAACTCATTTAGTTGAATGGTTCATACAGACATACACGGAGATACATAAATGTTCACAGGGCCGGCCTTACCCATCTAGGCGCCCTTTTATATTTAAGTATAATTAAAAAAAGTTATGTTCAATTGTGTACCCTTCAATTGTGCAACCTTTGAATAGTAAAGACGTACGTGATGATTCTGAAAAAGGCAAAAAAAATATTAGAAAAAGGAGACGCACAAAAATGTGGGTTGTAAAAAAAATTATTTATCTATACTTACTGTTATATAAAAGGATTCTCACGTATCTGCGACGACGCCAAACTTAAAAACTATTGAACCGATTTTAGCAATTATTTCGCTTATATAAAGCTACATGTTTAACTTAAAATCTTGCATCCTTTAATTTTTAAAACAACTCTTTGGAGTTACTAAAATTCAAAATAATAAAGTAGCCAAATAACTAAACATAAAAATCATTGCTTCATTAAATTGTTAAAAACACAAGTAGCATAAAGCTTTATCTCTCTTTTCCACTGCTATAGTGTTTCTATTGCGGTGTCGGGTAGCTTTGCTATTTATACTCTCCCATATTGAGAATGCATTAATGAGCGCATTAAAGAGCACACTGAAAACAACCAATTGGTAAATTGACATATGACGTAACCAAGTATATCTTAAATACAATGTAGATGCGAGGCCTCCAACTCCATGCATTCGGGCATGGCCGCTAAACCACTGATGACATCTACCTTACACAGTAGCTTTTTTCAGAAATCTTCTAAGACTTTAGGTGATTTTTTTGTGCTGTGATTTATATTGCAAAATTAAATAAATGTGAAGTGGATGGACTGTCAAAAGCAAACATACCGATAGACGGATAATGTGGAATAGAGGTAAATAGACGGACATGTTAAATGCAGACGAATAGTTACAAAAAGAAAATATTTTTAATATGGAACAAAAACTGACGTACGAGTTTAAAGTTAGGTCACGGCCGTAGCCAGGAGCGATTACTTGGGGGTGCTGAGCAAGTTTTTGGGGAAGCTGACTTTTCAAGAAAATAAATAACTATTTATTCATAGATAACATCTATTTCCAATGCAATGAACCCAATCTTTTCTTTTCGAACCAAGGAACATAAAACCACGCAATTGTCAATTGGTCATTGAGGATCGTCGAATCGAATCTATTCTCGATTTTGACATGCGATAAAGGTTTGCATTTTTCGTTGGTCACTACAGTTTTGACAAAAGAAAATTCTTCTCGGAAATACAATTTAATTTTATTTAATGGTTGCAATGCATCGAATTTAAAATTTATGCTTAAAAGTCGTTAACGACTTAAAAGTCGTTAAGTCGTCATTATTTTTCTCAAAACGTTAATCAATTTCTGAAATAATTGAGTCAATTGTTTCATAATAAATGCGCCTTACGCAGTGTCTACACTTGCATTATTTTATTGTATGCGAACTGTCAAATTGAATTTAATGAGCAATATCGCAATTGTTGTACTGCTCATGAAATTTATCTCTTGAAATATTTCTTGAGATATATTTCATGAGATGAGCTGTCACTTTTCAGTAAAATATGTAAGTGTGTGCACTTTTAAGAACCTTTCAAGCAAAAAATATTGCAATAGCATTAAAAAAGTGAAAAAACAGGAAATGTAATGACAAATGGATGAAATTATGAATTTAATAAACTTTTATAAGCAATTTTAAAAATTAAATTTCATGAGATGAAGTGCCCACCTAAATATTATAGCATGAAATCTGGATATCATGAAATTCTATTTGACAGTTCGCATGCAATCAAATATTGTAAGTGTAGACACTGTGTTAATGCAGGCTCATTGCAAAGATCACTTTCATGTAAGCAAAATTTTGTTTGCTGTTTCTATTATTCCCAATATTTTTCAAGAAAACCCAGCAGTCTAACAGCTAAAAGCATTTCACCTGCACCAAGAAGAAATTCCGGTGTCTTGAAAAAGATGAAGTGTCCGGTATCTTCCTTAATTCTTATCAGTGAGTTGAGACTTGGATCGAAGTTATTGTGAATTACAACAATTGCTTTGTAATGTACTGACAACGTTGCTCGAAAAGCAGAGAAACTGTAGTCTGTTCGTACATTTTTTCAACTTTGAAGCTACTAAAAAAATAGTCTAATTTTTTTATTTGGTCGAAGAAAAGTCGGGAGTCATAATTTTTCTTCACGATTTCGACAACGACAAGATGAAGACGGTGGTGATTTGAAACGTTGGAATGAACCTTTGGAATTGTTCGATTGAAAAAGTCCTGTATCAAATTCTGCAGTCCACCTAATCGACCACTCATTACAGCAGCACCATCATAACCCTAGCCCCAAATATTTTCGAGCTCAATTCCAAATTCTGTCAGTCGATCGATAATAAGTTCAAAGAATGCCTTAGCTGTGACTTCATCAGCTTTTTTGAAGCAAAGTCACGAACAATGTACAGAAATTCAATCGAAAATATTTCGTTCTCACTCCTATCTGTCGTATCTGCAATCAATGCTAAATATGATTTAGCTCATTAGCACTTATTTTTCGTTTTATTTTAAGTTTGTGGGCTTTTCGATCATGTCTTTTAACTTTAAACATATAATGAAACGAAACCGTCTTGACTCTTAATTTTCTTCGTCATCACCTGATTGAGCTATTTTATTAGGTTTTCTTTTTAATAGTACCAAATAAGAAGAATTTTCCCTAGCGAAATAGAGTTAATTCTATAGAGAAAATCTTTTAAAACTGATCAAACATTGCTGACTAAGATTCGTTATTGAATGAATGAAATGATGTGAAAATCTCACTAAAGTTTAAAAAGAAACCACTTAAAACTAAGAAGAAAATCGTATCCTTATTTTTATGCATACATACTATATCTCCGGCTTTCAGTCGTAATCGTGGTCATGGTTGTAAAGTACCTACATTCGCAGAGAATAAAAATTATACAGAAGTTGTATGGTGTAATAAAAAAGCACTTGTTTTTGATGAAACTTAGATTCTCGAAACTCTAGCCATATTTTGGTCATGGGGTTGGAAAAGTTAGTTTCGGCTTTGTTAAAAATGTACGGCTTGAACTCAAAGGACGTGCTCAATATAATAGAAATTGAGGACGTCATCAATTCTTTGATAGTCTCGACAACGTCGGATACTTTGGTGATAAAGTGAAGTTCAAAACTTGCTTGAAAGAATGGAGAAAAAAAAGGGTAAGTTAATGGAAAAATTTAATAGATAAGTAACGAAAAAAACTTGGTTTCCAACAAAAGCAGCAACAACAAAACCATGCGCAAAAAGTGTCACTACTTTGTATCGGTTTCTTTGTTCATTTGTTCTTTATCATAGCAACATAGCTTTAGTTAATTGGAAATGAATGTATACTTTATTTTTCTAAGTTTTAAAATTATATTTTTACATATTCCTATATTAGTACCTAACAAATTGTAATAAATTCTTAAAAAAAATTCTTTTTTCTGTACCTTATAGGCAATTAAAGGAAAGTATATTTTCAGGTAAAAGGTTTATAAGATTCCGTTTTGCTTAAAAAAGCTTCACTTATTAAATTTCAAAAACAAATCTTATTAAATCAATAAGATTTTCCAAGCAAGTATCAAGAAGATAACTTTTCAAATAAATAAGAAAATCACATATTTTTAATAAGGGTTTCTTATAGTTTTAAAAGTTTTCTTATAAAAAACAATAAGATTCTTCTTAAAACCATGAGATTTGTAAAATAAAATTTTAGGTCGTGGTAGATAAACGCTAAAAACTTATTCTCACTCCTACAAGACTAGTTCATATAAGTTAATACGCTGAATTTAGTTTTTACTTATATCTGTAGAGATAGTTATTCAAATTATATGGTTAAGTTAAGGATGCGCGCACAGCGTCGTATAGACCCAGGCACGCTGGTCGCCCCCCTAAAGCCAGCACTGAATATTCACAATCTTTTGTTGCAGTCTTTGAGTAACGACGCTTTGCTGCACTTTTCGGTGAAATAGTTGCAAAATATAACAGCAACTTTACACTTTGTACAACAAAGCATTGCGACCTAAAACTGTCAATTAAATCAAATTATGTTTGTTACATTAACTGTTCTAAATGTTATTTTCTGTATACTATACGCGTCGGAAATAAAGAAAAAAATATACAAAATTATATTTGAATTTTGTTTTAGTTCCATTGCCAACTAGGTTTTTGTTTTACCCAGTTCCTGCTCATGCTCTTCATCCGAGTCCTTTTCTTGGGAGAGACGGCGCGTTGCTTTCATGGCTTCAACTTCTTCCTTTGAACTGATTTTGTTACTTCTCATTGTGTCAGACTTAATGGAATCGATAGATTTCTTCAAAGGAATTTCCACTACGAAAGGATATTTTGCATTCTGAGCCTTAGGATCAATATTTTCTTTGCTGTAGTTTGTTCTTGTTTTTAACATTTTATCAGCACTACCTATAAGGCTGCGATCCCACTTTGTTGAAAATGCATTACAATAGCGAAACGTTACCTTTTAATAGAGAACTAATTTTTTGCATTCGCTTTAAACTCACCACATAGAAAATTGCCATTCCCATCATATAGGTTAACATAAGAACCATACCAAATTTAAATAACTCAAAGCATATAGCCAACACACATCTTCCGAAATAGCTAACAACGGATTTAATCGTAGCCAAAATCATTGCAATTTTCCATTATCTGAACTTTTCCTAAGGTTGAACTGCAAAATTTTTCTATTTCAAAAATGAAATAAATGTTGTCGTTATTTGTTTTAAGCACGGCTGACATTTTAATAAACCCGATTCGGAGTATCGTTATGGAAACCGGAAGTATTGTCATACAGTGGTGTTTAGGGTGTGCAACAAAGCATAAGTATGGACATCAACCATATATTGTGGGTGATGTCTTCACTTGACTTACCACGAGGCACTGTTTAATAACAGTGATGGTAGCTGAGTGATTTACAATAAATGTTTGGAAATGCATTTGGTGTGGGTAGATCCTGTTCTAGTCCTGTCCTTTGGGTGATATATCAAAACTTTGATACATTTTCCTATTTCCATATCATAAGTAACCAGTGATTAAATATTTAATCAATTCTAACAAGTTTTAAATTTAATTCGAGTGCTTGTACTTGCAACTTATTTCGTAAACTTTTAATATAAAAAACTTATAATTGAAAAATTAAATAAAATATTTGCGCTAAAGCACGACCTAAATGTGAAATGTCAAAATTTGTAATTGTGAAAATTTCATCGTCCATCCAAATTTTATTCAACTTGATATTTTCTATCCTACCATGACTGAAAAGTTTCCTTTTGACACACAGCCTAAATATCATAGTTTATCATAATACGAGATTTCTTAAGAAGCATTTGTCTGCTACTTTTTCTAAAACTTATTACTTTATTGTAATTATTAAATGTAATTGTTGTGAGTAAATAACATTTGGGGTATACACTTTACTTCGTAATTTTCCGAAATCGCAAATTTACGACGAGTTGAAGTGAGAGACTGTTTTTCAATTGTTTTCCCCGAAATATTTGTCAAACTGACAACGCGCAAACTATTAATCAATTAGAACCTTTGTCTTTGCCGTTTAATTGTGAAACATGCCGAAGATAAGTGAAAATTATTTGAAGTTTTATTGGAAAAGATCATTCAGGATTTGTTGTTTTCGTGAAGCACAGTTGCTTGTGCGTACGAACACACCTGTATTTCGTAAGTTTCTAACGATTATTTTTAATCAACTAAATAGTTCGTAAATAAAAAACAACAATTGCACTGAACTTTTCGTAAATTTCCGATTTCGGAAAGTTGCAAAGTAAAGAGTATACCCTAATTATAAAACAAAACTTGTGTAAAGATTAAAAATTTGCACAAAAAAAATAATTATTCATGATTATTCATTATTAATTTATTCATTGTATTTTTTTGACTGATTAGCTTAGATATGATATAAATTGAAAACACGTTTTTAAATTATATGCTTAGATTTGATTCCACTTATAAAGTAAACTTAAGTAAAATCTGTACCAGTGATGGAATTTTTTTGTTAACCCTGAAAATTTTAACATTTTAAAAATTTGTTTTGGAAATTCGTGTTTTCTAAAATTTTTATGTAGTTGACGATAGCTTGGAGTACGGTTTTTTTATGGAAAAGGTCCAAGGGAAAAAAATTTATATAATTAATTGGGACCACTGATGGTTTCGCAAGGTTATAATTAAGAGCTTTAGATTAAGAATTTCTTTTTTTTAACGTCATATGATTTCGATGAGTTTGTTTAAACATGTGTCCAATCATATAAAACTTAAACCGTTGGTTACAGCTGAGTCATTCAAGACTATTGAAAATAGAACGGGTAGCTAGAAAGTAGTCAGTCTAGTCTGCTGTGTGATTGACTTTCTACAGAGTTGTTTTTGTTGTTGTTGACTTTTTTCATAACTAACTTGACCTAAAGCTCTAAATTATAAACTTCAATTAATAAAGAATTTATAAAATTATTAACAAAAATAAATTTTTTAGTGTTATTAACTTAATAAGAGTTTTCTTAAAATGTATTTTTTTAAAAATTAATGGTATAGAGTAAAATATCAAGTTAATTGTTGTATCCTTAAATTCCCAAAAAGTTTTCTCTATACAATGGCGTTGATTTTGAAACTCAAAAACTTGTAAAAAAATCATTTTTATCACTAAGCCAGCCATCAAGGGAATCAAACGGAGAAATAATTCAGCAATGTTGATTTCAATTATGAACATTTGTTTCTATTTAATCATAACCCTTTTTTTGATATGTTTAAATTTTGCAATCCATCTGGTTTATGTATTCATTGAAAGTTATAATACATTTACACCAATTTTTACCATGATATGTTTCGACCTTTATAATACATTTACACCGAAAACAAAGCACGTTTTATTGCTTTTGTGTTTTATCTCAAAACACGACTGTTTACACCGCCTTTTTCACGTTTTATTTTGGCGTTTATGTTTTCTTACTGTTCCATTTTTGCTTTTATTTTGCTCATTTTTGTGAAAAATTAAGCTTTGACATTTGTGTTGTTGCCACCTTTCATTTTTACCATGATATGTTTCGACCTTTACAGTTTTTTAATGGTGTTTTATAATAAGACGCGCTGTGAGGAGCTTTAAATTTTGTATGGTAAAACACTTAAAATGAGTCGTGTTTTGGCTCTTAAACGCGAGAAATGCCGAAACACGTTTTGAGGGTTTGGTGTAAACGCACTATTACAGTGTTTCAAAAGTGTTTTATAATAAAATGCGCTGTGAGGTGTTTTAAATTTTGTATGGTAAAACACTCAAAATAAGCCGTGTTTTGACTCTTAAACGCGATAAATGCCCAAAACACGTTTTAAAGGTTTGCTATAAACCCACTATTACCCACTTTTACTTACAACTCGAAACTTATCCATTATATAAATCAAGCAACCGTCGGTTATCCATACATTAAAATTTTCAGTATGCGTTCAAACGATCACACATGATGTCAAAACTCTTATGCCCATATGCCACGATGTCCGTTTGCTCGGCGCACAATGTAGATTTTAGTGTTTGAGCGGTCAAAACTGTCAAATGCAAAGTATGTAATCTAAATATTTTTAACGATTCCACGAGCTTTTCAATTTCGGTAAAAGTTTTTATATATCTTTTATACATTGTGAGATATGCTTAAATATGCGCAAATGCTTAAAATTCAACATTATTTCTTAACTTTGAAACTATCCTGTACCCAAATGCTTAAATATTTTAAGTTACTGTTTTTTTAGCACAACTAAGATTTCGTTGTTCTTCGATTTTGATATTTACACAAACTTTCCCCTCTTCGATTTGCGCAAATAATTTGTGTCGTTTGTCCTGCCTATAAGTAACTCTGCGTCTACAAGAGACATTAATCACTTGCAAGCAAAGAATACATACTGTCGTCGAAAAAGTTCGAAAACAACTCGAAATTAGCTGTAAGTTGCAAGCGAATGAAAGTGCAAGTTTATTTACAAGAGTTCGTCGAATGCGAAGATTCTCACTGCAATTGCAGTTTTATTTAATAGTGATTTTTATATAATTATAAAATATTATAAATTAATTAATTATATTACTATTAATTACATTTATTTAATTTACTTCAATATTTGCGTTCTTGTAGCTTCACTTCCATTTTTGTTTGCAATCATAAACAAGTCACTAGTGTTGCTTATTGTCAAAATAGCAGATATCCCGAAAAATGCGAAAAATTTCTCCAAATGCACAACGACACCAACACCTTAATTCGTCTATTTGACATTTACTGTCTGCAAGTGCCAAAATTCACTGTCACTGAAATTTCGTTTACAGTGGCGCTGATTGGTTTTGCACGACTAGCAACAAGTCACAAAAACGTGCCTCGTTGCAGATCTCTGATGTATACACTGTAAAAAGCACAAACCTAAACGATAGCAACGGCTACGATGAGAATACGCACATATTTAAACAAAACAACAAAAAAATGCAAACCTAAGATTGTATGTTAACAACGATTGCAATGCGAATGCACATGTATTAAAAAATGCAAAATCAAAAATAGTGACAGAGCGTGACGGCGTCACTTAAGTTCACTGACTAGAAAACGCAAAACGCGCCTTAAGAAGTTATCACTTCAAAAATTAAAAAAAAGGTATTAAAAAATAACTAACTTTGGTGAAAACCAGAGCGCCCCAAAAATGTATACAACTGTGAAAAATTACTGAGCCCTGAAAAATTACTGTGTTTTGACAGATGTGGTTTAATCAAACTGGCGCGAAATCAACGGGGTTTAATTAGCATTTTAGAACATTTCTAACTAGAAATATATAAATTTAAAATACAAATAAGTTTAAAAAAATATCGTTTTAAAATTAATAGAGCACTTGTGTTTCAAAAATCAACACGGTATGTGCATATTTATCTGTGAAATAATATTGCATTGTTTTTTTTATTTTCGGGATTGCAATTGCATTGCAATTTTTCTTGTGTGTCCTTCTTTAATATTGTTGATTATTTTAATAGTAAAAACTACTTTTAATGTAATAATTTTCAACTATTTCGCTGAATTAACTTGCAATAAAACGCCACTGAACTCAGAAATGTCAAAAAACACTATCTGTCTCCCTAGTAATTTTACAAAGATGACACACTTTACGTACTCTGTATTTGTGGGCAACACTATTTCCTTATATTTTACTTCTATGGGACAAATACTTTGAGAAAAAATAATATTAGGGTAAATAGGATGAATTATGTTGAACGGATGAACTGTTTTAAACAATGAACTTGAAATTAGCCCCACAACCTTATTACATCAGTCAATTCTATGACGCTGTTTCAATTTTTGCTTAAAAATAAAAACTTGTAATTCCCCATTCTCCAGTTTAGCATTGCATCAGAAACGCTAGCAAAAAACATAGATTTTCCATGTACATGATATAATCATGGATTTTTCATTGAAGATACGACATCACTAGCTGTGTTCGATGAAAAAATCTCTGTGCAAAGCAGGGCAAAGAAGAGCAGATCAGCTGAGTCGTCGAAAATAGTTTCAGCGTAGAAAACATCCGATTTTTCAAAGAGCGAAAAAAGAGCAAGTTTTGAGCAAACAACTGTCAAAAGAAAAAAAAAAGATACAGTTTCGATAGTATCGTAAGTATAGACGTAGAATTCCTTTTTATATAGTAATAGAGTTTTCTTAATTCTGGTTTTTTTTATTTATATTTTTCAAAACTATTTTAAAGCGTTTCATCTTCTAAATAAAAATTATTCAAAAACAAACTTGTTGTTGTTGTCCTTCTTCAAACTTACCTGATCTAAAAAGCTCACAATCAAATCCATGTAAAAATTGGTTTTGTTTTATAAAAAGTTTTCGTTTGATATTTTTGGTGATGAATTTGTAGTTCTTGTTAATTTTTTTTTTGGTTGGTTAAAACTAAATGTAATTCAAAGTTATCTTAAATTAATGGAAATAAATATGGGTATATTTGAATTATTTATTTTTCCTGTAGTAAAGAGCATATGCATATATATATATATATTTTAAAAGTAATTTAAAATTAAAATTTTAGTAAACAAAATAAATTTTTAGTATGGAAAAAATATAATGCATAATATAAATAATTCGAATTTATTATGGTATTTAAAAAATAAATGGAGTTTTTAAATGCTTAGTAACGCATGCGCTAACCTGCGTAGTATACATACATACTGCCTCTGTAGCTACACGCATCTGTATTCTCTATTGTCTTGCTGAAAATAAACATTCGTTTTATTCGTACTCCAACTCATTTCAGAATAACCAGGTAGGGCCGACTCGGAGAGGAATGAAGTAGAAAGTAAGAAAAGCGAGCTAGTTGTCAAAATCAGCTGTTCATGTCGAGTAAAAATTAAGAACATCTTAAAAAATTAGCTAACTGAAGCAACAACAATTACCAAGCAAATCTTAAACAACGACGCACAGAGAAGAGCAAGATCACAGTGGTTGAGCAGCGTTAGAGGGGATGAACCGAATCGTCCACAGAAAATAAACATAGCTTTGCTTACTATGTCCCGCTTTTCACTCGTCACACACGAAAATTCTCGAGCTTGCGGCGAAAGCAATTATTGCTCTGGTAGCAAGATCTCTTTGTCCCGCTTTTCACTCGGCAATAATTGCCTTTGCCGCAAGCAGTTTGTGGATTATTCGCCCGCATGAGGGGGCTTACGAAAGTCCCCTTTAAGCCCGAGTAGTCAACAAACTACTTGCGGCGAAGGCAATTATTGCTTTCGCAAAAAAACGGCCCTTTGCAGCAAATGCAGAACCAAAACAACAATATCAGCAGCTACTAGCAAAGTTGCCAGTTATGTTGGAAAAATCCCATTCGTGTTAATTTTTAATTGCCCTAAGGAATTTTTGTTTTTGGGAATTCCTATTTAAGTTTTTAATTCAGCGTGGTATTTTTTAATTGGCGTGGGAATTCAGCGGGGTATTTTTTAACTTACGTGGGAGTTTGGTAATATTCTTCTTAAATTGTTTTTTCTTTTTTAGTAAGCAAAATTTCTTTGTGGTATTTCTAAATGTTTTTTAAATTATATGTGCATATGGGACTTATTGTTGTTATTTTTTAATGCGAATGAGATTTTTTTGTAGCAATTTTAAATGCATATGGAATTTGTGGTGGTATTTTAAAACGCGTGGTATTTTCGTGGTAATTTTTAATGATCGTGATGTTTTTTTATACTGTTTTATTGCGGTAGAAACTTTTTTGTTTTATCTTTACCATGGCAGTTTTTGTTGTGTTTAATTTATGCTACTGTTACAAAGGCAACTTTTTGTCGGAATTGTTTTAAATTTTAACTGGCAACCTTGGCAATGAGTAGTACATTTTTTTGTGGCCACATACTGGCTCTCTAGCTACAAACATCTGTATTCTCTATTGCATTACAACCCAACAAGCCATGAATGTTACTGTGCCAGCTAAACGGTACTTAAAACGGCAGCGTCTGATTTGCTCGTATGAAAACGACATGTTTTTGTACCTTTAAACCGTCCCCTATATAATTGTAAAGTCCTTTTTTATATTTATCAAGAATCGAATTGAAATGTATGTCATATTCGCTTGATGTGTCGTTTGTTCTTGTCCTTTTTCCCTCTCTTTTTCACCCGTTCGCCAAAAAACGATGAAATATCCATTGAATCTTTTATTGAAATCAAGATATTGCAGTTGAGTTGCCGTTTATTGTTTAGTTTAGTGTTACAACTTAATTAAAACCATTTCAAGAAAAGGTTACAATTGTTTAACAACAAATAAAATTAATATACAACCTAAAGTTTTCTATAAGACCTTGTTATTTATTATGTTGAATTTCTTTGATTTAAATACAAAATCTAATTGTTTGATAGTTTAAATCATTCCTGATTTTAAAAACAAATTCTAGTTGATTGATAGTTTAAAATCGTTTATTGAGCTTTAGTTCTTTGGAAAAAATTCGCTAGAGTAATTAATTGTTCTTACCTGACCTAAAGCTCAATCAACGATTTTAAAGTATCAAACAACTAAAATTTGTATTTAAAATCAAGAATGATTTTAACTATCAAACATTTAGAATTTATATTTAAATCATAGAAAATCAACATTAATATACAACTTAATAAATGGTACGCATATATGAAACACACAACGCATAGTTTGCTGACAACGAAACGGTCCGCTTCAGTGCTTTTAAAAGTGCACACCGTTTTCAACCGAGCCGATTGGCTATCTGGGAAACAAAAAAAAATAGAAACGCAACTGAAGTGTATTTATATATGTATGTTTTACATACATATTAATAAAAAAACAACAACAACAAAAGCAGCGCACACGAACAACGTGATTACGAACGAAACAAGCAAACACAACAACAATAACAACAACCTTAAAAACAGCACAAGCAGTTACTGCAGTTAAGCAGCTTTTGCATTTCTCATAGGAATGTACGAATTTTTCATCTTCTTAGATTTTCCTTTTTATTAGATATTCGTTTTATTCCCATTAAAACTGATATTTTTTGCATTTTTTTTCTTTGTACGATGAATATTAAAGGCTGTAGGTATACCCCAAAGTGTCAAATATCACTTTGAAAAAATTTGTGAAAATGACCCCCATACAAATCGCGCTGTAAGACGTAATGCTACGTCAAAAAAGGAAAATTAAAACAAAAAACCAATAAAATACCTTTCTAAAAGCCATCTTCGCGGTTTCTATTTTTCTGACAAGATCCAAAATAGCTGATAGATTTATTTGCCGCTCTAATTTACACCAAAATCAAAAAATAAAGACTAAGAGCAAGTGAGAGCAGCTAAGATCAGAAAAAAGATCTGGAGCATGGCACAATTACTGACAAGGTAGTAGCGTAGACTGGCTTTTTTCTCACGAGCGGCGATGGGTAGTTGTCAAAATTAGTTGTTTATGCAATTAATCAAAGAAAAGTGAAAAAATAAGCGATGAATTAAGCATAGCTAGTCAACCGGAACAAACTAAAAACATTTTAACCAACTTCGCGAATAAATTTAATGAATCAAAGATAAGTTAAAAATAAGTCAACAGCAGCGAACTACAACATTCTTTAGCTGTTACAACTACCAATCGCCAAAAAACTGTCACGGCTACCTTGTCAAATAATTATACCATGATCTGGAGTGAGAAACTTCTATCTAGAGCAGTCATCGAACACAGCTACTGTATTTTGTTATTTTGATATGATTTTGGCATTAGCTTTTGTGGTGAATTTATTTACCCTACCTTATTGTTATGCCATGGAAATTATTATTGTTATGTCAAACTTATAAAATACCGTGCTGCCGTATCTTAAAAGAGATTCACAAGAAAAATGCATGTTTGTTTTAAGCGTTTTTGATGTAATATATTACTGAAAACTTTGACAAATGGGAAAGCAATCGTATTATAGTCGAAAGCATACTTCAAAGCAGCATTTTGATCATAAATGCATCATATATCCTATTAAAATGACCTTTATGTATAATTTATATTTAACGAGAATTTAAAAAGGTGGCATCTCGAGAGTACAATATCACATTTCATTAGGTGAGGTGAATTTATATACTAAACCATTACCATTATGGTAATACCATAATTTAATGCAGTTGCTACTTTGTGAAAATTGTCCTTGCATTAAAACTCTGCTTATTTAATTCGAGCACCTTATAAAGTGCTTTTAATAATTAAGATCATCATGGAAGAGTTAATATGCGCTGGAGTAGAGAATCCTAAAGGTGTGGCTACGAATTTTTCCGGTATTCAAGCCGCCTTCACGGTAACTATATAGGACATTTTTGTATCCTTTATCTTCGCTGACTTAATTTATTCATACAGAAAGCGTTGGAAATTGCTTTCGAAAAGAAAGACCCACATATACTCCGGAGGGTTTACGAATCTTTTGACTGTAATACAGACGGCGACAAAAAGTCACCCATGGACCAGGCCTTCCGCGAGATGCTGCTGTTGCGGCATAGAAACGACGTTGCAAAAATCGGTGAACTGATCACACTCTCGGTGGATGCAGTGCGGGAGGAAATCGCCTCAGTAACAATACCCGTTGTGCTGCTGGGTGACATTTTTGATGCAGTCACACTGGACAAATGTGAAGAAATATTTTTTTTCGTAGAGGAAAAAGTCAGCGTATGGAAAGAGGATATTTTTTTTACATCTTGCAAAAACAATATACTGCGCATGTGCAATGATTTGTTGCGTCGCTTATCCCGAGCGCAGAACACAGTGTTTTGTGGCCGCATTTTGCTATTCCTAGCCAAGTTTTTTCCTTTTTCCGAGCGTTCAGGCTTAAATATTGTGTCTGAATTCAATTTGGACAATGTAACTGAGTACGGTACTGATGGTAAGGACTTAGATGATACACTTGAAGACAGCGAAGAAGACCTTCCAGTGAAAATAGACTATAACTTGTACTGCAAGTTTTGGTCACTGCAGGATTTTTTCCGGAATCCTAATCAATGTTATAGCAAAGCTCAATGGAAAATGTTTCAAGCGGTAAAATTTTTGAATTTATTGTTATTTTTTCCTTATATGTACTTTATATTACCCAATATTTTGATATTTTGATTTTAGCACACTGCTAATGTTTTGGAAGCATTTGCCAGCTTTAAACTAGAAGAGCCACGCGGAAACAATTCTTCAGTAAGTAGCTCCAAAGGCCACAACTCACAGAGTCAGTTCGAAGAAGAAATATACTACAGCAACAACATGGAAGTTGATCAATGTATCAAAAAATCTGAGCACTTCTTTGCTAAATTTCTAACGAATCCAAAGCTACTGGCACTCCAAATGTCTGACTCAAATTTTCGTCGTTCGGTTTTGGTGCAATTTTTAATTTTGTTTCAATATCTGCAGCTAACCGTCAAGTTTAAGACGTAAGCTCTCAAATTTTTTCTATTAATTTTACCATGATAACATTTAATATTTTATTCCAAGTGAATCATATACCTTGACGCCCGCGCAAACTGATTTTATAACAGAAACGGAGACTAATGTCTATCGGCTGCTTGAAGAAACTCCACCAAATGGTAAGCGCTTCGCGAAGACAGTGCAACATATGCTATCTCGCGAGGAGATGTGGAACAGCTGGAAAAATGATGGCTGCAAAGAGTTCAAAAAGCCTGAGTCGGAAGAATCTATTTCAGCCTCTAAACCGCCAGCAAAACGTCTGAAACGCACACTAGGCGAAAGTTTGCGCGATGCACATCGTAATGGAAAGTTTTTCTTGGGCAAGTGAGTATTAAACATTCTATCAAAGGATTTGAGAAAGCTTTATATAAAAACCTTTACCTTAGTGAAGTATTGACGCGCCTTTGGAATTATTCGGCGGATAATCTTCAGGCTTGTAAGAGCGAAGAACGTAACTTCCTGCCCTTGGTAGAGACCTATTTAGAAAACCCACGTGAAAAGAATGATCCCTCTTTTGAGTGGCGCGCACTACGTCTTCTTGCAAGGCAATCTCCTCATTTCTTTACGCTTGTGAACACGCCTTCGTATAAAATTGCTGATTATTTAGAGTGCGTGCGTCGCAAAATTACTAAAGACAAAATTGATATTGGCAAATCTATGGCTGGAATCATTCCCGGCGGTGTACAAAGTGAAAACTTAATGACAGCTGAAAACAACGAACAGGAAGCCGTCGCTTTACAAGATCAGGAGCCAGAACAGGAAGAGGACGAGGAGCCCGCCGACTTGGAGAAAATCGAAGATGATCAAAACACGCATAGTAAACCAGTTGCCGCATCAAGAGTACACATTGAAGAAATAGCTCCGCTTATTGGCGATGACTGGAAAAAGCTTGGTAAAAAACTTGGCTATACATCAGATGAGCTGCTTTATTTCGAAACGGAACACTCTGAGAAATGCGGGGGTTGCATTGCAATGCTCTTGAATTGGTTCTCTGACGATGACGACGCAAGTTTAGATAATTGGGCTTACATCTTGGAAGGTCTTGAAATCAATGCAGCAGCATTGGCTGTCAAGGCGCTTATTGAAAGAATGACATCCAACACCAACACCACCGATTAAGTTGCAGTTGGTTTTTGAAAGTTTCCATATTTATGATTCTTAATTGTTCAACTGCTTAAGTGACTTGAAGTCGACAGCAAAATAAAAACACCATGATGAAAATAAGTGATATGTTTATATGTGGGAATCATCGTTGCTGGTAATACTGCTTTAATTTTTCTATTTAGATAAATAATTGTGATTTATTATTTGAAATTCGATATAATTTTAATTGTGAGCTATTTAGATCAAGTAAGTTTGAAGAAGGCAGCAACAATAACAAAAACAACTTTGTGCAGAGTCAATCACACAGCAGACAAGACAGCCTGTTTCGGAAATCGCTATATTTGCTCTTCAGTAGTATTGAGTGATTCAGCTGTGACCAACCCACCCTTTAAGTCTTATATGATTTGACACCTGTTTGAATAAACTCGTAAGAAGTATATTATCTCATTAGCCATTTTTATCAAATGACGACTAAAGCAGAAGGTATTTGTAGTTGTTTCTTATATGTTTCGCTATTCATTTGGGTTTGAAACATATAAGAAACAACTGCAACAGACACATAATTCCTGATAGAGCTTCAGGCTTGATCTAAAAATACTTTAATCGTCATATGATAAAAACAGCCAATGAGAGAATATACTCCATACGAGTTTATTTAAACAGGTGTAAAATCATATAAGTAAAATCATAGTAGATTAATTTATAATGTTCATTAAATTTAAAAAGTTTGTTATATGTGATTCCAAGGTATTTCATACTGTCGTGAAAAGAAACATCAGCACCTTTTTAACTCAATTTTAGACTTTTTTATCTGGAACTACTTTTCTATTGCATTTACCTGAAGCATTTCTTATACAGACAGATTGTGATTTTGCTGCTTTAATAGTAATACCACAAAATTTATAATAGTCATTTATTACTCTAAGATGAATTCTAACTAACCGGAGAGCATCAGCAAGAGAATTATCATGAGCGTAAATAAGAGAATCATCAGCATGAGGGAAAGCATTTCCATTATTTTGTGAGGGAAATTATGCATTAATATATTATAAAGATCGGGAGCTAAAACAGCATTTTGTTTTAATATAACACTTTTAATAGATCCTAAATTGGAATTTAGATTATTTATTTGAATATAAAAAACTCCATCACTAAGAAAACTCGAAAACAATTTTATAATGAAAGGATCAAATCCAATATGAACCAATTTGTAAATAAGTCCATTGTGAAAAGCTCTTTCGAATGCTTTCTCTATATCAAGTGATACTGCAACTGTAGAAGGTCTTTCGCTCAAATTGATTATTACGCCATCATGTAATTTTAGTTAAGCGTGAGCTGTTGAGTGACAAGGCTTGAAATCAAATTGATGGTCAGGTTTATATTAGAATCCATCTTAGATTTAATAACCCTTTCGAGCAGTTTACATAAATTAGACAGTAACGAAATCGGTCTAAAATTGTTTAATGCAATAAAATTGGTTTTTATTTTCTAATAGGGATAATTTTAGGAATTTTTAATTTTAACGGAAAATAGCCATTATTGATATAATTGTTAAAAATAATGGATAGAAAACTAAATGCAGAATTTAAAAATTTTTTAATAACGTAATTTGAAACCGAATCTGGACCCGCTGATTTTTAAGCATTTAAATTTTTTGCATAATTTTGTAAGTTATCAGGATTTGTAAAATGAGTGTCTGAAATATTTGAATAGAATTAAAGTTATTATCAAAAATATAAATTAGATTGGAACAACCTGACAAAACCTCATCAATTGATGTAACAATTATACTAAAATTTGCTTCTACAGGAATATTATTTTCCTGATAAATGTCCGTGAAACGATTTTTGAAAGTCTTCAAATTCATAACTGTCATAAATAAAACTATCATTAGTCTCGATCTTATTACAAAATTTTGAATTATTCCTGTTGATGAATCTGTATAATTCTTTGCGTGCAAAAGGACTAGGTTTAATGCTTGATAATTTCTCATTTTATTAAGTAATCATATAAGAAAAGATACAAAATTTGTTAATATTTCGTTGGATAATCTCAAAATTTTAGCTCCGCTAAAGCTTATCACATGAAAGTAATTGATATACTGATGAAAAAGTTGATATTTTTTCCAAAATAGAAAATATTATTTTTTATTTTATGGTGAGTAGTATAGATTCTATATCAATAATACTAAACACATACCATAACCGTAAAACACCCTGTATCTTGAAAGTTTTACAATGTGGGAGGAAACTCCATAAAGTGTAATACTCGCCTTATCAATAAGAATCACCAGCCGTGGGAATTAATGCTATATCTAGGGCACCTTGTATATAATTCATGCAGCTTCAAATATAAAAATATAGGGGTCCCTATTTATTTTCACATGACTGTATGTTCTGTGCATACTTTCAGACTGAGCTTTTTTGAAAACAGTGTGCCTTGTAAAATTACTTTACTGTCAAAAAATAATTGCAATTTGAGAAATACTGTGTGCGGAGCAGCATGCTTGCCTTTTAAGTATTAATATGTGCATACTTTCAGGCTGAACAGTTTGAGAGATATTGGACACGGGAGCAGCGTGCTTGCCTTTTATATATTAAGACTTAATCTGTGCTGATAATAGTTGATATTCTGAATTTTTCGATGATAAATATTTTTTAAATTTTTTTCCATTGATATATTAATTTGTAAAGAACTTTGATATTATCTGGAACTATAAATTTTTTATTTTTTAGTTCAATTATTTCGGAATGAGAGTTCGGTGTGGAGATGACCGCTAAGGTGAATAATTCAATTGAAGGATCTATTTCAGAGTTTGAAAGATTTATATTTGAAGCTGGAGAAATCCCCTCAAGAGCATTATCTAAATCTAAGCGAAAATTAGACCATACTTAATTTTCATAAGAAATAAAATGTTTTGGAGAATTGACAATAATGTCAAAATCAGGTAATCTTATTTTTATTTTCAAATGAAAGTGAACAGAAATGAAGGCAAGGTAGAAATTCTAAAATTAGTGTTAACAATATCAATAAAATTTGTGCTAATTAAAAAATGATCCAGAGTCTATGAAAATCTCACAGTCTATGAAAATCAAGAGAATAAAATTGAAGCCAGTCACTTAAGGTTTTACCATTTAAATTCTCCAGTGAATAGCCAGTCTGGACTTTTGACATTTAAGTCTGTATAATATATCTAGTACTGTGAAAATTTTGAGAATAATTTCTAATTTTGGGCAAGGAATTAGACATTTGTGACGGTGATGACAATGAAACTATGAGGAAATATAAGATTAGGAATAGATGTTACGTATTAAGATTTTTTTAATACCTATCCCAACTCCAAGAAAAGACCTGTCACGAATGAAATTATAATTGTCCAAAATATTTTATTCTTTAAAGAAATATGAATTTCTTATAAAAATGCAATATCGATATTATTTCGATTTAAGGTTGTTGATAAATCAACTTGTCTGCCTTTATCAATTGAAGAAGGGCTTATTGCAATAACGTGATAAGCCACATGATCTAAAAAATTCAATTTTTTTATGCAGAATACATGACTCAATGCATTGCCAACAACCACTGAAGAGATTTTGGCTATTTCTTATTAATTTTCTAATCTATTTGTGAAAGTGTACGTGTTCAATTCTAATTCCTCATACAAAAATACAATTTTTCAAAACCTTAGAGCCGATTATTTCAAAATATGTTTTATGTTTCATATCATGTTTCTGCAATATGAATTAAGCCCTTCATTTAATGAAAGTAAATTATGGCCCTTAATTGATTAAACCATCTTTGAGAAGTGATTTGAAAGTTTAATGAAAAGTTTTAATTTTATCTTCAATGGATAATAGAGAGGGCTCTTTAAAATAATAGGCTAAATTTATACACTTCTATTAGTGGGGATTTTTTATTATTTCAATGAGGAGGTCTTGAGATAAGATTTTATTCTGAATAAAAATTACTAGCAAATGATTTTCCAGGAATCACTGAACTGGAACCATGAAGAGTAGATAAAACCTTTTAACAATCGATTTTTTCTTTAACCTCCCTTAATAGAGTTTTTTTCAGGGACCGAAAATAACGATTATTTTTGAAATTTTGGATCAAAAGATCATGTATAAAATGTTGTTCTATAATTTTTTTAGATACAGCAATGTGACGCTAGGGAGCTAGAGATTCCATTTTTTATATAATTTATTTTTTCATGATTTTGAAGATAAAAATCACTTCAAACCGATATTTTTTCGATTAGAAAAAAAAGTTTTTTCTTAGTCGATATTTTTTTCAATCAGTAATAAAAGAAATATTTCGTGGTCGTTATTTTTTTCAATCAGAAATAAAAGTTATTTCTTCTTCTTTATTTTTTTCGATCAGATATAACAGTAATTTTTTACCGTTATTTTTGCGAAAATAAAAGTTATTTTTTGATCGTTATTTTTTTCGATCAGAAATAAAAGTTCTTTTTGATCGATTAGACTCATAACTTTTCTCTTCTTTTTTCAACTCAACTCTTCTTATAGTCTCTATTAGCGAAATTACAATGCAGCAGTTGCAACGAAACAAAGCAAGTGAATCTGATTGTCTTATTGCAAAACAAACGAAATACAAACAAGTAAAAAGCCAAACTGCTGTCAAAACAAACCAAAACTCTTAAATTTGGAATACTGTCAAAAAACTCTTAAATTTGGAATACTGTTGCATATTTATAATTGTTTTGTTGAAAAATCTATAATATAATTGTTTTGTTGAAATTGTTTTGCATATTTAAAATGTTTTGTTTTTTAGTTTTTTGTATATAAAATATAATATACGTTCTGTTACAAATTTTTTCCTTCAAAAAGTACAATTTTTTATAAGTTTTTTATACTATTGAACTAGAAACAAAAGTAAATTGTAATAAAGCACCGAAAAATTAGAAAACTGAAAAAATCGAAAACTTTCGATAAAATTTTTCAACTTTTGTCACCATTTTCCAACTTTAAGTGCCGTTCAAAATTTTTGTTTCCACTTTTTTAATATTCCAATTAAGAGTAGCTCTCAGCATTCTCACAATTTAACTCTTAAACAAATTTTCTCTAATGGATATGTTAGTTCTTTGATAGAAATTATTTCAGTCAAAAAATATTTTTTTCTCTGTTCGAAAAAATCGATAAAAAAATAACTTTCATTTCTGATCGAAAAAAATAACGCTAAAAAAACTTTTATTTCTGATCGAAAAAATAACGACCAAGAAGTAACTTTTATTTCTGATTTAAAAAATAACGGTCAAAAAATAATTGTTATTTCTGATCGAAAAAATAAAAACCAAGAAATAACTTTTATATCTGATTAAAAAAAATAACGACCACTAAATAACTTTTATTTCTGATTGAAAAAAATAACGACCAAGAAATAACTTTTTTTCTGATCGAAAAATATCGATAAAAAATAACTGTTATTAAATGATTGATTGATAGCGATAATCGCTATTGGCGGTCCCTGGTTTTTTCTTTGGAAAGCAGGACAACCACGATAATAAGCGTGATGTGTCTTTGCTGACTACAGTTAATACAGTATGGTTCAGAGAAAATCTTATAAATTCGAGCTCATTTACCTGGCTCATGGTCTTGATTGCATTTTACGCATGCATATTTTTTATTACAATTTTTTGCAGTGTGTCCCCAGTATTGGCAACGTTTGCATTTCATTTATTTTAAATTTGATTTGGGAGTTTCCCATGAAAAAACTTGATTAAGAAATTATTTAATTTTTCCTAGAGTCCCAATCTCACCACCGGAAAGCAGCGTAATCATAAATAGACCTACAACACCTGTTTTTCTACAACACCTGTCACTTGCAAATCAAAATCTGTTTTAATACCTTCTACATTTGAGCTGTAAAAAGGCCCCTTAAAACCATACTAGATTGTTTTAGTTCACGTGGAGTAAAGGAATATGAGTCCATACTTTATGTTTTAACAATTTTCATCATTTTTGTATGAACACTGATGTCTTAAAAAAAGATTTTGCTTTTAAATTTATTTTTTTTAATAATTTTAAATTAAATTTTAGGAGTGTCAACATTATATATGAATTTTTTTTTATTATATTTGAATACTACTAGCAGGCCACTGTTGTCCACGGTTTTTTTTATCAATCTCCTTAACGTCTTAAAGACAGGACAATTTTTTCACACAAGTGCTATTTTTTTACCTAATTTTGATTTTGACTAATTTTTATGTGATACAGTTAGTTTTGCGACATCAGACTTAGTGATGCGATGTGGCATCATCGTCCGTCCTTATTGGGTTAAAACAATACATATCAAAGAAATAGAAATGGTCTTTTTTCTTTTGTTTTGTTGTGTTTTGTTTTGGAGCGCCGCACAGTTGCCCCATTGACAAAAATCAAAAATTTTTTTATGACTCGAAACCTATCAATATTGGTATCAATCGACAGGTAATTGCAAAAATAAGTGCCATTTTGTTCTTTAATCTACTAGTATAGATTATATATAACAAGGAACTGCAAATAACTTTTCCTACTTCGTCCTACAAATATATTTTTTGTTAGCATGCCTAAAATGAAAAAAGTATATACAAAATCAGGTAAAAAATTAATAAAGTTTCTAGGGAGGTACGCCTAGGGTCTAACCGATTTCGACCATTTTCAGTTCACATCTGTTACTCTATTTGAATCCATTCTGACGAATTTTTGTTAAGATCGGTCTATTTTTGTATGTATCTCCCACAAAAAATCAAGTAAAAAATTAATATAGGTCCAAAGGATGTACCCCTAGGGTCCAACCGATTTCCATTATTTTCAATACACATCTACAACTCTATCTGACTACCCTTCTGACGAATTTTTGTTAAGATCGGTCAACTTTTGTATGTACTTCTAAGCCAAATAAAGCCAAATAAAAAATTAATATAGGTCCAAAGGTATTGTAAATTTTAGTCAATAATTTGCTTTAAAAAATGATAAATTATGTTCCTTAATGTTCTTTTATGTTATATTATGTAATGTCTCTTGTGTCATATTAAAACATGTAGCTGGTACTGTAATTATAAGGTTTCCTTGTTGAATCTTGTTGTTCTAGCTTCCAACAATATATAAATACAAATACAGAGGAGGTACCCCTAGGCTCTAACCGATTTTGACTTTTTTCGGTACACATCTATTACTCTATTTGACTGCCATTCCGACGAACTTTTGTTAAGGTCGGTCAACCTTTGTATGTACCTCCCATACAAAATCAAGCAAAATGTTAATATAGGTCCAAGGAAGGTACCCCTAGGGTCTAACCGATTTCAACCAGTTTTTAAATTTTTCTTAAGCATACAAAATTGCATTATCATAGGAGCATTCTCTCTATTTTTGTCCATCTCTTATATGGAGACAGTTCACTGTGCGCCGCTCTGCATTTATAAGTATGTCACTTTTCGCCTTCCGTTTTTTTTTTGTTTCGCTGTGCTAGCAGCGAGTAACCAACCAAAAGACAACGAATAACCAACCAATGCGTGGCAGCTGGGATGATTTCTTAAATAACTTAATACCTTAATAAAATGTAATTATTATAAAAATTTCGAAAGAAAAATACCCCTAAATAAATCTGTAGTACAAATATGATATTTAAAAATTTTTTTCATAAAATTCGGCCCATTATTTTTAGAGTAAAGTCGTATCTTTAAATTGTCACTTCAATGTTATATAATAGTATAGATTGGTGGACAATATTTGTTTCTCTTATTAGGAATAGATGGCAACCCCCCACTGTTTTCCAAATTTTTAACATTTAAAGTATTTCTTGTATGAGATGAATTTTGGTTTTTATTAACAATATTGTCAATTTACAAATCATCTTAAAGAGCAAGTCTGTTTTGTGTAATAGCTGCACTATTTTTTATGAAATTTAAACTATCTAAATAACCAGGGTCAGTGATTTCCGAAAGTGCAGATCTGGAACGCTTATATCTTTTATGTCTTACTGTCTGAAATTCTTCCTCCTGTAAGACTCCTGTGTTGAAATTTAGTAGATTTTCTGCAGCAATAATGGTGCCTGGAAAACGATATGAGCCAGCATCCGTTTCGTCATCGAAATGTTTTTGAGGATAGGTACCGCCATTTTGGTGAAGATATATTCATATCGGCTGATGGATAAGCGCTGTTTGCAGATTCAGTCACTGAAGTTTAGTATAAATTATTTGATAATTGTAACAAATTGTCGGGAGAGGATTGTAAAAAACTGCCATTATAAATTGATGATGGTTTGATGTTTGTTAAAATTTTAATTGAATTGTTTTCGGAGCCACCAATTTGAATTGATAAACATTTAGATGATTTATCGGGAGCGCACTGTGAATAGCTGGCATCCTTTGTTGAAACGTTGATATAATTATCGAGGGCGCTCCGTGAGTAGCTACCATCCTTGCTGATTGGAATTTTGTTTGGTTTATCGGGGGCGCACTGTGACTTCGTGCCTTTTCTGCTGGTAGTAAATTTGCCTGGACCCTTTTTTGTTGAAATCCCTTTTTCCATGTTGAAATCCGTTAATCCATTAAATATTCGAAAACAAGTTCTTATTGAAAAATTCTAGCACGACTTCTCGTAGCGTAAGCAACTATCATTCCACTTGTACAATTATCACTTTAACTTTTTGTTCATCGTTAAGGAGTAACAGAATCCAAAATTAAAAACATACCGTTGTGCAGCGACATCCCGAATAATTTTGTATCTTTATAATTTTTCTATTTTTATGCTCAATAGTTTTAATAGAATGGGAGTTTGTCGTGGAGATAACTGCTGTTGTTATAACTGCTTCTATGCGAATGTCCAAGTCTATAGAATCGTCGACTCCGATTTATGGGGAACAGATTTTTCAAAGATCTGGAAGATTTAGTGAACAGACCACTGCTAGACAACTGGAGGTTCATAAAAAGCACAGGCTGGTTTGAGGAATTATCGAAATAATGGTTATTACGGTACTGCGATAAAAATGAAAAGGGATTCGCAATGGACCTATAGGCCCCCATGGAAGCGCCGGTAACGGTGCACAACCCTATTAACCTACCCGAACTGCTGTTGGGAATCAATTGAGTGATCTATGTCAGTATTTGAGAGATTATAATTTGAGAGGATTTATTTTTTCAAGAGCAGCAGAACAATGATCAAACCATGATGTTTTTATTAGAGATGGGCGCGTGCCGTGCTTTTTCCGTGACATGCTGTGCACGTGCACGTGCGTGCCCGTGCTCCAGAAAAGCACAGTCGTGCACTAAAATTTTACAAATAATAAAACACATTGTAATGTTGTTATTCCTAATTCTAAAAATAATTCCAATATTTTTAAGTTGAAACATAAATTAAAAAAAAATGTGTTTGGCTGACTCCGTACACGTATTTATGTCACATTTTTTAATCGGCCCCCTGATTGGAATTTTAAAAGGATAATGATAAATATATTGACTTAAGAATATCAATCACTCTGGCTACGTTGTTTCTTTTTTCTATGTACAACTTGAGAAAAAGCTAGCTCTTCATGACTAGTAAAGTGACTAGGGAATGGGTGTGTAAACGGAAGCAGTTGACCTCTTCCTATGACATGCTAGTGTAAAATTCGCCAGCTGAATACAAAGAAGGTAGATTGAAGTGGAACTAGTACCGGCTACCAAAGGGCTAGTGAAATCACTAATATTATACTAGTGCCATTAACTGCAGGACCATTTAGAAATCGCACATAGAAAGTCTTTAGTATTTCGGTCAGCAACTGATATCAACCAAATGTCTTGTTAAATATTTATTCTTCAAACAATTATAAACACTAAAAATTTATCATATATACTCGTTTCATGTTACAATGTTTCTACAGTGTATTTTTTACAATGTACATTTTGTATGCAGATTTTAACGACAGTTAGTTAGCAGTAAACTTAATTTTTAGTTAGCTCTAAAGAGAGATATTGCCTGTGAGGAAAAGGTTTGTGCATGTCGCGGTTCAGGCTTTGCGCTTGTTGACAGCAGCTGCTTTGGGCTTGTTGTGCAGCATGGTGGCACACTTTGGAATATGCCGTTCAGCGGCGGCTTCGTTAAAGCGACGAGAGCAATGTGGACACTGAATGTAGTCCAGATTCTCGGAGGGTGGTGGGGGCGGCAGATCACTTAATTTACCGCCTTTGGCGAGATGAATTTTGACTTGTTTAGCCGCACGTATTGCTGCAATGAATTCTTCGTGTTTTTTCCTCCAATTGTTCTTCTTGAGGCCTGAGTTGGCAGCCGGTGTCATGCCCGTAGCAGCAGCTGTGCTTGTGTATGTCATTGAGGGTCTGGCATTAGTTCCACTTCTTATCGGCTTCTTTAAGTATTTTTCTGCTTCAGTTCCCTTGACGCGTGCCTTTGAAGCATCAAAAATCTTACGCTTAGAACTGGCCATTTTTTGACAAGCTTGCTCATGCTTTTCCAGCCGATCCACATTGAAGTTGCGATGACATATTTTACACGTGGCCATACCAGCTGGAGGTGGACCTGCTTGAGACTTCGGTTTATCGCCCTTGAAATAGTAACATAGAGAGGCAGGAAACATTTATTTGTAAAATAAATAAAAAACTATGAAATATTTATCGAGCTAAATACCATCGAGCTACTCTAGGGCTCACCACTCACCATTTTAACATAAGACATATTTCGCACCGAACTCTTTTGGAAAGTATGAAAAGTGAAAAAAATATATATGACAAAGTCTTGAATTTTAAAACGAATGAACTTGAATTTAATTGACAAACCTTTACAGTAGATGTGTTTGTTTTTCTTAGAGCATTCGAATCAGTTTCTGTGCGTGATATTTTGGTAGGACTGGCCAAAGGAGATGTTGTAGGACTCGAGAAGGTGCGAGAACTTGATGAAAGTGGGGATTTCTTGGTGAGGACAGGCTTTAATTTAATACTATTTGAGGATGAGACGCGTACAAAACCGTTTTTTTTGTTGCTGTTGTTGCGCTCACCAAACTCGGGCGAAATTATTTGCTCACCTAAGCTGAGAGAGGAGAATCCCTTGGAAAAGAGCTCCTCTTCTCCCGGACTTGAGTGAGATTCGTAGATTTTGCGCTGATTTCCTTTAACATTTCCATTTAAAGTATCTAAACAATTTTTACTGCTCGACTGAGTTTGTCCCAAAGATTCACTGCTAGCCAAGTTTCTTCGCCTATTTATCTGCATGCCCACCGCAGCCGGCTGCCTTCGTACTGTAGCAGGACCGTTGTTTCTTATTGCTGATGTCGAGTTGATCGAGTTTATTGCCGTTGATGATTTGGTTGTGGTCACTAATGGTTTCAGTGGGTTACTGCGGTCAATACCAGCTCCACGACGTCTTTCGTCAAACATTTGACGCACCTTTAAAAGAGAGAAAGAGAAAGCGAATACGTTGTCATTACAAGCGAGTTTGTTATAATTTGCATATCAAAATTTTCTACCTTTCCATTGCCAAATTTTTTAGACGGTTCGCTCGTTTCAATTGAGTCGCTTCTTTGTCCAGTCATCTCGATTCTTCTAAGCTCACGTTCCTGTATTTGTTTCTGCTGAAATTTCAGCTAAAATTGAATGGTTTATTGAAAGATAGGTACACAGATTATGGCGAGATTAGCAAAATTTTAATTGAATTTGCAAGACGATCGGCGGTAATAATTCTTCGTCTCAGTTTTATTTTATGGCGTTTTCTTTTCTAGAAAAAATGCTGCATTTTTCCTGCCCTTTTTGAAAGATCTGCTCTCTGGAGAAACAAAAGTTGTGACCTCTAAATCGTGTTCCTTTCTCAAAATGCTGACCTCAAACGTAGAAAAAATGGAAAATTTTTCGAGAAAAGAAAACGCCATTAGCTTTTTAATATAAAGTGTAGGCAGGCAAAACTTTTCTTTAGTTTTTGTCACTTTATTAAAAATCTTAAAGTCTCCTAAGGCATTTTTAAAATGATTTTTATGATAGTTACTAAAAAAGGCTTTTCATGGTTGTAGTTGCGATTGCGGCTTAAAACGAATTAAAATGCAAACTGATAGAAATGACATAAGTGTATTTAAAAATTTTAAGCACCTTATGTTTTTAATATAACTTCCTTAAGGATCATACATATCTGAGAAAATAGCAAACGTAAGTTTCGTTAAACGTTTTGAGTTTTAAAAGCATGAAAAAGGTGATTGTGAACATTTTAGAATTTACTGTTTTAAATACACTGATGATATTAAAAAAAAGCATTGACTAATATGAAAATATTGTTATTGAAAACAATACTCGTAGTTCAAAATGGAAATGTACTTGTTTACTAATCACACGTTCAGCAGTGAATTCATTGATGCAAAACAAATAGAAATTAAGACAATTCAGCCAACATCAGACAACTTCTTGAAAATGTACAAGTTAGTTAAACCAGTCACATTTTTAATACGCATAGGAAAAAGATGAGCGGCATGGAAAATCAATAATGCCAATTATCTAGCTCTAGATAGTCGGACGATAGTCTCTTAATGTTGTTCGAAGAAACTTACGTCGAGAGAAGATCCGAAATTATGTGATGGCAATTGGCTCAAGGCTTCTATCAGTCTACGACCAGCCCAGGACTCGTTCAGTTTTAAAGGTAGCATCTGTAGACTATCATTTGCATCCCATTTTTGCATATTGGTAGCAGTTCTTAACAAATAATAAGCGTTGCTATTGTATGCGAAGCACTTGGCCAAAGCGACAGGTTTAGTAAAACTAATACTATGATAGAAAAGTATTGGCTTTAAAGAACGGGTAAAAACCACGCATGCATGCAAATGAACACATGCTGTATTCGTGTATGTAGTATGGATTTGATTAAAAACACATTGATTTGGCATTGACGCACCCTGGGAAACTGACCATATGTTAATATATCAGACATGCACGCTAACGTTAATTTTAATGATAAACAAAATTTTATTTTTTTTTATTGAAGCAAAATCAAAAAATAAAAAAATAACGATAGCTCAAAATAAAAAAAAAAAAATTATTTAGTTTCGGAGTCAACAATAAAAAAATTTTCGTTTTCTTTTTTACCAAAAAATCGTTTTAAATAACGTTAATTTACGTTAATCATATGTATTTTTAAATAATGAAACTTAAAAATACATTTGCATTGTACAAATTTTAAATTTTTTAACATGGGTAGATTAACTTTGCAATTATTTTTCCGGGACGAAACTAAGAAAAAAATTAATTGTTTTTGTTTTTTTAAAAAAGTATGTAGTATAGAACCATACTATGAATTTACACAAAATGTAGATTTTTTAAAATATCTTTAAAAATAAATAAATGCGAGGCCTTAATACTACACCTTTCTATTTACAGAATATCAAGTATATAATTTAAAATTAAGTTAATGTTTTAAAAAATCTAGCATGTTTTTAAAACAAACTGTAAAGATTATTTTAAATTATGTCTGTTCCCGTACTTTTGTAGCAAAAACTCGCAAGTTACAAAATTTCAGAGAGTAAGCAAAGAAATTGCCTCTGATCAATAAAAGTTGTAAAAGTACTGGAATGCGTTTTAGTAAAAACTGGTATCTTTTGATAAAATGTCAAGAACATATGTTGAATATATTGAAGGCTTATATTCAAAAGTGTCTATCTACAAAAACACAAGTTTTCAGGAGCGAAAAAACTGTTTTATTCGCTAATTCACAACAATTTTGAGGAACCCATCTTCTATATTAACAAAAAGTGTCAATTAAACGTCACAACTAAAAAATTTCTTATATTTCTCGTTATTTTAGCTGTTATGGTAGATAGACAGTATTGCATTGAACACAAAATCTTTGTGTTAAATAAAATAAAATAAGTGGGGACTCAATGGGTTCATATGACATGGCCATTTTAACTTATTAATTTATGCTAAGATGTTAAAATGTCCAAATCTCCTGAACACATTTAGTCTCCAACCTAATTGAACCGACTTAAAAAAGGAAGAGGTTGTCAAGTTCATTGGTTTCTATGTTTTTTATTTTATTTTTTTTTGGAAATTATGTGCATCGATAACTCCTAAAGCACTTGCCCGATTGCCGCAATTTTTTGTCCACACATAGAGACATTGAACACGGAAGTGCCCTTCTAAAAAGTGGGCGATATTCCACAAAGGGGCATGGTAATATTAAAACACTGTGTCTCGAATAATATTGACAATAGGGTACTGAAATTTAGTACAGGGTAGACACAATTATGGCAAATTGCAATCAAGACAGTAGGCGTTATTGGACAAAGGGGCGTGGCTATATTATAAAAACACTGTTTCTTGAATAATATTTTCACCAGAGAAGTAAAATTCTTAACAAGAATGGGTAGAATTATTACAATACACTATAAAGAAAGTGGACGGAATTCGACAAATAGGCGTGGCAGTATTAGAAATACATATCTCGGAAAATATTGACACTAGGGTACTGAAATTTAGTACAGTGGTGGGAACAACCATTAAAAATTACGGCCAAGAAAGTGGGCGTTATTGAACAAATGGGCGTGGCAATATTAGAAAACACTATATCTCGAACAATATTGACATCAGGGCAGTAATATTTGTTACAAAAATAAGTAGAATTATTACAAAACCCGATGAAAATAGTATTCGACAAAGGGCGTGTTAGTATTATAAAAACACTGTGTCCCAGTTAATATTGACACTAGGGTACTGAAATTTATCACAGGGGTAAGCACAATTATAAAAAAAATATATCAAGAAAGTGGGCGTTATTCGATAATAGGGAGTGTCAATATTTGAAAAACATTATATATCGAATAATATTGACACTAGGGTAATAAAATTCGTTACAAGAAAGGGTAGAATTATAACAAAACACTATGTAAAAAGTGGGCGGAATTTGACAAAGGACGTGTCACCATTAGAAAAATACTGTATCTCAGTTAATATTGACACTAGGGTACTGAAATTCGGTACAAGAGTATGTAGAATTATAACAAAACACGATCAAAAAAGTAGGCGCAATCCTACAAAGGGCGTGTCACTATTACGAATAATCCAAACATAGCCTATGTTACCCACCGTACCAAGATGAACATAACCTTAAAATTTCATCAAAATCGGCCCAGCCGTTTTGGAGTCCATACGTTACATACATACACACATCCTATTTTATATATATAGATTATATTGGAAATATTATTATTTTAATTTTTTCAAATTTGTTTTATTATCATAAATATATTAATTTGTTTATGAATATAAAAGCTTTGAAGTCGGCGCTAATCTTTGCCACACAATCATGGTCTTTATCATCCCTGCACTGCCAATACGAACGAGATTTAAGTCACGAAGTTAAGATCAGTGAGTAATAGGCTTGGGCAGGTTCATTTGTAAGGTTGTGGCACTTGAGAGAAATGCGCTCTTTTTCCGTCTTTGCTTGAACTGTCACTTTGCTTTTCTTTGTTCTATGCATTAATTTTCTTGATTTCTCTTTGTCCATTTTGACAGTTCGGTCAAACTCACTCTCAAGTGCCACAACCTTATAAACATAGTATAACTAGACAAGGATGGCTAAGTTCCGAAATTCAATTTTACAATGCATCAGTGTGTTTAATTTTAAATTGGTTCGAAGATTATTAACCAAAACTGCGCAACTACTGTCAAAACTGTCAAAACCAAGTTGACAGCTCATACAAAATCTGCAACCGATGGGAACGCTATAAGAAACCAAAAATAGCAAGAACAGCAAAATGGTTGATTTATACTGTTAAATATTTTACTGAGTTATTATACTTTTTTTATTTTTATTACATTGTTTTTGACTAGTAAGGAATTATCTTCGCCTAGATCGAAGTTAAAATACCCCCACAGTATATTCGAAGTTGTGCATGTTTTGATAGTTTGATGACGTCACTTTGTATGGGAGATTGACTGAGTTTTTATACGATTTTGGCAAATTTCAAACTCAATGTTAATTTTAATATTCCTAACATATCGCGCATTTCGTGCAACACTGTCACAACCCAAAGTTTAGTATTCTTCAGGAGAGCCTTATGAAATTTTGAAATGACATCACGACCGTTAATTGTAAAGGTAGACTGAAAATTGTTAAGAATATTTATAGGCCATTAAATTTTCTATCAAAAATATGATAAATGTTTCATTTAGAGTCAAAAGTGAATTTTTAAGCAATACTTATGCAAGTGTCTGTTTGAGTTGTGGCATAATTACTACAAAAACTCATTTTAAAAAATGTTTCATTTGAGTTGTGACGATTTTGCTACAATATGATAACACTGGTATAAAAATCTGCTCTACGACAGGTGCTCTGCACACTTCCTTTTTGGAGCCTTTTGCCGAAAGCACTTTTTTCTCTTTATAAAGCTTGATTTTTGCCAAATACAAATGTACCACTTAAAATAACACTATACGTATTGAAGCAGTGTTGAAAAATTAGCTCAAGTGTAAATGTGTAAAAGTGTAAAAGTGCAAAAAGTCGAGTTTGGTAACATATTCATACACAACTTTACAAACTGGCCTTGCAGGGTTCATATACATAGTTGCACTCAGGTGCCGTTTTGCGAAAGATACAATTATATTTTTTGGTACAATTGACTCAAATCGACTCAAAAGAATTTCATTAAATTCGTCATAACTTTTTTATAAAAGGATGAAAAAAAAGAGGTAGTTAGATCAAAAACGTTCTATTGTAAAAACCCAATATTGTCACTGATAAGCATCAAATATATTTTCTGTGCATACTTTCAGACTGAACATTTTTGAGAACAGTGTGTCTTGTAAAATTATTTTACTGTCAAAAAAATTTACAATTTGAGAAATACTGTGTGCGAGGCAGCATGCTTGCCGTTAATGTATTAAGATCTGCATACCTTCAGGTTGAACAGTTTGAGAGATATTGGGCACAGAGCAGCGTGCTTGCCTTTTATATATTAAGATACTTTTGAGCTAGAGAGTTGTTACGTTTTGAGTTGGTACTTTATTACTACAAAAAATATTAGGTTACTTGCTTGACTTTTTATTTAAAAAATTGTTTATATCATAAGTCGTTGTTGTTGAAAAGTTATGGCGAAATTTTAAAATAAATTTTGGTACAAATAGAAATGAAACGTTCTTGTTACAAAAAAGTGATGTAATTGCTAAAGGTCAAAACGACACAAGTATCTGTAAAACCGTCAATTAACAGCCAATCGGTCTGGAATTCACTAAAATTAAAGATATGATAACAAATTTTTAGTTGTGACGGTCTTGCACGAAATGAGCGATATGTGCATAATTTGAATTCATTAAATTAATTTTTTGTGGAATTTTTAGAGTTACGCGTTTTCATATACATACAGTTGTGTTCAAATTAAAAGTAGTGCTTGAACGCAAGCTATTTCCATGAATTTTTTTGACATGTTTCAATATGCGCAATTTTTCACCAATTCTCAGAAATGTGTAACAATTAAAGACAAGCCGAAAACACTTTAAAATTTTTTGTTGTTGTTGTTCCTATACGAAATATCAGTCGCAAACAAGTTTCGATGATGATAAGAGCTGTTCATAATAATAGTAGCACAAAAGTTAAGTTTAAAAAATGAAGAACATAATTTAAATTGACAGAAAGGCTTTAAAGAGTAAGTTAAATTAAAATAATTTTAATGGATTGTGAAGTAATTAAGAAAATATTATATATTTTTTTGTCAATTTTAGTGGGTCGCGCAAAGCACTGCACAAAGGAAAAGAGGGATCTTATTAAAAATCTAAGGGAAAGTGGAAAATCATACAGAGAAATTCAGAAAATAATAGGGTGTACGCCTACAATGATTGCTAATGTAATTAAATTTAATTTGAAGCCTGAAACTCGCGGTCGAAGGAAGAAACCGTCGGAAGCTGATGAAAGGCGCATTGAAAGGTCCGTTCTAGCAAATCAGTCCCTTTTGCGTCCTGAAAAGCCATTTTAAAGGAACTTCAACTTCTTGTTTCAGCAGTGACTATTTGCAGAAGACTTGCAGAAAATAATTTATGTGCCCGAAGTCCCCGAAAAGTTCCAATACTATCTAAGAAACACATTGCGGCTCGTATTCAATTTGCTGAAGAGCATTTAAACTGGCTTATTGAAAAATCGCGCAATATACTTTGGACGGATGAGAGTAAGATTGTTTTGTTTGGTGGATCTGGCTCCAGACAATATGTGCATGTCAAAGAAATTATGGACCAACATATCTACGTGGATATACTCAAAAATGCTATTCTCCCTTACACTGATTATGAAATGCCCCTTCGTTGGGTTTTCCAACAGGATAATGACCCGAAACACACTAGCAAAAGAGCTAAAGTATGGTTTCGGTTCAATGGGGTTGAGGTTATGGCGTGGCCTGCTTAGTCACCCGACCTTAATCCCATAGAAAACCTGTCATAAGGGTGACACCAAGAGAAGAGTGTCTGAGCTAAAACCGGGAAATAATAGTGAGCTATGGAAAGTTGTTAAAGTTGCTTGGAGCCAAATGCCACCAAAACGATGTCAGGACTTGTATGACTCAATGCAACGCCGCTGTCTAGTTGTTTTGAAAAACAAAGGTTTTACCACGAAGTATTAAGTCTAAATAATATTTTCTTATATAAATAATTTTTTTCTTTTTTGATCCTATATCTAATATTATGAGTTTGAAGGTAGTGCTTCTATTATTTTGAACAGGTTAATTTTCGTTAAATAATAATTTTTGTATTTTGTTTTCTTTGCTTTGCATCCTTATCCTTAAGTTATGTTTTATAATATTTTATATGACTTCGTTCTTCAAGTAAAAAAATGAATTCATTAAATAAAATGACTTACTATTGCTTGACTGACTATATTGACTTACTATTAGCTAGCAGCCGCTGCTATTATTTTGAACACAGCTGTATGTAATTACTTTGTATGGGTGGTAGGTGGGATTTTATACTACTTTGATAAATTTGAATTATATGGTGAATATTTGAGACCAAAGCTTTTGTGCAAAATTTCTAGTCATTACATCAGTTTTTGTGGCATTTTCAGAGATTTTACCAATTTGATAAAGTCACGTCATATTGGAGATAAGCGAACCTTCAAATATGTTGTGTAAATTTTACTTCAAAACTTATGTACGAAATTCCCAGTCACTACATAAATTTTGATGGAATTTTTAGAGATTTTATTGTTTTGATCAAGTCACTTTGTTTGGGAGGTAGGCGTGATTTTCATCCAATTTTGCTGATTCTCGAACTTGATTCGTTTATTATACACTCTGTTAAGTAAGAGCGTTTACGCCATAATTTATCCAACAATTTATTTAAGAAAATGTTTCTTTACATACATTCCTTATAAATGTTCCAAAGCACGACGCAATCATATCAATAAGATGTTCAATCACCACCAGTGTAAATAATCACTTGGCATCTTCGCGGTATACTTTCCACTTAATTTTTGGCATATTCGACGGGCAGCGTTCTCCAAATCCGTCGAACTTTTAGGGAAAGCTGCTTTAAAGTATAAGTGGGTCTCTCTCGAAGCTTCTGCTTGATGTAGGCCCGAACGTTTTCAATAGGATTAGCATCAGGCGATTGTGCTGGATAATCTAATGTTACGATGCCTTTTTCGCGTTTCCAGTCGGTGCAGAAGCGGCTGCGGTGTTTGGGGTCATTGTCCTTCTGCAGAATCCAGCCCTCGTTTTTGATGATAAATTGACATTTGTCAGTCGGTCATAAAGCTTCCTCATAAATTTGGTGCATTCTGGCAGCATTTTGGTTCTCGGTAAAGAGGTGCAAAGTGCCGAAACCCTTTTGTGAGAAACATCTCCAAAGATGAATTTTTATTGGGTGTTTAACGGTGCGCTGGACGAAATTGCTTGAGGACGCAGACCAAGCGAATAATAATATACAATCGAATAACTCCAAACAGAAGACGTTACTCCAATGACTATCAATATTTTCTGTTGCCCAAGCCAGTCGTTTATTAACGTGCTTTTCGGACAACAGTGGTTTCTTCATTGTGTTTCGCCATTTCAAATTATTTGCACGTAAATAGTTACGAATAGGGCAGTTTACACTCATCAAATTGTTTGTCACATCCAATAGAACAACGTGAGAATTCCATTGAAATTTCACGTTGTTCTGTTGTATTTGACAAATGATTTGATTAGCGGTTTGAAATGTGAACACCCCTAATACTTACGTGCGAAATATGCAAACCTTTTGGCCTGAATTTTGCTTGCCCTCGACGCAAGCTTAAACCAAGATTCCGCGAAAACAATCTCATGATAATTTTTTCATCCTTCTTTTTCCCTTTCCCTGTTGAGCCACGATCGGGAAGGTCATCGAGGTTTTTAAATTCCTTGAAGCGTTACACCCACTTCTGTATGCAGCACTTATTATGCCTTACGCACTTTTCTGACAAAGTTTCGACTTCCAATGTAACTTTTTTACAAGTGCGGCAAGGGCAGAGGCTATGACTATTTGTTGACAAAATTTCAGGGTTGCATTATTTACCTACTGCAGATTATGCCGTACACGCTCTTACTGAACAGACTGTATATTTTCATAGTTCTTTAGTTTAAACTTTATTTTTTACAAATTTGCAATACTTCTTCGCTTTTTTTATATGGAACAATCTTAAATGAGGCACACTTTATTTAAATTTTAAATTAATATGTACGTTTTTTTTAAATTGTTAATATGCAAATTAAGGTAGACGATATTTAAAAGAAAAATACTTGTTTTAATTTCAAAGAAATTTGTTAAGTCGTAGTTATACATTTTCTCACAAGATTCCAAAAATGAAATGTTTACTTCAATTCAATCATGACTTTCGTTTAACTGTCCCATTATGCAACTCATTCCGTATTATTTGGACATTGGCTTTGGATCGTTAGTCAATAGTTAGTTGGTGGCTATTCACCAACAGCTGTTAGTGTCTCACAATTAACTGTGATTTGGTTAAAGTCAACTTCATCGCAGTCCAGCGATTACGCTTAATTGTTAGGAATCAAACTTTATTGCCCTAAAAATCAGTTATGATTTATAAATGTAACTTTATTATTCAAGAAAACCTACACAGTTTGTATTCGGCAAAAACTACTGGTTTTTCGTAAACTTGCAAACTTAAAAGCTTCAACATTACTGCAAACAGGAAGCAAGTTTCCAAGGCAGCAGTTGCCAACAACACACACAATTGCCTACCAACTGTAATGTTTTGTTTTACCAACTGCTGCTAAGTTAGTTCTATTTGTGACACGGTCTCAATCAGAGCCAGATTGACAGCGTCTACGACTCTACATTACTTGTGTCTGGTATTTAACACACTCACTCACCTGCATTTGCGCCAGCCTAGATGAAGCAGCGGCACCTTGTGAAGCCATCGCAAAATTTGCAAATCTTTAGTTTTGTTCGCTTGAGACGCTTATGACTTTTAAGACCACTGCTGTTTGCTGTAGCAGTGAAATAGACAAAAATTCGTGTGGGTTAACGACGTTTTCCTTCAGGCGTTTCGTCTAGTTCGATCTTGATGATGATTTCACTAGCAGGCGGCTTAAAACAACTCGGTGTGTGTGTCTGTGTGTGTTTGTGCTTGTTACAATGACTCACAGCTGGACTGAAACACCGACAACTGACAATAACAACCATAAAAGCACGATGACTGGTTTCTTCGTTGTTCTTCCACTTCGAAAATACTTGATGATAAATGAGGCGAATTTAATCTGTGGGAGGAGGAAGCAGGCATTATATACGTTTCACTTCAAGTAGCCACTAAATTGCAAAAACTTATAGACAACAAACAGAAAAGGGCCCAAATAAGAGCAAACAACAGATTGCCTACATTTTTAAAATGCAACCGACTCATGCTATCTATACTCACTAATCAAAAGAAAGCTATCTGTGCTGGTTTCTGCTCCGTCTGTGATGGATTTGTTTGGAATGTCTCTTGATATTTGAATGTTTATTGAACCCAATTGATGTCAATCGAATTTGAGTTTCTTAACCGCGACTTGCTGGCTGGCTGGTTGACTGACTGACTCTGCGTTGAGACGAATATTATTATTAACATGTTCATAATCTCCAAGCAGCTCAAGCTTACCAATGTGCTATTTCCTATTGCAATTTATACAGTTGTGGGCAGTTCCAGTTGTTAGGATCGTTCACAGCAAATTTGAATGACAGCTCGAGAGTGACGTTAAACTGAAAACTAAATGTTTTGTTCAAAGATTTTCAACGATCCACTTATAGAGCCTCAGATAATCATGACCACAACTAATACTAAGCAGGTGGAAGCTTTGCAAAAACCGACTGCAAAGGAAAGCGGCTGTGTGGGCGAAAATAAATAACTGTGGGCGAGAAAACTAGTTGTTGTGGCAGCCTGCTTACTATAAAACGCACTGTATATGCAGATACTCCGCAACTGACGATGTCAAAACAATGACTGATTCGAGATTACGTTTGACTGGTTGTTGAACAACTTCGATCTGCTGGAACTCGCATCGCTGCCGAACAGCTGAGGCACGAAAACGAATCTCATAGAGAGGAAGCTTAGTTGCAGTAACCAACAAGTTGTTAGATTGTAGACTTTAGTAACAGAGCAGAGTAGCTGAGCTCAGTGCACGAGGAGAGATATTTAATCTGAGTTCGACCAACCGCTCATTGACTGCAAAAAGGCACATCTAAGATAAAGGTAGAATTATCTTCGAATTGAACTTATATAAACGCTCCCCCTTCCGCCCCTTCAAAATCCGCCAGCCGTATTAAAATACATTAAAAGATATGCACGTTCCTAGCAAACATTCAGAAACTTTTATGACTTAAGCTGGATTCAGCTGACCACCTTCAGCGGCAGAACTAGACAAGATAGTGTTGTGGCTGAATGTGCTCCCTTTCTTAGTGATCATAACTGTCAAACTCAGCCAATTTGGTAGTTTTGCCAATTCTTGCTTTGGGGTGATTACGATTTCCGTGGCCCCTCGATTTGAGTATGCAGTTTTGAAGTATTCTTTGAGAAAATAAGATTCGCCGAATTATTTGTCGATATATCGATTTTCAAAAAAATGTTTACTCAACGGGACCAATATTTCAATTCGGTTATATCTTTGCTAATATTTGTCAGATCTGAATGATTTAGGTGTCATTCGAAAGATATTTAAAATGTTTTTAATATGGAATGAAAAAAAAATATTTTTTCGTAAATCGGCCACGCTACGGACTGTCTTTATTGAATATTTTTTTTTTAGTGGTTCTGCCTTTTGCAAAATGTACTTTTTCTGTAAAATGAGCCAGATAGACTTTTATCAAAGGTTGTTTGTTGTATTCTGAAGTACATATTGCTATTGGAAATTTTTGTATTCTTATTTAAATAGAGGAAAACTTGGGGGCTAAATAGTAAATAATACGATTTTATTTAGGGATAAAGGAGACCTCACATTATTTAATTTACTAAATTACTAAGAATATTTGTTGAGAAAAAATGTTTTAAATTGCATGAAACAAAATTAAATTTGAAAATGTTTCGGGCATGATACGAGAAAGATTTTTACCCCATCCTTGAAATATATATAATTTTCTTATGTGTACAAGCGTGTGTCAACCGGCGTTTCATGATAACAAAACTAGTACCAAAAATATAAGAAAATAGAATTATATAGGTTACATTTTCTTTATGTGCATTCTAGACTCCTTTATACCTCCCCTCCCCCCTAGAACAAATTCTGCGGACGCCCTTGATCACCACGATGAGTAAGCTATATCACTGCATCTCTGCTATACATATATGACAAAACAGGGGTATTCACGATTCAGTGTACTTGCCAGTGCAGTTCAGGACTTGTACACGGAGAAAATTAATTTGCTTGAACCAAGCAAATGTTTGCCTAACAGCAAATCAGCAAAACTTTGCTCAATAACAATGTGATTTTAGAAAAAGATTGCTAAATTGCAATCTCATCTCGTGTATTTAGGAAAAAGCTAAATTTTGATTAAATTTAAGCAAATATTTGCCTAGTTATTATAAATTGAAATAGCAAAATTTGATTGGTTTTTGCTGAAATTTAGCATAATTTTAAAGTGGCTGAGAATCAAGCTTAAGTTTTGCTTAACCACAATACAAAATTAGCAAACAGTTTTCTCCGTGTAGTTGTGCAGTTAGGTTTTCGTGAACACACCACATTTTTGATTGTGAAATTTAGCGAAGTATGTCTTATTTGCCAGAATCAGGTGTTGCGAATGAAAAGAAAATATTTCATAAACTAAATATGAACATGCCGCAAAATTAATCAAATAAAAGTTTTCGAGTGTAGTAAAAAAAAATTTCGAGTCTTTGTGAAGAAAAGTGTCTCATAATTCACGTTTTTGTGTACTCGAGCAATGATATTTTCTATTTGTGTGTATTTTTTTCTATGAACACCAGAGGACCAGATCATACATTTAACCCTCCAAAGGGTCATAGATTTTTTGATATGAACTATAATAGACATTTTTGTTTCTATTTTTGTGTGTTTTTTGTATGGGAACCTCCAGAAGGGTGGTATATATAGTGTAGGTGAGTTCAGAAAAAATGTTGAGAGAGAAAAATTAATAGGAGCAGCTAATACACTAGGAAAATCAGCTGATTTAAACATAAACAAAGTGTTGTTTTGTAGGTTAAAGGTAGATATTTTTATAGATACGCCAAGAAAAAGCGTAGCAAAGTGGATAATTTTGTGACAATTGCTACACCCGAGATATCATCTAACACATTTCTAACAAATACATATGAAACTCTTGATAAACGGATAATTATCAATAAACCATAAAAATATGAACCATACCATAAAAACCTCAGGCTGCTTCAAACAATCAATTAGTAAATTAATTTCATCAATGGTCTATTAATTGGTGCATTTAAATTTGTTTTGTTTTTCTTTTGTTTTCGCACGTCAAATACCAGCTGTTCAATAAGCACATGCACGAAACCTGTTTATGCACCAGGGTCGACGCTGTGAACTTATGTTGGTTTTCACTATGTCATTTTTATGACAACACAAAAATTTTTGTCACCTGAAATATCACCTTAATAAAACTCTAGAACATTTTCTGCATAGCTTCATTTAATAATTTAATCGTTTTTATTTTTCCCAAGATCGCCAAAGTTCGAAAAAATGTCAACATGTTGTAATTTTCAATTTGATTGACAACAACTGACCACTGAAAATGACATAGTCAAAACCAAGCATTATGGAAGATAAAAACGTGTCATTCATGTGCATACTTTGTTAGTGTTAATTACAAAAAAGCATGAATATTTTGCTCGTGCTCAAATGCACAGCCAAATGCACTGGATAGTGAATACCTCTATTATTTTACATATTACGGGTATTCATGCAAACGGGCAATACCATTATTAATAGTATCAAGAGTATAAGTTTATCAGCTTTATAAATTGGAATGGAGAAGCCTTTGTACAAACGAGATATATTTGCTCTTTGATTTAGGTGAGAAAACGAGAAAACTTTCGTTTTGCGAAAGTTAATTAATTTCTTATCAGAAGCCGGTAAAAAATCAATGAGAGGTAAGAATTTGTAAATTGGAACAAGAGTAACAAATATTTAATTCTTAAAATTTCAGAAATCATTTTGAAAATTACAACTTAAAAACTTATGGACAACATATGCAGCTTATGACAATATATTGCAGCTGACATACAGCTGCGAGCATTGAAATAGTAGTGGCTACGAACATTTTATACTTTTTCAGACTATAAAAAATTTAAAATAGTTTTGCTTACCAAAACTATTCCAACTATAATGAATGATTTTTATAGAAAAATTTGTTATACATGAAAATTACATGGAGCAGCAAAATAGTAGTAAATGAAAAAAATTTATATTTAGGGAACAATAATGATTTGTTTAAAGTTCTATCTATACTTTTAGTATACTATAGTGTTATTACTTAGTAGCATGACCTTTATTTGTAATTACGGCCGAGCACCACCTCTCCATGGAGTCCACAAGGGATCTCATGCATCTCTTCAGAGGTATATTTTGTCATCAGCGCTGAACCACGTACGCAAGCTCGTTGTTGTTTTTTGGCTTAGCATCCTATACAGCTTTCTTAACGTCAGGACTCTGATCTGGGCAGTCCATAACCTTAATTCCATTTACCCGAAACCATTCCTTTGCCAGTTTACTCATATGTTTTGGGTTATTATCCTGCTGGAATGTCCATATCAGCGGCATGTCCTCTTCAGCAAATGGTAACATGACATTTTTCAGTATATTGACGTACGCGTGCTGATCCATACTATCAATCGTGTAAATTGGACCAACACCTCTGTAAGAGAAACAGCCCCACACCATTATACTGTCCACCATGTTTCAATGTTTTTGTGGTGAACCGAGGTCATATTCCGTATTAGAGGGACATCTTACATACTCGCGAGACCCTTTGCCACCATATAGCACAATTTTGGATTCATCTGTCCAAATAATATTCCTACACTTTTCTGTCAGATGTTCTTGTGCAAACAGAAGACGCCGAGTTATGTGGTTTTTCTTTAACAGAGTACTGCGGGCGTATAAATTATATTCTCGAAGCCTTCTTCTTACGGTTTGAACATCACAGGGCAAGTTTAGTTCATCTCGAATTTCCACAGCCGAGATTGTTGATAGATTTTTAGCACACCTAACGATTTTCTTACGGCAACCTCCGATAAAATTGGCTTTCCGCCCCTTTTTTCAACCTTCTTTTTGTACAAAATTGCATTGCGGATCATTGTAGAGGAACGGCCGATGAGTTTTTTACTTCCTTGTAGATTTTAACGCTTTTATTAAGTCTTTCATTTAACGATCCACTAAAGGATACAGGATACATGCATTTTTACTTTTACTGCTTAAATTATATGAAATGACTATAAAACTTACTTTTTGTATATTTACACGATTTTCTTATTTACGACGTACTTTACACGATTTTCTTGTTTACTACTATTTTAATGCTCGTCCAGAAAAGCAGACAACTCAATTCAAGCTCTTCTACAAAATAACTGCAAAATTTTGACATTTTTCAAATTGTGCGCAACAGGGATGCAACATATAAGGGAACATGATTTTCGCACTGGCAGGCATCAATATATTATAGGGTAAAAAAATATGAAGCAAAATTTGTTTTGCGATTACGCACTACTATTTCAATGCTCGGCACTGTATATGCTGCAAATGCACAATCGATCCTGCCTGATTTGTACCCTGCCTGATACAAATAACTTATTGATCAAATTATAATATTGCCACTTTGCAAGAATACCCTTACCATATTAAACGTACATTAAAATAATATCTTAACTTTTTAAAGTAGCTCGTTTAAGGATTTTATTACAATAATTATTTATTTTTCATGTATTTATTAAAATTAAATTCTCATCCATTAAAAATGGCATGACTTGTGATAAAGGGTAGTTTTGTGGGATTTTTTGAAATGGCAGAGGCAAGATCTGTCAACGCAAGATTAAGTCTTGCAAAGTTTGTCCGTTTTGACACTTGTATCGTAAAGTTTTTACAACGCAGACCAAAGTACGATCAACGGTACCGACCGACCGAACGCACTATTGAGTTTTGGGCATTATCGTTTTTAAGTTCGTCTATTCGACATTAAAAATTTGAAGCAAATCGGAGACATGATGTGTGAATCGTGGTCGAAACGGCGTTTAAAGTCCCCTTTATATTTGTCTATACGTACCACGCCTCCTTTAGTTGATAACATTAATTGCTAAAAGAAGGTTTCTTCCCCTTCTGCTAGAATGTTGTTAGAAATAAAACACATGTTTGCATTGGTTTTCTTAGGATGTTTTTTTACTAAATTAAAAAATCATCATTTAACATAAAGTCTCTAAATATTTACTAAAAATCTGCATCGATTGTTCGTTTTTTTTTTTTAAAAATTTTGTTGTTTTTGTTTTGTAATTTTACTTTCTGTTTAATAAACGTGTACATTTTTGGTATAATAAAATTTTATATTGTTTTGTTGCGTCTTATGCGTCTTTTGCGTATGAAACCATATCAGAAATTTAATTAATGCTCAACACCTGAACTACTTGTTCCAAGACCGCACGCTGCATGTTGCTGGTCCTACTTAATTGTTTCTATTATTTTCTAATTTTACATCTACCACATACGAGAACAACAACAAGAAATCTAGCATTATTTTTTATATTTCCATATGACATCGAAGCTCGGTTAATGCGATATTCCCAATTCATAACTAACACATTCTTACATTTTACCAAAATGTGTATATTTTTGTTTTTTCTTTTCAACCTAAAAGTTGTTTGAAAAAATACTATTAAGTAAAAGCATTCACATCGCGTTGGGCAAAAATTTTTTTTTTTAAAGAAGACAAAAAAAAAAAAGAACCTGCTGTTTTTGGAGAGTTGAGTCATGGTGTAAATAAATAATATTTATTGAAAGAAAATTTGCATGTTTTTCTAGGTTTTGAAGAAAGCGTTAAAGACGGACCTAAGGTCCTATAGAAAAAAGCTGTATTTCTATCAAAATCAGTAGAAGCAAAAGTACTAACCAAGAGTCCAGTAAAAAGCATTAACTTATGATAGTATTTTTGCACAAATTCAATTAAATAGAATTTTTTTATTTTCTAAAATTGAAGGGCTTATTGAAATAACATGATATATCACATAAAAAATAGTTTGAAATAATCGACTTTAAATTTAAAAAATATGTATTTTTGTATGAACAAATCAAATTGAAGAAGGAAACTTTTACAAATCGATGGCTTAATATAAAAAAGACGCAACTCGTTTTTTTTTCGAAATGGAGTTTTTAACATATTATAGTAGATTATCTACTCTCAAATAAACTTCCCTTAAAAAAATCAATGCGCATTGATTGCAAATTTGGAGCTTATTTTATATAAAAACAGTTCTTGAAAAGTTTTTATATTCAAAGTTTTCCAGATTTTATTCAGTTTTTTACTTCTCCAAACCAAGAAACCAAAAATGAAGTTATGCCTTTTATTTATTAAGGCATCGAAATAGTTCCGAAATTAAAAATGGAGTTTTCGAAATATCTTCAATGGTGGTTGGTTATTCATTAAGTTATAACTCAATTAAACATATGTATGTATATTGTCGAGCCTAAAAAATGGGCTATCTCGTTATTGCAATAAGCCACTCAATTGATTGATTGTTTTGAATAATTCAAAGTTATCTGTAGTTTAGCACATTTAAACATCCATACATAGATGACACTCGAATTATTTAACGATGTGTAAGAGTGTGTAAACGTGTGTGTATGTGTGGTTACGTTTGAATTTATTCAAGATGTGTTTTATGGATCATTCTACTCAGTTAGTTGGCCACAATTCACTATTATTATGGATTATTTCTTTAATACATCTAAGCGTAAAGGATTTTTCTTACAAATTTTCATGTTTTAAAAACAAAAAGAAAAAAAAAAATCCTGATTGGCATTAAGAATTTTTCAATTACATATATACACATATATTTGCTGAACACAAGTTCTTTTAACCGCTAAGTGTTTTATTATTTTTATTTATTTACTGTGACCGACAAAAGTCTTCATACATACATCATTTCTTCAAAAAGTAAAAATCATAATGAAAAATATAATATGCAATATCATTAGAGACGATTATTACCCTAGGTCTACACGAGACAAATTGTCATGACCATTTCAATACACTCACACATTTTTTACTAACACATTCATATTTTCTCAGTTGTCAGCTCAATTGTCTCAACAATCAGGCAGACAATTGAACTAACAACGAATTAACGTAGGCTGACACTTTTTGACATTTTCTTCTGAGAGTGAAGAACAAGAACAGAGAAAAATTTAAAAACCAAAGGAAACGTCAAATAATACAACAATTGTCACATATTGTCTTGCAATTGTTAAGCCCACCTGCGTCACGCTAGACAATTTGCTTGAAGTTGACAAAAATTTGACAACTAATACGGATATAAACAATTTTTATAACAATTGTTACGTGTAGACGCAGCGTTAGGCAGTTTATATAAAAAAAAAATTGTATCTATACCAAAACAATAAAAATTCACAACCAGGGTTGTTGTGGAATCTGTGCTTTGCCGCAACTGCTTTTAATTCCGGTTGAAATTCGGTAAAGGTGCCATACACTCCGGTTCTAAGTTCGAATCGGAATTTGCATCGGTTAAGTTGCAGAAAGCGATTTTAGCTGATCACTTTTTTAAGACTAATATACTTATATAAAAATAATTGAAATCTATTTCAGGATTTAAATCAAAAAAATTTTTTCTTAAAAATATAAACATATCCTTTTTTTAATTTGTCTGATTTTCGCCGATCCTCGTATCTCGTATTCTTGCAATTTTTTATTTATTTTATTTTACTCTTTGTTGCTTTAGCTTATGGATTGTATTAAAAAAAATGTGTTATTGCAAAAAAATACAAAATAGTAACAATTAAATTTTTTAAAGAGTTTTTACATATTTTTAACACTATTAACGTTAACGTTAAATACAACGCCAATAAAATATTATTAGTGAAACTGCATGTGTTAATTGTGGTGTGATACCGAATTCCGAGGCTGTGCGACCTGTAACTCCAAAGCTTTTCAGTATCGCAAATTAAGGTTTTATGGGAGGTGACACGCCCCCTTTTATAACGAACATAAAATGTTATCAGTGAAACGGCATGTTTAAATTGTCGAATACTGAATTCCGAGTTTGTTCGACCTATGTGATATAGCAAATTTGGGTTGCTTGAGAGGTGCCACGCCCACTTGTTCAACGCCCATAGAATGCTATCAGTGAAATGACTGGCATACATTGTGATCGAATACCGAATTCCGAGGCTGTGCGACCTATAACTCCAAAGTTTTTCAGTATCGCAAATTTAGGTTTTATGGGAGGTGCCACGACCCTTTTATAATGAAAATATTATTAGTGAAAAGGCATGTTTAAATTGTCATCGAATACTGAATTCCGAGGTTGTGCGCCCTATAACTCCAAAGCTTTGTGATTTAGCAAATTTAAAAATAATTGAAATCTATTTCAGGATTTAAATCAAAAGAATTTTTCTTAAAAATATAAACATATCCTTTTTTTAATTTGTTTGATTTTCTCCCATGGGAGGTTGTATGGGAGGTGCCTCGCCCCCTTGTCCAGCCCACACCAAACTTCAGAGGAACACTCTCAAGAGTGGGAAAGTTGCTTCGGCTTCCCTCAAAATCTCATAAAGATCGCTTCAGCAGTTTTGAAGTCTATGCGTGATGGCCTTTTTGCCCTTTGAAAACATTTTTTTTCTCTTTTTTGGTGAACTGTCAAAAACGTAGCTTTACCCTGTAGTTCGGTGGACCTACTAATTGGTATTAGAATTCATGGCCTTCGCCTAGTATTTTGTACGTCCTTTTAACACATCGATGTCATTGACAGGAGCAAATGTACCCAACTTGCTTTCTTCTGTCTCGTTTGGCCATACCGGCAAATGGCATGTCCAGTATGCCATTTACTTGTGCTAACTTGTTTTACCATATGCTTCCACAAGCCAAACTACAGGGTACTTATAAAAATATTCTGTCATTGTATTTTACTACGGAATTGATTTCGATATTGAAAATAGTCTTTGCAGCCTAATAAAAGACGAGTCTACTGACATTTCTGTAAAAAAAAGATACTATAGTAAAAGCCGGTGCCAGGATATAGCCTCAAGGGAATATAACCGCTTTAAAAGAGGACATACTCCCAAAAATTTTATTTGGGATTATGACCGCTTCATAAGGGGATTCTGACTCCTTGGGATTATGTCCGCTTTTAAGAGGTCATAATCCCAAGTGGTTTCAACAAATACTGATATCTGTGTCGATAAGCAATAACAGCTTAAGTCTAATTGCAAAGTTTCAAGAAATCTTGCTTCAAAGTTTTCAATCGCCATATAAGTTATATGGAAGGGTCTTTTTTTTGTGTCTTACTTTGGCTAAGGTCATGCTAGAAGCTCCAGATTTTGCGTGTTTATAGTTCTATATGCGTGGAATACAGCTGCATCAATAACTCAGATCTGTATTAAGTCGACTTAAGCTATTTTTACTGTAGACATCGAAGCCGAAGGCCGCCTATTAAAAAGAGAATTATCGCTGTCTAAAATTAAACCTACAAAATTAAACATAAATTAATCCAAATTTGGGATTATGTCCTCTTTTATGCCCCAAGGGACATAATCCCAAGTTTTAAAATTCAAAATAAAAAAACGGGACATGATCCAAGAAATTAGATTTGGGATAGCTTTGGGATAGATTCGGGAATAAGCTTAATAAGCGGTCATAATCCCAAAAAAGAGGACATATTCCCAAAATTAATTTGGGATTATGACCGCTTATTAAGCTTATTCCCAAATCTATCCCAAATCTATCCTAAAGCTATCCCAAATCTAATTTCTTGGATCATGTCTCCTTTTTTTGATTTTGAAATTTAAAACTTGGGATTATGTCCCTTGGGGCTATATCTCAACACCGTAAAAGCCGACAGCATATTATATAAAAATTTTTGAAATTGGTAGAATTAGAAGATTCTACTGCGGAAGCCATTTTTAATGTCATTTGAAAAACACTTCATGAAAGTAAAGCTAATTTTGAAGAGCTAGGGCAAAACTTTTTATTTGATTTTTTTTTTAAAAATTCATGCTTTAGCAATTTAGATCTGGTGGGTGAGTACTAAAACGGAGTACTTGACGGAGTACTTGATATCAATGACATTTAAAGCAAAAATTTGGTCTCCTGAAGACACAAACATCGATATATATTCATCATACTTTAAGATCGAACTGTAAATACCGAAGCTATGAAGAAAAATTTGAAAAAAAAACATTCGGCAAAATAACTTAAAAATTTTTTTTTAATAGTTCTACTGAAATAATCGAAATACTTCCTTAGGAAAAGGTAAATTATTTTTGGCGAACTTTAATTTTCTGACATTAGTGGTACATTAGGATGTAAGGACTGAGATTTAGTAGATAAGTACTAGACTAGAACGGGGAACTTGAGGTCAATGACCTTTCGAACAAAAAAAAAATAGCCTTCTCAAGACAAAAACATCGATACATTAAGATCGGATGGAAATGCCGAAGATATGAATAAACTTTTGGTAAAAAAAATGTACGGAATTACCTTCGAAAATTTCTTCGAATTAAATAAAAACCTTAAAATTTTACGCAAAAAATCTACAGCCATTTAACTTATTTTGACGTTTTTTTTTGGCCGGTTTAGTTTTCTTGATTTTAAGCTCGTGGCTACCCTGGCTAGCTGTTACCATAATTTTTCATATCTTTTAAAAAATTTGGATGATTCCATGTGCGGTTATCAATTCAGTTAAAGAAAATGTTATGAATAGATGCAAACATTTGAGATCGATACCAAATGTACATACATATCTATATACAGTGCTGGACATAAGTATAACTACACTCCGCGTAGTCAAACAAACTGATATATTATTGCATTAAGAAAACATAAATTATTTATTTCATGCGGGGGGTGTGGCAAGAAATGTACCGTGTTAAAAGCAACACACTAAAAAATTTCAAAAATAAATTCATACCGGTGAGCGGATATTTACATTTTTTACACCTAACGGTTGTCATTGATAAACCAATTAAAAATTACAATTTCTCAATTTAATTTGTTCAATTTATTTTTGTAATTTTTGGCACCACGAAAAGGACTTTAAAATGTAAATACATTTTTGGGAGTTACTTTATATGAAATTACTCCCAATTTTCGGAGACTATCTCATAAATTTTGGGAAATATTTCATATTTTCGCTTGTGTCTTATTTCTTTATAAAATAAAACCCACACTCAGAAAAAAGTTTATCGGAATATGAGAAAAAAAGGCATCATATTAAGTGAAAAATGGTATTGACTTTGCTCCAGAGAATGCTTCTCTCTAAATGTGATCCCAAAAATTCCCTAAAAATGGCAAAAAGCTTCCATGAAAATGAGAAATATTTTCTCATTAATAAAAGACACCTTCTCTTTAAAAGAAAAATCCTGACATTTTTTTATTTTGTAAATGTTTCCCGAAAACAGAGAAACATTTATTTAATTTTAACAAAAGTTTTCTTTAAGTTGCGTCTATAGTTTCTCACAAAAAATAACACTTTCTTTAAAAGGAAGATATATTATATTAACACTGATACAACATATTTCTTTATTGAGTACATTTTTCTTTAAAACACAGAAGTATATCCGCAATTATGATTAAAAAAATATTTTTGTCAAACATTTGTTTTAACTCAGTTCTACGCAAAGTAGAAGTATTAATATCAAATTGTGATTCAGTTTAAAAAAATATTAGTTAAAAATGTGTTAAGAGGTAGAATTATTGTTGTGGCATTGTTTTTCGGGACTCTTTATAAATATTCCAGAAATTTATACTGAAAAACGATTTTGTAAATGCATCCAAAGAAACAGTAGTAATAAACATCACCTTGTGTAGCTATGTTAAGTAAAAAAAAAATCTTTTGAAGGAACAATCGTCATAATATGCAGGATATGCAACACTTGCTTTTCACAACATAAATCAATTGCTCTCACGCTTTCTATTTTTTTCGTACCTCATTCAATATAAGAAAAATATATAGATTTTTGAGAAGAAGCCTTTTTAATTTTTGAGAAAGCATTTGTTGTTATTGAAGAAAATATTTCGCATAGTGAATTATTTATCAACAGTAGAGAACATTTTTCATTTTCTATAAATTTTTCTCTATAAATGAGATTTTTTCAGTGAGAGAAAAATACTTATCATTATTAGAGACACGAAATATTTTCATTTACCACAAGGAAGGAAATATTTCTTCGAATATGTGAAAATTTATTATAATTGAAGTAAATTTTATTTGAAATAAAGAAAATTTCTTTTATCGAAAATAGAGAAATTTTTTATCACAAAAAGATAGGTCTTTTTTCTGAGTGCAATGAAATAAACTCCAATCAAATTTCATTTGGGGCTTATTTCATTTGAAAATTAAGAACTTTAATGGCAATTTAATAAAAATTGTAAAAAACATCCTTTCGAAGAGTTTAAAATTACACCGTTTGGTGTTAAAAAAATTATAATTTTGCGTATTATAAATAAACACCTAATAGGGCACAAAAGAAACGTCCTATCTGATATTTACTTTTTTACACCGTTCGGTGTGAAAAATATGCTCTTTCGAATATTAAATTCTAGCATTTTGACATGGTGTTTTTTAATACCGAACGGTGTAGGACTCCCTGAAACACCGATCGGTGTAAAAATTCTATACACATTTTTAAGTGTGAAGCCACATTTAAAGCATAGTTTTTAAGCACTTTTCTTAATATTTTCCTTTAAAATGTGGAGATAAACTGACTTTTCCATTACAATTTCAATAAATACAAGCTCTCCTACACCCCCCGCAGACTTGGAACCCCATACCGTAACTCACCCACCCCCATACTTTACTGTTGGTAAAATATTTTTTGCAGAATATGCTGTGTTAGACTTTCGCCATATCCTTATATGTCCATTAGGGAAAATGTTAAATGTTCTCTCATCTAAGAAGACAAGAGACTATCCTTTTCTTTTAGCTAATATCAGATATTAATGGTTTCCGTCTAGCTACACGTGAATTGAACCCGGCTTCATGCAGCACTCTTCGAACAGTTTTAGAATGAACTTCCTTATTAAAATCTTCCTTTATGTCTGCCACAATTTGAGTCGTTGTTATTTTAGGATCCACTTTAACTTTTCGTGCTATTTGGGCGCGTTCTCTCTCTGTTAGTTTACGCGGGCGACGACGTATTTTTCGCTGTGATTCTGATGTTTCACTTTGTTTTGGGCTCATTTTTACGTAAAAATTACGAAAATATTTATATAAAACACACTGTTCGACTTTTTACTTACAAAAACTAATTTTAAAAGATAAAGGCACTTAAAAGCGTGTGTTTAATATAAAAGTGCTGCTAGATTGTCGGAATTTCGATACTAATACTTATCCCCAATAAAACTGTGTCTATATTTTGGTCCACATTAAATTGTTCTATTTCGCAGATTTTTACTGTCGCATATGTAACGAAACCCATTACTCAAAAAAAAAAAAAACAAGTAATTTATTAAAATTTCAAGCAGACTATAAAAGAATAAGAGCAATATAATAATTAAAAATATTTACGTAGCTTTTTATACAACCATTAAATTCTAAATATTACCAGCAGGCAATTAAGTGAGTGCTCCGCAAAAGAAGACATGCTAGCATTGCTGTTATTGGCGTCAATACACCTTCCATGATCACGGCATTGATGCTTCTAAGGCCTATGCTATGTAAGGCCTACCGTTTGAAGGTGCTGAGTCTTTACATATTATGTTATATGACAAAATTTATAAAAAAATTTAGAAAAAATTATAAATGATCAGAACAATTTAAAAAAAAATAAATTTATAAAAAAAACAAAAAAGTTTTCTTTTCCTAGTTGGGTCTCGAACCCGGTCGCATTGCATATCATAGTATATGAAAATAATTATATGAAAAATTCCAAGTTTTTTCTTATATTTTCGTATGAACAAATTTTACAAAAAATTAAAAAAAAAATTAAATAGAAAAATTTGTAAAAAATTTAGATTTAAAAAAAAATACAAAAAAAAAATATTCTTTTGTCCGAGCTGTGTCTCGAACCCGCGGTCCCGAAAGCATACTTTCATTTGTAATGATGCAAAATAAGCTTAATTTTATTAGCTTAACTAATATGTCGGACCGCCACATGAGAGGACGTTGGTTCAAATCTGGAAATTGTTAGTCGTTTTTATTTAAAGTTGATATTTATTTTGCTTTTCTTTTTAACGTGCATTCTCAAAAAGTGCTTCTAGCAGGCCTCTTTAGAGTCGCTAGAGCAGAAAGCCTGAACAATTTTCTAGTTTCATAAAAAAAAATATATTTAGATATGAGTGTGGAAGCACTTCGAAATCCATATGAAGGCCTGCTAGTAGTGCTTCGAACTCCTGCCATTGCCGACTGGGTTGGTTGTACCTATACTTTTGTTCAGCACTGTATGTATATAACAAAGAATGAACTTTGGTTTGTTTGTTTGTGTGTGCATTTCCACAACGTTCATCCGATCGCGATGAAACTTTCCAAATTGTCACGCAGGCCTTAGTCGTAGTACGGACATTGCCACTCCCCTTTTAACCCTCCGATGGGTGAGACGGTCTCTGGGGTTTTTTTTTTCATTTTCAAACTGAAATTTCTCCTGAAAGGTCCCTGGGGACTTTGTACTGAAATTGCCAGGAATTGTTAGTAAATGCAATTTATTTTGGCTTGGTTTTAATTGTTTTATTATTTGATCATATCAAAAACGCGTCCTTTGAATTTAAGGTACTTTCTAGATTATTGTTGGCCTTTTCTTGAAAACATACTTACCTGTCTGGGGAAATTCGACCCTTTTTTAATTTTGAATTATTTTATTGTTTGAACACATCACAAATGTATTCTTTGAATTTAAGGTACCTTTTGGACTATTTTTATTGTGTCTTTGCTTTAAAATATAACAAACGGTCCATTCCTTTTTGAATTTTATTGCCTGTTTTATGGTTGAACACAGGTAAACGTAGAAGAAAGTATAAAAGCGGCTTCAGTTTCGTAAACCGAATCATACAAAGTTTACACAGTGAGCAGAAAAGATCGTGTGCTAAGTTTTATACTGAATTACATAAAGAAAATACAATGGCAGATAAAAATTTAGATATTGCTGAAATGGTGGTACGTCGTAGTACACGCTATCAGCAAATGAGTGAGGAAGAAAGAAATGCAGTGGATGGGAGATTTGTAGACTTCATGAGTGAGGAGGATGAAGTTGATGTTCCTGCATTTGATCTTGAAGGTGCGAAAGATGACTTGAAATATCAACCAAATTTTCATGTTGATGATTCTGATGCCGAAAGTGAAGCAGATGTAGAGATCAATAAAGATATTAGTGATGACGACGATGATGAAGAGGAAGAAACTGATGCTCCGCAAACAAGTGACAGTTACTTCATTTCCAAAGATGGCACCAAATGGAGTAAAAATGCACCACCAACTTCCCGCACTCGTGCTCATAACGTGGTCGACTTCACAAGGAGGAATCCGGGACCAGTAGGAACCACACATGATCTCTTTACCATTTTCCGCTCGATATTCACCGAAGACATGGCGTACATCATAATACGCAAAACAAATCGAAAAGGCCGTGAAGTGACAGCTGCATGGAATTTGGCAAATCCAACAAACACAAAAGTATGGAAAACAATCACTTTGAAGGAGTTCGATGCCTTTTTGGCTATTATTTTGTATGCTGGACTCACCAAATCGAATAGTGAAACTGCTTCAGAGCTATGGGGCACGACGCGCAGTCCAATATACAAAGCAGCATCATCGTATGACTGCTTCAGATGCATGCTACAATGTCTTAGATTCGACAATGAAAATACGCGAAAACAGCAACTAATCAGAAGCAAAACTGCGGCTATTGATGATTTTTGGCAAATGTTACAGTCTAACTTGGCAGTAGCCTACACTCCGCATGATGCACTGACCGGTGATGACCAGTTATTCCCATACAGAGCCCGCATTCGCTTCACACAATACATTCCGTCGAAGCCTGCCAAGTATGGTATAAAGGTATGGTGAAAAATATGGTATAAAGGCTGACAATTTCTTCTCCACTTTAGAATTGGTGCGTATTTTGATCAGGAAGAAAACTGCATTTGTTGGAACAGTGCGCTCGAATAAGACACTTGCGGCACAGGAGTTCCAAAAAAATCGTATGCGTCCTGTCAACAGCACATTGTTCGGCTTCAAAGAAGGCGATTAAGCGCCGTGTTCATATGTGCCCAAGAAGAACAAAGCTGTCATTTTGCTGTCCACACAACATTATACTTGCGGTGTGGACATGCAATCTTAGAATCAGAAACCGTTTGCTATTTTGGATTACAACGCCAACGAATTAGGCGTTGATACAATGGACCAGATGCTTGGCACGTATACATGCAAGCGCTCAACAAACCGCTGTCCACTGGCCATGTTTTATAATTTGGTGAACGTTGCTACATTAGCAGCATTTATTTTATGTAATGAAATGCAGCCAATTCGAAGAAGTGACGGACGACGGTCATTCCTGATGATGCTGACAAAACAATTGGCAGTACCAAACATAGAGGAACGAGCGCTCAACAACCGCATAACCGCATATCCAAGGATACGGAACGCAATGGAAGTATTTGATGTAAAGGTGAGAAAAATCAATTCTTATGTTTAAAAGCAGAATAACTACATATTTTTGTTCTTTTTCCTTTTTGTTCTTTTTAGATATTATCAAGACCTACAGAAGCAGAAGCAGCTGCACCGCTATTTGCGCCTAGAGGAAGAAGACCTTCATGTCGCCTATGTCGTTCTGAGTACGGATGGCACCGAAAAACTAGGTCCTATTGCAATTCCTGCGACAGTCCAGTTTCCAGTCGATCGATCTACTCAACAATAGTTATTTAAGCTTTTTTCATATAAACTCCAAAAAATTCATAGTGTTAGTATATGTAAAAAAAGTTCTGGAATTCATTTAAAATTTATAATTAATAAATAATAATAGCAAACCAAAAAAAGGAATTGAAAAAAAAATTTTTCCTACAAAATTCCATACAAATACAAATAGGTCCCTGGGAACCTCGTACTGCATATCAGGGTAACGGATGACTCACCCATCGGAGGGTTTACCGCCCCCAAATCAATAAATATGCTATATTTCTGACGGTTTGGGTGGTATAAGACATAAATTTGGTAATTTAGTTTATATGGTTACTGTCGGCAACGGTATTAAAAATTAGAATCCACGCCCCTTTTTACCGCCCACAAATCAATGAAAATGCTTTATTCCAGGCAGTTTGGGTCGTATTAGACTAAAATTTTGGAAATCAGTTCATATGGTTACTCTCGGCAAGTGCTCTAAGTGCATTTTTCGGGGGATAAGCGTGGAGTGAAGCAAAGCATATCAGGTTTAAGCTAAATTGAGCTGAAATTTTGTCAATTTGTTTCGAGTACGATATGGTTTAAGGGAAAAAATTTTTCCGCACCCTCTTTCACCGCCCACAAGTCAACAAAATGCTCTATTTCGTACGGTTTTGATCGTTTAAGACTAAAATTGGGTAATTTTGTTCATATGATTTCATTCGGCAACTATACTAAAAATGGTGAATATTCTAGTATTTGACATTTGCGTATATGGCAGCAAGGCGGTCTGTGGCACGACAACGTCTGCCGGGAAATACTAGTGATCAATATTTTACATTTTGACCAACTACTTTGGTGTACTCTTTTTATTTCACTAAATTGCCTCAGTAACTTTAGTACAAAACGGATTTTCGTGAGATTTTTGATATATTAATAAGAAGAATATTTAATAAGATGCTTAATTTTTCTTTGACCATTTGTGTTTTGACACAGATTTTTCAATCTTTTTTTCTTTTTCTAGCGAATGTTATTAAAATGTTTCTTTGAAATACTACAGTTTGGCTTAACTTTGCAGTTTTCGAGAGCATCGCAGGAATTTTCTTATCCCTGCCATTTTTTTGAAACTACCACAAGAATAGACCAGGGATTTGAAATTATTTTTCATGCACATGTACAGACCAGCTGCAATGCCATTTTTTTCATAGCAAAATATCTGGTAGCTATTATAATTGCCAAAAAAAATGTCTGGAATTGCCCATAGACAAAATTTAAGTTGTATTTTTTATACTTAATAATCATCTCTTATGAAACTGCATGCTTTGTTTTTCATTATGATTCTCAAGTTTTGCAGGAATCAAAAATTCGGTGCTTTGTGTAGATTTTTGTCGGCCACTGTATATTGTTAATATAAGTACATATATATTATCCTTTTTTTTTTTTTTTTTGCTTTAAAAATGCGTATTTTATCTCTGTTTGCCACTTTTTTAATATAAATATCTGACAATAGATGCCAAAAAAAAAATTCCAATTAAGGGAAAAGTAGTTTTCCTTTTTCATCAGAGGATATATTCGCTCAGTTATATAGATGGGTACGTTTTCAAAATCTATTCATATAACAGGTAGACGACTCGTATAAAATAGTTTTATAGGATTTTGTAAAAGACTGCAGAGTTTGTGGGAAAATCTTCATGTGATTCATGAACTTTTATCGATTCTGTTTAAAAATTGATTTATTATTTATAAAAATAAAAAAAATAAAAAGAAACTAAAACAAATAGAAGAGAGAAATGAAAATTCATTATTTGTCCATGATTGTCGGAGGGTGATCGCTTCTTCCGTGTGCTACCTAAAGGTGTAGTTTTCTTTTTAATTTTTTGTTTCTTTTGTTTTGGTTTGTTTTTTTTCATTAAATTAAATTAAATTTTAAGTTAACTTAAATGCTAAGACACGATGAATTTTTCTCTGTTATATCGTATATGTATGTATATTAAATTTTTTTTTTTGTTTTAATATTCTTAACGTCAGCAAGCTGACAATTGCTTAAGTCTTATTTTCGAACGGATTTACAGCTAATTATGACATTTTATGCATTGTTTTTTTATATATAATATTATCTACCACGAATTCGACAACATTGACTGTGTGTCTTCCAAAATGCTTTTTTTCTATCGTCTTCTGCTATGTTCTATGTTCTTATTTCTGATATTTCTGTCATAACAACTATTTCACATCGTTTTGCTTTACAATAAAAATACATCGAACAAATCTACGATATATCGAACATAGATGCACACATGTACATAGATATACATAAATATATTTACGAGTATTTAGCCAAATGTTTTTTCTTAATCAGAAATATGAATACGCGGTTATAATTTTTTGGCATTTGGAAGTTGTTATTTATTAATTGTTTTTTTTTAATATTATGTATTTGTTTATTTCCCGTCACTAGTTTAACTTAGTTGTATTTTTCTTAAAAAATAAAAAATATACATATATGCCTATACTCCAAAAAAAAAATCGGTGATTGCGAGCTCATAAAATAAGTTCAATATAAAATTTTCAAAATTTTATGTGTTTTTTAACATTTCGGAATATGTGGCACATGATCAAAATTGTGCTCATATCATATTACAGTCGAATCTGGATATAGTGAACAAATTTTTCACCTTTTTTTCGCATTGAGATTGAATTTTTAAAAAATATTTCGATTTTAGCTTAACACTTTTTTGTGTACTTTTTGCTAATTATTCTTTGAAATGTCTGTTGCTATTCTGTTCACCATCGGTCGTTTACTATTTAGAGTACTCCGTGTAAAACAAAAAACAAGCATTCACTATTTCGTGCTGTTCACTTTTTATGGTGTTCGTTATATCTAGGTTTGACTGTATTTCGAAAAATGTTTCACGTCGTGTCAAAAATGGCACTCATCGAGGTTGTTATGTTTGCATGCATTCGATAATAAATATGATGTTGCAAGGCAGTGTTCTGAGTTCTGATGGTCATCCATACATATATTTAACAGCAACAAAACTAAGTCGATTTACTCGAAAACCTCTGACATGTGAAGGAAATAGATCGATGATTGTGAGTTCAATTTCACTCGATAATATATCCAATTTTAATTTTAAGGATACAAATTTGTGCATTCAACTACAACTCATTCATATAACAAAAAATGTTATGTTTAAGTTGAAGTAAAGTCTTTAATTGACAAGGTGAATTTTTATTATTGATTCAATTTAATGAAAACTAGAATTATAAAATACTCACATAAAAAAAAAAAAATCGAAAAGTTAAAATTTAAGAGATTGTGTCTTATTATTTTTGTATTTTACTTGTTAAGTTTCCACTCAAGTTGAAACCAAAATTGCATCTACTACAAGCAAAAGCTTGACAAAAAATTTAAATTTTTTAATATAAATGAAATAAATACTTATTGGTTTCAAATAAAAAAGTTTGTGCAAGCATATAATAAAAATTTCCATATTTTTTCCGTTTCAGTAAAAAGAAAGTCTTCACAAAGGTCTCTTTCTCATTCGTTTATGAAAATAAACATTATTACGTAAATGATTTTCTTCGTGACACACTTTCAATAAGGCTATTTAAAACTTTTGGTCATGTGCGCAGGGATTCTGTTGGTGATCGTTTCTGAATCGATTGGAAAGTATTACTTCCATCAAATTAGACTTGTGGATCCCAGGCCCGTAGCTATGGGTATTTTTTTGGTTCGAAGGCATAAGAGTTAATACAATATACGTATCTAAAATAAATCAATCCCAATAAGACATCGCACAAGTTTTGAAAAATAAAATTTCTGCAATAAAAAATTTCTTCCGATAACTTTGAATCTACATTGAATTTAAATGTGATGGTAATTGATGCACAATAGAGTGACTCCCAAATGTATTGGGGAGAAAAAGTTTGAATTGTTTTAGTTTCAATGAAAACAATGGTTCCATTTGACATCAAAACACACGTCTTAAATTTTCAAGACGATTAAAGACGTGCCTCGTTGATCATTTTCTTATGAAAGTTTCATTATTTTCTTGTTATTTAAGAAAAAATCACAAAAATCCAAACATGAAAGTATTTCAATGAAATCTAATGGATACCCGAGTAAAAATAAAAACTTCTAAGCTAAGGCCAAACAACGACCGAACAAGGGTCGTACAGCGGCTGTACAGGGTTCATTTTGAAATTATCTCAGCTGTACAACGGGCATACAGCGGCCATACATCGGCTAAACAGTGATTATTTTACAATGAAAACGAGCAGCTTTTCAATAAAAATCGGATCTTCATGCTTAAATAAATTAAATATACATGCATGTTTAGCCTGGCTAAAACTAATGAAAAAAATATTTTAAACTATCGCCACACACAAGTGGCGACACTATTAGTACAACAGTATAGGCGAGTGAGGCTTGTTTTTGTTGTTGCGAACACGTTTGCTGTTCAATTAGAGCTTTGAAAAATTTGGTTTCATACAACTTAAATTTGACCTTGTTAAGCCGTTGTTCGACTCAAATTTCGGCCCCTAGGCTTTTTGGATTATTTTTAAAGCCATGTTCGAACCTTGTATGGCCGTGCTGCCCATGTTCGACCTCTGTTTGCCCGCTAATATTTTTACTCGGGTATTTTTCTTTACTAAATCAATTATTTCACCTTTTTAATAAAAATTGTCTTATTACTAATGACTACGATAAGTATCTAATCATTATTTAAGAGCTATAGGCTTGATCTGTTTTGTACAAAAAATGTTTTGTCCACTAGATCCATTATATTTCATTGGAATACTTTCATGTTTGGATTTTTGCGATTTTTTCTTAAGTAACAAAAAAATAATAAAATTTTCATAAAAAAACGTGATCATTTAGAGGCACTTCTTGCACTCTTTCAAACGACTTTAAAATTCATCAAAGTTTTAATCAAATAAAACAATTATTTTCATGGAAACTAAAACACTTAAAAAAAAATTCGGGGCCACTCTAATGCGCAACTGCACAATCATAATGCAAGATGCTTATATTAACTCAAAATTAAGGATGTATTCTGGTGTTCGAGTTTCAAAATATCGTTTTTTTTTGTTGATGTATTTCGAAAGTACAATAAATTGAGAGTACATTTATTGAAAAAATATCAGACCAACTTTAATTAATTTTTTTTTCTATTTTTTAAATTCTATTAAAAATTAATTAATAATTAATTTAATTTCTATTCTGTTAAAAAAATAAAAAATATCGTTAAAACAAAAAAAAGTTTTTTTGTACAGTTAAAGATGTCCATAGTATAACATATAAAAAAAAATTGAAATAATTGTATTTTATTTTGTTATAAATAAAAATTACCAAAATAAACCTTGAACATTAGGCACAGTCTACATCTTAAAAAAAGAGTTTTTATTAAAAAATTTAAAGCGCAAAAGTTGACATAACTTGAGATATAGTACACGTTCTCAAACTATACTATTTCCAATTAAAATTTTGAAAATATCAATTAAAATTCAGAACTAATCCATTGAAATTTGAAAATTCATTCCAATTAAAAATTCAGAAATTTGATTGAAAATTTATCAAATAAAATACAGAAATTTCATTTAAGATTTAAAATAGATAAACCGAAATTCAGAAAAGAGCAATTGAAATTCGAAATAAATCAATAAAAATTCAGAATAAAGCAATTGAAATCCGAAATAGATCAATTGAAATTCAGAAAATATCTATTAATATAAAAAAACTGAAATGTAACATTACCATAATACTTGCCATTAGTATTACCATTACCATTAGCATTACCATAAGAATTACCGTTACCATTACCATAACCATTTTATAAATATGTTTAATAATTGATATGGTAATGATCATCATAGAGTTATAAGGAAAATTTAATTTTTTAACCATACATTTATTTTTTTCTAAATTTGAATTGATAATTGCTGAATTTTGATTGATGTTTTTTAAATTTCAATTGATCTTTTTTGAATTTCAATTGATCTTTTCAGAATTTGAATTAATTTTTTCTGAATTTCAAATGAAGTTTCTTAATTTTATTAAGTTGATTTTAAATAGAATTTCAATTGTTTTTCTATGAACTTCAAATGGAATTGCTAAATTTGAATTGATTTTTTCTGAATTTATATATAAATGGAATGGAATTCTGAATTTGTATCGATCTATTCTGAAATTAAAATGAAATTTTAAATCCGTATTTCTTGTTTTGTATTTCAGTCGACTTTTTCTGAATTTCAACTGATTTTTTCTGAATTGATCTCAATTGCCTAATTCTTAATCTTTTTTAATTTTAAACTTTTAATTTAAATCTTAATCCCAATTTTTGAATTTTCGCTAATTTTCTCTGAATTGTATCATATGTATCATTATCAATTTCAATTTGTCGATGCTGAATTTCATATGGAATTCTGAATATCCATTGATCTATTCTGAATTCTTTTTAATCTATTCTGAATTTCAATCGATCTATTCTGAATATCAAAAATAGTTTCTGAGTTTAAATTGATCAATTCTGAATTTCATGTTGAATTGCAGAATTTATATTGAGTTAAATGGAATTTATGGGTTTCAATTAATCAATTCTCGATTTCAAAAAGAGTTCTGCAAATCAAATCGATGTTCTGTATTTCACTTGATCTTTTCTGAATATCAAATTGGATTCATGAATTTTAATTGAACTTTTCACAAGTTTAAACTGAATTGAAAGGAAAAAAATAGCCGCTTCCAATTGTGTTTACAAAAAAAAAAAAAATTGCTTTTTGGAAGTTAAAGCTTTTTCATGTCTATGTTTTTTGTTTTAAATTCAAGTAAATTCATAGCGCTTATTCAAACGTTTTGGCATAAAACTTTATAAAATGATTAATAGGTATAAACTTCATTGTCAAAAATAAAGCTTTTTTGACATTTTTGAACACACTTTGTGCTAAGACCGCTGTAAAAAATGTATCAGGACAGGACATAACCCCAAGAAACACAATCCCAAATTTCAGATTGTGACCCCTTATTTTGTGGACATAATCCCAAAAATTGGATTTGGGGGTTCTGACCGCTTCACAGAAGACTGATCCGGTGACGGGACATAGCCCGAAGGGACAAATTTAAAAGTTGGAATTATGCCCTCCAGAAAAGGAGACATAATCCCAAAAATTGAAGAAAAACTCTCTGATCTAGGCGTACAGTATACTCTCGGAGACAAACTCTCTGTGGTCTAGGCTCGAGTACAGTGGGCTCTCGGAGACAATCTCTCAGATATAGGCACGAGTACAGTACACTCTCGAAAACAATCTCTCTGTGATCTAGGCGCGAGTACAGTAGGCTCTTGGAGACAAACTTTCTGTTCTAGGCCCGAGTACAGTAGGCTCTCGCAGACAATCTCTCTGATCTAGGCCCGACTACAGTAGACTCTCGGAGACAAACTCTGTGGTCTAGGCTTGAGTACAGTAGGCTCTCTGAGACAATCTCTCTGATCTAGGCACGAGTGCAGTACACTCTTGAAAACAATCTCTCTGTGATCTAGGCCCGAGTACAGTAGGCTCTCGGATATAATCACTCTGATCTAGGCCCGAGTACAGTAGACTCTCGGAGAAAAACTTTCTGATTTAGGCCCGAGTACAGTAGACTCTCGGAGACAATCTCTCTGTGATCTAGGCCCGAGTACAGTAGGCTCTCGGATATAATCACTCTGATGTAGGCCCGAGTACAGTAGACTCTTGGAGAGAAACTCTCTGATCTAGGCCCGCGTACAGTAGACTCTTGGAGAAAAACTCTCTGATCTAGGCCCGAGTACGGTAGACTCTCAGAGACAAACTCTCTGTAGTCTAGGTCCGAGAACAGCAGGCTCTCGGAGACAATCTCTCTGATCTAGGCACGAGTACAGGAGGCTCTCGGATACAATCTCTCTGATCTAGGCCCGAGTACAGTAGACTCTCGGAGAAAAACTCTGATCTAGGCCCGAGTACAGTAGACTCTCGGAGACAAACCTTCTGTGGTCTAGGCTCGAGTACAGTAGGCTCTCGGAGACAATCTCTCTGATCTAGGCACGAGTACAGTACCCTCTTGAAAACAATCTCTCTGTGATCTAGGCCCGAGTACAGTAGGCTCTCGGATATAATCACTCTGATCTAGGCCCGAGTACAGTAGGCTCTTGGAGACAAACTCTCTGTTCTAGGCCCGAGTATGGTAGACTCTCGGAGACAAACTCTCTGTAGTCTAGGTCCGAGTACAGCAGGCTCTCGGAGACAATCTCTCTGATCTGGGCCCGAGTACAGTAGGCTCTCGGATACAATCTCTCTGATCTAGGCCCGAGTACAGTAGACTCTCGGAGAAAAACTCTCTGATCTAGACCCAAGTACAGTAGGCTCTCGGATATAAGCTCTCTGATCTAGGCCCGAGTACAGTAGACTCTCTGGGATAATCCCAAAAAAAAAACACATCTTTATGAAATTTTTCTGACGACACAGCTAAAGTCTATTTATCAAAACTAATAGGACATTAAAATATAAGATTTGAAAAATATTCTGTGAAATTTTCATGAAGAAATATTAAAAAATACGGCACAAGCAGCAATTATTCTTAAGCGCCTCTAAAAAAAGTAGAATTACGATAATCCTCATAACTCTGTGCTGGATATTCTTAAATACAAAAACCATTTTTTTACCGTTAGATAATCGCTTTCCCCAAGTTAAGCTGGGACGGTTTTGCAAAATTTAAATTTTTCATTTTTTGGGAACACTTTGAAATGAAAAACGCGATTTTTGCGAAAAAAATCGGTTAATTTATTATTGTAGAAAAAAAATATAAACAAGAAATACGCGATTTTTGCGAAAAAAATCGGTTAATTTATTATTGTAGAAAAAAAATATAAACAAATTTTAAAAAAACTCTACAGCGTTACCTCGTAAAGTATGTATAGAATAAGGGGTTTAAAATTTCAAAAGGATCGGTGCAGTAGTTTTGAAGTTATGAGGGACACCGACTTTGATAACGTGAGTTGGAGGAAAAACGCTTTAAAGTTTTCATACTCGAAGATCCCAGTATGAGGGCTGGTCGCTTGAAACGCTGTATCTTCGTTAGTTTTACTCCGATTTACTTGAAATTGTGACACAATATTTTCGACATGTTGTACATTTCAGTTTTAAAACTTTACCCCACTTAAAATATTTCCTTTACAACGATACCACCCATTGGGTTGGGTTCGAGACAAAAATATTTTTGATTTTTGTCCACTACATGAGCTGTTGTGTGCTTGGGAGATTTGGCAAATCAATTTTTTTTAAGATGAAATTTATTTTGGGATTACGTCCTCTTTTTCTTTTAGGCTTATGACCTCTTTAAAACTGGTCATAATCCCAAATCTACTTTTTGGAATTATGTCCTCAAGATTATGTCCGTCACCGTTTTTGTAATATGTTCAGATATCGTTGCCTTCATTTTGGTATTTCTTAAATTTTTTTTTAATCGTTATGTTGATGAAAGTAAGTTATACCTTTCATCAAGATCACATTCAGCGCCGTTTGAACTCTCTTCGCGAACAATAAGATTTTAAATTATGCAGGGAAATAAAATAATATCTTCGATAAATAAAATTAGATTTTTAAGGATTTTTCTAGCTATAATCAGTGGAAAAATTCAAATTTCGATCCGGTTTAAAATACATACCATACGATCTCAACAAAATTACTTTATCTTTTTCTTAAAGTTACATACGAAGTTTACAAAGACATTTTTAAGCATAATCTTTAAAATCGTATGAATCAAAATAGTTTTGATATTTACACAAACTTTCCCCTCCTTCGATTTGCGCAAATAATTCGGCCATTTGAAAAAGTCATTTCGAAAAAAACGCGTTTAAAGTTTTCAAGACACCTGCTAGATATTCAAGGGAGCGCGTTGTAGACCGTTTTTCGTCGAATTTCTTTATAATATGTTAGGAGGTGATTTTTAAAAAACTATAGAACAAAAATATGAAAAAATTAATTTTTCGAAATTTATAAACTTCGTATGTACCTTAAAAACTTTAACTGTTAAAATATTAAAGTCGTGTTCATTTAATGGTATTTTTTTTAAATTTTAAATTCGTTGCTTTTATTTTTGTTTTTATAGTGTTTTTTAGAGTAGGGAAAAGGGCTAAGTTGTGAACTAGACTGGATTGTGACTCATTAATTATTCCCTAATTCATGGTGTAATTATACATGTGGAAGCGGTTTTTCCAACTCTCTCACAAAAATGAACACTAGCCTTGTCAAGAACAGCTGATGGCAAATTTAAAGCAAAGCGAAATAAAACGAAGTTTGTGAAAGTGTTTGTTTTTGAATTAAATGTATTTGCCAAGACCTTCAACTAGCTTATCTTATTCTGTCGATCTGTTTTAACCTTCCAATTCCGAGCATAATTAATACCAACAAATTTCGACTGATGCAAGCGAAGGATTTGCTGCTGCTGTGACTATTAAAGCTGCTATGTAAATACATGTCAGATTTTCTTTGGCACACAATATCTTATAGCGTGCTCTTTTAGCTTTTTGATTAACTTCAGCTTGTATTGAAAACATATACTATTTAACAAAATAAAAAAGCATTTAAAGCAGAATAAACGAACGACCAAATACTTTTCTAAAAGCTTCTTATAACGAATCACTTGACCAAACTTGACACTTCTAGACAACCTCTCTCTTTTTGATACAATTTTTTGACAACTATAGCAAAATGTATGGTGTGGTGAAAAAACCGCTTCCACCTGGATAATAACACCATGCCCTTATTATACATTATTATTACATATAGCCAATTTTTCAACTGTCAAGTTTGTCTTTTGACATGACTCAGTTTTTGTTGTTACACCCAAATGTACAGTCGTATTGCTTGTGGCAGCTACAGACATCGTGTTTGAAAATCGATTGGAAAACCTTTTTGATTTTTTTTTCAAAATGCTATCCAAGTGAGTGAAATTATTCCAAAACGGTGAGTGTAATGCATATTTATTTAGTGTTTTGATTCTATTTTACGATCCAATTTTGGGTTATGTCGAAATATGATTGGATGTGTCGTTGTTTTTGACGTTTCCAAAATGGTCTCATGGCTGGGTTGTGAACCACTGTGGTGATTAGATTAGATTTGTACTAGAACTGTCAAAAAGGGTCAGAAAGCACCAGTCTTTGTCGCTTCTGGATAAAATTGGATTATTACAAGCAATTATTACCCCAAAGAAATCATCGAAACGTGGCCGAAAGGCAGTGGAGAGCTGCGAGCTGATTTCTCCAGGCAAAATTTATGATCTGAGGCAGAAAAACCACCAGCAAAACCAGCACCGAAGAAAGCACAACCAGCACCACCCAAGCGTCCCAAGGCAACAGAACCATCAAAACCATCTGATGATGACATTGATATTTACACCAATTGTCTGACCCCACCTAGTCAAAATAACTAGAAGCAGCCTTGCGTTGGGCTATATCCCAAGAAAATGGAGAAGGGCCATAGTCACCTTCATACCAAAAGTAGGGAAAACAGACTACACGCTACCAAAGTCGTTTAGACCCCTTAGCCTTACCTCATTTGTACTTAAAACAATGGAAAAGGTAATAGATAACTATATAAGAACTGAGATATTGGAGAAGGCGCCAATGCACCCATGCCAACATGCGTATAGGGCGGGTAGGTCTACAGAATCTGCCCTATACCAGCTGGCTAGTAACATCCAGTCGGCTTTCAAAAACAAAGAAATCGTACTATGTGCCTTTCTAGACATAGAAGGAGCCTTTGATAATACTTCTCACGAGGCTGTGAAGAAGTCTTTACATAAAAAAGGAGTAAATGATATGCTCAGCAGATGGATATGCCAAATGCTTAGCACTAGAACTGCAGAAACAAAAGTGGGTAACACCACTATAAGAATCAAAACAACAAAAGGCTGCCCACAAGGCGAAGTCCTTTCTGCACTGCTGTGGAGTCTTGTTGTGGACGAATTATTGTATTAACGATGCTTACCGAGAATGGCATAAAATGTCAGGGTTACGCAGACGACATCGCCTTAATAGCGAGAGGGAAGTTCGAGGATACACTCTGTAACCTGATACAGAGAGGACTGTCAATAACAAAGGAGTGGTGCAACATAGTGGGATTAAGTATCAACCCAGCGAAAACCACCATAGTACCTTTTACTAACAAAAGAAGCCTGCCAAACCTCCGAACAATGAGAATGGATGGCACTGAAATTCCCTTTAAAGGAGAAGTAAAGTATCTGGGACTTACACTAGATTCAAAGCTTCTCTGGAGAAGACATGCAGAGGTAACTATAAACAAAGCAACGCGCGCACTCATGGTATGTAGGAGCCTGGCGGGGAAAAGCTGGGGTTGTAACCCAACAATTCTCCGCTGGATGTATACCATGATGGTGAGACCCATCCTCACCTATGTTGCAATAGCATGGGCGGAGAGAACCAAGCTAACCACAATGAGGAATATGCTAACAAAGGTGCAGAGACTGGCCTGTGTATGCATCACAGGGGCCATGAGTACATGCCCTACAGCAGCACTAGAAGTAATTCTGGACCTAACACCCTTACACCTTGTCATAGAGGGAGTAGCCAAGCGAACTCTGTTGTGCATTGCAAAAGAGGGGACAGGTTTAGGTAAAACTATCAGCAGAAGAGAGAAGGAGGATATTGCAAAGCACACTCCCTACATCGATCTACCAAGAGACGATATAGTAAAAAGGTATAACTTCGAAAAACACTTCGGAATTAAGCTTAGTACCAAGAAAGAGTGGGACAGCGAGATGATATCGCAAGTCAAGAAATCACACAGTATAGCATGGTATACAGACGGGTCCAAGACATTGGAAGGTATTGGCGCAGGGGTGTACGGGCCAAGAACCAAGCACTCTGAACCTATGGGGACAACACCCAGTATCTTCCAAGCAGAAATCCTAGCAATACAGCTGTGTGCACAATTCAATCTGGACCGGAAATACAAAAGTCAGGATATAGTTGTGATGTCAGACAGCCAAGCAGCAATCAAAGCATTAGTCTCCTGTGAGATATCATCGAAAATAACATGGGAATGCCTAACAAAACTCAACGAACTAAGCAAGAATAACACTGTTCTTATACTTTAGGTCCCAGGACACAAAGATAACGAAGGGTAACGAAGAAGCCGATGGTCTAGCGCGACAGGGTGCAGCCACAAAATTTATAGGACCAGAACCATTCTGGGGATTGGGCACACATTCTATAAAAGAAGAACTAAGGAGGGAGGAGAGGCATAAACGTTCAAACCTCTGGAAAAGCCTCCCAAAGCTAAGACAATCCAAATTGCTCCTCAAAGATTTTAACACTCGGAGAGCAAAATTATGCATAAGCTTAGGCAAACCGAATCTAAGGATTCTAACGGGGTTCCTTACAGGGCACTGTAAACTCAAATACCACCTGATGAAATTGGGCATAGGAACCGATAGTAACTGCCGTTTCTGTGAAGAAGCAGAGGAGACTCCAATACACCTACTCACAAACTGCGACGCCGTGGCTCGCAGACGTAAGCTAACACTGGGGAACTATGAGCCGAGTCTAGAGCAGGTTTCATCCCTTGAACCTAAGAATATTCTCAAATTCATTAGAGAAATAGGACTGGATGGAATTCTGTAATCCGCAAACCCAGCAGAACTTTGAGAAGGAGGTACAATAGATCTAATTAAGGTCGCAGTACGCATCTCCACCACATAACATTAACATTTACATTAACATTGACCAGTTTTGTCTTAAAAACTGACCCCCAAAAACTCCATCGAAAACAACACATGTGGACGACGTGTTTACTTGAAGTGCGCCAATATGGGAAAGCGTTCTTATTTCTCATGCAAACATTACACCGATTTGGATGAAGATGAAGAAAATGATGATTGAACACTTCTATTCATTTAGGTTTTTTTAGCCTAAGTGGCTGCATTACGACTTGTTTTTCCTCTTGAGGCCTTCTGAATAAATAAAACCTCAACTTTTTATAGAATAATGGGTGTTCTATTTCGTATTTTGCGACTTTTCTTGGAGTGTGCCACATGGCTTACAACCCAGCCACTTTTTTGGAAGAGCCAAAAATCACTTTCTTAGAAAATTGGCCGTATAGAGTTAAATTTTATTCAAAACGCTAATCTGTCTGAACATAAAAGTTGCGTTTTATGTTCACCTTTCCTACAGTACCTTGGGTTATTCGATATCTTCGTCTGTGAAAAGTTAGATCCCAAAAACAAAACCCGCCCTTTCCCCTACAAAATTTTGTTTTAAAAATTAAATTAATCGATTGTTGTATTGAAATCTATGCATTTATTTAAGATTTTTTTTTAAATCATAAATAATTTTATCATTAGATAAGCTAGATAACTTTAATAAAGAGGTTTTTATAAGGAATAAATTACAATAATGAAAGTTTATTGTAACTTTTACTCTTTATACTCTGTTCTATTTATTTTTGCCAAATAAAATTAAAAAAAAAACTCTTCAGTTTTATTTTTAAAAAATAATGAAAAAATTCTCAATTAAGATCATTTAACCGGAAATTATAGGGGGATGATAAAATATATAAACTTTTTGTCAAAAAATTTCCTGGATCAAAAAATTTAATAATTCACACTCAAGAATAACTTCCAATGTAATAAATTTTGCAGAAAATGGTCTCATATTCTTACTTTAAATACCATATTTGTACCAATAAAATTTTTGTTGTCAAAACCCCTGCCATCCCATGAAAAATCCTGGCTATGGGCCTGATCTGTGTATTAAGCATTTCATAACACGCACAGCACAAATGATCAAAAGAAGCTCGTTGGAAGACCTTTCATGGGCTGAAATAATTTGTTGTTTTTTTATCGAATTCGTTGTGAAATATAAAAAATTAAATTTTTAAAAAAAATGTAGAAATAAATAAAAAGTATCTATTCGCGTGTTTGTGTAAGTTTAATAGTTATTAAATTAATAAATGTTCAACACAAAACTTAAATGCGAACTCCAACCACCATGCTTAAAACTAATCGCTTTCTTTATAATGTAAAATTTAAAATGGGCGTGTCATCATTTGCTTTGCCCAACCAGGCCAAATTAAAATATTTTACATCTGATGTGTACGTTGTTTTTGCTTTTTGTTTCTTTCAATCTATGTAAACTCTGTAAAATTTATCTTAAAATATATGACATCACATTTATTTTATCCTATTGGGTATATATATATATATATATATATATATGTTGTGTACAATTTTTCTTTATTTTATTATTTTGTTTTTTTTACCTGTTGTTGGTTTTGTTGCTAATCACGATTTTATAATGAGCATCTTTTTACTTGTGGTTTACTTTTCCGGTGCAGAATGAGAAACTACTTCAAATGAATTCATATGAAGGATGAAGGATAACAGTTAGGTGCCCTTTCAAATATCTGATTAAGCGTAATATAAGTTTTGCTTGTTTTTTTAATGTTGTTGTTGTTGTCTATTTCTACTTATTGTTAGAAGCTCTTTCAGTAAAAGTTACTTTTCATTTAAATATTTTCGCGCTAAATGTTTGTATCTGCATCTGCGAATTGGAGTAATAGCTCTACACAAACATTTATAAATTTAAAATTTTCATCTACTCGTTTCTGTCGAACACTTTAAAAAGGATGTGTTTTTTTTTTTGTTTTTATGTTTTTGTTGCTAATCTTTTGTTCAGCTCTTAAGTCTATTAATGGCAAACTTCAGACGAACGTTTTAATTTGGCAAAACTGTGGCATGGTCAAATTGAGCATTTTTACAAAATATCAAAATCGCTTCAAAAATAATTTGTGTCATTAATAATCCATTGAATGGAAATTGTCTTCACTTCAAACGTTTCGCGTTTGTGTTTATGGATTTTTCTTTGTTTTGTGTTTTCTTTGGGTTTTTTTTTCTTAGAAAATAAAGTCACCACAATCCATGGCGTAGTCAAAATCTTCTCCGCCTAGGTCCTCAACGCCAGCAGAATGAAAATCGAATCCACCGATATCTGTGTGATAAACGGCTCCGCTACAAGATGTATCAATAAGGTTTGTACAATGAGTTGTTGGCAAAGCGTGCAGTGTGAATGTGTCTTCACATTGGGACCAAGTGAGTCCTAAAATGCAAAAAAAAAAATGTTAAGTAATCACAGAAGTAAATTTAGACACCAAAAAAATCTAGGAAATTTTCAATATTTCTTAGTTTAACCTACCACCACTCCAAACGCCATTCGGTAGAGTAGCCCAGCCCCAACCATGACCCCATGGAAGCACACAAGCCAAAGAGGCTTTTGAGTCTGGCTTTTTACTCAAAATAGCTACGGCTGCATCACTTCTTACAAGTGGATTTTGGGCAGCAATAGAGCGTTGATTATTATCGTTAAGATTTCCATGATAATTTCCATTGTGATTCCCGTAATGGTTTCCCAAGACCGTGTTAATGCTATTAGCTTTATGGGATTTCCGTTGCTTGACTTCAGAAGACGTTGCAGCTACAATTGGAACAGAAGGAATGGGTAAAATTACAAAGTATTCAATATTTTTATAAAATCTTAAACATCAGTTATTCAGGGAAAAAGAACAATGGCAATAACTCTAGCAATAACGCTAGCAAAACTTCAAAATCTAGTCATTTCATTGAATTAACGGAATCAAAAAATATAAGAGTTTGCCAGTGGTCGAAATTCGACCTTTTCGCATACATTTGGTACCAAAATTAGTTCTAATGTGGCAGTTCTAATTTCGCTCTTCATGAACCTTTACGATGTATGTGCAGTGATTTCAATGATAACTTCAACGTGATTAATTTTTCTGATTCGGTAGACGTCTTAAAACGGAAAATTATATTACATTTAAATAATTAAATCAATTTAACTTTATCCTATTATACCTAACGCAGTTTTATAACAATGTAATATTGGTAATTGAGATTGTTCTGTTTCTCCTTTTTGTCTCGATATTATGTTTTATAAAGTAAGCACCATCAAATATGAATCGTTTCTAAAACTTACTTTTAATTATTCAATATTTTAATTTTAAATCGAATTGGGATTTACGTGCTCACGTGATTTCCTGATTTGAAATTAGACTGAACTCACACTATCACCTGGACTGGTGTGCCAGAGTATATCTCTTTTCCACACAAGTTTATGCCTGCGTTGGCCCAAATGCATATTCAACTAATTGGGATTTTAATTTGGCGGATATGAGATTTATCTCATTTCCACGAAGGTCCTTGGGTTGGACAATGGCCGCAAACCAGTTAAAATGAGTTAAGTGTTTTGGATTGTTTTTGAAATCAGGATTGTTTTTCGGGTACTTTAAATTGATAATTATTATTATTTAATTCGATGTTGCTTATTTATATAGAATCAAGTTTATTTAAATACGCGTTTTATATATATTCAATTTTTAAATTCCGCTGAAAAGCCAATTAATGTGCTTAGTGGAAAATCCTAATTGCCAATAGGGGGTATGTTTTAGTACGTAGGTACATTCTGTCTGTCCCGGCTGATTCGGGCAGGATTTAGAATGTAAATCGTGCATGCGTATAGGACGGGTATACGTATCTTTGGAAGATTTCATACCTCCGGGCGAATCCAAAAAAAAAAAAAACATTTGGTACTTTCCTAATGAATTAGCCACCAGTTCTCTCACTCAGAAGAGAACGCAATGTGAGGGGCAAGTATAAGAATAGAAATTGTCGTTTTTCCTCTATCTTTGCTCATGTGCTGATCTTACTATAGTGTAAAGAAAAATCCTTACGAAACAATTTCGAATGCTTTTTCTTCTTTTTGGGCGGTCTTCTACGTGTATATGATCCGATAGTGGGTGAAGTCAAGGTTCATTTATAAGGTGCATAGGCACTTGAGAGGAACGCGCTCTTTTTCCGCCTTAGCTTGTTTGTCACTGTGCTTTTCTTTGTTCTATACATTCTTCATTCCCTAGATTTCTTTTCATCCATTCTGACAGTTCGACTAGGTCAAGTGCCACAACTTTATACATGAACCTTGGGTGAAGTTATACATCATTTTTACTACGCAGTAAAAATATGAGCATAAATTTTATACGATTTGGTATACATACCAAAAATGTTTTAAAAGTTATACCATCAAATCTTATAAATTTTCCAGACCATTTTTCTCGTCAGACCAATCGAAACCATTATATTTTTAAATTTCCCAATTTCGGTGAATTTTTTTTCTTTTGAACCAGAATATATTTTGATTTACACATGATATCCATATCAAATTTTTAAATTATATATGTTTTATTATTATAATAATATTGAGGGGTATAAAATTTATAAATTATTTGGATTAAAAAAAGTTTATACCACACAAATGTTATAAAAAAGATAAAATCTACCCTCAAATTTTTTACTGTGTAGTAGGTGGATTTTTATATAAAATATTCGGTAGACTGCTAGTTCTAATATTCTAGTTTATTTAAAAAAAATTATCAAAATTTTTGTTTGAGAAACACGGGAGAAAATGGTTCTTAACTGTTTTGCCTACAGGCTACAGTTGTCCGCGTCTTTGCCACGGACGATTTGTTTATCAATCTCAATACATCAATCAATCAATACATGTCAAACGAAACAAAAAAGTCCTTTTCTTTTGCTTTATTTTGTTTTGGAGCGCAGCTCTGCATTTATATGTTTATCACTTTTCGCCTTGCTCGAGGTCCACCGGTTTTTTGTTGCGCTGTTCTTGCAATTTAAGGGGGGGCGTCCCCTGAGCGTAAAAAAAAATATAATTTTTAATCGTTTTTTTCATTCTGAGGCGATGACCTTGCATCAAGAAAATGGGCTATTCTGAGAAAATCTACAGTTTTCGACAAGGGCGTCCGCAGGATTTGCTCTAGGGGGATATGGTGCAAAGACATAAAGGAGTCTAGAATTCACATAAAGAAAATTTAACCTATGTAATTCTATTTTCTGAGATTTTTGTTATTAATTTTGTTATCATGATACGCCAGTTGACACACGCTTGTACACATAAGAAAATTATATGTGATTCAAAGATGGGGTAAAAATCTTTCTCGCTCAAAGCATTTTCAAATTTAATTTTAAGAGTATTCCAAAAAAATTTTAAAAATTTTTTCTCCACAAATATTCTTTGTGAGAAGGGGCAAAGGAATAAAGGAATCTAGAATGAACATAAATAAAATGTAACCTGTATAATGCTATTTAATACGATTTTTAGTACTAATTTTGTAAACATGATACGCACATCAGAGAACTGCATAAGCCTACTTGAAGTCTATTTCAAGTACTTGCTTAAAATACATTTTCAAGCTAGCTTGAGCTTGATAATTTTGAATCAAGTATAGCTTGTAATTGAATATACGAACGAACGGCACGAAGTTTCAAGTAAAGGAAAGCTTGATGCCTTCGGCTAAAAGCTTGAAAAGCTTGAAAATGAAGGCAAGTATCCAATTAAAGCAAGTATCCAAAAAATTTAATGAGCTTGTATAGGAAAAGCTTAAGTGTATTATGACTTTTAAGGGTTCTGTGGACTCCGTGGTTGGCAGTTGTAGGAGGATGATGATGTCAGAATTTAAAATTCAAGATGGCGGATAGAGTTGCCACCTAGATTTTTGGGTATTTTTGCGAATTTTTTTAATTTTGAAATTCTGACAACGGATTTTATTTCGAATACAATGTCACAGTTTTAAAATTTAAGATGGAGGTTACGGCTACCACCTAAATTTTTACCACAGTATTGCCACCCTATAATATGTATTTTTAAAAATTTTAAACATCATTTAACAGTGTTAGAGAGTCAATGATTTCGAATCTGAAGTCAGAATTGTAAAATTCAAGTTGGTGGATACGGTTGCCACCTTAATTTTTTGTATTTTTATGAATTCGAGACTGGCAAAGAAATTATATACCAAAAATTGGTCGCGGAAGTCCGAATCTGTGGTCAGAATTTCAAAATTATAAAATTTTGAAATAATAGGGTTGCCACCTAATAATAATTCTTTTAAGATTTTAACAGTGTTAGGGAGTCACTGATCTTCCAAAAGTAAAATTTTCTTTTCTTTCCAAAAGTATATAATAAGAAATTTTATAATCTAAAATTGTTTAAAATATGTAAACGGTGATTTGTAAATGATGATTGAACTGATATATACGATAATTTCAAAAGATTTACTTTTAATTTTTTGTTAAAAAAAAATCAATGAGTTCAAAACTAATATTGGATAATAATAATTATTTAAATGAACTACCAAGTAACACTGGGTATATCAGCTAGTTGATTAATATATTAATTTTTGTTAAAATATTCTTGTTTCTAGGTTTTCATTTTATTTTTGGGGCTATTTTGCATTTGGGTGATTTATTTATTTTCTTTAAAAAACTTTTGACCGATTTTTAATTTTTTTTGTGCCGATTTTTTATTGGGCGATATTTCCAAGCGCCCAAGTTGTTTGTTTCTTTGAATTGTGACTGTGCAAATTATCGCCCAAGTTACAATCGCCCAAAAGTACGAAAATGAACAATCACCCAATAATACGGCTAAAGTTTTTAGTAAATTTTGAGTTTGGGCGATTGTTCATAATGAATGTTCGCCCAAATTTTAAAGAATGAATAATTGCCGAAATATTTTTTTCATAAATTTTGCGAAGATTGCGCTCGCTCCACTGTGCAATTACAGAGAGTTAACGGTTTGCCTGAAGTAATTATGAAAAAAACGTATGTGTGTCTTTTTATGATGATATGATTAGCCTTTTTACGAAATGTTTTCTTTTAACATTCCTTACAAGGGCAATCATTTGATAATCATTATAGTCAAGGACGAATTTTGATTATGTCAACTGTTTTCAAATATTGATTTAATAAATATACATTTTTATATGTACTCAAATTCGCCAGTGGTCGAAATTCGACCTTTTCACTGTGACCTTCGACCTACACTGTGATATGATATGATTAGTATTTCTATTTTCAGTTTGCAGCTCAGTGCTAACCAACGACTTTTCATACAAAAATACGTTGTACTGAAAAAAGCTATAGTTTTCGAGATAACGCAATAATTTTGTCATAATGTCATAATAACGGGAAATTTTTTAATATACCATTCGTGAAAAATATTGCCAAAAAAAGCTTTCATATCCGTTTTTCTTGCCCAATGACTTTTCATACAAAAATACATTGTACTAAGAAAAGCTAGTTTTCGATATATCGGCATAATTTTGATGTCAAAATAACGGTAATTTTTCAAAATTTACTGTTTGTAAGAAATTTCACATTCCCAATATATACGCACATGTTACATAAAACAATGCTTATTGTAGCGAGAAATGTTTGCCATATTTTTTGTACATTTCAGCAATGTCTAAAATTGTCTTCACGGTGTTCTTCCATCTCTTATAACTTAGGTTTTGTGTAAGAAATTCTTTATTGAACGCTCGTATTTCAGGTCAAAGGTCACAAAAAGTATTTGGTGCACTCCTTCTCCCTACTCTTATTCATTCGAAAGAAAAATTATCCAAATCGGTTGAGAAACACGGGAGAAAATGGTACCAAACTGTTTTTCCTACGCCTATTTATACATATATAGATATGTAGTATTCATATAAATATGAAGTTGTGCAATGTTTTGGGGCAATTAATCATTTCACGATTTAGGAGAACGTTCGTTCGCAGTTTTTGGCGATTGTTCATCACTAGTTTGGGCGATTGTATATTATGAACAAATGGCCAATTTTTTGGGTGATTGTTCATTTTTGGGTTTGGGCGATTGTAAGTTGAGCGATTATTCGCACAGCCATGAATTTAAAAAAAAAAATAAAGCTCCAAAAATTATAACTATCAGTGGGTCTATCTGTTTTCATTCCGGATAAAGAAGAGAACGAAAAGAATGGATTGTTGTTTATCCAGAACAGAATGAATAAAGAAACATTATTGGAAAAGAAAGAATTTTTTTTTTGTTAGAACCAGTAACATATTTTTCATATTTAAATAAAGACAACAAATACACCCGATAAAATCTATAAAATAAAAATGCAACAAAGCAATTTAAAACATTTAAACTAAAAAATTTTACCATTTTTATTTAGCGACATTTTACTTCAAACAATCGAATATAACCTCACACACAAGGAATATTCTTTTTATTCTACCTTAGCTGATAGTATAAAAAGAACGCGTTTGGAATAATCCGTAAGAATAAAGAAATACAAAAAGAATCTTCCGGATAGTCAAAACTGAATAAAGAAACAAAAGCAGTCATTCCGAACGTTTGGAATGAATAAAAAAATACAGCCAGTATAAAAAATTTTTTATTTTTTATTTGATTTTTTATTGTGACTTTTTTTCTTGATACATTTCGACGTGATTTCGACTTCAATCGCCATAAGTACGCCATTTATCGTCCGGTTTTCATCGTTTAACCACCGTTGAAAAGGTAATAAAATTGTACGTACTGAAACAACGTTAACCCATTGAGGACGGAAAAAGGTTTCCTCGTCTTCATCAGTGGCGTAAAACGCGGGCCCGCAGAGCCCGCATTGCGGACGGGCGCAACTAAGCCAGGGGCGCCCTCAAATCCCTTGATAAAAATTATAAATGAAGTGGAAAACGACACACAGTGTAAAATAAGCGGCCGAAAATATAGTATATAGATGTTTAAATTTTTCCAATTTTTTATAGCTTTCAATAGAAAATATCTTGGGTGAAAAAATCAAAATGAATTTTTTTAATATTTGAAACCGTTTCGTTATGACAAGCCGTCAAAGTTGTATTTTTTCAAAATTTAATTTTTCTTGCTATTCACATTTTATTTATTATAGTTTTTTTGCATATCAAAATTAAGTTTAAATTTTTTATGTCTGGCAAATTACTGTTTTCGCTTACATTTTTAATATATGGTTTGAATCTTATCATAAAAGTAAGCACTAAAAGCGGGATACAAATTTTTAAACATTCAATTTTTAAAAATGTTTAAAAAATAATTTTGAGAAAGATTGACTATCGTTTTTCATGAAAAAATTATGAGAACTGCATTACACCAAATCCAAAAAAATTTCTTGCTAATACTTACTAAAACGGAAAATATACATTTTTCTTATAGTGACCTGTATAGTTAAAATGTGAGATTTATTTGATGTATGGCAGTTGATTACTTTTCAAAACTTCGACTTACACAAACACAAAACAACTCAATTTTTAAAATGTCCTTGCTGTAATCAAAAAAGCTTACAAATTTAAACAAAAACTTAGTTAACTTGTGTTGGTAGTATTTTTCAAGGCTGAGTTACTAATATATGATTAATGGGAGTGGCATTGGCCCATGAAATTTTCCATTTATCTATAATCACAAAAGAAATTGATGTAGCAAATTTCGCTGTTTTGAAACAAGACTTAATGAAGTTTTAGGCAAAAATGGGTTTCGTTTAGATGGGAGGTGGTGTGGCAGAGGGCGGATTTGTATAACTTTTTCACCATTTCTTAATTTGGCCAAAAAAGATATTCGTGCCAATTCTCATAGCTCTACGATCACTCCTTCTCTTTTTGACCAAGAATTGGGGCATTACACTGTGCGACATTGTTTCCAAAAAAATTAAGATATACCAAAATATTTATTTCCTTCGCAAATTATTATTGTTTAAAATTAACAACAATAAATGAAAAAATAATTTAATAATATGTGCTTTAATAAAATTTAAGTCCCGTACAGACGATTTCTCCGGGTGCAATAATCGACGTGAAAAAGCCGATTTTTTTGAGCAAAAGTCACCTTTGTTTGGCAAAACTCGATTATGGTCGAAGTCGATTTACCCTTTAGCTTTCATATTTTCAGCAAGTCAGCTACTGATGTTATTTTAATCATTCAGTTGGTCATATTTTGGGAGTTTAGTTAAATTTCTTAGTTTACAGGTAAAGTCAAATACAAAACATTTAAGGTACTATTACAGTGTGTAAAAAACTAAAAATCAATTTTTGTTTTTCGTTAGAATATGGTTCTGTAAGGACTTCAGAATACGTATACAAAATTGTAGAAAAAAAAGATCAAATAGAAAAAAAGTTATAACATATATGTATATATTATATTCGTATGTCGCGTGATATTCAAGAACCTTTAAATCTTAAATCGCTTTTTTCTCGAAACAAGGTTTTTCGAATCGGCTTCTAAGATATCTGGAGTTCTACTTGATCGATTTCGATGAATCTAGATTTATTGTGATTCTTATAGACTCTGTTAAGCACTAGATCTATAAAAAGCCAAAAAACTTTTATTTTTTTTTGTGTGGCTGAAAGTTTTGAAAAAAAGGGAGTTTTTTGTACATTTTTTTTTCAACACATGCTATTTTTTTTTTTTATTTGCGGAGGTTGAGTGCTCAACTAAAACCCTTAACTCAAAAATGCGTTTTGATTTTTTACTTTCAGACCCTTTGTAAATGCTGGAGACGAGAAGCGTTTTAAAACTCGCTAACTTCAACTCCCTGTAGGAAATTTACAACATTTTTTTATTTCCTCATGAATTGTTCATTATATTAAAAATTTGAATCATTAAAGTAAATAATAATGGGTAAAAAAATTAATAAAAAGTGTGTTTTTTTAAAGCTATACACTGTAATAGTATCTTAAACTTAACATCTTAAAATTATCATTTCACCAATAAGAAAATTATTGATCTCATTTTTCAAACTTTAAGTTTGTTTAACATTTTTATATAATTAATATATGTTTTCTTTTTACTTAATTTGTGATAAAATCTTATAATATTTATTATAAATTATGTTGACTTTATATGATTTAAATACAAATTCTAAATGTTTGATAGTTTAAATCATACTTGATTTTAAATACAAATTCTAGTTGTTTGATAGTTTAAAATCGTTTATTGAGCTTAAGGTCAAAGTTAGAACAATTAATTGTTCTAACGAATTTTTCCAAAGAAACAACAACAACAACAACAAAGTTTTTTCAATATGAAAGGAAAAAAATCACTAGCATTTGATTTTATTGTACAATTTCTGCGCTGCTAAACGCGTCATCAGAAATCTTTGTGATTGCCCGTGCAAGCGCGCGCTAACGCAATGCACCATCGGGGCGATGAGATTTTGAAGCGTCAATTTCTCATTTTTTCCTCAATTTCATATTGTCACATTTGTTGTTGTATTTCTGTTTTACTTTAGTCATTTAGAAAACACTTTAATTTATTATAAATTGTATTACATTTGATATTATAAAAAGTATTTTTTACGTTATTGCTGTTTTTTTAACAAATTCTATTAAAATAAAATAGAAATTTATTTATAAAATAAGATATTTTTAATATATAACTGTTGTAATAAATGATGACTAGACGGGGAAAAAATATGCATTTGCATATTGCATCGTAATGTAGGATTTAAGGACAAAAAAGTCTTCGAAAAGATTTTGTTTAAAAACAAACAAGTTTTTAGTGAGTATGAGAGTAAACTTTTGCCCGAAAAATTATCAAACCTAAGATATTGCCAGGCAACATCTTGCGATGTTGAACGTAGTTTCTCTGCATATTCATCGCTTTTAACTGAAAAACGTAGAAAAAGCAACACTTAGTAGTTTATTGTCATTCCAAAATTTGAAAAATGTTTAACTGCATTTTATAATGTTTTTTAAAAAGTTAATTTAATAGTAACAAAAAGACTCAAAACGAAGTTGCTCAGTATAAATGAATATTATTTTTAAGTTTTTACGGACTTCAGAATACGTATACAAAATTTTAGAAAAAAAGATCAAATAGAAAAAAAGTTATAACATATATGTATATATTTTATTCGTATGTCGCGTGATATTCAAGAACCTTTAAATCTTAAATCGCTTTTTTCTCGAAACAAGGTTTTTTGAATAGGCTTCTAAGATATCTGGAGTTCTACTTGATCGATTTCGATGAATCTAGATTTATTGTGATTCTTATAGACTCTGTTAAGCACTAGATCTATAAAAAGCCAAAAAACTTTTATTTTTTTTTGTGTGGCTGAAAGTTTTGGAAAAAGGGAGGTTTTTTTCAACGCATGCTATTTTTTTATTATTTTTATTTGCGGAGGTTGAGTGCTCAACTAGAACCCTTTTTTATTTGCGGAGGTTGAGTGCTCAACTAGAACCCTTAACTCAAGAATGCATTTTGATTTTTTACTTTCAGACGCTTTGTAAATGCTGGAGACGAGAAGCGTTTTAAAACTCGCTAACTTCAACTCCCTGTAGGAAATTTACAACATTTTTTTTTCCTCATGAATTGTTCATTGTATTAAAAGTTTGAATCATTACAGTAAATAATAATGGGTAAAAAAATTAATAAAAAATATTTATTTACGTTTATTTAAAAAACAGGTTTTATTCCAAACATTTATAAGATTGGAAATATATATTCCGTTCCAACATATGTACAATTTTGTTTTATTTTTCTCTTAAAGTATTTTTATCGAGCATATTTTTAAATTCATCGAGCATATTTTCGATTTTTCGTGCTTTTAATGCGCATAAATCAAGTTTTATCGTGCATATTTTTATCCTCTTTAATAATGAATATTGAATTAAAAAAGTCTCTTCCTGTTCTCTGTTTTTTTGTCAAGAGTTCTCTTGTTTTCTCCTACGCTTCTAGTAACCTAACATATTTTTATCAATAACATAGTTTTACTCTAAAAGTAAATAGCAGGGCGTGTTTTGAAAACTGCGGGCGGGCGTACAAAATATAGTTACGCTACTGGTCTTCATTCAAGGGTTCAATTGGTACCGTAATTTTTTTATTTTTTATTTGGTTTTAGTAGTTCGTTCATCTGAATACATTTCCAAAAAATTAAATCTCATCAAAATCGGAATATCTCCGTTAACATGGCAGTCATTTGAACCAAAATAAACAAAATAATCAAAATTTACAAAACTTTTAATGATACTTATTTTGATACTTGTAATAATTTTTGGAGCTTTATTTTTTTAAGTTTTTGACAATTCACTTAAAAACTTGCCCATTCAAAAACTGGTTTTTGCCCAAAAATGGCACTTTAACAAAAAAAAAAAAAAAAAAAAAAAATCAGCTAGCCTAAGGGTCAACACATTGCGAAATTCTTTCTTGGCGGGTACTAACTACAATGAGCCAGGGAATATTTCAGGGCGCGCTTATCAAACCCTTATTTGTTTTGTATGGAGACCGACCTAGCCTATTATTTACATATAGATTATAATTACGCAAGAGCATTTTTTGCTCAAACTTTCAAATTTGTATCATAGATCTGATTGTCATAAATAGGGTAAAAAAGGGAATTTTTTTTCTAGATAGAAAATATTATGTATTTTCTGTATAAAAATTTTTCTGTGACAAAACTACTCTTCTTGTGTGCTGGCTCCCTTAAACTATGTGAGATTCTTTGTTATAAATTATAATTGATCTTTTCTGCATTAAAATAAATAAAAATTGGGGAACTTTGGCCTACAGAGATTTTTTATAAGGTGTTTTCACTCCATGAACCATACATACAGTGATGGACAAAAAAAAAACAAATACATTGCAATGACATTAGAATTTTTTAGTAAAATGTGGCAAAGTATTTATCGAATGCGAAACCCTTTTGATAAGATGTGTATTATACCAAAACAAAGTTGTGCCAGGTGGCAGCACATGCGATCATGTCATGTGCAGCCGAAAATAACTGTTAATCGACTTGAACGGTTGGACACAGGCCTGTAGCCAGACCAAGAAGACAGAGGGGCAGGCATGAATTTTTTTTTGGGGGGAAAATTTTTTGTTTTTTCATTTAAATAAAAAAAACAATTTTTTTAACATGTAAAATGAATATATGACACATATTTATTAAAAAACAGTTAATTTTTTAATATTTTCATGGATATGTAGATCTTTTTATATATGACATTAATACATAAAAACTAATATAAAAATTTATTCAGGACTTTGTAATAAAATGAAGGTAAAAATACAAGATTTATTTAAAGTGGCTAGAAATATAAGAAAGAGTAGCGAAATGGGCTAACATATGTATAATAGCGCATTCTTTTCTGGAAAAAATTCTACATTTTTTCTGAACTCTTCAAGAGTTCTGCATTTTTTCCGTTCTTTTCTAAAAAAAAAATGTTGACCTCAAAATTAATCGTGCTCTTTTCTCGAAAATTCTGACCGTAAAAGTATAACAAATGCAGAATTTTCTGACCTGTAAAATTACATTCTGCTCTCTAGTAATACCAACATAAAAACAACAACAAAAAAATAATTTTGACAGTAATATCCCAGTAGCGGATGGAATATATTACGAATATATGAAGCATCAATTACCTTGTAATGACCACTACTTCCGACTATATTACCTTACTATGCATAAAAGGCCTTACATTATGCATAAAAGGCCTTAACATTGAATGAGACAGGAGGTAAGTGATCGCCTCCCTTCAGCAAAACCTAGAAGTTATGGAGTAACATACTATGTACTTGTATTAAGTTATACGGATATTTGCAAAATCACTGCATTACTTTTCCTTGTATGCTACATTACAGGTAATGAGGTATGAGTTAATTACTTCTGCTATATGCAGACGCATTACTTTTTGAAAAAAGTAATGCTTCCTTACCTGGTAATTTATTCTGTATTAGTTCTATGGTAGCCACTGGCAAATCCGCTGCTGGGATTATATGCTATGACAATTGTGAGAAGCAAAATGTTCCAATTTTGAAAATGTTTTTAAATTGAATCCAAAACAATTTTGATTAAATAAAGTGGTTACTTTTAATAAAATTTAACAGCTCGATGAGTATTTCTTAAAAATTCCATGCAGTACCGCACTATACATAACCTCAATCGTAAATAAATCGGAATTCAAAACAACATTGCAGCCAATATCAAATCAAAAAAAATGTTGCATTTTTTCCGTTCTTTTCTCAGTACAAAAGAAGTCAACACTCTGTAAATTCAGGTCAGAATCTAAAAAATTCTGCATTCTGTGAGGTCAGACTTGTTTTCAGTAAAGAATGCCCTATAAGACATTTTTTAAGTAAAACAAATAAAAAATTGTATTAACCGCATCCGTCGTTTGCATCAAAATGATGCAAATTTTTTATTCAGATTTATATATTACGAACAAACATGCATGTTTTGATTTAAATCTTTTGCATTTTTAAATTTTTGATAGAAACAAGATTTGCAGTTTTTTCTTATTGTAAAATTAATAAACATTTTTAGTTAAGTAAAAGGCGGATTTTTAGGAGTTCTAGTTTATTTACAAATTTATTTACAACTTACTCTCGCGTATGGCGAACTGATTGCCAAGACACTATTTTCTGAACTGACTAAATACTTTAAGGCAGCAGGGCCCATAGCCCATGCCACCACAACGCGTTGAATATGTATTGTAAGGCAATGTACGCTACTGCGAACGCGCACATTGCCAACACTACGAATACACAATTCCCGATATGCATTCTAACGTTTTTTTATATATCACCAGAGTCACTGGCATTTATACTATGTCGCTTCGTCATCAGCGCTAATGACGGAGCGACAGAGCGGTTGCGGGGTGTATTATATTTACCCACACAAACGCGCGCTTGCCTGTGAGCTGGGTAGCTAAGCCAGCGCCCAGGCAACCAACGCTCAAGTTATACGACACGCTTGTTGTTGCAGCTTAAAACAACACACAAGCTGCCAGCTATTGAAGATAAGCATTTAATCGCTTAGTGACGAATCGTCACTTGAGGCCAAGCTTTGCTAGCTTGGCGCGCCAGCTATGACTCTGGTCAGCGGCGGCTCAGGTTACCGCTGTGTTATTCCCAGCGATAACAACGTCGCCAGCTGAGGAATGTGTTTGGCTAAGCGTTAATCGTAAAGCCAAGGCACTTGAAATTAAAGTGCTGTTTATTTGAGTGGGTTGCAACAAAGTGTCGCCAAATAAGCGAGGAGCATTAAACTCCTCTGACCCACTTCTATATTTATTCTAATTCTTAAGGGGGATGGGGTGACAGACGGTCACGCCACAATACTCCCCCCCTAGCATTTTAAATGCGAGACAACTACCAAATACTTAGTATAACCGGGCTGGACGGCGCACCTGCCTACCGCTTCTGGTTACGACCGGCGATGATTTGCGTCTCTCTACAGCTTTGAAAAAGCCTCCCGCGGAGTCCCCCGGCGCGCCGGATAATGTCACGGCGTTCTTCTTAGGCTGGGATGGACGTTTGAGTGCACACGGTGGGTCGGGTGATGTACTATGTTTTCTTGGACGCCCCACTCGCCTGCTTCGCAGTCCAGCGGTGTCCAACGGTGGGTCGGAAAAAGTCACGACCTTTTTGGTTTTGCCGGTTCTATTCTGTTGGCAGCCCACGTTGTCCAACGGCGGGTCGGAAAAAGTCACGACCTTCTCTGCTGCATGGTTGGTAATTGTGGATTGTCCTACGTTGTCCAACGGCGGGTCGGAAAAAGTCTCGACCTTCTCTGCTGTATAGGCTGGCTTTAATCGATCAACAGAAATTTTTGCTTTTCTGCCATTTTGGTCAACCACGAAGTACTTCTCGAACCTCTCCAGAACTTTGAATGGTCCGTCGTACCGTGACTGTAGTGGGCGTTGCACCTTGTCGATTCTCACAAAAACGTGTGAGCACGTGTCCATGCCCTTCTGCATGAACAACCTTGGTTTATCGTGATGGCTAGTCTGCGATGGCATAATTGTGCGCATCATGCGCCTCAGGTCCTTCACGAATTCCGTTTCATTGGTTCTTGACGGTGTCGGGGTCATAAATTCGCCAGGCAGTTTTAGTGGGGTCCCATAGACCATCTCAGCCGGCGATGATGCCAGGTCTTCTTTAACTGATGACCTAAGACCCAATAAGATTATTGGTAAAAAGCCGCTCCAGTCATCGCTTTCGTGGCACATTATGGCTGCTTTTAGCGTGCGGTGCCATCTTTCTATAATCCCATTCGCCTGCGGGTGATACGGGGTAGTACGGAAGTGTTCGATACCCAACATGCGGTTTAGTTGGCGGAAAATATCCGACTCGAATTGCCGACCTAGGTCTGTTGTGATGCGTAGTGGAACTCCAAAACGCGCTATCCATCCGGATATTAAATTGCGCGCGACCGTTTCGGCAGTCATGTCCTGTAATGGGATCGCCTCAGGCCATCTCGTAAATCTATCGATGATGGTGAGACAATAACGATTTTCCCTTGAAATAGGCAGTGGTCCCACTAAATCGATATTAATGTGCTCAAACCGCTCACTTGGTTTATTATAAAACGCTAGCGGCGATTTGTTGTGTTTGTGTACCTTGGATCGTTGGCATGCCAAACAACCTTTTACAAAGTTGTGCACGTCTCTCCTCATATTTGGCCAGACGAACCTCTGCTGCACCAGCTTCGTTGACGCACTCACTCCTGGGTGCGCTATGCCGTGCAGTTTCTCTATGACACTCTCTCGAAACTTGCGAGGAACCAAAGGGCGTATTCGGCCATGCTCTGTGTCGCACCATATGGTTGAAGAGCAGTCTGGTAAGCTAAGCTCTTTGAGCGTCAGAGACGTTTGGACCTTTTTGCTAACTAGGTCATTTATTTCCGAGTCCATGCGTTGCTCCTTCGCCATGCTATCGAAGTCGATCGGGGTCTTCACATGGGCTACCTGTTGAATTCTGGACAAAGTATCCGCCACAGTGTTGTCTGCCCCCGGTAAATGTCTGATATCGGTACAGAATTGACCAATATAATCCAAATGGCGCGCTTGCCGCGGTGATGCCTTTTCCAAACTTTGCTTAAATGCAAACGTAAGTGGCTTATGGTCTGTAAAAATTACAAATTCGCGACCTTCGATCATGTGTTTGAAGAATCTCACCGCCTGATAAATTGCAAGTAATTCTCGGTCGTAGGTGCTATACTTAATCTGCGCAGCCATCAATTTCTTTGAGTAATATCCTAACGGCTGCATGTGGCTACCAACCTCTTGGTTTAGGACTGCCCCTACTGCAAAATCCGAGGCGTCTACGCTGAGATATAGTTTGGCATTTGGCTTTGGATGATACAGCAACGCCGAATTGGCCAGATCACTCTTGCAATTTTCAAACGCCTGGTCTGCCTCTTGGTTCCAGACTAAAGGCGTTTTGTCGTTCTTTTTATTCCCGACTACTAACGCCTGGAGCAGCGATTGAGTTGCTACCGCATTTCGGACGAATCGCCGGTAAAAGTTCACCATTCCCAGAAACTGCTTCATGTCTCGGGCTGTCTTTGGTTTCGGGAAATTAGAAATGGCTTGAACCTTTTCGTGATGGGGGCGAATACACTCCTCATTGACCGTGTGTCCTAGGAACTTGACTTCTGGCTTTCCCAGGGTACATTTAGCTAAATTAATAGCTAGCCCGTTCTCGCGCAGCAGCTGGAGAATTCTTCGTAGATCCTTTTCATGCTGCTTTTCATCTGGCGACGCAATGCATATGTCATCAATGTAGACAAATGCATAATGAGCCTCAGCAGCCAATATTTTATTTATGTGCCTCTGAAAGGTTTGGGCTGCGTTCCTCAACCCGAAGGTCATATATTTAAATTGAAACAATCCAAATGGCGTCGTTATTGCCGTCTTTGGAATATCTGCAGGCTCAATTGGTATTTGGTGATATGCACGCTGCAAATCAAGCGTTGAAAATATCTTTTTCCCATGCAATATGTGTGTAAAATCTTGCACATGGGGTATGGGGTAACGGTCTGGCACCGTTTTTTCGTTCAGTGCCCTATAGTCCCCACATGGTCTCCAGGTCCCGTCCGCTTTTCTAACCATATGCAGCGGGCTCGACCAATTGCTATCTGATGGCTCGCAGATATTGCTCTCAAGTAGGAAATTGAATTCTTTTCTTGCCGCTGTTAATTTATCAGGAGCCAAACGTCTGGGCCTCGCGTGTGTAGGCGGCCCATCCGTGATAATATGATGAGTAACACCTGATTTTGAGGCCTGTTTAATCGGACTAAGGGTGGTAATATCGGCAAACTCGGACAGAATTTTTTCGAAAGGGTTGCGAAAATTGTAAGAATAAATTTTTGTCTTACCCGTTTCTGCTGCCAAACCATTGCATTTACCTCCGGTCTCTCGATCAACCAATTTGCTATTTTTCATGTCAACCAGCAAGCCGTGATGTCTCAGGAAATCGGCTCCAATAATGGGTGTTTTGACGTTGGCGATGACGAACTTCCAAATGAACTCCCGTTTAAGTCCCAGGCTGAGGGCAACTTCCTTCTCACCGTAGGTCTCGATGCTCGTTCCGTTCGCCGCATACAGTCTGCAAAAATAAGGCTCGCCAAATCGTTCTTTCCTGCTGGGTGGTATCACTGACACGTCTGCCCCAGTGTCGATTAAGAATTTCCTGCTGGTTCTGACATCTTCTACGTACAGACGACATATTTCGCTATTGCCACCCGTGTCGCCTTTGGTGGGTGGTTTCGAACTTAGTTTTTTGCCGGTTTGTTCCAAGTGCAAGGGGCTACGCATTTGGCCGCGCTATTCCCCCATTGCTGGTGATACCAGAAGTATCCCGCTACAAAGTTCTCGTCTCGTAAGGCCGCCCGTTGACGCCGCAAACGCCGCTGCAGTGTGCTCTTGCTGGGTCCACTTTTGGGCTGCTGTTGCCTGGGAGCGGAGTTAGTCCTGCACCTTGGAGGTATAAAGTCGCGGTCGACCTCTGGTTCAATGCCCGCTGGTTGTATATCCCAGCGTGCTTGCGAGCGGCTATGCGTGCTTCGAGGCCGTGGGTTATTACGCTCGTACAGAGCGTCCTCCAACCTGTGCAACCTTCTCTCAAGGCAGGTGTCAGCTGGGGGTGCAGTAGTTACTGCTACATGCTTCGGGCGATACTTGCCCGATTCCATTATTTTGTCTGCCTGGACCGCCTGCTGTGCTAGTTGTAAATCGACCACTTGTAGAATGGCCTGGACGTCGTTGGGCAGGCGGGCTAACCACAAATTCTGCAGCATGGCCTCATTTACTTGAACGCCGCCCATGTCCTTCATTTCATTCAAGAGCTGTGAGGGGCGGCGGTCCCCCAGCTCCATATCTTCCATTAGGCGCCGCAGCTTCTCTTGAGGGCTGTCCGCGAAAATGTCTAATAGCCTACCACGTAGGGCTTCATACCGCTCCGATGATGGAGGGTTGCGCACGACGGCGCTAACTTGCTTTAGCACTTGCTTGGGCAACGCGCCCACCACTGTATAAAATTTCTGTGCGTCACTTTTTGTGCCCTGCTTCGCGAACAAGGCTTCCAATTGTAAGAACCATAGGTCTGGTTCGTCTGCCCAGAATTGTGTCACCTGGACAGACTGCACTCGGCTTAATTCACCCGCGCACGTTAGTTGTGCCGCTGCGCCAGGCTCCGCCGCCGCGGCGGTTTCACTATCTACCGGTGGGGCTTGGACTACGGCCTCGTTGACCGGCTCCTCACTTGCCCGCTCTTTATTTTCCATATTATTATTTACTTTAAGTTTTTTTTTTTTTTTTAAAATTTTAAAGTCTTTAAATCCTCGCGCACTTTACTTTAACACTCGACTTTACGCGTTCTCGGGGTCACCAATTTAGTTAAGTAAAAGGCGGATTTTTAGGAGTTCTAGTTTATTTACAAATTTATTTACAACTTACTCTCGCGTATGGCGAACTGATTGCCAAGACACTATTTTCTGAACTGACTAAATACTTTAAGGCAGCAGGGCCCATAGCCCATGCCACCACAACGCGTTGAATATGTATTGTAAGGCAATGTACGCTACTGCGAACGCGCACATTGCCAACACTACGAATACACAATTCCCGATATGCATTCTAACGTTTTTTTATATATCACCAGAGTCACTGGCATTTATACTATGTCGCTTCGTCATCAGCGCTAATGACGGAGCGACAGAGCGGTTGCGGGGTGTATTATATTTACCCACACAAACGCGCGCTTGCCTGTGAGCTGGGTAGCTAAGCCAGCGCCCAGGCAACCAACGCTCAAGTTATACGACACGCTTGTTGTTGCAGCTTAAAACAACACACAAGCTGCCAGCTATTGAAGATAAGCATTTAATCGCTTAGTGACGAATCGTCACTTGAGGCCAAGCTTTGCTAGCTTGGCGCGCCAGCTATGACTCTGGTCAGCGGCGGCTCAGGTTACCGCTGTGTTATTCCCAGCGATAACAACGTCGCCAGCTGAGGAATGTGTTTGGCTAAGCGTTAATCGTAAAGCCAAGGCACTTGAAATTAAAGTGCTGTTTATTTGAGTGGGTTGCAACAAAGTGTCGCCAAATAAGCGAGGAGCATTAAACTCCTCTGACCCACTTCTATATTTATTCTAATTCTTAAGGGGGATGGGGTGACAGACGGTCACGCCACACATTCATCATGCATAAAAAAAAAATTAAAAATTAAAAACATTTCAATGAATTATATATTCTTTTTGTATCTGCATCAAATTTGTGCACAACATGCTTTTCATTTCTAGAAAGTTGCTATGGATGCGGGTTAAAAATTATTAAAATTCAAATCTTATTTTTTGGTAGCAAATTTTGGCGACCCAGTAGAAATTTGAATTTTGTAAAACAAATTTCATATACAGTGGTGGTCACGAATTTAGCACACACTGTGTTAGTAACTCCAATTTGAAATTTTTTACATCTTAGCTTGAGAATTGTTATCACATATTTTTGTTGAGTATTGTTTATGAAGTTAACTCTATGTACCGTTAGTTGGTTTCTTAGTTATTCTTAAATTTTCTGACATATTTCAAGTAGTATGAATCAATGTGGCTTAAATGCTGGATACGAATTTAGCACAGGTTAGAATTACTGTTCCATATCGTATTTTATTTTCGTTAATTTAACTTTACTAGTAAGATATACTAAATTTATTAAGTTTCTATTTGAGTTCTAACAAAAAATTTCAGAAAGATATGGCCAGAGGCTACTGATGTTCAGAGGCTCAGCGGTATTTGATTCAGCAAATGAAAAATGGTGGAAGCACAGTTTCAGAGATTGCTCTGCTTCTAAGATGTTCGTGAAAGTTATTATATAACGCATTACAACATGTGGAGCAGCATAAGAGCATTAAAAATGTAAAATAGCGACCAATAGCGTGAAAAACAATAGCAAGAGAGGGCCATTTGACTTATAGAGCTTCACTTAGTGATCCTTTTAAGACCTCAAATAAAATTTAAAATGAAATTTCATCAAAATATGGCGTAAATGTATCCTCAAAAGGCATAAAATACGCTTGAATGAAAACAATTTCCGTAGCTTTATAGCCCAACAAACACCACATGTGTCGCAAAAAAATATTTAATGCAGTCTTGCGTTTGCAAAAGAATATTTTAATAGTCAACGTATTTTTGGAAAACTGTGCTTTGGAAGGATAAATCAAAGTTTTGCCGGTTCGCATCTGACAGCAAACAATATGTATGGCGTCCTCAAAACATGCAACACAATCCAAAGTACACGCTCAAGACGATTTAACAGGGTGGCTGAAATGTTATGGTATGGGCGGCGTTTTCTTGGCACGGAGTTTGTCCGATTGTTAAAATTTACCAAAAAATGGATCAGCACGCTTACAAAAACGTACTTGTCAATACCATGATACCGTTTCAAGATGATAATTTTCCACTTTAATGGCGTTTTATGCAGGATAATGATCCAAAGCACAGTGCCCACATAGTTAAGAGTTGCTTGGAAGACAAACATATTGATATTTTGAAGTGGCCATCGCAATCATCGAACTTAACCCCGATTGAGAATCTGTAGAGGGATGTCGAGCAGCAAATACTAACAGTAAAATCCAAAAATTTGCCAGATTTGTTTAGGGAAATCCAAAGGATTCGGTATAGTATTCCAAAGTACCGTTGTGAGGCTTTGGTTAAAAGTTTACCAAGGATATGAGATGCAGTAATTAAGAAAAAGGGATTTCCTACGAAATATTGAGTTTTATGCAATCAATTTTGATTATTTTCTTCATCCTAGACATTTTTTCGCTCGTGTGCTAAATTCATGACCAAGTCGAAATGCTTATTTTTAATTTTTATTTGATTTTAAGTCCTATAAGAAAAAGATTTGAAATAAAATAATGTATATAAGAAATAAAGAAGACATAATATATAAAAAAAAAGTTAATTAAAAATTAGCAACAAATACAATAAATGGAAAATATATTGTAAGTATTCACTTTACTTTCTTAAGAGTGCTAAATTCGTGACCACCACTGTACATATTCAAGTCATGAATGCGGTGAATGTGTATATTTTTTGTTATTTGAAGCTAAGCTAATTTTAAAGCAATAAACAAATATATCAACAAAATGCATATTAATTATTCATTTGAAGTTTTTCAATGTCTGATTTGGACAGGGGGAAAACGGCCCCCTGGCTACAGGCCTGGTTGGACAATAAAAGAAATGCAGCATAAGTTGCTTGCGAACATTTAAAAAAAACGTGTATACTGTGCATAAAAACAGAGGTCTTTGAAAGAGGCATTGTATAAAGGCTTATTAATTTTATTGAGCTCTATTTTGTACAACAATTTGTTTTTTAGACAAGAAAATGGGACGCAACAAACATTGTTCGGACGAAAAAACGTGATATTATAAAGAAGTTAAAAAAAGATGGCTTATCGTACTGAAATATTGCAAGCACTCTGGGGTGCTCTTTGGAAATGATGCACAATGCTTTTAAAACTAAATCTAAGGCTGAAAGAAAATAAGATGTCCAAGGAAAACTACCCAGAAAACTGACCATTTAATTGCGATGGAGGCGAAAAAATATCATTTTGTATCTTCAAAAAAATTTTCAATGCAGTTGCAGCCAACGTGAGTTCAAGGACAGTGTGGAGAAGGTTGGTAGAGTACAAGCTCCCATTAAGGTCACCACGAAAGGTCCCGTTGCTAAGCCAAAAATATATAAAGCAAAGAAAAGACTATGCTCTAAAATATAAAAATTGGTTCGGTGAAGAAAGAAAGAAAAAGTGGCGAAACATACGCTGGAGCGACGAATGTAAGTTTAATTTATTCGGATCAGATAGACGACACAATGTTAGACGGCCACCCAACACAGAATTTAATCCAAGATATACAAAAAAGACGATAAAACATAGCGGCGGGAATATAATGGTTTGGGCATGTTTTTAGGGATGCAAACGATGCATCGATACTATATATCGTCATCGACGATATATCGATCATAATCATCGATGTTGACGGCGATGTTCTTATGAGCGATACATCGTCGATACATCGGCATGAAAAGGAAAAACATCGATATCGTTCGCTTATTTTTAGCGTAATATATTTCGAACGAAAAACTCAACGAACGATTGCTCTTCTGCAGCGCAGTCGCGATTTATACCTGGTGATTGTGTCATGATATTACCTTGTTTATTATATCATGGTCTTTGTTACAACCCTACGGAGAAAGAAACCGGTTCTGAACCAATCACGTGATAGGTCTCCAAGGAATAGGGACCTGTCCCAACTCTGCCACCAACATGTGAAACCGACCGGTCACTTTAACATGACATTGTCATTGACAGGGATCAATTGCCACCTGCTGCATCACCTTGTGACCAGTGACCGGTTCAGAAGAGTAGATTGGTGACTTGTTTTGACGAAAAAGGAACCGGTTCAAAACCTACCATGTGTGAGGTTTCCAAGGGATAGGGACCTGTCCCAATTCTGCCACGAATATATGAAACCTACCGGCCACTTTTACATGGTTTTGACTCTGACAGCGGTCAATTGCCACCTGCTGCATCACTAAAGACCTGTCCAGTGACCGGCCTCGAAAAACGAAAAACAAAATCTGTCCCATAACAGGCACAAAACACATTTTCTGTGACGATCAGACCTGCTCTGAGATAGCTGTCCATTGGAGCGGTCACTGCCCAAGTAACAATATTAGCCATATATTCATTCTTGCAGAGCTTATAGTGCTATCTTATATAGCAGCAAGCTTCAACTATAGCTTTAGTCGCGCTACTAAAGCTCTTGCAGAGAATATATAAGGCTACTTTCTTGAGTTTTAAAGCACTATTTTTACTTCATATGAGGAGTAGAAGTAGCTGTAAATTTTTAAAAGAGTCCCTGTCAAACCCAAATAAGAGCTCTTACAAAGCTCTTTTTTATTATTCGTTTAAGTATGTATGTGTTAAAAATAAACTCAATAAATATATAAAATTTGGCAAGTGTTTGTGATGATAAGAATGACAAATAAATTAAAGAAATAATAAAGTGATTATTATATCAGACTCATGTTCGTGTATTCGTTATATGCTGCGAATTTCGGTGCGCTTTTGAATTTATCGGAAACGTGAATGAAGTACTTCGAAAAACTACAACGGGCTTAACAAATAATTAAAATTAAGAAGTGTTAATTATTTAAAAATAGTTGGAAAATTTTTAACATTCTTTAAGATCAACTAAAAATGATTTAAGTACTTTATTCTTAAATATATGTGTCATAGAAATCATCAATTTCGTTTTAAATATTATTGTAAACACTAATATTTAGCTTGCTTCAACTCCGAAGATTTTCTATTTTTTATAAGATCGCCATTTTTTTCAAAGAAGCTCTTTATCAGATTTTTTAGTCACTTGTTATTCCCAAAAAATTTATTGCATTAATTTACAGTATTTTATATCTATTCGCTTTAAAAATGCAATACAAAAATACACATTAAAGCAAATATTATACTCAATCTACGAGTTTTAAAACTGCTGTATAGTAATTTTTATTACTTTAAAAGATCCTTTACAGAGCAAGTAGTAAATTTTAGAGTTCTGCTCTTTTGCAGATTTGATAAAATCCTTTACAGAGCTGTATAAAGTATTAAAGCTCAAAATGGTAAAAAAATCATATTTAGAGCATTTTCTTTAAAATTAAAAGCAACTAGCAGCAAACAAAGCTGCGGTAAAGCTTTAACCGCATATTATACACCTATAGAACACTTTTAGGACTCACTCGCACCTAGTTGCTCCAACAATGTTACTTGGGTGGACCAGTCATTTAAGGGCATCTGATTTTACTTTCTCCATAGGGTATATATTAGATTACCACAATAATACAATCAAGCACAGTTCATGTAAATAAAAAAGAACTGGTTTACTGTCCAGTACAGTGTGTTTTTGAATAACTGTATTTTGGGCCAGTATTTTTTTGTTGGTTTAAATTTTTAATTTTTTTCAATTCGAGGTAATTGATCGGATAGGAATACTGCATTGGGCTATTAGTTTCAGGACGCTTGGTCGATAAGACGCCTTGCTCCTGTTTTCTTTTTGATATAGATTCTATTTTGGTAGGTGGTCTATACACGCTCAGAAATCTTGGATTAAATTCTAATCCAATCGTTGGAATCATGCATTTTTTAATACTTTTTGTATTAGAATTTAATCCAATCGTTGGAATCATGCATTTTTTATACTTTTTGTATTAGAATTTAATCCAATCGTTGGAATCATGCATTTTTTAATAAAACCTGGAATACTTTTTAATACAGTTTGGATTAGTCTGTAAAAACAGCGTTCGGCTTGGTTCGGCTCTTATGCATGTTTATCATTTCTTTATATATGTGGCTTCATAGAGCAGTTGGTAGAGCCAAATACTTAATAACCTTAACGTACTGGGTTCGAATCCCACATGTTTCGTTAATTTTTTTTTTGTCAAAAATATTTTAATACAAGCATGTATTAAAATTAATTCCAATGAGAGAATAAAAATCAATTGTAATATATGTAGTGTATTAGATTGTAATACAATTCTGGTGTGGTCATATATACAATACAGTTTGTATTAGAATTTAATCCAAGATTTCTGAGCGTGTAGGTATAAAACACCAGCCTGCTGGTGCAATTAAGTGATGCCAGCAGATTACCCATGCTATAAAGTAAGGATAATGTATAATCAGAATCAGTATCAAAATATTAACCCTGCATCACAAACCTTAACAAACTTGAATTTAGCCCCACTCTAGGAGAAATTATTTTATACTTTTTAGTTCGTTTTATGTGTAATCTTATGTTATGTTTTAATATGTTACATTAAAAAATTTTTTTACTAAAGTTTTTTCCTAAATGACCTCTATATTTATTATGTTGACTTTATATGATTTAAATACAAATTCTAAATGTTTGATAGTTTAAATCATACTTGATTTTAAATACAAATTCTAGTTGTTTGATAGTTTAAAATCGTTTATTGAGCTTAAGGTCAAAGTTAGAACAATTAATTGTTCTAACGAATTTTTCCAAAGAAACAACAACAACAAAGTTTTTTCAATATGAAAAGGAAAAAATCACTGGCTGATTTTATTGCAATTTCGGCCGTGCTAAAGGCTTTATCAGAAATCTTTGAGATACCCGTGCAAGCGCGCACTAGTGCACTGAACCATAGAGGCTCTTAAGCGCAATGAAAAGCTTTATAAACTCAAATAGCTTAGTTTTTGTATTTTTTTAATTTCTTACAAAATTTTTTTTGAAGGTGTTTATATTATAACTAAAATTTTAACTTTAATATGTATACATTTCAGAAGTTCTGGCCATAAAATCAAGCACTCAAAAACTTTCCAACGATATCTTGGAAGTGAGAATCGTATTGGAAATACTGATGTTATTTAAATTTTAGTGAAAATAAATAAAAAAAGAATAAAAAAAAAAGGCACGAAAAACAGTCTTATCTCTAATGCTATTGCAAAATTTTAAAATTTTTTGATGCAGATTTGAAGAGCCTTTTCCGGCCTTTAATATCTGACAGTTTATCTTTCTTACAACTATTCTATCAACCAAAATATTTACGAAAAAAAATTTTTTTGAGGTTTTTGCAAAATGTTGACACTGACGGCTATCGTTACAGTCAAAATATTTTGGGAATTGTTATTAAAAGAAACCAAGGTTAATTTTTAGAGGGATACAAAGGGAATTTATTCATATTTCATTTGATTAAAAAAATTTTCATCGAAACTCCCCCCATGGGTAAATCCTGGCTACTACCCTGGTCTAAAGAAACAAAAAATTGCAAATTAAATAAGTTTAAAAAAAGGCCAAGATTATCTCATGTATCAGTGGTGCGGTGCGGGTATCACAAAGATTTCTGATGAAGCCTTTAGCACGGCTGAAATTGCAATAAAATCAGCTAGTGATTTTTTCCTTTTTATATTGAAAAACTTTGTTGTTGTTGTTGGTTCCTTAGAAAAAATTCGTTAGAGCAATTAATTGTTCTAACCTGACCTAAGACCTCAAGAAACGATTTTAAACTATCAAACAACTAGAATTTGTATTTCAAATCAAGAATGATTTAAGCTATTAAACACTTAGAATTTGTATTTAAATCATAGAAAATTAACAAAATAATAAATAATAAGGTCATATAAAAAACTTTCAATTAAAATGGAGTTTTTTAAAAAAATGAAGACTGTATTTATTTTTTTATCCACATAAAACTAAAACTTAGTACATCTTGACGAGTGCATTTATTTTTTTGTCCATAACTGTAAATCCTATGAAACAGTTTTCATAGAACACATGAAAACTTTTATAAAGAAATCTTATGACATTGATTCATAGAGTTAATGACTTTCAAAAAATTTTTCTATGTAAAGGGTGGTTAAATTTTAAAAGACGATGTTGAATGTGAACCACACCTAAATGTCAGTTTTTTCTGCATTTCATTTGACATTTCTCAATTTCAGACTAATTCAATTTGAACCATGGAAAAATTTGAGCAAACCGGGTCTGTAGGAGATGTGAAAACACCAGTGCATGCTCGTACAGCTCGTACTGCAGAAAATATTGCTGCTGTTTGCTATAGTGTGGCTGAAGAGCCGTCCACCTCAACTCGTCATCGTCCCCAACAATTGCACCTCTCACGCTCGTCGTTGACTCAAGAACTAAGGCCTCTTGACCATTTCAACCGTCGTCAATGGTCAGAATGGTGGCAATAAATGGCAACAGTGGATGATAAATTTTCGAAGAAAATCATCTTCAGTGATGAGGCACATTTTCGCCTCAGTGGATTCGTCATTAAGCAGAATTGCCATATTTGGGTTAATGATAATACACGAGTGACTGTCGAAAAACCAATGCACCCACAAAGAGTGACTGTTTGGTGCAGTTTATAGGCTGGCGGCATCATCGGGCCGTATTTTTTACAATATATGAGGCCGGTCAGGCAGTTACTGTGAATGGTGTTCGCTATCGTGAGATGATAACGAACTTTTTATGGCCCGAATTGAAAGATATGGATGTGGACGATATGTGGTTTTAGCAGGACGGTGCCAATTGCCACACAGCTAAGGAAACAATGGTTCTTTTGCGCGACAAATTCAATGGCCGTATTATCTCACGCGGTGGAGATGTCAATTGGCCGCCAAGATCATGTGATTTGACACCGTTGAACTTCTTTCTTCGGGGTTATTTGAACGAAAAGGTGTACGTCGATAAGCCAGCAACAATTCAAGAGCTAAGGGATGAGATAATTCGGCACATTAACGGCATAGAACCTCAATTATGCCTCAGCGTCATCGAAAATTTGGACCAACGGATGGAGGTGTTCCGCCGAGGTCGCGGTGGCCATTTGGCCGATATTTTGTTACATACATAATTGAACCATATTAATATTATCATAATAAAAAAAAATGACAATGATTTCCTAAATAAGAGCCTGAACAGAATCAAAAATCGTTGCGATCGACGATTCGTTGTTGTTGGAAAATACATGCAAAATACGCAGCACGTTTTCTGCAACGATAAATCGCAGACTTAGAATCTATGCTATTTCAATCGTCGGTCGCAACGATTTTTGATTCTGTTCAGGCTCTGATTTGTGTTTTATTCAAAATCAACATCGGCCCTTAAAATTTAACCACTCTTTACAACAAAAACATGGGCCGAAAGTGCAGCTACTTTTTTATTCGGCTTTTTCACATTTCATTGTCAGTTTGTTTTTGTGCGTCTCGCGAGCTGTTGGCATATTGTTGGTATATATTAGCTGGTGTATAGTAAATAAAATGTATATACCATTAAATATGAATGTATATATATTTTCTAGTGTTAAAAGGTTTATAAATTAATAAATATATTCCATTGCAGTTATTTTGTTTAACTTGATCAATATTCCAAAAACCATAGCACCAACTTGGTCATAGCAAATATATATATATATAGGCACATATTTCTTTTAATTATATTTAACTGTGCCGCCTATGTATTTTGATCATTGGTGCTATGCAAACTTCATATATACTATTAAACACTTCATAAATATATCTATGTAGTTGTTCTCACTTTTTATAAAAACTTTATAAAACCACCCTGTAGGAAAATCAACTAATTTAAAAGCAGTTGAAAAAGTTTGTCAACCACAACTAGTTGAAATTCGGACTTTTTTCCATAGAACGAACTAACATATTTTGTATGGTGATGTCAGCCAATTGACTTTCGTCTGCATATGTTTTCAACTACTTGTTAAATTGAATTGAATTTAAATTATTTTTTAACTACGATAAAATGAATCAATTGAAATTTTACACTACTTGTTAAATAAGTTAAATTTAAACTATTTTTTTTAAATACTTTAAAATAAATCAATTGAAAACTAGTTAATATTCCACTTACTGAAGATGAATTTAAAAGCATTAAAACTTTAAATTTCTATACATCAAAGAGATAATTTATTTTATTGTTTTGAAAAATATATACATAAATTCATATTAGTGAATTCATATTAAATGACTTGTAATCTAATAAATATTTTCTTTTAATACATGCCAAAATCAGAGTAGTTGCCGACTTAATATAATTCAAAGTAGATTTTAAACCACTTGTTTTTAATTAGTTTCTCAATTAGTTCATATATAATTCAATAAAAACTATTTAAAATTGAAGTGGATGCCGCCTTAATATAATTCAAAGTTGTTCATAAACTAGTTTATTTTAAGTTAGTTTTTAAATAAGTTGTTTTTAAAAGCAAGTTAGTTTGCTCCCATATGGCAATGAAACTTTCATACATTTTCATAAATTTTTGACGTTTACGAAGAAAAGATTTTTTATATAGAACGCTTCATAAATTATATGAAACTTTTCTTAGGTTGCAATTTAATGATACTTTAATATCATTTTTTATCTATGTAGTTTCTTGTATCTCCTCATTCGTATCTTTTCTAACCCCTTTAGTTTTGACAACATTTTTCAATGCGCTAGAAAGTAAAATTGAAGACTGTATATTGTTGTTGGATTTATAGTTAAGAATTAAAATATTGTCTTTTGAAGTAATTGATATCGATATTAAAATTTATTTTATGCAGATTTGTAGAAGCTAAAGTTCTCATTCATACATTCAATATCAGTTCTTATTTCTTAACTTCGAAACCATACTCACGTCGAATGCGCACTAGTGGTCTTCGCAGAACGTTCATAAGATGCGGTTTGTCCACAACTAGTTCAATTTGTGGTGGGGGAGGTAACTGAAAACAAAAATTAAATTAGTTCCAAGTATATCATTTTCCCCTGTATCGGTTCAACTTACGGTTTTTGTGATTGCGTCAATCCATTCGCTATAGAAAAAAAGTATATAAAGTTGTTACTTTTATGTAAAAATTTAAAAATTGCAATGTAAGATGGGAAAAGCTGTTGAATTATTTCTCTGTCTAATGTATTTACGACTTAACGAAAATTAATCTCTTGAATACTCAAGTTTTTAAAGTGGTAAACTCAATACGCTCTTGAAATGCATATTTTTAAATGCTTTACTTAAGAAACGTTAACGAATTATATACAAATTTCAAGTCACCCTCTATATTGCTCATTTCGTGCAAGACTGTCACAACTTGAATTTTATTTTTTTTTTTTGAGGTAAGTATGAAAAAATTCTACAATACAAATTTGGGGCTTTTCTGCAATATGAAAAAATACCCCACTATACAAAATAAAATTACCAAACTGAAGTGAAAAAGGGCCCTTAATGTTTATTTTCAGATAAAATGGACCCAAGTATTAAAAATACACATTTAATGTTTCATCAACCTTAATGTTTCTCTACAACAAGGACAATTATAGCTGTCAATGTTGTCTGCAATGGAAAACACCTGTAATATAAAAACGCATTTATAGCACATCTTTAGATGCTTGCAAGTCGATTTTCTTTAAATGTTGAGGTTTTTAAAGAAGATTTTCGTTAATCCAACGGATGCCCGCAGGGAGAAAATTTTTTCTGACAAATTGATTTTCCCCTGATTTGAAACATTCTGTACAAGGACAAACCATTTAAGGCGCATTGAACTCCCAAATTAAATAACACCATATATAAAAACTGAAATAACTACCCAAAAATGTACATACATTTTTACTTCTTTTTTTTAGTTTTTACAATGTAAAATTACATTAAGAAAATAAATAACGTTTTAAAATCCGCTCAACATTACAAATTTTAAGAGAATTTTCAAATTTAAGAATAATTAAAAATTACAAAAAAAAAAAAATTAGAATTTGTGTGCCTAATTTCAATTTGAAAAATAGCCCTACAGAAAAAGGAAAATAACTCAAAAAAAAAAAGATGCAGCGTTGGACATACGAGAGAAGCGAAGCTTTTTCGCAGTTTTATAAGTTCGATAATTTAATGGATTTTTTAATAAAAAAAATTTTAAATTAAAAAATTTTAAATACCATAATGTTAGCTAAAAAAAAAATAATATTCCTACTAGTAAATTTAATTACCTTACATTATTATTTTACATTAATTTTGAAATATTTTTGTAAATGTTTTCAATTATTGTATTATTATGGAAATTGATTAATGAAATCTATTGTTTTTTAATAAATTTGCCAACTCGTTTCGATGAAATTCCCCAATTCTGGTGATCAATTTTCCCCATTTTGCAACCGATTCCCCACAAAACACTCTTTATTTAGACCATATGCAAAAATCCACAAAAAATTAAAAAAATAACATAAAACCATAACATAAAATAGGTTATAAGAAACGACTAGAATAAATCCATTTAAAATTTAAGTATAAACATATTTTAAAATGTTTTACTTTTTCTAAAAGCATTTCAAGCATTTCATTTTTGTATTATTGACATTTTTATAATACATACATTGCATATTTGCGCTTAAGACTTATGTGCAAAATTGAAATCATTAAGTTATTTTTTTTGGAATTTGAAGAGATTTTACCGATTTGGTAAAGTCACTTTGTATGTGAGTTAGGCGTGATTTTCATCAGATTTTGACAAATTTTGAATATGTGATGAATATTTCACGCCAAAGCATGTGTGCAAAATTTTAAGTCAATATATTAATTTTTGTGGCATTTAAAGAGATCACTTTTGCTAAAATCCATTTTGCTAAAATCACTTTGTATGAGAGGTAGGGGTGGTTTTCATCCGATTTTGCTCATTCTCGAACTTTATCTTAATTTTTTTTTACTATAAGCATATGTTTTGAATTGTATTCAAAATTGCGGTTGTAATCGTGTCGACAGACAGACAGACAGACGGACATGACTATACTAATTTAGGAGGTGATGTTGATCATCAATAAATATACTTTTTTATACCTACCACGCTTCCTTATTAGCTTTACAAACGGAGTGAAAAAATTAATATAACCTTTACGCAATACGCGTTGGGATTAAAAAACAAGTTTACTTATTGTAATCACTTCTTGTGATCTTAAATTAGATTAAATCAGTCAAAGTGAATGCCAAAAAAAGGAAAGCTGAAGAAATGCATGTTGCCAACTGAGGTTTTTAATGCAATGCGAATGCTCAGCAATAAAGAAACTTAGCAAAAGTTTCTAGGCATATTAATACGGAAAATTTTGAAATTTGCTATGATTTTTATTTGAATTTAGAAACAAAAGTTAAATGAAATTAACTGCCCCAATAATTAACTCATTCCCCCAGTCCACCATCGAGTCAAAATTCCACCCAAATGGGGGAATTCCCCCGAGCTAGCCTGTGTGCAAATATTTGGATCGTCTGTCATTCGTAATATAATCATTCGTTATGTCATTAGTTATATTTATCAAAACGGCATTGTTTAAGGCCTATAGTTTTTATGAAATTAATTTTTTTTTATATTTCAAAAGTATAGTTACTTTCACGTTATTTTCACTTCTACAGCAGTTTTAGTAGGTGTCGAGGCACAGTGTTTTGTCTACATTCATTATCTTTATACTCATTTATCTCGAAACTACTTTTTTCGGCATGGTGTTGTAGAAAAAACAAAAACTATTCGGCCGAATCATCTGAAATTTATATATGCTATTCATAACATCAGTGGCTATCGCTGGAACTAGAATCAAAGTTTTATTTCAAAAACACCGTGTATTTGACACTTAATAACCGGCAAAAAACAAGCTGTTTTAACCCTTGGACAAACACATGGTTCTGGTCAGGCATATTTAATTTTTGAGCGTTAATTAAACATACTTCTAGTTTAGGTGGATACCTGTATTTCCCAGTAGCCGCCTAAAATATTGTTGGCTTTCTATTTAAAAAAAAAATTTCTAAAATATCGTTCCAACTCGAAGAAAACTGCAAAAAAAGTCCCCCTCGAACAAACACATATGCCTGGCCGGACCCCTATACAATTTGTATGAAATAAATTATTGTTATACACATTTTGGGTTATTTTTCTGCAAATACAATGCAGATTGTTGTTTCCAGGTATTTTTTTATATTTTGGGTTGTTTTTATGTGAATTCAATGCTTACAGGTAGTTTTTGTGTTCATTTTTCTCTTATTTCTTTCTTTCGTTTGTGATTTTGGTTTTGAGTTCAGTAAGTTTATTTTTGAATGCTGAACATACAACATCGACAGTCTGAAATATAAATTTTTTGTTTAGAATTTGTGTACAATACGCGCTTGCGTACAGGCAGCCTTACTGATAATTTCCAACAACTACTATAATCAGCGTTACAGCATGATTTCGCACTTCACAGAGAAGCAGACGAATAACTAGATTTATTTGAAGACCAAAGCAGTGAAAACACAGATTTTGATCCCGAAGATGACGCCTCGGACATTGAATATGAATTGGAAATTGAAGCAAATGAAATATTCGACAGCGATGAAGAATCCGAAGAAGAAAGTGAGAATGCACCAACTCAAGCTGCAGACGGTTTTTTGCTTGGAAAAGATGGTACCGCTACAGTGAGACTCCGCAAGCACAACATCATACGTTTCAGAGGTGGCTAAAAACAAACCTAAACACTCCGCTTGAGGTGTTCAAGCTTTTCTTTTCACCGAATATTACGTTCATCATCGTAACAAAAACAATTCTATATGGAGAAAAAGTTACACGCAAATGGAACGCAGAACATGCAAACTGCACACTACGAGTATGGGTTGATATGACAACCCAAGTAACATTGTTGGAGCAACTAGGTGCGAGTGAGTCCTAAAAGTGTTCTATAGGTGTATAATATGCGGTTAAAGCTTTACCGCAGCTTTGTTTGCTGCTAGTTGCTTTTAATTGTAAAGAAAATGCTCCAAATTTGATTTTTTACCATTTTCAGCTTTAATACTTTATACAGCTCTGTAAAGGATTTTATCAAATCTGCAAAAGAGCAGAACTCTTAAATTTACTACTTGCTCTGTAAAGGATCTTTTAAAGTAATACAAATTACTATACAGCTGCTTTAAAACTCGTAGATTGAGTATAATATTTGCTTTAATGTGTATTTTTGTATTGCATTTTTAAAGCGAATAGATGTAAAATACTGTAAATTAATGCAATAAATTTTTTGGGAATAACAAGTGATTAAAAAATCTGATAAAGAGCTTCTTTGAAAAAAATGGCGATCTTATAAAAAATAGAAAATCTTCGGAGTTGAAGCAAGCTAAATATTAGTGTTTACAATAATATTTAAAACGAAATTGATGATTTCTATGATACATATATTTAAGAATAAAGTACTTAAACCATTTTTAGTTGATTTAAAAGAATGTTAAAAATTTTCCAACTATTTTTAAATAATTAACACTTCTTAATTTTAATTATTTGTTAAGCCCGTTGTAGTTTTTCGAAGTACGACATTCACGTTTCCGATAAATTCAAAAGCGCACCGAAATTCGCAGCATACAACGAATACACGAACATGAGTCTGATATAATAATCACTTTATTATTTCTTTAATTTATTTGTCATTCTAATCACCTAATCTAAGTGTCAATCTAATTGCATGACACTTGTCAAATTTTATATATTTTTTGAGTTTATTTTTAACACATACATACTTAAACGAATAAGAAAAATAAGCTTTGCAAGAGCTCTTATTTTGGTTTGACAGGAACTCTTTTAATAGTTGACAGCTACTTCCTCTCTCCATATGAAGCAAAAATACTGCTGTTAAACTCAAGAAAGTAGCCTTATATATTCTCTGCAAGAGCTTTAGTAGCGCGACTAAAGCTATAGTTGAAGCTTGCTGCTATATAAGATAGCACTATAAGCTCTGTAAGAATGAATATATAGCTAAAATTGTTACTTGGGAAGTGTTGAGCTTGACGCTTTTATTGGGATACTATTGGCTTTTGGTGTCAGTCATAATACTATGCAGCTCTCAAGATTGATGTGGCCAACTGATGCACTTCCAATATTCCGTGCAGCCATGTCATATACAGGGTAGCCCTTATTCGAAGCGCCCATCTGGCAACACTGTAACTTTCCGCAGTGATGCCAAATCGACTAATGACATACCGCGTTTGAAGCGTCATTCCAAGCAAATGTTTACAATGGAACAGTACACGCCACACGAACGCTCTAAAATTGTTGAAATTTACATTCAACAAAACAAGTCAATAGTGAAAACTCAACGTGCTTTCAAAAAAATAAATAAAGTGAAAAGTGCGCCTTCCAAGAAAACAATTTATCGTTTGTATGAAAGATTTACAACTGGTAATACTCTTGGTAACCCAAAGAGGCCAAATAAAAAGCGACCAAGGCGATCGGATGAGAATATTGCAGCCGTACGAGCCAGTATTGAGCAGTCACCAACAACATCCCAAAATCGCCGTTCTCAGCAGCTCGGCATTCCCCGATCCACTTTACAACGCATTTTACGTGTTGATTTGAATTTGTTTCCGTACAAAATTCAATTGGTAAACAAATTGTTGCCTACCGATAAGCCACGTCGATTGGAATGGGCCCAAAGAGTCATCGAAATGGCTGAAGAAGACGAGCAATTTTGGCATAAAATTATCATGAGCGATGAAGCTCATTTTCAGTTGAACGGAACGGTAAACAAACAAAATTGCCGTATTTATCCCACTGAAAATCCACAAGAGATTCAAGAGGTACCTCTTCACGATGCAAAAGTCACTGTTTGGTGCGGCGTTTGTGCTAAAATGCTCATTGGGCCGTTCTTTTTCGAAGATGATAATGGCCACAGAGTTACTGTCAATCAGGAGCGTTATCGCGATATGATAAACAATTTTTTCATGCCAATCGTTCGTCGAAAGCGTATCAGGCACTACTGGTTTCAACAAGACGGCGCGCCACCACACACAAGCCGCACTACAATCGATTTTTTGAAGCAATTGTTCCCTGGCCGTTTGATGTCAAAAAATGGTGATTTCGATTGGCCGCCAAGATCACCAGATTTAACGCCTCCAGACTTCTTTTTGTGGGGTTATTTGAAATCAAAGGTTTACGTCAACAAGCCAAAGACCCTAGAAGAGCTGAAAACCAACATCCGTCAAGAAATAACCGCCATTCCCATCGAAATGTTGAAGAAAACCATGGAAAATGCTGCAAAACGGGCACAATATGTCGTAGAGGCCAATGGCGACCATTTACGAGATATCATATTCAAGAAATAATGTAAGCAAATCTACTTGAACCCAATTAAATGATATTCATGACGAACAGACAAAAAATTGTGGTTTGATTTATTTAAAAATAAAATGGGCGCTTCGAATATGGGCAACCCTCACGATTTGTTACTTTGATGCGCTGTATTCGATTTGACGATAGTCGTACGCGCGCATTTCGTCTACAAACCGACAAAGCTGCTCCCATTCGCGACATATGGAACTTCTTGAATAACAATCTTGCCAGTAATTTTGAACCATACGAAAGTGTAACCATCGATGAGCAGCTATTTCCATACCGTGGGCGCACAAAGTGCACGCAATACATCCCATCAAAGCCCGCAAAGTATGGCATAAAAGTATGGTGGGCATGCGATGCGAAAACCAAGTACCCGTTCCAAGGAAAACTGTACACTGGTAAAGAGGGAGAACAACGAGAGACAAACCAAGGCGAAAATGTGCTCATGAGTTTGGCTAATCGATACGCCAACAGCGGCAGAACTATTATTGCTGATAACTTCTTTACAACATTAGACGCAGCTAAACGTCTTTCGTCGATTGGACTAGCATACGTTGGCACCATTAGATCCAACAAAAGGTGTCTTCCCAAAGAAGTGAAAAAAGACAGCAAACGGCCAGTGCTTTCATCTGTGTTCGGTTTCTATGATAACCTTGTATCACTGTGCAGCTACGTTCCAAAGAAGAACAAAGCAGTAACTTTACTATCCACTGTGCACTACACCGAGAAAGTTGAAGGCGTAGCAAAAAAACCGGAAGGGGTCCGCCATCTAACGTTTTTTTTTTCAACTAATGCCTTTTTCGTGAATGGTAACACTTAGCTCATGTCTGATTTGACAGATAATTAGTTTTATCCTTCCGCTGAACGAATATGGTTGTGTATATGCTTGAACAACGCTGGGAAATATTGCGACATTATTTTGAAAATCATGGTAATGTTGCAGGATGTGTGCGAAAATTGCGTTCGGATTTTGGATGAAGAGAAGCACTGTCAGCTCCGTATGTTCGTTATCTTGTGAAAAAAAACTGGCATCTTCATCGATAAACCAAAGCGTGAAAAGCCAAAAGCAGTGCGTACACCCGAGAATATTGCTGCTGTGGCAGAAAGTGTGCGTGAAGCGCCATCAACATCAATTCACCGTCGTTCTCAACAATTGAACATTTCGGAGACATCATTGAGACGAATTTTGCATAAAGACCTTGGTATGACGCCATACAAAGTCCAATTGGTTCAGGAGTTGAAGCCAACTGACCATCCAATGCGTTTTCGCTTCGCTAAGTGGGCCTGCGATCGACTTACAGAAGATGCCGATTTTGCCAAAAAAAAATCATCTTTTCAGATGAAGCTCATTTTGATCTTGGCGGGTATGTAAACAAGCGAAATCGTCGCATTTGGGGCACAGAAAACCCGCACGCATACATTGACAAGCCGCTGCACCCAAAACCAGTCACTGTTTGGTGCGGATTTTGGTCCAGAGGCATAATTGGGCCATTTTTTTTTGAAAATGAGCAAGGAGTGGCCGTTACAGCCAATGGCTATCGTTATTGGGCCGTGTTGAACGAATTTTTGTTCACAAAAATTGAATATTTGGTTTCAACAGGACGGCGTTACGTGCCACACAGCCGAAACTACACTCGATGTTTTGCGCCCTGTTTTTGAAGATCGCAGAGCTGATGTCGTTTGGCCACCTCGGAGCTGCGATTTGACACCGTTGGACTATTATTTGTGGGGTGCCCTCAAAGATAAGTGTTACGCCGACAAGCCAGAGACAATTGACGCTTTAAAGGACAATATTCGTGAAGCCATTGGTGAAATACAGCGGCACACAATCGATAATGTGCTTAAAAATTGAACCGATCGTGTAGGCTACTGCATGGCCAGCCGAGGCAGCCATTTGAATGAAATTATTTTCCATTATTAACCCTAAGGATTGTACTTTCAAATAAAAAAAGAAATTTGAAAAAATATCCGGTAGTTCTTTTTTTTAGAATTTAAAAAAAAAAGTTATTTGGCGGACCCTTTACAATTCAACAAAGGCCGGCGTTGATACAGTGGACCAAATGGTAACGCATTACTCCACAAAACGGTCAACCAGACGTTGGTCATTAGCATTTTTTTGCAACATGATAGACGTCATGGGATTAGCCGCTTACATCATATGCAATAAAAATACAGAAGGAACCAGAGAAGAGAAGCGACGTATGTTCTTGAACACGCTGAGTAAATAATTGGTGCTTGCTAATACTGAAAATCGCATGAACAACAACCATATTTTGGGACAACATTCCACCCGTTTGAAGACACGTTTTTACTGCACCAAATGCACTAATCCTGTGTGCCAACAACATTCTAAAGTTGATTATACTTGTTTTTCAAGCATTCCACAAAATGAATAAAAAATTTTTTACATTTAGGTAGCCACATATATCAACAAATAAAAAAAAAAGTCTAAAGACAAAAATAATATACAAGCATACTTAGAAATTCAAAGTTACGGTGCCCTTTTTGCCATACAAATGCATAAAAACGTATAGGGGTCTGGCCAGGTATATGTGTTTGTTCGAAGGTTTCGGAATATGTGTTTGACGGGGGGTTAAGAACTTAATTTTCAAGAGCGCGTCATTCTGTCAATTTTCAACATTTTTTATCTAGTGATTAAATAATATAGTGATTAATTATATTCTTGGTTTTTATTTTTCAGATATATATAAAAGTCACCGCCCATGCCCCTTTTCTTTGAGAGTTTTAACTTTTTAAAAAAATCCTAAAAATACCTTCATTATTCGAGTGCTAGACTACTGGCCTTCCCTTAAGTGCCTTTGAACATTCATGACTGAATTCGCAATTAAAATCTACATCTTAAACAATTGGCATCTTGTGATAATTTACAGCCCGTTCAATGGAACCTTCCTACTTTTGTTGTTTGGATAGCTAATGACAATGCTTTTGATCGATTATTGTGCTCTGCTGCATCATAGCTTCACGCATACACAATAGAATATGTAGGATAGCTAATGCACAATCCTTTTAATAAATTCTTGTTATCTACTACTGAAGCAACATAGCTTCAGTTAATACTTAATATTGAAAGAATCACAGTATATCACTAATGGTTTTGGGGTAGTGGTTAGTACGTAGAACTCGATCGAAATGGCGCGTGTTCGATTCTCACTGCTTACAAAGAAGTATTTTTAATTGTATATTCTCTTGACGCAATAGACGCAAGTATAAAAAAACAACATTTCTAAGAAAAAGGTATTAGGAAAAAGTGTCGTTTTTGAGATTTCACTTAAGCAAATCACAAACGAGGCACAAAAAGCTTCGCTTCAAAAAGATATATGCTCCAAAATATTCGTGTTGTTGTAGTCTATATGATGAGGCGTCTGTCTGTACTGTCACCCAGGGATCCCGGGTTCGAATCCTGGCCGGGTCCTACTATATAACATTTCTTTCCTTATTTCTAATCACTATTTCTAATTCTACGATACTATCGTTACTGTGCCTTTTTAGTCAGAATTCGTATTTGCTCACTCATGAAGCTTCATGAATATGAGGGAATTTTTTGTTAAAAAAAAACGTGTTCAAATTCATTTTCGTGAACAGCTAAGCAGATTTTTTTGTTCATGAACTGAAGAAGAGGAAACCAGTTTGTGAACAAGAATATTTTTTACTCTTGCGAAGAAACTGTTGCTGTTCATCTCTTCTTCAATTCTTTACTTGTCGTTCGTTGGCTCTTCATTTATTCATTAATTGTTCATGAAGTGGTGAATACGGATGATACTCACTTGTTCACTGGCAATAGATGGTTTGTATCAGAGAAGGAATTCGATGCTGGCGCGTACACTAAGTACAAATGGGTCGCTAAATTCGCATCCGTTGTCAGAATTTCATAATTATGTAATTTTTTATAATAGGGTTGCCACCTAATAATATGTATTCTTAACTGTTTTAAACATAATTTATCAGTGTTAGGGGTTTCCCCCATGAAAGCATTGTTTAATGATTTTAAAAACTTTTAAAAATACATATTATTAGGTGGCAACCCTATTATTTTAAAAATTTTATAAATTTGACAACGGATTCGGATTCAGCGACCCATTTTTACCCTTAAGTTCGCGCCAGCCCCCAATTCGTAAAAAAAAAAATTAAGGTGGCAACCCTATCCACCATTTTGAATTTTAAAATTCTGACTTCAGATTCGAAATCAGCGACCTCCTAAAACTGTTAAATTATGTTTAAAATTGTTAAAAATAAATAGTATTAGGTGGCAGCCCTACTCTAAAAAATTACATAATTTCAAAATTCTGACAACGGATTCGGATTCAGCAACCCATTTTTGATACAAACCATCTATTGCCAGTGAACAAGTGAGTATCATCCGTTGAATTCACCACTTCATGAGCAATTAATGAATAAATGAAGAGCCAACGAACGACAAGTGATGAATTGAAGAAGAGATGAATAGCAACAGTTTCTTCGCAAGAGTAAAAAATATTCTTATTCAGTTCATGAACAAAAAATATTTGCTCAGCTCTTTACAAAAATGAGCAGCTCACTTTGATCTTTCTTCATTTTCTTAAATGAATGAATAGAAGCAGTTCATGAATGAATAAATGTGAACCCTGTTTTTAATATACTCAATGTTTTTGAAAAATTATAATATCCTGCTTTTAATAATCATTGTCATAACTTAGGCTCAAATGGTTACGGTAACCTTTGGAGCTAGAAGCTCCAGATTTTGTGTATTTTTAGTGGTATATGCTTGTAATACAGCTACATCAATAACTCAGTTCTGTCTTAAGTCGACTTAAGCGATTATTGCTTATCGACACAGATTTGTTTCTGTGGCTTTTTTTAATAACATCGTAAGTGTATAAATCAGGTTTCGAGAAATCTTGCTTCAAAGTTTTGAATCGCCATACCTGTTATATGAAAAGGTGTTTCGTTTTGGTGTCATAACTTTGGCTACGGTGATGCTAGAAGCTCCATGTCTTGTGTGTTTATAGTGATATATGTGTGAAACACAGCTATATCAATAACTCAGATATGTCTTAAGTCGACTTAAGATGCTTTTATAAAACGCCACAGATTTTATACCTTTGGACCTTTTGGGAGAGTGTGCTTTGGGTCCCAAAAATAATTTTGTACAAATAATCTGGACGTTTTGCAAAAACACTAAAAAATTAACGGAATTCCAATTTTTGCAGAGGTTTAAGCACAAAGTACATAAAAAATGGTGACAAAATCGATTTTTTAAGGTCTATTTTTAGATTTATAAGGTGTATACTTGTACATAATTAAAATTTTGTATTTATTTTAAATAAAGTAACTTCAAAAGAATCGATTTCCGAATTTAGGCAAGCCTCTTGCTTTATGTTTGTGCGATCTCAGATTAATATCTAGATTAGGGTGTCCCAAAAAAATATTTTTTTTATTTTGACAGATGACCGTGGCTTTTATACTGCTACTTGACGTTAGAAACATCCTATGTGAAGCGCGTCTCAATTGGTAAAGGTGTAGAGGTCGCGAATTCATTTTCTAATGTTCCCATACGATTTGTATGGGGAAAAATCAGTTTTGCTGGTAAATGGAATTTAGAGACATTGTCTTTTAAGGAAAATGGTTAAAAAAAACACGTGTTCCCTCAAATTTTGTCTGTTATGACATATCCAAATTTCATTTTCATTGAATTATTTTTTGGTGGTTGCCCAAAACGATTAAAAAATGAAAATATGAATGCAAAAAATGACTTTTTGTAAGTTTTAATCCAAAAACACATATGAACTTTTTCTTCATTGTACTTTCCAACTAACATTATTTTAAATTTAAGACCAATAACAATAATGAAAATGGAGTACTTAAAGAGATATTGATTTTTAATTAAGTAATTCTAATTAAAAGTATTCATTTATATAGGTAGCTTCTCTAAGAAGTGAGCCACAGACCACCAAATAATAATTAGATGAAAATAAAATTTGAATATGTCCTAACAGTCAAAATTTGAGGGAACACATGTTTTTTTTTTAACCATTTTCCTTAAAAGATAATGGCTCCAAATTCAATTTACTCTACGGTTTTAAGCCCCAAAATTCACACCTTGGCTACGGGCCTGAAGTGATATGACCTGTATAAATGAGCCGCCCAAAAAATTTCGCTTTGTGAGTTGTGACAGTCTTGCACAATAGAAGCTTTACAACAAAAATGACTTAATAATACAAACTTAATTACTACCAAGTCAAATTAATGTCTCTCATAAAAAAGGCATTAATAAACTGCTTGAAAGAAAACATTTGAAAAAAGTTATCAACTGGTTAAAGAATATCTCAAGATCTACTTGACCGATATCACCTCAATTTTCCCCATATTTTTTTTAAACCTGCATCCTTTACGAGCATTTTTAAGTGTCAATCCGAGCAGAATGAAGCATAAACGTTCTATGATCACTGTAACTACTATTTTTTTATTGCAATTCCAACAACTGCTCTTTAATGGCTCTTTAATGACTTTACCTGACTTCTTGTTCGGATTTAGCTAGCATCCAATATACTTTGGAGCGCTTTCTTCTTGATCCCAAGGCTATGAGTTGCGAGACACCGCATCCCTCAGGCAGTGGTGGTCTTCGTGGTATTTGACCCGTCCAATGGGCAATGGCCAACATTTCGGGTGCTTCTTTAACAAGAATTTTTCCGGCAGGAGAAGCTCGACCCGGTTCCTGCAATATAAAAGAATTTAAAATAGAAATGAGCATTTTCACAAAGAAAAACTATTGCTTTATCTACCGTAAACCAAGCCATGGTTGAATCGTCATAAAGAACGACCCATTCTTCAGACCAACGGTTCCAAAGTAATTGCTCTGTACGTGAGAAGAGTATTTATTAAGTGATATTTTATACTTATACTACTACTTCATCTGGAATAATAGGTATCCTTACTCACTTTTATATCGCAAGAGGTAGCCGCCTTTTATTTGTTTTCCACTATTTCCTAAAACAGAATTATAAATAAGATAGTTGTTAATCGGTTAAATTTTTATTCCTCAAAATGAAAATATCCTTTTTAAACTATTAAAACTTAAAAATTATAAGACCAAAATCAAAAGTGCCCAAATTAGAAGAAAATAAGACCACATAAACTCAGATAATTACTTTTTGTACCCAGTCAAAGTAAAGTTAGATTAAAGTTACATTCTAAAGAAGTCAAAAAAAGTTGCTAAATCATCAAAAGCAAATACATTTATTTAAAATAAGAACAGTGAAGAAGTTGCAGGATAGGTAAACGGTTATAAATTATAGATAAATGTCTTAAAAATGTTCCTTTTTGAACATCAACTTGAGTTCGGAGTTACATGTAAGCAAAACTCGGAGAAAAATGTTTTTTCTTATTAATCTATTGGCTGAATTTGATCGTTTTTAAACATTTTATTTCTATATCTTACGCATTTTACGCATTTATACACAACTTTTATAAAATTATTATTTCTGCAGTTTTAAAGATATTAATCTGCGGAGCTGGAAATATTTAAAATTATGAATAACACTGTTCAACCAGGGCAAACCCTAACGCTCTACGGTTAAATAAATCAATATTCCCCATTTTTAAGGAGGGTCGGAGAGGGTTAGTATGTATGACTGATCCCTATTTATTTTACAAGATGAAAAATTTTTCCCTTTGGGACCTATCCCCTCCAACCCCTCCTTAGGGGGCTCCCATAAAAATGATTTACTTATTTTATATATAGGACACTCCATTGTAACTACTGGGACATTTGACATCAGAATTTAACTAATTAGGAGTTATAACGATAACATCATCTATACTATTATATAAAAGGAGACTCACGAAATTTCATCCAGAATAAGCTCGGTAACCGCCGAACCGATTTTGATAATACTTTTCTTATTTGATTCCTATGATAATATAGATTGTTATAGCTTACCATGGTTTTCGAAAAGTGTATTCTTTAATTATTGCAAAATCACGCATTTTATTTGATGCCTACATTCAACCAGCAGCACAATATAACAGCAAACAAAGCTTTTCTCTCTTTGTCGAGAGAGCTTCTCTCAATATAACACGACAGCCATGTTGTATAGTTAAGCTCATGGCATAATTATTTGACAAGGTAGCCGTGACAGTTTTTTGGCTATTGGTAGTTGTCAAAAACAGCTTAAGAGGTTGTAGTTTGCTGATGTTGACTAGCTATGTGCTTATTCCTTACTTTTCTTTGATTCATTAAATTTATTCACGAAGTTTATTGAAATGTTTTTAGTTTGCTGCGGTTAACTGGCTATGTTTAAGGCGTTGCTTATTTTTCCAGTTTTCTTTGATTAATTGCATAACCAGCTAATTTTGACAACTACCCATCGCCGCTCGTGAGAAAAAAGTCAGTCTACGCTACTACCTTGTGAGTAATTGTGCCATGGTTGAGCTGAATTCACTGATAACCTTCAGCATGTTTTTGTGTGATTTAAAATAATGTTAATCAAGTTGAGAGCGTGCAGAAATTTTTCTCTCTGAGCGAAAACGTCATATGAAAAAAACTTTAAAAACATGCTGAAGGTGATCAGTGAATCCAGCTTTACTTTCAGGGAGATTCTTGCTTTTATACAGTGTTAATTAATTTTCTTTGTTAATGTTTTGAGGGGAGTTGCCAGCTTTTCCCCACTTGGGATTGTGTTAGTCTATCTATACAAATATATAAAAGCGTTGTGACACTGCACGGACGTTTGACAATCACGCAAGAACCACTGAACCGATTAACACGATATAGTTATCAAACGATTTGTTATTCCAACTTTACCGTAATATGATGTTAGATTTGCCATGTCTACTTTCCATGCCCATTTTTTGCAAAAAATGCTATATTTCAGACGATTTTGGTCGTATGAGACTAGAATTTGGTAATCTACGTTGTATGGTTACTTTCGCTAACTTTACTTAGAATGGGCATGACCCACTTTTCGGGGGATAAGCTTAGAGTAAAGCAAAGCGCACTAAGTTTAAGCTCAATTGAGCTGAATTTCTGGCATTCTATTGTTTCGAGTATGAGATGGTTTAAGTGAAAAAATTTTGCCACACCCCCATTACCGCCCAGAATTAATAAAAAATGTTATACTTCGAACGGTTTTGGTTGTTTTAGACTAAAATTTGATAATTAAGTTCATACGGCTACTTTCGGCAACTGTACTAAAAATGGCGAATATATAAATTTTTTTTTCCGAAAAGCATGAAAATTCGTATATCGCAGTAAGGTGGTCTGCGGCAGGACAACGTCTGCCGGGCAATACTATACATCAATAAGAATGCTGTATATATCAGAAAATTCTGATCGTCATGCATTGATGTTTCAAACGGAAACGTCTAGCATGTGTTTTGTTCGAAGGTCAATTTACACTTTTACAAATTCACAAAACGATCATAAAAAATTCATTGAATTGGGTCAGGACAAATTCTACTATAACTACAACGTTAACTATGAATATATAGATAAGGAAATAGATTAAAACAGAGATTTATGTTTATAACATTGGAATAGTTTGAAATATTTGAAATATTTTTCACAGAATCATTTTTTAAGCTATATTTGAAAATGTTTTCCACATAAATTAGTTTTTAAGCTGTAGCACATTGCAAAATATATAACAACATTTTAAGCAAATTAGTTTTCATCAAAAAATCATAGGGGGGTTGGGTGCCCCATGATTTTTAATGATAAAAACTGTTTGTGTCAAAATAGAACAATTTTTGCAGGTAAATTATGTTACATGAAAGAATAAGGAAAATGAAAATTAAAAAAAAAATTAAAATTAAAAAATATGTACAACAAAAGCAGCTCTTCGCCTATTGTTTAGTACAAGTTGGATATTTTAGAAAAGAAAATTGGATGAAAATCGATTTGAAAATGGCGGAAATGTTTGCTTGCTAAGTCAAAACATGAAATTTCATTAGTTTTTTTCTTATTCTGAGGCTTATGAGTTATACTGAGAAAATCTATAGTTTTAAGATATCGCAAGAATTTTAATGTCATAATAACAGGTTTTTGTAAAACATACTTAACATCCTTAAAAAATATTTCCGAAAAGAAAAGAAAATTACCGTTAATTTTATAAATCAACGACTGTCCATACAAAAATGCATTGTTATGTATTGAGAAAGTCTATAGTTTTTGAGATATCGCCAAAAGTTTGATGTCATTATAACGGTTTTTTTTTAATTTAAGAAGAATTGTTGTTTGGCCGAAGCCCAATAATAACAATTAATTACTGAAGAAGGCCAATTAACTACAACAATTTAAGAAGAATATATTTATTTTCAGAATATATGTAAGAAATTACATTTTTAATACAAATTTTAAAAATTTTGTCAACGTTTGTTGTCATAACGTTGTCATAATAACGTTTGTTGTCATAACTTCCCTCCAGGAAATGTGAGCATTCCCCGATGTTACCAGGAAACATTCCATGGAATGTAGGAAGCATTCCCCTTTTTTGCACACTCCATTGCTTTTTTTACATATCATGTCATTAGAGAGAAACATTCCTCTCCGCTGTCCTCAAAAGTGAATTAGAAGCAGTCCTCTCCCCTGTTATGAAAATTAAAGTGGAAACATTCCTTTTCCTTTTTATCAAAATGCCCGGCCAGGATTCGAACCGGGAAACCCTGAGCGACAGTCAGGCGCGCTATCGAATTCTACAATAAGCGGCTAGAAAACAATGATATTAATATTTTCTATTGTCATTGCTTGACAATAAATAAAAGTTTCCACATGTATCCTTAAAGAAGCGGTTTGGAAACAATATAAATACAAAAATACCCTTCAGCTTCCAAATGAAACGGTGGGGAATGTTTCTTTATCACTTTTAAATGGAAGCCTTCCGATTTTTCCTGGAGGGAAGCGGCTAGGAAACAAAGATATTAATATTTTCTATTGTCATTTCTTGACAATAAGTAAAAATTCCACATGCCATCTTAAAGAAGCGGTTTGGAAACAACATATATACAAAACTACCCTTAAGCTTCCAAAAGATACGGTGGGGAATGTTTCTTTATCAGATTTAGATGGAAGCCTTCCAATTTTTCCTGGAGGGTAGCGAAACCAAATCAGCTGTTCAAAATAAAATTTCTGATTGGATTTATTTGTGCATTTTTTAATATATATTTTTTTTTAAAGACGGACATATAAGAAAGTTTTTTGGTGGTAAGTTTATAGGGTCTATGTTTATTTTTTAATCAATTTGCTTTACAGTCAAGAACATAAAATTGATTGGGAATGAGAGCAGAATGGAAGAGAAAGTGCCAAAGTGCTTTAATGAGCACATCTCTGAAATTGCAAATGCTCAAATGCCCTTCGGTTCCTCCTCTAATCTACGATTAGGACGCGATTGGGACCAAACGTACATCTTTTTGCAATTGTCTAAAAACTTATGCGCTGTGGTTAATATACTCAAAAAAATTAAAAGGTGCACTTTGCTTACTCTGTTCCCTCTTTCCACCGTTCAAACGTTCAAGCCGTTTTAGGATCACTCGTTATAATGCCTTTCACAAAATATAAAACTGTGCATGAGTATTGTAGAAGCCAAGTCAGTGGCACAAAGGATCAGCAGAAGCAGCTCACGCATTAATTACCGACCTTCTTGTTGATGGAATGATGCTGTTTGGTCACAAAAAATTACTGGAACAAAATCGAAAGGTTTTGTCTTCGATTATTTCGGTCATAATTTTTTGTGAATCTCACGACTTGCCAGTTCGTGAAAAGACCAATCTTTCAATCATCCATTTTAGTAAATACTGCTTCACACAAAAATTAAAAAATCAGCTTACAATCCATCCAGCAACATTACCTTTCGAATATTGGAAGGTGTTGCTGTTTATACCATGTCTCGACTTTTTAAAATCATCCTTAGAACTGCGTTTTTATTCCTTTAAAGCGTGCACAGAAATTTGATGTAAGAGAAAAAATGAATGATGATTTTTTAAATTGCTTTGAAGATTTGCGCGGATGAATACTTTGTTAAATCGCGTTAAACAAACAAAAAATGTTCCCCCCCTGAGTAAAATTCTGGCTACGCCCATGGTAGCTAGCATAATATGAAGTAGCAACACAATTTACTGAAAATAAAACATTGCAGCAATGGAAAGCAGTGACGATGAGGACATCAGGCATTGAGTTGCATTTTTTTCTTGTACATTAGCTACTCAAATCTAGTCAAGGGTTTGTGTATAGCAAAAGAGCTAACGTGTAGCTAACGTGAGCTAACTAGTATCGCCTGTGTCCGAAATTTGACCAACCTTCTTGAACCCTCATCGGTCCCCTGTATACGCACGCATACAATTTTGATCTTTAACCTTGAATAAAATAAAAACGGTTCAGCGGAATGACCTTGTACTTTGTAAAGTAGAATTATTTTGCCTGAACAACCAAAAAAACCCGTTTTTGTATTTGTACCTTTACTGTATTTGCCTGTGCAGTTATAGTTACGAATCGGTCCCTGTGTATGTGCGCGCATACACATAACCTCCCAGTGGGCATTTTAGCTAGCGATACGCAAAAGAATGCATGCTAGTAGTGCTCTTATTGGCGTCAATATACCTTCCATGATCGCTGCATTGATGAGTGCTTCTGTAAGGCCTACCTTTTGAAGGTTTGGAGTCTTTTCCTGTTATTTTATATAAAAAAAAAATTTAAAAAAAAATTTTCAAAAATTATATATGATTAGATTAATTAAAAAAAATCAAATCTTTAAGAAAAAACAAAAAAAAAATTATTTTTTTTTTGTCCGCGTTGGGACGCGAACCCAGGTCTCCGAAATCTAACACATTGCATATCACATTATATGAAAACTTTTATATGGAAAAGTCTTTTCTATTATTTTTGTATGAAGAAATTTACAAAAAAATTCCAAAAAAATTTTTAAATGGACAGAAAAATTTGTAAAAAAATGTAGATTTTAAAAAAATACAAAAAAAATTTTTTTTTGGCCGAGCTGGGTTGCGAACCCGCGCTCCCGAAAACTTACTTTCATTTGTAATGATGCAAAATAAGCTGAAGTTTATTAACAACTGAGGTGGACGAGTGGGTAAGATGCCAAACCGCCAGCTGAGAGGACGCTGGTTCAAATCTGGAATTTGTCAAAAGTTTTTTTATTTCAAGTTTATTTATATTGCTTTTCTTTCTAATGTACATTCTAAAGAAGGGCTTCTAGCAGGCTTCTTTAGAGTCGCGAGAGCGGAAGGCCTAAAAAAGCTTATGGGCTTTGAAACGAGCACGGAAGGGCTAAGAAATCCATATGATGGCCTGCTAGAAGCGCTTCAAAGACCTGCTTTTGCCCACTGGGCTGGAATTGCCGCTTATTTTTGTGTGTGGATTTATAGCACGCTCTTATTTTTTCGTTTTATGAAATTCAGTTTGTTCTGGAACACACATAAGGGAAGTTTGTTTGCGCATTTATTTCAATTTTGGTTGTGTTTCGAACTATTTGATAAAAAATGGATAGAGTTTTACGTGAAAGAAGGCAGCGAGATGAACTAGAAATGGATTTTGATTTGGAAAGCGAAGCGGGCGAATCTCCGTGCGATAGTGACGATGATTTTGCATTATCAGACGAGGAGAATGATGAAAGTGAAGTTAGCGTGCATTCGGATAAAGACGACATTGAGCAAAATTTAGCAGAAGAAAATGCAGCAAATCCTAAAAATAAATATTTTTCAAAAAATAAGAAAATTGAATATTCATCGCAACCATTTAAAATAAATAAAAGAAATTCATTTCGACGTGCAGAAAATTTCACTTCAGGTAAAAACCTACCCTCTTTGTTGTGGGTTCATGTTCATTATATGTTTCATTTTTGTTATAATTCAGGTCCAAAAGCATTAGCAGCTGCTACTATAGTTGATGTTTCGTCTGCATTTCACATGTTCCTTGAACCGGCTGAGAATATTATTTTGAACATGACGAATTTATATGGTGTGCGAAAGTACAAAGACGATTGGGAAAACATTGATTTGGACACTCTGCACGCATACTTTGGATTGTTGCTGCTTTCTGGTGTGTATCAGTCATACGGTGAATGTGTCACTAAACTGTGGAATGACGAAACTGGTCGGCCAATATTTAGAGCAACAATGTCTTTGAAAATGTTCAAGCGTATCCATGGTTGCATTTGATTTGATGACCGCAAACAACGTATGGCCAACACTGCATCTACAAGTACTTCTGTACGTGACAAATTGGCACCGATTCGAAATGTATACGATAAATGGAATCATAATTTGAAAGTTGTATACACACCAGGAAAAAACATTACCGTAGATAAACAGTTAGTTCCGTATCGTGGGCGATGTCCGTTTCGTCAGTGTATTCCATCCAAGCCGGGAAATATGGCATCAAAATTTGGGTGCTATGCGACTCAAAAAGCTGGTATGTATACAACACACAAATTTATGTTGGTCGGAATCGTAATGCCACTCCTGAACGTAATCTCGGACGGCGTATTGTTTTGAATTTGGTGGAAGGACTTTCTGACAGAAATGTAACGTGTGACAACTTTTTCACTTCGCATGAATTGGCAGAAGATTTACATAAGAATCGCATGACTATTTTGGGAACAATAAGGAAAAATAGGACTGAAATTCCTTCAGTTCTACTCGACATGCGTCAAAAGCCAATTTATCATACAGAAGTTGTATATGAACATAAATTGCAAGCAGTAATGTTGTCATATGTTCCTCGCCGGTACCGATTTGTGACATTGCTCAGTACATACCACAATGTTGTCAGCATAAATGAGAATAGTGAAAAGAAGAAACCTAACATCATTGAAGACTACAACAAAACCAAGAGTGGAGTTGATACTATGGATCAAATGGTGGCTACGTACACATGCAAACGAAAAGTCAATCAGTGGCCAATGGCTGTATTTTGTAACATGCTTGATGTTAGTGCGTTGAATGCATTCGTGACGTTCATTGCATTGTTCTCGAATTGGAAAAATTCTAAAACGAACCATAATATTCGTCGTCGCCTTTTTATCGAGGAGCTTGGATTGAATCTCGTTGAAAAACAGATCACTAAACGTAAAAAACAGCCTCAAACTAATGATGCTTCCAGTGTTATTCAAAGAATTCGGGAGATTCGCCATTTACCAAGTACATCAAAACGAGGCCAATGCTACATCTGCACATATAAAAATAACAAAAAATCTTTTTGCTACACGCTGTGAAAAGTGTAGAAATTTCATTTGTGCTGAACATAATTTCAATTTAAGCGAAAAATGAACAAATAATTGACAAATGTTAAAAATTCAATTTTTTTTTTAATATATGTAATATTCTAATTAATTTCATTCTAAATCTACCTTTTTTATTTATTTATTTACTTGATTGCTAAACCTTAACAGGTTTTAAAGCAAATTTAAAATTATAAAATAAGATATTTAATACAATTCAAAAATATAAAGTATGATTTTGAATGAAATAATGTATTATTAACAAACTAAAAAGTTTTTGGAAATTGCTTAAAGTATATAATTTTATTAAAGTATAAAAAATAATAGAAAAAATTTAAGTCAAAATCGATAAAATCAGACAGCATAGCAGGATTGCGTTTTCAAGACAAACAAGGTCAAGTTAGCAACAATTTTTGTATACGGCGGAGTCGTGTGACAAACAAGGTCTCATACCCAATAAAACACCACTCCAATAGGTATATATATCATTCTGTCTCCCTGAAGCCGGTGAAATCCTGGCTTGACAGGGTGGTTACTCGACAAACTAGGTCAACTTCACCAAACCTATTTTCATAAAAGAAAGAAAACCAGTTGCGAACGCAGGCACCAAGACAAACTAGGTCTTATCGGCCACTCATATTAATAAATTACAAATCGATCTAACGTAGTGTTTCAAGAGGTAAAAAGACCCAAGACACCACGGTACCGTCGGCAAGTGTAGTTACAATCATCATGAAGATATGAGGCAACTGAAGACTCCAGGTTTAGTTCCATTCAGATTATTTAGATGTTTATACACCAAAATTTTCCATTTTACGCTTAGGTCCATTTATCCATTTAGATTGTTATATTAATGATAATGTGTTTACAAATAACCAGATGCATCAGATATATGTTTGAAAGAACTTTACATAATCAACGTCGGTACTGCAGGTAATCTATAATTTTATGTTTGATTGAGTCCATGGATTCACTTAAGGATATAACATCTGAAGTTCAAATGTATTAATATGATAGTAAACAATGTAATAAACATGAAAAATCAAGAAACATACATGGTTGTTAATATTTTAGCTTTTTTACAATTAAAGATATATGTGTATGCGAGGGACCGATGAGGGTTAAGAAAATGTGCTGTACTAAGAAAATCTTAAGTTTCAAATTATCGCAACAATTTTGATATAAAAATAGTCGACATTTTTTTAAAATATCTGTAAAAACTTTACCCATACAAACTTTCGTACACCGTTTTTTTGCACAACCAGGGCTTTTCATATAAAAATACGTTGTGCTGAAAAAAGCTATAGTTTTCAAGATATCGCCATAACTTTGATGTCAAAATAAAGGGAATCTTTCAGAATTTATTATTTATAAGAAATTTCACCATCACAATATATATTCACACATGTTACATACACAAATGCTTATTGTAGGGTATTCGTAAGAGAGAGCGAAAAATGTTTCACCATGTTCTTCCATTTTGTTATAGTTTAGGCTTTACTTAAGAAATATTCTTTAAACGCTAATATTTCAGGTCAAAGGTTACAAAAATATTCAGTGAACTCCTTCTACCTACTCTAATTTCTTTAAAAAAAATTATCAAAAAAGATTCAGAAACACGGAAGAACTGTTTCTCCCACGCATATTTCTTAATAAATACCAAAATGGCTTAAAACATAGATTGGTGTATATAACTATGGAGTGGTTTGAAATATTTGAAAACTTTTTTCACAGAAATTATTCTTTAAGCTGTAAAACTTTGTAAAAAATATAAAAACATTTTGAAAATATTAATATTCATCCAAAAAAATCATTTGGGGATCATGATTTTCGTTGATAGAAACTGTATATTGAATTATTTGTGGAAATGAAGCAATTGCTGCGTATAAATGGTATGTCATATGTATAAAAGGTATGTAAAAAAAAAATAACAACAAAAAACATTTGGCCTATTTTTTGAGCAAAAACTGAATATTTTAGAGGTTTATTAAAAACAATATAAATGATTAAATTCGTGAGATAAGGGTATATTTTTTCTTAATTCTTCAAAGTCATTTAACTGATCTTGCAGACAAAGAAGATTTGATGGAAAACTATTGAAAAATGTCTGAGATATTTGCTTGCAAAATCAAAACTTGACATTTCTATCGGTTTTTTTTTCTCATTCTGAGGCGATGACCTTGCTTTAAGGAAATACGTTGTACTGAGCAAATATACATTCTTTGAGATATCTGAATAATTTTGATGTCATCATGCAACTCCGTATATATGGGGGTTCAGGGGGTTCAAACCTCTCTTCAGCAATTAAATATTTTTTTATATATTAAATAAAAGCACAGACATTCCAAATTATTTAATCACCATAACATGAAGATAAATTGAAAATTGTTCAATGTACATGCTTAGTTTGCTTAGCAGACATTAAGTTAAATATAATAGAATATAAATAGTTTTCTTAATTGTTTTCGTATGTATTGTTGCTTACGTACCCAGCAGAAAAATGGATTATCCTATGAGCGATCTGGGAGTGCTCTCTGAGGAGCAGTGGATTGCTCCTTATTGATCCAAGCTAGGTGTATTTTAGGTTCTCTTTTAACATTACATGTCCTAGGAAGGGCAGCGCTTCCTTTAACATCCCAGAGGAGCTCAAAAGGAGCGATCAATAATTGATCCAAATGGATCAGCAAAGGAACATTTAAAATATTTTTTTTGGTTTTTTTTAAAAAGATCAAAGAACCAACATGCACCTTATACAAACTAGGTTTGGTCTTTGACGTGAAAGGAAAGGGATAGATTAGCTAGAGGAATTGATTGGAACCATACGTGAATTATTGATTAGACGAAACAGACGTGAAAGACAATGCTTTCAATCGCTTTTAACCGAGGCTAGTGTGTGTTATGCCTTAACCTCGGCAAGCATTTTCAGCCCTTAGTTGTTACTGTCCTTTAATTCCACATTTTCCCACAGTTTAGCTGTGGATTTTTAGTTTTCCATAATTCTTACATGTAGGAAAGAAGAAAGAAAGTGAAAAGAACCATGCCCGAACCCGGAGTCGAACCAGGGACCTCTGGATTGTTAGTCTAGCGCACTCTCCACTAAACTACAATGGCCGATTTTTCACAGCAAATAATGATCGAGTTTCGTACAAAGCATATGCCTCACTTTATGTGCTTTTTTTTATTGATTGCTCGCCTATTGATTTTTTAAAACAGTAAAGGAGCACAAGAGCACAAATGCTCACTTTTTGATAGAATAAAACAGCAAAAGAGCGCTCTGGTGTTGCTCCTCATAGGAGCGATCGCATGTTTTTTTTACTGGGGTACTAGCGTTTGCTGAACGAATACATATAAATTGAACAAAATTATTCTAAGCCAGTCTGTGAAATTCAAATGATGATAAGCAAGGCTTCAGTGTTCGTTAAATTACACTGTAGGTAAATTCGTAACTTTTAAAAAGACACAAAAAAACAAATTTTTGGTCATAGAATCTGGTGGCATATTCAGTTTTTCTAAATCAGATCAAATTCTCGAGATATTTAGATTTTTGTTTTTTGACCATCATTTGACCTTCATTTCAAAAATGTTTTTGTAGTATTTTAAAAATTACTTTTTATTATATTTTTGAAAATACCTCTGTAATCTATGATTTTTCAAAGGTTAAGTAATTTTGCCTTTCTCTCCATTTTGACCAAATTTGAATGTTAAACGTAAAGTCTTTAAAAAATCTCAAAATTTTTTCACTCAAATTAGTATTTTTATAAGTAGCTTAAATTTTGAAAGTTTAAGCAAAATCGGAGGTGGTCCAAATTTTTGTTCTCCAAAAATAAGAAAATATAACTAAAAATGGGTCTAAAAGTGACTAAATTTCAATCGCAAATATCTCGAGATTTTGATCTGATTGAGAAAAACTGAGTATGCCACTAAGTTCTACGACCAAAAAATAAGTTTAGGTTCTCGTCATCTTCGTTTACTTTTTTGACGTCCCTACATTGTTATTAAATGAACGTAAAAGTGAATTTAATTTGTACTGTTGGAATATTTCCTAATTTTTTAAATTAAAAATCCGATGTTGACGATAGACAAATTTTCCAACCATGAAAAATTATCTTTTTATTTTTTTTAACAACAATTTCAGTTTCAATTTTTTTGATTAAAATATATTTGTTTTTAATAATATTTAAAGCAATTTTAAAAACAAGTAACATGTATACAATTGTTTAAAAAAACGGCACCACATTCCAGTGAAAACGAACGCTTTTCAAAGGTTGTAAAAAACAGGTTTCAATCGATCCACAGATATTGTATCTTCTTTCCCGTTCACTTCAACATTAAAGTATTTAGCACTTTGAGAAATTACTGGATGAGGACCATGATATTTGGGTTGGAAAGATTTGAGTTTGTTTTCAACTCTAATCCAAACATGAGAACATATGTCTAATCCAACTGGAACGAAATAATTCTTTTTAGAATGTTCAGGTGGTGAAAAATGTGGTGAAGTTAAAAATAATTGTTTTCTTAAGCAACTAACAAAACTAAGAGATTCGAAAGTAGTGGAAGTAGGTACAATAAAATCTCCGGGAAGGTGGAGTTGTTCACCATATACATACGAGTTCAGCAGCTGTGGTTTTTAAATCTTCCTTGATAGTAGTTCGTAAACCGAGCACTACTGTTCCAAGATATTTTGTCCATTGTTGATCTTGATGACAAAGAAGTGATGTTTTAAAGGTTCTGTGAAATCTTTCCACAAGACCACTAGATTGAGGATGGTAAGCAGTCGTATGTTTAAGATTTGCACCAAGTAATGAAGCTACTTCTTCAAATATCTTGGATATGAATTGTTTTCCTCTATCTGTAACCATAATATTTGGTCATCCAAAACGTGAAATCCAGCCATCAGTAAAGTTTCAGGTTATTGTTTCTGATTTAATATCTTTGATAGGGACAACCTCGGGCCATTTGGTATACCAGTCAATGCAGGTTAACATGTATGTAAATCCCTCAGATGACGGAAGTGGACCAACAATGTCGAAATGGATTTCTGTAAATCGATGAGATGGCATTGTAAAGCTGGAGTTTGGTACGCTTACATGCCTATGGATTTTGGAAATTTGGTATGACTTACAATTCTAAACCCAAACTACACAATCCTTTATACAATATTTTGTTATTTTTTACTAAATTAATATTTAGATACAGCCTTTTGCATATAATAATTTGTTTGTTTTTTTACTAATTTGGACAAATATGTTTTAGTCAATTTTAAGTTTTCTACTTTGAACTATGTATTTTGACATTTCGCTACCGTTAGCTGCGGCAAAAGTTAAAAGTTCGTCAACATTTTTGTGTCGGCTGCGTTCGCTACGTGTTGGTTATTTTCATTATGTTCATTTCATAGGGTTGCAAGGCAACCAACTTCTATGTTGACATTTTTTCTGTTGGCTGCGTGTTGGCTATGCTTATTCTGTTTGGGCTATAAGATTAGTTGCCGATGAATTAGTAAGATGAGCAAGCTCCTCGTCAGATTCTTGAGCGTCAGCAATTTGATTAAATGGTATAGCAGAAATTTCTTCAATGCGAGATAGTGCATCAGCAACGACATTTTCTTTTCCTGAAATATGTTTGATATCAGTGGTGAATTGGCCGATAAAATCCAATTGGCGAAGCTGGCTGAAATTTGTCAATTTCACGATTTTTTAAGCTGTGTGTGAGTATCATAAAGTGGTTTTAAAAAATGTTCTCATCAATTTCTAGCGGTGACACTTCGTCTCAAGCACACCAATTAATGTATGCAGTAACGAGTCCAGAATTTTTCGTTGCAATTCATTTAATACATAAAATATATTAAGGGTATTCACGATTCAGTGCACTCGCCTGTGCAGTTGAGGACTTGAGGACTTGTGCAGTTGTGCGGTTAGGTTTTCGTGAACACACCACCATCACCATTTCAAAGCTATCATTCATGAATACTGAATCATGAATTAATTTACGTCACCTTTGACTATACTGTTGTAAAAAATCGACAAAGATCTAATAGAATGATGTTATGGTTAAGCGCTTTTGAACATTCATAAGGATATTTCTATGAAAGAGGAAGCTGTCATCGATAAATTGGCTTCGAGCTCCAAAAAAATTAATGAACTAAGTATGTAAGTATCTACAACTATGTATATTAAGGCGCCTAATACTCCATAGAGAAGAAAAAAAATGATCGAGTCTTTCCTTCAAAACAAACCTCGGCTTATGTTATGATGATTCCCCAAATATTTCGACTCTACAGATAGCCATCTGTGAGCTGGAATGGTTTAAAATAACCTCTAAAAATCGATTTTGTCAAAATATTAAAAATTATAGGCCGAAAAAATCTCTTCCAATCTGCATCAAACATTTTTTGATATTTTTTATTTTAAACTTTAAAAATTTAAATAACTTCATAACTTTTTTTTTAATTTCTTACAATAGATTTTCAGCAGGTGTTTATTTTATTTTATATTTATAATTAATTTTTTATAATTATTTATAATTAATATTTTAGTTTTATTTTTTTTTTAGTTTAAGCAATTCTGGCCAGCAATTCTGACCAGTGAGGATATCATTAGAAATAATTAAGTTTTTTGAACAGTGATAATAACTTAAAGAAAAAATTATAAAAGTGCACGAAAAACATCATTCGAATGCAAAAATTTAAATTTTTTTATTATTTTGAGGATTATTTTGTGGAACTGCCCCGAACAACTTTTTTTCGTGAGGCGCCTTAATGTATATACATGTTTTTCTTTTCAAAATATCTGTTTTCGTTATATAACTTAAATGAATACTTGTCGTCCTGCTCCAAATGAAGCGATTAAATCGATTTTTTATATTTTTTGCTTCAGAAACCTCCCCCCTCCCGTCCCGTCATCACCCATCAGACTTTACAGCTTTGTGAACAACTCACATTAGTTCAAATAGAAATTGAGTAGGAAAATTAGCCCCATGGTATCATAATGGGACTCATTGGCTTAAGTGAGTCTCTGTAAAGTGACAGCCACTTAAACCTTACCTAACCCCCCCCCCCCTTATGAAACACCTATCTACGGCGTTGTCATCATAACGGGAATTTTTTAACATAATGTCCGTGAAATATATTATCAAAAAAGCTTTCGTATACTGTTATATTTCTGAACCATAGACTTTTCGTACAAAAATACATTGTAATGAAAACATCTATAGTTTTCGAGATATCACAATTATTTTTGTGTCAAAATAACGGACATTTTTCAAAATGTACTATTTGTAAGAAATTTCACCATCACAATATATATTCACACTTGTAACATAAAAAAATGCTTATTGTAGGGCATACGCAAGAGATGGCAAAAAATGTCTGAGATATTTTTTACACTTTTTATCAATGTCTAATATTTTCTTTTAAATCATGTTTTTCTAGCTCTTAAAGTTTAGCTTTTATTTAAGAAATGCTCTTTTCACACTCATATTTCAGGTCGAAGGTCACTAATACAAAATGTAATCATACTATGAAGCCAGATCTTTCATTTGATACCTCATTCACCATTCTACCTCTTCCTAGCCCTGAGATTCCTTACTAAAATTAATATAAAATTTAACGTTAGTATTTCGGGTCAGAGGTCATCAATGTAAAATCTAACATGATTCGGCACATCTATGGTGCAGTACCTTTCGATTGATATACGTTTGCTCTTATTCTAAAATAAAATAAATATTCTAAAAAAAGTGTACGACAACATTTGATGTTTGCGTATTAATATATAAGATCTGCCATCTAACTTATCTCCCAGACCAGTTACCCTACATAGTGAATACCACTAATGTTTTTACAATTGAACTAATATTTTTGTTCAGCCGACACCTCTCTGGGGAATATGGCAAACCTCAGAGAGTAAAAACTGCCATGTAAAGCTTCTTGAGAACATAAGTCGTTCGGAGTCGGCAGTAAACTCGTAGGTCCAGTTCTTGATCATCAACAGAATTGATCAATACAGGTTCGGTCAAAGCCCTTTAAAGGACTGAAATGGCCAATTTATATTTTTGTTATATAAACATAACTATGTATAATATTATAAGAAAATTATGGCAATCTGTAAATGTACATTACAGCATTGCTCTTGAACATTTGCGTACATTTTGTGATAGGGTCAAAGAATACCGGCAAACTTAATTCGAAAATGCTTGGCTGGTATCGGCAGAAAATTCAAGCACCGGCAGCGGTTCAAAATTATATAACCGGAATCGGCATTGGTATCGGTTTTTAAAATGCAGTCGGCATATGCATCGGTACCAAAATCGGGAATGGGTCGAGCACTTGTCTGATGCTTACAAATTTGTGGAGAAAACTGCTAATGATCTGCCAAAAGAATGTTACATTTTTTATTGGATTATATGGATGATAGCCTCCTAAATCCAAATCTGGAAAAATTTCAGGCAAAGTTGCAAAAATGGTCTATAAATCTTGCTGTTTCTTTTACGAGGCCAAAATTCATATAATCCTCAAAAAAAAAAACATTAAAAATTAGAGTTGTTACTATTCTTGAAATGTTCCGAAAATTATGTTGTATTATGAAGACAGCGATCAATCTGTACTTTCTCCCAACAACCAGCATGAAACAAACTTTTTCAACCCCATTGTTGATTCTATAATAAGCAATATAGAACAGCGATCGACAGCTTTGCCCCGAAAGCTTTCCCACCAAAGCTCTTTTTGCTTTTATATGGAATATGGAAAATTTTGCATGGAAAATAAAAAGAGCTTTGGTAGGAAAATCTTTCGGGGCCAAGCTGTCGATCACTGATATAGATTTAAGATTTACTTGAATCGGTCATTTCAAAAACCTCATAAGTCACACAATTAGAGTTTTTCAGGAAACAATAAAAACTTTTTCATGCACAAACAAACGAGTATTAAAGTTGGAGTTGTAAAAAATTAAAATATCGTATATTCTTCTCCGTTTAATAATAATAAAAAAAAAAAATCTAAAAAACTGTTCTTGACTTATGTTGTCTTAGCAAGAAATAGGATTAGTGGTATATAATTTAACCAAAGCAATCGTAGTAATTATATTTTTTATTGCTTATTATTGACGATTACACTTAAAAATTGTATTATTAACATTTCTCATGTGTTAATTTGCCATGTTTAAATAACTCTTGGAATATTTCTTATCTTATCTCCAGTTTTTAGCTCTGTAACTGTAAATGTTGAACTGGATTTCGAAACTAAATTAAAATATTCTTTGGGACATAGATACGATCATGTTTTTGAAACTATTTTCGTATGACTCCAGAATCGCGCTCATCTTGCGTTTTTCCAGAAACCACTTAAGTCATTTGCCTTATGTTGTTTTAGCAATAAACAAAGATTACGAGGTATTGCTTAAAGAAGTACACAGAAGTGTGTGCATCAGAGAACTGCACAAGCCTACTTGAAGTTCAAGCCTTTTGAAGTACTTGAATTCAAGTATGTATCCAAAATTGAAAAGCAAGCTTTAGCCAGCTTGCAAAAATACCAAACAGATACAAGTCATATACATGCTTCCTCGTTGGCTTGGCTTGTTTAGACTTTCTTTGTCGGGCAGAAACTTGAAAAGCTTGAAACGATCGGCAAAAGCTTGTAAGCTCGCAAGTATTCAATTAATTGAATTTAAAGCAAGTATCCAAAAAATTCAATGAACTTGTGTAGAGAGAGCTTAAGCATAATAGAACTTATAAGGGTTCTGTGGACTCCGTGGTTGGAAGTTTTAGGGGTAGATGATTTCGGATCTGATGTCCAAATTTAAGATGGTGGATAGAGTTGCCACCTATATTTTTTTTTATTTTTGTGAGTTCTTGTAATTTTGATATGCTGACGTTTTGATTTCGATAATGCCACAGTTTTAAGATTTAAGATGGAGGTTAGGGTTTGCACCTTTTTTTATTTTTACGATTTCGAAGTTGGTGCGAACTAAAGGGTAAAAATGGGTCGCCGAATCCTAATCCGTTGTCAGAATTTCAAAATTAGAAAATTTTGAAATCATAGGGCTGCCACCTAATAATATGTATTTTTAAGAATTTTAAACATAATTTATCATTGTTAGGCGTTCCCCCATGATAGAATTTTTTAATAATGTTGAAAACTTTTGAAAATAAATATTATTAGCTGGCAACCCTATTATTTCAAAATTTCATAATTCTGAAATTCTGACCACGGATTCGGACTCAGCGATCCATTTTTGGTATACCTTTTTTCCCCAGCCCCGATTCATAAAAAAACAAAAAATTAAGGTGGCTACCCTATCCACCATCTTGAATTTTAAAATTCTGACTTCAGAATCGAAATCAGTGTCTCCCTAACACTTGAATGATGTTTAAAATTCTTAAAAATACATATGATTAGGTGGCAGCCCTTTTATTTAAAAATATTATAATTTTGAAATTCTGACCATGGATTCGGACTCAACGACAAATTTTTGGCATACCATTTTTTTGCCAGCCTCGAATTCATAAAAATAGAAAAAATTAAGGTAGCCACCCTATCCACCATTTTGAATTTAAAAATTCTGACTGCAGATTCGAAATCAGCGACCCCTTAACACTGATAAATGATGGTTAAAACTCTTAAAAATGCATATTATTAGGTGGCAATACTGTGGTAAAAATTTAGGTGGTAACCCTAACCTCCATCTTAAATTTTTAAAATGTGACATATCCGAAATCCAATTCCTTGTCAGAATATCAAAATTAAAAGAAATCGCAAAATACAAAAAATCCAGATAGCAACTCTATCCGCCATCTTGAATTTTAAATTCTGACATCAGATCTGAAATCATATACTCCCTAAAACTGCCAAATACGGAGTCCACAGAACCCTTAAAGGTCCTAATACGCTTAAGCTTTTCCTACACAAATTCATTGAATTTTTTGGATACTTACTTTAATTGGATACTTGCCTTCAATTTCAAGCTTTTCAAGCTTTTTGCCGAAGGCATCAAGCTTTCCTTTACTTGAAATTTCGCGCCGTTCGCTTGTGAGCTAGGGCTTGTTCGAGTCTCAATAAATGCAGCAATACTGGAGAAATTTGGCATTTGGCGCGCGCAAAATGCAAGAACCCGGCAACCCGAATATTTATACTGCGCAAAAGTAATGGAAGAAGAAAGTAAGCAAAATTGGTATTTATTGCAATCTTTTTTATATTTAATGGTAATTATTTATCATATTCATACACATTTATTTATTTGTATTCCATTTATTAAATTTTTCAGCGAATTAGCAATCGCGAAACTTATTAAAAAAATCATTCTGAAAGTTTCACGTTCGATCTCAAAAGCAGCGCAAAAAATATGCAATATTTAGGTAAAGTATCAGCTGAGCATCTGCAACAGAGCTGTCAATGAGTAACAGTGTTGCAGTATTGCTGCATTTATTGAGTGTCTCGAACAAACCCCTAGCATACTTGCAAGTCGCAAGCTGTCGTGGGCTTATTTATATTCAATTACAAGCTATACTTGATTCAAAATAATCAAGCTCAAGCTAGCTTGAACTTGTATTTTTAGCTCTGGTGTGGATTTTTTTTATTTTTTTTTTCAGAAAAACTCAAAAAACCAAGGCAAGCGACTTCTACAAACAAGGTTTGGTCTTTGACCTGAAAGGAAAGGGATAGATTATTAAGAGAAATTGATTGCAACCATACGTGAATTACTGATTAGGCGAAACAAACGTGAAAGACAATATGAATTGCTCTTAACCGAGGCTAGTATTATGACTTAACCTCGGCAAGCATTTCCAGCCCTTAGTTGTTCCTGTCCTTTAATTCCACATTTTCCACAATTTAGTTGTGGATTTTTAATTTTCCACAATTCCTAAATGTAGGAAAGAACACGAAAAATGAAAAGAACCCGAACCCGGATTCAAACCAGGGACCTCAGGGTTGATAGTCTAGCGCACTCTCCACTAGACTTCAAAGGCCGACAATTATGGCCTACCCAGTTTATAGGTCTACCTTTAAGAAAGCGTTTGCAACAGAAAAAATATGTGCGAAAAAAATTGACTAATGCTGTTTTTGAAGTTTTAAGTGACCGATTCACTTCTTTTAATCATCATTTTGAAAAATTTTGCTTTCTGTCTGATCTTAATGATCTAACAGATGTTAAATATCTGCTCCAATGTATAACTTCAATAAATTTACCCAAACATATACATATTTATTTTACTAACAATGCCGGTAAGTTTCCGTTGAAAGTAGCTTTTCAAAATTAAAACTAATTAAAAAAATTATTTTATACAATAGGTCAGGAAAGCTTTTAGCTTTGGCAGCTATGTTTAATGAACCAAATATAGCATCTTAACTGAATAACGATACTACCCTCCAGGAAAAATCGGAAATATCCATCTAAAAGTGATAAAGAAACATTCCCACCGTATCTTTCGGAAGCTTAACCCTGGATGACCAATGTTAGTCGTTTCGACTAACACTGCTCAATTTTTTGCTTACAGCCTTTTTTTCTTTCATCTGATCGTGTTTTCTATCCATATCGTAGTAACCACATTAGTTGTTAAGCTGCTCTCGTTGCATTCGGATGTATTTGCCTTTTAAATTGGATAGGGTGAATCTTTTTATAAATGTAGTGTTAGTCGAATCGACTTACATTGGCTTTAGCGTAACTTTTTATACCCCCACGCGTATTGCGTAAGGGGTATATTTACTTTGTTACTCCGTTCGTAACGCTTATAAGGAGATATTTTTTTGATCAGCATCACCTCCTGAGTCGATTAAGCTATGTCCGTCTGTCCGTCTGTCCGTCTATCCATCCGTCTGTCTGTCGACACGATTACAGCCACAGTTTTTAAGGTATAATGAAATAAAAGAGATATGCTTATATTGAAAAAACTAAGATAAAATTCGGGAATGAGCAAAATCGGATGAACACCACGCCTACCTCCCATAAGAAGTGACTTTATCAAAACGGTATCTCTTAAAATGCCACAAAAATAAATGTATGAACTTGGAATTTTGCACATTAGCTTTGGAGTGAAATATTCACCACATATTTGAAATTTGTCAAAATTAGATGAAAACCACGCCCACCTCACACACAAAGTGGCGTCATTATAATACAAAACATAATTATTTTTTTTAATTAATAAATTCAAAAAAATTATGTTTTAACCTTGATATTTTACACATAAGCTTTGATAATTAGGATGAACTCTGAGTTTAAAATTTTGTATATTTGGATAAAAACCACGCCCCCTAAAAGAGGTGTCATCAACATTATACAACATTGACAAATTCGTATATACCAAAATACGGATGAGGGGGTATTTTAAATTCGGTTCAGTCGAAGTTAATTCCTTTGTTGTATGAATATAGTGTTTTGGTTATAAGATTTTTACAGTGGTGCAGCGAATTGTGTCTCTTGTGTTAAGCAATTGATTTAAACTTTTTTGTTTTAATAATAATAAATAATGCTTTATTCGTTTAATGATAGAAGAGCCTTTTAATCTTTTTTATGTTTATTTACTATTTTTTTTTTTCAATAATCTTATGTGGTATATCTCAAACTGATAAAATAAGTAGCTTGTAAAAAGTATAAAAAATAAAAAAAAACCAAAAACCAATATTAATGTTTTCTTTATTTCTTTATTTCTAGCTTTTAATGTATTTTATGTACTAACAGCTCATCTAAAAAGAGTTTTGGAGCGTGTTAGTCGAATCGACTAACATTGGTAATAACGTATTAGAAATATGATTGGTTATCCAGGGTTAAGGGTAGTTTTGTATTTATGTTGTTTCCAAACCGCTTCTTTAAGAATGCTTATGGAAACTTTTACTTAATTTCAGGCAATGACAACTGAAAATATTAATATCATTGTTACCTAGCCGCTCATTATAGAATTCGATAGTCTAGTGGTAGCGCGCTTGACTCTCGCTCAATGGTCCCGGGTTCGAATCCTGGCCGGGCATTTTTCATAACAAGGGAGAGGAATGTTTCCACAGTAATTTTTAAGACAGCGAAGAGGAATGTTTCACTTTAATGACATGCTATGTAAAAAAAGAAATGGAGTGTCCAACGGAAGGGAATGCTTCCTGCATTCCATGGAATGTTTCCTGTTTATATCCGGGACTGTTTCCATTTCCTGGAGGGATTGTTAGGAAATTCAGTAAGGCTTTAAGTAGGAAATTTATGTTTCTTTAATTATTTTCTTTAATTTTTGTCACAAAACATAGTTTGCAATTTTAAAAATAAAAAGTGAGAATTTGCAAAAGTTCTTTATTTTACAAAATCCAGCTGTTTGCACTACCTCGCAAAATGTACCTTGCACACACACAATATAAGTCTGGCCTCGCCACTGACTATGTCACTTCAAAAGTACATGAGATTTTTTTTAAACTGTGTAATTATATCTTTTAAACCATATCATATTTGCATGAAGAAGAGTTGACGAGCTGACACTAAAAATAATTTTCAATTTTTAAAGTGGAAACTATCTCTAGCTCTTAAATTCTTTCTGACACAATTTATAAATCCTTATGAAATAATTTTTCTACAAATGCCACGCCTCGATATTCGCCTAGTAAATATCTTACTGGTTAAGATATAAGTACATATGTATCTTATTATGTCTGGTAGCTATACATATATAACTTTAAAAAAAATCACTCCAAACAAAGAACAGTTAAATATTTTCTATGGCTTAACTTACCCGTTTGCGGTTCTATGATGGGCGGATTTCTAGGTTTTACTTTGGAGCACATCGAAAACATACTCAAGTACGTTTGTTTATGCAACACAAAGAATCCGGTCGCAGAAGCACAGCTTTCTGTTGTATAGCGTTGTGCAAGTTATGGTCTGCAAGGTCGTGTTCCAGAATCGAGAACAGCGAAGTGTTGAAACTATTGAGAACCTTCACTACACACTATTTTATGGTTAACTTATACGTTCGTTTTTTTTTCTTTCTTTTATCACTTTCACTTTTTTTAAATTTTTTTTTTATATTTTTTTATCTTGAGAAGTACAGATTTTTAAAGAAAGCTGCAGTTGTTAGCCTTGTGAAGATTTTCTTGCGTTTCAATCGATTTGCATAAAATAAAAAATCTAAAAGAAATAAAAATCAAGATAGATTTGAAAATTGTTATTAGGATTTTCGATAAACGCCTTATCACTGGCGTTAAACTAGTTGTGGACAGCAACGCCTTTTCTGCAAAGTATCCTGCCCTGCTCGTCCCCCTTTGTTACCGATTGTTTTGTTCGTGGGATCGACTTACAATTATTTGAATGAATTCATCGTGATGAAGGTCGAAGCAGGAAGATGTCTCTATAAGAGAACTTGTGTGTACATTTGAGCGTTCTTGTAGAGTGTTTAAATTTTTCTAATTATCTCTTTTACACGGCTTGAAGTTACTTTTCCTATTATTTTTTTTTAAATATTTTTTTTGCTATTGAAGACACATATAAAAAGGAGCAAGGATGACAAAAATCGACTGATAATGTTTAATGCTTATTTATTCCTTTCAAGCGTCACACCCCTGAATATGAGTAGGTATGTGAACGGTTACAGCTACACTGAACGAACACTGATGATACAACGATGAGAAGTGCGACTACGAGGATATAAACGAAATCGAAATCTGAAGCAGGAGCACGACGTTTGTCCGCCTCCTCCGGCCCGTCCGCCTGTCTGTCTGTATGTCTGTTTCCTGCAGTATGTATGTTAGATTGTGTCATGGAGAGGTTTAGCGACGGTCCGCTGTGCAATGAAAGCTCTTACTTGTACCATCAGCAGGCTATGATGCTGCTGACAATGTGTTGAGTATGTGTGTGTAGGTATTTTTGTATGGCAGAGCGTGTGTGCGTTTTGCTTCTGTCAGCACTTAGGCGAAGGCAACATTAATTCCAGTAGTGAGACGTTTACTCTTTCTGCCCTCCCGAAACATCGTCGTACTTACACTTATTTTTTAAGCACCTTGCATAACGGTGCTTTTCGAACATCTATCGTTAGCTTACGCTGCGATGCGATGAAAGTCTCTGGCGGCAACGACCCGATAACTAACACATATCTGCGCAAGCTGGGCACAATGGTTCGGAGATTAAAAAACCAAGTTATTTTTCTCTTTAGAAAGCTTTAGAAAAGTCCCAATAGGCAATAAAGCTAGGGCGAAACTTTTGGAGAACAAAAAAAAACATGCTATTCTCGTTAAGGCAGTAAAACACCATTCTTTCCTTCAAAAAGTGGCTGTGTTTATATTTCGGTGTAATTTTTTTGTTGAAAGTTAAAGTATGTATATTCCATTTTAAAAACCGTGATATGATACTGGCCCTCATGACTGCTTTATAAAAAGTGATAGATTGAAAATAAATCTTACCTAACAATAGCATGAAAGATTAAATAAAATAAAATTAAAGAAATTTAAAAATGAGATGAAATGAAACTAGTAAGGAATTATCTTCGACTGGGTTGAAAATAAAATACGCCCAGAACCGTGTGTTAGGCTGTGTGGCAAAAACAAACTTTTTAGCCGTGGTAGGATAGAAAATATCACGTTGAATAAAATTTGTGTGCGTTGAAATAAATTTGTCTTTTTTGGGCTGTGTCAAAAGGAAACTTTTCAGTCGTGGTAGGATAAAAAATATCAAGTTGATAAAATTTATGTGTGTTGAAATAAATTTGTCTTTTTTGCTGTGTCAACTGGACGATGAAATTTTGACAATTACAAATTTTGACGTTTCACATTTAGGTCGTGTTTTAGCGCAAATATTTTATTTAATTTGCATTTCATTCAATTTGCGACACATTTAATTCGAGTGCTTGTACTTACAACTTATTTCGCAAACTTGTAATATTGTAAACTTAAAAAACCAAAATAATAATAAAAAAAAGGAAAGTGCTTGAGTTTGTGTGCGCGTGTGGGAGAGCCAACGATCTTCCGGTACATCAGCAAGTGCAGTAAAGTTAAATTGGCTTTCTTTGCTGGCGAACGTCCTCCAAGTGCCACCACCAGCAAGTGCAGTGCAAAATTTGTTGCTAGCCAACATCCTCCAAGTGCCCTCACCAGCAGCACAAGCAAGTACAAAGCAAATTTCCTGATTCGTTTGCTTGCCAACGTTTTCCGCGAGTCGCCACGAGCAGCATCAATTTCATAAAAATTCTAGGCATTAAACAATGCCATTTTGATAAATATAATTTACTAATGATAAGCAATCCAAATATTGGTACAACACGATTAAGAACAACTATTAATGTTATATTTGCTAGAAATATCGATGAAATTACATCTATATAATACGTATACGTTTCCTATTTGAGATATTAAAAACCAATAAATTCCATAATAATAATTGAAAGCATTTACAAAAATAATTCAAAAATAATGTTAAACAATGTAAGTTAATAAAATGTACAGGTGGGAATATTATTTTTTTAGTTATCTTTATGGTATTTTAAATTTTTGAATATAAAAATTTTTATTTTTAAAAAACTTAAATTATCTAAAGAGATTTCTAAAGCCTCATTTAGAGTCCCCGTTAGCTGCCCCACAATTGAATCTAGTTCATGTGTCGTCGAAGGGTGATTATCGGAGAGAGGGGGTAACGATGCTTCCACTACCTCTCTAAATTCTCACCAATTTGTTTTCTTCAGATTCCTTAAGACAGCTTGGTTATTGACGTGGCCCTTTAGATCAAATGTTATGTACCTATGATCAGAGAAGGAGTGCTCCTGAAGCACTTTCCAATCCGTGATCCTATCATAAAAGAAGTCAGAGGCAAGGGTAACATCTAAGACTTCTCGCCTACTGCGAGTAACAAAAGTTGGCTCGTTCCCAACGTTACAAACATATAAATTACTTTTAAGTAAATAGTTAAACAAGAACTCACCTCTTTCATTTACGTCTGTGCTTATCCAGACTGTACGATGCTCATTCGCAGCAGCACTGATGACCAGGCCGCGCTTCTTCTTCTCCTCCTCGGTGACCAGACGCCACAGAATACCCGCTGGCGGTGGCTCAGGATGGTCATGGGCTAGGTACGCCGACGCAACCCAGCAGCTGCTCGATCCTAGTTCCAGGCTGACTACCACCAAGTCTTGATCACTGAAATTATAAAATAAAAAAAGAGTTCATACAAGTTTTTGCTAGTATACACGATCTGGGAGTACCTGTGCCACTAGCAAAGAACCGCCTTCGCATGGTGTAGGTTGATTTGCAGCAACCTAACGAGTTCGGAGCTTACTCTCCTCGACCTCCATTATGGTATTGTCTCCAATATCCGAGTCAGATTCCAGAAGCTGCTTCTTGGAATCCTCATCGAATATGTCGGCAATACCATAAACCGACGATCATACCGACACCCGGTCGCTATCATCTACTATAGCACCCTCCTTCAGATTAGTGCTTGTCGATGCTCGATCCGCATCTATGGTTGCGCTAGCTGCAGACTCTACCACTGCATCCTCCCTTGGAGTAGTGCTTACCTCACCGCCTGCGTTATCCGCTGGCGTATCCTTCTTGTAAACATTTACGAGTACCCTCGTGACCCCAAAGCGAACCCACCCATCGCATTTCCCTAAAGGACCCAAAGAAGCGTCGTCCAAAGTAAGGACAACCTGCCTAGCACCATCTTTGGGATCCTCCATTTTGGCAACCCTCCAGTTCCGAACTGGAAGGTGGGGGTTGGAAACTCTTAGAGTTTTCCTGGGTCTGTGAGCTCCAGAGCCCAAGCCAAATGTTATGTACCTTTGATCAGAGAAGGAGTGCTCCTGAAGCACTTTCCAATCCGCGATCCTATCATAAAATAAGTCTGCTAGGGATTTCCTCCTTTGAGACCGCATCCAACTGTGTGCCTGGCCACACTTCACCTACTTTGACGAATGGCGCTTTGTAAAACGTGACAGATCTGGTATCGGAACACTTTACCAATGTAAACCCTCGTTGCCAGCCCATCGCAAGACAGTCGGGAGGAGAACCCGGCATCTCAATCATGAGCCCGAGATAATTGGCGGCAAGCTTGGCTTCCACCAACCTCCAGTTCGCGGCCGAAACCCCAAGGTCCTCCGCCCCCTATCCACGATAACTAGCACCTCACCACTTCTAGCAACACCTCTAAAGAGTCGGCCATAAAAGCTACCAGTAGCTTTTTCGCATCACCTGCTGGTTTCTCCTCCTCCGACCTCTGTAGCTTGACCGAAAGAACTTTTACCGGCACCAGACGGTGCTTCTCTGCAGCTGATGACGCCTAACGCCCATTCACAGCTCTTAAGCTGCTTGTCCGATAGCACAGACTTTCCGTCTCAAGTCCGATAGCACTTGAGCATCTTCTCTAAGTGCGCGAGAATCCTAGTCGCTGTGCGCAACTCCCTAGCGTGACTAGGTAAGCCCTTATGGGCGGAAGAAGAGACCTTGCTTCGAGTTGAGCTGCCGCTACCGCTCTGATCTGGCTTGGCCAGATTTTTTGCCGCAGCAGCAACTGCACTACTACAAGCCGGTTTCTGAGGAGATCTGGACTCCTTGGTTTTAAAGTCTTTGTTGGAAAAATTATTCATTCTAGGAGCCACAAGTAGTGGAGAAGGTATTCGGATGGCTCCGTGAAAGACGGAACTAGTTTTTGAAATGGGTCTCCAGCCTGGTCACTGCTCGGCATGGTTCGCAAGACATTTTGATTCAGCCCATTACCTCACACCGATGGGAAGGACCCGCCCCAAGCAGCTCTAGGACTATTCAGGCCCCCTTAGCTAAGCGCCGTCCCGCAGAGTAGCTTAACTACCCTAAATTGAGAACACTGTAGCAGTTATTTCCAGCCGGCACCCACTTGCAGGGTTAGGCGGAGGATTTTTGCAAGCCCGACTTCTGATAAGAAATTAATTAAATTTCAAAAAACGAAAACAGCTGATTGATCATATAAGTTTGCCACCACGTTTGCCCACCTAAATCGAAACGCAAATATATCTGGTTTGTGCAAAGGCTTCTCCATACAAATTTGACAGTTCATTGATAAGGCTAATAAACTTATACAGTAAATATTATTTATAAGGAAATAGCCCATTTGCATAAATACCCTTAATAAGTTACGCAGCCAAATTTAATTCGATCAAAAACTCTGACTAGAGTAGCTAAAAAAATTAAGGGTAAAAAGGGTAACATATTAGCGAACTTGTTCCTCAAACAACATGGCGGGTCTAACTTGTTCCAAAGGGGTAGTGTTCAAATTAAAGCAACATGTTCGTCATACAAGCGAAGCATTTTTTGTTGTTTTTCGCCATCATTTTGTTTTACAACCCTTGTTTGAAGGAGAAAATCAAAAATTTTTGCCAACAGGTTCGACGAACCATCAAATTAGCTTCTTAACTATCAAAACGGTTCGAACATGGCCGCCGTATGACGAACAGGTTCGCTGATGTGTAGCCCCTTGAAATCGCAAAAGGAAAGCAAAAATCTTTATTTTGCTTTGATTTGAGTTTCTACTTTTCGAAAAAAGGTGTTGTTTACCTTTCTTCCGTTACATTAAAAAGAAGGTTAATCAAGGGCGTCGCCCGCCGATGACCCTGGGGGGGCGGCAAGTTGATGGAGGATGAGAAAAGTATGAATTATAGGCAGAGTTAAGACCACTTTACACTTATTTGTAGCTCGAGTCTTACTACCTCTACTTACGGCGATTGTAAGTTATATTGTACTGTACGGCGATTGTAAGTTATATTGTACTGTACGGCGATTATAAGTTATCTTGTACTGTACGCCGATTAAAAGCTATCGTGTAATTTTTCATAAATAAGTTTGGTGTCAGAAAATTCTTCTTGAGCTCAACATCAGTAAATGTCAAGCAATTACATATTCACGAAGGCGTCTCCAGCTTCCACCGAGAACTTAGTACTTACTCGGCAAGCCAGTTCCTCTTATAAGCTATGAACGGGACTTAGGTGTAATGTGACAAGGAACTTAATTTTGTGTCTCATATTGATAATATCATTAGTAGAGCCAACTCTGCACTAGGTTTCGTAAAACACTGGTCCAGAGAGTTCTCCAATCCTTATGTGACTAAATCTCTTTACCTTACCTTTGTTGAACCCATCCATGGATATGTCTGCCAGGTTTGGCCTCCTATCTACAACACCCATTCTGTCCGAATCGAAGATGTTTTTTTACAATAACAATAGAGTTCAGCTTCTACAGCTTTTTCGCACTTTCTCCACATTAGATTATTTTAAGAAGCAACTTAATAAATATCAACGATATACATAGATAAAAGTGGTCCGAAACAATCTTAAGTGAGAAAAAGTTCAACGAAGATTCATTCGGTTCGCACTTCGCGGTCTTCCCAATGCTTACAGTTTCAACTTACCTCCTTATGCAGACCACCTGAAATTTATTATCTCTTGCAAAACGAAGGGAAGTTGCCGATGTACTCTTCTTTCATCAACTTGTATGCGGAACCATTAGCTGCCCAGCACTACTCCAATTAATATCCTTTAACACCAACCCACGTAACCTTAGGTCTATTCCTCTCTTCCACCTCAACTTTCACCGCACCGACTACGGATGCAGTGAACCTGTAACCAGGATACTTCGTGTAACCAACAATTTGAACAGCGAATTCGATTTTCATCTGAGCAGATCTCGACTCCAAAATGCCATTCTTAACTCCAACGCCACTTCTTTTTAACTCCTACGCCATTTTCCCCCCTCTCTAATGATTTTCTTACAATTAAGAAATGGTAAATATTATAATTAATGATATTTGTAAGTTCCCTTTAATTCTCGTATTTTCTTTTTGACGTTTGACGTGTTCTTAAAATTACGTCATGCAGGTGGGCGGATTACGCCAAATTTCCAAAATTCTTAAGTGCTTTCTGATGGGTAATTTCTTCGATGACGTTGTTTTCCAACAATTCGCTGCATTGATGTGATCCCGTCAAACATTTTTAAAAAATGTGACCATAAATTTACCGTAAGTTTACCGTTTATGAAGGAATTGGTAACAAAGTAACGAATTGTAACAATTAGGTCACAAATACGGTAAATGTGCGTCAAACGCCCAGTAACATGTGTCCATGGTCAAAATTTACAGACACTTGTTAACATATTGTGTGAATCAAATAAATGGTAAATGTTACCACAATGTGAAAAGAAATAAATGGGCACATGGTACTGTTATAATAACAGGCACATGTTACCACATTGTGTTAATCGCATGTTACCGCAAATTGTAAGGTAAATATATGGACATATTTTACCATATTATACGACGCGATTTAATGGAAATATGATACCACGTGTAATTTTATTTGTAACAAGTAACAAGTCTGCTTCTGAAAAATTAAAAAGCCCTTAAGAAAATTTGTAAAATTAATAAAAATAAGAAAGTATTAGATTTTTTATATTTTATTTAACAAAATCAAAAAAGTAAAGGAAAATAAATATAGAGAGTTATAGGTTTTTTCTTTTCTAGAAATCACTTGCGTAACGCACTTCAAAAAGCATTTCATTGCTTATACGTGTCCTCGTCTTATAGATTAGCCTAAGGCTGCCCGCAGAATAAGCGCCGAAGCAGACAGGCACAGGACAACTATGTGAACAAGAGAGAAAAAAGTTATGTCCATCTCGTTTCTTCGCAGGGCCTACCTGCCTGCCTGCATGCCTGCTTCGGCTTTTACTCTGTTCATTGGCGTCGGAAGCGGGGGGAAAGGGGGGCAGTTGCCCCCACTTTTTTAGCTAGATAAACAATTTCAAAGGAAAAGTTATTCAAAATATCAGTTTTTTTACACGATAATATATTTGTATTATATATTTTCCTCTTCTTTATCTCTTCTTCATGTTTCATGTGAAGAAATTTTGGTGAACTTTTTTGCACCACCATTTGTACTGCCCCCCTAGATGAAATTCGCTTCCGACGCGCTTGACTCTGTTGGCAGCCTAAAGACTTTTCGCTTGCTTTTGTAGGTCAGTGAGGCTCACAAAATCTTTATTGATTTCCTCTGTAAATAACAGTAAAAAAAGGCAATACAATATTATACATCTAAATTAATGTGAAATATATTCGTGTTTTATCAATTACCTGAGCAGTTAATATTTACTTTTCCCGGCCAGATGAAGTGTCTGTAAACATTGCATGTGGCAATATACTCAAAAGTTTTTTTGATGCGTTTGTTCGAATCTCCCACTGTTATACCAGGTACTCGTTGCAATTGTATTAGCTATGAAATAACACTTTATAAGTATGCTTTAAATTCTCAAAAAGTATTACAAAAATAATTTAGCCTGGCTAATGAGCGATATTAATTGCCTGCATGAAATAATGTTGCTCATTCGCCGTGCTGTAATGTTGCTCAATGATAAAATTGCAAATAATATTTAGAAAAATATATAGCAAATGCATGGAAACATAATGGTAACAAGTGCACATTATGAGATACATAGTTACACATAATGTTCACTTGTTTCAATGATGTGTCCATGACATAATGGTAACAAGTGACCATTTTGTGAAGGTTTTTCTTATACAATATAATGCAAAAATAACTCGTTTTGATCGCAATGCTAAGGACACATATGTATGCACGTTATTAAATTTATATTTGTTATGTATCTTCTTGTTTTTTCAATGATAAAATTGCAATTAACACTCAGAAAAATATATAAGAAATGCATGGAAACATAATGGTAACAAGTGCACACCATGAGACAAGTTTTAACACATGATGTGTGTTGCTATTATGCCATTGAAACAAGTGATTATTTTGTGTAGATTGACTATAAATCTCTGATTATAAAAAGATAATGTAATATAATACAATAAGTTAATATAATTAATTACACCTATATAACAGAACCATTTATATTTGGTGCATTAATTATATTAAGTTTAATAAATAAATATAACTTTAAAACACATAGTTAAAAGAACTCTAAACTATTAAAATATATATATATTTTTTTATAAAAAAATTACTTACATTTTAATCCTTGCCGATAAAAAATGTATAACAAGATCCAAATATATTTTATAAAAACTCACTGCTCTTCACTTTTTATACTGTTTAAAGTTTGACAGCTAAAATCCAATAAGTTATGTGAAAGATGAAAATATTATTTGGCGAGCAAACTATGAACTTGCAACAACTTCAATAGCATGGTTGTTGTTTGTTTGCGTCAAAAGCTGTCAAGGTTATTGCTGCATGTATTTTGTTGGTATTTTCTCGTAGCGCACACGTGTTCGCTATTTTTTGTTATATTTTAAATTTTTTTAGGACGGATATTAGCACAGTGAACACGTGTTCTTTCTATTTATTTTTTTTTTGTTTGCAGCAAATTATTTTTTAAAATGAGATGATGCGCTGAAGCTGTTCACATTATGGTAAACATTTTTTGATGGTAAGTCCGACTTTCTCCGCATCAATTGTAGCATAGTTTATAATTTCTGAGTCTTTTTCAGGATTGTCACGGTGGCTCTTAAGCAATTGTGAAATGTGTGCAATTTGTCGAAGAATAGGGATCCAAGTTCAGATTTTTGGATGAGATTGGTCTCTAAAGGTAACCCAAAGAATCATCACAAGAAAATGCGCTAATATTAGGTACTTGAGCTACTGCCTGAGGTTGAGTATCTCCCGTTTTGGTGATCGTTGTAGAAAATGGCGATATTCAGCCCTATTCCAGGATTTGTCGTAATGAATTTCCGAACGTAAAGCTACGCTACGAATACGACAAATTTGCTAATCCAAAATCCGAACGAAACTTTCCCTTTTCGAACTTACTTTCGGGAGTTCGAAAACAACTGGTTTCAACAGCAGACAAATAAATAAAAAGAAAAATTAAAAAACTGAAGTGTTTTTGATCAAAATTGTATTTTTTAGCTGTGATTTTTAATGGATTTCATTGCAATTGCAATTTTCGCACAATAAAAGGAAGATTTCTCACATAGAGAATCTATGAAAATTCGTCGAAGAATATTGCGAGATTCCATCAACCCTTTGGAATTGGATTACGAAACGTAGGAAATGCACTAAATAAATTTCAACTAACATATTCACAGGTTTTAATAAAAATAATTTAACTTTATTAACCAAAAATTAATTATAAGTTTTATTTTACGACCTAATTCTATAAAAATTTAATTGTTTTCTTTTGTCGTAAACAAATCCGTCAGGGCAGGGCTTTCATGAAAAAATCCGAAAAACAGCTGTCAAAAGTTGATACGTTCGGAATGTGTAGTTGCAATGGTACGAATGTAAGAATGTTCGAATTCTTCGGATTGTAGAATACTTCATTACGAATCCGAAAGAAAATTTACGCTACGACGGATTCTGGAATAGGGCTGAATGTCTCTATTTTGTTCTTCTTTTTCTTTTCTACACTTTTATCCTGTTCATCACTGTCACTATTTGCGCCTTCAGGTCTTTTCTTTTTAAATTTAGTGCAAAGCAAAAAATTTCAAGTTGGATTGTTGGATGTCCATTGTTGGATGTCCATTGTTGCTACAGCGAGTTAATTATTTCCTATTATTTAAGTTGGAATTATTAACTATAACGAATATGAAAAAGATGATATAAATATGTCCTCTGCTCGTTTCGCTGTTACAATGGTAAAAAACGAGCCAAACAAATATTGACATTTTACAGAGTTGCGTTTACATTTAAAAAACTACTAAAAAAAGTGTTCCTATTAAAGAATTTAAAAGCTTATGCAATGTTATAGGGGTATACACGGTTGGCAGCAATGCTTGTAAACATACATATTTAGAAATGTGAACCCAGTAACCCAGTAACCCAGTAATTTTGCTTGAAATGGAATAAGTGAATTCAATCGAGTTTCGACATTCGGGAATTATCCGTCAAGCAAGTGACGGAACTAAGAACAATGGTTGCTTTGCAATTGTCTTATTTTTTCATCTCTAAGGGGGCAGCTCCCCTTGGCGACACCCATGAGGTTAATGCCAGTGAATCGTTCTGTTTTCTCCATTGTGCAATGGCTTAAACTAGTGATGCTCAACTGGGCTCCTATGGTCTATGGGCCGTTCGCGGGCCGACTTCGGCCCACGCGAGCTCTCTGTTTATGTGTATGTCTTATTTGAAAAGAATACCCAGTCAGAAAATAATTTTCACTGAAACGGGTAGTTAATAATTAGTTAATTCTATTTATACAATAAAAAAGCATTAAATTCATAAACTATAGTTTAACAATTGCTTTTATTCTTAAAATTAAGTTCATTACAACAAATTTATTTAAATATATATAATATAATATATATAATAAAATAAACTGGCCAATTTAGCCCTTGGACGAACTTTGACCTAGCTTCTATTGATCAATTGTGCTGTGCGTGTTATTTAATGTTTGATCACAAATGACCGAGAGCTGGACCTACATGTTTTATGCCGACTCCGAACGGCTTATGTTCTCAAGAAGCTTTACATGGCAATTTTTACTCTCTGAGGTTTGCCATTGTCTGCAGAGAGGTGACGACCGAACAGAAAAATTAATTCATTTGAAAAAAACTTTCTGTCTGAGCTGGAATTGAACCCGGGCTACCGCGGTTCTTTAGCTTAGGGGCCACGCACTCTACCCAATAGGCTAAAGCCGCCACTACCAAAATATATATACCAATAAAAATTTTTACAGTTTCTATGCAGTTTGTTTTAGATACCAAGCACGAAAAACTATTATTTTTGTAAAGTACAGACAATTTAGCTTTAACATGATTTATTTAAACGCTTTTGCAGATTGAAGGCATAATTATGCAAACTTATGTCTCAGTTACACAGTTTATATTTCTTGCTGGAATGGTTGTATTTTTTATTTTGCTTACCGTGGAACAATTTTCAAATTTTGTGGATTTTGAAACTAAGCATGCTTAGAGACAATTTTTTCAGAAATTCTAACTATGCAGCTGCGCAATGAATGTGCAAGGAAAATTTAAATTATATAGCTGCATATAAGTGCTTTTGCCCACCGTGCAATGTTGTTGACTGCAAATACACACACGCGTTACTTTGTTTTTGTTTTACGTGATAAGCCGCTGCCAGCCCACTGTTAGCAGCGTTAACTGACGAGTTGAGCATCACTAGCTTAAACTTTTTATGAAGCTTAGCTTAACTTTGGTTTACACTCTAAGAGCCAGTTTTTCAGTTCCTTTAGTCAAATCAAACCTAGTTACCTTTAGTAACTTTAATCAAATTAAACATAGCTTCACTCACTAAAATTGGTCGTTTTAAAACAACCAATTCATATTTTATTTTAAAACAACGTTCAAATATTCTAGTTTTGAGAGAATTTTTGAGCGAGATGTGGCAATCAAGGGTTAATCTCTATATATAATTCGTCTGTATCTCCTAGTTTACACTCATCGAGACTTGACTTCTTGGTCATTCCCTTTTTAACTTCCACCTCTCTCACGTTTGTTATCCGCGTCTTTTATCCATAAAGGTAGGACTTGACCGTCAAGTCTTGACGAATGTAAGCCAGGAGTATGTCACTGAACTCCTCCTTAATAGCTGGTGTGTTTGAGTTGGTTCCTGGATGGTTTGGATTTACAATTGGACCCGATTGTTTGTGTTGCGATCGGGAGTTTTCTGGTACGATGAGTATTATAGCGCTATCTTTTTTGATCCATCCGGAACACTAGAGAGCGCTGTAGTATAAACACAGCTGTAAAATAATGCATTCATTTGTGATTTAAAATCATTTAATTCCCGATCAATGATTTGAAAAAGTGATTGGTTGGAAATTATTGAGTGCATTCACGTGATTTCATTCATATCTTATTATTATTATCAAAATTATCGATATCTCTGTTGAACAAGTATTGGAAATTCTTAGTTTAATATTATTTGTTTAACACTTTACTTTGTTACTTGCAAGCAAATTAATTTTTTATAAGCTTTCCTTAATTTTATGTTGTTATTTATTTTTCGGTTCGCTCTCGCGCTCTTTCACACGTTTAGCTTATTCTTTTAATATTTCAAATCCTTATACGCGATTAAAAATCTTGGAATAAATTTTAGTACAGCTGAAAGTATACTGCATATTTCTTAACCTTGCGGTTTAAAATTTAAACTTTCACAAATATTGAGCCATAATTAAAATTTTTCTGTACTAAAATTAAACCCAAGAAATATTGCAATGCTGAAACTCAAAACTAGGCTACTCGGTTTATATGCTTGTTTGTTTCTTTTGTTTCGTATAGCGCAATATCCCAGTGCTTACTAAGCGATTACATAACCGGAACTGATTACTGAAGCAACTATCAATTGATTACTTAGCATTAACATTACAATCTTATTTCAAATCAGTGACCCCTTAATGCTGGCAGCACATCTTCCATTTCTGACATGGTTTTATACAAAGGCTGTGTTAAAGCTCAGCAGATCCAAGATCCTGTGAAAGATCCAGTAACTCAAAAATTATTTGATATTAAATAAAAGACGCAAATTGTTATGTAATTGCTTAGTAACCGGTTTTCAGCTAAGAAATAGCTTGGTAATCGCATCGGTAATCAGTCTTCGCTTATGTAATCGCTTAGTAATCGGAATTGAGCTAAGTAATCGCTTGGTAGTCGCTTCAGTAATTAGTATTCGGTTCTGTGAACAAAACAAAATTTGTTAATATTACGAATACGTTCGTGCAATGTACAAACCGATTCGTAAATACTACAAACGCATTCTTTTATTGTACAAAGGCATTCGTAATATTTAATAATTTTCTTTGTAGATGAAACGAATGCGTTTGTAAAAAATACACATTTTTTCTTTGTACAATGTACAAACGGTCATTTGTATTTATTCGTAGGCTGAAAAGAACAAAGATCTTTGTATAATACAATAATTGTTTTGTACATAGTACGAAGCTTTGTTTTGGGTGTGCTGTATGTACAGCAGCATTTTTTTGTTGAAATATAAATGAAGTTTTAGTTAATAGTGACCCATGATTAACTTTGTACTTCATTATCAATTAAATTAAGATAATCTTGGCGATTCATTCCCGTGGGAACAAATTTAATTTCAGTCCTACCACAATGGCCAATTCCAGCCATACATTACTCATTTACCCCCTTGTTGACGACGGCTTAGGATGCGCTCTTTCTTCCTCAAATCGTGGTAATAAAAAGACATATCATCCGGACCGTCGAGACTAAATTTTTCGTTAGTGATTAATACGCAGCGCCATAATTTTCTCCACTTAATTTTGTCCACACGTTGCGGGCATGTGTCTTCACTCCAGCTGTTTCAACAATTTTTCTGGCAGTGAGGTTAGAATTTGAAGCTACCACTCTGGGATATCCACTGCTTTACCATAATTTTGTAGGTTTTTTAATAACTTTGTAATCACTTTACAATTTTTGTTTAATTTTTTTTACGATTTCACTGATTTTCTGAATTGTATCGGAGGTGTCATGCCCAATTTTTCAATATGTACATAACTTTTTTTAGTAAGATGCTATTAGTAAGTGGTGTTTCTGTACCGAATTTTTGTGCTCTATCGTATATGGCCACTTCTACAGAAAAGTCAACTGTGACCAAAAAATTACAACTTATTAAAAACTTATTATTTTATGGTATTATCTAAGAGAAACATTTTCATTTTATTAATTAAAGCAGTTTATACATAAATTCATTTACCATGTTGATCAAACCGTCTGCACTGTTTCACACATGCAATAATAAAAAAAATAAAAGATTTCTAAATTTGATCACTTGGAAAATAAACTTACATTATTTCAGACCCTTTAAAAAAAATTGTATACAAAAAGTCTTGCCCAATTCAGAGAGTTTTGCCAATTTTGAAACCCAAGTCAAAAATATGTTTTTCTGTTTTTTGTAACGCAACGCCAGCAAATATTTTTTATTATATCTTTAAATGCTTAGGGCAGATTGTTGTCATCGTTTTTACTTAGGGCCAGTTTTTCAGTGCGAGTTTAACGTTTAGTCAAATTAAACCGAGCTTAATTCACCAAAATTTGACGTTTAAACTCGGTTTAGGCAAAAAAGAAACACATTATATGATCATTTAAGTCAATTTCACTTCAATGTATACAAAAATATCTAGTTAAACCGAGTTTAAACGTCCAATTTTGGTAAGTTAAGCTAGGTTTAATTTGACTAAAGCTTAAACTCGCACTGAAAAATTTGCCCTTAGTATGTTTTTTTTTATATTTCTTCGTACAAACCGAACGTAACGCCAGTTTAGAAGTGTCCATACACGAGTATGTAGTTGAAGAGCTAAGCCATGAAAACAATACGAGTTGTATGGGAGGTAGTACATTCCTTTGTCAAATCAAATTATTGTATTGCCTATAACAGATACGCATTCCTTTTTACATACTGTGCCAAAATTGCTTTCGAATTAGTTAATCGGCTTAGACAGAATCTTGGCGCACACATATAGACAAAAATACAATAGACAAATAATAAATATATAATATTTATTATATATATTATAGACAAATCTATATAAATCAAATGTCGTTCGTTGGTAATTGCATCAGTTGAGAACGGCTGAACCGATTTGGATAATTTTTTTTTTTAAATGTTCGTAATAGTCCAACTTAGGTTTTTACGGAAAGAAAAATTGACCACGCCCACTTTGCGCCCACTTTTTTTGATTTATCTAAAATCGGAAAACGGCTGGACCGATTTGGATAATTTTTTTTAATGTTCATAGTAATCCAATTTAAGTTTTGTCGGAAAGAAAAATTGACCACGCCCACTTTTGCGCCCACTTTTTTCAATTTATCTAAAATCGGAAAACGGCTGGACCGATTTGGATAATTTTTTTTTTCAAATGTTCGTAGTAATCCAATTTAAGTGTTTACTGAAAGAAAAATTGACCACGCCCACTTTTGCGCCCACTGTTTTGATATCTATATAAATAAAAATCAAATGTCGTTCGTTGGTAATTGCATCAGTTGAGAACGGCTGGACCGATTTGGATATTTTTTTAAAATGTTCGTAATAGTCCAACTTAGGTTTTTACGGAAAGAAAAATGGACCACGCCCACTTTGACGCCCACTTTTTTATTTATCTAAAATCGGAAAACGGCTACACCGATTTGGCTAATTTATTTTTTAAATGTTCGTAGTAATCCATTTTAAGTTTTTACTGAAGAAAAATTGACCACTCCCACTTTTACGCCCACTTTTTTATGTATACCTAAAATCGCCTGCGCCAATTTGGCTAACTTTTTTAAAATGTTTGTAATAGTCTACAAACGTTTTTTACAGAAAGAAAAAATAGGCGTTGGACAAGGGGCGTGGCACTCTCATACAACCCAAATTTGCGATATCGAATAGCTTTTTAGTTACAGACCGCACAGGCTCGGAATTTAATATTCGAACTCAATTTACACATTAAGTTTAACTGATAACATTTTATGGTGTTGGACAAGGGGGCGTGGCACCTCCCATACAACCCAAATTTGAGATATCGAATAGCTTTTGAGATATAGTTCGCACAGCCATGGAATTGGGTTTTCGACCACAATTTACACGTGCCGTTTTACTGATAAAATTTTATGGGCGTTGGGAAAGGGAGAGTGGCACCTCCCTTAAAACCCACATTTAATATTTTGAATAGCTTTTGCGTTATAATTCACACAGCCCCGGAATTCAGTATTCGACGACAATTTACACGTGCTGTTTTACTGATAACATTTTATGGGCGTTGTACAAGGGGCGTGGCTCCTCCCTTGCAACCAGAATTTGCGATATCGAATAGCTTTGGAGTTATAGACCTCCACAGCCTCGGTATTCGAGCACAATTTGCACATGTCGTTTTACTGATAACATTTTATGGACGTATGGTGTGGCAACCTCCCATAATTTGCGATATCGAATAGCTTTTCAGTTACAGCTCGCACAGCCTCGGAATTCGGTATTCTACCACAATTTACACACACCATTCAGGGGGCGTGGCACCTCCCATACAACCCAAATATGCGATTTGCGATATCGAATAGCTTTGAAGTTATAGCCTAAGAATTCATTATTCTACCACGATTTACACATGCCGTTTCACTAATCAAATTTTATGGGAGTTAAACAAAGGGGCGTGGCACCTCTCATTCAACCCAAATTTAGATCAACCCAATGCAGGTTCACGGATAACATTTTATGGAAGTTTGGCAACGGGGGCGTGGCAGCAACGCGCCGGGTTCCAGCTAGTAATAAATATATAAATAGATTATTTTTGATATTTAATTAAAGTTTGAGCTCTTTTATGTTATAACTACAATTGTTCCACTGGCGTGTAGAACTATTGCTAGCGTGTGGAATACAATCTTTGGTTATATTCAGACGACAATCAAATGACTAAGCCAATCCTTTATTTTGTTCTTTTTTACTCTATGTGAATGAACTATGCATACTTCATTTTTTTAGCTGAAAAAAAACACAAATTAGGATTAATTCAATCATTTGATTCTCGGCTGAACACAGCCATTATTATTTGTTTTTCAATATGTTATAAACACAATTGGGGCTGCAGTCGGGTGATGTGTAGCTTGTCAACATAGAACAATGTATTTCTTATGTTATAAACACAATCCACATCACACGCCGAGCTTGTCGTGCGGCTACAGAACACGCTGTAGCCGGACAATTTTTATTTTCTAATTTGACAGGCGTGTGTTGAAAAACTAATAAAAAAGGCTGTGTTCAGACGAGAATCAAATGATTGAATTAATCTAAATTTGTGGTTAATTCCAGCTAAAAAAATGAATTATGCGATAGCGAAAATTAACTTCGAACATAATCAAAATTTTGATGACGATCAAGACCTGAATGAAAAATAAACGACAGGGCAGTCAACACAACATTATTTAAACAAAATGTATCATTTTATCTAATGTCGATATGTATCTCTACAACAAACATTTTTTGAGTTGAGGTCAATCTCTTTGCACTCTCAGAGGGCAGAATTTTAAGACAAGATATGAAAACGTTATTAGTTTAATGTGATGTAAATTATATGCAGTTTATGCAATTAAATGTCAAAAACTTCAATAAGAGATAAGTACTACATAAGAACCTATATGCTTCAATATTTCCAAAACGTTCATGTTTCACATTTTAATATGGCTGTTTTTACGCTGCTTCCAGGTTAAGTTAATCTCGTGATGCAAACTTATTTAAAAATTGTAATCGTTTTAAACAAAAGTTAATTTCTCTATATATTTATATATGTTTTCAACTTTAACCAAATAAAGTCTTGATCTTGCGAAAAAAAGTCGGACTTTAACATGGGCTTTACTCATAGTGAGTTTTTTTATTAACAAGATCTGAAAATTCAGTTTATAACATTCTAGAAAAAAGTACTAAAAAGTGCTTTCAGAAATGCCATAGATATACAGTTGCGAACAAAATAATAGCAGTTCCCTCTATTCAGATATGTTTGGATAAATAATACTAGTACTTTAGCATTTTAGAAAAAATGTCAGCTTTTCAATCAATATATCAACCACTATCGTGTCATTTTGAGATTATCCAACGAAATATCAACAAACTTTGTATCTTTTGTTTTAGCGGAGCTGCAATCGTCCAAATTTAAAATGTCTGTTTTTAAGGTAAAAATCTACCGAAAAACATTTAATCAACAGTTTTTCCAAATTCTAACTTTGGACGATTACAGCTTCGCTAAGACAAAAGATACAAAATTTGTTGATATTTCGTTATATAATCTCAAATTTTTTGCTCCGCTACCGCACATGACACGATAGTGGTTGATGATATATTGATTGAAAAGCTGATATTTTTTTCTAAAATACAAAATAATATTTTTTTTTATGGTGAGTAGTTAAGATTCTAGATCAATAATACTAAATACGTGCCAAAAACGTAAAACACCCTGTATATTGAACATTTTACAATATAGGAGGAAACTGAGTACAGATTTGAAACCAGCGCTGAAAATACATATAGAAATGATAATGGGTTTACCGAATAAGAAATTTGTAGATTAGTATTATTTATCCAAACATATCTGAATATAAGAGGACTGCTATTATTATTTCGCTCGCAGCTGTATACTATATTTATACAGCTGTATACTTTTATTAACTTAATTAAATAAAATTTTAAACTAAAAACAAAAAACGAAATCATTTTCTACAAAAATTCTTAGTTTAGAAATACTACTAGTATATTTATATACATACTTTTTATACTTTATATACTTGCACTCAGATTTTAATTTAATTCTCTAAAGCTAATCGCAGCAGACTCTCACTGCTCTGGGGCTTGTTCGCTACCAGGCACTGCATTATTTCAAAACGTTTATTTTGATTAATGTCTACATAGTTGGAATAAGCTGGTCCGACTTCACAACTCTGTGCATGTAAAAATTTTTCATCCATCTCTTTTATTGATATTTCTTGTTTGATATTAATAGTTGGTACTGATTCAATAATTTCTCCTTCTTCGGATTTAATTCTCATGTGGTTTTGCAATGTTTGATCAACTTTCTCAAGCAGCGAATTGATTGTGCTTTGCGGCAACGCAAGACGTGGTTTCATTTTGAAATCAACTGTAGATGTTTTAGAAAGCTTTGCTAAAAAACTATCATCCAATAGTTTGGTTTGTAGTCGTTCTTTCTGAGGATCTGTAGCTTCGATTGATGCAGGTAAAGCAACAAAATCTGCTCGATTGATTGCCGCATAACGCATTCGAACCTGAGGTCGTTTTGAAGGGAGCTGTGGCAATGAAGAGTATGCGGCTCGACCTTGATGCACGTATAAAGCAGCAGTTTTTTGAGCACTGCCTTTGATTAAATCCGCGGAGCAAATCATAAGCGGTCTATAAAGTACCGTTTCTTCCAATTTCATTTCAGGAGCGCCTGATAGCAGAACTGTATCGCGCCTTTTTATACTACGTCCCGATTCTCGCTCCTTTTCGTTCACTTCATTCTTTAAAATAGTTGAGAGATCATAGACAAAATCCTTTTCTACAGGAGTTATGCGATTGCGCTTAGGACGCTTGTGGCGAGCGTCTAATGTCGAAACAAATTGTTGAGAAATCGTTCTTTTGAGTTTTTGTCGTTTTCGCGAAGCTGATTTTTGTACAGGTGCAGAAGATATTGTGTAAGTTTTTAAGTATTTATTTTTGGGTTTATTTGGTGATTCGTCGCTGTTTGAAGTTGATTGCAGAAAATTTTCACTAATCGCTTCAACGTTGCAAGATCTCATGCGTAAGTCCTCCATGGATTTTGCTTTTTCATCGTCAGTCACAATAATTATGTCTTCATCAAAAGCTTCTCTGAAAATCGGTTCCGCATGTTCGTCTATGTATTCTAGGGACATCATATCCTTGTCACCCAAAATTTTGTGTATATGACCAAGATGGTTAATAACATCGTACTTGCGAAACGCACGGTATTCGCAAAGCTTGCAAGCGAACTTTCTTGTTCGGTAGTGAATCATCGAAATGTGGCGACGAAGATTACTCAGAGCACTGAAATGTTTGTTGCATATTTTACAAAGACAAGGCATATATTTGGATTTCGCTAATTGCTCATTTCTTTGCGAACCTGAAATTTCTTGATTTTTAATAGTTTGCTTTATTGGACTGACCTGTGTGGAGTCACTTTTTAGGTCTCCACTGCTTAAGATTGATGCATTACTTTGGTCTGTCGATGATTTGTTGGAGTCATTCAAAGACACGTCGAAAGGAATAGCGAACTCTTCGGGTAAAGATTCTTTAGTTTTCGATTGATTAGAGAAATTATTGTCGATGGAGAAAATGTCCTTCAGTCTACAATTGTTTTGATGTGTTAGCAGAACAGCTTTGCGCTGGAAGGATTTATTACAATAACCACAACTAAAAGCATTGTCACTAATTGACTCTTGCTGTGGAACGACATCTTTTTCATCATATTGTATAGCTTCAGTTTTTATAAATGTTTCGCCGTTTAGAACTCTTCGCTTCTGAATTGCATCACGCATCAAATTAATGCAGCGTATAGATTTCCTAAAATGATAAGCATTTATTAAATAAACTGAAGTATTGGTTATAGAGATAGCACAAGACATAGTGATAAATGTAGAGTAAATTTTACATGTTGCAAAAAAAATGTTTTGTTTATAAAAGTGAAATAAGGCAGATTAACAAAATGTTTTAACAATATTCAACAAGTTCTTAGATTTCTTTTGTGAGATATTAAAAGCTTTTTAAAAAACCATCAAAGTTTTTTAAAGTTACAATTATAGACTAATTAATAGTATATCATTGAATGCTTGAAGCATTGGTTCAATCGATAAGTTTAATTATTTTAGAACCGATATATGTGCGATTCCAGGATACCAAAGGCTGCACTGCTGTAGAGGGGATAGTTATGGGGCTTATCTTTCTATGTATTTAAACTTTGTTATTGTAAATGAAATATGCAATGAATCAAATTTCCATTTCAGAAGAATTACGATACCATCAATAAAAATTTGCAACAAAAACCTAATGGTCATGAAATATTACCGATCACCGAGATGTCCGTCATACACGTTGCTTAACCTTTTAGAGAATCAAATACAACAGATAGGCTCATACTGCTGCATTGCAGCCGGAGATTCAAACATAGACAGTTTATCGAACCCAGCAGAAAACCATTCGTTTAACACATTACTTAACTCTTATTGCTAGTCTCCTCACCATGAACTTGTCACTAGGCCAACCTCGAGAGCTTCTATTGAAAACATTTTTTCTATTGTATGTTGTACACTTTGAGCAAATCCATATTTGCTCGATTGAATACGCACTAAGCGATCATAATATGGTAAGCTGTTTAATAAATATAAAAGATGAGTCTAAAAAGTACAAAATCACTTCTAAAACGATCTACAACTATAGGGGTATTCACACTGACTTGGGTAGTTGGATAGATTGGCAAATGCCGTACATTTTGTTTTTATAAAGTGCCCAAGTACCCAAGTACCCATCTACCAATCTACTCTAGCTGACTGCCTGACTTGTTTGGGTAGATTGATTTCTTGCCAAATTGAGTACTTTTTCCATGTGTTACCACCTTTTGCAAAAATAGGCAATAATTGACCAAAGAGCATAAAATTTACAACATTTGTTGTCAAGGCTAATATCTTGAACAATAAAAAAAAATTGCCACACCCCCTATTACCTCCCAAAAATCACTAAAAACGCTATATTTCAGACGGATTCTGTTGTATTGGACTACCATTTTATAATTGAGTTTGCATGGCTACTATCGGCAACTTAACCAAAAATGGGCGCGGTCGAACTATAACTACGCCTACTTTTCAGAAATCATTATAATTCCTGAGTTGTGCATGTTTTTACAATGAAACTCGGTGTGTATGTGCTATGAGACCTAGTGGTGGTCACTATGTATATAAATGTTGCCACGCCTACTTTTAACGCCCTTCTATGTTTAGGTATACATAAAGTCGTTCATGAGGTGTCTCTTAAGATCTCAGGAACGATAACACCTAAGGTCACCTAATTTACAATATCTGCTATTAATGGTTAATACAAAAAGCCGCACCCCCTTTTACCGCCCACAAAACAATAAAAATACTATATTTCAGACAGTTTGGGTAGTATAAGCTAAATTTATTAATTTAGGTCGTATGGTTACTGACGGGAACTTTACTAAAAATGGGCGTGGTCGAACTTTGTTTACGCCCTATTCCCAGGTGATAAGTATGGAGTGAAGCAAAGTGCGCCAGGTATATATAAGCTAAATTTTGGCAGGCGATTTTTTTCGAGTACGAGATGGTTTAGGGAAACATTTTCGCCACACTCCTTTTTACCGCCCTCAAATCAATAAATTTGTTATATTTCGGACAATTTTGGTCATATCAGACTAAAATTTGGTACTTTAGTTCACATGGTTACTTTCGGAAACTGAACTAAAAATTGGCGTGGTCGCACTACAGTTATGCCAGTTTAGATATATAAAATTATTTTTTCCGATTGGCATGAAAACTCCTTTATGGCAGTAAGGCTGTCTGTGGCAGGACAACGTCTGCCCGGGATTGCAGTAAATTATAAAATCCTGCGCAGTTCACGTTAAAAAATACTCGAAAAAAAAAGAAAATATTAGTATTCCCTGGAAGACTTTATCCTGCCACGGACCGCCTTACTGCTATATAAGAATTTTCATGCTAATCGGAAAAAATCTTATATTTTCATCCGCTCAACCTTTGATTATTTCTTTCAAAATATTTTTTATTCAGATAGCATTTTTATTTTGTAATTACACCAAACTATATTATTACATTTAAATTGAATATTGTTGATATAAAAATAAAATACAGGGAGCATTATTGAATGAAAAATAATCCTCAAAAAGCATATTTAATTTTTTTTCTTTCAATGTATATGTAGAGCTGTAGCTAAAATAAAATAAATTTATTTATTTTTTTAAATAAGTTTATTTTCTGCCCCCGATTCGGTTCATCCGTACACCCGGTTCATCATTAATGCACATTATTTTCATCTTTTATCACTTCATTATATTTTAAATTATGGGTTTTAATATAAAAAACAAAGTAAAACATAAACAAAAATATAAATTAAACTTATTGCAATAATTAATTTACACTTAAAATACATAATAATACACACATACATAAAATTTGTATTTACATACATTTCATTGAATTCCATTTACATTATTTTAACTGTTTGCGTCATTAATCATTGCATTATATTTTTAAAAAAGATACTATAGGCTGAAATAAGAAACAACAATTTTTTGGACGTTGCAGTCCCACTCATGACAAAATTATTATTAGGTAGCCTTGACAACTACTTATTTTCTCACGAGCTGCGACCATCGAATTTCAAGCAAAAGAAAACAATATAAAGTGCGTGTGTCACACACATTGGCAGCTTTCAGCGGAGTCACTAGTTGGCAACTGTTTTTTTTTAAATTTGAGTGAGAAACCTTTGCAATTAAATGATCCATTCACAGCAGGTGACTCCTCTGAATGCGACCAATGTGTGTGACACACGTTCTCTATTTTGTTTTCTTTTGCTTGACATTCGATAGTCGAAACACGAAATGTCACTCCTACCTATTACTTATTATACCATGGTCCCAGTCAGAGAATGTGCTGGCGACATTTATAAAACTACAAATGTTTTTATGTTGGTCATGAAACTCAAATACACGCTCTTGGATATTGGCTACCAGGTGCTCAGCAAATGCAACAAGCATGGCAAAAATTAAGCAAGGTAGTGTTAGGAGAGCCGGTGACCTGTGAAACTGTCAAAACGAAGTTTACATTTCCTACAAAATCTGCAACCAATGAGAATGCAATATGAAAGCAAGAAACTTAGAAAGAGAACATATTCAGCCCTAACACTACCTTGTCTAATTCTACTATGGCAGCAAGCAACCATCAATAAGTTTATCTGCTGACAAATCGTTCCTTCATAAAGAAATCATGAAGGATATTTACTGTTATTCTGTCAGTGTATATGTCGATCTGTAGCTGAACTAAAATACATTTACAACAACAATTACGAAGCAAATCTACTATAACGATGAACAGAGAAGAGCAGTATCACATCGGTTGCGCAACGTTAGAGGGGATGAACCGAATTGGCGGCGGAAAATAAACAGCACTTTGCTTGCTATGTTTTTTGTTTGCCTGGTAGCAAGATCTCAAGCGGAGACTTCACGGCCAGTCAAACAAAAAGCAAATATCAATAGGTGCATTCCTGTGGTCGTTGATCTAGAGCGCGGCTCTATTTTATTCGACAAAACAAAAACAAAAATTAAAATCAGCTCGATTTCTAGCTCTATTTCTGATCATAAAATGCTGCCAAGTTTCAAGCATTTTTTATCAAAACGAACATAGTTGGCAAATCTAAATAACTATTCATTTTCCTATTTTGACGTTTCACCGCTCAATGGGCGTTTTGGTATTGTTGTTTTCTTTTTTTATTGTTCTTAAAACAGCTGTTTCAAGACTGTGATGACAAATTGATATAAAGTTGAACTAACTTTGTTTTACTGAGATTTGATCTGATCTAGTGCCTTGGGAATGCAGCTAATGCAGATCTTATTGATGGTTGCTTACTTGTTTTTTAAGTTTCCTATCTTGTTATCTTTGCTATCTGTTTTGATGACGAGAGTTACTCGGAAAAAGACAATGAAGCAAACCAAAGATTTACCCTCTACCAAAATCGTTCAAAGCGCCTAAAGAAGTTTTCGCTTCAAAAAATTTGGTGGCAACCCTCTTCCAGCTGTCATTCATATCTTATCAGCTATATAAACCGGGGAGATCAAATAAACATGCAGCACTGCGCACAACTATTCTACAAAGTACTCAATTGCAATTTAGGGTGCTCACAATAATCAAAAGTACTCAATCTACCCATACCCAACTACCCAAGTCAGTGTGAATACCCTTTATGAAAAAATTTCGGGCATTTGGGCCTATTCTGCCAAATCTATTATTCTGTTAAGAATTTTCTCTTATGAATCATAAAAGATGCCGACTATAAAATATCTGTTAAAATTGGTATTCTGCTTTTCGATCTTTTACGGTACTCTGTTATCAATCTTCGAAAACAAAAATCTATTACGATTCCGTTAACTTCTGTTATGAAACAGCTGATTGCTGTCAATAAATTAAAGAAAACAACGCAAGTTGAAGTTTTCGCTTTTACGTGTGAATTGCAAATATTTTTGCAAAATTAGCATTAGCAAAAAAGTGTCGTGTATTAACATTACAAACTAACATGTCCGTTTTGATTAAATTGCTTGTTTTGAAACAATGTGGGACTAAGAGGACGACCCAGAGCCCATTTACAATGATAGCAGAAGCTCAAGTTTAAAATTAAAGTCGGGACGGACAGTTATGGTGAAGGTGGTAGCGAAAGGGACAGAGGTGCCCGTGCAAGTTTCAAACGTAAGGAACAACGGAGAGACGAGCATGATTATCGCGATCGCCGTGGTCAAAGAAATGGTGGTGGTGCACGCAATTATGACTTTACCGAACAACTAGATGTGCGTTCTTATTGTGTATGTATAATTATTGGATGCGCAGGATCAAATATTCAGACAATACAATCTGATTATAATGTAATCTTTGATTTAGATAAGGGTACAAAGGTGGTAACCATATCTGGAAATTCCAAAGGAAACATCAAAGATGCTGCACGGTGGCGATAAAAGTAGCTCATCCTACCAAACGACTTCTACAATAGTACAGTAGAATAAATCCAAAGGGACCTTTCGTAGTGGGGGCGGTGGACGCCGAGATCGTTATTAAAAACCAAAGCTGCAGCAAAATCTAGAATTCCAGAAAGTAGAATAAATTCCTTTCTAGATATAATTTATATAATTTTGTATGCTGCATTTTTTACACATACAAATATTAATAATTTTTTATTTAGAATGACCTATTATAAACATAATAAATGATTGTACAAAAAAAGAAAATACATTTTATATGCAATTAAAAAAAAACTACACGGATTAAAGTTTTTTTTAGTTCTCCAAGTCTTTGTTTCATAAATTAAACATAACGAAACACAGAACAATCTGATTTAGCTTGACTTATTTATTGAAATTCGCTATGATAAAAGGCAGAAAAATTTATCTGTTATTCTGTTGTGTTTCATAACAGATTTAATAGCAGATTTTGTCATGCAGAATTCCAAATAAAAGATTTGTTGACAATTCTAAAAATATGGTATGATTTATAGCAGATTTCATAAAAGATTGTCGTGCAGAATACGAATTTTGGTCTCGTAACAGATTTTTTGACAGCTCAAAAATTTGTATGGGAAATCATACAGAATAACAGAATTTTTTCATAAAAGATTCCACAGGATAGGCCTAATTATCGATGAAAATTTAAATATTAGCTTAAGGGTGTCGTTTAGTTGGCCACTTTCGCAAATTTTTTTTACATTTTTCGAATGTATACGTATAAAAGAATATTGTATTAAATTTTTATGAAGATCCGAGCAGTATTAGTATTTTTTTTTCAACTCAGCTTACTATCTTCGCGCACGGTAATACGCATTTAAAAACGTTTCGATTGCCTGCTTCAATAATCCAAACTGGTATCTATCCAGCAAAATTCAAATAGCAAAAAATTGTACCAATCTACAAAGAAGGTGGCAGGTATAAAGCCCAAAATTAGAGACTAATCGCGGTTTTTCCAGTGCTTAATACCGTGGTGGAGAAATTAATGAAGCAGAAAATACTTAAACACTTGGAAGAAACTCATCTTTTATATAATCACCAATTTGGTTTCAGACAACGTTCGGGTGAGGTAGGATGTCTTTTCATTGATCTCCAAAAGGCATTTAAAGGTGTCAGTGATGATATTATTGTGGCAAAACTTGAATATGCCAGTTTTCAGGATACAAATCTTCAGTTGATACGCTGTTTAATGAATAGGCAACAAATAGTTGTTAATGGATAAGTAAAGAGTGAGCCAGAGTCATGTGGGGAGTGCCATAGGATAGTGTGCTGGGTCCTTTGCTTTTTCTTCTATTTATAGAAATACCACTAAATGGAGAATTGTTATAATTAAATTGTAACCTTTTCATGATTTGACAAGGTTATATTGAGCTTTACGTCAGGTAATTTATGAAAGAAAGCAACAAAAACAATTATGTAAAATTTAATCACGCAGCAGACTAGACAGCCTGTTTCGAAAATAGCTACATTTCCTCTTTAGAAAATTGTTTCTATTTGTGGATGAAAGTGGTACTATTTTACAAAAATGTATCAAGATTATCACTCAGAGCTAAGTTCGAATATGATGTGTAAGTCCTTAAAGAGTTTTTCCGATTCCATAAGCAGCAACCTTGTATTTATGTAATCTTAACATAGAAAAGGCAAGCACGCTGCTCCGTGTTCAATATCTCTCAAACTTTCAGCCTGAAAGTATGCACATCTTAATGAATTTAATGAATTTCTTTTGAGTCGATTTAAGTCGATTGTACCCAAAAATTTAATTGTATCAGCCGCAACACGACACCTGATTTGATACGTATATGAAGGTTGCAAGGCCAGTTTGTAAAGTTGTGTATGAATATGACTGTTACCAAACTCGACTTTTTGCACTTTTACACTTGAACTAATTTTTCAATACATAAAGTGTTATTTAAAGTTGTACATTTGTATTTTGCAAAAATCAAGTGAATAAAAAAATCTTTAAAAAAAGCTTTAAAAGGAGAAAAAAAAATGCTTTCGGCAAAAGGCTCAAAAAAGGAAGTGTGCCTAAGACCTATCCAGGTGGACAGTCTTTTATGCTAGTTCTTATATAAAAAGCATACAGAAGAAAATATTGTATGGATTAGGACTACTTTATAAATCAAAAATAAACTCAATGATGTCACCAAGTTCTAGATATAAATGGCTACAGTCCATTCACACTTAACATATATGACGATGTGCTGGGCTTATAAATATATATCGGAGATGAAAAAATTGCAAAGAATGAAAAATAAATGCATGGAAGCAGTTTTCGGGCTACCACCACTTTATCCCAGCCATCAACTTTATGTAGAGGAGTTTAGAAATGTCTTAACCTTAGATAGACTTTATATATACAAATATATATATATATACATATATATTTGGTGCACAACAAACTTTTTAATTTTGATTTATAATTTTTATTTTTTTAATATATTTTTTATAACTGTTTATTTGAAAATATTTTATTCAACTGAAATTTTCAAATGAAAATTTCTGATTGATACAAATATAAATATTTATACAAATGTTTTTATAATAACAAGTATTTATAACAAAGTGTAAATAAATTAACATAAGAATAATATAAATGTTAAGTTGAGGTAAGTAAGATGTAAATTAATAATCAACAATAGGTAAGTACAATGTAAGTTAAGAATCAACGAGAAGGTAAGTAAAATGTAAGTTGAAAATCAATGTAACAGAAGATAAGTTAAATGGAAGTTAGGAATTCAACTAATGTGGTGATGCAACTTAAAGTTATTGAGTCACCACATATATATATTACATTCTTAAAAACTGACACTGCAAGTTTTTAAGAATGTAAGAAATATAAGCTATAATACTACATAATTGAATTAACAACTCATGCATTCGGTACTAGAAACAGAAACAACTTAGTTGTGGCGAGATGCAATCGCTAGGTCACGAAACAACGCTACTTATATGCAGGTCCTAGGGCCTATAATAATTTACCGGAAGTAATTAAAAACAAAACATCAAAAGGCTCATTTAAAAGAACTGAAGCGGTTCATACAAACACAGAGTTTATGAAAAGTTGTTAATTGTAACTAAAAACATATTGATCTCATTATTATAAGATACATTATCTGCATAAATATGATTTGTTTAATATGCAGTTAAGCCATATTAGCACGCTCCTTCATGGCCTATCGGCAATGCAGCATATGTAAAATTTCATTTTGAAATTTGTGTATACAATAATTAGACGGTGCCACAATGAAATTGCTTTTGGCATTAGACATGGTAGACGTTGTTGATAAAACATAAAATTTCTGTATGTACATGTACATTTCATAACGTAACTCTTGTACGTTCAGTTCGATTTAAAAATTGAAAACAGTGTTTCATTCCAGAAATTGAGGACTTTAATGATTTTAGTATTAAGTGAATTGGCAGAATTATAGAAGAAAATTTAAGAAAATTTTGTATCTTTTTCTGCATTTTTCAACTTTAGGAACATTTTGTAGAGCACTATACCAGTTTTTTATCAGATTCTGAAAGCTTTTTCTATTATGCGTTCAATAAGTTATCAACTTCTTGATTTGGCTTTAATAACTTTATTATTAAAATTTAAACAAAAACTCTAAGGTAGGTATAATATAAAATAAATAAATTTTTGTTACTTTTCTTTTATGTTTTCAAGGAGCTAAAGCGTAAAATATAATTCAAAAGAAGGTACCTGAAAGTGCAAATACTCTAAATTAGTAGACTAAAAAACAGTCGTGCTCATAGAATAAATATTAATAAAGCCGAATGTCTCAACTCCATTTCTTTGACAGTTTTCTCATGTAATCGTGTAAAATAAGCCCAATCAGTTTTGTTTCATTTATGGCCTAATTTTTGAAAAACTTATCGTTTGAATAAATTTTATCTTACGTGAAAGACAAGTGAAAATACTTTATAATGTGTGATAAGAGTAATCAGTTTTGTTTCGTTTGTGGCTTGTTCGTTAACAAATCAATTCTTTTAAAAATGAAGAAAAATAAAGCTATAGTTTAGGCATTATATTGTCTCTTTAAGTACGTTTACATTAAAAGCAGTTGATATGTATCCGAATATGCGTGTACACTTGCTGCTAATAAAATGGAAAATTGGAATATGTGACGAAAAACGTTGGCTGTCTCGACTTCGATGGTTTGGCATCGTAAAATTTTTCAATAGGCGGACGATTATTATTTTTGCCAAACTGACACCGTGGGCCATTGCTACAAAACTCAGAATCTATACATAAATAGGCGTAAGAAAAACAGGTACCATTTTCTCCCGTGTTTCTCAACCGATTTGAATAATTTTTCTTTCAAATGAATAATAGTAGGGAGAAGGAGTGCATCGAATATTTTTTGTGACCTTTAACCTGAAGTATGAGCGTTCAAAAAATAATTTCTTAAATGAAAGCTAAGCTATAAGAGTTGGAAGAACTAATTCCAAAATTTATTTCTTAGTTCACCCCTTAGCCATAGGTCAAACACTTGTTATTCAAACCATTATAGTATGCATCAGAGAACTGCATGAGTCGCTTCACTAATACATATAAGCACTCGTTGAAAATGAGAGTAGCTATCGTGCATTGCAAAAAGTAAATTCTAGTGCATTGCAAAAAGTAAACTTCGCTAATGCAGTGGTTATGCTAGCCAAACATGATTGCCGAACATTTTTTGTTGTTATTGTTTCACGTATAAAATGAAGAAATGAACTTTTTCTCATATTCATTTTCTCGCTCTCGGACCGAACATTTTGATTGCTGATTGAAACGCCAAACATGCCGAACTTTCCAGTGTTGGCTGTAGTCATTTTGTATAATAGCATCAAAAAAGTAGGTAAAAGTATTAAAAAGTGAAGTTGATTGTGTCTTCAAGTAACCCTTAACATAAACAGCTAGCTAGCATATCAGATATATGCAAACCATTTTGTTTAAGATATTATAATAAAAATTCAAAGTAAGTAATATCAGTTCTTGTATTTTAATTCGTTAATTTTAAGTACGAAAATGCAAATTAGGGTTGTGCTTTTTTGTGTTTTGACATACTATTACATATAATGCAACTGTGCCACCAATCATAGCATAACCACCAAACAAACATTTCAGCGAAGAGAACAAATTAACAAAAATGAACACCGAACATGTTTGGCTAGCATAACCACGGCATAAGCTTGCTATTCACCACTGTATTGCTTAAGAGATTCGCTTTCACGAATAGATAAAGCTACAAACACTCAGCCTCTCAAAGCTCCTCACTCGCCCTATTCGCAGAAAGTTGATACACTATTCGCATGACTCTCAATGCTTGAGCGAATAACAAACAGCGAGTCATCTACGCAGTTAGCTACTGCGCTGATTTCAACTACGCTGATGTTTATCGTGCACAGGAAATAAAAAAGAAATGATTGCAAGATGAATGTCACAGGTTCCGTGTTCATTTTTGTTAATTTGTTCTCTTCGCTGAAATGTTTGTTTGGTGGTTATGCTATGATTGGTGGCACAGTTGCATTATATGTAATAGTATGTCAAAACACAAAAAAGCACAACCCTAATTTGCATTTTTGTACTTAAAATTAACGAATTAAAATAAACGAACTTATATTACTTACTCTGAATTTTTATTATAATATTTTAAACAAAATGGTTTGCATATATCTGACATGCTAGCTAGCTGTTTATGTTAAGGGTTACTTGAAGACACAATCAACTTCACTTTTTAATACTTTTACCTCCTTTTTTGATGCTATTATTCAAAATGACTATAGCCAACACTTTAAAGTTCGGCATGTTTGGCGTTTCAATCAGCAATAAAAATGTTCGGTCCGAGAGCGAGAAAATGAATATGAGAAAAAGTTCATTTCTTCATTTTATACGTGAAACAATAACAACAAAAAATGTTCGGCAATCATGTTTGGCTAGCATAACCACGGCATTACGAAGATCATGAATACCAGCTAGAATAGATTTGCCTGCATACAATAGGTTTTTTAAAATTTTTTCTCAATAAGACATACAGCGACAATGAACTACGAAGCACCATGCAAATTTTTTTTGTTACAAGGAAAATTGCACAACTCAAAGCATTTGGCGAGTCACATTAACAACGTAGCTTTATCTCGAAGCAGGCAGAATTTTCACTATATTCGCAATGTTTGTTTGAAGACTCTCACAACTCTCAGCTGAATCGCGAAGCAGGCAAAATTATCGCTATATTCACTATGTTTGTTCGTTTATTCGCCCAACTCTCAACGTGAGGATCGAAGCAAAGGTGCATGCCACACACAGCGGACACGGACAAATTTGTTGTTGTTTTCGCGGGTAAAAGAAAAAACTGGAAATTGAGAGAGCTTCTCACTCATCAAAAAATTTCCAGGCAACCGACAAAAATGTTCACGGCCCAAAGCTGAAAACAATTTGCACAACGGTTGCATTTTCTTGATGTTTTACGTTTAGTAGTAATAAAACTGCACAGCTAATGCACAGAAATGTACTATTTTAATTCATCAGTAATGCGATGTTTGTTGTTTAGTATTGAATTGTACGCTGCTAGTGCTTTAAATGGCTTGAATGGTATTTATTTATAAAAAGAAGAAGAATACTTGACGAACATGCAAAATACAGCCCGGCTAGCTATAGCAAATGGATTCAACTGAATATCATTAGTGATTGTTGTGAATGTAATATTCATGATTTAATAAATTGTTTTTTAGTGATTGTGAATTTTTTATATTTAAAAATATGAACGTTAAATGTGTATATGATGTTATTTATAAAAATATATACATTTTTTAACTATATTTTCCATTTATAAACTATTCCATTGCATATATGAAAGTAACACGTCATTGTATATAGTATTCTTAGTGCTTGTATGTACAGCTGCAGTTTTCTCTTTCACCCTTGTATTTTAGGACAATCGTAAAGAGAAAATGTGAGCAATAGATTTACTGATAGTATAACTGATCAAGCATACAGTCATACATTACATTTTTGTATACATATATCTTGTAATATCGTTTAAATCGTTAAAATTTACAATATTCTTAGAGATAAGGTTATGGCTATTAATTGGAGTAGAAATATTACTGAAATGTTCTTAAATGAATTTGAAAGCCAATTGTGAGATATTCTTAAAAAACTTTAAATACTTTATCATCAGTGAATCTTAGCTCCTTTGATAAATTTATCATCCCTTTCTTATGTCTGCCAATTCTCCATGGCTTAATCCAGCAGGATCTTTTTTCACTTTTTTTAACTCCATCCAGAGTTTCATCAACTCAACAATTGTTTTTATTGTGACCATATCGTTGTCATCTATATATGTGGATACACTTCCTGCATACATATTGGCCAATGTAATTTATTTTAAACCCCGGAGATCAGAATTTAACCCATCAATTTTAAATGCAAATAAAACCACTTATTAACAACCTATAGAGGGTAGCCGTTTTATTGAATCGATTGCATAAAGGAGCATTACCTGCACGAAATGGTAGCAAAAACGTAGTAAATTTAGCTTCCGCCATTATCGAACAGAAAACTAACCCCAAACACATATTGTAGAGCAGAGAGTGAGAGCATAATTCGCACTCAACATTAAAAAAGAGAGTAAGTTAATCCGAAGCAAACAAAATTGTTTGAGGTATGCGAATGCCTGAGAAAACAGAACATGTAGTGAAGAAGGAGAGTGCGTTATGAAGCGAAGCGCTTGTTGCAGATCTCTGGTATGGGGCATGTCACACGGTGTCTGCTTGTCCGTCAAACATTGGAATTTTCGCCATTTTTTTTCCTCTCTCTTATTGTTTTGTCCACGGCATGCTACACGTAGTTTTCTGTTCACATTTTCTCTTGACGATTGTCTTAAAATACAAGGGTGAAAGAGATAACTGCAGCTGTACGTACATACAAGCACTAAAAATACTATACACAATGACGTGTTACTTTCATATATGCAATGGAATAGTTTATAAATGGAAAATATAGTTAAAAAATTTATACATTTTTACAAATAACATCATATACATATTTGACGTTCATATTTTTAATTTTGAAAAATACACAATCACTAAAAAAACACTATATTAAATCATTAATATTACATTCACAACAATCACTAATAATATTCAGTTGAATCCATTTGCTGCAGCTAGCCGGGCTGCATTTTGCATGTTCAAGTATTCTTCTTTTTATAAATAAATACCATTCAAGCCATGTACAATTAATAAATACCATTCAAGCACTAGCAGCGTACAATTCAATACTAAACAACAAACATCGCATTACTGATGAATTCAAATAGTACATTTCCTACTGCTGTGCAGTTTTATTACTACTAAACGTAAAACATCAAGAAAATGCAACCGTTGTCCAAATTGTTTTCAGCTTTGGGCCGTGAACATTTTTGTCGGTTGCCTGGAAATTTTTTGATGAGTGAGAAGCTCTCTCAATTTCCAGTTTTTTCTTTTACCCGCGAAAACAACAACAAATTTGTCCGTGTCCGCTGTGTGTGGCATGCACCTATGCATGTTTACTGGACTTTTATTTAATTAATTTTATACTTGTATTGTTTATTTATGTTGTATCCTTGGCCTCTAATGAAATATTTTCTTTTAGAAGAAATTATTTTTTAGTCCTATTAATCTATCTTGCCGTTCTATTAGTCATTTTATTATTATACAAAAATCTATATTTATTCGAAATGAACATAGAAATAAATTCGACCTACAACCTATTATAGCCCAAACAGAATAGGCATAGCCAACACGTAGCGAGCTGTCGAAAACGTAGCCAACGAAATGTTGTGCACAGAATAGAATTTGTGTTGATAACGCAGAGAGCTTTATACCGGATTCACAATACTGCGTTCGGTCGGTCGTGCGTTGACAGCTCGAGTAGAAACAACGAGTTCTTATGGTGCAATTCGCAATTCGACTTCAACCGTTGATCGTGCGTTATTCGTTAACTTTCAACGAAGGGGTAAAGTACGATCAAAGTCCAACCTAACGAGTAGAGTAGAAAAATGTTCTACTCGGTCGTGCGTTTGACATTCTTTGGTATGCAGAGTTGCATTTCCATTGAGTTAGCTTTGGTGGGTATTTTTTTGTTTCAATGGTAAACATGAGTTTTCATGGGATTTGCTGTATTATTAGAACTGTGTATACTTAATGTGATTTAACTTTATGGAAATGATGGCATCCAAGTTTTGATTAAGTGTACACTATATATAATTGAAATATAAATATTTATAATAAAAATATAAATAAAAAAAAATGAGATTGTTAGCACATATTTTGTTAGTATTGTTATTCCACGGAGTTTTTTTATTTTATCACTACAGGTTATATTGAATTTAATTTAAATTAATATTTAGAATTTTACAACTTACAAAATGCAAGTTTTGATGAATTCAACATTATTTAATACAATTTAAACATTATTAAAAAAACTATTGCCATTATCCAATAGATCTAAGAAATTAGCATGTAATTTGAAAGGAGTTTAATTGACCTTTTCAACGATTGCAATATAAATATCATTGCAAGAATATTTTACATTTTATATGCAACTTTTCATCATATCTAAATTTTTTAATGAAAATAACCGTTATTTCCTACAAAAATTGCGCTATAAAGGTACTAAATATGTATTGTAATTAAAAAGCATTAATTTTTACCTTTTTCTTGAAGTATGAAATTATTTACATTTTCTGCAGATTAAAAACTTTTTTTTAAGAAAGCAGAACAACTCAGGTAAATATGCTCGAAATAACAACTTACTTTCCATAATCCGTAGTAAAAACAGTGTTTTTTGAAAAAATGGCGGCTTAATGTTATTATTAGGCCTATTACGGTTCACAACACAACAGTAATTTCTGCTTTTATTGTGTGCATTGCTTATACTCAAAATAAGACACAGCAGTGTATTGCTGTGAACCGTAATAAGCCTATATAATTTTTTTTATTATTTAGTTTTATTTATATATTATAAATAATTTGGCGTGAATATTTAAATTTTATTAAATAATTTTGAATTTAGTTTGGATTTTTTTTAAGTTGCAAATTCATAAATATTAATTTGAATGCCATTCAATGGAGTTATTTACGATTCAGTGCAGTTGCCACTGCAGTTGAGGTCTTGTGAGCTTTACAAAAACAAAATACACGTACGTGAAAAATCTTCACAAGTGCTCTTCCACTGTAGCGTTTTCTACTTTCCTTGAGCAGTTGTGTACTTTTGCACATTGAAAATTTTGACGGCTTTGAAAAAAGTGATAGTAGTGTGTTCACGAACACGTAACTGCTCAACTGCACAGGCAAGTGTACTGAATCGTGAATACCCCTAGCATAAACTGTGCTGATAAAATAAAAAAAATCCCATGAAATGTGATAGTGTACATTGGCATCACCACAGTTGCTCGAAGTGACTCATGCACGACCTTGAACGCAACATTGTGGATACAAAATTTTTAGGTCGTGCGTTCTGACAGTTCATCCCGTAAAGTTATTGCAAAGTCGATCGAAGTACGATCAAAGGCCGACCGACCGAACGCAGTATTGCGAATCAGCCTTTATGCTTACAATATTTTGTTATTTTTTACTAAATTAATAGATACAGCCTTTTGCATATAATAATAATTTTGTTTTTTACTAATTTGAACCAATTTAGTTTAAAACATTTAAACTAATAATGTTTTAGTTAATTTTAAGTTTTCTACTTGGCTGCGGCAAAAGTTAAAAGTTCGTCAACATTTTTGTGTCGGCTGCGTTCGCTATGGGTCATGTCAAACTTAGAGGACACGGACAAATTTGTTGTTGTTTTCACGGGCAAAAGAAGCTCTCTCAATTTCCAGATTTTTATTTTACCCGCGAAAATAACAATATTTGCAATATTTTTTTAATTGGGGTGGCTTAAATTTTCAAAATAAAGTAACTAGGTAGCCAAGAACCAAAATTAAAAACGCTTTTAGAATCATATAAAAAACTGTGATAGAGCTCTACAAAAATTGGCATCAAAATGTTTCTAAAGCTGCAAAATGCAGAAAAAAATAAAAAATTTCCGAAAATTTTCTTCTATATCTCTGCCAATTCGCTTGATACTAAAATCATTTAAGTCCTTAATTTTTTGAAGGAAATGAAATTATCAATTATACCTTATTATTATACAATCTTTCTGTTTCAATCGTGTTTACACAACTACTACACAACACAAAGTTTAACAACTACTACTATGTGATTTTCCAAAAGCATCAAATTTTGGAATTTTTGTGGCACCGTGTTATCAGATTGAAACAGAAAGATTGTGGTGGACTTTTTCAAGTTCTTGCAAGTAAGAATATACTCCAAGATATATTCCGTTGTAGTTACTAAAATCGACTCAGGTTTTGACACATCAGATGCCAAAGCAGAGGATTTTTTTTTAAATAAAGATTACGAATAGTTTCGTATCGCAACCAAGTTACACACAGAATATAATACTTCAAGTTTTGCTTAACATTTTTTGTTTTTCTGCGTAACTGGTGTTGTTGCCAACCAAAATGTATTTTAGAAGTTTTATGTAACTTTATTAAGATTATATTGAATAGCTTGCCAGTTCTGAATACTCAAATCTATACTAACTTGTGTTCACTGCTTAGATGCTGCACGACTGCTGCTGGTTTAAGAAATGTCAACGAACATGAAGGACACTGAAATCCATATTGTTGAGGTCTATGCTTTTTCAGAATATGCATTTTTAACGATTTTTTCGTGTCAAATTTTCGTTCACCTAAAATAATTATTTAATAAAATTTGTTATCTAAATATGTAGTTAAGTTCTCCATTCAGAGGTTTAGTTATATAACTTACAAATGTCACACATATTCTCCAAGTCTGAAGTTGACCTTAACGTTTTCGCATTACTTGTTGGTTTATAAACTGTATCTTCAACTTCAGCTTCTCTTTTTGTTGTCTCTTCTATTGTAGCTTCACCTTGATTTCTTATCGGTCTTGTCCTACACTTCCAGTTCTTCTGCAAAGAATCTTTTGTGCGCAGTTCACTTCTCCGATGCTTCTCGCCCTCATCAGATGCTTCTTCAGTATGTGCATATTTATTTTTATTTTCTCCTGTCAGCATTTTAAGGATGAGGTAACTCAAGTTGTCACTACCACTATCGGTCATTTTTTGTTTACCGTTTGTCCGCTTATCCGTCATGCCATCCTAAGGTATAAGTAGTTTATTTTACGTCTGTTATATGTAATTCACTTGCCTGATAACCATTTTCCTTAATGCTTAAGCTCATGTGATGGAATGACTTGCGGCAATAAAGTCGCTTGTGCTTCATGAAGTTCGCGAGGCAGCGGAACAAATTCCGACACACATTGCATTCGTAGATAAGACTGCATTCGCGCACCAAGATGCTTCGCGTCTGGAAACAATAAAACAATTAAATTTGGTCCATTTGTCGTCATTGGTTCTTCCACCTCAGCTGTTCCGTTATCATAGACATTCTTAGTTTCCAAAAATCCAGATAATAATGGGCGGGTGTTCCTCCGGACGACATCCTGATCAGTAGTTTTTTCAAATAATTCACTGTCGGATCGGTATCCATTGGAGCGATTAGTCATGTCTCTTGAGTTAATTTAGATAAGCGTATTAGTAAAGTTCAATGTAGGGCTGTACCCAATAGAATCCAAAGACAGCTGGGAAAATAATAAGAACACAGTAAATTCTGCTCTTTAAGTTAATGGTGAAGTTCCTGCTTACACAATCGCACTCAACATTCTCTAACTCTATTTAATAATATTTACAGATGAGCTTCATCGACGAAGCTTCTTTTTTCTATATCTTAACTAACAATTTTTGTAAAGAAACACTTTTATTTAACTTTGTCATAAATTTTCAACTCAACCAACACAAAATCTATTTCATTCTTTCCGATTACATTTCCGCTAATAAGGGCTGCCGCCTTGCGCTGATAGTAGTCAATGCACCGGTTGCACTTTGTTGTAAGAAATCATGGACCGAAAATAACTGTTATTTTACAATTTTCAGATGAAAAAGGCATAACGAAAAAGTTGCCGGAAGACTTTTTCAAATAAACCAATATAATCGTAATGGTAGCAGCTTCGAGAATATTAAACGCCTTTTAAATTTTCGACTGTTACTATAAAAGTTAAACTTAACTGTTATTTTTTTCCTCTAATTTTTTCGGGCAAAAATAACTGTTACTTTTGACTTTTATTTTTTCGGGCAAAAATAACTGTTACTTTTGACTTTTAGTTTTAGGTCAAAAATAACAGTTATTTTGTGCCTTTCATTTTCTCGGTCAAAAATATCAGGCAATTTGTATTTTTTCAAAGACCGCTTGACTATATAAAATACTATTAAAACTAAAAAAGTGTAATAGCTCAAAACGTGCGCGCTGCTGAGACAATGAAAATTGCACTAAACTTCTTTTTTATCGTTCAAGCAGCCTTTAAAAAAATTCTAATTGCCTCATATTTTTGACCGAAAAAATAAAAGGCTCATAATAACTGTTATTTTTGACCTAAAAAATAGAAGACAAAACTAACAGTTATTTTTGCCCTAAAAAATAAAAGACATAAAATAACTAATATTTTTATCGGAAAAAAGAAAAGTTAAATGATAACTGTTAACATCTATTGTTTTTGATAAAAACCATAACCGGTACGGTCCCTGAAGAAACTTGAATGACATACAACTTGTCGAACCATGTAAAATGTTGATAAGGAGAAAATAAATTTTGAAGAATAATCCCAGCAGTCGTAGGTATCGTAGGTAGCTTTAGTAATAATTCAGCAATGTTTTTGCTATCAACCATCGATACCTTTTTATTTATTTATTTATTTATTTTAAAAACTTGTTGACATATAAGAATAGTTCTTTTGCATGCCGAATTTACATGGGATATAACAACATTTAAGAAACGAAATGCAAATTAATGTTACATAATGCTATCAATAACAATATAACTTAAAAAGATTAAAATTTAAACAATGAATAATTATTCCTTAAAAAGTAATGTAGCTTCATATATTTTTTAACATTGCATGTCATACGAAAGCTATCGATGCTCTGGCGATACAATAAAACTATAGGGGTATTCACAATTCAGTGAACTTGCCTGTGCAGTTAAGGACTTGAGGACTTGTGCAGTTAGGTTTTCGTGAACACACCACTATCAGTTTTTGAAAGCTGTAAAAATGTTCAAAGTTGCGTTCCACTACTTCAAAAAAGTTGCGTTCCACTACTTTTAAACAGTGGCAGCCCATCGATACCAATATCAATTGACAAGCAACCAACTGAATCTGGTAAGGATAAATTCATCATCTTTAAGGCCTTTTCTAAACCAAAATGAAAATATTCACCAGGATGAACCGGAATAGTTTCAATTTCAAGATGTAAATTTTTAAACAAAGTTTTACTTGAAGAAGGAACATCTTCTACTCCTGCCGAACAAAATATTTTTAACACATCGTCACAAGCTTTTCGACGTATTTTGTGCTCTATACACCATTCACCAAGTTTGTCGCTAATAGATTTTTCAGAACTTTCGTTAAAATTTCTTAATAACAAACTTGAGGCAGAAAAAGATGCACCTTCCTCTTGTTCACAATTATATTGAACACAATAATTTTGTTATTATTTGCACATTTTCCTTCTAAGCTATTATCATCTAATTCTTTTTTTTTTAAACGCCGAAAATGTCTTGTGCTTATTCCACATATGTTTTTATCCATTTTGTTTACTTTTGCTCACCTGGATATTTAAGTATTAATCACGATACGATACAACTTTAACGCACTTTCACTTCTGAAACTAAATCGCAACTGAATAAAAAAAAAATTGGCTTGCCCACAAAAGAACAAACAAGTGTGTGATTCTTTCCTGCTGGACAAGCAACAGTAATGGAGCGCTTCAATCGTGATTTAAGGTGAGCTGCTGCCATTTCGAACCGCTGAGCTGGTTTTGTAGTTCGAAAAACTCAATACATTCATACTATTTTACAAATACACTCACACTGGATTCACTTTCACGCCACTTTCATCGCTCCAGGCAACGAAATTTCAGAGCCAGTGGATTTTAACAGCAGCGGCCAGTGTATGTCAAGAAGGGGGATATCAGTGCTGTTTTTAACTACTTTTGGTGGGTTTTTTCGGGTTTTCGTCGATTTCGTACAGGAAGCAACACTGATAGCTTGTTTACAATTAAAAGAAAAAAAACAACAAGTAAAGCACACCAAACTGCAATAGCAGCGAGAACCTTCGCATTGGATGGAATTTTTCTAATTAACTATCACGTGCATGTGTAGCACCTCTTGCTACTAGCATGAAAGTTCGAAATTTTTCGAATCATTCGAACAGTTACCGTATTCTTTCGAACTTTCACTGTCACAGGCCTGTGCAACCGGCCTGTAACATAGACAACATTTATAACATGATTACATTTTTTTATAATTTTTTTATCACAGAGCTAAAACTTGTTGAAGTATTTCCCTGGCAACGTTTTCTGCAAAGGATTTTATATTTGATTCTTACAAGCTTCAAAAATTTTAAATAAAGTATCAAAAATATAAAATGCTCACCAATGATACCTCAAGGCTGCTTTAAATAGCACTTTGCATCGATGTTATTTCGATTTTAAATGCAACGATATCAGTTTTTGCTGCTGGGATAGATAGTTAGCTTAAATCTCTTAAGTTTAATATGAAGGGTATTCACGAATCAGTGCACTTGCCAGTGCAGTTAAGGACTGGCAGTAGGGCGTATCGAAAAATTTAGGTAGTATTCTAAGATTCCTCAAAATTTGCATACGGTGGTCAAGATCTCCCAAAAAAAATTTAGGAAAAAATAAGGATGTCTTCCTCTCCCGCAAGGACAAAGTTGTTTTTTAAGAAAAACACTAAAAAATCACATTCTCAAAATGCTTTAATTTTTGTAAGAAAAACTACATATGTCTTAAAGTAAAAGTAAATACAGACTTTAACTAACTATATCCTGCCAAACACGATGCCACTCTCGATATTTACCCACAAGATCCTGTGTGAAGGATATTTGAATCTAAATGTACACTCGAGGTAGCACAGAACTTTTGATTGCTATCTGATTGTCTAAAGTTTGACAATTTTTATTATGGTGTTCACGGTTTCCTTATATTTGGCGAGTTAATAATTTGCTTTTTTTTGCATATGCATTATCTTGTTTTTGTGAAATGCATACTTGAATGCAATTTTTTAACTCTTTCAAAAAAATTTATATAAGGTTTTATATCTCGGGCACCAGAAATGTGAAAGTTTGGAAAAAAGTGACTTTTTTCGTATATGAAAAATCGGAGCATTTTACTTTTAGCTAAAGTGGCATTTTTATATGTGTATTTGGAATGTTCCTTTCTAAAAAAAAATGTTGACCTTAAAATAAATCGTGTTCTATTCTCAAAAATGTTGACCGCAAAAATATAACAAATGAGGAATATACTGACCTGTGAAATACGACGGTTCTGCATTCTACCTTCTAGTAATACCAACATAAAAACAAAATAAAATAACTTTGACATTAATATTTTATGCTGTGACAATTGTGAAAAGGAAAAAGTTGCAATTTTGAAAAATTTCTGAAATTCAATCCAATATATTTTTGATTAAAGTGGTGTGTTTTTACAAAACTGAACTGTTCGATGAATATTTGATTGAATATTTGTTAAAAATTCCATGCAGTCGGCACTATACATAGCCTCAAACGTGTATACATCGAAATTCAAAACAACAGTGCAGCAAATATCAAATGAAACAACAATTGTGAATTTTTTCCGTTCTTTTCTCAGCGCAGAAGAGGTCAACATTCTGTAAATTCATGTCAGAATCTAACAAATTCTGCATTTTGAGAGGAAAGAATTTTTTTCGAAAAGAATGCGCTGCAATCTTTGTGGGTATCAAAATAAAGGTAATTCGAGCATCTATGTGACGCGGTATCAAACATAAAAATCCTAGAACCGCATTGTATTTTTAAATTCTAACTTTAGCTTCTAACACTGTTAAATGATGTTTAAAATTCTTAAAAATACATATTATTAGGTGGCAGCCCTTAATATTTAATTCATTCTATACTTATTTGATTCACTATGTTTTGAATCAATGACATATGAGTACTACTTTAGAAACTACTTATACTTATTCATACTCATTTTTGAGTAAGTGGCTCATTGATTCAGAAATGTGATTCGTTGCAGATCTCTGGTGTGTGCACTCAGAAAAAAGTTTATCGGAATATGAGAAAAAAGGCATCATATTAAGTGAAAAATGGTATTAACTTTGCTCCTGAGAATGCTTTTCTCTAAATATGATCCCAAAAATTCCCTAAAAATGGCAAAAAGCTTCCATGAAAATGAGAAATATTTTCTCATTAATAAAAGAGACCTTCTCTTTAATAGAAAAATATTTCTTTATAATACGTTCAACCGTTTTCTTTATTGTATAAATTTTTGCCGAAAACAGATAAATATTTATTTCATTTTAATAAATGTTTTCTTTAAGTTACGTTTATAGTTTCATAGTATACATTGATACAACATATTTCTTTATTGCGTACATTTTTCTTTAAAACACAGAAGTATATCCGCAATTACGATTAAAAAATTATTTTTGTCAAACATTTGTTTTAACTCAGTTCTACGCAAAGTAGAAGTGTTAATATCAAATTATGATTCGGTTTTAAAAATATTAGTTAAAAATGTGTTAAGAGGTAGAATTATTGTTGTGGCATTGTTTTTCGGGACTCTTTATAAATATTCCAGAAATTTATTCTGAAAAACGATTTTGTAAATGCATCCAAAGAAACAATAGTAATAAACAACATCACTTTGTGTAGCTATGTTAAGTAAGAAAAAACCTTTTGAAGGAACAATCGTCATGATATGCAGAATATGCAACACTTGTTTTTCACAGCATTAATCAATTGCTCTCACGCTTTCTATTTTTTTCGTACCTCATTCAATATAAGAAAAATATATCGATTTTTGAGAAGAAGCCTTTTTAATTTTTGAGAAAGGATTTGTTGTTATTGAAGAAAATATTTCGCTTAGTGAATTATTTATCAACAATAGAGAACATTTTTCATTTTCTATAAATTTTTCTCTCTAAAAGAGATTTTTTCAGTGAGAGAAAAATACTTATCATTATTAGAGACATGAAATATTTTCATTTCCCACCAGGAAGGAAATATTTCTTCAAATATGTGAAAATTTATAGAAAATTAACGTTTTCCTGAACAGTTTTTTTCCCTTTTCCTCTCAATCTTCATAGAATTTGGGCGATTTCTGAATGAGTATGAATGACAAATGTTGTCCGCAAACAAATGGATTGGGTTATGTGTAAGGTGACTATTTGTACCGAAATTACCGGCAAAAAACGTGTAGACTAGACCGTCCCACTTTTTCAACGTTTTCAAAAGTTCCCGGGACACGTTGATTTCTACTTAACGATTCTACTCTTAAAAACATGAATTTTAGTATATAACACTTTAATATTAACTAATTGTGAATAGTCGCGCAAACGCAAACGCAAACGCATAGTTTTTTGGCTAAAAATTCATTTTGTCGAAAAAACAAGAAATTTCTTCTTCTGTATTTTGCATATAACTACGAAACTAATAAAACAATTTTTATCAATTTATTCTTATTTAAAAGCTAATAAAATTTTTCATCTTATGAAATAAGAAAAATTGCATTTTGTTCAGTACATTTTTTTTAAAAAACTCTGCAAAGTGAAATATTGATTAAAATTTTTTCGAAAATTTGATAACTTCAACTCACATTACCCCGCGTGACAAAAGCATGAGGAAAAAGTTTTTGATTATGTAAATTTCGTATTTTGAGGAATTTTACGGCAAAAATTTGCCGTACGAATACACGCTAACTTCGCTGTCATCATTTTCCTCGTCTGATAATGCTAAATCATCGTCACTATTGCACGGGGATTCGCCCGCTTCGCTTTCCACATCAAAATCTATTTCTAGTTCATCTCGCTGCCTTCTTTCACGTAAAACTCTATCCATTTTTTATCAAATACTTCGAAACACAAAAAAAAATCAAATAACTGGGCAAACAAACTTCACTTATGTGTGTTCCAGAACAAATTGAATTTCATAAAACGAAAAAATAAGAGGGTGCTAAAAATCCTCACACAAAAATAAGCGGCAATTCCAGGTACCTGCTTATGTGTATGCGCGCACATACACAGGGACCGATTCGTAACTACAACTGCACAGGCAAATACAATAAGGGTACAAATTCAAAAACGGGTTTTTTTGGTTGTTCAGGCAAAATAATTCTACTTTGCAAAATACAAGGTCATTCCGCTGAACCTTTTTTATTTTATTCAAGGTTAAAGATCAAAATTGTATGCGTGCGCATACAGGGGACCGATGAGGGTTAACAAAAATTGTTGACATATAAGAATAAATCTTTTGCATGCCGGATTTGACAATGGAAATAAAAATATCAGAAATACTTAAAAACAAATTAAAAACTATTACATTATTATGATACCGAGAAATAACTCGAATTTACAAAATGACCAAAAAACCAAAGAATACAAATGTTACTTAGGGAAAAATAATAACACAGTAAGAATTAGAAGAATAGAAAAGAGGAAATAAGAAAAGTATTCGAAGATTAAATGTTTAAAGTTATGCTTATTCGAAATGGTTTTGATACCATAAGGTAGTAAATTCCACGACCTTATAACACTGACGAAAAACAACCGACTAGAGTAAACGAAATTATATCTAGGGATCACAAGGTTCATGCTTCTGCTTGATCTGCAAAATTTAAACTCATTAAAAAGATACGTAAGAGTGTAAATAATCCGATGAAGAAAAATGCACATTTTTCGAGTGTGAAATGTCTCTCTTCAAGGTATTTAAATAAACAACAGCCAAGTAATTTTTTGCTAGACATGATCGAACCTTCTTAGACCATAAACATATCGGGCTGCATTATTAAAGGTGACCATAAGCTTATGCGACTACCGTGAATCAAGATTGCAATACACGACTTCAGAGTAAGTTATTATCGGCATCAACAGCTGCAATACCAGTTTTTTCTTATAGCGCATTATTTTCTGAAAAAAAATTCTGACCTCAAAGAATGCAGAATTTTTTAGATTCTGACCTGAATTTACAGAATGTTAACTTCTTTTAAGCTGAGAAAAGAACGGAAAAAATGCAACATTTTTTTTTTCATTTGATATTGGCTGCGCTATTGTTTTGAATTCCGATGTATTTACGATTGGGGTTATGTTTAGTGACGACTGCATGGAATTTTTAACAAATACTCATCGAGCTGTTAAGTTTTATTAAAAGTAACCACTTTAATCAAAATTTCTTTGGATTAAATTTAAAAAAATTTTCAAAATTGGAACATCATTCTTTTCAGAATTGTCACAGCATATAATATTACTGTCAAAATTATTTTTTTTTGTTTTTATGTTGGTATTACTAGAGAGCAGGATGCAGAACCGCCGAATTTTACAGGTCAGAAAATTCTGCATTTGTTATACTTTTGCGGTCAGAATTTTCGAGAAAAGAACACGATTTATTTTGAGGTCAACATTTTTTTTTTTAGAAAAAAACGGAAAAAATGCAGAACTCTTGAAGAGGTCAGAAGAAAATGCAGAATTTTTACCCAGAAAAGAATGCGCTATTAGTTTCAACGGGCACAAAACTCGATGTCATGCGAAGATTACGAAGAACATAGTATACTTTTCTTTATGCAGTAGTTGATGTGATCACAACATGATAGAGATGAGTTTATACGAAAACCAAGATTCGTGACCGTACTAGCCAGTTTCAGCTGCACGTTATTTTGAAGAATTGGAGGCAAATCCTCATGATAAAATGGTTTCTTAGATATTGGCAAAACATATGATTTCAGGGGGTTAAACTATAGCATGTTTTCCTCCGTCCAAGTGGATACTACAGTTAAATCTTTAATAATTCTGTCACATAGATCTTCAATTAGGCCCAAGGGCCTGGACAAGTACAATTGGAGGTCATCAGCATATGCATGCATAGTGACATGGTGGCATTTGCTGAAAATATCGTTTATAAACATGGTAAACAACAGTGGACCAAGTACTGAGCCTTGAGGTCTTCCACTAGCAGTGCTTTTTAGCGTAGAAAAATTTTGACCCACACGAACTCTTTGAGACCTACCTACCAAGTAGCTTTTTAAGAGACGAACCGCAGATTTTGAAAATCGAAAATTTTGAGCTAGTTTTTTGCAGAGGATAGAGTGACTGACGGTATCGAACGCTTTGGAGAAATCTAGCAAGCAGAGCAATGTCAAGTCATCCATGTCAAAAGGCACTCTTATGTCATCTAGCATTTTGACCACAGCAGTGGAACAGCTGTTACCAGGGCGAAAACCAGACTGATGATGAGACATGAGGTTAAATATACTTAAGAAATGAGATATCTGCTCCGCCATGAGCGACTCACATATCTTGGACACCGAAGACAAAATGCTTATTGGACGAAAATCACATGGGTTGCAAGCACTAACTTTTTTGCCACAGGAATTATAGTCGCTATCTTCCAAATTTCAGGATAACACGAGGTCGTGAAGCAGTGGTTTATGATGTGGACAAGCGAACTAAAGACATGTGGCAAAACAATTTTAATAAACCTAATGGAGATTCCATCTTCTCCAGACGCATTTGACTTTATTTTCCCAATGCAACGAACAACATCTACTTCACTCACTGCACCAAACTGAAATTCATTAGGAGATATTGCAACAGAACTACCATCATCGATGGTATGAGTTTGATTGGATGCACACGTACACTCAGAAAAAAAACACCTATCTTTTTGTGATAAAAACTTCCTCTATTTTCGATAATAGAAATGTTCTTTATTTCAAATAAAATTTACTTCAATTATAATAAATTTTTACATATTCGAAGAAATATTTCCTTCCTTGTGGGAAATGAAAATATTTCATGTCTCTAATAATGATAAGTATTTTTCTCTCATTGAAAAAATTTCATTTATAGAGAAAAATTTATAGAAAATTAAAAATGTTCTCTATTGTTGATAAATAATTCACTAAGCGAAATATTTTCTTCAATAACAACAAATCCTTTCTCAAAAATTAAAAAGGCTTCTTCTCAAAAATCGATATATTTTTCTTATATTGAATGAGGTACGAAAAAAATAGAAAGCGTGAGAGCAATTGATTAATGTTGTGAAAAACAAGTGTTGCATATTCAGCATATCATGACGATTGTTCCTTCAAAAGGTTTTTTCTTACTTAACATAGCTACACAAAGTGATGTTGTTTATTACTATTGTTTCTTTGGATGCATTTACAAAATCGTTTTTCAGAATAAATTTCTGGAATATTTATAAAGAGTCCCGAAAAACAATGCCACAACAATAATTCTACCTCTTAACACATTTTTAACTAATATTTTTAAAACCGAATCATAATTTGATATTAACACTTCTACTTTGCGTAGAACTGAGTTAAAACAAATGTTTGACAAAAATAATTTTTTTATCGTAATTGCGGATATACTTCTGTGTTTTAAAGAAAAATGTACGCAATAAAGAAATATGTTGTATCAATGTTAAGAAAATATATCTTTCTTTTAAAAAAAGTGTTATTTTTTGTGAGAAACTATAAACGCAACATAAAGAAAACATTTATTAAAATGAAATAAATATTCATCTGTTTTCGGCAAAAATTTATACAATAAAGAAAACGGTTGAACGTATTATAAAGAAATATTTTTCTATTAAAGAGAAGGTCTCTTTTATTAATGAGAAAATATTTCTCATTTTCATGGAAGCTTTTTGCCATTTTTAGGAAATTTTTGGGATCATATTTAGAGAAAAGCATTCTCTGGAGCGAAGTTAATACCATTTTTCACTTAATATGATGCCTTTTTTCTCATATTCCGATAAACTTTTTTCTGAGTGTAGCAACAAAATAATCATTTAATTGGTTAAGATTTATGCAACAAGATTCAGAGTCTTCATTGCATATACCAATATCTTTTAAGTTTCTCCACAACTGCTTTGAGGGAAGTGCAGGGTTTAATTTGAATTTAAAAAACGTTACTTTGGATAGCATTTTTGTACAAATTCCAGTTTAATTCAGTTGGGTAGCGCTTCCATTTACTATATGCCTCAGTACGATTTTTAAGAGTAATCTTAACTGCCTGCGTAAACCAGGGGCAAGTATTATTTAAGACGCAAGGGGACGTGCAAATCAATAAGACAAGATAAATATCTTGTCAATGAAAAAGTTTAATTTGTCATCAACTGATTGCAAAAACCAGCAATCAGACCAGTTAATCATAGCTAAGTTTTGAAACAGAGAGTTTGTATCAATTGACTTGAAATCACGATATGTAAAATGAACTTCAGGGTCAGCAATATTTAATGTGCAAAAAATAAGATCATGATCTGATACGAACGATCAAAAAGCAGTATAGATGACGCATCAGAGACAATGAAGAAATCAAGCAAGCTCGGTGGAGAGTTGTGAGAAAACCTCGTTGGCATTGAAGTGTTAACGACAGTAAGTCCAACTTCATATATTCGATCGAGGAAGTTTCTGGCAATATTGCCATTGGCTAGAAGATAACACATCTGTGTGGATGAGATCAAGGAAATTTTCTACGAGCGCCTTGAAAATGCTTACGAGCGCTGCCCCCGTCACGACGTTAAAATCGTGCTTGGTGACTTCAACGCTAAGGTGGGCAAGGAAAATTTTTTTGGTCCAACAGTCGGAAAGTTCAGCCTCCACGACAACACCTCCGATAACGGAATGAGGCTGATTGACTTCGCCGCAGCACGAAACATGGTCGTAAGTAGCACTAGATTCTCTCAATATTCATAAAGCCACCTGGATGTCCCCTGACCAAAAAACCAAGAATCAAATTGATCACGTTTTGATCGACTTAAGGCAATCTTCCAGTGTATTGGATGTATGCACGATCCGTGGTGCAAACATTGACTCGGATCACTATCTTGTTGCAGCCAAGATCCGTACACGTCTGTGCGCAGCTAAGAATACACGCAACCCTACACAGAGAAAGCTAGACGTCGACAAGCTGCAATCGAAACAGACAGCCCATGCTATTGCCACTCGACTCTCATTCCTGCTTCAAAGCACTCCTCCAATCGATGATATATGCGCGCAGTGGACACACATTTCCAACTCCATGCGTGCGGCTGCTGAAGAGGTGATTGGCTACCAACGCCCTCGCCGAAACCAGTGGTACGACCAGGAGTGTCGCGACGCCACTGCAGAGAAAGACGCCGCCTACAAAGCCACCCTGCAGTCGGTTGTAACGTGCGCTGCTAAGGAGCGATACAAAGAAAAGAGGAGGGAAGAGAGACATATTTTCAGGCGGAAAAAAAGAGAGGCAGAAAAGCGCGAGCAAGAGAAGATTGAGATGAATGGCTACAGGAATGAGGCCCGAAAATTTTTCCAAAAAATAAGACGCCTTGCCGATGGTTTTAAAACCGGGGCCTCTTCCTGCAAGGATGAAAACGGGATATCCAGAGTACACTGACGTTATGGAGGGAACACTTCTCTAAGCTTCTAAATGGCGACGCTACCAACAATCCCGCCAATAGAGATGATATTCCGGAAACCCCTTTTACGGATGACAGCGTCGAGGTTTCGCTGCCCGACTATGATAAAGTTCTGACAGCTATAGCTCGGCTTAAAAATAACAAAGCCGCGGGAGCTGATGGCTTACCTGGTGAGCTGTTTAAGAACGGAGGCGAAGCTCTACTTAAATGCATTCACGAGCTTCTATGCAGAATATGGTCAGAAGAATGCATTCCGAACGATTGGAATCTCAGTGTGCTCTGCCCAATCCACAAGAAAGGCGATCCCACTATCTGTGCCAATTACCGTGGGATAAGCCTTCTTAATATCGCATATAAGGTCCTGTCGAGCGTTTAATGTGAAAGATTGAAGCCCATTGTAAACGAACTGATCGGACCTTATCAGTGTGGCTTCAGACCTGGAAAGTCCACCATCGACCAGATTTTCACGCTACGACAAATCTTGGAGAAGACTCAAGAAAAACAAGTCGACACCCACCATCTTTTTGTGGACTACAAAGCCGCCTTTGACAGCCCAAAAAGGAAGCACCTGTACTCCACCATATCTGAATTTGGTATTCCTGCAAAACTAATACGACTTTGCAGGATGACACTGAGCAACAACAGCAGCGCAGTTAAAATCGGGAAGGACCTCTCCCCACCATTTATTACCAAACGAGGTTTCAGACAAGGTGATTCCTTATCGTGCGACTTTTTCAACCTAATGATGGAAAAGATCATCCGAGCTGCTGATCTGAGACGTAGTGGCACAATATTCTACAAGAGTGTTATGCTGCTTGCGTATGCTGATGACATCTATATCATTGGCCATAATACGCGCGAAGTCAGTGCAGCATTTTCCAGATTAGAAAGAGAGTCAAGTCGAATGGGTCTGTCAGTGAATGCAGATAAGACGAAATACTTAGTGTCAACAAACAAACAGTCCCAGCGTCTTGGAACCCACGTTACCGTTGACAATACCTCATTCGAGGTTGTGAAGAACTTCGTTTATCTGGGATCCAGCATTAATTCAACCAACGACATCAGCATTGAGATCAAACGAAGAATAACTCTTGCCAACAGATGTTACTCTGGGCTCAGTAGGAAATTGAGAAGCAGAGCCCTCTCTCGACGAACGAAAATCACGCTCTATAAATCGCTCATCATGCCCGTCCTACTTTACGCATCACAAACCTGGACGCTGAGCAGTTTAGATGAAAAGACTTTAGGAGCATTCGAGAGAAAGATTCTTCGTAAGATCTACGGACCAATCTGCGTCAATGGCGAGTACCGAATACGGTGGAATGATGAACTGTATGAGCTGTACGCTGACATCGACATAGTCAAGCACATTAAAATCGAGCGGCTTCGCTGGCGTGGTCATGTTCAGCGCATGAAAGACGATGCTCCAGTGAAAAAAACATTCGATTCGGTACCCAGCGGCGGTCAACGCAGAAGAGGACGACCGCATCTTCGTTGGAAAGACCAAGTAGAGGACAACCTGACGAAGCTTGGAATTTCCAACTGGCGCAAGCAAGCGAAAGACAGAAATGGCTGGCGCAAATTCTTAGATGAGGCCAAGGCCGACATACGGTTGTAGCGCCAACTAAGTAAGTATAAAGAATTATTAAAAAATAATCGGTTCGGCGGTTACCGAGCTTGTCTGGCTTAAAATGTGTTAGTTTCCTTTTATATAATAGCACTAGTATTCCCCGGCAGACGTTGTTCTGCCACAGACCGTCTTACTGCCATACACGAAAATATCAAGAAATGCCAAATATATTCATAATTTTAAGTATAGCTGCCGAAAGTAGCCATATGCACTAAATTATCAAATTTTAGTCTAATACGATCAAAACCGTGCGAAATATAGCATTTTTGTTGTTTTGTAAGCGGTAAAAAGGGGTGCAGCAAAATTATTTCTCTTAAACCATCTCTTACTCGAAAAAAATCTACTGCCAAAATTTCAGCTCAATTTAGCTTAAGCTTGGCGCACTTTGCTTCACTCCACGCTGACCCCCCCCCCCCCCCCCTCCGAAAAGTGAGTTTAACTAAAGTGGGACAGGTTCATTTTTAGTGCATTTGCCGAGAGTAACTATATGAACTAAATTACAAAATATTTGTCTAATACGACCCAAACCGTTGAAATAAAACATTTTCATTGGTTTGTGGGCAGTAAAAAGGGGCATGGAAACCAATTTTTAATACAGTTGCTGATAGTAACTATACAAACAAAACCAAAATTTTAGCTTAATCGACCCAGTAGTCAATTGTAATGATTTCTCAAAAACTAGGTGTGGCTATATAGCGATAACGCCCATTTTTAGTAAAGTTGCCGAAAGTAATCATACAAACTTAAGTACTAAATGTTAGTGTTATACGGCCAAAACTGCTTGAAAAATAACATTTTCACTGATTTGTGGGCGGAAAAAGAGGGGCCTGGAAACAAATTTTCGTACAGTTGGTGACAGTAACCATATGAACAAAATTTAAGTCTTATACGACCAAAACTGTATTAAATAAAGCATTTTCATTGGTTTGTGGGCGGTAAAAAGGGACACACATTTTTAGTACAATTACCGACAGTAACCATACAAACTAAAGTTGCAAATTTTAGCCTAATACGATAAAAAACATACGAAATATAGAATTTGTATTGATTTGTGGGAGGTACAAAGGGGCGTGGAAACCCATTTTTCATAAATTTATTTAATTAAATTTTAGCCTTATACGACTATACGACGAGCCGTGTGAAATATAGAATTTTAATTGATTTGGGGGCGGTAAAAGTTGTGTGGCAAAACCTCTTATCTGAAACAAATCGACTGTCCAAATTGCAGATCAATCGGTCCAGTAGTTTTGGAGTCTTTAGGCTTCACACAGACAGATATACTTTATATATATATATCGATATATATACTATATCCCGATAATATTTTCCCTCAGGAATCTATTTTTGTTTCATATAAAAACAAAATTTTCATTTTTTTTTATTTAGGTTAGGTAAGTTTAGGTGTGCGTGGCTGTCTCAAACGTTTTATTTAATACGAATACGAAAACGAAAGTTTTTGAAAGATTTTTAATGTTCTAAAATCATGATTTAAAATAAGCAGTTTTGGGTTCCAATAATTTTGGTTTAAAGATTTTGCTAATGAATTTTTCCTGACACCACATCTAGCAGTACTTTCTTAGTAATACCTATTAACTAATGCGCACACACATTATAATAAGTTTTACATTCATTCTCAACTTTACCGCGGCCGGGCAAATAAAATTTGCAAAAATCCAATAATTTTCGCTCCACTTTACTGTAAATTCATGTCAGTTTTTGTTCCAGCTTAAAAATATTTGTTTTTTTTTTACTATTCGTCTGCATTTTTACATGCCCATATGTACCCATGTGTACCTATGCTTCACATTATCCGTCTGTCGGTTTATTTGTTTTTGACAGTCCATCCGTCCACTACACATATATTTAATTTTGCAATATTAATTAGAGCACAAAAAAAAATCACCTAAAGTCTTATAAGAATTCTGCAAAAAGCAGTTTACTTTGTAAAGTAGATGTCATCAGTTGCTTAGCGGCCATGCCTGAACAAATGTAATTCAGAATTGTGAACAGGTGTTGGAGGTCTCGCAGCTACATTGTATTTAAGAAATAATTGGTTACGTCATGTGCCCATTTACCACTGGGAATGTACAAAGCTACCCGACACCCAAGAATTATATATTCAAGATTCCGCCTTGCGCATGTCCGCTCTCTTTGTGAGCACGTGCATGTAACGTCAGAAGTGCAAGAGAAAAGAGAGTCAAACTGACTGAAAAAAACGTAGTAAAAAATTTTTAACGGGGGTATTCGATTTAAAAATCTCCTCATTTTCTTATAAAATCTTGGTTTTGTAAAAGAAATAATTTTAAATCAAAAAAGAACGCTTGAACAGAAAAAATATTAATATTTTCTTTCCATTACTATCTTTGATAAAAATTTAATATCTTATTGGGGTGTTGACTTCCGTGTTGTCCCCCTCACAAAAAATAGCTATGTTGCTCGATTTATTTTGAGAGCAGTTTGACTGTTTGTGTGTATTTCGTTTGTTTCCCAATAGGGCTGTTCACATTTCAAACCGCTCATCAAATCATTTGTCAAATCGTTTGACCACAGAAGTGTTCAGACTCATCAAATTTTTTGTCAAATTTCATTTTATCTTGAACACCGAAGTAAGCACATCGCGATGACGGAAAAATTTTAATACCACTTGTTATTAAAATCGTATTGGAAGAAGAAAAAAATATTTTATAAATTATTATAAATTGTTTGCAACAGTTATTTATTATTATTTTGCTATTATTTTCTTCCGCTCCCTCTTTTGCCACGATGTGCTCAGGTTGAAAACTTTTTTGAACTGAGAAAATCGTACTACACAATTTGACGAGTGTTCACACTCGTCAAATCATTCGTCAAATCAGCAGAAAAATCAAAAAATTTTGATTTTCATCAAACGATTTGACCAACGATTTGATGAGTGTTCACACTCGTCAAATCGCCATCAAATCCATACAAATTCTGTTGGTCAAATCATTTGTCAAATCAGTTGATGATCGATTTGATGAGCGGTTTGAAATGTGAACAGCCCTAATCAGCCAATCAGATTCATTTGCTTAGTTTCGTTTGTTGTTTTTGTGATATTTTTGTTTGGATGAGTTTGATAATTTTGTCGTCTGAGTAGGTCGATTTTTTCAAACGTTAAAAAAAAAAAAAAAATAGAAAAATTCTATATAAAATTTGAAGACTTTTTGGCTCAAATTTTCCAACTTTAATTCTTAGCAGTAATTATTGCTTTTTTGCGACAAAATGCTGTCGGGGCATCATTTGGACCCCGGAGAAACTGCGGTTTCCAAAAATATTGTTTTTTCTCCTGAGAATATATCAGATCCTGAATCTTTTCTGAAGACGCCTGATCCTGCTACTACTCAAAGGATACCCGGCATTTCGACTAATGCTATTAACAATCAAAACTCCTTTTACATTGATGACCATACACAAGTATCAAAATCTTGTGATGAAGACAATTACATTTCAATGCGAAAAAAGGCTAAGCGCTCCAATCATGGAGCTCCCAAAGCGTTGGACATTTCTGAATTCACTCCTAACAGTTCGAATCGTTTTGCTGCGTTAGCGGATATTACAATTGAACCTGCTTCTGCTGTTACTGCTCCTCAACGGAATAAAAATCCGGTAAGTTCCTGTAATATTGATGTGGCTGAACCTTTAAAGGTACAAAATAAATTTTGTCCCCCTATAATTGTATATAATGTCAACATTAAAAAATTAATTGATCAACTTAATACAAAAGTTCCAAAAATTGAATATAAAATAATTAATAAATCGCATTTTAAAAGCAAAATCTACTTTAAAGATCCAAATCATCATTCGGATATGATGTCCCTTCTAAGAAAACAAAATATTGATTCTTTTTCTTTTACTCCAAAAAACCTAAAACAAGTGAGCTTAGTTCTTCAAGGTCTTCATTATCTTTCAGACGTTGTTGATATCAAATCTGAACTAGACACTATAATTCCTAATACTGTTGATAAAGTCGTGAAATTCACAACTCCTACTTCTTTAAAAAATAATTATGATACGGGTCTTTTCTTGATTACCCTTTTTCCTGGAAAAAAGTTTAATGATGTAGCAAAAACCAAAAGACTGATGCACCAAGTTATTTCTTGGGAGTCACCAAAATCTAGGACTAGAGAAGTACAGTGCAAGCGTTGCCAGCAGTGGGGGCACATTGCTAAAAACTGTAATAGAGCTTATCGCTGCGTTAAGTGCGACACAAAGCACGAACCTGGAGAATGTTCTCTAAATAAAGATCCCAAGCCACAACCTAACTGCATTAATTGCGGTGAATCCGGTCACCCAGCCAATTGGAGAGGCTGTTCTTTTTATAAGGATTATATAAAAAAAAAAAAAGTTTAATTTCTGAAGCAAAACAAAAAAAATCAATGGCTTTTTCTAATGTCCAGAATGCTGTTGCTGGACAATCTTTTATTGTCAAAGATCAATCCTATTCTAGTCTTTTCAAGTCTGATAAACATAATGATTTTATTAAAGTTAATGATTCTGGTCATCCCTCAATTATTGATCAATTCATGAAGATTGCTAAACAAATACTTAATCCAGAGAAACCAACACTCGAGCAAAAAATTGAAATTTTTTTAAGGAATATTAATCATCTTTCAAAAGATGATGTTAAAAAAGAGTGTATGTCACTTTTAAAAGAAGTATCTGACAAATATGGCTGCCAATATTAAAAAACTGTTATCTTTTAATGTAAGGTCTCTGATCAATTCAAGTAGAGTTATCGAACTTGAAAAAATTATCGATTTTAATAAAATAGATATTTCCTTTCTCCAAGAAACACATTTATCTCATGGTGTGCGTCTTAATAATTATAATTTTTTGAGAGATTATAGCTCACAAGGTGTTGCTATAGCCATCAAAAAGAATTTTAAGTACTCCATTGTTCCTTTCTCTGATATCCTTTTCCCACATATATTTTTAGATATTTGTGTTTCGTTTAGAGGAGTTAAAAAAAAATTACTAATTGGTTCAGTTTATATTCCCTGTAATTTTTCACCTGATGCCTTATCTGATGGTTTAGATTCTATTGCTAATAGATCTTCAAATTATGATGGATTAATAATTGGAGGTGATTTTAACGCGAAACATCAATCTTGGAATGATATTACCAATAATTCAAATGGTAACACTTTTTTCAGTTGGCTTCAAAGTCATTCTGCTGAAATCCTTCGTATTTGTGATATTTCTCCTTCGTATCCTAATGGATCGTCTTATCTTGATCATTTTATTTTCTCCACAAACTTAATAGATACTTCAAATCAAAATTATTTAGTAAAAAGTCTATCTTCGTTCTCTGATCATTTTCCTCTTTATATAGAAGTAGATTTGAAAGATATTTCATTCGAATTATATCATCCAAAATTTTTTGTTTCTTTCAAAAAAACAAATTGGGATGATTTTCGTAAGGATTTGTCAACTTCTATTGAAAATAATTTGCCACCCAATAATAGAAATTTGCAAAATTCCGAAATCGATTCTCATATAAATTTGTTAACCTCCTCTATTAATTCCATTACAGATTCACATAGTGAATTAGTTCAATATAGAAATTTTAATAATAATTCGTTACCGGATTCTATTAAAAATCTATATAAAATTAAAAACCAATGGCAACGAAGATTAAAAAGAATATTTCATTCCAATTTCAACAGAACTTCTCAAGAATACAAACTTCTTGCCGTTCAAACTTCTCTTCTAAAAAACATAATTAAACAACAAGTTGAAATTCATAAAGCTCGAGAATTTGGTGAGAGACTGAAGCTCATAAAACCTGGTCCTACGGCTTATAAAGAAATTTATAATATTATTAGAAAGAATAAAGGAAATTTTTGCTCCAAAATTATTTTTGAAAACAATTTGTTTACTGAAAATTCTGATAAAGTTGAAATTTTGAAATCTCATTTTGAAAAAATTTATGAAAAAACAGTTCCTGATAGATCGGATATTTTTGAATTAGAATCCGAAGTACTTAACACTCTTAATTCTTATCCATTATCTATTTATCACTTTGGTCCTTCTTTTACTTCTTCTTTTCCTTCTGATAGCTCACATTTTATAAATTCGGACAAAATTTGCCTTTATGTTAAAAATCTTAATGCTAAAAAGTCTACTGGGCCAGATAACATTTCAAATTTTTTAATTAAAAAAATGCCTATTATTGTTTTTGAATTTCTTACTATTATTTTTAATAACTGTATTAATAACGGTTATTTTCCTGATACTTGGAAGATTGCTAAAATTATTCCTATTCAAAAAAAAACAAATTGTTTTGAAGTGAATAATTTTAGACCTATTTCTTTGCTTTCTAATCTTGGGAAAATTCTTGAAAGAATTATTCAAGACAAACTAGATAATAATGTTAATGTTCAATATATTTCTGATTTTCAATTTGGCTTCAAAAAACAACATTCAACGGTTCATGCTTTATTAAAATTCCAAAATGATATTATTCTAAATCTCCGTAATCGAAAATGTACAGTAGCAGTTTCTCTGGACATAGAAAAGGCCTTTGATAAAGCTTACCATATTGGCATTATTTCCAAATTAATGAGGATTGGTTTTAATCCTTCTTTCATAAAAATTCTTAGTAGTTTTTTGAATAATCGTAAATTTTTTATTAACATTGATAATATACCTTCAGACCTTGGTAAAATTGAAAGTGGTGTTCCCCAGGGTTCTATTATGGCTCCTCATTTATACAGTATCTTTATTCATGATTTTCCCCATACTTTCAATGGATCTACTGGTATTTTATACGCTGATGACTCGCTTGCATATGCTCATGGCTCTACTCCTAATGAGGCTCTTGCCTTAGTTCACGCCCATTTGGAAAAAATTAAAAATTTTTACAAAGATTGGGGCATAAAAATAAATACATCCAAATCGGAAGCTATTTGTATTAGAAATCCGTCGGGCAAGTGTCATAGAGACACTGTACCTCAGAGTAAAAATTTGAAATTATCTCTTTGTGGATCAAACATTCCATTTAAAAATGTTATTAAATACTTAGGAGTTTCCTTTAATTATCTCCTAAGATTTAATATCCATGCAAACTTAATTCTTAAAAAAGCAAGAAAAATTTTGGGTATGTTTACTAATTTACTAAGAAATAAATTTTTGTCAATAAATACTAAATTACTTATATATAAAATTAGTATACGATCAGTTTTAATGTATGCGTTTCCGATTTGGTTTACAATCTCCCCTACAGTTGCACAGACTCTTGAAAAATTTGAGCGTAAAGTTTTGAGATATTGTATCGATAAAAATTTTGAATCCTGTACTAAACGTTTTTCCAATTTTTATGTCTATAATAAAGCCCGTATCATTCCTTTATGTAAATATTTACTGTTTCATATGGATAAATGTATAAATAAATTGAGTCTATTAGATAATGATTTAATAAATCATGTTTTTAATTCACAAAAAGATTATAACTGGTCTAACGTAAATTATATTTCAGCTATCGGAGTAATCAATGAAAATATAGATTTTACTTTAAACTCGAATTTAAATTCAGCCACGTCCTTATTACCAGAACTTTACCGTAGAGCTAGCCCTAATATATATAGAGGCTGAATGTATATCTTAATATTATGGTTATATTAAGTGTATATATGTAAATATTATTTAACCTTTACTTTAATTTTGTTATTTATTTTCATCTAGTTTTTAAGTTTTATTAGATTTAACATCAACGTAATTTAAAAATGTCATGAGCGGTTTGAAATGTGAACAGCCCTAATAGAAACAATAGGCTGTTCATATGGGCTGTTCACATTTCAAACCGCTCATCAAATCGTTTGTCAAATCCAATAGAACAACGTGGGAATTCCATGGAAATTTCACGTTGTTCTATTGTACTTATCAAATTCCATGGAAATTTCACGTTGTTCTATTGTATTTAGGAGTGTTCACATTTCAAATCGCACATCAAATCGTTTGTCAAGAAGTAAGCAAGAGTAAACAAGTAAACAAGAAGTAAGCACATCTTGATGACGGACAGTTTTTAATACCACTTGTTATTTAATCGTATTGAAAGAAGAAGAAATTATTTTATAAATTACTATAAATTATTTGCATCAGTTATTTATTATTTTGTTATTATTTTCTTCCGTTCCCTCTTTTGTGCTCAGGTTGAAAACTTTTTTGAACTGACAAAATCGTACTACACAATTTGACGAGTGTTCACACTCGTCGTTCGTCAAATCAGCAGAAAAATCAAAAATTTTTGATTTTCATCAAACGATATGATGAGTGTTAACACTCTTCAAATCGGCATCAAATCCATACAAATTCTGTTGGTCAAATCATTTGTCAAATCAGTTGCTGATCGATTTCATGAGCGGTATGAAATGTGAACACCCCTAATAAAAAAAGGGCTGTTCACATTTCAAATCGCTCATCAAATCGTGTGTCAAATACAATAGAACAACGTGAAATTTCCATGGAACTCCCACGTTGTTCTACTGGATTTGACAAACGATTTGATGAGCGGTTTGAAATGTGAACAGCCCTAAACACTATAGCCCTATAGCCAAAGTTGCCAGAAAAGGAAATTTTACCCGTTTTGCGGGAATTTTCAACGCAAAAGGCGAAAATGGGATTAACAATCTTAAAAACGGGGAAAATTAGGTTGACCGCGTTTTTTTGCAAAAAGGGCAATTTCGTCACAAAGTCAACATATTATGTTAAGAATTTTTATATATCTGGTGTTCAAATATATTTTAAAATTATGTGAGTCGTCTTGAGTATTAATTTAATTTTACTACTGCTTGAGTTAGCCTGTGTGTATAGCCTAAATTAATTTTGAAAGTCATCAGTTGTAAGCTCAAACGTATTTTTTTCTGTTCAGTGTAATTTGATCTTTTTGCTTGGCAACCTATGAAAAATATGTAAATGCAACTGAGAATTTTTACAATATTTAATTTATCGGACGAAAGCGGAGCATTTAGACTTTTCGTATTTGTGGCTCCTATTGTTTGGAAAAACAAAACGTATCCTTCATTAATTCCGTTGTGTTCCTATTTATTTAAAAAATCTAAATATATATCGACTTAGAATATAGGTCATTAAAAATATTGATTTATGATATTTAGTTACATATGATGTGCAAAATTTGTTGGCACCTTAACCTTAGAACTACAAACCCATTTTTAACTGTAAACTACAAACCGGGGTAAATATCTACCCCATGGGTTTCTTCTTCGTTAAATCGTTCTGAAAGCACTTATCTGACTCTTAAGTGCATGCATTATTTTGTTTTTTTACGCCAAAGAGAATGGTAAAGAACAAATTCAATGTTATTAATGTTTATTTGGTAGAAAATCGACTTAAATAGCTAAAAGTACTGAAAAACAGTCAAACCGTAATTCAACAAACAACAATTTATGACTTTAGTTTGAAACAAACGAATTTAAAATTTTTAACGCGATTTTAAAGAGGACAGGATGATATTTTGCTAAAAACGCCTGTTTATTTGAGACTCTGCAAATTAAAAAAATTCGGAATCTTATACATGGAAAAATCAAATTCTTGAAATATTGCTTTTCAAGAATATGGTTCGGTTTCTGTTATGAAAAAAAAAGAAGAAAACTACGAACATTTAAAAAAATATTCAAAAGTAAAGTAGCGATTTAACTCATTCAAAGGCGCCACAATCGCCTTAATGGCGATTCAACACCGGGATACACAATAAATACTTTAAATATGAAAATCATTGCCAAAAATTTTATATCTAATGCTTTATTGTAAAAAATACGTGAAAACGTATTTACGTGAATTAAATTTATTTTAGCAAGAAAAAGAAAAATAACTTAAGCCGGGGTAGATATCAAACGCACACGGGCATCACGTCTTCACTCCGTCACAGCAAACAAGAAACTAAAGGGTCTCGCTACCTAGCCCTTTTGTTAGAACCTTGAATTTAATTATGGTATAAGTCGTCAGTCGATAACGTCATTGACTAATTTGAAAAGGAGTTCAAAGTTTGCCTGAGGTTGATATCTATCCCGGTTTGTAGTTCTAGGGTTAAATATGAAATTGTACAAGTAAAATGTTCCCCAAAATTAAAAAAAAAAATTGATATCGTTCATTTTTCTCTTCCGCATAACGGTGCAGGCGCTGAAAAAGCTTTTTCTGCCATAAATTTAAATAAAACTAACATAAGAAAGCCGTTAGACAACCGTACCGTAAATGTTATTTTACACACCAAAATACATATGAAAAATTAAAACTGCATAGGATTAGAAATCAAAAGAAAGTGTTTGCAGTTACACTCAAGTAATTGTACATGTAATAAATGTGATATGTTTTGTAAGGCAAATATTTAATTAAATTAGCAAGGTTTGTATTGTTATTGTTTCTATTTAAAATAAAACACTGAACTTTAAAAAAGGGGGAAAAATGGGGAAAATTGTATGGAAATGATCTCTCCTAAAATCTGGCAACACTGGCTATAGCAGAGGAAAAGAGAGATAAAGCTTTATGCTGTTTGTGTGCCTAACAATTTAATGATACAATGATTTGTATGTTTGGTTTTTTTGGCTACTTTATAAATTTAAATTTTAATAACTTTTAAGAGTGGTTAAAAAAATAAGGGAAGCAAGATTTTAAATTGAACATGTAGCTTTATATTAATGAAAGAATTACTAAAATCGGTTCAGTAGTTTTTAAGTTTAGCGTCGTCGCAGATACGTGAGAAGCCTTTTACATAATAGTATAGAGTGTAGATCAGGAGTGGGCAAACGGTTGATCGTAGACATTTAATATAATTTACTAGGTTAATTTCAAATCTTTTTATTTAAATATGCACTTTAAAAATAGCTGATGATGAATTAAAAATCTATTGTACAACTGACGTGACCCAAGCAGTGCATCTACTCCCTTCTATTTATTTTACTGCATGCGTACGCACTTTTTATTTTTACTCCCTGCTATACACTTTCTCTTAATACTGCGCTTGCGGTGAGATTAAATATAACAAGTAAAGAAATTTATAAAACAATCTCAAAAAAAGTTTTGTATATTTGTGCATCAAAAAATTATGCCATTTGCTGAGAAAACAAATTTGCCTTTGCATAAATTAGTTGCTATGTCTACTGACGGAAATAAACAGATTCCTGATTTTATATCATTTCATTGCATAATTCATAATAATGCGTTATGTGCAAAAATATTGGATGCTAATGATATTATGGACGTGACAGTGAAAATTGCTAATTCGATAAGAGCGCGAAGTTTAAGGAGGCGTCTCTTCCGTAGTCAACTTGAAGACAATAACTCTGAATATGAAAATTTACTGCTTTTCTGTCATGGTAGATGGCTCAGTCGAGGAAGCTTTTTGGAAAGATTTCTAAATCTTTTGCCTGTAATTATTGTATTTATGGACACATTGGGAGAAAAACATTAACAATTGGAAGATCCAATATGGGTAAAAAAGTTAGCATTTCTTACGGATTTTATGGGCCATTACAACTCGCTCAATTTACAATAACAAGGAAAAGGAAAAAATATTATTGAGTTGTTCAGTTCAGTAAGTGCTTTTAAGGCCAAATTAAAACTTTTTGCTTCACAATTAAAAAGGCAAAATTTAAAATAGTTTCCATATTTATAGAAACATATTAGACCTACTGGTGAATGTAATATTGAAATGTTTTGTTCTGAATTGGAAAACTTTTATAAAGAATTTGAGAGACGATTTGCAAATCTCAATAATTTTCAACCGATATTTGAATTTATTTTATTTCCCTTTAGAGAATTCGTTAACGAGGATATTTCATCAAATCTTGCTCATATTTTTCAATTGAATTCATCGGATGTAGAGTTAGAAATTTTAACAATACAATCAGATATAATTCTGAAAGCACGTGCAAATGAAAATAATTTTGGGAGTTTATTACCAGAAGAAAAATACCCATATTTAGATCGGTTTCAATGAGGATATTTGCATTTTTTGGTTCCACTTATCGCTCTCTATCTATTCGATTGTGTAATAGTGATTACAAACCTGTCTTTGAAAGATTTGTCGATGAAGTGGAATGTCACGCATTTACATCAAAAAATTGATCAAAAATATTTAACAATTAAGAACATTGTACAACATATTATATACAATGAATTTAATATATTGTTATTAGTAAAGACCTTAATTCAATGTTTTTTTGTTTTTAATTAAACCCACTTTTCGAAGTCGATCGCGCATCAATAAGAAAAAATAATGTCGAATATACCAGTATTTATTTATTTCTTTCACCAAGCAAGGCAATTTACTAATTCTATTTACATTTTTTACTTTCTTTCTTTTTTTTTTACTTACATATTATTTTAATTAATTTCAAAAGAATACTTAAACTACGCTAATATATCTTAAGTACTACTTTTAGGGGATGACGAAGGGGGACTAGACCAAGAAGCATAACTCTGTAGGGAGCTGTGCTTGAAAAGGACAAATTATTCCGAGTCAAAGAGAGACTTTGAGAGGGTTCGCTTAAATGTGGATTTTGGTATGGATGGTGAATAGTGCTCGCTAATATTATTAAAAATTCTGCGTATGCCTATCAATAGCTCCGTTAATAACATCAAATGTGAAACATGAACTCAGTAAAGTTCTTCTTGATGATAGAGGCATCAGAGAGAGGAGCCAGAGTCTTTGTTCATACGGTGGCAAGTTGTTATAGTCACGGGGGTCAAAGATATCTCTTAACGCAAAAAGCAGGAATTGTTTTTGAATGGATTCAATTTTGTCGCTATAATATTCAAAGGCTGGATTCCAAATGATGCAAGCATATTCAAGAAGTGGTCGCACTAAGGTACAGTATAACGTTTTGGTTTCCCACACATTTTGGAATTCTTTAGCACGTCTTTTTATAAATCCCAGCTGTTTATTTGCCCTCGATAAGACTTTATCAAAATGTAGATTAAATCTCAGCTCATTATCTAGGACAACTCCAAGGTCTACAATATGGTTGGTTCTGCTCAGAACAATATTATTAAGAAGGTAACTGCATTCTGGTATCAAGTTCTTACGGGAAAAACTTATCACGCAACATTTCTTTACATTTAAGTGAAGTTTGTTTTGATTACACCATTGCTCAAGGGACAGCAGTTTCGATTGTAGGAAAGTTACATCAACTTCTGATTTAATGATCTTATATATTTTAAGGTCATCTGCGTACATAAGATGGGGAATGTCACAAAGAGTAATGATAAATCTAAAATGAAAATGTTGAAAAGTATTGGGCCAAGATGACTACCTTGTGGTACACCAGAGGTGACCGGTATATCATTTGAAAAAATGCCTTGAAATTTAACAAACTGGGATCGTTCGCAGAGATAGGATTTGATCCAATTGAGTAATAAACCGGAAATGCCAAATTTTTCTAACTTCAAAATTAAGATATTATGGTCGACACGGTCAAATGCTTTACTGAAGTCTGTGTAAGCTGCATCTACTTGGCGTCCTTTTTCCATTTGATTTAACACATCGGAGACCATGATCATTAGGTTAGTGGTGGTCGATCGGCCTTTCCGAAACCCATGTTGCTGCTCGTTTAAGCGGGGATTAATGAGACTCGTCAGCTTATCACATATTATCTTTTCAAATAATTTTGGTATAGCTGACAAGATGGCAATGCCTCTGTAATTTTCAACAGACCTTTTATCGCCACTTTTATATATAGGTGTCAAATGGGAGATTTTCCAGTAGGATGGAAAAACACCTAAGGATAAGGATTTGTTGAAAGGTATAAATAAGGGAATGGCAAGATTGTTTATACATTGAACTAACAAACTTGGTGGTATGAGGTCTGGTCCGGGTCCTTTGTTTGAATCAAGTTCCATGATAGCATTAACAATTTCATCCAGCGTCAGACTGATATTGTTTATAATGTCTGTCGCATTAGGAGAGGGGGAGGAATAGAGAGTCTGGGTTGTGGGAGCACAGAAAACTTCTCTAAAGTGATTTGCAAAAAGATTACAGATCTCTTGGAGGTTGGAAGAAATTGTATTGCCTTTAAACATAGATGAGGGGTATCCAGCTGATTTACGTTTGACATTGACGAAATCAAAAAATTTTTTAGGATCTCTAAGAATTTTTTCTCCAATAAGGTTGGTATAAGTTCTATAAGCATCATTTGATTTTATAGAGAACTCATTGTAGAGCTCTTCGTATCTCATTTTGATTTCATCGCTTACATTTACGCCTTTCTTAATGAATTTGTATAGCTTGTTTCTTTGGTTTCTTATATGTCTGAGACTTTGGTCAAGCCATGGTTCTGAAAGTTTATTTTTTTTTCTTTATCTTAGGCACAAATTTTTCAATACTTGTGAAAAGGCGTTGGTAGAAAAGTGAAATAGCACTATCTATTTCCAAATTTAATAGATCGTTCCAGTTATAGGCATTCAAATCAATTTTTATACTGTCATAATCGGCATTAAGAAAGTCGAACACAATTGTGTTATTGTTATTAATTGTGTTATTAAGAAAGTCGAACACAATTGTGTTATTAAATGAGGTGGTAAAAGACATGTTGTTACTAGGAAATTCTACAGTTAAAGCAGTGTGGTGGAGTGTATCAGACAATAAGTGGTCAGCCTGAGTAGTTGCAGTAATCTTTATTTCATCATACGAATTAGCAAAGACTAAATCCAACCAGTTGCCGTTCCGATTTGGGGTTGGATTAACTTGTTGTAGGTCATTGCTATAAAAGGTGCTAAGTAAATTAAAGTCTATCGAGCTTGAAAGGTTAACCAGAAGAAGATAATTGTCATTTTCATCGACGATAAATGAGATATTTGGACGATTGAAGTCTCCAAAAATTATAACTTTATCTTCTTCATTTAAGGTTGCGGTTAACAATTGGACTGTTTCACATAAATCGTTGTATGTTGTTTCGATAGAACAGGGGTGAATGTAGAAGACAACAATGTAAATAAAAATATTGGTCCCTGAGCGAACTTTGATGATACGGTGTTCAAAGAGTGTGTGAGAGGTTGTTGCAACAAGCTCGCTTTCTAAAGAGTTATGCAAGCGCGTCGGAAGCTAATTTCATCTGGGGGGGCAGTACAAATGGTGGTGCAAAAAAAGTTCACCAAAATTTCTTCACATGAAACATGAAGAAGAGAGAAAGAATAGGAAAATATATAATACAAAAATATTATCGTTGTAAAAAAACTGATATTTTGAATAACTTTTCCTTTTAAATTGTTAATCTAGCTAAAAAAGTGCGGGGGCAACTGCCCCCCTTGCCCCCCGCTTCCGACGCCAATGGAGTTATGAGTTGCAATCATAACACCACCTCCACGGGAGAGACCTGTGTGGCCAAAGTCCCGATCATTTCGATAAACTGTCCAATTGCAGTCAAGAATCTCTTTGTTTTTGAAAGTATCGTTTAACCATGTTTCGGTGAAAACTAGTACTTGGAAGAGGCAAGATTTCGCGACAACAAAGAGTTTATTAAGTTTTCCTCGCATACCGCCACAATTGTGGTAAAATATGCGAAGAGCAGTCGTTGACGGGGAATCACTAATTGGGCTGCGATTAGGGTTTTGATTTTGTTCACTACGCTGGTTAGGAATAATATTGTTGTTGCTCACCCCTGGTAATATTAAGATAATATTAAGATTGCCCACCCCTGGTATAGATAATATATAAAAAATTGGAATAGGTCTAAAAAAAAAAGGTACGAGCCTGCACCATTCATTTAAATGCCCTGTTCACACTCATCAAATCGTTTGTCAAATTCCATGGAGATTTCACGTTGTTCTATTATATTTGACAAACGATTTGATGAGCGGTATGAAATGTGAACACCCCTAAAACAATATCCAATTTGAAAGAAAGAGTGAAACGAAAGTTGCTCACAAACGAATAAAACAAACTTACCTGCATCGTTGTCATGAAACACCAATAATCCGAGGTACACATCACTGCTATGAGTGTTATTTCGCCACACGTGTCTGTATGTTTGTCCTCTACAAACGTAAATTTATTTAATTCGATATTTCGGCTGTTCGCAATTACTACATATACATTTTTTTTTTTCATCAAGTTTTATTTATTCAATAGCATTTACTTAATGAAATACATGTACAGTATGCACTTTTACATACTTGTATAATGATTTATTAGCAGTTGCGAAGCTAAACTAAATTTGAAATTTAATAATAAAATACATTAATATTTAACCTAAACTAATGATACAAGCATTTTGAAATTCAACCGAATAATACGGGAGACATACTATAAATATACACTGGCGAAATATACCCACATATATATGTAAAGTATATTATTCTTGTAAATATATCTTTAACCGTATATTTTATAACATATTTTATTTTATTTTTTTTTGTTAATTATAATTACAGCATCTCTTTGTAAATATATTACAATTTGTTTTGCAAATGCAAACAATATAATTTGTTGATTTTATTTATTACGGCTATATATTTGTTATTGTATTCTTTAGGTTTATTATATAAGTATAATGACAAAGACACTTAAAATGTTTACTAAAAAAAGTTTGGTTTTGTGTCAAGGTAATGCGTAACGGTGTACGAAGGTACATACGAAGGCACTAGTTACACGTTAAATGATGTCGTAGAGCTACTATGCTTGAACTTGACTTCATTGTTACATACATCTGACAGTTAGCAGTTGGTTAACGTGTAACTACTGACTACATCTGACATACATGTCCGTTGTGTATGCAGGAATGTTAAGGTTTTTGTGTGTAATAAGTTAAGGTTTAAATTTAATTATTAAAGCTTTGCTAAGCATTCTCTAAAATGTTCTTATTAAATAGCTTATTATTTTTTTAGAATTTGTTTCATCGTGTATAATTTTGAAATAGAAAAAGAATACAAATTATGACAATTTTTAGGTTTGATTTTCGAGAGGTATTGAAATGCGAGCAGATTCAATTTTATAATAAATATCTATGTATTTTATTTAACAACTTTTTTTAACGCGTTCCACTGATTGCTCCTATTAGTTAACGCATTCAGACGTGGCTTTTTCAGGTAGAAATAGTTTTGTTTTTTTTTATCTCTTAATGCTTGTTAGCTTTTGCCGAGACATATGTTTGAATATGTTCTGACTAATTTTAATCACGCTCAATTCAACATACATAGACATAACTTACATTTGCATATGTTTCTATGCTGCTGAACATAATTGCGAATTTAATTTTTATTATTACACTTTAATTATTACACTTAATGTTAGGAGCTTTTAAGAGGACTACTCCTCTTCTAAGCTAGCAGCGCGGACAGTTTGATTACATAAATTCAAAATTTCAATATTATTTTACGTAATGTAGTAATGTGTATTTTTTTTTATCTTATATCTCACTAAAAAATAGTTAGTAAAATCTATTTATTGCTAAATGAAGCGACAAAAGAATATATATAAAGAGAGACATTTAAACATACATCATATTGAGCCTCGCTTACATTGTGTATGTTGTGTGGTTGGTTGCTAGTATTTAGCTCTAACCTATAAATATATAGTATGTAAGCATTAATTTTACGTTTGGGAAATCTTAAAGGGTAAAGTTTTCTATCTACCAAAAGTAATACATGTATGTTAGAGAAGGTGATGAAAATATTGACAATGTAAAAAGGGTGTTTGTTGCCACTACATTTAGTGTAAGCTAGGGCTAGCTAGTACAGGCGGGTAAATAAGTATTTTGACATTTAACTCAAACATAAAAAAAATTCAACGACTTCAACATTTATCATATCGAGTAGTTTAGTAATTGTTGTTAGAAAAGGTGATAATAAAAAATTCTAAAGCCTGGTTTTCACTAAGTCAATTTCAATGACAACAATCACTGATGTCAGTATTCATCTTGACCATATGACGTCAAATGCGTTTTCATTGAAACCCAAAAACTGACATAAAATCGAATGTCAAAGACTGACGTTGAATTTATGTGTCAATTGATTGCCATACTGTTTTCACTTTCGATGCTATTTGTGAAATGCCATCGGTTTGTTCAGTTGTGCTTTTTTCATCAACAGCTGATGTTTTATATTTAAGATTGTTAGAAAATGTTTCTTTTTGGTGAAATTTATAAAATACTGTTAATTTTATTAGATTAAGGGCCGCTTTCTCAATGTCCGGTTAAGCACTTATCAGAACTTTAACCAGCAGTTAGCAAAAAAGCCCTTTCTCAATCTTCGGTTAAGGTTGAACTGTCAGTTAAGTGCTGATTAAGTTAACGGCAAGTTGTGGTTTCGGTTAGCGCCATTTTAGGGTAAATGATTTCGAAGATGCTGTCAAACTTTAAAATTGTAGATGACGGATAGAGTTGCCACCTAGATTTTTTTTTTTATTTTTGCGAATTCTTGTAATTTTGAAATTCTGACAACGGATTTGATTTCGAATATAATGTCACAGTTTTAAAATTTAAGATGGAGGTTAGGGCTGCCACCTAAATTTTTACCACAGTATTGCCACCTAATAATATGTATTTTTAAGAGTTTTAAACATCCTTTCTCAGTGTTAAGGGGTCGCTGATTTTGAATCTAAAGTCCGAATTTTAAAATTCAAGATGGTGGATAGGGTTGCCACCTTAATTTTTTAGTTTTATAAAGTCGGGGCCGGCAAAAAAAAATGATACACCAAAAATGGGTCGCTGAATCCGAATCCGTTGTCAGAATTTCAAAATAATAAAATTTTGAAATAATAGGGTTGCCACCTAATTATATGTCTTTTCAGTAGTTTTAAACATCATTTATCAGTGTTAAGGGGTTGCTGATTCCGAATTTAAGGTCAGAATTTTAAACTTCAAGATGGTGGATAGGGTTGCCACCTTAATTTTTTGTAGTGTTATGAATTCGGGGCTGGCAAAAAAAAATGGTACACCAAACATGGGTCGCTGAATCCGATTCCGTCGTCAGAATTTCAAAATTATAAAATTTTGTAATAATAGCGTTGCCACCTAATAATATATATTTCCACGAGTTTTAAACGACATTTATTAGTGTCATTTATAAAGTCAGAATTTTAAACTTTGCCAGCCCCGAATTTATAAAACTAAAAAAAATTAAGGTGGCAACCTTATCCACCATCTTGAAGTTTGAAATTCTGACCTTAAATTCGGAATCAGCAACCCCTTAACACTGATAAATGACGTTTAAAACTACTGAAAAGACATATAATTAGGTGGCAACCCTATTATTTCAAAATTTTATTATTTTGAAATTCTGACAACGGATTCGGATTCAGCGACCCATTTTTGGTGTATCATTTTTTTTTTGCCGGCCCAGAATTTATAAAACTAAAAATAATTATGGTGGCAACCCTATCCACCATCTTGAATTTTAAAATTCGGACTTTAGATTCAAAATCAGGGACCCCTAAACACTGATAAATGATGTTTAAAACTCTTAAAAATACATATTATTAGGTGGCAATACTGTGGTAAAAACTTAGGTGGCAGCCCTAACCTCCATCTTAAATTTTAAAACTGTGACATTATATTCGAAATCAAATCCGTTGTCAGAATTTCAAAATTACAAGAATTCGCAAAAAAAAAATCTAGGTGGCAACTCTATCCGTCATCTTAAATTTTAAAGTTTGACAGCATCTTCGAAATCATTTACCCTAAAATGGCGCTAACCGAAACCACAACTTGCCGTTAACTTAATCAGCACTTAACTGACAGTTCAACCTTAACCGAACATTGAGAAAGGGCTTTTTTCTAAGTGCTAGTTAAAGTTCTGATTAGTGCTTAACCGGACATTGAGAAAGCGGCCCTTAAAAAACTTTGCCAGCAGTGAAAAAAAAAATGAAAACAAAATTTTTTTTGTAGGCAACAACTGACACAAAATGCCAACATGTTGGCATTTCAATTTTTCTTGTCATACAACGATATTTTGATTGACTAGCAAAATTCTATCTGTTTTCACTTGTTTGTGATTTTATATGACAATCAGTGGTCATATATGACAACAAATGTAAATGACAATACGTTCCCATTAGATTGACAACATTTGTCATTGAAAACTGACCTAGTGAAAACCAGGCTTAAGAATGATTATGACTGAAAAGTGAAATTTGCTGTGAGTGTATGAAAATGTATGTTTAAAATCGTGCAATTTTCATAGACATGCAAATTGTAACTTATTTTGTTTTACAATAATTTGCTAATGACTGGAAATGAAAAGTCGACCAATGTCGAATTTTGTTGAAAATATGTTATAACCGAATAGTTTTAATGACCTTAGCGTCCCCTGAGAGAGGCTGACGTATTGTTGGTTTTGTTTGTCTACTGGTTAATCACTTTATTTAAAGTTTAAAAAGGATTTAAGTAAGTGAATGGCTTAAAATATTTCTTAAACTACATGAACACGGTGATTATCTGGGTCGAATTGTTGTTTTACTTTTTGTAAAATGTGTTTTCACAACGCATTATTTTTGGTTACTAGAACTATGTTTTTTTTTTTTGTTGCAACGAACCAATGATTATGAGACACCTAATTCAAAAGCTACCTCTATCTCAAACCGGCTTTGGCTTTAATCATAAGCAAAGGTTCGTTTAATCGGCAGTTTTAATTTGTAAAGCTACGATTTAAATTTATTTAATATAGTTAACTGAATTGAAATGACAGTTTATGAAATTTGTACAAATTCTATATGATCGCAAATATTTCAACAATTATAAATTCATAACTTTTTGCTATAACACTTTTAAGCTTCGAATGCTAATGTGTTCAAATGTAAGCGGAACTGGTAACCTTAGAAAGCGCGCGCTTTATAGATACGGCTAAATCTGGTGTTTTGGTTGGTAGCACTGTCTTTGTCATATCTGTGTCAAATTTCATGTCAGTTTGTTAAGTGGCCTATCATTTAGCGCTCGTTTTCATGAGAAACTAAGAGAAGTTTTGCGACTTTTGCAATGTGTGATAAAATTGGTCGCAGAAAGTTCATTTTATTTTGCATTTGCGGTATGAAATTTATACAACATTATCTGTTTGGTGGCCAAGCTCTATCAAGTTTAAATGGCGTCGAAGAACAGTGGCGGATCTAAGATCCTTTATTCCTATAGGCTGAGCTAACAAGCAAAAAAAAAAAAAATAGCAAAAGAACCTAAAACATTACATCTGGTCATTTTCACAGAAAAGTCTACCGTGACTAAAAAATTAAAACTTATAAGAAACTTATTATTTTATGATATTATCTAAGAGAAACATTTTCAAGAGAAAATGCGGTTAAAGCAAGGACAGCAAATATATTAATTTTTTTAATTACTTAATTATATAATTAACTACCTAATTACTAAATTACACAATTGAACTATAATGGAAATTTTAGTAACGTAACGAAAGATCAAAAAGCCTAATAAAAAAACCAGAGAAGATTTTTAAATTATTACATTATATTATTTCAAATCCTTCTAAAAAAAGTTTTATACAAAAAGTGTTGCCGAATTCAGAGGGTTTTTCAGAGGGAAAATTTTGTACTTCAAGTCAAAAATAATTTTGTTTTTTGTAACATAACGCCAGCACTTAGTTTTGGTTATATCTTTAAATCCTTAGGCTCGATTGATGTCCTTGTTTTTACTTAGTATAGTGTTACACAATTTCATTCTTTTTTTACATAGTTTTGACCAGTTACCAGGACATTTTAACAGCTTGGAATTCGAAATTTGTTCGGATCAGTAACTAAAAATGATCCTTGGCTTATGTTATGATGATTCCTCAACTATTTCGACTCTAGCCATAGCCATCCGTGAGCTGGAATGGTTTGAAATAATCTCTAAAAATCGTGTTTTTTTGTAAAAATATTGACTTATGTAAAAGTTTAAAACAAACGCACAGTGAATCGTGTAGAACAAGCTAGCTGGTCAAAATTATTTTATTGAATTTTTTCATTGCTACATGCATAACGATTATTTTTGTTTGAGGCACATCCTAAACTTAGATACCTCCCACACTTAATGTGTGCCTTGCATGACATCTGTGCCTACCGTGCCCCTGTTTGATATGGTTATTTTATATGTACAATTTTTGGTTCTCAAAGCGGTAGCTATAAAATTATTTTAATTTGCGTTAAAAATTAATAACCGTGATTGTTAAGAAAGGTTTTAGGCAAGTGTGACTTAAGTTAAGGCATACTTGAGAAGATGTTTTCTAAAAAAGTATATTGTTTATACTAAAAACTTTATTTGCATGTTAATTTAACATCATCAATGTAAGTAAAACAAATGTTTACTTTTTTTTTAACATATATTTTTTATATATAAAGATGGCGCTGAAGTTGGTGAGCTTAAAAAAAGGTTTAATTCGGGCCACATCATCGCTTGGCTCCAGATCGTCAGAACAAAAAAAAAAAAAAAAAAGAAGTTAATTCGAAAATGGACTTTTCAATGAACTTTTTTTACCAAAATTGAATAGAAATATGGAAAATTATGAAGCGTTGAAAAAAAAACCGAGCAATTTACGTTATTCTTGACCATATTGTTGCGTGTGAAAACTAGAAAAAGTTTACAAAGACGCTTTTGAATAGTTGTACAACAATAATCAATTAAAAAAAGTTTATTTTCAAAAAATTGTTGATCACAAATGACCGAGCTCCGAACGGCTTTTTTGCTCTCAAGAAGCTTTACATGGCAATTTTTACTCTCTGAGGTTTGCCATTGTCTGCAGAGAGCTGACGACCGAACAGAAAAATTAATTCAATTGAAAAAACTTTCTGTCTGAGCTGGAATTGAACCCGGGCTACCGCTGTTCTTTAGCTTAGGAACCACGCACCCACTAGGCTACGGTCGCCACAAATTCTTGTTACAAAATTAAGCTCATAAAATTAAAAAAAAACCTATATCAAACAATGCAGATTATTTCTTACTTCAAAACTTCCGAACATTTTCTATCAAACGTTTCTTCTGGTTCCCACAAGCGCGGCACTTTATTAGTATTTTGTAAGAAAAACTTGGGAGTTTGTTTTAAATGAATCTTAAAGATTCCTTATCAGCATCGACAAGATATAATTTTGATTCAACGAACTTAAATAGGTTTTCGTTTCATTCGTTCTCCGAAAATTTGCACCATTTCATACAATTCCCATTCAGTGATGGGGAATGTGTACTCTAAAAAAAAAAAGGAAATTAAATAGAAGCGAGCGTGTGCGCAGCCCCAAATCAGTTTTAAAATAATGAATACACACATATTCAACATATACTGAAAAATCAGCCCGGTGTCAAGCGGTGTCAAATAACTCCAACCTTCTGGAAGTTTAAAAATAAAAACATTCTTCCATCTTCTGGCAGTTTTGAAAATTTTGAAAATTTCGGAAAAAAGGTCTGTTCTTCAACTTAAAAAATGTTAGTTTCTTAGAAAAATATTCGCCAGCGAAATTATCAAGTATTATAAATCCGTGCACATATTAAAAAGAAAATGCACAGTTTTTTTTAAACATAAAAAACATGCAATTTTAGCATTTTAAAATTGTACAATTTTAGTTTTACATTGAATTAAATTTTTTCATTAGTTTTTTTTAATTACAATAAATGTATATTTGTTTTTAATTCAGAAAAAAAACATTTATAACAATACGATTCATTTTTATAATATTCACATATCATTGGTATGCTTAAAAGAAAAAAAAATTTATTTTGCGTGGAGCATTTCTTTATTAGCGCACTTTGCCGCAGCAGGTTCATTGGTGTCTATTGAAAGATTAAAATGTCTTCTTTTATTTATGAAGAAAAGAAGCTGCGAATATTTGTCATTTAGTGAGTTATGTTAATTTTTCCTTAATGTTTATTTTATGTTAATTTTTCAAAAAGTGTTCTATAACTCCTAAACTAGAAGAGATAGAGCAAAACCTATTTCGACAAATAAGAAGCTCGCCTTAACCCATTTCCGGCAGGTCCCTAACTACTGGGCCAAAATCGATGAAACTTCGTCCAGAGTCTATATATGGCCCTTAACTTTATCTGGCAAAATTTAAAATTTTTACCTCCACAGGTAAGGGTTGGGCGGACTGATGCATTTTTGCACCACTAGCTGCACCACATACCTTCACAGCCGTACCTGCCCATTTTAAAACAGCAAACAGGCTCTAAATTTAATTAAACATAAAATTAAAAACTTATAATAGTTACTATTGAAAAGCCATTTTCGCTATTGAGATTTCAAATTTTTCCGGAATTTTCAAAAATTAAAAAAAAAATTCCAAATATTGCGACTCGCCGTGGGCGTAAAATCCAAGTAAACGACCGAATCGACTCAAACCAAAAATAATGTATATAGTCAAAGGTCCATACCAACATAATCCCTACAGTACTAGGTAATATTACTTTCGCGCTAGCCTGGAGAAAATTTTAAAGTTACTGGTGCAAAAATGCACCAACAGCTGGAAATGGGTTAAGGACAATGTTATGGCGATCCGTTCAATACATGAGTCGGCATTGTCCGATGTGTAGTTTGGCTTTTATGTCGAAAAAACGAAAAAAGGCACCAAAAGGAACATATGAAAATAAAATATTATTTAAAAATTTTTCCAAGGATGCAGTCTTGTAGGTAGAGGTTTAACAAGAATTTTGGTGCATAAATAAAAAACGAAAAATATTTCACCAAAAGTGAAAATAGTTAATTGAAGTTAAAATTATTTAAAAATTAAAGTTTTTTCTAAATGACCTTGTTATTTATTATGTTGATTTTACATGATTTAAATACAAAAATCAAGTATGATTTAAACTATCAAACATTTAGAATTTGTATTTAAATCATATAAAATCAACATAATTTTTTAAAAATAATTTTATTTTTAGGAATGCAGTCATGTGGGTATAGTAATAACAAACATGTTGGTGTATAAATCGTCCTTGTAGGATGTATGGTTTGGGAGTTTTGACGAAAAAACCAGATGCTTTTTACAGATTGTAATTTACACAATTTAAAAAAAACAACTATAATAATTTTAAATTTTTACAAAAAAAAAAAAATTAATACTTGTTTTCTAAATCTGGTAAAACAAATTTTCCAATATCTTTACTGTCTCAAAAGTTAGACTTTTTTCCAAAAAGCTACCTTTTTAACCACTGTGCGTCGTATCAGCTTAAATGGTCTTTTTCATTTGAGCATCTTAAAAAACTATGTTTCAATTTTTTTTTGCAAAAACTATTGACTATAATTTAAAAAAATCTTTTAAACATCAAGCTACAAATCGTCCCCTTCAAGCCAAAAACGTCAATGCGCAGTTTATGTGTTTTCCGAAATCGAGTTTAAAGATTCAAATGGCTCAGAAAAATCGAAAAATCCATCTTATTCAAAATTTCTTTTCGGTGATCAGTAACGTTTTTTTCTCTCTTAATTTGTCGAAGAACATAGTTAGCTGTATATATATGAAAAACATATAAATATACAAATTTTTTAAAAATTTTGACAATTATTTTAATACAGTTTTCTAGCAATAATCGTTAAATGGTTGCACAAAAAGTAATTTTTTTAATGTTTTTATTGAGCACCGGAAACCAAACTTTAACTGTGTATTATGAAGGCATGCACCTTCCACTTTCGAAAAGAAATTTTTATGGTAAAGTCGTTTTTTCGATTTTTCTGAGCCATTCGAATCATCAAACTCGATTTCCCATTAAACGTAACAATGCACTTTGGCGTTGTTGGCATGAAAAAAAGAAAAATAAAAAATACACAGGTAGTTTTAGCACCGAATTTAATGATTTTTTCTAGACCGAATTTTATTGTCTTGTTTTGACGGAATATTTTTTTGCATTATAATGCATCAGATGCACTTAAAAACACAAAATCGATTTGTTTTCACATTGGCGTTTTTGACATGAAGAGAACGATATTATTAAGTAAATATTACATTTTTTGCCCCTTCTATCTGCTCTTGTAAGCTTTTCACAGTTTGGACTTCATTTTCGGACTGCAAACGGTGCCAACGACTTCTTAGCTTCTATAAGATATAAATGAATAAATCTTAGTTTATATGAAAGTTAACACTAAAAACTTTAAGATGACCTACCTACCTACCTATTACACTACGTGACACGATTTCGGTACCTGAAAAACTGATTGCTATTATAGTTTTCTATAAGTAGCAGTATGTTGGCAGTGGATGCCTTTTGTTTCTATCGCGTCTTGTTTCTGAGGTACACACGGATCATCTTTTTTTTTAAACGGCCCATATTAGTAAACTTCGTAGTCATTGAGCAAATTGGTTAGTTTCACATTTTGATCTTTCAGATTAACTATTTGTGAGTGAAATCGTAGTGAGTTAAAAGTGGTCGCATCATTTGAAAAAATTCACCAAACAAGTTTTGATACGTGTGTGGACAATTCTACCCTCCTTAGTAAAAAAGGAGTTGAAAATGGGTAATCTTAGCTAACCACAAAAATCAGAAACTCATTTACGGTTCCGAATCTGCCTTTTTCTACATTTTGGAATTTTGGCATTTGTGATTTCTTAAAACGGCAGAATATAGTATATTCTTAAGTCTCAAGGAAAAAAAAAAATTCCCCTACATATAAAACTCGGCTTAATGAAGAATTTTGTGAAAGCAGTGGATAGAAGTAGTGAACGATTTTTATATCTGAAGTATATTTTTTCAAAATTAAGTGACTTAAAGTGAAAAGAAGTCATTTTTATTGGTCCTCAATTACACCTATTAATGAAAAACCAAAATTTCGAACAAAAATTAAGTGACAAAGAACTATGCGCATGGACATTGCGCAAACTGTGACTTAAAGTTTTTTTCGTAGTCTCAGAGCCAAAATCACTTCATATATTGTAAAATTGCATATAAAAATATGGGTTGCCAGATGTCTTTAAACATTAATTTTCTTCATCCACATTTATCTCTTTTCCCTTCAAATCTTGAAGCTATGAGTGATGAACAAACCGGGAGAGTGGTTTCACCCGGATGCGAAAAGGCTTGAAGAAAGGTTTCAAGGTCGTTGTGACGCCGCTATGTAAGGAGATTACTGCTGGCGATTAATGTGAAAAGAAACTTCTCAACATAAAAGAAAACGTAAATATTTTTAATTTTTTTGTGTACAACATATACTTTTTACCACATATTTTATATTTGCATGTGTGCAAAAATATATTAATATATTAATTAAAATATATTAAAAAAAAGTTCTGTTGTCAGTCTTACTTGAATTATTTATATGAATTTTTTTACTAATAATTGTTAGTTACCATTCCTAAAAAATAGTACGTGATAGAAAAAAAAAAAACCAGTATAAGTTCTTATTAAGCTATGTGCATGAATAAATAAACAGGAAAAATTCAAATGGGTACTTAATTTTTTTTTAAATTTGTAATGCAGTGTTATCAGCTAATCAGACCACATATATTTTTTTGGCGCCATTTTTAACAAAAAGTTAAAAAATTACCCTATAACTTTTTAACGTTCTAAAAAATGAGTTTTTAATTTTAAGGAATGATTGTAGGTAATCTTTTAGTTTTTGCTATAATAAATTTTATGCAGAAAATTTTAGCTCAAAGCTTTTCCAAAATCTTTGGCACCGTCTTATAAAATGCTGTTTTGTGACAAAAGCGTTTAAAGTTTTAATCGGATATGTAATTTGTGCTTATAGTATACAGATGTTTATATATGTATATATTAGGGCGGGTCGATTTAAAAATCGTCCATTGCTCAGTGAAAATCGTATTCTAAGGATCAAAATAAGAAACTTTGCCCGAGGAACTATACCTCTAAAAGGAATTCTAATGCCCCAACTTTTGACTTTTGTCCCATAGGGTCAAATTTTGAAAAATCCCTCTTTGACCTATTTAGAGTGCCCCTAATCGAGTCCAAATGTATGACCGACCCCCACTAACTTTGGAGGTCCGATCCACCCATGCAAGAATACGATTTTCACTGAGCAATGGGCGATTTTTTAGCCTCCCCACAAATCGACCCGGCCTTATAGTATATATATATGTGGAGTTTTGACAGAACAACTTAAGTCTATCTGAAATTCATAGACAAAACAACTAATTTCTATATGAATTTCATACCAACTTAAAGGATTTTGTTAAGTTGTTTTGTCAAAACTACACAGAAAAAAATCTTTCAAATGAAAAAGACCCCTTAAAAGGTCAAAGCTTTTTTACGTGTTTTTCGTACTGTTTTTGTTTAGATTGCTATAGGCATTAAATGTTTGAATTTGTTTATCGAACTTTGGAAAATTATTGCTGCGACTGAACTTATCAGTTTTGTAGCTCGATGGGGGGGGGGGGGGGCTTTAACGGCTTTTAGGGCTTATTTTCATTATTTTTCTACCACATTAAAAATTCCGCAAAGAGGGAGCTAAAGCCCTTTCAGCCCGTATGTAGATCCGTCACTGCAGATGAACCTTATCAAAGACAACCAAGAATATCGAAGGATGAGCAGCACGCTCGAAATCTTTGGCTAACAAGATCAGAGACCTTGTTGATACTCTAAACATTTCAATTGGATACGTTCAAAAAGTTTTATAACATCATTTGGGTCTCAAAAGAGTCAAGTATCGCTTAGTGCCAAAAATACTAAATTTTTTTGAAAAAGAACAATATGTTTTCGTCAAAAAGTCGAGTCATATCGTACCACCATATTTGCCAGATTTAGCTTCTCTATTTTACTTCAGCATATCAACACAGCGCGCTCATTTTATAAAGAAACCAGTTCTGTCTACATTTGGATACAGTAGTAAATCAGAATTATATTGGGAACCCTTCCTCAAAATAAACAATAGTCCCGGGTAAAAACATTATTCGATCAAATTATTTTTTTTTGAAATTTCACATTTAAGAAAAATGGCATCCACTCATTATCGCTTTTACATGCAATCCTTATGTTCCTAATGTTTCAAGTTTAACATTAAACTCATATAAACACAAATGAATTGAATTATTTCTTGTAAAGACTGTAAAATTTCTTTTTGTCAAAAATTCTAGTTTTAAGCTAGGAGTATTCAAAGAAATTTGAATAAGATTAAGATATTTTAAAGAAACAATATTGAAGCAAAATCTTAAATATTGCAACAGTTCTTTTTTGTTTGTAACGGATTTATCACCAGAACTCTACAGAATTTAATAAAGCTTCACTGAAAATCTTTACAGTCCTGCCAGTAAAACTAAAAGGACACAAAAGCAAAGGTATCGACATTTTAAAATTTGTTGAATTCAGAAAACCGAAGTCTTCAATCCTTTCTCCCTGCTAAAACTTCAAAATCAGTTAACTTCTTAAAAAATTTTCTCCTGCCATTTCATGATAACTAGATATACCGAATATTTACAAACTACATGTCATGAGTTATGTATATCTTAATAAATAGTAATGAAAGTTAATAAATCATAATGATGTGTTGTTATTGTTTTTGTTTTTATTTTTTGCTTTGCTGTGGTCGTGAGTATTTATCGAACATTTTCCTCTTCTATATTTCTTATTAAAAGATAACTTTGACTATGGATGCAATGAAGATATTTGCAATCAGAATGCTTGGGTTAATGTGTTCCAGATAGATACCTCCGCTAACGACGACATCTCTTTCCTCAAGCATTGGATAATCGATGACGTGAATGATGCCATTGGTGCATTCAACATCAGGTCGATAAACATTGATTTTTCTATATTTCCATATGATCACGTAACCTGAAACAAAACCCATAAAAGTTAACCAAACGATATTTTCAGAGACAAAATAAAAGTATAATAGAAATGCTTTAAGAAATCTTAAGTTATATCAATGGCTCTTTTGTTCCTTTTATTTATTTTTTTTTTGTTTTAAAAGAAATTGAAGCCTTTCACTCACCATTCCACTCGTGTGATGCATATTCATCATGTAGATCTTTGCATTGATACAATTTCAAATGAAATCAAATGTTACTTAATGCATTTCAAAGCGTTATATGTATTATTAAAGAACATTGTTGAATGAAACTAATGGCAATGGGTAGTAGGTTGTGAGGAGATTAATGGATGGCGTGAAAGAATAAGGTCAGTAGAGGTATTTTAAATAGACAGAAAATTTTAAATATCGATAGTAATAAAACTCATCTCTCTTTGTTTGTTTGGACTTCATAAAAATCTAAACTGCTCGACGGCTTTCGCTAAAAATTGGCATACATATTAAGTGAATTCTAGATTAAATTGCTACAAACTTATGCCCGGTTTCACCATATTTAACAGTCTGCTAAATGTTTAAAAGCATAAATTCCGTTTCACCAAACACTTTTAACGTTAACAGACTCATAAGTTATTCAGTAAATTAGGTGGTGGTTTTTGGTCAGCTAAAATTTTTATAGCGAGCTAAAATTAAATCATCTTTTCCATAGACAATTTTGTCATTTATTTAAAATACTAGCAAATACCTGCTGCTTCGCCTGCGATAAAAATATTAAATACCATGTAAAAATTTGAAATCTTAAGGTTTTATCTCCAAATGCAACATATAAAAAGGTTTGTGTTTGTTTAATAATTAAAAAATGGTATAAATATTTAAAAAGTACTTTATTTAATTTTAACTAGCTGAAAACCGGCGCGTTGCTTCCATTCTCCCTTGTCAAACGCCCATAAAATGTTATCAGTTAAACAGCATGTCTAAATTGAGGTCGAATACTGAATTCCGAGACTGTGCGACCTATATCCACAAAGCTATTCGATATAACAAATTGTATAGGAAGTGCCACGCCCTCTTGATCACCCCTCATAGAATGCAATTAATTAAACTACATGTGTACATAAATGTCGAATACCGAATTTCAAAACTGTGCGACATATAACTCCAAAACTATTCGATAAAACAAATTTGGGTTGTGTGGGAGGTGCCACTCCCCTTTTCCCTACGACCATAAAATTTTACCAATAAAACTGCATGTGTAAATTGAGGTCGAATACTGAACTTCGCGGCTGAAATACCTATAACTCCAAAGCTATTCGATATCGCAAATTTCGGTTAAGTTGGAGGTGTCCCGCCCCCCACCCCCACCCCGACAAACTCTAAAAAGTTTTATCAGTAAATCTGCATGCGTAAATTTTGGTCGAATACTGAATTCCGACGCTGTGCGACCTTGAATTCAAAGCTATTCGATATCCCAACTTTTCGTTGTATGGGAGATGCCACTCCCCCTTGATCAACGCACATAAAATGTAATCAATTAAACTGCATGTGTACATTGAGGTCCAATACTGAATTCAAAAACTGTGTGACCTTTAACCCCAAAGATATTTGATATCTCTATTTTGGGTTTAATAGGAGATTTTACGCCCCCTTGCCGTACGCCCATAAAATGTAATTAATGAAACTGCATGTATAAATTGAGGTCGAATACTGAATTCTGATGATGTGCGACGTTTAACTTCAATGATATTCGATATCGCAAATTTACGTTAAATTGGAGGTGCCACGCCCCTCTTATCAATGAACATAAAATTAAATCAATGAAACTGCATGTGTACATTGAGATCGAATACTGCATTCCGGCGTTGTGCGACCTATAACTCCAAAGCTATTTGATAGCACAATGTTGGGTTGTATGAGAAGTGCCACTCCCCTTTGCCCTACGCCCATAAAATGTAAGTAATGAAAGTGCATGTATAAATTTAGGTCGAATACCGAATTCTTAAGCTGTCAACCTATAACTTCAAAGCAATTCGATATCGCAAATTTGGGTTGTAAGAGAGATGTCACGCCTCCCTGTCCAACGCCCATAAACTAAAATCATTGAAACTGCATGTGTAAACTGAGGTAAAAAACTGAATTCCAAAGCTGTGCGGCCTATAACTTCAAAGCTATTCGATATCGCAAATTTGGGTTGTATGGGTAGTGCCCCTCCCCCTTGTCCAAGTCCCATAAAATTTCTTCACTGAAACGGTACGTCTAAATTGTGGTCGAATACCGAATTTCTAAGCTGTGCGATCCATAACTCTAAAGCTATTCGATAACACAAATTTTGTATATAATTGTGGGAGGTTAAAGGGGGTGTGGTATTTCTTCTTAAACCATCTCGTACTCAAAGCAAAGCCACTTACAAAATTTGAGCTCAATCGGACCAATAGTTTCGAAGTATTTTGATATTTACTGAAAAGTAGGCGTAGATGAAGTTTGACCACGCCCATTTTTATTTAAGTTAACGACAGCTATCTTACGAACTTATTAACCAAATTTTAATTTAATACGACCAAAACCTTCTTAAATATAGCATTTTTATTAATTTGTGGGCGATAAAAGGGGGTGTGGCATTATTTTTTTCCTAAACCTTTGCGTAGCAGTTGCGAACAAACCCGTAGAAGGAAGTATTCAATTTGGTCCAGTCGTTTTCAAGTTTTAAGCATCCGAACAAATTACGATTCATTTTTATATATACAGATATTGATTTGTGGGCGGTAAAAGTGGGCGTGAAAACATTTATGTATCGTGACTGTCTCTTGGAGCACCTACACAGCAAGTTTCACTATAAAAATGTGTAGAACTCCGGAATTGCCATGATTTCGGAAAAGTGGGCGTATATATATTGCGACCACGCCCATTTTTTGTACAGATACCGACAGTAATTATATGAACAAAATGACTAAATCTTAGTTTTTTACGATCGAAACCGTCATATATATCCTTTTTGGTTTCTGGTCGATAGCGCAAATTTGGTTTGTATGGGAGGTACCACGCCCCCTCGTCCAATCGTTTCCGAACCTCACAGGAACTCTCTCAAGATGTGGCTTCAGTTTCCCTGAAAATTTCATAAAGATCGGTTCAACGGTTTTGGAGTCTATACGTGATATAGCCACATACCCGAATACCCACACACCCACATACATACATACATACATCCATTTTTATATATAGAGATTTATCGGTAAAAGCGTCCCTTTATTCTCTCTCGTATACCGCCTCTTTTTTAATACCCCAGAATCAATAATAACCAACTTACAGTTTTTATTTAATAGTACCACGCCCCTTATTGAATTCCGGCCACTTTTTCAACATGCTCGGAAAGGACCCTACCCACCCCTATACCCAATTTCAATAAGCTGGTGCCGATTTTGCCACGCCCCTTTGTTGAATCCCACCCACTTTTACCATCATGCTCGAAGAAGACCTTACCTACTACTATACCGAGTTTCAATATCTTAGTGGCAGTATTAGATGAGATACAGTATTTTATTGATAGTACCACGCCTCTTTGTTGAATCCCGCCCAATTTTACCATCATGCTCGAAGAAGACCTTACCTACTACTATGCCGAGTTTCAATAAACTAGTGCGAGTATTAGACGAGATACAGTATATCATTGATAGTGCCCCGCCCCTTTGTTGAATCCCGCCCCGCTTTTTCATCGCGCTTGGAAAATATTCTTTATTCATTAAATTCTGTCTATTGAACGCCAAGATATGATTTTTGGCCTCTTTTCCAAATTTCTGGCCCAATGTGCCGCGGTTTGATCCTTTCTTTTGCATTTGCTAAAAGTAGGAGCATGTTGCTTAAAATTTCAATTTCTTCAGCGTATTCAAAAAACAATGCCACTGTTGCAGAAACAATTGCGAAAGAACGATCCATTTTAAATCAATGCAATGAAATCAACCAATGCTTTCAAGTTTTAATTTTAAGGGTATTCAGATGTAGTCTAGTTACGGAATTAGATTTTTGAAATTTTAATTTACGTGTGAGCACACTCATTAAATTATTTTGCTACACCTACACTTCTGTCAAAATTAGATTGTTAGCTGACAAGAAAAATATTAAACACCGTACCAACACTCATAACAATAGGGTCGAGGTATTGTTAGCGTGTTGAGTTGTTGAAATTTGACAAGACTTGCATTTTGTAGTTGAAATAATCAACACTTCAGCAATCTAATACCGTAACAAGACTACCTCTGAATACCCTTATTATATGTCAAAATTTGACCATTCCCAATTGGCACAACCATGGTGTAATTATCCAGGTGAAAGCGGTTTTTCACCACACCATAAATTTTGCTATAACTGTCAAAAAATTGTCTCAAAAAGAGCGAGGTTGTTTATAAGTGTCAAGTGATTCGTTATAAGAAGCTCTTAGAAAAGTATTTGGCCGTTCGCTAATGCTGCTTACAGCTCTCTTTTATTGTGTTAAATAGTATATGTTTTCACTACAAGCTGAAGTTAATCAGAAAGCTACAGGAGCAGGCGATAACAAATTGTGCCCAAAAGAAGATCTGGCATGTAAAGAAATCGAGCACCAGCTTTAATAGTAGCAGCACCAGCAAATCCTTCGCTCACTTTAGTCGCAATTTGTTAGTATTAATTAGGCTCGGAGCTGGAAGGTTGGTCTATTACAGCAGATCTATGTATTAGCTTAAAACACGTCGACTGAATAGGATAAGCTAGTTGAAGGTTTTGGCAAATACATAAAATTCAAAAACACTCTCACAAACTTCGTTTAATTTTGCTTTGCTTCAAATTTTCCATCAACTGTTTTTGACAATGCTAGTGTTAATTTTTGTGAGAGAGTTGAAAAAACTGCTTCCACCTGGATAATTACACCATGGGCACAACAACAACGTAAAATATTGTCCCCACTACGTAAATTTTTCGACCTCACCTCACCTCGTTGTAAAAGTAGCCAATTAGCCAAACACGCCCTTTGACGTCAAAAACTTTCACATACATATCTTTAAAATTGAATTTAATAGTGAACTTTTTGGATCGAGTAAGTTTGATAAAAGCAACAACAACAACAGACTAGACAGAACTGTTTCGGAGGCTGCTAACTCTCGCTCTTCTGTAATCTTGAGTAATTAAGAGGAGGTTCTAGTAGAAATCGACCGAAAATTTTTGTTTTTGTTTTTTGCTTTATTCATTATCCTTAGGATCTTGAAAATATGTAGTCAAAAGGATATTTCCCCATCTTATTTATTTTACGAGTCGTAGCGTATTAGACGAGAGAGTGCATCGGCTGAAAAACAGTTATAAACGCATGTACACAATTCCGCTTCAACGACTTGACAGATTTCGATGTTTGACGGCTCAAATTAAAGCTTATTCAATTTAGGGAGCCTTCAGGAAGCGTTTTTTCCAAAAATTTATTATCATTATTATTTTAACGTTAAAGCTTAGTATGCTGTAGGAACGAAAAGAAAATTCCATAAGAAATACATTGAGATTTTTGACAACGAACAGATAGCGATATTTTTTTCGCCAGCTAGTACGCTGTAGAAGCGAAAATTATTGCTATGTTGCAAAATTTCCATTCGTGAGTGGAGAGTTGAAATTTAAAAATTTCACTGTCCGTACATTTAATTGGCGCGGAAATTTGCCATTCAACAATAAAAAATAAGCAGTATGTATGTTTAGGTGTTGAATTTGTTATTTAACAAATTTATTGTTGCATTTATATAGTTTATTAATGCATTGTCTTGCCTTTTATAGGAAATAAAATTGCAGCAATAAAAATATGAATCTGTCAACCAGAACAGCAAGTGCTTTTTCTCCACACAATAATTTTGACTACACCAAAATTTCGCATGTGCCCATTTAATATGCCCAAAAATATTCGTTCCTACTGCATACTAAGCTTAAAGCAAAATAAAAAGGAGGAAAAACAGGGTTTTTTTCAAAGGGCCGCCATTTTTAAAAAAAGGGTTTTATTAAAATCGGAAATCTACAAGGCCCCCAAAATTTCGTCAAGGTTAATAATTTTTTGGTTTTTTTGTTTCAGATCACTTTGCAGGGCTGAAGACTTTACAGCGCACATCTTTGATCAGTGAGACCTACAGCCGCCATTTTGAATTATTTTTCATCGAGAAAATTGTATATTGTTCTTGAAATATTACTAATAATTGTCACAAAAGATTTATCGAAAAAGATTTACGTTCGCTCAAAAAAAGAACGTCCCCTTAAGTTGTGACCAGCATTGCAAGACTTTAAAAAAAACTAAACTAAAAAACTGTATTTTTAACAAAAAACTGTAGCCCATAGCTGTTTACTCTTAATCATTACTTATTCGTAATCATTACTTATTCATTACATTATTACTCGTAATCATTACTTATTCGATTCTTTTTTTCAAAAAGGTAAAATAATTGATTAAGTAGGATTCTTTTCTGTTTGGCCAGTAATCAAAAGATTACGATTACAAATAATCAAAAAATAATAACGACTACTTAAGATTACGCAAAATTATAAAAAAAAATCAAAAGTAATCAAAAAAATAATCCGATTACTGTTTGGGATTATTTTTGATTCTTTTTTGATTATTTTAAGAAATTCAGTCTTAGGTACAAAAAATTTTGTTCAATTTTATTAAAAAAAAAAAGTTATGTATTTCATTATAAAACAAAGATTGACAAAAAACAAGAACGAGAACAATAATGTATTATAGTACAACATAAACGAAACAAAAATAAAACATTTTTACTCTAAATTACTATTTGCGTTCATAAGCACTGACTTTTCAAAAGAAAAATCAGACAATGATTGCTGTCTTGGAGTGTTTACTATGCCAGCGAAAGAAAATAATCTTTCAACTGGCGCTGAGGACATTAAAGGCGTATAAATAAAATTTTTTGCAATATTTTAGTTCACACGGAAACTACACATGTAGAAAATATACAGTCGAATACCAAGCGTGCCAAGTAGCAACCTGCCTTGAGGTTTGTTGGCTGTTTAGTTGTATTAAAAACGATTTCTTGACTCTTGAAGAAAAGAAACGGGCACAGAAATTTGAAGATTTTGAAATGCGTGTTTGCTATTTCAAACAGGTAATTAGCGAGGTAATGAGCAGGAGAGAAAAGAATATATCTAATTTTATGCGAAAACACTAACAACAAAAAAGCTCACCCAACATGTTTTCTTGAAATAATCAAAAATAATCTTGATAAGTAATCGGATTATTTTTTTGATTACTTTTGATTCTTTTTGATAAGTTTGCGTAATCTCAAGTAATCGTTATTATTTTTTGACTATTTGTAATCATAATCAATTACTAATCATAAACTTCTTCCTTAAGGATTATTTAATCATTACAATTCTTTTTAAAAAGTAATGTAATTGATTACTAATCGTAAGCGCAATTTAACAGCTTTGCTGTAACCCTTAAAAAAGCAAGTTTAATTTTATTGGTATTTGTTTATTTATTAAAATGAAAAGAATTAAAAACAATTTATTAACATAAACATACGCAATAACATAACATGTTAAAAAAAAATTTAAATAGCATTTGTACTGTTGAAATTCTCATCCCATGACATTTTTCAATATTTTTCTTTGATATGCTGCCTTATTTTGACAATTGAAAGGGTTTCATATAAAAAATTTCATATGAAATGTCAAAACAAGGCAGCATAACTAGCATAAAACTGTAACTTGCACTACAGTTAAAATTGTAAATATGGCAACGCTGGCTGTGACTAACTATATAAGGCTAACTAATAATGGCGTTTTCGTTTCTCCAAAAAATGTTGCATTTTTTCTGCCCTCTTTCTGCCATTTTTGAGAATTCCGCCGTTTTTCTACTTTTGAGGCCTACATTTTTGAGAAAAATATACGATTTAATTTTAGACGTCACTATTTTACTTCTCAAGAGGTCAGAATTTCCAAAAAGGGCAGAAAAAATTTAGCTTTTTTTCGAGAAACGAAAACGCCATAAGTCTTATTTGATTTGACACTTGTTCGAACAAATTCGTAAGAATTTTTAATGTTCTCATCGGCCATTCAATCATAGGACATTAAAGAAGTAACTATTTTTAGATCAAGCCTTTAATTCTACCAGGGCTGCCGTCTGTTCTAGTTGCTGCTTATTTTTTCGATATTCATTGGAGTTCGAGGAGTCTTTTTAAATTTTGTAGTACAACGACTTTTTCATAAAAAATCGTTCGTAACATAACAAAACTCAAATAATAATCAAAATTTGACTTTCGATGCAGATATCTCCGCTGTTTTAAAATATATTTCTTTCAAATTTTTTTGATTTAAAAGTCTAATAAAAGCACTTTAAAAAAATAGTACTGTGCATATATTTTTTCCAAAAAAGTCCCAAAATATTCACTTATTAGTCAAAAACTGACTCAATATTTGTTTTTGTTGTTAAAATAAAAACAAGTTAAAATTGCATTTTTGGCTACCTTTCAAATAATATAGCATTCATTTGCCAAAATTCTTCCAGTTTTGCGCAAAAATGGTTTTACTGCTTTTGTTATTAAAATAATAAGGGTCTTTTGGCAAAATTAATTTTTTTCAAAATGCTGTATTTATATTTTTTATAAAAAATTCAAGTTTAAAAAATAATTTATGTGAAAAAAATTATTCCAATATCTCTTTCCAATCAAAAGTTATGGCCAAAACGATCGTTTTATGCCCTCAGAATTCAGTTTTTGACCTCAATTTACACACACAGTTTCAGTGATAATATTTTATGGGCGTTGGACAAGGGAGCATGGCAGCAACGCACCGGGTTTCAGCTAGTTTTTCATATTATTCTACGCATAGAAAATTTATTGCTTTAATTATCCCAGCGGACGAGAACTCGACCAGCAATTTTCAGGAAAATCAAGGGTAGAAAAAATGTACAAAAAGGATTTTGGCTTATTTCTAGCTAGCCATGAAAATTTCATTAAGGAATTACAACATTTATGTAGTCTGATACAAAATGGGTTAAGATTTGGGAATGCCTTTTTATCCATGAGGAAAGTAAGACTTTGTTTTTTAATTTCGCTTTTAATGAGGTGTGTTAAAAAAAGTTGCTTTCTGCTCTTCAAATCTGAAGAATTTAAAAAAATAATCTTGAATATACTTACGCCCAGCTTCTTCTTCAACTTTGATCTTAAGAGAATCCCTGAATGTTGGCAATACGATTGAATCACTTTCGGCAGTCATGGCGGCCAAATCTTTCATTGTGAATATTTTATCAGCGATAACGAGGTGGCGTTCCAGTATTGACTTGGACTAAGGCAATGAGCAAAGAAATTGAACTCTGCATTTTTGCAATAATTTACAATTATTTTACACTTACATGATAGGAAAAGTCACGCATAAACAGCTTTTTGTGGGCTGAGGGATAGTCAAGCTCGGTCTTCTGCCAGCCCTTGTCACGCGGTACGAAGAAAGTAAAGCGACGCTGAGTATTGTTCAGTTGCTCATTGAAATGCGAAAACTTTCCCAGTTTGTATGTGTCACTGAAAAAAGCAACAAAAAACAAAATAAATATAGTATAACGTGTTTTTCGTATGATGAATTTTAAAAAAGCAAACAGTAAAATTTTCTTTAATTATCTGTATTTCTATTTGTGTTTCTTTTTTAAGAACTGTCAAAATTATAAAAAATGTAAAAGTTTGGAAAAAATGTCCTGTATATCAAAATCAATTTCCCTAAAAGTTTTGTAGAGCAACATATTTTTATCTAACAAGCTTATTAAGGGGGTAGGGGGTTCGGGGTTTTAAACTGTTTTTTCTTCTATTTTTTTTTGAGATCACAACATGTCGGGAGTATTGCGTAAAAATTTCAAGTAAATTGGAGCAAAGTTAACGAAGATACAGCGTTTCAAGTGTATCGATGTTCGAGTCTAAAAAACTTTAAATCGATTTTTTCGCAAATGTCTTTTTGAAATTCGTGAACAGTATAAGTTTGACACACTATTTTCACATATAAATCAACAGGTGGTGACAAAGAGTTTTTCCATTTTTTTTCGTTTTATAATAACAAATTCACCGAAATTTTTAGCTAAAATCGCTTTTTTCTCTTCCATTCCAAATGCTGCCAAAAATAAAAATCGATAAAAGAAAACTTCTTCGTCTCCACCTAGGGAAACTTATCAACTTTTCAACGCATTTAGATTTTTTTGTTTCAGATGATTCGGCAATGATTCAGAATTTCGGTGTTTACCGCATAACAACCTCCGGAAATTCGCTGTCACGGACTTATTTATCGATATTTTTAATTACAAATTTTTCTAAAGATACTTCAGATGTTGTACTATAACGTGTATATGAAATAAATGAACTAAGGTTTTTCATATCTCTAAAAAAATCATGAAGATATTCCTATTTTCACGTTTGAAACCTTACCCCGGCGTTCAACCTGAATTCGTATAAATGGAATATAAATATTTTACCGTAAATAACTGTTATCAACCAATTTTTACTTAAACAAATCATGGTTTTACAGATATCGCAGACATTAAATCTAACTGCAATTGCTATTTTTTAACAGAAAAGAAAAAGCCATCACATGGAGGAGTTTTTAGCCCTTCCGCTCTCATATCAAAGCCCATTAACTTTTCATATGAAACGAGGAAATTGTCTAGTCATTCCTCTTTCGTAACTCTTAAGAGGCTTGCTAGAATCCCTTTTAAAAAAATGCACTTTAGAAAAAAAAGCAATATAAATATCAAATTGAAATAAAAAACGACTGACAAAATTTCCAGATTTGAACCCATGTCTTCTCATATTTCGGTCCGACACCTTATCCACTCGTCTACCGCAGTTGTTAACAAATTTTCGCTTATTTTGCATCATTACAAATAGGGCATCCAATTTCGGAACGATCCGGCAATCCGGGGATTTCGGGATTTGAAAAACACAATTCCGGGATACCGGGACTAGTCCCGGGTTTAACAAACTTTAGAAAACGAATTTTTTGGAAGACGTACTTTTTTATTGTACGCAAAAGAATAACTATTTATTATGTACTAATATATGAATAAAGCCAAATTACAAATTACAAAAAACACAGTTTCGATTAAATGCTTGTATACTTGTAATAAATAACACTAAAAGCAATTGGAAAACAAGGATCACATCTTTAAAAAAATTAATTAAATGAGATCGTTCAGAAGGTTCATAAGATTACTGAAAAAAAATGAAATAGTTTATTAATTTTAGTATTTCTAAGTAGGCATTTTGCGTTATTTTGTGGAGCTAGTTTAAGAAAGGTTTTTTTTTTTAATTTTTTAATATCACATTCAGGTTTTTCTTAGGTAGCATCATTGAGTTTTTTGAACATGTTCTTAAAATTGAAAAAAAAAAATTTAGCAGTATTATAATTTGAGTATATCTAAGTAAGAATTTTGTATCGTTTGTTAACCCATTAACCGCCGATGTGATTTCGTCGGCCGATTACGATTATTTTTTCAAGAATTGTTTCTTTTGCTCCCTAGATCACAAATTCTAAATTTAGAAAAAAAAAAAATTCTCCGACATGACTTCTTAAAAATAACTTCATTTAATATATGTCTTTAAAAATTTAATAAATAAATTTGACCATTCACTGAAATAAACTTCAGAATTAATTTAAAAAAAAAATCAGCAAAATTGAACCATTAGTTCATGAGCTACAAGCTCTCAAAAACTTTGGACTCGATTTTCTCGAAACACCATTTTTTCTCTTACACCTTTTTGCACCCAATGCAATAAAACAGAAATAAAACTGATTAGTATTTTCAGAGAAAACAGTTAACTTTTACTTGAACAAAGACTAAAAAAATGTATTGGAGCAGTTTTCATATCAGATGTTTTTAAAGCAACACCATTTAAGAAAAATATCTAAATATTTAAAAGGTTCAAAGATCACTTGAAGTGGAGTTTTTATTTGAAGAACTTTAATTTGATTTGATTAAAAAAAATGTATAAAAAATATGATTTTTTCAGTAACTCCAAAGGTACCTATCCCCATTAAGAAATTCGAAAGTTTATTAGCTGCCCTGAAAGTCAATTGGTTAGACTTCGTCTCCCCCAAGTTTTAAGTCAAAAGCTCAATGCGTTGATTTTTGAGATTTTTTTAATATAAGTGTTGCTTTAAGGCGACGATGCCCAGCGCCTAACTCTTTCCACTCTTTTACAACAACTTCAATATTTTCATAATTGTTATAATTATATTAATTCACCGAATTCAGTTTGCAATTTCAGCCTCGCTTCTTAATGTTTTTTTTCTTTCGAACCATCGATAGCTGTTCTGCGTTTGAATGTTGTTGTTTTTGTTCTATGGCACCATCGATCGCCGCTGTTTTGCACTGTTTTTGGCATTCGTATTGTAGACGTTAACAGCATGCGTCGTATTCTTTATATTTTTCGTTGTGCGAATACACATTAGGGGTATTCACACTGACTTGGATAGTTGGGTAGATTGGCAAATGCCGTAGATTTTCTTTTTGAAAAGTGCCATTCTACCCAAGTACTCATCTACCAATCTACTCTAGCTGACCCCCTGACTTGTTTGGGTAGATTGTTTTCTTGCCAAATTGAGTACTTTTTCCTTGTGTTACCACCTTTTGCAAAAATACCCAATAATTGACCTAAGGGCATCACATTTACAATATTTGTTGTCGAGGCTAATATCTCGAACAATACACAAAAAATGTTGCCACACCCCCTATTTCCGCCCACAAGTTAATAAAAACGCTATATTCAAACGAATTCAGTTATATTGGACTAAAATTTTGTAATTTAGTTCATATGGCTACTATCGACAATTCAACGAAAATTGGGCGTAAGTAACCACTCGAAAAAAATAAAAATTACAAATTGATTTTCTAAATTGTAACCAACACTACGTGTATACAAAGTTTAAACCAAATCGGAGAGGGTCAAGTTGAAAGTGTTGTTGAAAAGCAATGTAATCACCCAGGTAAACGTTTGTTCTGAATTGCAAGCGTAATAAATCCGTTTATTATATTGTAAAAATTATTGTAAACATAATTTGTACCGTTTTTGCTTTTGCTTGCTTCTTTTCGGTGTGTTCTCTTTCGTTTCGTTGTGTTTTTGAGGTAGAGGATTATCGTTAAATTGTTTTGTCTTCTCCTATCTTTCTCCTATCTATTGTCATAAGCAACTAGCCTACTCCTATCGTCACTTATTGTCTACGGTAGATGTCATCAGTGTTTTAGCGGCCATGTCCAAAAATATTTAATAAAGAATTGTAGACAGGCTTTGGAGGCCTCGCAGTTGGTTATTTATGTTGGTTTTTTCCTGAATGTGCTGCATGAATGTGTTGTGTGAAATTTAATTTTAATTGTTACTAGAAGAGTTTATTTCGAAGAATGTTATCAACTCTGCTTAGCTTAGATCGAAGCACCGATGACGCACTGTGCACATACACTCACACACATATGGTCTAATTTAGTGTGCTCACCCAGTGTGCCAAACGGATCTGTTACGAATCCGTAACGAACTCACTTCTTCGTACATTTTGTCCGAAACGGATTGCGTTTCGCATCCGGAACGGATCCTTTTTCGTATGAAATTCCTCTCTCCGTTACGGACTTCAGTTTCGAATCCGTTTCGGACTTCAGATACGAATCCGTTTCGGACTTCATATACGAATCCGTTTCGGACTTCAGATTCGAATCCGTTCCGGACTTCAGATACGAATCCGTTTCGGACTTCAGATACGAATCTTTTTCGGGCTTCAGATACGAATCCGTTTCGGACTTCAGATACGAATCCATTTCGGACTTCATATACGAAACAGACGTTTCAGACTCTTTTTTTTTAAATAATGCGAACTCGCAACGGACTCTTTTGAGAGACTCGTTTGAGCTACAGATGTTAAAAATATAGGTTCTCTTAACAAGTTTGACGCATTCAAATTCGAAAACTTTTTGCAGGAAATTAAACGTAAATTAAAACAAAAAAAAAATTATTTTGTAATCAAATTTATAAGAGAGTAGTGGAGGCTAGTTTAAATGGTAAAAAAAATAATTCAAAATATCAAACAAACGAGTACAATGTTGGTGAGTTCCAGGATGGCTCATACTTGTTTCTTCAAACAGCTAAACATTATTTTTCATTGAAGCATCCCAATAACTTTTACTGCTATAATGACAAAGTGTACAAAATTCACGCAATAAAAAAAAGTTTCCGAAAAATATCTTGTGTACGGCTATCCTATAGTCACATTTAACTTGATGACTAATGATAATTATTTAAAAATTCTGACAAGTACTTTTCTTCGATTTGAAGGAGAGCTTGAGGAGCACGAGCCTAATGAAATAAAAAAGTTGTTTAAAATAAAAATAAGTACACAATTGTATTTCGTATCCCTAATCCACTGAAAATAAAATAAGAAATTGTAAAACAAATTTAAGACTGTCTTTTATGTTAACGTTGTGGTAATTTTTTTTGACGGATTCGTAATGAGTTTGTAACGGGTCCGTCAAAACATAAGAGCGATTCCTCTCAAAAATACGAACTGCTTTTTCCATTTTTTCGGATCCGCCTCGAACTCAGAACGGACTTCAGAAACGAATCCGTAACGGACTTCATATACGAATCCGTTTCAGACCCTTTTGGCGGATTCGTAACGGGTTCGTAACGGGTCCGTCGAAACAAAAGAAAGCGTAGTGCGTACTGACGGACTCGTAACGGGTTCGTAACGGATCCGCATCCGTTTTTGTGCACATTGGGCAGTTCTTGTTGCTTTCTCGCAAGCTGCTGTGTTGAGCATAAAATTTTAAGTAAGTTTACTTCGAAAATTATTTTAATAGTGTTCCCATTGTCGTCCCTGAAGTTTTGAGAGAACTTAGATAGATTATCATTAATTATTATACATTTTTTTTAAAAATTTTTAAAAATGACTTTCACAAAAATATTTTTTTTTAAATATTATGCAAAAAAAAAATAACGTAAATATTTGAGAAATTTTAAAGTTTTATTATACAAAATAAGCCATTTGAAAATATCTTTAATATGTATCTAAAATCGTTGCTCTACCTCAAACTTAACCGAAGTTATGATCAAATGAAAATCAGTCCTCAAGAAAAAAAACCGAATTTTTAAATTTTTGAGTATCCGTAACTCAGTAACCAGTCGAAAAAAATAAAAATTACAAATTGATTTTCTAAATTCTAACCAACACTACGTGTATACAAAGTTTAAACCAAATCGGAGAGGGTCAGGTTGAAAGTGTTGTTGAAAAGCAATGTAATCACCCAGGTATTTGTAAACGTTTGTTCTGAATTGCAAGCGTAATAAATCCGTTTATTATATTGTAAAAATTATTGTAAACATAATTTGTACCGTTTTTGCTTTTGCTTGCTTCTTTTCGGTGTGTTCTCTTTCGTTTCGTTGTGTTTTTGAGGTAGAGAGGATTATCGTTGAATTGTTTTGTCTTCTCCTATCTTGTGCGTCATAAGCAGCTAGCCTACTCCTATCGTCACTTATTGTCTACGGTAGATGTCATCAGTGTTTTAGCGGCCATGTCCAAAAATATTTAATAAAGAATTGTAAACAGGCTTTGGAGGCCTCGCAGTTACCTTTTATTTAAGAAATAATTGGTAACGTCAAGTGTTCGTTTATCACTGAGGAAAAAAAAAAACAAAAGAAAAAACACAGAAACAAAACTGCTTACGATTGCTATTAAACGTCCGTCGTTCTCTGTTCATGCGGAATAACGAGTTTTTAACTGAGACTCAAAAAAAAACTTACCTCATCATAGGATCAGTTTCAAGCTTGCCCAACACGGTTGTATATGGAACACCCAGCACCTTGTCAATGATGTGGACATAACCGTTTACTTGGGCCACATCGGCTTGAACTATTGTAGCATTTACTCCTCCACCCTCCACGGTGATGACCTCATTGTTGTCTATATCGTTGATGTTAAAGTATAAAAATGTTTTGTTGTTAACTGTCGGCACTTGTGCAATCTGTGAAGATATTTGATATTAGTTCAATTTTGGATTATGTCTTAAGGTATTTCTTACCATGTTAGCATTCTTCTGACGAATCTTTTCGGCATTCAATCGATCTTTTATTATGTGCATATTAAGAATTTCTCTCATTTTCTCTCGATTTCTAAATATTTTAATGAATTTGCAAATGCCTTCTTAAGACTGGCTCAAACTTTTTACCTGATAATATTATTAATGGATGATAAATTCCAAGCATCATTACTAGGCGCTAAAATTGTTATCTCTCCCAAATTGTTGATATCATCCAAGACTTCGCCACCGATATCCATGATGACCTCATAAAACTTCCGTAGAGCTCCATTCTCATTATCCTTGAAATATTTGTTTTTATGTAATTTTTTTTAACTATCAAACTTTCAATTTAGTGTGTTTTGTTAAAAGCGGACTATATACAGAAACAAGATATCATTCAATGATTTAAATAACATATGTACAAAGAAGCGCTTAACCACTCAGACGAAGGAATAGTAGTTGACTGTTGTTCTAAGCTTTCTTTCTATTAGAACGACGTGTAATTTTATTGCTTGCATCTAATCACAAAGCTATTAGATGCTCACAGTGATAGCTTGAAAAGGTATTTGTTCCGATTCCCAATGCATTTGATACACTATATATGAGTTCTTAATTTGGCTAAACAAATCTATGCAATATATAGCTATGATTGTACATTTTCGGAACAAGCAATAATGTGTGAATGATTTAGTTTTAGAAACATATGAAATACTTACGCTAAGAAACTGTAAATTACGAGTTTTGTAGGCCAAAAGCATTTTTGTATTTCATACATTTCATAGAATATTTTATTGCAGGAACGTGATGATAAACATTTTGTTTGTTGGGTTTCCATCAGAATTTAGTTTCCATTCGGAGTATATATATCATATAATAGAATTAAACTTTAGTGCATGAGTGTGACACATGAGAGATGTCATGGCTAAGAATACCAACCGAACTATCTCAATGATTTAAATGATTCTGTTTCAGCAATATTATGAGTGAGAGTGATAAAAAAAGAGAATAGATACGAATTGCGTTGGACTTGAGATTTCATCTGTGTTTTCCCCACTAATTTAAACACGAAAAACACTCAATTCGAATAAATTCAAAATTTAAATTTTATGTTGGTATGCTTATTCATGACTCTGATGACCTTTTGCAATTTTGATGAAAAAGCTATTCAACTAAATATGAAATATCCACTGTATAATCGTTTGGAAGATTTTTCAGAAAAAATACCATTTTCGAAAAGTTTCATTCGAAATTCGATTACAATGAATTCTACAATAGTTTGATAGATTCAATATGAATATTTAGTAAGAATTTACCTTGAATGACTGTTTAGTCCAGCGATGAAGCCAGAAAATAAAAAAAAAACAAACAAATTAAATAAAATAATTAAAAAACGAATTTATGACGATATCCTTTAAACAATAACATTTACAAAAAGACTTAACGGTCAAGCCAACTCATTACTCAATGCACTACACCAATGAGCAAATGATATCAAAAAATTAAAAATAAAAACTTACAACTAAGATATGAACAAGAAAGTTAATGCGATCATACAGAAATTATTCAATACCACAGGTCTAAAAAAAATGCAATGTTCTGTCTTTGAAATCATACCCATTTTTTCTAGGTATTTTGATGCACTAGCCTAAAATTTATGCTAAAAAAAAATTATATTCCTGATCAACGATGTAAAAATAGGTATAGAGAGTTCATTAAAAATAATTCTAGTAACTTTTTCGAAGCAAATTTTTGAATAGATTTTGATTTTAGAGCATCAAAATAGGCTCTGTAAAAAAGGTCCCAGGAAGAATGACCCCAAACAAAAAACGAAGTAGGACCCCAAATTTGAGGCTTTGTTAAAAAAAAGTAATAAGTGAAAAGTGAAATAAAGCGTCAATAGTTTAGGAATCAAAACAAAAATTAAATGAGACCTCAAAAACTATATAGATTTTTTTGATGAAATACTTTCTATTCTCTTTCAAAAGAGATTTAAAGCCTCGATGGAGAAAAAACACTCCAAAGGAATACAATTACTCGTTTTTCTGTGTTTTGTATAAAAACTTTTAGGTCTGATTTCATTTTGAGCTTGGGGACTTATTTCTTGGAGCTGTGTTTCATCAAGCCATCCAAATGATTTCAAAGACAGAAAATAATATCTTTTGTAGACCTGTGTAATCAATGTTCATACAACCTAATGTTATGTTAGTCGATGCACTTACAGATATATCATGAAATGTGTAACGTTTGTATTAAAAAAAAGAGTAAATACAATGTACCTAAAAAAATTAAAATAGGAGAGTTTAACTTTTTACTTGATTAAATCTTAGAAGCACATACTGAAATTTTAGACTCAAAATATTAACCCTTGGGCACTGCCAGTCTCTGATTTTCGAAAATTTTGGCCACATAAATAAAGTTGGTTTTCAAAAATATATCAATAGAGAATAAGGGTATTCACACTAGCGATTTAAATTTTTGGAATTTTTTGGATCCAGGGATCGTCCAGGGATTTTTATTTCGCTATATTTTTTTTGCCAAAAAGTTCAACACATTCACTTTTATTCTATTATAACTAGTCCATAGTCTGTATTAAATTGATATAACGAAGAAGTACAAGCGTACCAATGAACAAAAAAAAAAAAAACCAAACATAAAATTTGACACTCATATATCCTCGGTAATTTATTACATAGTTTTTGTAATACATGTACAAATACATATATTTGATTTAGCAGTAACTGCCTACATCAAATTACTTTAAATCACTATTCAAACAACAATTTTTTGAAAATTTAATTTTTTTAGATTGATTATTGTTCAATTATCCTTAAATTTGCAATGTAGGGAAAAAAGGATAGATTTTCAACATTTACTTTAGGGAATTTCTAAAATCGAAGTCTCTTTATTATTAAAACAGTTTTCTTTTTATGTTCGCATATAATTTCTGTAATTGATTTTGAAATTGTTTCAGTGTGAACAATCTGAGCAAGTTAAATCTTCATATATGCTTGAACACACCTACTGACTAGCAAGACTTTTGAAGATCTTTGTGCTTGAACATACTCGTTTGTCTCCATGCTTGCTTCCACAAGATTCAATTTACCAATTGAATTGTTATAAAAAAACACAAAAGCAGAGTCTGAATTAATGCATGAAAATCGTAAGGGGCTTCAAATGTTATACTTAACAACTTTTCAGTGAAGTTCTATTAAGAAAAATCAACAATTCCTCCGATTCTTCTCTTTTGGAACGGGTGCTGCGAAGCGACGTGCTAAGCAGAGATCAGAGCTGTAAAAGAATGCATTCAATTTGATTTAAATCACAAAAAAATGAATCAATGAATAACAAAAAAAAGAATGCATTCAATGATTGAAATCAAAAATCATCAAAATGACAAAAAAATTAATAACAAATGAATAAAGAATAAAAAATGAATAATGAATAACAAAAGAATAATGAATAAAAAATGAATAATGAATAACAAATGAATAATGAGTAACAGAAGAATAATGAATAAAAAATGAATAATGAATAAAAAATGAATAATGAATAAAAAATGAATAATGAATAACAAATGAATAAAGAATAAAAAATGAATAATAAATAAAATATGAATAATGAATAACAAATGAATAATGAATAAAAAATGAATAATGAATAAAAAATTAATAATGAATAACAAATGAATAAAGAATAAAAAATGAATAACGAATAAAAAATGAATAATGAATAAAAAAAGAATAATTGAAAATTCTGCAATTCTTTGTGAATGGCATTCTTTGTGAATAGCATTCAAATGAATAAAAAATTGATTAATTTTTCTGAATAACGAAAATGAATAATTGAAATGATTAATTAATCATTTTTTTTAAATTGAATGTGAATTAAAAATTTTATGTATAAATCAATTTTGCATTCATTGAATGCATTCTTATGTCGTTATTCAGTTGTACTTAAAATTCTGAATATGAATGCAGACTTTACAGCTCTGGCAGAGATAAAGAGATGGGAAACTTAAGTCCCAGTTATAATAGACGTAATGTAAAGTAACGAAATGTTGTCAACTGTCATCGTGACGGGACGTAATGTAAGAAAACGTTGTAGCAATTATAATAGGCAGTAGCCAAGCAGTTGTTTGTCGTAAATAATTGCACGTTCCTGTACAAATACAATTAAATCTTCATCATCCATAGCTGTGGATACATAAAACTATCACATTAATAACGAAACCTTAACAAAAAGCTTAGTTCAACAATATAAAATAGCGCAATAATCGAATCTAACCTCAATGTTTAGTTGTTCTTTAAACAGAAGTAATAAAAAGTAACGTAGAAATCTAAATCCAACGGATCTTTACGTCCCGTTACATTACGTTACTTCTATTATAATCACTTGTACATGACAGAATAACCAGGTAGGGTAAAGAGATTCACCACACCGACAGCTAATGTCAAAATCACAAAATAGAGTGCTGCCGTATCTTCAAAGAAAAATCCATGATTGTATCATTAAGGGTATTCACAGATGCGTAGTTTTCAGTGTGGCTGAAAAACCCCGTAGTATTAATACCACACTTTACCAACCTGTTTTTATATAAATTGTTGTCTTATATGAAAGCTTTACAAACCAAAAGTCTGGTAGTTTTAAGCAGCCCAATGATATGCTTGACGAACGTTCGTCAAACGTACAGTGCCGTCGTTGCACATCAGTCATTCTACGCAAAGTTATCCGTGCTGCATAAAACCACGCTTGATGCCGAATGCAATACCGTCGTTGCACATCAGTCATTAATTGCAAAGTGATCCGTCTTGCAAAAAACCATGCTTGATGCCGAATTCAATGCCTTCGTTGCTTGTCAGTCGTTCGGTACGGATGGAGGAGAATTTTCAAATGCACGTTACTAATAAATACTGTTGAAAAAAACTGAAATACGTATTCGTACTGACTGTAGTACACAAACTGAGTAAGTTGAAAATACAACTTTTTCAATATACCTAAAGCTTGATTTAACAACGTTAAAAATTTTATGCCGCGTATTTAGATGTAAATGAGTTAATATTTGATGCAAGTTTCAATTTAATTTTTTTTAACACTTTTTGTCTAGTGATGATTGTTTCAGATCAGTTGAGGAACTTGAAGGAAAAGTAAATTTTCTTCAACAAAGCATTCAATTGTTGGACGTGGAAATTGAAAATCTTAAGCATAAATCTCAAAGCATAGAGGAAAACCTTAATAAAATTTTCACTAAAGGTCAAATACGAAAATTAGAAAATCAGAACAAAAAAATATATTGGTGCTGGGAGGATATATCTTCCTCTATAATTTTGCATGCTGCTGGGCCTACGGCATATAAACACTTTTACCAAAAAGGTTTTCCATATCCTTGTGTAGAGACTTTGAAAAAATGGGCTCAAAAAATTAAGTTGGAAGAAGGAATTCTGCGCTTTTCACTCGATGAAATGTAGCAACCTTTCAGAAGAAGATAGACTATGCGTGCTTCTGTTTGACGAGATGAAGGTAATGTCTACATTTAAGCACGATCCATCTATAGACTTCGTAAGACCACCTACCAACTATGTTCAAGTGGCTGTGGTTCGTGGCTTAAAATCATCTTGGAAACAGCCCATTTTTTATGGATTTGATTGCAACATGTCAAAAACTATTTTATTTGACCTGATTTCGGCTTTATCTGAAGCATGGTATCCAGTTGTAGCCATGGTTTCCGATTTAGAAAATTAGGATTTTAATAAGTAAGTTAGATACTTAAATTTATAATTTGCATGGTAAACATAAATATTTAACTAATGTAAAAATAATAGACAAAACCTGGTTCGAACACCCTGTAAACCCAGAGGGAAAAATTTTTGTATTTGCTGATGTCCCTCATCTTCTCAAACTCATAAGAAATCACTTTTTAGACTCGGGAATAATTTATAAAAATAGTGTTGTCACTCCACAAACTATAAAAGAAGTGATGCAGTATGGAAAAATATCTGATGTGTCAATTGTATACAAACTAACAGATGACTATTTAACAGTGAATAGTGCAGGTATATTGTAGGAAAAATTAAAGTGTTTCCTTAAGGGGAAAACCCTTTAGACGCTCTTAAATAAGTCGTTTTTAAACAGTGTTTTTAAAGGTGATAAAATAAGTGGATAATTTCGAAGTTTTAATATAATTTTTTTGAATTTTGAAAAATCTAGAAACTTATTTTTAATAAATGACGGCTCAGTAAACTTTTTCATTGAGCGTCTCTGGCGTGAGCTCCAAAAGTGCTGCAGCTGTCAAACTATTTCTATTGATCAGAAAAAAAAACATGTTTTATTTTCCCAATACATGCACGATAAACCTATAAAATGATAAAAAAGTATATAATTAAAAATTGTGTACGCTTTTAAATTCATATTTTATACTATTATTTTGACATTTTTTTTATCCTCAAAAAGTAGTTTATTTACACAACATCTTTAAAAGCTTAGATTTTTCCTATCGATAGTGATATTTTGAAAAGCCACACACAAATTAAGCAATATCGATCCATAACTTTTTAAGTTACAGCACAAGTAGTTTTTGCCAGAGACGCCAGATGAAAGAGTTCACTGAGCCGCCATTAAGTAAAACAAAAATATGTTTGTATAAATTTCAAAATTCAAGTAAAAGGATGTTTAAACTTAAAAATTATAAAACTTTTTATAAAAACACTGTTAAAAAATGAATAATTTTATGAGCGTCTAAAGGGTTCCCCCTTAAGTCTTAAATATCCACCGTACCCAAAAATATGCAATTTATATTTTCATTCGTCTTATAGGTCGACAAAAAATGAAGTTAGCGGCACAACTATTGTCTAACACCACTGCTAATGCAATAAGACGTTGCTATCAAACAGGCAATCCTGTTTATAATCCGCTAACACAGCTGACTTCATTCAGTTAGTCAGTGATTGGTTTGACGTTTTTAACTCTAAGTTATCTACTTCAATAAATATTCCTTGCAAAAAACCATTTGGAAAAGAAGATCTTTCCATACAAGAAGTTCTAAATGAAATGAGTCATTTAATGGGGGCAAGTAGTAATACCAAATAAAAAATCATTAGCTCCTTTTCAAAAGGCTATACTTGTAAATAATAATTCACTGCGGCAGCTTCATGAATATATTCAAGCCAAATATGAAATGCGATATATTGTGACGTACAGGCTAAATCAAGCATTGGCGTCGAAAGCGGGGGGAAAGGGGGGCAGTTTAGATTGTTGTTTCTTTGGAAAGATTCGTTAAAACAATTAATTGTTCTAACTTTGACCTTAAGCTCAATAAACGATTTTAAACTATCAAACAATTAGAATTTGTATATAAAATCAAGTATGATTTAAACTATCAAACATTTAGAATTTGTATTTAAATTATAAAAAATCAACATAGTAAAACTCTTTATTTTATAAAATAAGACATATATAAAAAAAGTATCAGAAATCAATAATAAACATATAAGCAACATTTTAAAAACAAAATAATGATTTTATTCTTATTGGTTTCTTTAATATTTGCATAACAAAAAGAGGTCCAAAACGCTCTGCGGTTAAGCGGTCTGCACATATGACACCTATTTAGTCATAAAGCTGATTTGAATTGATTGAATTTTTAAAAATGTTTGACACCAAAATTAACTCTCTAGCTGCATTGGAATAGGTTCCCTGCCAGGTCATCATCCATTTAGATAAAAATTGTCGCTGGGGCTCTCATGCATTCCAGGAGTTTTCTCTACATATGACACCTATGCAATAGCAAAGTGGATGTTTTTAATAATCTTTTGACACCAAGCCAAACTCTTTAGCTATATTGAAAAAGATTCACTACCAGGTCATAATCCATTTAAATAAAAATTGTCGCTGGTGCTCTCACGCATTCCAGGAGTTTTCTGCACATATGACACCTATACAGCCGTAAAGTGGGTGTTTTTAAGAATTTTTTGACACCAAATGAAGTCTCAAGTTGCATTGGAACAGATTCCCTACCAGGTCGTCATCCATTTAAATACTTTTTACTTTTCCATTTAAATACTCCTGGAATGCATACTTTTTTTCAAAAGTGGAAACTTTTGGATACTTTTTTGACCTTTTCATAGATACTTTTTTCAAATGGTCGCGGCAGCACTGATGTTAACCTTCTAATTAAAAACTGTTAAAAAAAGTTGCACAATAGGTTCCTTTATTACAAAACTTAACCCACAAATGTCTTATATATACTTTTTAAATATTTTAAAATATGGCTGATGTAGGGTTAAATCGTTTTCAAGGATGTTTAATGGTTGGCTGATTGATCTATTGAGTATGAGTCAATATTTTCTTTCGTATTACAATAGATCATGTATAAAAACTATTTTTTTTTTGCAAGTTAATAATGTTTACACAATTTTGGTTTTTATAATGTTATTTAACGAAACACAGCTAAATTTTTTTAAAACTCATAACATAGTTTTTAATAATAAAATAAGTAGAAGAAAAGGTATTAGTCAAATGAGTTTTAAGAAATCTCGTATTATGAAAAAGTATGATATTAAAGCTAATTCGCTAAGAAGACGTAAAAATTTCTGAATAAATCTTTCATGCTCCATTTGTCACAGCAAAAAAGACAATTCCAATTCAACAGATATAAGTTTTCTTCAACTCGAAATTTTCTATTCTACCACGAGTAAAAAGTTTTCGATTGGCACACACCCTCTGATGAGAATTTCTGAACCACAAAAATATCGGCAGTGTGGTGAGTTAACATATGAAATATCGCCGGAGTGGTGACTTTCCTCGAGATTTTACTACCACCGTTATACATTTTGTGATAGTATTGACTAAAATTGGACAACAATCAGAAATAATGGCCGCATTCAGCGCAGACAACAGTTGGCAACTGTTGTGTAAAAATTCGCTGAATGATACAAATTTGGTAGCGCTAGCTAAAACTGATAAAGTAGCGAACGCCTTTTAATCGAGCGAACAAATTCTATGCAACATGAACACAACTGTTTGCTTAACTGTCAGATGCTATTACTGACGCTGTTAAATTAATAAACGCAGAAAGAACGCAGCAAATTTAAGTGCGAAACCTTTGCAATTGAATTAAATTTTTATAAAAATTAAATTGAATCTAACGTCTGACGTGTATAGTAGCAACACATTCAGAGAAAAACATCGTGAACTAAGGTAGCGCTACCATTACAGTTCACAACAGTTGCCTGCGCTGAATGCGGCCAATGTTGTTCCCATGGTAGAAGGATAGAGGTATATGCAGCGCTGACTGTGCTCTCTTTCCATACTGCCATGTCTGTGTGGCGAATGGAAACAAAAGAAAATAAAGAAAAAGTTTTGCTTCGTTTTGACAACTCCGGCAGTATGCTCTCATCTGGTGCATATACCTGTATTCTTCTACCGTGGTTGTTCCTCTCTAACATAGTTTCCCATCTCTTTATCTCTGGTGCTAAGTATAGAAAATAAAAATTTAACAACAGCTGGCTGGAGATCGGTGAATTCAAGGGATGGATCGAAAAAATTTTATCGGATGCTTTCAAGTGTAAGGCCTTTTCCACACTTGTTTAACTTAACACCAACTCAAGTTCTCAACCTGTTTAACGCAACGCGGCTTTTCGCAATTTTCATGGGCGTTTTGTTGCATCAGTTTGTTTGTTTTGTGAATTCAATTATTTATAGTGCAGTAGGCAATATATTAATCAAGGTGAATAAGTTAGTTAATTAGTTCCTAATAGAATCTAAAAGAAGAAGAAATAGTTTGCAGAATGAACGAGCAAGTGTTAAATATTAAAGTAGTGCAAGAAGTCGAAAAACATGAGTTATTATATAATAACAATTATTATACATATGTTGCATGACTTTTGAACCAAGTTTAAAGGCATTCGGTTTTTAGTTGCATTGCTTTTCAACTTTTTCGCTGTATGGTTGAAGTTGCGTTGACCAAGTGTGGAAAAGGCCTAAGTGTGCAGCTTGCCACAAGATTTTTAGCTGTGGAAAATCTGATCTCCTGAAGCTTTCTCAAAGCAAATTTTAACAAAAAGACGTATTATCCATTAAAAGGTCAAAAGCAATTGAAACATTTTTTGAAAAACCTCCCAAAAAGGGCTTTGCTGTGGAAAACATTGAGCTGAAGCTATAAAAAAATATGTAGGGTAAAATAATATTTGCGTAGGGAAAAGTAGGGATTTTCTTGAGATGCGGCAGAGATTTTTTTAAAAATTTAGTGGCATCACTGCTTTCAGTAGCTACCCAGACTTCAAGCAGGCAGGTTGCGGTTGATCACTGCTTAAAATGTTCTTGTTTTTACATAAATTATGCACTTGAAAAAAACAGGTACCAACTGAACAAAGATGAAAGGTAAGAAATGCTTTTTTAATAAAAAATATATCAAAGTTATTATTTTAATTTTATTTTTTCAAGCATATATTAAAGTAATATAAAAATATTTTCAATATATTTTATTTTTGGTAACAAAAATAAGAGGTAAAAAAAGTCCCATCAAGAAATTAGTCAAAGATATTTTGTTTAGTGTTATATTCACCTCATAAGGATTGCGCATACAAAAAACAAAAACAAACAGAACAGCAAGCAACCGCAACCTGCTAGCATGAAGTTTGGACAGCTACTGATATTTTGTTGCTTTCGTTTCGTTGTTGAACTCGAGCTTTTCTTCAAGTGCAAGCTTTTGAAGCAAACCCAATCAGCCATTTAGAAATAGTGATTGGATTAAGCTTACATACAATAGGGCAGTTCACGATCTTATTGCATCGTTGCAAATGCAAAATAAACAGCTTTTACAAAAACAAAAAGCATTGAAAAGCTTTTGCAACATATGCCTTTTGTTTTTGTAAAAGCTGTTTATTTTGCATTTGCAACGATGCAACAAGATCGTGAACTGCCCTAATGAAAAACCAAGCACTTGCGTAGGTAATAAATTTCCAAGTTGCTTTTGTAGGGTTATAAAATTATATGCGTTGTAGAATTATTGCGTTAAAAACAAAAAATAAGTGTAATACAATACTTATAATACAATAAAATAAAAAACAATACTTGTAATACAATAAAAACAAAAAACAATAATACTTAGAAAGACTTGCTTTAAGTAAGTGTTTTCCAATCATACTTTCAAAATGTTGGCCAAGGTAATAATTTTGCAACTGTTCAAAGTTGCGATTGCTGTTAACTGTTGGCCTGTGTAGTCTAGTGGAGATTGCGCTAGACTATCAACCCAGACGTCCCCGGTCCGAGTCCGGGTTCGGTCGTGGTTAATTTTACTTTCTTTGCTCTCTTTACTACATTTAAGAATTGAGCTGTTCAGAGCACAAGTGGCGTAAGTCCATTTTTTAGGGAAATTGAGTTAAGTACGTAGAAGTGAAGACAAGAATATAACCTATTTATGAGTACGGGCTAGAAACTCCTAGCTTACGTAATCTCTGAACAAAATGCAATACTTTGTTATTGCTCCGACAAATACCATTGTTTTTTCGGAGCACAAGTGGCGTAAGTCCATTTTTGGTAGTTTTGAGAAGATTGAACGTTTAGAAAAATTCTTAAATGAATTCCAAGTATGAAGAACTCAGTTTTGCTTATAAGCTTGGTCAAGAGTATAATTGGAGCTATCCATATCGTAAAAAATAAACTAAATAATACACAAAAACGATGCAGAATATTGCATATTAGTAAAAACATTTGGAATTGCGCCACTGAAAATTATTTTAAATTTCTCGTTTCCACTGTAGAATTCTAATAGGAGATATTTTTCAAGAACTTTTTTAAGAGGAATGGCAGCATTTTTACCTAGAAGTTGGACAAAACCACCCCTTAGCGATTATTTGCATTATTAAGGGAGATATAAAATGAATGGACTACGCCACTTGTCCTCTGAAAATTTTTAAAAATTTCTCTTTTCCGCTGTAAAAATGTAGTGGAAAATATTTTTAGGAATTTTTTGATGAGGAATGACAGCATTTTTACTTAGAAGTTGAACAAAACCACCCATAAGCGATTATCTCCATTTTTTTGTCCTTTCCGCTGTAAAAATGTAATGGAAAACATTTTTAAGAATTTTTATATAGAAGTTGGACAAAATCATCCCTTAGCGATTATCTTCATTATAAAGGGAGTTTTGATATACCTTTTCGAAAATTTACCATTGCTCCAAATAACGATAACGATAAAAAAGATAACGATAACGATGAAAACTTATATTTGTAAAGATTTTTGATTACATTTTTTAATATATTAATAAATATTACATATTATTACATTCCTACTAAATAGAAACAATTGTGTTTTATTTTAACTGTGAAACTTTAATAAGAATAAATGCATTCTGGCCTCCTCAATTATTCAGAAAATCACAAAGGGATGTTTTAATCGCACTTCTGAAACTAAATTCTGTCAATCCTTACCAAAAAATCCTTAAAAATATAGTCCATTATATTTTTACAGTGGAAAAGGGGAATTTTAAAAAATGTTCAGAGGACAAGTGGCGTAAGTTTATTCATTTTATATCTCCCTTAATAATGAAGATAATGGCTAATGGGTAGTTTTGTCCAACTTCTATGTAAAAATGCTGTCATTCCTCATCAAAAATTCTTAAAAATATTTTCCTTTACATTTTTACAGCGGAAAGGAGGAATTTTAAAAAATGTTCAGAGGACAAGTGGCGTAAGTCTATTCATTTTATATCTCCCTTAATAATAAAGATAATCGCTAATAGGAAGTTTTGTCTAACTTCTATGTAAAAATGCTGTCATTCCTTATCAAAAAATTCTTAAAAATATTTTTCATTACAGTTTTACAGCGGAAAGGACAAATTTTAAAAAATTTTCAGAGGACAAGTGGCGTAAGTCCATTCGTTTTATATCTCCCTTAATAATGGAGATAATCGCTTATGGATAGTTTTGTCCAACTTCTATGTAAAAATGCTGTCATTCCTCATCAAAAAATTCTTGAAAATATTTTCCATTACATTTTTACAGCGGAAAGGACAAATTTTAAAAAATTTTCAGAGGACAAGTGGCGTAAGTCCATTCATTTTATATCTCCCTTAATAATGGAGATAATCGCTTATGGGTGGTTTTGTTCAACTTCTATGTAAAAATGCTGTCATTCCTCATCAAAAAATTCCTAAAAATATTTTAAATATTTTCAGAGGACAAGTGGCGTAAGTCCATTCATTTTATATCTCCCTTAATAATGAAAATAATCGCTAAGGGGTGGTTTTGTCCAACTTCTAGGTAAAAATGCTGCCATTCCTCATCAAAAGTTCTTGAAAAATATCTCATATTGGATTTCTACAGCGGAAACGAGAAATTTAAAAAAATTTTCAGTGGCGAAATTCCACATGTTTTTACTAATATGCAATATTCTGCACCATTTTTATGTACTATTTAGTTTATTTTGTACGATATGGATAGCTCCATTTATGCTCTTGACCTAGCTTATAAGCAAAACTGAGTTCTTTATGCTTGGAATCTATAATAAGAATTTTTCTAAATGTTAAATTTTCTCAAAACTACCAAAAATGGACTTACGCCACTTGTGCTCTGAACAGCTCAATTATGGAAACTAAACATAGAAATCCACGAGTAAATTGTGAAAAATATTGAATTTAAAGGACAAAAACCACAACTGAGGGCTTAAAATGCAACAAGATAAGTTTTCTTGAACGCAAGTCGAGTTTGATAGTGGAAAATGAGGACGGTACAGCTTCTCGAAGCGGCGAATTTTCTTTTTTTTATTCTTATTTGTCAATTTAAGATGGCTGCGCATTGTTTGGTAAATATATTTATACATAGAAGTTGCTTATTGATATACTAATTTCCAATTGCAAACAAACACTTGGAAAAAGCTTATTCAAATACTAATTTCCAATTGTAAAGGAACACTTGGAAAAAGCTTATTCAAATACTAATTTCCAATTGTAAAGAAACACTTGGATTAATCTTAGAGTAAGGAATATTTTTGCGATGGATCGTTTTCGTTTATTCTACAATTACTTGTAAGCATTTAGCAATGGTAATCTGAAGCTTTTTCCAAGCTTGATGTTTACGGTTCTAAGCTTGTCTATTCCAAGCCTGTTTGGCTGATTGGGAAAAGCTGTATAACCACAAACATAAAAATGAGTATGTATGATTTGGACACCCTTGCTTTAAGCCAGGGCTGGGCATTCTAACACAGTCACATTTTATTTTGTCTTGTTAGTATTGGTGCGCTCTCGAATAGCGCACACTGAGCGAAATAGTTGCCACAATTATCTATATTTGCAAGTGTGTATGTTTATACCTCCACATACACATACACATACTGTAATATATGTTTATTTTTTATTTTTAGTCATTGGTATTGTTCACTATTTCTTTTATGTCATTCATGCTCCAGAATTTTCTTCTAAGTAAATAAATTATATTAGTTTGCTTGCAATAGCAATAGCAAAAAGTAAAGGTTCTCTGCAGAACAGAAATCGCATTGCGATTCGGAGTCAAACTTTTTTCTAAGTGTTGTGTTTTTGTTTTAATATGATTAAATCCTAATATATACGAATCATTAAAATAATAATAAAAACCTCAAAAATTAAGTATCAAAAAATCAATGAATACAAAAAATATGAAAAAAATAATGCAAAGAATCTTAAAAGGCAATATGTATGAATTATATGAAACCTTTAAAAAATAAAAAATATATGCATAAGAATTATGAATCTACAAACCAAAAAGTTGGTCTTTTTTTAAGAGTGTACATAAAATTTCCGTCATAGGTTTTCACAGCATAACCATCAGCAAACGACTGAATTATATTCTCTTCTTTTGTGAGTTTTAACGCTGCTTCAAACGCGATTTTCTCAAAACATACTTTTTCAAAACTGGCTACACTACTGCAAACAAACTAATCCGACCAATTAATTTTTTTAATCTGATTGTATTGTAATTCTATAGATCTTTTACCAAAATGAGCGTCTTGGAAAATTTGTCTAGGTTTTACACGCAACAATAAGGTCAAAAATAGTATCAATTTTTCCTCTTTTTTCCACGCTTCGTAATTTTCCATTTTGGTGAAAAATGTGCATTCAAGAGTCTTTTTTCGAAAGCATTTTATTTTCAGGTGATCTGGAGACGCTGATGATGTTAAATTAACATGCAAATTAAATTTTTTGTGTATGTAATAAAAATTTTTAGAAACCATCTCACATGTGGCTTACTTTTAACCGCCTCTAATTATATGCTAAAGTACATTTAAATTAAAATAAAAAAGTCAATACATTTAAGTAAAAAATAAATACAACATCATTTCTATTTAAAGCTCAGCAAAATTATTAATGAGTAAATAGTATTATATAGGTTACATTTTGTTTATATTCATTCTAGAATCCTTTATGCCTTTGGACCCTCCTAAAACAAATCCTGCGGACGCACATGCATCACAGGGTTGCATAACTTTTTAATACGACAGTCACACATCGGAGTGCTCAGTTTCAACAATAAGAAATGCTATAAATACGATTTGTTTAATGTACGCTTAAACTGTGAACAGCCTTATTAAAATTCAAATCATATTTAAACTAGAAATGAATGGAGCATAAATAATAGGTGTATGAATACAATTTATAATGTTTACAGCAAGGTTAATTCTTAGGGGAATCAAAAAGTCGGAGCACAAATTAAATATATGATTTCTAATAGAGGCCATAAGAAGACAGAGAAAGTAGGGAGAAAATTTAGTCTGTTTAAAAAGTCAAACTAACAATGTTTAAATAGTATTTCATAAAATTTGTTAATGCTTATTTTCAAAAAAACATTCAGGAAATGACGACTTCCACATAAGCTAATCACACTGTCCTAGGGAGAGCGAAACAGTTATTATGTGAGCCTTTTATATGTTTTTGAGTAGAAATCTGACAGACCCTAGTGCCTCCAAGTGCCAGTGAGTTGGAACAAGTAAATTGGACACTTAAATCAATAATAATAATGTATTAAATAATAATAATGTTGTAAAATGTGATTTAATTTTTAGACTATTCTAAGGATCTAGGTATAGATAGTATCAAAGCAAACAGCAAAGGAAATGCAGTCTTGGTAAGCGTATGCTTTGCAAAAATCTAGAACTGAGAGTAAATCATGTTGACCAGTGTTTTTTACAGTCAAGGCAATAAATTTTTTTTTTTTTTTGTAGTAGAAGTGTTATTTTCCTCAACCTTGCAATTTACCCTTTTAAAGCCTTCCGGTGGGTGTTATTTATACATAAGTGCTTACTTTTGAAATTGTTGATTTGTGAAATGGGTGGAAACAAGCAAGCAAGCAAGATAAATATGTAGTACAGTATAGAAGTAAAAACAAAAATGATGCTAATTTTGATAGTTGTCGTTGTATCATATTTTCACTTTGGTTCATTTCGTCAAGCCAATCATTTGAATAACACTAAACAAAATTATATACATCAGAGCTCTGCTTGGGTGTAGTGCATGAAGTATATAATAATAAACGAAATTATCAAATAGCTTTAAAATTCTTTGAACAAAATCGCAGTTATTAAAAGATATATACAATACGTATATACAGTTATTAAGAGCAGCGTTATATCATACTTTTGTAAACTTAAAACGTATGTATGTTTGCATGTACTTTAAGGTGGTCCTTATTTCTTATTTTTTTGATTTTCCAAAATCGGAGCAAAATTTTGTGTGAGGTTATGGTAAAAAACGTTGACAAAATTATGAGCTCGATCGGTTGAAACTTCACACATTAAGTTTGTGCGAACGAAATTGAGGCCAAATGGGATGAGAAACGCTTGTAACTCCTCAGTATTCATCCCTAGGGTGGTATAATGCATGAGTAATAGGGCGGGTCAAATTCTGGCTCAGCGAAATTCGTAAAATACATGTAATTTCAAGACTTTTTCTCCACTACAGCATATACAAATTCTGAAAAAAAGCTGTGCGGACTTTCGTAAATAGATTCATACACATACATTCATACATTCATATTTTATAATTGAGAACAAAATCTATTTACGAAAGTCCGCACAGCTTTTTTTCAGAATTTGTATATGCTGTAGTGGAGAAAAAGTCTTGAAATTACATGTATTTTACGAATTTCGCTGAGCCAGACCTCCAAAAAATTCGTCCATACAAATTGACCCGCCCTAATGAGTAACCCCGATTATTTTTGTATTTTCTCTAGAACATATCTGTGAACTATTGACAAAACAACTTAAGTCTATCTGAAAGTCATAGACCAAACAACTTTAGTCTATATGAATTTCATATCAACTGAAAGGGTTTTGTCAATGAATTTCAGATAGACTTACTGCATTATTCTGTATCACGAAGCAGCACACCAGCGACAAGCAAGATACGGAAAGCAACACTTTTTCTATACGAAATTCTATTGCTTCTCGTGTCTTGCTTGTCGTTGGTGTGCTGCTTCCACACCAAAGTTAAAATCTACAACACTGCCCATGCCCCTTTTCCTTGAGAGCGTCTCATTGAATGCCATTTTGAACCAGATCAACAATTTTTTAAATTAATAAAATATATTTTTTTTATGATGAATGAGTGTTACAATAAACCTTAACAGTTTAAATATCGTTTTTTAATATTTTAACTTTTAAAAAAAATCCTTAAAATACCTCAAATTTTCGAGCGCTAGACCACCGGTCTTGACTTAAGGGCCTATGAACATTCATGTCTGAATTCGCAATTAAAATCGACACCAAAAACAATTGGCATCTTGTGATAATTTTCAACCCATTCAATGGAACCTTGCTTCTTTTGTTGTTTGGATAGCTAATGCACAATGCTTTTTACTACTACTACGTTTCCATGGCGAGTTGAGTTGGGATAACTAGGGATTAACATCCCATGGAAACGCGAGTTGAGTTGAATTTCGTTAAATCTACGAAACTCCACGAAACTGGCTAGATTTAACTGAGTTCGATTGGATGCGTTCAGAAGGTGCAACAGCTGTTCAACTGTTGAGCGAAGTTTTATTGAATTTATTGATTACTTTTTATATTTTATTTCTGCCACTGCGCTGACATAAAATGTAACATACCGTTCAGCAGGCACACAAAGTAGCGGAAACTGATACTGATTAAAAACAACATGGTTAGTAAATTTTTCTCTTGCTGAACGCACACATTTATACTAAGAAAAAATGGCGAATGGAATGGCCGAAGTATAACTCGACTCGATGATGTGGGTGTCGACTTGTTTTTCTTGAGTCTTCTCCAAGATTTGTCGTAGCGTGAAAATCTGGTCGATGGTGGACTTTCCAGGTCTGAAGCCACACTGATAAGGGCCGATCAGTTTGTTTACAATAGGCTTCAATCTTTCACATAAAACGCTCGACAGGACCTTATATGCGATATTAAGAAGGCTTATCCCACAGTAATTGGCACAGATAGTGGGATCGCCTTTCTTGTAGATTGAGCAGAGCACACTGAGATTCGGCCATATTCTGCATAGAAGCTCGTGAATGCATTTAAGTAGAGCTTCGTCTTCGCTCCGCGGCTTTGTTATTTTTAAGCCAAGTATAGCTGTCACAAATTCATCATAGTCGGGCAACGGAACCTCGACGCTGTCATCCGAAATTGGGGTTTCCGGAACATCATCTCTATTGGCGGGATTGTTATCAGCGTCGCCATTTAGAAGCTTAGAGAAGTGTTCCGTCCATAACGTCAGTGCACTCCGGACATCTGTCACTAGATTCCCGTTTTCAGCCTTGCAGGAAGAGGCCCCGGTTTTAAAACCATCGGCAAGGCGTCTTATTTTTTCAAAAAATTTTCGGGCCTCATTCCTGTCACATTCCTGTCAATTCACATAAAAATATCATCAAGATATGCCACGCCCTTTGCCCAGCTCCCATACAAAATGAAGAATAAAAGTGCAATATCTCCAGATGTAGAAAGTATAAGGAACAAAATTAATTAACTTTGTATTAACTTGATTTACATCATTACCGTATAAAGATTTCATCAAAATCTGCCACGCCGTTTGCCCACCTCCGATAAAAAATGAAGAATAAACGTGCAATATAGCCAGTTGTAGAAAGTATAAGGCAGCCCGCATAGTAAACGCCGAAGCAGGCAGGCAGGCAGGCAGGCCCTGCGAAGAAACGAGATAGAAATAACTTTTTTCTCTCTTGTTCACATAGTTTTTCTGTGCCTGTCTGCCTGCCTGTCTGCTTCGGCGCTTACTCTGCGCTTACTCTGCAACCTAAGGCTGCCCGCTGAGTAAACGCTGAAGCAGGCAGGCAGGCAGGCAGGCGCAGACTGCAACCCGCTCCACAAATAACCACCGCAGAGTGAATGCGAGAAGCAGATCAGGTCAGTGCAAGGTTGCCAGTATTGTGGGAAAAATCCCATTTGTGGTAATTTTTAATTTGTCTTGTGAATTTTTTTTATTGGGAATTCCCATGGTATTTTTTAATTCAGCGTGGTATTTTTTAATATGCATGGGATTTCAGCGTGGTATTTTTTAATTGCATGGGAATTTGGGAATTTTTTCTTAAAAATTTATTTTTTCACTTTTATTAAGCAAAATCTTGATCATAGTATTCGATGATCGACGTATATATACAGAAGAGTATATATCAGGGTTGCCAACTCATACCATTTGGCCCGGAGTCTCCGGTTTTGAAGGGTCGATCTCCGGGCTCCGGCCCTCACAGATTTTCTCCGGCTTTCGCCCTTTAAGAATTTTATAAAATTATTTTCTTTGAAATTTTTTTTGAAACTAAGGTCCGTATGCACTTAAGCTCTTTAAAAGCATGACAACAAAAAATTATTCTTAATGATGTGGTCGGAGTTTATAAAAAAGGTTAGTGTATTTTAAAAAAATTTAACAATTTTGAGGAAAGCTCCCAAAAAGGAATTTCTATGGAAATTCCAAATTATTTATATATTGTGAAGCACGAACTCACACTCGAACGTGTATAAGAGGTCTCGAAAATTACACAGTGCGACAGCCAAAACGTGAGTAAGAAACTGACAAATGTGTTCAATTATTTCCGGACTCCTTATCACGAATCTGGCACCCAAATTTTTCCATCACATCAGGATTTTGAGAAAATCGTGATTCAAGGTCAAAAAATTCTAGTAAGAGAAATCAACTTGAATCGTCAAAACTAAAAGTGGTACGTGATTTTTCTATATGGCACAGATGTTTGTTAAAAGTTAATAAAAAATTGTCTTTCATACTTCCATCCCCCCACCCACTTTTTTACCCTTTTTTACGTTTTTCAAAATGAATTTATTTTAGCATTGCTGTATTCTACAAACCATTGAGATATGTAATATTACGTGTTGGCAAAAAATCATCCCCTTAAAAAAACATATAGGGTCTTGCAACAACAAAATTACCCTAGATCCACTAATCAAAACAATTCACCCCCAAAAGGCAAAATTAATTCTATTTCACTTATATGATGTAAACTGTTGAAATATGGACTCAAAAGTTGCATAGGGTTGTCAAGATCTCCCAAAAAAATTTAGGAAAAAAGAACATGTCTCCCTCTACTGCAAGAACACAGTTGTTTTTTGAGAAAAACAGGTAAAAATGTAGATATCAAAATGCTTAGAAAACCTACATATGTCTTAAATTAAAAGTAAATACAGACTTTAACTAAAAATATTTTGCCAAACACGATGCCTTTCTTAATTTTTACCCAGAGTGTAAGGTGTGAAGGCTATTCGAATCTAAAGGTACTCCCGAGATAGCTCAGAACTTTTGATTGTGGTCTGATTGTCTAAATTTTGGTGGTATTGATTAAAGTGTTTACGTTATCCTTAAATTTGGCGAATTAATAATTTGCGTATTTTTGCATGTGCATTTTCTTGTTTCTGAGAAATGTATGCTTTACTGCAATTTTTCAACTTTTCCAAAAACATGAATATAAGGTGTTATATATCGAGCACCAGAAGTGGTACCGAAGGTAATTTTCTCATTTTTGATTCTTCAAATATTTCTGAAAAACACCCTTTCCCAGAGTATCTATTAAAAACACCAGGATAAAGACCACCTTTTTTCTATTTCGATAACTTGAAAAAAATGTTACTTTCTAGCATGAAATTTATAATTTCCTCAAAACACCCCACCTCAGCATTGACAAATATGTTATACTAAAATTTCGAGCTTCTGAGTTAGCCATCCGATGGGTCTCAATTGACTTATTGTTTTTAAGAAGTGGTTTAAAGAAATAATTACCATAAAGGAGATATGAACATAATAGTTAAATTTCATGCAAGGAAATATTTTTATTTAGATATAAAAGTAGGAAAAATATTTTTGGCCTTTTCCTGGTGTTTTAAATAAATATTTTAAGACAGGGTTTCTTTGAAAAACATTTGAAAAATCCAAATTGAGAAAATTTTTTTCGGTACCACTTCTGATGCCCGAGATATAACACCTTATATTAATATTTTTGGAAAAGTTAAATAATTGCGATCAAGTATACATTTCTCAAAAACAAGAAAATACATATGCGAAAAATATGCAAATTATTAAATCGCCAAATTTAAGGAAAACGTTGACACTATAAACAATACAACAAAAATTTAGAAAATTAGATAACAATCAAAATAATTGTGCTATCTCGAGTGTACCTTTAGATTCGAATATCCTTCTCACAGGAGACTGTGGGTGAAAAACGAGAGTGGCATCGTATTTGGCAAGATATTGTTAGTGAAAGTTTGTATTTACTTTTACTTTAAGACTTTAAGACTTTTACTTTTCTTACAAAAATCTAAGCATTTTGAGATCTATATTTTTACCGGTTTTTCTCAAAAAACAACTTTGTTCTTGCGGTAGAGGGAGACATATTGTTTTTTCCTAAATATTTTTTGGGAGATCTTGACAACCCTATGCACCTTTTGAGACCTCTTAGAATGTGAAATTCGAGAAAGAAATCTAAATTCTATACGCCTTATTGTCTATATCTCAATAATTGGAATTAATTTTGCATTTTGGGAGACTATAGTTTGGATATGGTGGATCGAGAGTCATTTTTTTGTTGGCAGATCTTATAAGTTTTTTAATAGGGATGATTTTTTGCCAACACATAATATTACATTTCTCAATGGTTTGCAGAATACAGCTATGCTAAAATAAATTATTTTTGATAAACGTAAAAATAAGGGTAAAAAAGGGGATGGGGGGGATAGAAGTATGAACAACAATTTTTTATCAACTTATAACAAACATCTTTGCCATATTCAAAAATCGCGTACCACTTTTAGTTTTGACGATTCAAGTTGATTTTCCTTAGGAGAATTTTTTGACCTTGAATCACGGTTTTCTCAAAATCCTGATGTGATGGAAAAATTTGGGTGCCAGATTCGTGATTAGGAGTTCGGAAATAATTGAAAACATTTGTCGGTTTCTTACTCACAAAAATAAAGGCTCTTTTTGGTGCACTGTGTTATTGATGTTGAATAAAATGTTGACGAAATTTTTGATAAAGTTAACTATATCAATAAACCTTTGCCAACATTAAAGAAAACCATTTCATCGGTAGCTGATATTTGCATAGCAGTTTTAAAAACCAATTAAAAACTAGAAATTAAACAACTTGGTATGAAAGTGTTCGGCATACCAATAAGCAACGCATTCTTTGATCGTTTATTATAATTGAGTCTGTATGAAGAGCCGACAGAAACATAATGAGCACTCGTTTGGTAAAAGAATAAACAAATAAAGAACGAATGCATTTTTATTTTGATTGACAACACCCGGATCAGCAAGAACTTGTTAAAAGCTCAAAATCGCAACTCAAATATAATTTTTAAAATGTGTTATATTGACTCAGATTTAGTCTTTTTTTTAAATATACAAATTGTTATGCACTTTTTGTTAAAACAATAAATTATAAGATTGTTTATTATATTTACGTGTAAAAAATTAAATTTTTATTCTAAAACAAATATAAAAAATTATTAATTTGAGAAAATGAAAAAAAAATTATACTAGAAAAGCTCCGGGCGGGGAGCTTCTAAGAGTAAGTTCGAAGAAATGTACAGCGTAAACTTATAGCTTTACTCTACTGTATATATACGTCGATCATCTAATACTATGATTAAGATTTTGCTTAATAAAAGTGAAAAAAAAACTTTTTAAGAAAAAATTCCCATATTCCCATGCAATTAAAAAATACCACGCTGAATTCCCACGCCAATTAAAAAATACCACGCTGAATTAAAAATTACCATGGGAATTCCCAAAAAAAAATAAATTCCCAAGACCAATTAAAAATTACCACGAATGGGATTTTTCTTACAATACTGGCAACCTTGTGTGCGCCGACTCAGCCGCTGCTGTTGTTTGTATGTGTGTTTCAACGAATCTATTCTGTTGTTGCTGTTTTTTTGTTTTGATTCTTTTTTTTCACTTAAAAGATGATGAAAACAAAATCAAAACAGTCCACAGTTTTGTTCGGATTCCACAAAAAGTCTATTAAATGCAAACAACAACTAATTAGAAGGATTATTTTCATAAAAGGAGTTGTTTCAGTTATGCAAAATTTATCACCAACAACAACAACATAGATGCACAATAACAAAAACAATCTTCACACTCGTTGCTATGTTGTGTTTACATGGTGTTGTTTTTGTGTGTTTATCATAACATATACACGTGCGCTGATGCTTATTATGCTTGTGTGTTTCGTCCAACGAAAAAATAATAAGCATAAAATGCATCTAATATAAATTCTTCCTTGCGTTAAAACTGCGTTAAAAAATTGTACATCTTCAATTTTAACTAAACTTAGATAAACACGCAAAATCAGCTGCGAGAAACCAGGACAAAACAGTTTTCTCGCTGTACCTGCTTTGGTCTGCCTGCCGTCACTATGTGGACTTCGAGCAGATTTATATGAAACTGTATGAAGCCACTTTTCTCGCAATGGTGCCTGCCTGCCTGCCTGTCTGCCTGCCTGCCTGCTTCGGCGCTTACTCAGCGGGCAACCTAAGGCTGCCCGCTGAGTAAACGCCGAAGCAGGCAGGCAGGCAGGCAGGCCCTGCGAAGAAACGAGATAGAAATAACTTTTTTCTTGCTTGTTCACATAGTTTTCCTGCACCTGCCTGCCTGCTTTGGCGTTTACTCAGCGGGCAACCTAAGAAAGGAAATGAACTTGTTTATTTTTAACCGGTTTCACTTGCACTCAGAAAAAAGTTTCTCGGAACATGTGAAAAAAGGCATCATCTATATATATAAAATGGAATGTGTGTTTGTTTATTTGTTTGTTTGTTTGTACCTTATAGGAGACCAAACCTCTGGACCGATCTTCCTGAAATTTTCACAGCATTTAACTGGGACTCTGGCATGATTAAAAGGGTACTTTTTCAACCACGCTCACTTTTACGCCCACTTTTTAAAATTATGTAATTGCTCCCATATAGTTTTTAACAGATTTACTTCAAATTGTATACACATACACATACTCCAGGCGAGGTATAAATAAACGTTTCTTACGCCACGCCCCATTTCACGCCCCCTTTTCATGCCAAATTTAAGTTTTAAACTTTTTGTTCTCTGTACAAATTTGTTCCTTCCAACGGATTATTTTTTATTTGGTAGTATATTGCTCTTAATACTGTTAACGTCGCCATATAACTATGAACCACGCCCACTTCACCGCCCCTTTTTTAAATTCAGAAACTTATACCACTAACAATGTTTGCTATACAAAATACTTTTTTGTAATATGTATTTACCTAAAGTTTTATATACTTTTTATCTACAGGTAAGGTAGCCATAGATTTTTTTATTACCAAATCCCCCTTTTTCGCCCCATTTTAATTATAATTAATCTGCTTTCAATCTATATATATAAAAATGAATGTCTGTCTGTCTGTTTGTTTGTTTGTACTTTATAGGATGCCAAGCCTTTGGACCAATCTTCCTGAAACTTTCACAGTATGTTACTATGACTCTGGAAGGAATAATAGGCTATATGAAGTTTTATTGGACAAAGGGGCGTGGCACCGCCCATATAACCCAAAAATTTAAATCGCCATATTATGGACATTTTTTGACCTACGTCGATGATATTTGGTACATATGGTATTGGCTTAATTAGGAATACGTACCAAGAGAAAAGTGGGTGGACCACGCCCCTTTTCAGGAAAACTAAAAATCGTAATATAGTCTTAACTACTGGACCGATCGCCATTAAATTTTCACAATAGTATATTCTTACGAAATAATTAATTCTTGACTATAGAGTGGACAAAGGGGCGTGGCCTTGCCCATATAATCCAAAATTTAAAATCGTCATATCTTGGGCATTTTTTGACCAACGGCGGCAGCTGATTGTATAATTGCTGCTTATTGATTGGTCTAAAAAAAAAGGGGAGCATGAAGCAAATTATATGCGGTTCAGTGCTGAATTATAATTGGATTACAACAAAAAAAAGGGCAGAAGCAATGCAATAATTAAATTAAAATGAAATAAATAAATTTTTGTAAATATATAAATACTTTTAATATTATATTAAAACGAGGGGGTAGCGAAGCACACCGGGTTCAGCTAGTATTTAGAGAAAAATGGAAATGACTTTGCTCCAGAGAATGTTTTTCTCTAAATGTGTTCTCAGAAATTCCCTAAAAATGGTTAAAAGCAAGGTTCATTTATAAGGTTGTGGCAAATGAGAGAAATGCACTCTTTTTCCCGCCTTTGCTCGAACTGTCACTGTGCTTTTCCTTGTTCTAAGCATTCATTTTCTTCATTTCTCTTCATCCATTCTGACAGTTCGACTGAGCTCTCAAGTGCCACAACCTTATAAATGAGCCTTGGTTAAAAGCTTCCATGAAAAAGAGAAATATTTTCTCATCAATAAAGACACCTTCTCTTTAACAGAAAAATATTTCTTTATAACAGGTTCAACAGTATTCGTGCGACTTGTATTCGTGGAGTTCGGTTCATGAAAGTCAAACAAAAGAAAATTTAAAACGAGAGCGTGCTATGGTTGCTGTGGCAGCTGATGCAAAATGAAGATGTCAAAAATGTTTTGTGTCAAAATTTTTTTTAGTTTTCTTTTGTTTCACATATGCTGACCGCAGCTCGTGAGAAAATAGGTAGTTGTCAGGGCTACCTAAAAGATTGTTTTATCATGGTTGCGTTTTAAGTTTCTCAAAAAAAAAACTTTCTTTAAAAGAGATATATATTTTCTTAATATTACAGTTTGATATTGAATATTGAAGTATATCTGCAATTACGATTGAAAATATCTTTTTGTGAAACATTTGTTTTAACTCAGTTCTACGCAAAGTAAAAGTATTCATATGGTATTGTGATTCGCTTGTTAAATTATTGATTAAAAATATGTTAGGAGGTGTAAAAAAAATTATTGTTGTAGTATTGTTTTTCGGGACCCTTTATAAATATTCCAGAAATTTCTTTTGAAAAACGATTTTATAAATGCATACAAAGAAACAGTGGTAATAAACAACACAGCTTTGTGTAGCTATGTTAAATAAAAAAAATCCTTTTAAGGGGACAGACAGTACACTCCTGAATTTTGGTAAAGCTATAAAAGGATCTGATGAAAGCAGAAACCCACGGAATAGATCTATATTGCATAGTACTCAAAAGTTTTTACATATTTTTAAACCTACAACCTTCACTACAATTCTTACCGCACGGGGGTCTAATTGTAGAATATTGTAGTTAAAACCCTAACAGAAAATTTAAGATGAACTACGATAACTCGAGAAATCTTCGCCGTGGCTGAAAACGACTTTTTTCAACGCCACCTAGAAGAAGAAGACGCATTAACATTAAAAAATTAATTTTTTAGGATTTTGATTTTTGTATTATTTACGTAAAAAAATTCAATAAACACATATTATAATCTTTGCTCAATTAACCCTTAAATTAAGCCCTTTTTTTCGTTTTAAATGTGAAATTTCAGCTTGCCATGTATATTTTGGTACACAATTGCTGCTCATTTTCGTCAAAACATGCTTTAGAAAAGTTATCATAAATTCCTTAGGTATAGAAAAGTATATACATATATTCTAAATCAGCATCACCTCCTGAGTCGATTTAGCCATTTCCGTTTGTCCGTCTGTCTGTCTGTGATCACGATAACAGCCGTAATTTTATAGCTGTCGTAACGAAATTCAATATATAAGCTTTATAGTAAAAAATGGGGGTCAAGTTCGAAAATGATTGAAATCGAATGAAAACAACGGCTACCTCCCATAAAAAGCGACATAACCAAAATGGTAAAATCTCTTTAAATTCCACAAAAATTAATCTAATGACTTCAAATTTTGCACACAAGCTTTAACCTTTAATATGATTTTTGAGTATTAAATTAACAAAAGTTGAATAAAAACCACGTCTACCTCCCATACAAATGTAGGTAAGGTTACAAAAACGGTAAAAACTCTTTAAATCTAACAAAAACTAATCTAGTGACTTCAAATTTTGCTTGTATGAAATTTGTAAAACTACGTCAGCCTCCCATACAAAGTGAGAAGGTAGACTTGAAGAAAACATAAATCGCGAAGTGTTCTTTTTTCGAATGGTTATTTATTTGCCAGATATGCCATTAGTGCAAGTATCAAACGATAAAAAGTTATCGAAAGTCACCAGCCCGCGGGTGGAGGGGGGGGTCAAAATTTATTTGGCCCCAATTCCATTCTCACAAACTTCAATGAGTGCTATTTTCAACCGATCGAGCTCACATTTTTGTCAATATTGTTTTACCCTAACCTCACACAAAATTGGACTCAGATTTTAAAACAGATGATTTTTCAATTTTCTTATACATGAGGGTCCATCTTAATGTACTTATGCAAATTTATTATTTTAGATTTGGATTGGTATTCTATAACTTACGTATGTATATCATTTGAAACTTGAAATGTTACGACACCAAATAAAAAAATGTGAATCGAACTACTTTGAGGCAAACTTAACTGCTAGTTTTCTGGTTTCCAAACAGAACTTAAAATTGATTTTCCTCAAGATATTTTAGAAACACTTTTGTGTAATCACGACCACGTCACTATACTAATGATAACATCGTTTATTTACAAAACTTCTGAACTTAAATTAACAAAAATTACCATATTTGTAATACTTACATTACACCCAAAATTTTTTTAAAATAAAATTCAATTGATAAAATTTATTTTAAAGTAAAATTTTGATTATGATTTTACTACGAACTGAATATTTTTGGGGGGCAATCATATCAGCGTGTATGCGTATCAGCTCTTATAACATGTATTCATGAAAATAAAGCTTAGGATAATGCAATCATTTACAAGATCTGAAATGATTTCCCCTGCTCATATATAGCTCAAGAATATATCAGTTCAGCTCAGAGTAAAATCTGTCATTGGGCAATTTTCATTTATTGTATATGTGAGAATATCTGGTTTCTGGATTGTGGGTTACATAGAGTAGTGTGCTAAATTACAGCAAAAAAATTTCAAGTTAATCTCAAAAATCAATTGAATTAATATTAGAAAGCTTTTACTAAATGCTGACATAATAAAGCATCACTGTTTGTGTGGGAGCCAATAAAACGTGAAAGAATTTTGATATATGTTTAGACAACAGCTTGATTAGGGTTAGTTAGTAAATTTTCAATGGCCTCTTAGTTAGACATTTGACAAACCAAAAATTTAAAAGACAAATTGTCGAAGTTGTGTCAAACAGAATAAACTCATTGCTGACAAGGCTTTTAAAGAAGAGTTTTCATTTATGGCTCCTTATGTAGATAAGTTTTAAAAAAACTGATGTCACATGGTTACTATCTGTAAAGTTAGCTAGCCGAAAAAACAATAATTGTTAAATGGTCTTAATTTATAGCTTAAGAATAATTAAAAATTTTAATAACTAAGCTGTCTATTCTCTCAGCAGCAGCACAGTTATAGCTTAATTAGAAGAAGCGGTACAAAGGAGATATTTGTATATAAGTATGTTTTAAAGTGTTGGACTTATGTAGAATGAAACATGACTTGACTTCTTACCTGTAAAAATTGCGTCACCGTCGTGTCAATGATCATGAGTGGATGCCGAATCAAATGTACAACTCCATTGCGCACCGGAATATTACCCTTAACAATTTCGGCCAATACCACGCCGGTAGAGTGCTTCGAGTCCCCGAGAATGGTGTTACTCTTAGCGTACACTGAAATGAGACCGGTTAAAAATTATATGGAAAAATTCACCATCTTATTTTCTTAGGTGCGAGTCAACTTTCTAAAAGTTCAACCCTAAATGAACACAGAAATACCTTCAGACCAAAAAAATTTGACCCCTTGACCTTTGCAGAAATCGCTTAAAGGTAATTTTGAAAATATACAGGACCTGAACCACCTTATAAAATATGGTGTCGAAACCAAAACAAATATTAAATATATTTTAATGGCATATTTTAAGAAATATTTTGGAAATATTTTATTTAGTTTTTATTTTTAAAAAACCGTTCTGATTATTTTTGGGGAAATTTTGATCCTGAAATTATTTACAAAAAAATTTTTTTCCATTTTTTATCATTAAATTTTTTTCTTATTTTGCTCCACCGACATTTTTTTTGTAATGTTGTATTTTTGAGCAAAGATTTAGCTTTCCTACGGTATAATAAATTGCGAATTTTTGGGGACCATAACACGAATAACCTTTAAAAACACGACAAATCGCCCTAACAAAAAAAAAAACTCGCAAAATGGCAAAATACAATTATTTGAAAACTTTAAAATAAACCCTTCAGTTTATATATAATATTATATTATTATTAATGTTTTGGTATGTATATGTAAAGAAGAGGTGTGTTCGTGCCGTGATTTTTGCGTGACACTGCGTGCTTTTGCATAGTGAATAGTGCAACTAGACTCGAATTTCGATTCAAGTAACTCAATGTTTTAATTAACTCGAAATTACGAGTTACTCGAGAAATTATCGAGTAACTCGTGATATTTACGAGTTACTCGTACATTTTCGAGTATTTTTCTACTCAATGCTTGTTTTTTTATTCCATGTTCTCAATTTCACTCTAAACAGGGTTGCCACTTCTCTTAGAATACTTATTATTTTGTAAAAATATGTTGGGTTGAAGAAAACTATTTTTCCCTAGAATTCTATTAAGTCAAGTAGTCAAAAGAATAAGATAGAGAGAGAGAGAGAGAGAGAAAGCAAGAAAGATAAATACAACTACTTTGTGCATATAAATTATATCATGATTTTTATTGCTGAATTGACCATACAAATGAAGTAACAATCTCAAAAAAAAAAAAAATTTGAATAACAATTAGACATTAAGTTCTTACTTTTTTCTTAAATTCCTTGATCACCGAAAAAAATATGATATACTGAAGTAAAGCTTAAGCTTTGCCCAAAAATACAAAATTACAAAAATAATGTCGGTGGAGCAAAATAAGAAAAAAATTTGATGATAAGAAATGAAAAAAATTTTTTTGTAAAAAATTTCAGGATCAAAATTTCACCAAAAATAATCAGAACGGTTTTTAAAAAAACTGAAATAAGTCCAAAATATTCTTTAAAATATGCCATTAAAATAAATTTAATATATGTTTGTGTTTCGACACCATATTTTATAAAGTGGTTCAGGTCCTGCATATTTTCAAAATTACCTTTAAGCGATTTCTGCAAAGGTCAGGGGGTCAAATTTTTTTGGTCTGAAGGTATTTCTGTGTTCATTTAGGGTTGAACTTTTAGAAAGTTGACGCGCACCAAAATATTTTAACAGTTTTGCTAAATGAACCGGTCTAAAAAAAAAAAGTAATGTTCAAGAGACAAAAGTAGCTCATAGCAAAAAATCTCACTCTTTCCATCTTTTTCCTGGAAGAAGCTCACAGTCACTTTAATGTTGTCTTCAAATGCAGCAGTCGTCTGAGGCACCTCCAGCTGTGCAGCCGAGGTGAATATGACATTATTAAGAATAACATGGCCATCGATAACTTTGTTATCAACCAAGCTGCTTCTAGTTGTTTGCTGTTCGTAAGGAGCAATCGTAAAATTGAGCATGTTTAGAAAATTAAATGAACTCACCTTGAAACCTTCATCGATTGGTATAAGAAAAGTGTGTCCACCCGGCGACTGATAGAGAACTTCTTTTCGCATCAAAGTCACTTGCGATCGATATGATCTAGAGCGGAAATAGTACGAAATATTAATTTAGCATTTTAGCTCTTTAATGGGATTAATACTTAATTTACCACACCAGTAAAAATGACTTGTTTTAAAATTTTATTTTCTGATTCCTACTGCACATTCATTTTTTTCTTTAAACGATTGCCATGAAATAAAAGTGATAATTAAATTAATATTAATTTAAACTCCACCAACCATTTTATATAAAAGCACTCTTTTGACTGGTGTCGGCTTTGACCTAGTCCCATTTTGACCTATTTTTTGCCCCAGCTTCGAAATCGTAAAAATAATAAATTTTAAGGTGGCAACCCTATTATCAAATAAATTTTGAAATTTGTAAATTCTGGCAATGGATTTGACATCAGCGACCCATTTTGACCTAGTTTTTGCGCCATCTTTGAAATCGCAAATATAAAAAATTTGAAGGTGGCAACCCTACTGTCAAATCAATTTTAGAATTTGTAAATTCTGACAATGAATATGGCATCAGCGACCCATTTTTACCTAGTGTTTGCCAAGCTTCGAAAACGCAAAAATAAAAAATTTTATTGTCAAATAATTTTTGAATTTGTGAATTCTATTCAAAAACATAAAAAACAAACTATTTTTTATGCCCGTAAGTAGTTCAATGCCTGTACAATAGATTATAATTCAGTTTAGATCTATTCAACGCAGTAGACGGTATTTCATACGGGGGGGGGAGGAGGGCGGGCAGCGGTTTACTGACACAAAAAATATTCGTTTTTTTTTTTTTGTTAATAGGGATTTCTGAAAGCCTAAGATCTTTCAAAATATCTTAACCGATTTCAACAACCGAAGTGAAAAGAGTGAAAAATTGATTCAATCGCTCTGTTTTGAGCAGGACGACCAGTATTTTATCTCAAATAATAATGACAATAGGGTACTGAAATTCAATACAGGGGTAGGCACAATTCAAAAATATAGGCGTTTTTCAACAAAGGAGCGTGGCAATATTAGAAAACCACTGTATTTCGAATAATATTGACGCTAGGGTACTGAAATTAAGTACAGGGTAAGGCACAATTATTACAAATTACGGTCAAAAAAGTGGGCTTTATTTGAATGAGGGGTGTGTCAATATTATAAAACCACTGTATCTCGAAAAATATCGATATAGGGTACTAAAATTTAGTACAAGGGTAGGCACAGTTATGACAAATTACGGTCAAGTAAGTAGGCGTTATCGGACAAATGGGCGTGGCAATATCTATAGTAATAAAACTCATTTTCTGTTTGTTTGTTTGTTTGTTTGACCTTTATACAAATCTAAACAGCTCAACGGATTTTGCTCAAACTAAGTATACATATTAAGTACATCCCAACTTAAAATGTTACATACTTAGTTTTAGCCACGCCCCCTCTGAAATTTTTCAACTAACGGTAATTTTGTTATTATAAAACTTTTTAGTATCGGAGATTTTTTTGTATTTAATTTTAAAAAATTTTTGTTATTTTGACATCAAAAACATTCACATATCTTCGAAATTGGAGAAATTTTCAGTATAACGACTTTTTCATAAAACATCGTTGCCTAAGAATGAGAAAAAAACGACATGAAAATCAAAGTTTGGTCTTTCGATGCAAATATCTCCGCTGCCCATTAATATATTTCATTCAAATTTTTTTTGTTCAAAAGTTCAATAAAATCACTTCACAAAAATAGGTTGAACTGTACCGTTAAGTCAGTGTATATATGTTTTATGATTATGTCAAAAAAGGTCCAAAATATTGACTTTTTACTCAAAAAATGGCTCAAAAATTGTTGTTGTTGTAAAAATGAAATCAATTAAAAACAGCAAATCGAACTACCTTTCATATGACATAGCATTTATTTGCAAAAATTCTTCCAGCGAAGCGCAAAAATTATTTTACTGTTTTTGTCATCAAAACAACAAGGGTACCCCCTTTGATTTTTTTCGCGAAATTTATTTTTTCCAAAATATTGTTTTTATATTTTTTACAAAAAAGTCAAGTCTCAAAAATAATTTATGTGAAAAAATTACCCCAATATCTCTTTCCAATCAAAAGTAATGGCTAAAAATCTATTTTTCATACCAGACTATTAATAAAATTTAGTTTTGTGTTAAAATTCTCTATATAGTTTGAACGTCCCCATATATATCTCTAAGAATGCAGTTGTGTGTCTAAAGTAATTACGAACATTTTGGATTATACAAAATTTTCTTTATAGTGATCATCTACTTATATTTTGCCTCCCCACCCCCCGCCCCCCTCCTGTTAAATTTGTTTTGTTGTGATGGCTCTATTTGTTCTCACTATTGTGTCACCGTTGTCAATTAGTTCTTTATCAATGGTACTTTAAATGTTGTATATATATCACAATTTTATCGAAAAGATGACTGTGAATAAGAATGCTGTAAAAGTTAATATTTTCATGTAATCAGTTTAAGCTATATGGCGATATAAAAAAAAGTTATGCGCATCTGGTCAGCACAATTATTTATTTAGTTTTGATCTGTGCGTTAAATTCACAGATAGATGGCGCCACATGTGTAAGATGTGTGGGTACAAACTAAACGTACACCTTGCGTTGAATAGCTGAATTATGTTTTTGCAAAAGTTTCTTCAAATTTAACCCCACATGATTGGGATTACAGACAGGTGGCGCTATTTTCTGCTTACAGAAGAATATCTGATGTTCTTATGCAGCTAGCAGATAAGTTTTGCGAAATATTTTGCGAAAATGCTATTGCTACCAAACTTTTAAAAAGTAAAATAATGCAGTACTGCCAGTTTTTTTTTAGAAATTTTAGTAGGTACAATCATTTTTAGCACAACGAATTTTCATAAAACATTGATAGCTAATAATGAGAAAAAAATTATATGAAAATCAAAGTATTTACTTTTAATGCCAATAACTCTGCTGTTTTTAATATATTTCATTAACATTTTTTTTTTTGTTAAAAAGTTCAATATGTTTTTTAATATAAATCTTTGTTTAGACGTTAAAATGTCCATATCTCAAGGACGCATTGAGTCCCATCATAATTTTTATTTTGTTGAAAAGGTAATTGTGCTTGCTTTAAGATTGAGTAAATATAAAAATTCTTTTTAATTTTTAAAATCTGTTTTTCGTACCACTTCTTTGAATTCAATTAGCTCACCGCAAGAGATGGAACCACCAACAACAAAAATTTTCCTAACCTTTTTTGGATCAATGTTCGTTCAATTACCTAGCAAACGGTGGATAAATAAAATTAAATAAAATAAAATTCAAATAAAATTCAACATTTTTTTCATTATTCCCGATTTTAAAAAAACATTTAATCGAGAAGTGTATGTTAAAATGTTTATATAAATGACTCTCGAGTAACACCGGGTATATCAGCTAGTTAGAAATAATATTGACACTAGTGCAATAAAATTTGTTACAAGAATTTGAAGAATTATTACAAAACACGATGATGAAATATTTTTGTTAAGTCTCTTTATTGGACTCCTGAATAAAAAAACAAAACATTTAAATTCAATATATTTAAAGACGAGATATTTGCATGGAAAGTCAAAAATTTGATTTTCAAATCACTTTATCACATTCTTAAATTACGATGTTTTTTGAAAAAGTCGTTGTACTAAAAATTTCTACAGTTTTCTGAAGGTTTCACTTCTATCGTGCCTGGCAGCCCCACACATACTTTTTTATGTTTGTGTGTTTGTTTTAAATCGTACGTGAGAATCTTTATTGCAATAAAGTTTTAAGAAATGGATGCAGCAAATGTGTGTAATACAGTGTAATCTGATTCAAGAATTTCAAAAAGTTTTTTGACGCCGGGTGGACCCTGAAAAAGTGTTTTTTGTTTTATACTATTTTTTATATGTGCTGGCAGGGGTCGCTGATTTCGTACATGATGTAAGAATTTCAAAAAATTTTTTGACACCAGGGTGGATCCTAAAAATGTGTTTTTTTTTATACTCCAAAGAAAGTCCAGCTTTCAATCCAAGCACCATACGAGGAACGTGATGAATGTTCAATAGAGTGGACATTTTTTTTTTTTTTTTGAATAACATGTTATTCGCCCCCTAATTTTTTTCTTTTGGGCACAAATAACATATTTCCAAAACTGTAGACTGTTTGGTCAACGTTAAGGCGTGGCACATGCGCCCTCAAGTTGACAAGAAGGGATTTTGCACAATTTAATAAGAAAAAATTTATAACTTCATTATTATTTATCAAAATTTATGTTAAGTATCGATATTATATTTAATTTTGACTATTATTTTAATGCATGCCCCTAAAAAGGCGTGGCACCTTATATAATTTAAGTAATATATACGAAAATATGTAGTTTTTGCTTCAAAATATGATGGAATCTTACATATGTATGTAAAATTTATTTCCTAAAAGTCATTAAATAAATGCCGGCAAGTTAAAATAAAACACAAACTGATTAGTGTTCCATGAGATCTGATTTATTAATACCTTTATAGTTTTTTCGATAATCAGTTACAATTTGTAAGATAAATTGTTTTTCTTCTTCATTTTTTGATAATGAATTATTATATTCTTCCATTAATTTAACATTTCGTTCGGCAGTATCGTTAACTACCCTCATTTTACTGACAATATTTACGCCCTGTATATAGCTTGGCTCGTTCTGCCATTGGGAGGGTTCTTTTTGGAAAAAATCGGTTGCAATCGAAAAACGTTCAAAGAAGTGAAGTGTATTTTTGGTTACGAAGTCCTCAATTGATTTTGATTGTAAGTCCTGTATATCAGTAATCAGCCGCTTGCTCTCATTTTCTGGCTCTACACGAAGTCTCTTTATCATACGAGTTTTTGTTTCAGAAGTAATGGTTTCATCAAAAAACGAAAAACCTACTGTTTCTGCTGCTAAATACCATAAATGGTTACGGAATTTTCCCAAAGTTGCATTGCTTACGTTTTCGTTGACATTTTTGTAGGTGAAAAGAGATTTAATAAAAAGAAGGTCTTGATTAGGCGCTTTGGCAGCTATTGGCTCTTCTATCCAGACTTTTACATAAATTTTTACAATAAATAAACAAGCATCGCGTATGGCGTCTATTTCATCTGACGACATGACAAACTCTTCTCTGAATAAAAACATTTTTAATGAATAAATCGCCTTGGCCATCCAACGAGCGTGATGACATGCTCCTGGTGACTTGAATTTATAATTCCTTTCGTGCTCCCCAAGAAATATTAGGCTCAATTCCAGAAGCTCCTTATAATCAGCCCTAGGCTGTTTTATTTTTAAATATTGGCGGAAAAACGTGGCTAGATCTTCTAATTCGAAAACGCTAATATGCTGACTTACCTTCTCGTCATGAACTCCAAATTTAAAATTTTCTTGGTTTATCATCGCCCAGGACCCTTTAAACTTTTGGAAAATTGACAAAGTTGGTCCACTTGAAGACAAATTTCTTTTTTCAAATACGCTCTTTAATTCAATTTCGTAGATGTGGTGACGACAGGGCAAGTACAAAAGATCTTTTCCTAATTCCTGTTCCAATATCACGCAAGCACCTTGAAGTCTTCCCGTGTTTGTTGCTGTTGTATCAAAACACAGGGCCTGAACTTTGTCTGTCAAATTCCACTCTTTTAATAATTGGATTATTGCTTCAGCCTGTTGCCTTCCTGTACCAGCCTGTAATGCAGGAACTCCAAGTAGATGCTCTGTCTCTGTAGATGTAATAACAACTGGCAATCTGTCTACTTTTTCCTTTCCAGTTAATGATGGTAACAGCTTTCCATCCCAATGTACTGTAATGGTTTGCGGTAAAATGTTTTGAAATTTTTCCTTTAAATTTATAGCTGTTTCAGATCGAATTTTTTTACGGCAATTTCGAATTGTACTTTTACTTATTGCTAACTGACTTAAATCATGGCCCAATGCTTCAGCAGTGCCTATGAGAATTCGAACAGCATCTCTGTCGCTAACTTTACACTTGTCCAGAGTCGCAACAAGCTTGGGTGTTATAAAGTTTTTCATTTTACGTTTCTTTCCCACATTTCCAGTAGATGTTTGTTGAAAATTGTCTTGAAGCTCATCACTGTCTATTTCAGCCAATTGTCCTTCATCATCTGAGTAGTCCTGACTTGCAACCAAATTTTGAGATTGCTCCTGGTGATACTTTTCTTGCCTTATCAGTTCTCTTTCTTCACGCATATTTCTTCTTTTCTCTCTTTCAAAAAGTGCTCGATCGCTTCCAATCATACCACCTGGTCTGCCTTTTTTCCGTTGATTAAGTAGAAATAGTCTATCTTCTTCGATTTGAATAATACTTAACGCATCACCATGAGCGATATCAAACAAATCGTCTAATTCTTCCACAAAATCGTGCTCACGTTTCTCCTGTAGAGCTGTACGGCGCTTACAAGTTTTCTGAAGTGTCTTCCACTGATGATATAGAGCTTCCACTTTCTGAACGCTACGAATATTCTGGCTTGTGGGAATACGTGCTTTATCCCAGAGTACTTCTGCTTCTTTAATTACAAGATATGCACTCGGACGAAGATTGAGCTTAATTTTCCGCATATTGTAAAAAAGAACTTTCAATATTTGCCCTTTTGATGGTAACTTGCACCCAATGATTTGACTTTCGTCGTGCCCAAGCAGAAATAACTTTTCATTTGCTCTTGTTTCCATTGCTGTTTGAGTTACATGAATAATATTAAATATGTTATTATATTTTGAAAATATCGAGCACTTTGTTGTTTAAACTTACCAATTTTATAAACCTTATCTTTCAATCAAATCAAATTAATATTTTCACATTTGCATGTATAACAACACATTATCAACGCTCTTTTTTAGCTTAACAAAAGCACATGTGTACTAGATACCGTTATTCCAGTGTTGCTACTTCTATGTAAATATAAGTTTGCTTGATCGTTATTCCAGTGTTGCTACTTCTATGTAAATATAAGTTTGCTTGATCGCAACTAATTAGCACAGAGCTGCATTTGTTAGTAGCAGTAGCAATTTGCCGGCATTTATTTAATGACTTTTAGGAAATAAATTTTACATACATATGTAAGATTCCATCATATTTTGAAGCAAAAACTACAGACTTTCGTATATATTACTTAAATTATATAAGGTGCCACGCCTTTTTAGGGGCATGCATTAAAATAATAGTCAAAATTAAATATAATATCGATACTTAATATAAATTTTGATAAATAATAATGAAGTTATAACTTTTTTCTTATTAAATTCTGCAAAATCCCTTCTTGTCAACTTGAGGGCGCATGTGCCACGCCTTAACGTTGACCAAACAGTCTACAGTTTTGGAAATATGTTATTTGTGCCCAAAAGAAAAAAATTAGGGGGCGAACCACCTCCTACAAAAAACAAAAATAATTCCATATAAAAATTGTCCACTCTAATGTTCAATGCTCAACGCCTTGTTGCATCATGAAATAAACATCGCTAGCCTATTTTCATCTCTAATGACAATTTTACATCTTCATTTTCAATAAATAAATATTTTTTCCTAAAATATTAAATTAAATTTTTCAAGTTGATTGTTCATTTACATTATTTTAATTAAAAACAATTATATAAAATACAAAATAATAAAAAAATAAAAATATACAGATTTCATTTCGAATAACATGAGGAGTTTTAGAAAAAGCGTAAGGAACTTCGTTCTTGACGGGATCCAGCGGCCGCACCACTTTTTTTTTTGCTTTGCTATTCTATTTTTGCATTGAAACTTCTTAGGCTAAATCTGAGAGTAAAAAATTAAGAGTCTAGTCACGAAAAATGTTTGTAATGAAAAATATTTCGAGTCTCGTCACGTTTTTGTGTACATGAGCAATGATATTTTCTATTTTGTGTGTTTTTTTGTATAGGGACCAGCAAAAGGTTGGCAGATAAAGTATAGGTGCGTTCAGAAGAAATGTTGAGGGTGAAAAATTAATAGGACCATCTCATACGTTTGATCCCAATAGGGTTCATAGATTTCTTTGAAATGACTTATAATTATTTTCTATATTTTGTGTTTTTTGTGTATAGATAGCTCCCCACAATAGATATCCCTACAATAAATGCAATTTTTTACGTCGAAAATAGCAAATCACGGACATATTTCTCATATTTTAGTATTCAAAAACCATTAAATTAGTATTACCAATTAAAGCACCAACTAATGACAGTGTAAATATTAAATAAGCAGAATATTTTTATCCAAATTTTGTATTGTATGATTTTTAAGATGCTCTCTCTCTTTATCTCTGTCTCTTTCACAAAAGCTCTCATATCGTTAATTTTAACCCTTTCTGGACGGAGTTTTATTTTGTAAACTTGCCAGACTCTCTTGCCAGAAATTTTTGCATATCCTGAAAGATTTACCTAAGAAAATTATATTCTGCACACTCACAAATCCTGAAATCGTCCTTTTATCCTGGGGCATATAGTCCCAGTAAGCATTTTCCGAGGGACATTAAATCCCAAAAAGTATTTCTGACTTGTTGAAAAATAATTAAAATATAAAAAAATTTGTTAGTTTTCAATGGAATTTCATATTTGTTGGTCTTTTTTTTTTGTTTAAGAAATTGTGGTTATGTACTTATTGATTTAGTTTATGAAAGAGTCCAAACCATTTGTAGCACAAAGCGTTGTTGCAGGGATCTTGTATTTCGGCTTGAAGTTCTAACAGCCATCTGGGGCTACATTTACTCACTGGGCCACTACCTGAGACTCGGTATCTTCTTTGTCAAACTCAGGGGGCACACTAACAATATTTTCAGCCTCTGAAGCAGACCTAGTTTCATCGGAACTCTGACCCAAATATTCACTATCAGATCATTCAAAACCGATATCTGCGTCTGACTCCTCACACTCTACACCCTCAATATCCTCTCGGGTAAGCTTCCTTTTTGACATCCAAAATGCAGATTGGGAAAATTTATTGGGTACGTAAGAAATTTATTGGGTTTATATGTCAAAATCGTGTGCTTTCCGCTTATTAGCACCTTTTATTATCACAAAATACCACCAAACAATTTTGATTTACCAAATCAAATACTTTTTTACACAACAAAACACAATTTTTGCCAACCACGCTTTTTTACGACTTTTTTCAGTAGATAACTCATCAAAACTGATGTAGTTCCACCAAAGTTATGTTTTTGTTTACATTTCAACGAAGACATTTCAATCTGTTTTTGGGACTCTTAAGCTGGACAGAGGCGTTGAAAATCAGGCCAATATTAAAGTTTGTAATTTGGTGAGACGTATTGTCCCAGTAGTCCCGAAAGGGTAAAGAAGTTTCACTTCTGTACATGCGGCGTCTATAAAGTTGTTTTTGTTAAACTAGAAATGCTAGATAGAATAACGTTGTTTTAATTGTCTTTGAGCTTGTTTAAAAAAACAATACCTTTCTAACTTTTTCCCTAGAATTAGGTAAAATCTGTGGATGCTGGATGTTTTCCAGTTTCGGATTGTATAGGTTGGGGTGGAGGGAGGAGGTGGTTTGTGGGTGGGTTGGGGATGGTGGTCATTTGAGTCGCAATGTACATCATGTTTGAAAATAGTATTAATAAGCCAAAAATACAACACTGTACAAAATTGCATTGAAATTGTTGACGTTTGAATGTTTTTCATTTTCGGGTTGCACGGGAGGGGAAGGGGTAGAAGGTGTTAGTGAATCGATGTACACTATGTTTAAAAACTGTGTAAATAAGCTCAAAAGACGACATCGTATTAAATTTCATTAATATACTATATCGACATTTCCTGTTTCCCAATTTGGGCTTGTACGCGAGGGAGTATTGGTCATTGGACCAATTGCATATTGATGCACCATTTTTTAGAAATTTTTTAAAAGGACCAATTTTGTACAGGACGATCCTGTACCAAACTTTACCAAAATCCGTCAATGTTTACTATTTTTGACACAAGAATGTATGAAATCAAAACACTCTGCGGCGCGTTTAGTTTGCGAACGAAACCCGCTCCTGCGGGTTAGACTAAAAGCCAATGGAAATTTGTAGTCTGGAGTGATGAAACTAAGGTCACAACAGACTGCATAAAATACGTAAGGCGTCTAAAAAGATGCTGAGCTTCATCAGAAATACGTTTCACCGGTTGGTAGGCTTGGTTGGTGGCGGGTCTATAAATGTTTGAGGATGCTTTTTCTGGAACGGAGTTGGTCCGATTCATCGAATTGATGGTTATTTAAACAGAGAAAAATATGTTGAAATATTACGTGATGTCATGTTGCCGGATGAAAATTTTTCGGTTTTTTGAACATTTCAAGTAGATAATGATCCCAAACATACGGCAATTGATAAAAAAATAATTTAAAGATTGCACAATCAGATTACTTGAGTGACCATCGTCCAGTGAAGATTTAAACTCCATAAAACACTTATGGGTGCTCTAAACGCCCAAATATCTTCAATTTCATTGTACTATTTGAGAATATCAATGTTACGTGGGAAGCCATTCTCGTTGAAAGATGTTGAAATCTAATACGGTCCATGCAAGCAGATGCCAAGCCGTCATCAAGCAGAAAGGTTATCCTACCAAATATTATCCTAAAAAATACATAAAAGCAGACAAACGTTCCTATTTTCTATGAACGACCTATTCGTTTCTAATTAAATGTTCCGAACATATGTCAACATTTTTCAAAATAAGTTTAAATGAATAAAAAAATTTTCAATTACTTTAGTTTTTGATGTTAATTAAGTAATGGGATAACCAAATATATAATATGTTACAATACAAATTGTTTAAGACAAAGTGAATTTTATTCATAAAAAATTTTAAAACTATACTCTACCCTAAGTGTTTCTAGTTAGTTGGCAACAGCTGTAGATATCCTAATTCGTGGTTTAATATTAATGTCGCAGTCCAAAAATTGTTATCTTTTTGAATGCAAAATACGCAACGTATATAGTATACTCGTATTTCTGAAAGAGGACGTTGTGAAGACAATTTTTGCTAAGCAAGGATATACTTCAGAACGTCTCAGTTTTATTTAACCCATTAAGGACGATGATGCCATATGGCATCACTTAGTCGGATGTCACAAAGCTAACGAAATAACACAAAAAGTGGTAAATTTTAAGCGTAGGTCAAAATTAGCTAATTCGTTAAAAAAATTATTTTTATTTTTAATACAAATGTATCTATGTAACTGAAAACGTTATTCTGTATAGTTTAAAATTGAAATTAAGTTTCTGCCTGGGACCAATTTTCCAATAATAATTTCTTCTGAAAACTATCCTTATATCGATCAAAGTCGGAAAAACTTTTTACGATGAAACAAAAAAAGGAAAAACTCTTAAATATTGCTTCATTCATATAAACATTAGTTTAATGTAAAGTGATAATCTTGGGGCTGTTTAAAAGGTTATTTTTGAATAGGAAAATAAAATAAAGAGTCATTCATTTAAAATAAATACATCAATATTAAAAGAAATCATAAAAATATGTTTAATGGAACCGTCAAAGTGATACATGAACGCTCCCATGACCCATTGAACAATGAAGACGTAATTTCTTATTTTTAAAAAACTGTAATAATTGTATTTTCTTCCGATTTTCATAAATGAACATTCATTTTATTCTTAATACAATTTACTTTTATAAAATTATTAAGTTTTTAGTAGCTTTTGACAAAACTTTGGCAGTAAATAATCCTCAAAGTTGAAAAAATTGAAAAAAAAGGTAAAATGTTGGGTTTGGCCGATTATAACTCAAAAAGGTCTTTTAATAGTTCTTAAGACACGTACATATTTTGAAACCTTTATTTTGTATCTTTCAAAAAACGTTTTAAAATCGAAAATTAGTAAAAAAATTGCTGAGTTAATGATATTTTTAATGCGTCAAGTGCCTTAAAATCGGTTTTTTAACGGTAAAATTATATTTTGTGGATGTATTAACATTTTCAAGTATGGTGTAATGTTTCACTCGACCAGATCTACAACTTGTGCTATATCACTTCAAAATACCGTCGCCTTCATATCTCTTTTAAAAAGAGCATGTTCTCTTTTTTCTCGAGATCTTTTTTATCTTTTATAAAATTAAAAGTCCTCTTTTTTTGTTGGAGTCAATATATATATATATATATATATCAATACAAAATTTATTCAAAATGCACACAAAGAAATTTACATGAAAAGTATCAACACTGATTTGTAAGGTAATAGCTATATGGCAATGCTGAACGCCATCCCTGAACAAACGTAACTTAACCCTAGCTGTGACCACTAAATTTTTGCATACGTTATATGTCCACTATGACGATTTCGTCCTAGCTATTTTTACACCCTTTTATAGACATCGGTTAACCCTAAATTTGTTTTTAAGGTTTAGTTTTAAGTTTAAATAAAAGAAAAAAGAAGGTTTTGTTCAAAAATATTTTTACAGTATTGCGCAATTAATTTTGGAACAGTCAAAAACGAGAATTTTTTACATTTTAATAAAACATTTAACTGCACAAAATATCTTATGATTATTTGAAAGCATGGTCCAAAGAATTTAAAAATTTTTCAGTTTTTGAATGGATAAATTTAAATAAAATACTTAACCGTGTCGAATTTATTAACTTATGGAAAACAGATTGCATAAATGACGCTTAGTAATATATTAATTTAATTTGCCAACCAAAAATTGGCTTCGAGCTTTTTTAACAAAAAATTATATTTTCAAAATCGTATCGTGTTTGGAGTTTTTCGAAGCATGATAAAAACATAAACGGTTATTAAATCAAGCTCAAGAAAGCTTTAAGTATAATTCTGAGAAAGCTTGATAAGTAAATCACAATTTGATCTCGTTTGTTACTTCAGTTGAAAAGACTTCATAAAAAAAATTTTAATATGATTATTTATTTGGTCTCATTTACTTGAACCTCAAGTTTGTTTAACTTTTTGAAATAATAAGTGTAAAATGTTTTTTACATACATTTATATTTATGTATTTATTTTAAAACAAATGTTTTTAAAACTAAAAAACTGAAAAAATAATTTTTTTAAAAAAATGCGTATTTGATGTTCTTACTTTGCAATAAATTTTATTGAGTTTTAAAAAAGTCTCTTTTTGTCCTCTTTTTTTTTTTTTTTTTTTTGTTAAAAGTTCTCTTATTTTGTCCTCGACTTCTGGTAACCCTACTTCAAAAGTACATTTTCACTGTAGCACCGTATTAATAATGATTGAAGAAAAACATTTTTTTATTTTTCTTAAAATTTTTCATCAAATAATCAGAAATTTCGAAAAAATTTCGAAATTACGGTCATCAAATAAGGAACTTAAAGCTTTAAAATGTTTTTTAAATCCCAATAAGATAATTTTTCGAAAGTCCAAACCAAAAAAACCAAAAAAATGTCTGCTGCCTTCATTTTTTTTGCTGAGTATATATGCTGAATATAAATGATATACATAACATATCGGATTTTAACTACAAGGGAGACACAAATTAAAATTTTCAAATCTTGACTTCTTCTTGTAAAACTATTCGTAGTGGTTATCTCCATCGACTGCCAAAATTTTGTACCCATATTCTTTCTCTTTGATAAAAAAAAAATGTATTGTTTCTTTGTATTGCGTGGAGTCCTTTTGAAACACAAAATTGTTTTTGCTTCTCCTAAAAATTTAAAAATCTTGAGTCTCGGTTCTTTTGTAGTTAGGGAGCGATATGCATCCATCTTTTGTAACACACTTATAACAAAAACAGGAATAATTAATTTCACGTTTTTTACAAAACAAAAATTAGAATTAAACTTATCTTTGGCCAATATTTGAAAACTTGGTTCTGTATTGGTTAAAGCCGTTCGCTACAACAACAACTAGAAAAACTACAATTTGAACAGGTTACTTTGACGTCTTGCCTAACTTTTGTCTGACTTCTCTGCAATCTGAGCTTACCTCGTAATAGTATCATGGAGAAAAAGTACATAATTAAAAAGAACATTCAGTAAAGAAAAATAGGGTTCACTTAAACAAATTTTTCTTCAAATCGTTGATCAATCAACGTTAGAACAGCATGGAATTCATTGAAAAAAATGAAAAATTTTTAATTTGAAATTTATTTTTCTTTACTGTATGTTCTTTTTTATTATGTCCTTTTTCTTTCATACATTTTTTAATATTAAAATAGAAAAGAGCCGCATTTGCCCACCAATGTACTATACTAAAGTTATTTGCTTTGAATTATATATTTTATTCATACACAATACTAGCTGATTACTCCGTCTTCGCACAGGTCGAAAAAAAGTTTAAGCTATAACTTTTAACAGTGTATGTATGTATGTATTTTCGCAGTGCGAATCCAGCAAATCTAACGCAAGACATGCAGACTAGAACCGTGGATGAATGACTCCATCAACCGTTTTAAGAAAAAATAAAAAGGTTGATAACCTTTGTTCTACGCTATACAACGCAAATATTCTGTGCTCTCAAATCTACGCTACAGTACTCATTCATACTAAAGTTTATTTTCGTTCTCTGAACTTAATCGCAAGGTTTACCTGAGTCGGAAGTCGCCGATATTAAGCAAATCCGCCTGCTGTAGAAATTGGAAAGCATCTGGGTTGGTTATTTCGGTCTTGGATGTGGGCAGTGGTGTAAGCGGATTCAGGACTTCGTCAATAACATGCATAACCTGATGGATGGATGGATGGATCGAAAATAGTACACTTTTAGCAATTACAATTCAACATTCGATAAAAATGGAACTAACCTGTCGGCTTCCTAAACTGTTGGTCATTTGTATAGACAGCGATGGTATGATTTTCGCATTATTTACGAAAATGTCACCATTGCGGTTTTTAGTTATATACAACGGTGGGTTGCCATCCATGTCCGAAGGTATGACCTTGCTCAGCTGATCTTGCGCCAGTGCGACGGTTGCTGCAAAAATAGATTGTTTGTCATTTAATGATCAATGAAGTTGAATTTTAAACCAAAACTATCTGCTGACATACCCATGTGATATAGAACATATGTTTGGCCATGATGTCTTTGGAATGCTTCATTAGTTGGCACAAACAGTGTGCAGGATCGCAATGCTAGGGTAGCGTTAGCAATGGGCGTTTGTTCCAGCAAGCTATAGAACTAAAAAATATACCAAAATATTAGTAAAAGCTTAGCACAGCATCCTAAAGAAATTAAAGTTAATATTTCATAACACAGCCAAGATTTCGACAGTAAACTTTTTGCCTTTCGCCGAGCGAAAGTGACACTTCTGGAATAGTATATAGGCGAGTTGTCTTTTGGACGAAAACAAAGCTATTTGCTATCGTTACTTCTTGGCGAAAAAAGGAAAGTGTTTTGTTTTCCTGAGCAATTTCTTGTTTCACATACAAAACAACTCTAATCCAAAGTTCTTTATTGAGTGTTTTGATATATTGTATATTGCACAAGAAACGATGATCAAGGATGAATTATAAAATACATGAATACTACTTAAGTACTTGGGCTGGAAAGTGTTTGGCTTGACACAGAGATGACGCCATAAACTAAAAGTTCATATGCTTTCCATAGACTATATACCCCTTACTACATTACTGTCAAAATTGCATGATATTTTTTTATCAACGCGTTTTCACACATAGAAAAATCGCCATATAAAAACCTAATAACGTAGAAAAAATTTAAAAAGTTTTCTCTATGTTTTTTACCCACAAAGATTTTCTTCTTAAAGCTATTGGCTATGTCTTCTTATATAAATTTAAAAAGGAAATCTAATAGATGTAATAGGTTTTCTTCTCAATTTTGTTTAAGAAGAAATCTCATGCAGCTACTACTTATTTTATAAGAAATTAATATGAAATCGTTTTAAATAAATTTAAGAAGATTTTTTTATGAAAATTTAAGAAGTTTTCATCTTAAAAATAACTCTCTTATTGCGTCCAGTGATGTTCCTCGACGCGTCGTCTTTAATTACCGACATTTTGGTGTCGATAATGTAGAAAGTGCCGAAAATGTAGACAATGTCGCGAATTGTGTAAACAATGTCAACAAAATGCAACACTGCGAAAATGCAAGTTCTATTTAGATTATGCTGATTCTTAAATTGTTTTGAAAAGTTGTTTAATTAACACAAACTCACAAATTTTACAATTACACAAACAAAAACCATGCCCGTAAGGCGTAAAAATAAGGAATACTCCGAACTTGGACTCAATTTAATTAAATATCACAATAACCATGCAGCCTCTTACATTAAATATCTGCACGTCGTTAAAAGCAGTTGTCTACACGACATTTTCGACACCGTCGACAATAGTTTTGTTGACATCAAGTTGTCTACGCCGCACATCACTGATTGCTACTTTCATACCTCTTGTTCTAAATATATTTTAAGAAGAAATCTTATAGGTTTTATGTGGCACCTTCTTAAATTTTATCAAGAAGTAATTCCTAAAAAATACGAAAAAGTCACGGTAAAATTAATTTTATAAGAAATTAAGAAGAAATCTTTTTAAATAAATTTAAGAAAATTTCTGAGAAAATTTAAGAAGTTTTCTTTTTGAAAAATACCTCTCTTTCTGCGTCTTCCATACCTCTTGTTCTAAATACATTTTAAGAAGAAACCTTATTGAAATTATGTGGCACTATTTTTCTCTATGCAATATGTTTCTCTATTTTTCTCTGTGCACGCTATTGCCCCCGTAGTGACGCTACCACTGTGTTTTTGTTGTTACCATGGTAAAAAGTAAATATCGTGTTTTGATGGAAAATTGTTACCTGCTAGGAAAAAATACTGTTGATCAGACTTAATAAATGCTATGGCACTTCTGCTTCATCGAATTCTAACGTAAAAATATTGTTTTGCTAAGTTTCGTCGCTATCTTTAAACCACAAATGATGCATCACGTTCAGGAAAGCCAAATAAGGCAGTTACTCCAAAAAATATTTGAAAACTAGTGAAATTGTGTTGAATGATCGCAATGTGAACTTGGATGAGACAGCTAACATCAAAGGCATCTCAAAGAAATGCGTGTTGGGTACCACATATCTTCACAATTGGCCAAAAAAGCAAACGTGTTGGCCTTTTAAAGCAACTTTTAAAGAACTGTTTCACCGTAACAATTTCATGCGATTTCTGATGATAGCTTAAACATAAATCCATAATTACATACCAAGGTTCTATACACAGTCGACGGAGTGGTTATTACCTGCACTCTAACAAAAATTCAACAAACAAATACATGGTCTAAGAAATATAGGTGTTAGTGAGTTTTTGACAACAACATGAATTTCATTGCTTCTGTCAAAAAATTGTGAGCGAAAGAACGGAACTGATAGTTGATAGTTGTCAAATTGTGTTATTTATGTGAGTTAATTATTGTGCGAATTAAGTGTAAATAAATATTTAATGCAATTTTATTGTGCCGTGTTGTGTTGACAAAAAGTTATTGCAGTTGTTTTCGCCGATTTGCCAAGTTTGTCATTGAATGTTTTGCCAATTTTATCAGAAACGTGTGCTAGAAGGTGCCGCCGACATGAAGCTTTGGCCATCGTTTTTTTTTTTTGCATAACGCACAGCGTCTCATATATTTTTGATTGTTTTCCATATCACTTCGTTCTCACTTTAATCTCAGTAAAAATCTCATAAACTTGCAGAAAGACACGAATTTAACAAAATTTGTTAATTGCAATTCACCATCAGCTATTTTTGACAAAAGCGGGGAAACATAATTTTATCATTTTGAGAGAGAAGTGTCAAACTCACTAACACCTCTATTTCTTACACCATATGCGTGAAGTCTCTCAAGTAAGTTTTGAACATGGCAACAACAACAACTCTGTATAGAATCAATAACTCAGCAGAAGGCGCTACTCTTTCCTACTTCAGTAGGCTTGAGTAATTAAGCTGTCCAAGGCTCTCATTTATAAGGTTGTGGCACTTGAGAGAAATGTACTCTTTTTTCCGCCTTTGCTCGAACTGTCACTGTGTTTTTCTTTGTTATAAGCATTCATTTTCTTCATTTCTTTTCATCCATTCTGACAGTTCGACCGAGCTCGCTCTCAAGTCCCACAACCTTATTAATGAGCCTTGACTGTGACCAATCTACTGTTTAAGTTGTATATAATTTGACACTTGCTCGAATAAACAAAGAGTTTATTCAATCATATGACGTTAAAGCAAAGGTGTTTATTTAGTATCTGAGCGAGAACACGCTGAAATAGTGTGAAAAGTAGGGAAAATATACATATTTTAAACCTCTCTGAGCGAAAATACGCTCAAATAGCGTGAATTGTAGAGTAAATATACATATTTTGGAAAAAGACGCTGATTTTCAGACAAAATTGAAAAAACTCACTGCATAGCGTGGTTTTTTTACAAAATCGCCAATAAATGCCGTGAAATTCCACAACATTTATTGTAGAGATTTTTCAATCAGTTTTTAGAGTGTGGTGAAAGCCGTCCAACACACGCCCAAGAACATAATAATTGGCCGGTAAAGTTTTAGTCAGAATTTTATGGGATTCACTTGGTATAATATAAACATCAACTACCTAGATTACTGGATAGATTGAACAGCGAAGTCAAGTCGAATCATTCGGCTCGTGATATGACAAATAAATTTTTTTAATGCAGTACGATTTGGTTAACCCACCGACAGTATTCTCCATACCAAGTTCCCAGCAACTATTTCCTGTTTCCCAGATTAAAAACATGACTCGCTAGCAAGAGATTTTACTCAAACGAGAAGGTCGAGTTGGAATCAATTGACTCTTTGTGACGCGAATCACCAAAAGAAAGGCATTAAAATCTAAGAGGACCATTACAAGAAGTGCATTGTTGTAGCTAGAGATTATGTCGAAGAATAAAAAGTCTTTCTTATAAAAAAAAAATTGTTTTTCATTATACATAGAAGCGCTTAAATGTATTTAGAAATTACAAATGCCACTTCCTTTTTCATTAAATGTTGTAAATAATTTAGCAAAACTAATGTTTTCAAGGTCTTCACCTTTAAAACAACTCTATTACAAAGTTCTTTAATAACTAAATAATATAATATCTCTTTCAATATTTCAAATGTATTAAAATCCATGAAAAGCAATCAACCCATTAATGCTCTCCACCAGAACCAGTTAAGTTTAGTTTTTGAAATTTTCAGCATAAATTTTTATTAATATTAAACGAATAGCTCTGAAGTTTAAAAAAAAATATCAAAGGATTTGGGTGTTGCGAAGCGTATGATCATAAACGTATGTGGGGTCAGTACTAAGAGAAATAAAAAAAAAATTGAAAAATGAGAAATTGAATTAACTTTATCCTAATGCACTTTTTGAATTATATTTGCTTTTTTCTTGATGTTTATAAAACAAAATAACTCACTTGAGTGGCATTTTAACTTTTCTTTGAAATTCTGCATGAACTGGCGCGAAAAAATAAACAAAAAGGCTTTAAATGTCAATTTTAGAACTTTTTTTGGAAAAAGCATGCTTTTGGCTTTCTAACACTGTTGGGAGCAAAAGCTTTACAGTAGCTGCGGGCTTTTGAAAAATTTTTGAAAAATTTATCATCTCACGTTGTCAATTATGGTTTAAATGCATTTTGAAGTAAATATGTATATTCACCATGAAATATTTTTTTGGAATAGCTTCAAGAAGCGGAAAGTGGAATACATTAGCTTTGATTCTAAGCCACCTGCTTTACCGTGCTCGGCCTGTGTGCTTGGCCAACTGAAGTGAAAATTTCAAAACGTTAACTAGTAACAACTTATGTATATTTGAGTAGTACTTCGCCTCCTTCTCGCTACAAAAAAAGCTTTTTCTGCTCCTAAGGGCTCATTTATAGTGGCGACTTGCTGCTGCGCCGAGCCGAACTGAAACTAAAGTCATGCATCTCTTTTGCCCCAATGTGTTTTAAGTTTCAGCTCGGCTCAGTTCGGTCGTAAGTCGGCACTATAAACACTCCCTAAGAAAGATTCGTATTCTGCTCTACCAAAAAATTTCGCCACGAGAGACTTTTTACTCAGCCCCACTGGAGAGCAACAAAAGATAAGAAAGCAAACTCTCTGGTTAAAATTGTGTTCTTTAGAAAGATATTCTTTCTCTTCTGTCGCTATACAAAACGCTGCACAGTGTCCGATTTGATCAATCTAGCAGGACAAAATTCTAAATTTTTGTGATATAAATCATATCCTAAAAATTTATTCCTAAAAAAAAATTGTTCTGGAGTTGAGGTCTATCTAAAACTCCCTCTTAGTTACAGAGTGTTTCATTGAATCATATACAGTGGGGAGCAAAAATTAGTACATGTTTGAATTTCTTGCATTCTAAAGCGCAAAAAAATAGCAATAACTAAGCAAATCAAACAATTTTTTTCATTTATTTGCTGTTTAATTCTTAACACAATGCAAAACAAAACGAAAAGAATTAATTCAAAGAGAAAAAAAAATAAAACAGAAACAACTCGTTTGTCCCAATTTTGCACTTTTTTAAAACGGTAACACTAGAGTATATTTTCAATATTTGGTCCATAACCCCTTGTTCTTTATTACCATTTTTATACGATTTGGCATACTTTCAACCAATTTTTGTATTACTTCGTTTGGAATTTTTGGCCACTCCCTCAGCCCACGTTGCCACAGATCTTTAAGGTTTGTTGGAGCTGTTTGGAACTGTTCCAACTGTCTTTTTACGGTTGACCAAAAATGTTCAATCCGATTGAGGTCAGGGCTTTGCACGGGCCACTGCATCAATTTAAAATTCTTTTCTGTCAGCCATTCTCTTACAATTTTCGACGTGTATTTTGAGTTGCCATCTTGTTTAAATATTATTTCTTCTTCAGGATAGAAACTCATCTCAAAAAAATTGTGAAGATGGGTCTTTCTGATAAATATTCAGGTTATCCTATTTTCTCTTTATAAAGGGTCCGCCAAATAACTTTTTTTTTTTGAAAATTCTATAAAAGTACTTATTATTTTCTCAAATTTCTTTTTTTATTTGAAAGTACAATTCTTCCGGTTAATAATGAAAAATAATTTCATTCAAATGGCTGCCTCGGCTGGCCATGCAGTAGCCTACACGATCGGTCCAATTTTTAAGCACATTATCGATTGTGTGCAGCTGTATTTCACCAATGGCTTCACGAATATTGTCCTTTAAAGCGTCAATTGTCTCTGGCTTGTCGGCGTAACACTTATCTTTGAGGGCACCCCACAAATAATAGTCCAACGGTGTCAAATCGCAGCTCCGAGGTGGCCAAACGACATCAGCTCTGCGGCTGATAATGCGATCTTCAAAAACAGGGCGCAAAACATCCAGTGTAGCTTCGGCTGTGTGGCACGTACCGCCGTCCTGTTGAAACCAAATGTTGCCAATATCCTCCTCTTCAATTTTTGTAAACAAAAAATCGTTCAACATGGCCCGATAACGAGCGCCATTGACTGTAACGGCCACTCCTTGCTCATTTTCGAAGAAAAATGGCCCAATTATGCCTCTGGACCAAAATCCGCACCAAACAGTGCCTCGTTTTGGGTGCAGCGGCTTTTCAATGTATGCGTGCGGGTTTTCTGTGCCCCAAATGTGATAATTTTGCTTGTTTACATACCCGCCAAGATCAAAATGAGCTTCATCTGAAAAGATGATTTTTTGGCAAAATCGGCATCTTCTGCATCAAAGTAATGTCGCAATATTTCCCAGCGTTGTTCAAGCGTACACACAACCATATTCGTTCAGCGGAAGGATAAAACTAATTATCTGTCAAATCAGACATGAGCTAAGTGCTAACATTCACGAAATAAGCACTAGTTGAAAAAAAAAGTTAGATGGCGGACCCTGTACTTTTGATTTTTTGGAGTGGTCGAACATGCCACCATGTGAAGCAACCCCACACCATAAAGTTTCCTCCTCCATGCTTCACTGTTTGCTTAACATGGTGTCTTTGAATGGCATCACCAGGTCGGCGCCAACAATACTATTTTCCGATTCATCGGACCAGATGACACGTTTCCAGTCGTCAGCAGTCCAATTTTTATGTTCCTTAGCAAACTTTAATCGCGCCTAACAATTTTTTGTTGATAATGCAGGCTTGTTTTACAGCTGAGACGTAACCCGTTTTACAGCAGCGCTTTTCTTGCTGTACATATTCTAATATTCCTATTATTTGCTACAGAAGTATCCTTTAGCGTTAAACACTTATTTCGAAAAAACTGTCATCTTGGAATTTGAAATAATTTTAAAAAACACAAAAAGCACCGTTTTACAACATCCGTTTTAAACCATTTACTGCTACTGGTGCACTTTAAAATTTTCTCAAGGTGAGCGCAAAAGTGATATTACCTGGCACTATAGGGATTATGTTAGTATGGACCTTTGACAACATACATTATTTTTGGTTTGAGTCTATTCGGTTGTTTACTTGGATTTTACGCCCACGGCGCGTTACAATTTTTGGGGTTTTTTTTTAATTTTTGAAAATTCCGGAAAAATATTTCAAATCGCAATATCGAAAATTGCGTTTTAATAGTAACTATTATAATTTTTAAATTTTATGGTAAAATAAATTTAGAGTACATTTGCTGTTTTAAACTGGGCAGGTATGCCTGTGAAGCTATTTGATGCAGCTAGTGGTGCAAAAATACATCAGGCCGCCCATCCCATAGCTGTGGAGGTAAACATTTTAAATTTTTCCGGATAAAGTTTGGGGCCATATATAGACTCTCGACAAAGTTTCATCGATTTTGGTCCGGTAGTTAAGGAGCCGCCGGAAATGGGTTAAGTATATCGTATAAAGCATTCGTTTTTAAACTTTTGACATGGCTTCCTGTGTGTCCTTGCTTTATTTTTAAAAAAATGTATTTTTGCAAATATTTTTTTTTGTACTTTTGTCCTCCTAGATTGATCAAATCCCACACTGTGCGCTGGCTAGATATTCTTCTAAACAAGCGAAGACTTTATTTCAGTTCAGTTACGTTTTGCATGACAATGAAATTTGTTACCACAGCCCTGCGATAACCAATGCTCTGGATTTTTATGGTTGGTTGCGTCTGTTAACCTCTGTACTTTGTAACAAACGTATAAGTGTGTAGAGCAGAATGACGTCAACATTACGAAGTAGTAGTTTCAACCCGTTGGGTCTTGTTGAAGTCACATGCAAGAGCTACGCTTTTTATAGACTCTTTTACGTATTGATTTAAAAGAAATCGGCAAAAAAGGTCAAGGATAAATCTAGCAAAACTCCTTCGAACAAATATACGAATACGAATATACAGGCATATGTATGAACGACCATGTAGTATGTGCTACACAACGTTGCACAATGCTAGCAAGCATCTACGTAAACTACACTCAAGGACGTTGTAAAAACCAAACAAGAAATTGGGTCAATGAGCACAATTGTATGAGTGTGAACAAAGGACTTACCTGCGATAAATCCGGATCATCTCGCAACTTATCCAGTATAGTAGCACGGGCAGGTGCAACACTATTGCACCATAGAAACAGTGCACAAAGCAACCCTATTCCACGGTTGCACCACATTACAAGCTATTGCAGGTAGTTTAGCCTATTTGTCAGCGAACAAAATACAAATGTTCGTTCTTTCGTTCTCGATGCTTTGAGCCCACTATCTGAAAATAAAAATACAAATTTCAATTGGCGACAAATTTGGTCAAACTGTAGACTTTTAAGGAAGAAACCAGCCGCTAATGCGAACAACCCTTGTTACATAAGCCATAACAAACGATTGATTAGTCCTGTCTTTAGGTAAGTGAGTTCGGTCGACTTGCAGGCCACACAACAAACAACTGGCCAAAAAGGAAAAAAAAATGGCCAAATCAACGCCAACTGTTATGAGCGAACCCGAAACCCTTGCCTCAGAACACTTCCTGTCGTCAACATAGGGTTTCGCAGGACTCCAAGCTGCCAGTCCTTGTAAAGAGTCTAACACAAACACACATACACACCCACTTGCGAGTTCCACTTTCTATGTCCACCGCCGTTAAAATTGGAATTCAAGAAAACACTATATTTGCATTATATAACATGGGTTTGTTTGTTAGCATCGATTTTTAGTTATGAGTTTAATCGATAATTGTTGCAAAATTCTCATCAAATACAAAATTTCAACGCTGTGATGAGTAGTGCTTGGGATTTAAGCAAATGAATTGAGGCGACTCAAGATTTTTGTTTTAGTAACAGCGAAAATTGTTCACTTGAGAATGAAAGCTCGAGAGTTATTTTAATTAGAGTAATAAATTAATATATATATATATATATATATATATATATACTGACATCAGAGAAAAACTCAAGCCCTCCAGCAGACACTTTTAAGCACTAATGAACAACACGGCAAGACAGGTCAAAAACAACTAAAAATTACTCGCCACGAACGAGTATCTGTATCTTAAGACTGGCTGCATTCAAGGCATAGGCGAATGTGGCAGACGTACAGAGAAAAGTCAAGTTCACGTTGTTCTCTTTCGCTCTCAGTTCACTCCTGAATTTGGCTATGTTGCAGGTCACAGCTTTAACGAAACGGTGGAGTAGATGCATTTTAAAACTAAATATTTGCTAGTGTTTTGCCACTAGTTCCCTCTCTCTCATAGTGGATGGATGTTTCACAATAACATCAAAAGGCGAATGGTTTTTTAATCAATTAGTATCATCATGGCTCAGAGGTACGGCTCTGAGACACGCCTTCACTACACTTTGCTCTTTGAGCCTAAGTAAATTTCAAAATCTACTCAAATATTTTAATGATTACCATAACAGCTTGACGAGTATGATTCATCATCCATTCATCTAATTTGAGAAGTAACGATTTGGTTTCAATGTTGGAATTAAATCTTTCATATGAGCGCGAATTTGAGAATTTAGAATTAAATAATTATTTCCTCTCACAACAAAAGGTCAAATTAATGAATAGTTCGTTGAAACAGCACAAATAAAGAACTTGCTGTTTCTAGTCTTAATCTTAATTAATCTTATACTATTAAACGAGCAATATTTGTTTGTTTGTTTGTAAATGAGTTCTCGAAAACGGCCCAAGCAATTTCGATGAAATTTTTAGTTTGAGGGTTTTCGGGGGCCAAAAATCGATCTAACTAGGTTTCATTACTGAGAAAATTCGTTTAACAGCGCACATTGGGGTATTTGACCGATTTACGAAGCTAAACTTATTTTATTCGAAAAATAGTTTCTATTGGAGCCTGTTATTTTATTTAAACCCTGTACGATCATTGCGACATATTCAACACTATTCAAGATTGCAAAAAAAAAAATTGTTTAGGAGAGCACATTGGGTTATTTGACCGACTTAGATAGCCAAAATTTATTTATTCGGTAAGTAGTTTCTATTGAAGTCTGTTATTTGATTTAAACCTTGTCCGACCTTTGCAACATATTCAACACTATTCAAAATTACAAAAATTTTTTGAGCAGCGCACATTGGGGTATTTGACCGATTTAGGCGGCCACAATGTTTTTATTCTATACTTAGTTTCTACTGAAGTCTGTTATTTGATTTTATGTCTGTACGACCATTGCGACATATTCAACACTATTCAAGATTGCAAAAAAAAAATTTGTTTACCAGCGCACATTGGGGTATTTGACCTATTTATGCGGCCACAAAGTTTTTATATTGTAATTAGTTTCTACTGAAGTATCCCTATCGGAAATTTTAAAGTGCTTTATTAAAAAGCAAGTAAAAAGGCCTTCACTCTGCCTATGAATAGTACTTTTGAAAAGTGCTTTGCTCCCGCTTTAAATTCAGCTTTAAAAAAGCTGTTTGCTTTCAAGATTCTTCGTTCTTTTTCGTTATATACTTTGCTGACTAATCGTACTCTCATGACTAACATCGCTTGTCGTTTTCTCATCATTATTCATCACTAGTAAATGCAAAAAGTTTAATTCGTCAAAAAGTGTTGCAGCAAAATAGTGAAAAAATAAGGTTAACTCGTTTATAAAGTAAAAAAGATAATAAAATTAGTGGCAAGTGGTTAGGATATTCAAAACGTAAATGTAAAATATTACATCGGGCATAAATATACGCCGTCGAAAATGAAGTCGCGAATGCAGGTGCAAACAAAGAAAGCGCTCTTTCCGAAGGGAGTGCAAAGCGCTTTTTTTAATCACTTTTCATAGCGAGAACAAAGGTCTTCTTTCCAATGACATGACAATGTTAAATAAAGCTCTATTTAAAGCGAGAACAAAGCGCTATTGTGGTTTCGAAAAGTACTTTGAAAGTGGTTTCGAAGCGCTTTGTTTCCTAAAGGGATGTTATTTGATTTTAGCCCTTTACGACCATTTTGACACATTCAACTCTGTTCAATATTGCAAAAAATATTCGTTTAGCAGCGCACATTGGGATCTTTTTTATAAAGATCGGTTTAGCGGTTTTGGAGTCTATACGTGATATACAAACATACCCAAAAACATACCCACATACATCCATTTTTATGTACAGTATCGGACAAAACTAAAGCACGGACTTTTGCTTGTTCCCAAATTATACAATAAAGTTTAAATAAAAACACTTATTTAATTTGTATTCTTTATTTTATGTGGAAAACATACTAAATATACAAAAATTATAATTAAAATGCTTTTGTTTTTAATTTAACCATGTTTTTTTTACAAAGTTATGCCAAAAGCCAAGAAATGCCAGCGACAAAACTAAAGCACATAATCTTTGATGCTTGCTGTTTTATTTGATTATTAGAAACTACCAACAACAAGTGCCGTTAAATAAGAAAACCGTTATTTGGAGAACATCTTGTGAAGAACATTGAGTGTTTAAAAAAATTTGACACGTGGATATCAGTCATATTTGATCATTCAAAGTAGCCGTGCATCTTTTTAAAATTTATCAAACAAAATGGCTCGCAATAAGTATTCAACTCAAATCAGAGAAAAAATAATTAGTGATTTTAATAATGGTGAATCAGTGACATGCATTTCTAAGAAATTTGGCATTCACCATAGCGTAATTTCCCGGATTATAAGCCGATTCAGCTCTTCGGGTTCGTTGACTACCATACATGGAGGTGGTCGACCGCGAAAAACCACCAAACGCGAAGACCAGGCAATTATTCGGATTATTAAAAAGGATCCTTTTGTATAAGCAAGGTCTATTGCAAATCAATTGGAATTAAACATAACGCCCAGGTCCATCCAAAGACGAGCTGTGGATGGTGGCTTCGCAACATACAGAAGCGCAAAAAAACCGTTTATTTCCCATAAAAATGTAAAGGCCAGGCTTGAGTTTGCAAAGGAACATCTTAACTGGACTACTTCTCGATGGAAAACTGTGCTTTTCTCTGATGAATCGAAATTCAATTTAAAGGATTCTGACGGATTCAAGCTAGTGCGTAGACCAAGAGGAAAACGCCTTGAACCACGCTATACTAAAGGCACAGTAAAGCACGGGGTAGGGAATGTAATGGTCTGGGGATGTTTTTCGGGTCATGGAATCGGACCAATCCATAAGATAAACGGTATAATGGATCGTTTTATGTATAAAGATATTTTGCAAGAAGTTATGCTACCACATGCAGAGGAGGAAATGCCACTAAAGTGGATATTTCAGCAGGATAACGACCCCAAACACCCTGCAAAATGTGTGAAAGAGTGGTTTGTTAATAATAAGATCGATGTTTTAAAGTGGCCAGCCCAATCGCCAGATCTCAATCCCATAGAAAATCTATAGGAAATTGTAGATCGTAAAATATTACGCGAAACTTGCAAAAATAAGGACGAGCTTTTCCGTCAAGCAGAAATCGCATGGAAAGGCATTTCTGGGAATGTCTTGTCCAATCTTATTGAGTCCATGCCACGCAGATGTGCAGCAGTAATGAAAAATAAGGGTTACGCAACCAAGTATTAGATAAATAAATTTTTTTTTTTAATATATTGAACCTGTGCTTTAGTTTTGTCGCGTAAGGATAACGAATATTTTCAATGAAATATGATTCTTTTTGTTTTAAATAAAGAATATTATTATGTTTTTTTTTTAGTAAACTTAGTGTATAATCATTATAAAATAATAAAAAAAAAATTAAATCCAACCAAGTTTTCCAATTTTTTTTAACTACATAGTAGTAAGCAATATTCCGTGCTTTAGTTTTGTCCGATACTGTATATAGATTTTATGTATGACTAGCAGGCCACTTTTGTTTTTTTTTATCAATGTTCTTAACGCCTTAAAGACGGGACAATTTTTTCATACATGTGCTAATTTTTATATAATTTTGGTTTTGAAACATTTTTATGTGAAACGATTCATTTTGCTGCACCCGACTTAGTGATGCGATATGGCATCATCGTCCTTATTGGGTTAAGACAATACATATCAAAGAAATAAAAAATGGTATTTTTTCTTTTGTTATGTCTTGTTTGTTTTGGAAAATTTGGATTTTACAAAAAATAAATCGGGACATAAGAAAAAAAAAATAGGGAAAAAGATGTATGCATGTCGCTCGTTTTTTTTAGGTAGCCAAAATAAGTTTATTCGGTAAGTAGTTTCTACTCAAGTATGTTATTTGATTTGAACCCTGTACGGCCATTGGGGCATATAAACAATTGTTCAGCATTGAAAAAAAATTTTTTAGCAGCGCACATTGGGGTTTTTGACCGATTTAGGCGACCACAATGTTTTTATTTGGTAAAAAATTTCTATTCAAGTCTGTTATTTGATTGTAACCCTGTACAAAAATTGGGACATATTGAACACTACACGGGTAAAAACTTTGGACTACTTTCTTATCCAAACTTTGGTTTAAAGCAGTTTTTAATTCAAAAAGTACTACTTTTTGATCCCAACATTAGTTTAATTTAGCTGAGTCTCCAACCCACGTTCCTAAAAAGAACTTACTTGCATTCGTTATGATGCAAAATAAGCGTAACTTTCTTAGCAATTGATATGAACGAGTGGATAAGGTGTTGGACCAGCACAACAAAGAACGTGTGTTCAAATCATGAATTGGTCTGAAAAGATTTCCATTTTAAGCTGATATTTATATATCTGTTTTTAAACTTTTTGCGGATTGAAAACTAATCTTTTTTGGATTGCAAAATTTTAAACTTTTCCTTGGATTAAAAGGTAACCTTTTTTGGTGTTGCTGTAATCCGAAACGTTTAAAATTTAGTCCATGATTTCTAAACGTGTATTGTTGGTCAATTTAGTTTTCCGTTCAGTTCCCAACTTTTCTATATCCATCTTATTTGGATACATCTTATTTCTATATCCATCTTAGAATTCAAGTTCAGTTCCCAACTTTTCTATATCCATCTTATTTGGATACATGTACTGCTATAAGGAAGTTTGAAAAGATTTTATTTGTAACTTATTAATTTTTTTAAGGAATTATGTGTTTTCAAAATTTGCAACTATTTGAAAATGTTTTGAAAATTGGATTTTTAATTTTATTTCAAAAATCCTCTGCTGTTTCGACCATAAGATCACATCTTAATAAATGAGGCGCAAAAAAAGTGTAACCAACACGAAATTCGAAATTCACTTTTTAGTGACAAACGATTGCACATGAACAAATCCATCTAATCCCAAAATTTTAGATCTCTAATGCCGTGGTTATGCTAGCCAAACATTTTCGGTGTTCATTTTCGTTAATTTATTCTCTTCGCTGAAATGTTTGTTTGGTGGTTATGCTATGTTTGTTGCAAAGTTGCATTTTATGTAAAAATAAGTCAAAACACAAATAAGAAAAACCCTTTTTGCATTTTTATATACAATTTTAGGCATATTATTCATATTTACTATAAAATGTAAAACGAAATTACCAAATTAATTCAAGTTGAGATTGGTTATGCAAGGGGCATTATTTTTTGTATTCAATTATTTATTATTTCTTTTGAATTTTTTTTAGTTTCAATAGATATGCTATTTGTGTTCATGAATTTGTTATTTTTCTTTCAAAATATTATTAGATTACTTCAATTAACACGATTTTTTTGTTATTAAAATTAGTTCAACAAAGCAATGCTTGCTATTTGTGTTAAGGGTTGCTTGAGCACACAATTAGATTCATTTTTTAATACTTTTTGCTACTTTTTTGATGCTATTATGCAAAATGACTAAAGGCAACACCGGAAAGTTCGGCATGTTTTAACAATTGAAAAAATTCACAATTAATGACTTAACCGACAGTTGCTTAACCGACACTTGGTGAAAACGAAACTGTTTTTTTAGTTATCGTACGGTTAGCTAACTCCCGGTTAATAGCTTGACTAACCGAAAATTGAGAAAACGGCCCTTAAAGTTATATCCATCACAAACATCGAGTTCATCACACTGCTCAAGCAGTCAAAACTAGAAGATTGCTTCTCCTGCAAAATTTTGTTTTTGGTGGTTACACATTTTTTTAAAACCACTTCGCGATAGTCACACACGGCTTAAGAAATCATGAAACTGACAAATGTGCCAATGTTATTCACTTTTACGTTAACTTCATAACACTGGAGGGATGTCAAAAAGACACACGAAAATGCCGAGACACGTAAACGTATATTTTTGGTCGTAAAATTTAGTAACATAGTCAGTTTTTCCCAATCACATCAAAATCTCGAAATATTTGCTATTGAAATTTAGTCACCTTTGACCCATATTTGGCTAGAAAAATGTTGACCATCTCCGATTTTGCTTCAATTTTCAGAATTCAATCTACTTATGAAGTAAAAATAATAATTTGAGTAAAAAAGTTGTTTAAAATTATTCTTAAAGTTTTTAAGTTTAACATTCAAATCTGGTCAAAATGGAAGAAAATGCAAAATTGCCTAACTTTTGAAAAATCTAGGCTAACTCAATTTTTCACGTTGTATATATTTTTGAAAAGACAGTAATAGGATTTTTGAACTTACAATACCAGGATGTCCGGTATGTAAAAGCTCAAGTAGCTTTTTTCCTAATTGTACATTAGACCGGGTCGGTCCCCATACAAAAAAAATAAGCTTGAAAAGTCCGCCCCTTATATGAAAGCTTACATCGAGAGGGGTAAGTGGGCATAAAATTTTTTTTTAGGCACCCTGTATGAACCGCCAAAACCGTTTTTTCGTTATAACTTTGCTTCCTTAAGTCTGATCTTCAAATGCAATATATCGTTAAAAAGGTATTAATGAACCCTACAATTGTTTTATAGGCTCCATCAACCTAAAACCTCAAATTCGTTAAATTATTTCAGTTACGCAGACTTCTACCCCCCTAATTGAAAAATATTTTTTCATAAACAAAAAGCCCTTAAAAACCCAACAAAGTTTGTCCTTGAAAGTTTTTAAATAAGTTAATAATCAAAAAAGTTACCATAGATCAAAGTTTGGAACGGCCAAGAAAGGGTTCTTCCTTGTGAAACAATGAAATTGTGTTGTTTTAAACTTTGAAATTACATACCTATCATATCATATCAGTTTTTTTACAATATTTAATTTTTAATCAGTTTCCAATGAATTATATGTTGACACGAAACAAATCATTTATATAAGTTTTTCATAAAAATACTATCTTAAGATATTCTCTCCAATTATGTTTTTCGTCGCGTGTGAAATTAATAAATCGAAACTACCGACAAAACGCGATGTTATTGAATATTTACTATTTCTTAAACGTGAAGGTACTGCAAGTGTGCCAAAGAAAGAAAAATTAACAAAATATTTTAATAACGCGATATCAATACTTTCCATATTGTGGCACCGCACAGGCATTCCAATAGTTGAAAAATCAACAATAAGAAGGAACCTTAATGACCTTGTAAAAAAGCATTGCGATATAATAATACTGCGAAGAAGAATGGAATAAAATTTTTAAGATTTCTAAATGCAAGTGTGGAATAGATACAAAAAAACAGTGTAGCTGCTCTTACTTTAAAAAAATACCGCAAAAGGCCAAATATTTTTTCATTGACCAATGTGGAGCAAGGCTTTTATCTTTGGATACGCAGGAACAATCTGAACATGCAGCTGGTGAAAATGAAAACGTGTCAGTCATTGAGTCTTATTTTGAGTCTGCATTTCCTCCGCAATCTGTTTTTACCGCTGGGTACGTGCCGAACTCAAGTGACGAAGAGGAATTTGATGAAAGCTATCGCGACATAACACCAACATTCGAATCGATACTAAAAATATCAGACATTTCATTGTCGAATTACTCCATGGCCTTGGATCGTTCGAATACATCAGATCGCTACGGATCATTGCTTGCTACAACGCTTATAAAAGACTTACGAATATCAATTGCCGCAAAAGCGAAAGAAGATTTTCCCGATGTGACCGACAAGATTTTAAATTTTTTTGATGGTCTTATCATAGATAAAAATAAAATTTTTAGAGAACGCGCTAAATTCCGAGCATTAGCCAAGGCAGCAGCTAATAATGACACTTTGTTAAAATGCATCTCATATGATGGAAAAAAAGAACAAACGTTAAAGAAGATTATAGCAAACAACCAAACCCAACTGACGAGAATTGTAGAGGAGCACATTACAATTGTAAAGGAGCCAGATTCCAAATTTATTGGCTACGCAACACCAAGTGGAGGAACTGGCAAAGAAATTCAAGAGGCCATTTTAAATTTTCTTGAAAAAGAAAATTTTTCTACCGAACATTTGATTGCCATAAGCTGCGATGGAACTGCTGTAAACACGGGACACAAAACAGGCGTAAACGTTTGTATAGAGCGATACCTGCAACGGCCATTACAATGGAATTTTAATGAGCCATTCCAATTTAATGAGCTTCCCCTTAAAGCGCTTATAATAAGTTTTTATGGCAAGCAAAAAGGACCTGGAATCTGGCCGGGAGAAATGGGTTCAGAATTGTTGACTTGTGAAAAACTATCGGTAAGTTTTATTTAAATAAATTTATAGCATATTATTATTTTTAACCACATTATTTTAATCCTTTTTCTTAGATCGCACATGGATTTGAGCAGATTTCAATGGGTGCTATGCCAAATAACATCGAAAGCTGGGCAATACGGAGTGACCAGCGTTATCTTTACCGAATGGTTTGTGCTGTAAGCAGCGGAAATTGCAATGAAAAACTAGCGAGAGAAAAGCCCGGACCTGTAAGTACAGCGCGCTGGTTGACAACCGCATCGAGACTTCTACGTCTCTATGTATCAAAAACAAACCCTTCTGCAGCTTTACGAAACCTGGTCGCATTCGTTGTAAAAGCTTATGCACCATTTTGGTTTCTTGTTAAAAGTCAACCACAAGCCATCCACGGAAGTCGACATATTTTTAAATATATATGTTGGATACGTCAGCTGCCAACAGACTTGCAAACTGTAATTCGAAGAACTGTAGAATATAACGCATACTATTGCCATCCCGAAAATATTCTTCTTTCCATGATTACGGACCCGGATCAAGCAATACGTATGCATTGATATCAGCTTATAAGAACAGCGCGATATGATCCACCATTATCGGTCAGGGAATTTTATATTCCAATAAAGGAAATAATAAATTTTGATAGCGATTGCTTTACAAAAATGATTGACTGGAGTAAATTTAAGAGCACGGAACCACCGTGCTTGCAATTCTTTACGGATGATGAGTAAGCTGAATTGGAATACTCAGAAAACAAAATAATAAAAATCCCCGGTAAAAATTGTTTAAAATAAATCATAACATGTATTTTTCTAATATTTTCAAATTTTCAGATTTTCCATGTCACTCGCAAAGCACCTAACGCTTCGTGCATGTTGTAAGTGAATCAGCACTTGCAGTAACTGACGAAAACCGTCTTGGACACATTTTCGCCAAACTCGAAAGCCGCGAACGATACAGCAGCTTAGAATCTCGAAAAGATTTGGTTTGATCCAATTAATAAATTACGTAATTAATTTATATACTTAATTTGTTGTTGTTTCTATTGCTTTGATTTTAATATTTAATATTAATTTTTTATATTAAAAAAATATTGATTAACAGTGTGTTTGATGGTATTTTTGTTTTGTTTAATTTAAAATCTTAAAAATTAACAGAAAATTAAAATAACATTTTAAAGAATGGTTATTTTGAATTCTAAACTTAATCGGTTGTAACTTGTTTGATTATCAACTTATTTAAAAACTTTCAAGGACAAACTTTGTTAATTTTTTTAAGGGCTTTTTATTTATGAAAAAATATTTTTCAATTAGGGGGGTAGAAGTCTGCGTAACTGAAATAATTTAACGAATTTGAGGTTTTAGGTTGATGGAGCCTATAAAGCAATTGTAGGGTTCATTAATACCTTTTTAACGATATATTGCATTTGAAGATCGGACTTAAGGAAGCAAAGTTATAACGAAAAAACGGTTTTGGCGGTTCATACAGGGTGCCTAAAAATAAATTTGTATGCCCACGTAATTCTCTCGAGGTAAGCTTTCATATGAGGGGCGGACTTTTTAAACTTTTTTTTGCAACCCACTCTATTGTACATGGTGCAATCACTCTTGTACCATCAAATACTCCACCATTTTCACAAGACAGCGAATTTCGCTGTTTTAAATATGATCCCAGTTCGTTAAAAATTCCGAAGGGTAACCTCTGATATTGAAAAATTCAAAAGGGTGTATTAAAAACCATGAGTTTCTTTGAAGATTCAGATAACTCAATTGGAAGGAAAGCTGAGCTTAGATCAGTTTTAGTGAAATACTGACCACCTTGAAGCTTGAACTTGAAACAACTCCTCTATCCGAGGAATTGGATATCGATCAATCTCGATCTGTAGATTAAGAATGACTTTGAAATCTGCACAGATTCTTAACCCTTTTGGTACCATAAAAAAACTAGAGGAGATATCGCAAAACCAAGCACAAAAACATTTTTGTGATCTCTGTAGGGGTCTTGTTACAATTTGAAATAAAAATTTGAGTTTTTTGCCTAGAAGTGCTAGAATTTTTGTGTGACACCGGTGTCACAATGGTACTCAATGGTAACTTTTTAGGAAATTTTTTGAAGTGAAAACTTCTTTAGGCGCGTTGAACGATTTTGGTAGAGGCTAAATCATTGGTTTGCATCATCGTATTTTTCCAAGGAAATCGTCAACAATACAGACAACAAAGATAACAAGATAGGAAAATTACAAAAAATAACCTCAAAAATGTTTGCATGTATTTGTGTATAAAAAAATCAACAGTGATCGTCACTCTTGTTCTTAATCGGCCGCAAGCTCGCAAAGAAATCACTTGGTAACTCCTGAAATTAATGCATATAATCTGTTTGTTAGTATATAAATACTTAAGTTAGGTTGCAATAAGATGTTTGCAACCAAAACTTATTATTAATTCGGTTTATATTGGTATATAGTATATGTTTTTAAAGTTTGGCAATTTCTTCAGTTGTTGTATTTGTCAACATTTTTGAAAAATTTGCTTTTACTCAAACAGCTGCTATTCATGGTGAGATTTAAAAATGGATCGATCTTCTTCTCTTTCTGCTTTTTTCTGCTGGACCTTCGTTTGCAAACAAGAAAAATAATGTATGGATTGAGTGTTTTAACATTTTAATCTTTAAGTTGTGATAAAGGAATATGTTGAACACTCAAATAATTACATGCATGCTTTTATTTTATTACATATCGTCAAACAAAGTTTGACAATTTTCACACTTGTTATATTTGTCAGTGGCTTTTTATTTTCACCACTGCGCCATTTTATTTTCAGAGTTGCCAACTATCATTGTTTTATTAATACATTTTTTTTATAAAGGGTGTGTGTCAAAAGGAAACTTTTCAGTCGTGGTAGGATAGAAAATATCAGGTTTAATAAAATTTGTGTGTGTTGAAATAAATTTGTCTCTTTTGCAGTGTCAAATGGACGATGAAATTTTGACAGTTGCAAATTTAAAAGTTTCACATTTCGGTCGTGTTTTAGGGAAAATATTTTATTTAATTTGCATTTTATCAATTTGCGACATATCTAATTCGAGAGCTTGTACTTGCAACATATTTCGTAAACTTGTAATATTGTAAACTTAAAAAATAACAAATTTATGAAAAAAACTAACGAAAGTGCTTGAGTTTGTGTGTGCGTGTATGTGGGCCAACGGTCTCCAACATCAGCAAGTGCAGCAAAGTTAAATTGGCTTTCTTTGCTGGCGAGCGTCCTCCAAGTGCCACCACCAGCAAGTGCAGTGCAAAATTTGTTGCTAGCCAACATCCTCTAAGTGCCATCGCCAGTAGAACAAGGAAGTGCTAAGTGCTTGCTAGCAGGCAAACACAAAATATAGCATACAAAGTGCTGTATATTTTACGCCGCCAATTCGGTTCATCCCCTCTAACGCTGCGCAACCGCTGGGATATTGTAATTCTCTTTGCGTTATTGTTGTAAATTTGCTAAGTAGTTATTGTTGTACAGTAAGCTTTACTTTTTTGTGGATGTTTATTTGTAGCTACAGTCAGCATATGACATCGAACTAATTTAGAAAACAGTTTATACATATGAATTAAAGAGTATATATAATATTGGTAAATCTATTTGTTTTTAGTAAAAGTGTTACTGTATCGTATATCTGTATCGCATATATATATATATATATATATATATATATATATATATATATATATATATATATATATATATATATATATATATATATTTATTTCCGATTTCCGATACAGTAACATATATATATATATTAGGGCGGGTCAAATTCTGGCTCAGCGAAATTCGTAAAATACATGTAATTTCAAGACTTTTTCTCCACTACAGCATATACAAATTCTGAAAAAAAGCTGTGCGTAAATAGATTCATACACATACATTCATACATTCATATTTTATAATTGAGAACAAAATCTATTTACGAAAGTCCGCACAGCTATTTTTCAGAATTTGTATATGCTGTAGTGGAGAAAAAGTCTTGAAATTACATGTATTTTACGAATTTCGCTGAGCCAGACCTCCAAAAAATTCGTCCATACAAATTGACCCGCCCTAATATATATACATATTTACATATATAGTTCATATATATGAACAATTTAGCTCATTCAGGAAATTTAAAGAATATTTATGTATATTTATATAATAACAATTACGTATTAAAACTGCAAAATAATTAATATTTTCAGTAGTAATTGAATAACTAGTGGCGGCCGTAGCCTAGTGTGTAGAGTGCGTGGCCCCTAAGCTAAGGAACCGCGGTAGCCCGGGTTCAATTCCAGCTCAGACAGAAAGTTTTTTCAATTGAATTAATTTTTCTGTTCGGTCGTCACCTCTCTGCAGACAATGGCAAACCTCAGAGAGTAAAAATTGCCATGTAAAGCTTCTTGAGAACATAAGCCGTTCGGATTCGGCATAAAAACACGTAGGTCCAGTTCTCGGTCATTTTTGATCAAACATTTAATAACACGCACAACACAATTGATCAATAGAAGCTAGGTCAAAGTCCTTCCAAGGGCTGAAATGGCCAGTTTATTTTTTTTTTAATTGAATAACTAAAGTCTGCTTATCCTTAGCATTCTATTTTTTAAAACTGTTTAGCTTTAATTTTTTATATGAATTATATGTAATTTATAAGCTATAGATATTTCTTAATTTTAGAATATTCTATTTTTAATACACAACTCAATATAGATATGGTGAACATGTATATTGTGTAAGTGTTATGATATAAATAGACATAAATAAGCTTTAATTTTTTATATTAATTCAATAATGAAATAATTTAAATAAATTACTTTAATTATATGTATTTTTGATATGGTAACACTTTTGCTTAAAAGAAATAGTTTCAGTAATATATAAAAAATTTAATAAATTGTTATAAGCTCTTAACAAAAATAATTCTAATTTCATATGCCGACTGTAGCTACACGATTAGAATTCACAACGTCTATAAAAAATTTCCAGCTAACTGCGCCAACAACAACTACCAAGGAAATTTACAAACAAGGACGCACAGAGAAGAACAAGATCAGAGCGGAACTTTTAAAACTTTTTGATTTCATCCTACATGTAGAACGGGCTGCAGTATGAGCTTTCGCACATCCTACATGTCCGTCCGACCTGTCAAATCCTTCCTACATGTAGGATAGTCCGAAACCACCTATTAGCATGAAAATTCTTATGTAGCAGTAAGGCCGTCTGTGGCAGGACAACGTCTTCCAGGGAATACTAATATTTTATATATAGGTTTTCGCTTCGGTCGGCAGTCCTCTCACTGCTATACTTTTTTTTTTTTCTCAGATAGATTCATCTGTTTCTTCTGCTTCTTTATGTAAATTCCAACAAATGCCTCCTAAGAGAGCATCTAGTTTTTTTACCACTGTACCAGTGCTCGAGTCTTGCCGTCACCTGATGGAAACGTTCGCCATGCTCATCAGAATTATCGGGATCTGAAAATACAATTCTGGGATCCCGGGATCGTCCCGAAATTCAAAAAGTTTTTATTTCGTTATTATTTTGTTTTGCCAAAAAGTGCAACACATTCACTTCTATTCTATTATAGTACATAATCTGTATCAATTTGATATAACAAAGAAACACAATTTGTACCAATTCAAAAAAAAAAAAAACCAAACGGAAAATTTGACCAATCATATATCTTCAATAATTTATAACATCGTTTTTGTAATACATGCACAAATACATATTTTTGGTTTAAGCTTAGTATGCTATAGAAGCGAAAAGAAATCTTCCGTAAGAAATGCATCGCGTTTTTGACAGCGAAAAGGTAGCGAAATTTTGGTTGGTTAGTACGCTGTTTGTTCAATGCAGCCAAGTTCACAACTATGATTGGAGAGTAAAAATTTTTGTTCCTACAGCATACTAAGCTCTAGCAGTAACTGCCTTCATAAAATTATTTTAAATCAGTATTTAAAGAACAATTTATTTAGAATTAAATTTTTTAAATTGATTATTGTTTAATTATCCTTCAATAAATCAATTCCGCTTATAATATACATTCTACAGCGCTTAAGAGCTGATGCACCAGAGTAAATTTAACTAAGAAGAGTAACTTTAAGCACGATTTTTCTTGAAACATACTTTTTCAGAACTAGTGAATACTGAATACTTTTTCAGAACTACTCAGTAGTGTAAACTGAAAACAAACTGATTAACCAATGAAAATTTTTTTTAATCTGTTTCTATCGTAATTCTACAATTCTTTTACTAAAATGAGCGTCATAGGAAAATTTTTCTAGGTTTTACACGTAACAATATGGTCTAATATAATGTCAATTTTTTCCTACTCTTTTCCACGCTTCGCAATTTTCTTAATTTTCCATTTTGGTGATGTGCATTCAAGAGTCTTTCTTCGAAATCATTTTATTTTCAAGCGGTCAGCGTGATGATGTAAAATTAACATGCAAATTAAATTTTTTGTGTATGTAATAAAATTTTTTAGAAAACATCTTCTTAAACATTAAATCAAAGTTGAAATGTTCCTTGCATCTTTCGGTTCATAAATTCAAATATTCAAATATAAAATCGATTACTTCTTTTAGATTAACAGTTCCTGAAAATTTATTTAATTCTATAGTTGATGTAAACTTTTGGCTGCCTAACACAATTGTACGCAAATTTGAATTTAAAAGCAATCCAAGACTGGTAAATGTTGGACATTTGCCCAGTCCCCGAAATAGCCCTGAATCTCATCCAAAAAACGATTAATAAACCGCAAGTCTAAATTAGAGCTTGTGTATCAAAATTTCAGGGGTCTTAACTCCAAACTTTCCGATATTTTCATAAACAGTTTTGATTTTGAATATAAAATTATAATTTTTACAGAGACTTGGCTTCGCTCTAATATCTTAAATTCTGAAATAATGTGCAATAAATATCAAATTTTTCGTAAAGATCGTCATGATAAGATCGGTGGTGGTGTTTTGATAGCTGTTCAAAACTCGCTTGTATCTGAAGAATTGACAATTCTTGACACCAGTGGCATTGAGTTCATTTGTGTTGCAGTTAAATTAATTAATAGTATTATTTATGTTACCTGCTCTTACATTCCTCCTAAATGTGACTTAACAATGTATTTAAAACACTTACACGCCATCGAAAAAGTGTGCTGGGTTCTTATTGTGCTGGGTGATTTTAACCTACCTTTTGTGACTTGGAGATCGTCTGACGATTCTTCATTTCTTACTCATGTTTCCAATAGTGATTGGATAAATGACTTCTTAGATAAGCTGTCTGATCTGTGTCTTCAACAAGTCAATGATATTTTAAATATAAGCCACAGAACTCTAGACCTTGTATTTGTAGATAGATGCACTACTGTTAATCTCCATTGTTCGAATCCCGTATCTCTTCCAGAAGATGTACATCATCCAACTCTTGAAATAACAGTTTTACGCCCCCACGAAAAAGAAGATAAAGTAACTTCTGATGCGCGAAATAAAAAAGTTTATAATTTTAAGAAAACGGACTATGTAAAACTTAATTCCTTACTTTCGCAGACTGATTGGTCTCCAATTTTAACTAGCGGAACATCATATTCATATTATGACGTCGAATCCTCTGTACAGTTTTTCAATGATACAGGGTTGCCAATATGCGCCCATCTGGCAACACTGTAACTTTCCGCAGTGATGCCAAATCGACTAATGACATACCGCGTTTGAAGCGTCATTCCAAGCAAATGTTTACAATGGAACAGTACACGCCACGCGAACGCTCTAAAATTGTTGAAATTTACATTCAACAAAACAAGTCAGTAGTGAAAACTCAACGTGCTTTCAAAAAAATAAATAAAGTGAAAAGTGCGCCTTCCAAGAAAACAATTTATCGTTTGTATGAAAGATTTACAACTGGTAATACTCTTGGTAACCCAAAGAGGCCAAATAAAAAGCGACCAAGGCGATCGGATGAGAATATTGCAGCCGTACGAGCCAGTATTGAGCAGTCACCAACGACATCCCAAAATCGCCGTTCTCAGCAGCTCGGCATTCCCCGATCCACTTTACAACGCATTTTACGTGTTGATTTGAATTTGTTTCCGTACAAAATTCAATTGGTAAACAAATTGTTGCCTACCGATAAGCCACGTCGATTGGAATGGGCCCAAAGAGTCATCGAAATGGCTGAAGAAGACGAGCAATTTTGGCATAAAATTATCATGAGCGATGAAGCTCATTTTCAGTTGAACGGAACGGTAAACAAACAAAATTGCCGTATTTATGCCACTGAAAATCCACAAGAGATTCAAGAGGTGTTACTCTGCAAAGGTGTTTCTTATTGTCCGTCCCAAAAAAAAGGTGTTTCTCCAATCCTTTAAATCCACCCTGGCTAACAAATGATCTAAAAACACTTAAAAATTTAAAAAATCGTTTATTTAAAAAATATAATATATCTGGTTCTAGTTTAGACTTTGCTTCCTATTCTTCTTGTCTATAGATATCAACTATTAAATAAACAATGCTATTCTGCTTATATAATTAACATAAAATCTCAATTTAAAGATGATCCAAAACTTTTCTATAGTTTTGTTAACTCAAAACGTAAAGCCTCCAGTTTTCCACCCATTATGAAATTCAATCAGGAAGAATCATCTTGTGACAATGTGATTCCTAACATGTTTGCAAACTTCTTTAAATCAACTTACACCGATATACCATTTAATACTAGCACGGTGTATCCTTTTGTCCCGCCAGTTAACTCTTGTAATAGACCCAAATATTGTCATGTGTTATCTTCAACAAGTAAAATCTTCTTTTACGACCGGCCCTGATAAAATTCCAAGCTGTATTTTAAAGCAATGTGCTACAAACCTGTGTACTCCTCTAGCAAACATTTTTAATATTTCCTTGCATTGTGGTTATTTTCCTATTATATGGAAGGATTCTTATATTATACCCCTTCATAAATCTGGCTCCAAGATAGATGTTTCTAACTATCGAGGAATTGCATAATTAAATGCAATTCCTAAGTTATTTGAGAAAATCATAACTGATCAATTAACCCACTCCGTGTCTTCCACCATTTCTGTCTTTCAACATGGTTTTCTGAAGGGTAAGTCCACTACAACAAACCTCTTAGAGCTTACTACGCGTGTTATAAATGGTTTTACTTTGGGACTGCAGACTGATGTTATTTATACGGACTTTAGCAAAGCTTTCGACAGTGTTAATCATTATCTTCTTTTGAAAAAACTCCACCTTATTGGGTTTCCTGTCACATTATTAAATTGGATAAATTCGTATTTATCTAGACGTACTCAAAAGGTTTTATATAAGAATTCTCTTTCAAAAAGTATTTCGGTCACTTCTGGCGTTCCTCAGGGCAGTCATCTTGGACCGTTTTTGTTTTTACTATTCATTAATGATCTTCCTTCGGTAATAAAACACTGTAACGTCTTAATGTACGCTGACGACGTGAAACTTTTTCTTTGTTACAAATCACCCGAAGAACGACATCTCTTACAATCTGATCTAAATAGACTTGTGGACTGGTGTAGCTTAAATATATTAAATCTCAACTTAAAAAAATGTAAGCAAATGACATTCTCGCGAAGATCTGCTAGTAACATAAATTACACTATAAATAATACTGAATTAGAAATAGTTTCCAGTTTTCTCGATCTTGGTGTTATTATGGACTCAAAACTTCGCTTCAATCTCCACGTTAATACTAAATTATTATATACCTCTCTCGTAAGGCCAATTCTTGAATAGGCATCAGTTGTATGGAACCCACAATATATTGCCTACAGCGACGCCATAGAATCCGTTCAAAAACAGTTTTCACTTTTTGCTTTACGTCATAGTCGTTGATGCCCCAATATTATGCTTCCATTGTATGAAATACGCCTTACAATTATTTTACTACCTTCCCTAAGAAGCAGAAGAATGATGCTTAATGTCATGTTTCTGTATAAATTACTTCGTGGCGAGATTAATTCGGAATATCTCATCTCAGCTCTAAATTTTAACATCCCAAGGAGAGGAACTAGACACTTTCTGTTTTTCAAGTTGAGTCAGTGCAGTTCTAATTACGCTCTTCATGAACCTTTACGATGTATGTGCAGTGATTTCAATGATAACTTCAACATGATTAATTTTTCTGATTCGGTAGACGTCTTAAAACGGAAAATTATATTACATTTAAATAATTAAATCAATTTAACTTCATCCTATTATACCTAACGCAGTTTTAAAACAATGTAAAATTGGTAATTGAGAATGTTCTGTTTCTCCTTTTTGTCTCGATATTATGTTTTATAAAGCAAGCTCCATCAAATATGAATCGTTTTTAAAACTGAATTTTTAATTATTCAATATTTTAATTTTAAATCGAATTGGGATTTATGTGCTCACGTGGTTTCCTGATTTGAAATTAGACTGAACTCACACTATCACCTGGATTGGTGTGCCAGAGTATATCTCTTTTCCACACAAGTTTATGCCTGCGTTGGCCCAAATGCATATCCAACTAATTGGGATTTTGATTTGGCGGATATGAGATTTATCTCATTTCCACGTAGGTCCTTGGGTTGGACAATGGCCGCAAACCAGTTAAAATGAGTTTAGTGTTTTGGATTATTTTTGAAATCAGGATTGTTTTTCGGGTACCTTAAATTGATAATTACTATTATTTAATTCTATGTTGCTTATTTATAAAGAATCAAGTATACTTAAATACGCGTTTTATATGTATTCAATTTTTAAATTCCGCTGAAAAGCCAATTAATGTGCTTAGTGGAAAATCCTAATTGCCAATAGGGGGTATGTTTTAGTACGTAGGTGCATTCTGTCTGTTCCGGCTGATTCGGGCAGATTTTAGAATGTAAATCGTGCATGCGTATAGGACGGGTATACGTATCTTTGGAAGATTTCATACCTCCGGGCGAATCTAAAAAAAAAAAAAATATGCCTTAATTTTAACCGCTTTGGCCTAAAATCTCCCTTTACTTATTGTATATGCTATAGCATATTCAAATTAAAATAAAAAAGTCAATATATTAAAGTAAAAAAAAATATACAATACCTTTTCTATTTAGAGCTCAGTAAAAATATTCCTTCTTTTGATCAAAATACGATCTTCGTGAAATTAAAGCATTAATGGTTTTATCCCCTAACTTAGACCTTAATTAATTGCATATAAGACCTACAGAGAAGAAGCGGAGCGCCTCAACGCTTGTTAGTTCGATCGTTGAAAGGGGGATATATGTGATGGTAGTTTGAAAAATTTTATTAGATATTAAAAAAAATTGTTTTCAGCAATCCCGGGATTCGAATCGAATAACCCCGGGATATTCGGGTCTTAAAAAAGATCGGGATCCCGGGATTGCCATCCCTAATGAATTCCTAATATCCGCGCATTGGCTTTAACACTGCAGGAATAATATAAGCCCCAAAACTGGCGATTGTTTATAGCTTCATCCAAAATCAGTTTGTAGGCAGTTCTTCATCACGTCAAAAATTAAAAAAATTCCATTCCGATTGCATTGAGCACCAACACAAAAGAGACTTATCCATCACTGAAAAAAAACATCGATGCAGTAAAATACAACGAGCACAACTGGAGAATTTGCGCAAAATTTAAAAGCGGTAGCTCTTTAAAGAGGAACGCAAAAATGTAACACTAAAAATATGTGTTACATATGCCTGTGAGACACCCGTTACGCTGGCGATCAATACAAGTCCTGTCAAAAATTTTTATGGGAAAAGACTTAGCAGCATGTTAGCAAGTTAACAAGCTCAGCACAGTGTTTTTGTTTAGCAGATACCATTTGCTAAGTCGGAAACATGAAACTTATTGAGTGTAGTGATGAATCATGTTGGGAATGTGTTCTTACAAGTACAAAATTATGTTTGATTTGCCGCTTTAAAGTCTAAAAACTGCCCTTTAATAGCACAATCTGAGATATTGTGATTTAAGTAACACAATTAACTGGAGAATAATTTCTTAAAACAGTTTAACCCTTGAAACCCAACTCTTATGGCCCAAATTGAACTCATGAATAAACAAACCCCCTTTTTTTGTATAAAAGCTTTGTTCATACAAAAACCAGTAAAGCTTTTTGATAGAAAAATATTTCCCTGATATAAATTGACCAAATTGACCAACCTTCTGTGTGCCTAAAACGACCAGAAAGGTATTAAAACTAAGTTTTTCATACATATTTTTTTTTTTATTTTCTCAGATAGATTCATCTGTTTCTTCTGCTTCTTCATGTAAATTCCAACAAATGCTTCCTAAGAGAGCATCTAGTTTTTTTACCACTGTACCAGTGCTCGAGTCTTGCCGTCACCTGATGGAAACGTTCGCCATGCTCATCAGATTCGTCCAGGGATTTTTGTCCTAATTTTTCAGCTTGGCAATGCAGGAAATGAATTTTCAGCGACACTCTTACATTTAAAGTGTGGAAAACGGTAAGCATTCAATGTCAATGTGTAAGCGCCAATCGTCGGATCGATGAAGTCTAGGGATGGCAATGTTTGGAGTTTTTTCGATCCCGGGATTTTCGGGATCTGAAAATACAATCCCGGGATCCCGGGAATGTCCCGAAATTCAAGAAGTTTTTATTTCGTTATTTTTTTTTTGCCAAAAAGTGCAACACATTCAATTCTATTCTGTACATAATCTGTATCAATTTGATATAACAAAGAAGCACAATTTGTACCAATTCAAAAAAAAAAAACCAAACAGAAAATTTGACCAATCATATATCTTCAATAATTTATAACATCGCCATTCACAAAATGTTGCCATTTTTCACAATTTTGGCCTAACGGTATTCCGTAAAATTGTTTTTCCGCGAAACCTCTCGATACACGTGTAAGCTTATTTTACGTAAAGAAAATTTAATAAAGTTTTCGGACGATTTAAAAATGTCAAATTTTATTTTTTGCAAATTTCGTGCGATTTGTTAAAGAATGACGACTCATATGCTACACTCACAGAACTAAACCCATTGCCGCAACCGAATAATTGCCCTACTAACTTTGTCGATTGTAGGCAATTTTGTAAATGCAATTGCCACAATCGCCAATTTCCCAATTGAGCTAAGTGCGTCATTCCGTTGCGAGAACGGAACGGCATAAAAGTTTTTGAGCCATTCGGTTGTGCACAACGAACTGTTTATCGCGTTTACCAGAACTCGGTTATATAAACCTAGCTAGTGTGAAAAACAAACGATGAAAATAAGCATGTTCTGTTGTTAGCAAATAATATAAGCATTTTGCAAATTTGCATATTTTAAAGAAGAGATTACAAGTTATTTTTATTAAATATTGAATAAAAGTATATTTTTTTTAAATTTATTTCTTCACTTTGAACACTTAACCAACCACTTGCAGCGAGAATACCGACCGAACCATGAACAAAGACGCGACGAGCAACATAGAGAGTGTAAAAAACAAACGACGGAAATTATGATTGCTTTGTTGTTTCTTATTGCAGTTATTTACGAAGAAATTAATTTAATTTAGTCATATTAATTAAATATTAAACATATTTTTTAACTAATTTATTTACCTTAAAACACTTCAACAACTTGCAGCGAGAATACCGAAATAGAAATCGACCGAATATTGAACAAAGGAGGAACGAGCAACACAGCGAGCGTGAAAAAAGCGACGGTTGTGGTTAAGGTGACCACATGTGAGTTATTTTTATTGACTATTCGTCTGTTGCAATTGACTTTGGTGGCGGTGCAACTGAATATTGAAACATCGTTGAATATCGGTGGTAACGTAAGAACAATTCGATTGACAGAATAAATAATGCGGATGTTTCAATTACTCCTTTTATCCGTAAATTTGTAATTGTACTGGTCAGTTGTTTTGGATAAACTGAAATTGCTTAGACGGAAAGTAAGTTGAAATGACAAATTCCATTCAGTTCTTGCAACTAAAGCATAAATATTGAATTTTAACCGAATTGTTATTTAGGCATGAAGTTACAATAATAAAATAAGCATTTACGTCAACCGAAAGTCGATTATGCTTATTTAATTACAGTTAAATAAACAGAGTTTTAATTGAAACAACTACTTTATGAGTACCCCAGTTAAAATGTATTTACTGTAACCTAACGCCAACAAATTATTTTTGTGAGTGTATGTTTGAAAGCTCACAGCTGTTCAAATCTGTAAGTCAAAACAAAACAAAAACTATCAATAAACTCAATAGGGTATTGGTAACCGAAAATACAAAAAAAAAATACTCAATTCAATACTTCAAAAATTGAATAAAACGACGCTAGATTTTTGTTAGAGGGCTGTTTTGCCCTCTGTGCGCAGGTGCTCAAATCACAATCGATTTTTTGTAGCAACAGCTCAGGTTTTTCGTAGAGCTCAAAATTGTTATCGTCAATGAAACAATAAACTGCTGTTTGCCAATTAACGAAAGTTGTACGTCAGGTTGTACGCTAAAGGATTTCGTATTGTTTTGTGTCGAAATTGCGAACGCATCATCGCACAGTAAGCTGAGCCCATACAAAAAGATGGATAAAATTAGAAGGAGTGGCCCAATCTTCATAAAATTTGGCATGTTAGCTAATTTGGAATCATTGATTTGGAGTCAAAAATGAAATCAGATTAATTGCATAGCTATTATCTTTCTACCGCATTTGTATTCCGAATTTTGACGATTTTAAAAATATTATGAATACATAAAAACTCTACAAAGTTTGTAAAATTTTCATTTTTGTTCAATGCCCAACTTTTCCAAACTGTTTTTTTCAAAATGTTTTTTAGGTTTCAAGATATAATTTTTTTATTGAGCGAGCGCACATTTACACCTAGGAAATTCTATTTGGCATAAATTACACGATACCTTCGCTGTTTGGTAAATAAGTTGAAGCAATTGTTTATAATTTCGATTTTATTTCCTTCTTCATTGTTTTATTTTTCTTTGTAAAATTCTATATCTGGGTCCTCCCCGTGAAAATATTTTTTATATTTAATTTTTCTTTTTGAAGATAAATATTGATCTGACAAAATAATCATATGTGCAATTAAGTTCGCATTTGTGTTTCCCTCAAATTTGCTCAAAGGCATAAGCGTCCACAGGGGGTGAAAGGGGGCACTTTCCCCCCCTTGGTAGTGGACATTTTTAAAATATCTTCATATCAAATCAAAGAGCCGTAAGCTACAATTAAAAAATTTTACGAAAGAGTCAAGAGACTTTTCAAATTGTAATTGCGATTGTAAGGATTTTAGAACTTTTTTAGTAAAAACGTCGTTTTTAGTTTTAGGAGTGTAACATTTAGCAGGAACATGTAGTATTTTGATAAGGTGCATCAATAATCAATCTAGAAGTCGACTTTGAGTTTATAGTAACTTACGGCTTTTTTGATTTTATGACATTTTCACTATATACAGGGTGTCCCGTGTAAGAGTGCGAATATTTACGGAGGTGAAAGAGCTGGTAAATTTTAGCAAAAAATCGTATGGGAGGGGGATCTATTTTCACACCCTTAGGAGTTACGGGGTTAATTGTTATTTCATTACTTTGATTCATACTATTGTTTCTAGCAGAAAAACGAAGTCATGGAAAACTTATTTTAAGAGTTGATTTTAAAGACAATGAATTGACCTTTCTAACAATGTATCAACGAACCCACCCAACCTATCCATTACCGAGCTGTGCTCGTGTGAAGATGAAATAAATCCGTTGAAACTACAAAATTTTAAGTTTGAGCACAATTTTTTCAAAATTTCGCGTAAGAAATCAAATTTTTTTTTTTGGAATCTTATTTGTGTCTTATTTAATTTTCTTTTCAACGACGTCAAAATCATAAACATGTCTGCAAAAATAACAAAGTTTGTTGTGCTTCAAAAATTTTACTTAATTGAAAACACATTGAGCTAATACTTTTTATTAAGGTATTGGTTGCTTGTCTATTAAGACAAATGCAGAAATCTGTTTAAATTTTCTTTGCGATACTCTACCAGAGCTATTAGAAAATGTACCTTTACGCAATAAACGTGGTATTGTCTTTCAACATGATGGAGCTCCGCCTCATTACAGTATAATTGTTACAGATTGGTTAAATAGAAACTATCCAGCAGGCTGGATTGGAAGAAATGGTCCAATTAAATGGCCTCCAAGATCACCCGACTTGACTCCACGTGATTTTTATTTGTGGGAACGAATGAAAGAAGTCGTATATGCAGAATAGCTAACATCGAGAGAGCGGTTGATCGAAAGGATCAATTCAGCTGCTTCTATTGTACGCCAAGAACTGCAAGGAATTAATCTCAATCACGCAATAAGGCGAAGAATAATGTATTGCATCCAAAACCATGGAGGTCTCTTCGAACAGTTTTTATAGTTTTTTTTTGTTTTTAACAAAATACAATTATGTAGAAGATAATATCATTATGCTTTCAATTGCAAAGCCTTAGTTTACGTCAAATTTTATTGAAAAAAAGTTTATTTTTATTTTCATTTGCAATAGGCCTAATGGTTGTTAAAATGCAATTTATGTCGGCACAACAAAATTCGAACACTTCAACTTTAAAAATAAGTTTGAAAATTTGTGATGACCTTCAGAGGTCAAATCAGGTGCGATGGACTCTCAACATGCCCTTATTTAAGAATTTCTATTAAGTTTGGATGTGCTTGTTTATTTATGGTTTTGGCATACGTTACATTTACTAATAATGGAAAACAAATCATTCTATCTGAGCTGGGTTTCAACCACGGTTTTTTAGCTTACGGACCATGTACTCTTTCAATAGACTACTGCCACCTTTCAATCTTACATTTCCTTATATTCGGTAATTGTTCAACAAACCAGGCTGAAAGATTTCGGTTGTAAATTTTTTAAACTCAACTCATACTTTGTACACTCTACGAATATGAATAGCGAATGAATTTTTTCTATTAAAATTAATATTAATTCGTAAATACTACTAATGTAACATTAGAAGATACGAAGTTATTCGTACGAGAAATTGAGAAATGATTAGGAATGGTATCCCTATTCAAGAACAATATAAAGAAGATCACGCCTTAAGTGCGCAGAAATGGCAATCTACTGCGCAGGTCTGCGTCATAAGTGAAAATACATCCAAACAAAAATATCACATAAACCATGGTGTAAGACCATGAAACAAAGATATACAGATAGCTTACTCCGTGCGCAAAAAATGAAATCTTCTGCGCACTACGTCACTCGAGCTTGTCAGCTGTAACACGTGGTGCATACATACAATAGAAAATGTGAAAAAGCAAAAAGTAAACACAAGCAGCAAGCAGCACAATTGCAAGCATTTAAAAAATATTTAATTCATTTTCTAATATTGTGCACTTATAGTACTCGTAAATTATATTTTTTAATTATATTTTATGTAATTAAAATTAGTTCTAAAGTTTTAAAGCTTTTGATGAGAATAATGATTTTAATTCGGGCCATAAAATGAATTTACAATTTTTCAACAAACGAGAAGAACAAAAAAATGAAAACAAAGAAGCTATCAAAGTGCCGTCAAACACATCAAGTAACGTAGCTATTTTTTTGTGTAGGAGAACAAATGGGAGAAAACACCCCTATTATATATGCATTTCTTTTCAATAATAGTACTGAAAAATAAATTTAAGCAAATGTAATTTATTTTATTTCAATAAACCAAGTTTCAATAAGAAAATATCGATATTTCTTCATCGCTATAAATAAATTATCCCCTTTAAATATATTGCGACTACGTTTTTATTTATCCACTTTGACAAGCTCGAACTACGTCACAACACAGATGGCGGACATGCGCAATACTTTGTCTGTAGTTCTTTGCAGGGTTCGGACTTGAAAATTCGTAAATCGCAGTAAATTTAAAAAAAAACGCAGTAAAACGAATTTTTTCGCAGTAGTTTTTTTGTTTTTTTTTTTTATTTACACATGTATGTACATTTACTACTAATAACATAATATCGTCGTTGCGCGTGCAATACCGCGTATCCCACCACTTCCAATACAGCGTATATTGCAAAAAGGCCAAAATTCATTTCATTTTGCTCGTTCATGATTTATTTTTTGTTAAATGCTTACTTGAAAACAAAGCAAATATCTTATTTCAATAAAATTTTAGTTCAGTTGAAAATCCATTCAATAGCTTAAAATAAAATCAGTTTTTCTGCACTCATGTAAAGTTTTACTTTTACCTTATGTGCAAGTGGCGGATACGCGTTATTGCACGCCCAACAACGATATACATACAAATATACACTGAGGAAAAAAGTTATGTAGACAGTACAGAGACATATATGTAAAATATATGTACTTAATCTTGTATGGGAACGCAACGAGAGCTATATGTACTGGGTAAAGTGAGCGTATACTGGTTATATATCAATTTATTCACTTAGTAAAATGAAGTCATGTGTGACTTCACAAATATGCTGTACATACATTTTTATAATGGGTCAATAATCTATGTACTGAGTACATCGGAATTCTACTCATTACATACTAAAATTTTTTATTTTATGTAATGAGTCAATAATCTTTTTACTACGTACGTCGGAACTGTACTCATTGCATACAATTATTTATTATTTTATGTAATGGGTCAGTAATCTATGTACTCATTACAAAAAGTTAATATTTATGTATGTCTCACTACATACAGTTATATAATATTTTATGTAATTGGTCAATAATCTATGTACTACATGCATCAGAACTGTACTCATTACATAAAATTATTAATAATAACTTTTTAATGAGCACAGTGTGAATGTAACTACCACGTACATCTATCTATTCATTCACGACACATAATTTTGTGATGAGTACATAAAACTCTTTATTGACTACATGCAGTACTGCTTAAAATATTTATATAGTCAATACATATTTCAACATGTACTTAGTACAAGAAAATCACCAAATTTATGTGTGCAGAAATTTATGTCATGAGTACATAAACCCAACCTTTTCCCACTCTGATTTCAACCCTAACTCCTCAGACTGTGCCTATGAGCTCGGATCAATTTTCTCATCCCGCCAGCACTCTACCTAATCAGCTCATTACACAATTTGGTACATCGTGGACTACAACGGAATGGGAGAACAGAATTGAGAGGCTAAACATAGGAAACCAGTCAAGCCATACTTCTTTCTATATCAAAGGTGCTCCACATCTAGCAGACGCTTCTTGGATTCGTGAATTTTTTAAGCGTTCTTTTAGCATAGCGACTATTGACTGCAAGAAGATAAAGGCTAGCTGTTTTAAAATCGGGATTCCCTCCAAGTAACAATGGTTGTTCCACAGTTCGACAGAGAACAGCATTAAGCTGGGCCAAATGAGGTGTAACAAGAAAAAACATGGTGGTTATAAGCATAAACATACATCTAGAATTAAGAGTACTAATAGTAAGGCCATATCAGTTAAGAAAAACAATAATATAGTGAGTAACAACAATTCTAAAATAAAAATCAATAATTCTAAAATGCTTAATAAATCCATAGTTAATAATAATAATTATACTAAATTACCTTTTAAGGCCACAAAAAAGCAATCTAAACCTAATCAAAACTGGAGTTTCAAAACTTCTGCATTTCCCAATTTCAATAATCGTGTTAATAAACGCGTTTCTTTTAACCTTAACCCCGATTCTAGACCTTTACAAACTCCAATCGCACCTACCAATAACTTAAATACCAATAAAAGTTATCCTAATTTTATTCGGTCTCATGTTCTTAACCCTTCACAATCACATGCTCCATCAACATCTACAACCCAAGCTAATGCTCAGATGCCCACTTCAACAACCTCGACCATTCCATCTACCACAAATCAACCAATATCACCTGCAACACCTTCTTCAGTTGCACCCTTCGTAGTCTCGCCACCACCTTTTATTGATCCTCTTCTACCCCCCCGAGCGAAATTAACAAAAATCTGGCTGATATAAGTAGTGAAGTCCGATTTATCATGTCTCGTCTTCGTAACCGGCATTTATATGATAATGTCCGCTTGTACCTGGCATACCTGTGTAACAAATCGGACTCTATTTGTATAGATAGTATAACTAAAACAAGTATTATGGTTTCGATACATCAAGAAGGTCTTCCAACGGAGCCAGAAGATTTGAAGAAAATTTTCATAAACTACCATGAAAGCTTCAACTTATCCCCAAAAGATGTTGAAAATGATCTCTCTGCATTCGCATCGCATACACATTCAAAGCGGATTTGGCACCTTCAAAGATCTCGTACCTACACAAAAAACTACTACTGCTCCTAGCTCTCACGCTATTACGACTCCTATCTCCCAAAACCAGTCTAACCCGTCAAATACTTTAAACTTATTCTCCATAACTGTGGTGGTATGAGAGGTAAACTAAGTAAACTTTTTGTTGAAGCTAAATTTTGTCACTTCAATGTTCTTGTCTTTACGGAAACGTGGTTAAATGATACATTAAAAAATGAGGAAATTCTTGATTGTAATTGGACAATATACCTTAATGATAGAGATTATACAAAAACAGGTCTTTCACGTGGTGGAGGAGTTTTGATCGCCACACACAATGCCTTGTCTAGTGAGATAATTGCAACATCCTCTCATAATTGCCTTGAACTCCTAATAATAAGAATTATACTAGATCTAAATCGTTATATATATATGTTGGTGCAATATATATTCCTCCCAACTCAAAAGAAAGCTCATACAATGAGTTATGTGAAACTATAACTTCAATTACAGCCACCTTTAACGAAGAAGATAAAATAATGATATTGGGAGACTTTAACCGTCCCAATATTTATTTTATTAACGATGATAATGACAAACACCTTCTTCCAATTAATCTTACTAATTCGGTCGATCTTAATTTACTTAGCACCTTTTATAGTAACGATTGTCTGCAAGTAGCCCCCATCCCTAACCAGAATGGACGTTGGTTAGATTTAGTTCTTACCAACTCATACGACGAAGTCAACGTCACATGTTAAATTTCATGGTACTCTATCTAATAAGATTATTGTCTCATCAGGCGTACCCCAAGGAAGTCACCTTGGTCCACTCCTCTTTAACATATTTATTGCAGATATATCTGAAGTTTTGTATGATATCCCACATCTCTTATACGCAGACGACTTAAAAGTGTATTATGTCATTAAATCAGATGTTGATACAGTTTTCTTACTGAATAAACTTGTATCCCTGGAAAACTGGTGTAATAGAAATAAGCTTTCTTTAAATGAAAATAAATGCTATGTTATAAGTTATTCCCGTAAAAAATAAATGATTTACAGTAGTTTTGAGCTAAATGGGGTTGAACTAAAAAGGATCAATCACATTGCAGATCTTGTGGTTATCCTAGATTCTAGGCTGCGCTTTAATCTTCACCTCGATCATATTACATCCAGGGCAAACAAGTTTCTCGGATTCATTAAAAGACGCGCAAATGAATTCAAGAACGTCTGGGTAACTAAAACCGTATATTGCTAAAAACTATATTGCACACTAGTGCGTCCAATTCTTGAATATTGTTGCACAGTATGGAACCCAAGTTTTAAAGTGCATAGTGATAGAATAGAATCTATCCAAAAACAATTCTTACTTTTTGCCTTGAGAGACCGTACAACCCTCGGGACTATAGAAGCCTGCCACCATATGTTCACAGACTGAAATCCATTAACTTATATTAATAATATAAGCATTTTGCAAATTTGCATATTTTAAAGAAGAGATTACAAGTTATTTTTATTAAATATTGAATAAAAGTATATTTTTTTTAAATTTATTTCTTCACTTTGAACACTTAACCAACCACTTGCAGCGAGAATACCGACCGAACCATGAACAAAGACGCGACGAGCAACATAGAGAGTGTAAAAAACAAACGACGGAAATTATGATTGCTTTGTTGTTTCTTATTGCAGTTATTTACGAAGAAATTAATTTAATTTAGTCATATTAATTAAATATTAAACATATTTTTTAACTAATTTATTTACCTTAAAACACTTCAACAACTTGCAGCGAGAATACCGAAATAGAAATCGACCGAATATTGAACAAAGGAGGAACGAGCAACACAGCGAGCGTGAAAAAAGCGACGGTTGTGGTTAAGGTGACCACATGTGAGTTATTTTTATTGACTATTCGTCTGTTGCAATTGACTTTGGTGGCGGTGCAACTGAATATTGAAACATCGTTGAATATCGGTGGTAACGTAAGAACAATTCGATTGACAGAATAAATAATGCGGATGTTTCAATTACTCCTTTTATCCGTAAATTTGTAATTGTACTGGTCAGTTGTTTTGGATAAACTGAAATTGCTTAGACGGAAAGTAAGTTGAAATGACAAATTCCATTCAGTTCTTGCAACTAAAGCATAAATATTGAATTTTAACCGAATTGTTATTTAGGCATGAAGTTACAATAATAAAATAAGCATTTACGTCAACCGAAAGTCGATTATGCTTATTTAATTACAGTTAAATAAACAGAGTTTTAATTGAAACAACTACTTTATGAGTACCCCAGTTAAAATGTATTTACTGTAACCTAACGCCAACAAATTATTTTTGTGAGTGTATGTTTGAAAGCTCACAGCTGTTCAAATCTGTAAGTCAAAACAAAACAAAAACTATCAATAAACTCAATAGGGTATTGGTAACCGAAAATACAAAAAAAAAATACTCAATTCAATACTTCAAAAATTGAATAAAACGACGCTAGATTTTTGTTAGAGGGCTGTTTTGCCCTCTGTGCGCAGGTGCTCAAATCACAATCGATTTTTTGTAGCAACAGCTCAGGTTTTTCGTAGAGCTCAAAATTGTTATCGTCAATGAAACAATAAACTGCTGTTTGCCAATTAACGAAAGTTGTACGTCAGGTTGTACGCTAAAGGATTTCGTATTGTTTTGTGTCGAAATTGCGAACGCATCATCGCACAGTAAGCTGAGCCCATACAAAAAGATGGATAAAATTAGAAGGAGTGGCCCAATCTTCATAAAATTTGGCATGTTAGCTAATTTGGAATCATTGATTTGGAGTCAAAAATGAAATCAGATTAATTGCATAGCTATTATCTTTCTACCGCATTTGTATTCCGAATTTTGACGATTTTAAAAATATTATGAATACATAAAAACTCTACAAAGTTTGTAAAATTTTCATTTTTGTTCAATGCCCAACTTTTCCAAACTGTTTTTTTCAAAATGTTTTTTAGGTTTCAAGATATAATTTTTTTATTGAGCGAGCGCACATTTACACCTAGGAAATTCTATTTGGCATAAATTACACGATACCTTCGCTGTTTGGTAAATAAGTTGAAGCAATTGTTTATAATTTCGATTTTATTTCCTTCTTCATTGTTTTATTTTTCTTTGTAAAATTCTATATCTGGGTCCTCCCCGTGAAAATATTTTTTATATTTAATTTTTCTTTTTGAAGATAAATATTGATCTGACAAAATAATCATATGTGCAATTAAGTTCGCATTTGTGTTTCCCTCAAATTTGCTCAAAGGCATAAGCGTCCACAGGGGGTGAAAGGGGGCACTTTCCCCCCCTTGGTAGTGGACATTTTTAAAATATCTTCATATCAAATCAAAGAGCCGTAAGCTACAATTAAAAAATTTTACGAAAGAGTCAAGAGACTTTTCAAATTGTAATTGCGATTGTAAGGATTTTAGAACTTTTTTAGTAAAAACGTCGTTTTTAGTTTTAGGAGTGTAACATTTAGCAGGAACATGTAGTATTTTGATAAGGTGCATCAATAATCAATCTAGAAGTCGACTTTGAGTTTATAGTAACTTACGGCTTTTTTGATTTTATGACATTTTCACTATATACAGGGTGTCCCGTGTAAGAGTGCGAATATTTACGGAGGTGAAAGAGCTGGTAAATTTTAGCAAAAAATCGTATGGGAGGGGGATCTATTTTCACACCCTTAGGAGTTACGGGGTTAATTGTTATTTCATTACTTTGATTCATACTATTGTTTCTAGCAGAAAAACGAAGTCATGGAAAACTTATTTTAAGAGTTGATTTTAAAGACAATGAATTGACCTTTCTAACAATGTATCAACGAACCCACCCAACCTATCCATTACCGAGCTGTGCTCGTGTGAAGATGAAATAAATCCGTTGAAACTACAAAATTTTAAGTTTGAGCACAATTTTTTCAAAATTTCGCGTAAGAAATCAAATTTTTTTTTTTGGAATCTTATTTGTGTCTTATTTAATTTTCTTTTCAACGACGTCAAAATCATAAACATGTCTGCAAAAATAACAAAGTTTGTTGTGCTTCAAAAATTTTACTTAATTGAAAACACATTGAGCTAATACTTTTTATTAAGGTATTGGTTGCTTGTCTATTAAGACAAATGCAGAAATCTGTTTAAATTTTCTTTGCGATACTCTACCAGAGCTATTAGAAAATGTACCTTTACGCAATAAACGTGGTATTGTCTTTCAACATGATGGAGCTCCGCCTCATTACAGTATAATTGTTACAGATTGGTTAAATAGAAACTATCCAGCAGGCTGGATTGGAAGAAATGGTCCAATTAAATGGCCTCCAAGATCACCCGACTTGACTCCACGTGATTTTTATTTGTGGGAACGAATGAAAGAAGTCGTATATGCAGAATAGCTAACATCGAGAGAGCGGTTGATCGAAAGGATCAATTCAGCTGCTTCTATTGTACGCCAAGAACTGCAAGGAATTAATCTCAATCACGCAATAAGGCGAAGAATAATGTATTGCATCCAAAACCATGGAGGTCTCTTCGAACAGTTTTTATAGTTTTTTTTTGTTTTTAACAAAATACAATTATGTAGAAGATAATATCATTATGCTTTCAATTGCAAAGCCTTAGTTTACGTCAAATTTTATTGAAAAAAAGTTTATTTTTATTTTCATTTGCAATAGGCCTAATGGTTGTTAAAATGCAATTTATGTCGGCACAACAAAATTCGAACACTTCAACTTTAAAAATAAGTTTGAAAATTTGTGATGACCTTCAGAGGTCAAATCAGGTGCGATGGACTCTCAACATGCCCTTATTTAAGAATTTCTATTAAGTTTGGATGTGCTTGTTTATTTATGGTTTTGGCATACGTTACATTTACTAATAATGGAAAACAAATCATTCTATCTGAGCTGGGTTTCAACCACGGTTTTTTAGCTTACGGACCATGTACTCTTTCAATAGACTACTGCCACCTTTCAATCTTACATTTCCTTATATTCGGTAATTGTTCAACAAACCAGGCTGAAAGATTTCGGTTGTAAATTTTTTAAACTCAACTCATACTTTGTACACTCTACGAATATGAATAGCGAATGAATTTTTTCTATTAAAATTAATATTAATTCGTAAATACTACTAATGTAACATTAGAAGATACGAAGTTATTCGTACGAGAAATTGAGAAATGATTAGGAATGGTATCCCTATTCAAGAACAATATAAAGAAGATCACGCCTTAAGTGCGCAGAAATGGCAATCTACTGCGCAGGTCTGCGTCATAAGTGAAAATACATCCAAACAAAAATATCACATAAACCATGGTGTAAGACCATGAAACAAAGATATACAGATAGCTTACTCCGTGCGCAAAAAATGAAATCTTCTGCGCACTACGTCACTCGAGCTTGTCAGCTGTAACACGTGGTGCATACATACAATAGAAAATGTGAAAAAGCAAAAAGTAAACACAAGCAGCAAGCAGCACAATTGCAAGCATTTAAAAAATATTTAATTCATTTTCTAATATTGTGCACTTATAGTACTCGTAAATTATATTTTTTAATTATATTTTATGTAATTAAAATTAGTTCTAAAGTTTTAAAGCTTTTGATGAGAATAATGATTTTAATTCGGGCCATAAAATGAATTTACAATTTTTCAACAAACGAGAAGAACAAAAAAATGAAAACAAAGAAGCTATCAAAGTGCCGTCAAACACATCAAGTAACGTAGCTATTTTTTTGTGTAGGAGAACAAATGGGAGAAAACACCCCTATTATATATGCATTTCTTTTCAATAATAGTACTGAAAAATAAATTTAAGCAAATGTAATTTATTTTATTTCAATAAACCAAGTTTCAATAAGAAAATATCGATATTTCTTCATCGCTATAAATAAATTATCCCCTTTAAATATATTGCGACTACGTTTTTATTTATCCACTTTGACAAGCTCGAACTACGTCACAACACAGATGGCGGACATGCGCAATACTTTGTCTGTAGTTCTTTGCAGGGTTCGGACTTGAAAATTCGTAAATCGCAGTAAATTTAAAAAAAAACGCAGTAAAACGAATTTTTTCGCAGTAGTTTTTTTGTTTTTTTTTTTTATTTACACATGTATGTACATTTACTACTAATAACATAATATCGTCGTTGCGCGTGCAATACCGCGTATCCCACCACTTCCAATACAGCGTATATTGCAAAAAGGCCAAAATTCATTTCATTTTGCTCGTTCATGATTTATTTTTTGTTAAATGCTTACTTGAAAACAAAGCAAATATCTTATTTCAATAAAATTTTAGTTCAGTTGAAAATCCATTCAATAGCTTAAAATAAAATCAGTTTTTCTGCACTCATGTAAAGTTTTACTTTTACCTTATGTGCAAGTGGCGGATACGCGTTATTGCACGCCCAACAACGATATACATACAAATATACACTGAGGAAAAAAGTTATGTAGACAGTACAGAGACATATATGTAAAATATATGTACTTAATCTTGTATGGGAACGCAACGAGAGCTATATGTACTGGGTAAAGTGAGCGTATACTGGTTATATATCAATTTATTCACTTAGTAAAATGAAGTCATGTGTGACTTCACAAATATGCTGTACATACATTTTTATAATGGGTCAATAATCTATGTACTGAGTACATCGGAATTCTACTCATTACATACTAAAATTTTTTATTTTATGTAATGAGTCAATAATCTTTTTACTACGTACGTCGGAACTGTACTCATTGCATACAATTATTTATTATTTTATGTAATGGGTCAGTAATCTATGTACTCATTACAAAAAGTTAATATTTATGTATGTCTCACTACATACAGTTATATAATATTTTATGTAATTGGTCAATAATCTATGTACTACATGCATCAGAACTGTACTCATTACATAAAATTATTAATAATAACTTTTTAATGAGCACAGTGTGAATGTAACTACCACGTACATCTATCTATTCATTCACGACACATAATTTTGTGATGAGTACATAAAACTCTTTATTGACTACATGCAGTACTGCTTAAAATATTTATATAGTCAATACATATTTCAACATGTACTTAGTACAAGAAAATCACCAAATTTATGTGTGCAGAAATTTATGTCATGAGTACATAAACCCAACCTTTTCCCACTCTGATTTCAACCCTAACTCCTCAGACTGTGCCTATGAGCTCGGATCAATTTTCTCATCCCGCCAGCACTCTACCTAATCAGCTCATTACACAATTTGGTACATCGTGGACTACAACGGAATGGGAGAACAGAATTGAGAGGCTAAACATAGGAAACCAGTCAAGCCATACTTCTTTCTATATCAAAGGTGCTCCACATCTAGCAGACGCTTCTTGGATTCGTGAATTTTTTAAGCGTTCTTTTAGCATAGCGACTATTGACTGCAAGAAGATAAAGGCTAGCTGTTTTAAAATCGGGATTCCCTCCAAGTAACAATGGTTGTTCCACAGTTCGACAGAGAACAGCATTAAGCTGGGCCAAATGAGGTGTAACAAGAAAAAACATGGTGGTTATAAGCATAAACATACATCTAGAATTAAGAGTACTAATAGTAAGGCCATATCAGTTAAGAAAAACAATAATATAGTGAGTAACAACAATTCTAAAATAAAAATCAATAATTCTAAAATGCTTAATAAATCCATAGTTAATAATAATAATTATACTAAATTACCTTTTAAGGCCACAAAAAAGCAATCTAAACCTAATCAAAACTGGAGTTTCAAAACTTCTGCATTTCCCAATTTCAATAATCGTGTTAATAAACGCGTTTCTTTTAACCTTAACCCCGATTCTAGACCTTTACAAACTCCAATCGCACCTACCAATAACTTAAATACCAATAAAAGTTATCCTAATTTTATTCGGTCTCATGTTCTTAACCCTTCACAATCACATGCTCCATCAACATCTACAACCCAAGCTAATGCTCAGATGCCCACTTCAACAACCTCGACCATTCCATCTACCACAAATCAACCAATATCACCTGCAACACCTTCTTCAGTTGCACCCTTCGTAGTCTCGCCACCACCTTTTATTGATCCTCTTCTACCCCCCCGAGCGAAATTAACAAAAATCTGGCTGATATAAGTAGTGAAGTCCGATTTATCATGTCTCGTCTTCGTAACCGGCATTTATATGATAATGTCCGCTTGTACCTGGCATACCTGTGTAACAAATCGGACTCTATTTGTATAGATAGTATAACTAAAACAAGTATTATGGTTTCGATACATCAAGAAGGTCTTCCAACGGAGCCAGAAGATTTGAAGAAAATTTTCATAAACTACCATGAAAGCTTCAACTTATCCCCAAAAGATGTTGAAAATGATCTCTCTGCATTCGCATCGCATACACATTCAAAGCGGATTTGGCACCTTCAAAGATCTCGTACCTACACAAAAAACTACTACTGCTCCTAGCTCTCACGCTATTACGACTCCTATCTCCCAAAACCAGTCTAACCCGTCAAATACTTTAAACTTATTCTCCATAACTGTGGTGGTATGAGAGGTAAACTAAGTAAACTTTTTGTTGAAGCTAAATTTTGTCACTTCAATGTTCTTGTCTTTACGGAAACGTGGTTAAATGATACATTAAAAAATGAGGAAATTCTTGATTGTAATTGGACAATATACCTTAATGATAGAGATTATACAAAAACAGGTCTTTCACGTGGTGGAGGAGTTTTGATCGCCACACACAATGCCTTGTCTAGTGAGATAATTGCAACATCCTCTCATAATTGCCTTGAACTCCTAATAATAAGAATTATACTAGATCTAAATCGTTATATATATATGTTGGTGCAATATATATTCCTCCCAACTCAAAAGAAAGCTCATACAATGAGTTATGTGAAACTATAACTTCAATTACAGCCACCTTTAACGAAGAAGATAAAATAATGATATTGGGAGACTTTAACCGTCCCAATATTTATTTTATTAACGATGATAATGACAAACACCTTCTTCCAATTAATCTTACTAATTCGGTCGATCTTAATTTACTTAGCACCTTTTATAGTAACGATTGTCTGCAAGTAGCCCCCATCCCTAACCAGAATGGACGTTGGTTAGATTTAGTTCTTACCAACTCATACGACGAAGTCAACGTCACATGTTAAATTTCATGGTACTCTATCTAATAAGATTATTGTCTCATCAGGCGTACCCCAAGGAAGTCACCTTGGTCCACTCCTCTTTAACATATTTATTGCAGATATATCTGAAGTTTTGTATGATATCCCACATCTCTTATACGCAGACGACTTAAAAGTGTATTATGTCATTAAATCAGATGTTGATACAGTTTTCTTACTGAATAAACTTGTATCCCTGGAAAACTGGTGTAATAGAAATAAGCTTTCTTTAAATGAAAATAAATGCTATGTTATAAGTTATTCCCGTAAAAAATAAATGATTTACAGTAGTATTGAGCTAAATGGGGTTGAACTAAAAAGGATCAATCACATTGCAGATCTTGTGGTTATCCTAGATTCTAGGCTGCGCTTTAATCTTCACCTCGATCATATTACATCCAGGGCAAACAAGTTTCTCGGATTCATTAAAAGACGCGCAAATGAATTCAAGAACGTCTGGGTAACTAAAACCGTATATTGCTAAAAACTATATTGCACACTAGTGCGTCCAATTCTTGAATATTGTTGCACAGTATGGAACCCAAGTTTTAAAGTGCATAGTGATAGAATAGAATCTATCCAAAAACAATTCTTACTTTTTGCCTTGAGAGACCGTACAACCCTCGGGACTATAGAAGCCTGCCACCATATGTTCACAGACTGAAATCCATTAACTTAATGCCGTTGTCAACAAGAAGATCGCTACTCTGTTCATGTTTTATATTTGATATCATTGCCCGAAACATTGACAGCGAATATATTTCCAACAAAGTAACAATTAATGAGCCAATAAGGAGAACTAGGCATACAAGATTTCTGAGTGAGTCACAGCACCACACCACTTACGCTTTCAAAGAACCAATTAACAGATGTTTTATGATATTTAATACTATCAGCGAGCACTACCTACCACCTATGTCTAAAAACATGTTCAAGCGTACCCTCTCCAATCACCTCTTTCCACCCTAAGCATCTATCCTAATCACGATCACCAATCACCATCCATGCCCCCTTAACTGTTCCTTATTAATTATTAGATAGCAGAGTAGCTTAATAGTCATATTGTATAAAATATGTAAGTAATAAGTTCCTTCTGTTTTTTATAAGATAGCACAGTAGCTTAATAGTCATATTTTCTACTACTTTGTATATAATATGTAAGTAATAAGTTCCTTCCGTATTATATTTTATTTTCTTTTCTTATCTCCTTTTCTTTTTGACGTATTCTTAAATTCATGTCATTCAGGTGGGCGGATTACGCCCACTTCGATTAGCATGTCTTTGTACACCAAAACAAGGTAAGGGGTGAGGAAAAATAAATTAAATAAAAAACAACTTGTTAGAATAAGTATATTGCCATGCTTGGCCAAATAAATAAATAAATAAATATTTTACTCGTTGACCATGATAAGGTTCTCTCTGTTTACCACTTGGCACATTATTATTCTTGTTGTTTTAGTTTTAAGTTTTTGATCTCATAAAAACTATTCAAACAACAAAAAAATAAGATAGGATCAGTGTTGCATTTTAAGTTACTACGCGGGAAATTAAAAAGTTTACTAACTTCTCAAATTACTTTCGTATAAATTTGAATTAAATGACTGATGCAAGAAATGTTTACCAAAAGTTTCGGTTTCAGTCATATTGCGACCAAATAGGCGAAACTAGGCGAAACTGAAAAAAAGGCGTAAACTGGCCGTAACCGAAATCGAATATTCGGTCGGACACTGGTTAGAATATTCTACAAAAATATTTCTCATAACATTTTTTTTACTGTAGATCTTTAAACACAATAACTATGTGAATGGCAATTATTTAGTAGTTTTTCTTAAAAAAATTACAAAATTTAGAGTAAAATTGAAACCTTTACCAAAACATATCTCATAAAACACTAGTTAACTAATAAGACGGTGATATATATACATTAGGGTGGTTTTAAAAAATCGATGTCGGATTTTTTTTGAAGGCACCCCCTGAAATGTTTTATTTTGTTAGATTTTAAGATTGCCAAAGTTTGAGCACAATTGGAAGATGTTAACCCGTGCCATTGGGGCCTCAAACTTTTGAAAATCTCGATTTTTTGGAAGTTTGGCGACTTCGGCGACCCATATCTCTGGAACGGCTAAAGCTATTTGCCCGTGTCATACATCAAATTAAAGGCCATACTGTTTTTAACATTTTATATTCTACACAATAAATACACAACTAGTACTGAAACCGAAAAAATAGAGCCAATGTCCCTAAAAACGTGACTAGGTACCCCTGAGAGCAAAGATGCGTTATTTGTATTATTATTGCTTATTATGGACACATACTTGTACTTTGGAATCCCATTTCATTTAAATATGTTTGCTATGGTATACCGTTAATTTTAGACCCACAACAATGTTTTTTTTATGCCAGGTATGTATCTATTTTTTCCTCATGCTGTATCACTGGCGACCCCAAGCAGGTAAAACCAAACTAGTTTAAAAATGTATTGGGTTACCCAACTACCTATTGTTATATTTTAAGTAGAAGACCAGGGGTTCAGAGTCTGTTATTAAAAAAAGAAAAGGATAGCTAGGTGGTTCTTGCTTTTATGATTTTGTTTCTTGGTCAGTTGAAAAGTATTCGCTGAACAGTGAAAGTCGTATTTTGTTCTACGTTCGTGTGATCGAGTTTAAAAAACCCACTAAATATTAACAACAAAAGACATTTTAATTAGGTCGGTACCTACTAACACGTACCTTTGTTAGTGTCATTCTGTGCCATTTATTCTTTCTTCTAGTGAACATTTTCATTTCTCGTAAAAGTGATGGCTTCTATATCTGGCATGAGAAGTAGAGGTAGAGACAAAATTTTTCTAATTGACTATCCAGCTCATCAGATAACTGGATGTAAGCTGCCCTCCAATCGACTAGTTCTAGCTGCTATGTTCTACAATTTGCGTACTGTGAAGTTAAATGTGAGAGACTCTGCCACAACTACTGTTGACAAAAGCTCGAATTCCTACAAAACAAAAGCAAAATGTCATAGTAAAGCTGGAAAAACTGTACGATGATTGGAGAAAAATGCAAAAGTATAAGGATAGAAAAACGGAAAGTGCAAGAAATGCTGTAAAAGAGTTTACCCTAAAGTTGGATGATCTCTTTGATATTGCCCACCAAGATGCCCTGACGATGATAACTTCAGAAGGATACAAGGAGTTTCTGTTGAAACAAAGACAGAAAAGAAGACCAGGCTCCATGCTCGGACTTGACCTTAAGTTGGCTCAAGCTGAAGAAAGCTACATAAACAACAGAAGGTCTTGGACAAACAACTTGAAGCGGGAAATTTTGGTAAGCATTTTTTTAAAAAAAATATTTTCCTTGTAGCGAAACTTTATAAGATCTAGATTATAATAACTAGCTGAAATTTCCATCAATATTCACTTTATACTTATTGTCTCATCTCATTGTTCACAAAGACGGTGGAGCTCACGGACGACGAGACAACAGAAGAGTCAGAAGGACGTGAAACGCCGTATGAAGAGCTCGAGATTAACGTAGAATCTGAAGGACCATCTGCCCCAAGAGAATCAAGCGTGGTTTCAAAGAGGTCCTAACCATGAAATTGTCATTGTTGCTGGACCGCAGTAAGGTGTCCGATAGGAACGCTACTCGTATCATTTTGGCTACAGTAGAAGCTCTCGGAGAGGATTCCAAAGAATTTAAGATCTCCAGAAGCGTTATCCGTGAACAGCGGATAAAAAACCGTGAAAAATACACGGAACAAATTCAAGACAGACTTAAGATACCCCAAAACGAGGCTGTTCAGAGCAGAAAGAACGGGTTGCTGTTCTGGTATCACATGGGACTAAAGAACAACTCCTGGGCGTTCCTGAAACTGACAGTAGCTCAGGGGAGGAACAAGCCCTAGCAGTGTACGAATATCTCGACTCTAGAGGAATGGGGTCGCACCAGCTCGGTCGTGGCTATGTGCTTCGATACAACAGCATCACCTACTGGGAGACTCAATGGAGCGTGCAATCTCCTGGAACAGATGTTAGGTCGAGAGCTCCTGTACCTAGCGTGTCGACACCACGTTTTAGAATTCTTGTTGAGAGAGGTTTTTGACTGCAAGTTTGGAAGCACATCGGGACCTCAACCACACATATTCAAGAGATTTCAAAAAGAATGGTCGGCGATTGATAAATCCAAGTTCGATGTAGGCGAGACTGTTTTGAAACTACTGCCCAAAGAAGATGTAGAGAATATCAAAGAAGAACTGCAAAGAAAACTAATGGAATGCCAGCCAAGAGACGACTACAAAGAGCTGTTACAGTTGGCATTGATATATCTTGGCCATCTTGACGGAAAAGATGTGCGCTTCAGGTGTCGACTCCATGCCCGGTGGATGGCAAAAGCTATTTACTGTCTGAAAATACAACTCTTCCGTGACCAGTTTAAGCTGACTTCCCAAGAACAAAAGGCCCTAGAAGCACTTTGTGTTTTCATCGTTCGAGTCTACTGTAAAGCCTGGTTTAACGCCCCCAGAGCGTGTTTAGCACCAAAACAAGACCTATACCTCATTGAAAACCTATTGAAATACGAAAGCATTGACAAAAAATATCAGAAAAAGGAATTAACAAAATTATAAATCACCTGTGGTATCTTAGTCCTGAACTTGTTGCCCTGGCATTGTTTGACCCGACAGTGCAAAACACCGTAAAGAGACAAATGGCGACAAAAATCTTAACAAATCAAGCAGAAGAAAATGAGAAGTGCTCCAGAAATATGCGAACCAAACTAAAAAAAGAACAACTGGCGAAATTCCTAGAACCCAGCTCTAACTACAAGTGAGACGTACCTGTTGTTCAAGAGATTAAACAATCACACCGAATTTCTGGAAAAAGATCCTGCAACATGGCCGCAGAACATCAACTACCAGGAGGGGCAAAGGATGGTAAACAACTTGAAAGTTGTGAACGACATGGCAGAGCGAGGAGTCAAGCTCATCAAAGATTACAACCAATTACTTACAAAGGACGAGCAATAAAAACAATAAGTTCTCCAAGTAGTCAGCAGATGCCGTCAGCTGTATCCAGATAGCTCCAAAACCACATTATGTCAGTCCTTTGAATAAATTTAAATAGGAATAAAATGAAAAAGACATTTATTATACCTGATTTTTTAAATACATAATTGTTTTCATTCCAAAAATTGATAATATAGGAGGGAAAATGGGTTTTTTCACAATAGGTTCCATCTTTGCTCTAAAGGGTACCTAGTCACGTTTTTAGGGACATTGGCTTCATTATCTCGAATTCAGTACTACTTACGTATTTTTTTGTTGTATATAAAATATTATAAACAGTATCGCCTTCAATTTGATGTATGACACGGGCAAATATATTAAACCGTTCTAGAGATATGAGTCGGCAAAGTCGGCAAAGTCGCCAAACTGCCAAAAAAAATCGACATTCTCAAAACTTTAAGGCCCCAATGCTCAAACTTTGTCTTTCAATCGTGCTCAAACTTTGGCAATCCTAAAATCTGGCAGAAAGAAACATTTTAGGGGGGTGCCATTTATTTACGCTATCAGATAAAACCACCCTAATATACATAATAATAATTGCTATACAATTTTCTTGTTATCTCTACCATAATCCGTGAATCAACATTTGTAGTTATCTTGATTAATGGACTATGTTAGTAATAGGCATTTTTCTTTTCTTTTACACGGAGAAAATTGATTTGCTTGAATCAAGCAAATGTTTTGCTTAAAAGCAAATCAGCAAAACTTTGCTCAGTCACAATATGATTTTAGAAAAAGGTTGCTTAATTAGTATATGTGTTTAGGAAAAAGCAAAATTTTGATTAAATTCAAGCAAAATTTAGCTCAGTTATTATAAACTGAAAAGCAAATTTTTACTTAATTCAAGAAAATATTTGCTTAGTTATTATAAATTGGAATAGCAAATTTTGAGTTTTTGCTGAAATTTAGCATAATTTTGAATTGGCTGAGAATCAAGAGTAAGTTTTGCTTAACCACAATACAAATTTAGCAAACATTTTTCTCCGTGTAGCATGTCGAACTTTTTATTATAGGCTTGCCAGGAGCCTTAATAATAGGCCTGCTAATTGATTATAGACAAAAATAAATTCTTATTGCTTGTTTTGCCTCTGCAACTCATGCTTCGAATCGTTATTGCTTAGCAAAGTAGCTTTAAGTGATAATAAATGTTGATCCAAAGGCAATGGTTTCACTTCCACCCTTAGTTGCTCGCTTTGTTTTAACCACGCAGGTTCTAACGTTTACACTATGAAATTCATGCTATTTTTGTTGACTTGCATTACTGGATTTTATACAACATCTGTTGGGCTATCATCCCTACATTATGACATGCAGAAACGTACCTATAAACGTTATCGTTGGCTCCAGGTCTACGCATTCCTAATAAATGTACTAGAACTTCTTTCTCTGCCAGAATACTTTAGATTTATTGTGAACTCTGTGAAAGAATTTGATGGAAACGATGTTGTCCAATATATGATGGTATTCTCTATATTCGTTCATATGTTTTTTACGACAATCACCATACTTTTACGCTGGAAACGTGATAAACAGCTGATGGCGATCATGGAAGATTTTAATCGTATTGAGTCTAAATACTTCAACAAGTGGTCAAAGAATAGCGACGATTTAAGTTTCTTGAATAAACTACTGTATGTTAAGGTGCTGGTTATGATTTTGCACACGTTAATTGTCTATATCAATACCATAATCACTACGCCCAGCATTGCTCCAAAAACAGTTGTATGCATTTTCTATGAGGTCATCATGACGAATTACACAACTGGCATTATATATCAATATTTCTTGGGTTTGTGGCATATTTGCACGCTTTATAACGTCACAAATATGCGTCTGCAACAGCTGGTGGAAAAGCTGGTACAGACTGGTGAAACTGCTGCCTTGCTAATTGATCTTAGGCATTTTTTTAGAGTACACAATGAATTGTCGCGATTGCGTTTTGTTCTGAATCAGACGTTTAAATACCAATTTCTAGGAATGCTTTTCGTTAACTGTACTCTTAATGCCATAACTGGCTATTTTGTGGTACGCCTTATCCTGAGCGGCGTCGGTATTGAAATTTGGTTTATTTCAGTTTGTTATTATTTTGTAAGCTTAATGGAGATTTGGCTAATTGTCACGGTTTGCGATAACATTGTTCGAGCGTGTGAGGAGACTTCATTTATATTGCAGCAACTAACGCTGCTTTCTGAAATCGGCATACTTTTAGAGCGTATCGTGAGTATTTTGATTTATAAAATTAATAACGTTTTTATTATACAATTGTGCACATTTTTATTCTAAATTACTTTTTCGTTTCAGTGTGATCAATTCTGCTTGGGCTTAGCTTTGAATAAAGAACGCTTTAATATCTGTGGTGTTTATCAACTTAATCGGCGTAATGGCTTTTCTACTATCGCCAGCATTGTTCTGTACACCATCTTCTTAGTGCAGATTGATTATAAAGAGTTGTCCATGAAAAAAGTGTAGAAATGCTATTATTTAGTATAAATTCTACTCTTTGCCGTCACAGCTGTGTGTTTTAATCTTAAAGCACAAAAGCTCAAAATATCTTGTTTTAAGGTACTATTACAGTGTTTAGCTATAAAAAAAAACAATTTTTATTAATTCTTTTTACCTAGTATTATTAATTTTGGAACAAGTTTACTTTACGGGCTACGCACCGATTTTTTTTTTTTTTTTTAGAAAAATGGGGTTTTACCCCCTAAAAAGGAATACGTAAGAAAAAAAACCCGGACTCTTCTAGTTTTTTTTTTTAAAAATCCCCAAAGTTTTGAAAAAAGTGCAAAATGGGTACATGTAAACAATACCAAACATCTCTTTTTTAAAATTTTTTTTTTTGTAATGTGTATTTGGAGGTAAAATAGGGAATGGTGAAAAAAGAAAAGGTCTATCTGAAGTGGTTTATAAGATATAGTGGTTCAACATTGAAGAAATGGGCCCAAAAAGGAGTGATCTTTTTGTCCTTTAAAAGTAAACATTATGAGTATCAAAAGAAAGGTATTAACAACAGCTATTGAAAGAGTTATTAATAATTGAAATCGATGCATAAATTTTGAAGATAATAGTGTTTTTATAATGTTTATAAGATTCTCAACGTTTCGTACAAGGCGAAATAACTTCATAATAAAAAAAGCACCAGAAAAAAATCAAGTAATTATACAAGAGCATATAAGAACTTTTGAAGAAAATATTGTTGAAGATGAAAATAGCGCCGCAGGCGAAAAATTGTTATAAAAAATCTCGCGATTTTTTCTAACAATTTTTCATTATGTCAGTATAACATATGAAGCAGTTTTGAAGACGAATATAGAGCCGCAGGCGAAAAATTGTTATAAAAAATCGCGCAATTTTTTCTAACAATTTTTCATTATGTCAGTATAACATATGAAGCAGTTTTGAAGACGAATATAGCGCCGCAGGTTATATAATTAACGGGACTTCTTTCGCGAGAATTCATGGCCTACTTGAAAATTTGCATACATTTGAATTCGGGAAGAAATACATGAACGCATTTTGAAGTGTTAATTTTTGTGTAAGTAGGAAATAGAAAAGCAGTGTTTTCTTTAAAATTTATGAATGGATTTCAATGATTAATGCTTCTTTCAGTAGGTATTAACACAACCTTTCTTCTGATACCCATAATGCTTACTTTTATAGAAGAAAAAATACTTACTTTTTTGGGCCAATTTCTTCAATTTGGAACCACTATATCTTCTAAAATACTTGAGATAGAGCTTTTATTTTTCCACAATTCGCTATTTTACCTCCAAATACACATTACAAAAAAAAAAATTAAAAAATGTCATGTTTGGTATTGTTTACATGTACCCATTTTGCACTTTTTTCAAAACTTTGGGGATTTTTTAAAAAAAAACTAGAAGAGTCCGGGCTTTTTTTTTTGCACGATCATGATCAGCGCCCGAAAATACATAATAAAAAGGCATAAGTGTAGTTTACGGGCGATAGCCGTAATGATTCAAATTTTAATGATTCAAATTTTTTAAATTATGAAGAATTATTCATGAGGAAATAAAAAAAAACTTTTTCTTTATAGTTGTTGTTAATTTTCTACAAGGCGTTGAAGTTAACGGGTTTTTAAAAAGTTTTGCAATTGGCTTCTCGTCTCCAGCATTTACAAAGCGTCTGAAAGTAAAAAATCAAAGTGCATTCTTGAGTTAAGGGTTGTAGTTGAGCACTCAACCTACGCAAACAAAAATAAAAAAAAAATAAAAAATGGCATGCGTTGAATAAAAAAAATGTACAAAAAACCCCCTTTTTTGCCGAAACTTTTAGTCATACAAAAAAAAAAAAAATAGAAAAGTTTTTTGGCTTTTTAAAGGTCTAGTGCTTAACAGAGTCTATAAGGATCACAATGAATCAAGATTCATCGAAATGGATCAAGTAAAACTCCAGATATCTTAGAAGCCGATTCGAAAAACCTTGTTTCGAGAAAAACGCGATTGAAGATTTAAATTTCGAATTTTTTTAGGCCTATCACGAGAAAAAAAACAATTTCCTTATGTCTGTGATATAAATGTTGATCCAAAGAAAATTTGATTGCAGTCCTACCCTAAGTTGTTCGCTTTGTTTTAATACGCATGTTTTAACGTTTATACTGTGGTGGCGGCCGTAGCCTAGTGGGTAGAGTGCGTGGCCCCTAAGCTAAAGAACCGCGGTAGCCCGGGTTCAATTCCAGCTCAGACAGAAAAGTTTTTTCAATTGAATTGATTTTTCTGTTCGGTCGTCACCTCTCTGCAGACAATGGCAACCCTCAGAGAATAAAAATTGCCATGTAAAGCTTCTTGAGAACATAAGCCAAGCCGTTCGGAGTCGGCATAAAACACGTAGGTTCAGTTCTTGATCATTTGTGATCAAACATTTAATAACACGCACAACACAATTCGACATCAACATCAATCGAAGCTAGGTCAAAGTCCGTCCAAGGGCTGAAATGGCCAGTTTATTTTTATTTTTTTTTTTTTTGCATACTGGATTTTATGTGAGGGAACGTAGCTATAAACATTATCGTTGTCTCCAAGTCTACACAATCCTAATAAATCTACTGGTATGGAATACTTTAGACTTGTTGTGACTTATGTGAAAGATTTTGATGGAAACGATGTAGTCCGATTTATAATTGCATCCACTGTATAGCTTTGATGGCAATCATCATACGTTTACGCTGGCAACGTGATAAACAGCTGATGGTGATCATGCCCGACTTTAATCGTCTTGAGTCAGAATACTTCATTAAATGGTCTTAGAATAGCGACGAAGTGAGTTTATTGAACAAGCTGCTGTATGTCAAGGTGATGAAACATCACTTATATTACAGCAACTAACGACGCTATCCGGAATTGACATACAGTGTTGCGCAAAATAATAGCAACAAAATCAGTACGCTGCTACAAAATCGTGTATCTTTTTAAATATTAGGTACACACAAAAATGATTACAGGAACCAAACCATATATTCATACATCATATTAAAAACAAATCATATTCAAATTTGGTTTTGTTTTCTTTGTTAAATTTAAAATTAATGTGATTTCATTCAGTTTGTCTGAGAGCAAAACAAAAGCAACATAATTAATATTTGGTGTAAGATTCATTATTCTTGATAACCGCTGCACATCTGAACGACATCGACTCTATTTAATTAGATATGTTGGTATTAGGTATATGTTCCCAATTAACTTTCAGGGCTTCATACATTGCAGTCTTATTGGAAAACCTTTGACCAGAAACTTTTAAATTCAAAATCCCAAAAAGATTTTCAATGGGATTCAAGTCATTGTGATTGTGCCGGCCAATCAAGGACTTGAATTCCATTGCCTCTAATGTAATCTTTGATGAGCTTTGAAGTGTGCTTCGGGTCGTTTTCGGGCTGAAACGTTCACTGAAGCGACATATTCCACTCTGAATGTGGTTGCATCTTGCTTTCTAAAATGTCATGATATACAAATCAGACATGCACAACGAAATCAACAAAATTTTTTCGTTTCGTTGATCATTGAAAATAAATTATCAAAATTATTTCGTTTTTCTCATAACGTTAAAAAACTATCAAAATAAATTTTGTTCGTTGAAAACGATATTATCAGAAAATATAAAATTTCGTTTCTTGCTTATCAAAAAATTTTTTTTTCGTTTCTATAATAAAAGACGAAGCGTATTTTTGTCAGTAGTGCAATATATTGGGTGTTAAGCGAAATTAATATGGATGAATATTTATTAAAAAAATGAGTTATAAGAAACTGTTAAACTAACTTCGCGAATTCAATCTAAGTGTTAAAATTTTTTCGGTGAGATCATCGCCAAGATTTGAACGATAATCGCTGATAATATATTTGAGTGTTGAAAATGCACGCTCAACACTAACTTGAGTGGCAGGAGTTCCATGAACAACTTGCGCCAAGTTGTACAGTACGTTATGTGAATACTTTCTTGTCTCCCAAAATTCCGCCAGATTTATTTTCATATCGGTGGTTTCACTAAAAGATTCAATTGCTGCGAACGCTTCAGAAATATTTGGGGATTGTATTGTTCCAGTCTCACATATCTCATTCAAATATGCTTCGAGCAAGCCCTCGCTGTCAGAAGTACTTACGCTAGAGTCAAGGCGTTGAGCGTTTTGAGAATCATCCTGGTTGTCCTAAGGATAAGACACATATTATTATGATGAAAAAGAGATTTTAAAGCTAATTTTTACAATTTTAAACGCAAATAGAAAATCATAATACGCTTATATTTTACCTCCTGCGATAGGCTTTCAATTTTAGTATGAAGCGTTTTTAAATGAGTAATGGCAACTGGCATTAAATTAACAAATTCCGGACTTTTTAACAGTCTTTGCAGGCGAGGGTCCAAATAGATAGCTGCAGCCACCGTTTCGTTTTTTAAAAAAGCTCTCTTGCGGTCATTTAATGATGTAAATAATAGTTTGGATAGTCGGGAATTGCTTGCCTCGATTTTGATTGCTAATATAGTTTCAAAGTAAATTTTCAAAAAGTCGCCAAAAAGTAAATTTTCTGATTGAAGTTTTAAGGTCATAATTTTAACAGCTTTAAAACTTTTCAAAAACTCTTCTACAAAATTCCAATCGATGCCAGTCTGGTTGAGGTTTTGATTGATAAAACAGCGGAGATTTATTAAGCTTTCAATTAAATCATAGGCATAAGACCAGCGATTGGGGCAATCTGCATATGGAGGAAGCAAATTTTGCATAACTAAATTTTTATGCATTGTTGGAGTGCGAAGTAGTTTGGCTACACTACGACATTTTTCAAAATTTGACTTTACATTTTCTTCTTTTAGCACGTCGTGGAAACTTAGTTGCAAAGTGTGAGCTGCACAACGTATCACTATTAGCGAATCTGTAATATTTTTTACAATTTAACATACTGGGAAAAAGTTTTTTATATGCATGAACAGCCTTATTCATAAATTTATTCATTGAATAAGGCTGGAAGTGAATTATTTCATTTGTCTTACTAAAGTTCTTCCAAATCATTTTGATCGAAAATCGTGTCGTTGGGCTGCAATGCTGAAAATTGCTCTTCATCGGTTTCTTGTTGAACGCCCGCTATATCGTACACGTTTATTTCACTATTGAGAAGATTGCCACAGCTTATCATATTGCGGCCATTGTCGCTAGTTATGCTATATATTTAATCGATGGACAAATCAAACCTATTAAAACCAGTGATATATATATATTTATATAGATTTATTTTTGTTGGTTTATGCATGAGCTTTTAATTACCTTTGAAGAGCATTTAAAATTAATGACTTTAAATTTTGTGCTGTGTGTTTTTGTATTAAATTTTGTATCGCCAAAGTTTTAATAACAATACGGCCGTCACTTATAATTTGGGCATTAAGACACACTACATTGCGGTAGAAGCGCTGGGCGCTGTCAATTTTAACCGAAAATATTTTATTCTTCAGGAAAGATTTAATTGCCTTCACTTCGTCTTCATACTTTTTACTTATTATTAAATTTATGTTATTGCGATTTATTGTATGTATTCATATCCAGTGCGCTAAATATAGGGCTCATTAAATTTTTAAAAGGATTTGAATTAAAAAAGTTTAACGGCAGTCCACATTCTGTGACGAAACCCGCACAAATATTTTCGATATCCACCGCGGACGTTTCTAATGAAATTTTTCTTTTTTTTGCAATTATTTGAGCGGTGGGATCTTCTTGATTATATTTTAGTTTTTCTTCTTCATATGCGGTTTTATGCTTACGCAAAAGGTGGCTGCGCATATTACCGAGGTGTTCATTTTGTAACTTTAAATGACATATTTTACACTCTGATGCCACTTTGCCGTTTTCGCGAATATAAGAATAGAACTCGCGAACAAAATCACACTCTTTTTTTCTTCCCATGTTAAACAGTTCAAACTTTCACAAACAAATTTATTTCCAATACGATAAAAAACGAAATTTTTTTGTTGAAATTAACGTTATTTTCAACGGTTGATTTGAAAAAAAACGAAAAAATATTTTATTGATAACTTCGAAACGAAATATTTTTTTTTCGTTTTTTCGTTAACGTTATTTTTTTTTTGTTTTTTGATTTCGCTTCAACGAAACGAAATAAAAATTTCGGTTAACGTTAAAATTAACGTTAACGTGCATGCCTGATACAAATCGATCCATAATTTCATCGATTTTTTGAAATGGTTCAACTTCATTATAGGAAAAACAAGTGCAGACCATAATGCCACCGCCTCCGTGCTTAAAATTTATTTTGCAGTTTCGGGCTTCAAGTTGTGTACCTGGGTGGCGCCGTACCGTGCACATCCCATCTGAATTAATCAAGTTGAACTTTGATTCATCGCTAAAAAACGGTTTTTGATTTTTGAACGGTCCAATTTAGGTGCTTTTTTTCAAGACTGACTCTTAGAAACAATAAATTGAAACTTGTTGTCACAATTTCAGACAGAATTGTTCAAATTGTAACACCTCACCTTGTTTTTTATGCTTCGCTGTAAGCAAAGGTTTCTCTTCCGGTTTGTAACTTCTTTAAGCGTTCTCAACGGCTCGTCATCAAGCATTGCTGTAATGGATATCTAAATCAAGTGTCCGAACAACCACTTTGGATGTGGCAAATGCATTTCGTTTGAACACGCCACAAATTTTTCTGTCATCACGCAGCGATGTCTTCCGCGGCCGCCCTATTTAATGTACCGTTGTTACGTCTTTTGTGATGGTATATATCTTTATTAATCTGCAAACTATTGACTGATTAATATCAAACTGTTTCACGTTAGATATTCGTGAATTTCCGTTTTTATATTCGGAAATAATTTGCAATTTAAGAGCTTCACAGTATTTAAACTTTGTCATTATAATGGAACAGTAAATGTCACAACTAGCGCAAAAACAAAACTAAACTTATATGTTTATGACTTACAAACAACACGTGCTTTACAATAACGGAACTTTTACCGGTAATTCTTGGGACTTCTGTTCTCTTTTTATATTTTTCAAGTATTGTTGCTTTTGTTTTGCTCTCAGGTAAATTGAATGAGCCACATTCATTTGAAATTTAATTAAAAAAAAACAAAACCAAATTTGAATTTGATTTGTTTTATATATGATGTATGAATATATGCTTTGATTCCTAAATTCATTTTTGTGTGTCCCCAATATTAAAAAGGATACACGATTTTGTTGCAGGGCACTTATTTTGTTGCTATTATTTTGCGCAACACTGTACGTCTAGAGCGCATCGTAAGTATTGTGAATTATAAAATTAATTAAGCTTTTACAATATAATTGTACACATTTTTATTTGAAATTACCATTTCGTTTCAGTATGAACAATTCTGCTTGTGCTTAGCATTGAATAAGGAACGCTTCAATATCTGTGGTGTTTATCAACTTAATCGGCGTAATGGCTTTTCCACTATCTCCAGCAACTTTACACGATCTTAGTGCAGAGTGATAAAAAAGAATTATACATGAATAAAGTGCAGAACAGCCAGTATTCAGTATTAATAAGAGTCTTTTCTGTTGATCTAAATATTAAAATTTCAATTCAATTGGCATTTAAAACGATAAAAATCTTGTAGTTTCAGAAAATCTAAAACTTTTGAGCTTACAAGCTGGAGTTCACACCAATATGTAGAGTTTATCCGATATAACAACATACCAAATTTGATGACAATTGTATGAGCACCTTCCGAATTGAAGCATAACAAAGAAAGAGTAATGATGTTTATGGTACCCTGACATAACCACCAGTGGCACAATCCCAATTTTTAATTCTGGGACATTCCTTATACAGTGACATAAGCCCAAATTTTACTTGGGGCAATGCCACTGCTTGTAAAGTGTCATAACCCCAATTGGGATAATGTCACTTTTGAGCCTAAAAATGAGAAAATTTGGATAGACATTTCGAAATAGACATTTTGGTTTTAGCTAAAATTAATTTTTTTGACTATTTTTTCGTGGAACGTATGTATGTATTAAGAGCTTTAAATTTCAAATTTGTACAAATTAATGGCCGCTCTCATCTGGTTTAGAAGTTATAGGGGTCCAAATTTAAGAAAATGGGCTCGGAAAACTTTTAAATAAATTATTAACCATTAAATTCCATGCATTACTTTTCAAGAGAGAGCACTTTTATTACATAATAGCTGAAACCCGTCGCGTTGCTGCCACTCTCCCTTGTCAAACGCCCATAAAATGTTATCAGTTAAACAGCATGTCTAAATTGAGGTCGAATACTGAATTCCGAGACTGTGCCACCTATATCCACAAAGCTACGAAGGGTGCCTTTTATATTTCGGGATTAGAGAACAAAAACAAATATTAATCATCGAAAATCACTTTATTGGTTTTCAAAATATTCTTCATGAAGATGTATACACTTTTGCATGCGTTTGAACCAATTGTCGAAGCACTTTTGCCACTCTGATTGAGGTATCTCCAAAACATGCATTCTGAATGCCGCAACCGCTTCTTCGGGCGTCGAAAATCGTTGTCCACGCAGTTTATTCTTCACGGTTGGGAATAAAAAGAAGTTATTCGGTGCCAAGTCAGGACTATACGGCGGATGACCCATCAAATCGATGTTTTGGGTGCTTAAAAATGCAGTTGTTTGAGCCGATGTGTGAGAGCTCGCATTGTCGTGGTGAAGAGTGATCCGTCTTCGGCGGTTGGTTTTCCTGATTTCTTGGAAGACAACTGGCAAACAAATGGTTGTGTACCACTCAGAGTTGACTGTTCTGCGTTGTTCTAGTGGTACGGTTGCGACATGTCCATATTTTCCGAAAAAACAGGCGACCATTTGCTTGGAAGTGCTTCGTGCGCGAACAACTTTTGTTGGATTTGGCTCATCTTGAAACACCCATACAGTCGACTGCTGTTTACTTTCGGGCTCATACGCGTAAATCCACGATTCATCACCTGTCACGATGTCATAGACGTGTTTGGAAGCACCGCGATCGTATTTTTTGAGCATTTCCTTCGACCAATCGACACGAGCCTTTTTTTGTGCGATTGACAAATTGTGTGGGATCCAACGCGAACAAATTTTTTTGACAATCAAATGTTTATGCAATATTGAATGTATGCTGGTCCCACTTATGCCTAAGGTTGCCTCAATCTCACGATAGGTAACATGACGATCTTCCAATATCAGTTCGCGCACAGCATCAATGGTTTTCGGAACAACAGCTGATTTCTGACGACCTTCACGAAATTCGTCTTGGAGTGAACTACGACCACGATTGAATTCACCATACCATCGATAAATACTGGTCCTTGATGGAGCTTCATCGCCAAAAATTGAATTAAGTTCATCCATGCACTGTTGCTGTGTTAATCCACGTCGAAAGTTGTAAAAAATAATCGCACGAAAATGTTCACGATTTAATTCCATTTTTGGACAGAGATGAATCTTTTAAGTTACTATAAACAACACAAATAGCGCTCGTATGTCAAAACGTTCTGAGTACGTATAAGCCAACAAATGTCAAACTTTGCGATAGAGCTTTCAGTTGACAGATTGCAACACCAGGGTTGCCAAATCCCGAAATATAAAAGGCACCCCTCGTATTCGATAAAACAAATTTAGGTTGTATAGGAAGTGCCACGCCTTCTTGATCACCGCTCATAAAATGTAATCAATTAAACTGCATGTGTACATGGAGGTCGAATACCGAATTCCAAAACTGTGCGACATATAACTCCAAAACTATTCGATAGCACAAATTTGGGTTGTATGGGAGGTGCCACTCCCCTTTTCCCTACGCCCATCAAATTTTACCAATGTGTAAATTGAGGTCGAATACTGAATTCCGAGGCTAAATTACTTATAACTCCAAAGCTATTCGATATCGCAAATTTGGGTTAAGTTGGAGGTGTCACGCCCCTCCCCGACAAACTATAAAAAATTTTAAAAGTAAATCTGCATGCGTAAATTTTGGTCGAGTACTGAATTCCGACGCTGTGCGACCTTGAACTCCAAAGCTATTCGATATCACAAATTTTCGTTGTATGGGAGGTGCCACTCCCCCTTGATCACCGCTCATAAAATGTAATCAATGAAACTGCATGTGTACATTGAGGTCCAATACTGAATTCAAAAACTGTGCGACCTATAACCCCAAAGCTATTTAATATCTCTAATCTGGGTTAAATAGGAGGTTTCACGCCCCTTACCGTACGCCCATAAAATGTAATTAATGAAACTGCTTGTATAAATTGAGGTCGAATACTGAATTCTGACGCTGTGCGACCTATAACTTCAATTATATTCGATATCGCAAATTTACGTTATATGGGAGGTGCCACGCCCCTCTTATCAATGAACATAAAATTAAATCAATGAAACTGCATATGTATATTAAGGTCGAATACTGAATTCCGGCGTTGTGCGACCTACAACTCCAAAGCTATTTGATGGCACAAAGTTCGGTTGTATGGGTAGTGCCACTCCCCTTTGCCCTACGCCCATAAAATTTAAGTAATGAAAGTGCATGTTTAAATTTAGGTCGAATACCGAATTCTTAAGCTGTCAACCTATAACTTCAAAGCAATTCAATATCGCAAATTTGGGTTGTAAGAGAGATGTCACGCCTCCCTGTCCAACGCCCTGTAAAATAAAATCATTGAAACTGCATGTGTAAATTGAGGTCAAAAACTGAATTCCAAAGCTGTGCGGCCTATAACTTCACAGCTATTCGATATCGCGAATTTGGGTTGTATGGGAGGTGCCCCTCCCCCTTGTCCAACTCCCATAAAATTTCATCTAAATTGTGGTCGAATACCGAATTTCTAAGCTGTGCGACCCATCACTTTAAAGCTATTCGATAACACAAATTTTTTATATATTTGTGGGAGGTAAAAGGGGGTGTGGCATTTCTTCTTAAACCATCTCGTACTCAAAGCAAAACCACTCACAAAATTTGAGCTTAATCGGACGAATAGTTTCGAAGTATTTTGATATTTTTTTAAAAGTAGGCGGAGATGAAAAGTTACCACACCCGTTTTTATTATTATTTTTATTATTGACAGTTATCATATGAACTTATTTACCAAATTTTAATTTAATACGACCAAACCGTCTTAAATATAGCATTTTTATTGATTTGTGAGCGATAAAAGAGGGTGTGGCATTATTTTATTCCTAAACCTTTGCGTAGCAGTTACGAACAAACCCGTACAAGGAAGTATCCAATTTGGTCCAGTCGTTTTCAAGTTTAAGCATCCAAACAAATCACGATTCATTTCTATATACACAGATATTGATTTGTGGGCGTGAAAACATTTATGTATTATGACTGCCTCTTGGAGCACCAACACAGCAAGTTTCACTGTAAAAATGTGTAGAACTGTGGAATTGCCATGATTTTGAAAAAGTGGGCGTGCATATTTTACGACCACGCCCATTATTTTTACAGTTACTGACAGTAACCATCTGAACAAAATTACTAAATCTTAGTTTTTTACGATCGAAACCGTCTGATATATATCCTTTATTTGGTTTGTGGTCGATAGCGCAAATTTTGCTTGTATGGGAGGTACCACGCCCCCTCGTCCAAACGTTACCAAACTATCTCCTCGGCAGACGTTGTTCTGCCACAGACCGGCTAACTGCCATACACGAAAATGTCAAGAAATGCCAAATTTATTCACCATTTTCAGTATAGCTGCCGAAAGTAGCCATATGCACTAAATAACCAAATTTTAGTCTAATACTATCAAAACCGTGCGAAATATAGCATTTTTGTTGTTTTGCAAGCGGTAAAAAGGGGTGCGGAAAAATATTTCCCCATCACGTAATCGAAACAAATTGACTGCCCAAATTTCAGCTCAATTTAGGTTAAGCCTGGCGCACTTTACTTCACTCGACGCGAACTCCCCGAAAAGTGAGTTTAATTAAAGTGGGACAGGCCTATTTTTAGTGCACTTGCCGAGAATAACCATATAAACTGAATTACAAAATTTTTGTCTAATACGACCCAAACCGTTGATATAAAACGTTTTCGTTGGTTTGTGGGCGGTAAAGGGGGGGCGTGGAAACCAATTTTTCGTACAGTTGTCGACAGTAACCGTACATACTAAATAATAAAATTTTAGCCTTATACGACCCAAACCGACTGAAATATAAAATTTTTATTGATTTGTGGGCGGTAAAAGGGGAGTGTGGCAAATTTTTTTCCTTAACCATCTCATACCTGAAACAAATCGTCTGCCAAAATTTCAGGTCAATCGGTTCGGTAGTTTTGGAGTCCATAGACATCACACAGCCAGACACACATCGTTTTGATTTTTATATATATAGATATTGATTTGTGGGCGGTAAAAGTGGGCATGAAAACATTTATATATAGTGTTCACCTCTGGGAGCACCTACACAGAAAGTTTCACTGTAAATATGTGTAGAACTCTAGAATTGCCATGATTTCGAAAAAGTGGGCGTATTTAGTAACCATCTGAAAAAAATTACCAAATCTTAGTTTTTTACGCCTGAAACCGTCTGATATATGAGCTGTTCAGAGCACAAGTGGCGTAAGTCCATTTTTTGGGGAAATTGAGTTAAGTACGTAAAAGTGAAGAGAAAAATGTAACTTATTTATGAGTATGGGCTAGAAACTCCTAGCTTACGTAATCTCTGAACAAAATGCAATACTTTGTTATTGCACTGACAAATAACATTATTTTTTCAGAGCACAAGTGGCGTAAGTCCATTCAGTTTATATCTCCTTTAATAATGAAGATAATCACTAAGGGGTGGTTTTATCCAACTTCTAGGTAAAAATGCTGCCATTCCTCATCAAAAATTCTTGAAAAATATCTCCAATTAGATTCCTACAGTGGAAACGAGAAATTTAAAATAAATTCCAAATGTTTTTACTAATATGCAATATTCTGCATAATTTTTGTGTATTATTTAGTTTATTTTTTACGATGTGGATAGCTTCATTTGTGCTCTTGACCTAGCTTATGAGCCAAACTGAGTTCTTTATACTTGGAATTTATTATAAGAATTTTTCTAAATGTTAAATTTTCTCAAAACTACCCACACCCCCTCTCAAGATGTGGCTTCAGTTTCCCTGAAAATTTCATAAAGACCGGTTCAGCGGTTTTGGAGTCTATACGTGATATAGCCACATACCCACATACATACATCCATTTCTATATATATGGATAGAAGATTTGGTCCGATGAGACCAAAATAAACCGTTTTGAATCGGATGGACGACGATCGTGGCATTAGGCCAGGGACGCCAAAATATTGACCCTAAACCAAGTGAAACAAACCATGAAACATGGCGGTTGATCCGTCATGGTTTGGGGTTGAATTACTGTGAATGATGTTGGACCTTTAATTAAAATGGAAGGGAACATGAAAAAGGAGCAATATCTTTCCATTCTACAAAATAATTTGCCAGTCGCTATTGGAAAAACGGGACCTAATTTTCCAGCACGACAATAACACAAAGCATACTGCTAAAATAATAAAAAAATGGTTGCAGGATCAAAATTTTTCGATTTTAAAGTGGCCTCCACAATCACCTGATATGAATCCGATAGAAAATTTTTGGAGTCATGTCAAAGGAAAATTGGCAAAATACCCTGATGTCCCTGAAGGTGTTCACGAACTTTGCGAGAGGGACGTCTGGCAGGCAATTCCAGATGAAATGGTTGCAAATTATTGCAGTAACATACCTTCACGCATTAAGCAGCTGAAAAAAGCTAAAGGATATTAGACCAAATATTAATATTTACTCATATATATGATTTTTTTGCTTAAGTGCAAAATTGGAACATTTTTTCTTTAAACTGAACATGTAAAAATTTTCTATTTTTAAGCAACATTGAATTGTTTTATCGTTTGTTTTTTCAAATTAATAAGTGTATTAAAACAAAACACAAAAAACTTTTATTATACACTTTAAGAAAGACTAAAAATATCAGCATTTTCGAGAAATTAAAACAAGGCGTTCCATTAATGCTCCTCACTGTACATGCATAATCAGTGCGGAATGAGTTTTGGAAAAGGAGAAAGGGGCAATGGCTTCAACAAATTTAGCTTAAAAAAACAATGACATCTCATTAAATCCTATTAACTGTTCATCTCCAATTCAAGGTAATTTTTTAAATAATTTTTATGAAACTTGTCATACATATTAAGCCCAATTATGATTAATTTTTTTCGGGAATCGGAAAAGGGTTTTTTTTTTTCATTTTTAAGATAGCAGATAAAGACATAAATTTTTTTTTTTTTACACTCATGGATATTGACGGTTGATAAACAAATTTACATTAAGAATTTCCCAAATGTTCTTGAACATCATCTTAAATATTAAAACTTTTCTGATTCCACGGGAAAAATTATTTGTAATAGGACTGATGAAGTATTGAAAATACCAATGAAATATCAACATGTCACAGGTCCTAGTTCAGTAATTAAAAACGACGCAACTTAAATGTCACAGACTTTCGAGAAGCATCTGTATTTCCCAAAACCATAGAGTTATGCACATCCTTCGATGAAAATCAAGCCCCCAAGTGCTATATCCGCACTTGCATGGAGGAAAGGAAAGTGCGAAGATAGCTAAAGCTGAAGCTATAAAAAAACGAAAATTGGAAAGCCAAAGAAAGAAGAACGAAAAAGAAACCAGACCAATAAAACGTAAAAATAGAAAACAAAAACAAGTATGTGGTACTTGTAAAGAAAATTTAGACTCTGATGTTGAGGATGATGGTTTAAAAAACGTGGGATGTGATTTTTGTCTTCAGTGGTTCCCATCTTAAATGTACTGATTTCAAAAACTTAGCATACAACGAAGTAATTGAAATGAATTTCCTATGCAAAACATGCAATGACCAAAACAACTAAGTTCATACTAAAAAAAATTTTTAAATAATTTTTTTATTTTTTATCATAAATTTTTTATTTAATGCAAGAAATGCGCTTAACAATGAAGCAAAGAAACTGAATTTTAAAGATTTCACCTGTATTAATAATTAAAAATGTAAGTATGTAAAAAACTTTAATTTAAGTAAATAAAAATTTGAATTTCTGTGCGATTTTATTTTTTTTATTTAAAGCCTAATATTCTGTTCGTTTGCGAGGAATTTCTATGGCAACGTTTCTCAGAGAGACTCAGAATATGTTGAAAGATTTCATATGATATCTCTCTTTTCACTTCAAAATAAATAGGCAATACGATTAAATTGTCGTGAAAAAATGTTGCTTAGAAACATGTTGCGATAATTTCACGCAGCGGAACAGAGTACTACTCTGACGAACATGTTCTGAAAATGTCCACGCTTGTTTCGCAGCTGTCACTTTTTGTATGGAGATTTGAGTGGAATTTCACATGGAACTGAACAGAGCACTATGCTTAACAAAAAATATCGTGCCAAATACAGGATCATCTAGTGTCGAGTATTGGAAAATTTATGCCGACCACTGGCAGACACGATGCATTTTACAAAATATATAATTTAGTTAAATTTAAAAGACATCTTTTTTTTAAAAACAGTTTATTAAATCTAAAGTAAAAACTCATATTGAAATGGAATGTCTAGTTGCCAACCCAATAGCATGTTAACATACGTAAGGACACCAGTTTAAAAAAAAAACAAAAAGTTAAACTGCCGACTACTGGTACACTTAGCTTAGTTAATTGGATTATCCAATGTGTCAGATTATCAAAAAGTCTCTAAAAAAACCCCTAAAAATATAAAACCCCTAAAAAGCCCATTACACCTTTTCCCCCCTAAATTTAGGGGAAAAACCCCTAAGTTGGGAACACTGGCTTCAGTTATTGATACAGAACAAATATGTTAGATGTTTGGCATACGGGAGAATTCTCTTATGCTTTATTTATCCTGGGATATATTCTGTCTTCTAGAGGGCGCCATATTAAATTTAATGTGACGTCACATAGTCTAAAACCAGCAAATGATCAAAACCCTTCCAACGATGCCTCACTTGTCAAATTATGATAAGTAGCTTAGAAGTGAGGGTGGAACAAATTCTTCCGAGTTGCACTCAAAAATGACGGCATTATACATAAAAAGCGTCCACACTACACGTAGTGACGCACCAATTTTGAATTTGTCACAAACTGTGTAAAAACGAGGCATTGCACTATTGCTGGGACAGTTTAAAAATTATATTTTTATGTAAAAATTCTCCAATATAGCCTGCAAATTTTGCTGGTACATATAATCCCAGTAGGGTCGAAAGGGTTAAGGCCGTTTTTGATTGATGAAAGCTCAGTAAAGCTGCTAAAATGTAGCTTATGCATGCTTGGATAGTGAAACATTGATAGTATTTCACTTTCCCAAAGTTTTATAAATTCCATTTACTGGTAGAAAGCTTTTGAATGAATGTATTCACACGCACATCAAGGTGTAAGCGTGCGCGTTGCGAAACATGTGACTAAATTTTAGTTGACAGCTAATACAGGGTTCGAACGCAAACATATATGAGAACAAAAAATAATACGAATCCGCTTGTTTACGAAGTTTGCAGCTCAAACAAAATTTGGACACTTAAATTTCAAAATGATTTCCAATGAGTCAAAGCTATATGGACAAAGTATAGTACATAATACCAGCTAATTACAAATTATGCACGGCATTCGAGACATCTAATCTAACCAAGTGGATAGCTTGTTTTCTCTTTGCCTACTTTCAAAACAGTCCTAATGAGCTCCAAATGTTTTCTCCATTTTAGTGTCGTAGGTTATGAACCAGAAACTAACAGAATTTTTGTAAGTACCTTCGAATGTTTTTTGTCTCTATGTTTGTTTGTTCATGTGGCCTGAACGAGTGTAAAGTTGCGCGACGATGAATTCGGCCATCTTTGAAAGCTCTTTGGCTTTCATAGGAATGCTTCCAAAGGAAAGAACTCAGTTGAGTTTCGTCGCGAATGTAGTTCAGATCGATAAAAATTGAAAAAAATTCCTATTCATAAGGCAGATTCTTACAAAAAAAATCCTTACATATATTAAAATACAAAATCAATTTGTTAGCCAGAGCCAAGAAGAAAACAATATTCCATCGAATGCGTTTAGTTCAATTGTGCTCAGAAATGAGTGAAAATGATGAAAAGTGAAAAATAGTGAAACTTGGCTCGTGGAATACAGTAAAAAAAATAAAGTTTCCCTTTTACTCCATATCAGAAAAATATCAAGTAAACTTATTTAATACACTTGATGCAAACATTCTCGCTGCTTAAAATCCACAAAACCTATGAATATTGCTATAAAAAATTCAGTTTCTAGTGAAAATTAATTGCCAGATTAATAGATGAAAAAATATGTATTTATATACATTTTTCTCATTTTAGTGTGTACATGAACGTTGAAACCTTTATGTAAATTTCGTCATTGGCACGCAAGGGAATGTGCTAAAAGCTCTCACGAAGTTGTGCAGTTCGGACGGATGTACGTTCGGCTACACAGAATTTTTGAACGAAAGGACGAAAGTTGCTAGTCGCCGTTTCTGTATATTTGCGCTGAATGTCGTTTGCAAGAGTGAACAGTTTATTTTTTTTTTGTTAATTTGATTTTTTTTTTTTAAGCAGCAAATTATAAAACTATTTTAGAAGACACGCACATATCTAGTTGTAATTGCGAAACTAGTATTGAATTTTTGTCACTTATAGCTTTAACTATAATTAAAAAAAAAAAAGTTATCACACGCACATATCACACACACAGAACAGCGAAAGCTGCGAGAATGTCAGGCACAAGCACAGCTTTAGGTTGGAAAATGTCAAAGGAAGAACATACACTCTTGTATATCAAGAGCAAGCAATAACTTCACACTCACACTCACACACACACACACACAGTTCGTGTAAAGAATAAAGTTGAATATTTTATGAAGGACACGTTTTCAGTGATACACAGATGCTAGTGCATTTCGCTGCAGTGCGTGTAAAAAAGTGAAGCGAAAACTTTTGTGAATTGTGCGACACCCACGTAGGGTACTGTTTTATTCGGGAAGCGCGATGGCATGGACTATTTTCTATTCATAAGAAATCTTATCAATGGCGTTAAGTTCAATTGGCGTTATTTCAATAGCAAATACATAAAATTGCATTAGTTTTAAAGTGACCTCTGCGACCTCTTCGAGATCTGTGTCAAAATGACTTTAAAAAAATCCCTCAAGTCCTATTCAACCAATAAGAAGCGTTATAGAGAGGCAGCGGAGGCAGAGCAGCTCTGGCGGAGATGCAGTTCATTGAGACGGTCGCGGTTCCTAAGTTCAACGGTGCTCAGCAGTATTTTGGTGCTTGCTGTGTTGTTGAGCTGTTGCGGGGGCTTTCAGCTGGATGGATCCCAGAATTCGTTTGCCCAATTCAGAAAATGGTACACCGGTCTAAATGGCTCGTTGGAGTTGGAGTTTAAGACCGAGCAACCCAATGGCTTGGTACTCTATACGGACGATGGTGGCACTTATGACTTTTTTGAGTTGAAATTGGTTGAAGGTGCACTACGTTTGCGGTACAACCTTGGAGGTGGGGCGCAGATAATAACGGTGGGCCGAGAACTTCACGATGGTCATTGGCATAAAGTGCAGGTATGAATAGAATTGTAGAATTACCCACTTGTTCATATGTCACTTGTTTCCTTATTACCAAGGTTCTACGTCATGATGAACAAACTTCTTTGATCGTTGATGGAGTCTCTCAAAGTCGTACGACTAAAGGAAAAGAGTTTCAATTTGGAAAATTTGCAACTAACTCCGAAATATTTGTTGGGGGAATGCCAAATTGGTGAGTGGTAAATATGCTCAATGCCAGAGCCTAGACTATATTTCAACTGGTGCTTGACCCTCAAAATATTATGAAAATTGATTGGTAACTTGAGATTCTTCAGGTTTTAAATGTTTCTATAAAAAAATAAAACGAATAGATAACTGCACTTCGTCACATTGATTCAAGAAAATCCGTTGGATTATTTAGTGGCAACACTTGGCCGACAGTAAATGATGTATTATAGTAAGGTGCCTCGACTTGTAAGGGGGAAAGGGGAAAAAAGTTCCATATGTACCCCTCTAAAAATAAACCTTGATCTATTTTAAAACGATACCTAAAGTATTTTGGCTGTAAGAAAAGCCGTCAGTGAGCTAAAACTTTTTGCAAAAACCTGAAAAAATCGATTTTTGTCAATATATTGGCAGGTGTTGTAGTTGTACAAAACTTCTTTCAATCTGCATAAAAATATGTGAAATTATTGCATTAAGATTAAAGATAATGCTGTTTTTCGTGCATTTTTTAGTATTTTTCTTTAAGTTGTTTGCACTAAAGTTCAAATTACTTCATTATTTCTAAAGCAATCTTCACTTTCAAGATATTGTTGGAAAGGTCTTGAGTGCTTGCATAGATTCCTGGTCAGCACTGCTGCATATTAAAGTTAAAATATTATTTATAAGATAAGCACCTACTGAAAAAATATTGTAAGAAATTAAAAAAAAATAATGAAAGTACAGTAATCCCCCTATAAGCTTAGTATGCTGTAGGAACGAAACTTTTTAGGCATTTAATTCTTCATGCCAAATTTTGGTGTAGACTTAACTCTAACACATACGGTAACATAACGTGTTTTTTGAACATTTAATTACAATTCGTACAATTAAATGTAGGAACATATAAAAGACAGCAAAATTTTGACATTTTAACTCTCTAATCATGGTTATGAACTTGGCTGCATTGAACAAAATTTTCGGTTCAGCAGTGTACTAACCAACGAAAAAAAAAAAAAAATGTCGCTTCCTTTTCGCTGTCAAAAACGCAATTCATTTCATACGGAAGATTTCTTTTCGCTTCTACAGCATACTAAGCTATAACACGGTATTCTTATAACGCGTTTTCATATTGCGCGATTTGCATAACACGTGTTTTTCCAATATAACACGGTATTTCCCACGTTATATTTCTGTACTGTAAACGTTACAATGATTTGTAGAGTTCATACTCAATTTCGCGTACGTTTGCACATTGTGTTCTTATAAAATGAAATTAAATTATTTTATTAAATGTGCGCTCCTAGTTTTTTGAATTGTAAGAACATTGATTGTACATAGATATATCCACTCAAAGGTGAAGAAATTAAATTTTAAAAATTTCAAATAAAATATTTACAGTATAATTCGCTTACCGTCTTTCAATTAAATTGCACCAAATATTGTGCCCTTAAGCGAAAAAGGTGCTTAAGCAAATTTTTCTAACGGCCTTATAGAGGCAGATATTTAAATTCGCATAAGCACCTTAGTGAGGATCATAAAAGTAATAAATAAATGCGCCTATCAAGCACTTGTGCACTAAAAAAGATTTACTAATATGACTAAAAATGATTGCCTAAAAATTTCTCAAACTGTCTTAAAAATAAAGAAAAACAACTTTTGTTTTAAGTGAATACAAATATTTGCCAAAAAAAATTTACAGTTTAAAAGATTAACATATTTCAGGGAATATAACATTGCTTTTAATATAGTAAATCATGATTAATGTAGTTTAATAACTCACCAAAAATCTCTTAAACTTTTATTTTAATTATTAACGACTAGCTGATATACCCGGTGTTACTCGGGGGAAAAACGTAAAATTTTGATGTTAAGGTTTTATTCGTTCAGAAGATAACGATTTTTAGCCAGAAAAAATAAGCTTTTGACGTAAAGCATATGGAAATATACTGGAAGGTTTTTTGTCATTCTAAGGAAATAGCATTATTAGAAAAAGACGTTGTACTAAAAGTTTGTGCAATCTTGAGATATGTGCATTTTTTTGGTGTCAAAATTACAGAATTTTTTTAAAATTAATTAAACGAAGCTTTTCGCTAAAAAAAGTATGCTAGTTGGTTGATGTCCCTTACTTGTAAAAGGGTGGAAAAGGCTTGTTCAAAACTAATTATGCCAAAGCATAATCTAAGATTCAAGTAAAATGTGAGCCAAATTTGAGTTAAATCCGTCCAACCGTTAAGATTTGTATTCTGGTCAAACAAACAGAAAATGATTTTTATTAATGTAGAAAAATAACTTTCATAAAATTTTTTCCGTTAGTTTTTCCAATAATTTATAACCTTTTTTGCTATTTCGGGCAAAGAAAAATCCAATAAATAAGAGATTATTTAAATCGGTCCAGCCGATCTTTATACAGGGTCCGCCATCTAACGTTTTTTTTTCAACTAGTGCTTATTTCGTGAATGGTAACACTTAGCTCATGTCTGATTTGACAGATAATTAGTTTTATCCTTCCGCTGAACGAATATGGTTGTGTATACGCTTGAACAATGCTGGAAAATATTGCGACATTACTTTGAAAATCATGGTAATGTTGCAGAATGTGTGCGAAAATTGCGTACGGATTTTGGAAGAAAAGAAGCACCGTTAGCTCCGTATGTTCGTTATCTTGTGAAAAAAGTGAAAGAAACTGGCATCCTCATCGATAAACCAAGGCGTGAAAAGCCAAAAGCAGTGCGTACACCCGAGAATATTGCTGCTGTGGCAGAAAGTGTGCGTGAAGCGCCATCAACATCAATTCACCGTTGTTCTCAACAATTGAACATTTCGGAGACATCATTGAGACGAATTTTGTATAAAGACCTTGGTATGACGCCATACAAAGTCCAATTGGTTCAGGAGTTGAAGCCAACTGACCATCCAATGCGTTTTCGCTTCGCTAAGTGGGCCTGCGATCGACTTACAGAAGATGCCGATTTTGCCAAAAAATCATCTTTTCAGATGAAGCTCATTTTGATCTTGGTGGGTATGTAAACAAGCAAAATTGTCGCATTTGGGGCACAGAAAACCTGCACGCATACATTGAAAAGCCGCTGCAACCAAAACGAGTCACTGTTTGGTGCGGATTTTGGTCCAGAGGCATAATTGGGTCATTTTTCTTTGAAAATGAGCAAGAAGTGGCCGTTACAGTCAATGGCGATCGTTATCGGCCCATGTTGAACGAATTTTTGTTCACAAAAATTGAAGAGGAGGATATTGGCAACATTTGGTTTCAACAGGACGGCGCTACGTGCCACACAGCCGAAGCTAGACTCGATGTTTTGCGCCCTGTTTTGGAAGATTGCATTATCAGCCGCAGAGCTGATGTCGTTTGGCCACCTCGGAGCTGCGATTTGACACCGTTGGACTATTATTTGTGGGGTGCCCTCAAAGATAAGTGTTACGCCGACAAGCCAGAGACAATTGACGCTTTAAAGGACAATATTCGTGAAGCCATTGGTGAAATACAGCTGCACACAATCGATAATGTGCTTAAAAATTGGAGCGATCGTGTAGGCTACTGCATGGCCAGCCGAGGCAGCCATTTGAATGAAATTATTTTCCATTATTAACCGGAAGGATTGTACTTTCAAATAAAAAAAGAAATTTGAGAAAATATCTAGTAGTTTTTTTTTACAGAATTTTCAGAAAAAAAAAAGAAGTTATTTGGCGGACCCTGTATGTTATATGTAAATGGTATAACTAACCCGACTTTATTTTATTAATTAAGATTAATGTGATAACTAAAATCAATACAAGAAATTTATTAAGTAATAGTCTATTAAGTACCAAAATGAAGTATTTCAATAGCGTATCAGCAAGGCATTTACTTTATGGAAGCTATGTATTTTTCTGCATGAAGTGCACTCGGGTTGATTATCTTCAGTGAAGCACCTTGTGATATACGACATTTTTCGTTTTGTTATCAGGTGCAAGAACAAATAAAGCGGATGGTTTGCCGACACGTGAACATGCCACGTACAATTGACCATGAGAAAAACATGCATTTTCTAAATTCAGACCACAAACACTAAGGGATTGGCCTAGTGATTTTTTAATCGTTATGGCGAATGCAAGACGAATCGGGAATTGAATTCGTTTAAACTCAAAGGGCATATCAGTTGGGATCATCGGAATGAGAACTTCCCCACCTTCGAATTTTCCTTTGAGTATTATCGCGTCATGACATTGATCATCAGTTTTCTTATCACCAAACGCGTTCCACTGCATAGTTTTAGTTGGTTTAGATTTCGAAGCATGATGACTACCGAGCCAACTTTCAGTTGTAAAGTGTGCGGTGGTGAGCCAGGCACATCCAAGGAGTTTAAAAATTCAGTTGGATAATTGGTGGTTTCGTCTTTGTTTGTTACGCAGTCAATAGATTTAAATGAATGCAGAATTCTAACGATTTGATTCTCAATTACGAAGTTTATGTCATCCACATTTTTGTTCTTAGCCGCCATAATTGCTCGCTCACTCAACCATATGTTATTTTTGTGGTTATTGCGGTTTCGAAATTGCAAAAATTCTGAGGAAATGAAATCAACCCGCTCGATTCGTCGACAGGAACACGGCCATTACCGATAGTCAGCCATTGCTAGGAGAAATCTTTAGCAGATGGATCGTTCAGCAACGCAACTCTCATGTTTGATGTCAGCTGAAGTTTTTTCACATAGCGTAACAGATTTGAGGATTTGAGGCCTGAATTTCCTTGTTATATGATATTTATTTCCAAAGCTATTCGATATCAAAAATTTGGCTTGTATGGGCGGAGCCGCACCCCCTTGTTGAATGACCCCCTTGTTCTCAGTTTTCTAGTAGAAGGTTATCACCCAACAGTAATTCCATACTAAATTTTGTTGTTATACGACATTTAGTTCCAAAGCTATCTAATATCAAAAATTAAAAGTGTATGGGCGGAGCCACACCCCCTTTTCCAAAGCCCATCCCAGTTTTCCAGTAGAAGGATATCACCAAGTGGCAACTCCATACTGAATTTAATTTTTATACGGCTTTTAGTTCCAAAGCTAATCGATATCATAAATTTGAATTGTATGGGCGGTGCCACACCCCTTTCGCCTATACTTGCTCAATTCCCAGTCGAAAGAGACGACTAAATAGAACGTTATATTCGAGTTTCATTAATGTGTGACTTATAGCTTGAAAGTTATACTGAAAATTTGGGCTGCTGAAAAAGTGCCACGCCTTACGTCCAACGCCCATAAAATTTACCAGTAGAACGGCAAGTGAAAATTAAGGTCGAATACCGAATTCCGTTGCTGTGCGACCTATAATTCCAAAGCTATTCGATATAGAAGATTTGATTTGTATGGGAGGTGCCACGCCCCCTGAGTTTTTCCGATATTTTAATAGCTATTCTGCTATTCGGGATGAACACAAATCCCACAGATAAAAGATCATTAAAATCGGTCCTGCCGTTCTTGAGTTATAAATGGTGTAACAAACCCGACTTTGTTTTATATATATAGATTTTTATAACAGTTTTATTCATTTACAAAACACAAACTGCTGCCAACTTCAAAATTACGCTGTTGCAACTAAAAATAAAAAATAACTAATGGAAAAGCTAGAGTTGCTTAGAATGTTTATGAGTCATTTATAAGAATTCCGACTAAATTTTTTCTCTTTGAGTTATTTTTCTCGAGCAATTCCTAAATGTTGCAGATCTGCAACACGGCACGATATAGGGTTAATAAAAGCAAAATATTATGGGCGTAGCCAGGATTTTGTTCAGGAGGGACAGGCCAGTTACTGTTTCATGTAGCTGATAAATACTAGGAGAAGCAGTTGCTTGGCAAACGCGTTAGCTGGCTACATAAATTAGTACGTTGAAGATGCATTTAAGTTGGGTCGCTCGCTCTAATAAACTTTTCCCAATAAACAAGTAAATATATAATATTGTGTTGTCTCAAAAAATGGACATATTTTGTTTTGTTATTGTTAGGGAGATTTGCCTAATGAATAAACTTACCCGATCTCACAAACATTTTAATACAAAAAAATTTTAATTTATTTAAATTTATTGCATATTCATTTATTTATTCAATTCTTGGCGTTTCTCAACCAACCCCTTCTTGTCATTTATTTTTTTAAGCCGATCATAAGAAAAAGCTGGTTTGATAAAAAGTCCACTTACACTACGAAACCATGAGAATGCTTCATATGCCATTCCTAATGAAAATTCTTTTTCTCCCATATCGACAACTGCTAGATCGAGTGTTAATCGTTGCGATCTATGAATACTAATCGCATAAGCAAGTTGTTGTGGAATTTGCTTGCGAGTAAAATTGTTTGATCCTTGTTTCAATTTCAACTACCTCACCGATGCTGCCATTGCACAGACCAGCTGAAGTAAAAAGATGTTGCCTCAAAATAACTTGTGCACCCTTACATGGATATAACTTAAACCTCTTGCATCGTCGGATGAGGCTAACAACGCTTGTGGGTCATTGTGTTAAGCATTGATGATTGTTACAGCATTGCCAACATTTCTGAGCTTCTCAATGTTATATTCTTCAATTTCAGCGTTCTTCGAGATTAATTTTAACACATTTTAATTAAAAAAAAAAAATTAACGCTGATTGAACCTGGTCGATAAGAGGTCGTAGTCTTGTAGAGTCAGTTCTCGTAATGATACTCTAAGTAAACATTCCCTGAAAGCTTGTTGTTCTGGTCGAATTATCTGGTTCAATACGAACACTTTGCTTATTTGACGATAGACTAATTGACCTTGAGTGGTGGTAACATCACCCGACCTCGGATTCTCGTAAAGTGGGATATCTCCAACTGGCTACAATTGATTGAATTCTCCAAAGAACAGCACTATGTACCCTTTTTTAGCAGCATCGGCAAAGAATGATGAATGTTTTTTGTGTTATGTTAAAAGTTTTGTTACAGTTTCTTATAAATTTTGTGCAGTGCGAGTTGAAAAAATTTCAGGAGATATAGAAGATTTTTATCTTGAATCCTGTTTAACATAAATTCAATTGGAAAATAAACATTAAGGCAATTCACAGTTCATGCTAATTAAGGTTTTATGTGCTAGTTCTGAAATGTGCAATTTTTCCTGTTAATTTTTTGTTTTTGTTTTGCATGTAAACACAAATGAAGCCGGTGTGTTAAATGTTGCCTTTTTTGTACATGTCCTAAGGCATGCTTTTGTAGAGTGTTAATGTGTTATTTCGTGAACAGCTGTTTTACGTGAATAAAAAAGAGTTGCCTGGTAAATAATTTTGATGAAGTTTTCAATTAACTTATTATTAAATTGAGTTATTTAACTTTTAATAGAATCCAAAACATCTGAGCTGCATAGTAAAGATTCCAGCGCTGTTTTGAAACTGCAAATCAATACTTTTCACTAAAGTTGTGCGCACAGTTGTAAGAAATCAGTACATTAAAATATTAATATTTTAAAACATTACAATGAACTGTGAACTGCCCAATTATAAATATTTAATTAAAGTAAAGCAGTTCGCTGCAGTATAGCGAAAGCAAACAGCTACAGCACGACTCTGCATAAAGCACAGCAGCCAAAATCGATAGATGCTGCTGTATAGCATGCTAGAAAATGTTAAAAAGCGACAGCAACAGCAGAAGACGACTTCAAAATGCGATAGCTTGCTGTTGCTGTGGCTTTGTTCCTTTCGTAGTTTGCAGCCGAAGCAAAATTTATTTAAAGAAAATTGCAAAATAAATTGCTAAAGCGCAGCCAAAGGAAAAACTTTGATGCTTTAGCTAATTTGGCAGCAGCAATTTAAGCCCTGAACAATAGTATGCAAAAAAGTCATGAAATAACAGTTGATCCCGTAACGTCTAACGGTGCGAAAATTGACCCCCTCCCCCTTCCATACGATTTTTTGTTTCACTCGACCAGCTCTTTCACCTCCGTAAATATTCGTACTCTTACACTGGACACTCTGTATATGTATGTATTTTTGCTTTGTTTGTATAGAAATTTGAATGGTTCGATAAATTTTCATAAGATTAATATAAATTACTTACAATACAAAAGGAACAAAAACGCCAAATTAATAATCAATTAATAAAAATGTATGCGAAATATTCTAAACACAAACAAACGCGAACTTGTCCTTCCATGTCGATCGGTTTTTTGACAGATACCAGAGGCTTTAAATATATAATTAGGGTATTCACAAGGTGTGCTATCATGTCATATTGTCATGTCCTGAAATTTTACAACTAAAATTTACATGATAAATAAATGCAAATAAGAAACAGCTGTTTGACTACGACACTTCAATAAACATAGCTTTCAGAGTTGTAATATATTAGTACTTTTTTATATGGAAGGCAACAGGCCAGTAGCCAAAGGGGGGCAATGCCCCCTACTACAACCGTTTTCTTCCCCTGGCCAAATCAAACAATAAAAAACTTTAAATTAATAATTAATAGGCTTTTTGTTGATATATTTGTTTATTGCTTTAAAATAAGTTTAGTTTAAAATAACAAAAAATATACACATTCACCTTATTCATGACTTGAATATGTATATGAAATTTGTTTAACAAAACATTTCAGACAATTTGTTACAATTTTTCAAATTTCTACTGGGTCGCCAACATTTGCTACCATAACATAAGATTTGAATTTTAATAATTTTTTACCCGCATCCATAGGAACTTTCTAGAAATGAAAAGCACGTTGTGCACCAATTTGATGCAGATACAAAAAGAATACATAATTCATTGAAATGTTTTTAATTTTTTTTTTATGCATGATGAATGTTTATTAATATTAAAATAAGAAAAAAATGCAAATCTTAATTCTAGCAAAAATTTAAAGAAGCAAAAGATTTAAATCAAAACATGCATGTTTGTTCTTAATATATAAATCTGAATAAAAAATTTGCATCAATTTGATGCAAACGACGGATGCGGGTTAATTCACTTTTTTATATGTTTTACTAAAAAATGTCTTATACATATTAGTTAGCCCGTTTCGCTACTCTTTCTTATATTTCTAGCCACTATAAATACATCTTGTAGTTTTACCTTCATTTTATTACAAAGTCCTGAATTAATTTTTATATTATTTTTTATGTATTAATTTCATGTATAGAAACATCAACATATCCATGTAAATATTATAAAATTAACTGTTTTTTAATAAATATGTGTAATGTATTCATTTCACACGTTAAAAAATGGTTTTTTTTTATTTAAATGAAAAAACAAAGATTCATGCCTGCCCCTCTGTCTTCTTGGTCAGGCTATAGGCCTGGAAGGCAACAATAAAATGTTTAAACTAGTGTAAAATCTTAGGACAATATGACATGATAGCACAACTTGTGAATACCCTAAATATATTTATAGTCTCTGCAGCAAAAAATTACACAAGCCTACTTGAAATCTATTTCAAGTACTTGCTTAAAATACAAGTTCAAGCTAGCTTGAGCTTGATAATTTTGAATCAAGTATAGCTTGTAATTGAATATAAATAAGCCCACGACAGCTTGCGACTTGCAAGTATGCTAGCTTACAAGCGAACGGCACGAAGTTTCAAGTAAAGGAAAGCTTGATGCTTTCAGCAAAAAGCTTGAAAAGCTTGAAATTGAAGGCAAGTATCCAATTAAAGCAAGTATCCAAAAAATTCAATGAGCTTGTGTAGGAAAAGCTTAAGCGTATTAAGACTTTTAAGGGTTCTGTGGACTCCGTGGTTGGCAGCTTTAAGAGGTAGATGATTTCGGATCTGATGTCAGAAATTAAAACTCAAGATAGCGCATAGAGTTGCCACCTAGATATTTGGGTATTTTTGCGAATTCTTTTAATTTTAAAATTCTGACAACGGATTTGATTTCGAATATAATGTCATAGTTTTAAAATTTAAGATGGAGGTTAGGGTTGCCACCTATTTTTTAATCACAGTATTGCCACCTAATAATATGTATTTTCAAGAGCTTTAAACATCATTTAACAGTGTTAAGGAGTCACAGTTTTTGAATCTGAAGTCAGAATTTTAAAATTAGAGATGGTGGATAGGGCTGCCACTTTAATTTCTTTGTATTTTTATGAATTCGGAGCTGGCAAAAAAATGGTATACCAAAAATGGGGCGCTGAATCCGAATCCGTTGTCAGAATTTCAGAATTATAAAGTTTAATAATAATAGTTTTGCCACTTAATAATATGTATTTTCAAAATTAAAAGCAGCCCTTTTATTTCAAAATTTTATAATTTTGAAATTCTGACCATGGATTCGGATTCAGCGACCCATTTTTGGTATACTATTTTTTTGCCAGCCACGAATTTATTAAAATACAAAAATTAAGGTGGCAACCCTATCCACCATCTTGAATTTTAAAATTCTGACTTCAGATTCGAAATCAGTGACTCCCTTACACTGTTGAATGATGTTTAAAACTCTTGAAAATACATATTATTAACTAGCAATACTGTGGTAAAAATTTAGGTGGCAGCCCTAACCTCCATCTTAACTTTTAAAACTGTGACATTATATCCGAAATCAAATCCGTTGTCAGAATTTAAAAATTGCAAGAATTCGTAAAAATACAAAAAAAAATCTAGGTGGGAACTCTATCCGCCATCTTAAATTTTAAATTTTGACATCAGATTCGAAATCATCTACCCACAAAATTTCTAACCATAAAGTCCACAGAATCCTTAAAAGTCCTATTACGCTTAAGCTCTCTCTACACAAGTTCATTGATTTTTTTGGATACTTGCTTTTAATTCAATTAATTGGATACTTGCGAGCTTACAAGCTTTTGCCGATCGTTTCAAGCTTTTCAAGTTTCTGCCCGACAAAGTAAGTCCAAACAAGCCAAGCCAACGAGCAAGCATGAATTTGACTTGTATCTATTTGGTATTTTTGCAAGCTGGCTAAAGCTTGCTTTTTCAAGTTTGGATACATACCTAAATTCAAGTACTTGAAAAGGCTTGAACTTCAAGTAGGCTTGTGCTATTCTCTGCTCTGCAGATGCATAAATTTGTTTTGTTTGCACAACAAAAGCAATAAGAAGCAGTAAGCTGAAGCAAAGTGAATTCAGCGAACAATAACAACAACGAAACATACGGAAATATTTTTTCAACTAACTTATAAACTAAATAGAATTTCGAAATTTGGCTTCGTTAGGAAATAATATTAGGGGCGTAGAACAGTTTCGAAAAAACAATTTTAAAATCGGTCAACCCATTTAGAAGTTATGCTCTTACATACATTTTTCAAACAAACTGTTCCATGGAAAAAATTACATAGATGTAGTTTTGACCAATCTACCTAAACCGCTAATAAATGTTACTTTGCCCAATTTTTACATACATCCTATTAGAATTAGGGCGACAATATAAAAAGGTATGGATTTTTATGCATTTTGTTTGGTTTTTCATTTGATGAAGGAAAAACAGAAAACATAGTCTTTGATTTTTTTGGACATTAAAATCTAATACTTTTTTTTCAAGTACAACGTTTCCGTTACGGAAATTCAAACAAATATAGCGCTATTCAAACGGCACTAATTGTAAGGAGAATGAAGCGCTCTTTACGTGCATAAAAGTAGTGCGCATTGAAATTTTTTGCTGGGTAATTTTTTTCGGAAAAATTCAGGCTTTTAGCCTACAAAATTCTCTACAAAATTTGCAGTTAGTTATTTTTTTTTTAATTTTTTCTGAAAAACACGAAAAATTTGTTGAAAATTTCATTTATTCCGCCGAAACTAACAGCTCAACCAAAAAAAAAACGATATAGGCATTGCTTGTAGGAAACTTAATAAGCTTTAATTTGACATATTATTTGTTAATTTATTGTTGTTGGTTCTGGAGATATATGCAATTGCAAATATGCCCAAACTACAGTTCGTTATATCTCGAAAACGGTGTGACAAAAAAAAAGAATGACATTTCGGAATCACTCTCCAATTTCACATTAGAAATGGATAGTGCCATTCATTGTACATTAGGCCGGGTCGATTTGTGGGGAGGCAAAAAAATTACCCATTGCTCAGTGAAAATCGTATTCTAGGGATCAAAATAAGAAACTTTGCCCGAGGAACTATACCTCTAAAATGAATTCTAATGCCCCAACATTTCCGTAGGGTCAAATTTTGAAAAATCCCTCTTCGACCCATTTAGAGTGCCCCAAACGAGTTGAAATGTATGAGCGACCCCTTCTAACTTTGGAGGGCCGATCCACCCATGCTTGTGGCACACCCCCTGGAACCCCCCTGGGGAACTTTGTTTGTATGGGGAACACCCCAGGGGGTTCCAGGGGATGTGCCACTGGCATGGGTGGATCAAGCCTCCAAAATTAGAAGGGGTTGGTCATACATTTAGACTCGATTGGGGCACTCTAAATGGGTCAAAGAGGGATTTTTCAAAATTTGACCCTACGGAAAAGTTGGGGCATTCGATTTCGTTTTAGAGGTATAGTTCCTCGGGCAAAGTTTCTTATTTTGATGCCTAGAATACGATTTTCACTGAGCAATGGTCGATTTTTAAGTCGACCCGCCCTATTGTACATTGTGCCTGTAAAGAAGTGTAAGGTGCTTCGCTACTGCTTTTTCGCTATTGTCTTTTCGAAAAACCTTAATGAGGTTCCAATCGCTTCCCTATCGGAAATTTCAAAGCACTTTGTTAAAACGCAAGTAAAAAGCTCTTCATTCTGTCCGTAAATAGTGCTTTTGATAAGTGCTTTGCTCTCGCTACGAAATATGTTGAAAAAATGGAATTTTATATCTACTCCAAAAACCATTGAAACTCGAAACACTAAAGAGTTGAATTAAAATGCACGGAAAAAAATTATCTTAGCAAGTGTTAAAGCAAAAAAGTGGAAAATATAAAGTGAAGCTATATATCAAAATTGTTAGTATAATTTAAAAAAAAGTTAAAATATGAGTGAGAAGTGGCTAGGCTATTCAAAAAGACATTTTAAAAGGTTAATAGCAGCGAAGATAAATGATATTGAAAGTGAAGTTGCTCCCGCAGGTGAGAACGAGGAAGTTAAAACAGACGCATCTTCAGAAAATGTAATAGGGCATAGCAGAATATTCAAGGGGACATGCCGGTGTCGCTTTCTTCAATCACTTTTTATAGCGAGAACGGAGCCCTTCCCTGAATCACTTTCCGTATCGAGAGCAAAGCTCTTTTTTAATCACTTTTCGTAGCCAGAACAAAGGTCTTCTTCCCAATGACATGACAGTGTTAAAAAAGGCGCTATTTAAAACGAGAACAAAGCACTATTCTGATTTTGTAAAGTGCTTTGAGAGTTGTTTCGAAGTGCTTTGTTTCCTAAAGCGTTCACAAGCAGTATAGAAACTGCTTGAAAGCTTACTGAGCTTTGAAATGGGCTTCCTTTATTCGCAAGCTCTCTTTAAAATTTTGTCACGTGCTAGAAAACAAAACCCGATTGTTTCAATTTTTTTCAATGGTTTATTTTGTTGTTTTTTTCCTCTTGTCTTTCCTTTAAATATGTGTTATATTACTATATAATTTTTATAATCAAGAGAGAAAATTCCAAAGCAAAGCTCTTTTTTAATCACTTTTCGTAGCCAGAACAAAGGTCTTCTTCCCAATGACATGACAGTGTTAAAAAAGGCGCTATTTAAAACGAGAACAAAGCACTATTCTGATTTTGTAAAGCGCTTTGAAAGTTGTTTCGAAGTGCTTTGTTTCCTAAAGCGTTCACAAGCAGTATAGAAACTGCTTGAAAGCTTACTGAGCTTTGAAATGGGCTTCCTTTATTCGCAAGCTCTCTTTAAAATTTTGTCACGTGCTAGAAAACAAAACCCGATTGTTTCAATTTTTTTCAATGGTTTATTTTGTTGTTTTTTTCCTCTTGTCTTTCCTTTAAATATGTGTTATATTACTATATAATTTTTATAATCAAGAGAGAAAATTTCGAACCTGCATTCGCCTGTTTCTGCACCTGTTTCTTAGAATCTCGAAAGTTAATCCTGTAGAAAACCAATTGTTAGTTGGGATATCAGATCATATATCCCCATTGATATAAAAATTTATTTACACAACCATTTTTACGATACAGGTATAGCTCGAAGCTTGCTTTATTAGCATTGCCAAGTGTAATCTTCGAACCAAGATTTCGGGGTGCTATTCGTAACTTGGTCTATGCCGACCAGCCAGGAGGAGGAAGTCGCCGACAAGAAATGAAGCAACCACGTGATATGAAAGTAAGATGGTATTAAAATTAAAAGCATTGGTCTGATTACTCCAATTTACTCCTCTTTTTAAGTGCGGCGATGAAAATTGCGATCATGGACAAATGCCAAAAGTTCCAAGGGTAAGTTTTAAGCATTAATGATTTACTGTTGCTAATGAATACCTAATAATATTTATCTATGTAATGAACGAGTGTAACACAATTGTTATAAGAATTCCATACATTGTTAGATTTTGATAAAATTTTCTGCAAATTATTCGTGTTGTTCTCAATTTGTTTTTGTCACCACTCTCTTTAAGGGCTTGCGTGGCGGTAACACTACCGATGCCTGCGAAAGACATGATCCCTGTCAGCATGGTGGCATTTGCATATCCACAGATTCTGGACCCATCTGTGAATGTCGCAATCTTGAATACGATGGACAGTACTGTGAAAAAGGTTAGTTTATTATTTTCCATTAAATCAGCCATTTCTTAATGTTTATCATCACATTTTTGCGATACCTTTTTAAAAAATTCAGAGCGAGCACCATCTGAAGCAACATTTCGCGGTACACAGTTCCTCTCCTATGACCTTGGGCAAACAGGCGCAGAGCCAATTGTTAGTGCGCAGGATGCTATAACATTGTATTTCAGAACAAGACAGCCTAATGGACTGCTCTTTTATACAGGCAAGTCGAATTGATAAAAACAAGAAATACCATATATTAGAGAGCACAGTATTAATAAAAAAAAAATGTATCCTAGGTCACGGCACCGATTACTTAAACCTTGCTCTACGAGATGGTGGAGTTTCACTTACAATGGGTTTGGCCAATGGCAAGCAAGAAATGCATATCAAGCCATCAAAAGTGCGTTTTGATGATCATCAGTGGCATAAGGTTACCGTACATCGCCGAATTCAGGAGGTAAATTTGAAACTCTCGATATATGTATATTATGTAAGGGAGCAATCCGTAGGTTGGGAATAGTTTCTACTTAAGTAGGTCTTTAAAATGCAAAAAAAAAATAACATTAAAAAATTAAATTATTAAATTAATTAAAAAATTAAATTAAAAAGTGAATAAAGCATTGGAAGCTAGTATCATCAGCTAACTTTAATCAGCTAAATTGTTTTTATATTCAGTTTTCAAAATTATTAAAAAATTATGTTATGGATATTGGCTCGTAGATTGGACCACCTCAAAATTTTTTTTTAACAAAATTTAACTTGAAATGTATTGAAATTGTATTATCTCAAAACACACAAACTTCAATCAATTTGATTAAGAATCGATGTTCCTGTTTTATTTGTAAAAAAAAATCATAATTTTTTATGAACTCCACATACATTATTTAAATATATAGCAAACATACAAAATGAATATAAAAAACCATGTTGGCCCCACCTACGGACTTCTCCCCTACATATAATGATATATTTACGTATAATCAAAACTATATCCTGTTTGTTTTTAGATCTCATCGATTACTAGTTTTTGTCGGGTAAGTTAAAACTTTAATATGAAATATTAATAAACAGGTTGGTTGAAAGTATTGAAAGAAAAAATTAAATGAATCTGAAATTTAAATGAAATTAAGTAGTAGTTTATTCAATATAAACTCCCTCAACTTCAATACACTTATTTCAATGATCCTATAATAATTTTATACCATTAATGCAATGGTTTTCCGGAAGCTCTGCAAAATAGTGTTCCACGGCTGCAAAAGCCTTCCTCGAAGGAATTGTTTCAAGTTTCTGAAGAGGTAGTAGTCGCTGGGAGCCAAATCTGGTGAATACGGTATGTGTTCATGCAATATGTAAGGGATACTTGTCTATAGTGGAACCGGTTTTGTTTTTTCATCATCATTTTTCACACTGACAATATTTTCGAGTTCTAAATATATCATTGGATTGGTATTTTAAATGACTATCTTTTTGCTCAATAGAGTTTAAAGTTTTGTTGGAAAATTTCATTGTATATTTTTAAAAAATCTGAAAGGCTTAAAATCGACTTCAAAAATTTTTGTCTTCTAATGTGGGACTTTATCATACATCCAATAAACCCACATAAAACTCACAACCAAATTGTGAGTTTTTATTTATTCAGTTGACCTTTCACATGAATATATTTTACATTCTTCTTCAGATTCACTTTATTCTACGTCTTAATTCTAGTCACAATTTTACGAACGCAATTCATCAATTCTTCATCATCAACTTGCGAAATATCATCAAATTTTACGTTCACCTTTTCTAGATACCTGTTAAAACTGGTCTTTGGTATGTTGTATGCACGCGTAGTGGGTCCCACATTGAAAAGCATGTGAAGTCCCGATTTATAAGCCCATGGACATTTTGATATAGTATCAGAAATATCTTTTTTCACTTCATTTGAAAACAAATCACTTTGAAATCTTATGCTCCGATTACACTGAACCAAATGACTCATTTGAAATGAATCATTTCAAACATTAACGTAGTATTAGAGCAGTGTCGGGCAGCTTTGCACACTTGAGATTGGATTTGTGCAGTAAAATATATATTCATCTCACCTACAGAACGATCAAAGCTTCAGTGTTCAAGCGAATGTCAAGCAGATAAGATCTGCGCATGCGTGTTCATTGAATATATTATATCATATCTGTGTCGATAAGCAATAAAAGCTTAAGGGCCGCTTTCTCAATGTCCGGTTAAGCACTAATCAGAACTTTAACCAGCAGTTAGCAAAAAAGCCCTTTCTCAATATTCGGTTAAGGTTGTTCTGTCAGTTAAGTGCTGATTAAGTTAACGGCAAGTTGTGGTTTCGGTTAGCGCCATTTTAGGGTAAATGATTTCGAAGATGCTGTCAAACCTTAAAATTTAAGATGGCGGATAGAGTTGCCACCTAGATTTTTTTATTTTTGCGAATTCTTGTAATTTTGAAATTCTGACAACGGATTTGATTTCGAATATAATGTCACAGTTTTAAAATTTAAGATGGAGATTAGGGTTGCCACCTAAATTTTTACCACAGTATTGCCACCTAATAATATGTATTTTTAAGAGTTTTAAACATCATTTATCAGTGTTAAGAGGTCGCTGATTTTGAATCTAAAATCAGAATTTTAAAATTCAAGATGGTGGATAGGGTTGCCACCTTAATTTTTTTTTAGTTTTATAAATTCAGGGCTGGCAAAAAAAATGGTACACCAAAAATGGGTCGCTGAATCCGAATCCGTCGTCAGAATTTCAAAATTATATAATTTTTAAATAATAGGGTTGCCACCTAATAATATATATTTTCAATAGTTTTAAACCTCATTTATTAGTGTTAAGGGGTCACTGATTTCAAATCTAAGGTCAGAATTTTAAAATTTGCCAGCCCCGAATTTATAAAACTACAAAAAATTAAGGTGGCAGCCCTATCCATCATCTTGAATTTTAAAATTCTGACCTTTGATTCAAAATCAGCGACCCCTTAACACTGATAAATGTAGTCTAAAACTATTGAAAAGACATATACGTAGGTGGCAACCCTGTTATTTCAAAATTTTATAATTTTGAAATTCTGACAACGGATTCGGATTCAGCGACCCATTTTTGGTGTACCATTTTTTTTGCCAGCCCCGAATTTATAAAACTAAAAAAAATTAAGGTGGCAACCCTATCCACCATCTTGAATTTTAAAATTCTGATTTTAGATTCAAAATCAGCGACCACTAAACACTGATAAATGATGTTTAAAACTATTGAAAAGACATATAATTAGATGGCAATACTGTGGTAAAAATTTAGCTGGCAACCCTAACCTCCAACTTAAATTTTAAAATTGTGACAATATATTCGAAATCAAATCCGTTGTCAGAATTTCAAAATTACAAGAATTCGCAAAAATAAAAAAATCTAGGTGGCAACTCTATCCGCCATCTTAAATTTTAAAGTTTGACAGCATCTTCAAAATTATTTAAGGCTGGATTAGCCAAGCGTAAGGTAACGTAGCGCGACGTTGCCAATTGTCAAGCTAAAATCTGTTTAATGATAAATGTGTACAAGTCGTTACCGAAATCGTAATTTGGCGTGACGCAGCGTAGAAGTCTGTAGAAAATAGATTTCTACGCAACGTTACGATTTTTGGTAGTTCGACAGCTGTGTTACAAGCGAAAAAATTTGTTTAACTTCACATTTTTGTAAATTTTAATACTATATAAGAAAGAATGCAATCTTTTATTGACGAGGAGAAGTAAATAAGCCTTCTAGAATAAAATGAGTGCCCTGCACTACGCCGCCTGCACTACGTTGGATTACGATTTCGGTAATCGCTTATCCTCGAGGCAACGTCGCACTACGCTACATCCCGCTGCGCCACCTCACGTTACGCTTGGGTAATCAAGCCTTTACCCATGGCAGAATTAGAGAAGGTATATGCATTTTGGAGAGGGAGACTGCCGCAACTGTCAAAACGAAGTTGACAGCTCATACCATGGCAGAATTAGAGAAGGTATATGCATTTCAGACTGCGCTCTCTTTCTCATAGCCAGAATTGTCAAACTCAAGCATTTTGCTATTCTGGCCTATTTTCGCTTTCTTATCGCATTCTCATCGTTTTTAGATTTTGTATGAGCTGTCAACTTCGTTTTGACAGTTGCGGCAGTCTGTCTCTCCGAAATGCAAATACCTTCTCTAATTCTGCCATGGCTTAACCAGCACCTGGTGAAATCAAAATTATTTTTTAGCTATCGTATGGTTAGCTAAGTCCTGGTTAAGAGCTAGACTAACCGGACATTGAGAAAGTGGCCCTAAGTCGATTTAAGACAGAACTGAGTTATTGATATATTTGTGTCAAAATTATTTTTTTAGCTATCGTATGGTTAGCTAAGTCCTGGTTAAGAGCTAGACTAACCGGACATTGAGAAAGTGGCCCTAAGTCGATTTAAGACAGAACTGAGTTATTGATATATTTGTGTTCCACGTATATATCATTATGAACACACAAAATCTAGAACTTCTAGCATGACCTTAGTCAAAGATATGACGTAAAAACAAAAGAACCTTTCATATAACTTATGTGGCGATTCAAAACTTTGAAGCAAGATTTCTGGAAACTTTGAAATAAGACTTAAGCCACAGATAATATAATAGAAAGATGTGCCACTGCCATACAAGCAAGTGGCACAGTAAAATTTTAATGTGGATTTATCATAAATCCACACAAAAGCTTTATGAGAGTCAGCGAGCGAACGATTTAAAGCTTTTGAGAGCGAGAGAATAAGTAAGCGACAATGTGAGCAAATGTGAGCATAATATTGAAAAGCAATATAAATTATATGTAAAGATTTGATGCACGAAGCATCTGAATAAACGATGTAGCTGCCAACAAAATGTAGCAGAATTTTATTAGGTTTTACTTAAAAAATGTAGGCAATATTTTTTACTAAACTACCCTACGAGCATTATATAATTGAAAGTTATTATATTTTTTTGCATTATCTCTTATCTTTTTGTTATATAATTTCAAGAAAATAATATCATAAAGATGACTTAATCTGGGTATATTTTGTGTGTTGACTTGGTTTTTTTCTGCCGTTTTGCCACATGATATTTTTAGTGTTATATTATTGTAAAAACGATTCCATCAGTTGAAGCTTAGCCGCGAATAATGTAAGCAATATTTTTTTAAGTTGTTTTTTCGCGGAAAATTTTTTTATTTAACTAATTGTATTTACATATTTTTAATATATTATTGCAAATACATGCTTTACTATATGAAAAGTACTCAGAAATGCAATTTTCAATTGTGCTTATTTATACAACAAAAACATTTTTTTAATAATTTTTTTAGAAAAAATTCAATATTTTGGACCGGTTTTGAAAAAAAAAATAAAGGATATATTCACTGACCTAACGCTATAGTTGAAACTATTTTTGTAAAGTGCTTTTATTAAAACTTTGATTAAAAAAATTTTAATTAAATATATTTAAAAATAGCGAATATATTTGCATCGAAAGTCAAAGTTTTGGTTTTCATGCCGTTTTTCTCATTCTTGGGGAACGATGTTTTATTTTGTACCAAAAATTTCTGAAATTCTAAAGATATGTGAATGTTTTTGGTATTAAAATTACTGAAATTTTGTAAATTTAATTTGCAAAAAAATTTTTTCAAGAAAGATTTTCAATATCAAAATTTACGTAAGTGAAAATGGATGAAATGAGCGTGATCAAAACAAAGTATGTAACAATCTAATCTAGGATGCACACAGTATGTGTACTTAAATTGAGCGAAGTCCGTTAAGCCATTTAGATTTGTATAAATGTCAATTAAATAAACAAACCAGGAAATAAGTTTTATTAATATAGACTTTGTGTTAAATTGTATGAGTATTATAGAACGAATGCAATTCGAAAAGAATTGAAGAATTTTCAAAGATTTTTCGATTTTTTTAAGTTTTGAAAAATATGTCCCCAGTTATGATACTATAACTTCAAAAGTATTTTTTCATATTAAAAAATTTATATATGTTTGCGATTAAGGCGTTTATATCTTTCATTTAAGCTATCATTTGTATTGATCTAATGATTTTTGCATAAATTTTCTAAATACTACATTTGTGAAAGAGTTTAAAAAATATGGTTAATACTCAAAATTACAGGCCAAATATACGATATCTGATAGCTTTATAATTATATTTGGCAAAGCCTCAGAATTCGGTATTCGACCACAATTTAAACTTTTCACTGATAACATTTTATGGGCGTTAGGCAAGAGGGCGTGACCCCTGCCACAGAACTGAAATTTTTGATATAGAATAGCTTTGGAGTTATAGGTGGCCGCACAGCCTCGGAATTCGGTACTCGACCACAATTTACTCGTGCCGTTTCACTGATAGCATGTTATGGGCGTTTGGCAACGGGGGCGTGGTAGCAACACACAGTGTCTCAGCTAGTTATTTATAGAAGCGCGAAGATTTCGTTGTTTTGTTTTGATTGCGTTATTTCTGTTATTTTACTCATTTCAAAGAGATAACAGTATTGCAAATCCTATTATAAAGTAAAATTGTAGTTTAGGGATTTTTAAATTTAGCAAAAAACGCTAAGAACATTGTTTGCAAACAAAATCCTAAGTTACATGTATGATAATTGGGTTTTTAAAGTCTGAAGAATTTGTTTAGTACGAAATATATATCCAAAATATATATCGAATTCATATTTTTGCGCACTTTAATATGGGGGAAATGTTAAATAAACGCTATATTTTAAACTCTTTCACAAATTTAGTATTCAGAAAATGTCGACAAAAATCGTACAAATAATCGTATAAATAATAGCTTAAATAAAAGGTATAAATGTATCATTTGTAAATATTTATAAATCTTGTAAAATAAATTAATACTTTTTGATTTATAGGATCATAAGTGGGGAAATATTTTTTAAAACTCAAAAAAGTCGAAAATTCTTCTAAAAAAAAAATCAAACCAACCTGGAAAAGTCTTAATGATTTCTATTATCTAGAAAAAATTCTTTATCGAACTAGCAATGTCGTTTTCATCGCGCAAACTTTTTTATCAAATTGTTTACCACTGTTTTGTTATTCACTTTTAAATAAAAAATACAATGAATAAAACATTTTGTTATTCACTACTATTTTATGAATAAAATGTTCGCTATTAATTTTTTATTCATTATTATTTTTTTATTCATTATCAATTTTTTATTCATTATAAATTTCGTATTCATTTCTAAGTTTTCATTCACTTTTGAATAATAACTAAAATGAAAAAAAAATCTTGTTATTCACTTTTGAATAATGAACCAAATTAATAATAAATAAAAAATTAATAATGACTATAAAATTAATAATGAATAACACATGAATAGGCAATGAATCAAGAAATAATAATGCACAAAAAATTAGTTATTGAAAAATTTGAAATTATTTTTGAATTGCATTCGTTGTAAATGGCATTCATATAAATAAAAAAATAATTAATTATTCTGAATAACGAAAAAAAATAATTGAAATTAATTACTAATCAATTTTTTAAATATCAATGTGAATTAAAAATTTTATTTATAAACAATTTTGAATTCAGTGGATGGATTTGTATGTCGTTATTCAGTTTTCCTTAAGATTCTGAATGTATATGCAGATTTTACTGCTCTGGCTGATTCAATCAAAAATAGTCGATATTAATAGCAAGCAGTGAATAAGAAAATCTGCTTCGCACAAAATATGGAAATCATCATGAAAATAATGCAAACAAACAAAAACATTTGTTGCTGTCTAGCAGAGATCACAATTGCTTGGTTTCAACAACAACAACAATAGAAAAAACAATTACAACATAAAATTTCACGACTCTCGCTAGCTATGAGAAACCATGCGGTGGTGATCTATGCTGTGAAGCATTGTGGAGTGACGAGAGAAAGAGCATTGCAGAGAGAATGTGCATGCAAACGTTGGAAACTTTTCTCTCAAGAAAGCTTTTTCATCGTGCTCACAAAAGCTTACGTATTGATCTGAAAAATATTTGTTGCTTTTTAATGTTCTACGTGGCACATCTTTATACTATATAATCTTTGTTTAAGCTGTTATTGCGCATCGACACAGATATAACGTAAGATTACACTGTATAAAATTGTATGTATGCAAAAATTTTGGAAGTATGTATGAAATTTTTTTTATATTTTTAGAAAATAACGGTATGGCGCGGCAACAAAGAGGTAAAATTTTAAAATTATGCATAACAAGGCATTACGATAATTTGCATGGCCAATACAAGGTAATTGTGGGGTATGCGATGGAGAAATCAATTAATTATTTAAAAGCGGCATGTCCACATATCATATCATATAGTGATCAGTTCCAAATACGTAAAATGAAAACATCTTACGCTGTCAATTTAGCCTTGGCAAAACACAATAAGCAACATAAGCACAATAAAAAACATATTTGTTTTTTACTATTAGCAGGCTTTTTTACATTTCCGTCTGCTTATCTGTATTTCACATTATCCGTCTGTCGGTATGCTTTCTTTTGACATTCCGTCCACTACTTATTAATTTATTTTCGCAATACAAATCCGAGCAAAAAACATATTTCATAATGCCTAGTAATATTTCTGCAAAAAGCGCTTTAGCACTACTTTGATTTCAGTGTGAGCTTTAAAGCGCTCATTAATACATACTCAAGATAAGAAAGTATAGGTGTGCAAAGCTGCCCGACACTGTATTAGAGATAAACGAAAAACAAACACAATGCATTTACTCACCGTTTTTATAGCACAAAAAATAATGACATAATTATCACTGCCAAAAATTATGAAAAAACTTTTTTCTTGCAATACAATATAAGTCTGTTTCCGTACTCGATTCAAGTAACTTGAAGTGGCTTGAAAGCGTTATTTTTCAAATTTTTGAAGCTCGAGAGAGAAGAATAACATGCAAAATGTCACTCTCTATTCTATTACAATTATTTGGATCGAGTACGGAAAAAGAGCCAAGGCTCATTTATAAGGTTGTGGCACTTGAGAGCGAGCTTGGTTGAACTGTCAGAATGGATGAAGAGAAATCAAGAGAATGAATGCATAGAACAAAGAAAAGCACAGTGACAGTTCAAGCAAAGGCATGCAAAAGAGTGTATTTCTCTCAAGTGCCACAACCTTATAAATGAACCTTGAACAGAGCTTATATTTTATTATTATTTTCTCTTTTCAGCATTCGTTACAATTTTTATGTATCTTTATCGCGTGTCTACAAATCAAATCTCTCCGTTTTCTTTTTGACAGCTCAACAAAATAAGAATTATAATCTATTACATTTTCAGAGTTTCCAGTACAAAAAATATTCAGAGTTGCCACCTGAACTCTGAAATTTTTTCACTATATTTGGCACGAATATAAACAACTCGTATTTTCTCTCCAAATCCACATGAAAAGTGATGGCTCATCGAAGCTACACTGTCAATGTTGAAACATTGTTGATGCCTGTGGAAAATATCGGAGAAAAGTTCGAGTCCCACATTAGAAGACGTCTCACTTTAGACAACTCTCCCTTACTTTAATTCATTCAATTGAGCCATCGCACAGTGGTTGGAATCGACAGAAAAGCTGGCCATAATAAAAATCCAAAATGTTTTCGTCTTAAATCGAAATATGGTATTCTATTACTCAAATGGCAAAAGGGTAAAGCTCTTTTTCCCATATGGGAAATGAATTGTTGGACATTTGAATGATCAAATTTTAATACGATGTGTGTGGTATTCATGCGTGATAAATTGTAATAGTGACCTCAAAGAAACCTTGTCAAAAATATTAAGCGAACAAAAAAATCAATGAAAAACATGTTTTAAAAAAATACTCCACTTTTCTCCACTCTGATTCCTATAGAAATACAAATTGTGTGGCATACTGATCAATATATCAAAAATTCAGGCTGCGTGGACTTTCAGGACTCGTTGTAAAGACGTTTACAAGGAGGCGTGTGCGCATATCACAGGGCAATTAATGGACATAGAAACAGTAATACAATATATGCAAAATGGACACATGCAAAAACGGGAAAGAAAATCGATTTGTGTGTGTGTGTGTGTGTGCGTGTGTGCGTGCGTGTGTGTGTGTGTGTGTGTGTGTGTGTGTGTGTGTGTGTGTGCGTGTGTGTGTGTATGATGAGGCTGCGATGGTTTATCCAGTCATGAATATATATAAATACATATAATATTATAGACAAATATCAATACAAACAAAAATTTGCGAAAGACTGCAGTTAGCCCGAATCACCCTGAGTAATTTTTTTTTAAATTTTCAGAATGACCTGTTAACGCAAATATAACATGGTTTAAACTAAAATAAGCACATTTTAACGCCAGGGTGTTTCGGGTTAAGATGCAAACATTTGCTTCACCTTAGTTGTCCACTTGCGACTTTATTCCAGAAATGACAAAAATGAGAGTGTAATTATTTAGAATAATGCTAAACCTTTACATCAGTGCGAAACCTTCATTCACTCGTTTTTGTCGACCATTAAGGCTTCAATTCATTAAAGAATCCGTGGACTCCACTCGCGCGGAGCAACAAAATGTTGAAAAGCAAATTAGTTTTATGATCTACGAAATTATTACATGAATTGAATTGTGAGCTTTAGATCAAGTAAGTTTTTAAGAAGGCAACAACAACAACAATAACAACAACTCTGTATAGAGTCAATCACTTAGCTGATTAGACAGTCTGTTTCGGAAATCGCTACATTTCCTCTTCAGTAGTCTTTGATTGATTATGCTGTGATCAACTCACTGTTTAAACCAGTATACTTATGAGTGCGCAGATTTTGGAATTCATTCCTTTGAATTGTATGCCTGCTCATCATATGACATTTCAAAGCAGTAGGCTATTTATTTTAAAGCAAGTTTCAAATCTGTCCCCATTTTGTGCATTCGTATCAAGACACAATATTCGAGTTGTCTTCGAACTGGCTTTCACAATGATAGATGAAAAAGCTAAAAACGCTATCATTAAACCATGGTATAACTAGACAAGGTAGTGTTAGGGCGGAAATCCGATGAGAAAGCCAAAATTGGCAAAAATAGCAAATTGGCTGATTTTGACAGTTGTGGTCACTAATAAAGAGAGCACATCAGCCCTAACATTACCTTGTTTAGTTATACCATGACTAAAACAACATCTGCAATGCAATGTTACATTTGTAGAGCAACATCAAAACAAATTAATGATCTGGAAGAGATACTGAAAAGGAAGGTAAACGAATGTCATTACCAATTCAGCGTTAGTATATTTCATGCGTGGATAAGATTCATGGAATGGTTGCTGCACTTCAGTTATAAAATCAATCCAGAGTGAGGAATAAGATATGGCAAGCGCGTACGATCGAAATAAAAGCGCATGTTCAGAAAGGCAAAAAATAAATCTCAGAGAAATTTTGGAAGGAACTTGTATTGTGCATCGACATGTCCTCTCAGTAGGGATATTCAATCTACATCGATGCATCAGATTTACTCGATGCTTACAATGCGATACATCGACTCGATCCGAAAAGCTACTGATTTACTCAGAAAACATCGAATGAACTTTAACCAGCTAATGAAATGATTATATTTAAGAATAAATAAGGAAAAAGCCTGTTCTGCACTACTGGCAGTGTATGCTCCAGTAACAGTTACCAAAGTTAAATATGTAATGTAAACGTAGCATAAGCGGATTCTAGAAATTGATATTGGAACGCGAGATCAAACGAAGAATAACTCTTGCCAACAGGTGTTACTTTGGGCTCAGTAGGCAATTGAGAAGCAGAGCCCTCTCTCGACGAACGAAAATCACGCTCTATAAATCGCTCATCATGCCCTTCCTACTTTATGCATCACAAACCTGGACGCTGAGCAGTTCAGATGAAAAGACTTTAGGAGCATTTGAGAGAAAGATTCTTCGTAAGATCTATGGACCAATCTGCGTCAATGGCGAGTAATGAATACGGTGGAATTATGATACAAAGAACTACAGATAAAGTATTGCGCATGTCCGCCATCTTTGCTGTGACGTGCAAGGTGCTCCTTGGTTAAAACGTAGTCATAATTTATTCATAGGGTATAAAGATTTTAAAATTCCTACATTTTCTTATGAAAACTTGTTTTACTGAAATGAAATAAATATTGTTATATAAAACACATGTCCAAAATAAAGTAAATATATTTTTTAGTACTGTTTGTGAAGAAAGATTTGCATATTTTGTAGGGGTACTTTTTCCCCTTTTTACCGATTTACACAAAAAGCGGCTACATTGCTTGATGTGCTTGACAGAATTTTGACTGTTTGTTCGTTTTTATTTTGCTATCTTCGTCACTTTTCTACACATTCTTTTGAATGTATTCATCAAGTGTCACATTTGACGAGCACCGATGACGAGGTGCGCAGTAAATTTTGTTTGTTGCGCCGGGAATACTTTACCTGTAGCTCTTTGTATCATGCGGTGGAATGATGAACTGTATAAGCTGTACTCTGATATCGACATAGTCAAGCGCATTAAAATCGAGCGGCTTCGCTGGCTTGGTCATGATCAGCGCATGAAAGACGATGTTCCAGTGAAGAAAACATTCGATTCGGTACCCAGCGGCGGTCAACGCAGAAGAGGACAACCTGACGAAGCTTGGAATTTCCAACTGGCGCCAGCAAGCGAAAGACAGAAATGGCTGGCGCAAATTCTTAGATGAGGCCAAGACCGACATACGGTTGTAGCGCCAACTAAGTGAAGTAAAGTAGTAACGCGAGGAAAAATAAAAGCAACACTGCAGTCCAAGTCTTAAAGAAATCTTGAATGAATCATGCACGATTTTTCTTTATCTTAGACGAAACTTGCTGATTCGGTTAAACATTTCATTGACGAAAACCTCATATTAAAATTCCAAATTCGTACTGTTTAAAAAATTTTGGTTTACGATGAAAGAAAATAAGACAGATTTATTAAAAAATTATCGACAAATGCTTCAGTGCAGTAAGTTTTTTTAAGAAATCATTATGAAATATTCGTGCACGATGCTGCCAACTGCGGGGAAAATTGGTTTGTTTCTTCAGTCTGGGTGAGCTTTGAATAAAAACTTTATATTACATTTGGTTTTACTTCTGTCGTGTATGTCCTTTTTTATGACGTGTTAAGGAAGGGGCTGACTTCAGCATTGTGATGATATGCAAAAAAAATTAATCGATTTAGGGAAGCCATCGATGTTTCTCAACGACATATCAAACAATATCGATGCACTGAGTCGATGCTTTACATCGGAAAAAACATCGATGTATTTTCCAAGTGGACACCCCTACCTCTCAATCAGATAGCATTGGAATTCATGTTCGCCGAATGATGATGACGAGCTTGATGCAGAATATACGGGTGATATCGATGTAAATTTATGAAATTTATCAGCGAAGCACTTACCAAGTACCAAATTTTAAGTGACGAATATAGTCATTAAAGTAGTTAGTATGCTTTGCCGCCAACTTAAAGCCGCCATTTTTTATTTAAAATTTTTGACTTCGTGATCAGCGGCCCTAAAAACCTTTGTAAGCGCATTTTTATGCCTATACGACAACTCCTTGAAGTTTTGGCCAACTTTTCCTTCCATTCCGACCACTTCGCACTGTCAAAAAATTTGTGTGAACACGTCCATTGTCTAATTAAAAATTATTTTTTTTCTTCTGTAAAGCAGGGCTTTTCAGGCTGATCAGCAGCTGATCCAAAAAGTTGCAATAATGCTTAGAGTTAATTTTTATACTTTTAAAAAAAAAAAGATCGAAGAACCAAGGCCTTGGTACAAACAACGTTTTGTTCTTGTACCTAAAAGGAAAAGGATAGATTATAAGAGGAAGAATTGTTTGGAGCCATACGTGAATTATCGATTAGGCGAAACAAACGTGAAAGACAATTTGAATTGCTTATAACCGAGTCTAGTGTTATTCCTTAACCTCGGCAAGCATTTCCGGCCATCAGTTGTTCCTGTCCTTTAATTCCACATTTTCCACAATTATTTTTTTTTTAACCCGGATTCGAACCGGGGACCTCTTAATTGATAGTCTAGCGTTCTCTTCACTAGACTACAAAGGCAGCTTTTTTAATATAAACAATCAGCAAAATCCTTTTTGCATCTCAAAACACTGATGCCATAACCTTTTTTGCCGTTCTTTCTGACTTCAGCTGTTTTGGAGGTTAACAACCAGCTTTAGTCCACTGCAAACGTTCTTGTTTCAGCTTAGGATCACGTTAGTAAATCCAAGTCTCATCCATAGTTGTAAAAAGACGCTCAAAATCTGTTTTATACTGCTCAAAACTCTTCAAATAACGATAACAAATCTGTTTTCGATTCAGTTTGTGTTGAATTGTGAACGAATACGGCACTAACTTTCCGAATTGCTTTTTCATATGTTTTCATAATTCTTCACAAAAAATATGAAGTACTCATTGGTCTGAGATGCCTATGGTATCAGCAATTTCACGCTTAGTCAAACTTTGATCATCACAAACAATGTCATACACTTGCTCAATGATTTCTGGTGTTGTTGCACTTTTTGGATGTCCACTAGGTGGTTCATCTTCAACGCTTGCACGATTACCTTTAAAATCTGCAAACAGGGCCGTATTAACCATGTCGAGGCCCCTAGACAAAGCCATTTTCAGGGCCCTTTACTAACCTTTCCTAACTTCCTAAAGTACATTATTTCTACCACAACGTATTACTCTTCATAATTACGCTCGTTTTTTACCCGACTACGGTAATGCGAAAGAAGCAGTATGTGTGTTTAACCGGAATGTATGTACAGTGGTGGTAACGAATTTAGCACACACTGTGTTAGTAACTCTAATTTGAAATTTTTTACATCTTAGCTTGAGAATTGTAATCAAATATTTTTTGTTGAGTATTGTTTATGAAGTTAACTCTATGTACCGTTAGTTGGTTTTTTAGTTATTCCTAAATTTTCTGACATATTTCAAGTAGTATGAATCAATGTGGTTTAAATGCTGGACACGAATTTAGCACAGGTTAGAATTACTGTTCCATATCGTATTTTATTTTCGTTAATTAAACTTTACTAGTAAGATATACTAAATTTATTAAGTTTCTATTTGAGTTCTAACAAAAAATTGCAGAAAGATATGGCCAAAGGCTACTGATGTTCAGAGGCTCAGCGGTATTTGATTCAGCAATTGAAAAATGGTGAAAGCACAGTTTCAGAGATTGCTCTGCTTCTTAGATGTTCGTGAAAGTTATTATATAACGCACATGTAGAGCAGTATTAGAGCATTAAAATTGTAAAATAGCAAGAGAGGGCCGTTTGATTTATAGAGCTTCACTTAGTGATCCTTTTAAGACCTCAAATAAAATTTAAAATGAAATTTTATCAAAATATGGCATAAATGTATCCTCAAAAGGCATAAGAAAACGCTTGAATGAAAACAATTCCCGTAGCTTTATAGCCCAATAAACACCACATGTGTCGCAACAAAATATTAAATGCAGTCTTGCGTTTGCAAAAGAATATTTAAAAAGTCAACGAATTTTTGGAAAAATGTGCTTTGGAGGGATAAATCAAAGTTTTGCCGGTTCGCATCTGACAGCAAACAATATGTGTGGCGTCCTCAAAACTTGCAACACAATCCAAAGTACACGCTCAAGACGATTAAACAGGGTGGCTGAAATGTTATGGTGTGGGCGGCGTTTTCTTGGCACGGAGTTTGTCCGATTGTTAAAATTTACCAAAAAATGGATCAGCACGCTTACAAAAACGTACTTGTCAATACCATGATACCGTTTCAAGAGAACAATTTGCCACTTTAATGGCGTTTTATGCAGGATAATGATCTAAAGCACAGTGTTCACATAGTTAAGAGTTGCTTGGAAGACAAACATATTGATATTTTGAAGTGGCCATCGCAATCATTGGACTTAAACCCAATTGAGAATCTGTGGAGGGATGTCGAGCAGCAAATACTAACAGTAAAATCCAAAAATTTGCCAGATTTGTTTAGGGAAATCCAAAGGATTCGGTATAGTATTCCAAAGTACCATTGTGAGGCTTTGGTCAAAAGTTTACCAAGGATATGAGATGCAGTAATTAAGAATAAGGGATTTCCTACGAAATATTGAGTTTTATACAATCTATTTTGATTATATTTTTCATCCTAGACATTTTTTCGCTCGTGTGCTAAATTCATGACCAAGTCGAAATGCTTATTTTTAATTTTTATTTGACTTTAAGTCCTATAAGAAAAAGTTTTGAAATAAAAAAATTTATATAAGAAATAATGAAGACATAATATATACACGAAAAAAAGTGAATTAAAACTTTACAACAAATAAATGGAAAATATAAGTATTCACTTTACTTTTTTAAGTGTTCTAAATTCGTGACCACCACTGTATGTATGTAAGTTCATCTGCTCCATCCTCACTTCTGAACTATTTATTATAATTTGACAAATGAGGTATTGTTGTTAGCGTTTTAACCCTCCGCTGGTTATAGCCTATGTGACGTCACATTCAGTTGAATATCGCGCCCTCTACAGGACATAAAATAAACTATACCCCTAACTTCTAAACTACTTATCATAATTTCGCAATTAAGGTATCGATAGAAGCCATAAATGAATTGCCTATGAATTGCCTATGAATTGCCATAAATTGAAAATAGCACCCTCTAGAGGACAGAAAGTTAACTAAACCCTTAACTTCTGAAATAATTATCATAATTTGACAAATGATGATCATGATGTTCAGAAGAACGTACGTGATCGTATGCCACCTACACTAACAAAACAATACATTCTAACAGTAAGCAGTAAGCGATCATAAGCTTTAGGACAAATTGCATCACGCTATACATCTAGACTCTAGCACCACCCGTACACACTCCAATTAATTTACTCATATCTAATTTTTCCCGTAACATTTCCATGTAATGTTTCCATGGAGATCATTGATTCAAAAACAACGTAATCAGAACTTACACTTCGGATGCAAATTACTAATTGACACAGATCGTTAATATCAGTGCTCTCATCTAATGATATGGAAAAATATTTGCAGTTATTCACCGTTTTCAAAATTTCAAACTCAATAGAGTGAGCTACTTGTTCTATACGTCGAGCTATGGTTCTCGCGGACAAGGGAATGGATTGAACAACATCAGTTTTATAATTTATTTTATTCAAAATATCAGTGCAAATGTTCTTAATAAAAGTTCCGTCAGTAAAAGGTCTGCTATGTTTTGCTATATGAAGAGATATTATGGTTGACAATGTCACTTTAAGTTTCTTTTGGGTTTCCAGATGGTTCATTTCATTATCTGTTGCTTCCATATCAGAAAGCCATAACTTGAATTTTTGTAACACAGAATCTCTTTTTCCCCTAAAAATCCTATATTTTTCAACTCTATTCAATTTAGTTAATTCATTATGAGAATGTTCATAATGCCTTTTAAAAGCGTCTTCGCGTGGACTTTTGAATGCTGTGTAACAAATTAAGCATTGCATTTCATTAAAGGCATTCCTAAATAAGAAAAAATTTTCGCATATGTTTTCAGCTTCCATTTTGCGCACGATGTTCTCAGTTCGGTGGCTCAAAGGCGAATGAACAAAATAACATATTTTGCGCTGTGTGGTTGAACGAAAGAGCGCAAAATACGAAAGAGCGTAAGCGTCTGTGTGAATTGGTTTTCCACAATTGTGGTATGGAGTGCCGATCTATGATCTAGAGGGCGACCTATGATCTTATATGTATATGATGTGACATACGACCACGTATGTATTCTGAACATCACTATGAATACGTATTAAATACAATATGAAGTCGGTTAAAAATATATTAAGTAAAAGTTGTTTATTTTTATTTAATAGACAAAAAAGATTGAATAGTTTGTACATAACGAATTCAGATGAAAATATTTTCATATTTTATACTTTTTATAGCGGGATTTTTAGCAGTCGTTGTTTCGTTTTCTGAACTTGTTTTTTTTACTAAATACGAAGGTATGCCCTCACCTTTTACAATACAACAAATGAAACTAGGTTAGGTTAGGTCAAAGTGGCTGCCTCAATTAAGACACACTTAGGCCAATGAGGCTCATTGCGGTACCACAGGGTTGATTCCCATTCTCTATTTAAACCAGCTGAAGCTGTTCACAAAGCTTAGGATTCGGTATACCGATATTTCCGAGAGTTCTTCGAGGTCTTTGAAAAACCAGTTGTTTAAGTGAAGAAAACGTTTTTGAGTCAGCGCTGGGCAAGTGCAGAGAATGTGTTCTGTAGAAATAAAACTAAAGTATGCTTATTTCTTTGTTAAATATAATAAAAAAATACAATTTTGGGTTGCTGGTATTTTTAAAACGAAAATAAACTTGTAAAGTACTTGTACAATATGTTTAAAGATTACCTCTTCTAATTTTTTTGTTGATACAAAATCGGTTAAAACATCTTGTAGGTTGACCTTTTCCAATTTATAATTTTCAATCACGATTATCACAAACGAATTTTAACGGCATTTACCCGTAGAGATGCAACATCGTTCTTAAAAACATCGATGTTCACTTAACAATTATCGATTTTTAAAACCATCGGTTAATAATTTGATAATTTTGATTATTTGATAATTTAAACGTTTTTCACTTAATTTTGGTATAAGGAATCTCGCGGTGACATTTGTTTTACCACTACGATCAAAAAAGTTGATTGAAATCCAAGCAGAGAAATAATATCCTGATTCCCTAATTTCCCGTCATCTAATTAGTCGGAGTTTAAATCGTCGCAAAAAATCGAATTAAATTCAATAATAATATAATATAATATAAAAAAGTGGCGGCGGTAGCCTAGTGGGTAGAGTGCGTGGCCCCTAAGCTAAAGAACTGCGGCAGCCCGGGTTCAATTCCAGCTCAGACAGAAAGTTTTTCAATTGAATTTATTTTTCTGTTCGGTCGTCACCTCTCTGCAGACAATGGCAAACCTCAGAGAGTAAAAATTGCCATGTAAAGCTTTTTGAGAACATAAGCCGTTCGGAGTCGTCATATAACACGTAGGTCCAGTTCTCGGTCATTTGTGATGAAACATTTAATAACACGCACAACACAATTGATCAATAAAAGCTAGGTAAAAATCCTTCAAGGGCTGTAATGGCTAGTTTATTTTTTTTAATATAAAAAAAAACAAGGCAATAATATTGTCATTGAGTATATAAATTAAATTTTCTCTCGATAAAACATTTTCAAATTTTTTTCTCGGTGCACGGGGCCCCAGCCACTGCGGGGCTTATAGGCATTTGCCTACACTGTCTTATGGATAATCCGGCCCTGTCTACAAACCATCAATGCACAGTTGGAAATGGAGGCACATATTCCTTTAACACTTTCGCCTTTTTTGTATGAATTTCTATTGCTGATAAATCTTCCAAAACAAAGAATTTTATCACTGCTCGATATTCGGTTTATTCCTTTGCAAAAAGATATACTGACACTGCAACTTCAAATGCCTTGTAAACAAAGAATGAATTGACAGATCGAAATAAAATTTGTTGTGTGTTCAAATAAAAAGCGAAATATTGAAATGGCGTATAAATTTTGATTCTTCTACTGATGAATAGATGTCGCTTTCAATACATTTCTACCAACTTGTCTTTTATTGGTAGATTAGATATTTCACATTCAATTTTATTGTCTTGGAGGAATAACTAGCAGAACGAATTGTTAAAATACTAGTTTTTAAATATTCCTTATTCCTAAATATTCCTAAAAACCCTTAGCACAAAAAAAAAATTGAATTTGAAAATATGTATATGTTGAATAGAAATTATATTGTTTTAATAAAGTTTTCATTTTATATAGCTTAGAACTAAAAATGTTTGTGTTTACAATTCATATTTTAATACATTTAAAAATTTGGTTTTATTTTACTACTACATACACCTAACAGTTGGTCACTGTAGTGGACGATGTTTATACTGATCATTCGCACATCGCTGGTAAATTTACCATGTTATCATCTTCAAGAGTTTATGTTGGAGGCGCGGTTAATCCAAGAGCACTTCTGGGAGCTCGGGTGCATAATAATTTCGTAGGATGTTTAAGAAAGGTACGTCCGTATTAATATCATTATGTACGCCTATTCTAATCAATATAAATCCGTTGAATCCCTGTATCCATAGGTTGAGTTTTCTGCCGATACCCTTCTCTTAAATCTTATTGATTTGGCGAAGACTGGATCAAAGCTTATTCAAATATCTGGAAACCTGGAATATCAGTGCCCCATTGGAGATCCTCAAGATCCAGTTACCTTCACAACGAGGGAATCACATCTGGTAAGTTGATGAAGAGCATTTAAGTCAAGTCAAGGCACTGCCGCTACTTGAAATTAATTCTGTACCATTAAAAAAGCACCGGGATTTGGTCAATAATACAAAAAATATTTAATATTCCTCCAAATTCATTGTATCACCTTTAAAGTAGACCAGTGGCCTCGATAGTCTAGTGGTATTGCGCATTACTGTCGCTCATTGGATCCGGGTTCGAAACTTGTCCAGGCCATGGTCCTACGCTATAACCTTTCTTTTCTTATTTCTAATCAAAGGAACTTTAACATTCATCAAGTTACGACGAAAAATTGTAGTTGAGGGTGGTAGGAAAAGTTTGTGGTGTGGAACGCTTAGTAACTTGATTGGATTGAGATCAAGACATAACCGCTTGCTTAAGATTTAATATCACATGTTTCTACAGCTTCTGCCACATCAAGAATATCCTACACAAAAGTTTCACTTGATTACTCCCTTCTTCCGTTCTGTGGTATCACAACAGACCAATAGTTTGGTATAAGTGGGCTGGTCTTAAGACCTGCCACCACCTTAACCTAATCTTAAAGTAGACCCCTTCCAAAATATTATACTAATGCCAACGAAGAATACAATCATCAACATTTTTTTTTAAACGCATTTTATGGAATCAACTTCAGTTCTATCCGATAATTCTCTATTATGTGTTCTATCGACTGAAAACGGGTGCCTCGAATTTGGAAAGTTTTGGAAAGAGAAAAAAGTCGGACAGAGCCAGGCCAAGTGAACCGGTGGTTGTTCGATCGTATTTATTGAGTTTTTTATCGTTGTGCAAAATTCGCGTGTTCCCACAAATCTGGCCTTTTTCGATGAATTTGCTGTCTCAAACGCCGCATAACGCGTTTTCAGATGATTTTCCTTTTTTACCATCTGACCTTCTGGCAAAAACTTCGAGTGCACAACACAGCGATAATCAACGGAAGCAGTCAACATTACTTTGTCTTTTGATCGACTTTGACGTGATTATTTCGGTTTCTACTCAGTTTGCAAAAATATGGTTCAAGCGTTGGTCATCGGTGGCCGCGAGGGTAGCTTCACTCACAATAAGAACAAAACGACGAAGTTTATAACAAATATACCGTTTGGCTGATTTTTGAGACAATTTAAAAAAAATTTGAATGATGCCAAAACACCCTCGCGATAAGCTTTCATATTAGGGACTGAGAATTTATCAAACTCGTAAGCTCATATTCCATGACCAGTTACAGTGCGATTAATGAATGTAGGGTCAGCATTGACTCGTTCTAGCATGTCTTCAGCGACCATTAATCGATTGAGTTTTTGGTCTTTCGTAACTAGTTGAGCGGTAAAGCGTTTCATGTCCAAACAACGCGTAGGCCAGGAGTGCGTATGTTTGCCTATTTCAAAGAACAATGGGTCCATATAATAGACAAACCATTCACTCCTGTCATAAATCCCTGCAAACATTTCGAAGACGATTGGAAGAGAAGTTGGTTTGGCGAAACACTTGCGATTCGCCCAAGGGTTCTTTGGAAAATGGATCGGTTTTTTATCGTCCAAGCGATGAACGCGCGATTCAAGAAAAATCTTCAAAATCTTCCTTCGCTCATTCCTTCGATCGTTGGAAGATGGATCACTTTTAATATCGCCCAAGCTTTGAATACGCGATTCAAGAAAAATCTTCAAATCTTCCTTGGCTCATTCCGGCGATCGTTGGAAGATGACTTTTTAAAAATTTTCAAAATCGCTCGTTGGAAAATAAGGCAGGTTATTCTATCTACTTCTTCTTTAAAAATAATCATGAACAAATTTTAATAAACTATTTTTGGTATTGAATTGCCGTATAGAAACTAAAAATATTTATATCAGCACGATTTTCTGTGGTCGACTTTTTTGTTGACGGATTTGACAAAGAGTGTCCCCAGCAAAAAATCGCTGCGGAACCCTTGTCTTGTACTATTCAAACACGAATTTTCTATGACCATTTTCTATGACCAACTGAATTACACATTGCAAAAATCGTAAAAACGTTCTTCTGTTTCTTGTTCACGAAAACGAGCGCTAAATGGTAAACCACTGAAAATAATGACATGAAATTTGACTCAAAATGATGTCAAGATAGCAAAAACAGAATTAAAAACTTTAAAAAAGACTAAGCCGTATCTATAAAGCGAGTGCAGTTTAAGGTGACCAGTCCCATGTACTTCCGAACACAGTAGTATGACCTTACCCGAATTTAGATGACCCATTTTTATCTCAAACACATTTTTTTCTATTATATTTTCTTAATAGGTATTGCCACCGTGGGAAACGGGCAAGCAAAGCTCCATTTCTTTCAAATTCAGAACAAAAGAACCCAACGGATTAATAATTCTGACAACGGGTTCCAAGCTACCCAAGGCGAAAAACGTAACAAACAAGAGAAACCAACTCAAAGTTTATCAATTTTAGCCAGTTTTCTCCTTTAGGCTGCATTGTTTGCCATCGAACTGCTCAATGGGCACATTTATGTGCACTTAGACCTGGGCTCAGGTGCTGCCAAGGTGAGGGCATCTCGCAGACGAGTGGATGATGGTGATTGGCACGACTTGATACTTAGACGAAATGGACGGGATGCTAAAGTTAGTGTGGATAGCGTATGGAATGACTTTCGGACACCGGGCGATGCAACTGTACTTGAACTGGATGGCCACATGTACGTAGGTGGGACTGGGCCGCTGTACAGCAGCTATGCCTGGCCGGCATCAATTTGGACAGCAACCCTTCGGCAGGGCTTTGTTGGCTGCTTACGAGATCTTGTGCTAACAGGCAAAGCTATTGACATTGCAGCATTTGCAAGGTTGCAGGACTCAGGTACACACACACACACATACACAGAAATGCAAAGGGAAATTTCTTACTACATAGAGCGATAACTTTTGCAGCCTCTGTAAAACCTTCGTGTCATGTACAAAGCAACGTTTGCACTGGGAATCCTTGTCTAAATGGTGGAATATGCAATGAGGGCTGGAATCGCCCGATCTGCGACTGTACAGCAACACTCTATACTGGCCCTATCTGTGGTCGTGAATTGGCCACTTTGGCTTTCAACGGCAGTCAACACATGACCGTTTGGCTAAGCAACGGGCAGGGCACAAAAACTCAAACGGAAGACTTAATACTGCGATTTAAGACATCACGTCCGGTCGGTTTGCTTCTTTTGACCAGCGCCGAATCAAACTCGCCGGATCGTTTGGAAATAGCTCTTGTTGCAGGACGAGTTCGTGCCAGTGTGCGTCTAAGTGACAGGGAAAAAGTGCGTATGCCCTTCAACCCATAATATTTAATGATACTGTTTAACTTTTTGTTCCAGAACTTGCTAGCAGGTCAATCTGTTCTAAACGATAACAACTGGCACACAATTCGTTTCTCTCGCAGAGCTTCTAACTTACGGCTTCAAGTTGACGGGGCTCCCCCTGTCAGGGGTATGTTATGTATGTATCACCAGCACTTATATTTGCCCTAATACGTGTCGTGCCGTGTCGTTTAAAAAACAAGAAAAAAAAAATTAAAGAAAGTTTCAAGCAACGATTCCAATCTCTGAAATAAGTATCTACAAAATATATATTAACTTTTTCGTCCCTTAATATTAGACAATCATCAAGTTAGCCTACCAAAACTTACCAAGATATACATTTGTAATCGAAATTCTCCGAGATCTGTCATTCCAAAGAACCGAAAAAAACACTCATTGGATTTTGTTTGTTCTCACATGAACGTTATTCATGTCGTTGAGATTTTCTGATGTCCTGTACCACAATCATTTCCACTTTTATTGTATTTTATTTTTGTTTTAAATAAGATACCAACTTGTAATCGCCTCAAAATTTCCAAGCATAAGCATTTATCAGCTTTTTGTAACTTATTCTAAGAACATTTTTGTTTATATTGTTCATTGTTGCATAAGGATAAAACTCAATTGATAGAGCATTGAATCATAACACGTTATGAAATTCTTAATTTTTACTCAATTTTTAATGTTGGCCTCTCTGACTTCATAAACATTCTGTCAATATTGAGATTTTTTTGTCATAACTTTTATTTTACTCTCCTTTGTTTTATTAGACTTTTTTTAACTTTCAAATCTAAATGTTGTGTTATTCGTTTCCTTTTGATGCGATTCTATATATAAAATTTTTAAATTATAACCGGGATGTAAATATTGATAAATGTACATGTATACGATATGTTTTTCTATTGGCGAATACTTCAAATTAGAGTATACAAATTTGGTCATTAAATGATTTTCTTTAAAGTTCAGGAGATTTTGAAACTAGTTGTTGTTGTTGTCATTTTCGAACAGTAGGAATGAATAAAATAAATGTGGGCATTTTCTAGACTAGGGACATTGCGAAATACACTTGTGTGCCACAAAGATCTTATAATATCTACTAAGGATTAGCAAGGGACAATCAGGTCATATTATGGCCTCAAATTATTTTTTTATCATGACAAAAACCTATCTAGATTTTATGATTCTGAATACTCTGTTTGTAATTTATAAAAGTGAAATACTCTTACCTTGAAGGCATTAAATGCACCCTTATAAATCAGAAAGTTCACAAAAGTTTTTCTAGCCTTCATATCAGATATACATTGGAGTGGGTCGAAAAAATGTTTAAAAAGTCTACCCCTTTTTAAAAATGACCGTGTAAAGACTGCAAAAAAATTTGTACCACAAAATGGACATTTTTTGTGTTTCGGGAAAATACAGGAATCGATATCTTTTTTATAAATTAAACATTACATGTCCGATCTAAAAATTAAATATCGTCTAAAAGAGCTAAATTTATACTAAAGTTTCTCTTTAGAGCATTTGGAATTATGATGTTATGTTCGACTAGTAAGTCCTTGTAGCCCGATTTATCCGTCTCCATCAAATATTATTTTTTTCTCATAAAATTAAACTCCCCAAAAAAATTTTTACTTTTTGTACAAGAAATACTCGATTCAGTTTAGAAAAAAATATGATTTTGCACACACACACTCTAAGTTTGAAATCAGTTTTGCCAACTTTTTAATTCTAAAACTCACCAGAAAGGCAAAAAAGTTTGATTTTTCCTCAAAAACCCACCAGATTTAGTAGGTTTTTAAAATATCAAACTTCATGTCAAATTTAAAAATGAAATTATGTTCTGAGCTGTTGGTTATTTTATTTGTTAAAAAACAATTTATTTCACAGGATTATACAAATTTAAAATACTTAAACTAATCTAATTTAACGAATCTAACACAAAAAATTACTTATGTTTTCATATACTTGTAACATTAAATTACATATTGGGATCAATTTCCATTTTATATAAGGTCACAAGCTAAGGCACAATTGGTGCCTCCGAAATCAAAAAAAAAAGCACAAAAAATGCACCAGGGACCAAACCTCATTTTTCTTGCGCCAAAATTTTCAAAATGCACAAAATTTGCACCAAAGCAAATCAAATCTACGCCAACTTCTTATAGAGGTGACATCATCAAATTAGCGAATTCTTAAAATTCAAATATTAACCAATTCTAAAACAAACATAAGTTTAAGGAAATTTGCTAAAGAAAAAAAGCGATTTATTTAATCTTTTAAAGTGATTTTTTTTTCTAAACTTAATAAAGTAGTTTTCGAAAAAAAATTCAACAATTTTTTAAGGAGTTAAATGGGGCTAATTGGGCTGATTCGATTGATTCGATTATTACTTCAGAAGTTGAAATGCTCTAAAAATTTTGTATAAAGTAAGCTCTTTCAAACAATGCACCATTTTTAACGATCGTACCAACCAAAATCCATCTGGAAAAAACCATTTCAGTTGTTTTTTTCCGATGGTTCCGATGGAAACTTTTCCATTTTTTAATTCTTTTTCCTTCTGCTTTGAAATAGATATGGGCTTTTCAAATCTTTTTTTTTATAAAGGACCTTCCACTTTAATATATAGATGTACATACGAAATAAAACTTTAGATTAATAGCTTTGGGCATGGAAGAGTAAGAAGGCAGCTGCAAGGCTGAGAACCATTGCAACGCGTTGGTTAGAACTGTCAAAAAAAAGTTGGCAGCTTTTGAAAACGCATTAAAGCTATAGGACAGTTCACGATCTTGTTGCATCGTTACTACTGTAAAATAAGCAGCTTTCACAAAAACCAAAAGCATTGATATGCTTTTGCAACATTCATGCATATGCTATAGAAAAAGGCTGTTGCATATGCAAATCCAATGCCACTAGATCGTGAACTGCCCTTATGAGAGAGTAAAAAAGGTGCAAAAATTATTTATATTGATTTTGACAACTCTGGCAGTAAAAATGCAAGCAAGATCAGTCACGAAAATTCCATCTTTATTCAACCTTGACACTGTGCAATAGAAAAACTATGACAAAAGTCTGAAGTCATGGGAAGAAGTAACTTCTATTATAGCAAATTCAAATTTCATAATCGATATTATATTTTACATGCTTAACAAATTTTTGAAATTGTAAATTCTAAAAAGATCAACTCAAATTCAGTAAAGATTAACTGCAATTCAAAAGGATCAAATTTCCGTAAAGATCTCAAAACATATCAATTGAGATTCAGAAAGGATCAATCGAAATTCAGAAAAGATAAATTTAAATTAAAAAAAATATCATCAATTGAAATTCAGAATTCCATTTGAAATACAGAAGGAATCAATAAAATTAAGAAATTATATTTGGACCTTACCGTACCATAAGATTACCTAATGCTTTGTTTTCACTATGTCAGTTTTATGACGACGTAAAAATTAATAACCTTAATACATGTCACCTAAATAACATTATTATTATACATTTTCTTCATAGCTTAATTCCACAAATTAGTTGTTTTTAATTTTCTAACATTGTCAAAGATAAAAAAAGCCAACGTGTTTTCATTTTTCATTTGATTGACAACGAAATTGAACATCGAAAATGACATAAGGGCTATGAACAGTTTAAGCGTAAATGTACGCGTAAATGTACAAGTCGTATTTAAAGCATTAGTTATTGTTGAAACTGTGAGCGTGCCGCCGTGTGACTGTCGTATTTAAAAATTTTGCAACCCTGTAATGTATGTGATTGCGGCTGTAGACAGAGCATTAAAATACGAGGTACAAAAAACACATCCAAGTGCTACTTTAATTTACTCGTGTTTGGGAATTTGCATTTGCATGCAAAACAACAACAAAGCCAAATACGCTTACATAAATTGGAGTACATCTCGCTCACACTCTTCAAAAGAGACACAACTCGAAATTTTTACATTTTTAGGGGAATCAAAAAAACTTTTTTTCTTCAGTGGACAAAGAGGCAAAAAAAAAATTTTAATTTAAGACTAAGAATTTGTGTACAAAATCAAGACAGCCGATATAGATGATCACTACGAATAGCTTTACACGAAAAATTAAAAATTTGGAAATTTTGAGCTGTGTCTCTTTTGAAGAGGGTCTGCGATATAACAAATCGTACAAATACAAATAACAGACCAGCGTATTCAAACAATGAATAGCCTTATAGTGAAAATCAAGCATAACTATACATATCATTACTGTACCATAAGAAAGGATTACCATTACCATTTCTAGTTTCATTAGCATTACTATCATTGCCATACAATTACCATTACCATTACTGTTTAAGTATCTAGTCACAGAAAGCTTAAGGGGGCATTATGGTTTCCGAGGTCGAAAAAAACAGATATTTGCCATTTTTCCCCCCTCTGAATGAAAATAATTACTAAATTGTTTTTACACATTAAAGAGCTATCTTTAGAGAGAGTATGTAGGAATTTTTATTTGAAAAAAAAAATACTTTTTTATCCCATGGTGCAGGCCTGTAGCCAGGGAGGAGGCAATGCTCCCCCTTCTACAACCGTTTTCTCCCCTGGCCAAATCAGACAATGAAAAACTTTAAATGAATGATTAATATGCATTTTGTTGATATATTTGTTTATTGCTTTAAAATTAGTTTAGTTTAAAATAACAAAAAATATACACATTCACCTTGTTCATGACTTGAATGTGTATTTGAAATTTGTTTAACAAAACACTTCAGACAAATTGTTACAATTTTTCAAAATTTCTACTGTGTCGCCAACATTTGCTACGAAAAAATAAGATTTGAATTTTAATAATTTTTTGTATAATTATATAATTTTTTAATAATTTCTTGTGCACCAATTTGATGCAGATATAAAAAGAATATATAATTCATTGAAATTCATTCATTGAATTTAATTTTAATTTTTTTTTTATGCATGATGAATGCTTATTAATTTTATAGTAAAAAAAACTGCAAATCTTAATTCTAGCAAAAATTTAAAGAAGCAAAAGATTTAAATCAAAACATGCATGTTAGTTCTTAATATATCAATCTGAATAAAAAATTTGCATCAATTTGATGCAAACGACGGATGCGGGTTAATTCAATTTTTTTATTTTTTTTTTACTTAAGAAATGTCTTATACATATGGTAGCCCATTTCGCTACTCTTTCTTATATTTCTAGCCTTTTTAAATAAATCTTGTATTTTTATCTTCATTTTATTACAACTAATTTGTATGTTATTTTTTATGTATTAATCTCATGTATAAATAGATCTACATATCCATGTATATATTAAACTGTTTTTTAATAAATATGCGTAATGTTTCATTTCATACGTTAAAATTTTTTTTTATTTAAATAAAAAAAACAAAAAAATTTCCCCCCAAAATTCATGCCTGCCCCCTTTGTCTTCTTGGTCTGGCTACAGGTGGCAGTAGATCGGAGGCGCTTCAAAAAAAAAGTGTCATGCATTGCGTAAAATCTGGCCTCCAAGTGTTATTTGAAATCAAAAAAATCCAAATCATTTATTAAGTGATTAAGTAAAAAATCGTAAAATTTATTTTTGATAAAAACGATCGTTTATCCGCAAGTATTTAGCATATAAAAGATGTTTGCAAAAAGTTCATTAAGATCGGTGCATTATTCTTTGAATTATGCTACGCACCGACTTCAAATAAGTAGTTTTGAGAAAAACGTGTTTGAAGTTGCAAAAGCAATTGAAAATATAAAATAATTTTCTCTCCAAAGAAAGCTCTTTAATGTGTTAAACAAATTGAGTTATCAAATTATATCAAAGCTGAGAAAAAAATCGTAAAAATCTGTTTTTTCGGCCTCAGAAATAATCCAACCCCCTTAAGAACCTTAAAATGATTTGTGATTAAAACGGTTCAGAGTCTTATTTTATATTAAACTAAAAATTAATTGGAATTTAAGGTTAGGAAAATGTCATAAAAAAAACTAATGGTGCACACTGTATACCATTTTTTTGCCAGCACCGAATTCATAAAAATACAAAAATATTATAGTGGCAACCTTATCCACCATCTTGAATTTTAAAATTCTGACTTTAGATTCGAAATCAGCAACCCCTTAACACTGCTAAATGATATTTAAAACTCTTAAAAAGACATATTATTAGGAGACAACCCTATTATTTTAAAATTTTTTAATTTTGAAATTCTGACAACGGATCGGACTCAGCGACCCATTTTTGTTATACCATTTTTTTGCAAGCTCCGAATTCATAAAAATACAAAAAATAAGGTGGCAACCCTATACAGTGTATAGTATACACCATCTTGAATTTTAAAGTTCTGACTTTAAATTCGAAATCAGCGACCCCTTAACACTGCTAAATGATATTTAAAACTCTTAAAAAGGCATATTATTAGGTGGCAACCCTATTAAATAAAAATTTTATAATTTTGAAATTCTGACAACAGATTCGGATTTAGCGACCCATTCTTGGTGTACCATTTTTTTGCCAGCCCCAAATTCATAAAAACACAAAAAATTAAGGTGGCAACCCTATCTACCATATTGAATTTTAAAATTATGACTTAAGATTCGAAATCAGCGATCCCTTAACTCTAAGAAATTATGTTTAAAACTCTGAAAAAGACATATTATTAGGTGGCAGCCCTATTATTTCAAAATTTTATATTTTTGAAATTCTGACAACGGATTCGGATTCAACGACCCATTTTTGGTGTACCATTTTTTTTCCAGCCCCAAATTCATAAAAATACAAAAAATTAAGGTGGCAACCCTATCCACCATCTTGAATTTTAAAATTCTGACTTTAGATTCGAAATCAGCGACCCCTTAACACTGATAAAGTATGTTTAAAACTCTTAAAAATACATATTATTAGGTGGCAATACTGTGGTAAAAATTTAGGTGGCAGCCCTAACCTCCATCATAAATTTTAAAACTGTGACATTATATTCGAAATCAAATCTGTTGTCAGAATTTCAAAATTAAAAGAATTCGCAAAAATGCCCAAAAATCTAGGTGGCAACTCTATCCAACCCATCTTGAATTTTACAATCTGACATCAGATCCGAAATCATCTACCCCCAAAAACTGCCAACCACGGTGTCCACAGAGCTCTAAAAGTCATAATACGCTTAAGCTTTTCCTACACAAGCTTATTGAATTTTTTGGATACTTGCTTTAATTGGATACTTGGATAATTTCAAGTTTTTCAAGCTTTTTGCCGAAGGCATCAAGCTTTCCTTTACTTGAAACTTCGTGCCGTTCGCTTGTAAGCTATCATACTTTCTAGTCGCAAGCTGTAGCGGGCTTATTTAGATTCAATTAAATTAAATTCAATAAAATTTACAATGGCGCCCTTGTGTAGCTCGCGGCCTTTACCTTGCACGTTTTATTTTTTGATGACATCACTGTGTTTTGGAACAGATTAAGTTTGGTTTTCATTCGATTTTTTCAAATTTCAGAATCAAAGTACGTTTTCAATATATCACCTTATGACACTTATTTTTGTGGGACTTCTAAAGGTTTTGATATAATTCTCATGTCACTTTGTATGAGTGGTACGTGAAGTACTTATTCGATTTTGTTTACTTTTAAACACCGAGTGTGTATGTAACAGCAAAGCTTATGTCTTAATCTTCTAGTCATTAAATTACACAGGTCAACAAGGGTCAAGAAGCAGACACATTAATGTGCATTCCCTAAGGATTTTAATGCGCTGAGTCCGAATCTGGTAGCAGAATTGCTCTATCTAAGATATCCTTACCTAAAAGTGCAGAAACACTGTTTTTCGTCAAAAGTACAAGGCTCTCTCCTTTGAATGCCGTTGAGTTGTATCTTTATTTTTTTCTTTGAAATATCACACGTTTAAGTTTTTAATATGCGAAAATCTACTAAGTTTCTACTTCCAAAAAAAAATTTAAATTTTGTTGGTCTGTGTTATTTGAAGGGCTTATTGCAAGAACGTGATAAATAGAAAAGAAAAAACAAATTTTTAGGCTCAATATATAAGTTAGTAAATCTGTGTCGATAAACAGTTTAAGTATGATTTCAAAATTTCAAGAAATCTCTCTTCAAATTTTTTCATCGCCTTTTAAGTAATAGCCCTGGAAGTCTAAATTTTTTTCTAGCAAAAATCAGAAATAGTTTTTTAAAATGACTAAAGTAATTTTAAGTGAGAAACATAGTTTTATCGATTTTTTTTGTGTTCGAAATGACAAAAACAGGAGCTTTGAGCATTTTTGAAAAAAAATCGTAAGGGTTTTTGTAATTTTTTTCGAAAAATAGACTAAGACGATTTCATGTAATGTAATTTTTTACAAATTTGCATTTTTGGGTATTTTTTTCGTAAAAATACCCAAACTCGTAGTTTTCAAAATGTTACACTTCGATTAAAAAATTTCATAATGCTAAAGTTATTCAACCACAGCAGGGAAGCGAGCACTCTATTAGCGCATCTGAAGCGCTCCAAAAAAACAGTAGAGCGCTTCATTTTCCTTGTGTATAGCGCACTTTTTAACATAGTCATGTCATCAGATGTATGCGCTCCGCTCCCATTGTAGAAAATATAAAATCGTAGCGAGAGCCGAGCGCTTTGTTCTGCTTGTATTTGATATAAAAAAGTAGCGAAAAACCGAGTGCTTTGTTCTCCTTGTAGTTAGAAGAAAAATGTAGCGAGAACCGAGGGCTTTGTTTCTTTTATAGTTCATATCGTCGGCCTAATTCTTATATGACGTAAGTCAAAATTAGCTTTTGTTCATGGGGCAAAAAAAAATTGTTTATTATTTGCATGAAGTTCATGCGATAATGTATTGTTTCAAGCGTTCTACCTCCCTTTTTTCATACAAACATTAAAAACTAAAAAAGGACATATATGTAGTTTTGACCAATCTATCTAAACCGCTAATAAACGTTACGTTGCCCAATTTTGACATACATCCTAGAAGAATTAGGGCGACAATTTAAAAAGGTATGGATTTTTATGCATTTTATTTGATTTTTCATTTGATGAAGGAAAAACAGAAAACATAGTTTTAAAACGAATTGATGAATTTTTACAGTTTTTGAAATGAATTTTTTTTTACATTAAAATCGAATACTTTTTTTTCAAATATTGCTCTATACAAACAGCACTATTTGTAAGGAGAATAAAGCGCTCTTTACGCATACAAGTAATGCGCATTAAAATTTTTTGCTGGGACGTAGTCACATTATTTTTTGTATTTGTATGAAGTGTTATTTTAGAAAATATTTCAACAACATTTCATTACAAAATTTTTCAAATTTGAATTTTTACGACAGGAAAAATAAATTAAATTTTTTTTAAAGTACAACTCTGGTATTTTTTATCAGACTTTTATGTTTGATAGCTCATTATCAGGAACAATTAAATATAAAACGAAATGCATACCAGTTTTATGCACAAAAAAGATTTTATGTGCAAAAAATTAAGAAATATGTAAAAGTCAATTGAATTTTTAATGTTTTTCAACTTAAAACAAAAGGATCAAATCGCGGTCACTCGGCGTACTCCTATATTACTCATATTAATACATGTTATTTTTTATTATTCCAAACCTCACGTTTTTAATTGGTCATATTTTTCATTCTCGAAATATATAAATTATTCATACAAACGCATGGCCAGTCTATTACCCATCATATCTAAGGAGAAATAATAAGAGGTTTGAATATGCTCTAAGAGTACTTCTTCCATGGAATATGATCGTTGCACAGTGTACACTATATATTATCCTCTGTGACATCTGAGAATAAGGTATAGGAATTAGAAATTGACTTGATATAGTAAATGCTGAAACTTTTGCTTATGAAAATATGTTGGTTATGTCTCTAAAAGAAAACTCTTTTATTGCTTTGTATTAACCATGTATTCTACTTAAAAGAAATTGTTTAATTTTTAAGCATTTTTTCACCACTTGTTTTTTATTCGAAACTGTTCGATACTCTAATATTTCCTTGTAAATGCTCATATACTATGTACTATAGAACACAAAGTTATCGCTGAACTTAAAAAATTATATGAGTTGCGGTCTTAAGTATGAATCTCTTGGGAAAAACACTCTTTGAAAAATTGTGAAGTTTCCTTTACTAATCATATCAAAGAGAGCGTATTAGTGCATTGAGCAGCAACTTATTGGTTAGTGAATAAAAAGCTTGCCTTTACAGGGAAAGAATTAAACCGTAGTCCTACCTTGACAAAAAATTCTTAATTGTATCTTGAGGTGTATATTTCTACATTCATATAATTGTGTGTATTTTATTTCAAAACATAGACCCTTTTAGGTGAATTAATTATTGTGTCACATATTTAAGTACCCAGTTCAAAACAATCATCAACATCAACCACGTTGACATCTATTTTTTTATTGCTATCAGGTGGCTCAAATCACCTTTTCATTTCCAGATGGAATACATTCATCACTTTTACTGACGTACTAATCTAAATGTACAATTATTTTCATTTTCTTCGTAGCTACAATATATCTACTTATAGGCCACATCATCATATTGTTGTGGAAAATTGTGTCCTATAACGACAAAATTTTATTAAAATCCAACACAATTGTACTAAAACGACCAATAAATATGAACTGCGACGATTAAAAAACACTGCGATGAGCATGGTGTAGAAATTTACGCCTCAAGCATTTGAAATTGAAGTATTTAAAAACAATATTTGAAGGCCTTATTCCATAAACATGATAAGCCACAAAAATTCCAAAATTTATATTATATGCATATTAGGGCGGGTCGATTTAAAAATCGCCGATTGCTCAGTGAAAATCGGAGTTTATCGGAAAATAAACGTTATCTTTTTAAGCAGATGTTGGTATGACATCCAGTTTTACATAGAATATATATTTGGCCGGGTCGATTTGTGGGGAGGCAAAAAAATCGCCCATTGCTCAGTGAAAATCGTATTCTAGGGATCAAAATAAGAAACTTTGCCCGAGGAACTATACCTCTAAAACGAATTCTAATGCCCCAACTTTTCCGTAGGGTAACATTTTGAAAAATCCCTCTTTGACCCATATAGAGTGCCCCAATCGAGTCCAAATGTATGACCGACCCCCACTAACTTTGGAGGGCCGATCCACCCATGCCAGTGGCATACCCCCTGGGGGCTTCCAAGGGGGTTGCAGGGGGTGTGCTGTGGTTTTCTTTCATACGCTATTTAGTTTGATTGATTTAGGCTGGCCACCCTAACATTTATTTTATGCATAACTTGCAAACGGCTGAATATTTTAATATACTTTTTTTGAACGAAGTGCAGATAAATGTTTGCCAAAGAGTCGCTTTGAACATTATGAGACATAATCATCAATTGTTCATGGCTTAATGGCATGAAGTGTAAAAAATTTTTTATTTTTCATCCAAAATACAAGTTTTTGTGTCAGTACTTGAAAACTACGAAGAAATGTAGTTAAAGTAATGCGCATATCGATTTGTAAGACATCGCATACAGTTGGGCATTTCTTGTGTCCGCCCTTGCATATGCCTGTCAAACCAGATTCCAGAACCAGAACGGTGGCTCAGAATGCTCAAACGTTCGATTTTTTTGAGTATAGTATATATTCCCTAAATTGAGTGATAAAAAAATCGACGACAAGTATTTTTAATACGAAAATAAAATATATACTTCGCCAAATACATAAAAGTTTTAAATTATTCTTCTTACTTGAAGGATATCTCAATGGACCCAATATCGTAAAGTTAATTGCAAGTGATGAATTTAAAGATGTGGTTTCTTATGAAGAAAGAATTGCCTAGAACTTAACTGAAAATGTCATTACCGAATTTTTTGCGCCAACACCGAATTCGTAAAAATAAAAAATTTAGGTGGCAGCCTAATTCTACCATCTTAAATTTCAAAATTCTGAATTCAGATTCGAAATCAGCGAACATCAGCTTCTAACACTGTTAAATGAAGTTTAAAACTCTTAAAAATAAAAATTTTTGTGTGGCAACCCTCTTAAAAAACTACATAATTTTGAAATTCTGACAACGGATTCCGATTCAGCAACCCATTTTTACCAAGTCTTCGCGTCAGCAACGAATTCGTTAAAATAATAAAATTAGGTGGCAACTAATGTCCGACCGAATATTCGGTTTTTGTTACGGCCAGTTTCGGCCCCTTTTGTCAGTTTCGGCTAATTTCAGCTATTCGAGCATATTGAGACTTTTGGTAAAAATTGCTTGCATCAGTCATTTAATTCAAATATATTAGTTTGGTTTAATAAAAATATTTACAACGCATTGTACAAAACAAAAAATTAGGAATTCGTCTATAATTTGATTTATCGTTTTCGATGTTATCATCTCTATTGCAATTTATATTAAAGTTTTATAAGTACTGAAGTCAAAAATTGATTATTAAATTTCCGAACGAATTCTGTGTGTGTGGAATAAAGGAAATCTGAAATATTTCTATTTTTATAATACTAAACCTTTAAAAAAAAAAAACAAAAAATGAATTATATACTTCAATATTGAAATTTCAATATTCAATATTCAAGTAATACTTTTTTTATATTACACATTTTTCTTATGTGTATGAAAGTACTTTCGATTCCTTTTAATAAAAAAAAGAACTATTTGTAAAAACTCAAATTTCCATATTAATAACCAGTTTCGGTTTCAGCCGAATATTATAAAATGGCCGAATATTCGTTTTCGGTTTCGGTCGGACACTAGTGGCAACCCTATCTATCATCTTTATTTTAAAATTCTGAATTCAGATTCGATGCTTAGAACTCTTAAAAATACATATGATTAGGTGGCAACCCTATTATAAAAACTTAACGTAATTTTGAAATTCTGACAAAGGATTTGGATTCAGCAACCCATTTTTACCTATTGTTGCGCCAGCACCGAATTCGTAAAAATAAAAAAATTAGGTGGCAGCCTTATCCACAATCTTGAATTTCAAAATTCTGACTTCAGATTCGAAATCAGCGACCTCCTAACACTGTTAAATGGTGTTTAAATTTTTTTTAAAATACATATTATTAGGTGGTAACCCTATTATAAAAAATGACATCATTTTTAAATTCTGACAACGGATTCGGATGTGATAAAAATAAAAAAATTTAGCTGGTGGCCCTATTAACCATATTGAATTTTTAAATTCTGTTTAAAACTCTTAAAAATACATATTAATAGGTGGCAACCCTAAAAATATTACATCATTTCGAAATTCTGACAAAGGATTGGATTTAGCAACCCATTTTTACCTATTGTTCGCGCCAGCACCGATTTCGTAAAAATAAAAAATTAGGTGGCAGCCCTATCCACAATCTTGAATTTCAAAATTCTGACTTCAGATTCGAAATCAGCGACCTTCTAACACTGTTAAATGATATTTTAAACTCTTAAAAATACATTTCACTAGGTGGCAATACTGTGGTAAAAATTAAGGTGGCAGCCCTAACCTCCATCTTAAAATTTAAAACTGTGGCATTAGATGCGAAATCAAATCCGTTGTCAGAAAAGTACAAGAATTCGCAAAAATACAAGAAAACCTAGGTGACATATCTATCCGCCATCTTGAATATTAAATTTTGACATCAATTCCGAAATCAGCTACCCCCTAAACTGTACTTGGGACATCGTGCTGTTCGCTTGTAAGCTAGCATACTTGCAAGTCGCAAGCTGTCGTGGGCTTATTTATATTCAAGTACAAGTTATACTTGATCAGTGTTGCCGGGTGCCTTTCACTATTTACCCCTAAATTGGATTTCAAATCCCCCTACAATTTTTTTTCAAAAAACATACAAAAATTTCATAGGTGTCAACTGAAAAAGAGTGCAACTGCAATGCAAGCCTATGCATTTCAAGGGTTGAGCTGTTGGACGGCTTTAACAAGGGCAGAAAGTTGCTCCATAGTTCTCAATTGTTGAATGTGAAATTGATCTAAAAATTTTTTTTTTTTTATAAAGTGTTGCTGAAATACCCAAGAAGCCAAATATCTACGTTTCTAAAATTTTTAGCACAATTTTAAGGAAAAGTATGAAAACTTTATTTCCAAAGGTCATTTGTTCAAATACCCCTAAAAAACCCCTTAAAAATTAAATCTCCCTTTAAAAAACCCCTAAAGATTCAATACATACCCCTAAAATCCCTCAACACAGTAAAAAACCCCTAAATCTAGGGGAAAATTCCCTGACCTGGCAACACTATACTTAATTGAAAATTGTCAAGCTCAAGCAAGGTTGCACTTGTATTTTAACCCTCCGTTACTAACGCTATTCGGAGTAACGTCATTACTAACCTGGGTGTAATCCACCCATAAATTTTAATTCATTAATTTGTAAAAAAGAACGCTAAAACAGTAAATTATTCTATTTATTCTATTCTAATTATTCTATTAAACATAAAATTCGTCCAGTTTAATTAATATTTAATTTTAATAAAAATATATCAAAATAACGTTAATTAGAGAACTAAAAAAAAAGCAATATCATAATGGTTTGAATAATTTCACATTTCGAGGTCGAATAATTTGCCACGTTCTTCGAGAGGGCCAATTTGAAAAGCTAAAAGGTGCATGAAAAAAATTATCTATAAAATTTTTTTTGCAATGAAAATTTTTTAAAATAATGACCTCTAATTATTCGTTATAATTGAAACATTAGCCTCTCATGGCACAGCAGTGCAATCACCGTAAATAAGCGGCTAGCACATAGAATAAATGTCGATTATGCAAAACTTAGTCACATGGTCAAAATAAAACAATGAAAGGAATTCTTGGTCAAAGAATTATACAATTTCACATTTGTTTTGCCAAATCGTCAAATGCATTGAAGAATACCCTGAAATCAAAATTAAATAGAACTTTTATGTTTATCTATCTAGAGATGCATTTCTGTTTTTATCTGAGCATTGCCTTGTTGTGCATAATCAGATACACGTAAATCCCTTTAAACAGATTTCTATGTTACACTTGTTAAGCCATGTCTAATTGGACCATTACAAAAGTAATTGAATGATGCAATAATTGCATATTATGACAAAAACCCTGAATGTTCAAATTTTTTGTCAAATGGCACTGGGTTAAAACTAAATTCACAGTGTTGAGAAAGATGAGATGAGATCTTGCAAGCACAAACACGTCCGCATTCTAAAAATTTTTTCTATTGATTTACATAACGTGATGAAATCGTCGAAGCTGTTTAAGTCGAGCAAAGATTTAAATCTTAAATTTGAATTTCCTGTGTTGCTCAGGAGAGGTTTTTTATTTAAATCCTTTTGTATTTTACTTGAGAATTAAATCACACGTTTATAGTAAATAATTTAACATGATTACTAACGTGGGTGTAAACCACCCGAAATTCTTGTTCCTCCATTACTAACGTGGGTGTAAAACACCTAGACACTTTTTGAAATGAGTAATTTTTATAATTTAGTTTAAAAAACAGTACTAAATTTTGATTTAAAATATAGCACAATATACAAAAAGAGATTACATTTGATATAATGTTCGCATTATTAACTAAAAAATATAAATTTTTTTCATATTTCATAACTTATGGGCATTGGCGTAGCAAGCGGGGGAAAAGGGGGCAGTTGACCCCCCACTTTTTTAGCTAGATAAACAATTTAAAAAGAAAAGTTATTCAAAATATCAGTTTTTTTACATCGATAATATTTTTGTATTATATATTTCCCTCTTCTTTCTCTCTTCTTCATGTTTCATGTGAAGAAATTTTGGTGAACTTTTTTTGCACCACCATTTGTACTGCCCCCCCCCCCCCCTGATGAAATTCGCTTCCGAAGCGCTTGCTTTTGGGTGTAATCCACCCTGCGTTAGTAACGGAGTATTAAGCAAGTACTTGAAATAGATCTACAGTAGGCTTGTGCAGTTCTCTGGTTGCCATCCTAAATAAATCAAATCTTAAAAGCGTATTTAAAAAAATCAGAGGCTAACTTTTCGAAAAGCTTTGGCAGATCGTTTATATTTGAGGTATACTTTCACCTTGTTTTGGAATTTTTTGCGATCCCCTCAATTTGTGTCACAGTGTAATATAAGGAAATTTTACTCCTTGCCAGTATTATCGCTGCAATGAGTGACTCTATATCTTCAAATTGCCAGCCTGATGCATAAACCTTACGGCACCCAGACCATCCTCAGATATTTTCCATTATGTTTAGATCCGGTGAGTAAGTATGAGAATATTGTAATAAATTGGCATTTTGTTCCTTTGACGTCTCTTTCGGTGTGCATAGTAGCATTATCCTTCTGAAATGTCATAAAATGGGTCAAAAAATGTTTCCAAATTTGAAAAAACCGCTTCTAGTATTTGTTTATAAGAGTTTGCAGCCATTTTTGCAGTGTAGAAATCGAGGTGTAGAGCACAGTAAAAAGACACCGCCCTCCAGACCATCACTCCTCCTTTGCTGATGACTGTGTTGGCGGGCCGTTTCTTTTTGCGTAAATCATGAAAGTAATATTTAAGCCCATAAGTGTCATCAAACTTAAACTTTTTCCATCCGAAAAAAAACCATATGTCTTCACTTCTCCTTCCATGGCATGTAAATTCTAGACGTGCTTGATTTCTTCGCGGGTGCAGTGGTGTTTTTTTTAATTTTTTTAAGCTTGAGATGTTCGATACCATTACGAACCCTTCTCACAGTAGAAATACTAGCATTAATACCACTTTTCGCACTTATTATTGGCTCCTCTGTGACCAACGGTTGTAGCCCTTTCTTGCCTTCTTTTCATGTTTTTCCCGTAAGAATTTGGGTCTCGCAAGAAGCTACACTTGGCACTTTTTCGAAATTTGTTTTCAATTGCACCTGACAACCTGAAAGTCCCTGCACGGAATATGCTTAAACTTTTGTCTTTTCGGCGACAATTAAGGGATTCGCTCGGTCCATATTCACTCTGTATAAAAAATTTTTAAAATAGAAGCAAATAAAAATATGCTTACTATCCTTGACAACACTTTTAAAATACATGTATAAATTCTATTCAAGTGATTTGAAAAAGATACTGGGGCCTATTCTGCACAATCTTTTATTAAAAAATTCTGTTATGATTTCCCATACAAATTTTTGAGCTATCAAAAAATCTGTTACTTGACAAAAATTCGTATTCTGCTCGACAATCTTTTATGAAATCTATTATAAATCATAGCAGATTTTTCGAATTGTCAAAAAATCTTTTACAAAATCTTTTATTTGTTATTCTGCATCACAAAATCTGTTATGAATGACAACAAAATAAAAGATACATTTTTCTGTCTTTTATCGCACAAATTTTTAGAAAGTTAATATTTTGGTCTGAAAAATGGATATTTATTTACGAATTTCATTAAGAATGGCGCACAGAAGGAGGCAAATGTAAGATTTCCTATAAAAAAATTTCAATGCATGCAATGCAATTAATTATTTAAATCATTTGCTTACTTTTTCGGCATTCATTTTAACTTCTTGATGTTTATGTTCAATAATTTAATATTATTGACAGCAATCAGCTGTTGCATAACAGAAGTTAACGGAATAGTAATAGATTTTTGGGGAGCGGTCCGAATGCTTGAAAGTCAAAATCTTGAAACAACCAAAATCTTGAAAAAAAATCTTGAAAATCGAAATCTTCAAAAAATAAAATCTGGAAACGAAAATCTTGAAAAAATCTTGAAATTTTAAGAAATGTTGTTCATTCGGATGAAATGTATAATTTCAAGAAGAAAACGGAAAACTGTCTAATTTTAAAAACAAAAATGTAAGCTTTTGGCAAAATTATAAATTTTTATAAATATTTATGGTCCCACACTTAGCGTCGTCCAGACCAACGCCGAGGACGTGGTGGTTTTTCGTCCATTTATGTACTCTTATGTTTTCATAACATAAGAAAAAATATCATAAATTATTAATCTTCAATTCATAATTTTTAAAATATGACATTTTTTGCAAAATTTGTCACTTTTCGAAATTTGGCACTTATTTCAAATTAAATATGACATTTTTTGCAAAACTTGTACCTTTCGAAATTTGACACTTATTCAAAATTTTACAATTTTTTCGAATTTTGGTACAAAATTTGACATTGTACATTTTTTTCGATATTTGACACTATTTGAAATTTGAAACTTTTTGAAATAAACTTTTTTCCGCGCGCGCGGATTAAAAGATGAAAAAAGTATCAAATTTTTCGAATAATATCAAATTTCGTCAAACTTTGAAATAAGTGTTAAATATCGAAACGTACAAGTTTTGCAAAAAATGTCATGTTTAATTTTGAATAAGTGCCAAATTTCGAAAAGTGACAAATTTTGGAAAAAAATGTTCATATATGGACAAAAAACCACCATCTCCTCGTCGTTTGTCTGGATGACGCTAAGTGTGCGGCTATAAATATTTAAAAAATTTTAAATTTTGCCAAAATTTGACATTTTTGTTTTCGAAATTAGACACTTTTCCCTTTTTTCTCGAAATTATACCTTTTATTCGAAAGAACAATATTTCTCGAAATTTCAAGATTTTTTTTTCAGATTTATGAATATTTTGTGTTTTCTAGATTTTTTTTTCAAGACTTTCGTTTCAAGTTTTTTTTTAAGATTTCATTTTCAAGATTTTTTTTTTCAAGATTTTTTTCATGATTTTTTTTTCAAGATTTTGGTTGTTTCAAGATTTTGACCTTCAAGCATTCGGATCGCTCCCTATTACAATTTCTGTGAGTTGACAATTTTTCATTATTTTGATTATTTTCGAAATATGACATTATTCGAAAAATTGTATTCTTCTTTCGAAATCGGAAACTTTTCGAAATAGTGCAAAATTTTCAATTAAGAAATCTTGAAAAACCGCGCTCGCGAATTAAAGAATACATTCTATGCGTAGGTTTTTCAAGGTTTTGAGTTTTAAGATTTTCGTTTCAAGATTTTGTTTTTAGGATTTTTTTTTTCAAGATTTTGATTTCAAGATTTTGAAATTCTGCGAAAAGGACCCAATACAGATTTTGGTTTTTAAAGATTGATAACAGAGTGCCATAAAAGATCAAACGGCAGAATACCAATTTTAACAGATCTTTTATGATTTTTTAACATAAAATTCATAACAGAATAACAGATCTGGCAGCATAGGCCCAAATACTTTTGTTTTACTATTTTGGTAAGTGTTCATAAAAACTAATTATTAACTTCTTTCTGCAAATTTCTTAAAAATTTAATAATCTTTAAACAAAAAAAAAAAAAAAATTTTTAAAAAGCTTTCAGCAAAGAGATAAGCTTTGAACTATATGAAAAGCTATGTACCTATTGATGTGACACGCAGTGTAGTTCCTTTGAACAAATCCATGTTTGCATAGAAATGTACAATTTTTCATACTTTAAAACCTGTTATATAAAGCTTTTTTAATACTCGTATGTGGCATATTATGTTTTTATAATAACCAATTCAGTTATAATTGAGATATAAAAAATACACGCTTTCGGCTGACACTTGGTTTTGGGAGTATTTTAAAAGTTTAATAGAAACTTTCAATTTCTACATCAAGGTAAAACTACGGTTAAACTCAATTTTTTGTAAAATTCCATCGATATTATTCTCTTCAGCTTAGGAAAATCTTAATTATTTTAAACCCAGCAGGAAATAGCGCAAGGTTTATTTGTTTCAAATGCAAACATTACTGTATTTTAAGTTTTTATGTCTTATTGTTCGGTACGAACCAACATTTTTTAATTTTGTTTTTCGGTCCCTTTTTCGAAATTTAGATTATTCTTGAAACAAGTAATATCTTCAATATCCTTGTTTCAAGTAAGAGAATCTTAAAAAATGTTACCGGTTTTACTAAGCAAGTAGTTAATCGTATGTGAAAGGGTTTCAAATAACAATACCAACAATACAAATAACAAAAATCGACACGTAGGATCAGTGAACATTTTTTTGCAATTTAATAAAAATTAATTGCAAAGAAATGTTGCTAGTGCCAGGGCTGTATTTTGCACCATTACCATATTAGTAAGAAAATTTTTGAGTTTTTTGCATAGAAATTTATTATTTACGTACTCGTACAAATATGTAGTTGAAAAGATTCAAAATAAATAAATCACAAAATGCATGTTTTGCAACAATTGCATGTTAAGCTGGTCTTAAGATTTTATTGCTTCATATATCAACAGCATGAGACAAATACTGTGACCCGTTTCAGTGCCCTCCTAATCCAAAAAAAAAAAAAAAAAAAAAAAAAGTCTACCCCAACAGTACGTATTCGAAAACGTAGCATAACAAAATAATAGCGGTAATCACCGTATTCTGTTGTATATCTTGTGCTGTATTAGAGATTATGTTGTTGTAGAAAATGTTTAGTTTCATGTGATAAAGGCTGACTAATATAGCATAATGGTAAAGCTGCGTTTTTTTAAGATTTTTCCTTTTCAGAAAACAGTTTCAATAAAGATTATTTTTTAAAAATATTTACTATTTTGTAATCTTAAAATGCGTTTTACTGCTTTAAGTTATAAATACTTGTTAATCCAATTTTGTTGCCACATGTTTGCCATAAGTGTCAAAATTTCGGGATAATTTCAATTTCTCCCGTTAATGCAACCATCTTTCCTGGTAAACATATAGCTATGTATATTATCAAATTTGGAAATTGTTAAACCTGATTTGAAATTTTTTATAATCAAAAAACTCCTTTCAGATCTAATATTATAACTAGTTGAGCAAACATAATTCATAAAGAAGATACATTTTTTTTATATCCTTGACGTGTTTTTCTATATTTACATGCTTTGTACATACTTTATAGCTTGTCACTACATTTTTCTTGCTTTATCATGGCTCTATCATCAATCATATCTGATATACCCATTAAGCCATATATATAATTCATCATGTGTGATGGAATAATCCATTTTAATTAAACACTTCAAGCAGTTTTTAAACAATTATAGCAATGAAATAATAATCAGTTACTATCTAATAATACAACACCTTCAAGGCTTTAATTGAAAATTTTTTAACTAACATTTTTTTTCTAATATCTCACAATAAACTTATTTTCTCTAATTATCCAAGATATGATGCCTGATTCTATTACAAATATAGTTAATATATGTATTGAAATTAACTTATTTATATAGTCAACTTGCGGTATACATGCATATATATATATGTATATGCAAAACTATCCATTCACGAGTATATCTCACATTATTAAGTGCATATAAGCCAGCCACTATATGAACGGTTCTAACACACTATCTGCATTTAGCCTGACTATCCAAAGATGGCAAGACGGCTTTCTCAGTTCTTTACCTTGCATGTTTCTTTAACAGCTGAGACAATCCTTGGACGCCATAGCACCATGGAAATCCGCTCGATACATTTGGGTGGTTTGTTCCATGCAGAGGAGGAAATCCAAATGACGTCGACCATGCCGAACTTTATCGGTCAAATCCAAGAGTTTGTCTTCAATGGGCAGAGGTAACAAAAACCCATAAAAATATTATTTACATACACACATACTACATACTACACCCGAAGTCGCGAGATCGAATAGAAAATACACATGCAATGATTTTTATTTCTTCAGATACATTGACATCGTAAGAAACCTTGGTCCGGAACTATCTGCTCTACCCAGTGCAACATTTAAACTAACAGCCCGTTTTGTTAATTCACCACCTGGTAGCCCGTATCATGCGGCTACATTTCGGTCCAAGCACTCATACGTTGGTCTGCCCATGCTGAAGGCGTACTCCAGTATATCCATCGATGTTCGTTTCAAAACAGTTGAGGCTAATGGACTACTGCTCTACAATGGTGGACGCCGAAATGATTTTGTTGCAGTGGAACTGGTCAATGGACATATTCACTATACTTTTGATTTGGGAGATGGCCCAATAACTATGCGAGACAAATCTCGCATTCACATGAATGACAATAGATGGCACCACGTTAGCATACGCCGACCAGGACCAAAAACACACACGCTTGCTGTGGACGATTCCTTTGAAATCATCACTTTGGTTGGCAACAGCATGCATTTGGAACTGTCCGGCATATTGTACATAGGTGGAGTATTCAAGGACATGTATCCAAAGTTGCAGGCATCTATTTCATCGAGATCAGGTTTCGAAGGGTGTCTGGCGTCACTGGATTTGGGTGATACCTCACCGTCATTGACAAATGATGCCGTTGTTCCGAGCTCTTTAGTTGTATCTGGCTGTGAAGGACCAACAAAATGCAGTCAAAATGCTTGTGCAAATCGTGGATTATGCGTTCAGCAATGGAATGCCTACGCTTGCGAATGTGATATGACCTCATACACAGGTCCTACATGCTATGATGGTTAGTATATAGTAGATATTTGTCATTATTAATCTATTACTTAACTTCTCGACAACACGGAGCGAAATATTCAAGCTTTTCATGCTTGAACCAAGCAAGAATAAAATTCTCCATTCCAGTAAATCAATTCTCAACTCAAATAAATAAAAACTAAATGTTAAAAAACAAACACTTATTGATAAAAATATAAGCATATAAGATTGATTCTTTAAAATGCAACAATACAATAATTTACAACAGAAACTCAAAGTAACAATTTAAATAAATAACAACAGATTCATAGGAAAACTTAGTGCTGGATAAAATTTTAAGTTAAATGATTTAAGTATATTTATTGTGAGAAATTAAAGTTAGACGGTAGAGTGAGAAGTTAAAGTATAGAGTATATGTAAGAAATAAATAATGAGAAAGTTTGAAAAAAAAATAGTTAGGAGAAATAGTCATAGATGAGGCGCTTAAAGGTTGTTTTGTTGCTGATGCGTTTAATACTATTTGGAAGGGTATTCCAAAGTCTAATTGCACTAATGAAAAACAGTCTACTAGATTCACTGTATTTGAAGGAGGGAACTAGGAAAAAAAGCTTCTGGCGGACCTGCAGAATTCAAGTTTTTCATGTAGAAACTTTTTGAATATATAAGTCGATGAAGGAAAATACAGTTTTTGCATTGAGAAAGCTTATAAAACCGCAGCCAAGAACGCGATTACTGTGTGTTGATATATGATCAAACCTTCGGATACTGTAAACATATCGAGCTGCGTTGTTATATGCCACTAATAACTTATGTGATGACCTCGAATCGAGCTTGCTATATACAACTTCAGAGTAGGTTATTATGGGCACGACTAATTGTACTATCAGTCTTCTTCTCGTTTCTGTTGGAATAAATTTTGCAGTTTTTCTTAGGTTACGTAAGAAATAATAATCTTTACTTACCACACTGTTGATATGGTCTTCGCACGTAAGTGAAGAATTCATAATAAAACCGAGATTAGTTACTTTGCTAACAAGGCTAAGTTTAGTTCCATTAAGGAAGATATGAGGCAGTTCAGTAAATGGGTATCTATATTTCATAACAGGTAACACATGAGATTTTTTGGGGCTTAAGAAGAGGTTGTTTTCACTGGCCCATTTGGCGATTTCTAGCAGGTCATCGTTTACTCTGGCACATAAATCTTCAATGAGACCTGAAGGTCGGGAAAGATACAGTTGCAAGTCATCTGCGTACGCGTGCATTGAGACATCTTTGCAAACCGAAAAAATGTCGTTTAAAAACATTGTAAAGAGTAGCGGCCCAAGTACTGATCCTTGGGGTACTCCACTACTACTTCGCCTGATCCCTGAAAATACATTTCCTATTTTAACTCTCTGCGTCCTCCCTTCTAAGTAACTTTTCAGTAGTTTTACAGCAGTATCTGAAAAGTTGAAGAACATTTTTAACTTCCTGCATAGCAAGAGGTGACTAACACTATCGAACGCTTTCGAGAAATCCAACAAACAAACCAAGGTGATATGTCCCCTGTCAAATGGAGTTCTTATATCATCCAGAATTTTTACGACTGCGGTAGAACAGCTATGCCCAGGACGAAATCCAGACTGCAAGGGAGAGAGTAAATTCTGTTCAAGGGGATATTTAGAAATTTGTTCCGCCATTAGAGATTCAAGAACTTTTGAAATTGAGGATAGCAGACTTATGGGCCGAAAATCACTAGAGATGGCAGCTGTAGTTTTTTTTCCTATTGGAATTATTGTCGCGACTTTCCAGACAGAAGGGAATGTAGAACTTGTTAGACAGTGATTAAGAATGTGCACAAGGGAACTAATAACGTAAGGAAATATGAGTTTTATAAACCTAATATCTATTCCATCTTCACCGACAGCATTTGATTTAATTTTTAAGATACACCTTACAACATCAAATTCATCAACTGCAGTGAACTCAAACTTCTGAAACATATTAGCGGTATTCGGACTAATAGACGGATTAGAGATTTGGCCATCGGGGCTGGCTGCAAAGAACGAATTTTGAGCATCTGGATTTAATTGACACCCTGCAATTTTGTTCTTATATCCTATTCCGATCGCCTTTAGGATATTCCAGAGTTTCTTTGCAGGTTGTGACGAACTTAGCCTTGATGAAAAGAATTGTTTTTTGGACAGTTTCACTGCCGATGAAGCTTCGTTTCATGCTCTTCTAAAGTCCTCCCTGTTTGAATCTGTAGGATTTCTTTTCCAAATGGTATAGGCCTTATGCCGTTTTTTCAAAGCCTGTTTAATAGAGTTTGTGAACCACGGGCAGGATCTATTAGTGATTCGGGATGAACGGAAAGGCACGTGACTATCACATAAGTTAGTTACTTTGTTAATGAAGTAGTTTAATTTATCGTCAACTGTACTTAAAAGCCAACAGTCAAACCAATTTTCGCGAGATAAATCGGAAAATAAAGATTCAGAGTCAATCGATTTATAGTCTCGATACGTAAAAGTATTGACCAAAACAACGGGCGTGAGATGTATATGCAACTTGCAAAAAATAAGGTCATGATCAGAGATAAAGGATATCTGATCAAATAGTAGAACCGATGATATATCAGATACAACAAAAAAAAATCCAGCAAACTAGGAGTTACATTGCTACCGAAGCGAGTTGGTTCCTCCGAATTGACAATAAAAAGACCAACTTCAGACAGATTTTCTAGAAGTTTTGTGGTTGAGCTATCATTGCAGAGCAGATTTATATTGAAGTCACCACATAATATAAAGTGGTCATAATCAATAAGACAACCAGATATGGATGAGAGCAACGGCTCGAGGCTAGAACTGCGGCTAGGATTATATATACATGAAAGAAAAACTTTAACTCTGCTATCATATATTTCAATGTTTAAAAACTCTACTTCGGTTGCATTAGACTTGCTCAAGAATTTTACATTTAGGTTTGTTTTGCAATATATTGCAATCCCTCCTCCCCTTCTATTCAGCCTATCGTGACGAAAAAGATTATAATTGTTTATACAAAGTAGAGAGTCGTTAATTGCAATTGAAAACCAAGTCTCAGTGACACAGAGTATGTCTACAGAGGATTCAGAAAAAAATGTATCTAGTGCAATCCAATTTGAAATCATTTAGACTTCTGGCATTAAAGTGAGCTATTTTTAAGCCAGAATGTTGCTTGCAAAGAATGTCAATCATAACCTTATGATTTCCATTAGTGTCGACATTAGAGTTATTACCAGTCATCATGGCATTTCAGAAATCCAACAAAACAAAACAATAATAATACAACAATACAGCAAAACAACAATAAGCTGTAGAGAAAAATTTTTGTGTGTGAAATAATAAAAGTGTTTAGCAAACAGAAAAGTAGGAAGATGGAAATTGAGAAGAGGATAAAAAACTTATTGTAGAAACTTTTTTCTAACAAACAGTTTAAAATGGTTGATTCTAGCAAGTTTGACATATTCTTGAATCAAGCAAAACAGTTTCTCGATACAAGAAAATTATTTTTCTCCGTGAATGTAAAGAAAATTTGAACTTCAATTGTAAACAAAATACACTGAAATTTCCACTTTAAAAAAAACATGAATAATACACGCATTTGCGAGTGTGGAATTCTTTTTTGCAAACATCAGTAATCGCTTCTGAATTTTCTTCTGTGAAGACAATTACTTTTTGCACAATACATTTAAAAAATTCACAAAATATACTCTTAGGCAGAGCTGGGTTATATTGATTCACTTTGAAAAAAAATTTCACCTCAATTCCTATTCCTTGGAAATTAGGTAATTCCTTGGTAATTGTACATCTCAAATGGAAAAACTGCTGAATTACATTACAGGAATAATAATTGGTAATAGGACATCTCGATTCCCTTGGATATCGTCTCAAATTGGTAATTGAACATCTCAAATCCTCAGAATGGAATTGGAAAAAATTGTCAATTCCATTACAGGAACACTTAAATTTCTCAGTAATGGAGTTGAAGAAAAATTTTTATTGGTAATTGAACGCCTCAATTCCTTAGGAATTGAATTCGAAAAAAATCGCTTTGTTAGTAGATTAATGAAATTTTGTACAGGTATGTGGAAGTTGTGTACCAAGCACCGTGCAAAAAGTCAGCGGGATTGAACCAGTAGTGTAGCAACTATATATTTTGTTCTTACTCAAAATGTGGTATTATATAAAATAATTATTGAAGTAAAAAAAATGTAATATAACAAGTTTTTAAAATGAACTAAATAGTATAAAATAATTTCTCCTAAAGTGGGGGCTTTTAGTTCTACTAAAAACGTGGAGAATAAATAACAGTTGTAGTACGTTAGTGAACAAATGATTTCTTGACCCAGGTCCTTTGACTGTTAGGATAGAAGTCCTTGCATGGATGGTAGATTCAAGTATGAAGACATCTATTATGTTCAGTCTAAGTAAGTTCTACTTGGATTTCAGAATTCCCAAATTTTAATGTTATCGAAGTTATCATGGCTGATGAGTGTTTTTGTTAAAAATGTTCCTGTCTATGCCTATCTATGATGAATTATTTAGAAATTATTTGTTGGTAATTAAAAATTTTAATATGCTAGTGAGCAAATGCTTCCTTAATCATGGTATTCTTAACTCTTTAACCATGGATCACTAACTTGTATTTTCCACCCACATAATAAACTCTCAGCTATAAGGATATAATTGCTTAAGCCTAAGAAAAGTGTTGGTTTGAAATAAATTCAAGATTATTTTTACCATTTTAAAATCTTTTTTATTAAAAGAATTGATTTGTTACATTCAATTTTTACATTTGATTTTTAGTTCGTCACATAAGTATTGCATTTGAAATCTTGCATAGAAACAGTGACTGGGTGGATTCCACCCTAAGGTTAGTGATGCAGGGTTAATATTCTCTATAGCATGCGCTCCACATTTTTAAGAGAACTAAAAGCCCCACTCTAGAAGAAATTATTTTATACTTCTTAGTTCGTTTTAAAAACGTGTTATACTAAAAAAAATTTTTACTTCAATAATTATTTTCTGATTTTCAGTCTATGTCAAAAACTTTAAAAATTTTAATTTTTAAAAATGCACCACTGAAGGTCACAAAAGAATTTGTTCAAGAAACCGAAGTAGTTCTATACATATTAAAAATGAAACAAAAAACTGAAAAAAATCAATTGACATTGTTGAGGCTCGAATTCACAACCTCACGATTATAAGCGCCTTGTGCTCTGAGCTACAGAACTCACAAAGAAATATATTCTAAATAGCAATAAATCAAACTACGTTCTTAAAATATAAATAAAAAAAATTTATTGAAACTACTTTTTTACATTTTTTTTCACCGTCAGTGGTGAAAGTTTTGCAATTTGAATTTGTTTAAAAAAAATCCGTCCACATTGTTGAGGCTCGAACTCACTACCTTGTGGTTATAAATCAATTTCTTTACGCTATGAGCTACAGAACTTACACCAAAACTATTTCTAAATGAGGTAATAAATTCACTTCAGTTCTGAATTTTGAAATTTAATAATGTCAATGAGCTTTTCAGTATTTTTGTTTGATTTTTTAATATGTATGTATGTATGTATCAAATAATTTCGCATTTTTACCAAACAAATAAACGTACAGACAAAAAAATAAGTAACTACTGTCTTCTCATCCAGTTCAGAGAGCTACATTTAAAGTTTCAAAACTCTAGCACAGCGGGAAGTTGGTTAAAAATGGATTCCAAGATTTGTACGGACAGACAGGAAGCGAAGCTTATAAAAATGTGACAAGCATTCTTATCTTCGATTATACATTTATTTGTAAATATTTATTTAACCAACTAATAGTGCTAGTCAAATAATAAATAATTAAGTAGTTTTATGTCAATGAAAAAGTAGTTGAAATTTCAACTTCCAATTACAATTCCTGTAATAGAATTGACGATGTTTTCGAATTCAGTTTATTGGGAATTGAAGTGTTCAATTACTTACAATTCCTGTAATCGAATTTACAATTTTTTTCAATCCTGTAATGGAATTTACAAATTTTTTTCAATTCCATTCCAAGGAATTGGGGTATTCAAATACCAATTACAATTCCTGTAATGGAATTGACCATCTTTTTCCAATTTCATTCCTGAGGAATTGAGAGGACCAATTACCAATTAAAATTCCTGTAATGGAACTAACTAGTTTTTCCAAAAACATTCCTGAGGAATTAAGAGGACCAATTACCATTGAATTGAATTGTAATGAGTACTTTTTGTGCCAGCTCTGTTCCCTACAAATTGTGCAAAGGCATTTCGGATGCGAATTGTCAATGTATAATGGAAAAAAAAATTAATTGTAATAAATAATGAAGTAATTTTGAGTCAATGAAAAAGTAATTGAAATTTAACTTCCAATAACAAATCCTCTAATAAAATTGATGATTTTTTTCAATGATGATTTTTTGTCGGCCTTTGTAGTCTAGTAGAGAGTGCGCTACACTATCAACCCAGAGGTCCCTGGTTCGAATCCGGGCTCGGGCATGGTTTTTTTCACTTTCTTTGTTCCTTCCTACATTTTCCACAGATAAATTGTGGAAAATGTGGAATAAAGGGACGAACAACTAAGGGCTGGAAATGTTTGCCGAGGTTAAGACATATTACTAGCCTCGGTCAAAAGCAATTCAAATTGTCTTTCACGGTTGTTTCACCTAATCAATAACTCACGTATGGTTCCAATTAATTCCTCTAAATAATCTATCCCTTTCCTTCAAAAAATTCATTCAATTTGAGGTGTTTAATTACCAATTACAATTCCTGTAATGGAATTTACCATTTTCTTCGATTTCATTCCTAAGCAATTGATGTGTTCAATTTTTTCCAATTCCATTCCAAGGAATTGAAGTATTCAATTACCAATTACAATTCCTGTATTTTCAATTTTTTCAATTATATTCCTGAGGAATTAAGAGAACCAATTACCAATTCCTAATTTTAAGGAATTGGAATTTAATTGTAATGAGTACCTTTTGACCCAGCTCTGTTCTTAGGTTGCGGCCAAAGTAAACGCCTATTCTAAAACTGTGTGAACAAGCGAGATAAAGTCAGCTTGGCTTTATTTCTACCTCATTTCTTCGCAGGCTACGGCCTGCGCCTGTCTGCCTGTCTATCCGAATCAGCGTTCACCATGCTTGCAGCCTTAACCTTTTCGGAACCAGATTAATTTTTGCGTTTTTTAAAAAAAAGACTATCCAATATATGTTCATCAATTTAAAGTTCTTAGCCAGAGAATTGATGATTCCTTAGTTTCAATTAAAAAATGTTAAGATATTTTGTTTAAAACGGTACTGTAGTGTAAGGGTGCCCATCTAATATGTACAATAATAAATGTGATATATTTTGTAAGGCATATACAGGGCTGCCAATATTCGAAGCGCCCATTTTATTTTTAAATAAATCAAAGAAACCACAATTTTTTGTCTGTTCGTCATGAATATCATTTAATTGGGTTCAAGTAGATTTGCTTACATTATTTCTTGAATATGATATCTCGTAAATGGTCGCCATTGGCCTCTACGACATATTGTGCCCGTTTTGCAGCATTTTCCATGGTTTTCTTCAACATTTCGATGGGAATGGCGGTTATTTCTTGACGGATGTTGGTTTTCAGCTCTTCTAGGGTCTTTGGCTTGTTGACGTAAACCTTTGATTTCAAATTACCCCACAAAAAGAAGTCTGAAGCTCATTTTCAGTTGAACGGAACGGTAAACAAACAAAATTGCCGTATTTATGCCGCTGAAAATGCACAAGAGATTCAAGAGGTACCACGATGCACGATGACTTCACGATGACTTCACGATGCAATAGTCACTGTTTGGTGCGGCGTTTGTGCTAAAATGCTCATTGGGCCGTTCTTTTTCGAAGATGATAATGGCCACAGAGTTACTGTCAATCAGGAGCGTTATCGCGATATGATAAACAATTTTTTCATGCCAATCGTTCGTCGAAAGCGTATCAGGCACTACTGGTTTCAACAAGACGGCGCGCCACCACACACAAGCCGCACTACAATCGATTTTTTGAAGCAATTGTTCCCTGGCCGTTTGATGTCAAAAAATGGTGATTTCGATTGGCCGCCAAGATCACCAGATTTAACGCCTCCAGACTTCTTTTTGTGGGGTTATTTCAAATCAAAGGTTTACGTCAACAAGCCAAAGACCCTAGAAGAGCTGAAAACCAACATCCGTCAAGAAATAACCGCCATTCCCATCGAAATGTTGAAGAAAACCATGGAAAATGCTGCAAAACGGGCACAATATGTCGAAGAGGCCAATGGCGACCATTTACGAGATATCATATTCAAGAAATAATGTAAGCAAATCTACTTGAACCCAATTAAATGATATTCATGACGAACAGACAAAAAATTGTGGTTTCTTTGATTTATTTAAAAATAAAATGGGCGCTTCGAATATTGGCAACCCGTATTGAATTAAAAATATATAATTTGTATTCTCAGAAAAAAAGTTGCTGTTTTTTCAACATTTTCCCAAAATTTGCTTTGCCGAAACTCAATTATAACGACTTTACGCACACTTTTATGGAGCATGTTTTTGCGAAAATAACCACATTTATATGAAATAATAAAAAGCTTTCAAATAAGAGGAAATAATTTTTTTTAATAAAACTTTAAAATAAAACACTTCCTTTACATAGCCATAATATTTTACAGATTTTACAGATCTAAAATTTTGCAGATGTAGAATAACTTTTTGGGGTACTTCACCAGATTACTGCTTTGAGTTATATGGAAGTTGGGCGTGCTAGTCGGATGATTTGATTCATTTATAAGTACATTTATAAATCCAGCTATTTATAAGTACATAAGAACAATGTGTAGCAAATTTTAATGATCTGGGATTATTTTTTGAGTATTTATACCAGATTACTGATTTCGGTTTTATGGGAGGTGGGCGTGTTAGTCAGCTGATTTGGTTCATTTTCAAATTAACTTTTCACAGCTGCAAAAGAACTATGTGCACCAAATTCCACTGATTTAGGATAATTTTTTGGTGATCTATTTCAAATTAACGATTTCGGTTATATGGGAGGTGGGCGCGGCATTCTAAGCCGAGCACGAAATTATCTAAATCTTAATGGCATCAGACCGTGAGGACGATGAGGACAACTAATGTTTGGATGATGAAGACGTAGCATTTTTAGAGCAGGACGAAGTTTTGAAATCCGAAATAGAAGTTATCATTGAAGACGTTGGCAACCTACAGCGTTATCTCCTGAGAAATCAGCACCAAGCTCGCAAAATCAGAATAATTTACCTCTAAAATGGTAAATAAGGCCTGAATATGTCACATTGGAATATACTGATTATGTTGACGGAAAAGTGTTGAAGCCTATTTATAGCTCTAACGATGACTTACCGAGTATTTCGGAAGTGTTGGACTCCGTTGCACATTTCAAAAAAAATCCAATAAATTCTAGAGTGGTAGCTGTTTTTTGGTGCTCCCTCGATGTGTTTATATTTTGTGCTAATTCAACCTTTTTTGAACTCTGCAATTCAATATTTTACGGTTGAATACGACAGATCAGAGTGACCATAATATTTTCCGAGCTTTTCTTTGGTTTCTTTCTCACTTTTGTTGCTGCTGCCGGATATGGAAACATTAGACATGCCACTTGCGGCTTACAAGCTGGCTCTAAGGCAACATGCCACAGAATTGTGGAAGCATAGCACCACCTCTAACACAGCTAGACAGAAGTGGCCTAGTTTTACTGAAAACCGAACGAGGAAGCTCACTCAAATGGCGAGGAAAGATCTCTCCATTCTGATAGGCATTGTAACAGGATACTGTTTAGAATTAGAATTGGAGTTCATGCGAATGACTTCTGCAGGAAGCATCTAGGTATCCTCTTTTTTGATGATCTCATGGATCTTGAAGAAGTAGACGTTAAGCGTCTACTGCTTTTATTATTGGTTCAGGGTGGTTTCACGACAGTGCTTAGTATCTGTGGTATCACAACGAACCAAATATCTGGTTTATGTGGGCCGATCTTTGACCAGCCGCCACCTTAACCTAACCTAACCTTCTCAGTTTGTTACGCAAAAAGTAAGGATTAATCAAGGCACTAATGCTCTATCCATTTTTATAACAATACCAAAAGTTGTTAAATTTAGAACACTATTACGTCACTATTCATTGACAGATCGATCCGACATTTATGGTGCATTTGAAGGATGGTGGTGGTGCCGTCACTTGAAGACCGGCGGCAAGATGAGGCATCTTGAATACCCTAGTACATTCAGGAATAGGCAAAACATTTAAATCAATTTAAAAAGATTCTCTTAACTTACTTTCACAAATGTTTTCCAAACGTGAACATTTTCCAAATATATTCCAAACGTGTTCCTGATACCTACTTTGCGAACATATATCGTAGTCCGGGTACTCATACGCCATTTGAATTAATGGTACAATTATGAGTTCAAGGTACGGTCAAAACGTCACCAAAAATGTATATTTTAAATAAAATATAGAGTAAAATGGACACGAAATATCTCTGTTTCTGAAGAAGATAGAAAAAAATCGATTTGAAAAATTTGGTATCAAAAACATACCACATTTGGTATGGAGCACATGAATCCCCAGGCAGCGATATGTATTTGAAAAACAAGGAATTGGTTGCTTTAATTTTTGAAAAGACTGACTGAGCTACTTAGGATTAACTGTGTTGTGCGTGTTATTGAATATTTGTATTGAAAGATCAAGTAATCATTTAAATTAATAAAAATTTTAGACTTAGATTTCAAAAATGGTGTCTGTTTCTTGCCATCAGCTCCAATTAAGACGGTATTAGCAAAAGTTTGAAACACGATAAACATCTAATATTTTTACTGATTTCAGTTTAAGTATTTAATATACTATTCACTTTTATGTTTCCAAAGATTTTTCACTGCAGGTTGACCACATGTGAACTAGGTCACTCAAGTATAAAATTTTTTATAACTTTTTCAATTAAATGTCCCTCAAAACTTACACTCACTCACTCTCACTTTGATTTCTCTACACAGAGTCCATTTCATATGAATTTGGCAACAATAAGGGAATTATTCAGTATACCTTTCCTGCCAATTTACAAGCGGATACTGAGGAGGATAACATTGCTTTGGGCTTTATTACCACCAAATCTGATGCTGTTCTATTGCGTATTGAGAGTGCATCCACGCAGGACTATATGGAACTGGAAATAGTTGAAGGAAACATATTTATGGTCTACAACATCGGAACTCGTGATCTGCCCTTGGGTGAAATAGGAACAAAGGTGAATGACAATACTTATCATGTAGTGCGTTTTACTCGCAATGGAGGAAATGCTAGCCTGCAGCTAGACGATTATAATGTACAAGCATTAAATCCACAAGGTAAGTTGTCCGCTATGCCATGTAGATCTCGTTCATAGCTAAAAACGGTTACAGGTCATCAATCGACTGTCTTCAACACTATGGCCAATGTTCAAGTTGGTGGAAAGTACAGTCGTTCCGGACGTTTTCGTATCGAAAGACCATTTGCTGGCGTCATTGCTGGACTGTCTGTTAATAAATTACGAATATTGGACTTGGCAGTAGAACGAGATCCACATATTACTATTAGAGGAGACGTTCAATTGGTAACTGGAGTATTAGATAGAAATGATCTGCAAAGAATGCAGCAGGTTAGGGAATTTATTTAAATTTTTAAAATCAAAAATGCACTTTAATCAGTATTGATTTATACTATAAAATAAAAAAAAAGAAAATGTACTCGATTGTCAAAAGCAAAATAGTTCTTAACCCTTTCGAAGCAACTTCTAGCACTGTGGTGCCAAACATTCCAAATTTGGCTGATGATCGATTTTAGACCTCAATAAGTTTAGTATAAATTTCCAAAGCTTTATTGCTTTTCTTGTAGATCCAACAAAAATTTTAAAAAATCCAAAAAAGTTTTAGCTCTCAAAATATAACATCTTCTTCTTACTAAACAGACAAATAAAGTCTCTTACTTTTGTATTTTGATATTTTATAAATTTTAGCTTTTGAAAATTCTTGGAAGTATTAAAAAATATTTCATTTTTTTTAAAGTGCAAAAAACAAATAGCGATTTTTTTTTCATCTCTTTATTCACCAAATTTGAAGTATTAATTTCAATTTTACTGTTATAAATTAGGGGGGTTTCAAACGATAAACAGAGCCAAAAAGTCAGAACGAAAGGGTTAATTGGATTTCATATGAAATAGTTTGTGGGCCATGCAATCCTAACATTTTCATTTATAAATCATTATGTTTAGTTTATAAATGTTTCTTTTACATCTTTGAGTTCTTGTTATTCTGGAATGATTTTTTTCTCCTAATATTTGTAACTAATTCTTAATCTTGATTATTTTCATTCAATTCCGCTTGTTGAATTTTTGTTCGAGTTTAAGTTTGTAGGGTACATTGGGGTGACTTTTGACTTATTTTTTTACTTGTTCTGGGTGTTTGAATGCTTTATTATAAAAATGTTTATTTAAAGAAGTTGGCAAAATTGTATTTTAGTAATGTGTGTTAGCTCCGGTAGAAAGCAATTTTAGAATTTTTAAGGTAAGGGTATTGGTTTTTTAGAAAAGGTTAGAACAGATCTTCTAGAGCTTTATAAATAAACTAAGAGAATCATCCTCGACTGGGCCAAACACTGTTGCCACTTTGGTACAAATGTAGCAAAAATGGTAAATTATTGTCTGATGTTGTACATTTTGTAAAGCAAACAAAAATTAACCACTAACAAAAATTATTACTCGGTAGCACCCCTACAAACATTTTCAATCGCCTTAGAATCGCTAGCGAATCGCTTGGAAGATGGGACAATCGCTGGCGAGCTCATTTGGGAGTCATCCGGATATCGCCGACTGTAAGCAGCTGAGGCCATAAAAGCAATTCGCCGGGAAGATTCGCAAACGAATCATCTAAAGGGTTCGTAAGCGATTTTCTGAGAAGAGTCGCTAACTAACCGCAGAAAAGGGTCTTAAGCGATTCGCTGGGAAGAGTCTTAAATAGATCGCCAGGAGAAGTCCTTAGCGATTCGCGGAAACATTCGCACACGAATCGGCAAATGGATTCATAAGCAATTCGTCGACAAGAGTGGCAAACGATTCGCTTTTAGGGTTAGCCTCGTCTTTGTTGACGTAACAAGTTGTTTTATAGAGGACATTCTTTGTCAAATCGGTCAACAAAAATATCAACCCCCGCAAATCATGCTGATATGAATACATTCAGTTTGTATATTTTTTTATAATGGCTGTATTTCTTTATTCATTCCAGACGTTCGGAATGACTGTTTTTGTTTCTTTATTCAGGCTTGATTATCCGGAATTTTTTTTTTGTATTTTTTTATTATTACGGAATATTCCAAACGCGTTCTTTTTATACTATCAGCTAAAGTAGAATAAAAAGAATATTCCTTGTGTTTGAGGTTATATTCGATTGTTTGAAGTAAAATTTTGCTAAATGAAAATGGAAAATTTTTTTAGTTTAAATGTTTTAGATTGCTTTGTTGCATTTTTATTTTTTTAATTTTATCTGGTGTATTGTCTTTAATTAAATACGAAAAATATGTTTCTGATTTTAACACAAACAAAATATTATTTTTTTCCAATGCTGTTTCTTTATTCATTCTGTTCCGGATAAACAACTATCTATTCTATTCGTTCTCTCCTTTATCCGGAATGAATAAAGAAATACACTCAATATTTCAATAATTCAGTTTTCAGAGCCTGCTTTATGTTTTAACGATCGATTTTGAAAGTTTTTAAAAGAGATATCTTCCAACCATCGCCAACTAAATATTACAAAAAGCAGGCCAAAATAGAAAAAAATTAAGGTGGGAAAAATAGAAAAATGATTAAGCACATCGATTACAAGATGTTTGAAATGTATAAAATCCCAAAATTTTTTATGAAATTACTAAGTGGCCTCCACAATGCTAGAAAAAACTCAAAAAACTAAGAAAAAATATATGAAAACCTTTTTTTTAAATTGCGATTTTGTTACAAAGTGTAAAAATTTAAAAAAACAAAAAAATTAGATACATGTTAGAAAAGTGCATATGTATATACCATTTAGTTTCCACTGAATTAACATTAGTTTAACGAAAGATCTGAGTCATGGAAGTGTTTTTTTTTTAATTCTCTTTCAGTTTTTAATATAAGTTAATCAATATCTAAAAATAGCCACCTAAGGCCGCGAGGAAATTATAAGCAGAATGTTTTGCAAAGTTTTCGTTGAAATATTCGCCTTTGAAAAAGTTATTTTAGCCTAAAACTTTGATTACTATTTCTTAAAATTTATTGAACACTGCGACATAACCATGATGTCTAAGGACTCCATTTTTGTTCTCCGGAGCAATTCTTAATTTTATATTGTGTAAGGCTAGGAAATGCGAAGAAAAATGTAAAAACATAAGTTTACAAAGAATTGTAGTCACGTGGTTATAACTTGAAGTACTGATAGACCATTAGTTTAAAACAGTCGAACTTTAGGGTAGGTGCTGGAATCTTATTTCGATAGTGCTACTGTCGGTTAATTCTTCCATGGAATGGCAGGCCGTAAGCAGTCCCCGTGAACGCTGTCAAATACCTTCTCGCAATCGATGAAAATTAAACACAGAGAGTACAATAACCAGAGGTCTCAGTTCGACTTTGAATGCTCTTTCACTCATGTTTCGTTGTACAAGCGTCCGGAGAATGGAAGAAAAAGACAAAAAGAATTATGCTTTTGCCTCAGCGGAAATAAATGAAGACGTTTTTAAACGGTTGATTCTTCACTCCGTTCCAATTATTACATTCTCGCAGCAACTACCAATAAAATAAAAATAAAAATAATTACCCGGAGTCAGTATTAAAAATGTAAATAATACTGACAGTGAGCATTTTTTGAGATTCTTCAGATACTGAGGAAAATAATTCCGTTAGAATGAATGTTAAAAAGAGAATCAGAAGAGTGTTAAAAACTCGATAATAAATCTTTAAAAAAGTTTACCTTGCAAATAATGTATAAAAAGATTTTAATGTAAGGCTTGTATAACAAATAAAGGTAAATATAATTTAAAAGTTTGGACGTGTGTGGAGGATCTAGGCAAAGTATTAACATTTTAAAAAAATTTGTTTTCCCTTTTTCATAAGGTATATTTCAAAAATGTTTTGATCTTATAAAAACTTTTTAAAAGCGTTTGATGAAAAATATGAATTGTACGATAGGTGGGCGTATCAGTTGGGTGGGCGTATCAGTAAATATTACAAACAAAAGCACAAATTTAAAGTTTTACAGCTAAAATAGAAATGTATTATTGATATTTAGTGGATTTGACCATATTAGTTAGATTGTATGGAAGATAGCTGAGTTTTTTATCCGATTAATTTCATCCATTAAGATAAACTTGCTGCCAACAACACATACTCAAGCATTTTTTTTTTTTATTGTGAGACTTAAATTTTCTGAATTACGACGATTTTATTTTATGGTTACTATGGGAGCTGGCCGAAGTCGTTTTCCGATAACGCCCATTTTTGGAGCATTTTTTTTCTTTGAAAATACTGTGTATCAAATTTCATTGCTGTACGACCATTATTTCGTATTTTGGCCACCTTTTTTAAACTTTACACCACTGTGCATCACCGGCATAAACGAAGGCAGATTTTGAAAACTTTTCTTGTATCGCGCGATTCAATACACACATCGCTTGGGCAATTGAAAAGCGACTCATCGTCCAGCGATCGCCGAAATGAGCGATGGAAGATTTTAACATTTTCCTTGAATCGTCACTTGGGCGATCGAAAAGCGATCCACCTTCCAACGAATCGCAAGTGCTTCGCAAAATCGACTTTTCTTCCGTCTTCCGTCTTCCGTCTTCAATCGTCTTCCAAATGCTTGCAGGGACTAATCTATGTCATTTACATGCTTTCATGCTTTACATTATATTCATTTTACATGCTTTTCTTGTCTTATACGAGTGTAATAAAAATCATTGGCAATTGTCAATGTTAGACTCTTTTTTTTATATTTATTAATTCAGAAATTAATTTTAAATTACTTTCATGTAATTATGTATATGGAAAAGATATATGGAAATTAAGTGACAGTTTACTATCAATATTTGCTGTTAAATACATTTTTTGAGACTTTGAGGATGTATCATTGACATAAAAGAAAAGAACAATTTTCTACCGGAAATTTGACAGAAGCGCGTCATCAGCTTAAGGACGGCAATACTCATTCGAATTTACTGTAATAAAAAAATACACAGATTAAATTCAAATTTTTTGTATTTTAAATTAATAAACATAAAGAAACATAACAGAAATAAATTTTTAAAAAAATCCGCTTACCGTATTCAACACTTAATTTATACTACTCGTTGAATTTCACTTTGTTTTTGTTCGTCATGAGGATAAGAAAAAATCCAAGAATAATGGGCGAATTTGAATTTTTTCCCCTAAATGATTCTTATCATAATGCTTACCATTTTCAGTAGTGCGTACTAATACCATTTTTAGAAATCACCTCAAAGACACGACTGAGCATTAATAATCCCATATTTTTTTGATGGCATCAATTTAAGAATTTTTGCCGTCAAACTGTCTTCATTTTTCCAAAACTTTTCTCAAAAGGCAACCCCACACACTTTTCACTTCATTGAGGTCAAGTGAGTAAGAGGGCCAGGTCCAAGGACAAACCAATTGTCAAACCCATATAAAAGTTTTGAGGGTAAATTCGAAAATCCAAGTACACAGTTATAAAATCCTCTATCACACCTACAACCTCCACTAGGTCTCGTGCCAAGTTTATTGTCTCTGTTATACCGCGTTATTTTCTTAAAAGCATATAAAATAACTCAATATGTGATGTTTTAGTAAGGTCTTGTAATCTTACAAAAATAGTCTACCGAATACTTATAAATGTTATAAATATCAAAGTTTTTTCCTAAATGACCTTGTTATTTATTATGTTGATTTTATATGATCTAAATACAAATTCTAAATGTTTGATAGTTTAAAGATAAGTTATAAATATCTTTACTACATTTTATTTACAAATTTTAAAAAATAGATAATTTTTTCCATTTGGTAAATTTTTTAAAAAAGAATTTGTGCAAAAAATAGTCAAGTGACAACCGTGCAGCCAAAGAAGCAATGCTTGAAGAATACAAAAAAAAAAGCCGGACTTTAGTGTATTCAAAGGTATGAATGTTCTAGTTTTTTGATGATGTCACTTTTTATAGAGTACCTTTTGAATGTCAAAACGTTCGCTTGTGTTTAAACATTAATTTTTGTGAAATTTATTAAGGTTTTGCTAATATGATGACGTCCATTTAGTTTTGTGGATATTTAAGAGATTTTACTGTTTTTATTAAACCACTTTGTATGGGAGGTAGGCATCATTTTTATTATATTTCGAAGACTGTCATACTCACAGTGCATATTTATAGTTAAAGCTGAAGTGGAAAATTTTAAGTATCGTATTGGATTTAATATTTTTGAAAAATTTAAAAAAATTACCCTCTTTCAGTCAATTTATATGGGAGGTAGGAGTGGTTTTTATCCGATTTGGCTTACTTTTGAACTTGATCTTTTATTTTTAAAACGAAACCTAAATATGGAATTTCGTTACGGTAGCTGGAAAATTACGGTTCTTATTGTGATCGCAGACAGTCAGACGGACATGGCTAAATCGACCCAGGCGAAAATGCTATTAAGATATACCACTCGTTTTGTTTAATACAGAGAAATACTAAAAACAACTGTTTTTAGGAGAAGCATTTTAAGTTCCGAGCAAATATAAGAAATTGCTCTTTATCTTTCAAGTAATCGAGGAGCGTTTGTTTTGGAATCCTTACACAACGGTACCGCAGAAATAACCTCAGGAATATCCATTTTATATGATAGTAAATTTGAGATTATTCAAGGTGAAGTAATCAAAAAAACTGCTCTCACGAGGGGAATAACAATCGAGGGGAATCGATACTTATATTTAAAAATTAGGTACAAATTTTCTTTTACCAGTAAACCCCAAAAGTACTGGGTCAATTTTTATGAAAAAAGTTTTAAGATATCATGTTTGTGCTGCAGCACTTTACAGGGATATTTTCCTTTCGAAATTTTAATAATAAGTGTTAATTAATCAGTTTTAATTAAAGTGTTAAGTTTTTTAAGATATCTTTCCAGATGCCACGCATTGCTAAATCGTTTTCTTATCACACGTTTGTGTTGCGAGAGTTTCAAGAAACTTCATGTTGCTCTCTACTCTTTTTTTCTTTATATGCTCAGCACAGCGCAACAAAAAAAAAAACAAATGAGCCTCGAGAAAGGCGAAAATACTCAAACACCTAAAATATGTAATTTTCGGTGTAAAAATAAGAAATCTTTTGTAGGCTTTTTTTTTTAATTTATTAAAAACAGCAATCGTTGAGGTTTAACCTAAAATTTTGTGTTAGCCTTTAAAATGTATGCCTTAACACGACACTATTTTAAAAAAATAAAAAATTTTTTGCTAAGGCCATGAAAAATGTAACTGAAAATTTCACAAAAAAAAATAATTTTTTATAAAAGTGCTACAAAAAAAGTACACCACTAAAAAGATTCATTCGAGGTTTTTAAAATATATTTTTTTTCTGTACAACTTACGGTTTTGAAGTTGCATCTATTTGAAGGTGCCGTGATATAATCCCAAGTGGCACAATCCCAATTATAAATTTCGGGATTATGTCACTCCTTATACAGTGATATAAACTCAATTTTTTTACTTGGGATTATGTCATTATGGAAAAAATGACATATTCCCAAATAAAAAGAAGTCAAAATGCCAAATTTTTTTGGGATTATGTCACCCGTGTACTAGTGGAAAAAATACAGTTTTTCTAGTATTTTAGAATTTCTAGAATATAGTTTTTCTATAAATCGCGCGATTTTTTATAAAAAATTGTAATGTTTTGATATATTAGGCTGGAAGTGCAAATTAAAGAAAAAAACTAAACTGGTTTAGTTTATTGGAAAAAGTTGGGACTTACATATGTAATAAAAGTGTTCTATCTTGAAAAGTAAGGCATGTAATTTAATGGTTAATAGCTTATTGAATAGGTAATAGCATAATTTTTCTTTAAATATTCTTGCTTAGTTTATAAAAGTATGCAATTAATAGAAAAAAAGCAAGTTTTGCCGAGCTCATTTTCTTTAATTTGAACCCCTATAACTTCGAAACCAGATGAGAGCGGCCATTAATTTATACAGATTTGGAATTTAAAGCTCTTAGTACGTTCATACGTTCCAAGAAAAAATAGTCAACAAAATAAATTTTGGCTAAAAACAAAATATTTTGAAATGCCTATCCAAATTTTCTCATATTTAGGCTCAAAAGTGACATTATCCCAATTGGGGTTATGACACTTTACATGCAGTGACATTGCCCCAAGTAAAAAATTTGGGTTTATGTCACTGTATAAGGAGTGACATAATCCCAAAATTAAAAATTGGGATTGTGGCACTTGGGGTTATGTTAGGGTACCTTATTTAAATTCATGCACAAATTGTATTTTTTATGTTTTTTAAAAATTTTACAGTGTATAAATTTAAAAAAAAATCACAAAAAAAACACCGTTTAAGTTATTTTTATGGGCACTACTTACCTACAAATTTTTAAAAAAAAACGTAATCACAACGGTCAAATTTGCTCAAATTTTGTCGAATTTATATGGAATCATTGATATACATGCAGTGCTGTGTTTCAAAGCAATAGAAGAAATGGTTTTCTTACATCGTATATTGTTCTAAGAAGATTAAATACAGAAAAAACGACTGTGGCAAAGCCGCGAACCATTGTGGCTTGCTAGTATAATATCAACTAGAGACCGAAACCGAGACGGTTAGAGATATAGAAAAAATTACTTACGAATTGGATTCGGGTTTCCCGTGGTCAAATTAAAAAAAAAATTAGGTTTAAACAATTTTTGATAGCCTTTTATAGCTCCATATAGCGGAGTCATATTTGATCCCATCTGTCTCAAGTAAAACTTTTACGAATTTTCTCAGCTGTAGTCTGTGATTTGTATGAACGTATTTTTAATGAAAAATATATTGCAATTTATCTGTTCAAAGCAATTTAATTTCAAATTTAGAAAATTAATATATAAATATTATAGATTGATTCTGAAAATTAAGTTTTCTTTTCCAGCAACGCCTACTTTTTGGTAATATGCAAATTGGTATGATATAATACGACGATGGTATAAAAAAAAATTTCGCAAAAATGGGGCATGTAAGACTCCATTTTATTTTGTGAATTTTGTAGAAACAACTAAAAATATTTGCTGAATTCAATATTTTTTCAATAAAACACATCTAAATGCAGAACTTACATTTAAGTTTGAATCGATTTTATTTATTAGAGGTATTAGCAAAATACTTTGAGTAGTATAAATAAACAACACACTTTGGTGTTGAAAGATTCTATAAATCTTCTTAAACCAAATTCAAGGTAGAAATTACTGCACTAACGGCCATTTTGTTCACAAAGGGCATAAATATGATTTAATTCGGGGATAACTATCTCAAGCGTATAAGTCGGGAGATAAAAAAGTGGTTTTGTTCACATTTTATCCGGGCTTTATGCTTAGAGCATAAATTCGCTCTCAGTTTATATCGATTTCCATTGGAATGTTAGAGTGTTGCTCATTAATTAAAAAATGTGTGGGGATTTTTGGTTTATTTTTGCGAATTTGGGGGTTGGAGTGAACACTAAGTAAAAATTGATCGCTGATTTTGCATCTGATGTCAGAATTTAAAAATTCTAACATTTTTCTACACAGGGCTGCCAACTAAACATTTTTTAAGAATTTTAAACATGAAAAAACAGTATTGGGGGTTACTTCTTTCGAATCTGGTGTCAGAATTTTAAAATTCAAGATGGCGGATAAAGTTGCCACCTAATTTCTTGTTTATTTATGCGAATCAACTCTGGGAGACACACTAGGTAAAATTGGGTCGCTGATTCCGAATCCGTTGTCAGAAATTCATAACTCGAAAATTTTTCTACACATAAGGCTGCCACCTAAAAATGTTTTATTTTAAGAATTTCAAACATGAGGAAAGAGTATTGGGGGTCGCTGAGTTCGAATCTGAAGTCAGAAATTTTAAATTCAAGGTGGTGGATAGGGTTGCCACCTTAATTTTTTGTATTTTTATGAATTCGTGGCTGGCAAAAAAAAATGCTATACCAAAAATGGGTCGCTGAATACGAATCCATGGTCAGAATTTCAAAATGATAAAATTTTGAAATAATAGGGTTGCTTTTACCTTTAAAAATACATATTATTAGGTGGCAGCAGCCCTATTATTATAAAATTTTATCATTTTGAAATTCTGACCACGGATTCGGATTCAGCGACCCATTTTTACCTTTTAAATCGCACCAGCCCCGAATTCATAAAAATACAAAAAATTAAGGTGGCAACCCTATCCACCATTTTGAATTGTAAAATTCTGACATCAGATTCGAAATCACTGACTCCTTAACACTGTTAAATAATGTTTAAAATTCTTAAAAATACATATTATTAGGTGGCAACCCTATTATTTCAAAACTTTATCATTTTAAAATTCTGACCATGGATTCGTATTCAGCGACCCATATTTGGTGCACCATTCTTATTTTGCCAGTCCCGAATTCATAAAAATACAAAAAATTAGGGTGGCAACCCTATCCACCATTTTTAATTTTAAAATTCTGACATCAGATTCGAAATCACTGACTCCCTAACACTGATAAATAATGTTTAAAATTCTTAAAAATACATATTATTAGGTGGCAGCCCTATTATTTCAAAACTTTATCATTTTAAAATTCTGACCATGGATTCGTATTCAGCGACCTATTTTTGGTATACCATTTTTTTTTTGCCAGCCACGAATTCATAAAAATACAAAAAATAAGGTGGCAACCCTATCCACCATCTTGAATTTTAAAATTCTGACATCAGATTCGAAATCACTGACTCCCTAACACTGATAAATAATGTTTAAAATTCTTAAAAATACATATTATTAGGTGGCAACCCTATTATTTCAAAACTTTATCATTTTAAAATTCTGACCATGGATTCGTATTCAGCGACCTATTTTTGGTATACCATTTTTTTTTGCCAGCCACGAATTCATAAAAATACAAAAAATAAGGTGGCAACCCTATCCACCATCTTGAATTTTAAAATTCTGACATCAGATTCGAAATCAGCGACCCCCAATACTCTTTCCTCATGTTTAAAATTCTTTAAATAAAACATTTTTAGGTGGCAGCCCTAGAAAAAATTTCGAATTTTGAAATTCTGAAAACGGATTCCGATTCAGCGATCCATTCTTACCCTTTCGTTCGCGCCAGCCCCGAATTCGTAGAAATAAAAAATTAAGGTGGCAACCTTATCCAACATCTTGAATTTTAAAATTCTGACACCAGATTCGAAATCAGTAAACCCCAATACTGTTTCCCTATGTTTAAAAAAATCTGTATTTTCAATATTTTGACACCAAGTAAGTAAAAAATATTAAAATGAGAGTGATGAGAGCGAAATAAAAATCTTAACTCACCAATTTTCACGAGTTAAATATTTCTGGGGTTAAGCTATCTCGCCACCATTTTTATCTCCAGCTTGAAGAGTTAAATGCTTAACTCACTGTGAACAAATGAAAAACTGGAAAAATCATGGAATTAACTCGGGGATAAATTTATCTCTCTGTGAACAAAATGGCCCTAATTGTAATTAAAGCAACGATAGCTAAAAAACGCATGGGGTCATATTACAAATTAGTACCCCTCGGTTTCAAGGGGTATACAATTATGTACATATACAATACATCAAACTTTTTGGTCAATGTTAGACTACCCACCATCCCAATATAACACATTCGCACATAGTTTTAAAGCAACCTCCTCCTCCTCAAAGTCACGGCACAGTGAAATTTTTTATAATTCTTTGTTTTTTTTTTTTTAAAAATTAAAATAAATTTGTTTTCAAAAAATAACAGTTTATTGTCAACAACAGTTCTGCCATTTAGTGTTTTAATCGCCAAAACTCAAATTAACAGACTCAACTTTTTTTTAAGAAAAACCGAAAAAATAGTTTAAAAATTTTAATAAAATATTGACACAAAAATTAATTTTGTAACGTAACGCATGACCGAAACTCCTCCTCTCTCATGTCACATTTCGTAACATATAAATGGATAAAACATATAAATGGATAACATATATATGGATAAAACTGATCTCGAACTAATTAAATGAATTTTATGATACATCTTTTTCTTATAAAACACAAGAAACAATAATAAATGTACACATTTTTTTTAATGTATTTGTTTAGAAAAATATGTAAATTTGATATATTTATTTTCGGTTGGTATCTCCACTTCTTAAAGAAAAAAATTACAGTTAAATGTTCACCTTCAAACACTTGTAGCGGTTGCGATCAAAATAAATATTTTAATTATTTACATTTTATTAATAAACTACTATTCCAAGGCAGACGATGTCCTGCCACAGACCGCCTTACTGCTATATACAAATTTTCATGCTAATCGAAAGAATAATTGTATATACTCCATTCTTAGTGTAGTTGCCGAAAGTAACTGTTTGAACCATATTACCAAATTTTAGTACAATACGACCAAAACCGTCCGAAATATAGCGTATTTGTTAATTTGTGGGCGGCAAAAGTTGGAGTGTCAAAATTTTTTTCCCTTAAACCATAACGTACTTAAAATACATCAACTGCCGAAATATCAACTTAATTAAGTTTATATCTGGCGCACTTTGATTCTCTCTACGCTTATCCCCTAAAAAAGGGGAGTAAGCGTAGGGCCGACCACACCCATTTTTAGTACAGTGGTCGAAAGTAGCCATACAAATTAAATTACCAAATTTCAGTCTTATACGACCCAAACCGTCTGAAACAAAGCATTTTCATTAGTATGTGGGCGGTCAAAGGAGGCGTGGAAACCAATTTTTAGTACAGCTGCTGACAGTACCCATACAAACTAAGTCAAAAATTTTAGCTCAATCGACCCTGTAGTCAATATTAATGATTTCTCACAAAGCGTTGCTGAATGTAACCCTACAAACTAAATTACCAAATTTTAGTCTTATACTACCAAAACCGCCCGTAATATAGCATTTTCACTTATTTGTGGGCGGTAAAAGGGGGCGTGGAAACCAATTTTAAGTACAGTTGCGTACAGTACCCATACAACTTGAAGCAAAATTTTAGCTCAATCGGCCCATTAGTAAATTTTAATGATTTCTCAAAAAATGGGCGTGGCTATAGTGCGACCATTCCCATTTTTGATACAGTTACCGAAAATAACCATATAAACTAAATTACAAAATTTTTGCCTTATGTTACCCAAACCGTCGGAGTTATAGCATTTTTACTGATTTGGGGGCGGTAAAAGGGGTATGGCAAATAGCCCCTAAACGATCTCCTACCTGAAACAAATCAACTGCCAAAATTCCAGCTCAATCAGTCCAGTAGGTTTAGAGTCTATAGGCATCACACAGGCAGACAGACAGTGTTTTGCTTTTTATGTATATAGATAGATATAACTTAGGGCCGCTTTCTCAATGTCCGGTTAAGCACTAATCAGAACTTTAACCAGCACTTAGAAAAAAAGCCCTTTCTCAATGTTCGGTTAGGGTTGAACTGTCAGTTAAGTGCTGATTAAGTTAACGACAAGTTGTGGTTTCGGTTAGCGCCATTTTAGGGTAAATGATTTCGGGGATGCTGTCAAACTTTAAAATTTAAGATTGCGGATAGAGTTGCCACCTAGATTTTTTTTATTTCAGCGAATTCTTGTAATTTTGAAATTCTGACAACGGATTTGATTTCGAATATATTGTCACAGTTTTAAAATTTAAGACGGATGTTAAGGTTGCCACCTAAATTTTTACCACAGTATTGCCACCTAATAATATGTATTTTTAGAAGTTTTAAACATCATTTATCAGTGTTAAGGGGTCGCTGATTTCGAATCTAAAGTCAGAAATTTAAAATTCAAGATGGTGGATAGGGTTGCCACCTTAATTTTTTTTAGTTTTATAAATTCGGGGCCGGCAAAAAAAAATGGTACACCAAGTATGAGTCGCTGAATCCGAATCCGTTGTCAGAATTTCAAAATTATAAAATTTTTAAATAATAGGGTTGCCACCTAATTATATGTCTTTTCAATAGTTTTAAACATCATTTATTAGTGTTAAGGGGTCGCTGATTTCGAATCTAAAGTCAGAATTTTAAAATTTGCCAGCCCCGAATTTATAAAACTAAAAAATTAAGGTGGTAACCCTATCCACCATCTTGAATTTTAAAATTCTGACTTTAGATTCGAAATCAGCGACCCCTTAACACTAATAAATGACATTTAAAACTCGTGAAAATATATATTATTAGGTGGCAACCCTATTATTTAAAAATTTTATAATTTTGAAATTCTGACAACGGATTCGGATTCAGCGACTCATATTTGGTGTACCATTTTTTTTTGCCGGCCCCGAATTTATAAAACTAAAAAAAATTAAGGTGGCAACCCTATCCACCATCTTGAATTTTAAAATTCTGACTTTAGATTCGAAATCAGCGACCCCTTAGTACTAATAAATGACATTTAAAACTCGTGAAAATATATATTATTAGGTGGCAACCCTATTATTTAAAAATTTTATAATTTTGAAATTCTGACAACGGATTCGGATTCAGCGACTCATATTTGGTGTACCATTTTTTTTGCCGGCCCCGAATTTATAAAACTAAAAAAAATTAAGGTGGCAACCCTATCCACCATCTTGAATTTTAAAATTCTGACTTTAGATTCGAAATAAGCGATCCCTTAACACTGATAAATGACGTTTAAAACTATTGAAAAGACATATAATTAGGTGGCAGCACAAAATCAAAAAATTTGTAAACACGAGACAGCTGATATGATGTTTTTACGTATTCACAATTCAAAAATTCACAATTAGTCATCTAACCGACAGTTGCTTAACCAGCACCTGGTGAAATCAAAATTATTTTTTTAGCTATCGTATGGTTAGCTAAGTCCTGGTTAAGAGCTAGACTAACCGGACATTGAGAAAGTGGCCCTTAATCATTTTCTTAGGCCCGTAAGAGAGCCAAGTTCGGTCCCAGGGGTAAAAACATACGGGCCCCTCTGAAAATGTTTTCAACACAAAAATATAATTCAATTAGAAAAGTATTAATCTTAAGCAAGCTATGCGAGATCTATGCTAAATTATTAATTAGTTCATAGTTATTATTTATAGACCTTAAAGTCAAGCAACAAGACAAGTTAAACATATCCCTTTTTTCGTTTTTGTCTCCATTAATAGTCTCTAACTAGTGACAACTTTTTGTGTGACATTCCGAAGTATTAAAATCTACTGATGATTTGCATTATTATGACTGTTTTTCTGTTTTTAATTCTTTTTATTCATTGTAAAAATTCGAATTCTGAGAGCTTCTAAAATTGTTTTTAAAATTTAAAATGTTTATATATAGTAGGGGAATTGTCAATGAAAATGTCAATTTGGCACATAAACATCCTTTGACGAATTTTTTTTTTTTTTTTTTTGTATTAACATGTATTTTTATTTTTTTTTTTTTTTGTCAACAAAAAATTTTTACATAAAAAGGTATAATAATTTCATTTCACAAAAAGTATCAACTTGTCACTAACTTGATTTGAAGGTTAATCATCATCAGCAAATTTTACTGATTATATACTTTCAAAAAAATTCAAGCGATATTTTTACGATCAGAATTATTTAATAATAATAACATCCAGAATATTAGTTGACATAAAGTGCCGGATTTTCAACTGGGCCTACAAGGCCCCGGCCTAGGCTCAACAAGCTCAATAGCGTAGCTTTGTTTCATTTGTTTTTTTCATGAGTCTTGAAAACTTTTCGTTGCGGTTGGGTTGAGTCATAATTTACAATTGTCACATCAAAAGTAGTTAAGAATTAAGATTTTAATAGACAACTAGAACTTGATAGCAGTTTTTACGAGTAGAGTAGGAAACTAAACACATCAGCACAATATTTGTCAAGCCAAGTCTTGAAAAACGACCATGCTGTTTTATATGTTGGATACAATTAGACAAATTTTCTGCAAAATGAATAAAAAAATAAATATCAGAACTTACCAGTTATTTTGTGCTCAAAAAAAATATCGGGCAAAATTACTACTAATTTTGTGCGTAAAAAATAAAGGGCAAATTTTGCTTTTTATTTTCGGCTTGGAAAAATAAAAAGCAGAAATAATTATTATTTATTGCTCAAAATTTAAAAAGTTCAGAGATAATTATTATTTTGTGCTATTTATTATAAAAAGCATACTTAGTACGGTCTTTGGTTTTAATGAAATAATAAAATTCATAAAAAAGAAAAATTCTTTAAAAATCAAAATCGGAAAAAAAATCGTGGTCTTAAGCTGTAGCTTGTTCCTGTAACTCGTAGCGATCATAGCGATCACTTTCATATAAGTCGAATTATTTCTGATTGAAATATTTTGTTATTTTTAAAAAAGTTTTAGTTTTAAAGGTAATGCAATTTATAAATAATGCCTATTTGCATAAAAGTTAAAAATTTTAGCAAAACAGTATATGTTTGAGCTATGAAAAAGTACCCGGTTGCATATATTTGCTAAGTTTTTGCAGCACAGTACTAAGTATAAAATTATTTACATTCATAATCGTTGATTATTTCCGCAACCATTAATACACATCACTATAGCATAATTAATTTTAATTTTTTAATTTTTAATATTTTTTATAAAGTTTTAGTGCAATTAAAATAATATATTCGAATAAACAGCTGCTTGTCATTTGACTCAATTTCGCAACTTTTCTTCTCAATTTGTATTCTTTTTCATCACGGTCCGAGTTTTTACCGATATAAACGTACAGAAACATTATTTGTCACGAAATCGGTAACTAGGGATCTATAACGGCTGACGTCACACAAATCGGTAACTTGCCGTATTTGTTACAGGAACGAGCTACTGGAGTTGTAAATTGATACTCTTGCACAAGGTGTTGTTCAGAAATATTTGAAGAATCTGAATTAAGGAAATTATTTTCGGTACCACTTTTGGTGCTCGAGATATAAAACATTATATTAATTTTTTTGAAAAAGTTAAAAAATTGCCTTCAAGTCAAAAATTGCCTTGTCAAAAGCAAAAAAATTCAAGAATATGCAAAAATATGCAAATTATTAATTCGCCAAATTTAAGGAAAACGTCAACACTATAATCAAAATCGCCGAAATATAGACGATCAGATAGCAATCAAAAGTTCTGTGCTACCTTGAGTGTACCTTTAGATTCGAATATCCTTCACGCAGGACCTTGTGGATACCAATCAATAGTGGCATCGTGTTTGGCAGGATATTGTTAGTTAAAGTCTTTATTTACTTTTACTTTAACACATATGTAGGTTTTTTTGCAAAAATGAAAGCATTATGAGATCGTGATTTTTTACTGTTTTTCTTAAAAAACAACTTTGTCCTTGCGGGAGAGGGAGACATGCTTTTTTTCCTAAATTTTTTTGGGAGATCTTGACCACCCTATGAAACTTTTGAGGCCTCTTAGAATACGATCTAACTTTTTCGATACGCCCTTGTTCCCAAGCCAGGAGCGTAATTAAGTTTTTAAAAAAGGCTCATTATAATTTTTGATATCGTTGATACAAAGCAAAGTAAGAAATATATTTCGTTAAAACCAAAGGCACTTATTTCGCTTAACAACATTTTATTTTTACAACAGCTTATTGTAACTTTACTTACCAGCCACTCCGGGCCCCCTTAAAGCTCCGTGACCCCCTCTTGGCGGCCCTGCATTTCCCTTTTTACTTGTACAATAAGTTCTTTTAATAACTACCTTTGTTAAACGTACGTACTATTTTTAATTTGTTGTTTTCTACTACTATATAAATGAATTACAACCCTGCAAAAAACCAATATACAAGTTTGTGAAGAATAAAGCATTCTGTTCTGATTCGTAAAAACTTTCGTGCAACGGTTAGTTTTTAATGTTAATCTATCTATATATATAAAAATGGATGTATATATGTGGGTATGTAGGTATGTGGATATGTGGGTATATGGGTATGTGGCTATATCACGTATAGACTCCAAAACCGCTGAACCGATCTTTATGAAATTTTCAGGGAAACTGAAGCCACTTCTTGAGAGTGTTCCTGTGCGGTTTGGTAACGTTTGGTCAAGGGGGCGGGGTACCCTCTGTCGGTAACTGTACAAAAAATGAGCGTGGTCGCAATATATATACGCCTACTTCTACGAGTTCTACACATTTTTATAGTGAAACTTGCTGTGTTGGTGCTCCAAGAGGCATTCATGATACATAAATGTTTTCACGCCCACTTGTATCGCCCACAAATCAATATCTGTATATATAAAAATTAATCGTGATTTGTTCGGATGCTTAAAACTTGAAAACGACTGGACCAAATTGGATACTTCTTTCTACGGGTTTGTTCGTAACTGCTACGCAAAGGTTTAGGAAAAAATTAATGCCACATCTCCTTTTATCTTCGTATTAAACTAAGATTTGGTAAATGAGTTCGTATGATAACTGTTATTAACTTTAATAGAAATGGGCCTGGTCACACTTCATCTACTTTTAAGAAAATATCACAATACTTCGAAATTATTGGTCCGATTGAGCTTAAATTTTGTAAGTGGCTTTGCTTTGAGTACGAGATGGTTTAAGAAAAAATACCACTTTTTACCTTCCACAAATATATAAAAAATTTGTGTTATCGAATAGCTTTAGCGTTGTGGGTCGCACAGCTTAGAAATTCGGTATTCAGCCACAATTTAGACGTACCGTTTCAGTGATGAAATTTTATGGGAGTTGGACAAGGGAGAGGAGCACCTCCCATTCAACCAAAATTTGCGGTATCGAATAGCTTTGAAATTATAGGCCGCACAGCTTTGGAATTCAGTTTTTGACCTCGATTTACACATGCAGTTTCAATGATTTCATTTTGTGGGCGTTGGACAGGGGGGCGTGACATCTCCCTTACAACCCAAATTTACGATATCGAGTTGCTTTGAAGTTATAGGTTGACAGCGTAAGAATTCGGTATTCGACCTAAATTTATACATGCACTTTCATTACTTACATTTTATAGGCGTAAGGCAAAGGGGAGTGGCACTTTCCATACAACCCAACGTTGTGCTATCAAATAGCTTTGGAGTTATAGTTATAAATTTGCGATATCGAATATCGTTGAAGTTATAGGTCGTACAACGTCAGAATTCAGTATTCGACCTCAATTTATACATGCAGTTTCATTAATTACATTATATGGGCGTACGACAAGGGGGCGTGAAACCTACTATTTAACCCAAATTAGAGATATCAAATAGCTTTGGGGTTATAGGTCGCACAGTTTTTGAATTCAGTATTATCAATGTACACATGCAGTTTCATTGATTACATTTTATGAGCTTTGATCAAGGGGGAGTGGCACCTCCTATACAACGAAAATTTGTGATATCGAATAGCTTTGGAGTTCAAGGTCGCACAGCGTCGGAATTCAGTACTCGACCAAAATTGACACATGCAGATTTACTGATAAAATTTTTCAGAGTTTGTCGTGGGGGCGTGACACCTCCAACTTAACCCAAATTTGCGATATCGAATAGCTTTGGAGTTATAGGTAATTCAGCCTCGGAATTCATTATTCGACCGCAATTTACAATTTACATATGGGCGTCGAAAAAAGGGGAGTGGCACCTCCCATATAACCCAAATTTGTGCTATCCAAATGGTTTTGGTATTAGAGAAGTAGAATTCGGTATTCGACCTCCCATGTACACATGCAGTTTAATTGATTACATAAATTTGCATCATTCTTCTTAAAAATTATAAACATTTTTTATAGATTCTAATGATATCTATTTAAGTTTTTCATTATATTATTTGAGAAAATAAGACGGAGGTCATTATACTACCTCACTACTATTTGTGACATAAGATAAACTATTACCTACTGGTGCTTACTGGTGCTTCGTTTTACCGATGTCTTTGTCGTTGGGACAAAAAATGGGTGTTTTTCGGCATTTTGCTTGGTACCGCTTATGGCCAACATTTTATTTTGTTTCTTTCTTTATGTCATCCTTAAATATTGAATGCTTTAAAATCCGAAACATTATCTTCAACCTTGTGCATTTTTTGCAAATTTATTCTTCATTCACTCAATTCCATTAACTATAACATTGTGTTGAACTTACCGACAACACTTATAAACATTACTTTTATTTCTCAATTTTATTCAAATAATTCTGCATGTCGAATTCAAATACATGAAAATAAAGATTAACACTTAGTTGGTATACGTTTTATCTTTCAGACACCAGCTAGTGGGTATCCGGGGGCCATTGATGATCTGATATTCTCGGGTGCAGGGTCTGGTTGTCGTGGTGATGACGAGGATGAGTGCACTCCACCATTCGAATCGGGCAGTGGTGACGATCTAATCACACCGGTCTATGTGCCACCTACAAAGCAAACTACAACAAACTCACAAAATGCTGGAAATGATAAAAATAATGGCACCGAAAGAGCCTGCGATGACGAGGATTGCTTGCATGGGTCTGGCGATTATGGTGAAACTACTGAACAGTTTACATCCACCAGCACGGCAAAGGCTGCAGGTAAGAAATTTGAAATACCAATTGTTTCGCGGTGTTGTCATTCATTGGCATTAACCCATCTTTGTTAAGCTTTGAATATCATTCAGAGTATTTTTTTTATCTTTGATTGAGATCGGTTTACATATCAATTCACTGAAATTTTAAAATCTATTTTCATATATATCCCTCATCGCTTAGCATGCGATATAGCTACTAAAAGTATGCCAAATCGGTTTTTCAAGTATAATATTTGCATTCTTGAAATTAATTTGTATGCATTAATTCTCAAACTATATATAGGCCAGAGCTTTGTGAGCATAGCTTTAGCTAGTTTTTCAAACTTCAAATTAATTATTCGGTTGGTTGATCCTTGCAATAACCATCCAAAACAGTATTAGATTCGAGTTAAGGACCCTTTATTCTTTCAATCATATTAATATATAATAACTGTTAAAAAACATAATCTAACACCGTTTTTCAAGATCCTTCCATTTTTATATCTGAAGTAAGAGGTTGTATGGAAAATCAGGTCAATTCGCCAGGAGAAATTTTAAAGCTTGTTTCAGTAGTTTTCTCACAAATAACAAAAATTAGAAGTGATGAACTAAGCCCAGTGAACGAAAACAAACGGAACTAAATCAGCGAACATGGTAACCTTAAGCGTAGGTCGCGCTCTGTTTTGCATTTTGTAAGAGGGATTCCTCAAGAGTGTCAGATAGATAGTGGGTATGTTTAAAAAAACATTCGGTATGAAAAAATAACAGGGTCAGGTCATGCCATTGACCTCTCTTGAGGTCATCCTGAAGAAACAATGTATAATTTTCTACAATTTTTGTACTGTTTGTAGGAGGACATCCTACATTAGGGCTACACTTAGGGAGTGGTTATGTTTGTAAGAATTATCTTAGGTGAACAAATTATAGGACAATTTTATGCATTAAAGGACAATCTTATGCTATCCCCACTTGCAGATCAAAAAATAGAAAATTTTTATACATTTTTTTACGAAAACTACTTTACTTTTTTGAACGTTCAATATATCATCTTAAAGTACATAGTACCTTGTAGTAAATTTTTTATTGAAAAATATTGTATAGTTTTGTTACAAATGACCATTAGAAAATCGTGACGAACATTGTGGCAAACTGGATCATCTGAAACTAAAAGTGTCGATGTATTTATTTAAATAATCCAATATAAACTAGTGTTTGATCGATGGGTTGAAAAAATGACGTACAGTCAGGGTTAATGGTTTGGTTTTTACTAAAAAAACTGCCGTTTTTGCTCTATAAAACGGTAATTTTTTATTGAAACGAAAAATAGAGCGACTTTACATTTGTATTTTTTGAGTAATTTTCGTCTCTGACTTAAAAATTTCATTTCGAAAAAAAGGAGTTTAAAGTTTCAACTTCAGTTTTAACCAATCGTCTACGCAACGGATTCTTCTCTTTCAACACTCATATCGTCACTCGCGTGACAAGCTGTCGCAGCCCACACTTCTCTTAAAATTGAGTAAGGCTGTGTGCGAATTGATCTAAATGCGACCTAAACTAAATTGGGTCGATAAGGCAGTGCTTCCTAAATAATTTAGGAAATTATCGAACTACCTAAATGCTTCCTAAATTAGGAAGCACTGCCTTATCGACACTATTTAGTTTAGGTCGCATTTAGATCAATTCGCACACAGCCTTAATACCATTATAACACTTCTTATGCAAGTCCTCAACATTCCTCAAAGTGTTATGGTCATACTTGTCATAGGTAAGCAGAAAACGCAAATGCCTAAAGGTCGTAACCAACAAAGTATGCAAATAAAAATTTTGAAAAACAGCAGTAAACCACAAATTTTTAAAATATATGCTTTTGGGGGCAAAAAGTTTGTGATATTAATAAATTGTAACCTCATTTATGCTTATAGATAAAAAAGCACTTCAGTTTACTACTTTGCAAAAAATATTTTTAAATTTGGCTTTTCAATCATTTAGCCAAATGGCATTTTCAAACAAATTTATTGTTTTTAAAGTTTCATAGTGCACTTAATTTGTTCTGCACATTGGTTACAATAGCTTATGCCCATATTATACGATGTCCGTTTGCTTTGCGTACAAATAATTTTGTTGTTGCTTCCAAAAGTGCAAAAAATTCTGAGGATACAACAATAAAAATATTTGTTCGCCTATGTGTATGCCGAGCAAACTGTAATATGGGTATTAGGGATATAGATGAAAGGTTAGATGCTATATAGTTAATCTTTTACAATAATTATATAAAGATACAAAACAGATTTGCATTTAATTTATTATGATTTGAATTAGTTTGGTTTTTGAAAATAGAGACTTGATGGAAAATGATAACTAGCAATTATCAGACAGCTCATCTCAGACGACGAACCGCTCATAAATGTTCCAGAGAGATAGAAAGAGAGAAATCTCGTGCATCACGTGCAGCAAGTTTAGTTCCTGCTTCATACTCAGCTGCTCGCTATGCAGTGATCACTTCATGGATGACATATCCTGTGATGCTCATAAACCGACATCCATTCAAAAATCACTTACTTCGGAAGAAATCTCCTCTCGCCCGGACGACTTTGCACTTGAAAGTTCCAAAACAGAACAGTTGTAAGAAACAAGCCAGCAAATAGTAATAAAAAACAAATTATGAAACAACTTAATGATATATAAAATCAACATTAAATAGAAAGTCCGACTCAAGTTTTTGTTCTTGTGAAGCATCACCGTAGGAAGTCATGAAGTTTTAGATCGATGCGTCTAAGAATATTAAATTTATACCTAGGCCTAGTATTACATATATATAGACCTAGTTAGGCCCAGTTTCCCTTCTTGGAGTTAATAAATTTTTCTTATAAAAATTGTATGTTAAAAAGTAAAAACAAATTTTCACAAACCGACGTTCGTGTTCAATTGGTTGCTACAGTTTCTAGGAGACACTTGGCTCAATTTTTTTTACACAATTCAACACGCTACAATAAAGAACCCAAAATATTAAATTAGTTTGATTTTAAAGTGGTCACGTGTCCAAAAGAAGCGGTGCAACAGTGACCAAAATAGAAAAAAACGATCTCATGAAAAATTTTAAAAGTGTAGGTTACGACAGTTTGTCACGCGAGCGACGATATATCAGTAAAATTTTTTTTATCGATTTGAAATTTTAAGAGCTTTTTGCAGATAGTTATAGATACTTAAAAATATGCAAAAAAATCTATGAAAATTCAAGGCTACAAGTGGGGCAAACCCTTAACCTAGGTATAAACCTAGAGGAGCTATGGATGTTTTCAAAATTTGGTGTGGTACCTCCAGGAGGTAGGCACATAAGGGATTGGGTGCAAAAATAATATATTGTAGATTCTGCCTTGCGGATGTCCGCCGTCTTTGTGATGTTGTTGTAACGTCAGTTGTAAGAAAGAAGAGATATTCAAACCAGAGAACTGCACAAGCCTACTTGAAGTCTATTTCAAGTACTGGCTTAAAATACAAGTTCAAGCTAGCTTGAGCTTTATAATTTTGAATCAAGTATAGCTTGTAATTGAATACAAATAAGCCTACGACAGCTTGCGACTTGCAAGTATGCTAGCTTACAAGCGAACGGCACGATGTTTCAAGTAAAGGAAAGCTTGATGCCTTCGGCAAAAAGCTTGAAATTGAAGGCAAGTATCCAATTAAAGCATGTATCCAAAAAATTCAAAGAGCTTGTGTAGGAAAAGCTTAAGCGTATTATGACTTTTAAGGGTTCTGTGGACTCCGTGGTTGGCAGTTTCAGGGGGTAGATAATTTCGGATCTGACGTCAGAATTTAAAATTCAAGATGGCGGATAGAGCTGCCACCTAGATTTTTTGTATATTTTCGCATTCTTTTCATTTTCAAATTCTAACAACAGATTTGATTTCGGATATAATGTCACAGATTTAAAAAAAATCCAAATCCAAATCCAAAGCCAAAAAATCCATCCAGCCTATATTTATGAGTCTTAAAAGAGTGTTTTAAGAGTCATAATTTTAGCTGGGTATGCATGTTTTTCACATGTGACATAGGCTGCGCAGTAGCTTTCTTCGCAGGCCGTTTGATAGTTCCGTGAAAAATTAAACAAGGAACGATTTTTACGGCAAAAAACATTTTATTTCTCAATGAAGTCGCCTTCTTGCTCGATACACTTCGTCCAACGTTTGTCCAATTTTTTTATCCCATCCGAAAAATACGTTTTCGGAAGGTCCTCAATATAGTCTTCTGTTTCGGTGATGAGTTCCTCTCTGGTGGTGAATCTCTTTCCGCCGAGCCATTTCTTCAGGTTTGGTAACAGAAAATAGTCTGAGGGGGCCAACTCTGGAGAATATGCTGGTTGAGTAAGCAATACGTACTTGAATTCATAGAATATTGCCATGGGAGCTGGGCATGTGTGAACGTGCGCATTGTCTTGATGGAAGAGCACTTTTTCCCTCGCCAAATGGGGACGTTTCTATTTCAAAGCGTCGTTGAAACGGTCCAATTCAGCTGCATAGTATTCGCCATTGATCGTTCTTTTCGGTGGAAGGTAATCGATGTAGATAATACTGCGTTTATCCCAAAATACTGTCGCCATAACCTTTCCGGCCGATTCGCCTTCTTCGAAGCAGCTTCGGTCGTTGAAGTCTACTGTTTCAACTGTTCCTTTGTCTATGGTGTGTAGTAATGGATCCATGTTCGTCCTCGGTTACTTATCGACGGAAAAAATTCTTCTTATCTTTGCTCAACATCGCTAAACACGCCTGTGAATCAGTCACACGATCGCGCTTATGGTCGAGAGTAAGCAAACGCGGCACCCATCTTGCGGATAACTTTTTTATATCAAAATTATTTCGCAAAATGTTCCTTTGAGATACCTACGGCCTCAAAAGTCTCGCGCACTTTAACTCTGCGATCGGCCAATAGGATAGCATGAATTTTAGTGACCATTTCTGGTGTGGCGACCACATTTGGGCGCCGAACGGTCACTTGTGCTTGTACGACCGCATCGGAAATCAGTAAACCACTCGAAATGCACTTTTTTCCATTTTCGCCAAAATTCACCACAAGATCGTCTGCTGTCAATGGCTGCCAAACACAAACTAAGCGTCGCAGCGAGCTGAAATTGACAGTAGTCTATTAATGGCAATGTTATGGGGGCGGTCTTATGATTCCCGGTCTCGTCCTTTTTACGCTCTTTTTTCGTTTGATGAGCTCAGTGACCAATATATGTATGTTATGTTCACGGTCATATAATCCCAGAAAAATTGTAAGCTTTTTGATACTTTTAGTATAATTTCACAACGCAACACTGCTTTGATCCCGTGATTTGGTATCGACAGCCGAATCATTTGGTGACCATGGTGGTCAAAATTTGTTCCCTCTCTCACTCTCTCAAATTTCCCATTTACATTGAAACAAAAACAATTCATAACCATGACGTGCCCGTGACCGCCACCATAACATTACACCAGGCATTACAGGTGGTAGTTGACAGGATCAGTGTTGCATTTAAAGTAACCACGCGGGAAATTAAAAAATTCACTAATATCTCAAATTGTCCTCGTATTTCTGCGAACCCCTTTTCAGTTCGGGTTACCTTTCGGGTCGTTGTAGGGACACTTTCTGCGTTCGTTAATTTGGTTTAATTTTTAATTTAATTTAGCGCCACTTTATCAGGGTATTCCCCTCCATCAAAAAGCTTACTTGTTTTTGTTTGAACAAAGCTTTTATGCGAAAAAAAAGGATTTTTTGATTTATGAGGTCAATTTGGACCATAAGAAATGGGTTTCGAGGGTTAAAAATTTTCAAAAAATTATTTTCTAAGTAATTCTCAATGTTTCACTCTTTGACATGAAGTCGATAAAGTTAATGAGAAAAAAGTTTTTCTAACAAAAACTGCATCAACATGTACTTGACCTTTAACCTTCAATATCTCGAAAACAGGCCGAAGGATTTTAAACGATAAAAGCCATTAAACTCAACGTCCTCGAATTATGCTCAAATAATATGTCCATAGCTTGTTTGAAAAACAGTGACCGATTCATGCACAGTGTTATTATACGCTATTCAAAGTCAATGTTCTGTTTTCTCAAATTTACGCTACAGGTCCTCCACATACGCTGACCAAGGGTTTATTCTCGTTCACTGGTTAAAGAGTAGAAGTAAATTAAAATGACGTAATTTTAAAGAAAAGAAAAAACAACATTACTGTTTAAAATGCTTTATATCTAGAAATCTGTTGAATTAAGTTTAACTATTTCTTTATGGAACTAAAAAGGTTCTCAACTTTTCGAATTTAACTTCGGCACTCATTACTCGAAGCACTGGCAAATCGTGATGTTTAATGCTTTTTGCACCCACTTAAATCTCTTCTTGAACATAAAATGTCAGTAATAATTTCTGAGTTAGTAATAGTTCCATGCCATCAAATCTTCTAGTAGATTGCTTTCCTCTTCTTTTTTAGCATAGAGAATCATCCAAATCACTTGGATATGCATAAGTAGTAGTGTAGAAAGTTAACTCATTTTCTACCACCACATAAAATCAAAACAATCTTTTACTTGACTTATTGTCAATCCATCAGAAGTAGGTACATTTTATCATCACAGTTAATGCTTGCATCATCATTTCCACGTCGTCCTTAGTACTCGATAACAATTGAGTTGTAATATTTTTTTTCAGAAAATGAACTTCTCATATTTCTGACTGTGATCGCGCAATGGACTCTCTTCATTCTGTAAATGTTCATACTCTCCATTCTGTAAATGTAACGCTCTACAATTCTGAAGCGTTCTCCAACACTAACATATCTGCAAAATGTGTACATAAATTGTGTTATACATATATATATATATATAAGTACATATGATATTTTAAAAATTTACAAACCCCGTTTATATGCCCATAAATGTCCTTATAACAAGATGTCAAATAAAAAACACCAAAACTAACTTTGGACATGTCTTTAGTGTGCGTGCATTAAAAAAGGTGTAAGCATGGCAAATTATCTCTAATGTACCATTCGCCGCGAGTGCACTGACAACACTGGCCACCACACACTCATCCCTTATCGATTTAACACCAGGTTTTTTTAACCACTTCCACCTCACTTTCAGAATCAAACTATGAGCAAGTAACAACATTAGCCGCAGGCACCTCACGCCGGCCGGAGCTATTTACTACGACTGAGCTTCAACAGCCAACCAGCTCTACGGGCCGAACAGAACCGGAACAAATAACAAACACCTCGCAAGAAACTACAGCTCTAGTAACGACCACAACAACCGCAACGACGAGAACATCGACATCAGCAGGCGTGGGCATACTCCAAAAACAGACGACATTAACCGCACCAATCTTAAACAGAACCACCACCACCCAACATGCAACAACAGTCTCGACAAGTACAGCGGATGTACATGCGATTTTCCCAGAACACGAGACAACACCATATGATGTCGTTCATGTCGACAGTGGTGGTGACCGCATGTCGGGAAAGACTAATGAAGAAATGATTTACAATGGCGAAATGACATCCGCTCCGGAAGAGGGCATTGTTGAGCCTCCCACACCACCAGAACAGGAACCGGAGCTACCACAGTACTATCCTATACCTCCACCACCACCACCGTACAGCAACAACAACTATAATAGACCAAAGAGCAAGAGTGGTCGCATCAACTCCATCGAGGAGGAACGAACTGCCATGATCATAGGCATCGTTGCTGGCATACTGATTGCGGTAATCTTGGTGATACTGCTGGTGCTATGGCTCAAGTCCAATGGAGATCGCGACTATAAGACGGAGACAGATAAGGTGGCGGGCTATGGTTGTCACAATCCTAATGCGGCACTTCTGGGCAACACCAGCACCAACGGCTCCTATCATCAGCGACATCAGCAGCAGTCAATGTCGAACGGACACAATGCTGCAAACTCAGCAACGGGTGGTGGCAACGGTGGATTCATATCGGGCCCTGGTGGAGTAGCCAGTGGCTATGGCGGGGTCAGCAATGGCAATGATATTGTGGATGGTCGTCCTCAGATGGCCGGCTTGGTGCAACCGAAGCCCAAGAAGAGAGATTCAAAAGATGTCAAAGAGTGGTACGTGTGAATGGTACGATGAATGGTACCATTAGCGCTGGGTTCGGTGTTCGCGAACAAGTCAAATTAGCAATAAATTAACTTTGAAAACAATATTTGAATTAGCAAAATTTGAAAGCAAAAACAAACACATAAAAACAAAACATATAATGTACAAATATCATCTAATAACACGAGACAAAAACAATAATAAAATACAAAAAAACTAACTTACTTACAAATTAACTAACTAACTAACTAACTAACTAACTAACTAATTACCAACAACCAACAATAAATTTAGACAAAATAATTCTGCGCGTATGTTGTGTACAATTAAAATCTGTTATTACTATATCTAGTTCACTCCAAGCTCAAGACAATTTTGTATACTAATTCGTATTCCAAGCTACTTATTTGTCAAACATAACAAAATTTATCTTAACTAGAGCTTTCACTGTTATATAAAGGAAATTGGACAAAATTCAAAGTTAAAAATTCCCACACTCAAACCTCTATCTATCCTTACTATGTTTACTCTATTGTTGTTTTTAAGGCAAAGCTTTTTTTTCTAAGAACAGTATAATTTTATAAATTTTCAAAGATTGAAAAATGTCATCCAGGCCCGTAGCCAGGATTTTCCGTGACGGGTTTTCAATGAAAAATGTTCTTGATACCTATAAGACATATAAAGGCACTGTTTTTAGCATAATTTATAGCATTCAAAATTAATATTGAATGTGGCCTTAAATGTTGTTTACTAGCAAAAGAAAAGTGCTCACCATATATTATTATAGTTCTTTTGATTAGATTAATTTTTGAGAAAAAACTGATTTTTTCACTATTATTTTTTATGATCTTAATTGAGAATCTTTTTGTTGTCGTTTTTAATTTTAAAAGGCTGTTTTTAAAATTTCTTTAAAAATATAAAAACATAGCAGAGTATATATACATTGCTTTGAATTTAAAGTGTTAGCATTTTTGTTTTATTTATTATTTTATTACTTGTTTAAATTATCATAAAATTAATTTGTTATTGAAACCTTTATCTTATGAAAATTTTTCTCAACTAAAGTTGCACATATACAGGGTGGGCCATAAGTCACTGAACATTGTATTTTTGATATAAATTTTTTATTGAAAATGAATAGTTTTGATTACAAAAGATATTTTTAATCATAAAAAGTTTAAAAAAAAATTAAATTTTAAAAGTAATATCTTTTCCAAAATCGATTTAATTTTGTAGTAAATTCGAAAAAGTAAAAAAATTAAATACTGCTGACGTAATCACCATCCAGACCCTCCATCCACCATGTCATCAAAAATAAGCAAAGCAAATACCCTCACCTCCCTGTTGTGCTTACGTAATTCTTGAATGGCCCCTATACAGAGCGTTTCTAAGAGTTCTTTTATATTTTATTTTATAAAATGCTTTCTGTTACAGTTTCTGTTTGTTGGAGTAAAATGTTGTGTGGTGGAGATGCGTACTGCGACCTAAATGAGATCTATTGTACCTCGGAGTAAAATGTTTGCTTGCAACGAAAATTTGAAAATTTACTCGGTCGATGTACTTTGTTCCAAAAAGTGTATTTAGGAATATCGAAACCGTTCCTATGAAATTACTTCGGTTTAAAAAAGCTTTAAAGGTGTTTCTAAAAGTTTTTCTAATGTTTGAAATCCTCCTTAGAATTTTTGTTCATTTCTCTTTATTAGGAAATTGTTTTGAGAACTTTAAAAATATTTTTTTCATTTTGTTAAATTATGCTTTGCTCACTAATTATAATTTTTTTTAATTTTTTTTTTTGTTTTGTCGGATGTAGTTTGAACAACTAAGTCATCCAAGTTAACTTTTTGTATGAAATGTTAAGACATAAGTGCACATCTTATTAAAATCCAGTTTAGATTAGAATAAGTTTGCAAGAATTTTTTATTACTAAACTGATTTAATTTAAAATTTTAATTGCGAAGTTTTGGCGCTAAGAGCACACAAAAAATTTATTTTAAGACACTAGATAGATTTTTTTTGAAAATTGTTTAATAATATTCTCAGTTTGTTTATAAAAACACATAGTTTTTGCTTATAATAAACTTATCTAAACTTTTTTATATCCTCGCGCTCTATGCGGGCGGAGACTTAAGCCCGAAAACACTCCAATGGCTGCGGGCCTGAAGCCTTCACACACTTGATCTGAAAGTGGCCCCACAAAAATTTTGTAAGATTTCTTTGAGACATTTGCAGTTTAAGTCATCCGATTGTCACGTTCTATAAAATGGACGAAAACTTAGTGCTTTTGTGTGGAAGACTCTACCATTGAAAGAATTTATAATTTGATTTCTAATTGAATCGTTTATCTCAAAAACAATATGAGTCCAGTAAATATAATTTTTACGGAATCAATTAACACTGTGTCATTCACAAATAAACTAATTTACATTGCTAAATTAAGGCTAAATATATGTATATGTTTGGACTTCAGGGTACAAAATATGGAAAATTCTTTAAAATATATGAATAATGAAAAAAAACAGAAAACTCTTGCGGAATTATAATGTTTAAACAATAAACAAGGGTAATGTTTTTTAATTGATTTGAAGAAAATTTTTCATTTTTTATCATATTAAAAAAAAAATTAAAGTAATAATGGTACATAATCATATTCTATATCAATTTCAGTTGCAAAAATAGGAGCGAAAGTTCTTTCTTTGTTTTATTCTTTTGGAAAAAAAGTTTGTTCTTTTGGAATACTTTGTCCATATGATTCTGTTGACAAATATCTCATTTTTTTTTTAAAAAAAAAGAGGTCTCCATTTCTAAAAATTTCAAACATTTATTTTTTATACAAAAATTATTTACATCACCGGACCTTGGTATTATGTTTTTTAAGTAATAAACGAAGATTATGCGAACAATTTTGAAGAGGAAGGAGTACACTAACTTCGTGTCCGAATGTTTCTGAAATAAACGATTCAATTCCAACTTACTCCAACATAGTAACTCTAGGCTCGTCTTGGAACACTTCTACTTTCTTGACTATTTCATATTAAGTACTCATATCAATCTTTGCATATAGAGACAATAATTCTTAACAGCATCGAAATGAAGTTTATAAGGTTTGAAAAAAAAGAATCAGGGGTTAAATGTCTAACCCAGTGTCACATACTTTTGTAAAGATTTAAATTTCCATGGTAGCAAGTTTTTTTTTTCATCAATAAAATAAGCAGCTTCTTTATTTCAAATGTGCCATCCAAGTGTCCTATCCTGAAAAATGAGGGAGGGGCCCTTAAAGTAAGAACCATTTTAATGTTACTGATTTAGCCTGGTAGCCTTTCCAATGCATCATCTTAAATATGTACATGTTAAAGATAATCATCATGTTAGTTGTTTTGCTGTTTAATTTAAGGATTGTATTAGTTGAATATATTAATACGTATTGCAAAGTGTATAAAAATTGTTTTGTTTAAAATAAGATATGATAACTTAGAGAATGTAACGAATAATTAAATGAATTGAATGAATATTTCGCATATAACTTATATACGACATTTATTTAGATATGAGTATGATTATTAGAAACCTGCAAGCATATAAGGATATAACGTGGTGCTGTATATTAGTCCAAAATAAGGAACATTAAAGAAAAAAAAAATGTAATTTTAGAAATGTATAAAATAGATGTAATGAGAATAGTTAAGATTCGAATAGCATTTCGATGAAAAGTGACGAAGATCTTTTTCCAGTGTTTAATTGAAATCGCAGCTAAAAATGCTTCAAGATATTGTATTGTATTATTTCATTACGATTAGGATAACATAGCAATAACAGTATTTCTAAACATACATAAATTTATATACATTTATTAGTTTGAAAAATAGTTATGTTTGTACTAATTATACATATATTTATATATATTTAAGTAGTGTCGAAGTGAATGTTTGAAAGACCATTTCGCAGGGGCAAAACGATAAATTAAAACATATCAACACCAACAACCACACACACACATTTACACCATTGTTTGCCATTTGTTTCAAACAATTTTTGTATTTAAAGCATTTTGGGCTACCCAATTGGCATGGGTTGCATGGAGTCGTACAAATGAATCGAATTTAAAAAATATTATTATTTTTCACGTAGCACATTGATTCGATACACTTACAAAATATGGACAAAAATAAAAACAAGCGGTTTAAGCTTTGATTTGTTAACGGTTTTTGTTTTCAAGTCCAGCACTTTTTACAGTAATACAAAAGTGTTTGTAATTTTCGATTTCCCCTACCCCTCCCCGCGCGTATTAAAACACGCTTCGAAAATTTTATTTTTCGTGCTTTTCGTCAAATAAATATTTACTAGCAATTGATATTATCTGGGAAGAATACAAAATTATCAATCTTATTTTATTAGTAGGGGAGTGTGTCCGGTTATGGGACACGTTCAATTTTTAGCTCATAACTTTTGATCAAGTGTATAATATATAGACATATGCATAGCTATGGAAAGCTTATCAAAGAAGCTACATTTTTGCTGAAGTAACTATATTGATTAAGTCAACCAGAAAAATTAGTAAATCAATTGCAGAAAAAAATGTGTACTTGTTTGTAGGACATCTTGAAAAATCCACTAAAAATGGGAAAATATGAAGAAAAACCACAAAAAATACGAAAAATAACAAAATTCATTCATTTGAGAAGCCGTAAATGGTACAAAACAACCGAAAATAGCACTTATTTCATTTCATTCGTGACCTCCTTCATTATCCAAGTCATAAGTACAATTTTGACTTTTCTGGGGCTAACATGGCTAAAAATTCAAGAACAAACAATGACAGTTGACAGTTTGTAAGTCAAGCGCATGATACAAAGAACTACAGATAAAGTATTGCGCACGTCCGCCATCTTTGCTGTGACGTCCAAGGTGCTCATTGGTTGCAACGTAGTCACAATTTATTCATAGGGCATAAAGATTTTAAAATGCCTAAATTTTCTTATGAAAACTTGTTTTACTGAAATGAATAAATATTGTTAAATAAAGAACATGTCCAAAATAAAGTAAATATATTTTTTAGTACTGTTTGTGAAAAAAATTTGCATATTTTGTAGGGGTGTTTTTTATCCTTTTTACCGATTTACACAAAAAGCGGCTACGTTGTTTGATGTGCTTGACAGAATTTTGACTGTTTATTCGTTTTCATTTTGCTATCTTCGCACCTTTTCGACATTTTCTTTTGAATGTATTCATCAAGTGTCACATTTGACGAAGTGCGCAGTAAATGTTGTTCGTTGCGCCGGGAATACTTTATCTGTAGTTCTGTGTATCATGAGTCAAGCGCATGTTTTAAATGCAACAAATGAAGATGTCCCACAACCGGTTAATTGAGGAGTTCCACAACTGGGAATGGTAGCCATTTCAAAGCTGCCTGCCAAAATTGTATGTTGAACATATTTTGCCAGAAATTTATGTTTCATCACAAAATTCAATGATATGCAATAAATGATGCATAACATTTATTTTTAAATTAACTCACTTCAATTTATCTTACTCTCAAAAAAGTGAAAAGTTACTATTGTGTTGATTCTTGTTTTCAATGCCCACAGCAAGCAAACTAGTTTAAAAGCACCCTTAAAAGTTTTTCCAATTACGATATTAGAGACCATTTTTTAAAGGATCTGTCATATCGTAATATGAAAATATAAGAAATAATTGTTGCTTTTATAAAGTGGATTGAATTAATTTTTCTGTTCGGTCGTCACCTTTCTGCAGGCCATGTAAAGCTTCTTGAGAACATAAGCCGTTCGGAGTCGGCATAAAACACGTAGGTCCAGTTCTAGGTCATTTGTGATCAAACATTTAATAACACGCACTACACAATTGATCAATAGAAGCTAGATCAAAGTCCTTCCAAGGGCTGAAATGGCCAGTTTATTTTTTTTTATTTTTTTTATAAAGCAAGACTAGACTTACATGGTTTAAATGCAATAAGGTACAAAAAATTATATCAATTTAAACTCTTACAAAATGTTTCTTTCTGTCCGGATACTGTAAAAAAACTTGTTGCTTCGGTTTTGACCGTTCTTTTAGTGCACTAAGACGACTTAAAGCGTATCTTTGAGCAACTATGACACAGAAACGACTCACGACTCACTCATACACATTCACAAAGATAAAACTGAAGAATTGAATTTGATGGAGGTGGGGATAGAGTTTGTTTCTCGCAAGGACAGAAAGAAACATTTTGGAAGAATTTAAATTGATATAACTTTGTTGCATTTAAATCGTGTAAAGATATATCTAGTATTGCTTTAAAAAAGCAACAATTATTTCTTATATTTTTATATTACCATATGAAAGATCCTTTAAAAAATGATCTCTACACCTAAAAAAATACGGAGTAAATAAAGCAATATTCGGGGTTAATTTAACTCTCTTCGTATATGGTATTTTCCAAAAGCGGTAAAAACTTTAATTAACTCTGTTTGTCCGTTTAAATTTCTCCGAAAATTTAGTTTTTTTGAGAAGTCGTACTGACTCCGTTTTGAGTTGTATTAAGTTGTACGGTCTTGTATTAAAAACTTTTAAATTTGGTTTTTACTCAAAAAAAAAAAAACTTGATCCAACTTATGCAGCAAACCAACATACAAAAGAGTCATATTAAGAACTCGTTATTTCGTTTATGTTTTCAGTTTCATTTATTTTTCAATTTATTTTAAAATAAAATCCAAACACCTAGCTTGTCGTCTATGATAACGATGCCTTTACATGTCTTCTTTTTCAATTTTGTCCAAATAATTTAATGGGACTCCCAGCTCTGCAAGAATTAAAAATTTTACTTTATTTACGGAGTTAACCCAAGTTTTTTCCTGAATCAAAAGAGTTTTTAAGAAGTTAAAAACGTTTTGTCGCCGTAAAACGCAAAATGAATTGAATCAATTTTTTTTGGTTATAGGGGTATTCACGATTCAGTGCACTTGCGGTTGAGGACTTGAGGACTTGTGCACTTAACAAAACCAAATTGTACGTGCGTCAAAAATCTGCACAAGTGCTTTTCTACTATTACCTTCAACTTGAGGACTTGAGCAGTTGTGCACTTGTGTGCATTGAAAAATGTTGACAGCTTTGAAATGGTGATGGTGGTGTGTTCACGAAGACCTAACTGCACAACTGCACAAGTCCTCAAGTCCTCAACTGCACAGGCAAGTGCACTGAATCGTGAATACCCCTAATATAAAACTTTTTTGCTTGATACAACTCATTTTCAAAGCTTGGAGTAAATTAAAAGCAGTTTCAAATTAACTCCATTAAAACTCATTGCAACCATCTATGAAGAACGTCTTTATATTTTAAAGCTCTAACGGAGTTATGTTTGGCACGAAACAGAGTCTGCTCGAGCAAATATTTCCGTTTGTTCGTTTTACTTTGAATGAAGAGAAAGTACTCAAATATTTTAACAACCAAATCAAGTGTTCTGTAAGAATTAAATGTTGCATAATGATAAAAAAGGTCCGTTTTTACTATTGCGAGTTATATGTTTTCGTATATCTTTATCGAAGTGAAACTTCTTATGCGGTTATTTGATAAAGAGGGTAAAATTTTTCGAGTCTCGTCACGAAAGCTTATTTTAATCCCGTCACGAAAAATTGTGTACACAAGCAATGATATTTTTTTTGTAAGGGGACCCCCAGAAGGGCGGCAGATAGAGTGTATATGTGTTTAGAAGAAATGTTAAATAAAAAAAAACAATAGGACCAGCTCATACCTTTGACCTCCCTATTGGTTATCGATTTTTTGATATGAACTATAATAGACAATTTCTTCTATTTTTGGTGTCTTTTGTATCGGGACCCCCAGAAGGGTGGTAGATAGAGAAAAGGTGAGTTCAAAAGAAGTATTAAGGGGGAAAAATTAATAGGACCAGCTCATATATTGATCTCCCTAGGGGTTAAAGATGTTTTGATATGAATTATAAAAGCCATTTTTTATTTTTTCTGTTTTTTTACAAAATCTATCTTATTGTTTATATTAAGAAGTTTCCTATCTGTACTGTATACACGCTATACCGTAATTTTTTAACCTGTGGTGTATTTTTTATAGAAAATTTTAGGAAACTAAACAATTTTATTAAATTTGGTATACAACTGTTGTTTTAATAAAAGTCAAGATACATACATTTTTTTAAAGAAATTTATGAGTTTTTAGAACATAATAAAGTCACATATTACCATATTTTTTTAACGAAACTACATTAAACACTTATAAACAAATTTTTAATGTATGTATCAGGACATTTAGGCAACCCTGCTCACTTAACACAAATCGTCTTGAGAATATTCTACCTATTGTTGTAAAAAATTTAATTATTCTAGCATCATTATATATCGGAATTAAGCATATTAAATTAAATGCCACGTCCATTTTTGCATTAGTATAGGAACACAACTAACTCATCTTTTAAAAACTTTCATAAACCTAGCGTTCACCCTGTTGGATAATCCTTACTTCATTTCGATAAATGCTTAAAAAATATCTTTTCCCTCATTCAACGAATAAAACTATAGCAATCAATTGTAAAATCAATGCAAATATTTATCCCTTTTTTCAAATATGTTAAATACAAAAATCCCTTTTTTTAAAAATTCCCCTTAAAATCAAAGGAATGAAACACCTTTGAAACAAATTTTGAGAGTTGAGCGCAATTAATAGCCGATACACATTGATTGCGACTAGCGACGAACGCCAATTGTCAAAGAATAGACCGCATGTTTTCTTATGAAGATGTGTTTTTTGAAGACGGCACGACAAAGAGAGAACACGACCACAATTGTTGCTGACGCAGACTTCAATCTATTTCTAATATGATAGTTGACAAGAGCGAACATAGCAGAGTTTGTTTATGTTTTGTATGAAATATAGATTGTTGCTGTTGCGTTCATTATAATCAAGTCGTCGAGAATACTGCGACATTTCTCTCTGACGGCAAGTTTTCGTTTTGTCGGTGGACGACTGTTGCAGTCAATGTGTATCGGCTATTAAGCTCAAAAGTAAAGAAAAAGTTTTGTTTTATAAGAAATTATAAGGATTCAAAATTGCCCAACCGTGGATAAGCTGCTCTGTGAGTATGGAGAAGAGATTCTGTTTTTGGCGTTAACCTGTCTTTAATTTCCTTCTTATTCAATTGAAATAAGAAATAAATAAAAATAATTAAACACAAAAGAAATTACGGGTTCTTTATTTGACTCTTTTGTGTGTGAGCTTGTTTATTTTTAAAGCTTTATGCTAAATTTAAATGAGTTGATTCTAGTTTTTTTTGAGTGAACTCAAAATTTAAAAATTCTCAACCTTGAAACAACTCAAAACGGAGTCGTACGACTTTTCAAACAAATCCAATTTTTGAAGTAAATTGAACACACAAACGGAGCTAAATATAGTTTTTACAGCATTGGCAAAATACCATGCACGAAAAGAGTTAAATTGGCTCCAAATATGACTTTATTTACTCCGCTTTTTTTGGGTGTGCATCGCTTTCCGAAGAAGTTTTTCTATGTCTTCTTCGTCTTCACCCGGTTCAATGGAGTAAATGCCTTCTCCATACTAACAACGTTCCACTGTTGGGCAATCTTCAAATTCTATAATAATTTGCACTGTTTTCCATTGTATTCCAAAATTTTGTACTTATTTTTAACTTTTAAGCTTCAATTGCGCTCAACTGTCAAAAATCATTTGAAATCTTGTGCGAAAAAAGTGTTTAATTTTTTTAGTTTTAAGGGAAATTTTTAAAAAAAGGGGGATTTTTTTATATTTTTATATTTAACATATCTACAAAAAGAGATAAATATTTGCATTGATTTCACAATTGTTTACTGTAGTTTTGTTCGTTGAATGAGGGCAAAGATATTTTTATAACATTTATCAAAATGTAGTCAAGATTAAGCAACAGCGTGAACGCTAGGGCTATGAAAGTTGTTTAAGGGGCAATTTTATGTTTAAACGCGTTTTTCTCAAAACCTTGAAAAGAATCTCTTGAAAAAGAACTCAAATATCCAACAAAAATTTAAAGATTAAACAAATAATAAAAAATTAATGACTGCATGTTTTAATTACTATATATTTTTAATTCTAAAAAATAATTTTTTTTAGTTATATTAATACTATATTTGTTATTAATTCATGAACATATTTGGCGTTAAGCTCAAATAAAATAAAGGAACAAATAATAACAAACATATAAATAATAATCAGAGAACGCAGAAAAAATTTTAATATTTTCTGCGTTTATCAACGCCGTCCGTTACCAAATCCGTTATCATTTGGTTAAATGGCAGCAGTTTGTATGCTACTAACGCATATAAGAAAAACGTCAGTCAACGTCAATTTAAAAAAACGCATTAAAACTACAGCCACATTCCCAATAATTGACCGATTTCAGTTATCTTAAAATTTTTGCAAAGGCATTTTATAGTTTAATCGATTCCTGTAAAAACAATCAAGGATTTTTGTTGGTTACTATTTTTAAAAACATAAAGAAACACTAACATTTGTGCAAAATTTATGAAATATTTACCTCTCTATTGCGATAAACACACTTTGTAAAAAATATTTTAGCACAGCAACATTTTACGTTTAATTTCATTGAGCAAAAGTGCATTTTGTTTTTAAACTCTAACAACCTAAGCATATGTAAAAAATTGTAAAAATTCGTAATATCAGAATTCCTACTTCGTAACTCTAAAATGTTCTTAAAGAAAGAGTGATGGAATTAAGAGTTCGGACTTGTCGCGATATAATCAAAAGAAGTTTCTCTCTCGGAATTTTTAAGAATTTTGGCTGAAACTATGCGGCAGTCACACCGTGTAATTACAGAATGTTAATGTTACCTTATAATGTACAAAAAGTTTCATTATTATTAAAAAAATTATTTTTTACGCTGAGACCCCTAGGCGGATTAAATATATGAGATGGTCCTATTGATTTTTCTCCGTTAACATTTCTTCTAAGCCCAAAATGCATCTAAACATTTCTTCTTGTCTCCATACAAGAAACACAAAAAATAAAAAATATCATTGCTCGTGAACACGAAAACGTTACGAGACTCGAAAAATTTTACCCTCAATATCAAATAGCCGCATAAGTGGTTTCACTTCAATAAAGATCCCTTTTTTATCATTGTGCAACATTTAATTTTTACAGCACACTTGATTTGCATGTTTAAATATTTGAGTACTTTTTCTTAATTCAAAGTAAAATGATCCAACAAAAATATTTGCTCGAGCAAACTCTGTTTCGTGCTTAACATAACTCCGTTTCAGCTTTTAAATACAAAGTATGATGTTCTTAGATGGTTGCAATAAGTTTTAACGGAGTTAAAAAAACAAATTTTCGGAGAAAATGCAGAGTTAATTTGAAACTGGTTTAAATTTAATTCAAGCTTTGGCAATTAATTGTTTGAAGCAGAAAAAGCTTTATATTAACAAAAAAAATATTGATATAATTCGACATTGATATAATGCGAAAGTCTGTGTTTCATACAAAACATAAACAAACTCTTCCATGTTCGCTTTTATAGTCTATCAAATTAGAAATAGATTGAAGTCAGCGGCAGCAACAATTGTGGTCGTGTTCGCTCTTTGTCGTGCCGTCTTCAAAAAATACATCTTCATAAGAAAACATGCGTTCTATTTTTTGACAATTGGCGTTCGTCGCTAGTCGCAGTCAATGTGTATCGGCTATGAGTTTTACTGCGACAACAATTTTTTAACTTCTCAAAAACTATTTTAACTCAAGAAAAAACTTGGGTTAACTCCGCCTATTTTTTTCGGTGTAATATCGAAATTGGAAAAACTTTTAAAAATATTGAAATTTTAATATTTTTTTAATTAAGTTTTGATTTTTTTATTTGAAACTAAAATAAAAAATTTGTTAATTCATATTCATGTTTATTTTAAGAAATTTTGGTGATTTTTTGCACCCCCATTTGTACTGCCCCCAAATGAAATTAGCTTTCGACGCCCTTGTTTCATATAACATGTCACTGAAGGCTTTTGAAGACTCTTCAGACAATAAATCACCTGATCACTTCATGATTTTTCTTCCTCTTAATTTTCGACTCCATTCAATTCGAATAAACGATCGTAGCTCGATGCTTTCTTTTGCTATTAAAGATGCTCTCACTTCATTATTTTCACCATAAGACACTATATTGTGTTTTAAGTATTATAAACACATACACACACATATAAGTATTTGTATTTCTTGAAATTAAAAACAAAAAACACACACACAAAAACAAAAACCAACACTGCTTGAATATACACATCACTGAATTTTTTTCAGATATTTTATATTGTATGATATTGATTCCTAATATAAGTGACTTCTTCATTCAGACAGTTTATACTTAAATTTACAGCTGCACAAGAATCTCATTGCATTTATTTTAAAACATTTTATTTAAAAATGCACGTTTATTAACGATAACTCTGTAATGTTAGAAGAAATTATGTAAAATAAATTTTCAAAATTATGATATGCTTTATATATACATATATATCTATGTATAAGTATAAATATATATTATACATAAACATATATATATATATATACAAATAAAAACATCTAAATATATATAAATTATTTAACAAATAAGTACCTACTCATTGATGCAAATAAAATACATTTATAGAAATAATAAAATAGCATTTTACAATACTTAATAGGTTTTCTTCTGCCGAACTGGCTTACTCAGTAACGGTAAGTAATCTTAATTTTGTGACTCATCACATCATTCAAAGTTTTGAGTAGTGTTTTATTTTGATCAGCGCCTGTCCAAGAGCTTAAGGCGCCCCCGTTCGAGCTCAATCATGCTTCCCAAAAATTGTAATACATTACATTTCCGAAATTAAAAATTTTTATATAAAATTTTTTTATTTTATTTTTTTTTTTTTTAAAAAAGATCAAAGATCCAAGGCATGCGTCTTATACAAACAAGGTTTGGTCTTTGACCTGAAAGGAAAGGGATACAGTACAGAAAGGGATGATTTAATTAATATAGAAAAATAAAATCCATTTGTTTGCATTTAAGGGGGCGTCCATAAATTTCGTTAGTTGATTTTTGCGATTTTTTGACCTCCTCCCTCTCCTTAGTGAGATTTCGTGAGATTTTGCTCGACCCCCTCTAATCTCACGTGAGATTGCTCAAAATGCGTGTTTTCAGTGTTAATATGTTAATCTATGCAGCATTGTGTTGGACTTATTTAAAACACTCGTAATTTATTTTATTATTTTATTTAGGACTAGTTGAGACTAGAATTTAAGACTACTGAGATCGTAGATTAAAATTACAATGAAAAAAATCGAACAATGAAATACTTATTAAGTAAAAGTAAGTCATTTAAAATGAGAACTTCTAAAATTGGTGAAGGAATTCTTTCTAATTCAGTCCATGGAGACTAATGTGCTGTCTCGAGAGTGACTACTGGAACCAGCATGTCCATCTGATTTTCAGTAAATCATCTGCTACTTCAACCTCGCCCTGATTTAGCCACTCTAAACCGTTATCGCTTGCACACAGAAACTCATTAGCTCGGCGTGTGATAATCCGTCAAGGTCGCACTTTGTGCGCTGCTGTACGGTAGACTGCGCGCCGATGCTCTGCAGCTCTTGTGATGGATGAAAAGTTAATACCGCATGTATTGCAGAATCTTTTTTCTAGAATACCACGTACACTGGGGCAATAGAGGTCACAGGGCAAGTCCATGAAGGCATGTAAGTGTTGAATCGGTAAGTAGTGGCGAATCAAAAAGGGAGCAAATAACTTTCCGTCATGCTCACCAGGATCTGGGAAAGTCAGATGCCATTCAATCTGCGTGATAGGGTGTGGAGGTGGCCCCAGTATTAAGGCGCCTCATGCTCCATAGAACAAAAAATGTTGTTCGACACAAATGCTCAATACAACCCTCGGTTTATGTTATAATGATTCTCGAAATATTTCGACTCTAGCGATAGCCATTCGTGAGCTGGAAGTGTTTGAAATAACCTCTAAAGATCAAGTTATTTTGTAACCATTAATAGTTGGCCGGTGTAATAGTTTGCAAAAAATTTAATTGTCAGGTCGGAAAAATATCTTCCAATCTGCATCAAAATTGTAAATGTTTGCAATCAGATTAAAGATAACGCTATTTTTCATGTATATTTTTGATATTTTTTATTTTATTTCCATACAAAAACTTTCAAATTTCAAATAACTTCATTACTTTTATATTTTTTTTTTTTTAATTTCTTACGATATTTTTTCAGTAGGTGTTTATTTTATATTTAATATTTTACTTTTAATATATATCAAATTAAGCAATTCTGACTAGGAATCAATGCGACCACTTAAAACGTTTCCAACGATATCTTGAAAGGGAGGATCGCATTAGAAATAATTAAGCTGTTTTAGTTTTAGTGAAAATAAATATGAAAAAAATGCATGAAAAAATCATAATTTTTAATCCGAATGCAAAAATTTTAATATTTTGATGCAGATTGGAAGACCTTTTTTCCGGCTATAATTTCTGACAATTTATTTTTTACAATAATTACACAAGCTAATATGTTTACAAAATAACTCGATTTTTAGAGGTTATTTCAAATCATTCCAGCTCACGGATGGCTATCGCTAGAGTCGAAATATTTTGGGAATCATTTTAACATAAAGCATGGATTGTATTGAGCATTTGTGCCGAACAACTTTTTTCGTGAGGCGCCTTACCCAGTATGTCCAGAGCAGCATGCATACAGGAAACCTGCATGCTGTATGCAGGCAGAAGCATGGAGAAGGCATGTATGGTCATTAAAAAAAACCAACAGTTATCCAAATTCGCTGAGTATGCGTGTTGTTTGTACACAGTAGCGTGCATAATAAAATATGCATGCTGAATTTGTACTAAGGCATGAACCTTGCATGCATAATACTCTTGCTTAAAAAATATGAACTACCATTGTGCATTTAAACTTTAAAGAGTGCAGTTGTACATAATTTATTAACAAAATATAAATTAATATACCAGAACATAACAACTTTAGAAACTGAAATAAATAAGATGATTAACTAATGACAACAGCAAGTTTTTCTTACAATATTAATGCAAATGTATGCATACAGTATTAAGGGTAATGTATGCATGCAGTATTAATGATAATGAATGCATAGAGTACTGCTAATTCCCCATGCATACAGCAATAGTAATTGTGCGGGTACACAGTACACATGCTCTTGTTTGACATCGCCATATAAAATGGCAATGGAATTGCATTTATGATGGCATGCATACAAAACATCAAACGTATGCCTACATCATCAATGCTGTATGCATGAATGTACTTACTGGGATATGCTTCATGTGTGCCGACCACTGAACTAAACATTTACGGACTTAAAGACAACAAGTAGAGACTTGTCCATGCACACTTTTTTCTGCACATTTAAAATTAATCTTGCACCTATTGCTTCTGAAACTTGCTTCACGTATCGCAACTTTAAATCTGTTGATATTGGCAAACTTTATGGGGATTTTTCTGAGATAAACTGGACTGATTGTTGGTTCTTTGACTCAGTTGATGACGACAAGCTAAAATTTTTTGTTGATAATATCTTAAATCTTTTTGAATCCAATGTTCCCCTGTGTACACGACAGGTCCCCAACACAACCTGCCCCTGGCTCACCATGCATGTTAAGTTGATCATAAAAAAACGTTACAAAGCCTATAATATGTGGAAACGATATTCAATTGAGGTCAATTGGGAAAGATTTAGGCAAGCAAGGAATGAAGCTACCTTGGCAGTTAGACTATCCAAAAAACAATATTATATATCTAAACTAAGCCCAAATCTATCTTCTAAACAGTTATGGAAAAATCTAAAAAGTATTGGTATCTGCAATACAGGCTCTGAAGTCTGCCGTACTGATCCAAATCTACTGAATGATTATTTCTCTGCGAGCTCGTTGAGAGATGATAATGCCGAATACATTAATAGCATAGTGCCTGTTGAGTTACCGTATGATTTCAGTTTTAGAGCTATAAATAAACGAGATGTTGCCCGCTGCATTAAAAAAATCAGTTCGAATTTCATTGGTGAAGACGGTGTGTCGATCAAGTTCATTAAGCTTATTTTGCACCATGTGGTTAGTCCACTGGCTCATACCATCAACCATTGCATCACTGCATCGTGCTTTCCTGCCAGCTGGAAAGTGGCTACAATTGTTCCGATTGCGAAAATTGCAAATGCACGCGAGCCTGGTGACTTTAGACCAATCAGCATGTTGTCATAGATTTCGAAAGCATGTGGCTCTTATGGCTCTTATGGCGGAGCAAATAAATGAACATATCCTATCTCTGGGCCTTATGTCTGATTTTCAGTCAGGCTTCCATAAAGGTCATAGTTGTTCAACAGCTATAATTAATATCTTGGATGACATTAGAGCTCCCTTCGATAATGGTGATCTGACCTTGCTTTGCCTTCTCGATTTTTCTTAGGCTTGCGATACTGTAAACCATAATATCTTATGCAAAAAACCCTAATTGCAGTTCGGATTTTCTGAGCCATCAGTTCGCCTTTTAAGTAGTTACTTAAATGGAATGTCCCCAAGAGTCAGCCTAGGCAACAACTTATCTGCTTATAAGCAAATCTCTTGCGGTGTCCCTCAAGGGTCAGTCTTGGGACCACTCTTGTTTGCCATGTTCATCAATGACATTTTTGTGAAATGTGAGAATGTATCCATGCATGCTTATGCTGATGACTTACAGTTAAATATGTTGCAAACGGCTGAATCGTGAGTCGTCCCATGGCTGAAGAATATATTTAACGGATGCATCAGGCTAAACTATGTACCTGTGGCTTGGAGGGCAGCGAGGGTTGAATTCTTACCGAATGCAGGTAAGAGCAGCCATCCCTGTCCGAGAGACTACAGTCCAATAAGTCTGACCTCCTTTGTACTCAAAACGCTCGAGAAACTGATTGACTTGCACCTAAAAAACAATTCAATCCAGTTATCAACCAACCAGCACGCATACACGAAAGGGAAATCGGTTGAAACGGCACTACATTCCCTAGTAGTAACCCTAGAAAAATCCCTCCACCACAAGGAATACGCACTCGGGGCGTTTCTAGATATCTCAGGTGCATTCAACAATGTATCAACCACCGCAATCCTTAGTGGATTACGTGCAATAGAGGCACCACCGGCAATAAACCTTTGGTTAGACAAGTTGCTAAGCTGCAGAAAGGTGCGGGTTGAGTGGGGCACTAAATCCATGGTAAGGGAAGCTTGCAGTGGGACACCCCAGGGAGGGGTCCTCTCGCCACTACTATGGAATCTTGTAGTTAATGAACTACTCGAAAAGTTCGCAGGTAGAGCCCCGAGGATAACTGCCTATGCAGACGACATAAGCATTTTTATAGTAGGGAAATGTCTATCAACAGTAAGCTCCATAATGGAGAGCACACTCAAAGATGTACTAAGATGGTCAAATTCAGTCGGTCTTAATATTAACGCAGAGAAAACGGATCTGGTTCTGTTCACGAAAAGGTACAAGATACCACAGTGGATACCACCGAAATTGAACGATATACGTCTCATATCAAAAACTCACACAAAATATCTAGGAGTCGTCTTGGACAGCAAGCTGTCATGGAAAACCAACGTGGAAGAAAGGGTGAAGAAATCCACCATTGCACTATACACATCCAAAAAGATGCTAGGCAGGACTTGGGGTCTCTCACCCTTTCTGATGCACTGGATATATGCGTCCTATTCTACTCTACGGGATTACGGTGTGGTGGCCGGCTGTGAACAAATCAACATTCCTCAGGCACTTGGAGAAAACTCAGCGGCAGGCAGCGCTATGCATCACGGGGGCACTGAAGTCAACTCCAACTAAAGCGCTTGAAACGATTCTAAGTATGGACCCCCTGGACATACACCCAAAACTAATAGCCGGAAAAACGGCACAACGCCTTACGGCAGCAGGCAACATGCACATTCAAAATTTTGGACATTGTACAATCTGAAAGCATCTATTGTACTTAGTAGCACGGACTACATGGTACCTCGCACGATAGTCAATTCCAAAGTACGAACTCTTCTGGGACCAAACGACTGGTGCAAAGTTATAGAACAAGCACAGCAGGCGATCAACATATTTACCGACGGCTCCAAAATGCCTACGGGGGTAGGTGCGGCGGTGTATTGCGCAGAGCCTAATATAAGGCAGCCATATAAACTGCCGAACCACTGCAGTATCTTCCAGGCGGAAATATTTGCCATAAGGAAGGCTGCTGAGATAGCCCTCAGCATGGACACACAACACTCTAACATCAACATTTTCGTTGACAGTCAAGCGGCGATCAAATCCAAGCGCTCCGCTAGCATCAAGTCCAAAAGTGTCTTGGCTGGCAGAGATGCACTAGATGCACTATGCGCTTCGAAAAGAGTGCGCATCTACTGGGTCCCTAGCCACCAGGGCATTGAGGGAAACGAGATGGCAGATGGTTTAGCAAAGGAAGGCGCCAGGCTGGAATCAGAACTCGTAGAACATGTACTTACTCCGCTACAAGAGTAGTACAGGAACCTCGAAAGAAGAGCCACACTAGCAGTGAATCGTAGATGGAGAGATACGACAACGTGCTAAATCTCGAAAATCATGTGCAATGCACAATGCGAAAAACGAACTCTGTTCATCTTGGCACGCCAGCGCAAAGAATTTTTAGCCATCTCTTACGGATACCCTACAATAAGAATTATTTTATGTAACATGTGTGAATGTATAAAACAATTGATTTAACATATCCCCAAAGAAAGTAATCCAATGGCGTCAAATCACATTTTCTTGGTGATCAAAGCGATTGTTTTATAACTGATGACTGATTTTGGTAGTACTTACTTACTTACTTACTTAGTTGGCGCTACAACCGTATGTCGGTCTTGGCCTCATCTAAGAATTTGCGCCAGCCATTTCTGTCTTTCGCTTGCTGGCGCCAGTTGGAAATTCCAAGCTTCGTCAGGTTGTCCTCTACTTGGTCTTTCCAATGAAGATGCGGTCATCCTCTTCTGCGTTGACCGCTGCTGGGTACTGAATCGAATGTTTTCTTCACTGGAGCATCGTCTTTCATGCGCTGAACATGACCAAGCCAGCGAAGCAGCTCGATTTTAATGCGCTTGACTATGTCGATATCAGCGTACAGCTCATACAGTTCGTCATTCCACCGTATTCGGTACTCGCCATTGACGCAGATTGGTCCGTAGATCTTACGAAGAATCTTTCTCTCGAATGCGCCCAAAGTCTTTTCATCTAAACTGCTCAGCGTCCAGGTTTGTGATGCACAAAGTAGGACGGGCATGATGAGCGATTTATAGAGCGTGATTTTCGTTCGTCGAGAGAGGGCTCTGCTTCTCAATTGCCTACTGAGCCCAAAGTAACACCTGTTGGCAAGAGTTATTCTTCGTTTGATCTCAATGCTGATGTCGTTGGTTGAGTTTATGCTGGATCCAAGATAAACTAAGTCCTTCACAACCTTGAAGGAGGTATTGTCAACTGTAACGTGGGTTCCAAAACGCTGGGACTGTTTGTTTGTTGACACCAAGTATTTCGTCTTATCTGCATTCACTGCGAGACCCATTCGACTTGACTCTCTTTCTAATCTGGAAAATGCTGCACTGAATTCGCGCGTATTATGGCCAATGACATCGATGTCATCAGCATTCGCAAGCAGCATAACACTCTTGTAGAATATTGTGCCACTACGTCTCAGATCAGCAGCTCGGATGATCTTTTCCATCATTAGGTTAAAAAAGTCGCACGATAAGGAATCACCTTGTCTGAAACCTCGTTTGGTAATAAATGGTGAGGAGAGGTCCTTCCCGATTTTAACTGCGCTGCTGGTGTTGCTCAGTGTCATTCTGCAAAGTCGTATTAGTTTTGTAGGAATACCAAATTCAGACATGGTGGAGTACAGGTGCTTCCTTATTGGGCTGTCGAAGGCGGCCTTGTAGTCGACAAAAAGATGGTGGGTGTCAAATTGTTTTTCTTGAGTCTTCTCCAAAATTTGTCGTAGCGTGAAAATCTAGTCTATGGTGGACTTTCCAGGTTTGAAGCCACACTAATAAGGTCCGATCAGTTCGTTTGCAATGGGCTTCAATCTTTCACATAAAACGCTCGACAGGACCTTATATGCGATATTAAGAAGGCTTATCCCACAGTAATTGGCACAGATAGTGGGATCGCCTTTCTTGTGGATTGGGCAGAGCACACTGAGATTCCAATCGTTCGGAATGCATTCTTCCGACTATATTCTGCATAGAAGCTCGTGAATGCATTTAAGTAGAGCTTCGCCTCCGTTCTTAAACAGCTCAGCAGGTAAGCCATCAGCTTCCGCGGCTTTGTTATTTTTAAGCCAAGCTATAGCTGTCAGAACTTCATCATAGTCGGGCAGCGGAACTTCGACGCTGTCATCCGAAATTGGGGTTTCCGGAATATCATCTCTATTGGCGGGATTGTTGTCAGCGTCGCCATTTAAAAGCTTAGAGAAGTGTTCCCTCTATAACGTCAGTGTACTCTGGACATCTGTCACTAGATTTCCGTTTTCATCCTTGCAGGAAGAGGCCCCGGTTTTAAAACCATCGGCAAGGCGTCTTATTTTTTCGAAAAATTTTCGGGCCTCATTCCTGTCACCATACAAGTCAATCTTCTCCTGCTCGCGCTTTTCTGCTTCTCTTTTTTCCCGCCTGAAAATACGTCTCTCTGCCCTCCTCTTTTCTTTGTTTCGCTCTTTAGCAGCGCGCGTTACAACCGACGGAAGTGTGGCTTTGTAGGCGGCGTCTTTCTCTGCAGTGGCGTCGCGACACTCCTGGTCGTACCACTGGTTTCGGCGAGGGCAGTGGTACCCAATCACCTTTTCAGCAGCCGCACGCATGGAGTTGGAAATGTGTGTCCACTGCGCGCATATATCATCGATTGGAGGAGTGCTTTGAAGCAGGAGTGAGAGTCGAGTGGCGAAAGCATCGGCTGTCTGTTTCGATTGCAGCTTGTCGACGTCCACTTTCTCTGTGTAGGGTTGCGTGTATTCTTAGCTGCGCACATACGTGTACGGATCTTGGCAGCAACAAGATAGTGATCCGAGTCAATGTTTGCACCACGGATCGTGCGTATATCCAATACACCGGAAGAGTGCTTTCCGTCGATCAAAACGTGATCAATTTGATTTTTGTTTTTTTGATAAGGGGACATCCAGGTGGCTTTATGAATATTGAGATGCTTGAATCTAGTGCTACTTACGACCATGTTTCGTGCTGCGGCGACGTCAATCAGCCTCATTCCGTTATCGAAGGTGTTGTTGTGGAGGCTGAACTTTTCGACTGTTGGACCAAAAATATTTTCCTTGCCCACCTTAGCGTTGAAGTCACCAAGCACGATTTTTACGTCGTGACGGGGGCAGCGCTCGTAAGCATTTTCAAGGCGTTCGTAGAAAATTTCCTTGGTCTCATCGTCCTTGTCTTCTGTCCGAGCGTGCGCACATATTAGGCTTATATTAAAAAATTTAATCTTGATACGGATTATGGCAAGTCATTCGTTTACAGGTGTGAATCGCAGGACGTGGGGCCGTAGTCTCTTGCCAACTACAAATCCGCATCCAAACTCGTGCTTCTCCGCATGGCCGCTGTAGTAGATATCACAGGGTGCATGCCGAATGCAACCCTGTCCCTTCCATCGCATTTCTTGAATAGCAGTGATATCAGCTTTGTATCTTTCCAAGACATCAGTCAGTTGGATATAGGCACCTTCCCAATTAAGGGTTCGGACATTCCAGATGCATGTCCGTAAATCATTATCAGTTTTTCGTTTGCGGAAGTCGTCATCAGATTTGGGGATCAGTTTTCTTCTATTCTTATTAGTTTTCATTAAAATGGGTTTTTACGGGTGGGATTCAAACCCGACACACAACCTATTTTAAGCCTAGGGAGGCCCGCCGCTCAGATTAGCCGCCAAACTAACGGTTGTCAGCTTTGACGTTGCCCAGGAAACACCACGTGTAGGTTTGAGTCGACTTGAGGCGATTTCACAAAGATTATGCTGGCCTCGCCAGGTTGAGACAGTCAGACATGTTACATTGTAAAGATAGCCCCCAGATTCCCCAGATACTACCAGATTTTGGTAGTAAGTTTCCACAATTAATAAACGTTGTTCAGGAGAGGGTCTATTCATGATTGAGTCGTATTGAATACTGAACACAAACGTCATATGTACATTTATTATGATGGTGAAATTTCTTACATATAGTAAATTATGAAAAATTCCCGGTATTTTGATAACTATAGATTTTCTCAGTATAATTGTATTTTTGTATGAAAAGTAGTTGATTAAGAAAAACAACGGTATACAGAAATTCCATTTTAAACGTACCGGTCTTACGGAACGACCATCTCCGATTTGGGTGAAATTTTGTATGGAGCCTCACTGACTGAAGTTAAATACTTGACTTGGAGGAAACAATTTCAACGTGATTTTTGGCGGAGTTACAGGGTGCACAAAATTGACAAGAATCGATAAAAATGTAGAAAATTGATTTTAACCAAAAACTCAGATCTCAAACATTTCCAAACCGAATGTTAAGTATGGACTGTCGTTGGAAATGTAATTAAACATACTTTATTCTAAAAATAATTTTCTGAAATTTTGGAGTGTTGAAGTTCCATGCCTTGTGGTAAGGTAATTAATTTCAAAGTGGGGGTTCGAAGAATACCATTTAAAAAAATTTTCTTAAAGCTGGTAAAATTACATTTTCAGCAATTTAAAAATTAAGGTAGGCACTTAATGGGCTATTGAGATATTGAGATTTTAACATTTAATTAAAAAAATTTTTTTTGATTGGCATAGGAGTTTCTTAATCGAATTTTAATTTTGAGCAACCGTTGGTTGGTTGGGTTGGTTGGTTGGTTGGTTGGGTGGTTGGGGATTCCATCCCTTGTAGTAAGGCTATTGATTCCAAAGTAGGGATTCGACATCATTTAAAAAATCAAAATAAATAAATTAAAGGTAAAAGGTAAGGCTGGCAAAATTACCTTTTCGACAATATAAAAATAAGGGTGGGGATTAAATGAGTTCATGAGATATAAACATTATAATATCTTAACAAAAATTTAAATTAAAAAATATTTTTTTAGATGTTATTTTTTCCATATCTCATGAACAAAAAAAATTAAATTCTGCTTTCCTTCTTATACATTTATCATTTATCAATATTTCTATACATCTTATACAATTTTCTTCATTTATTGAATTTTTTGTTGGGAGGTCCCAAAAAGGTTACTAAAAGGGGTCATTTTAAAAGGGGTATTTTTGAAAGAAATGTTAGTTGGATTAATAATAGAACCAGTTCATACACTTTGCTTCTTTAAAGGTTAGTTCGGGAGCGATAAGAGCTCTGTTGAAAAAATTTTTGCTGAGTGGTTCTTCCAGTAAGGCTATGTAATGACAAAGATTGTGTTAATTCTTATGCGATTATAGTAAAGGTCTTATGTTATGTAAGATATACAAACTTCAACACTATAAAAATTACAAACAAGTGTTGTCATCTTCGATATGCATTTTTAATGTTCTGTTTTCTCAAATCTACCCTAAAGTGCCTTAACCTGCGCTACGTTAGTTGTTGCGTGGTACTGGGACCTGAAAAGGGTTAAAATCTGCATATGAACATGAGAAAAATAAACGGAATAGATGTACCTTTTTGTATCCAATTTTCAGCTGCAAATCCACCGTCACGACTAGAGCCACATCTGCAGGTTGATAATTCTGAAATAAGAATATTAAAATATGATTTTTAGCAAATAAAAGAAAGGAAAACAAATAACCTGCAGCTGACGAGTCCGTCCATGTTTGGTATGAATTTTGAAGTTTGGCAAGTGTCGGCAAAGCAGGTCGAGAATCGAATGTAAAATTGCGAAAATGATGTATTCTCGAAATAGAAAAGTATAGAAAGGTTGGAGTACCAGATATAAAGGAGTGAACAGGGTAGTGTAGAGGGCAATAATATTATAAACATTGGGAAGAAAACTGAAAAAAAACCTAAGTCCCGGTTTATACTCGTCAAGACTTGACGTTCAAGTTTTGCATATTCCCTTTTAAACTTGACGATTCAATTTACACTCGTCAAGAGTTGACGGTCAATTGTTTCTTTCACTCCTCCCTTTTTCTTCTCAAGTTTGTACTGATGACGCCGAAATAAAATTGAAAATAGCGGGACAACGAACGAACACAAAACGAATTGCCCAAGAATTGACGGTACGGTCAATTTCTTTCTTTCCCTTTTGTTACGATTCCCGCTCCACCGAACGCAAGACTTGACCGTCAAGTCTTGATGAGTATTAACCGGGACTAAATAAGGACGGACATAGGATGTAAGACATATCTGAGTAGACAAATGGTAGAAAAGAACGAAAAGTGGGTATATCATGGAAAAGCCCAGTTCCCGATAATGCGAATAGGTCTGTGGCAGACGTTAGGGAATCTCGAGAGATCAGTTGAGCGAAAAGCTTAAGGCTAAAAGGTGTTGCAGAAAGTAAAAAAAATAAAATTTCAAAGTGGAAAAATAAGTAAAAAGTTTTAAAGTGAAAAAATTAGCAATCTGAGAAATTAGTATAAAAAAAAACCAGCAGTTTAGTGTTTCAAGGAATTTTATGCGGAATCATATTAAGGGAGATAAAAGTAAGGTGGAAAGAAAAAAAAGAAAGGTAAATTAATCTTGATAGTGCCAATAAGTAAAAATATGAAAATTTAGGAAAAAAATACTTTTTTTTAAATAAATAGCTAGCCAAAGTGTCAGGAGGTCTGAACCGAAAACACTACAGCAGCCAGGAGGAAAAGACAAGAAACTCATAGACAGGACAATTTTAATGGTAACGGCGAAACGAGCGGTTGGAGGTTCACAGCTGAGTAGAAGTCCAAAAGAGCAGGAAAAATCAAATCAACTACGAGAAAGACAGATAAGTCAGCTCCAATTAATTTTTACGTATTTAAGCCAAGCAGGAGTAGCTAAATAGATAAACACCCAAAAGAGCCCGCCCTAATAAGCTGTTTCGAACATAACCGAAACCTAAAACTACCCAGCTAGAGCAGTAACTGTTACGTACGGCGTATATAACACGAGCGGTCACACGATTTGCGTTACGTCCATATAAAATTTCTCATACAAAACTTGTGACCATTGCTCAAGCGGTGATCAAAATGTCACAAGGTTTGCATCTCTGATTCTCATCCGTGTGATCTGGCATCCCTTTCAGCCACACATGTTTTTACAATGAGAAAACTATATAGCTAAACTGCTCACACCAATTATAAATTCAGTTGTGCATATCCTCCCCTCTCCCTATGCCGTTGTGTCTACCCCTCCCCATAGCCTTCAGGTTAGAGCTCTGGCCTGTTATATGACAAATTATAAACACAATTGTTTTAAGTTTTTGCATTAATTTTTTTATAAAATATTTACCTTCCGGATAAATTTAGCATTATAATTATAAAATTTTAACCAGCAAAAAATTATAAAAGAATAATTCAGCATGAACAGCACATAACATCAAAAGCACATTTTCGTAGTTGCTTGTTTTTTCAAACAATTTGTCCCAAGTATTCATCAGCATCTATTCAATTTCTTATTCTGAAAAGAAAAATTGTCAAATTTCGTATGCACTATTTTAAATATACAGTGGCTCACAGCTTCTTTTATGCAGTGCATACTTTCAATCTTAGGGCTTTATAACAACTAAACTAACAGGAATAGAAAAAATAATATAGTATCATTTAAAAGAACAAGATGTTTAGTTTACTAAATTAACTTAATTTATTGTAAAAATATATATTAAGTTGGCTTAAAATTAAGAAACCAGAAAATACTGCTTAATTTCATATCACAGCTTATTTTATGCAGTCACTTGTTATTTAGAAATTTTACGTATAGATTAATGATATCTGATATTTTTATTATTTGGTATGATAGCCCTTGTTGTCCACAACAGATCTAAGGTGGTTTGGCATTAATGCGACCAGTTTTTGAGTGATAGGTGGCGAAATATTTGCCCACTTCGTTTTTAATATCTCTTTCAGGTGGTTTTTGTTTGAAATTTGATGTTTCCGGATGTTATTTTCCAATAAAGACCACAGATTTTCAATAACATTAAGGTCTGGCGACTGTGCTGGCGGCGTCATCAATTGTGGCCAGTTGTATATTAGCCTGGTTTGCACAATACCAGCTTTGTGCTTTTGATCGTCATCCTGGTAAAATCGGAAATTCAATTTTTTAAACAGAACCTTTGCACTCTGCAACAAATTGTTCTTCAGGATCTGTAGGTACTTAAATTTGTCTATTGTTGTTTCAATAAACGGCAACTTCCCAGTACCAGCAGCGGACATTTAGGCCCAAACCATGACGCTGCTACCGCCATGTTTCACGGTTTGTTTTAAGTTTTTTTTTGTTGACCTCGGTATTCGGTTTTCGCCACATATGGCACATACCATCTGAACCGAATAAATTGATCTTCGATTTATCTGCAAAAATAACTAAATTCCAGTACTCTGGGGCCTTGGACATATGTTCCTTGCCATAGTTGAGTATGCATAATATGTTTTTGGGGCTAATAAACGGCTTACTTCGTGTTACTCGGCCATGAAAGTTCTTTTTGTGCAAGACACGTCAAATAGTTTCAGCACTACACTGTTTGCTTAGGTCAGTTTGAACTTCAAAAGCCATTTTCGGAGCTGAGAGTCTCGGGTTAGCCTTTATCTTCCGTACAATAAGCCGCTCGTCGGTTGCATTAAAAATTTTGTTTGGTGCTTCTTTGCTCTGATTGTGCAATCGATTCTTATGGACGAAGCGCTCGATGATCTTTTGCACTATAGAGGAATTGATATTAACCATTTCAGCCATTTTTCGCTGCGAGCTGCTATTTTTAAAATAGTATATAACCAATTCTCATTGTTGTAGCGTTGTGCACGCTCCTATTTTAAATAATCATAGAAGCAGACACTTGAAGCAAAAAAATCAGACTAAAAGCTAACACAAAGCAATTATAGAAACAGAACGAAGGCATAGCTAACGAAAGTACCGTTAGACAGCGCAGCATTAGATTACCGTAGCAGAGAGAAGTGACTGCATAATATAAGCTGTGAGATGAAATTTAGCAGTATTTTATGTCAGGCCCGTAGCTAGTATGGTGCTAGGGCAGGCTTAGCCTGCCCTAGAATCCATCGAGCCTGCCCTAGCCAAATTTCCGTATGCTTTTACAGCTGCCATCTTTTGTCAGTCATTGCCAATAACAGCTGTCAAAAATTTGTAAAGAAAGTTATTTTTTGGTGAAAATTTATAGAATGTTGTTATTTTAATTGTTTTCAAGACTTTTCAAGAAAGTTTTTTAGATAATTTATTATTTTAAGTGTTTTAAACTAAATATGCACAAAAAAATTGCAGTTGGTGCAGTCGTTTTTCCAGCTTTTGTGTCTCCCAGTTTGCTGTTCTGATTAGGTAAAACACTTGCAACTACTTGAGGATGAATGGGGAGGATTTCGAAATTATATCATGATTCAAGCGCCAGCTGACTGCATTTCGGATTTTTCAACTTTAAGCGGCTGTACCAGGTCAGCAGTCTTCCTTATTCCTGTAATCTAAATACTTTGCATTCATTCTCAAATAGTTATACATACTTTCCCCAATCTACTAATAATAATTAGTCTAATTAGTTTAACTAAAACAACTAATTGGGAGCATAAAAAATTGGAAAGGCTGAAAGGAAAATAATGGATGTTGCAGACATAGTTTGCGATTGAATGAGGTACTTTTGCTAAAAAAAAACAATTAAAATAAAAAGGTTTTATATCACGCGAAACTCAGTAGTAGAACAATCACTTGGTGAGAGAAGTGAATATTCTATTGAAATTAAGCCGGCTTACTTTGATATCGTTGATAATATTTTATTCAAATTAAAAAAGTGTTTCACCAAAAATGATCGTATATTGTTGGCATTGTCATAAGCTTACGAAATGAAGCCGGCTAGTTTGAAAATATTATGATCTGTAGGCTTAAAAATGCCCTCTGATGCCGAGATGTCTGTCGCAAAGAAATATTTGGACAAAAAAGGGATGAGCATCAGAAAACATCACCAAATTCAGTCAGTTTTGATACGTTGAATGAATTGTATCTAATGCGCGATGCGTTTCCTGATACTTATAATTTGTTTTGTGCAATCGAAACATTCGGCAACAGTACGGCGGTATTACGGCGGTATTCCGGCGGTACGGCGGAAGCATCATTTTCCCGTATAAACCAAATCAACAGAGTTCAAAGATTATCTTCGCAAATTTAATGAGAAACTAAGACGATTCCTTTGTATTAAACAGCAGAGCTGTGACTGTAGTGAAAATCAATATAATACATTAGAAATTCGCTTTCAAACATTGAACTCATTTATGTTATATTTAAAGCATAGTACTCTGTTCAGTTTCATGTGAAATTCCACTCAAATCTCCATACAAAAAGTGACAGCTGCGAAACAAGTGTGGAAATTTTCACAGAATGTTCGTCAGAGCAGTACTCTGTTCCGCTGCGTGAAATTATCGCAACATGTTTCTAAACAACATTTTTCACGACAATTTAATTGTACTGCCTATTTATTTTGAAGTGAAAAAAAAGAGATATCATATGAAATCTTCCAACTTATTTTCTGAGTCTCTCTGAGAAACGTTGCCATAGAAATTCCTCGCAACAAACTTTGAGTCAGAAATTTCACGCAACAAAGAAAAAGATGTTGCCAGCGAAGTTTCACGCAAGCGAACAGAGTACTAGGCTTTATATGTTAATATACTTAACTTTTTTTTTTACTAAAATATACATTTGAACAATAAACTCATTAAATAACATGTAAATATATAAAAAATTCATTTGAAAATATGAATAATATAAAGTATGAAAAAAATTTGTATTTTTTTACTGGAGGCTCAGCCTGCCCGGCTCTTATTTTCTGGCTACGGGCCTGTTTTATGTTCTCTTACTTTAAACAACTAAATTTATGTATTCACAATTAATGAAAAACCTTTATTTAACTAGACTTTTTGCTCTTTTAAATGACACCATATTATCTTTTATATTCCTGTTAGTTTTGTTTTTATAAAGCCCTAAAGTTTAAAGTATGCACTGCATAAAATAAGCTGTGAGCCACTGTATGTTCAAAAACTTCCATTTGATTGAACTGCTTTGTGTTGCATGTTTTTCTTCTTGAGTTTATTTTTTGCCCGCAAAAGAGCTAGAAATACAAACACATATAACTTTTCTTGTTTTCCATGAAATGATAACACTAAAATGGACGTGAATAATTTGCGCGTCTAAATAACAAAATGTCTGCTCCTCCATTTGTAAAGTCAAATTAGTAATCGGAAAAGTACTTTTGAATGTTAGTTAGTTTTTTTTTGTTTAAATGCAGTAATTAAAAAAATAGTTCAATTCAAATTAATTCAATTTAATTTTATAATTTAAACATATTCTGTTTGTTTGTGTTCGTGAGTTTCGCAGTGCGTATGATATAAAGTTTTGTTGCAAATGTACAAAAATTTGAGAGATTCATAAATCGCCTTGGCGGCAGTAAAATTATGTAAGAAAAATTATTCTAAAAGAAAAAAAAAAACAAAATAAGAGTTAGTGAAAATTTTAGGGTTTGATGCAACGTGACCTCAGGGAGCTCTCTCAGGGAAATTTTTTTATATATATATGAAAGTTTTTTTTTTGCGTTTCCGACTGAAGTTATCGATGATCGGGTGAGATATGATTTTCAATTTCAATTTATTTTTCAATTTATTAGGCAAAATACGTTAGCATATAAGAATACAGTTTCTTTTACATGCTGCACAAAAAGCAACTTAAATATTAAATTATTAAGAGGAATAACAACATTGTATTATTGACTAATTATTGACTAATTAACATAATAACAATTTATGATTATTTTTTTAAGAACAGAAGTTAAAATAATATAAAACAGCTTTTAACAAATTATAGAAATTTAAATTAAAACTTTACTTGAATAAAAAAAATAAATTTATAGTCAAATTAAATAATTGCAACTATTTTAAGAATAGAGGTTAAAATAATATACAACAGCTTATAAGTAATTAGCTTTTAACAAATTATAGAAATTTAAATTAAAACTTTACTTGAATAAAAAAAATAAATTTATAGTCAAATTAAATAATTGCAACTATTTTAAGAATAGAGGTTAAAATAATATACAACAGCTTATAAGTAATTGAAGAAGTTAAAATTAAAATGTTAATTGAATTGAAGAATTAATTTATGGTAAAAATTAAATAATTGCAACTTTGAGATATATCTATTAAAGAAAACAATTAAAAATCAATAAAAATATGAAGATCTAGAAATAAATGAACACACCAGAATTTAAACAATATGCATGTAAGAAAAAAGAAAAGTAGTAGGAATAGAGAAAATAATAGATTTGTGAAAAATATTCAAAGATTAAATGCTTAAAAGCTCTTTGGTTGGAAATGACCTTAATGTTATTTGGCAATGAATTCCACAGTCTTATTGCACTGACGAAAAACAGTCTGCTAGAGTTTATATAATAGTGGTTCGGAATCAAGAGGTTTAAACTTCTATTTGAACGGCAGAACTGAAGTTTCTCATATAAGTGAGATCATATAAGTTTCTCATATAAGTATGGATCCTCAATATTCCAATTAAATTGTGCCCACGAATGTTATGCGTAATTTTAGTTGTTCATTTTATTAATATTATCATATACCATATATAAACATTTTTTATTAATTACTTATACTAATATTATTTTTCTGAGTATATTGAATTTTTTTAGGCTTATGTTTTTTTTTTTTTGATAATAATGTGGAACTAACGTTAAAACTTTGTATTTGATTGCTGATATTGTACGGCCATGTTCTGCTTTTATGTAAACTCCATTGATAATTGTGTTGGCCAGCAAATAAGATAGATTAGGTTAGTTTTGTAAATAAATAAAAAAATATAAAAGGAAAAATTTTAATATGAATTTAAGAAAAAAAAAATTATGGTTTAAATTTTTAAATTGGGGCCGGAGTATGGGGGCATTCATGAAGGGTGAAATGGATTGCTGAAGGCGAGCATATTAAAAATTTAGCAAAGGGGTTATCAAGAAGATACTTACCGGAGATAACCCTGGTTGGGTGGGTGCATGAAGGAACTGTAAACATCTTGTCCTCTCTCTCTGTAAATGGAAATGTTTGGATTTTCGCGGGGTTTCAGCGGGTTTTGATTATTTTTTTTTTTGTGTTTGGTTTGTACCTGACAGCTTTTATTTGTTGATTGTTGTTTTTTTTTTATTATTTATTTTAGTTACTTCCGGTGCTGACCGGAAGTTATTGTTACTCCCTCGGCCTGGCATGACGGGTTGGGAACTGCGACCGGAAACTCTGAGCTAGTCGGCGCGCGATCATGCCAGGTTCGATACAAAGGGGAACATAACATAGTGTTCATTTTTGCTCACTTCTTTTCACACGGTCGAATTTCGACCGCAGGCGATACTAGTATTAATAGTTAAAAATATCAAAAATGGCGGACATTTCAAATTTAAGTAGAGTTTTTTGCATTTTTCGCTCTTTAAAGTTCTCTAAAAAACAACCACCCAAAATCATCTAAATTTATTTTTGGGATCCAATAAATTTATTTTCTTTAAAATAAAAAAAAATCCTAGTCAGCGTAGTTCTCGCGATATCGTGGATACCAGTTTGTCTCCAAAATGAAAAAAAATTTGCAGATATCGCGTTTTAAGATTTGGTTAACGATTGTTTCGAGTGCTCTTATGAAATTATGGGTTCCTTTCGTATACGATAAATTTTTTATGCATTGTTATCGGCCAAAATGCTTGGGGATCTACACATTATAAGCTATCGAAAAATAAAAATTGAGTTTTGTGGTCGAGCTTCATGAGAACCTGCCCTTAACACGTTGTCCTATCGACGCACACTATTCAAGCGTTTTATTCCATCTCATTTTTATACAAGCCAAAGCTCATGACAAGTGAAAATTAAAAAAAGAACGCTCTGCTTAAAGATTTAATTTTATTGCCAACCATTTATATTTTATTTTAATACACATTTTTTCATACTTAAATTTTTGCTACATTCAATAATATTGTTACACATTTTGTTTGGTTCATCTGGCATGCAAGAGAGTTTTGGATTTTATGTTTTAACATATCTAGTAACGCAATGCTTGACAATTTGTGTTTAGCTACTTAAATAGATTTCAATAAACATTCAATATACGTATATTATCAATAATTTGAAATAAATATTCTTTAAAAAATTGACTAGGCTATCAATTAATTACATTACAATCTAAAATATTTGTTTATGTTTATTTATGTACAAATAGTTTTACGTTTATTTTTTTTAAATAAATTACACAGTACTTTGAACACGACTTATTCTCTTAAATATTGCTGATGTTTTGCACATGGAATGCCAAATATGTTTAATACAAAAAATTAAAAAAAAACAGTCGCGCACTTAGACCCTGAAATAAAAATCCTTTGAAAAGTTACAGATGTTCTAAACTAAACTGAATTAAATTCTTTGGTAAGTCGTTAAAAAGTAAGACCAGTATATTTTAAATTCATTTGTCCGAACTGAGAATATGGTAATTATATTATTGTTTGACATCATAAATGCAGGTATTGGGTAAGTTCCTTGTTTGTGCTTAGAATTGTCGAGGCATAAGTCGAGTTACCATCGTATCTGATGCTTATACTGATCTTCAATTGCAATACGCTTTATGGTTTCATAGCCTAAGATTATACTAAATGAAAATGCAGCGGACTGCACCAATCTCGCCGACAATCCTTTAACAAAACAGTTCATTTTTTCTTCGCGCCAAAGTTCTTCAAATGCCACTTTCATAGAATTCAAGCGATGAACCTGCAAATTATATGAATAAAATTAAAAAAAAAAAAACAACTAGTACTTTTATGGTTTAACCTGCAGGCGTGCTCGAACAATATCCAATGGATTTGTCAAAATAGTTGTTGTAAAACCTCCTAAGGTCCCAGCAATGCATTGAATCAAAAGGTGAGAGACCCACGGTGGAGATATTCGGCACAATTCATCTGCATGAATGGAGAGAAAAGCAAAAAAACTTTTAACTAGCAGCACTTATAAGAAATTTAAAAATAAATAGTACTCACCTTGGTATAAGTGATAGAGTGCCCACCACATGGCCGAATTAGGTACATAAGCCATTAAGCTAGCGGTATAACCTCTGTAAAAGCCACGAAATCCGTCACGCTTTAAGATCTCTCTCGCAATGTCTAGCGATATATTAAATCGACTACGACCAGGGCCAGTATTAATGCCCAACGGATTAACGTCTTTTGAACCGGCGTGATACGCCATTCCTAGAACCATGGCATGTTGCGATATAACATCAAAAGGAACTAATATCGTCTGCCCCACCATCGAGGCTGCCCCACCACCTACTAGCGCCTTTACGCGATGACCAGCACCAACGTCATTCAGAATATGACGTACACCTTCGTATGTGCTAATATAAAATACTCCAGAGACAATTTGAACAGATGATATCCAAAATCCACGATAAAGTCCAGGAATTCCCTCAGACTTATAAACTTTGATGGCACAGTCTATCATGCCTTTATATATGTCGCTTCTGTGCTGAACCTGCAGCTGTGTTTTAATGACTGTCAGCGGAAATAGACAACATCGCACTGAAAACGAACTCAGCATGGATAATGGGAAAAACTTTGTTTTGTTCATCATGTCCCACTCTATAGTCTTAATATAGGTGTTAGCGTCTAAAGTCGCACCCGAACTCGTCGCGGTGGTTGGAGCTACTGAGACACGATTCATTGCTAGCTTATTCCAGACCTCGATAGCATTCGATTAGTTGGAACAGTTGTTTACTTCTCAGCCAAGCAATCGCAATTGGAAAGGTAAAGTTTAAATAATTTGTCCGAGCGGTGGTTCCTTGTTACAATGTTAGGTCATACTAAACATCAACTTTTACTTTACTCTACTTATTAAGTATGTTCTTTCTTTTATTGGGTGCTTCTTATCTCTGTAGCTAAAATAAATAAAAAACATTGGAATTAGACAATATTCCAGCAATATGCTCGGCATGATAGCTACAATCATTCATTCACCAAGTAGTAGTGGCCTTGAAATTCAGCGTACGCTCTGTTGTTGAACTTTGCTCAAACTATTCACAACTTTTCAAAGGCGCGAATGAAATTTTTACTTTTCTTTCGCCAAGTGTAAAAACTGTGTTAAATACATATTTTCTTATATCCGAATTATATAATTGTAACTCTCGAAGCCTACAACGGGGTGGAACTTCTGAGAAAACACAATTTAACACATTTTCTCATGGCCACAACAACTCAGATACATTGAAGTTTATATTCTTCACCAAATCCAGCGGATGATAATTGAACTTACCATTTTAGACACAATTTTTAATCTTTAATCCATATTTTCCATTGAAAATTTCGTCTGATGCAAAATTTAAGCAAAACACTCAAGCTTACACAGTATGTTTGACAGCTATCATCTGCTTAGACTCCGCAGCCGATAAACTCTTTTGCAGCCGATGTCGGTGTAGCTGCGTTACAACGTTCGACGAAGCAGCCCTGTGCCGATATGTTAATGCCAATTTAGACATGGCAATATATGGGTCTAGGCACAATTTCGATTACCCAGGCGCCAATATCTGAAAATGCAGATTTTAAGTACCGATTTAAGTTATCGAGATAACAATTACTTATCGAGCTATCGATTTAAAAAATTTTTGGAATAATATTACTTTAGGGCCCAGACACGAATATATTTTTTTTCAAAACGTGTATTTGGTAGCCCTAAATCCGGATCCGCTTTCAAAAAATGTCGGTCTCGAATGATTTAGAAAATAAAATCGTTAAAGTTTCAAAAAATTACCATTTTTCGTATATGAAAACGTTCACATTTTTTAAGGCCCAACCAAAATAGACGAAACAAGACGATTGCAACTTGCCGAATGTCTGCACTCTTTTCGTCTGTTTTGACATTTATCCCAAAATGAAACGATTTGATCAACTTGTCTGAAACAGCTGATCAATTTCGAACAGAGTGTCTTTAAGTAATAAATTAAAGTGCAATTACAACTTTGTTAATTATTAAATAAACTTTTGTGAACTATGAGTGAAAAAATGTCGCACACTTTGAACAGCTGTTATTGACGAGTTGAGACGTTTTGTTCAGTTTCGATGAGTTGATGTGTGGCTATAGCCCCAACCAAAATAGACGAAACGAGACAATAGCAACTTGAAGGATGTTTACGGACTTAACCCAAAATGAAACGACTTGCTCAACTCGTCTGAATCAGCTGATCAGTTCGCAATCGAGTTTTATTTATTTATTTAATTTTTGCATTTTTTAATAAAGATTTGTAAAAGATATGTGAAATAATGGTGAAATTGAAACAAATTGATGAAAATAAAATAAAAACGCACGCTGTACAGCTGTTGTTGACGAGTTGCTACGCTAGCAGTTCGTTTTTTATGGAATAAAACGTATTGTCAAACAGTTTCGTTTAGTTTTGTTCAGTTACGTTTGCTCATTTTGGGTAACTACATAAAATATATTTAACTGAACACTTACTTTTTCACTTGTTACGTAGCAAGCCGTCTATTTTGGTTGGGCCTTATTTTGGACATCAACATTGAATTGCATTTAAGCAAACATTTTCGTCTTCCTTTACGTAGCGACTCATCTATTTTGGTTAAAGAGGTTATACATTAGCGAACCTGTTCGTCATACGGCGGCCATGTTCGAACCATTTTGATAATTAAGCTAATTTGATGGTTTGTCGAACCTGTTGGCCTGTTGGCAAAAATTCTTGATTTTCTCCTTCAACCAAGGGTTGAAAAACAAAATGATGACTAAAAACAACAAAAATGCTTCGCTTGTATGATGAACACTATGCTTGAATTTGAACGCTACCTCTTTCGAACAAGTTAGACCAGCCTTCTGATGAGACCATGTGGCTGTGGTCGAAAAACGTTTAAAGGTAGCCTTTATGCCTACACGGCAATAATTTTAGGTTTTAGGTTTCTTGTTTCACTTAATATAGATGGGATGTTTATCTCTTTATACATTAATTTTTTCAGGTGTTTATATTATTTTTCCGATTTAGTTAGCTTTTAATTTTATACTATGATTAACGGTGTAAAGTGTTATGTCTGATTATAGACATCACATTGTATGGCATGTTGTATGGTGTTATGTCAGATTATAGATGTGACATTGTATAGCATGGTCATATGGTTAGATAAACATTTTTAAGATAAAAATGTTTTCTTAAAATTCTAATAGGAATTATAAGTAGAGGACAGTTTAAAATAATTTTTTGTTGGTTATACTTGAATTTGAAGACATTTTATTTCGTCAATTTTTAAGTAATATTAAAATTAAAATTAAAATCAAACATACGGACGTGACAGAAACTTAGTGGCCAACAAAAACCATTCATTAATTATATTCCGTCTCCAGCCTCCTGGCCTAGCGCTTTGGCACTGTGCTGCTTTATTTTATTTTAGTAATTTTTTTCTGTCATTTTGACATATTTTTTCTGTCTTTTCGACATATTTTTGTAAGCTTAACTTACAAAAAGTGTTTTATTCAAGTGGCTGCAGGGTGTTGAAACGCTTTGCCGTACAAAACCAAAGTTGATGGCTATTTTCCACTAACGATACCAATCTTTTAATGCAGATCTTATTTTTCAACTTCATTCTATTAGAAAACGCTCGTGGAGCAAAAAAAAATTCTTTGCTTTTTTGGGTGATCTAGTATATATAAAAAATATATGCTATATGAAGTATTAAGCCTTGAACATGAAATTTAAAAATTTTTTTTTCTTATTGTTGCAGCTTTTTCTAAAATATCTCTACATCTAGCAAGCGGATGAAATCCAAAATTATTTTACCATTTTCATCGACTCTAACAAAGTAAGATTAGACCTTATAAAATTTCATTATTACTTGTGTCATGTATGATTAGCGGGTTTTTAGTTCACTGAATTTTTATAACGGGTGCAGCGCCACCTAACGTCTTTGGTCGAGTACTAAACATCAATATTTTATAACCAAATTTTATGGGCTTGTTTTCGATACATAATCGAACATTTTTATCCCTGTGCTCCCAAAAAAATCACACTTCGGGTTTTTTGGGTCGGTCTATTGTATATCGTCGCTGCGCCTTCAAAAATTGTTATGTGTTTTTCAGTAACTTTTCAAAAGAGCAAAAAAAACATGATTTTTTTGCAGGGCATTTCTAGTACTACAAGCACATATTTGATCACTTCTGAACCAAAAAATAACTAAAAAACGGCAAATGCAGAAATATGGGCGATATTGGATATTAATATATTGGGATAAAAATTTTGTGTTCTTCGTAATAATAAGAAAGCGTAAATGTTAAATATAATAGATTTATGGCAGATTAACTTGTATTTCCTCAAGATTTTATCGACTTCTAATGTAAGTGTCATCAAATAAATTCTGATTTTTCCACAGTAAAAAGTGCTAATCTTAATAGGGATCAAAGAAATTTTTCTATCAATAAATAATTTACACCTCACATCTAGAACATAAATGCGATCATGAAAAAAACCGGATGAAAGTGTTCGCTCTATTTTAAATTATTTTTTAAAATGAACTTCTCCATTTTTTTTACTAAATAAAAAACATTTAAAAGTAATAAAAGAGCATATAAATGATCAGTTTAATATTTCTAATAATACATTCCCAGAAACTATGTATAGCTCTTGGACTAACTATTAATGAATTCGAAAAAGGCATTTTTCAAAGACCTTGAAAGACCTCGTCCAACTATGTCCAATTAGGAGGATCTTCATTTGGTAAAGGAAACAAGATGGATGATTTGTAACTGCAACATTCAAAAACAAATAAAGGTAGAGGTCATGCTCGCAAGTCTTTTACCCAAATTTAAGTAAATAATGGCCTTGATGGTACTGTGCAAAATGCGGCTTCTTCTAAAAGTTCAATAAGTTTCAACCCAAGAAAAAGAAGAAAATGATTCAGTTATATAAAAAAGTAGGAACATTTTGCAATACTACACTGGTGGAAATATTGCAAGCTGACTCGTATCTGCAAATTTATTTTATTACGCATAGATCCTCGGATTAAATAGACTTATCAAAATTTCAAAACCTTTGTTCAATTAACCAAACTGAATGAGATACCTTTTAAATTTCTTTGAGACTAAATTTTTTCTAATTGCTAATAGACAGCAGATGGCAACGGCGCGTACCCTTGCCCTTATTGCTTTGTTGCTCAGGACTTGCTTAAAAAAGTTCTGGAATTTCTCAAACCGTGAAAATGCATTTTATTTATAAGCCATTATATACTTGAATAACGCTGGTTAAGGATTATGGTTCGGCAAACTGGGGGTCCGTTCATATGAAATTCATTAAAGCCTAGGAGAGGCTTAAAATTAATATGATCGAAGGACAAACATTTTCAAGATTATTAAAGAAAGTTATTGTAACATTTTAAAACTTATATTTAATAAACGGATTTGTATTTAAATGTTGGATTATATTATTATAAAAATTAATAAAGAAAAATGCAAAAATATAAAAAAACCAAATTAAATAAAAAAAAAGATACAAGAATATACAGTGACTCAAACAATTGTATTTAAATGCTAACAACAAGAAAACTACTAATTGATCTTGAGCGTCAAGCACTTTTGAAAAGAAAACTTCTTTAGGCGCGTTGAACGATTTTGGCAGAGGGTAAATCTTTGGTTTGCGTCATCGTATTTTTCCGAGAAACTCTCGTCATCAATACAGACGGCAAAGATAACAAGATAGGAAAATTAAACATAACCTCATAAAATGTTTGCATGTATTTGTGCATAAAAATATGAACAATTATCGTCACTCTTGTTCTTAATCGGCCGCAAGCACACAAAGAAATCACTTGGCAACTCCTGAAATTAATGCATATAATCTGTTTGTTAGTATATAAATACTTAAGTTAGCAATTTCTTCAGTTGTTGTATTTGTCATTATTTTTGAAAAATTTGCTTTTACTCAAACAGCCGCTATTCATGGTGAGATTTAAAAATGGATCGATCTTCTTCTTTTTCTACTTTTTTCTGGTGGAACTTCGTTTGCAAACAAGAAAAAATAATGTATGGATTGAGTGTTTTAACATTTTGACCTTTAAGTTGTGATAATATGTTGAGGAATATGTTGAACATTCAAATAATTAAATGCAAGCTCTTATTTTATTATATGTCATCAAACAAAGTTTAACAATTTTCACACTTGTTGTATTTGTCAGTGGCATTTTATTTTCAGAGTTGTCAACTATCATTGTTTTATTAATTCATTTTTTTTATAAAGGGTGTGTGTCAAAAGGAAACTTTTCAGTCGTGGTAGGATAGAAAATATCAGGTTGAATAAAATTTGTGTGTGTTGAAATAAATTTGTCTTTTGTGCTGTGTCAAATGGACGATGAAATTTTGACAATTGCAAATTTTGACGTTTCACATTTGCGTCGTGTTTTAGCGCAAATATTTTATTTAATATAATATTAAATTCGAGTGTAATATTGTTCTCCGAGAGTCGCAACGAGCAGCACCAGCAAGTGTAGCGCAATTCAATTGACTGGTCAACTCTCCAATATTTCAGAAGCACCATTTCAGCATGTCTCAAACGCAGAGGCAAATTTTTGCCATTATACTTCGGCTTGAATTAAATAAATTGAAAGCGGAGAATTCGCGCTTCATTTGCTTGTGCTGTTGCTGGTGGCACTTGTTGGCACATGTTGGCTAGCAAGAAATTTGCGCTGCACTTGCTTGTGCTGTTGCTGGTGGTACTTGGAGGACGTTCACCAGCAAAAAAAACCAATTTAACTTTGTTGCACTTGGTGATGCACCGGGATATCGTTGGCCCACGCACACACAAACTCAAGCACTTTCGTTATTTTTCTGAAGTGAAAACTTCTTTAGGCTCGTTGAACGATTTTGGTAAATCTTTGGTTTGCGTCATCCTCATCGTCATTTTGCGAGTAACTCTCGTCATCAATACAGACAGCGAGTAGGTTTTTAAATGACGCTCTTGGATCTTGGCTACAAGGCGCTCAGCAAATGTAGCAAACAACCATCAATAACTTCCTCTGCTGACGCATCGTTTTTTTCCCTCCCTTTGCTCCGCTGCGACACATTGAATGATGTAGCTTTTTCAATGTATATGTAGAGCTGCTGTAGATTAGAATCATGATACAATTATTTTACAAGGTAGCCGCGTAGACTGGCTTTTTTCTCACGAGCGGCGATGGATAGTTGTCAAAATTAGCTGTTTATGCAATTAATCAAAGAAAAGTGAAAAAAAAAAGCGACGAATTAAGCATAGCTAGTCAACCGCAACAAACTGAAAACATTTCAATCAACTTCACGAATAAAATTAATGAATCAAAGATAAGTAAAAAATAAGCACATTGCTAGTCAACAGCAGCAAACTACAACATTCTTTAGCTGTTTTTGACAACTACCAATCGCCAAAAAGCTGTCACGGCTACCTTGTAAAATAATTGTATCATGGATTAGAATTAAATAAATTTTAAATTTTTGATATTTGGTTTTTGTTTGACTGACCGTGAAGTCCCTTTTGATGCCACCACTCATAGTACAACTAGACAAGGTAGTGTTAGGGCTGAATACGTTCTCTTTATTAGTGACCATAACTTTCAAACTCAGCCATTTTGGTATTTTTGCCAATTTTTGCTTTCATATTGCATTGTCATTGGTTGCATATTTTGTATGAAATGTCAACTTCGTTTTGATAATTTCGGTCACCGGCTTTCCGCTTTAACAGTACCTTGTCTAATTTTGCCATTCCACCACTTGAGATTTTGCTACCAGGCAAACAGAAAGCATTGCAAGCAAAATGCGGTTTTGCATTTGCTGACGCCGATTCGTTCATCCCCTCTAACGTTGCGCAACCGCTGTGAACCTTTCCATTCTCACTGCGTTGTTGATGTAGATTTGAAATGTAATTGTTGTTGTACAGCTGGAATTTTTTTAGCTACAGTCGGCATATGACAACTGATTTATTTAGATAAGAGTTTAAATCAATTTTTGAAATTTTGTATAAATGGCTGAAACTATTTCTTTTAACTAAATGTACTACCATATCAAAAATATATACATATAATCCATATCATTTTTTTAAATTATTTCATTATTGAATTAATTTAAAAAATTAAATCTTATTTATATCTTTTTATATAATAACACAATATACATGCACGCTATATATAGTTTGTGTTGTGTATTTAAATAAAAATATATAAGAAATAGATATAGTATATAGATTAAATATAATTTAATATAATAAATGTACGTAGACAGTTTAAACGCCTAGTGTTGTAAATTGAAAACGCAAACCAACGACAAGCAAGACACGAGAAGCAATAGAATTTTGTACAAAAAAGGTGTTGCTTCTCGTGTCTTACTTGTTGTTTACTTGCGTTTTTGGTTTACAACATTAGGCGGTAAGAAATAGAACGCTTATGATAAGCAGACTGTAGAAATTCAATTACAGCTGTAAATATAAATTTATTTTGCAGGTTTTTTGTGTAAGTGTTTTTATGTACATATATATATAGCGTTATAAAAATATTTCCATTGTCAAATGCTGACTGTAGCTACCAAATAACATCTACAAAAAAATTAAAGCTAACTGCACAACAACAATTACCAAGCAAATCTACAACAAAAACGCAGAGAGAATGACATGATCACAGCGATTGCGCAGCGTTAGAGGGGATGAACCGAATTGGCGGTTCTCTGAAGACTCTGAAGTCTCTTTTAATGCCTCCCTCCACTTGAGATCTTGCTAACAGGCAAATAGAAAATATAGCATGCAAAGTGCTGTATATTTTACGCCGCCAATTCGGCTCATCCCCTCTAAAGCTGCGCAACCGCTGGGATCTTATCATTATCTTTGCGTTGTTGTTATAAACTTGCTAAGTAGTTATTAATGTACAGTTAGCTTTAATTTTTTGTAGATGTTTAATTGTAGCTACAGTCAGCATATGACATCAAACTAATTTATAAAACAGTTTATACATATGAATTCAAGAGTATATATAATATTGGTAAATCTATTTGTTTTTAGTAAAAGTGTTACCGTATCGGAAATACATGCATACATATATATACATATATACATATATATAGTTCATATATATGAATAATTTAGCTCATTGAGGAAATTTAAAGAGTATTTATGTATATTTATATAATAACAAATATGTAATAAATATGCAAAATAATTAATATTTTCAGTAGTAATTGGATAACTAAAGTCTGCTTGTCCTAAGCATTCTATTTTTTAAACTGTTTAGCATCAATTTCTTATATGAATTATATATAATTTATATGCTATAGATATTTCTTAATTTTATAATATTCTATTTTTAATAAACAACGCAATATAGAAATGGTGAACATGTATATTGTGTAAGTGTCATGATATATATAGATATAAATAAGCTTTAATTTTTTTATATTAATTCAATAATGAAATAATTTAAATAAATTACTTAAATTAAATGTATTTTTGATATGGTAATACTTTTGCTTAAAAGAAATAGTTTCAGTAATATATAAAAAATTTAATAAATTGCTAATTTAATCTAATTTCTACATTCTAATCTATAAAATAATTCTAATTTCATATGCCGACTGTAGCTACACAATTAGAATTCACAACGTCTACAAAAAATTTCCAACTTAGTGCGCCAACAACAATTACCAAGGAAATCTACAAACAAGGACGCACAGAGAAGAACAAGATCATGGCGGAACTTTTAGAACTTTTTGATTTTCATCCTACATGTAGTATGAGCTGCAGTATGAGCTTTCGCACATTCCTACATGTCCATCCGACCTGTCAAAGTCATCCTACATGTAGGATAGCCCGAAACCCTATATTAGCATGAAAATTCTTATATAGCAGTAAGGCGGTCGTGGCAGGACAACGTCTTCCAGGGAATACTAATATTTTATACATAGGTTTTCGCTTCGGTCGGCAGTCCCCTCACTGCTATACTTTTTTTTTTTGCTATTATATATTTTCAAAATGTGTTTGTTGGGAGAGCCAATCTAGGAAACCATTTTCTTTTTATTTTCAAATAAGTGCAAAAAGTTCATGTGGTCAGTTTTTTGTGTTTATTTGATACATACTAGATTTTTAAAAAAATATGTTATTAATGTTTTGTATATCTACCGTTGCTTGCTAGAACAGCCTAAATCCTTCGTGGCATACTTCCCACCAGGTTCTGGCACAAACTGGGCGGTATCACTCCCTAAGCTTCCACGACATTGCTCCACAATTCATCTAGAGAACTTGGAACCCCCACTACACTCCTTTTCAGCTCAACCCAGAGGTGCTCAATCGGATTGAGATCAGGTGACTGAGGTGGCCAGAACAGCACTTCATATCCACTTTCGTTAAGACATTTTTGAGTTATTTCGGAGGTGTGCTTGGGATCATTGCCATGTTGAAACACAACATCTGAGATCTCTGCATTGTGAATCTTTGACAGGTAGCAGGAAGATTTTTGAATAAAATGACGACTTAATAGTTGGCAGTCATCTTGCCAACTATTCGCTGTACGGTGCCAACTCCCCTCGCCATCATACATCCCCACACCGTTACACTACCGCCACCAAACTTCAAAGTGGGCTTAACGTGCAGTGCCTCTAAAGCGCTTCCTGGTTTTCACCAAGTCCACTCCCTTCCATCTGACCCCATCCGATTAATTTTGGTTTCGTCCGAAAACCGAAAATATAACCTTCTTCCAGTCCTCCACCGTCCAATTTGAGTAGGCTCGAGCGAAATCCAAACGCTGCTTTTGATAGCGTTTTGTAAGAAGAGGCTTCTTGACTTTGGCTTGACCTCGCAAACCAGCAGAACGCAATGCATTTCTAACTGTCGACAGCTTTAAATTATCATATTGAATAAAATTTTTATGAATTTGCACTGCCGTCTCTGCTTTCTGCTGGCGTAGGTCTCGAATAATACGTCGGTCTTGTTCTGTGCTCAAGATTTTTTTCCGTCCATTTGGACAAATTGGAGGCGGAGGGTCCATATTTTTTCGCAGCTTTATCACAACGCTTTTGCTGACTTTTGCAACGGACGAGACATTTGTTTTTAAAAATTATAAAAAACTAGCTGAAACCCGGCGTGTTGCTGTCACGTTCCCTTGCATGTGAAAATTCGGAAAGTCGAATACTGAATTTCGATGCTGTGCGACCTATAAATCCAAAGCTGCTAGATATCCCAAATTTGGGTTGTATGGTAGGGGCAACACCCTTTTGACCAAAGCCCATTATATGTGATCAATGAAACTGAATGTGTAAATTAAGGTTGAATACGGAATTCCGACGCTGTGCTCGGTCAGTCCCCCAAAAGATGCTCAGTCCCCCTTTTCCGACGCCCATAAAATGTTATTAATGAAACTGCATGTATGAATTGATGTCGAATACTGAATTCTGACGCTGTGTTACCCATAACATTAAAGTAATTCGATTTTGCATGCTTGGGTTGTACTTATCTAACGCCATAAAATGTTTTCAGTAAAACTGCATGTGTTAATTTAGGTCGATTACTGAATTTCGATGCTGTGCGACCTATAACTTCAAAGCTATTCGATATGACAAATTTTGGTTGAATGGGGGGAGATGAAACTCCACCGTTTCCATCACCCATAAAATGTTATTAATGAAACTGCATGCATAAATTGATGTCGAATACTGAATTCCGATGCTGTGTGACCTGTACCTCCAAAACTATTCGATATCGCAAGTTTTGGATGTATCGGAGGTCCACTCCCCCTTGTTTAACTCCGATAAAATGTCATCAGTGGAACGACATGTGCAAATTGTGGTTGAATATCGAATTTCGAGGCTGTGCGACTCATAACTCCAAAGCAATTTTATATCGCGAATTTTTTATATATTTGTGGGCGGTAAAAGGGGGATGTGGAAATTTTTCGTACTCGAAACAAATCCACTGCCAAAATTTTAGCTCGATCGGACTTGATTTGTTTGCAGGCAGTAAAAGGGGATTGATTTGTATTGATTTGTAGGCAGTAAAAGGGGGTGTGGCAAATTTTAAATATGCCTATATTGTTCGCGTAAGTGCAAGCAATAAGTTGACAAAGTTTTATCGCAATCGGATGAACGGTTTCGCAGCGCATAGCGAACGAACAAACAAAAATTCATTTTTATATATTAGATTTACAAGAAATAAATAAAATATGTTGAGATTTTACTTACAAGTTCTAAATTATTCACAATACAAAAAATGTTTTTAGTATTTTTTAGCTTGTTTGCTTCTAACTGCATTCAATGATGTAAAACAATTAAACACAAAAAAATTGACCACATGCACTATTTCACTTATTTGAGGAGAAAAAGATAACGGCTTCCTAGATTGCTCTCCTAGATTGCTAATATTAATGTTACGGGGCGTCTCGACAGGCAATAATTCATTGCTTTCCATCTGTCAATTTGCAATTATTGCTAATCGAGACCACTCAATTGCCATGGTTGGCAATTCTTGGCGAGCAATATTGCTTTCCATGTATTGCCAAGCAATGAGCTGTATTTTTTCTTGTTTGACAGCCATTTTTAATTTTTCTCCAAAATTTTAAATGTGTATATCTATAAAAATCAAGTAACGTGCAGAATAAATTAATAAAATAATAAATTTATATAATAAATGATAAAATTATATGTTGATTTCGTAAAATGACAAAACCCACCCTTGAAATATTGCCATTGCTTGCAATGGAATTTGACAGATGGTAAGCAATGGATTATTGCCTGTCGAGATGCCGGGTTAAAGTGCTCAACGATCAGGATTGGATAAGTAGTTTTGTTGTTGTAAGCATTTGAGTACAGAGTAATTCAACACGTGGTCAATTGTTTGAGTCACTGTAAAAAAAAAACAAAAATAAGAGATGCAAAGTAAGTTACCTTCACGTAGTTCACCTTGGAAACGTTTAAAACTGGTTAAAAGTTACTAAAACTTATACGTCAACATACTAGATATACACAAAATTGTATATCCTTTCGGAAATATCTAAAATGTGGATATCTTTGAAGCAGAAGCAGCTAGGATTTCATTTCACACGGATTCGTCACCTATAATCTTCAAGAAAGGCACCCCGCTTTTAGTTTTTGTCGACATTTTTATGTAGCCTATCGTTACTTCCTGCCCACCGTGTATATAGTGCAATTTAATTATTTTATCGCAGGCGAAGCAGCGGGTATTGCTAGTTGAAAAATATTTACTAAAAAATATTTTATCTTGAAAACTGTCTTGAAATTTTGGAACCAGAAAGTTATCGATGAGTTAATAATTTATTAACCTCATTTCGAATATTTAGTCCTTAAAGGGTTCATTTTGGAAGATTTTTGCCCCAAATATGTATCTAATGTACTGATTTAATAATAGTAATAAACAATTTAAGTTGTCTTTTAAAGGTTTTTTTAATATGTATGTATGTAATTTTGTTTATTGCCTAACTTAAATTATGAGATAACTAACGAAACTGATGCTTATAAAAAGGAACTTCATATTCATTTAAAACATAGTAAATATGTATTAATAAAGCAATGCAGGAATTCGGGTGGTTTAACCACGGCGTTTTATTAAATCGAGTTGCTTTATATTTAACCCCTTTGAATATGAATCCACATTTTCTTACACACATTCTTGTGTTGCTTCTAAACTTCCATATATGTACATATATATAATATATACATAAATAATTCATATATATATATGTATGTTGGCATAATAATAAAATTCTAGGCAGTGACGTGCATGCGCACTTACAACCCTTTGCAATGCTCCGCCTTTTTTAAGGTAACTTCAATTTCTCATTGGCTGAAGATGTTATAAAAGTTACATTGATGTCCTGTCAGATGACTGTGATTCCTTCACAAGAACAGTTGATATCGAAGTGCCGTACAAAGAAGTACTCTTCAATAGGAATAAATAACGTCATACTCAATGAATATTGAATCTAAGGATTATCAAATGGAGATACATCATCTAAACCTGCATCAACCAGTAGCTAATAGTTTGCTGCATAATCAAGAATTACAAACAACTGTAGTCGATGCAACTAAATTGGTAAAAGTTATAAAGTTTTGTGTTTAACAAAATACTTATGTACTATATGCATATAAAAATCGAGTCATGTAGTCCAATTATGCTAAATCGATGCATTATTATTTGTGAAATATGTGTGTGATATCAAACATCATAGATCATACACGTTGTGTTGGAACAAGATGACCAGATCCTAGGAGTCTCAATGCTGTAAAAAAAACACTAAAATCTATCGATTTTGAAGTTATGTACAGTGGCCGACAAAACTCTACGTACGACCCCTTTTTCTTAAATTTACCATGTCCCAATGCATTTGAAAGAAAAGTAATGATGCCGGTTTGTTTTAAATCTCATTATTGTGTAACAAATAAGAGAAAAGTATAATACTCCGATATTAACTTTTGAAGTTATTCACTTAAAACTGAAAAAATGCTCTGACAAAAGTGTACGTACGTTTTATTGGCTTCACTCATTTTGCTTTTTTTCTCTGCTGAAACAAAACGGTAAACTACCGTTTGTTTGATGTTATGTGCATACTTCGTATTATTTTTGGAATTCATTGCATTTTGGCATTTTAGTAAGTGTACGATCGGAAAAATGGCTCCACGCAAAAAAATTTCGTTTTATTAAAAAATTAGTTATTAAACATAGAAATGAGAATAAATAATTTGGCGAAATATCAAAATTATTATGTTTAAGCAAATCGTCGGTGCAGACCATACATAATAACTTTGAAAAATCAAGTTCCGTCGAGAGAAAGCCGCGCACTGGTCGTCCGAAGAAGTTTGACCGTAGAGACGTTTCATTCATTCGCAAAGAAGTGGACCGAAATCCCTAAGTTCATGCCAGTAAGTTGGCCCAAGACATAGCTGAGTGATCCAAAATAGTTGTTCACCCATGAACAGTAACAAAGGCCCTCAATAATGAAGGATTTCACTGTAGAACTCCTCGCCAGAAGCCCTTTATAAGCGACAAAAACCGGAAACTTCGCTTAGAGTTCGCAAAAAAGCTTAGAAATAAAGAAATTGACTTCTGAAAACTTACTTACTTACTTAATTGTTCCATCGCCCCCAGTTTCCCGACTTCTGAAAACGTGTTCTACAATATTTACGGATGCGTCCAAATTCAACATATTTGGATACGCTGGGAAAGTCAAAGTTTAGAGAAAACCGAACACTTCTATGGATCCCAAGCACCTAATGCCGACTGTAAAGCATGGTGGTGGCAGTGTATGGTCTTGAGAGCAGTTGCAGCCTCAGGCGTTGAAAACCTGGTATTGGTTGCAGACATTATGGATCGCTTCCAATATACTCTATATTGGAACACAATTTGAAGCCATCCGTGGAAAAGTTATGCCTTGGAACGAGATGGATCTTCCAACAGGACAATAATCCTAAGCATACGTCATAGTCCGTGTGACGAAGTGAAGGACTGGCTGCTGTATTATGCTCCACAACAGCTGTATTCTCTTCCACAAAGCCCGGACTTGAACATAATAGAACACGTGTGGGAAATTTTGGAGCGAAAGATCCGAAAGCACGCTACTAGTGGTGCTCCAACTCTAAAAGAGAAGCTGCAAGAGGAGTGGCAGAAAATAACGCCGGAAGACCTCGAAAATTTAATAGCTTCAATGCCCAGGCAGTTGCAAGCGGTCATCGATGCTGGTAGTGGCCCAACAAAATATTAAATTTTGTTATTTATTATTTTTTTTTACATTATTTTCCATTTTTTAAATTCGTACGTACACTTTTGTCAGTGCCTTTTTTGAGTTTTTTGTGAATAACGTTTGGTAATTACAAACGCATTAGAACATGGTAAATTTAAGAAAAAGAGTTCGTACGTAGAGTCTTGTCGGCCACTGTAAGCAGACCACAAAATTCATCAGTATTTATGGCCGACCACAAAACCGTTTAAATTTTGAACCAAATTCAGGAGAAATTTTTAAAATTTTTCATATAAACATTATTCATTGAAGAAACACAATAATAAGCATATCAGTAAAGCAACTTAAAATTATTATTTCAAATACAAAGAGTGGATGTTGTCATGTTTCGTCATGGTTGAATCACTTTTGTCTTAAGGATAGACAAAAAATATCACATTCCACTCCTGCAAAAACTTTCGCACCACTATTTTTACTATCATTATTAAAAACTCAAAAAAAAATTTCAAGGATTTCACCATTGATCCCATAAAAGATATTGGAAAAAAACCAAATCCTTAACAATATCAAAGGTAAAGATAAAATGCATTAAATATTTTTGAAGTGCTTTCATGCAAATCTTGCTAATATTTTCTTACTCTAAGGAATAATGTATTTAAAATCACGGAATATACTTCTTTTATAAGTAAACTGCATAAATGTTAAATGCCTTATAACACTGGTTCACCGATTTGACTTTTAAAAAAGTTTCAGCCGAAAGTCCTAGAAATTTCGAGAGAAGAACATCTTGAGATTATATCGCGACTAGTCCTACCTCTCGATTCCATCACAATTATTTTGAAAAGCATTTTTAAGTAAAGAAGAAAGAATCCTGTGGCGACATGTTGTAACTTCACTGTCGAAGCGAACATCGAAGCGAAGTTTTCGACGTGGCAGTTGTAACATTTTCATTCGACAGGCGATTTGGCTTGTTTCGAAGTTATTTTCGAACATTAAACAACTGCTCGCAAGTTTTTTTCTGGCACTTGGGAAAAATTAAATTGACACTAAATATGATAAATTAGTCATTTTAAATAAATAACATTGTTTGGCAAAAAATTAATTTTAACAAACAGTTCTAAGGTTACCATATATGTATATACTCTAACTAAAACCAATTCTTCTATAATTTTACTAACTTAAAATCATTGTTAAACACTTCTGTGTTCATTAATTAATAAATAAAACCATGCTTGGTTGAATAAATATAGGTTTTTATATTTTCTTCGCTTCTAGATCACTGCCACCAAATCAAAGCGATATATTATCGCAAATATCGCCTGTCGAAAGTGTTTCAACATACCAACTTTCGATAATTTCGACAACTTTGAAACTTTCAAAGTTACAACATGTTGCCACTGGTATTCCGACTTTTAACAATTTTTTACATATGCTTAGCTTGTCAGGATTTGAAAACAAAATGCACTTCTGTTCAATGAAATTAAACGTTTAATTAGTTTTTTATGATCTATTAAATTATTACATGAATTAAATTGCGAGCTTTCAATCAAGTAAGTTTTTAAGAAGGCAACAACAACAACAACAACAACTCTGTATAGAGTCAATCACTTAGCTGACTAGAAAGTCTGTTTCGGAAATCGCTACATTTTTCTCTTCAGTAGTCTTTGAGTGATTAAGATGTGATCAACTCACTGTTTAAATTAGTATATGACTTCACAGATTTAGGAATTCATTCTTTTGAATTGTATGACTGCTAATCATATGACATTTTAAAGCAGTAGGCTATTTATAGATCACCGCCAACAACTCTACCAAGGTTGCCATCTGTTCTAGTTGCTTCTTTATTTATTTCAATATTCATTAAGTTGAAACTTGGAACTTGGAAATACTACTTGGTATAAGAATTCATGTATCCCCAGTGGCATGCCCCTCGCCTCTTATCTTGTTCGTCCTTTTAACGCATCGATGACCTTGACAGGAGCGAACGGACCCAATGTGCATTACCAATGTGGGCTTAACAATTCTCATGTCCCGTTGGGCTGTACCTGTAAAGGTTTGAGAAATGACATGCCTAAAGGGATAAGCTGCCATGAATGATTGCTTTAATTTGTGTAGATATGACATTTCATGTTAAAATATGAAGCAATTGAGCAAAAAATTCGAAATTTTTATTTTATTTTCTTAAAGATGGAAGAAAGATGATTAAGAAAAACAATTTTAATTTTCATGCTAGATGCCGCACTCTTCGTTATGACCGCAGCATTTGGGTAATTTTTTCACATAAATTATTTTGGAGACTTGACTTTTTTGTAAAAAATATAACAACATCATATAACAACAAAGGGGCTACCTTGTGGTTTTGATGACGAAAACAGTAAAATGATTTTTCCGCTTAACTGGAAGAATTTTTGCAAATAAATGCTATGTCATATGAAAGGTTGTCAGATGTGCAATTTTTAATTGATTTTATTTTTACAACAAAAACATTTTTTGAGTCACTTTTTGAGTAAAAAGTAAATATTTTGGACCTTTTTTGACAAAAATGTAAAAAGTATATGCACTGACCTAACGGTACAGTTCGAAATACTTTTGTGAAGAGCTTTTTTGAATTGATTTTTTTTTTATAAATTTGATTGAATAAAAAAATTTTAACGAAATAAATTTAGTAGCAGCGGATAAATTTGCATCGAAAGTCAAAACTTTGATTTTAATTCCGTTTTTTTCTCATTCTTAGGTAACAATATCTTATAAAAAATTTATTGTTCTAAAAATTGTTGACAATTTTGAAGATATGTGAATGTTGTTGATATGAAAATTATAGAAATTTGTTAAAATTAAACATAAATAATAAAGAATTTATTATTGTAAAACGTATTTAAACAAAAAAAATACTTTAGTTGAAGGGTTAAACAATGTTTACGCATAACTGGAAGAATTTTTGCCGATGAATGATAAAGTATGTATAGGTTTTATTTTTACAACAAGAACAACTTTTGAATTAATTTTTTACTAAAAAGTCAATATTTTGGACCATTTTTAAAAAAAAATATAACAAACTAGTTAAAACTCCAAAATCAAACATACCTAAATTTTCTTTCAAGCTATTGAATAGATTTTGAACTGATCAAAATTGAAATGAAATTAATTTTGGCCTTTTTACAATAGTCGCGGTTTTGCACGCGCAACGACGGATACAATGTTAGCATTTTTAATTTCATACCAAATTAATTTTAAATATACAGGAGTCAGAATATTTCTTGATTTCCGGTTGAAAGTGCTTGGACAAAAATTACCAGTTTCCAATTTCTTATTAAATTTTTGTGTAAATTTTTAAAAATTAAAAAAATTTCCGACCAACAGTTTAGAAATCTTTTTTCAACTGTAAGAAATTATTCCAGTGTTACTTTAATATTGAATACATCATTTCATAGTCTTAGCTGTGAAATTGTAAAAGATTATTCGTCAGTGTAACAGTTTCATAGCTATTAGCCTAGGTGGCGCTTAATACTTCACATATTTTTAGGCATGTGCTGAAATTAAGAAGAGAAAAAGCAACAATTATATGCAAACTTCAACTCGCTATAACTTAGTTTATATAAATGTTTATGAAATAAAAAGTCCAGTTTGCACATCTACTGGTCTAAACCTACCAAACCATACTAAATTTATTAAGATTGGACTTGTACTTATACAGCCTTAAGCCGGACAAAAATTTGCGTTTACGTAATTTATATAAGATAGTATTTTCCGGCAGACGTTGTTTATATACTCCAAGAATAATTGTTTATTTTCTCAATTCTTAGTGTAGTTGCCGAAAGTAACCATTTGAACTAAATTACCAAATTTTAGTATAATACGACCAAAACAGTCCAAAATATAGCATTTTTATTTATTTGTCGGCGGTAAAATTTTTTTCCCTTAAACCATTTCGTACTTAAAAAAATGAACTGCCAAAATTTCAGCTTAATTTAGTTTATACCTGGCTCACTTTGATTCACTCTACGCTTATCTCCTGAAAAAAAAGCGAAAACATAGTGCGAAAACGAAATTAGCCATACAAACTAAATTACCAAATTTTAGTCATATACGACCCAAACCGTCTGAAATATAGCATTTTTATTGGTTTGGGGGCGGCAAAAGAGGGTGTGGCAAATTTGTTTTCCCTTAACCATCTCTTACCTGAAACAAATCGACTGACAAAAATTCATCTCAATCGGTCCAGTAGTTTTGGAGTCTGTAGGCATCACACAGACAGACAGAATAGCTGCGTTCCTTTCGCCTTAATATAATCGCGATAGCAAATTTTCTCAGAGGAACGGCAAGAAAAACGACTCGTAGAGGGTACTACTGTTGCAGTCAAAATTAAATTCAAACAAGCAATCATGATACAATAACTATTAGGTGTCATGAGAACGTGTGTCGTTAAAAACTGTTGTGAACTGTTATGGTAGCGATTCCTTTGTGAACGATGTTTTTCTCTGAATCTGTTTTACTCTAAACTTCAGAAAAATTGTAAATTATTTAATTTAATTATTAATATTATGCAATTATAATATTATGCAATTGTTGGCTCCGCTGAATGCGTCCAATGTGTGTGACACACGCGGTTTGTTTTGTTTCTTTTGTGTAACATTCGATGGTCGCAGCTCGTAAGAAAATAGGTAGCTGTCATGGCTACCTAATAGTCATTGTACCAAACAAACAAATAATTAAAAAAATGAATTGACAGCTCATAAAAATATACAGGTGCGGCACCTGTGTTTCAAATTCTTTAAAGGCTATATCACAATTTTATATGGATAGCAAAAATAATCCTATTTGTTATAGGATTATTATTTTTGTGTTTGCTTTGCATGTAAAAAAAAATAATCTAGATTATTTTGAAGCGAATGGAACGCAGCTAATATTTGTATGAAAATCTTTAAAATGCCATATCTTTAAAATGCCGGAACCACTGGGACGATTTCGTGCATATGAAAACCATCTAAAGACCATACCCAACGTACCTTGAAATTTTATTTGAAATCGGTCGAACCGTTTTTTCAGTTAGTGGTGACACGAAAATATAAACTTCTTTTTATATATGGGTCATTCTTTTACAAACCGAACACCATTCTGACCGCCACATTTTTGATTTGCATGAAATTTTTTTTACGGGTTCTATATCGAAAAAAAAGACACACGTGTTCGAGAATTTTTTTTTTTTTTTGAAAATTGAGGGCGTTAAAAGTTTGAGATTGTCCTGATTTTGCCTTGGAGACTTATTTTAAAAACTCATAACTTCAGTTCTTTTTAAGCTCGAGACAACTTTTTTGTTTCATTTTGAAGATAAAAAGTGAACTTTAAGAAGAAAAAAAGTTTCAAAAAATTTTTTACAAATCGTAATTCTATACACAATTTCAATGTTTATCTTACCCATCACTTAGCGTGTTTTAAACATAACCATCGTATTCTACGTCAAATTTTTCATAGAAAACGATTTTTTTAATCGATGGAGAATTGATTTTTACTATTGCAAAAAAATTAAATAAAATTAAAAGGTGCAAAGTACACCTCAAATTCTCGTCTCATGCCGTTGTTCAAAATTTTTCTTTAGCTTAAACAGAACCGAAGTTATGAATTTGTGAAAATTAGTCTCCAAGGCAAAAATCACGAAAATCTCAAACTTTTAACGCCCTCTACTTAAAAAAAAAAAAAAATTCGAACACGTGTCTCTTCTTTTCGAATAAAAATGGGTTGGTAAGTTTTTGTTCAAATCTGTACGGTTTGAAAAAGAATGACCCATATATGATAAACATTAATTAATTAATTACGTAAATTAATTTATGAAGAATTTGCTTAAATTAATAAGATCAAAAGGTGTCTCTTAGATAATATTATCAAATAATACGTTTTTAATATTTTTTAGTTTCTTGGTCATGGAAGATTTTTCTGTGGAAATGCCCATATACTCTAAGTATCATAATAAAACATGCACAACTCGGGAATTGTAATCGTTTCTGAAAAGTGGGCGAGGTTATAGTTCGACCACGGCCATTTTTTGTTGAGTTGCCAAGAGTAACCATACGAACTTAATTACAAAACTTTAGTCCAATTCAGCAAAATTCGTCTGAAATATAGCGTTTCAATTTATTTGTGGGCAGTAATAGGGGATGTGGCAACTTTCGTTTTTTTATTATTTGAGATATAAACCTTGATAGCAGATGTTGTAAATTTAGTGGCCTAAGGTGTTGCCGTTCCTGAGATCTTAAAAGACACTGCATAAACGATTTTATGTGTAAAGAAGGTGGCAAAAGTAGGCGTGGCAACGTTTATCTATATAGTTACCACCACATGGTCTCATAGCACAAATACACCAAGTTTCATTATAAAAACATGCACAACTCAGGAATTTCCATGATTTAGTTATAGCTCGACCACGCCCATTTTTGATTGAGTTGCCGAAAGTAGCCATACAAACTGAATTACAATATTTTAGTTCAATACAACCTTATTCATCTGAAATATAGCGTTTTTATTGATTTGTGGGCGGTAATAGGGGGTGAGGCAGTTTTTAATTATTTATTATTATAGATATGGGTCTTGGCAACAAATGTTGTAAATTTGACACCAACCCGCACGAACGATTTGTATGGGAGTATATGGGAACATTTTTAAAATGCCATATCTCCGGAACCACTTTACCGATTTCGTCACATAAACCATCTACGAACCATACCCAACGTATCCTGAAATTTTGGTATGAATCGGTAGTAAATAGTATTAAATAGGTTACATTTTGTTTATGTTTATTTTGGATTCCTTTATGCTTTTGTCCCCCCCTAAAACAAATCCTACGGACGCCCATGCACTAAGCCGAAATAAAAGATTACTAGAAATTATGATAAAAAGATTATTTTATATAAGAAAAATCGTAATGAGACTAAATAAAATAATAAAAAACAGCACCTAAATTTTATTCTGGGTACGCGCCTGATCGAGAGGAAGAGAAACTTGTGGCAAAATAAAAACTAAGTGGAGATACCGAGGTTTAAAGGGATGGTTTTAAATAGAAACCCGTACAAAGCCGGGTACTCTCTACCAGTATTCAATTAAAAAATAATAAAATTAGTTCAATAAAAAAACTATATAAATTAGTTTAATCGAAAGTGTTTACATTTCCATCAATGGCCTTCTCAATAAGCTTCATCCATAACTTAATCTATAACCCATGTTTTCCATAAGAGTCTCTTTGATTGCTGGCTGTAATGCCCTTTGCATATACGTTGTTAACAATCCTCTCACACCCATCGAAAACAGTTTTTCCATATCTTTTGTAAGGGTTTCATCTGCTTCGTTGTGACCACCCACCTCACGAGTGCCAAACACATCAGCAAACGCTCGAGCATCGGATTCAATTAGCTCCTCAAAATCATTGCCAACATTAAGAATATCATCGTTAAAACTCATTTGGTCCTTTGTATCACGCAGACTTTTAAAATCCAGCAAAGTGCTGCGCCTATATCGAGAGTTTCTTCGATTAAAACTATTCGCATCTGTGTCAATAAGCTCACGCGAAGCTGAGTCAGTATTGCCCCAGTCCAGCATATGGTTTTTGGGATTTCCATTGTGTATATTCTCAGTGCGAATATCGTACATTGGCTTATAAGGATTGTTATATTTTCCCCAGCGATGAGAGCTCTGCGCACCAATAAATACTTCAGGTGATGATGAATATACATCAGATCCTTGAAGTGTTAAAGATCCGGTATTAACATGTGAAAAACGACGCTTCGAGTTTTGGCGCATTGTAGTTCCTGGCGCTGCTTGACAGCTATGTGCAAAAACTGAAATAAATCCTGGTTCTGCAAAATGGGAATCCGTTCTAACTGATGCAGAACCGATGCGGCGGGATTCTTCATTTTCAAAATTCTCAAAACCAATGGGAATAGTTCGAAACTCAATTCCAGCGTGTCGCAAACGAAGAATCATACTGCATTTCCCTCCAGTTGGCTGCAGGGTAACTTTTCCGCTTATGGTGAGGTCAGGAAATATTAGTCGTGTGTCCAATGTTGAATTTTCAGTACTAAATTTACACTTTTCAACCTCAACCCAACGGGATGGTTTGCCTTGTGGAAGTTTTACTCGAAGATTCTCAACATCAACTCTAGGAGTTGAAATGGGTTGCTGTGGCTTTTGGTAATAATCTTGATATGGATCTCTAGTCTTGATGGACACCGGTCGAGCAGAACTCTGTTTAATATGCTTAGCATAATTAACTCGATCTTGTTCATAAGTTTTATCGTCGTCATCATTGCTTGGCCTATATATTGAATGATAAACGCTATAAGGAGAATTATCTGGGAGTAATCTTGACGACTTCACTTGGAGGCTACGGTGTCGTATGTTCTTCAAAGCATTTTCTAATCGATTTGAGCATCTATGTTGGCGATGAGGTTCAGCAAAGGTATCTATAAAGAAAAATACATTATTATAAAATAGGATTTAGCGAATGTGTGTAAGATCTCGGAATTATGTGAGGCGCTCAGTAAAAAATGGTCAAGTCCACAAAAAAAATTTTGGGACTATGCCACCAGACACACTAACTGACGTTATATTTTGGAATAAAAATGTGTTCCTTAAGTGATTTGGGCGTTATTGAAACTGTTATAACAAATAATTTTACTTTGCCTTGAAAGTAGTCAAACCCTCATTTTAAAAATTGTATGTGGATTAGACCACTTTGCCATTTTCATATTGAAAATTTTATTAAATGTTGAACTTCGGCTTATTTGAAAAGAAAAAAAAAATGCCATTCAAGCATTTTCGTTCCTGATGTTTGGTTGGAACCAGTCAAAAAAATGTATGTAAAAAACCAGTAAAACCAGTTGTGTTCTACGACACAATTACAATAACAAACAACAAGCCGAAAAATTATGGTAAATAAGATAAAGTTGAATGGTTTAAAATACAATAACTACCAAAAAGTAAAGTGCTACAAAAAAGCCTGGATTCGGTATAAATAAAATTTTTATACCGCATATACTACAAAAATTTTATATATGTTCGTCGCAGCTGGTTAATTTTAATACACTCTGTTTCAAAATTATGCATCAGGCCAATAATTGAGCGTTTTACCATGAGTCAGTGGCAAGGGCGTAGGCAGGATTAAAATTAGGGGGAAATACCTTAAAAATTTGTTAACCATATCTTTCATTCATGAATTTTGCGAGTCAATGAAAGTAGTTCAAAATGAATGTATGGTGTCTTATTACCTGATAATCGACTCTGAGGGAAAAAGACTTTCAACCTATGTATATCAAACAAACGCAAGCCATGAGATCAAATAAAGTTTCATATACAGTGCACATAATTAAGAACGATGTTACTTTATTTATATTTTATTCAGAATTTCTATATACATTAAAAATAAGTTATTTTTTTATTATCCGCTACTGTAACCAATCGACGGTGTTTAAGAAAACAGTTATTTGCTTGTTGTCTAGTGCATAAACAACAAGAAAACAACAACAACATAAACTTGTTGAGTAAATGAAGCGTGCATATAATTAAGAACGATCTGTACTGTCAGTCAATAAGATCATTTTAATTGATTTGGATGTACTGTACTGCCAATAATTTGTTGCAGACAATTAATTGGTTTCAGTAAAAGTTAATCTAAAAAAAAATATGGGTAAAAAGAAATCCTGTGACTCTAAAACTCGCGAATTAATTTTGAAGCTTTTTGATCAAAAAAAGCCTTATTGTGAAATCGCTAAAACTATGAAGTGTTCAAAAACGATGGTTTTCAATGCCATTCATCATTTTCGAAAGCATTCAACAGCAAAAAATGTGCCTCGAAAAAGAAAACCTCGTATAACGACAAAAAGGGAAGACAAAATGATTGTGCGCGAGTCAAAAAAATGTCCGCATAAATCAGCAAGGCAGGTTTTAGTAACTGTTTTTGGTGAAAATGGATGTGGACCTTCCGTTGATACCGTTAAACGTCGTTTGAGAGAAGCTGGGCTGTTTGGACGAGCTTGCAGGAAGAAACCTTTAGTATCTAAGCTAAATCGAAAAAGGAGAATGGACTTTGCTAGGAAATATAGGCATTGGACTCTTCAAGATTGGAAAAAGGTTTTATTTACTGATGAAACCAAAATAAATAGGGTATGGTCAGATGGCAGATCATATGTTAGGCGCCCGGTACGAGCTGAGTTTAACCCTAAGTACACACGTCCAACACTAAAGTACGGCGGAGGTAACATTATGGTATGGGGCGGCATGTCATGGCGAGGTGTTGGCCCAATCGCGAAAATTGAGGGTCGTATGGATAGATTTCAGTACACAGACATATTGCAGACTTATCTTATTCCATATGCCGATGAAAACTTACCCGTAAGTTGGATCTTTCAACAAGATAATGATCCAAAACATACTGCTGGTCATACTAAAAAGTGGTTCACGGACAACATGGTGACTGTTTTGGATTGGCCATCCTGTAGTCCGGATCTAAATCCCATAGAGAACCTCTGGCAATTAGTAAAAGAACGTGTGGGTGCTTTAAAAATTACAAATTTTACGGAATTGTTTGCTGAAGTGCAAAAGGCGTGGATAAGCATACCTAAGACCGTCTGCGAGGATCTAGTGGCATCAATGCCTCGGCGATGTGCTGCGGTTCTTTTAAGTAAAGGATTTCCAACCAAATATTGATGAAATATAAGCAAAATATACATTTTTAACAAAAAAATATATAAAATAAAAAATCGTTCTTAATTATGTGCACGCTTGGTTTTCTTTCTGATTTGATAAAAGGTATCCATGTGCTTAAACAGCAACAAAACTGGTATAGATTTTATTGACAAAAGAATAAGGGAGTCCTCTACATAAAACCACATAAAGATGTTTTCAACAAGTAAGTTATTTAAATGAACAAATTCATTTGAAGTGCTTTGGGGACATCGTTCCTAATTATGTGCACGGCACTGTATATTAAATTCAGGTTAAACTCATTTTAAAATATGAGATCGTTAAAAATTTGGTTTAAAAAAATTAACAAAAATTCAAAAAAACTCAAAGTAAGGAAACCTCTACAAAATAATACAAAAAATTAAATAAAAAAAAATATTTTTTTCTTATTTGAATATAAGTCGCCTAGGATTTTCTGCAAAACGGTTAATAGTTTTTTACGATGAACACACAACTCAAAAGAGTTTTGCAAATTTTTCCGTATTGATCAATTAACAAATCCAACTTGGCGGTGTTCAGTTTTTTTGAATGTTTGCTCCAACTCACAGATAGCTGGCGTTGACTGCTTACCATTTGGCAGCTCTCATCAACTTAAAATGTAACTCTGGCTGTAGTTACAAATGAAAAGATTGCTACGATTAACTTACCACTGGTAATAGCCGAGAGAGGTATTTTAAATTTGTAACTTTTTTTTTTTGTATGATCCGACCAAGTGCCGAAAAAACGAAAGTTTAAAATATTTTGAAGCAATTCAATATTGGCAATTTCCACATTTATTCGGCTACTTCCGATACTCTAGCCTCCAATACAAACGGTATTGAAAAAAGTTATTTTAATTTCTGTCTAAAGAAAAATGCTGCAGTTTTTTTCTTTTATAAATTACTTGAAATTTTAACCTTGTAAAATCATGAAAATGTTACATTTTAATTATAAACTAAAAAATGTTCACATTATCTACTTCATGTAAATATCTTAGTTTTTAAATTCCCGTTTGAACAGCATACAATATTTTACAAAATTATACAATATGGCTTTAAAAAAAAAACTGATTTGCTTTTAACTTTTTCAGGTCTAAATTCAAAGAAAAAGGTAAAGTTACACATTAAAAAAGGATCACATATAGAAACTATTAAAAAATCCGTCGAATACAAAAAAAAGCTCAGATTTAGGGGGGAAATTGCCCCCTGTCCACCCTGCCCCTGCCTTGGTCAATGGAATGTTGGAAAACTTTTTTCCATAAAATTTTCCCATTAATAAATGCAAAAAAACAACAGCAATAGAAATTTGCTGAGAGCTTGTAACAGTTAAATATTTAAAATTGTTTAAAAATCCTTATTTTCAACTGTTGCAAAATTATGGATCCACTTCCAAAATTATAAGAAAAAAACAAAATATTTATAATGTTAGTAATTTATTTGGCTTCCATTAGCCTTAATTACTTCAAATAGTCATTTTCTCATACTTAAAGCTAATGATTTTAATAAATTTTCGTTTAAGTTATTCCATTCTCTGACGATTCCCTGTTTCAGCTGTTCGACTGTATTGAATTGCCGATTATCTGCATAAATTTTTTTTAATAAGATTTCCCAAATGCTCTCCATTCGATTTAGATCCGGTGAGCCAGGCCAATCCAAAACCTCGACCGCATTACCTTGGAACCACGTCATCGTCTTTTTACTGGTATGGATGGCAGCATTGTCTTGTTGGAAAATGTAACGTTATTCACAATTTTGGCTCATAAAACATAAAAGGCTGCTGCGTAGTACTGTTATGTGGTCCTTACTACTCATACAAGATGAGGTAAATTGAATTTCTAGCGTTTTGTCCAAAGTAAACGCTCCCCAAACCATGAAAGTGCCGCCACCGAAATTACGACGAGAGAAATACCGTGGTTCTTTCCTTAGATCGTGCCAGTACCCATTAAAACCATCCGGACCATCAAGGTTAAATTTTTTTTCATCTGAAAATATAACCTAAACACGAAATTCCGCTAGAAAATATTATTTTCTTTAAGTGCTTGCATAACAACATACCGAGATCCAATCAGTAACCATATGTTTTTCTGCAAATTCCATTCTGGCTATCTTGTGGCGCGGTAAGAGTCGCGGAACCAATTTCATTTTAACGCGTTTCATGTCCGGATTACGTTTAAGTGCTCTCCATATGGTTTGTCTAGAAACTTCCACCGAACATAAAGCGGAGAGTTGTTTACAGCTCTTGGTTGAGTTGCTTGCGGCTCTAAAAATTGCTCTTTCATCTCCATCACTTAGCTTCTTTTTTCCTTCTCCGCCCTTGTGTACATCCATATGTAGTTGTATTGTGCAAATATGATAAGACAACCTTATAGCTCCGACCAATTTTTCGCGCAATTGAACTTACACTTAATCCTTCACTTTTTAAAGAAGTTATTTGTCCTTTTTCAAACTCGGTCAATTTTTTCCACTTGGCATTGCTTAAAATGTAGTTCTTATCTTATATTAGAATTTTCCGGAAAAAAGTTACAGTCCCAAAAATCGCGAACAAAGTGGTTGATCCATAATTTTGCAACACTTTATAAAGAGCATTTTTAACTAATGTAGAATTTTTTAGCGTTACGCGCTCTCAATATTCCATTGAGTCATTGGAAAAAGCTCAATTTTTGAGCTGATACAAAATTTTGAAACTGAGTGTAGTTACGATTCAGTGCAGTTGAGGACTTGAGCACTTGTATACTTGTGCACATTGAAAATTTTGACAGCTTTGATAAAAGTGATAGTGGTGTGTTCACGAAAACCTAACTGCACAACTGCAAAAGTTTTCAAGTCCTCAACTGCAGTAGTTGATTACCATGTTTGTAGTTTGCTTTCAACTTCAACAAATCTTTTTTTCGCCCGCCTAAATAAATAACAAATTAAATAAATTTAATATCTTTATATATAAAATTCTTCTGTACATGGCTTTTTCACTGAACTTCTCCTAAACAGTTGGACCGATTTTGATGATATTTTATGTGTGTGTGCGGCTGGTTCTGTAGATGGCTTAAGCCTAAAGTTTGACCTGGTATGTGCTGCTGTTGTTGCTAAGACAGTGTTTATTTGAGGGTATATCTCAGAAATGAATTTAGAAATTGTCATGATTCCTTTTCTACACCATTACTTTTTATGCAAAAAAAAAAATTACAAAAATACAAAATTAATAAAAATATACAAAAAAAATCTTAAATTTTTATGATGTTAGGCTCAGGTAGAGCCTTCTTTATCATCGGGAAGAACTCAATGCTGGGTATGAGTATAAATCCAGTTTAAAAGTTTTTAAGAAAGCACTTCGAAAGGCTCAGCGCAATTCCTGGAGGCTTTTCTGCGGTAATATAGAGGAATCTTCCGAAGCATCAAATCCTCGTAAAAAGTAAGATCCTCGCTTCTAATCCTAGCTGTCCAAGCTACTTAAAGAAATCAGACGATACCTGGACATCCTCTAGCAAGGAAACCCTTGATCTTCTTCTGAGTACCCATTTCCCGGATTGCTCTGTGTACCCCACTCACGCTAGGTGTGAGAGGGCTCTGACGTTGAGTGATCCTATATTTATTATATCAGAGCACAGGATCAGATGAGCTCTGTTTAGTTTCAAGCCCTACAAGTCTTTTGGGTCTGATGGTATTATTCCAGCCACTCTACAGCAGACGGCGTCTATAATCCTTCCATGGCTCATTGTAATTTTTAAATGTTGCCTAGACATGACACATATATCATTAAAATGGAGGGAGGTAACGGTAGTATTTATCCCCAAGGCGGGTAGGATATCGCAATCGAGTCCAAAGGACCTTAGGTCCATTAGTCTTTCTTCTTTCCTGCTGAAAACACTCGAAAGACTGATTGACGCTCATATTCGTTGTAGCATAGACACTAATTTGCTTTCAGCTTCACTGCACGCTTACAGGAAAGGTAGGTCTGTAGAAACGGCCCTGCACTCCCTGGTAGGCTTTATATAAAATTCCTTTTTTCATAAGGAGTACACAGTGGTAGCTTTTCTGGATATCGAAGGTGCTTTTAACAATGTTCTTCCGGGGGCAATCATTAGCGCCCTCATGAAGCTTCGGGTGGATGAGTCACTCTGTGTACTGATAAAAAACTTGCTGATCAGCAGAATCGCCAGTGCATCTCTAGGTGACTCAAAGAACAGGGGATTTGTGAGTAGAGGCACTCCTCAAGGGCATGTTCTATCACCTATGTTCTATCATCTATTGTGGAACTTGCTAGTCAATAAACTGCTGAGGAAAATAGAAAAAGTTGGTTGCAAGGTGATTACCTATGCGGATGAGGTAGCTATTGCTGCACAGGAAATGTTTTTTAATACTCTCTCGGAGCTGCTTGGGTCAGCGCCTTCCGATCTCAATACTTGGGCCAAAAAATGTGGGCTGGGGGTAAATCCCCAAAAAACTGAACTGTTCCTTTTTACGAGGAAATATAGAATTCCGCGTATAGTTCCTCCACGTCTGGATAGCACTGTGCTAAATTTTGTGGAAGAGGTAAAATACTTAGGGATTATTTTGGATAGAATGTTAAGCTGAAAACCGAATATTCTTGATCAAACTAGGAAAGCCAATGGCGTGGGGGCTTACCCAGAATATTGCACGTAGGATTAACACAGCTATAGTGAGGCCAATCTTGCTATACGGTGTATGTGTGTGGTGTACCGCACTAAAATCACAGTCTAATTGCAAATTGTTAGGGGAAAGTACAAATAACTGTGGCCGTATGTATCAGCGGTGCGCTTTGGTCCATTTCATCAGAAGCGCTATATGCGGTTCTTTGCTTAATACCCCTTGACACAGCAAAAAAGACAAATTTATTTCAACACACACAAATTTTATTCAACCTGATATTTTCTATCCTACCTAGACTGAAAAGTTTCCTTTTGACACGTACCCTTTTCACGGAGGTTACACGAGACAGTACTGTTAAAACAGTCACAACACATTCACAAATTTTTACCCACACACACTAACTTTTGCTACTGTCTGCTCTACTGCCTTAAGTTTTTTGTAGACAGTTGGCGGGACAGTAGCTAGGAAAGAAAAATGATATTTAGCATATCAAGTGACAGAATACGTGCAAATTTAATAGAATTAACGGAAAATTTGCAATACTTTGGCGTACTCGTAGTTTTAACAAAAATTTTCTTCATGAAATAGAAATTTTTTTACTATTTTGTCTACTGTCTTGCCAACTGTCTTACCAACTGTCTGTACTCTTTTTCACAGACACAAAGTTTGACAATTAAAACGTATTTTTCACTGTCTTAACAGTACTGTCTCGTGTAATCCCCGTGTTATGAAAAAATTTATTATTAAAACAATGATAGTTGACAACTCTGAAAATAAAATGCCGCAGTGGTGAAAATAAAAAGCCACTGACAAATACAACAAGTGTGAAAATTGTCAAACTTTTTTTGATGACATATAATAAAATAAGAGCATGCATGTAATTATTTGAATGTTCAACATATTCCTTTATCACAACTTAAAGATTAAAATGTTAAAACACTCAATCCATACATTATTTTTTCTTGTTTGCAAACGAAGTTCCAGCAGAAAAAAGTAGAAAAAGAATAAGATCGATCCATTTTTAAATCTCACCATGAATAGCAGCTGTTTGAGTAAAAGCAAATTTTTCAAAAATGTTGACAAATACAACAACTGAAGAAATTGCCAAACTTTAAAGGCATATAGATACCAATATAAACCGAATTAATAATAAGTTTTGATTGCAAACATCTTATTGCAACCTAACTTAAGTATTTATATACTAACAAACAGATTATATGCATTAATTTCAGGAGTTGCCAAGTGATTTCTTTGTGAGCTTGCGGCCGATTAAGAAGAAGAGTGACGATCATTGTTGATTTTTTTATGCAAAAATACATGCAAACATTTTTGAGGATATTTTTTGTATTTTTCCTATCTTGTTATCTTTGCTGTCTGTATTGTTGACGATTTCCTTGGAAAAATACGATGATGCAAACCAATGATTTACCCTCTACCAAAATCGTTCAACGCGCCTAAAGAAGTTTTCACTTCAAAAATTTCGTGTTCTATAGGAACATGCAAGTTGCTTAAAATTTCCAAGAAATTGACACCACAAAAACTTTTGTACCTGAAGTACACAAAATGTTTTTAGTACTAATTTTATTTTTTGGTGAAATAGAAAAGAAATCAATCAAAAATGAAAGTGCTGGATTTAAAAGTCATGTTACAAAGGATTGTGGCAGCCGTAGCCTAGTGGGCAGAGTGCGTGCCCAAGTAACATTGTTGGAGCAACTAGGTGCGAGTGAGTCCTAAAAGTGTTCTATAGGTGTATAATATGCGGTTAAAGCTTTACCGCATTTTGTTTGCTGCTAGTTGCTTTTAATTTTAAAGAAAATGCTCTAAATATGATTTTTTTACCATTTTGAGCTTTAATAATTTATACAGCTTTGTAAAGGATTTTATCAAATCTGCAAAAGAGCAGAACTCTAAAATTTACTACTTGCTCTGTAAAGGATCTTTTAAAGTAATAAAAATTACTATACAGCAGTTTTAAAACTCGTAGATTGAGTATAATATTTGCTTTGATGTGTATTTTTGTATTGCATTTTTAAAGCGAATAGATATAAAATACTGTAAATTAATGCAATAAATTTTTTGGGAATAACAAGTGACTAAAAAATCTGATAAAGAGCTTCTTTGAAAAAAATGGCGATCTTATAAAAAATAGAAAATCTTCGGAGTTGAAGCAAGCTAAATATTAGTGTTTACAATAATATTTAAAACGAAATTGATGATTTCTATGATACATATATTTAAGAATAAAGTACTTAAATCATTTTTAGTTGATCTTAAAGAATGTTAAAAATTTTCCAACTATCTTTAAATAATTAACACTTCTTAATTTTAATTATTTGTTAAGCCCGTTGTAGTTTTTCGAAGTACTACATTCACGTTTCCGATAAATTCAAAAGCGCACCGAAATTCGCAGCATATAACGAATACACGAACATGAGTCTGATATAATAATCACTTTATTATTTCTTTAATTTATTTGTCATTCTTATCATCACAAACACTTGTCAAATTTTATATATTTATTGAGTTTATTTTTAACACATACATACTTAAACGAATAATAAAAAAGAGCTTTGCAAGAGCTCTTATTTGGGTTTGACAGGGACTCTTTTAAAAGTTTACAGCTACTTCTACTCCTCATATGAAGTAAAAATAGTGCTTTTAAACTCAAGAAAGTAGCCTTATATATTCTCTGCAAGAGCTTTAGTAGCGCGACTAAAGCTATAGTTGAAGCTTGCTGCTATATAAGATAGCACTATAAGCTCTGCAAGAATGAATATATGGCTAATATTGTTACTTGGGTGGCCCCTAAGCTAAGGAACCTCGGTAGCCCGGGTTCAATTCCAGCTCAGGCAGAAAGTTTTTTCAATTGAATTAAATTTTCTGTTCGGTCGTCACCTCTCTGCAGTTTACCTCAGAGAGTAAAAATTGCCATGTAAAGCTTCTTGAGAACATAAGAGTCGGCATTAAACAAGTAGGTCCAGTTCTCGGTCATTTGTGATCAAACATTTAATTACACGCACAACACAATTGATCAATAAGAAGCTAGGTCAAAGTCCTTCCAAGTGCTGAAATGGCCAGTTTATTTCTTTTTATTTTTACAAAGGATTGCATTAATTTTGTTTGAAATTCTGGTTAATTGTCCGTCCAAACGTGTTTCAATCTTTTTTTATTTTCGTTTCCCTTCTAATTTTTATAATTTTCCAAGAAAAAGCAAAAAACTTTGGTAAAAATATTTGTTGTTGAAAAATAATCAAAACCAAAGATGGCTTTTTTAATTTTCTTTCATAAGGCATGCATACATGTAGGGTTAATTTTAAGTTTCTATCGCAAAAATTTAAAAACGTTTTATACGATCAATCCTAACATCATAAAAATTTAAGATTTTTTTTTTGTTTATTTTTATTCATTTTGTATTTTTGTTTGCATAAAAAGTAATGGTTTAGTTAAAGAATCATGACAATTTCTTAATTCGTTTCTGAGATATACCCTCAAATACCCCTTTAAACACTGTCACAGCAACAACAGCGTCACCTACCTAGTCAACCTTAAAAACAAAAGGATCTACAGACCCAGCCGCACTCACACACCAAATTTCATCAAAATCCAACCGTTTAGGAGGAGTTCAGTGACAAAGCCATGTACAGAAGAATTTTATATATAAAGATAGATATGGATGATACATGAAATATCAAGCCAATACCTCAATTTTTGTGAACTTTCTGAAGGTTTAACTAATATGATGATGCTATTTTTTGTAGGAGGTAGGCGGAGTTTTCAGTTAGTTCCAAAATTAGCCAAGCTATCTCCCATACAAAATGACTTCTTAAAATCGGTGAAATCTTCTGCAACTCCGCAAAAATTAATGTAATTATTTTAAATGCTGCACATAAGCTTTAACCTTAAATAAAGGTACAAAATTAAATGAAAACCATGCCTACCTTCTATACAAAGTTACCTTATGAAAACAGTTAAATATTGACTTGATTGATATATTGACTTTGACTATATTGACTTGATATTTCGACCTTCAAAACGAACTCTGAAAATTTAAAATTTTTTTTATAAAAACCACTCCCAATAAAAAGTGAATTCATTGCGATAACAAAACATGAAAAACTTCGAATACATTTAAACACGGTTGTACGGCATTTCCCAACAAAAAAGGTTTAATTTTGGCTAGGCATTTTCAAAACGGGTTCAGAAAACGTAATTTTCTACCTGAAAAGTTTCCTAAGTTAATGTAAAAAAAGATTGCATTAATTTACAGAAGAAAGTTATGCTGCTGGTTCGTGTCTGGTTGCGCGATAAAGCGTGAAGAGATTAATCGAATTTATTTTTAACGACATCACAACATGAGTTTCGTAACTCAAAATACACTCGCTTTGAGGACCCGCATCTTAACTACAAAATAGGCACAGTTAAAAATGTTCAAATTATTACCTTTTTTTTATGAAAAACATTATAATACATGCTAAAAATATGTGTTTAATTTATTTTTTAAATAATATTTGCCAGTGATTATCTTCATCGACTGTCGTAATTTTGTGCACATCTTATTTTTATTTTATTAAAAACGAGATCGTTTTGTCTCTTTCTTTTTTATAGAGTCCATTGAAAAAACCAAATTGTGCTTCGTCTCTCCTAAAAACATAAAAATTTAAAGTTGCGCCTTATGATCTTATGAACTGTGAGTTAGGGTGATCGGACTGATCTTATTTCAAACAGAAGCACTGCTTTTTTTAATAAACTACTTTAAAGCATGTGTCTTGCTTGCTTCCGTATCCTTGTTATTAACACTGAATAAAGTTACAATACTGATAGTAAAAGCACTATTGAAATCACTTCATATTCAATTCAATTAATTAATTAAAGAATTCAGTTGTGGCACACGAAAAAACTTGTGATTTATATAATTATATGTTTCACAAAACACAAAAAAATACCTCGAATAAGTAAAAAGTTCCAAGACAAAAAAAACATAATACAGCTCTTTGTAAGACAACGCGAAACCGACTTGCAACTTTGCATATTCATTTTTATATATTAATTTTTTCTTAACTTTTTAGCTTCGTTTGAACTTAGTACAGACTTGAATGATATTAAACAATTCAGTAACTCGACACTCTGTTTCAGCAAAGCGTGCTGAGGAAAATGATCTTTTGGAGCATGAAGACACCAAACAAAACATTGTTGCGTTTCCACTGGAGCGACAAGGTGCAGTGAAAGTGTTTTCGAAGCATTTTAGCGCGCTCCCAAACACACACATACACACACTCTTTCTATCGCATAAAGAAAAACTTTAAAGCCTATTTTAGTAAGCTATTAACGACTCAATTACACCCTTCCTAAGTCTGCGGACAGAGTAAACGCTGATGCAAGCAGGCAGACAGGCAGGCGCAGGCAGGTATCAGGCTCAGTAAATAAGCCGTGCAGAATAAATAGCACATTCTCTTCGAAAAAGGACAACTCAAAAAATTTAATTTTTAGGAAGAGCAAAAAACAATTTTTTTTCTTCAAGGGACTCCATACAAAAAAAAAATGGGACAAAACTATTTTTTTTTATTAAAGACTAAGAATATATGTACAAAATTAATATAGCCGATGTATATGATCACTACAAATAGTCTTACACGAAAAAGTACATATGTAAACATTTTGCGTTGTGACTCTTTTGAAGAAGGTGTGCGATATGTTGTGCCACTAGGCGAGCCCAGAATTGCACTGAGAATTTCAAACTAAAATAAGCGTTTCTTTCGGTGGCTAAAAATGTTCCATTAGCCGATAAGATAACTCTCCAGAAATTTTATCCAAATCGGACACCGATAAAGTAAGGCTCATTGCAATTTAATCTCATTACATTGGTATAAAGGGCGAAAATGAGGTGTTTCGGCATTAAAATGTGTATTAAAATTCTGTCAACTGATTAAATAATTCTATACTTTTAACCAATAGTAGATTCAAATACCTTTACAATGTGTCATCGGTTAGAAAAATAGGATGAAAATTACCAGAGTGTTGTGATATTTACTTTTCGAAAAATTCTATTTTCTTTCTTGTTGTAATAAAAAAAAAATCGTAAAAATCCAAATTTTAAAAAATTGCAATGAAATGTTGTTACACAGTTTTCTGAAACAACATTTAATACGAATACAAAAAATTGTGTCATTGAATTGTGAATTTGAATAACTTGGAATTTTTTATTAGAAGTGTACCCTTTTGAAAATGTCGAGTTTGAGTACTTTTACGAAAAAAATTCTCAAAAATCCAAAATGTTAACCAATAACAACAATAATGCTTAAAGCATAGTCTTGAGCTATTTTGTGCACAAAATTAAAAAACCCACAAACCTAAGAAAAAAGTTTTAGCTGGCGAAACTTGATTTATTTCAGAAATCCGAACACAAAAAAAATCATAGAAAATCATAAAAACGTTATATCTCATTTAAATGACATTAAAATTAATGCTTTTTAAATATTTTTGTATTACAAAAATTTTGAAATTTGAGGTCTGCCAACATATTAGACCTTGGTTTAACTGCTCAAAATAATAAAAAAAATTGCAAAACCAAGCAATTTAATTTTTTATTGTTTTATTTGTTTTATATGTATTTCTTTTGTTTCTTGCATACCCAACATTGCATTGCCCATTCGATCAATCTATCATTTTCGAGTGCACAACTTATCACCAACAACAACACAATCTTAATTGACGTTAACCAAATTTGTCAATACCCACCAAAAACAACCCCCACACTCACTTAAACATGTGCGCGGTCGCTGCTGTTGATGTTTAGAACGAGTCAGTCTCTGACTGAACGAGTTGTTGTTGTTGAATGTTTTCGTGTAATTGGTCTTGTATTCTAAAGATAATAAAAAACGCATTTTCCTTGAAAAATTACAAAAAACAACACAAAAAGACTAAATTCAGGCTGGCGCAGGTTTCTCGCAACAACCTTATCTGATCTGACCTGACGTGCCTGCTCCACTCTGCACACTTCGAGCAGGTTTATATGAAATCGTATGAAGCTAGTTTTCTCGCACTGGGACAAGTAAGCAAACCTGCTTTAGGCTGCCCGCAGAGTAAACGCCGAGGCAGACAGGCAAGCAGACAGGCGCAGGAAAACTATGTGAACAAAAGTTATTTCTATCTCGTTTCTTCGCAGGGCCTGCCTGCCTGCCTGTCCGCAGACTAAAACAAAAAATAAAGGAACCCGCACAATTTGCTCAAACTTGGAATTTCCGTAAATTTTTTTTTGGATTTTATGAAAACCCATTCTTATTAGATGCAAAGCAAATTTATTTACGAATTTGTCAGTAATAAAGATGATTATACTATTATTATATAGAGTATAGAGTTATTTATAGAGTATTATTATAAGGTATTTTTTAGTCTCTTTTTTAAATCTTCTGATTTTTGGCAATCGAAAATCTTTTTTATTTTGTAAAACTGTGTCAAAATCAAACATGAAAAATTAGAATATTTTACAAAATAAAAAAGCCAAAAATTATATTACGAACCTAGTGGCAAAGGGACACATGACGTAGCCAAATATTTCTTAGATATAATGTTGCAATTCTCTATTACATTTGTTTGAACATGACCTCAAAAACACTGATGACCTCTACCTTACACAGTAAGCGACAATGGGATTAGTTAGGCTTGTTATGAAGCACAAGATACGCACAGCAACAAAAGTTCAACGAAAATCCTCTCTACGCAACAACGACAACGAAAGAGAGAACACATCCAAAATAAACAAACGAAAGCAAATGACGCCACAAATGATGTTTACAATAATTTTTATAATTTAATGAATGGTCTTATAACTTTTTCTTAGCATTATAGAATTAACGTTAAATAGAAATAAGCTTTTTTATATATAAAACTATGTTTTGGTTCAAACATAAAGATTAATAATTTTCACAAACACACTTCACTGCAAAACTTCCTGCTAGGGTGCGCTTATAGTGGCGGCTTGTTGCTTTGCCGAGCTGAGCTGAAAGCGTATAGTGCGCTCTTACCGCCGCTGACTTGTTGCAGATAGTTTTTGACTTCTTTGTGTTGTTTGTACATATATATTACGTTTCTTTTTTTGTTTATTTTTATAATCGAAGCATCAAAAAAGTCACGTGATTTCGTGTGTGCCTTTCGCTTTCCTCAAAACAGCGGACAACAAGTGAAGACACGAAAATGCGAAAAAAACTATACTGACCTTAAGCCACTGCAAGTTGCTTTAAGTCACTTTAAGTCGCTGATTTGTTGCAGCTGGTTTTTGACTATTTTGAGTTAGTTTGTACATATTAATATTTTTTTTGTTTGTTTATTTTTGCAATCGTAGCATCAAAAAAGTCACGTGATTTCGTGTGTGCTTCTTGATTTCCTCAAACCAGCGGACAACAAGTCAAGAGACAAAAATGCGAAAAATATGCTGAAACGCACTTTAAGCCTCTGTAAGTCGCCTTGAGTCACTTGGTGTTATAGCTTGTTTCGACTTTTTTGCAGTTATTTTGTGCGGTTTTTGTGGCCATGTTGCTTCGTTTTTATTTCGAATTGGTTTTTTAACAGAACAGGAAAAATAACAATTACAAAAATAGTTGGGAAAAAGCCAATCGGCTGGTTAAGCGACTTAGTAAAAGGCTTCCTAAGCATTTGCCTGAATGCGGACTTTACACGGTCAATCATGGGCATCAATCATTTATATGAGTCAGTAAATATTTGTTTGCATGCATCACACAGACTCGTTGATGGCTTCATCGACCTAACATCTAATTATTTTTATACTTTGCATACAGATAAAGCAGATATGTCAAATTATTGATTTTTGCACAACAAATTTAGAATAAAACAAAAGCTACTGATCGATAATTTTGATTTTTTCACCCACGTGCATTTGATACCTTTAAAAACGAAGAAAAGGCGCAACAGCAAAAATTTAAAAAATATATATTTTAATACAATAATAAATATGTAATTTAGAATAAAACAAAAGCTACTGATCGCTTATTTAGATTTTTTCAACCACTTGCATTTGATACCTTTAAAAACGAAGAAAAGGCGCAAAAGCAAACATTAAAAAAGTTTGTTTTAAGCATAGTGTAAAATAAAGCATAACACATGCAAACCGTGCGAGCGAGCATTAATTTTTACTATGAATACCAGCGCACAAGTCGCTTTAAGCTGCTTGTTCGGCTGGTACGCACTTTGAGCTTATTTCATATGATTGTATGTGCAGCGTTTTTCAGCTTTGCCTCTCGGTTCGGCTCGGCAAAGCAACAAGTCGCCACTATAAACACGCCCTTAGCAAACACGATGTTGCTACACAGACGAATAGAGTCAAACTGTTGTTTGAACCATTAAAAAAAAACAATCGATCTAAGCAACACAAACAAGATGTTGTCCGCTTACTATTCTGCATTACAGTGCCATCACCAACAAATTTTTACAAGTGGGTTGTTTCTTTTCAGTATGTTCTCTTTCGTTTTCGTTGTGTTTTTGGTGTAGAGAGGATTTTCGCTCATTTTTGTTTTTGTTTTCTTCAATTTTGTGCGTCATTTTTTGTTCTCGCCTATCTTTTTCATACCTACTCTCATCGTCACTTACTATGTAAGGTAAAAATCATTAACGTTTAAGAGGCCATGCCTGAACAAATATAACTGTCGAAAGCGAGAGAGTATCATAAAATCTGTCAAAAACCGAGAAAACCACAAAAATGTACGAAAACGAATTTCGTACGAGTACTAAAATGTGTGTTACTGTCAAAAATATTTGTGTCAAAATTTCCATTTTCAATACATTAAATTTATTTTCATAGAAATAGAAAAAATGGAAGAAAATAAAAAATTGAATGCGAACTGCGATTCGAAAAGACTTAACTTAATTTTTTTCAACTTAAAACATAAAAGAAAAAACATTTTCTAACCCTCACTTCATTCAGATATTCTTTTATTTATATTCCTTTGTTTATTTGAAAACAACTGATTTAATATGAAAAAAACCATATAAAAGAAAGTTGACACTTTTACCATTTTTGTCAGCAAAAATTCCACTCGGACTAAGAATTTTAACTGTGGACAGGGAAGGCAAATATTTTACTCTCTCACTCTTTACTTTTTTCGTATCTTATATTTGCAAAATAAATTAAAGATGTGGAGAACGGAAATAGACCTAATAAAAGCATTTAATCGAGACATTTTTAATTAAAAAAAAAAAATTTACAATCGAAAACATAAATGAAGTATGAAAGGATTCAAACCTAATAATACTAAAGCAAAAAAAAATATGAGTCAATATGGTCAAATATTTTACCGTATCGTATTGAGGCTTCAAAATATCGTTAATTACTGGTAAAATGAAGCTACTTTTCAAATAACCATTTAGTTAAAAATTATGTTATCGGTTTAGGTGTACGCTTGCCTAATGTCCCAAATAAATTGCAATCCATGTAAAAATAAAATAAGTTGGCTCTTAAAGTTATGTACCCAATCAGCCAAACAAGCTTGGAATAAGCTTTAAACAAGCTTAGAACCGTAAGCATCAAGCTTAAAAAAAGCTTTAGATTGAATGCTACTAAAGACTATTGGAAAATGCTTACAAGTAATTGTAGAATAAACGAAAACGATCCCTTGGAAAAATATTCCTTACTATAAGCTTAATCCAAGTGTTTCTTTACAATTGGAAATTAGTATGTAAATAAGCTGAATCCAAGCATTGGCGTCGGAAGCGGGGGGCAAGGGGGCAGTTGCCCCCCACTTTTTTAGCTAGATAAACAATTTAAAAGAAAAAGTTATTGAAAATATCAGTTTTTTTACAACGATAATATTTTTGTAGTATATATTTTCCTCTTCTTTCTCTCTTCTTCATGTTTCATTTGAAGAAATTTTGGTGAACTTTTTTTGCACCACCATTTGTACTGCCCCCCATTTGTACTGCCCCCCCAGATGAAATTCGCTTCCGACGCGCTTGAATCCAAGTGTTTATTTACAATTGGAAATTAGTGTTTGAATAAGCTTTTTCCAAGTGTTTCTTTACAATTGGAAATTAGTATTTCAATACGCAACTTTTGTGTATAAATATATTTACCAAACAATGCGCAGCCATCTTAAATTGACAAATAAGAGTAAAAAAAGAAAATTCGCCGGTTCGAGAAACTGTACCGTCCTCATTTCTCATTATCAAAGTCGACTTGCCTTCAAGAAAACTTGCCTTGTTGCATTTTAAAGCCCTTGTGGGTTATTTTGTCCTTTAAATTCAATATTTTCCACAATTAACTCATGGATTTCTATGTTTAGTTGCCATAATTCTTAAATGTAGTAAAGAGCAAAGAAAGTGAAAAGAACCACGACCGAACCCGGACTCGAACCGGAGACGTCTGGGTTGATAGTCTAGCGTATTCTCCACTAGACTACACAGGCCAACAGTTAACAGCAATCGCAAATTTAAACAGTTGCAAAATTATTACTTTGGCTAACATTTTGTAAGTATGATTGAAAAACACTTACTTAAAGCAAGTCTTTCCAAGTATTATTGTACAACACTTACTTTTTGTTTTTTACGCAATAATTCTACAAAGCAACTTGGAAATTTATTAACTACGCAAGTGTTTTACAAGCGTGCTTGGAAAAGGCTTGGTTTTTGCATTGTATGTAAGCTTAATCCAATCACTATTTCTAAATGGCTGATTGGGATTGGGTACATACATATAAATAAACAATAAAAAATCTAAAGCTATACATGTAAAAATAATTTCAACTTTTTTTACTGCGCATTTATTAAAATTTAAACAATTTTAGTAGCTTAAACTTTTGTGTTTTTCTATGTTCTAAAGAGATTTTAGCTTATGCTTAATTCACACTGAGAGCTAAATGCGCATTTAGAGCATTTACTATATATATTTGTCCCTGTTACTCCTACAACGAGTAAAGGGCCGTTTGTAAATGTGGATTTCGTAAATGTACATTTAGCTCTCAGTAAGAATATAGCACAAATCTTTCGCTTTTGACAGTTTGACAAATTTTAGTCCAAAAAGTACGGGAATAGACAGACCTCTTATTGAAATACAAACATGCAACAAATAAATAAGTCATTTTAAGAATCATGTTTATTGCATATCGATACGTCCAACGTATAAGTTGGTAACTCAATAATTAAAAATTGTAAGTGAAACTATTTGTGTGAGGAATTTGTTTTTCAAAGGATACAGAGAAGGAAAACTGGGTGCAGGGGCTTAAAGATAAGAGAGAGAAGTACAAATTTGTGCATCCAATTTCGGCTTTCAATTTTATTTTTATAACGAAAAGAATACTTGAAAAGTTATCCTAAAATACTTGATATCTTGAGTAAGCAAACTATGCGTTGGACGTGTCGATATATAAATTGTTCGTATTTAACATAAAATATATTTTAGAACGTTCTTTGACAAAGAAAAGAAACTGCTTATTTCAAAAAAATTTCTTGTGAAAAATCCACTTATGCACTTATGGTTAAAAAATCCCCCAAAAAGGGTGAAATCCCTACTAATCACATCACTGCTTTAATACCTTACCATCTAGGGATAGCAATCTTTGAGCTTTTGCCTATCCCGGGATTTTGGGGATTAAAAAATGCAATTCCGGAATTACGCGATTAGTTTCGATATTTTGCTTTTTTAAATTAGTACATATTCTATGTAAAAGAATTACATTATATGGTATTAAATACTCCAAATATCCTTCAGTTATTAAATTCCTTAAATATTAAGCAATTTTTAAGAAATAGCATTTTTAATATAAATAATGATGCACATGTTTTATTACTTAAAAACACTACTTTAAAAAAAATATGTTATATAAAGTGAAAACTTTTGACTTTTCAATTGCATTATTTTTTATCACATGAAATTTTCATAAAAATTAAATTTTTGGATTTTTTAACTTTAACACACAATTCAAAGTTTTGGTTATTTCTACAACAAATTTATTACTTAAATTTGTTTTCGTAAAATTCATTGAAAAACCACGTCTTTTTCAAAAATGCTACCAGCTCGAAATTAAAATTCTGTCAGAGGAATTTTTCGAAACCTCTTGGAAAGAAATATCAAGAAGGCTTAGTCGCTGCGACAAAAAAAAAATCTGGTATGTGTATTTCAAAAATTGTTCAGGATATCAAAAAAAACTTAATTTTTTAACATAATTTATTTTGCCAAGATTTTAAGATTTAGACATTTTATTCAAAGAAATAAGTTCCTTTTTCAACAAAGTACAACGTTCAATAGAACTTAATGATGCACAATTTCTTGTTAATTTAGATTCTTACTGTTTTAATAAAAATCTTTTATTATGAATGACTTTATTTCAATCTAGATAGCAAAATATTGTTTTGTGTGGTAATGAATAAAAAAATATGGCTGCTTAGTAATGCAATAAAAAAAATGTCGAAAAAATCACTCACATGAATTCCCAGAAGCAGTGGCGATTTTAAATTTTTTTTTCGGTGATCAGTGTGAGAGATGTTTGAATTTTGTTGGCAAAACTTTTTGAATGAGTTTCAAAAACAAACGATGTAATTCTGAAGAAATCTTTTTCATAAAAACTAATCTTTTCATAAGTCAACTTTTAAATTTCATCTCTCAGATTTGTATGATTTTTTTTTAAGTGCTTGTGATTTTGTATCAAACTGCATACTTTTTATTTAATTTTTGCGAAAGTTTAATTTTTTATAAATATATAAAAAAAATCATAAGCTAAAATTTTGTTTTTTCGAAACACAAAAATAGTTCTAGCAGCTGTGTATATGTTTAATAGCTCATTTTTAAGGTGAAACAAACAGCTTCATTGTGATATGCAACACGATATAATTTTTTATCTCTTTTTTAACCGTTACTGAAACTTTATTTTTTGAATAAAAAAATACTCCATTAATAATAATTTTTTTTTGTTAATATATGTGGTTTGTTTATATTTTGGCTACAAGTAGACAAAATTTCAAAGTGGGACGGCGATGGGTTCATGAGAAAATGATTTTTTTTAACAAAAAAAGTTTAAAATTTCATTTTTTTAAGCACAAAAATAGTTATAGATCTTAAATCAAACAAGCTATGTAGATGTTTAATATCACATTTTTAAAGGTAAAATTAACTATCAGTGAATTCTAATTTAACAATGAAAATTGAAAACCACTGTATAAACAACAATTTTGTTACAAGTATGACTCTATTGTACAAACTTACTTTATTTTTTACATAATAATAATATAATTGCGTGTTAAAATGAAAACAAAAATTTATCAAATTAAATTTTTGTATACAAAAGAACCGTCTAAAAAATACAACAAAATTTAACATTGTGTTATATATCAAATTAAAGCTGTTTATTTTACCTTCAAGATGGGCTATTAAAATTCTTTATAGCGTTTAGGGCTTAGGATCTATGACTACTTTTGTGTTAAAAAAAAAACGAATTCTTAATTTTTTGTCTAATTTTTTTTTTTTATTAAAAAATCATATTTCATGAAACCATCACTGTCCTAGCATGAAATTTTGTATACTGGTAGCCGAAATATATACAAACCACATATACAAAAAAAAACTTTAGAAATGGAATATTTTTATCAAAAAAATAAAGTTTCAATAACGGTTAAAAAAAATTGTGTATTGTTGCATAGCACATTGTTGCTGTTTATTTCAGCTTTAAAATGAGCTATTAAACATCTACATAGCTGCTTTAGTTTGAAATCTAGAATAATTTTTTGTTTCGAAAAACAAAATTTTAGCTTATAATTTTTTTATATTCATAAAAAATTTAACTTTATCAAAAAAAAAAAATAAAAGCATACAGTTTGATGCAGAATCACAAGCACTACATAAAAAAACCATACAAATCTGAGAGATTAAAAGCAAAAAGTGGTTGATTTAATATGAAATGACCCATTTAAAAGTGAGCAATTTTTGTATTTAAATTGATGGTGTTATTGCTATAAAGTAATAAAATGGCATGTTTTAAAACACTTTTTAACAAAAAACAAAACCATCTTCAAAACCACTACAAAGTAAAAAATAATTTAAAATTCTTCTTCTTAAAAACTTACTTGATCTAAAGCTCGCAATTAAATTCATGTAATTATTTAAAATTACTTTTTACATTAATTCTTGGTCAAATTTGATAATTTATTTATATATATTATTAAATTGGAAATCTTATTGGTTTTTAAACAAAAGTTAGAAGGGGTCGGTCACACATTTGGACTCGATTGGAGCACTCTAAATGGGTCAAAGAGGAATTTTTCAAAATTTGACCCTACGGAATAGTTGGGGCATTAGAATTCGTTTTAGAGGTATAGTTCCTCGGGCAAAGTTTCTTATTTTGATCCCTAGAATACGATTTTCACTGAGCAATGGGCGATTTTTAATCGACCCGCCCTAATGTACATACATTTAAAAAAAAAAACAAAGAAACCAACCAACTTGAGAACCTCCGCAAGAAAAGACATTAAACCAGAAGATCTTTCTTATACAATAACCCAAAATTAAAAATAATTGAATTTTGGAAAAATGGCGTAGCTTTGAAAAAAAAAATAACAAAGTCCGATAAGTTTTTATATGCCAAAATTACAACTTTTATGCAATCAAAACTGAATGGTCATTGTATTGGGCTTAGAATACAAGAAATATAAAAATTAAAGGTCTGTTCCCGAAAAGGATAAGCGAGGAAATGCGCTCTTTGTGCGAAAAATTACAAAAAATACGGGAACAGAGTTTTCGCAAAAAGTTTCATCTTTTGAGGAAAAGTCAAAAACATATGTTTATTTTTTTGTGTGAAAGTTTTGTAAAATTTGGACAAATGTCGCATCAAAAGAATAAATTGGCTTCCCTATTTCAGTTAATTGCATTCTACTAAATGTGTTTGGCGAACAATTAATTTTCAAATTTCACGACAGTTTTTTGTGTTGTTTTAATGGCTGGCACTCTAATATAACATTAGCAGTAAAAACTCGGCAGCTTGCGAATTTCTGCTTCTCCAAATTTGTGTAACAGAAAATAGCAACATTTGACAAGGACTGGATTAGAGCCCGAACAGAATGAAAAGTCGTTACGACCGGCGATCTTCTTTGGTCGCCAGACACACAGAATCCGTCCAGAATGAAAGCGATTGCGACTGACGATTCGGGGTTGCTTTTATATAGCATAGTTTTGTTAGCAGCCATGTGTTTGTTTTTGTGTAAATGAAACAAAAACAAAAAAGAAACGTGCGAACAAAGCAAAAACTATGAAATTGTCTTTGAACATACCCAATTGTTTGCAAAATATGGCAGCATTAATTGTGCTCAGAGAGGAAATCGTCGGTCGTTAGAGAAAAAAAATAGATTCTATTCAATTTTACTCTAGCGATAGTCGCTACGACTTTTGTTCAGCGATTTCATTTTTTAGACGGCTTCGTTAACTTGCATGTGTTCTGTTGTGTGTTTGGCATCACAAGTCGTTACGACTTTTGGTTCTGTTCGGGCTCTTACTAATTCTTAAAAGGCTGTATGTATCAAAAACTATTTAAGATACACACTTAAAATTTCAGTATGCTATTTTTTAAAGTATAAACTATTGGAAAATGCAGAAAAAGATCGAAAATCACACAAGTGGTGCCACTTAAAGTCAATTATTCGAATTAATTTTTAATGGCATATCATGTTCTTGCAATAAGCACATTTAAAATTTCATTTCACATCTCTAAGCTAATCTCGGAATTTTCGAAACGGAACAAAGTCTGGGATCCCGGGACTGCCATTCCTAATACCTACACAACAAATGCAATGGGACGCTTCGTTGAGCGGGAGCCCCAACCGCAAAGAGAAAAGCTAAAGGCATTTATTTACTTTAGGCAGATACTATACGCGCAATCTTCTATAGCTCATAAAAACATACAAACAAACATAGTTGCAACTGTGATAAATGTTTTTGACAATGAATTGTTAAAACAAAAAAATCTTATTTGCTGTTTATCGTTCACCAAAAACGATTTACTGTAAGAAAGTATAGCGTGCTTGTAAAAATTATGTCTTTAATGAGCGAGGGAAATGAACTTTCTCGGTAGATAGCATAAAAAGCACAAAAACATCGAGTACATTAACAGTATGTCTCGAGATAGATTGTTGGAAATGCAGCGACAACTACTACATATAACATTTTGAATTTACTTCTTAAAAATTAGAGTAAGATATACTTTATTTAACATTCAAGTAGGTCAGTGCTAAGTGAATGATGCTCAGATGTTGTGGTAAGGGAACTTTGAAAGATATATTGCACACATTTATATTTTATTTATGACACCTTGTGGCACCAAGCCCCCTACTGCTCCACACAAATTGATTTTCTGGTAATTGAATTTTATTTAGCTGAACCAGTAGTAAATGGACAGGTGACGTAACTGACTTTTTATTAAATAAGATGTAGCTGCAAGGCATCCAATGCCTGTGAACAATTCTTAATTACATATTTTCAGATATAAACGTTAAAACACTGATGACTTCAACCTTACAAAGTAAGCGACAATGCGAGCAGGTATGCTGCTACCGATGCACAAGCTAGAAGAAAACACTAAGAATTTAACGAAATTTCTCTCTATTTAAAAAAAACTACAAAAACTACAGAGAACAACATTTCAGAATTTATGCTAGATTGAACTTTGATTACAGTATACACAAGGGTGATTAAAAAAAAATCAACTTTTTCGCAAATCCAAAAAAAATTTTAATTTTTAGATGGTGCTACCAGCGGTTTTCTGTTTTAGCTGGATAAAATCTACGAAAAAGCCTTAAAGTTCCAAAATTCAAAATCATGGTTTTTTGACAGAATACGCATAAAAAATAAAAATTTATAAAAACGTGCTAAAATTTTGGATACTAATTTTTGAAGTGAAAACTTCTTTAGGCGCGTTGAACGATTTTGGTATAGGGTAAATCTTTGGTTTGCGTCATCGTCTTTTTCCGAGGAACTCTCGTCATCAATACAGATAGCAAAGATAGCAAGATAGGAAACTTAGAAAACATAACCTCAAAAAATGTTTGCATGTATTTGTGCATAAAAAAATCAACAATGATCGTCACTCTTGTTCTTAATCGGCAGCAAGCTCACAATGAAATCACTTGGCAACTCCTGAAATGAATGCATATAATCTGTTTGTTAGTATATAAATACTTAAGTTAGGTTGCAATAAGATGTTTGCATCCAAAACTAATTATTAATTTGCTTTATGTTGGTCTATATATGCTTTTAAAGTTTGGCTATTTCTTCGGTTGTTGTATTTGTCAACATTTTTGAAAAATTTGCTTTTACTCAAACCGCCGCTCTTCTTAGTGAGATTTAAAAATCGAACGATCTTCTTCTTTTTCTGCTTTTTATTTGCTGGAACTTCGTTTGCAAACAAGAAAAATAATGTATGGTTTGTGCGTTTTAACATTTTAATCCTTAAGTTATGATAAAGGAATATGTTGAACATTCCAATACACATGCTCTTATTTTATTATAAATCGTCAAAAAAAGTTTGACAATTTTCTTGTTGTATTTGTCAGTGGCTTTTTATTTTCACCACTGCGGCATTTTATTTTCATAGTTGTCAATTATCATTGTTGTATTAGGCTGTGTGTCAAAAGGAAACTTTTCAGTCGTGGTAGGATAGAAAATATCAAGTTGAAAAAAATTTGTGTGTGTTGAAATAAATTTGTCTTTTTTGATGTGTCAAATGGACGATGAAATTTTGACAATTACTTATTTTGACGTTTCACATTTTGGTCGTGTTTTAGCTCAAATATTTTATTTAATTTGCATTTTATTCAATTTGCAACGTATTTTACTCGAGTGCTTGTATTTGCAACTTATTTTGTAAACTTGTAATATTGTAAACTTAAAAAATAACAAAAAAATAAAAAACGAAAGTGCTTGAGTTTGTGTGTGCGTGTGTGTGAGCCAACGATCTCCCGGTGCATCAGCAAGTGCAGCAAAGTTGAATTTGCTTTCTTTGCTGACAAACCTCCTCCAAGTGCCACCATCAGCAGCACAAGCAAGTGCAGTGCAAAATTTCTTGCTAGCCAACATCCTCCAAGTACCATCACCAGCAGCACAAGCAAGAGGAGGGCAAATTTCCTGATTCTTTTGCTTGCCAGCGTTCTCCGAGAGTAGCCACGAGCAGCACCAGCAAGTGCAGCACAATTCAATTGACTGGTCAATTCTCTAATATTTCAGAAGCACCATTTCAGCATGTCTCAAGCGCAGAGGCAAATTTCTGCCACTATACTCCTGCATAAATTAAATAAATTGAAAGCGGAGAATGTGCGCTTAATTTGCTTGTGCTGCTGGTGATGGTACTTGGAGGATGTTGGCTAGCAAGAAATTTGTGCTGCACTTGCTTGTGCTGCTGCTGGTGGCACTTGAAGGACGTTCGCCAGCAAAGAAAGCCAATTTAACTTTGCTGGACTTGCTGATGTACTGGGAGATCCTTGGCCCACACACACGCAAACGCAAACTCAAGCACTTAAGTTTTTTATTTATATTATTTTGTTTTTTTTTTAAGGTTTATAATTTTACAAGTTTACGAAATAAGTTGCAAGTACAAGAACTCGAATTAAATACGTTGCGGAAATTGATGTGTTGTTTTTTTTTTCCTTTATTTTTGAGTGTGTCAAAAATTCGCTTTCGATTGTCAAAATTTGTAGTAGCATCTGGGGCTAGCACAAATTTTGACAATTATATTCACCTCACAAATGCCAAAAATTGCTCTACCAACTATCAAAATTTGATCATCCGACTGAAAAGTTTCCGATTGACACACAGTCTAAATAAATTTTTTCATAAAGGGTGTGTGTCAAAAGGAAACTTTTCAGTCGTGGTAGGTTAGAAAATATCAGGTTGAATAAAATTTGTGTGTGTTGAAATAAATTTGTCTTCTTTGATGTGTCAAATAGACGATGAAATTTTGACAGTTGCAAATTTTGACGTTTCACATTTCGATCGTGTTTTAGCGCAAATATTTTATTTAATTTAATCACACAAACTCAAATACTTTCGTTTTTGAAGTGAAAACTTCTTTAGGCACATTGAACGATTTTGGTAGAGGGTAAATCTTTGGTTTGCGTCATATTCATCGTCATTTTGCAAGTAACTCTCGTCATCAATACAAACAGCTTTTTAAATGACGCTCTTGGATCTTGACTACAAAGCCCTCAGCAAATGTAGCAAGCAACCATCAATAAGTTCCTCTGCTGACGCATCGTTTTATTATTGCGGGCTTTAAACTTGGAGTTTTAGTGAACAAAAATTTTGGACCTTAAGCCCGCAATAATAAAATTTTTAAAATTTAATAAATTGTTATAAGTTCTTAACACAAATAATTCTAATTTCATATGCCAACTGTAGCTACACGAATAGAATTCACAACGTCTACAAAAAATTTCCAGCTAACTGCGCCAACAACAATTACCAAGGAAATCTACAAACAAGGACGCACAGAGAAGAACAGCATAAGCCTTCGCACATCATACATGTCCGTCCGACCTGTCAAATCCATCCTACATGTAGGATAGTCCGAAACCCCCTATTAGCATGAAAATACTTATATAGCAGTTAGGCGGTTAGGCAGGAGAACGTCTTCCAGGGAATACTAATATATTATATATAGGTTTTCGCTTCGGTCGGCAGTCCCCTCACTGCTATACTTTTTTTTTTTTAGTCAATAGGGTGTTAAAAAAAGAATCGGTGGTAGCTTTGGTTCCGATGGGAAAAAAAATATTTTTTAAATGAATACATATTTTTAGCCGAGCATTTATTCCCTTTTTCAATATAATTTTACAGACATCGAATAACCTTGGATAGTACAGCTTATTTAAGGTATAATTACAGTTTCGGAATGGGAAAAAGTGAGCCATTTTCTAAAGTTAATAACTTGGGCCCTTCATTAGTTATTAACATAAATTTTTTTTACTTTTTACATCCTTAATGATTTAGAAAAATAAAATAAAAAAAATAATTTTCATAATTTGTATGACTTATAGATGGCGCCAAAGTGAAGTGCTCAAAAAACCGATGTCCTTATGGCGGACAGGTAATGTCTGGAATGGGACGTCTGAAACAAAAAAATAAAAAAAATTCTTAAAGAGAGATGCCTGCCGACCGGCATCTACCATAGCATTTGAAAAATTAAAGAATAAACCACCTACGAACTATACCCAACGTCTCCTTTGTAAATATTTTGGTATAAATCGGTCGACCCGTTTTTTCAGTTAGTGGCTACATCAAAATGTACACTTCTTTTAATATATAAGATTTTGTAAGAAATATTTTGTGAGTAGTATTAAATTTAATACTTTTTGTCTTAAAAATCTTTGTTATGCTTTGCTTGTATTAAAATTTATTCCAAGATTTCCAACCGTCTATGATTAAGCCTATTCCTATGTTAAAAAAACTCCGCAACCGATTTAACGACAAAATATCTTGCAGACCTCAGTCTTTGGTAACTTCACAAAAGAGAAACAGCTATAATTACTTATATTGACTTAAACTATCTATCCACCGTTTGTTAAAGCAAATCAAGCCTCATTCGCACACTAATTCAAAAGAAGAAAACTTTGAATTTTAGTTAATGTTGAAAAAATAGCCATTAAAACAATGAAAACACACAAGAAACATGACAAATCTAAGAAAACCTAATTTCCCATTTTCCCTCGAGAAACAATAATTTAAAGCCAACAATGAGTACAAACTTGAAATGCTTGTCGGACTTTCCATTTCTGAAAGGTTAAAATACTGCTTTGCAGTCGTTTGCAGATGGTGATTGCTTCATCATTAGGTGACGACTTCGACACCACGGTGAGGTTGTTAACATTGTTTCCAAACTATGGTCAATGTTTTGTTTTTCCTGGTAACAAAAGCTATCTGTTACACATTAGATAATTGACGACGGACCCCTTGCAAACAAGCTTTTTAGCTAATTGAAGTATCATATGATTTGCACTTTAGCCTTAAGAACTTCCCGCTGTGTTTTTTAGGAACGGTCTTTCTTTTCACATCTACTGCACGCTGGATGGTGACAAGTTAATAGCACACGTCGTAACATGCTGTTGGTTAACCTGTTGACCAATCTGTTCAGAACTGCTTGTAGAATGGTACATATATTTGCGTAACACCATAGTAACATAGTTTGTATTGCACAATTATGAGGCAATAATTATGTCTCTCAACTTAATTTGTGCACTACAGTAGTCGGCATTATTATTTTGACGAAAAGAAAATGCCAATATTTTGGGTATTTTAGTAGCAAGTAAGTTTGAGGAAACCTGAATTAATATTTTTTTTATAAACCCGGTGTTACTCGAGAGTAATTTATACATATACAATTTTTAATATGCACTCCTCGATTAAATGTTTTTAAAATACCGGAATAATTAAAAACATGTTGAGTTTTTAGCGGTTAAGTTACAAATTCCTGAATTGCTTAAGATACATTTACATTACTGTTTACGACAGCTCAATACAAAAACAAATAAAGTATAGAACTGAGTAAAAATACAAATGGTATTCAATGAACGACGTATATATAATGAAAGCGTTTAGCTATAAGTTTACGCGAAGCGCTTTCCACGAACCAACCCTGAATAAAAACCGAGCTAACTGCGTAATTGTATTAAAAAGATCACAATTTTATTGTAATTGTATTTTGCCATCACAAAATTATTTGACAATTTACATAAATTTTAGATCTATAATTTACATAAATTTTACTATAGAAGGTAAGAGATTTTTAATTTTTTTAAATTGTTAAATTTAATTTAAACACTGCTTGTCAAATGCCAAAAAGAAAATTAAGCCACGGTCGCATAATACGCATTTTACGTACTGTATACACCACATTTTTGCGCCGTAAACAGCGTATGTTTAATGCCTTACAATTTTGTTATTGCAAATTACACTGCTGTAAACTTACCGAACATATGCTGTTTACATCGAAAATACGGAGTTCATTAAATACCACTACAATTTTTATGCGACATTATTTAAAGCAAGGAAAAAACTGCTACTATTTTATTTTTTTTTTGTGGAGTTATTGACCATAGCAGTATGTAGAAACATTGAAAAATTATATCCATGTAAATGATGTATGTGGCAGAGCAGCGTAAAGAGTAAGTTAGTGTAGACCATCTTAAAATGGAATATTAATTATTTTTTATATTAATTTTTTATATTATTATTTTATATTAATTACTAGCTGAAACCCGGCGCGTTGCTGCCACTCTCCCTATTCAAACGCCCATAAAATGTTATCAGTTAAACAGCATGTCTAAATTGAGGTCAAATACTGAATTCTGAGACTGTGCGACCTATATCCACAAAGCTATTCGATATAACAAATTTGGGTTGTATAGGAAGTGCCACTCTCTCTTCATCACCGCTAATAGAATGTAATCAATTAAACTGGATGTCTACATGGCGGTCGAATACCGAATTCCAAAACTGTGCGACATATAACTCCAAAACTATTCGATAGCACAAATTTTGATTGTATGGGAGGTGCCACTCTCCTTTTCCCTACGCCCATAAAATTTTAGCAATGAAACTGCATGAGTACATTGAGGTCGAATACTGAATTTTGAGGCTGAGTTACCTATAACTCCAAATCTATTCGATATCGCAAATTTGGGTTAAATTGGAGGTGTCACGCCCCCCCGACAAACTCTAAAAAATTTTATCAGTAAATCTGCAAGCGTAAATTTTGGTCGAATACTGAGTTCCGACGCTGTGCGACCTTGAACTACAAAGCTATTCGATATCACAAATTTTCGGTGTATGGGAGGTGCCACTCCCCCTTGATCAACGCTCATAAAATGTAATCAATGAAACTGCATGTGAACATTGAGGTCCAATACTGAATTCCAAAGCTGTGAGACCTATAACCCCAATGCTATTTGATATCTCTAATTTGGGTTAAATAGGAGGTTTCACGCCCCCTTGTCGTACGCCCATAAAATGTAATTAATGAAACTGCATGTATAAATTGGGGCCGAATACTGAATTCTGACGCTGATATTCAATATCGCAAATTTACGTTAAATGGGAGGTGCCACGCCCCTCTTACCAATGAACATAGATTGAACCAATAAAACTGCATGTGTATATTGAGGTCGAATACTGAATTTCGGCGTTGTACGACTTATAACTCTAAAACTATTTGATAGCATAAAGTTGGGTTGTATGGGAAGTGCCACTCCCCTTTGCCCTACGACGACAAAATGTAAGTATTGAAAATGCATGTATAAATTTAGGTCGAATACCGAATTCTTACGCTGTCAACCTATAACTTCAAAGCAATACGATATCGCAAATTTGGGTTGTAAGGGAGATGTCACGCCTCCCTGTCCAACGCCCATAAAATAAAACCATTGAAACTGCATGTGTAAATTGAGGTCAAAAACTGAATTCCAAAGATGAATTCCTATAACTTCAAAGCTATTCGATATCACAAATTTGGGTTGTATCGGAGGTGCCCCTCCCCCTTGTCCACTCCCATAAAATTTCATCACAGAAACGGTACGTCTAAATTGTGGTCGAATACCGAATTTCTAAGCTGTGCGACCCATAACTCTAACTAAAGCTATTCGATAACAATTTTTTATTTATATGTGGGAGGTAAAAGGGGGTGTGGCATTGCCCCTTAAACCATCTCGTACTCAAAGCAAAGCGTACTTACAAAATTTGAGCTCAATCGGACCAATGGTTTCGAAGTATTTTGATATTTTCTTTAAAGTAGGCGTAGATGAATTGTGACCACGCCCATTTTTTCAAAGTTAATTATAGTTATCATACGAACTTATTTACCAAATTTTAATTTCATACGACCAAACCGTCTTAAATACAGCATTTTTATTGATTTGTGGGCGACAAAAGGGGGTGTGGTACAAAACCTGCAAAGATACACACATGCAATTTCTTATGTGCACCGTCCACACAGACCCCAATCACCCCTGAAAATTTCATTGAAATCGGGCAAGCCGTCTAGGAGGAGTATGCGAACAGGAAGTTTTGCCACTTAATTTTATATATATAGATATCAAAACAGTGGGCGCAAAAGTGGGCGTGGTCAATTTTTCTTTCAGTAAACACTTAAATTGGATTACTACGAACATTTGAAAAAAAAATTATCCAAATCGGTCCAGCCGTTTTCCGATTTTAGATAAATTGAAAAAAGTGGGCGCAAAAGTGGGCGTGGTCAATTTTTCTTTCCGACAAAACTTAAATTGGATTACTATGAACATTAAAAAAAAATTATCCAAATCGGTCCAGCCGTTTTCCGATTTTAGATAAATCAAAAAAAGTGGGCGTAAAGTGGGCGTGGTCTATTTTTCTTTCCATAAAAACCTAAGTTGGACTATTACGAACATTTTAAAAAAAAAATTATCCAAATCGGTTCAGCCGTTCTCAACTGATGCAATTACCAACGAACGACATTTGATTTTTATTTATATAGAATTCAATTAACTTTCGTTCATTTGTCGTATGACCATTTTTTCCCTTTGTTATTGGTTGCGTGCTATTGTGATTGCTATTTCCAACAAAAATAGCGCGTATGTACACAATTTGAACTGCATAAAATTCATACATTTACTTTTCATATCAATTAAAATCAAATTTGCAAAAAAAAACATTTCCAATAGGTCCAAAACCCTTCACTCAAACACATATAACTCGACCAAATCAAAACATTTTCAAACAATTTTTTTTTTTAAAACCATCTAGAGAACGTACCCTACAAAATGGTATCGGCAGATTTTTTTTTTACTCAGCCGAACTCTCAAACACTCGTCACAAACAGATTTGACAACATTTTTTTATATATATAGATTTCCATTCGTATTTTAAGCCGTAGAAAGAATTCATATACATGAAGTTTCTATTGGATAAAAATTTTTTGGTTTAAAGCATAGTACTCTGTTCAGTTTCATGTGAAATTCCACTCAAATCTCTATACAAAATATGACAGCTGCGAAACAAGCGTGGAAATTTTAAAACATTTTCGTCAGAGCAGTACTGTGTTCCTCTGCGTGAAATTATCGCAACATGTTTCTGAGCAACATTTTTTCACGACAATTTAATTGTACTGCCTATATATTTTGAAGTGAAAAGAGAGAGATCATATGAAATCTCCCAACTTATTCTCTGAGTCTCTCTGAGAAACGTTGCCATAGGAATTCCTCGCAACAAACTTTAAGTCAGAAATTTCACGCAACAAATAAATAGATGTTGCCAGCGAAATGTCACGCAATTGAATAGAGTACTAGGCTTTAAGAAAAAAAAAAACAAACCACTTTGAGCAATATGTCATTAGGCAAAAGGACCCGGCACCACAAAAAGTCTCTTTATCTTGGGAAATTTTAATGTATGTTGATTAAAATATTATTTCTGAACCAAGAAAAAATACTTTAAACAGCACAAATTAAACAAAAAAAAATTAAACTTCACACGGCTCGGATCGAACTCAGTACTCCTTACTTCATAAACCACCCCAGCAGGCAATTAAGCGAGTGCTCCGCAAAAGAAGGCACTGCTATTATTGGCGTCAATACACCTTCCATGATCACTGCATTGATGAGTGCTTCTGTAAAGCCTACCTTTTGAAGGTTCTGAGTCTTTTCATATTATTTTATACTAGAAAACCCGTGTGGCGTTAAAACGCAAAAACCAAAAATACCTAGATTTCGTTTTAAGCTATTGAAAAGATTTTCAACTTATGAAAATTGAAAAGAAATTAATTTTACAAAAAAATAAAAAAAATATTTTAAATGAACAGACAAATTTGTAAAAAAATGTTGATTTTAAAAAAATACAAAAGAAAATTTTTTTATAAAAGATTATTCAAATTTGTAATAGAATATAGAATTCACGATAACTTTTTCGATGAAATAACCATATGTAAGCAAAAACCGCACATTCTATGTATATCTTAAAATTGGATTAACACTGGCTATGGTTAAGAAAACAGTAAAAAAAAAAACTTAAAGGAAATAGGAGGGTGTGGAAGGCGTTCAAAATGTTCAGTGCAAAAAGAATTTTGAAAAAATATTGAATGTACAGATTTTTTTTACAACTTTATTATATGTATAGATAAGTAAGGTGATGAAGTGAGATTTTGACATAGATTTGTGCTTATAACTTTGGATCGGAAAGAGATATTAAAATATTTTTTTCAAAGAAATTACTCTTGAGGGCAAAGCATTTTTTTAAAATTATAACAACTACATTTTAAAAAATTGACTTCGTCACAAAAATCAAACCCTTGCATTTTTCTTAAAAGAAATAGAAAAACCAATTTTGTGTCAAACTGCAATAGTTTTTGCATAAAAATGATACGTCATATGGAAGAGTATAAAAATTGCAATTTTTGGTTTTTATTATTTTTACAACAAAAACAACTTTTGGGCCATTTTTTGGAATAAAAAGACATTTTTTTGACCTTTTTTTAAAAAAAGATTAAAAATATAAATCATTAGCTAACGGAATTGTTGCAGTAGTTTTTGCAAGTAATTTTATTGAACTTTTAGACAAAAGAAAATTAAATGAAATATATTAAAACACAAAGAAGCTATTCGCGTCGAAAGTTAAAACTTTGAATTTGAAATCGTTTTTTTGGTTGTGTACAAAAATTCATTGTACTAAGATTTTCTATAGTTTTCCAGATATGATAATGCTATAGGTGTCACACAAGCGAAAATTTTTTACTCTCTTGTTCTTAAGAAAATGAAAAAAGTTAGTATACATTAACATATATTGGATAAAAAATGCATATTGTAGGGTGCTCATTAGAGATAAACGAAAACTGTCCAGGTGGTGTTTGTAGTCTTTTTCATTTTTAAAAACTCTTTGATAGGTTATTCAAATACATCTCTAATTTTTAGCAGACTTTTCAGTGTTTTTAATTTCCATTATTTTACAAAAGAACCGTTATTTTGAAGAGAGCCCTATTTCTGTAATAAAAAGTAACCTATGTCCCAACTAGGGACTCAAGGAAAGTACATGTGAAGTTTGAAGAAAATCCATATAATAGTTTTTACGTGATGCGCGTTCGGGCAGACAGCCAGACAGACAATATTTTTAAAAATTACATTTTTGGAATTTACAACGTTCAAAACATTCAGTGCAAAAAGAATTTCGAAAAAATATTCAATGTACAGATTTTTTAATCTCTTTTTATATATGAGTATTTCCGTAGCTACCTACGTGACAGTCGTACGACTTTAATGAGTAGAAAAACAAAGAAAAATTAAACTTACAGTTTTCTTATTATGATTTTTCAATAGTTTACTAAGCGCACTATACAAGGTATAAAAGCTAAGAGTTGTCAAAAGCTCGGCTCTCAGATAGAAGCCACCAAAAATGATACGTTACGTGACATAAAATAGAAGTGTTTTTTTACCTGCATCAATATAAACGAAAAAATCTGCGAAGTATGCACGAGTTTTTTTATGAAAGTTTTTTAATATAATCTGGAATAATATTGCTACATATTCATAATTATTTCATTGAAAAATCTACTTTAATTATTTTCATACAAACCATAGTATGATACGTTACGTGATAAAAGTTATGTGACAAAATTTTTCCTTCAAAGAAGTGTAAATATTTTATAGTTTTATTTATTAAATTGAACTAGAAAAAAATTTAAAGTGTAATTCAGGACCGTTACAATCGAAAACTGAAAAAAATTTCAGTCTCCACCTACAATTTGATTGCATGAGAACTGTCAAATTGGCCACTCATATCATGAAATTGTTCATATCATGAAATTTATCTCTTGAAATATTTCTTGAGATATATTTCATGAGATGAGCTGTCGCTTTTCAGTAAAATATGTAAGTGTGTGCAGTTTTAAGAGCTTTTCAAGCAAAAAATAAAAACATAAAATGGAATGGCGATTGGAAGAAATTATTAATTTAATAAACTTTTACAAACAATTCCAAAATGAAATTTCATGAGATGAAGTGCCCACCTAAATATTATAGCATGAAATCTGGATATCATGAAATTCAATTTGACAGTTCGAATTCAATCAAATATTGTAAGTGGAGACATTATTAGGGGTATTCTCTATGTCTAGCATAATTGCATGAGAGCACGGATTACAACAATCTTATACTAAAATATCCAATGGATCGAAAGCGCCCTATTGTACAAGCGTAGCATAGTAAAATTAACAGCTCAAAGACCTCTATAATAAGCTGCACTTGACGCTCATTTTACCTTCTGTTTGGCTGCTCTGTCATTTTCTTCTCTCTCATTACAATCACAGGGTTGCATTTCATAAGCTATTCTTCATAACATCGCCGTATACACGGGCTTCAGTCTAGCATACATAGGAAATAGCGCATGGCTATTTTTACTTGTATTTTGTTGTTGCGGCGGTGCTCGGATTGTATATTTTCTATTCTTGCACCGTGCAACGGGCATATCCTAGACATAGAGAATACCCCTAGTGTGTTATAGTATAGAAAGATAGTATAGATAGATAGACTAACACAATCTCAAGTCGCGAAAAGCTAGCTGGCAAGGCTACAAAACATAATTTATGCATATAGCATAATTCTCGCAACTCCCCTCAAAACATTTGCAAAGACCCCTTTTCCACACTTATGGCCGATTTCTTTACCGAGTACTAATTTTCGCTAATCCGTGGTCTAGCTGGTTCGCGGACTTACTATTGAACCGAGGATTAAGAAAAGTTAGTACTCGGTCATTTCCTCACTTTCCTAGTCCGCGGATTAGTTTGCAAACGGAGTATTAAGCACTAATACTTCGAATTTCTGTATACCAGGTTTTATGCCAAATTTGACAGCAGTTTTTACATTCGGTTATTTATAGGTGTCGGTTTACACTTGCCTTGCTTTACTTTGAGTCCGAATTTTCTTTTATGCTGTTTTTCACCTAAAATATTTTAAAGCAATAAAAAATTAGTGTTAGCTTGAGTGCGTGCTTCTTAGCTGTATACAGCACTGCAAATTCGGCAGCTCTAAAAAAAAAGCACAAAAGAAAAAACACTCAAAATGACAAATCTCAAATCAAAGGTAGTCGCAAAATTTGTAAAGTTTTGAAACTCTTGCCTCACGGTACGTTCATCTTCCCACTTCCTAATCTCTTCTATAGACGGCAAAGTGAGACGGTTGAGTGCGATTAGTGTAAGAAGACACTAGTGACGAATTTGTTGATACATTTTGGTAGTCTGTTCTACCTGATATTTTTTAAAAAACAAAAAATTTTAATATAATAAATAAAAACTCGAAAAAGTATTTGCAGAAACGTCATGTAACAAAAAGATCAAAAAGCGATTATTCGAGTAATTTTTTTGGTTTCGAGTGAATTTTAAGTCACGAGTATGAAGTTATCCAAACTGAAAATATATGCAACACTACAGATAAAGGTAATAGGTGTATTCACGATTCAGTGCACTTTCCTGTGCAGTTGAGGCCTTCAGGATTTGTGTAGTTAGCGTTTCGTGAACAGACCACATTTGATTTTAATAAAGGTTTGGTTTTAAATTTAGTACAGGTTTGGATTAAAATATAAAAAAAAAATAGCAAACATCTTGAGATTCGAACCCAAGACATTCTATTTGTAAGTTCACTAGTCTAACCAGAAAGCTATTGCGCTATGCATTATGAAAGCAATAAGCAAACCTATGAACCGAATCGCCTAATATTGAGTTTGAACATTGCTAAGTTAACTTTTTACGGGTCCCAATCCAAATTTTGTATTTAAATGTACTAGAATTTAGTTCAAATTGTATTAAGAACATGATATAGTACAGAACCAAAAAGCTAAAAGGGAAGCTGTAAAATTTATTTTGGTTTAAATTTTAGTACATTAGAGTTTTAATTATGAGTACGTATTTGCAAAGTTTAAATTTTAAACCGCAAGGCTAAAAAATAGTGCCTTTTTTAGCTGGACTAAAATTAAGTCCCAGATTTTAAGCCGTGTACAAAGAAACTTTTATATTCAAAATCCCACTTTCAAATTCTTTCTAAAGGCCTGATAAGAAATGATAATAAAGAAGGCCGATATTTTTAAAAGTAGAAAAACAACGCAACCAAAAATTAATTATGCAACAATACCTAAAATGGAAGAAGATCAAAAGCGTTAAAAATATATAGTCAAAGTATGAAATGATTGCCTATTTTTATTTTGCTATACCTCCAAAACTCGAGCTAATGACAAAAAACGAAGCAGTTTTCCAATCAAATGATATAAGTACTTATAGTATATTCCATTTTTTAAAATTTCATGTTTGTGTCCAATGTTTCTGTAATGTTGTCCGTATTGTCTATAATGCTTCTGTAACGAAAACGGCAAAAGTACCTTTTTTTAAATTGTTAAATAAAAAAGCATTAGAACAATGGCGTCATTTCACTAAAACCTTAGGGGGGGGGGGGCGAGAATGTAAATGACATAATACGATTTTTTTCGTAAAACATAACATTTAATAAAAACATAGTTATACACATTTTTATACACACATATATGAATTTAATACATATTACAATATACACATATTTAATACATATTAAATCCATGGACTTAAAAATAAAAATAAAATTATGTTGACTTTATATGATTTAAATACAAATTCTAAATGTTTGATAGTTTAAATCATACTTATATACAACAGAAATACAACAACAAATGTGAAATTATGAAATTGGGAAAAAACTGAGAAATTGACACTTCAAATCTCATAGCCCCGGTGCACTGCGTTAGCGCGCGAGTTATGTTCCTTGCTTAGAGCAGTTTGATTGAAACACACTTTTCTTTTCTGCTGTAAACTTAGAACTGAACTTTATTACAACTCTTTCTTAAAATCTAACCAATTCGTTTTCGAAATGTAAATGTGTAAAAGTATGTAAAGATATAAATGGAAGAAATACAATTGTAAAATAGGAGAAATGTAATGTATGTAAAAGAAATACAATGTGGTTAATATGTAAAAGTTAATAGTCGCAAAGTGTTGCCTAATTTATAGTTGCAACATAATATCAAAAATGCAAGGGTTTCATTTTAATGTCTTGTGGTTAATATGTAGAATAAATAATCGTAAAATGTTGCCCAATTTATGGTTGCAACATAATATCAGAAATGCAAGAGTTTGATTTTAATGTTATACTTTAAAATTGAACCTATTTTAATAGTTGCGATTTATGAGGAAAAAAATAAAGAAAGAGTGTAAATAAAATTGGAACACTTAAAATATCTTATTGATTACGCTGCACTTTAAGTAGTGCAGTGGGGCTTATTATGTTGTTGTTTCTGGTGCTATTGTTGTGGGTGCCGAGATTTAATTGCCGTTTGTGCTGTTGTTGTAAATGTAGTAACGATGTCTTTGACTTGTTGGTTAATTTGGTATTGTTGTTGTGTTTGTTGTAATTGTTACTGTAAGTGTTGCAGCGGCGTATTGAGCCTCGATGGTTTGGGTGGTGGCTGAGAAGTATATGTATTTGTTGTTGTCGTTTGAGTGGGGGTCGTAACTCCTCCCCCCCCAGTATGAAGTGAGGGCCATAAAGATTGTGCAGTGGCCCTTACGAAATTGGTTTGCGGTGTATAAATTGATGCCATTATTTTCCTAGGGACGTAAATGAAGATCAGGACAAGGATTACAATTAACGTATATTGCAGTGCGTCTTGGGCATATGTAATTGTGCTGAGGTGTTTAACTGATGCGTAGCTTTCGATTTGATGGTCGCGAAGTTTTTCCAAGTTTAGGGCTTCGGTTACTGACAGGGCTTGTATTCCTGAGTGTGTTATTGGCAGGATATGTATCTCGTCCCAGAAAATTCCAACATTGCTCTTGTAGATGATACCTCTTATAGCGATGTCGCAGTTCTGGAAATGAATAGCACCGGTACCTTCAACTGTGTATTGTCTTTGACTGCAAGTAGAATTTATTAGTGTATAGGGTATATTAATATAGACGATAAAGTTGGCTTCTGGCTGGAAGATTGTTGTTATCTTTCCGAGGTCATACAGGTCGCAGTGTCCAGGTTGATTTTGCATGAGCTGCCCCAGGCATTTAGATTCTTGAGTGTTTTCTTTTTGGATTGGTTTTTGGCAAAAGTATATTTTAGATATTCTTTGGCATGTTTTGTCGAAAAACTGAATTGTTTTGTTATTGTAAGTTATGTATGATTTTGTTATTATTTGCTTTGTTATGTTTATAGGGGTAGGTATAATATGATATAGCTGATAATTTTCTGTATAAAGATTAGGTATTTGAACATTGAATATGACATTAGAATGATTATAATATGCTTGTAATTGTAATAGTTCGTATATTTCTTCATCTGTTTCAATTTTAATGGATTGATTAATCATATAATTTCTAATTTCTTGTAACTCTTTTTGGTTTAATATAAGCTTGGATATAATGTTTAGTTTGGCTAATAGTATGGCTTCTGCTATGTCTGTGATATGATTGAATAAAATATCTATATTGTAGTTAAGTTGGTTAAGATATTGCATTTCTTCTAGAATATTTTCATTTCTTTTAATTTTATTGGCTGTTTCTTTTGAATATTTGTTTACAAATTTTTCAATTGTGCTATGTTCATTATTCATGTGTTCAGTAATATTTTTAAATCTTGCGATCATTTGCATATTCAATTTGTTTTGATTGACCGATTCTTTTTGTAAGTTTTCTTCATTTTCTTTTAATTTTGTTATTTCATTATTTAAATTTTGTGCATCAACCGCATCCATGTTTCCTGTAATAAACTTTACTACTGATCCTAGTCCATTCAAGATACCCCTTTTTTGTCTAGCAACAGGTGATAGTGTTTGAATTTTATTCTTTAGTTCGAGAAGTTTCATTTCAGTTACTTTTATAAGATTTGGTTGTATACCTTGTGCTTTAATTTCAGTAAAGGTAGTGGATAATTTGTTAATGTTTTCATGGTATTTGTCTAGGTCGATTATATGGATTAAATTGTTATACCCTTTTACTACTCGTGCCGGTCCGAGTCTGAGTGGAATTATACCTTGGTTATCTTTGACGTTATGAATCTCTATTAACTGTCCAATGACCAGTTGTACCCTAAAAAGTGAAAATATACAAATATAATGCAAGCTAAAAGTGCCTATTGGAAAAAAAAATTCGAGGTATAATGTTAAAATTTATGGTTTATTTTGTTTTCTTAGTTTGGATTTGTGTAATTTTTGGTCTTTTATTGTGGTTAATGTGACTTTTTTATTGCGTTTTACTTTATGTTTTGTGAATCTAGGAGTCATTTTATTTCTTCTATTTTCTTTTCTAAATATGGTTTTGTTGCTGTCGAAATTTTCGGGTTCGTCTCTAGTTACATTGATTTTATCTATGTTAAGGCTTGTAATTTGTTTAAGCTGTTCACATATTTTTGGGTATAGAATCTCCTGATATTCTTTTAACTTTTGAAGGTATTCGTGTTCATTGTGAAATGAAATTATGTTATTGAATTTGTATGTTCTGCCAAAAAATAACTCGTAGGGAGTGTGTTTGGTGGCGGAGTGAATTGCGTTATTGTAAGTTATAAATGTTTCTGCTAAAATTTCGTCATGTTCAAGAGATAGATTGTTTTCTTTTCGAGTTGTAAGTAAAATTCTGTAAATTTCAGTTAAAGTGGAATGCATACGCTCTACTGGAGAATTACTACTCGATTGTTGGAATGACGTAAAATGCAGTTCTATTTGGTACTGACGACAGAAGTCCTTAAATATATTTGCCATAAATTCTTGACCTTGGTCACATACAATTTTTCGAGGTGTACCGTAAACACTGATGTATGTTTTTAATGCTTTTAGGATGGATACGCTATTTTTCGATTGTAGATTATAACCTGCTCCGAACTTAGAAAATTTGTCAATTATTGTTAAGATAGGGTGATTGTTAATTGTATATATATCGATGTGCAAAATATCGAGTGGCTTAATAGGTGTTTCTGGTTTTTCAAATTTTGTTTTAGGGGGATTCCTATCGTATTTTTGAGTTTTGCAGGTTTCGCAGTTATTAATTGTTTGTGTGATTTTATTTTTCATAAATGGAAAGTAGTACTTTCTTTTGAGATGCAAATGTGTTTCATTTATTCCTCTATGGTTATGTCGATTGTGATAATCCCTAATCAACTGTTCTTGTTCGTCGCTTTGTGTTATGTCCTGTAATATTTCCATGCAGCGTATTACACGGAATATTTGGGTATGTGAAAAATATTTGGAGTATACATCCTGGACTATTCTGAATGTATCGTCATCCGTATAGATGGCAGATAATTTATTAGGTGCCATATAGTTTTTTAAAATTTGAGTAATACTGTCTTCATTAAAATTAGTTTTTCGGATTATGCGTCTTTGTTTATTTCTAAATGGAATTTCGACTGTGATTTCAGGTGCTTGGCTTGATATTTGTAGAATTATTTGTAGATTAAAATCGTTTAGTGGTTTTTCGGAAATAGCTATTCCATCGTTGAGATTTTCTATAGCAGAGTGAATTGTGCTTCCGTTTGTAGCGTGATTAGATTCTGTATCGTTAATGTTTACGTCCACGTTAGTGTTTGGTTTATCCTGTTGGTTCGGTGAGGCTGATCGGAAAAAATTTTGATCATCTTCAATGTTATTGATGTCTTCTATTGAGTCATCTGTATATTGATCTAATTGTTGTTGGTAAGAGGTATTGGGGCGTTGGGTCCTTGGATTTTTATTTATGTTATGAAATTCTTCTGTTCTTGGTCTTGTCATCCTGGAAAATTTAGAACGCATGCTTACATCGGAATTATTATTCCTTTGAGATACAGTGGAGTTTTTAGTGTTTGTAAAACCTGAACTTGTGTCCATTGGTTCTGGTTGTGGTTGTCTGGCAGAAAATGACGAATTGTTATTATTGTTGTGGTTATTTCTAAAAGGGTTATGATTAGGATTAAACCTATTGTATGTTGGTGGGTTATTAAATCGGGACTGGTTTGGGTTATATGTGTTTTGGTAGTAATTTGATGTGTTTGGATTATAGTTAGACGTATTTGGTGTAAAGTTACGTGGGTTTTGCATTCTTGCTGGATATTTATTGAACGTATTATATGGCTTATATTGTTTACTCTGATATGTGTTTCTTTCTGATCTCATGTAATGAATATTTTGTTCTTTTATACAGTAGGCTAAAGCAGTGGCCAAGGATTCTGGCCTCATAGCCCTAATGTTTGAGCCAAGTGGCTCTCTAAGACCACTTAAAAATGAGTTTAGACACATTTCCGCAAATAGTTCTTTTTTTGCTGCTACAACATTTTGATCACTTTCGTGTATCAAAATATTGTTGCACAGTGTAGCCTGAATTTCTATTATTTCACTGAAAAAATTTTCTACAGTTTTGTTGTATTGTCGTAAGTTGTGTAAATCCCTAATAAGTGAAGTCTCCGATCTTTTGTCAGAGTAATGCAGAATTAAGTTAGTTTTTATGTTTTCCCAATTGAGTGACGTTCCGTACATATTTAGTACTTCGTTTGCCTGACCGACTATCTTATTTCGTATTGCCCTTAGTAGTATTTGTCCTTGAGGCGTATGACTAGCACCTCTTGTATGTAACAATATTTCCTCTACGTTATTTAGAAATTCGTATAGTAGTCGAGGATTGCCATCATATTGAGGCAAATCCTTTATTGCATCTGGAATGCGAAGTGACTGAAAAATATCCACATATACAGGGGCAGGGGTGGGAAGGGTTGGGATGGGGGCTGTATTTTCCATAGTAAATTCTCTACTTGGTTCTTCTAGAATTGAACTAAGGCTTCTGCTTTTAAAAAGATTACTGAGGGAAACTGAATAGGGCTGATTTTCTGCACGTTTTTTCTGGGTTTTTTTCCACATGAATTTTTTTTTCTTTGTTCTTTTTTTTTATTGAATAAAATTGTTAACGTATTGAAATTTTTCTTTTCTTATCCCCTTTTATTGAAAAAATTTATTTGTTTTATTTTTAAGCTTTGTTTTATTTAATTATTTTTCAGTTTTCGACTTACATGCTTCCAACGATGATGATGATTAACTGCTTTAGCTGCATGATGCTTGTTGTTCGCTAGTCGTCCTTTCAGAGCGTTGAGTTCCAATGGCGATTAAAAGTTGATATAGTCGTCCTTTCAGAGCGTTGAGTTCCAACGGCGATTAAAAGTTGATACTTAACCGATCTTGTGAAAAAAAAAATGTGCTGATATTCAGTCAACACTTATTTCAGAATATTATGTATCGATATTCTCTCGATAATAACTTCTGATAATTACAATAATTTTAGTTCGATATTCTTTCGAACAATTATTTTATCACTTATTCTTCAAATAAGAAGGATACTGATTATTCACTATTCACAAGATGGTTCGCCAAGCCGTAGACTGCGCCAGTTATGTTCCTTGCTTAGAGCAGTTTGATTGAAACACACTTTTCTTTTCTGCTGTAAACTTAGAACTGAACTTTATTACAACTCTTTCTTAAAATCTAACCAATTCGTTTTCGAAATGTAAATGTGTAAAAGTATGTAAAGATATAAATGGAAGAAATACAATTGTAAAATAGGAGAAATGTAATGTATGTAAAAGAAATACAATGTGGTTAATATGTAAAAGTTAATAGTCGCAAAGTGTTGCCTAATTTATAGTTGCAACATAATATCAAAAATGCAAGGGTTTCATTTTAATGTCTTGTGGTTAATATGTAGAATAAATAATCGTAAAATGTTGCCCAATTTATGGTTGCAACATAATATCAGAAATGCAAGAGTTTGATTTTAATGTTATACTTTAAAATTGAACCTATTTTAATAGTTGCGATTTATGAGGAAAAAAATAAAGAAAGAGTGTAAATAAAATTGGAACACTTAAAATATCTTATTGATTACGCTGCACTTTAAGTAGTGCAGTGGGGCTTATTATGTTGTTGTTTCTGGTGCTATTGTTGTGGGTGCCGAGATTTAATTGCCGTTTGTGCTGTTGTTGTAAATGTAGTAACGATGTCTTTGACTTGTTGGTTAATTTGGTATTGTTGTTGTGTTTGTTGTAATTGTTACTGTAAGTGTTGCAGCGGCGTATTGAGCCTCGATGGTTTGGGTGGTGGCTGAGAAGTATATGTATTTGTTGTTGTCGTTTGAGTGGGGGTCGTAACTCGCGCTTGCACGGGTATCACAAAGATTTCTGATGACGCCCTTAGCCAGGCAGAAATTGTGCAATCAAATCAGCTAGTGATTTTTTCCTTTTCATATTGAAAAAACTTTGTTGTTGTTGTTGTTTCTTTGGAAAGATTCGTTAGAACAATTAATTGTTCTAACTTTGACCTTAAGCTCAATAAACTATTTTAAACTATCAAACAACTAAAATTTGTATTTAAAATCAAGTATGATTTAAACTATCAAACATTTAGAATTTGTATTTAAATCATATAAAGTCAACATAATAAATATAGAGGTCATTTAGAAAAAACTTTAAAAATAAAATTTGTAATCCATTAACAGGAAAAATATATATTGGATTTATTCTAGTGGATAACGACGTTGACGCTTGAGGGCAAACTCGTTAACGAGATCTTCCTTGTTGAACTTTTTTACCATTTCTGGTTCCACAGCCATCAGCATGAGATGGCTTAAACGGTCATCTCCCATTGTTGTACGAAGATACGACTTCACTCTCTTTAAAGTGCACACAGAAAAATTTTGCATAGTAAAATCTTTGTGATGCATAGTTGATTTAATTTTACATGATTTTATATTTCATGGTGGCAGCGACATAAAAATCATTATGATTTCATGTAAAATCATTATGATTTCATGTAAAATCATTATGATTTCATGTAGAATTATTATGAAAACCAGTAAAACCAGTAAAACCATTATTGCATCATGTAAAAAGTTAATCAACACGATTTCATGTAGAATCATTATGATTTCATGTAGAATCATTATGACATCATGTTGAATCATTATGAAATCTAGTAAAATTATTATTGCATCATGTAAAAACAAATTTTGCGTGCTGAAGAAGTTCTGTTGTTTCTAGCACATTAGAAGTTTTAGCGCGAGAAGTAGCTTCGTTAAAAATTAAAATAGTTTGTAATAGCTGAAAAAGTAAAACAAGTGGAATGAAAAGTAAATAGTTACAAGTCTAAGTAGTCGAATCCATAAACTTCGATGCAGATGAACAAGGTAATGTGATATGTGACTTATGTTGCTATAACAAAATAATATCAAAATGCTGTATTACTTTTCAATAAAAATAGAAGCTTCAGTTGACTAGGAAAATTTAAGGTACTTATCTAAGGAAGATAAACAGGAAGCTATATCACCCATAGGACTTCGTGTACGTTATTGAGAAAAAATATTTAGTTGGAGAAAAATTGAGGTATGTTTTGTAATTAGAAGTCGTATTTTTTTATTATTCAATAAAAAAAAACTAAATTAAACCAACTTGAAGTTCTTTTTATTTCAAACTGAGGTTAGGATTCAGCTGCATTTCATAATGATTCAACATGACCATCATAATGATTTTACATGATTTCATAATGATTCAACATGAAAATTTGTTGCGATTTTTACATGAAAATCACAATGATTTTACTATAAATCTCTATGAAGCAAAATTATAGGGTAAACATGTAAAATCATTATGTTTCTAGTTGATTTTACAATGATTTTTTTCTGTGTGTGGGCAAAAATATTTCGTTGGATGCGGTAGTCACTGGCAATGTCATAACAATATACATAAATTACCCAGTGGGCATTTTAGCTAGCAATACGCAAAAGAATGCATGCTAGTAGTGCTCTTATTGGCGTCAATATACCTTCCATGATCGCTGCATTGATGAGTGCTTCTGTAAGGCCTACCTTTTGAAGGTTTGGAGTCTTTTCCTGTTATTTTATATAAAAAAAATTTTTAAAAATTTTTAAAAAATTATATATGATCAGATCAATTAAAAAAAAAATCAAATCTTTAAGAAAAAACAAAAAAAAATATTATTTTTTTGTCCGAGTTGGGACGCGAACCCAATAGTGGAATTCCCAAAAATTTAACGATAATAATCGTTGTCGTTATCGGTCATTGTGCGTGCCACGTTCATAGTAAATGACAGTAATCGCTAATTAGCGACATCAAAAATCGTCGTTAACGCGTTTGGGAATTCCACTACAGCTCTCCGAAATCTAACACATTGCATATCACATTATATGAAAACTTTTATATGGAAAAATTCTAAGTCTTTTCTATTATTTTTGTATGAAGAAATTTACAAAAAAATTCCAAAAAACTTTTTAAATGTACAGAAAAATTTGTAAAAAATGTAGATTTTTAAAAAAATACAAAAAAAAATTTTTTTTGGGCCGAGCTGGGTTGCGAAGCCGCGCTCCCGAAAACTTACTTTTATTTGTAATGATGCAAAATAAGCTGAAGTTTATTAACAACTGAGGTGGACGAGTGGGTAAGATACCAGACCGCTAGCTTAGAGGACGCTGGTTCAAATCTGAAATTTGTCAAAAGTTTTTTTATTTCAAGTTGATATTTATATTGCTTTTCTTTCTTATGTACATTCTAAAGAAGGGCTTCTAGCAGGCTTCTTTAGAGTCGCGAGAGTGGAAGTCCCAGAAAATTTTCTCGTTTCATATATAAAAGCTTATGGGCTTGGAAACGAGCACGGAAGGGCTAAGAAATACATATGATGGCCTGCTAGAAGCGCTTCAAAGACCTGCTTTTGCCCACTGGGTATATTATATGTGAGAAAGCTATTGGCATTTTTTCTAAACTCGGTACCATATCTATAATTGATTTTGTTTTTTTTTTCATATATTCTTTCGCCAAACTCAATTGGCTCCTGAGAACAATTTCATCAACGTAGGTGGAATACAGTTTAAAAAATTGTATTATTGAATCTTTGGGCAAAAATGTTTCCGAATCAGGATCAAATGTTTCTAATATATTCATTAGCTCTGTGTTGTCTTGAAATCGCTTTTCATAGTCTGATAAAAATTTCTCAACGACTTTGAAGTAGATCTTACGCATATTTTCATCAAATTTCAGTGGTTATACTGCGTTGGCCAATTGTTGACATTACCAAGGATTCCTTAAGCTTTTGAGCTACCTTAACTGCTCTGCTTGTAAAATAAAAAACTGAAATTTGAGAGAACTTCTCTTTCATCCAAGCACTTCCAAGCAACAGACAAATTATGTGCTCGGCCCAATGCAGAAAACAATTTCGACGTAGGCAGAAAGGAGGTTTTCAACTGAAAATGATAAATACACAATTGTTGCTTCTTTGCTAAAATTTGAATGTTAAATACTGCACTGTGAACTCTCGAGGAACTCTAACATAATGAAATCGTTGGATTCCTCTGGCTCAGACACAAATGTCTTATAAACAAAACACAATCATTCTTCTAAAAGCAGTGATGCCATGCAGCTTATAGTACGATAGAATTTTGTCAAAATACGCGGCAACGGTGCTTTTGGAAGAACGGTCGTATTTTATAAAACTGATAGCTGAACCCGATGTGCTTCGCTACCCCCCTCATGCTGTTGCACTTCGTCGTTATCATCCGCTTGTCCCATGAAATAAATTTGTAAAAACTTAGGATCTTCATCTGGAATTGGCAATATTGATCCCATTCGGTGATAAAATTGGCCTTGAACTCTAAATGTTGGCATGAAGTTGCCTCGAACCACTTTAGTCGCACCAAACGATGTCATTTGAAAACACGAATTGTATTTTTGTATGTTGCTTAAGAAATGTTGGGAATCCGCTGTTGTTCCTATGAAGTGGAATATTATTATTTTGAATAATAATCATTTTATTTTTTCCTCTTCTTCCTTTTTTGATGCCTTAGGGGCAAATTATTTATTTGTTCTTACCTGAAACCAGTGATCTGCAAGCGATGGCATTTTCGCTACTTGCAATCTACCCTCAACAAATACAGTGACAGTCTGACCGCACTACGCAAGCGCTGCGATTGTTGTGTCGAACATACTTGCAACATTGAAGCCAACTGTGTATGAGCGTGTCGTAAGACCACAATAATGCTTGTTCGAGTTGTTGGTTTGATAACCAGCGCAGGGTCTTTTCAACTTCTGGTATCCAATGGTAAGTATGGTCATTTACAAGCAACAAAACAAAGACATAAAGCGTAACTCCTGCATAAAAAAACCAGCGCTTATTTTGTTCTCCGAACACAAAGTATTTGCAGTAACATTGCAGTAACATTGCAGTTACTTTGCGCGACTTTTGAGAGCTTGTAGCTCATAAGCTAATGGTTCAATTGAGCTGATTTCTTTTTTAAAATAAATTCTAAAGTTTAATTGAGTGAGCAATAAAATTTGTTTAGTAAATTTGTAAAGATATTTATTAAATTTAGTTTTTTAAGAAATTATATCAGACGCCATTTTACTATAAAACACCTTTAATCACTGATTTTGATAAGATTTTGTATGCATGCAGATCTTTAATAAAGCTACAACTTTTGTTCAATTGTTCAAAATTTTGAAATAATAGGGTCGCCACCTAATAATATGTCTTTTCAAGAGTTTAAAACTGATATATGACGTTTAAAACTCTTAAAAAGACATATTGTAAGGTGGCAACCCTATTATTTCAAAATTTTATAATTTTGAAATTCTGACAATGGATTCAGATTCAGCGACCCATTTTTGGGGTAGCTTTTTTTTGCCAGCCCCGAATTCATAAAACTACAAAAAATTAAGGTGGCAACCCTATCCACCATCTTGAATTTTAAAATTCTAACTTTGGATTCGAAATCAGCGACCCCTAAACACTGATAAATGATGTTTAAAACTCTTAAAAATACATATTATTAGGTGGCAGCCCTATTATTTCAAAATTTTATATTTTTGAAATTCTGACAACGGATTCGGATTCAGCGACCCATTTTTGGTGTACCATTTTTTTTTTTTGCCAGCCCCGAATTCATAAAACTACAAAAAATTAAGGTGGCAACCCTATCCACCATCTTGAATTTTAAAATTCTGACTTTAGATTCGAAATCAGCGACCCCTTAACACTGATAAATGATGTTTAAAACTCTTAAAAATACATATTATTAGGTGACAATACTGTGGTAAAAATTTAGGTGGCAACCCTAACCTCCATCTTAAATTTTAAAACTGTGACATTATATTCGAAATCAAATCCGTTGTCAGAATTTCGAAATTACAAGCATTCGCAAAAATGAAAAAAAAAACAAGGAGGCAACTCTATCCGCCATCTTAAATTTTAAAGTTTGACATCATCTTCGAAATAAGTTACCCCTAAAACTTCATAAAACTATTTACTCTATTCATACTGAAGTAATCTACAAACTACTTTACTTTACTTTACTTAGTTGGCGCTACAACCGTATGTCGGTCTTGGCCTCATCTAAGAATTTGCGCCAGCCATTTCTGTCTTTCGCTTGCTGGCGCCAGTTGGAAATTCCAAGCTTCGTCAGGTTGTCCTCTACTTGGTCTTTCCAACGAAGATGCGGTCGTCCTCTTCTGCGTTGACCGCCGCTGGGTACCGAATCGAATGTTTTCTTCACTGGAGCATCGTCTTTCATGCGCTGAACATGACCAAGCCAGCGAAGCCGCTCGATTTTAATGCGCTTGACTATGTCGATGTCAGCGTACAGCTCATACAGTTCATTATTCCACCGTATTCGGTACTCGCCATTGACGCAGATTGGTCCGTAGATCTTACGAACAATCTTTCTCTCGAATGCTCCTAAAGTCTTTTCATCTAAACTGCTCAGCGTCCAGGTTTGTGATGCGTAAAGTAGGACGGGCATGATGAGCGATTTATAGAGCGTGATTTTCGTTCGTCGAGAGAGGGCTCTGCTTCTCAATTGCCTACTGAGCCCAAAGTAACACCTGTTGGCAAGAGTTATTCTTCGTTTGATCTCAATGCTGATGTCGTTGGTTGAATTAATGCTGGATCCCAGATAAACGAAGTTCTTCACAACCTCGAAGGAGGTATTGTCAACGGTAACGTGGGTTTCAAGACGCTGGGACTGTTTGTTTGTTGACACTAAGTATTTCGTCTTATCTGCATTCACTGACAGACCCATTCGACTTGACTCTCTTTCTAATCTGGAAAATGCTGCACTGACTTCGCGCGTATTATGGCCAATGATACAATATCTATGTCATCAGCATACGCAAGCAGCATAACACTCTTGTAGAATATTGTGCCACTACGTCTCAGATCAGCAGCTCGGATGATCTTTTCCATCATTAGGTTGAAAAAGTCGCACGATAAGGAATCACCTTGTCTGAAACCTCGTTTGGTAATAAATGGTGGGGAGAGGTCCTTCCCGATTTTAACTGCGCTGCTGGTGTTGCTCAGTGTCATCCTGCAAAGTCGTATTAGTTTTGCAGGAATACCAAATTCAGACATGGTGGAGTACAGGTGCTTCCTTATTGGGCTGTCGAAGGCGGCTTTGTAGTCGACAAAAAGATGGTGGGTGTAATCTACAAACACTTGAGTAAAAATGCAGTGTACGCGCTGATTTCATCGTTCGTAAGCTTACTTTTGTATCACTGCTTAGCCGAAGTTGAAATCAACCTGCAATCGTACACGAGGCAGTAGCTCAAAATAATGCATAATTATAACGATTGCCGTTCGTGCGCTGTGGTTTATACACATAATTATTTTATGCAAACATCTATACTTTCCACTGAAGTCGAAGCACACATCACACAGTGTTTGACTTTAGTACAATTGGCTAATGCAACATGCTTGATGTTATAAGTGAGCTCGATGGCGTAGAATATGTTGCATAGTATTAATGATATTGAAGTCATACAAAAACCAAGTATGTACTGAGTGTAAAAGCAGTTGCAGTTCATCGCTGCAGGTCTCTGCCTGAAACTAACGATAGTAGTGGTTCTGGTGGTGGTAGCAGTTCGGGTAAAGCAATTTTACCATTTGCGCAGCACATTCCAGGTGCTTCATTTTTATATTTCTAGGCATTGTAGTATTGGCAAACTTTATTACTTGGTGCAATGGCAACTAACTCATCTTCACTGCAATCAATTTCTGATGTGTAGTGGAATGCAATCCGCTGATATGATTCAGGGCTTCGACGATGCTGTGCTCTTCGACTACGATCTTGTAGACGGTGTGCCTCACGTTGCTCTGGTGTCTCGACAGCTCTTGATAAAGAGGATAGCGATCGGTCACTTCGCATGCGTGTTTGACGTTGAGTAGAAGTCTCGGAAGCCCTTGATGTCAAGGTTCGAGAACGGTCGCTTCGTAACCGTGTTTCACGCTGAACAGATGTCTCCGAAGCCCTTGATGTTGAGGTTCAAGATCGCTGAATCTCTAAGCGTGTTTCGCGCTAAACAGCAGTCTCGGAAGCCCTTGATGTTGACGAAATTAATTTATTATTTCGTAAGAATATCCTATTGTGAAAATTTAATGACGATCGGTCCAGTAGTTAAAACTATAAAACGATTTTTAATTTTCCCAAAAAGGGGCGTGGTCCCACCCACTTTTCTCCTGGTACGTATTCCTAACTATGCCAATACCATATGTACCAAATATCATCGACGTAGGTCAAAAAATGCCCAAAATATGGCGATTTAAATTTTTGGGTTATATGGGAGGTGCCACGCCCCTTTGTCCAATGAAAACTTTAAAAAGCCTATTATTCTTTCCAGAGTCACAGTAACATGCTGTGAAAATTTCAAGAAGATCGGTCCAAGGGTTTGGCCTCCTATAAAGCACAAACAAACAAACAGACAGACAGACATTCATATTTATATATATAGATTGAAAGCAGATTAATTATTATTAAAGTAAAATGGGGCGAAAAAAAGGGATTTGATAATAAAAAAATCGATGGCTACCTTACCTGTAGATAAAAAGTATTTAAAACTTTAGGTAAATACATATTACAAAAAAAGTATTTTGTATAGATAACATTGTTAGTGGTATAAGTAAGTATCTGATTTAAAAAAGGGGGCGGTGAAGTGGGCGTGGTGCATAGTAATATGGCGACGTTAACAGTATTAAGAGCAATATACTACCAAATAAAAATAATCCTTTGGAAGGAACAAATTTGTGCAGAGAACAAAAAGTTTAAAACTTAAATTTGGCGTAAAAAGGGGCGTGAAAGGGGGCGTGGCGTAAGAAATGTTTATTTTTACCTCGCCTGGAGTATAATGTGTATACAATTTGAAGTAAATCTGTTAAAAACTATATGGGAGCAATTACATAATTTTAAAAAAGTGGGCGTCAAAGTGGGCGTGGTCGAAAAAAGTACCCTATTAATCATGCCAGAGTCCCAGTTAAATGCTGTGAAAATTTCAGGAAGATCGGTTCAGAGGTTTGGTCTCCTATAAGGTACAAACAAACAAACAAATAAACAAACACACATTCCATTTTATATATTGGGGGTTGGAATTAATTTTAAGGGTTTTTTTCGGTTTTTGAGCATTTATTTAGAAACAACGGTACAATGTATATTATTCAAAGTATTGTCCATCGTTAGCTACAACATTTTCCCATCTTTCTGGCAGCATATGGATTCCGCGCCGGAAGAACGATTCGTCTTTTGAGGCAATCCACGAATCGACAAATTTTTTGGTATCCTCGTAAGAAGTGAAGCGCTGCTCAGCCAAGCCATGCGTCATCGATCTGAATAGGTGGTAGTCGGAAGGGGCTATGTCTGGGCTATAAGGCGGGTGGGGTAGCACATCCCAATTCAGCGCCTCCAACGTTTCCTTGACGGTTCTTGCAACATGTGGCCGTGCGTTGTCATGTTGAAAAACCACTTTGTCGTGTCTTTTGGCATATTCCGGCCGTTTAACCTTTAATGCTCGGCTCAATTGCATCAATTGTTGTTGGTAGCGTTCCCCAGTGATGGTTTCGTTAGGTTTTAGCAGCTCATAGTACACGACACCCTTCTGATCCCACCAAATACACAGCATAAGCTTGGCGCCATGAATATTCGGCTTGGCCCTCGATGTTGATGCATGGCCGGGTGGTCCCCACGATTTTTTTCGCTTAGGATTATCGTAATGGATCCACTTTTCATCGCCAGTGACAATACGATCCAAAAACTCTTCCTTTTATGCCGTTGAAGCAGTTGTTCGCACATGCAAAATCGCCGTTCAACGTCTCTCGGCTTCAACTGGTACGGCACCCAATTTCCTTGCTTTTGAATCATTCCCATGGCCTTCAAGCGTTTGCCGACCGTTGATAAGTCGACTCCCAATGATTCTGACAATTCTTGAAGGGTTTGACACGGGTCTTCATCGAGCAAAGCCTCCAATTCCTCATCTTCAAACTTTTTCGGCTGGCCCGGACGCTCTTTGTCTTCTGTATCAAAATCACCACTTTTAAACCGACGGAACCAGTACTCACAAGTAGAAATCGATGGAGCATAGTCCCCGTAAGCCTCAGTAAGCGTGCGTTGTGCTTCAACCGCTTTTTTCTTCAAATGGAAGCACAAAAGTAAACCTTCCCGCAAATTGCGTTTTGTTGGAACGAAAGTCGACATGTTCACAGAGAAAAAAATATATGTTGTTTACACTTCAGTGGAATGACACATACTAAAAAATGAAGCTTAGACAATGTGTTTTGAAAAGAATATAGTCACAGGTGTGCCCGATGCGATCTATTGATAGTTACGCCATCTCTTAGAAAACCTTTAAAACTAATTCCAACCCCCAATATATATATTTATAAAACTGATTTAATCAGAAGATTAGAAGAAATACCATCGCCTTTCGTATCGGTGGCGCTCTAGTCCATGACACAAAGAACGATAACGGTTTGATTATTGTGGTGAACTGTACTTTAGTCGGGCCAAAATAATATGTAACGTAATAATTATATATTAGATTTTTTTGAATTAATAGTTGGTAAAAATTAGACGAATTTACAAAATAACAGTGCATTGAAATTTTTCAGTGTATGTTTCTACCACGATTAGATGGTTTTATTGAATCGATTTATTGAATTATTATTATAATAGTATTATTATTATAATAATAGTATCTGATAAAAGTATCAATAATAATAGCCGCTGCATTAGAACAAAATTTTAACATGATTTCAATTGTGAGCTTTTTAGACCAAGTACGTTTGAAGAAGGCAACAACAACTTTGTATAGAGTCAATCACACAGCAGACTAGACAGAACTGTTTCGGAAGCTGCTAAGTCTCGCTCTTCAGTAATCTTGAGTTATTAAGCTGTGACCAACTCACTTTTTAAGTCTTATATGATTTGACACTTGTTCGAACATATTCGTTAGAATTTTATTGTTCTCATCGGCCATTCAATCATATGACATTAAAGCAGTAGTTATTTTTAGATCAAGCTTTTAACTCTACCAGGGTTGCCGTCTGTTCTAGTTGCTTCTTCTTTTTTCGCTATTCATTGGAGTTCGACGAGTCTGCCGAAATACACCATAGAATTGAAGTAAAGATGCTATTGTTTTTTAACTGAAAACTGGCTATTGGCACAAATTTTAAGCCTGTGATCAACAGCTGAGTTGGATTGCGACAATTTAGTCTGAAGATCAAAGTTAAGTAGTCTGACAGCTAGACAGTAGTTAACTTTTCTACAGTCTGATATTTAATCGCTATATTAATCGCTTAGTTTGCTGTAATTTTGAATGATGCACGAGTGCTAAAGGCTAGTAGCACTTTGCCTTTTCATTTTCTTTCCTTGCCTTTATATCGCATACTTAAAATTTTCAACTCGATTATTTCCGGCTTCTGTTTTCTTTGCCACAAACGCTTCCCGTCTACAAAGAAATAAAGAAATTGCAACTAGATTGCTTTTTTATTTTGCGTCGAGAATAAATATAACTTCCTCATCATCACTAACAACATATTTACTGCCATTTCCTGCTCGGGAATGTGTCATTTCCTTTATTATTGCATAAATATTTCTTAACCGGTGTCGTCGGTTAGCGTATATAGAAGCCGTAATTTACTGCGGTGACTTCAACCTTTGCTTGCATTACAACTTTTCCTTTCGTATTCTTTTCTATAGCTGAACTACACATCAATAAATGGCGCTGGAAACTTGAATTCGCGGTTGATAGCAGCAAATGAAGCTTATCATTCCTCCGATTCATCCATACCGGTGGGCGGTATTGACAACAGTTCACCGAGAATTGTGCAATCTTCACCGACGTCGCAGGCCATCAACACAAACGAAAACAACCCACAACACAGTGCAAAAAAGACCACACAGTCCGATGAAGCTTCGGAGGTGTCCACACGTACATCAGCCACAGCCACTCAGACTCAGAAATTTTCTTGTTGCGTAATAATTCCAACGCTAGCGACTTCGTCAACAACGACACCAACTCCATCATCAACAACAGCGTTAATTTCAAGTGGTCGGTAGTTCAATATCTTTACACTACAAACATTTATTCTAACTTACAGAGTTGCTATTTTAAGAGTTGACCAGAGAGCATTGGTACACTCACCCACACCATCCCCATCACTCGCACCATCCCCATCATCAGCAGCTAGTTGAAGAACTAGCGGTGTATTCGAACCCTGCATCGGCGCAAATAAGTAAGTTTGGATTTGATAGCAATGGTGAAGGATATCTTAACTCAAGATACAATGGTAAGCATTTTAAATGTAGATATTATATGATAAAGTAATTTAATCACACAGCGTTGCTTCAAATATTATTATATTTATAAACTTAAGTGTACAAACTTTTTTAGCACACTCTTAATGTTTGTGTTGACTTTTATTAGCTTTTAGTTGTATCGGATGGAACAAATTTTATCTGTTTACACTTTGTCGAATGCTTAAGGCTATTGACTGCATTGTTTTGTTTTCAAATCTTTTTTTCGAACTGTGCATCTATTTATTATCTCATAATCGTAACAAAGTTTGCTTAACTCTCTGTAAACTTAGGTGTTTGTTTTTTGGGAGGGGTAGGTTTTTTATGTGTGTGTGCCTTTCTTCCCAGTGTTCATTTTAGCGAGTGCTCTGCAAAAGAAGGCATGCTAGCACTGCTATTATTGGCGTCAATACACCTTCCATGATAACTGCATTGATGAGTACTTCTGTAAGGCCTACCATTTGAAGGTTCTGATTCTTTTCATATTATTTTATATGAAAATATTTACAAAAAAAATTCCAAAAACAATTTTAAATACACAGAACAGTTTGTAAAAAAAATAGATTTAAAAAAGAAACAACAAAAAAAATTTATTTTTTGTCCGAGTTGGGTCTCCAGCCCGGGCTCCCGAAAACTAATGCTTGGTTTTCACTATGTCATTTTTATGCCGACACAAAAGTTTATCACCTGAAATATCACCTTCATAAAACTCAAGAACATTTTCTGCATAGCTCCATTTAATAAGTTATTTGTTTTTAATTTTCTAAGATTGCCAAAGTTAAAAAAACTATCAACATGTGGTTATTTTCAATTTGATTGACAACAACTGACCACTGAAAATGACATAGTGAAAACCAAGCATAACACATTACATATTAGGTCTGTTCGCGTAGTCGAATGCAAACGATATATTTCAAAAGTTTTTACTAGAACGTGCCTGAAAAGAGTTCGTTTACTGGGAGAATTGCGTAATAGAGAGGAAATCACATTTTCTCTCCGTTCAAGTTTTTTAAAGTTTTTACAAGAAGAATTTCATGTTGTAAAAAGATGAAAACTGTCAAATAGTAGATGTCATTGGCGTCGGAAGCGGGGGGAAAGGGGGGCAGTCGCCCCCCACTTTTTTAGCTAGATAAACAATTTAAAAGGAAAACTTCAAAAGTTATTAAAAATATCAGTTTTTCTTACAACGATAATATTTTTTGTATATGTTTTCCTCTTCTATCTCTCTTCTTCATAAGCATGCTTGCGGATAACCATTTCCTTTCTCTGTGTTTGCAAAAAGATAGAACAAAATGTAGAGTTTCTACTGCAAACCCACCACTTCATTTAATAAGCACCCTTAAGTATGTAGCTAAATGCTTGTTCATTTTGCAACTCTGGTAAGAAAAAATTTGGCATGTTCTTAGGGGCTTTCCATATTGGACGACATGTTGTATGATAAGTTAGATGGAAAACTAATGGGACTATTTGATTGAGCGCTCGAACGATCCAACTTGTAAATCAACATCATTAATTACAAGCTCTCGACCAGAACACATCCGGATAATAGCTAAGCAACTTTTAGATGCCCTAACAATTGAGCAGTAATTTTACATAGTTTTACAATATTGTACAATCGGCAGAAAAAAACCAAAAATTTCAACTATCGTTTTAGCTTACGCATGGTACTACATGTTGTACAGTCTGACATGTTGGTCCAATGTTTTGGACCATGCGAAAGCTCCTACTGTGAATTAGCTGATGAAAATCCACCTCGACGCTTTGAACAAACATCAAATCCGGTTCCTTCAGTACAGTTGCCATTATATGATAGTCTACGAAAAGATTATTTCGAAATTTTAGATCTTTAGATCAATTGCCTGGCCAAACACCTTGAAATTGTAGTGGCATTGTATTCCAATTTGCAAAAAATTCGGATACTGTAAAAAAACTATTAAATGAAGTTGAAAAACTTATTGCTTTGCTTTTGACTGTGCCTGCATTAGCAGCTTCATCTGAGCGTTCTTTTAGTGCACTAAGACGACTTAAAACGTATCTTCGAGCAACTGTGACACAGAAACGACTCACTAATGCGGCTCTTACACACATTCACAAAGATAAAACCGAAGAATTGAATTCGATGGAATTGGTGAAAGTGTTTGTTTCTCGCAAGGACAGAATGAAACATTTTGGAATAATTTAAATTGATATAACTTCTTGTACCTAATTGCATTTAAACCATGTAAAGATATACCTAGTCATGCTTTATAAAAGCAACCATTATTTCTTATATTTTCATATTACCATATGAAAGATCCTTTAAAGAATGATCTCTAATATTGAAATTGGAAGAACTTTTAAAAATAATGAAATTTTAATATTTTTTATATATTTTTATATATTTTTTATTTTAAACTAAAATAAAAAATTTGTTTATTCACATTCATGTTTCTTTGAAGAAATTTTGGTGAACTTTTTTTTGCACCACCATTTGTACTGCCCCCCAGATGAAATTAGCTTCCGACGCGCTTGGTAGATGTGTGTGTGTAGCAGCTGAGTTTTTTAGATTTTCTTAGACGTATTTGACATTTTTCATTATTTTACCAGAAAAGCGTTCGTTTACTTTTTTAAGTTAAAGTTCATTCTCTCTCAATTTTATTACTTTTGACGTTTTTAATTTTTTTACCAGAAAAGTACGCGAACAGACCTATTATATTATATAAAAATATTTATATGGAAAAACTCCAAGTCTTTTCTTATATTTTTGTATAAAAAAAATTTATAAAAAAATTTTAAATACACAGAACAGTTTGTAAAAAAATTTAGATTTAAAAAAGAAACAACAGAAAAAATCTATTTTTTGTCCGAGTTGGGTCTCCAGCCCGGGCTCCCGAAAACTAATGCTTGGTTTTCACTATGTCATTTTTATGACGACAGAAAAGTTTATCACCTGAAATATCACCTTAATAAAACTCTAGAACATTTTCTGCATAGCTCTATTTAATAATTTGTTTGTTTTTTATTTTCCAAGATTGCCAAAGTTAAAAAAACTGTCAACATGTAGTTATTTTCAATTTAATTGACAACAACTGACCACTGAAAATGACATAGTGAAAACCAAGCATAACACATTACATATTTACATATTTCAAAAGTTTTTACTAGAAAGTGCCTGAAAAGCGTTCGTTTACTAAGAGAATTGTGTAATAGAGAGGAAATCACATTTTCTCTCCGTTCAAGTTTTTTAAAGTTTTTACTAGAAGAATTTCATGTTGTAAAAAGATGAAAACTGTCAAATGGTAGATGTGTGTGTAGCAGCTCAGTTTTTTTAGATTTTCTTAGACGTATTTGACATTTTTCATTACATTACCAGAAAAGCGTTCGTTTACTTTTTTTAAGTTAAAGCTCAATTTTATTACTTTTTAAGTTTTTTGATGAGTTGGGTCTCGAGCCCGGGCTCCCAAAAAGTTTACTTTCATTTGTATTGATGAAAAAAACGCTATTGATTCTCAACAACCACGATAGACGAGTTGGTAAGATGTCGGACCGCCACATGAGAGAACCATGGTTGAAATCTGAAATTGTTAGTCGTTTTTTATTTCAAGTTTATATTGCTTTTCCTTCTAACGTGCCTTCTCGAAAGAGTGCTTCTGGCAGGACCCTTTTGAGCAAGGAGAGCGAAAGGCCTGACAAATTTTCCCATTTCATACAAGCATAAAACGGCATATAAGCATAAAAATTTTAAATTTCTAAATATCAAAGAGATCATTTATTTTATTGTTTTGAAAAAAAAAATACCTAAAAAATCATATGAGTGAGAGCCTAAAGTTAAAAATATATGATGAAATAGCATGGTTAAAAATATATAAACTTGTAATCTAATAAAAATTTGCAATAAAAATATATCAAAATCAGAGTAGTCGCCACCTTAATATAATTCAAAGTAGTTTTTAAGCCACTTGTTTTGAAGTAGTTTTTCAAATACTTCATATATAATGCAATAAAAACTTTCAATAATTTCAATAATTCAAAGAAGTTATAAACTACTTTATTTTAAATTAGTTTTTTAGTTAGTTGTTTTTAACAAGTTAGTTTGTAGGGCTATAGGGCTGTTTCCGTACTCGATTTAAGTAGCTTCAAGTTGCTTGAAAGCGTTATTTTACTTATTTTTTAAGCGCGAGAGAGAAGAAAAGCATGAAAAACACAGACCTCATACAACACGGTCCGACCAAATCAATCTTTTTGTTGCACACATGAAAAATCCAATATATTCCAAAAATAGACTTTAAAAAAGATCTTGTCATTTTCCTCCAACACGTCAGAATTTTTTAAAAATCTGTTTTAAAGTTTTCATGATCACAGCTTTTAAATATAAAATTACGCTTTAAAATATAAAAGAGTGTGCCAATATACATGAATGAAGGCATTTTAGAAGCGTTGTTAAATAACAAATTTTAAAAATTAAAAATCAGTTTCATACATTCCTTAAATCGAAATTTATCCATTTTTCAAAAAAAAATGTTTCTTAAAATTACATGAACTAAATTACGAGCTTTAGATCAAGTAAGTTTTTAAGATGGCAACAACAACAACAACAACTCTGTATAGAGTCAATCACTTAGTTTCGGAAATCGCTACATTTTCCTCTTCAGTAGTCTTTGAGTAATTAAGCTGTGATCAACTCACTGTTTAAATTTGTATATGACTTCACATATTTAGGAATTCATTCATTTGAATTATATAGCTGCTAATCATATGCCATTTTAAAGCAGTAGGCTATTTATAGATCACCGCCATAAACTATACCAAGGTTGCCATCTATTCTAGTTGCTTCTTTAGTAAAAAAAACACTTCACAAAGTTTTTCGAACTGTACCGTTAGGTCAGTGTATATATATATTTTTTATATTTTTTTCTTTCAAAAAAGGTCTAAAACATTTACTTTTTACTCAAAAAGTGACTCAAAAAATGCTTTTGTTGTAAAAATAAAATCAAGTAAAAATTGCACATCTGACTACCTTTGACTACCTTATTTAATTGCAAAAATTCTTCCAGTTCAGCGCAAAATTCATTTTATTGTTTTCATCATCAAAATAACAAGGTAGTCCCTTTGAAATTGTTGGCGAAATTTATTTTTTCCAAAATGTTGTTTTTATATTTTTTACAAAAAAGTCAAGTCTCAAAAATAATTTAAGTGAAAAACTTACCCCAATATCTCTTTCCAATCAAAAGTTATGGCTAAAAATCTATTTTTTCATACAATTGACTATAGTTATAAAACTCATTTTTTGTTTGTTTGTTTGTTTGTTTGTTTGTTTGCTTGTTTGTTTGTTTGTTTGTTTGTTTGTTTGTTTGTTTGTTTGTTTGTTTGTTTGTTTGTTTGTTTGTTTGTTTGTTTGTTTGTTTGTTTTTCCTTTATACAAATCTAAACGGCTCAACGGATTTCGCTCAAACTAGGTATACATATTAAGCATATTATAACTTAAAATGTTACCTACTTAGTTTTTGCCACGCCCCCTCTGAAGTCTTTCAACTAACGGTAATTTTGTTATTATAATACTTTTTACCTTCGGAGTTTTTTGTGTATTAAATTTTAAAAAATTTCTGTTGTTTTGACATCAAAAACACTCACATTTCCATAAACTTTTCCACAAAACATCGTAACCTAAGAATGAGAAAAAACGACATAAAAATCAAAGTTTGATCTTTCGATGCAAATATATCCGCTGTCCATTAATATATATCATTCAAATTTTTTTTTGTTCCAAAGTTCAATAAAATCACTTCACAAAAATAGTTTGGTCTGCACCGTTAAAATAGTGCAGCTATGTTTTATAATTATGTCAAAAAAGGTCCAAAATAGTGACTTTTTACTCAAAAAATGACTCAAAAATTGTATTTGTTGTAAAAATTAAATAAATTAAAAATTGCACATCTGGCTACCTTTCATATTACATAGCATTTATTTGCAAAAATTCTTCTAGCTAAGCCCAAAAATTATTTTACTGTTTTTTGTCCTCAAAACAACAAGGGTATTGATTTTTTTGGCGAAATTTATTTTTTCCAAAATGTTGTTGTTATATTTTTTACAAAAAAGTCAAGTCTCCAAAATAATGTATGTGACAAAATTACCCCCATGCTGCCGTTATAAGGAAGAGTGCGGTATCTAGCATGAAAAGAAAATAAAATAAAAATGTCGAATTTTTTGCTCAATTGCTTAATATTTTAATATGAAATGTCATATCTTCACAAGTTAAAGAAATCATTCAAACAAAAATCGCAGTAACTACATACATAAAAAAGCGGAATCTACAGACAGATCCTAGTCGGCAATGGCAGGAGTTCGAAGCACTACTAGCAGGCCTTCATATGGATTTCGAAGTGCTTCCACACTCATATCGAAGTATACTTTCTTTTTTCTAAGATACAAGAAAATTTTTCAGGCCTTCCACTCTCGTGACTCTAAAGAGGCTTGCTAGAAGCCTTTTTTGAGAATGCACGTTAGTTAAAAAGAAAAGCAATATAAATATCAACTTGAAATAAAAACGACTAACAATTTCCAGATTTGAACCAACGTCCTCTCATATGGCGATCCGACACCTTATCCACTCGTCCACCGCAGTTCTTAATAAAAATTAAGCTTATTTTGCGTCATTACAAATGAAAGTAAGCTTTCGGGAGCGCGGGTTCGAGACCCAACTCGGGCCAAAAAAATTTTTTTTGTATTTTTTTAAAATCTATATTTTTTACAAATTTTTCTGTTAGTTACAATGTTATTTTTAATTTTTTTGTAAAATTTCTTCATACAAGTTTTTTTTCCTTAAATGACCTTGTAAATTTTTTTGTAAAATTTCTTCATACAAGTTTTTTTTTCCTAAATGACCAAGCGGCCTTTAGCATTGCCGAAATTGCAATAAAATCAGCTAGTGATTTTTTTCCTTTTCATATTGAAAAACTTTGTTGTTGTTGTTGTTGTTGTTGTTGTTGTTGTTGTTGTTGTTGTTGTTGTTTCTTTGGAAAGATTTGTTAGAACAATTAATTGTTGTAACTTTGACTTTAAGCTCAATAAACGATTTTAAACTATCAAACAACTAGAATTTGTATTTAAAATCAAGTATGATTTAAACTATCAAACACTTAGAATTTGTATTTAAATCATATAAAGTCAACATAATTTCTTCAAACAAAAATATAAGAAAAGACTTTGAATTTATTCATATAATTATTTTCATACAATATGATATGTAATGTGTTAGATTTCGGATACCTAGGTTCGAGACCCAACTCGGACAAAAAAAAACCATTTTATTTGTTGTTTTTTTAATTTTGTTTTTTTCAAATTGTTCTGATCATTTATAATTTTTTCAAAATTTTTTTATAAATTTTTTCATATAAAATAATATGAAGAGACTCAGAACCTTCAAATGGAAGGCCTTACAAAAGCACTCATCAATGAAGTGATCATGGAAGGTGTATTGACGCCAATAATAGTAGTGCTACAATGCCTTCTTTTGCGGAGCACTCGCTTAATTGCCTGCTGGGATACTGCGTTTTCCCTTTGTAGTTAATGCTTTGTAAAATGCTTTTTACTTCTTTATTTTCGTGACAAAAAAAAATCTTTTAAGTATTGATTTTTTAAACATAGCATATTGATTTTTTATTAAATATCCTTGTGCAAGATATGATGGTTTTAAAAATATTTCAGTTAAATATCACAAAGATATAAATAAAAAAGCTTTCCTGTACTTCGGCTGGTGGCAGCATATCCCTTTGGGCATGCCATTTCTCAAACTTTTACAGGTACGGCCCAATGGGACAGGAGCACTGTAAAGTCCATGATAATGCACGTTGGGTCCGTTCGCCCCTGTCAATGACATCGATGTGTTAAAAGTCAAACAAGATAAGAGGCGAGGGGCATGCCCCTACCACTGGGGGTATATGAATTCTCATACCAAGTAGTAGGTCCAATTTTCAACTTGGAACTACTGGGTTTTTACTATATAAAACGTACATTTGATGTAGATACGGCTTTTTGAACTTATTTAAATTTATAGAACAAACAATAAAAAAGCAGCAACTACAGTGTTTGTTCCACAGTTTTGGCATTTTTAATAAAATCAAAAAAAAATTATTAATATTGAAAGCAAGTTGGATTTCACTATCCTGTAGGACGAAATATTTATAACCATTCAAACACTAATCAGTGAATTTTTGATAAATTGCTGTAAGTCGTTTATCTCAGAATATTAAAATATGTAGATGCTGCACTCTTCCTTATGACGCAGAATATCTCTTTCCAATCAAAAGTCATGGCTTTTATGATTAAGTAACTTTATGATTTATAGAATAACTATGAAGTTATAGGTCGCACAGCTTCGGAATTCAGTATTCGACCACAATTCAAACATGCTGTTTCACTGATAAAATGTGATGGGTGTTCGGAAACGGGGGCGTGGCAGCAACGCGCAGGGTTTCAGCTTATTCTTATAAATAAAACTTCTTGTGCAATCGATTTTTTATGGATTTTGTTCATTTTTTTGTGGGTATACTTCTTTTTTGTACTTCTATATTTATTCTATGCACTTCTTTTTTAAGTCTGTGCGTGTACTTTTTTTGCTCCTAAAAAATGGTAACATTAATCGTCCTTATATAAAATAAGGTTCATTAATTTCCTATTATATTCTAAAGCCTAAATACAGTTTCCTTTCGCTAAGTGAAGGTCAACTGTGCTTTCATTTACTCTCAAGGAACTTCCCATAATTATGTTTAGTTCTATGATGATAACATTGGCTGCTTGATCATATTTTTTAATGCACTTGTCAATACCACGTGTCCCATCTCGATAAGCTAAGAAAAATAAACCACACAGTCTTCTTCTTCTTCTTCATCTTCTTCTTTATGCATGTTCCCCGTAGAGAATTAATATTTTAACATTACTCGAACAAAAGCATCTTTAAGAAAATATTATTTTGCAGTTAATGTTAAAGGAGTTCGCAGTGAAAGAGCGTCATCTTTTTTCGACATTCCCGCTGTGACGCATCCATACTGCTACAGGTAAGTTGTTTAAATATGTATGTATGTATGTATGTTATTGTTTAATCTTCAGAGGCGTTGACTAAAAGAGTAATCAGAGTACTGCATGTACCCACGAATAAAATTAACGTTGCAATCAGCCTTGCCAAAATGTGAAAATTTGAATAAATGTGAATACCAAAACTGGTAAATTTTTTTTTCGATGTGAAAACGTGAAATTTAATTCCATTTTGGTAAATTTTTGCAGTGACGAAACAAAACAAATTTTTTTTTTTTTAAATATGATCCCTAATTCTGCATTAAAGGATGACTGTTTTGTGTTATTAGCAAAAACGTATTAAAATGATCGGTCTTTTCAAAGTTATCGAACTTGTGTGCTACGAAAAAACAACCCTGCTGAGCTGGAAAAGCAATGGAAATCACTACGATTTTCTAAGTTTAGCCCAAAAAGCGTCATGGATATTGTAGACTTGTAGGAAAAAGTAGCTTCTTTTAAAAATTGAAAGGAAAAAACTGTTTTATAGAACTAACAAATTTTGTTAAAAATTTAATGAAACTTTCCAGGAAAGAAAATTCCAAGACCTTGCTTTAATAAAAACAAAACCAAAAAAACAGACACAATTTTAAAACCATAAGTAATATTATGCTTTCCAAATCATTAATTAATGGTTAAATAATTCGCACTTTGTATGGTCAGCGAAAAAATAGCTGTAAGAGCATTCATCTAGATTTACTTTAATTTACAAAAAGTGAAACAGCTAAGTATGTTTCATACAATGTTCCTTCTTTCTTTTCTTTCATATTTCGTGTTTTTTTACAAAGTATACATAGCGCATAAAAGTGATAAGTGCAAATTATTAAATGTCTAGAAAAGTTTATTTATTTTTTTTAATATCAATACATTTCAGTTAAAAACATAAAAATATAAGCGTTTCTGGACATTTTAAAATTTTCACTTATCACTTTTGTGCGCTTAACCCTTTACTAGTACACCTCAAAAAAAATTAGACTTACAGTACATCTGGTCCCAGGGATCACTCCAACTAAAATGCTAAAAAGCCACAAAATTTAGTTAGAATTGAATTATTAGAGAAATATACTCTTTTGTTTTTTTGTTCTGGCCCCACAGACCAGAAGTACCAGTTAAGGGTTAACCATCGATATACAGTGGGTGGCCAAATTAATAGGGACAACCTTTAAATTGTGAAATTATCGTTATTATTAATTAATTAATCAAAAACTGACACAAAAGTTAATGATGACAAATAAGTTAATGATGACAAATCGTTAAACTGGAAAAACTTTTGCTAATAAATGCTAAGTCATATGAAAGCAAGTTTAAAATGCAAGTTTGAATTTTTATTTATTTAATAACAAAACAAACTTTTTGTCATTTTTTGATTAATTAATATAACTTCACATTTTAAAGGCTGTCCCTATTAATTTGGTCACCCACTGTATATGTTTCTAAGCCTTAACATTGAAAGTTTTTATGGCTTAAGAATTCAATGTACATGTTCGTTGGCTACTTTAAAACTTATTTTAAATAATAAAGTTTTTTATTGACCATATTTGTTTTGGATGTGAAAATTTTTTCTAAAATGAGAAATTTTTTTGGAATTTTGGTAAACAAATTTTAGGCTGTGGCAACCCTGGTTGCGATCCGAAGTGCGTGCAGCCAAAAACTTGAATAGAACAATTTGGGTTTTCACAAGCTGTCGTATTGTCGTATTTTTTCACAACAGTTGTATATTTTTTGTTGTTGGCTTCCACATAAAACTAATTTACTACAATACAATCGCGTTGGGTATGTATTAGGGCTTTCAATCCCGATGGGTTTTGGTAAATCCCGGGATTTCGGGATTTGATATTTACGATTCCGGGATTCCGGGCTTTTTCGGGATCCCAAAATGTCAAAATTTTAAAATAATAACACTTAGCTGTATTAAAAGCAGGGACCATTAGTAACTCTTTCTTTTAATTTCTGCGTTTTGGCAAAAAGAAATTCATACAATTTTTTTTCATATTTTTATTTTTAAAATAAAAATCCAAGCATAATAGTTAATCATACTTAAAATATTGAAAAACACTCGAAAGTTTGTAAGACAGCACCAAGACGAATTCATTATTACCAGGGCTCGGATTTTGATGACCAAAAAAACTGCAGAAAATTACCTAAAAAAATGACAAAAATGACCTAAAAACTGCAAAAAATGACCTAAAAACTGACAAAAAAGACCTAAAAAACGCAAACAATTACATACAAAAATAAAAAAAATAAAGCTTTAAAAATAAAACATTACTAAATTTAAAATTTATTGTATAACATTTTTATACATAGCGTTACAGTACATTACAAAGTACATTTTAAAGTTATTAAAATTGAAGGAACGTCGATTGGCTGGCAAAATGTTTTTGTAAACAGAAAAAATTCTTTCTACTTCAGCACTGACGATAGGAAAATATTTAAAAGACGGTATGTCATCGAATGTAAGTTCCTCTTTTAATTTCATAGTATTAAAATTTTTACCCCCTAATATTTCAGCAATAGAGCATAAAAATAGAGTTAATTACAACTAGCATATCCTGAGCTTTTATCTAACACTTGTTTCATCTTTCTATATACCCTTTCGTCAGTTTCACCACGCGCAGAGTTTTTTTTTTCATCGAAGTCTATAAACAAAGCTACTCCTTTTTCGATAGGTAATGTTTTCGACTGAAAAGACTCTATTGTTAAAGGAATATATTTATAAATTTACATTTTAATATTTTTTTAATACGAAAAAAACGCTATTTAAATTTCGCTAAAATGGCCTGAAAACACAAAAAATGCTCCAAAAATTGACAATGAAAATTTGACAAATATTTGACAATCAAAAAATGACAATAAAATAACTCAAAAAACCGCTACAAATTACCAATGCCCTAAACCTAGTAAAAATGACCAAAAATTACCAAAAACTTTTATATTTGGAATTTAGGAAAGATAAATGGACGTTCTAGATAACCAGGAAATGTCTTGTCTGAAGCAGCAGAAAAAATATGACATGTTATCGAAATCCTAGCCCTGATTATTACTAATGCAGACAAGGATTGTTGTAATGTACAAAGAAGAATATAAGGAAAAAAATTCAACAATAATTGTCCACATCTTATGTAGTACTAAAAAAGACTAAGTCTTAATGTACACCATTATAAATAAATAAATAGAAAATAATATAAAAAAATAAAACAATTGGAATATTAAGTCGAATTCTTCAATTCCGTTATGTGCTTTTAAGGAAAAAACTTGTTAATGTTATGATTAAAAAAAAATACGTCACCTGGATAAGCCAGATCGAAAAAAAAAAATAAATTAGAAAATAACGATTATAATATATATGATGATTTTTGTTAATAATAACACAGTGCAACACATATTTGCGGGGTGAACCAAACGATAGTATTTGACATCTACTACGTCACAAATTTTTTTTACAGTGGTTTTAAATTTAAATTTTTTTGGTCAAAATGAAATTAAAAAATATAAAAAATTATGTGTTAAACTTAACATAGGGTGGTTCTTGTCTTCGAAAGCCTAAATTAAAATTTTCCGGGGAATATTTTTTCCCAACACTTTAGCCCCCTAGCTCCTTCCAGTATGGGTCCATTTGACCCTTTTTTGGAAAAGACCCCACAAGTAAACTTTGGAGGGAGGTCAAAGGTTAAAACCTTGCAATAAATATTCTCCAGAAAATGTCACTAGGGATCATTTTCACCTTTGACCTCTCTCCAAAGTTGACTTATAGGGTCTTTTCCAAAAAAGGGTAAAATTGACCCACACTGGAAGAAGCTAGGGGTTAAAGTGTTCCGAAAAAATATTCCCCGAAAAATTTTAATTTAGGCTTCCGAAGACAAGAATCACCCTGAATTAAGTTTAACATATTATTTTTCATATTGTGTAATTCCATTTTTGACCAAAAAAGTAAAACTTAAAACCACTGTAAAATATATTTGTGACGAAGTGGAACAAAAAGGGACTTTGGCTTTTGTTATTGGTGCAAAATACTATCGTTTGAGATTGATTTGGTTCACCCCCGAGACAATGACCTTCATTTTGTGTCCTTAATTAGAGATGTTTGTTTAACTTTTAAATATTTAAATTATATAAGTTAATAAAAAAGTGATGATTTTTTATATTTCAAAAAAGTTTAATATTTATTTCAGAATGAAAACAAGAAATATATAAAATATCTTATATTTCACTTTATTATAAACATAAAATAATAAACGTTAAGAAGTTAAACGAAACAAACAACTTAAATTTAAATTTATCTTTTAAAAAAATTTAAAAAGAAAACCAAACTTCTTATTCAACAAGAAATATATAAAATATCTTATATTTCACTTTATTATAAACATAAAATAACAAACGTAAATAAATTAAACGAAACTAACAACTTAAATTTAAATTTATCTTTTAAAAAAATTTAAAAAGAAAACCAAACTTATTCAATTAAATTAGTTAGCGGCTAGTAAAAAGTATGAAGTGAATAAAATATTCTTTTTGTAGTAAAAAAACGATAGTATAGTAATAAGACTATTGCTACTTTCAAAATTCGATTAAAGTTGAACGGTCTAGTAAACAGAGACTTTTAAGAGTCACAACCAAAACAAACTACAAAAATAGTCTTTCAAAGAGAGAGATAAAAAAAAGAACAGGGTGATTTCGATAATAAAAATATGCATCGCTTACATTGAAGTTACAGTACATTTATATAGTAAGTACATTTATAGTTTCTCAACATTTTTATATTTTCTTGTAACTAAAACCCCGGGGTTTAGGATTTGGAATCCCGGGGTTCCGGGACTAGAAAATGGTTCGGGATCCCGGGATTGAAAGCCCTAGTATGTATACTGTTTGTCGTATTTCACCAGTGCTGTTCTTTCGTGTTACGAATTTGTTATAACGGTGCACATTTCATAAGTAACATCGCTACCATAACAGCTTTTCTTTTTATTTTGCGAGGCAAATATGTTTGAAGAAGAAATTGAAAGCTTTGACGTGGCTTTCTGATTTATAACAAGATCAAGTCCATGGCAAAATTAGACAAGGTAAGGCCATAGGGTATGTTCACAAATGCTGTATTTTTTTATTGAAAACGCAATACGACATACAACAATACGACAGCTTGTGAAAACCCTAAATATAATGTTAATCAAATTTAACATTGAACCAAAAATGGTAAAAAAAATCCCGAAAATAGGTTTGCTACAAAAAAATAATAATAATGAGATAGAATTCGTATATCGTCTTACAAAAAAGATTGTTTAAAAATTTTCGTAATGGATTTAAATCACTTGTTGAAAGCAACAGGGATTTGAACTAAAACAAGAGGATATTATTATCCCATCATGATAGCTTTAAGTTTCAAAATCGAGTAGACGATATCTACCGATTTGGGCATGATTTCCTACTTTGAAACTTGTAGACAACTGATTTCCTGAGAATGTCGAGAAATAATATTGTTTTCAGCAGTGCCGCCTCAATGAATTGATTTTAAAACATTTTTTCTACATTAGTCTCCAAATGTTGTATGGAAAAGATCAATTGAAATTCAGAATTGCATTTAAAACTCGGATTATATCATTTGCAATTCAGAGAATATCAACTGAAATTTAGAAAAATTCAATCTATAGCTATACTATTATAGAAAAATGGAGGAACAAATTTATAGCTACCACTTTACTTATCACTTGATCACTTATATCATAAGTATATTTGATTAAAGTTTTAAGTTTTTTAAGAAGTCATCCCAGCTGCCACGCATTGCTTATTCGTTTTCTTTTCACGTGGTTGTGTTGCGAGAGTTTCAACCCAGTGGTAAATAGACACGTAACGAACTATTTCTTAAATACAATGTAGCTGCAAGGCCTCCAACGCCTGTATACAATTCTAAATTACAATTTTTCGGACTTGGCCAAAAAAAAAAAACAGAACAAAACAGCTCAAACAAAATCTGCAACCGATGAGAATGCGATGAGAAAAGAAAAATTAATAAGAATCTGTCATGGCTGAAACTATTTTGCTTTTTTAATTTTTTATTAATCAATCAATTAAAATAGGATTTTGTGCAGCTGTTGAAGTAATTCATATGAGATTCCAAAAAATCCTTTTTCGTGAAAGTGTCTATAGCAAACACGATATACTTTTTAAAATTTTTGGCACATGCCATGTTACATCGTTGTCTTCTAGGCTCGTCAGCTGGAACACGAATACTCGGCCCATTTTCTTTGCCCAAATGTTTTTGGCACAACACGCACTTCATTTTAATTAAAAAAAAATAAGTAATTCACTTTTATTGAAGTTTTTAAACACAATTTTTTCTCTATTATCTTTAAAAAAAACGGATTTTGACAATTCTGGTAGTATTGTCAAAGAGATCACGATTATCCACGAGACTACCTGTATTATTCTACCATGTGCATTACAGTGTCATCACCGACAAATTTTTACAAGTGGGTATAAGCTCCATGTTGCTCTCTTCTCTTTTCTTTTTATGCTCTTCTAGAACAGCGCAACAAAACAAAAAACAGAATAACCTCTAGCAAGACGCTCTTAATTAAAAATTTATCGGTCATGACTTTGTAATGCAGAACTGTAGGAGGAGTGTAACAAAATCTTGTTTGTGTTGTTAAAAACGATAGATTCTATTCATTTTTCATTATTCGTCTGCGTAGCAACATCGTGTTTACTAACAAAAAGTTTTGCAGTGAAGTAGTGCACACTCACGGTCAAAAAAAACAGGCTTAATAATTTTCTCTGAATTTATAGCACAGTGTAACAAAACTGACAAAAGAAAAAGCACAACCAATCTCTATTGAAATTCTTAAAGAGGGCTATGTTGAGAGTCCATCGCTTCTAATTTAACATCTCAGTGTCGTTTTTTTCAATTTATTTTCAAAGTTTAAGTGTTCGAATTTTATTGTGCCGACATTCGTTGAATTTTTACAGCCATTTGCCTTGTTGGAAATGAAAAACAAAATTCCTTATTTTCTGTGAAAACTTTGCGTAGAATAAGGCTTTGTAAAATATTTGACGAAATGGGAGCATTTTGTATGGTAGCAAATATATACAGTGAAGCAAAAAAGTTTAGGCACAAGGCAATTAAACATTTTAATTTGACTTTTTACTACGTTTTTACAACAAAAGATAATTTCATTTAAATTTTATTTCAGATTAAATGTTAGAAAAACTAAAAAAACCATGATTTTGAAATCAAAAAGTTTAGGCACATGCTGAGTGTGTACTATGTTTTTGTAAATATAACGGATATATTTTAGTTTTCTTTGATCGTTTCCATTTCCCTGCACATAATTATTGCGTAATCATCCAAATATCAATTGATTTAAGTTAGTGCTGATGTTGATTTCGTGATATATTGAGCAAAATGGGCAGCGGAATCGAAAGTTCGGTTGACGTTCATAAAGTAATAATAAATCTTTACGTCGTATCGCGAAATCGGTAAAATAGTACAGCGGTCATATTCAAGTGTGCGTAACATCATAAACCATTATGTAAATACAGGTAAAGTAGAGCGTAATATCCGATCTGGGCGACCAAAAACATTTGCTCCACGCTAGGAGCAAATTGTATGTAGTATCTGCTGTTGCTCAAAATCCAAAGATTTCGGCCGTCAAACTATGCCATAAAATGCAAAAAGGGTTTAACAAAAACTCTGATGCTTAAAGAATTCATAATATACTTAATAAAGCTGGATATCGTTTACAAGTTTCTCGGCGCAAACTGTTCATTTCAGCTACAATGAAGAAAAAGAGGTTGAAGTTTGCAAAAATCCACTTAAATGAGCCAAATTTATTTTACGATTGAGTTGCATTTAGTGCTAATGTTAATGTTAATGTTGTATGGTGGAGATGCGTATTGCGACCTAAATTAGATCTATTGTACTTCCTTCTCAAAGCTCCGCTGGGTTTGCGGATTACAGAATTTCATCCAGCCCTATTTCTCTAATGAATTTGAGAATATTCTTAGGTTCAAGGGATGAAGCCTGCTCTAGACTCAGCTCATAGTTCCCCAGTGCTAGCTTACGTCTGCGAGCCACGGCGTCGCAGTTTGTGAGTAGGTGTATTGGAGTCTCCTCTGCTTCTTCACAGAAACAGCAGTTACTATCGATTCCTATGCCCAACTTCATCAGGTGGTATTTAAGTTTAGTGTCTTACAGTGTCTTACCCCGTTAGAATCCTTTGATTCGGTGTGCCTAAGCTTATGCACAATTTTGTTAAACTCTCTGAGGAGCAATTTGGATTGTCTTAGCTTTGGGAGGCTTTTCCAGAGGTTTGAACGCTTATGCCTCTCCTCCCTTCTTAGTTCTTCTTTTATAGAATGTGTGCCCAATCCGCAGAAAGGTTCTGGTCCTATAAATTTTGTGGCTGCACTCTGTCGCGCTAGACCATCGGCTTCTTCGTTACCCTGTGTTCCTTTGTGTCCTGGGACCCAAAGTATAGTAACCGTGTTATTCTTGCCAAGTTCGTTGAGTTTTGTTAGGCATTCCCATGTTATTCTCGATGATATCTCACAGAAGACTAATGCTTTGATTACTACTTGGCTGTCTGACATCACAACTATATCCTGACCTTTGTATTTCCGATCCAGATTGAATTGTGCACATAGCTGTATTGCTAGGATTTCTGCCAAGTCCCCATAGGTTCAAAGTGCTTGGTTCTCGGCCCGTACACCCCTGCGCCTATACCTTCCAATATCTTGGACCGATCTGTATACCATGATATACTGTGTGGTTTATTGACATGCGATATCATCTCGCTGTCTCACTCTTTCTTGGTACTAAGCTTAATTCCGAAGTATTTTTCGGCAACTTTTTACTATATCGTCTCTTGGTAGATCGATGAAGGGAGTGTGCTTTGCAATATCCTCCTTCTCTCTACTGCTGATAGTTTTACCTAAACCTGTCCCCTCTTTTGCAATGCATAACAGAGTTCGCTTGGCCACTCCCTCTATGACAAGGTGTAAGGGTGTTAGGTCCAGAATTACTTCTAGTGCTGCTGTAGGGCTTGTCCTCATGGCCCCTGTGATGCATACACAGGCCAGTCTCTTCACCTTTGTTAGCATATTCATCATTGTGGTTAGCTTGGTTCTATCAGCCCATGCTATTGCACCATAGGTGAGGTTGGGTCTCACCATCATAGTATACATCCAGCGGAGAATTGTTGGGTACAACCCCAGCTTTTCCCCGCCAGGCTCCTACATACCATGAGTGTGCGCGTTGCTTTGTTTATAGTTACCTCTGCATGTCTTCTCCAGAGGAGCTTTGAATCTAGTGTAAGTCCCAGATACTTTACTTCTCCTTTGAAGGGAGTTTCAGTGCCATCCATTCTCATTGTTCGGAGATTTGGCAGGTTTCTTTTGTTAGTAAAAGGTACTATGGTGATTTTCGCTGGGTTGATACTTAATCCCACTGTGTTGCACCACTCCTTTGTTACTGAGAGTCCTCTCTGTATCAGGTTACAGAGTGTATCCTCGAACTTCCCTCTCGCTATTAAGGCGATGTCGTCTGCGTAACCCTGACATTTTATGCCATTCTCAGTTAGCATCGTTAATAATTCGTCCACAACAAGACTCCACAGCAATGGACAAAGGACTCCGCCTTGTAGGCAGCCTTTTGTTGTTTTGATTCTTATAGTGGTGTTGCCCACTTTTGTTTCTGCATTTCTAGTGCTAAGCATTTGGCATATCCATCTGCTGAGCATATCATTTACTCCTTTTTTGTGTAAAGACCTCTTCACAGCCTCATGAGAAGTATTATAAAAGGCTCCCTCTATGTCTAGAAAGGCACAGGTTACGGTTTCTTTGTTTTTGAGAGCCGACTGGATGTTACTAGCCAGCTGGTATAGAGCAGATTCTGTAGACCTACCCGCCCTATACGCATGTTAACATGGGTGCATTGGCGCCTTCTCCAGAATCCCAGTTCTTATATAGTTATCTATTACCTTTTCCATTGTTTTAAGTACAAATGAGGTAAGGCTAATGGGTCTAAACGACTTTGGTAGCGTGTAGTCTGTTTTCCCTACTTTTGGTATGAAGGTGACTATGGCCCTTCTCCATGTATTTAGTGCTAAATTCAAATACAATTTATTTGGCTCAGATGGCGCTCAAAAATATATAGAAAATCGAACAAAGAGCTGCAGGAAAATAATACAATTAAGACAGAGAAACACGGTGTTGGCAATATTATGGTTTAGGGGTGTGTGGTGGCACCTGGTGTTTTGAATCTTGTTTTATTAATGATAAAATAGATAAGCAACTTAATTTGAATATATTATGAAAAATTTTGCACCCAGTTTTGAAAAGTTGGGGTTAATTAGGAAAAAATATTTATTTCAACAATATAACGACCCAAGACATTCATCTTATTTTGTGCAGGATTGGCTAATCTACCACTGTAAGCAGTTCAAAAGAATTCATATCCGCAGTAACCTGATATGAATCCCTTACTGAGCATATTTGGCACTTACTGGAAAAAAATTCGCAATCATCAGATGACGTCAAAAATACGCTCATGTAGGCTATAGGCACCGAATGGTCAAAAATAACACCTGAGTAGACATCAAATTTAGTGACAAGCATGCGTAGAAGCGGTAATTCAGTCCAAAAGAAGTCGATCTAAGTATTAGATGACTAAAAATATACTCATCCTGATGATAAAACAATATTACTTCTTCACTTGTGCCTAAACTTTTTTGATTTCAAAATAATGTCTGTTTTTAGTTCTTATAACATTAAATCTGAAAAAAATTTAAATTAAATTATCTTTTGTTGTAAATACATAGCAAAAAGTATATTTTTTAAGTGCTCATACTACTTTTTACTGTGAATATAGGGGAAAAACTTTTACTAACAAACTTACATTTTTAATAGCTTTGTGCCTAAACTTTTTTAATACACTGTAGATAGCACTCAATAGCACACACGAAAAATCAATTGAAAGGTATTTTTACGTGCAATGTTTTTTTTTTTGTATAAAAAAATATCAATAAAGGAATATTTTTTAATTAAAATTTATAGGATCAACATTTTTTTAAGTTTTGGCTTTAGGCGTAGTGGCGTAGCGGTGCAGGGGTTAGAATATTTAAAAACAGCGAAAATGGTACAATGGTCCGAGTTACCAAGAGGTTCGTTGAAACTCACAACATATTTTTCATGATGTGAAGTCAGAAAAAGGTCAAGGATATTCTGGCTATGCCTATCACTTTGAGGGAACAAAGTGAGTTCCTTCACGAGTTGAATCAATTGGTTCAATTCAGCAAATAGCTCAACATATTGCCCAACAGGTGTCAATGGGCCTCAGTGACGTAAACAAGCCGGGTTGTGGACATTGAAATCGCCTGTTACGAGAATCTCACTGTCAGGGAACAACCCCAAAATATGCGTAACCGAATCAGAGAGAGTCCAGTTTGTTAAATGTGGGCTCCCTACCTAGATTCGGAATTCTATAAATAAAACAGAAATGTAGCAAGTGCGAGCGGAGCCTGAACCTAACGCACATTGAGCTAAACACTGGATTGGTCACATTCAGACTCCTCTCTCACTGGTCACATCTGCTCTTATATAAAGGGCGATGCCCCTATCCAAAGAAAACAATGGCAGTAAGCGATACCCAGGTATATAAAAATCCAGTAGATCTGCATCCTCGGCCACTTGGGTCTCGCCTAGTGCCATTATTTGAGGCCTATGTAGAGTACAATGTACATAGATCGAGAAAATATTTGCTCTCAGTTCACGAACATTGCAGAAATCTGTGGAAATTAAATATTTCCACGAGAAATATAATAAAAATTTATACGTATGATTGAATAATTTATTAGATACTGAAAAATTTTGAAATATTTTTATACATTTAAAATATGAAAACTTAATTCTAAAAAATACAAAAAGAACTTAAAAACTAAGTGGTTTTAAAACAAAGTGTTTTACATACAATTGAAACAATATTAAAATGTAATAATAAGATAACACTACATTATTCCCCCTCCAAAGAATTCGGTATTAGTCTTACAGTGTTTGCTAATAAATTGAAATGAACTGTCTTAGCTGATTTATTTGCATTACAAAGTGTTTTTGAAACATTAATGTTAACAAAAGCTGGCTTAATTCGATCAATATTAACCGTTATAATATTTTTGTTTTTAAGAATTTTAAAAAATTTTGGAGACTTTTCTAATACTTTGAATGGTCCGTCGTATGGCTCTTGAAGTGGTTTTTTAATAGTGTCATTGCGAACAAATACAAACTCACAAGTTTTGAGTGATTCTGGCACAAATTGTTTAAAATTCTGATTATGATGTGAAATATGTGCTTGATTATTAGCAACAATATCTTTAAGTTTGAACAAAGTTTCTGATGGACTGAATTTTTGCTCACTAGGAATGACTAACTGACTTGGCAATCTGAGTGTTTGACCATAAACCATTTCAGCAGGGGATGCTTTAACATCTTCTTTAAACGTGGATCTTAGCCCTAATAGAACTAGTGGTAATTCTGAGTACCAATTGTTTTGGTTATTGCTCGCTATAAGAGAAGCTTTGAGTTGACGATGGAAACGTTCTATCATCCCATTAGCTTGTGGGTGATAAGCTGAAGTTTTGATGTGTTTGCAACCAAATTTGGTAATAAAATTTTTGAATGTAGTTGATGTAAACTGAGGTCCTCGATCAGAAGTAATTTCCAGAGGAACCCCAAAGCGTGATATAAACTCTCTTTGGAACGTGTCAACAATAATATTAGCCCTTGTATCTTTAAGAGGATAAACCTCAGGCCAACGTGTGTTCCTGTCAATTATGGTAAACAAATATCGGTAACCATTTGAAATCGGTAATGGGCCAACCAAGTCAATATGAATATGTTCAAAACGACCGCTCGGAATGTTTATCTTGTGAGGTAGTGTTTTAGTGTGTCTATGTACCTTAGATTTTTGACATCTAATACATTCTTGAGTCCATTTGTTTATTTGTGTGTTCATGTTAGGCCAAAAATATCGTTGTGTGATTAGTCGTCTAGTACCTCTAGTTCCTGGATGTGAAATGTTATGTATTTGATCAAAAACTCTTTTCCGTAGTGTTTGGGGAATGTATGGTCTTGTATTATTTGTAGAATTTTCACACCAAATTTTTATGTTTAAAAACGGAATATCAACTTGTTCAAACTTGTAAGTTGTTTTGTCTGTTATGCTCTTGAGTTCTGTGTCAATGATTTGTTCCTGATGTAATTGTTTGAGATCAAGGTCGGGTGTTCTAACTTCTGTTACCTCGCATCTTGAAAGTGCATCTGCTACTGAGTTGTCTGTACCCTTAATGTGTAATATTGTGTTAGTGAATTGTGCTATGTATTCAAGGTGTCGTGTTTGTCTAGGACTACGTTCGGTTTTAGAAGATAATGCATTAACTAAAGGTTTGTGATCTGTGAAAACTGTAAAAATGTTACCTTCCAGGAAGTGTCGGAAATGTTTAATAGTTAAGTAAATCGCAAGTAATTCTCTGTCAAATGTACTATATTTCGTTTCAGCAGGTGAAAGTTTCTTAGAGAAGAAAGCTATAGGCTCAAGTTTATTGTTATGTTCTTGTTGTAAAACGCCACCTATTGCGGTAATGGATGCATCTACAGCAATCGACAGTTGTGCCTTACTATTAACATGGTTAATAAGTGTTTGCGTGGCAAAACTGTCTTTGATTGTTGTAAATGCATGTAAAGTAGTGTCTGTCCACTGTAAATGTTTGCTTTTAGTTTTCGAAGCTGTTGTTACCATGTCATAAATGGATTCAAGCATGTGTGCGAGTTTAGGAATGCACCTGTGGTAGTAATTTGTCATACCTATAAATTTTTGCATGTGTTTGACTGTTACCGGTTGTGGATAATCTTGAATGCATTTAACACGTTCTTGTGACGGACGTATTCCGTGTTTAGATATGTTGTAGCTAAGAAAGTCAATGTTATCAACTCCGAATACACATTTGTTAGGTTTTATGTTTAAACCGTAATCATCGAGTCTTCTAAAAACTTGCGTTAAATGTTCGAAATGTTGTGTTTCTGTCTCACTAGCAATCAAGATGTCATCTAAGTATACGAAAATAAAATCTAGTCCATGTAGCACTTCATTAATGAACCTCTGGAATGTCTGGGCTGAGTTCCTCAAGCCAAATGGCATACGGAGGAACTCGAACATCCCAAAAGGTGTAGTGATTGCTGTCTTGTGTATGTCGTTAGGTGCCATTGGTATTTGATGATATGCTCTGACTAAATCGAGTTTTGAGTAAATGCATGTATTGTGTAAATTTAAAGAAAAATCATGTATGTGTGGTAATGGATATCGGTCAGGTACTGTAATTGTGTTAAGTCTTCTGTAGTCGCCACATGGTCTCCAATCATTGGGCTCGCGTTTAGGTACTAGGTGTAATGGAGAGGATGTTTGAGAATTTGACGGTCTACAAATACCAGAAGTAACTAAGAACTGAAATTCTTGTTTAGCTACTTTTAACTTTGGCAAGTCTAGACGTCGTGGTCTTGTGTAAGGTAATTGTCCTTCAGTGACAATGTGATGTACAGTGTGATGTTTAATTGGTGCTGTGTAATCGGGTTCTGTTATTAAAGAAGGAAATTTTTTGAGTAATTGTGTATACTTGTTATCTATAGTAAATAATTTAGGTAAAGATGTTTCAGAAAATGCTGAAATTGTATTGACAGATAAATTAGTTAAAGGGTCAATGAGACGTTTGTGTTTAATGTCAATAAGAAGGCCATATTTTGTCAAGAAATCTGCACCTATAATAGGTTTGGAGATGTCAGCTATAATAAATGAAAATGGTAATTCACGTCGTAAATTTAAATTAAGTGTCAATAATTTTTTTCCAAATGTAGAGATTGCTGTGCCATTAGCAGCTTGTAATACCAAATCTGATTTTTTGTTTGAAATTTTGAATTTTGAGGAAGGTAGAACTGATACCTCTGCTCCACTGTCAATAAGAAAATTTAATTTACTAGAGGGGTCAAATACAAAAAGACGACGTGTATGTATGACGGGTCTATTATCAGTCGTCGCGACAACAGAGTCTTTTAGTTTGTTGAATTGTGTTGTGTTATGTTGTGTGGTGAAAAGTTGTCGTTTTGAACAAATGCACATGGTTGCTCACATTTACGTGCGTTTTTACCGAATCTGAAATGGTACTTACATACCCAATTGGAAGGTCGTTGACCTGAAGAGGACCTATAAGACGATCGACGTCTTGAAGTTCCTCTGGAACTAAATCTTCTGGAAATTGGACGACTGAAACGTTGATTCTTAAGTTCATCAACATCAAGCGAGAGTTTTTGAAAACATTCAAAAATTTTAGATGTTTGTTCTGCAAAATGTTTAGTAATATTTGCTATCTCATTAGAATTAGAGATGTGTTTCGATACATTAAAGTTATTCTTGATTGCAGATACCTCAGATTCTGCTAATACCTCCCACAAGTTATCAGCGAGTAATAACAACTCATCTAATTCCTTATGACCAGATCCTGTCAAAGCAATGTTCAGACTTTTAGGTAGTTTACGTAACCAAAGCTTATAAACTAAGTCTTTGTTGACTGTTGAACCAGCTAAAAGAAGCAAGGATCTGTAAAATTGAGATGGTTTTTGGTCACCCATCTCAGTGTCAGATAGCATCTTATCGAACCGTTTGTTCTCACTTAAAGTATGTCTATTTATCAGAACTTTCTTCAAACCTTCATACAAGTTGGTTGAAGGTGGTTGTTGTATGAAATCTAATACCGTAACTATGACTTCTTGTGGAAGTGCAGTCACAAGATATTCATACTTTGTTTGGTCAGTGGTAATCCCTTTAGATCGAAATTGGAATTCTGCATGAATAAACCATGCATCAGGACTATCAGTCCAGAACTGTGGGAGTTTGACTGACGTTGCATGAACTTCAATGTTAGATGATGAATCATCGAAAGGGTTCAATAAAGGAGGCTCAAAATTAATTAAATGGTTATCTCCGTCTCCTGAGGTGGATAACCGAGTAGGAGTACGTTGCATTGTATTGTTTTAAAGAATATTAGCTTTATTACAAATAAATTTCTTAAAATAATATTAATAAAATTGAAGTGTGCCTAGCGTGCAGTGTAGTGCCTACGGTTGTGAAACGATAAGCGCCGGCTTATCGTTTTACATCCGCTAAAAAGCTAATTGTGTAGTGTATATAAATACCAATCCTTAGTCGCTGATTTACTGACGTCGCTGCTTGTTTCTGGCGTCACCGCTTGCTTTGGCGTCGCTGCTTGCGTCGGTGGCGCTGCTTACTTCAGCGTCGCTGTCTGCGTCGGCGTCGTTGCCTGTCTTTGCGTTGCTGCCTGCGTCGGCGTTGTTGCCTGCGTCGGCGTCGCTGCCTGCGTCGGCGTCGCTGCCTGCGTCGGCGTCGTTGCCTGCGTCGGCGTTGCTGCCTGCGTCGGCGTTGCTGCTTGCGTCGGCGTCGCTGCTTGTGTTGGCGTCGCTGCTTGCGTTGGCGTCGCTGCCTGTGTTGGCGTCGCTGCTTGCGTTGGCGTCGCTGTTTGTGTTGGCGTCGCTGCTTGCGTTGGCGTCGCTGTTTGGGTTGGCGTCGCTGCTTGCGTTGGCGTCGCTGTCAACGTTGGCGTTGCTGTTGACGTTGACTTCTCTGCTGTCGTTAGCGTTTCTTTCGACGTTGGCTTCTATTTCGACGTTGGCGTCTCTTTCGACGTTGGCGTCTCTGTCAACGTTGGCGTTGCTGTTGACGTTGACGTCGCTATTTCTGCCGAAGTTGTTGTCGATGTCGGCGTTGTTGCTGGCGTCGAGATACGCTGCTGCTATTTGCTTCGTTGTGGTGAGGTGGGTTCGCTGTTGTAGCTCTGCAGTGAGTAAGTTGCTCACGACTGCAGGCTGTGATGTTGTTGTTGTTGGTGCGGTGGCGGTTTTGGTGGTAGCGGTGCCTTGCGCACAGGTTTTTGCGGGTTGGTTGTGATGATGTAGATGTTGCTGTAGCTGCACTTTTAGTTGTTGACGCAATTGTTGTTGTTGCTGTGGCGCGTAGAGACTGAGCGCGAGAACTTATGAGCGTGTCGCGGGGTTGCTCTACTTCAGTGGCTTAGAGCGCGGGGTTGCTCTGCTTGAGTATTGATGAGCTCGTTGGTATCGTTGGTCCGGTTTCGACAGGATCGCCAATTGTGGAAATTAAATATTTCCACGAGAAATATAATAAAAATTTATACGTATGATTGAATAATTTATTAGATACTGAAAAATTTTGAAATATTTTTATACATTTAAAATATGAAAACTTAATTCTAAAAAATACAAAAAGAACTTAAAAACTAAGTGGTTTTAAAACAAAGTGTTTTACATACAATTGAAACAATATTAAAATGTAATAATAAGATAACACTACAAATCTATACGAAAATGGCACGACATTTCCGCACCATGCAAATATCAAACAAATAAGGCTATAATGCATACAGGTGGGCATTAATTGTGTCCTCCCTTATGCATGCTCGTGAACCGGAATCCAGAACCAGAACTGTGGCTCAGAATACTCATACGTTCGGTGTCTTAAAGCATATATTCCCAGCATATTAACCCAATCATCGGAATCATGAATCTTTAAATACTTGTTCTATTAGAATTTAAATTCTTCAAAATATTAGAAATTTTTTAATAAATTCAGGAATAATATTTAATACATGTGGGAATACTCTAAAAAAGCAGCGTTCGGCTTCGTTCGGTTCTTTTGCATGTTTATCATTTCGTGTGGCTTCATCGCAGTGGGTAGAGCCATTAACTTATAACCTAAATGTAGTGGGTTCGAATCCCACATATTTCGTTGTTTTTTTTATATTTGCCGAAAATATTTTAATACAAGCATTTATTAAGATTTAGTCCCATGAGGGAATAAAAATCAATTTTCATATATAGTGTTGTTTAAATTTTTACACAGTTTCGGTGTCGTCATATACATATACAATATAGGATTTGCTAGAATTTAGTCCAAGATTTTTGAGCGTGCACGCATTCACCTCACCAGAGTGGCGGTTTAAGCCTTTTCCGGTCTAGATTTAGCCTGTTTATTAGCGGTTTAGCCTGTAAATTTACGATTAAGCATCATGGTTTTTTTAGCCTTTTTGCCCTTTGAAAACAGTTTTTTTTCTTTTTTTGCGAACCTTTAAAAACGTAGCTTTACCCTGTAGTTCGGTGGATCTACTACTTGGTATTAGAATTCACATACCCTCAGTGGTAGGGCCATGCCCTTCGCCTCGTTTTTTGTACGTCCTCTTAACACATTGATGTCATGGACAGGGGCGAACAGAGGCAACGTGCATTACCATGCGCCCTACAACTCATCTGTCCCATTGGGACATAGCTGTAAAGCAGGGAAGAGCCAAAGAGCCAAAGAGCATTCTAACACCTTTTTTTCTAACATAGCATTCTAACCTAGTCACATCCCAGTAAAAAAACATGCGATCGCTCCTATGAGGAGCAAAAACAGAGCGCTCTTTTGCTGTTTTATTCTATCAAAAAGTGAGCACATACAAACTTGCAAATCTAGATGATTGTGACATCTATTTCGCTCAGTGTGCGCTATTCGAGAGCGCACCAATACTAACAAAAGAAAATAAAATGTGACTGTGTTAGAATGCCCAGCCCTGTTTTATGTACATGTGAAAATTAACGCTCAGAGAGCGCTCAGTGAGCTATGGGGCGCTGCTGTAAAGGCTTGTGAAATGGCATGTCCAAAGGGATATGCTGCCGCCATCCAAACACTTATAAAAATATTCTGTTGCCGAATTTTACTACGCAATTGATTTCCGATATTGGAAAAAGTCTTTACAGCCTTATAATAGACGAGTCTACTGCCATTTCTGTAAAGAAACGATACTATAGTAGAATTTAAATAAAGTACTAAGGCAATTTGAGAAGTTAGTGAATTTTTTAATTTCTCGCGTAGTAACTTTAAATACAACACTGATTATGTCAACTACCATCTGTTAGTAGACTACTGTCAAAATTTCAACTCGCTGCGACGCTAAGTTTGTGTTTGGCAGCCATTTACAGCAGACGATCTTGTGAATTTTGGCTCTTCCATCAAGACAATGCGCGCGTTCACACAAGGCCAGCTCTCGTGCCAAAATTCCATGAATTCAAGTACGAATTGCTTCCTCATCCTGCATACTTTCCATATTTTCTGCCCCTCCGACTATTTTCTGTTTCCAAGCCTGAAGAATTGGCTCGGCGGAAAGAGATTCACCACCAGAGAGAAGCTCAACCCAAAACAGAGGCCTATTTTTGAGGACCTTCCGAAAACGTATAATTCGGATGGAATCAAAAAATTGGAGGAACGTTGGATAAAATATATCAAACTAAAAGACTATATTGAGAAATCAAACGTTTTTTTGCCGTAAAAATTATTCCTTGTTTCATTTTTCATGGAATTATCAAACGGCCCTCATAAAGCAAATTTTAAAGGACTAGGGACAGCAGGGCCTTTAAAGTGCTGGGCAACGGTTTTAAAAATTTTCATTTGATTTACTTTTTTTTAATTCATGTTTTAGAAATTTAGATCTGGTGAGTGAGTACTAGAACGGGGTACTTGACCTCTGGAGCAAAAAAATTGGTTTGAAAATAATTTTATATAATTCTACTGGAATTATCGAAATACTTCCATAGGAAAAGGTTAATTATTTTTTGCGAGCTTTACTTTTCTGACGTTAGTGGTACATTTGGATGGTAAGAACTTAGATTTGGTGGACAAGTCCTAGAACGGGTTACTTGGGGTCAATGACTTTCGGAGCAAAAAAATAGTCTTCCCAAGACAAAAATATTGATATACCATACCTTAAGATTGGACTGTAAATGTCGAAGATATGGCATAAATAAATTAAAATAAATAAAAATAAATAAAAATAAATAAAAATATATTAAAATAAATAAAAATACATAAAAATAAATTAATAAATTAATGAAAATGCTTCGAATTATATGCAGTGCGTCAAAAATTTTTCTGGTACAGTCTAGTTCCTATATTAAAAGTTAATGTTGTTTAAAATTAACTATAAGCCTTAAAATTGTATAAAAAAGATCTGGTTGTTTTTAGCTCGTTTTTTTAAGTCATCTAGCTTGTTTTGACTTTTTTTTTGCCGGCTTAGCTTTCTTTTTTTAAGCTCGTGGCCACACTGCTTACCTCGCTTGTGATTTTTTTTTGTCTGGCAGTTCCATTTACATATGAATTCTAACAAACTCTTTCTCTCTCTCTCTCACTGAAATTTTCCTTTAAAATATATTGCCAGATAAAAAAATCTAACGCAAGTGACTGCGTTCGTTTTACAAAATAATGCCATAAGTAAAAAAATGGATGGAAGGTATTTTTAATACGAAAATAATGTATTTGCGTTACCAGGTACATATAAGTTTTGTGTTCTTCTTAATTGAAAGCATTCTTAATGGCTCCGATATCAGAAAGCTAATTGCAAGTGAAGAATTTAAAGACGTGCTTTCCTCTGAAGAAAGAATTACCTGGAACTTAATTGAAAATGTCATTACCAGATTTTTGGTATAGCACTGCTTTCATGGTTATCATTTCACAAAATAGGAATCACCATGTCCCTTAAAACCTACTTTTTGCATCTTCATCTTAATTTTTTTGAAAAACAATTGGCCACTGAGTCTTTTCAACACGGTGAAAGGTTTCACCAAATCATAACGCCCATGATTTAGTAAGTAGGTTTTAAGGAAAAAAATTAATTCAATGTCTGGTGAAATTTGTTGGGTCTTTAAAACAAACCAAACTTATAAAAGCAACATCAACTTCGAAAATCAAAATGAAACGGAATGGAAAGAGCCATTATATGCTTTAGATGTTTTTGAGGACTCATATTATGAATCCGAACCGCACTGTTAAAAAATTGTATAAATAAAATAAAAATTTTTCCTATACTTAAGCTTTAGTTAAAAAATGTTCAAAAGTGAATTAAGACGTATTTTTCTTTGTCAAAGAAGAAAAAAATTTTGTGTTATAAATAAAATTTTAAATATGCTTTAAAATATTTGAAATAAATCAAGGCATTACATTAAGGGAAGGTTCTCCTGGATTTTTTTGAAAAAATCGATTTTTTTTTTTACATAAAATGAAAGTTACATATATGTAGAATGTTTGTGCCAAGGGATATTTCAATACGACGCGTATTTCTCGAGCTAGAGCGTGTCAAACGTACCCATGTCACGCGCGCGCGGGACGCTCGGGGACCGATTCACCGAAATTTTCTTTTGAAATTGCAAGAAAAAGTTATTTTGTTCCAATTGTTAGCTGTTGTATACCTTTTTACGAAAAAAGTAATGATAAATTCACATTCGGCGACTACAAAAACCTTTCAATAGACATTATACTGGAAATTGGCAGATGCAAAATTTTTTTCATCCGCCATATTGGATCCGCCATTTTGAATTTTGTAAATTTGACCTCAAATTCGTAATCAGCGACCCCAAAAACCTATAAGAACTGATAATGGTCGTGATAACTTATCAAACAAGAAAGTTATGTCAACGCAAACTTTCTAAAAACTTTAAACGCGTTTTTCTCGGAACCATGTTTTCTAATCTAACGGACAGCACAGGGCTTGTTCTATTGATCCGATTTCCTTCATTCAAAGAATGTTTGAAAGTATATACTTTTTTGTACGCCTGGAACCTAACATTGGCATAAAAAATTGTTTATTTATAATTTTTAAACGAGATCTAAGTAAAAAAAAAAGCAAAAAATTTCAATTTTTTTTTTAAAAGTCCATAATATTGGTTTTTTTTACCAAACTTAATTGAAGTTAGGTTCCAGGCATATGAAATGTTATCAATTTTAATAAATTTTATACATTTCTCATTTCAGTTCACTACCTGAGGCCCCACACTGTCCGCGGGAGGTCGATGTTTTGCGCGCAGAGGTCGACGAGATCCGCCATTTTCAAGCCGCCATTTTGAATTTTTCAAATATCTTTTTTTTTTTTTACTCGTCAATAAACCACGAATCAAAGTTCAAAAGCATAAGTTCGTATGTCTTTTCATTTTCCCACAAACCATTCTCAAATTTTGCTTGTTTTTCGGCCAAATCCAAAAAAATCCAGGAGAACCCTCCCTTAACTACATTTTTGCCGAAGAAAGTAAGGGCCCTTACTCTGTAATGCGATGCGAAAAGCAAATGCGATTCGATAACAAAATCACACCATGTAAATACATGAATTAAGATTACTTAATGGCAGTAACTTATACCTCTGCTTTAAATGCTGTTTTTGTCTGCATTGAATTCGAACTAATCCAAAATTTGTTAAAAAACCATGTAAATACATGGTGTGATTTTGTTTTCGAGTCACACTTGCTTTTCGAATCGCATTACAGAGTTAGGCCCAAGGAGTTATTCTTCATAGTTTTCGAGTTATCACACAAAATCTTGTAAAAACTTGGTTGGAGAATGAATTTTTTTTTTACATTTCATCCCATTAAGCCACGAAAAGGTGGTTTTTATAATGTTCAAAACTGTGCTTTGGCAAGCATTTTTCTGCATTTCGTCCCAAAAAAGTATATTAAAATATTGAGCCATATGCAAGTTATGAAAGTTGGGAAAGGGTGGCCATTAGGGTGTCCCTTATTTTTGAACGCCATTTTTTTTTGCGCATACCCGCTAAAAATTTTCGAAATAACCTTAGAAGCCAACAGAAAAAATTTTACTTTGATATAAGAATGGAAACCCGTGGTGACTTGCGATTTAGTTCAGTGTTATAAGTATGTGCAATTTTTGGTCGATATTGGTATAAGTTTCATACAAAGAAGTAAAATATAAGGAAATGGTGTTGCTTACACATACACTGTACGTGAACTGTCGCACCATTCGTAAATTGTGCAAGCGAGAAAGAGTGTGTTTTTTGACATTTTTGAGAACCCTGGCATCTGATTGGAAGACTCCTCAGCAAAATAGTTGAAAATAATTTAATTTTAAGCATTTTTCACTGCTTAAAAAGCAACAAAATTAAAGAAAAAAAACCACTAAAACAAATGCAATATGAGTTGTGCGGTTAAGAATTGTAGTAGTTCCCGAAAACTTAAAAACAATGCACATTCGTTCCACAGGTAAATATGTCCATACGGTTTAAATTCTTTTAACAAAAATGCTTTATTTAGTTTCTAACGATATTTTTTTTAACTTATTTGTGTTAGAAATGTATATATATATTATTAAAAATGGTTTAAAAATGCAATTAAGCCCCGTTTATTTTCCGCCAGTTTGATCAAACCACATCTGTCAAAACACAAACACTGCTTCAGTGGCGCAGTCATTTTTCGCAGTTGAATACATGTTTGGGGCGCTCTTGTTTTCAGCATAGTGAATCAGATTTAGTACCTGTTTGTTAAATTTTTCTGATTTTTACACAACAACTAGGCAGAAACACCCAAAAAATAAGGATTTTAAAAAATTAACCTAATTTAATTTGTAATTAAAGTTGAAGTTTAGAATTTATAGGCCTTCATATATATAAAAATTACCTAAAAATCTTGCAGTTTTTCTAGTTTTTCAACAAAACTAAGCTTTATGGGTATTAAAACAAAGGTAATGTGCGGATCTATTCAACGAGGTGTCAAATTTAGAATTCCATAAGAATTCATTAAGATATAATTTTTTTATAATTAGAATTTGTCTGAAATACTAGTGGTTTCTCTTTTACGAAAGCGATACATTAAAAAGAGAATTATTAAAAAGATAACTTCATTCAGAACTTTTGTAGACAGACAAGCCTGTGTGGTACTTCCTGAGGTTTGTAAACCCTAAGCAGCATCCGAAGGCCTCCTTTTGATACATTTATTTTTTTTTTTATTAAATTTGGAAAAACCTCGCAATTTTAAGTAAAAAAAGGGTTGTATCTTAAATGCATGTATTTTTATGTTTGATATCTTGTTGAATAGATACTTGTATTATCTCTCTTTTGATACCCATAAAATTTAGTTTTGTTGAAAAACTTAAAAAATCAGCTAAATTTTTAATCCACTTTTTCCAACGTTGGATGCCTATAACTTCTAAGCCAATTGCGAGCGATCATAAATTTTTTAAATAATTAGAGTTGTTGCTATTCTTGAAATGTTTCTAAAATTTTAATGCAAAAGAACAAACTTTAACAATTTGGGCCTTCTTTTACGATACAACCGAATACGGCCCTTTGTGATTGTTTCTGTATTTGTGTGAACCAACACCAATATAGAAAATACCACACTTTTCTGCTATTACACCACTTCCTTATATTTTACTTCTTTGGTTTCATATCATAACATAATATTGTTACGAGAGCTTTGATTATTATATCATGACGCTGATTTAATATTAATAAATTTAGTCTCCAACTGATGATTTGAATTTGACACTCATCATGATATAAACTCATCAAGTGGGACCACAGACGATTAGAAGCAGACTGACTATTTCCAAAAGAGAATGTCGGCAAAAGTTAACGTATAGAAATAGGGGTTCTATTACATCAACGAGTGCCATAAGCATTCCATTGGCTGCTCTCTCTTTGCAGTCACTCCATCTGGTGTTAGCTTTTATGGTTATCTATTCAAAGAGCGTACAAATTTCTCTATAGTATAAATTCTCTTTGCGTTTACATTCCTTTCACAAAAATGAGCTTTCATATATGTTATATATGTCTATCCATGGCAGAATTAGAGAAGGTATGTGCATTTCAGACTGCGCTCTCTTTCTCATAGCCAGAATTGTCAAACTCAAGCATTTTGCTATTCTTGCCTATTTTCGCTTTCTTATCGCATTCTCATCGTTTTCAGATTTTGTATGAGCTGTCAACTTCGTTTCGACAGTTGCGGCAGTCTCCCTCTCCAAAATGCATATACCTTCTCTAATTCTGCCATGTGTCTATCTAAAAAGGTGATTCCCCTTTCTGCTCGACTGCCAAATGAATGTCTTGTTTTCGATGGTAATTTGCATTTCAATAGTGTGTTTCATAAAGTGCGGTGCCTTAATTAAAAAAAATGCCCGTCGAATTACGAAGTGTAAAACAAAAATTTTTCTCATCGGAATGCCTTGTCATCAAATTAATGGTGTTAAACTACCATCTAATAGACAAGTTCTCGCTGTGCTTTTTTACAATATTCGCAAAGTCAAGCTCGATGTTAGACCAAGGGCAAATCTAGTAATTAGAGAATGTGTAATTTTTTGGGAGAAAGCAAGAATTCCTACGAAAGCAATTCCGAACTACTGCGTTCAGAAGCTTTTAGATAAATATACACTTTGGAAAAATTTGCAAAAAAATTGTAAGAAAAGTATCGATATTTATAGGACCCGTGAAAATGATTTTGAAAGTGATCTTGATAACTTTTTTGATATTGCTCATATTGATGCCCTTGAAATTATAAAAATAGAAGAGGATAAAGCTTTTTTGAAGCAACAGAGAGAGCCGGGTAGACCGGGTTGCTCTGCTGGCATAGACAAACAGTTGGCAGACAAAGAAGAAAGATCCAGAGAAAGATTATTACACGAAGAAACAAGAATATTAAGGCAACAAGAATTTTCGGCAGTTGCATCGACTTCTACATCAAATGTTGAATACAGACAAGTTTCAGACGAGGATGAAATAATTAATTCTGATACCGAAGATCCACAATATTCCCACGACGACGAAATCCTGCCAGAGACAAGCGCAAGTTTGCAGAGTGACAGTTCAAAAAGAGGAAGAAAAAAATCTGATTACATCCAAGGTAGTCGCAGTTTAAGACAGGTGCCAGCTAAGTTTGAGAGATTCCGTGTATATTATTCAGGCTATTCTAGAGGCACTGGATCTGAGATGCGATGAATTTTCAATAAATACATCTTCAATTCAACGAATTCGTACACAAATGAAAAAATCCCGGGCAGAAACTATAAAAAGTGACTTTAAGAACAACGTACCTGATGACGTAACCGTCCATTGGGATGGCAAACTCTTACCCGGCTTAGATGTAAGAAGCTCAAAAGAGGAGCGGCTGCCAATTACAATTTCTTACAGTGACAAGGAACAACTTCTTGCAGTACCGAAATTGGAGAGTTCATCTGGTAAACACCAAGAAAAAGCTATTAGAACAGCCCTATATGACTGGAACCTCATTGACAAGGTGCAAATAATGCGTTGTGATACAACATCAACGAACACTGGCCGTTTTAATGGTGCTTGTGCTCTTTTGGAGCAAAGTTTAGGCAGAGATCTGGCGCTTTTCGCTTGTCGTCATCATATTTATGAGCTAGTGCTTAAAAATGTATTTGAAGCCAAGATTAATCAAAATATGTTCGATCTCCAGAAATACCATTTTTTAAAACAATTAGAGACAATTGGAAAAATATCGATTCAAATAAGATTGAACCCTGCATCGATTTTGTTAGAAAGCACATTCCTGATGAACAAATTTGATCCATCTTAAGGTTTTATAAAGCAGAACTAAAAAAAACTTTTATAAGGGAAGATTATCGTAAATTAATCGAACTACGCGTTGTGTTTTTCAATGGCGATCCAGAAAAGAAAATAAAAACCAAGCCCCCCGGAGCCTTACACCAAGCACGATGGATGGCCAGAGCGATTTATTCATTAAAAATATGTTTGCTCCAGTCCCAGGTCAACATAGATGCAAATGATAAAAGTTTATTTCTTGCGATAATTTACGTAAAGCCATGGCTCGAGTGTACAAAAGCTGTAAAAGCACCTAATCAGGATTTGGGTTTTTTGAAACCCAGTCAAAGGCTATAATGAAATAGACGAAACAATTTCGAATACTGCTGTAAGTAAGTTTTGTAAGCATTTATGGTATTTAAGTGAAGAGGCAGTATTCCAACGAGCGATGAAATGTCAGAATCGTTGTTTGGTGAGTCACAATTATTTTTTTAAAAATGTTATCTTTGTGTTAAATTATATGTTTATGTTTATTAGATGTTTATATAACAACTTTTAATATAACCTTTCATTATTTCAGCTAAAACACTGGATAGTTTTGTATCAAATAAGAGCAAAGTATTTCTTGATAGATTAAAGATCGATGATAGTTTTTTTCGCACAAATGTGGCGTCTTGGATAAATAATGCTGCATTTCTAGAAGCCAAAACAAAAGTAAGTCTTTTACGAGTGGTAAATTATGCTGCTGAAAGAGCAGTCAAATTAGTCCAAGATTTTCACGGACTTATTACTGCAGCTGAAGAGCAAAAACAGTTTTTGTTGCGCTGTGTTGAGGAACACAGAAACTTGTTTCCAGACTTCAGAAAAAATACTTTTAAAAGAAGTTATCCCAAATAACTTGGAAAATTAAAATATTCTTAATAAAATATTCTTAGGGCCGTTTTATTCACTCTCAGTTAAATTTTAATCTGCGATTAAAAAGAGAAATTCATGATATTGTGTTTTTTCACTCTCAGTTAGCCAATTTTTTTGAAGTTTCTCCAGTTAGCTAACTGGCAGTTAGATTAAATTACGGAATCAGCTAACTTGGGAAAATCAATCAATTAGCGACTTTTAACTGAGGAATTAATTTTTTCTGTCCAAATCAAAACGTCATTTCATTTTGATTTTTATTTAAATTGTTAATTTTCTTACTCGAGTTAAATCAACGTCGCGATACTTTCAATGATATACTTATTTTGTTTGATCCGGACGAAGATGATAGGATGTTATTAGTTGAGCAAAGACAATACAAAATGCATGAGCGCATTAATTTGAACAAATGGGATAACAAAGACTTCATCTATCGTTTTCGTTTGTCGAAAGAATCGGTTGTTCAACTGCTGCAAAAGATTAAACCATCTCTTGTCCATATCCAAAAAAGGTAAACTTCGATTTAAGGATTATGTCTGTATTGAACTTCATTTCTTAAGTTTAATCCTTGTTTCTCTAGATCTCGATATATACGTCCCATCGTTCAGTTGCTGATTGCTCTGCTTATATTCTTACTTATATTCTTATATTCAACTTATATTCAAATAAACTTATATTCAAATGCCAAGAACAGAAACTGATCTAACTTCTGCCAGCGAACAATTTTATTCGTTTGCCCGCTTTCCACGATCAATCGGTGCAATTGATTGTACACATGTTCAAATTGAGTCTCCCGGTGGTGAAAATGCTGAGTACTTCCGAAACCGAAAGGGGTGGTTTTCGTTAAATGTGCAAGCAGTTTGTTCAGCTAATATGAAAGTTACGAACAACGTTGCACGTTGCGCTGGAGCATCACATGACCAAACCATTTTCAATAATTCCAATTTAAAAATGCAGTTGGAACGTGGTGACTTTGGCTATTTCATTATAGTTGGAGACACAGGATGTCGTAATACGCATTATTTGGCTACTCCCTTACATCAGTGCGAATCTAATGTACATCAACTTTACAACGAAAGTCATATTCGAACACGCAATGTAATCGAGCGCACGTTTGGGGTAATCAAGCGTCGTTTTCCAGTGTTAGCTCTTGGCTTAAGAGTAAAATTGGAAACTACAAAACTCATAATAGTGGCATGTGCAATCTTGCATAATATAGCAATTGACGCAAAAAAACCAACACCGCCCACAAACATTGACAATTTTGATGGCATATTATCAATGGCTGAAGTGCCACATGTAAACACAACTGAGCGGAATGTAACAAATAATGCCCGTGATAATTTAATTCTTGGATACTTCCAGACACTTGCTAATTATTCCTAGCTTCATTTTGAAAGAAAATAAAACAAAATTTTTTTATAAAATAATAAACTGTATTTTATTCTGACTCTGATTCAGAATCAGAAATGTTATTTCTTTTTTTTAGCATTAAAAATCTTTTTTTGCGCAGCTCTGACTTTTTGCGCAATTCCACCAACTGTGCCGCAAGCACTTCCATCTTAGCGTTATGCTCAGCCTTTTTTTGAAGGACATGTTCAACATGTTCTTCTTCTCTCATCTCCATTTCCCTTCTTATCATCTTTATTTTAAGATCCTCGTTTGATTCGTTTTTGGCCATAATCGAACGCGAAGCCGAGCGCTTCAACGCTGTGCTCACGGGCTTTTTTAGCATACGTGGTGAGTACTCAGACCAATTTGGTGCTGCACTCTTCTTTGCACTGGCTTGTGTTAAAGGGTTTACTGGCGGTGGTTCTTCAACTTCCGGCTCTACGACTGGCGTTGCTTCTTCAACATCCGCATCGTTATCCGACAAAATCACATTCCCAACTAAATCTGCGAACGAATTTTGGATTTCAGAAGAGCCACCGTTGTCGTCATCATTGTCACAGTTTGGAGTAGTACCACTTATGGACATTTCGATTGTTTGCGCTAGTTCTAGCATTGCGTCACTGCTGGGCTGCCATTCGGGCATGCTTTTGCCTCCACCAGTGGCTTTACGACCTGCTTTTTCCGCAGCAAATTTTTTGAGCAACTTAGCTTTTGAGTTGCCATATTTTTCACACAGAACTTTTGCTGACCGTGCCTTAAGAAAAATAAAGGTTACAAAAGTCAACATCAAATTTTCTGTAGAACTTACCACCATATTTGGGCAACGTGAATTGAAATCCACTGCAACATCTTCCCAAGCTCTTTTTTTTTTTTCATTAACAGTGCAAGCATCAGTCTTTTTGCACTCCAAGACTGCCTTCCGGAGTAAAACATATTTAATAAGTAACTCCTCTTCTGCAACGCTGAAATTTGCTGAACGCTCACGTTTTTTTTCCATTTTAAATTGTTTTTTTGCTCGTCAGTGAAAAATTGTTTAAATTTAAAACGCACAATAAGTAAAAACAAATGACAAACTGTCATTTGTGTTGACAATAAACCCAAATTTCCCTGGGTAATATTTAATTAAAATTAAAATTTAACTGACATTTTTTAACTGCCAGTTAGATTTAGCTGAGGTTGAAAAAAACGAAATTTTAACTTTGGATTTTCATTACAAAGTTGTTTTTAACTGCCAGTTAAATTTAATCCACATTAGGGATTTTAACTGAGAGTGAATAAAACGGCCGTTAATGTATCTTTTCATTGTTTTCATTTACTGTATTATGCGACTTGTGGCGACTTGTTGCTGGACCGGACCGAACCGAGAAGGAAAGCTGGAAAACGCTGCACATACAATCATATGAAACAAGCTCAAAGTGCGTATAGTGCCAGCCGAGCTTGCAACTTCAAGTGACTTGTGCGCTGGTTTCCATCTTCCCGATTGTTGCTTTCTCGCTCGCTCGCACGGTTTGCTTGTGTTTTGATTCATTTTACACGTTGCTTGCTTATTACTTTCGTTAAATAACATGAAATTTAAAAGGAAACAAGGAAAAAAATTTTTTGTTGTTTTTGCTGTTGCTCCTTTTCTTCGTCTTTTCTTTTTCTTGCACAAAAGCAAGTGTGTAAAATGAACAAACGAATGAAAAGGGATTTTTCCCACAAAGTTGGCAACGCTGGCGGTAGCAAACTAAATTCCTCGGAAAAATATTGATACACGAAAAAACCACAAATTGCAGCACACTTGACTGCCAGCGTCGCGATCGATTCTGTATTTCCTTGAATTCACTCATTCAAAAAAACAAAGAACCACACGATAGCAACAAAGAAGACAAACAAGAAAAGTAATAAGCATACAAGAACACGAAATTTCGCTGTTGTTATGCTGTATTTTCTTGCCCGCAAAAAATACACACAGAAACAGCACTATAAAGAAGCAACAAAGATAAATTTCTATCAACTGTTGCACACAGAAAACAAAAAGAGAAATAGTGAAAAAAGCTAAACCAGCCGGTGAAGCAATTCGTCGATTAGCGGCTGCAAGTGAGTTTCATCTAAAACAGAGAATCGAAGATTATCAAATTTTCTTACGTGCGCTCTTCCTTTCCATTTGATTTTAAGCACAAAAGTAAACAAACAAAAATAGCAGCAACAAGATGTAACAACTTTGTTTAGATTAGTTTTGTGTGGCTTAAAATCAAAAATAATACAACAAAAACAGAACCTAAAGAAAAAAGTTAAAAAAAGTTTAAACCAGTTGGATGATCAAGTGGCTTCATGCGGCTTGAAGTGCGTTTTAGCTGAGTCATAGCATCAAAAAATCTTGGGCCAGCAGCTGATGTACGTTTTTTTATTGTGCTTTCTTTCTACGATCTTCTTTTTTGTCAAAAAAAAAATTTGAAATAAAAACACAACAAGAAGGCAACAAAAACCAGCAGAAAACACTTGCGAAAAAAGTCGAAACAAGTTGGTACCTCAAGTGACTTGAAACGACTTGCAGTTGCAGGAAGCGCGTTTCAGCAGTGTTTTTCGAATTTTCGTCTCTGCACTTGTTGGTTTGAGGAAAGCAAAATGAATGAACGAAATCATGTGGCTTTTTTGATGTTTCGGTTGCAAAAATAAACAAAAAAAAAACTAATATATACAAACAAACCAAAATAGTCAAAAACCAGCTGAAACAAGTCACCAGCGACAAGCGCGCACTATACGCACTTCCAGCTGCTTTTGGCAGGACGCGTTTCCATCTCGGTCCGGCCCAGCAACAAGTCGCCACTATAAACGCGCCCTTAGTCGCCACGGGTTGCAATCATGATAGAACAATAAAATTTCATATCTAGATATAATTTTCTATATATTAAAAAATTAAAGGGTATGCGTTTCGAAATTCCAAAACAAAAAATTTTTTGCATTATGAGGGTCACCCTAGTGGCCATCCCAAATCAACCAAACCAAAAAAGCGTATTAAAAAAACAGAGGGACTAACTTTTCGAAGACCTTTGGCAAATCGTATTTATTTCAGGTATACTTTCACCCTGTTTTTGAGTTTTCTGCGATCCCCGCGGTGGCTCTCAAATTGTATCACAGTTTTATTATAAATATTTTTGCAACACTTCTAAACACTTTCCATCTATGAAAAATTAGTTAAAATTCGAATATATTTATTTAATCAAGACAACGCCTCTGTCTTTGAGCTCAGATGTTCTACAATATTTTTCGTATAATTCTGTATATCTGCCACTAACTCCTCCCTTAATATTATTATTAATATTGATAACTTAGCAAGCCACTAAAGATCAAACAAAATAAAATGTATTTTCTAAAAATTGTGATTATTTAAAGCTAAATATCTTTTATTTTTTTTTCTCTTTCACGCATGTAAAAATTTCTTCTGCATCTACTGCCAGATTTCCGTCATCACCGCCTGCTGGGATATTAAAAAAGAACGAAGATGGTAAGATTAAATTGTGTCTCATTGTAGATTTATTTTAAAATATAACCTGCTTTATGAATATTGAAAATCAGGCATTCGTGCTGAGTTATTCTGCTTTTAAGATAGATTCATAGCTATGCTAAACCAATTTTAAAAAATTATTTTGTTATTGTAAAAGTAGCAGGTATGTATATATGTTATACTTTGCTTGTTTAATAAACGGCTCACGATTTTTCCGCCTACTAATCCAATTGACGACGATGTCATGCAAATAATCCAAGAAGTGGTTTTATTTTATTGGAAAAAACTAACCGCGAAAAAAATCCTATGATATATTTGTGATTTTCACAAGAAATCATTTGTTATAATAACATTTAAAATATTGTAAGAGACGGGGATTCAACCTTTGGCTTTGTTCATCGCAGATTTCAATGCTTGAACAACCCTGCAGCTATTTTCTGTGTCTGCCTCACACCCTTGCATCAAATCACCCCAGCTTTACCTTTCTTGCACAAGTTTCTTCATCGCAACAGGTTTAATGTACTTAGGTTTTGTTGATGATGTTTTACTTTTCGGCACTTGCTCATAGATTATGCAAGCCATCTCTTCAATTTTTAATTGACGGAGGGGGAATCATCAGTGCACGCCTTGGAAGCTTACCATTCCCTTTCAATGACGTCCTGATGAAATGGAACGAAGAGAAGTTCCAAACGAATGATGGTAAATTGTAGCATATTGTATCCATTTACTACGCTCAGTTACAGAAGTGGGAATATTTCAATTACTCCCTGGTTTTTAGTCAGTGCCGCATTAACTTAGCGCGGGGCCCGCAGCAAATTCTTGCCCTTGTTTGCTTTAGATTCTTAAATTGAGGGTCTAAATAAAAAGAAGAGAAGACTTTCTTAAAAATTAACTTTTTTGGATTTAATTAATGTTTATTTATTGAAATTAATGTAAGACGTAGTCTTTTAAATGCAATACGAATTAACAAATTTTCAACAAGTTATAGGATAGTCAATCGAAAAAGTAAATAATATTTAAAGCTAATAATTAAGTTATTTAAAAAGAAATAAGGTGAAAAAGCACTTAATTATATTGTAACATCAAAATACAAGTAATAAGCAAATCTGGACTTAAAATTAATTATATAGATATTGATAGAAAGACGAAGAGACAGTATTAAGAAAAGTATAGAAAAATTTCATGCTTAAAGATGTGCTTAATAGGGATACTTTTAATTCTAACAGGCAACGAATTCCACAATCTGATTGCGTTCACGAAAAATAGTCTGTTGGAGTTCAAATAATTATGCACAGGAATAGTCAGATTAAGATTTCTATTAGATCTACAAAGTTTAAGCTTATTTTGGTATGCATCAAGTTATATAAGAATATGCAGTTTCTAGCATCCAGGTAATTAAAAATATTGCAACCAAGTATTTGATTGCCCACGTGACTGATGCGGTCAAACTTCCGAAGACCATAAACCTATCTTACTGCGTTGTTGAAAACATGTTGTAGCTTAAGTTTAGACCTGGAATCGATTCTACTATATACAACATCCGAATAAGATATGATTGGCATTATTCTTCACTTTATCAACAAAGCTCAGTTCGACCACATTAAGATAAATAACTGGTATTCTAGAGAGAGAGTGATTGGATTTAGAAATCGGTAAGAATTATGATTTAATGGGATTTAACTTGAGCCTATTAGATTCAGCCCATTCAGTTATACTCATTAAGTTCTCATTCAACCTACTATTTACATAAATCATCAACAAGGTTAATAGGTCTGTACAAGTACAGTTGAATTAGTATATAATAAAGTATATAATTGTATAATATAATATACAAGTAACTGTACTTAGTATATAATAACTCAACTAAGTTATTTACAAGTTACTGACACAATAGAGAATAGTCAACAGAGTCAAATGCCTTGGAAAAATCCAACAGGCAGAGTAAATTTAAGTACTCTAAGTCGTATGTCAGCCTTATGTCATCTACAATCTTTAAGACTGCTGTAGCGCAACTGTGCCCAGGTCGAATGCCGGACTGAAGTGAAGACATGAGGTCATATTTTCTTATGTGTTCCGTGTTAATGTGTGAACATTTTGAGATTTAATTATTTACATCAATTTCTCTTAGAAAATCATATTCTATATTCAAGGTGGGGTGATTTAGACGTTTTTGGCCCATCCTGTTTCTTAACTCAATTTTAATGCGCTTTAATATTGAAAAATAACGTTCCCCACTGCAGTTGGTTATCACGAGAGATAATTATTGTAAATGCGCAAGACATTTCTACATTTCGGAAGCACGTTTCTAAAGAACTATTCATTTAAAACTAGTATTGCCTGTGGCCGAAAATCGACTGACCTTCTGAAATTTCAATCGCTTTTTTCTAGTTCTGAGTCATGAGATTTAAGAAAATGTGCTGTACTAAGAAAATCTTAAGTTTCAAATTATCGCAATAATTTTGATATAAAAATAGTCTAAATTTTTTTAAAATATCTGTAAAAACATTCCCCATAAAAACTTTCGTAAACCGTTATTTTTCACAACCAGGGCATTTCATGTAAAAACACGTTGTACTGAGAAAAGCTATAGTTTTCAAGATTTCGCCATAATTTTGATGTCAAAATTCCACCATCACAATATGTATTCACACATGTTACATACAAAAATGCTTATTGTAGAGTATTCGTAAGAGATAGCGAAAAATGTTTTTTGTGCGTTGTATTAATGTCGAAAATTTTCTCTTACACCATGTTCTTCCATTTTTTATAGTTTAGGTTTTACTTAAGAAATGTTGTTTAAACGCTAATATTTTAGGCGAAAGATAAAATATTTTTTTTTTAAAAAAAATTATCAAAAACGGTTCAGATACACGGAAGAACTGTTTCTCCCACGCATATTTCTATATAAACAAAAATGGCTTAAAACATAAATATGTGTGTATATAACTTTGGAGTGGTTTGAAATATTTGAAAATTTTGTTCACAAAAATTATTTCTTGAGCTGTAGAACTTTGTAAAAAATGTAAAAACAACATTTTGAAGACACTAGTATTACTGACTATATAAATATATATGACTATATAAATTAAAGGTACAATATAAAAAAAAATAATATTATGTATTTATTTATATCATCATTTTAAGCTATTCCATCTTGAATCCAAGAATCGATGCTCTCAATCACTGGGATTGAAAAGCTAGAAGCTTTGTTGAGGATTCTTCAAATTCTTCATTAGATTCTATTTCAACCCATTCAGGTGTATCCTTATTTCTAATGCAAAGAAACTCACGTGGTCTTTGATAGAGTTATTAAGCCGACTTAAACGTTGTTTGTAATTTTTTATGCTTATAATCAGTGGACCTTAAAGCCAGTGATGTTCCTCGACGCGTCGTTTTTAATTGTCGACATTTTGGTGTCGATAACGTAGAAAGTGTCGACAATGTAGACAATGTCGAGAATTGTGTAAACAATGTCAACAAAATGCAACACTGCGAAAATGCAAGTTCTATTTAGATTATGCTGGTTCTAAATTCTTTTGAAAATTCGTTTAATTAACACAAACTAACAAATTTTAGCACAAACAAACAAAAACCATGCCCAGAAGGCGTAAAAATAAGGAACACTCCGTACTTGGACTCAATTTAATTAAAAATCACAATAAACATGCAGCCTCTTACATTAATTATCTACACGTCGTTAGAAGCAATTGTCTACACGACATTGTCGACACTGCCGACAATAGTTTTGTTGACATCAAGTTGTCTACGCCGCACATCACTGTTTAAAGCTTAGTATGCTGTAGGATCGAAAATTTTTGGGCATATAACTCTACACGCGCAATTTTGGTGTAGGGTCAAAAATTTTGTGTGGAGAAAAAGCACTTGCTGTTCTGGTTGACAGATTCATATTTTTATTGCTGCAATTTTATCTATATATATAAAAATGGATGTATGTATGTGGGTATGTGGGTATGTGGGTGGGTATGTGGGTGGGTATGTGGCTATATCACGTATAGACTCCAAAACCGCTGAACCGATCTTTATGAAATTTTCAGGGAAAATAAAGCCACATCTTGAGAGTGTTCCTGTGAGGTTTCGTAACGATTGGAGAAGGGGGCGTGGTACCTCCCATACAAGCCAAATTTGCTCCATCGATCACAAACAAAAAAAAAAGAAAAATATCTCACGGTTTCAATCGTAAAAAACTAAGATTTGGTGATTTTGTTCAGATAGTTACTGTCGGTAACTGTACAAAAAATGGGCGTGGTCGTTATATAAATACGCCCACTTTTTCGAAATCATGGCAATTCCGGAGTTCTGCACATTTTTACAGTGAAACTTGCTGTTTAGGTGCTCCAAGAGATGAACACAATTTATAAATGTTTTCACGCCCACTTTTAACGCCCACAAATCAATATCTATATATATATATATAAAGCAAAACGATGTGTGTCTGGCTGTGTGATGTCTATAGACTCCAAAACTACTGAACCGATTGACCTGAAATTTTGGCAGTCGATTTGTTTCAGGTACGAGATGGTTGAGGAAAAAAATTTGCCACACCCCCCTTTTACCGCCCCCAAATCAATAAAAATGTTATATTTCAGTCGGCTTGGGTCGAATATGGCTAAAATTTTGTAATTTAGTATGTACGGTTACTGTCGACAACTGTCCTTAAAATGGGTTTCCACGCCCCCTTTTACCGCCCACAAATAAATGAAAATGGTTTATTTCAGACGGTTTTGGTCGTATAAGACTTAAATTTGTTACTTTGGTTTGTGAAGTTACTGACAGTAACTGTACGAAAAATTGGTTTCCACGCCCCCTTTTGCGCCCACAAATCAGTGAAAATGCTATATTTCATGCAGTTTTGGCCGTATGAGACTAACATATGATACTTAAGTTTGTATGGTTACTTTCGGCAATTGTACTAAAAAAGGGCGTCAGCGCTATATAGCCACACCCACTTTTTAAGAAACCATCAAAATTGACTACTGGGTCGATTGAGCTAAAATGTTGGCTTAGTTTGTACGGTTACTGTTAGCAACTGTACTAAAAATTGGTCTCCACGCCCCCCTTTTACCGCCCACAAACCAATGAAAACGTTTTATTTCAACGGTTTGGGTCGTATTAGACAAAAATTTTGTAATTCAGTACATATGGTTACTCTCGGCAAGTGCACTAAAAATAGGCCTGCCCTACTTTAGTTAAACTCACTTTTCGGGGAGTTAGCGTCCAGTGAAGTAAAGTGCGCCAGGCTTAACCTAAATTGAGCTGAAATTTGGGCAGTCGATTTGTTTCGATTACGAAATGGCTCAAGGGAAACATTTTACCGCACCCCTTTTTACCGCTTGCAAAACAACAAAAATGCTATATTTCGCACGGTTTTGATCGTATTAGACTAAAATGTGGTTATTTAGTGCACATGGCTACTTTCGGCAGCTGTACTGAAAATGGTGAATATATTTGACATTTCTTGACATTTTTGTGTATAGCAGTAAGGCGGTCTGTGGCAGAACAACGTTTGCCGAGGAGATAGATTGTTCCTGTGAGGTTTGGTAACGTTCGGACGAGGGGGCGTGGTTCCTCCCATACAAGCCAAATTTGCGCTATCAACCACAAACCAAATAAGGGATATATATCAGACGGTTTCGATCGTAAAAACTAAGATATTATCATTTTGTTCAGATGGTAACTGTCAGTAACTGTACAGAAATTAGTTTTTCGTCGCAATATATATACGCCCACTTTTTCGAAATCATGGCAATTCCGGAGTTCTACTCATTTTTTACTGAAACTTGCTGTGTAGGTGCTCCAAGAGGCAGTCACGATACATAAATGTTTTCACGCCCACTTTTAGCGCCCACAAATCAATATCTGTACATATAAAAATGAATCGTGATTTGTTCGGATGCTTAAAACTTGAAAACGACTAGACCAAATAGGATACTTCCTTCTACTGGTTTGTTCGTAACTGCTACGCAAAGGTTTAGGAAAAAAGTAATGCCGTACCCCTTTTATCGCCCACAAATCAATAAAAATGCTATATTTAAGAAGGTTTTGGTCGTATTAAATTAAAATTTGGTAAATAAGTTCTTATGATGACTGTCACTAACTTTAATAAAAACGGGCGTTGTCACACTTCATCTACGCCTACTTTTGGAAATATCACAATACTCCGAAACTATTGGTCCGATTGAGCTCAAATTTTGTAAGTGGCTTTGCTTTGAGTACGAGATGGTTTAAGAAGAAATGCCACATCTTCTTTTACCTCCCATTAATATAAAAACAATTTGTGTTATCGAATAGCGTTATGGGTTGCACAGCTTAGAAATTCGGTATTCGACCACAATTTAGACGTACCGATTCAGTGATGAAATTTTATGGGAGTTGGACAAGGGGGAGGGGCACCTCTCATACAACCCAAATTGGTGATATCGAATAGCTTTGAATTTATAGGAATTCAGCTTTGGAATTCAGTTTTTGACCTCAATTTACACATGCAGTTTCAATGATTTTTTTTTTATGGGCGTTGGACAGGGAGGCCTGACATCTCCCTTACATCCCAAATTTGCAATATCGAATTGCTTTGAAGTTATAGGTTGACAGCGTAAGAAATCGGTATTCGACCTAAATTTATACATGCACTTTCATTTCTTACATTTTATGGGCGTAGGGAAAAGGTTGAGGGACACTTCCCATACAACCCAACTTTGTGCTATCAAATAGCTTTGGAGTTATAGGTCGCACAGCATCGGAATTCAGTATTCGACCTCAATTTACACATGCAGTTTCATTGGTAAAATTTTATGAACGTAGGGAAAAGGGAAGTGGCACCTCCCATACAACCCAAATTTGTGTTATCGAATATATTTGGAGTTATATGTCGCACAGTTTTGGTATTCGGTATTCGACCTCCATGTACACATGAAGTTTAATTGATTACATTCTATGAGGGGTGATCAAGAGGGCGTGGCACTTCCTATACAACCCAAAATTGTTATATCGAATAGCTTTGTGGATATAGGTCGCACAGTCTCGGAATTCAGTATTTGACCTCAATTTAGACATGCTGTTTAACTGATAACATTTTATGGGCGTTTGAATAGGGAGAGTGGCAGCAACGCGCCGGGTTTCAGCTAGTACATATAATAAAATTGTAAAAATATTTGTACATTTAATGTTATTTGGAAATTTTTTCTGCGCTGAACATTTTGAAGGATGTGGATTCCAAAAATGTAATTTTTAACATTTGTATTTGTATGTCTGTCTGTTCCTTACGTCGGTTCCTTACGTCTCTGGTCATAGGTCTGGGACATAGTAGATTATTTTTTTATCACAGAATTCTTGAAAACTATAGAAAGTCTTTGCACAATAAAGTTTTGAATAAATTATGTTGACTTTATATGATTTAAATACAAATTCTAAATGTTTGATAGTTTAAATCATACTCGATTTTAAATACAAATTCTAGTTGTTTGATCGTTTAAAATCGTTTATTGAGCTAAAGGTCAAAGTTAGAACAATTAATTGTTCTAACGAATTTTTCCAAAGAAACAACAACAACAACAAAGTTTTTTCAATATGAAAAGGAAAAAATCACTAGCTGTTCTGATTGCAATTTCTACTCTGCTAAAAGCGTCATCAGAAATCTTTGTGATACCCGTGCAAGCGCGCGCTAACGCACTGCACCATCGGGGCGATGAGATTTTTTAGCAGAGTAGAAATTGCAATCAGATCAGCTAGTGATTTTTTCCTTTTCATATTGAAAAAACTTTGTTGTTGTTGTTGTTGTTTCTTTGGAAAAATTCACTAAGAAAAAGTGAAAAGATTAATTTTTGAGCAATCATAGATTCTACAATGCTTACTTCACGGTTAGAAATCTTGGAAGAAATTTTAAAACTTGGCTTACATATATGGCTACACCAAAATTGTATTAAAATTAAATACTAGCCAAATATTAAAAATTATTTTTAATAAAAATATGTATTAAAATTTAATGCTCAGTGCGTATTCATTTTTAGTACTGATTTTGTATTAAAAATTAATTATTATATTAACCATGGTATCAAATTAATTCCAAAGGGTATAAAATATTGTTTATATATATGAATTGTATTAAAATTTAATGCAAAGTTTTATTGATATATAATACAGCATTCCTTAAAAATTAAATACAATATTCACCACAGTATCGAATTAATTCCAAGGGTATAAAATATCGTTGTAATATTTGAACTGTATTAAAATGTAAAACAAAATAAATTTGAAAATTTTGTAATCAATTGAGTAGTTTAAATTTAATACTTGTTGTATAAAAAATCTCTGTAATACTGTATTAAAATTTATTCCAAGATTACTAACCGTGTTAATTACAACGTTTGAGGTATGTTTGAACAGACCAATAAAAGTAATTGTTAAATAATAACAAAAATTTTTCTAATTTTTTTAAATTTTTACATTTTTAGGTCAAATTTAAAAAATCTGAATATTTTCATATTTTAACTTGATTGAAAAAAACTACCAAAAACTAAGTTTACATTTTTTTATTATCACAGACTATTTACGATGTTGTTTGTATTGTTTAATACAAAAAGATTTATAAGAAAAAATTATTGATAAAAAGGCAGGAATTATGTGTACCAACGTTTTTCCATTAACCTGGAGCAATTGTTGGTAGTAGTAAAAATTAAACCTATCTTAGTTTTAAAAATATTTTAATGCTCCTATCTTAGTTGATTTTTCTTTTACGCTTAGACAGATGTGAATGCGTGGGGCCCGTAGCATTTGCTACTTTTGCTAAGTGGCAGATCCGCCACTGCCTTTAATACGAACGAATGTTAACATTAAATGCCCAGAAATATTTGATGTATTAGTAGCAAATCAGTTTGTGGTAACACGGCTGAGTATAACAAAATCTCTGCAAACATTAGCTTATTTTAGCCAACACCCAAGGGAGCTAATGAAATGAAAAACGTTACCTTTTGTTTTTCTCTCTTAATTCTAAAGTAGTTATTTCAATTAAGTACCAAACGGGTATCAGGAAAACTGGACTAAGTGGGGTGGCATAAAATGAGCATAGAAATGATAGACAGTATATCGCTATTTAAGTGTTAATTACTTTGCTATGCACACCATATGTTTGAATAAAAGAAAATGCAAGGAAAGCATAAACACCAATTAATTATTAAATAGGCGCGGAAGCAGAATTTTAATTCATTATAGAATGTATAAGAATATATACTAGGGGTATAACTTTTTACAAATACCTTATTTACATGGTATTATACTCAAAAAACCATTTGTGTCCGTACCAAACTACTCAGGCACAAAAGGCCCTATTATCGGACTGAATTTTATTTTTAAAAGCTACGAGTAGTACCGAAAAACTGCGAAGTTTATGAAAATTTTTTCGTACATTGTGCCTGCCCAAGGTATTTCAGAACTGGCACTTCTGCAGGTGCAGAGGTCGTCCATTTACCGATACAGGCACCTGACATATATCAGCTACTTTATTGGCACAAGATATGAAATTGTGTCTCTGGATAAGTTGAGAAATAGTAAAACAATGATAACTGCGTATATATTTTTTATTTTACTTCAAAAACTTCCTTAAGGACATATAATATGGCTAAATCCTCTGTTGCGGACGTTACAGTCGTATCAAAAATCTGCAACGAATACTTAAAAATAAGTAGTACTCGAGTACTATTCGCTAAAAACTCAGTGATTCGAATCAGAGATCTACAATGAAACACATTTTTGAATCCATGAGCCACTTACTAAAAAAATGAGTATGTATAAGTATAAGAAGTTTGCAAAGTAGTACTCATATGTTAATGATTCGAAAAAAAATTAATCATATTTTTTAATTATCAGCCACTTACTCAAAAATGAGTATGAATGAGTATAAATAGTTTTCAAAGTAGTACTCATATGTCAAAAAAAGTGAACCAAATAAGTATAAAATGAATTATATATAAATATTCATATAATTTCGAGTTGTTTTAGGTCAAGCTCATTAATATTAATTAAATAATTAAGTACTTAGAGTATTCGATTCACATTTTCGAATTTGAAAAAATTGTTGATATTAAGAGTGGACCTATACTATAAATACATGTTTTTTTAATATAAGTGGGATTTCAAGTCTGATGTTAAAATATAAAAAAAAATTGTCTGACGCTAGGGTGGCCCTGAAAATTTTTTTGTTTTCCAGTACTCTTACATGTTTGGCAGTATAAGGGGGTATCGTATACCAAAATTTTAAATTTTTTTTTTGCGTAGGGTAGACCCTAAAAATGTCTTTTTCTGTTTTTTAGTTTGAGGACATGTTTTGACAGTATAAAGGTGTCGCTGATTTCGAGTCTGACGCGAAAATATAAAAAAATTTGTTTGACGCTAGGGTTGACCCTAACAATGTAGTTTTTTTTTAAATGAAAACTTCTTTAGGCGTGTTGAGAAATTTTGGTAGAGGGTAAATCTTTGGTTTCAATACAGACAGCAAATATAACAAGATAGGAAACTTAAAAAACATAAGCAAGCAACCATCAATAAGTTCCTCTGCTGACGCATCGTTCTTTTCCCTCCCTTTGCTCCGCTGCGAAACATTAGCTGCATTCCCGTGGCACTAGATCAGATCAAATCTCAGTAGAACAACCATGGTAGAACTAGTGAAAATATATGCATTTCAGACTGCTCTCTTCTTCTCATAACCAGAATTGTCAAACTCAAGCATTTTGCTATTCTTGCCTATTTTTGCTTTCTTATCGCATTCTCATCGTTTTCAGATTTTGTATGAGCTGTCAACTTCGTTTTGACAGTTCCGGCAGTCTGTCTCTCCGAAATGCATCTACCCTCTCTAATTTTACTATGAGAACAACGTTAGTTCAACTTTATATCAATTTGTCATCACAGTCTTGAAACAGCCACGTTATCAACGACCACGGGAATGCAGCTATTGAATGTTACTGTTTTTTTCAATGTATATGTAGAGCTAGCTGTACGCTAAAATAAAATAAATTTTTGATATTTGCTTTTTTTTTGACTGGTTGTGAACTCTATTTTAATGCCTCCTCTTGCTACCAGGCAAACAAAAAACATATGCTGAGGTCAGACGATGCTCGTTTGCTCGGCGAACACATGGCCGTGCAATAAGGTTGTTGTTGTATTCTTCAAAATTTTTGACAGTTTCGCATTGGAAGCAACAACAAAATTATCTGCTCGCCGAGCAAACGTGCATCGTCTGACCTCAGCAATAGCAAGCGAAGTGCTGTTTATTTTCCGCCGCCAATTCGGTTCATCCCCGCTAGCGTTGCGCAACCGATGTGATACTGCTATTCTCTGTTCATCGTTGTAGTAGATTTGCTTGATAATTGTTGTTGGCCGCATTCAGCGCAGACAACTGTTGTGAACTGTAATGGTAGCGCTACCTTAGTTCACGATGTTTTTCTCTGAATGTGTTGCTACTCTACACGTCAGAAGTTAGATTCAATTTAATTTTTATGTAAATTTAATTCAATTGCAAAGGTTTCTCACTTAAATTTGCTGCGTTCTTTCTGCGTTTATTAATTTAACAGAGTCAGTAACAGCATGTGACAGTTAAACAAACAGTTGTGTTCATGTAGCATAGAATTTGTTCGCTCGATTAAAAGGCGTTCGCTACTTTATCAGTTTTAGTTAGCGCTACCAAATTTGTACCATTCAGCGAATTTTTACACAACAGTTGCCAACTGTTGTCTGCGCTGAATGCAACCGTTGTAAATGTATTTTAGTTCAGCTACAGATCTGCATATACATTAAAAGAAAAACAGTAAATATCCTTTATGATTTCTTTATGGGGGAACGATTTGTCAGCAGATTAACTTATTGATGGTTGCTTGCTGCCATAACAGAATTTTATGGTGAGTAGTTTAGATTCTAGATCAATAATACTAAACACGTACCAAAACCTTAAAACACCCTGAAAAACCTTTAAATGTTTTACAATGTGGGAGGAAATTCCATAAAATTTCATACTCGCCTTATCAGGAGGAACCACCACCCGAGGGAATTAATCCTATATCTGTTGCACCTTGTATGCAGTAATGTTGCACTGTATATATGAATTATTTTGTTTTACTTTAATGCGTAAAAATTTTAATATATTTCTGGTCATCAGGTCTTAAAATGAATATCACAAAATTCAAAAGTTATTGTTTAGAAACAGCAAAATTATACGTTCAACTTTATGATTGCTACTACATGCCTGTTACTGAAAAAATAAATATACTAGTATAATAGTATAACTATATATACTATATATACTAGTATATATATTGTTACTGTTATATAAAATATTAATGCACAGTGCGGATATATTAAAAAAGCGATAGTACCCATAGGTCAGTTATCCGAAGATGCGAAAGAGGCCAATCACAAACAATTTCGGTTCTACAGACTTCATAACACGAGAAAATTTTCAAGATCTGCTTGCAATTCAGATCTTTTGCATGTCCTTCTGCTCAATTCAGATCCAGTACTTTCAAGCCTTGGTTTTAATAAAAAAATCAAAACAAAGCTTTCTGATTGTAGCAAAAGAGCTTTTTGATGAGGAAATTGAAAACATAAATTTTTCAGATCATTCGTAAAATTAAGCATTTTGTATAACTATGTGTGGTATAAATAAATCACTGTTTGCGCTTAATATTACATATAATTTGTTTTTAATAGAGATGTATGCTGTCGTTAAGCATCTTTTAAATGTAATAAGCTAATAAATTCTTGTTTAAAAACACATTTTGTTATAAAATATAGGTACGAAATATCGCTAAACACAAAAAAATAATGGTTTTTTACCATGAATTTTTGGGTCTCCTAGACCCGCTACGCTCATAAAGGTTAAGGGATTTCATGAGAAATTCTTTTAAGAAGACGTGTTTAAAAATGGGCCAAAATACTTCAAATGGTTCCAGAGTTACAATCAATTATTTAAAGAAATATGCGATGTCCAACCCTTTGTATGGGCTCGCCCCACCGTGCGCCGCCTGCCGCATCTTCATACGACTTCTGGTTCTTGAGAAAAACGACACCCCAGTTTGAAAAAAGTAATTTCGAGAAAAACGCATTTAAAGTTTTATTTGTATATATACATATAGAGCTCTTCAACTCCAAAAATAATTCGAATTTTAAAAACTCCTTTTAAGGCATACTTTCCGAAGGACTTTAGGACATTTATAAAAAAAAAAAATCGAAAACATTTTTTTTAACCGCAGGTCATACCTTAAAAACAAAAAATTGGCTCAATTAATTTCCGGGTCCATCAAACATAATTGGACTAGTACCAAATTTTATATTTTTTTCGTTTTAGACTTAATGGAATAAAAATCAGGCCAGCGCTTTTGCATTTATTGATTTTAAAATTTTGCCATACATACAGTGTTTCCCAGATCAACGTTTCAATCCGGTGTTGATGCCTTGGGCCAAGACAAGAAAAAAGTTGTATGCAAGGGGGGAATCCATCTCCCCCCTGTTTCGAGCTATAAGCGGAATAGCAAAAAATGTCAACAATAGGTGTCGTCTGTTTTAATGCAATAACTTAAAAAGTATTACAAATAGGAACCTATTTGAAGCGGTTTTCAAAGATTTTTAATTAGTTAACTAATGTCTGCTAAAGTTTTTTTGGTATATTTAGCCATGAAAGAATTTATAGCAACGTTAATATGAAAAATATGTTTTTTATTTTCTTTTTCACTTTAAAGCCTAGTACTCTGTTCGTTTGCGTGAACTTTCGCTGGCAACATCTATTTATTTGTTGCGTGAAATTTCTGACTTAAAGTTTGTTGCGAGGAATTCCTATGGCAACGTTTTTCAGATAGATTCAGAGAATATGTTGGGAGATTTCATATGATCTCTCTTTTTTCACTTCAGAATAAATAGGCAGTACAATTAAATTGTCGTGAAAAAATGTTGCTCAGAAACATGTTGCGATAATTTCACGCTGCGGAACAGAGTACTGCTCTGACGAAAATAATGTGAAAATTTCCACGCTTGTTTCGCAGCTGTCATATTTTGTATAGAGATTTGAGTGGAATTTCACATTAAACTGAACAGAGTACTATGCTTAAGAACGTTTTACGAAAAGAAAACAGTTCATACTTTATTTTTTTGCTGATGCAGATTTTATCTCCAAACAATTCTCTGCAAAATTTAATTATGAAAGCAACGAATAAGAGCGAATTTATTATTTTATAAAAACATACACTCAAAAAGCACTTACTATTTACATGTGAATCTAATATGATTAATAAATCTTTTAAACCATATTCTTTATTTACCATCTAATCGTCTGGTAAGAATTTTGAGAACCGCTATAAGCGGGCTTTTTGAGTTTTCAATTCCGGGTGCTTTCTTGGAAGAATGTAAATTCCATGACATATAGAACAAAAAACATACTTTAAACGCCTTTTTTCCAAAATGACTTTTTGAAAACGATGCCAACGAAAAGAGGCTTGGGTGCTTTGTATATCGAGGAAATTGTTAGGAAATATTAAACTTATACCTCAAAACTGACACCTGCAAAGGTTTCAAAAATAATTAGGAGTACAGTTCAATTTATTTTGAACAAAAAAATGTATATTTAAGAGGGCTTTTCAAACACTTGCACACTCAGCTTTAAAGAAAACTCTTCTTTCTTTACTCCAGAATCTACATTTTGCAACAGTTCAACAACCTCTACTGCACTCCAAATATCACATCACTTTCATAATACGAGAATTATGGAACATCCAGACTCTACAACACATTTGAGCCATCATCACTCGCACCACCAACAAAATTCTCTGCAGCAATCACAAGCTCACATTCCGCAACATCAGCACATAGCCAACAACAGCTCTCCATTCAAATTGAGCCCATCTAATACACTGCCAACAACAATAACATCCTGCACCGATGCGGCGACAGTCGCAGCTGTCTATCATCACTACAATTCAGCGAACGCTAGTGGCTATGGCTTACGGCCTCCGAATGAGATAACAACTTCTTCAGATCCTAATATAAAATATGAGAGTCCCTACAATTCAGTAATATCGTCTTCGTACCAACTGCGACCCAGCATCGTTGATTCAACCACTGTAACATCTACAGACCCAGATTTAAAGTTTGAGAATCCATACAACAGCAATACCATTTCGACTAGTCAAACAATGTCGCACCGACGCGGATCTCTGCAGCTGTGGCAGTTTTTAGTTGCTCTCCTGGATGAACCCACAACAAGGTATATTGACTCGATATATTGCATGTTGGCAAATCATTAACATACTTATATGTACATATGTATATTAATATTAAGAAAATTTAGCTCGAGTTGCATCGCGTGGACCGGTAGAGGGATGGAGTTTAAACTAATTGAACCGGAAGAAGTTGCAAGACGCTGGGGCATACAAAAGAACCGACCCGCAATGAACTACGACAAGCTTTCACGCAGTCTACGTTACTACTATGAAAAAGGAATAATGCAGAAAGTCAATGGAGAGCGATATGTTTATCGCTTTGTGTGTGACCCAGATGCGTTATTTAACATGGCATACGGTCATATCAATAATGTGGCTAACAAGTCAGAGCACAACCCATACATCTCAACAACAGCTACTTCACTTGCTGCTTCATCAAAAAGAATTGCTGGCACCGAAATTACGAATTGAAACAACGAATTAAATTCTTCCACCAGCGTTATACTCAGGCTGTCTTCAACATTTGTTATAAAACCATCAACTCTAAGCGACTTACCTATATGCTATAAAGTGTCTGTACATAAATAGAAGAATCCCTAATCTACTTAAATTAATAATTAATTATTTAATGTGTTTAATTTCAAGCCATTTGATGATTTGATTGAAGAAACTTAGCACAAACCACATCAATAAATCCAAAATTATATAATCAATTGAATTGTATACATCAACCTGTGCTTTATTCATCCATTCCGTAATAAGTACATATAAGAAAAATAGTAAATGTTTGACCTGCGAGCTGGTCAATCGCATTTTTTTCGTTTCTGTGGAGTATCACGTTCGGCCTCACTGCTGCTACCGGAACTGCTGCCACTGGAGCTTTGGCACTTTCTTTTCTCAGCAGATTTCTTGCCCACTTTTTCAGCAAATCGTTTGATTTTGTCCGGTTGTGGGCTGTACGCCCAATAAATTAACTCCAGGTGTATAGCACTGGGAGCGTCACTGTCATCCACAAATAATTTTGCGTTTTCGGTCTTTATTTTTTCCAAAATCTTGGCAATTTTTCTGTTTCGAATTATATCCCAAGAAGTACTGTCATCTTCGCTGGGAAACATAGTGCGTAGATGTTTGTAATTACCTTTTGCTTTCGAGCCACCATATGCGCTAAGGAACTCCAGTGCAAGATCATCGTCCGGTGACGGGAGCTTCTCAATTATCGAATATGCTAGATAAGCTCTATTAGAGCGCATCATATTATCTGTTTCGAATTTTTCAAGAAAATCTTCGAGTATTTTGACCCCTTCCTGGATTGATTTGATCTTGTCTTCGTTTTTAGTACCGGATAAAACACGTTTTGAGCTTCCAATAAGTCCTTTAATGGCCAGCCTTTGATAGTCGGGATCGCGATCTTCAAGAATTCTGAAAGATAAAATTGTCGTTTTAAATTGAGTCAGTGAAAAAATGAGTAACGAAATAAAGTGCAAGCAAAAGAGTTTTAATTTTGTCCATATTTTTTTCCCGTACTTCCTGGATTCTGTTTTTTTAAACAACATGGGTTGATTGACCTGAAGTGTCTATAGTTTAGAAGAATTATTAAAGCTATTTTTTATTTTTGGGAGCATTCCACGTAAAAGAGCATAATGAGATACATTTTGGTTTTTTATTAATTATTTTTAATTTGGCAAAAAACTATAACTTACTGTCTATACTTTATTAATCAGTGAAAAAAAAAATTTTAAAAAAACTACCCAAACAATCCTTTTATGTATATGCAAACTATTGTTTCATACAGAGTTGCTAGGGGGGGGGGGTGCGATAAAACCATGCGAGATAACGCCATATGGCTTTATCTCCCATCGCATTGAGAGATAAAGCCATATGGCGTTATCTCCCATCGTATTGAGAGATAATGACATATTTTATTTTTGGCAATTGAGAGACAAAACCATATGGCGTTATCTCTCAATTCATTGCTGTTGCATTGTTATTGTTGATTTGATTGTTATTCATTATATTCCGTAACTCTGCTTATGAATGTCATATTGTATCCACGTGTTTTGTGATTAAAATGGAAAATAGTGAAATAATTTGTGAATATAAATTAATTCCGGGTTTCAGAAAAAAATAGTTCGTTGTTATTAATAGAAAAAGAAAACCAAATTTTCAAATATAAATATATTAATAAAAACACAAAGTATTATTATCCTTTTACAGAATTTTTACACCTCAATTAGAACATTCTGTAAAAGGGAAAATCATTAGCTTCTGTTTTTTCAGTGAAAACTAAGGATTTTCTCAATGAAACGTTTGAGGTTTCCTTTTACAGAGAAAATTGTTATTAGATTGGCTCTCAGATTCTCGGCTATAAGAAACATTACCAAAATAAACCTTTTAAAATAAAATATCAAATGAGATATAAAGCCATGTGAGATAACGCCATATGACCTTATCGCTCTTTGTGATGGGAAATAAAGCCATACAGAAATTTTGACAAAAAGATGGCTTTATCACTCTTCGAATTGAGTTATAAAGCCATATGGCGTTATCTCGCATGGCTTTATCGCACCCCCCCTTGCTAGGGAGTAAAATGTTAATTATGTTTGCAGTAATGTTTTCGGTCGATCTGTCAACTGTAGAAACCTGGCGTGTGCATGGCAGAATAACCAGGTAGATGCAATTCGGAGAGCAAAAAAGGAGAGAGCAAAACATTGGCGTAGCTATAATGTCACTATTGACAATTTAATTTTATTCGTTCAGCCATATGGATGTATAATTTACTCGTAACCGTATAAATAAAGCGAGTACCCAGATTTTTTGTATGAAAATCTAAGAAATATTATTAAAATCATTACAAATTTAATAAAATGAGCTGTGTTTATTGTTATAATACAGAATGAATTGTATTTTGGCTGTAAACAAAGCAAATAAAAATTAAATTTTAATAAAATTTTCATTTGATTACTAGTTAGAATGTTGAGTAACCAATTTGTTTGTGTCGCTATGTACGGCTGCTTTGAATTGACAAAATATATTTTGACATTATAGCTACGCATTTGTTATTGTTTTATTTGTCGTAGAGAGCATGTTTCTAGTGAGCCTACCTGGTTATTCTGCCATGGGCGTGTGTCTTCTATAGAAAGCTTGGAAAAAACTTATTTTGTTTAAAGACATAAAGCGAAAAGGTTTGTTGGTTTTTATGTATTTCTTCTTTGAACAGATGCAAGTCGCATGTCCCAGTAGTCACGCAAAAATATATACAAGTTGTTTTAATAATCTGAACACGACTTTATAAATTCAATACTTCCTAGAAGTCATAATAAACATGTGGTGCACTATTTAAACTTCTTTTCATAGTTCAGGCGATCATATTATGCTTTCGAGACTGTTTTAAAGTGTGTCCCAGTAGTCACGGTGAACAGCCTGATTTTATTTGAATGCCGTTGTGTATAGCTACATTTACTTTTCTGGCCCAAAATTAAATAGTTAAAGCTCCTTTATGTCTAACTTCAGTGTTAAATGGCTGTAAATATCCACACTTACTTACCACAATTTTGAATCCTAAGGAGATAAATGAAATAATCATTACCTTTGACGGCCTCGATAATCTAGAAATAGCGCGTTTGATTGTTACCCAGGGGTCCCGGTTTTCGAGTTCTGGCTGGGCCATGGTCCTAAAGCATTTTATAAATTCGAAAATGTTTTATTGATACAGCGAACAGGAATTGAATGTAAAGGCCCCATACATGCTGCAACTAAAGCAAAGGTGGAAGTGTAACTTGGAAGTTTTTGACAGTAATAAAAGTCGCAGCGAGTGTGTGGAAATTGCGCAACTCATTGACGGATGTAACTCAGGTTGCAGTCAAATTAAAATCGTTTAATATTTTGGCGACCGTAGCCTAGTGGGTAGAGTGCTTGGCCCCTAAGCTAAAGAACCGCGGAAGCCCGGGTTCAATTCCAGCTCAGACAGAAAGTATTTTCAATTGATAATATCGTTGAAGCTTCATTTGAATGATGGTTAAATTTTTTATGGAATTAAATATTGTAATAATAACAATTCAGAATATATCAATAAGTTACTCAGTCGGCAATTTAGGCCAAGGCTGTGTAAAATTCCGCTATATTTTAAAAAATGTTGGTGCATTGAAAAATATTTTTTTCTTAATTTTTGGAAAATTTATCAAAAAATTCAGAACTTTTTTTGCAATAAATTCGTTGTTTTAGTATTGTGATAAACTCAAAGACGTTTTTTGTTGTTTTAATCTTAAATTATTTATTAAACATATTATAAGTGTTAAGTTTACGAATACAAGAACCGCGTGATCGGGCTTACAATAAAACAGTGAGTAATGTAGAAAGTAACAAATGCAATGAAGTTAAATAACTGCATTGATAAATGAAGAGTGGTGTTCTTACTCTCAAAGAGCACGCTCGAAGAGAATACCACAAGTATTAAAATAAATTTGTAAAAAAAAGTGGTGCGGTCGGGGTACCCCCGTCAGACACGAAGTTCCTTACGCTTTTTTTTTCTACTTCGAATGTAATTCGAAATAAAATCTTTAAATGGGCATTTCCAAACTGGCCAATTTTTACGAAAAAAAATATTTAAAAAATAGAAAGAAAAAATATAATTTTTTAAAAGGTTTTTGTATATTTGCTTAGTACTTAAGTAGCACTATATTAAGTAAAAACAATGACAGCAGTCGACCCTTAGGATTTAAAGAAATAAGTAAAAATATGTGCTGGCGTTACGTTACAAAAAACGGAAGTGATTTTTGACTTGGACTACAAAATTTACAACTCTTTGAATTGGGCAAAGGATTTCAAATAGTATCAGTTTATTTTCCAAGTGACTAAATTATAAATATTCTCCGGTTTTTTTTTCATTACGCTTTTTGATCTTGCGTGACGTTACTGGCGTTCCGTTACTTAAATTTCCATTGTAGTTCAATTGGGTAATTAAGTAATTAGGTAGTTAAGTAATTATGTAATTAAGTATTAAAAAAACAAAGTTTATATATTTTTCTTTCCCTGCCTTTTATATCTTTTATATCTTTACCACTTTCTCACTATCTTTAAACAATTCCTTCCATTTTTACTAAACAAAAAAATATACGAAAAATTTGCTAAATATTTACGAAAAAGAAAAACTACATTTGTGAAACAGTGCAAACTATTTGATCATCATTGTAAATGAATATATGATTAAATTGTTTAAATTAATAAAATTAAAATGTTTCTCTTAGATAATCTATATTTCTTCGTAAAAGTAGAGCTAGACAAGAAGGTAGTGTTAGGGCTGAATGTGCTCAATAGCAATTAATTGTTCTAACCTGACCTAAAGCTCAACAAACGATTTTAAGCTATCAAACAACTAGAATTTGTATTTAAAATCAAGAATGATTTAAACTATCAAACATTTTTTGTTGGTTTGTAATCATGGCAGAATTAGAGAAGGTATATGCATTTCAGACTGCGCTCTCTTTCTCATAGCCAGAATTGTCAAACTCATGCATTTTGCTATTCTTGCCTATTTTCGCTTTCTTATCGCATTCTCATCGTTTTCAGATTTTGTATGAGCTGTCAACTTCGTTTTGACAGTTGCGGCAGTCTCCCTCTCCAAAATGCATATACCTTCTCTAATTCTGCCATGGTTGTAATGCAATAGAGAATGCAGATGCATGTCGCTAGAGCGCCAGTATGTTGCTTCAAAAAAATGTACTACTACTAGCCAAGGTTGCCAGTTAAAATTTGAAACAATTTCGACAAAAAGTTACTTTTTTCACAGCAACATAAATTAAATACAACAAAAATTACCATGATAAAGATTAACAAAAAAGTTTCTACCGCAATAAAAAAATATCAAAAAAAAATGCCACGATCATAAAAAATTACCACAAAAATACCATGCGTTTTAAAAATACCACCTCAAATTCCATATGCATTTAAAATTGCCACAAAAATCTCATTCGCATTAAAAAATACCACAATAAGTCTTATATGCACAAACAATTTAAGAAACATTTAAATACCACAAAGAAATTTTGCTTACTGAAAAGAAAAAAATTTTAAGAAGAATATTACCAAGCTCCCACGGAAATTCAAAAAATACCCCACTGAATTCCCACGCCAATTAAAAAATACCACGCTGAATTAAAAAATTTAATAGGAATTCCCAAAAACAAAAATTCCTAAGGGCAATTAAGAACTACTACGTATGGAATTTTTCCAACATTACTGGCAACGTTGCTACTAGCTGCTGATATTGTTGTTTTGGTTCTGCATGCGCTGCAAAAGGCCGTTCTTCACTCGGCAATTCTATGAGCAACAATTGCTTTCGCCACAAGTAGTTTTTTGACTACTCGGGTTTAAAGGGGACTTTCGTAAGCCCCCTCATGCGGGCAAATAATCGACAAACTGCTTGCGGCAAAGGCAATTATTGCTGAGTGAAAAGCGGGACAAAGAGATCTTGCTACCAGAGCAAGAGAATTATTGCTCTCGGAGCAATAATTGCTTTCGCCGCAAGCTCGAGAATTTTCGTGTGTGACGAGTGAAAAGCGGGACATAATAAGCAAAGTTCTGTTTATTTTCTGTGGACGATTCGGTTCATCCCCTCTAACGCTGCTCAACCGCTGTGATCTTGCTCTTCTCTGTGCGTCGTTGTTTTAGATTTGCTTGGTAATTGTTGTTGGTTTAGCTGAAATTTTTTTAGATGTTCTTAATTTTTACTCGACATGAACAGCTGATTTTGACAACTAGCTCGCTTTTCTCTGGTTTCTACTTCATTCCTCTCCGAGTCGGCTCTACCTTGTTATTCTGCCATGAGTTGGAGCATGATTCAATTATTATAGGCTGTCCACATGGTAGAAGGATAGAGGTATATGCAGCGCTGACTGTGCTCTCTTTCCATACTGCCATGTCTGTCAAATTTAGCTGTGTGGCGAATGGAAACAAAAGAAAATAAAGAAAAAGTTTTGCTTCGTTTTGACAATTCCGGCAGTATGCTTTCATCTGATGCATATACCTGTATTCTTCTACCATGGCTGTCCATTCGTTTGACAACACCCGTAAATTTGTAAAAAAAAATAAATTCTCTCAAATATAAATGACAACCAGGGTTTTGTGGTCTTCTATGAAAAAAGTTATGTTTCAGTGTTTTGTTTTGTATTTTTTTTTTTAAAAGTAGTTAATCTATATTTTGCTGTTAGCAGAAAAAATAGTGTGCATTGCGTTTATAATAATTATTGCTTTGATAATTATTGAAAATTGTTTTGATATTTTGTTGCGAGCCGTTTTTATTTTTCAATTAAAATATTAATCGCGACTATTAAGTTGTAATTATTAAATACGTGCGGTATTTGCAAAACAGTTTATTCTGGTGATAAAATTCGAAAATATAATGTGCCAGTGGACCCAATAAGCCGTCAGCGGTGTGAATAGATTTGCACAACAAAATATTGAAATTAGTTTTTTAAAAAACCACTTAAATTTTCTATCAAAACAAACAAGCAGTGCAGAACGTAGTAGAAAAAGCAGTAGTGAAATGTATCCTTGGGTATTTAGTACTGCGAAAAAGTATGATAATCCTGCAACTGATTACTTTGATGGCATTGAAAAATTACTTTTTTGCTCTCCTCTTCAATTTTACGGGTGTATATCTTCATTCTTGTGAGTAAACGTCAAATGAATGGACAACCTATAGTAATTGAATCATGAGTTGGAGTACGAATAAAACGAATGTTTATTTTCAGCAAGATAAATACAATAGCAAATACAGATGCGTGTAGCTACAGAGGCAGTATGTACGCAAATTTGCGCATGCGTTACTAAGACCCCTTTTACATTGATCAAGACTTGAAGTCAAGTTTCAAAGTTTGTAGGCAATTCGCCGCACATCGGAAGCGACGGAAGGGAAAAAGGAACTTGAAGCTGTACCGGCAATTTTTCGAATTCCTTGTTATTTTCGCGTTTTTGACAGTGCTTTTTATTTTATTTTTCGCATATCAATGTGAGTTTGTTAGACTTCGGTTACATTAAATTTTTTTTGCATTTAATTTAATTTAATTTTGCATTAAATTTTTAAGCAAAAACATTTTGTTAACTTCCATCGTGGCAAAAAAATAAAATTCAGTTTGCGAATTTCTATAAACTATTATTCATTTGCTTGCTACCTATCTCGTTTTATTTTTAGAAAACAAGGAAAGAAGACAAGAACTTGAATCCAAGTCTTGATCAATGTGTCAAGTTCAAAAGAGAACGTCAAAGAAACTTGACTTCAAGTCTTGATCAATGTAAAAGGGGTTTAAGCATGCGTTGTGCATAAATAACTCCATTTCTTTTTTAAAAACCATAATAAATTCAAATTATTTATATTATGCATTATATTTTTCCCATTTTAAAAATTTTTGTTAACTAAAATTTTAATTTTAAATTACTTTTAAAATATACATATATGTAAATGCTTTTGACTACAGGAAAAATAAATAATTAAAATTTACCCATATTTATTTCCATTAGTTAAACTTTGCATTACATTTAGTTTTAACCAACAAAATAAATGAACAAGAACAACGAATTCATCACCAAAAATATCAAACGAAAAGTTTTTATAAAACAAAACAAATTTTTATATGAATTTAATTGGGAGCTTTTTAGATTAGGTAAGTTTGAAAAAGGACAACAACAACAAGTTTGTTTTTGAATAATTTTTATTTAGAAGATGAAATGCTTTAAAATAGTTTTGAAAAATATAAATAAAAAAAAAACCAGAATTTTTCTCTATTACTGTATAAAAAGGAATTCTACGTCTATACTTACGATACTATCGAAACTGTGTCTTTTTTTTATAATGAGTTCGAAAAATTATACTCTTGTCTTTTGAAGAAAAAATAGACACAATTATGTCAGTAGATTTTTTGATTTCTCACCTTAAGAAAATGTAAAAAAAAAACAATATGCGTTCATTGTTTTAACGTCTGTTATTTTAAAACGTATTGGCGCATTTCTTTTTTTCAAATTAGAGTACAAAACTGCAAGTCTTTATAATACTTTTTTTAGCTTTCTTATAATATAAAGGTTTTTAAAATCAGTTCATCAGAAGCAAGGTTGAAAGGGTACCAGGTACGAAAATATTAAGAGATTCATTTATGAGGTTCTTGGGGAAAAATTCGAAGTGATTCAAAAATTCTGTAAATGCAGAAAGCCTTAATATATTACCACTTTATGAAATATATATGTGGGAAGTCTTGTACAGTTTTCATGTAGAACACTGTAATCAATCAAAAGGTCGACTTTGAATTTATTGTAACTTACGGCTTTTTTTGATTTTATATGAAGATATTTTCATTATATCTGTGGTCACAAGTAATAACGACTAAACTCAAAGTATCGTAAAAAATTATATTTTAATTGCACGAACCACGACCCATTTTTTAAAATATATGAACCGTTACAAACCAAATATGTGCAGACATAAGTGATGATCAATTCTGGGCAAAAAATGGATATCTGCATACCTCCAAAAATTGGCAATAAAGTATATTCCATATCGCTTTTTTTGCGAATGGATAAGGAATAATGACTAAACTCAAAATATCGTAAAAAGCGAGATGGAATTTACTTTATTGCCAATATTTTTAAATATGCAGATATCTATTTTTTTGCCCAGAATTTATCATCACTTACAGTGTCAGACAAAACTAAAGCACAAAACTTACCTTTTAAACATTTCATGAAATAAAATTTTAAAATATGCTTTGGGCTAATTGTTTTCTATTGAACTTAAACAAATATACATACATTTAAGGTAATAAACCAAACAAAAATTAACATAATGTTTTATTAAAAGCAAAAATATTAAAACAAATATAGGATTATTACTAAAACTTCTGCGACAAAACTAAAGCACATTACAAGGAAACACATGAAAAACTTAGTTTTTGCTATCCATTTTTGTATCCATTGTATCCATTGTTTTTTAACACAGCTTGACATCTGCGAGGCATCGACTCTATTAAGGTATTTAAAACGTCTTTTGAAATACTTTTCCATGCCAATTCCGCTTGTGTGAAGAGAGAATCCTTTCCCTTGCAGTTTTCTCGTTCAATTTTCCTATCTACAATTTCCCATAGATTCTCTATGGGATTGAGATCAGGAGATTGAGCGGGCCAATCCAACACATCGATTTTGTTTGCAGCAAACCACTCCTTAACACATTTGGCAGTGTGTTTAGGGTCGTTATCATGCTGAAAGATCCACTTCAACGGCATTTCTTCTTCTGCATGGGTTAACATAACATTTTGGAGAATATCCTTATATATGAAACGATCCATTATGCCGTTGATCTTATGAATTGGGCGGATGCCATGACCGGAAAAAATCCCCAGACCATGACGTTGCCTCCGCCATGTTTCACAGAACCTGTAGAGTAACGTGGATTTAGGCGCTGCCCTTTTGGCCTGCGTACTAGCTTCATTCCGTCAGAACCTTTGATATTAAACTTTGACTCATCTGAAAATAGTATGGTTCGCCATTTCGCAACAGTCCAGTTTACATGGGCTCTTGCAAACTCAATTCTTGCTCGACGATTTTTTTTTAAATAAATGGCTTTTTTCACGCTCCTGTATGTTTGCAAGCCGCCGTCCACAGCTCGTCGTTGGATGGATCTAAGTGAAATATTCAGATGCAATTCACTTTGAATAGATCTCGCTGATATACAATAAATAATTGCTTTTCGTCGTTTTTTATGCACTAGTCGGATATTTTTACATAAGTCATAATATAAAAAAACATGGAAATACTAAAAGTTTTAACTCTAATGGAATAAAATGCTAACAACATGAGTTCGTGCTTTAGTTATGTCCGACACTGTATGTATGCATGTATTTTGTTTGTAACGGTTCATATAATTCAAAAAAATGGGTCGCAGTTCGTGCAATTATAATATCGTTTCTTACGATACTTTGAGTTTAGTCGTTATTTCTTGTGACAACAGCTATGTTGAAGAGAACTCAGAAAAACTTTTTTTAGGCATATATATTTTTAAATAAAGCAGAGCTAAGCCATGCATGTAATTTTAAATAGTATGTTGTACCCGTCGCAGTGAGAAGTTACGATAATATTTAATTTACCCTTGTTTCGCAGGCACTTTTCAATACGAAATTTTACACTCAAAATTTGTTGTGTGTAAATATTACTAATAACTGCGTCCATTCTTCGAATTTTATCCGTAGTTTTCAGTCACATATTACATATAGTCATATATTACAAATATTTTATTCGTATTCGACAAAAACAAATGTATATTGTACGAATACATTTGTTTCATTTATTAATAACAAAAAAAAACATTCTATCTGAGCTGGATTTTGAACCACGGTTTTTTAGCTTACGGGCCACGTACGCTTTCAGTAGGCTACGGCCACCTTGCAATCACACATTTCCTTATATTCGGTAGTTGTTCTACAAACCAGGCTGAAGATTTCGATTGTAAATTTTTTGAACTCAACTAATGCTAAATAGTACGCAACCATTAGTATATACTACGAATGTAATGGAAGCAAGTACGAAGTTATTCGTATGAGAAATTGAGGAATGATATCCCTATTAGTTGAAGATCATTCTTCGGAGCAACAGATGGGAAGAGGCCTTTAAGCCAATAACGCATATGAACATGGGCGATAAGTAAATTTATGTTTTAAATTAACTAAAGAAGAAAACAAATTAATTACTAGAAGAAAGTATTACAAAGAATTAATTACAAGTAGAATTAATTAAGTAATTAATTAATTAAGTAGAATTAATTACAAAGAAGAAAAATTAATTACTAGAAGAAAACAAAGTAAAATAAATTTAAGAAACTAAATGTATTCCCAAAAGTTGGTTTAAAAAAATCGTTTTTCAGTCATAAAGATTATTATATTTGGATAATTTTTTAATTTTTCGTAAACTTAATAAAATTGCTAACAATCTTGCAGCATTTTATTATGAGAAAATTGCAGCGATCTAGGCGAGTGCACAGCTTCTAATTGAAAAGCGAAAAAATTAGGTAATTCTGAATAAAGTAGGCTAATTTTAGATCAAGCACTAATTTTAAAAAAAATCTGATGGCAAATTCTTGTTAAGAAAACGCTTTTGCATTAGAATATCTAATGGTCAAAAATTTTTTTATGACTAAAATTTAAATAGGAAGCTCGATTTGAAACATTTATTTTATACTTCTTCAAATTCACGTTTTTTAACAGGCGTTCACCCATTTTGAGAAATTTTTGGATTTTTTTCGCGTCATGTGCTTATATTGCATCCAGGATTCAGAATCGAGCCTTGCAGGTAGGTTCTGGAATATGTTTAGAAAATGAATAGAGCCCAAAACCCATCTTTACAGGTACCTCTTTATATATTTATTCATATGTTTTGAATTAAAAAAAATACATTTTTTTAAATAATTCATATAATAGGTATGTTTCCAAACTTGATTTTAGTAACTTGCATGCTGCTAGAACTGATGCATGTTGAAAAAAGAAATAAGTCATTTGTCCATGCGGGGAACAACTCTTATTCTTAATTTTTGAGGATTCTATGGATTTTTACCTCCTAAATCCAAATCTGATAAATTTCAGGCCGCAAAAAAATATACTGGGAGATTTTTGTATTCTTATTTGAAAAGAGCAAAACTTGGCGGCTAAATAGTAATTAATGCGATTTTATTTAAGGATAAAGGAGACCTCACATTATTTCATTTACTAAATTACTAAGAATATTTGTTGAAAAAAAAAATTTCGAATTACATGAAAAAAAAGTATATATGAAAATGTTTCGAGCATGATACGAGAAAGATTGTTACCCCATCTTTTAAAATATACATAATTTTCTTATGAGTACAAGCCTGTGTCAACCGGAGTATCACGATAACAAAATCAGTAGCAAAAATCTCAGAAAATAGCATTACAGGTCTATTTTGGCAAAGTATCCATTGTTACCCAGTATTTTTATTATTTCTATGTGTTTGCTGTAATTTTGTGATTTCAAAACAAAATGTTAAGCTCAAAAATAATAAATTTTGATAGAAATAATAAAAATACTGGGTAACAATTGATGCTTTGCCAGAATAGACCTGTTATATAGGTTACACTTTCTTTATATGCATTCTAGACTTCTTTCTGTCTTTGCCCCTTCCCCCTGCAACATATCCTGCGAACGCCCTTGGTTTTATATCTTAAGTTAAGAAACAAAAGACACTCTTTGCCAACTCTCTGTCATCAGCATATGTGACCTATTGGTACCATTATTAAGGGCTGGTTCTCATGAAGATCGACAAAAAAAAACAATTTTTTTCAATAGCTTATCGAAACCCAAAGCGGTTTGGCCGATAACGGTTTCATAAAAAATTGATCTCATTCGAAAGGAACTCATTTTTTCATTAACGCACTCGAAACAATCGTTCAAAAAATCTTAAAATGCGTTTTCTGAAAAATCATGTTTTACAAACTGGTCTCCACGATATCTTAAGAACTACAATATGAATTGACTTGGATTTTTTTGTAGATAAAATTTAATCGAATGCCCGCCATTTTTGTTATTTTCAACTACTTATTGATATTATAGGTTCAAGCTACAACAAATATGAAATAACTCGTAAAATATTTTGTTGTTTTTTATATCAGATGACATGAACACGCTGTTAGAATAAGATATTTGTTTTCAAAGTGACGTTTGGCGGCGTATTGACACTTCACATTGCACTTTTATGCAACAAAAAATTATTTTCCCACACTTTAAGAATCTTATTATATAAAAGGCAAGCACGCTGCTCCGTGCCCAATATCTCTCAAACTGTTTTCAAAAATGTTCAGCCTGAAAGTATGCACATCTTAATACATAAAAAGAAGCATGCTGCTCCGCACACAGTATTTATCAAACTGTTATTATTTTTGACAGTTTTACAGCACTTTTACAAGACATACTGTTCTCAAAAATGTTCAGCCTGAAAGTATGCACAGAAAATATATTTCATACTTATCAGTGACAATAATTGGTTTTTACAATAGTACGCTTTTGATCTAACCACCTCTTTTTTTCATCCTTTAATAAAAAAGTAATGACGAATTTAATGAAATTCTTTTGATTCAATTAGATTCGACTGTACCAAAAAAATATAATTGTATCAACCGTGAAACGACACCTTAGTTACTACGTATATGATGGTTGCAAGGCCAGTTTGTAAAATTGTGTATGAATATGATTGTTACCAAACTCGACTTTTTGCACTTTTACACTTGAACTAATTTGTCATAACTGCTTCAATGCATAAAGTGTTATTTAACGTGGTGCATTTGAATTTTGCAAATTTTTTTTTTTTTTTTTTGCAAGTGTAAAAAAATCAAGCTCTACAAAGAGAAAAAAAGTGCTTTCGAGAAATGCATCCAAAAAGGCCTTTTGGACAGGCTTTTATACTAGTCAATAAATAACTGTCAAAAACTCAAGGTGTTCATTGACTTTTTCTATGAAAAAAAAATCAAAAATATCGCCATATTTTCAGACCTCTAAATGAGAACCTGCCCTTAAACGAATATTTGTGTTATTGCTTTTTTTTCTCCACACTCAATGCGAACAAAAACAATGCAGTACATAAACTTAAAATACATCTGCTAACCGGAGACAAGCTATTAGCTAGGAATGCTAAATGCGTAAAGTGACATCATGCACCAAAACGAAGAAAAAACAAAAAAGAACACCGTGAGAGTATACGCCAACGAGTTTAACCAATGTGTTTGGAATGATTGTGGTGATTGGATTACAAATAGGAAAACATGTTTGCGTGCATGGCAGAACTAGACAAGGTAGTATTAGGGCTGAATGTGCTCTTTTTCTTAGTGACCATAATTTTTAAACTCAGCCATTATGCTATTTTTGGCAATTCTTGCTTTCTCATTGGATTCTCACTGGTTGCAGATTTTTTATGAGTTGTCAACTTCGTTTTGACAGTTTCGGTCACCGGCTCTTCGCCCTAAAGGCGGATTCACTGATCACCTTCAGCATGTTTTGCAAGTTTTTTTTTTATATGAAGTTTCCTCTCAGAGAGAGAACTTGCTGCACGCTCTTCAACTTGATTAACATTATTTTAATTCAAACAAAAACTTGCTGAAGGCTATCAGTGAATCCAGCTTTACAATACCTTGTCTAGTTTTACCATGTTTGCGTGCTTGAGTTCTTTATAGAGACATTACCTGAGTGTTGCCATTGCTGCTTCTTTATCTTTAAATCCCAAACCCGGAACTGTTTCCACTTTGTCATCTTTATTAGTTGCGGCATTTTTATTTTGCGCACCGCCACCGTGTTGCTCCTGCCATTCTTCAAACACTTGGATTGCCTCATTTATATTCTTTAGCTTTTCTTGCGCTTTTGTCACTATACTCGTACAAAAATATAAAAAAAATTCATTTATTATTCATCGATATTAGATACATACAATTAAATAGGAACTCAAAAACATAATTAATCGTCCTATTCTTGCCACCTTACGTACATAGATGGATGACACAAATGGAAATGTTAACTTGAGTTATACTTCAATGACTTAAAAATTAGATCAGTGTCGCTTTTGGTTGCAGGAATCGGACGACAATATTAACTATTGGCTAAGTCTGCAAAACTTACTTGTAAGAACACGTTTAGCTCTTCCTAATAGTCCACGCACAGTTAACTTTCTATATTGCATATCGTGTGCCTCCAACAGTTGCAGCGTCTCCAAAGCCTTCTCCTTGTCCTTGAAGCCAAATTTTGACTCAGCATTATTAGAATCGGACATTTTTAAAGCTCACTAGTTGTTTACTGTTTAGTGTCTAAATCGTACAAACGCCAAATGTCTACTAATTCAAAAAATTACAATCAACTCACTAAGTCAAAAAAGCTTCAATCAACACACATTTACATTTATGCATATACATAAATAGTTTGTAGCAAATACCCAAGCAAAAAAAACTGAAGCCGGTTGATAACATTCTCTGCAGAGAATTAATCAAGAGGTTAGATGAGAAAACGTATGATATGATGTCATACAAAACACCTTTGTTCTCTGTGCTTTGAAGAGTGGCAACTAGTTATATTGATAACGTTAAGACCAACCACAGCTGTGGCCAAAAAATAGTAGTGTCCCCAACGTTTGCACAAAAGTTCAAAATAAAACTCGCACATTCTTGGATTTAATAATTTTCATTAAGATTTAGTATTCTTCGCATCTTATCTTTTATTCAATAAAAACTTTGAACTAAAACTAGCTATCAACTCAAAATAACTTGAAATATTTGCCACTCACATCATATTACGGCGGCTAAAAAAAAATAATAGTGGTTATAAAAAGTTCAACAAAAACGAAAAAATAATAAAACATTTGGTAATTAGCTTCACTGTTTAGACGAATCGGAGTCCTTTTTCGTAATGAATACTTAGTTGCATGAACTTTGTTATCAATTACTGCCTTACAACGACGAAACATTGAGTTCACAAAATTCTGAGACCTCTTAATAGACATGAAGTACTAAATTCGTTCAACACCTTTTCAAAACTGATGTTTGTTTAAAGGTTTATTTATTTTTTTATTTAGTTTCTAAGCCTTAACAAGCTTTATAGCAATTCAAAATTATAAAAAAACAAAATAACAATTCATTCTACATATTCAACAGTTTCACAAAGAATTACTAATAATAATTAATAACATAATGAATAAAAAATAATAAGTTCAAAAAACTAAAACCCGACTACAAAAAATCAAGCTCTAAAAAGTATGAAACAAACTATTCAATGTATGTATAAACTATTCAATATTTTTGATAGTTAAATAAACAATTTACATATAATATATTTTATTGTATTTAATATATGGGCATTTCCAAACTAGCGTTACGGATGATTTGTACAAATAAATATTACAAAAATAGAATGAAAAAGTCTAATTTTTAAAAAGTTTTTTTATATTTCCGTAGTAATTAAGTAGCACAATATTAAGTAAAAACAATGACAAAAATTAACCCTAAGGATCGAAAGATATAAGCAAAAATATGTGCTGACGTTACGTTACAAAATACGGAAATGATTTCTGACTTGGATTACAAAATTTGCAAAACTCATTGAATTGGGCAAGACTTTTTGTATAAAACATTTTTTAGATGGTTTCAAAATAATATAAGTTTATTTTCCAAGTGGTCAAATTAAAAAATATTTTCTGGTTTCTCTTTTAATTAGGATTTTTGATCTGGCGTTACGTTACTAAAATTTCCATTGCAGTTTAATTGGGTATTTAAGCAATAAGGTAGCTAAGCAATTCTGTAATTAAGTAATTACAAAACAAATTTAATATATTGTCCTTTCCTTGCCTCAACCATTTTTTCATTATCTCTAGCCAATGCCTTCCATTTTTACTAAAACAAAAAAGCTTACGAAACATTTGCGAAAAAGAAAAACTACAATTGTGAACAGTGCAGACGATTTGATTATTATGGTTAATGAATTTATGTAGAAATTGCTGAAACTAATAAAATTAAAATGTTTCTCTTAAATGATATAATAAAATAACTTTTTAATAAGTTTTAATTTTTTGGTCACGGTAGACTTTTTTCTGGAAATCCCCATATACTAGATAGAATTCGCCAGTGGTCGAAATTCGAACTTTTCACTGTGACTTTCGACCTGCACTGAGATATGAAATCGTTTTCGTTCTCAGATGAGCGTAGAAAAGGGTTAAAAAACGAATCTATTTCTATTTTCTGTTTGCCGCTCAGTGCCAACCAACGACTTCTTATACAAAAATACATTGTACTGAGAAAAGCTACAGTTTTGGAGATATCGCAATAATTTTGATGTCATTATTACGGGAAATTTTTTAATATACAGTGATGTGTAAATAAATAAGGATATCTGTGTTCTTATATTTAAAGCTACATGAATTAACAAGGTGCCCCAGATATAGCATTAATTCCCTCCGTTGGTGACTCCTTATAATTATTTGAGTAAAAAAATGCAAGGATGATGGTCACCCCCTCCCTCCTTTGGGAACTAGAGAGGAGAAACTGGAAAACAAATGTTGTTACATTTTACTCCATATTTAATGTATCTTTTATCGATTTCCAAAGTTTATAGCTTATTGAGAAGTACAAAACATTATTATAAAACATTTTGCTTAAAGTCACATACAAGAAATTATGAGCAACTAAATTCTAAAAATTATTTGCATTCAACTTAAATATAATAAATATCTCGAATATTAAATAAATTTTTTAAATATGTTTATGATGTAATTTTTTTAAAATGATAAAGTTTTCTATTACTTGGCTTTTGATCTTGTCATAGTACTTGAGTACTCAATGCAAGCACAACTACTTTTTTATTTTAAATTACTTCTCGTAATTTTATTACTTCTCGTAAAACAGTTAGCATTTAGTGTGGTGCGATTAGAAAAAGGTTTTTATGTCATTGGTTTAAAGGTCATGCAGTTTCTTTTTCAAAATGCTTAAGACTTTGGAGATTGGTTAAGAGATACATAAAATATAGAGTAAGACGTAATGACACATATTTTCAAGTGTTCACTTTCTAGCTCCAAAGAGGGGGAGGGGTGATCATTATCTATAAAGTTTTATACTCGCCTAATCAAGGAGAATCTTTATTCGAGGGAATTAATGCCATATCTGTTGCACCTTGTATATAATTCATGCAGCTTTATATATAAAAATACAGGTTTCCCTATTCTTTGCACATCACTGTACTATCCGTGAAATATATTACCAAAAATAAACTTTCATATACCGTTATTTTTCTCAACCAAAGACTTTTCATACAAAAATACGTTGTACTGAGAAAAGCTAATTTTGATGTCAAAATAACCGGAATTTTTCAAAATTTACTGTTTGTAAGAAATTTCACAATCCCAATATATATTCGCACATGCTACGTAAGAAAATGCTTATTGTAGGGTATCCGTAAGAGATAGCGAGAAATGTTTGGCATATTTTTTGTACATCTCAGCAATTTTTAAAATTTCCTCTTACACCGTCTTCGTCCATCTCTTATAGCTTAGCTTTTATTAAAGAAATTCTGTATATAACGCTCATATTTCAGGTCAAAGGTATTTCCCGTATTTCCCAACCGAATTGGATAATTTTTCTTTCGAATGAATAAGAGTAGGGGTTTGGTTGACTTTCTGTCCTCTAGAGGGCGCCATATTAAATTTAATGCGACGTCACATAACCTATAGGAATATGAGCTGGTTATAACCAGCAGAAGAGCAAAACGCTTCCAACGATACCTCATTTGTAAAACTATGATAACTAATTTAGAAGTTAGGAGTTTATTTGACTTTCTGTCCTCTAGAGGGCGCCATATTAAATTTTTGTGACGTCACATAACCTATCACCAGCGGAAGATCAAAACACTTCCAACGATACCTCATTTGTAAAATTATGATAAGTAGTTTAGAAGTTAGGGGTTTAGTTAACTTTTTGTCCATTAGAGGGCGCCATATTCAATTTAATGTTACGTCACATAACTTTTCTTCACCAAACGATCAAAACGCTTCTAACGCTTTATTTGCTTATGTCACTAAAAAATGTATGTCACTAAAAAGTTTTTTTCCATGACTTTATGCCTTCCAGAGTGCGCTTTATTAAATTTAATATGACGTCACATATCCAATAACCAGAAGACCATCAAAACGCTTCCAACGATGCCTCATTTGTAAAATTATGATAAGTAGTTTAGAAGTGAGAGTGGAACAGATGAACATACCATACATACATACCGGTCAAACACATATACCGCTCCTTTTGCTTCGCCGTAGTCGGGTAAAAACAATAGATGCCCAAGATGGCTTCCTTGAGGCACACCAGAAATGACAGGAAACTCTGGTGAATTTACGAGCATAAATATAACACTTTGTGTTCTACTGAATAAATATGATTCGATCCATATCATCAGGTGAATTGGAAATCCAAGAAGAGACAGTTTTAAAGATTATGATTAACAACATCAAAAGTTTTACTAAGGTCTGTTTAAATGTCATCCTTTTCCGAAATTTTCAATAGTTTTTGATGAAAATTCAAGGAGGTTAGTAACAGTAGATTTCCCAGAAAGAAAACCATGTTGGAATGGAGATATTATAGATTTAACACCGTTATTTTTTTATTCATACTGCAGAGGCAAATGGATTGGCCTTACAGTGCCGCACTACTCGCTTAATCAATTTCGCCGTCATAACTGCCTTGCGTCCACTTGTCTCTGGTTTTTACTGACCTTTACCTTTTTGCAAGTTTTGACTTCGGAAATTAATTTTTTTTATCAAATTCCTCTTTTCAGCAGAACAATGCTTTCTTCGTTCCATTTCTGAAAAAAATACTTCATAATTAATATTTTTATAAATAGCTCAATTCTTACTTTTTATGTACATATTTATAATATAATTTAGCGAAATTTGTCAATACATTCTATGCAATAAAACGCTACTATTTTTTTTCCGCAAAAAATGTGCATCAATTCTCAATTATAGTGAATTTACAAATAAACAATAGGGCAAATCACAATCTTGTGCATTTGAGATTGCAAATTTGTGGAATTACAAAAATATGCCACCAATTGTAAAAGGTCTTTTTCGTTTACTTTGCAACCTTTGTTGCAAAACATACAATTCTCAACTGATCGATGAACAGCAAAATTATTTTAGTGAAAATGGTGCTTAATCAAATTTAATGTCGAAAAAAAGCTTGAAGGCTTTCTTTATTTTCCATATCAGTTCTTTTTCAGTTTATCTTTTTTCAACTATCATTGTCAGTGTGCATTTCAATATTGCATAAGTATTGCTATGTATAAACTATGGGTTTTTAGTGTTGCTTACTTGCAATAGCGTAGTAAATGTACAGTAAAAATGTACTCTACCATTTTGCAAATGCTAAAATGCAAGACCATTTGCACAGGTTTGTGAACAGGTCTAATAATCGTTATTTGCGATGATCCCTGAAGAGGACATTTTCGGATAACATTTAAAAAAACAACTTAAAAAACCTAAAAAATAGTAAACTTTTTAATAATAAATTTAATTAGTTAAAATTCATGAGTTACGTATTAAAAGTATGTATAGTAAAGAACATAATTAATATATGAATAAAATTTAAAATGATCATTGTAAAACTCGTTTTAAGAGGACACAAGGTAAAAATAAATTCTAAAATTATTAATAGTTGTTAAGAGGTCTGCAGAATTCAAACAAAATAAAAAAAATATATTTTTATTTAGTTATCCCTTGTAGTATAACTAGACAAAGGATAGACTAGACAAGGAGTGTAAGGGCTGAATGTGCTCTCTTTCTTAGTGACCATAACTGTCAAACTCAGCCATTTTGGTATTTTTGCCAATTTTTGCTTTCATATTGCGTTCTCATTGGTTGCCGATTTTGTATGAAATGTCACCGTCGTTTTGACAGTTTCGGTCACCGGCTCTCCACCCTAACACTACCTTGTCTAATTTTACCATGATCAAGTCAGAGTGCAGTAAGTTTATGTTACTCTCTCATCGAGTGTGGAGAGAGAAATTGAGCACAAACCTTTTCAAAACTTCATATAAAAAACTATCAAAACTTGTTGAAGGTGGTCGGTGAATCCCACTTAATAGATTTTGACTATTAGCACTTGCCAAAACCATAACTATTTTTTACAATTAACAAATGACACCACGCCACGAGTTAACTGTAAAGCAAATTATCTGATATCACACATACAACTTACTTCCAATTACTCTAGTAAATTAATCAAAATATATATTATAGAAAAAGAATAGAAAAAAGAAGTTGTTCGGCACAAATGCTCAAAATAATCCTTGGCTTATGTTATGATGATTGACCAAGTATTGCGACTAAAGCCTACGGTCATAACCCGAAAGACCGAATAGACCGGTTTTTAAAACCGGTCGATCGGTTCTTACGGTCTTTACGGTCTACCCGGTCGACCGGTTAACCGGTCTTTAAAAAGGGTTTTTAAACGGTTTTTTTAAAAGGGTTGTTTTTTGGTATTTTTTTGCAAATACGCAAATTACCTTTTTTTGGAAAATTTCACTTTTTTAAATTTTTTATAAAATTATAAAATTTTTAAAAATTTCTTCGATTTTTAAAAATTTTTTGATTTTTTGAATTTTTTTTCAGTTTTTTTTTTAAATTTCAGTACTTTTCCAAAAAAATGGATTTTTTTTATATTTATTTCTAGTCTTTAGCATATTTTGCCAAAAAGTACCAAAAATCATACTCTTTTGTATAAAGTACTAAAAACCGGTCTAGACCGGGTAGACAGGTCGATCGTAAAACCGGGTAATGGGGGGCTCTAATTGCGACCCTAGCAATAGCAATCCGTGAGCTGGAATGGGTTGAAATAACCTCTAAAAATCGAGTTTTTGGTAAAAATATTGGCTGGTTTAATAGTTGCAAAAAATAAACTGTCAGAAATTTTAAATGTTTGCAATCGAATTAAAGGTAATGCTGTTTTTCACTCACATTTTTGATATTTTTTTAATTTTACATAAATGCAAATCCTTTCAAAATTCAAATTACTGCATTGCATTTATTTATTTATTTTTAATTTCTTACAATATTTTTTCAGTAGGTGCTAATTTTGTAATACATATTTTAGTTTTAAGATGTATCAATTTAAGCATTTCTGACAAGGAATCAATGCAAGCACTCAAAACTTTTCCAACGGTATATTGAAAACTAGAATCGCATTAAATATAATAAAGTTATTTGAATTTTAGTGAAAATAAGATAAAAAAAGTCAAAAAAAAGTTAAAAAACGTCAAAAAAATTCATGAAAATCCGCATTATCTTTGGTCCCACGGAAAAATTTTATTTTATTTTTTTTTTTTTAATGCAGATTTGAAGAACTTTTTTATTACTACTATTTTTGACCGTTTTTTATTTTAAATTATCACACCAGCTAATATTTTTACAAAAAACTCAATTTTTAGAGGTTATTTCAAACCATTCCAGCTAACGGATGGCTATCGCTAGAGTCGAAATATTTGGGGAATCATAATAACATAAACCAAGGATTATCTTGAGCAACTGTGCCGAAGAACTTTTTTTCGTGAGGCGCCTTAATATATATATATATATTCTATATAGAACGTCTATGCCACCAGATATTTTCTTGCGTTTATTTGAATCATGATTTAAATATATATAAATATAAAATTCTTCATATGCTATAAGTTGATGTTATACGTTTTAATCCGCATTTGTACGCAAAAATTTTTTAAACTTTCGTCGATATTTTATAACAGTTCATCTGAGACGACTTAGAAAAAGGTCGATAAAACCTATTTGTCCTAATATTGATTCTGTTGAATTTGCAAAACATCATTTACCATGAAATTGCGCAAATGGCAAAGAGCCTTAACAACATCCTCAGTGTTTCCCTTAACCAAATCACCAAGCCAATGAGCTGGCATTTGCGTGCGGTTAACAGAGGCCGGTGTAATGGGCTTAAGATTTTTTTGCCACGAAACAACGTGTGGAGAATTACTCTGTAGTCCTTCAATATAATTGATGTATGCCTCAGAATGTAGGACACGTTGTGGTCTGGGTGGAACTGTTACAAATAATGGTTCAAGCGGTACCGCTGTCATATGCGTTTGGGACTGAACCGGATGGTTGTCTTGATAACTGGCGGCACCCCTCGGTGAAACTTGATTAGTTGACATTGTTTGTGTGTTGTTGTGTATTGGCTGAGCTAATTGTTTATGCTTTCTAGCCACAAAGTTTCTGCTTCGATCATGATGTGAAATTATCTTCCCACCCTTGCTCAAATGAACCTCTCGGACATGCTTTATCAAACGCAAAAGCGAAGGAAATGCTTGCATGTTTTTTTTCATGCGAATGCAGTTTCTCCAAAGACACACGTACTCAGCTTCAGTTCCTTGCAAGGCAGAAGTTCGTTGAATGTGGCCCGTTCCATCCTGTATGCAATGTTCCATGCAATCAACGGAGTCTTCAAATTGAAAGTCACACTTGTCCCACAAGCATTCGTACGTATAGCCGGGTGGTTGCTCCGTAGGACTCGGGCTGGCGCAGTTTGGATTCTCGTCGAGCTCGCGCCGAGCAGCAGCTGATTCTTCATTTAGTTTTAAGGCTCTATCCTCCCAAGTCTGTTTAACACTAGCTGGAAGGTTTTTCCATTCATTTCCAACCATTCGAGATATATCGCCAAACGAAGCATCTGGATTGCTTTGACAAATTCCTAAGCATATAAGAAAAACTAATGAATTCACAAGACAAAGCATTAGCAGAGAGAGTAGGCTTACCTTTGCGCACTTCACTGGAGTAAATTATATAGCCAGTAAGGCTCTTTTTCACCGATTTAGTTTTCATTTTTGAAGACAAGGGCGTTGAAGAAACTGAAGGAGCTGGAGAAGAGGTTGTTGCTATGTCGGAGTTGACAGATGGTGGATTGCCATCCAGAGAATCCTCCAGTAAGCCCAAATTTTCATTTGGATCAGTGCCTTTTACATCTCTCGTCAGCTTAAAAGGCGATTTAAAGAAAAACACTTCATCCTGAGTTACTTCAGAGCTATGCGTAAACTTCTTAAGTCCACCCACGGTATGTAGCTTTCTTGCAGACCTTTTGACTTCATCATATGCAGCTTCACATATATAGACATCACTTTCGGGAAACTCTGTTGGTCGGCATGACACATAGTCGGTGTATTCGAGGACTTGACAACGTCCCACTATAGCTATAACCGGACTTATTTCATCGACTGACGAAAGCATCAACTCCTGGCGATAGAAGTGCTTTGAGAGAGGGGGCACAATTTCGTTAGGTGCTAAAAGCCAAGGACCTTTAAAGTAGGATTTGTTGCCATTTTCCCAAATATAATGAATATGTGCGATAGATTGCTTGCCAGTTTGAATAGCTACATACACAAAATCACCAATCTTTACGACTCCACTACAAATTGTGTTAAACTGTTGATAGTAGATACTCTTGGGATCGGCATTTGGAGGTGGACTACACACAACGTTTGGCTTTTCTTTCTCTACGAGTGCTTCCTGTAGTTTCAATTCCTCAAGTTCACCTTTGTGCTTTTCTACGCGTTCTTTAAAAACTGACATTACTCTCTTCAACTCCAAAGGTTCTTCACGCGGTATAAATTTCACCGGATCATTTTCACGCACATAGGGCCAATTTTTGAATTTTTTGAAGCAGCGACCCCTTACATTGTAGCGTGATTCACAAACAAATACGTCTTTCTCCACAAAAGCTTCGGGTTTCGTTTTGATGTAATCCTTTATATACATCACATAGCACTTAGTTGAGACCTTGTCCATAGGTATGGTTTGGGAAACACTGCTCTTGAAGACTTCCTTTTCAAGAAATTTTCTCGTGGTAACATGATATGTTTCGTGCGGTCGCAAAAATATGGAACCATGCATCATTTTGACATTATCGTCAGTGGTCCACAAGCGCTCAATGTAGGCAATGCCAGGAATTTTATTTTCTGGAAGCTGAAAGTATACAAAATCACCCGGGGAGAATACCTTTTGGTCTATTGTCATGCTTTCGCCTAGCATGACGGCTGCGTCGTCTTCTTCCTTGTCCTCCTGGTCTTGTTCCTCCTGTAGTAGTTTCTGTGAACGTGTTCTTTCCACACTATCCAATAGTTTTCCAATGTTGTATGTCAGTGCTGAAGAACTTAGAGTGTCCTTGCAGAGCTCATTGCGTTTTCTTATGAAATATGTCTGCAGCTCAACTGAGTCCTGAAATACGTCAGAGTCGGTGCGAGACAATTTCCGCGCTCTTTCAAGACAGTCAAATACATCTTCTTGGAATATGTCTAAACGTTTGTAAACACCTTTGTCCAAACGCCGTTTGATGAGATCTAAAGATATTCCACGTACTTTCGTGACTTGTCCTTGTTCATCAGCTACTTCGTCATATTCTGGAAGCTCTGCAAGGGAGTCGGAGAAGCAGCGCCCCTCCTCGTCTTGATGGTTGTAAAGCGTTGTAAACAGCGTCAAGAGCAGTTCTTGAACCGCCAAAGAAACATCAGGAATGGTCTCACGCTCATAACGTAAGCTCTGTTTCATTTGTAAAGTAAGCTGCTGCAACACCAAAGCATCCTTATATATTTGCGAGTCTGGTTCGTTGTATTTGCATGCATTTTCCAGCATCAGAAGGAAGTCAGTGGCAAGTTCATCTATAGTTTCGTATACGTTCTGTTTCAGTTTTTGGCCAATGCGTTCCATATCAATGGGCTCTTTAATAATGTCATAATAATCGGGGTATTCATTTTTTGATGGTAGCTTTGTGAAGATTAATGAAAGTTGCCTTTTTCCTTTTGGCTCCTGGTACTCCTTAATTGTTTCGAAAAATTGCCACAGTTTATCAATTAGAGCAGTCTTTTTTTTGCCAATTTTTGGCAACTTTTGCAAAGGCTTCTTAATGTCACCCAATCCTGGAAATTCCTTTAGTTTCTCGTTCAATGCTTTTTCCAAATTGTTTGCATCTTCATATATATTTGAACCTTCTTCATTGTACTGGCGGCAATTAGAAAACATAAGCCGGTAATCAGAAACGACCTCCTCTACGTTGGAGTAGCGGTCCGTACGTATGTAGTGTTCAATTGTATTCATATCAATGGGATTTTGAATAACGTCATAGTAATCGGGGTACACCTTCCGAGGTGGTTTCTCCATAAAGAGTTCAATTGGCCTTCGACCATTGACAAAGTGATCTACTAAATATCTTTGTATACATAAAATCTTTTTTTTAATGGCCGCATTGATAGGCATCCGATTGTTTTTTGGTGAAATCGTGTTATTGCTGGGCGTAACGGGTGCACTTGTGTTTGAATTAATACGTGGTCGACCCTTTTTTTTCTGCGCACTTGGTTGTGCATCTTCTTTCTGTGCACTTGTTTGTGCAGCTTCTTGGTCTTCTTCCATGTCACTGTTTTCCTGGTCTAAGGACTCTTCAACTATCTTTGTATTCATTATTTTAAGCATTTTAGAGGCATCTTTGTGTGTGCGATGCGTTGGAGGAAATGCCTTTTTAGCATTGTCAAGCATTAGGTAGAGATCTCCCGTAAGGTCGCTTATGTTGGCGTAATCTCCTTTCTTGAGCTTTGTATGGATTTGACACATCGATATTGGGCGTTTTATTAGCTCGAAGTACTCTGGATGGAAACGTCTGACAGGCAACTTCCAAAGCGATGTACCTAAAGGTGGCCCAGTTGCACCTGGATATTCCGAGGCCCCAACTGCATTGTACAAATGGTCAAACAAGGACCACATCGGGCCTTCTCCTTTTTTGTTAGTTTCTTCGTCGTCGGTACTTTCAACCTCCTCTTTTAACCCTTAAAACAAAATAAAAGAAGCATTGATTACATTTATGCAAGCAATAAATTTAAGAACTTCTTACCTGCAACAGCAGCACTGGACAGAACACGAATTTTTCGCATAGGCTTATATTTTCCACTTTCAATTTCAAGTCGTTTCTGTGTAAAGATGCGCTTTAGGTTTTTTGCATCCTTATAAATCTGCGACCCTGGCTCATTAAATTGGCATGCATTTTTAGTCATCTGCAGCAAGTCCCGTTCCATTTCGATAAGATTGGAGTAGGCATTAGTTTGTATTTTTGTCGCAATTAAACGCAAGTCAATAGGATGCTCGATAACGTCGTAGTAGTCCGGGTAAACCTTCTTAGAAGGCAGCAGTTGAAACATTCGATGCAGCGGACGATCATTCATAGTAGGATCATTAGCCAGCATAACAGAAGCAAAAAGTTCTTCATACGGATTATTGTCATCCTCAGATTTTACTTCAACTTCCACATCTGCAGTTGCAGTCAGCCGACGTGCGTTGCGAGAAACACGCTTGTTTTTAGGTTCTTCGTCCAAGGCACCAATAGATTCAAGAATTCTATTTTTATTGGTTTGGACATATTGCCACAGTATATTTGCGTCCTGGTGCTCAGCTGTATCTACTTTATAAAATGCTTTAGCATTATTGATTAATAGTTCAAAGTCGTGCATAAGTTCATCGAGGTCATCATAAGAGTCGGTCTTTAATTTCTGTTGAATCTTAAGCAAGTCAATGGGGTTGGTTACCACATCATAGTAAGAGGGCTCTTGGCGTCTCTTTGGCGCACGTATAAACGTATCGCAGAGCATGGCTCCATCTTCCTTTTTGATATTTCTTATGGAATCATAAAGTTGTTGGCATAACTCTGACGGATCAAGGCGTTTCTTTTTTCTAGCAGAAGCCATATGAACCGGTGACTGCTCCGGTGTAGAATCATCCATTTGAAGTGGGTCATCATCATGCCTGCTAGATATTGAACTAGCTCTTCGCTTTCTACCAAGCATTATTAAAAACTTTATTATATCATGTAAATTTACACTAGAAAACTTTGAACACAATGCACAATTTTCCACCAGCTTCGACGCTTCACTCCAAATACCTGTGTTGCATTAAAGTTAGTAATATGTAGTAGTAGTATTAGTACTTTATTAGGTGGTTTCGGACTATCCTACGTGTAGGATGGATTTGACAGGTCGGATGGACATGTGGGAGATGCGTTAAACTAATACTGCAGCCCATCCAACATGTTGGATAACAATCAAAAAGTTTTGATTTTTTGTGCTGGCTTCAACTTTAAGAAACTTTAAAAATAAATTTAAAAAACTATGACGACATTGCGAGGTCAAATTAGGTGCGAAGGACTCTCAATATATCCCTCTTTAAAAATTTCAATAAAGTAATTCAAGAAAAAGAATATTGGCTATTATAGCCCAAACAGAATAGGCAACACGTAGCGAGCTGTCGAAAATGTAGCCAACGAAATGTTGTGCACAGAATAGAATTTGTGTTGATAACGCAGATAGAGCTTTATGCTTACAATATTTTGTTATTTTTTACAAAAATAATAGATACTGCAGTTTGCATATCATAATTTGTTTGCTTTTCTACTAATTTGGACTAATATGTTTTAGTTAATTTTAAGTTTTATAATTTGAACCAGTGATGTGCGGCGTAGAGAACATGATGTCGACAATACTATTGTCGACGGTGTCGACAATGTCGTGTAGACAATTGCTTTTAACGACGTGTAGATAATTAATGTAAGAGGCTGCATTTTTATTGTAATATTTAATTAAATTGAGTCCAAGTTCGAAGTATTTCTTATTTTTACGTCTTCTGGGCATGGCTTTTGTTTGTTAAATTGTAAAATTTGTTACTTTGTGTTAATTAAACGACTTTTCAAAAGGTTTTAAGAATCAGCAATATCTAAATGGAACATGCATTTTCGCAGTGTTGCATTTTGTTGACATTGTTTACACAATTCTCGACATTGTCTACATTGTCGACACATTCTGCATTGTCGACACCAAAATGTCGACAATTAAAGACGACGCGTCGAGGAACATCACTGATTTGAACTATGTATTTTTACATTTCGCTACCGTTGGCTGCGGAAAAAGTTAAAAGTTCGTCAACATTTTTGTGTCGGCTGCGTTCGCTACATGTTGGTTATTTTTATTATGTTCATTTCATAGGGTTGCAAGGCAACCAACTTCTATGTTGACATTTCTTTTGTTGGCTGCGTGATGGCTATGCTTATTCTGTTTGGGCTATTAAGTTATTAAGTCGGCTTTTTTTTGACCGTGAGTGTACAATAGTGACAATGGCCCATTATCATAGTCAAAATAAAGTCGACTTTAAATTTACTGCAAGCTTTTTGACAACATATTATATTGAAAAACTGTAAAAAATGCTTATACTAAATTTACAGTCGACTTTATTTTGACTATGATAATGGGCCAATAGCTCTTATATTTAACAAATTCTTTAAGTCTAAGGAAAAATGCATTAAGTACATATGAGTTTTAAAGCACTAACTAAAAACGACAACATCGAAAAGTATTCTCTAAAGTAAAGAAAAACAAATTTAAAAAAATTTATTTTTTATAACACGAACAATTTAAGACAGTTCAGTGAGCTAACACAATATATTTGCATTCCAAAACTAAACATTGGCATTATTACATGGTAACTGTATTACAAAAGTGTTTCCTTTTTAACTGATATTTTGTTTATAAACTTTTGCTGGTGCATTTATTAACGTTTTCCTTTCTTCTTCTTCTTTTGACCATCAGGCCAAGCAAATCCACGCGACTTTAGCAGATCCTGCAATATAAAAAATTTAAAATGCTCCGTTACAAATATAATAGAGAGGAAACGTTTGTTTGCATATATAAAACTTTTGTGATGTGTTGTAAAGTATCTAACGAAGGATATGGTCTTTCATTTTTAAAATACTACATATATTAGGAAAGGGACTAGGTAAGATGACATGAGTTATCAAATGTCCAAAAAATTTTCTCCAATTCTCTCGAATATGCAAACCCCTGAAGGGCAGGTTTTCTTCTAGGGGTCCAAAACACGGTGATTTTCTTGACTTTTTTTTAATTATCGGGATTGAAAATCACAACCCCGGGATCCCGGGATTAGTTCGGGATTGAAAAGTTTAAGAAGTAAATAATTCAAAACGCACATTTTTTATTATTTATTACTTGAAACTAAAAAATGTAAATTAATTCATTTATAAAGCAACAAAAACAAAACAAAACACATTAAGGATATTCACAATTGAGTTGCTTTCAGTGTAGTTTAAAAACCCTGTGGTATTAATCACACACTTTACAGAGCGGTTTTTATATTTTTTGTTGTTTTACAAGAAATCTCTAAAAACCAAAAGTGTGCTACAAGTGTTCTTGATGTTTAACGAACGTGGTTTTTAAAGTTCCATAAACAACTGATCGGTTGCCAGTTATTTTCTAATTGCAAAAATGGAAGAAGCTCAGAATGCAAGTAAAACTTTTTTATGCCATATATTAATAAAATATATCAAATTGGATAGTTAATTCATTTCCATAGTAACAAAAAGCTTTAGTGGGAGGTTCCCAACCACAAATTCTATTTTAAAGGGCGCTCATAATTGCGATCTTCAACTATGGCAAAAAAACACGATACCACATAGCTGTGAATACCTTTCTTGTTAATAAACACAAAAAAAACTTATATAATATTAATTTAAAGAACAAAAAATATAAAAAATAAAATACAGAACATTTAAAGGTATTGTTATAAAAATGTTAAACATTTTTTTAGACACCGTCTTCATGATTTTTTGAGTTTAAGGCAAATTAAGGTTGGAAAAGACTTCAAAAATAAATTTTTTGTTTTAATTATTTTTAAACTAATACATTAAGCTGCTCAACGCGTCTTATTTTTCATAAGAGAGTTTTGTTCGGATAATATTACAAATATAACCCGCTGATGAGAAGCACCGTTCTGAATTTGGAGAAATAGTTGTACGATAATCGTAAGCAATTTGTAAGATTCGATCCCGATTGCCTTCACCACAAAATAAAATTATTTCCTAAATCAGAATATCTGTCGATTTGGAAATACATATCTGACTTCCCGATGTTGCAAATTCTTCTAAAACTTTGCCAAGTCTTTGCTGCAGCGATTTACACTCATCGTCCTAACAATCTTTTTCAGCCTCAATAAAAAGTTTTTCTAATAAGCTTTAACCTTTAAGATGCACTTTGAATATAATGTTTGTAAAAGTCGAATAAAAATCAAGTCTACCTCCAAAGTGGGTAGTGGGATTCTAATTAATATAATGACTAAAAATTTTGCACATAAGATAAAACAATTTATATGTACTCTCAGTATTAAATTTGGAAAAATCTAATCAAAACCACGGCTACCTCCCATACAAAGTGAGGTTACCAAAACGGTAAAATCTCTTTAAATCTCACAAAAATTAATCTAGTGACTTAAAATTTTGCACATATGAAATTTTTAAAAGTCGAAAAAAATCACGTCTACCTCCAATACACGGTGAGCTTACCAAAACAGTTAAATCTCTTTATATCTCAAAAAATTAATCTAATGACTTAAAATTTTGCACATACGCTTTAGCTGTTAATATGTACTTTAAATATGAAATTTGGAAAAATTTAATCAAAACCACGACTACCTCCCATACAAAGTGAGGTTACCAAAACGGTAAAATCTCTTTATATCTCACAAAAATTAATCTAGTGACTTAAAATTTTTCACGGTTGAAGATTGTAAAAGTCGAATAAAAATCACGTCTGCCTCCCATACAAAGTGAGTTAACCAAAACGGTAATATCTCTTTCCATTTCGAAGATAATTCCTTACTAGTTTTATGCTTTCCATTTCGAAGATAATTCCTTACTAGTTTTATGCTCACCTATAGAGAAGTATAGGCAGCGTCAAAACGAACGCTGAGGCAAAATCAGAATTCTTTTTGTTTTTTTCTTCTCTTCTCCGTACGCTTGTACAACAAAACTTTAGTGGAAGAGCATTATAGTCGAGCTGAGAGCTCTGATTAATATACCTCTGTGTGGCTAGTCCTATAAATTTTTCCACCCTCATTATTTCCTCTGAACACGCACTCTATCTGCCACCCTTCTGGTGGTCCCCATACAAAAAACATAAAAACTAGAACAAAAAATATCTATTATAGTTCATATCAAAAAATCTTTCATATGAAAAAATCTTTGACTTCTAGGTGGGTCAAATGTATGAGCTGGTCCTATTAATTTTTTCCCCACAACATATTTTTAACATACCTACACTCTATCTTCCATCATTCTGGGAATCCCCATACAAAAATCACAAAATATATCCAAATATCTCCCCCAATGGATCATAGCTCATACCAAGAAATCTACGTTTTAATTTTTCCTCCTCAACTTTTTTTTGAGCTAAGCTACACTCTATCTGCCACCCATAAAAAAACACAAAAATTCGAAATATATGGGCAACGTTAAAGAAGAAGATGAGATAAATTTTGGTCTTCCATTAATTATCTCTTATTTGGTAAAAAGCTATCACTACATATAAATACTTTATTAATCTGTGAAAACAGATTTGAAAACAATTCCCCAAAAAATCTTTTTTTGTATATGACAACTATTAGGGGTATTCACGATTCAGTGCACTTGCCTGTGCAGTTGAGGACTTGAGGACTTGTGTAGTTGTGCAGTTAGGTTTTCGTGAACACACCACCATCACCATTTCAAAGCTGTCAACATTTTTTAATGCACACAAGTGCACAACTGCTCAAGTCCTCAAATTGAAGGTAATAGTAGAAAAGCACTTGTGCAGATTTTTGACGTACGTACATTTTGTTTTTGTAAAGTGCACAAGTCCTCAAGTCCTCAACTGCACAGGCAAGTGCACTGAATACCCCTATTGTTTCATACAGAGTTGCTACGGAGTAAAATGCCGATTATGTTTGCAATACTGTTGTCGGGCATTCTGTCAACTGTAGAAACCTGGTGTGTGTCTTTTATACACTTAAAAATACACTTAAATACACTTGTATAGAATAGAACAGCCGATCGGTGTTCCAGGGAGTCCCACACCGTTCAGTGTTAAAAAACATCGTGTCAAATTGCTAGAATTTAATATCCGAAGGAGCATATTTTTTTCATACCGATCGGTATGTCACAAAAATCGGGAGTTATTTCTTATGAAGTAACACCCAAAAATGTATGGACATTTTTTGGGGCTTATTTATTTTTTGGGGTCTATTTTGTGGTGCCAAAATTACATTTAAGTCTTAAATCAAGATTTACAAAATTAAGCTGAACAAATTCTATTGAGAAATTTCCATTTTTAATTTATTTATCAATGAGAATGTGATTTCAATATTGCTTTTCTTATTTCACACCGATCGGATAAGTTCGTCATTTCACACCGAGAAAGCGGTGTAAATTAACACCGTTCTATGTAAAAAATGTATATATCCGCTCACTGGTGTGAATTTATTTTTGAAATTTTTTAGTGTGTAGAAAGCTTGGAAAGAACAAATTTTTTATATAGAAATAAAGCTAAAAGTTATGTATGGTTTTGTGAATTTCCTTTTTTAAAATATTCAAGTCGCTTGTCCCAGTAGTCACTCAAAAATATAAAAAGTTGTTTTCCTGACCTGAAACGCGACTATTAAAATTCAATACTTCCTAGAAGTAATCATAAACATGTGGTGTACTATTTGAAAATCTTTTAATAGTTAAGGCGATCATATAATGTTTTCGGAACAGTTTCAAAATGTGTCCCGGTAGTCACGGTGGCTCAAGTGCGTCGGAAGCTATTTTCATCTGGGGGGGCAGTACAAATGGTGGTGAAAAAAATCACCAAAATTTCTTAAAAGAAACATGAATATGAATAAACAAATTTTTTATTTTAGTTTAAAAAAAATTTGTATAAAACTAAATAAAAAATATTAAACTTTTATTATATTTAAAAGTTTTTCCAATCATGGTTGCCACTTGCTTATTTTTTGTTGTACCGAATTCTCCGAAAAAATGTACCAAATATGAAAAAATTTACCAATTTTTTTTAATATAATAATTTGATAACATTTATTATAATATTTCACTGGAGTATATCTGTTTGCATACAAAACTTAATAAAAATATAAAGTTATGTTATACGCTATTAACAAAATAATAAATACATCAAAATAGTTCTTTTGCTGGCTAAATATAATTAGATTCATTGCGTTCGACACACAATTCTTTAGAGAGCTTAATGCTGTTAAGTGTTTTATATTCCAATTTATTTCTAAGCTTAGTTTTAATCAGGCTAAAATAAAAAAAATATTGGTTCAGCAGCTGCTGAGCTGTGTGGAAGGCACATCAGACTATTTACAAAATTGATAAAATCATTAAAACAAATTTCCCCCAATCCATTCTTCACGACCCAGACTTTTTCTCAAAATACCCAAATTTTTTCCCAACATCATTACAATTTTTAAAACTAATATTTGAAACCTGAACAAGATTCCTCTGAGAAACAATAACGTCAGGGTAGCATTCTATGAGATGATATTTTAATGGGTGTATTTCTTTATTCATTCCGGATAAAGGAGAGAACGAATAGAATAGATTGTTGTTTATCCAGAACAGAATGAATAAAGAAACAGTATTGGAAAAGAAAGAAAATTTTGTCTTTATTAAAACCAGAAACATATTTTTCGTATTTAATTAAAGACAACAAATACACCAAATAAAATTTAAAAAATAAAAATACAACAAAGCAATCTAAAACATTTAATGTAAAAAATTTTCCATTTTCGTTTAACGAAGTTTTTCTTCAAACAATCGAATATAACCTCACATACAAGGAATATTCTTTTTATTCTACCTTAGCTGATAGTATAAAAAGAACGCGTTCGGAATATTCCGTAAGAATAAAGAAATACAAAAAGAATATTCCGGATAATCAAAACTGAATAAAGAAACAAAAACAGTCAATCCGAACATCTGGAATGAATAAAGAAATACAGCCAATATGAATTATTGAATTATGGCAATAAAGAAATTTTGTTTTCTGACATAACTTGTGAAGATGTTATTTTATTCAAAACATTTAGATCTTCTTTACCTTAATGGAACTTGTCTTTAATTTGTTTTAGAATATCTTTGGTAATAAGAGACAAATTTTCTGATTGGAAATATTTTTCTGCTTTAGTGGAAATTCTCACAAAAAAGCCTTAAGTCTCAAAAAATGTGATTTTTAATATATATGACAAGAAAAGCATGTAAGCTTTCAACTTTTAGAACTTAATGCAATGAAAGTTCCACTAAACATAAGTCTTTTTGTAACAAGTTGTTCAATTGTAAATCTTTACAAAATATACCAACTGGGAAAATTATGGATAGCAAAAATAATCCTATTTGTTATAGGATTATTTTTTTGTTTTTGCTTTGCATGTAAAATAAAACTAATCTGGATTATTTTGAATTGAATGGAACGCAACTAATATTATTGAAGAAAATTTTGTTTTTTCTCTGAATTGCTAAAATTTTACCAATATTGTGTGTATTGTTTGTAATATTGTAAGGTTTCTAATATATTTTATCATTTGAATTATAACTGCTGATCTTTAAGACGGACTCTGAGGAAGACACTTTTTAGTTTTTACAACTGCTTTTTGTTAAGTATTTAAGCATTTCTATCCTAGCTGTGAACTGTTTATTTTTTTATTCCCATGTATTTTTTTCTTTTTCTTTTCGTAGTTCTCTTAGTTTCATATTTGGCGCACAGTCGTGTCTATTTTTTTTCTCTCTGTTTTTGTTTCCACTCTTTTTGTTTTCTTGAGCTGTCTTCCATTTATACTTATCGTTCTTCGTCTTCTCTGGAAATTTTTCCAGTTATTTAACACTCAAGTAAAAGACATAATGAAGCTTTAACTATTTCATTTTGGGTTAGAAAAGTAAATTAAGCTATAGACAGCGGCATTGAAATAAAATCAGGCTTTTCACCGAATGTGTCCCTGTAGTCACCGTGACTTCTGGGACACATTTTAAAACAGTCTCTAAGGCACATTATGATCGCCTTAACTATTAAAAGATGATTAAATACTGCACCACATGTTTATTATTACTTCTAGGAAAAATTTAATTTTTAAAGTCGTAATTGAGGTTAGTAAAAAAATTTTATATAGTTTTGCTTGACTACTGGGCCATGCGACTTGCATCTGTTCACACAAGAAATGCACAAAAACTTACATACCTTTTCGCTATATTTCTATATAAGAAAATTTGTTCTTTCCAAGCTTTCTATAAAAGACACACACCAGGTTTCTACAGTTGACAGAATGCCCGACAACAGTAATGGAAACATAATAAACATTAGCTGTGTTTTTTTCTAGGCGAGTTGTGAAAAACGACCGCTTATTGTATGAAAAGTCGCTTCATACTCGCTTAAATAAGAGTCTTTTTTTGTATATGAAAACTATTGCTTCATACAAAATTGCTACGGAATTTCTAAGCGAGTTGTACAAAAACAACCGCTTATTGTATGAAAAGTCGCTTCATACTCGCTTAAATAAGCGACTTTTCATTCAAGAAGCAGTTGTGTTTCGCTTAGAAATTCCGTAGCAGTTTTGTATGATGCAATAGTTTTCATATACAAAAAGAGATTTTTTGGAGAATTTTTTCAAATCTTTTTTCACAGACTAATAAAGTATTTATGTATAGTGATAGCTTTTTACCAAATTAAAGATAGCACTGTGCATGTCCAAATATCAAACAAGCTGGAAACATATCATTTCAGCATAATTCTAGGACGCTGAATTTAATGGCGATTACCGTTTTTTAATCCTTCGGCCCGTTTTCAATAAATTGAAGATTCAAGGTCAAGTACACGTTGATGCAGTTTTTGCTTGAAAAATTTTTTCTCATTAACTTTATTGCCTTCATGTCAATGAGTGAAATATAAAGAATTACCTGGAGAATAATTTCATAAAACCGTTTACCCTCGAAACCCAACCCTTATGGTCCGGATTGACCTCATAAATCAAACAAAAACTTTAAAAAAAAAATGGAAAAATATTCCCCTGATACAGTGGCGTTTAATGAAATTACAAATTAAGCCAAATTAACCAACCTTCTGTGTCCATAAAACGACCTGAAAAGTATTAAAAACTAAGTTTTTCATGCAAATTTTTTTTTATATTCTCAGATAGATTCATTTGTTTCTTCTGTTTCTTCATGTAAATTTCAACAAATGTCTTCAAAGAGGGCATCTGGTTTTTGACCACTGTACCAGTGCTTGAGTCTCGCCGTCACCTGATGGAAACGTTCGCCATGCTCATCTGATACGTCTGGGGATTGTCCTAATTTTTCAGCGAGGCAATGCAGAAAATGAATTTTCAGCGACATTCTTGCATTTCAAGTATGGAAAGCGGTAAGCATTCTGTCAATGTGTAAGCGCCAATAGGCAGTTCCAAAGGATTAAAAAAGGTAAATCCCATTCAATGCAGCGTCCTCGAATTATGCTGAAATGATATGTCCCTAGCTTGTTTGCAAAAAAAAGTGACCGATTTATGCACAGTGCAATTAATGGAAAACCAAAATTTATCCCATGTTCCTTTTTTACGTGGAGTGGCCCTCTTATAAAAAACATTTCCGCAATAAACTTTGAAAATAAGGCTGGAGCACCAGACTACATCCTTAAATACATAATTGTATATTAATGATATACCTGTACGTTATGACACACATAGTAGGCATTCTCCATTGCTGCATCGTTAAACATATCACAGCCTATGGATTTGGCAACGTTGCCCTTACTTTTTTCGCTAACATCTTTCTTTTTCGATTCCTCGGCTTCACCGTTTCCAGTATTGCTAGAAGTTGAGTCTTTGCTGTTGCGTTTCTTTTTGTTCTTATTTACCATTACATAAAAAAATAAAATTTATCAAAATCAAAAATTTTAAATATGATTTCTAAACACTGCTTGTTTTGTTTACTCTGAATGAAAGTATTGATAAAATTTCAACATGGTTACCATAACACTATCGTCTCTGCTGTCCTCTAGGCAGAATGCATATCTTTAAATTAAAGGATGTACAGTTTTCTAGATTTAACCCATGCTCACGGCAAACTATTGTTATCCTATTTAAATATTTTTATAAATACCACAATATAAAATAAATTAGCAAATATTTCTATGTTTAACGGTCAATAATATAATAATTTTGCACCCACTTATTACAGATCATTAAAATAAAAAATCTATTTCCAAGCGTTTTCAGTCAGAGAAAAAAAAATAAAAAACAACTCAGCTAGAAATTCTAAAAAAAAATTAAGAAAAATATTTATTTCCATAATAAAATACAGCTAAAAATAAAAAACGAAACACAAATTTCCGCTAGAGAACGCTAAGGATAGCATCGTTTTTAAATACAAAACGAAAACGAAGTAACAAAAAATCAAAAAGCCCAAAATAAAAATAAGAAAATCAAACACAAGTGGTAAAGATTAAAAAAAAACAAAAATATTGCACAAATTTAGCCACTGAGTAATGAAACTCAGATGGAAAACGCATAAAATCAAGAGAAACGGTTCATAATATACCAGTCGATCGGCGCGTTTCACATCGAACGTTTCGTAATATATGAGTTCAAGCAAAAAAATAGACAAAGAAACACCCAAACGTGGAGTTCAGTGTCGGCGCAATTCGGTGCATTAACAATATCAAATATATCGCAACAAGGCACAAAGTTGTTTTTCCCTAAAATAAAAAAAAGTCAATACCACATATAAGGCTTTAATCGTGTTTCACATCTTAGCGCACTCAACTCAAGTAAAACACACGTAATTAAAACAACAAAATGGGCAAAACACCAGCAATCGGAATCGATCTTGGCACCACTTACTCATGTGTCGGAGTCTGGCAAAACAACAAGGTTGAGATCATCGCCAACGATCAGGGAAACCGCACAACTCCCAGCTATGTTGCATTTAACGATACGGAGCGCCTCATCGGTGATGCTGCAAAAAACCAGGTAAAGTTACGCAATCCTGTAATTTCAGAACCCATCTTCAGAAGAAATTCTTAAAAAAGCCTTATTAGATGCACACGCCTTACATTCTTACACATTTCACCAGTTGATTGCAGTACCTATCTTACGTTATTTAAGAAAATATTACCTTCTGGTTGACATCAGACATCAGTCTCCATAAAGGTTAACACATAGAACATCATATATAGAACTTGTTATAGCTTGTTTCGAAGCAATTAAATTAAAAACTTCATAAATCTTCATATCACCTGATGAAAATCTTGAATTCCCCTTAGATATAATTACTTACTACGAATATGGAATAATGTTCAGTGTGTTCAACAGACAATCACTTAAAGTCATTCAACTAAAAAGCGACAGCATAACAAAAACTGACAAAGAAAAAAAAACAAATAAATGAACTGCTAAAAGTTGCATCTAAACGAATTCTTTTCAAATTTTAGGTGATTTCTCAGACACCTACTCAGAAATACGCAATGTTTATTCACCTGACCCACCAAATAAGGGTGTGTTCTTAGCTAGATCAACAAGCTGCAAACTTTTAACAGTTGTTTATCTGTCTTTGACACTTGCTACAAACTTACAGACCATAATATAATGTTAATGTTTCAAACATAATGCTATTGGTCTAATATTTTTCACCACCAAAACTGTGATTTATGAGAACTGCGTATTGAACATGATTGACAATATTATTTTTCAATGTTGAATGTGTGAATTGTTGTCAAAACAAATTTGGTAAATGTTAACATATAAAAATAATTTCATTTGGAGAATTGCAACGACATAAGCAGTAGTGATTGCAACAATAATTTTTAATAAAGATTACAATGTTAATGTTGTATGGTGCAGATGCGTACTGCGACCAAAATGAGATCTATTGTACCTCTTTCTCAAAGCTCCGCTGGGTTTGCGGATTGATTACCATATTAACTGGGATTAACTGTACACTAAGGTGGGTCATCAAAAAAAGTTGGTGAGTCCGCTCCTCATTTGAAAGTTTGTTTTGAGAGGAGTTAAGTGTCATACAAATTTTTTAATAACTTCACCAGTTGTTAACCAATCGTTAAAAAAGTGTGTCTTTGGAGATCTCAAATCGTTCTCAGAAGGTTTTTACCTCCAATTCCATCTTTGACCTCGATTCTTCAGTACCCCCGAAACTGCATTTAAAAAAAAATAAAAGTTAATAAAAAATCATTAAACTTTTCTGAAGAAAGTTTTTAATTTCATTCGAAGGGAAAAAATTATCGTTTATAAAAAAATTATTAACGTTTCGGTGAAGTTAGTCTTCATTTTAGGTATTTAGGCTTCGGTTCATCTTCGTTTGACTTTGTTTTTCGTACAAAATTTGTTCACAATCGGTCCAGTCGTTATTGAGCCATACGCTTTTTAGCTGCATAAGAAGTTTCGATGGTTGCTGTCTATTTTTTGACAGTTGAGAATGTCAAACTGTGTCAGTTTAGTACCATACAAATTTTTTAATAACTTCACGAGTTGTTAACCAATCGTTAAAAAGTGTGTCTTTAGAGATCTCAATAAAGATAACAATTCGTTCTAAGAATGTTTTTACCTCCGATTCCATCTTTGACCTCGATTCCTCAGTACCCCCAAAACTGCATTTAAAAAAAAAATAAAACTTCATAAAAAATCATTAAGCTTTTCTGAAGAAAGTTTTTAATTTCATTCGTTGGGAAAAAAATTAAACCGAATTAACGTTTTGGTGAAGTTAGTCTTCTTCATTTTTGGTTTGGTTCATCTTCGTGTGTTGTCGTTTTCTTTCGAAATGCCTTCGTTTATATTCGGTTTTGTTTGCTTGTATTCACAATCGGTCCAGTCGATATTGAGCCATACGCATTATAGCTGCATTAGAAGTTTCGATGGTTGTTGTCTATGGTTTCTATGGTTTGACAGTTGAGATTGTCAAACTGTGTTGACATCTCTGTTCAGTAAGGTTTGAAAATTCATCATGTGAACGCCAGAACAACGCTTCCAAATTGTAGAAATTTTCTTTAAAAAACATAAATCTGTTCTCGAAGTTCATAGAGCACACAGTCCGAAGAATTGCGTTTTGTGATGAAGCTTATTTCTGGTGTTAAATGGCCTTGTCAATAAGCAAAATTGCCGAATATGGAGCGAAGACAATCCTCAAGCCATTAATGAATCCCCATTACATCCATTAAAATTGACTGGTTCGGCTTACTCGCTGGCGGCATCATCGGTCCTTATTTCTTCTGAAATGAGGAAGGAGCTGCTGTTGCCATGCTAACTGATTTTTGTTTCCAAAAATTAATCAGCTAAACATCGACGACATTTCATTCTAACAAGACGGCGCAGCTCGCCATATAGCGAGCTTAACCATCAATTTATTGCAAAATCAGTTTAGTGACAACTTTATTTGCAGAAGTCGTCCTGTTAACTGGCCCCCTCGTTCGTGGTACTTAACGTCTATCGATTACCTTTTTATGGGGCTATGTTAAATCATTGGCTTATGCCGACAAACCTGCTACTCTTGAAGCCAATATTCAATCCACCATTGACGCCATACGGTCAGATTTATTGGAAAAAGTAGTGAAAAATTGGACTGATCGAATGGACTATGTTTTTCGTATGTTTTCTATGTTTTTGACAGTTATAATGGTCTATGTTCTATGTTTTTCGTACAAAATTTGTTCACAATCGGTCCAGTCGTTATTGAGCCATACGCTTTTTAGCTGCATAAGAAGTTTCGATATCAATTCACATAGAAGACGGAGGGAACTTTTGCCTTTTTTTTTAGTTAGAATGGGTCCAAATAAGAAAAAATGTTTGTCCGTCCATCGCTCTGTAGGTTTTACCGTCGGATTACAGCCGTAATTTCGAAGCTTTCTTAATGAAATTTGGTTTTTAAGCTTGTATCAAAAAAAAGATCAAGATCGAAAATGAACCAAATCGGATGAAAACCACGCCTACCTCCCCTACAAAGTGACTTTATCAAAACTCTAAAATCTCTTCAAACTCCACAGTTTTTTTAAATTCTGCACATAAGCTTAGATTTTTAAAATTAATTCTGATTAAACAACAAAATCTATTTTGTACTTTTTATTTTTTTTTTATTTTTCTCAAGGAAATCATAGATTTGTGACACGAAGTTATAGTAAAAAATTTCAACACCGCAAAAGTGAACAGCAATTTTTTTTTTACAGAATGTAACCAGAATGTCCATAGCTTACGATAATCAAAACAATTTTCCTCACTTCTTCTCAACTCACAACTAAATACCTAAACAAGAAAGTTCCATTATAGTTTTATTAAATTCTTTTTAATAATGTACAAAAAAAAAATCTTTAAAAACTGCCGATAAACACGCTTGTTTAAAAAATTATGATTTTCAAAGTGCATTACGGGGTAAACGGTCTAAATTTAACCTTTTCGCACATATTCTCTGTTGATTCGATACAAAATTAATGTCGGAAACTTATGCTTTTCATCAAAATGTGGCTCACTTTTATTCTTTTCTAATAAATGTAAATAGTAGAATCAATGTAGTAGGGTATCCGTAAGACATAGCGAAAAGTGCTTTTTGTACATTTTAGCAATGTCTAAAATTTCCCTTACACCATATTCTTCCATCTCTTATAGTTTAGGTTTTATTTAAGAAATATTTTTGAAGTGCTCATATTTCAGGTCGAAGGTCACAAAAACTATTCAGCATACTCTTTCCCCCTACCTTAATTCATTTAAAAACATTTTCAAAATCGGTTGGGAAACATGGTAGAAAATGGTACCAAACTGTTTTGCCTACGCCTATTTATAGAGGGACTCACTACATAAGTTTATGTACTCATGGCATGAATTTCTGCACACATAAATTTTATGATATTCTTATACTGAGTACATGTTAAAATCTGTATTGACTACATAAAGCTTTTAAGCATTGCTGCATTTAGTCAATAAAGATTTTATGTACTCATCACATAATTATGCTATTATGCACACTGTACACATTACAAAATTATTGTAAGTAGTTTTATGTAATGAGTACAGTTTCGTTGTATTTATGTATTTATGTACAGCATATTTGTGATGAGTGACAGTATCTGCGAAATATTTTCATGTAATGAGTACATACATTATTTACTCATTTCATATTTGTAGAACATAAACAGCAACATAACAACAACATAAAACAGCAAAATCGTAAGCCGATGTGCAAGCGAGACATGTATTGAGTCCATATTCTATTTACTGAATACATGTCCCTTTTTAATCGCATAAGCGAGACGAATGCGGAGTCCATACTTTATGTATTGAATACAAGTCTTACTTCAATCACATTAGCGAGACGTGTACTGAGTATTTATTTTATGTATTGAATAAATATCTCGCTCTAGTCTTACAAACCAGACGTATATTGAATCTATATTTTATATCTTGAGCACATTTCTTGAAAAACATTATAAGAAATATTGATTGAGTACACATTGCTTGTATTTATTAAAGTCTGTAATCTATTTAACACATAATGCAATGTATTGAAACCACTTTTCATTCATTTAATTAAGTGAATAAAATGATATGTAACCATTACACGCTCACTTTACCCAGCACATAAAGCTCTCGTTGCGTTCCCATAAAAGATGCAGATGTAGATTTTACATAGATGTTTCTGTACTGACTACATAGCTTTTTCCCTTCGTGGAGATATAAGCAGAGCTGGGTCAAGAAATACAATTCAAATCCAATTACTTGGAATTGTTATAGGTAATTGAAACCTCATTTCCTAAGCTGCTACACTACCTGGTCCAATCCTGCCGACTTTTTGCAAGATGCTTCGTACACAACTTGCAAACCCCTGTACAAAATTTCATTATTCTACTCACAAAGCGATTTTTCAGAATTATATTCCTAAGGAATTGAACTTTCAATTACCAATTACAATTCCCGTTCAATTGAAATGTTCAATTGCCCATTATTATTCTTGTAATGAAATTGACAATTTTTTTCCAATTACTTTCCGAGGAATTGAGGTGTTCGATTACCATGAGGTAGGTGTTCGATTAACAATTGCAATTCCTGTAATGGAATTGACGATTTTTTTCCAATTCCATTCTTGAGGAATTGAGACATCCAATTACCAATTACAATTCCTGTAATGTAATTGAGAAGTTTTTCCAATTACATTTTGGGACTTACAATTACAATTGGGAAGTACAATTACCAATTCCTAATTCCAAGGAAATAAAATTGAGGTAGAAGTAATTTCAAAAGGAATCATTACAACCCAGCTCTGCATGTTAGGGGTACTCATTTCACTTTTGGAGTTGTTGAACTTATTGTATGGATAATTTTTTTAAATAAATGTTTCAAATTATTAATTAAAATAATTTAATATGTATAAAAATAAAGCTAGGCTAAGGTTAGGTTAATGTGGCGGCCGGTCAAGGACTGGCCCACATAGACCAGATTTTTGGTCCGTTGTAATACCACAGGGGATCTACTCCTCCTCTCCTAAGCACTGTCGTGAAACCACCCTGAACTAATAATAAAAAGCAGTAGACTCTTAACGTCTACCTTCTCAAGATCCCTGAGATCATCAAAAAAGAGGCCACCTAGATGCTTATGTCTTCTGCAGGCTAAAGCGGGACATGAACAGAGGAGATGCGATATCGACTCCTCCTCTTCCTCAATCCTGCAACTCCTGCAGAAGTCATTCGCAAGAAACCCCATTCTAAGGGCATGCCTACCTATAAGACAGTGTCCTGTTATAACGCCTATCAGAATGGAGAGATCTTTGCTCGCCAATTGAGTGAGCTTCCTCGTTCGTTTTATTACTAAAACTAGGCCACACCTGTCTAGCTGTTGACCAAGTTATGCATAAGCAAACAAAAGTCTCAGAGAAAAGTTGACGAAAAGTATGATTAAGTAGAAAAGTCGCCCAAGTTGGCGGATTTCATGCTTAACAAAATGTCAAACGTTTACAAAATCTTGATAAAAATATAATAAAAAAGTTAAAAAGTTCTTTGAAAATTTTTTTGAAACAGTGCCTGTCTTTCTTTCATATATGTTTTTATGTTTTTAGCAATTTTTATGAGCTTATCAACAAATTTGGAATCTTCAATAATTTTGAACAAATAAATTTACGTATTTTTTTCAATTGACAGATAAAAAAATGTTTGTAGATATGTTAAAAAGGGTTGCCAACAACTAACACTAAAAACATGTTTATTGTGCTGCTTGGCTTAAAAGTGGCAAACGCAAAATTTCTCAGCAAAAATATACACATTTTCCATGATGTGCTTAAATATACACAAACAAAAAAAACAATATTTTTCATTGAAAAATGTGGCATACAAATAATAAAATTTTAATTAAACACATTCTCAATACTATTAGCAGCCCTATTCTGCTTAGCAAACTACGATGTCAAGCGCTCTCCCTCAAGTTTCAAAAAGTAAACGAAAGTTGAAAAACTGAACGAAAGGAATGCTTAGACAAAGCTTGAGCGACTTCATATATTGCTGTGTAAGTGCATGCTTTTGCTCTCAAACTTTGGTTTGCTTAAGCATAACTTGGTTGGGCCTTTAGAACTGGTGCTATACTTCCACCTGAACTTAGTCAAAATAAAGTAAAAGAATACCAATAAGGCATTATCTGAAAACACCTATTGCAATCATTTTTCGTAGCTGGTCCTTAAATCATTTGTTTACTTTGAAAAGTTTAAGGTTTATTTTTATAAAAACTTTTCTATGATATTTAAAGAAAATACAACAATGTTGCATAAGCCCACATTCTGTAGCTCAAGGAGCTAGTGGCGAATGTAGGGTATTTACTTAAAGAAACAATCTCTACATTATTGTTTATGGTGTCTTGTAGGTAAAGTAAATATTTTTAAATATTATAGTTTAACTAGCTGACCCTATAGACGTTGTTCTCCCCTTTCTGGTAGTTGGCTTATCAATGCAAGTCTCATTTTATTACTTAGTTTCGGCGAGTCTATATTTCAAAGTAGAAGTATTAATTATGAACCAACTTTCATGATCAATATGACATATGGCAATAAAAACTGTTTCATGAGTTCTTACATCTTATTCTAATGTTCAAGATATGGCAAAATAGATAAAGCTCAAGCAATCCCCGAACCTGTAAACACTTTCCGTATCCGAAAACACCTCTTTGACGATTGTAGTTCTTAATAAGCGATTATGACAGTTTGCACGTGAAGTATCTCGCCACACATTCGACGACCTTTGTTAGCTCGTCCTCTCTTTGGCATTGTAATAAACACATAAAAACGACACGGAATTGTTTTCACAGTAACTCAAATCTGTCGAACTTACCTTGATAATTTCACAATATTGAAATCTTAAAACTGAGTCATCGAGTCTAGCTTAACCGCGTTGCGGCCCCGTTGCCAAACGCCAATAAAATGTTATCAGTGAAACGGCATATGTAAAATGTGGTCGAATACTGAATTCCATGGCAGTGCGACGAATAACTCAAAAGCTATTAAATTTCGGAAATTGGGGCTGTATGGGTGGGGCCACTCCTCTTTGTCCAAAGCCCATAAAATGTTATCAATGAAACTGCATGTGTAAATTGTGGTCGAATACCGAATACCAGGGGTGTGCGGCTTATAACTCCAAAGCAATTCGATATCGCGAATTTGGGTTGTGTGGGTAGTGCCACGCCCCTTTTCCAACGCTCATAAAATGTCATCAGTAAAATTGAATGTGTAAATTGTGGTCGAAAACTGAATTCCATGGCTGTGCCACCTATAACTCAAAGCTATTCAATTTCTCGAATTTGGGTTGTATAGGAGGTGAGGTGGTACGCCCAATTGTCCAACGCCATACAATTTTATAAGTGAAACGGAATGTGTAAACTGTGGTCGAATACCGAATTCTGAGGCTGTGGGGCTATTCGATATCGCAAACTTGGGTTGTATGGGAGATGACACTCCTCCTTGTCCAACTCCCATAAAATGTTATCAGTGAAGCGGTACGTGCAAATTGTGGTCGAATACCGAATTCCGAGGCTGTGCTATTCGAATACTTCCCATAAAAAATACAAAATTTTTTAACAAAAAGCTAATTGATTTGTAGGCGGAGGTGTGTGGCAAAATTTTCTTTTCTCTAAACCTTCCCTGATATGGGGCGAACAAAACGCAAAAAAAATATTAAAATCGGCCGAGCCGTTTCCGAGTTTTAGCGAGACTAACGCACACGCATTTAATTTTTGTATATATAGATATTAGTAATTATTTATTTTGCTTTTCTGTGTCTTTTATCATTTCGAGTTATTTTACTAAAAACTAAGTTTTTGTGCTATAAAGGGTTAAAGTGTTGTTGTTATAAGGTGGGCGTTTCACTTTCAATCATTCTTTCTACTTTAATAAACAACCAAAAGAATTTAATAGAACATATTCCTCACTCTGTTCAACATTTGTGGTATATCCAATTTTAACTTTAAACATTGTAAATTTTATGTTTTCAAAATAAATAAAAAAATGCTTTCTATTTTTCTTTCCGTGCCGAAATAATGCATACGGATTTATTTGTTCATAAATAATATTACTATGTGTTATTTTTAGATATTGCGAATCATCAACTTCTTAGTGATGGTTTATATATTTGGAATAGCAAACTAATTAAGATCTTCATAAAGACAAAAATATTATATAGATAATCTTATATTTTAATACGAAAACGTCGAATGTTGTACACTTTTTAGATATTTTTTTAGAATAAGGGCAATGAAGCGTATATCATTCGAAAGATACTTGTCACGGTACGAAAGGAATCATGTTAGATTTTAAATTGATGACCTCTGACCCGAAATATAAACGTTTAAAGTTTATATTAATTTTAGAAAGGGATCTCAGGGCTAGGAAGTGGTAGAATGTTGAATGAGGTATCGGATTAGGAGGTTTGCACAATATGATTAAATTTTAGATTGGTGACCTTCAACCTGAAATATGGGCGTAAATACAGCATATCTTAAATAAAGCCAAACTATAAGAGATGGAAGAACATCGTGTAAGAGGTAATTTTAGACATTGATAAAATGAACAAAAAACACTTGAAATTTTTTTAGCCACCCTTTACGGATACCCTACAATAAGCGTTTTTGTATGTAACATATGTGAATGTATATATAGATATTGTGATGGTGAAATTTCTTAAGAATAGTTAATTTTGAAAAATTTCCGTTATTTTGACATGGAAATTACTGCAATATCTCAAATACTATAGATGTTCTTAGTACAACGCATTTTCTTAAGTCAAGTTCTCGTCTCAGAATGAGAAAAAAACTATCGAAACTTCAAGTTTTGATAAAGCAAGCAGTTCAATTAAATTACTATAGAAAACGGAAAAATATTTACCGTTACCTTAAGCTGCTTCTAGACGACGTTACAATGTCTTAAGACAAATTGTCATGTGACTATCAAATTTTGTCCGATGTGAAAAGTATTTTCCAATTTGCTTCCACACGAACGTATTTGCTGTGTGACAAAAATATAAACAAAATATAATGAAAATTTTTAAAAATTTATTCAGAGACAACCGTCTTAGCAATTTATAGCGTAATTATATTAATTAATGCTATTAAAAAGAAGAAACTAACGGATAAAAGAATAGATACAGAGCATTGTGCAGCCGTGCATGGCTTTTGCCAAGAAAACGCTCTATGAGCTTAAGAACTCCTGCATTACGCCATTAAAACTGAAATAAAGCAAAGTATGTTTTTACATTTATATATATTATATAAGCATTTTATTATAAAACTTACTTTTATGCAGTTTTTCGCCATATTTAAAGCCAATATTTTAGGCAATGAAACGTTTAATTCATATGAAAACAAATTGCACATGTTGTTTTTCTTTGAAATCAACCCTGTGTCGCATAAAAAGTCATAAGAAAATAGAAACAATTCTAAAAATTAATGTGTCTCTGAAAGTCGCAAGACATTGTCGCAAGATTCTGTGTTTGAGCTTCCAGACGATGTGACATTAAATTTGAGACGACTTTTTGGCATGTCTTAAGACAATGTCATATCGTCTAGAAGCAGCTTTACCAATTCTAGGTTAAACATTTTTTAAAAAACCTCTAAAATATTCAATGTTTGCTCTAAAAATAGGTAAAAATTTTTTTTTTAAATAATTTCTCACACTCTTTCATATGTCATATCATTTATCCGAAAAAAATTGCTTCGTTTAGACCAGGGACCGAAAATAACTGTTATTTTACAATTTTCACATGAAAAAGGCATAACGAAAAAGTGGCGGGAGGACTTTTTTAAATATACCATTATTATCGTAATGGCAGCAGCTTCGCGAATATTAAATGCCTTTTAAATTTTTGGCTGTTACTATAAAAATTAATATTAAATGTTATTTTTTGCCTTTTATTTTTTCGGGCAAAAATAGCTGTTACTTTTGACTTTTATTTTTTAATTCAAAAATAACAGTTATTTGTGCCTTTTATTTTTCCGGTCAAAAATATCAGGCAATTTGTACTTTTTCAAAGGCCGAATAAAAAACTTTAAAAACTAAAAAGTTTTATAGCTCAAAATGTGCGCGCTGATGGGACGATTAAAATTGCATAAAACTTTTTTTGCCGTTCAAGTGGCCTTTAAAAGAATTCAAATTGCCTGATATTTTTGACCGAAAAAATAAAAGGCACAAAATAACTGTTATTTTTGACCAAAAAAATAAAAGTCAAAATTAACAGTTATTTTTGCCCGAAAAAATAAAAGGCATTAAATAACTAGTATTTTTGTCGGAAAAAATAAAAGTTAAATGATAACTGTTATTATCTGACTTTTTTGATAAAAACCATAACCGGTACGGTCCCTGGTTTAGACACAAAACTCAATAAACAATTTCTATGACTAAAAATCATAGGCATAGGGCCTGAATTTCTTTGGAAAATCCAAAATTCAAAAGCTTTCAAAAAAAAAACTTCCTAAATATCTCCTACCAATGAAAAGCTACTATATATAAATTTTCATATCATTTCACTACATCTAAATTTTTTAATTTTATTAATATAGGTACGCTAAGAACAAAAGTCGTACATTTTTAACATTTGTTTTTTTTATTGTTTCTTAATCTATTTAGTATTTTTTATTATTTAATTTTTATATAATTTATAATTTACTGTTTTTTGTATATAATTGTTAAGGGCAGGTTGTCATGAAACTCGACCAAAAAACTCTATTATTTTTTTGTTTAACTTTTCGATAGCTTCTGATGTGTAGAATATGTTTCCAAAGCGGTTTTGCCGGTACCAATGGCATAAAAAAGTTTTCGCAAACGAAAGGAACCCATATTTTCATAAATGAACTCGAAAAAATCGTTAACCCAATCTTAAAACGCGTTTTCCGAAAAATCATGTTTTACAAACGGGTATCCACGATATCTATGTCGAAGTACTACTCTATGAATTGCCTTGGATATTTGTTTATGTTAAAGTTTAAACTTTGACTGGACCGACGTTAAAATACCCACCCTCACGGCCGTATTTCAGTTTATTTGAAGTCTTGAATTTTGTATTATTTTGGTGACGTTACTATTATAGAGCGTGGTTTTTGTCCAAATATTTCACATTTGAAACTCAGAGTCCTATTTATTTTTTAAAGTTTATGTGCACAATATCAAGTCTAAACATTAAATTTTTTAAAATTTATAAAGGTTTTTCTATTACGATGACGTCACTTTGTATGGGAGTTGAGCGGAATTTTCAGGTTTTTTTAACAAAATTACAAACATCGAGTGCAAAGTTAAGATTTAAACTAATTTGAATCCATTGTACTTAATTTTGTTTGAATTTATGGAGATTTACTGATTTTATAAAGTCACTTTGTATGGGAGGTAGACGTGGTTTTCATTCGATTTTTACAAATTTCTTACTCAAAGGGCATATAAAGAGTAGAAGCAGAATTTTAAGTTATTAGATTAATTTTTGTGGAATTTAAAGAGATTTTAACGTTTTGGTACAGTCACTTTGTTTGGTAGGTAGGCGTGGTTTTCATCCGATTTGGCTCATTTGCGAACTTGATCTGTATTTTTTAATGTGTACTGAATTTCGTTACGATAACTCTAAAATTACGGCTGCTTTCGTGATCACAGACGGACAGATGGGTATGGCTAAATCGGCTCAGGAGGTGATGCTGATCAAGAATATATATATCTTTCTATACCTGCCACGCCTCCATCTGTGTATTACAAACAGAGTAACGAAGTTCATATAGAAATTAATTTATTTAATTTAATTTAATATAAAAAAAAATAATTTTTAATGTTACATTTTCGGAGAAGACGACTTTATTCTAATTAATCCCAAATTGAACTGTCTTAACAATTCTTTTTATATCTTAATCTAACCTAACCTTTTTATTGTATTGGTGAGATTTTTATACTATTCCTCCAGGAAATGTGAGCATTCCCGGATGTTACCAGGAAACATTCCATGGAATGTAGGAAGCATTCCCCTTTGTTGCACACTCCATTGCTTTTTTAACATAGCATGTCATTAGAGGGAAACATTCCTCTCGGCTGTGTTAAAAAGTCATGTGGAAACTTTCCTCTCCCTTGTTATGAAAATGGATTCGGCCAGGATTCGAACCCGGGACCCCTGAGCGACAGTCGAGCGCGCTACCACTAAACTATCGAATTCTACAATAAGCGGCTAGAAATCAATGATATTAATATTTTCTGTTGTCATTGCTTGACAATAAATAAAAGTTTCCAGATGCATTCTTAAAGAAGCGGTTTGGAAACAATATAAATACAAAACTACCCTTAAGCTTCCAAAAGATGCGGTGGGGAAACAATATAAATACAAAACTACCCTTTCAAAAAATACGGTGGGGAATGTTTCTTTTTCACTTTTAGATGGAAGCCTTCTGATTTTTCCTGGAGGGATTGTCCCGGACGTCGCTGTATTTGCTGCTGTTCTAGTTGCTGCTGTAAGTGATGTCGCTGCACTTTTTGGTGGGAACGAAATTTAGCGGATATCAGGAGTCAGGTTGCGACTGGTTGTTTGTTATCTGCATTTCGGCACGTACTTTATTTTGTGATGCAATTTTTAAATAGGCTATGTGTTAACTTATATACCCTTCACGCATTTTTATATGCGTGTGGTATAAAAAATATGGGGGTATTTATTGATATTATAGGTTAAAGCTTCAGTAAATATAATATAATTTATAAATTTTTTTGATTTCTAATATCAGATGACATGAACGTGCTTTGCGATGGAGACCATTTGGGTACCTTTTTTCAACGTGACTTTTCACGGCGTATTGATACTTTTAATTACACTTTTATGCACCAATAAAAATATTTTCCTATACTTTAAGGCCCGGTTTCACAATCAATACTTAAAGGCCCAACCTAAAAAGACTATTTGCTCTGTAACGAGTAAGAACGTAACTGTTCGGTTAAATACATTTTAATGTAGTTACCCAAAATGAGCAAACGTAACTGAACGAAACTAAACGAAATAGTTTGACAAGACGTATTATTTCGTAAGAACCGAACTGCCAGCGTAGCAACTCGTCAACAACAGCTGTTCAGAGTGCGTTTTTATTTTATTTTTATCAATTTGTTTCAATTTCGCCATTATTTTACTCATCTTTCACAAATCTTTATTAAAAATTAAAAAATGCATTAATTAAATAAATAAATAACACTCAATTACCAACTGATCAGCTGATTCAGACGAGTTGAGCAACTCGTTTCATTTTGGGTTAAATCCGTAAACTTCCGTAACGAGTGCAGACGTTCGTCAAGTTGCTATTGTCTCGTTTTGTCTATTTGGGTTGGGCCATAAGTTGTACCAACTGGCGTTTTCTTTTCTCGAAAAAATGCTGCATTTTTTCTGCCCTCTTTGAGAATTCTACATTTTTTCTACTTCCGAGGTCAACATTTTTGAGAAAGGAACACAATCAGGAGGACAATAATTTTTAGAATAGGTGAGAAAAATTTCAAACTGATCAGTAAAGCCGTTCTAAAGTTGCAGTGATCACCGATTTCGAAAACATGGTTTTGCGAAAAACGCTTTAAAAGTTTTGACTACGATGTGCGATCTACTATCTTAGAGAATACTTTTGATATATTTTTTTCTCAAAATTATAACTAGTTGTGCTTCCTTAATAAAAAAATATTTTTTTTTCCTGAAATTTTAATACATATAAATGTAGGAGAGCTAATGATAAAAAACCACCCATTATTAAACGATTTTTTTGTGTTATGGTTGCATTGACGGAAATCAAAATAAATAAAAATAAACAACGGCTATTGGCAGTGGTTGCGTTTAAGCGGAAGAAGTATCGAAACTCGCAAAAAATTTGGAAAGGGAACCCATTTTAATTGAATATTTTATTTTGTATGTTGTTTCGGAGCATTATGGAGTACTAATTCATAAATACCAGACGTTCCAGTGGTTGCTTAACACCTGCCAGAAGCCAAGATTCCTTATTTTAGGCTGTTAAGAGAAAGTATCTGAAATTACTAAGTCAATTACCAATTTTATGCGGCAAATGATAAATGTTTACTTACTTATTGAGGTGACCATAACAACCCATTTAAGGGTTTCAGCCGACCTCATCAGCTCTTGCCAGGCTCCTCTGCTTTGCGCGCGCCCTCTCCAATCGGATACACCAAGTGCGGTGAGGGCTTCCTCGGTCTGGTCCATCCGATGGGAGGCATGGTCTCCCTCTTCGTCATCGACCAACGACCCTCGCCTCGAGCATCTTTTTCGCTGGAGCTTCGTCGTCCATACGATGGACATGACCCAGCCAGCGTAGACGCTGCACAGTTATACGCTGAACTACGTCAATGTCTTCGTAGAGATAATACAGCTCGTGGGTCTTTTGGATGCGATAGTCATCGCCGACTCGAACAGGACCGAAGATTTTGCGAAAATATTCCCCCCAGAGCTACAGCGTCAGTTTGCAAAACTACCCAAACTTCAGCGTCATAAAGAAGCACAGGTAGAACGAGCGTTTAGTAGAGTGCTAGTTTTTCCGATCGAGAGAGGGCTTTGGAACTTAGTTGCTTACTGAGCCCGTAGTAGCACCTATTCGCAATTGTTGTTCTTCACTTTATCTCCAGACTGACATCATTGTTTTTGTTTATGGCGGTGTCAAGGTATAGAAACTCCTTGACTAATTCGAAGTTAAAGCTGCCGGATGAAACGTGAAACGAGTCTAGACGCCACGCTCCCCTGCTTGTAGACAGCATGTGATTTTCTTTGCCCTCGTTTATCGTCAAACCCACTTTGGCTGATTCCTTTTCGATAGCGATGAAAATAGCGATGACATCACTCTTATTATCACCGTTATTATCATCAGCGTACGCAAGGGGCTGGACACCTTTGTAAAAACTGGTGCCATGGCGATGCATACCGACCTTTCGTACGATCCCCTCCATGCTGATGTTGAGATCGCAAGATAACGGACCGCCTTCTCTAAAACCTCTTTCGGTATTGAAGGTTTCGGAGAGGTCATTTCCTACCTTGAAGGAGCTGCATGTGTTGCTCAACGTCATACTGCAAAGTCTTACCAACTTTGCAGATATACCGAACTCATTGTTTCATATAGGCAATCCCTTCTTTTTTTCCAGGATTTGTCGTAGTGTGAAAATCTGGTCTATTGTGGATTTTCCAGGTCGAAAACCACACTGATAGTACAATCAGTGTTTTTGTAATCGGCTTTAATCTTTTACACAGTACGCTTGAGAGAACCTTATATGCGATGGATATAAGACTGATACTTCGATATTTGGCGCAGATTATTGGGTCTCCTTTCTTAAGTAAAGGGCAAAGTACTCTGAGATTCCAATCATCGGGCATGCTTTCCTCTTGCCATATTTTGCTGATGAGCTGATGCATGCGCCTTATCAATTAATCGCCGCCGGTTTTAAACAATTCAACTGGCAGGCCGTCAGCACCCGCTGCTTTATTGTTTTTGAGTCGCTGGATAGCAACTCGAACCTCTTCATGGCTAAGTGGTAGTACTGCTACTCCGTCGTCGTTTCGTCGTTTATTGGTGGTGCTGCACTGTGCTCTCCATGAGCGGAATTGGTGCAATCGTCGCCAGTAAGTAGATTGGAGAAGTACTGTCTCCACAATCTCAGCACACACTGCGTATCCGTAACCAGCTCTCCATTTTCATCTTTAAAAGTGGATGCTCCGGGCTTGAAACCTTGGGTTAGATGCTCAACCTGTTGATACATTTTTCTTGCATCCTTCTTGGACTGGTACACCTCTAGTTCCTCACGCTCGCGCTTTTCCTGTTCTCTTTGTTTGCGACTGAAAAAGCGCCTCCCTTCCTTCCTATTTTCGCGGTAGTTTTCTCGCACGGCTCGCGTTACAGCTGACTGCAGCGCTTTTCTGTATGCGGCGTTTTTTACAGCTGTCGCACTCCTTTTTTTTCTCCAGTTTTGTACACCTGATCGTACCATTGGCTCTGAGGTTGCAGGCACCGAAAACCAATAACTTCCTCAGCGGCAGAGCGCATTAAGTGAGATATGTGCGCCCAAAGTCCGCCGGCGTCGTCGGGTTCAGGGGTTGGTTGGTTGATCATAGCCGAGAGTTGAGCGGAGTAGGCCTCGGCAATCCGTTGTTATTTTAGCTTAGCGACATCTAGCTCTCGTTTCATTCCTGTGCGTATATTCTTCGCACTGCACAATCACATGCGGATCTTGGCTGCGGATCTTGGCTGCAACAAGATAGTAGTCGAAGTCAATGTTGACCCCCCGACACGTACGCACATTTAGAACACTAGAGGCGTGCCTTCCGTCGATTACAATGTGATCAATTTGGCTTCGCATTTTTTGATTCGGGGACAGCCAGATGGCCTTGTGGTTGGCCTTGAGGTGTTTCAATCTAGTGCTACTAACTACCATGTTTCGTGCCACGGCGAAGTCGATCAGTTTTATACCGTTATTCATGGAGGTCTCATGAAGACTGAACTGACCGACTGTGGGGCCAAAAATACCTTCTCTTTGACCTCATGGACCGGAAGGCGATCGTATACGTCTCGTAAAACTAGCGTAGAAAACGTCTTTGACGGCTTCGTCCTTTTTCTCCGTCGGGACGTACGCACAAATTGGGCTAATATAGAAGAATTTCGCCTTAATTGGGATCGTGGCCAGACTTTCGTTCACGGGTGTGAACCGGGAAACAAGGTGGTGTAGTTTCCGACTTACGACGAATCCACATCCGAATTCACACTTCTCCGCATGGCTGCTGTAGTCGACATAGTAGTCTTCGTTATATAGTAGTTCGTTTAGAGCAGCCTTGCACTTTCCATCCCATTTCCTGGATGGCGGTGATGTCAGCCTTTATTGTTTTGAGGGCTTCCGCCAGTTGTATAGTGGCACCTTCCCAATAAAGGGTCCGGACATTCCAGGTGCATATCCGTAAATCATTGTTCGTTTTTCGTTTGTGGTGGTCGTCAACGTAATTGGGGTTCTTATCCGAGGCTGGTTTGGTTTCATTGGGCAGTAATAATGTGGAGGAACTCACACCTTACGCACATTCCATGTTTAAGGTCCTTCAAAAATAAATGCTTACTAATGTTTAAATTTTCTTTCATTGCCAGACTTCATAAAGTTTCACTTATTATTTTATAGATTTATTTCATTAAATGCTTCAAAAAATCAAAACAAATTTCACAAGAAAACAGTGTTTATTTAAACAAATTATATAAATGATGGCATATGATCTAATAAAGCTTCTTTGTGCTGGAGAAAATAGTTCGCAATTTTTATTTTTACAACAACACTATTATATCTACACAGAATCGAATTTTCTTTGTACGGTTTGTCTTATTCAATTTACTATTTGCACAGAATCCGATCCGCGGTCATATCATACCACTTATCATTTCAATCCAACACCGATGGATTAAGGTTAAAATTAATTCTAATCAGAGGTAATGGCGATTGTTGTCGCTTAAACCATGAAAATTATATTTCCCGTTGTCATCTTTCCACCCTTTGTCAAAGGGATGAAAGGATGGTAGATTTTTTAAAACTATCATTCCCCCAAATACGGGTTATTTATCTTGTCCGTAGTAAATATTGCTCATTTCTCATGGAGGAAGTCTTGGCACGTCACAACTGCGAACAGCTTTTGGTTTTAAGCCAGTGATGGCCAAACGTACTCAACTTGCACGGCTTGCATGCAGGAGTAACGCTTAAAGCTTTTCACTGAAAAAAATCAAACGTTAAAGCATTTTGAAAGCTTTGTACAGAAAAATAATAAATCGGCGCAAATTGATAAATTATGAAATCATTAGATAAGATTATTTGTTTTTTATTTTATATTATTATTGTATGTTTTTCAGCAGATTTAAGAAAGTCTATTGTTAACTAAATTTACCTATAAAACAAACAAAAAAATATAAAACTATTTTTAACTTGCCAACTACGAAAACAATGATGCAAATACGCTTCGCATCTTCATATTATTCCTTTGGATGTATGATAAATGCGAAATTATATTTAAATCAAGCAAACAAAGCGACAAGACAATGCCTGCTTCGAGTCTGCCTGCAATATTGAAAAAAATATTACTTCTCCCGCTTTACCGCAACCAATCCCAATAGCCAGACGATCTTAAGAATTGAAGATGCTTTAAGTAGCAATACAGCTCTTGTACCTATAACTGATATAATCTACATATTTTTATTTAAAATCTTTCGAAACATCTCTTTGCTAAAGCATGCAATTATTTCATTTAGGTTGCCATGAATCCAAAAAATACCGTCTTCGATGCTAAGCGTCTTATTGGACGCAAGTTCGACGATCAGAAAATTCAGGAGGATATGAAACACTGGCCCTTCAAAGTTATCAATGATTGCGGCAAGACGAAGATCGAGGTTGAGTTTAAGGGCGAACGCAAACGTTTCGCACCCGAAGAAATCAGCTCCATGGTATTGACGAAAATGCGTGAAATTGCCGAAGTTTATTTGGGCGGCAAGGTTACCGATGCTGTCATCACTGTGCCCGCCTACTTCAATGACAGCCAGCGTCAGGCCACCAAAGATGCTGGTTCCATTGCAGGTCTCAATGTGCTCCGTATTATAAATGAGCCCACTGCAGCGGCCTTGGCGTATGGTCTCGATAAGAATCTGAAGGGCGAGAAGAATGTTTTAATCTTCGATTTGGGCGGTGGTACTTTTGATGTCTCAATACTGTCTATAGACGAAGGTTCGCTGTTTGAGGTCAAGTCCACGGCCGGTGATACTCATTTGGGTGGAGAGGATTTTGACAATCGTCTGGTTAATCACTTTGTCGAGGAGTTCAAGCGTAAGCACAAGCGCGATTTGTCTGGAAATGTGAGAGCCTTGCGGCGTCTGCGTACAGCCTGCGAGCGTGCCAAGCGTACCTTATCTTCCAGCACCGAAGCATCGCTGGAGATCGATGCGCTGCATGAAGGCATCGACTTCTACTCGAAAATTACACGTGCACGCTTTGAAGAGCTTAACATGGATCTTTTCCGTTCTACTTTGCAGCCGGTAGAACGCGCTCTGACCGATGCAAAGATGGACAAGGTCTCCGTTCATGATGTTGTTCTTGTAGGTGGCTCGACACGCATTCCAAAAATACAAAAAATGCTGCAGGATTTCTTCTGCGGCAAACAGTTGAATCTTTCCATCAATCCCGATGAGGCGGTGGCCTATGGTGCTGCAGTTCAGGCGGCCATTTTAACCGGTGTTGGAAGTTCGCAGATTCAGGATGTGCTACTGGTCGATGTGACACCCTTGTCATTGGGCATTGAGACTGCGGGTGGTGTCATGACCAAACTGATTGAGCGCAATGCACGCATTCCATGCAAGCAACAACAAACATTTACCACATACAGTGACAACCAGAACGCGGTCACCATTCAAGTGTACGAGGGTGAACGCGCCATGACCAAGGACAACAATCTCTTGGGCACATTCAATCTGACTGGCATTCCGCCAGCACCACGTGGTGTGCCCAAGATAGAGGTAACTTTCGACTTAAATGCCGACGGTATTCTCCATGTATCGGCCAAGGACAATAGTACCGGAAAGTCGGAGAAAATCACAATCACCAACGACAAGGGACGTTTGTCAAAGGCCGAGATCGATCGTATGTTGTCTGAGGCGGAGAAGTACAAGGATGAGGACGAGAAACAGAAGCAACGTATTCAAGCACGTAACACTCTGGAAGGTTATATTTTCAGCTGCAAACAAGTGAGTTTCTTATCTATCAATGTTACTACCTTTTAAAACTATAACATTGTACCTTCCTCACCACATTTAGGCTGTTGAAGATGCCAGCCAAGGCAAACTAAGCGATGCGGACAAGGATACTGTACGCAACAAATGCTCCAGCGAGATGTCTTGGCTCGATGCAAATACCTTAGCCGAAAAGGAAGAGTTCGAAGATCATTTGAAGGACTGCCAACGTGTCTGCGGACCAATTATGAGCAAAATGCATGGCTCCGGTGGCGGGGATGACGGCTGCAAACCAGGTGCTCATGGTGGACGCAGTGGTGGTGGTCCAACCGTAGAGGAAGTTGACTAAATATTTGTCCACATTTTTTAAGTGTCTTTCATTGAAATCAATTGAATTTTTACTGTGTTTTTGTTTGTAATTTAACATTTTTGTCTTAACTGTAATTTACACTCAACAAAATAAATAATTTTTATATATTATATGTTTTTAAGATGCATATGGTACAGCAGTAAAGTGTGTACTAAAATATTCACGACTTTCATTAATTGAGGGGCTCAGATTTGAAAATGGCAGAAATTTTGAGAAAATACTTTTCTCGACGCTTTGTAGAGGTTGCTTTGTATGCCAATAAAATGTAAGTCCTATTTATTTTTAACATTGTTGCTTATAAACAGTAAATTTTTAATAACGTTTTGGCTTAAAACTGCTCAAGTCCAAAAGGTTTCGTAGGATCATAATAAAAGACTCACTTTCAAAAATGGTCCAATCATGGCTTGGGCAGGACTTTGACCAAGTTTTTGTTTTTATTCATGGTGTCACTTTTTTTCGTGTGAGGTGACGCGTGTCGTGACTTAAATTCGTATTCTTGTTGTCACTGAAAAGAGGAACGGCACAGTAAACAGCGCCATTTGATTTATTTGAGCTATTCTTGTTGTCACATTGAACACATTCTTGACAAATTAAAGTGACAATTTACTCGCATTGTTCTTTTAAGTGAGGAAGATGAGCGAACAGAAGAGGTAAGTAAAAATGTATAATTAAGGGTTTTTTTTAATAGAAATATTAATAATTTTTTTAATTTAGTGTCAAAATACAGGTTGGTTGAAAAGTATTGAAAGCAAAAATGAATTAATCTGAATTTTTAAAGGATATTATTTTTTTATTCAATATATTCTCCCTCGACTTCAATACACTTATTCCAATGATCCTCCAATAATGTTATACCATCTCTGAAATGGTTCTCCGGAAGCTCTGCAAAATATTGTTCCACGGAATTTTTTTCAAGTTGTGGAAGAGGTAGTAATCACTGTGAGCCAAATAAGGCGAATACGGTGGGTGTTGAAGCAAGCTGTACTTTAGTTCGTTTAATTTAGCCATCGTCAAAACACTTGTGTGAACACGTGCATTGTCTTGATGAAGAATTATGTTTTTCTGCAGTAAAGGTGGTCTTTTCTCGCGAATTTTTTCATTCAGCTGATTCAAAAGGTTACAATAATATTCCAGTTAACTGTTTTGCCTTTTTCGAGATAATCAATCAACAAAATCTCTTTTGCATCCCAAAAAACTGATGCCATTACCTTTTTTGCTGATCTTTCTGACTTCACCTGTTTTGGAGCTGAAAAACCAGCTTTTGTCCACAGTAAACGTTCTTTTTTCAGTTTAGGATCATGGTGGTAGATCCAAGTCTCATCCATAGTTATAAAACGACGCACAAAATCTATTGTATTCTGCTTAAAACGATCCAAATTATCCTGACAAATTTGTTTTCGATTCAGTTTTTGTTGAATTGTTAACGAATGCGGCACTAACTTCCCGACGAGCTTTTTCATATGCAATTCTTCGTGTAAAATATGGAGTACTCGTTCGTATTCGGCTTTTCCATTGCAAAAAATATTCTGACATGTGACTAGTAAACAAAGAATGAATAGAGAGATCGAAATTAAATTTTTTTTGTGTCAAAATGAGAGATTAAATATTAAAACGGCGTTACTTACTTACTTACTTAGTTGGCGCTACAACCGTATGTCGGTCTTGGCCTCATCTAAGAATTTGCGCCAGCCATTTCTGTCTTTCGCTTGCTGGCGCCAGTTGGAAATTCCAAGCTTCGTCAGGTTGTCCTCTACTTGGTCTTTCCAACGAAGATGCGGTCGTCCTCTTCTGCGTTGACCGCCGCTGGGTACCGAATCGAATGTTTTTTCACTGGAGCATCGTCTTTCATGCGCTGAACATGACCAAGCCAGCGAAGCCGCTCGATTTTAATGCGCTTGACTATGTCGATGTCAGCGTACAGCTCATACAGTTCATCATTCCACCGTATTCGGTACTCGCCATTGACGCAGATTGGTCCGTAGATCTTACGAAGAATCTTTCTCTCGAATGCTCCTAAAGTCTTTTCATCTAAACTGCTCAGCGTCCAGGTTTGTGATGCGTAAAGTAGGACGGGCATGATGAGCGATTTATAGAGCGTGATTTTCGTTCGTCGAGAGAGGGCTCTGCTTCTCAATTGCCTACTGAGCCCAGAGTAACATCTGTTGGCAAGAGTTATTCTTCGTTTGATCTCAATGCTGATGTTGTTGGTTGAATTAATGCTGGATCCCAGATAAACGAAGTTCTTCACAACCTCTAAGGAGGTATTGTCAACGGTGACGTGGGTTCCAAGACACTGGGACTGTTTGTTTGTTGACACTAAGTGTTTTGTCTTACCTGCATTCACTGCCAGACCCATTCGACTTGATTCTCTTTCTAATCTGGAAAATGCTGCACTGACTTCGCGCGTATTATGGCCAATGATATCGATGTCATCAGCATACGCAAGTAGCATAACAATCTTGTAGAATATTGTGCCACTACGTCTCAGATCAGCAGCTCGGATGATCTTTTCCATCGTTAGGCTGAAAAAGTCGCACGATAAAGAATCACCTTGTCTGAAACCTCGTTTGGTAATAAATGGTGGGGAGAGGTCCTTCCCGATTTTAACTGCACTGCTGGTGTTGCTCACTGTCATCCTGCAAAGTCGTATTAGTTTTGCAGGAATACCAAATTCAGACATGGTGGAGTACAGGTGCTTCCTTATTGGGCTGTCGAAGGCGGCTTTGTATTCGACAAAAAGATGGTGGGAGCCTTTTCCAAGATTTGTCGTAGCGTGAAAATCTGGTCGATGGTGGACTTTCCAGGTCTGAAGCCACACTGATAAGGTCCGATCAGTTCGTTTACAATGGGCTTCAATCTTTCACATAAAACGCTCGACAGGACCTTATATGCAATATTAAGAAGGCTTATCCTACGGTAACTGGCACAGATAGTGGGATCGCCTTTCTTGTGGATTGGGCAGAGCACACTGAAATTCCAATCGTTCGGAATGCATTCTTCCGACCATATTCTGCATAGAAGCTCGTGAATGCATTTAAGTAGAGCTTCGCCTCCGTTCTAAAACAGCTCAGCAGGTAAGCCATCAGCTCCCGCGGCTTTGTTATTTTTAAGCCGAGCTATAGCTGTCAGAACTTTATCATAGTCGGGCAGCGGAACCTCAACGCTGTCATCCAAAATTGGGGTTTCCGGAATATCATCTCTATTGGCGGGATTGTTGTCAGCGTCGCCATTTAGAAGCTTAGAGAAGTGTTCCCTCCATAACGTCAGTGTACTCTGGACATCTGTCGCTAGATTCTCGTTTTCATCCTTGCAGGAAGAGGCCCCGGTTTTAAAACCATCGGCAAGGCGTCTTATTTTTTCGAAAAATTTTCGGGCCTCATTCCTGTCCCCATACATCTCAATCTTCTCCTGCTCGCGCTTTTCTGCCTCTCTTTTTTTTCCGCCTGAAAATATGTCTCTCTTCCCTCCTCTTTTCTTTGTATCGCTCCTTAGCAGCGCGCGTTACAACCGACTGCAGGGTGGCTTTGCATGCGGCGTCTTTTTCTACAGTGGCGTCGCGACGTATTAAAACGGCGTATTAATTTTAATTCTTCTATTGGTTCATAGGTGTCGCTTTCAGAACTTTTCTACCAACCTGTAACATCCCAAAAATAATTTCATAATTTCCCATGCCTTTTTGATCACCGCCTCCAGCAAAAAAAACATAAAACATATACATAAACGCGTCCTTTGACAATCTAAAATAGCTGACGAACCTGCAAAGAAAATAAATATAAAATTACGAAATCAAAACTGCATTTCTAACTCACACTCCATCAGGTAACTTCATCGGGTTTGAGGCATCCCTTAAATTTCTTCTTTTAATTTTTAAATTTCGCCATCATCCAAGCTGTCACTGTCTGAAAACCAAAACTCAAAGGAACTCATATTTTAACTATTTACTGAATTAACCTATTCAGTTTGCTGAAACAAATATAAATTTGCAAACAAATAAAAAGAAATAGAAGGGAGTGTTCAATGCGTTATTTTATTTCATTTTCACTTGTTTCACAAACTCACGTCACATGACAACAAGAATACCAGATTTCTAGTGACGTGACACGAGTGTGAGAACTCTCACATAGGTAAGGTGAAAACAAGAATAAAGGCATTTGTGATTGATCAATTGTGGCTGCCTCAATTGAGACACGCTTAGGCCAATGAGGTCCATTGTGGTACCAAGAGTTAATTTTCTTTCTCTATTTTAAATCATTTGAGCTATTTACTAAGCCTAGGATTCGGTATACCAAAGATTTCGAGAGTTCGTCAAGGTCATTGAAAAACTTGTAAAGAACGCTTTTTTTAAGGCAGCGCTGGGCAGTGCAAAGGAAATGTACTGTAGATTTTTCATCTCTACAGCTTCCGCAGAAGTCGTTGTGGGGGATGTTCAACCTCTGAGCGTGTCTGCTAATCTGTTATTGGCCTGTGAAGACCCCTACCATGGTATTTATGTGGTCTCTACTAAAGACAATGAGTTCTTTTGAACGCTTAAGGGTGAGTTTGGGCCAAATTTGCCGCATTATATTACACTTGTTTCCTGCTGATCACCTGCTGTTGGTTTTATTGCAGAATAGCTCATGTGTAAGGAGTTTTCCTCTCACATGTAGTGAGAGGAATACCAAAGCTTGTCTTATCTGTAGATAATTGTTTGATAGTACTGTGCGAGCGAGTTCATCTTCTTTGCAGTTACCTAGAAAATTCCTATTTCTAGGAATCCAGCATAGAAAGATTCTAAGCTGCTTTGCCATCTCATTTAGAGATCTGTGGCAGTTAAAAACTGTATCAGATGTTATTTCAACAGTTTCTAGGTCTTTTAAGCGGCTTGACTATCAAATAGTGTGCAGACAACTGTTGTTAACTGTAATGGTAGCGCTGCCTTGGTTCACGATGATTTTCTCTGGATGTGTTGCTACTGTGCACGTCAGAAGTTAAATTCAATTTAATTATATTTAATTTTTATGTAAATTTAATTCTTATCAGGCTTATCACTTAAATTTGCTGCGTTCTTTCTGTGATTATTAATTTAACAGCGTTAGTAGCAGCATCTGACAGTTAATCAAACAGTTGTGTTCATGTAGCATAGAATTTGTTCGCTCGATTAAATAGCGTCCGTTGCCTGATCAGTTTTAGTTAGCGCTCCCGAAATTTGACCATTCAGCGAATTTTCACACAACAGTTGCCAACTGTTGTCTGCGCTGAATGCGGCCTATATTAATGCTTAATGCTTCAAAGCAGACTCCTCAACCTACTTTGCCATCTAGGTTTGATCCATCTGTAAAGATTCCAATGGCATTATTATGTGAAAGGTTTCCTAGTTCCCACTCTTCTGGAGAGAGGATAGATACATCGAACTTCTTTTCAAAGGATAGTTTTTGTGTGATTTAGTCGATTGACCTGGGTATATGAGAGAGAAATTTTCTAATGCAATAATGTCCTAGTGTACCTTCTTTCCACTGGGAGGTATCTTCTGGGAGGTGGTATTAGCGGTCATCTGTTTAGCTAGGATAAGCTAGTGTAAGGATTAGCTAGTGTAAGGTTGGGCATTATGTCTAACGCATCTGTCGGAGTGGTTTTGCACATTTCAGTCGAGTACTTGCCAGTCGAATAAATAGCCAGTGAGCAACACTTGGTTGTAAGCCCCACTTGCTACCCACCGCCCTTTTGCTTGAGGCAGTGTTCGCTTTTTTTGGTTCTCTCGAGCATATTGGGCTTCCAGTTTAGTTTCCTATCCAGTTTGAGGCCCAGGTATTTTGCTTGATCTAAGAAGCTAAGTCTTTTATTTTGCAGTTTAGGAGGACTAGTTAGAATTAAATTATGTTTTCTGGTGAAAATCACCAACTCAGTGTTATTTGGGTTTGCGCTGAGCCCACAGCTGATATTCCAGTTGACTAGAGCATTTAGGCAGTTTTGCATAATGTCTCGAAGAGTAGATATGTATTTTCCAGAGATAGCAATCGCAACGTCATCGGCATAAGCTATCACCCTGTACCCCTCTAGGTCAGGTGCAGTAACTGAGGTGGATGCCGTTCCAAAATTTGCACCAAAAATCCTGCCTACCAGCATTTGATTTATCAGTGCTATCAGTGCAGGTTCCATCCTAAGCTCCGTCAGCGCATTTGTGATAGCTCTTGCTTCGACGTTATTAAAGGCCCCTTCTATATCAATAAAAGCTATTATTGCATATTTCTTCTGATGGAGGGATTTTTGTATATTCCTTCTGATGGAGACAATGGCTTCTTTTCTATCTTGAATCTCAAGTGAATGTTGATTAATCGCTCGAAGATTTTTAGAAGAAAAGATGAGAGACTAATTGGTCAAAGGTCTTTTGGTTTTACATGTGAGCTTTTGTCTGCCTTAGGTATAAAGATAACCTTTATATTACGCCAACTATTGGATCAACAAAAGTCGCTCCTGCCACACAACTTGTAAAATTCAATGACAGCTATACCATCAGGTCCTGGTGACTTAAATGGTTTGAAGCTAGTGATTGCCCATTCGATCTTTCTTTGTGTGAGTATTTTTATGGATCTGCTTACAGATGGTAACTGATCTTGCTGAATTGGAGCATTATACAGTTGCGGTCAAAATAATAGTAGCGCCCTTATATTCATACATGTTTGGATAAATAATACTAGTATACGAATTTCGGATCCGGTAAGTCCATTTTCATTCCTATATGTACTTTCAACACTCGTTCCAACTCCGTACTCAGTTTCTTCCTATATTGTAAAACTTTCAAGATACAGGGTGTTTTACGGTTTTGGTACGTGTTAAGTATTATTGATCTAGAATCTAAACTGCTCATCATAAAATAAAAAATAATATTTTTTATTTTAGAAAAATTATCAACCTTTCCATCAATATGTCAACCACTTTCGTGTCATGTGCTGCAGCTGAGCTAAAATTTTGTGATTACTCAACGAAATATCAACAAATTTTTTATCTTTTGTTTTAGCGGAGCTGTAATCGTCCAAATTTAAAATGTCTTGTTTTCATGTAAAAATACACTTAATCAACAGTATTTTTTTAAATTCTAACTGTGGACAGTAACAGCTCCGCTAAAACAAAAGATAGAAAATTTGTAGATATTTTTTTGGATAATCTCAAAATTTTTTCTCCGCTACAGCACATGACACGAAAGCGATTTATACTTATGAAAAATCTGATATTTTTTCTAGAAAACAAAATATTATTTTTTATTTTATGGTGAGTTTATTTTATTTTATTTTATTTTATTTTATTTTATTTTATTTTATTTTATTTTATTTTATTTTATTTTATTTTATTTTATTTTATTTTATTTTATTTTATTTTATTTTATTTTATTTTATTTTATTTTATTTTATTTTATTTTATTTTATTTTATTTTATTTTATTTTATTTTATTTTATTTTATTTTATTTTATTTTATTTTATTTTATTTTATTTTATTTTATTTTATTTTATTTTATTTTATTTTATTTTATTTTATTTTATTTTATTTTATTTTATTTTATTTTATTTTATTTTATTTTATTTTATTTTATTTTATTTTATTTTATTTTATTTTATTTTATTTTATTTTATTTTATTTTATTTTATTTTATTTTATTTTATTTTATTTTATTTTATTTTATTTTATTTTATTTTATTTTATTTTATTTTATTTTATTTTATTTTATTTTATTTTATTTTATTTTATTTTATTTTATTTTATTTTATTTTATTTTATTTTATTTTATTTTATTTTATTTTATTTTATTTTATTTTATTTTATTTTATTTTATTTTATTTTATTTTATTTTATTTTATTTTATTTTATTTTATTTTATTTTATTTTATTTTATTTTATTTTATTTTATTTTATTTTATTTTATTTTATTTTATTTTATTTTATTTTATTTTATTTTATTTTATTTTATTTTATTTTATTTTATTTTATTTTATTTTATTTTATTTTATTTTATTTTATTTTATTTTATTTTATTTTATTTTATTTTATTTTATTTTATTTTATTTTATTTTATTTTATTTTATTTTATTTTATTTTATTTTATTTTATTTTATTTTATTTTATTTTATTTTATTTTATTTTATTTTATTTTATTTTATTTTATTTTATTTTATTTTATTTTATTTTATTTTATTTTATTTTATTTTATTTTATTTTATTTTATTTTATTTTATTTTATTTTATTTTATTTTATTTTATTTTATTTTATTTTATTTTATTTTATTTTATTTTATTTTATTTTATTTTATTTTATTTTATTTTATTTTATTTTATTTTATTTTATTTTATTTTATTTTATTTTATTTTATTTTATTTTATTTTATTTTATTTTATTTTATTTTATTTTATTTTATTTTATTTTATTTTATTTTATTTTATTTTATTTTATTTTATTTTATTTTATTTTATTTTATTTTATTTTATTTTATTTTATTTTATTTTATTTTATTTTATTTTATTTTATTTTATTTTATTTTATTTTATTTTATTTTATTTTATTTTATTTTATTTTATTTTATTTTATTTTATTTTATTTTATTTTATTTTATTTTATTTTATTTTATTTTATTTTATTTTATTTTATTTTATTTTATTTTATTTTATTTTATTTTATTTTATTTTATTTTTTTTTTATTATTTTATTTTATTAATATACAAATAATGGATATTATTGAAGTGCACTGAAAAAATATTATATTGAAATATTTTTTTTTTAAGTTTTTTTCAATGAGTTACAAAGAATTTAATCTAGGCCACTGTTTTAACAAAATTAATTTTTCTAAGTAACGGCTTGTTAAAATTTCTTTATTTTTAGGTCAAGTATTATTAATACACGTTAAATTACAAAAATGTTTTTTTATTTTTAAAAAAAAATGTTTTCTTACAAATTAATAAGTTTTTTATACTTATTATAATAAGAAAATTTTATATATTTATGCAAATTTAGAAATAATACAAAAAAAGAAAAATGATGTATTCTCCATAAACAAGTCTGTTATGAAATGTTTTAAATCTGCAGTTCCTGTCTTGTGCGAGCCATACAGAGCACTGCACAATGGAGTGATTGGTACAAACTAGAGGGAATAATTTATTTTGATGACTTTTTAGTGCTTTAGATTTTTTTAATATTTGGACAAGTGGGCGTTGTACCTCCCAAACAAATGTATCTTATTTTTCGCAATATCTGAAAAACCAGTAAAGCCATGACAACAGAAACTTAGTCAGTAATCAAATGCATAATTTAAAGGAAATTAGTCAAAAGTAGGCGTGATTGATCAAGTGGGAGTGGCACCTCCCATACAAATGAATCACATTTTTGCAATATCTAGAGAACCAGTAATGCTACAAAAACAAAAACCTAGGCAATCATCAACTACGTCATCAAACGTGTCAAATAAAGGCTTGATTGGACAAGTGGGCGTGGTACATCCCATACAACTTAAACACATTTTTCGCATTATCTTAAGAAAAAAAAACTTCAAAAAAAAAAGGTCCGATATAATTTTTTTTCATATAAACTTCAATAATATCCATTATATATAAAAAATTACGACTTCCTGCTTTAGGTGGCTAGTTGCACGAATTTTCACTCCATCTCGAATGAAATGTGATAAAGTTAAGTACGTTTTTATAATTGTAAGAAAAAAAAGTGGTGCGGTCGGGGAACCCCTGTCAGGAACGCTTCCTTACGCTTTTTCTTCAACTCCAAACGTAGTTCAAAACGAAATCTGTATATTTCTGTTAATTTTGTATTTAATATATTTTTTTCAAGGCAAATAATGTAAATGAACAATCAAATCAAAAAGTTTAATTTAATATTTTGTGAAAGAAAATTTATTTAACCAAAATTAAGATATAAAACTCTTATGAGAAACGAAAAAAGGCAGTTTCCTTTGTCAGTGATGTTTGTTTCATGACGCATCAAGGCGTCCAATTAATTGATAAATTGGATTGAAAACTGGACTAACTTAGGAGTATTAAACGAAAAACACATTTTTACGGTCCACCCTAGTGTAAAAAATACTTTTCGAAATTATTACATCAGATTCGAAATCAGCGACCAGCGGCTCTACAAAGAATAAAAACAAAAACAAATGTCAACCCTAGTGTCAAAAAATTGTTTAATTCTAATATAGGATTCCAAATCCGCGACCCCTTAATACTGCCAGCACACACACAAAGAGTATAAAGCAAAAAAACAAATGTTTAGGGTCCACCCTAGTGTTAAAAAACATCTCGAAACTCTAACATCAGATTCGAAATCAGCGACCAGCGCATCTACAAAAAGTATAAAGCCACAGAACATATATGAAGGGTCTACCCTAGTGTCAAAATACTTTTTGAAATTCTTACATCAGGTTCGAAATCAGCGATCCTTCAATACTGCCAGCACATATACAAAGAGTATAAAGCAAGAACTTTTTGAAATTTTAACATCAAGTTCAAAGTGAGCGACTCCTTATACTGCTAGCACATAAACAAAGAGTATAAAACAATATAGGGTCCACCCTAGGAGAAAAAAACTTTTTAAAAATTCTAGCTCATGTTCGAAATCAGCGACCTCTTAGTACTGCCAGCACAAAAAAGTATAAAATAAAAAAAAAACGCATTTGCAGTGTCCACTCTTGTGTCAAAAACTTTTTGAAATTCTATTTTGATGACGTCACTTTAATAAGGCGTAGTTTATATACAAATTTTTCACATTTGAAACTCAGAGTCCTTTTAATTTAGTAAAGCTTACGTGCCATTCGACTCGCGTCGTTTCAACACCGAGGTCGTGAAGTGCAATTAGCCAACGGCAATTGTGTTTGTGGTCCATCCTATAATGCGACTGACGCAATTAAAGTACAGTTTTAAATAGAATCAAAAACGATTCGGCATTGTTTTCAGACCCTGGCAATATAGGTTCTGATGACCTGCCAACAGTAATTTAAGCTACAAAAAGTTTACGTGCACATTTTTTTCTTAATTTATAGAGGTTTTACTATTATGATGATGTCAGTTTGTATGGGAGTTGGGCGGTATTTTTATTTTTTTACCTATTTTGCAGCATTTTCTTATAATAAAGATTCAAACTTATTTGCAAAATTTGAAGCCATTGTACTTAATTTTGTGGAATTTATGAAGATTTTACAGTTTTCATGAAGTCACTTTGTATGGGAGGTATACGTGATTTTCATTAGATTTCCACAAATTTCGTACTCAGATAACATATTAAGGCTTCGAATATATGAGCAAAATTTAAAGTTATGATACACATTTTCGTTTAATTTAAAGAGATTTTACCGGTTTTTGGCAAAATCACTTTGTATGGGAGATAGGTGTGGATTTCATCCGATTTTGTTTGTTTGTGAACTTGATCTTTATTTTTTGAATAAAAAGATTATATATATTTCTTGACAATAGCTCTAAAATTACGGCTATTGTCGGGATCACAGACGGACAGACAGACAGACATGGCTCAATCGACAAAAGGTGATGCTGATCAAGAATATATATACTTTTCTATACCTGCCACACCACATTATCGCCGTTACAAACGGAGTGAAAAAGCATTTTTATATACGTGGGGGTATAAACATTAACTGCATCTTTATGTATAACGAAACGAACGCTGAACGTCGTGAAAGAAACGAGCAGCAATATTTTTTATATGGAAAAATTATTGCTTACCGTGTATCTCACCACGTTTCGTTTTACATAAATATGCAGTAAGTCATGCTTCATAGAAAAAAAAACTGTTCGGGTCGGTTCCTCGCACTATTGTTTGCAATCGCACTAAAGATATACTAGTCAAAATAAAAGTCGACTCTAAATTTAGTATAAGCATTTTTGACAGTTTTTCAATATAATATGTTGTCAAAAAGCTTGCACTTAATTTAGAGTCGACTTTTATTTTGACAATGATAATGGGCCAATGATGTTTTTAATGCATATTTTACAAATCTTGGAATCCACGTTTAATCAACTTCCCGATGAGCTAGAGTTTTGAATTTTAAAATGTAGCTCAGAACTAGATGCCAAACAATAATCACTTATTTTCTTGTCTGTACGTTTATTTGTTTGGCTAAAATGCAAAATTATTTGATACATACATACATAAATATTAAAAATTTAACAAAAATACTGAAAAGCTCGTTGACATTTTAAAATTTCAAAAATTCACAACTGATGTGAATTTATTAACTCATTTAGAAAAAGTTTTGGTGCGAGTTCTGTAGCTCATAGCGTAAAGCGATTGATTTATAACCACAAGGAAGTGAGTTCGAGCCACAACAATTTGGACGAATTATTTATTTTTTTTTTTGTTTTTATGAAACAAATTCAAATGTTGAAAAATTCACCACTGAGGGTGAAAATAAAAATTGTAAAAAAATTGTTTAAACAATTTTTTTTTATTTATTTTATAAGAAAGTAGTTTGATTTATTGCTATTTAGAATATATTTTTTTGCGAGTTCTGTAGCTCAGAGCACAGGGCGCTTGCTTTATAATCGGGAGATTGCGAGCTCAAGCCTCAACAATGTCAGTGGATTTTTACAGTTTTTTTTTCATTTTTAATATTTATAGAACTATTTCGGTTTCTTGAACAAATTCTTTTGGCACCTTCAGTGGTTTTCCAATTTTAAAAATTTTTGATAAATACTAAAAATCAGACAATAATTACACTGTGCGCTTTTTTGTACCCTTTTTTATCTGCATTTAATAATTGAAACGTTTTCACTAAACTTTGGTATGAGGAATTTTGTGGTGACGTTTGTTTTACCATTTAACCGAACATTTTAGAACAAATTTTTTTTTTTTAGATCCATCAAAAATTACTCAAACTATGCACTCATTTTCATGTGATTACTCTGTACCAATACGATTTTCATTATGGTTTCATTATGGTAGCGAACTTCTTCCTATTATTCTGATCAACAACTTTGCTGAACAAATAAATTTGAAAAACTTGTCTTACAAAAATACTTGATTAAAGTCAAACGAAAAAATTCAAACAACATTGCGTATGAGTAACATTATTTGCTTTGAAGTGTTGAGAGCGGGCAAGACATATGTGACTTATTAAAGGTTTAAAGACAATTTTAAACTATTTTTTCATATGTATTTTTTCAGCAAAGTTGTTGGCCAGAATAAAAAAAAACTTTGCTGGAAAAACCAAAATGAAAATCCTAATGGTTCAAGAGTTAAGAACATGCAAATGAATGCATATCTGTTGTAATTAAAAAAAATTTTGCACTAAAGTCTTCGGTAAAGTGGCATAACGGATGTTACCATGAGATTCCTTATGTTGAAATTAAGTGAAAAATGTAGAAATTATTAAATACAGATTTTCGTGCCACACAGTGTTATTTAAGTAAAAAAAATGTTTAATATAACACGTTTTTAAAACGAACTAAAAAGTATAAAATATTTTCTCCTAGAGTGGGGCTTTAGAAATAATTAATTTTTTTTAATTTTAGTGAAAATAACAGGGACCGAAAATAACAATTATTTCGGAAATGTCTCTTCCAAAAATCATGAATATTTCAATTACCATGTTTATCCGACGCTTCAAGTTGATTTGGAAGAAGTCGGTTTGACTCAAGGCTTTGCATAAATTGAACTTCAAACCGTCTTGAAAATTTCATATCGGTTCTTAAGCTTTCAGGTCGCTTAAAAAGTGCGCATAAACACACTATATGCAAAGGTTTGAGTCAAATCGACTTCGTCCAAATCGACTTGAAGCGTCGGATAAACATGGTAAATGTGATGCTTGTTAGCTAAGGAATAATCATCTTTAATGATTTTAATTTTTCTGATTTTTTTAAAAAAGTCAATAAATAATCGTTTTGACCAATTTTATTTCGATCAAAAATAAAAGTTAAAATTATATTTTTATTTTTTTGTTGATATATAAAAGCTAAAATTTGACGGTTATTTTTTTGATCAAAATTAAAAGTTTTAATTTGACTTTTATTTTTCGATCAAAAATATAAATTAAAATTTTACTTTTATTTTTTTTAAATCAAAATTAATAGTTAAAATTTGACTTTAATTTGTTTGATCAAATATAAAACTTAAAAGTTGACTTTTATTTTTTCGATCAAAAGTAAAAGTCATATGAATTCCTATATCATCTGCTTGCAGTCGCTGATCGAGTCGTTTGTGCAAAAAATAAACAGAAAATTTAAAATTAAAAATTTCCTCTATTAATTGTTTTGAAAATTAAAACTATTATAATAGTAAATAAAAAATAGATCCGTCAAATTTTTAATCTCTATTTTTGATCGAAAAAATAAAAGTAAAATTTTACCTTTTATTTTTGATCAAAAAAAACAAAATTAAAATTTTAACTTATATTTTTGATCGAAAAAATAGCAGTCATATTTTAACTTTTATTTTTGATAAAAAAAAACTTATATTTTTGATCGAAAAAATAAAAGTCGTATTTTAACTTTAACTTCGATAAAGAAAATAAAAGTCAAATTTTAACTAATATATTTGATCGAAACACTAAAAGTCAAATTTTAACTTTTATTTTTGATCGATATGAAATTAGTTAAAAAATAACGATTATTTGTTGACTTTTTAGAAAAAAATCATAACCGTTACGGTCCCTGCTTGAAAACATTTAAAAAATGCAAAAAAGGCATTATCTTTAGTCCGATAACTGTTATTTTTGGCCGTTTATCTTCTACCACACCACCCAATACTTTTACAAAAACTCGATATCAAATATTTTAGCTAAGGTTTTTTCAAATCATAATTTTTAAAAATTATTTAAATTCTCAACTGTGGTTGAAATTACTATAGTTAGTTTTTTACTATCAATAGTCGCGATTGTTGCAAACTATTGATAGTGACGGTAGTCAGTTACTACTGTCATAAATTTTTCTTAACAAAAATTTGTCTCGCGTTTTAGAATTTTTTCCTTATGAGAGTCCGCAAGTAGAGCTTTTACTCTATATGTTTGTAGTTTTCTTTGTTTCCAAATTAACAAAATTCTTGAATATTTAGTCAAATGCATTGCATAAATCCATATGAATGACTCTTTTATAACATTATAACAACAACAAATGTCATTCAAAAGCAAATCACTTGAGAACTTGTTATTTACTTGTATAAAATCAAATGCAGTTTGCTTTATGTACGCTTACGGTTCGGTTCAATTTCTTCAAAATCGCAAAAAAGTAACAAACTTAACGAGGTACCAACCAAAATGGCTGCATGGAGTAAAATACTAAAAAATTGCAACTGCTCCAACGATCTGGTTCATATAAATAGTTGTTCTTTCAATGCTGCTGTTAATATATACGCATTTACCCTATCAAATATAAAGTATTTTATACCTTCTATTATTTTCGTGAGTGTATAAAATTGATGTTTATCTTGAAATGTGTTTTAAAAAGTAATTTTAATATTACAGATGCCGCTACTACTTAAAATAAAAAAACTTGATCGGAAAAAGTTAACAGACACATTTAAATACTATGCGGAGGCATTATATTCTGGAATTTCGACTGGTTGGATCATTTCGGTAATGATATGTGCAATGAGGTAATTATAAAAAGGGGTCAGAAGAACTTAAATTTATTCGATTATTTGTTTCGATTATAATCGATCCATTTCATATTTGGTACAGCTCTTATTCATCTTCTTGGCCAGTGGTGTTCATAGCAATAACAATACTCCGTTTCGGTCAGTCGCTTTTTGACAGCTCAAGTAGAAAAAACAGGTTTCTATGCTGCAATTAACAATTCGACCTCAACCGTTGACCGTACTTAAAGGCCCAGTTATAATAGACGTAACGTAATGTGGTCGAATGTCAATTTAGCAAAACGTCCTTTCACTTATTGTTTCAAACAATACTTTCTTATACAAGTGATTATAATAAACGTAACGTAATGTAACGGGACGTAAAGATCCGTTGAATTTCGATTTCTACGTTACTTTACATTACGTCTGTTCAAAGAGCAACTAAACATTGAGGTTAGATTCGATTATTGCACTATTTTATATTGTTGAACTACGCTTTTTGTTGAGTTTTCGTTATTAATGTGATAGTTCTACATATCCACAGCTATGGATGACGAAGTTTTAATTGAACTTGTACGGGAACGTGCAATTATTTACAACAAACAACTGCCGGGTTACTGCCTATTATAATTGCTACAACGTTTTCTTACGTTACGTCCCGTCCCGATGACAGTTGACAACATTTAGTTACTTTACATAACGTTTATTATAATTTTACCTTAACTCGTTAATTATCGACAAAGGTGTAAAGCAGAGATAAAGAGATAGGAAACTTAAATTTTGTGACGTCAAAACATATGTTTTTCCCATTTTTTGTACTTTGGTGAAACTCATTTATTGTGTACGTGAGTTCACCTCAGATCAGTGTTGCCACGACGATTTTAAAAAAAGTATCTATGAAAAGGTTCACAAATCTATCCACTTCAGAAAAAAAGTATCCTCATATTAAAGTTATGAAACCCAATTTTTTAAGCTTTTATAACAATTCTATTTATTTAATTTGAAGACTAACAAATAGTTTTGTTATAATGTAATAGTAAGAAACAAAGTATGTACATATATAAAATAATAAATAATAATATTAAGACCTAGTACTTGAATATTTTAAATATTTTTAGGATTTATTTTTTTAAAAGTTAAAATAATGAACAACGATATTTAAACTTTAAAGGTATATTGCAACACTCATAAAAAATTGTAATTACGTTCAAAATGGTGCTCAACTAGAGCCCTTCGAAGAAAGAGCTTCGTCGGTGTTGTTGATATTTACTCTTCTATTAATCTTAAAAAATAAAACCACGACTGTAATTAATTACTATGAGTTCAGCTATAACCGGGAGTAGAAAAAAAAACACTGAAAATTGACAGTATGACGCGCTTTTAATATTTAAGTTCTAAAAACAGGGGTTTTTACTGGTTATTCAGTGTAAAATATACGATTTTTTAAATTTTGGTAGCGAAAGCCACTGATGTGAATAACATATTAAAATTTCAGATGATTCGGCTGAATAGATTTTATTTTCGATACAACACATTGCCGAAAAAAGTAGTTTTGAGATAAATGAGTGTAAAGAGATTGAGCATGTATATTTCTGCTGTGCGCTCGACACCTGCTAAAACGTCTGTAGAAGTGGAGATAACGTCAGTATTCTTACAAAAATTTTACAGTAAATTCTCAAAAACTATATTTTTGAAAGATTAAGAAGAAAAAGAAGATACAAATTTTAGACAACCGGCGCCTGCCTTAAAAAGGAACATATGTACATTACAGTACTTCAGTCTGTTATATTTTGGGATATTTTTATATTTTTTATAAATTATGTTTCCTACATGAATTTTAAAGGTTGGATATTTATACAAAACATAGCTGTTAAATTGCGATTACGATTAATAAACAATTAGATTTTATTATTATATTCTAAAAATAATTATAATCATATAATCCTTAAAGGAGATGTGTTTGATAAGTAATTGATTTCGATTAAAAATAATCAAAACATAATTACGACTACTTGGAATTACGAAAATAATCAATAAGAATAAAAAGTAATCAAGAAAAAATAATCCGACTACTTTTAGAAATTATTTTTGATTCTGTTTGAGACCGCTTGGTTTCAACAGTGAGGTTGTGAAGTGCAACCAGTAATTTTTAACTGAAATCGCCCATACGCTGATACGGCTTTTTCAGTTAACACAGTTAAACGAATAACAGTTATCCGAAAACTTAATAAGTTTATTAACAAAAATGTTGGGAGCTACAGTATGAATTTTGGGTGCATGGTTCCTTCTCTGTTACCGCTGCTAATGCTATACATGGCTTGTATAGCACTTTTTTATAAAAGAGGAATACTTGACGACATCCTAAACGAGTTGAACCGAACTGTACAATATATTCCTGCCTAGCCACTGCAATTGGATTCAACGGAACAGCTGCATTTTATTAGTGATTATCGTGACCATAACATTAATGATTTAATATATTGTTTTTAGTGATTGTGTATTTTAATAATTCTATATGTGAACGTAAAGTCTGCATTTGATGTAATTTATCAAAATGTATGCATTTATTTATCTATATTTCTCATTTACACACTTGGATATTGTATATATGAAAGTAGCACGTCATTGCGTATAGTATTTTTAGTGCTTGAATGTGTCTCGCCGTGTACATGCTGTCCCATATGGTTTTAGGACAATCGTCAAAAGCAAATCTTAAAATACTCTTTGAACAGGAGTAAATTATTCTGTAATACTATTGTAGCCAAGTGGCTTTCGATTTATTAATTTACTTTATAGTGTAACAGACTAGGCAGGTCATACATTACAGCTGATAAGTTAACAAATAAGAAACTGTATATATATATAAATATATATATATACTAGCTGAAACCCGGCGCGTTGCTGCCACTCTCCCTTGTCAAACGCCCATAAAATGTTATCAGTTAAACAGCATGTCTAAATTGAGGTCAAATACTGAATTCCGAGACTGTGCGACCTATATCCACAAAGCTATTCGATATAACAATTTTGGGTTGTATAGGAAGTGCCACGCCCTATTGATCACCCCTCATTAAACTGCATGTGTACATGGAGGTGGAATACCGAATACCAAAACTGTTCGACATATAACTCCAAAACTATTCGATAACACAAATTTGGGTTGTATGGGAGGTGCCACTCCCCTTTCCCTACGCCCATAAAATTTTGCCAATGAAACTGCATGTGTAAATTGAGGTCGAATACTGAATTCCGAGGCTGAGTTACCTATAACTCCAAAGCTATTCGATATCGCAAATTTGGGTTAAGTTGGTGGTGTCACACTTCCCCGACAAACTCTAAAAAAATTTATCAGTAAATCTGCATGCGTAAATTTTGGTCAAATACTGAATTACGACGCTGTGCGACCTTGAACTCCAAAGCTATTCGATATCACAAATCTTTGTTGTATGGGAGGTGCCACTCCCCCTTGATCAACGCTCATAAAATGTAATCAATTAAATTACATGTGTACAATGAGGTCCAATACTGAATTCAAAAACTGTGCGACCTATAATCCCAAAGATTATAGGTCGCTTGATATCTTTAATTTGGGTTAAATAGGAGGTTTCACGCCCCCTTTTCGTACGCCCATAAAATTTAATTAATGAAACTGCATGTATAAATTGAGGGCGAATACTGAATTCTGACGCTGTCAACCTATAACTTCAAAGCAATTCGATATCACCAATTTGGGTTGAATGAGAGGTGCCCCTCCTCCTTGTCCAACTCCCATAAAATTTTATCACTGAAACGGTACGCTACACCTGCACAGCAAGTTTCACTATAAAAATGTTTAGAACTCCGGAATTGCCATTATTTCGAAAAAGTGGGAGTATATTTAATGCGACCACGCCCATTTTTTGTACAGTTACTGACAGTAACTATCTGAACAAAATTACTAAATCTTAGTTTTTACGATCGAAACCGTCTGATATATATCCTTTATTTGGTTTGTGGTCGATAGCGCAAATTTGGCTTGTATGGGAGGTACCACGCCCCCTCGTCCAAACGTTACCAAACCTCACAGGAACACTTACTCTCCTCGGCAGACATTGTTCTGCCACAGACCACCTTACTGCCATATACGAAAATGTCAAGAAATGCAAAATATATTCACCATTTCCAGTATAGCTGCCGAAAGTAGCCATATGCACTAAATAACCAAATTTTAGTCTAATACGATCAAAACCGTGCGAAATGTAGCATTTTTGTTGTTTTGGAAGCGGTAAAAAGGGATGCGGCAAAATATTTCCCTTGAGCCATCTCGTAATCGAAACAAATGGACTGCCCAAATTTCAGCTCAATTTGGGTTAAGCCTGACACACTTTACTTCACTCGACGCTAATTCCCCAAAAAGTGAGTTTAACTAAAGTAGGACTGGCCTAATTTGAGTGCACTTGCCGAGAGTAACCATATGAACTGACCCAGTAGCGGATGGAATATATTCCGAATATATGAAGCATCAATTACCTTGTAATGACCACTACTTCCGACTATATTACCTTACTATGCATAAAAAGCCTTACATTTAACATTGAATGAGACAGGAGGTAAGTGATCGCCTCCCTTAAGCATTACCTAGAAGTTATGGAGTAACATACTACTTGTATTAAGTTATAAAAATCACTCCATTACTTTTCCTTGTATGCTACATTACAGGTAATGAGGTATGAGTTAATTACTTCTGCTATATGCAGACGCATTACTTTTTGAAAAAAGTAATGCTTCCTTACCTGGTAATTTATTCTGTATTAGTTCTATGGTAGCCACTGGCAAATCCGCTGCTGGGGAATTACAAAATTTTTGTCTAATACGACCCAAACCGTTGAAAAAAAACGTTTTCATTGGTTTGTGGGCAGTAAAAGGGGGGCGTGAAACCAATTTTTAGTACAGTTGCTGACAGTAACCGTACAAACTAAAGCAACATTTTAGCTCAATAGACCCAGTAGTCAATTTTAATGATTTCTCAAAAAGTGGGTGTGGGTGTCGCTATATAGCGATGACGCCTTTTTTTAGTTCAGTTGCCGAAAGTAGCCATACAAACTTAGGTATCACATGTTAGTCTCATACGGCCAAAACTGCTTGAAATATAGCATTTTCACTGATTTGTGGGCGCAAAAAGGGGGCGTGGAAACCAATTTTTCGTACAGTTACTGTCAGTAACTACACAAACCAAAGCACTAAATTTAAGTCTTATACGACCAAAACCGTCTGAAATAAAGCATTTTCATTTCTTTTGTGGGCGGTAAAAGGAGGCGTGGAAACCCATTTTAAGTACAGTTATCGACAGTAACCGTACATACTAAATTGCAAAATTTTAGCCTTATACGACCCAAACTGACTGAAATATAACATTTTTATTGATTTGGGGGCGGTAAAAGGGGGGGTGTGGCACATTTTTCCCCTCAACCATCTCGTACCTGAAACAAATCGGCTGCCAAAATTTCAGGTCAATCGGTTTAGTAGTTTTGGAGTCTATAGACATCACACAGCCAGACACACATCGTTTTGCTTTTTATATATGTAGACATTGATTTGTGGGCGGTAAAAGTGGGCGTGAAAACATTTATATATAGTGACCGCCTCTTGGAGCACCTATACAGTAAGTTTCACTGTAAAAGTGTATAGAACTCTGGAATTGCCATGATTTCGAAAAAGTGGGCGTATTTATTTTACGACCACGCCCATTTTTTGTACAGTTACCGACAGTAACCATCTGAACAAAATTACCAAATCTTAGTTTTTTACGATTGAAATCGCCTGATATATATCCTTTTTTTGGTTTGTGATCGATGGAGCAAATTCGGCTTGTATGGGAGGTACCACGCCCCCTTCTCCAATCGTTACCAAACCTCACAGGAACACTCTCAAGATGTAGCTATATTTTCCCTGAAAATTTCATAAAGATCGGTTCAGCGGTTTTGGAGTCTATACGTGATATAGCCACATACCCACATACCCACATACCCACATACATACATCCATTTTTATATATAAGATTTATCGATTAATTAAAGGCTCAATAAAGTACTACTACTACGTTGATTCTGTTTGATTATTTTAAGAATTTTATTTTAAAGTACGGAATATTTTGTAAAATTTAATTTATAAATAAACAGATATGTAAACAATCATAAAAAAAGATTTTCAAAAAAAAAAGAAAGAAGAAAAAAGTGCTTGACAAAATTAACAGAGCAAATGTTTTAATGCATATTTTCGTTCTTGTTTTTTGACAATCTTTGTTTAACAATTAAACATATCTATGTTTGTTTATTAAAAAATGTAACAACAATTTTAATATTTTAGACTGAAATTTTTTAAAAAATCAAACATAATTTCTAAAAGTAGTCTGATTATTTTTCTTGATTACTTTTAATTATTTTTGATTATTTTCGTCATCTGAAGAAATCGTAATTATTTTGTGAATGTTATTATTATATTACAATTACAAACAGAAAATAATTTTACTTAATCAATTATTTCACATTTTTAAAAAATAATCGAACTGCTAATGAATACCATTAGTAATACTTATTTAACAGCTATGATACAAAATAATATATTAATACATAAAAAAGCGATTTAATAGCTTATTCAGCTTAGTTTAATAGAAATTAAATGGATTGCTTTTGCCCTTTATTTATATTAAATTTAAAAGTTAAAAATGATTCGTTTTTAAGTTTTTGTAAAACAATATACTTTCACCTGTTCCAAAAAAAATTGACTAGTCTTATCGTTTATTGTAAGTTTTAAATTAGAAAAAATTCATTCAGCAGCAGATGAGCTATGAGGCAGACTTAATATATTTATCATACAATTTTAAAGGTATTTGTAAAGAGGTTGCGTTAATGCATTTTTTGAAAAGAAAGTACTGTCCAAAAATGTCTCAATGTCATAATTTTTCTTAAAGTTTTTGTCGAATTGAAGGAAATGCGTACTTTTTTTATATATTTGCAAATATTCATATAAAAATTATTTTTTTAAAAAAGTATTAAACTTAAACTGAGGCTTAAAAAAGTATCCATGCATTTTTCCAAGCAACACTGCTTGAACAGATTCCTATGGTGTAATTATTCTAAGAAAATTTCACCATGATTTTTCAGGGATGTTTTTTTCCATTGATTTTCCGACGTCTTTTGTGGTATACCTTTTGTAACCCATTTTGTTGCAATAATATGCTGTTTTACAGTTATCGGACCTCAAACGTAACTGGTGAATTTCTTCAATCTACCATAAGCCAGGGTTGTTTTCCGTTGATTTTACAACATACTATAAGTGTTTTGTGTTAGTATTGGAGCCAATTTAACGTAAAATCGAACATAATGCTATCCCTCTTCAACGGAGTTTCCCATCTCTTTATCTCTGGTGTAAAGTAGATCAAAGTCCGATCAAAGTCCGACCTGACGAGTAGAGTAAATACATGTTTGACACTTCTTTCTAGGTACGTACGCTGGGAAAATTTCGGGGGTTAAACCCCCTTCCATTGAAATAAACGAATTTTAACGAACACAGAGAGCAACTCTCAGCACAATATGGTAGCCGTTGTGTGTTTATGGTCACGACAAAGATCTTAATGGCATTGCACATTGGTAAAAAAATAAAAAGACTCAATTTAAAACATTTTTGTGAAGAGACTATAAAACATGCATAGAGACTTGAAATTTTTTTTACTTAAATAATATAATAAACAATATTCGAAAATACATTTTTTTTTTTGTTTTTAAATGCGTCTTCTTCTCGCTAGGTGTCATAAAAAAGTAATCCTTTTCAGCCGGTGTCAAGATATTTTGGTCCCAATTTTAGTTTAGTTTAGTTTATTTGAAAGTCATTGGATACAAAAATCCTTACAGACTAATTCAAAGTAAAGTACATTTTAAATGACAATTTTATGAATTACAATTAATAAAATAATTTTAATACTATGATAAGAAAATACTATTAATATATTTTTAAAAAATTTGTTTAGGAACAAAGATCTCAAATTCATGAGTTATATACAGCTCATTACATAGAGTTAAAGCCCTAGTTATTGTCTCATTTAAGGCGTAATTGGTTTTACAATATTTAACATAAAATAATTTTTATTTTCTTAAATATCTTAATGGAATATTAAAAGTGATAAGCTCTAAAAGAGATGGACAGTCTATGTCACCAGAAATAATATCAAATACAAAAATTAATGATGAAATTTTGCGTCTAGATTCAAGAGACTTAAGTCCCAAAAGCATAACCGTGAATTATAAGGTGGTATTGGATCATGAAAGTTAAATGACCGCAAGGCATACATGATAAAAATTTTTTGAATCCTTTCCAATCTAAGAGATGTTGAGATGTAAAATGGACTTCAAATAATGGAAGCATATTCCAATCTAGACCTCACAAAGAAATTATACAACATTTTGAGAGTAAAAAGATCGGAAAAACTGGTGCTGTTTCTTCGTATAAAGGCAAGTAATGAGTAGGCTTTAGGAATAAGGGCATTTACATGGTGAGTAAATGTAAATTTTGAGCCGAAAATAACTCAAATATCGTGGATTGTAGAAACGGTTTGAGTTTTAGAGCCTAAAAGTAAATAAATGTTACGAAAAGTGTTTAAAGAGAGTTTAGAGAGGGTGATATGAAAACATTTTGAATTGTTTAAAGTAAGGCCATTCAATTAACTCCAATTTAAAACTTTAGAAATGTCGGCTTGCAAATCAGCAACATCTGCAGAGCATGATACTTTCTTGAATAATTTTAGATCATCCACTTACAATAGAAAACGAGAGCTCGTAATGTACTTAGAAATATAGTTTATGAATAAAATGAAAAACAAAGGGCCTAGGATACTAGCCTGAGGAACATCTGAGGTAGTAACGAATTCAAAGGACTTAATATTGCTTATACACACAAAGCATGTTCTATCCGACAAATAAGATGCAATCCAATTTAAGAAACTTGAATGAAAGCCCATTTTTGATAGCTCCCAATCGATAGTAACAATTTATGCGAGACTCTGTTAAATGCTTTGGAGAAATCAGTATAGATCACGTCAACTTGATATCCCAGTTCAAACAATTATACACAGAGCTCCGACAGTAGAGCTAGATTTGAAACCGTGGAGCGACCAGCACCAGAACCATTTTATTCAGGGCAAATATAACGTTTAGTTAAAAAAATTAATTTCGCTTTAATAACATTCTCAAATAGTTTAGATACATTTGATAGTTTACAGATTAGGCGGTAGTTTCCCACATTGTTTTTAACTCTAGATTTAAAAATAGGAGTAATAGATGAAATTTTCCAACACTTAAGAAAATTCCCTTCAGATAAAGATTTACTAAAGATATCACGCAGAGGAACAGCTAAGACATGTGCGCATTTCAGGAAAATAATTGTAGGAAAACCATCAATATCTTCTTTGAATGATGTTTTCATATCCATTATGGATTCAATGACGTCGTCAACTGACACAGACATGGACTCAATATCAGTAAAAAGTTCAATGGAATTCTCATTAAAATTTATGAAAGAATCATTGTCTTGAACGAAATTGGACTTGAAAACTTTAGTGTATCAGCAAAAGATTAACTGTGCCAGCAATGCTAACTGAGGTATTATCACTTAAATACATTGAAGTGGGCATTTGCGAACCACCTTTCTTAGACTGAACAAAATTCCAAAAAGATTTAGGGTTGGATTTTATGTTAGATTCACATCGCAAAATGTACTGTTTGTACAAAAACTTATTTAAAAAATTAAATTCGCTCATAAAATGTTAATAATTTGCCTTGTATGCAGGCTCATTAGTAGCCTTAAATAGCTTTAAAAACTTATTTCGTAAATTTTTGAGTTTTTTTAGACCACTCGAATACCAGGGCAGCTTATGATTAATTTTAGGAAGGCGAGGAATAAAAACATCGCAAATAGATGAAAGATACATTTTAAATAAACTATAACATGACTGCAGCATTATTACCACCAAATAAAACGCCCCAGTTTACATAATGCAGTACATTATTTAAGATGTTAAAATCACAGATATTTAAGTTATACTTCTTTTTTCTGGATGTGTGTCAAAGAATTTATAAAATTCAATTTCTACAACAAGTGGCTTATGATGTACATATACAATATATGGAAAGAGGATGAAGACATTCACTTAAATCATATTTAATATTTGAAGAAAAATATACATAAGGTCTAACAATTTATTTAAATCAGTGTCGGGCAGCTTTGCACACCTATACTTTCTCATCTTGAATATGTATTAATGAGCGCTTTAAAGCTCACACTGAAAACAAAGTAGTGCTAAAGCGCTTTTTGCAGAAATCTTACTAGGCATTGTGGGATATTTTTTTGCTCGGATTTGTATTGCGAAATTTAATAAATAAGTAGTGGACGGAATGTCAAAAGGAAACAGACCGACAGACGGATAATATAAAATACAGATAAGCAGACGGAAATGTAAAAGGGCAGGCTAATAGTAAAAAACAAATATGTTGTTTTATTGTGCTTATGTAGCTTATTGTGCTTTGCCAAGGCCAAACTGACAACGGAAAATGCTTTCATTTTGCGTACTTGGAACTGATCACAATATATGATATGTGGACATGAAACTTTTAAATAATTAATTAGTTATTTCATCGCATGGACTTCAATTACCTTATATTGGCCATGCAAACTATCGTCCCAATAGCGGATGAAATATATTTCGAATATATGAAGCATCAATTACCTTGTAATGACCACTAATTCCGACTATATTACCTTACTATGCATAAAAGGCCTTACATTTAACATTGAATGAGACAGGAGGTAAGTTATCGCCTCCCTTCAGCATTACCTAGAAGTTATGGAGTAACATACTACTTGTATAAGTTATAAAAATCACTGCATTACTTTTCCTTGTATGCTACATTACAGGTAATGAGGTATGAGTTAATTACTTCTGCTATATGCAGACGCATTACTTTTTGAAAAAAGTAATGCTTCCTTACCTGGTAATTTATTCTGTATTAGTTCTATGGTAGCCACTGGCAAATCCGCTGCTGGGGTAATGCCTTGTAATACAAAATTTTTTCAATTTTACCCCTTTAATGCCGCACCATGCCGTTATTTTCTAAAAATAAAAAATTTTCCCATTCATACTTCCTTTTTGCATACATAAAATTTTATACAGTGTAATCCTACGTTATATCTGTGTCAGTGAGCAATAGCAGCTTAAGTCTTATTTCAAAGTTTCCAAAAATCTTGCTTCAAAGTTTTCAATCGCAATGTAAGTTGTATGATTGGGTCTTTTCTTTTTGGTTCATATATTTGTCTAAGGTCATGCTAGAAGTTCTATATTTTATGTGTTCATAATGATGTATACGTTGTAACGAAGCTCCCGGTCTTCCGGGTCTATAGCTGAGGTAAGCTCACCGGGATCCCAAGGTCCTTACAAAATTTATTAAAATTAAGAAGACGAGCAGGTATATTTTGATTTCTTTATTGAGGTTTTAATTCAATGATACATTGAGGCTATGATGATGGAAATAACAGGTGGCTCGGTGTTCCATAGGATCTTGGTTCTGATGTGGTTCCTGAGCTGGCCGTAGCAAGACGTAAAGTATGGCGTTGTTCGTCAGTGATTGTCGTAGTTCGGAGTTGTTCTCATTGTCACTAATGCTTCGTAATAAACTATATCTAGGTGTTAGTTGGTATCCGAAGACTCCGATATAATTATATAAAAATTATGACTACTCCTTAGTTGGTATCCGAAGACTCCGATATAATTATATAACAATTATTACTGCTCCTTAGTTGGTATCCGAAGACTCCGATGTAATTATATAAAGACTACTACTGTGTCTTAGTTGGTATCCGAAGACTCCGATATCTATTTCTATAGTATTATATAAAAGGAGACTCACAAATTTGATCCAGAATAAGCTCGGTAACCGCTGAACCGATTTTAATAATTTTTTTTATTCGATTCCTATGTTAATATAGATTGTTATAGCTTACCAAGGTGTTTGAAAACTGTATTCTTTAATTATTGCAAAATCACGCATTTTATTTGATGACTACATTCAACCAGCAGCGCAATATAACAGCAAACAAAGCTTTTCTCTCTTTGTCAAGAGAGCTTCTCTCAGTATAACACGACAGCCATGTTGTGTAGCTAAGCTGAATTCACTTCTAGCATCACTTCACCTTCAGCATGTTTTTGTGTGATTTAAAATAATGTTAATCAAGTTGAGAGCGTACAGAAATTCTTCTCTCTGAGCGAAAACTTCATATGAAAAAAACTTTAAAAACATGCTGAAGGTGATCAGTAAATCCAGCTTTACTTTCAGGGAGATTCTTGCTTTCATACAGTCTTAATTAATTTTCTTTGTTTATGTCTTGAGGGGAGTTGCCAGAATTTAGTTATCAGCATTAATTATGTTTTGCAGCCTTGCCAGCCAGCTTTTCCCCACTTGAGATTGTGTTAGTCTATCTATACGAACCCTCCAGGAAATGTGAGCATTCCCGGATGATACCAGGAAATATTCCATGGAATGTAGGAAGCATTCCCCTTTGTTGCACACTCCATTGCTTTTTTTACATAGCATTTTTTTAGAGAGAAACATTCCTCCCCGCTGTGTTAAAAAGTCATGTGGAAACATTCCTCTCCGCTGTCCTCAAAAGTGAATTGGAAGGAGTCCTCTCCCCTGTTTTAAGAATTAATGTGGAAACATTCCTCTCCCTTGTTATGAAAATGGATTCGGCCAGGATTCGAACCCGGGACCCCGGAGCGACAGTCGAGCGCGCTACCACTAGACTATCGAATTCTACAATAAAGGTGCCCCCAGACTATATGTTTCATACATATGACATGTCAAATAAAATTACATACCGAATTTCATGTGGGTGTCAGAATTAAGTTTTTGTCAGACAGCTTTTTTCTATTGTCTCCACACTATCGACACGTCATTTCAAAATAAAAAACAGCTTTTGAAATTTTTGTAAACTTTAAAGCTCTTAAGTGTCCTCCTATAGCCATTCAAACTAAGAATAAATTCATTTTAAATCATTTTAAAATTTGCCCTTTTTCTATTTTCAAATAAAAAATTTATCCAACTGACATTTTGTACAGATGGAAAAACATACGAAATTAGAGACGGTTCTAATTAAAAAATTTACAGACGCAAATACAAACGACATTTCAAAACCACATTTTCATATGTTCCACACTATCTGTAGCTAAAAAGCATTTGTAATTTTTTGACGTGTCATATGTATGAAACATATAGTGTAGAGGCACTTTAAGCGGCTAGAAAACAATGATATTAATATTTTCTATTGTCATTGCTTGACAATAAATAAATGTTTCCACATGCATTCTTAAAGAAGTGGTTTGGAAACAATATAAATACAAAACTACCCTTAAGCTTCCAAAAGATACGGTGGGGAATGTTTCTTTATCACTTTTAAATGGAAGCCTTCCGATTTTTCCTGGAGGGAATATATAAAAGCGTTGTGACACTGCACGGATGTTTGACAATCACGCAAGAACCACTGAACAGATTAACACGATATAGGTATCAAACGATTTGTTATTCCAACTTTATCGTAGTACGCTATGTTAGATTTGCCACGTCTACTTTCCATGCCCACTTTTTGCAAAAAGTGCTATATTTCAGACGATTTTGGTCGTATGAGACTAGAATTTGGTAATCTACGTTATCTGGTTACTTTCGCTAACTTTACTAAAAATGGGCATGACCCACTTTAGTTAAGTCTACTTTTCGGGGGATAAGCTTGGAATAAAGCAAAGCGCACTAAGTTTAAACTCAATTGAGCTGAAATTCTGGTATTCTATTGTTTCGAGTATGAGATGGTTTAAGTGAAAAAATTTTGCCACACCCCCATTACCGCTCAGAATTAATCAAAAATGTTATGCTTCGAACGGTTTTGGTTGTATTAGACTAAAATTTGTTAATTTAGTTCATACGGCTACTTTCGGCCACTGTACTAAAAATGGCAAATATATATAACATTTTTTTTTCGAACAGCATGAAAATTCGTATATAGCAGTAAGGTGGTCTGCGGCAGGACAACGTCTGCCGGGCAATACTATACATCAATTAAAATTCTGTATATATCAGAAAATTCTGATCGTCATGCATTGATGTTTTAAACGGAAACGTCTAGAATGTGTTTTGTTCGAAGGTCAATTTACACTTTTACAAATTCATAAAACGATCATAAAAAAATTCATTGAATTGGGTCAGGACAAATTCTACTATAACTATAACGTTAACTATGAATATATAGATAAGGAAATAGATTAAAATATAGATTTATGTATATAACTTTGGAATAGTTTGAAATATTTGAAAATTTTTCCAAGAATTATTTTTTAAGCTATATTTGAAAATGTTTTTCATATGAATTAGTTTTTAAGCTGTAACACATTGCAAAAAATATAACAACATTTTAAGCAAATTAGTTTTCATCAAAAATTATAGGGGGGAGGGGGTAGTTGGCCCATGATTTTTATTGATAGAAACTGTTAGTGTCAAAATAGAACAATGTTTGCAGGTAAATTATGTTATATGAAAGAATAAGAAAAATGAAAATTAAAAAAAAATTAAAATTAAAAAAAATATGTACAACAAAAGCAACTCTTGGCCTATTGTTTAGTACAAGTTGGATATTTTAGAGGTTTTTTGAAAACAATATGAGACATTGCATTGTTGAGGTAACGGTAAACCTTTTCTAATTTTCCCAATTTACTTAATTGAACTTTCAAACAAAGAAAATTGGACGAAAACCGATTTGTAAATTGCGGAAATGTTTGCTTGCTAAGTCAAAACATGAAATTTCAATCGTTTTTTTCTCATTCTGAGGCTTATGAGTTATACTGAGAAAATCTATAGTTTTGAGATATCGCAAGAATTTTAATGTCATAATAACAGGTTTTTTAAAACATACCTAATATCCGTACAAAATATATCCGAAAAGAAAAGAAAATTACCGTTTATTTTATTAATCAACGACTGTCCATACAAAAATGCATTGTTATGCATTGAGAAAGTCTATAGTTTTTGAGATATCGCCAAAAGTTTGATGTCATTATATCGGTTTTTTTTTAAATTTACGAAGAATTGTTGCTTGACCGAAGCACAATAACAACAATTAATAACTGAAGAAGGCTGATTAACTACAACAATTTAAGAAGAATATATTTATTTTCAGAATATATGTAAAAAATTACATTTTTGATTACAAATTTTAAAAAATTTTTACCCAAATTTTTTTATAACGCTGTTATGCAGTACATTTTCAAAAGTAAAAAAAAAAGAAAGTCAGGTAAATTTATGTCATCATAACAATTACCGTTAAAATAAGTTATTCAAATTAAATAAAGTAATTTCTTAATAAATATACCATTTTTTCATAATAAAACAAAACGAACACAATAATTTTTTATATTTTGAATTTGTTTTAATACAACTAAATACTTTCATTTTAAGATTTAAAATTTTTACATGGTATTTATTATTTTTATCGCAGGCGAAGCAGCGGGTATTTGCTAGTATAATATATAGGAGTACAACATAATCTTAAGTGTTTTTTGATATTATTTGGAGCTAAATGTAGATGGGAAAGAAGATTTTCTGTAAAATAACAGCCAAAACTTCTTAAGAATTTAAGCGCAAGCTGAATTCAGAAAATATTGCAACAATTTCATACATTAATAAAAAATGTTTAAATATAACAATAATTTGCGTCCACCATTTTAAATAGAAAGAGCCTACGCTTGGGTCGCAATTAGCTAATTGTTACAAAATTTACATCTTGATGAATATAATTGCATCGCAAATTGCAAATATAATTGCATCGCAAAAATGAAGGGATTAGATAAACGTTACAGGTCGATTTGCCTGATTCAAGCAGTGCCTACAAATATGGGGTGCAAAAAAATATTGGTCAACATCAATACATACATACACTGAAAAAAATCATCACGTTTAAAAATTCAACACAATGCCTTTAATATCAATGCATGTTTTTTCATACAAAATTTAAAAAAAAAATTTCCCAGCTATTTTTTAATCACAATTTGTTATAAAAAATTGGCATTAAACAAATTTCGTCAGAGTAGCAACAAATTGTTTGCAATATGTCGTCCATTTCACATTGAAGTGTAATATCAGGTTCACTGACCATAAGGGCATATCGAAAAATTTAGATCGTATTCTAAGAGGTCTCAAAAGTTGCATAGGGTGGTCAAAATCTCCCAAATAAAATTTTAGGAAAAAATAAGGATGTCTTCCCCTCCCGCAAGGACAAAGTTGTTTTTTAATAAAAACAGTAAAAAATCAAGATCTCAAAATGCTTTGATTTTTGTAAGAAAAACTACATATGGGTATTTCCACAGGAAAGTCTACCGTGACCAAAAAATTAAAACTTATTAAAAACTTATTATTTTATGATATTATCTAAGAGAAACATTTTAATTTTATTAATTTAAGCAATTTGTACATAAAATTATTAACCATGATGATCACATCGTCTGCACTGTTTCACAAATGTAGTTTTTCTTTTTCGTAAGTGTTTAGTAAATGTTTCATAAACATTTTTGTTTTATTAAAAATGGAAGGCATTGGCTGAAGACAATGAAAAAATGGTTGATGCAATTAAAGGAAAATATATTGAATTTGTTTTTAATTACCTAATTACATAATTACTCAACTACCTAATTACTTAATTACCCAATTAAATTGCAATGGAAAAAACTGTCCCGTGCGACCTGTCCCGTGCGACCGAGCTTAATATTAAATTAAAAAATAAGTGTTAAATATTATTGGGTAAAATAAAAGCAATTTAAAAGAAACACCAATGCACAATATCCATAAAATAAACTCTTTGAAATATTCCTTCAGACTTCGCTGAATTCGGCGCTTGAGTTGTTGTCCTCGAAAAAAACTTCCGTTTTTGTCCCGTGCGAACCCCGTTGTTTTTGGCAATTATTTTGAAAAGGAAAAATTACCGATAATCAACCTTAGCACCACTTATAGAGCTTACTATGAGTTATAAGTTAAGACCATTATCAAAATATAAATCCGTGTTATTACTACTTTTTTTCCAATTTAACTGCGTACGACTGTCCCGTGCGACACCATGGAAATGCCCATATGTATTAAAGTAAAAATATGTAAATGCATAACTAACAATATCCCCGCAAACACGATGCTTTTCTCGATTTGTACCCAAAAGGTCCTGTGTGAAGGATATTCGGATCTAAAGGGACATTCGAGGTAGCACAGAACTTTTGATTGCTATCTGATTTTGGTCTAAATTTGGGCGAATTTGATTATTGTGTTGACGTTTTCTTTAAATTTGGTGAATTAATAATTTGCATTTTTTTTGCATATACATTTTCTCTTGTTTGGGGGGACATTGATGTTGACCAATATTTTTTTGCACCCCATATTTGTAGGCACTGCTTGAATCAGGCAAATCGACCTGTAACGTTTATCGAATCCCTTCATTTTTGCGATGCAATTATATTTGCGATGCAATCAATTAATAAGCCGATTCCTGATGATTGGTGCAACTTTGCCGGTTTCAGTCACTTCAAGCGAATGCTCGTTTTAGTTGCTTCGAAGACTCAAAACATACATGAGAAGTAAAACTGGAGACGAGAGGCTCAATGGGCTAGCTCTTCTAAATGTTCACAGGGATGGGGAAGTGACCATGGAAAAAATTTTAAATGCACAAACTAGAAATAAAAGAAGACTAGACATTATGATATAAAGATTATTTTATATAAAAAAATTGGAAAAATTCTAAATAAAAAAATTGAAAACCTGCCCCCGAAATTTTTTCTGGGTACGCGCCTGCTTCTTTCTATGGAAGGGTTGCATTTTCATTGCGATATCTGAATAAGTAGGTGTTTTTGAGTTTCAATGGTAACACAGGTTTTCATGGCATTTGCTGTATTATTAGAACTGTTTATATTTAATGCGATTTAACTTTATGGAAATTATGCTATGAAAGCTTAGATTAATTTTACATTATTTAATATAATTTAAATAGCTGTGCAGAAAACTATTTATAATAAATAGATAAAAAAATTGAGTTCTTTAGCACAAATTTGGTGGGTATTTCATGGAATTTCTTATTATATTTTTTATTTGTTATAGTAACTACCCAAGTAGAATTTTGCGACCACAGGTTACTTAAGACACATTTTTTACACGACGACGTCGCAGCGATACTGATTTGGAAAATATTTTGTGGGAAAAGTTTGTGAAAATTCCTAGGATACTACTTTACCACTAGGTCACAGAATGTTGTAACGATTTATCAAGTGTTACCTTTAAAAAATGCATCACTCATCATTCATCAAGATGTAAATTTTGTAACAATTAGCTAATTGCGACCCAAGCGTAGGCTCTTTCTATTTAAAATGGTGGACGCAAATTATTGTTATATTTAAACATTTTTTATTAATGTATGAAATTGTTGCAATATTTTCTGAATTCAGCTTGCGCTTAAATTCTTAAGAAGTTTTGGCTGTTATTTTACAGAAAATCTTCTTTCCCATCTACATTTAGCTCCAAATAATATCAAAAAACACTTAAGATTATGTTGTACTCCTATATATTATACTAGCAAATACCCGCTGCTTCGCCTGCGATAAAAATATTAAATACCATGTAAAAATTTTAAATCTAAAAATGAAAGTATTTAGTTGTATTTAAACAAATTCAAAATATAAAAATTATTGTGTTCGTTTTGTTTAATTACGAAAAAATGGTATATTTATTAAGAATTACTTTATTTTATTTGAAAAACTTATTTTAACGGTTATTGTTATGATGACATAAATTTACCTGACAGTTTTCTTTTCGGAAATATTTTGTACGGATATTAGGTATGTTTTAAAAAACCTGTTATTATGACATTAAAATTCTTGCGATATCTCAAAACTATAGATTTTCTCAGTATAACTCATAAGCCTCAGAATGAGAAAAAAACGATTGAAATTTCATGTTTTGACTTAGCAAGCAAACATTTCCGCAATTTACAAATCGGTTTTCATCCAATTTTCTTTGTTTAAAAGTTCAATTAAGTAAATTGGGAAAATTAGAAAAGGTTTACCGTTACCTCAACAATGCAATGTCTCATATTGTTTTCAAAAAACCTCTAAAATATCCAACTTGTACTAAACAATAGGCCAAGAGTTGCTTTTGTTGTACATATTTTTTTTAATTTTAATTTTTTTTTAATTTTCATTTTTCTTATTCTTTCATATAACATAATTTACCTGCAAACATTGTTCTATTTTGACACTAACAGTTTCTATCAATAAAAATCATGGGCCAACTACCCCCTCCCCCCTATAATTTTTGATGAAAACTAATTTGCTTAAAATGTTGTTATATTTTTTGCAATGTGTTACAGCTTAAAAACTAATTCATATGAAAAACATTTTCAAATATAGCTTAAAAAATAATTCTTGGAAAAATTTTCAAATATTTCAAACTATTCCAAAGTTATATACATAAATCTATATTTTAATCTATTTCCTTATCTATATATTCATAGTTAACGTTATAGTTATAGTAGAATTTGTCCTGACCCAATTCAATGAATTTTTTTATGATCGTTTTATGAATTTGTAAAAGTGTAAATTGACCTTCGAACAAAACACATTCTAGACGTTTCCGTTTAAAACATCAATGCATGACGATCAGAATTTTCTGATATATACAGAATTTTTATTGATGTATAGTATTGCCCGGCAGACGTTGTCCTGCCGCAGACCACCTTACTGCTATATACGAATTTTCATGCTGTTCGAAAAAAAATGTTATATATTCGCCATTTTTAGTACAGTGGCCGAAAGTAGCCGTATGAACTAAATTAACAAATTTTAGTCTAATACAACCAAAACCGTTCGAAGTATAACATTTTTGATTAATTCTGAGCGGTAATGGGGGTGTGGCAAAATTTTTTCACTTAAACCATCACATACTCGAAACAATAGAATACCAGAATTTCAGCTCAATTGAGTTTAAACTTAGTGCGCTTTGCTTTATTCCAAGCTTATCCCCCGAAAAGTAGACTTAACTAAAGTGGGTCATACCCATTTTTAGTAAAGTTAGCGAAAGTAACCAGATAACGTAGATTACCAAATTCTAGTCTCATACGACCAAAATCGTCTGAAATATAGCACTTTTTGCAAAAAGTGGGCATGGAAAGTAGACGTGGCAAATCTAACATAGCGTACTACGATAAAGTTGGAATAACAAATCGTTTGATACCTATATCGTGTTAATCTGTTCAGTGGTTCTTGCGTGATTGTCAAACATCCGTGCAGTGTCACAACGCTTTTATATATTCCCTCCAGGAAAAATCGGAAGGCTTCCATTTAAAAGTGATAAAGAAACATTCCCCACCGTATCTTTTGGAAGCTTAAGGGTAGTTTTGTATTTATATTGTTTCCAAACCGCTTCTTTAAGAACGCATGTGGAAACTTTTATTTATTGTCAAGCAATGACAATAGAAAATATTAATATCATTGTTTTCTAGCCGCTTAAAGTGCCTCTACACTATATGTTTCATACATATGACACGTCAAAAAATTACAAATGCTTTTTAGCTACAGATAGTGTGGAACATATGAAAATGTGGTTTTGAAATGTCGTTTGTATTTGCGTCTGTAAATTTTTTAATTAGAACCGTCTCTAATTTCGTATGTTTTTCCATCTGTACAAAATGTCAGTTGGATAAATTTTTTATTTGAAAATAGAAAAAAGGCAAATTTTAAAATGATTTAAAATGAATTTATTCTTAGTTTGAATGGCTATAGGAGGACACTTAAGAGCTTTAAAGTTTACAAAAATTTCAAAAGCTGTTTTTTATTTTGAAATGACGTGTCGATAGTGTGGAGACAATAGAAAAAAGCTGTCTGACAAAAACTTAATTCTGACACCCACATGAAATTCGGTATGTAATTTTATTTGACATGTCATATGTATGAAACATATAGTCTGGGGGCACCTTTATTGTAGAATTCGATAGTCTAGTGGTAGCGCGCTCGACTGTCGCTCCGGGGTCCCGGGTTCGAATCCTGGCCGAATCCATTTTCATAACAAGGGAGAGGAATGTTTCCACATTAATTCTTAAAACAGGGGAGAGGACTCCTTCCAATTCACTTTTGAGGACAGCGGAGAGGAATGTTTCCACATGACTTTTTAACACAGCGGGGAGGAATGTTTCTCTCTAAAAAAATGCTATGTAAAAAAAGCAATGGAGTGTGCAACAAAGGGGAATGTTGTTCCTACATTCCATGGAATATTTCCTGGTATCATCCGGGAATGCTCACATTTCCTGGAGGGTTCGTATAGATAGACTAACACAATCTCAAGTGGGGAAAAGCTGGCTGGCAAGGCTGCAAAACATAATTAATGCTGATAACTAAATTCTGGCAACTCCCCTCAAGACATTAACAAAGAAAATTAATTAAGACTGTATGAAAGCAAGAATCTCCCTGAAAGTAAAGCTGGATTTACTGATCACCTTCAGCATGTTTTTAAAGTTTTTTTCATATGAAGTTTTCGCTCAGAGAGAAAAATTTCTCTCTTAAATAAAAGTACGCTCTCAACTTGATTAACATTATTTTAAATCACATAAAAACATGCTGAAGGTTATCAGTGAATTCAGCTTAACTACACAACATGGCTGTCGTGTTATATTGAGAGAAGCTCTCTTGACAAAAAGAGAGAAAAGCTTTGTTTGCTGTTATATTGCGCTGCTGGTTGAATGTAGTCATCAAATAAAATGCGTGATTTTGCAATAATTAAGGAATACAGTTTTCAAATACCTTGGTAAGCTATAACAATCTATATTATCATAGGAATCGAATAAAAAAAAATTATTAAAATCGGTTCAGCGGTTACCGAGCTTATTCTGGATCAAATTTGTGAGTCTCCTTTTATATAATAGTATAGATAAATTTTAATTATAAAATATTTGTGGCTGCAAAATGTAAACAAAACATGTAAACAAAATTAATATTTTTGCAATTGGCAACTCTGTAATGCATTTATATATAAATGTGTATACTAAAATGTGATAAGTCACTTCAAAGTAATTTGCACTAACACAATGTCGTCATTGTGTTGCACCACTTTCGAATCATAGTGGTATCTGTAACGTAACCAATACGTAACATCATCTCAATTTTGACACAAAAATAAACGCTACGACGTCGCTGCAACCCAAATGTGGACCATCAGTTCTAGTTGGGTAAAATAATAAATTTTTTCTATTTAAAAAAAGTACAGTAACATTAGCTGCCAGGGCTATCGGTTCAGAATTCTATAATAAGTGGTTATTCAGTGGTTATTAAGTAGTTATAAGTGGTTTTTCTGGTTTTGAGCTTTCTTTGCATCGTCAATAAGAACTGGGTAGTTTGAGTTGGCAAGTTTTGGAATGAGCTTGAACGTTAGAGCTGTAACTTGTTCTTCTATTGTTGGTAGGCCAGATTTAATAAGCATGTTCTTCGGCTAAGTAGTAGAACAGCTTGTTTTCATGCGATTTGTTAAATTATTAAAACTGTTAACATTGGATAGGTTTAACTAAATGCAAACTGTTAAATGCAAGTTTTGATTAATGTTAACAATTTAATTTCTAATCAAAAGCAATCTCCAAAGATCTTATTTGCATTTCATATCATGCGATCATATAAACACGTTGGGTAGACTACGGCGGTGTTCAGTAATCATAGGGTTATGAGGCCACATAAACAGAAACATTAAAAAAGTTAAAGTAATACTATGTTCACACTGAGAGCTAAATGCACATTTACGAAGTCCATATTTGCCATTGGCCCTTTACTCGTTATAGGAGTAACAGGGACAAATATTTGTATATAGTAAATGCTCTAAATGCGCATTAAGCTCTCAGTGTGAACATAGCATTCCCAGTAGAATATGTAAGGAGTAAAAAGCAGTTGTAGAAGTACTTCTTAGGCAGGTGGAGGGCCTTACCAACTCGATACTTTTCTAAGTTATTTTTTATATGAATCGAGCCAAAATGCAAGGCATTGCACTTTCGCTTCTACACAAAGAGCTTATAGAAGTTGTGACATGCAAGAGCTTCAGGCGAACAACACTTAGAAGTGGTTTTATAGTAAGCATTTCTATAACAACTGTTTTTTTAGTCCTTACGTAAGTAGCTGTAAGTAATTAATTAAATAACACCTGGTTACACCAAAATGAAAAAACGCTGCTTTAATTGTTGTTTGCTTTTTTTAATTAATAATTTAAGAAGATAATTGTTAGTAATAACACAAATTATTTTATAAGTGAATGCATGAATTCATTATTAAAAAAAAATTGGTACTTCAGTTATTACGTTAATTTAAAATTCAATTTTATTAAATTATTATTAATTATAATTAATTAAGAAAAATTAAAGATATTTAATAAGAACTTTAGATATTTTTTTTTTGGCCAATCACGTTGTTTTGTGCACCTTATTTTTTACATTTTTGAAGCCTTTTTTTATTTCGATCACATAATTATCTTTCGTTACATACTTTTCTTCACATGCTTCTAAAATTACAAGGAAACATTCAGAAATGTTAATAAGATTACTGTATAGAACTTACTATTAAAATATTGTTAATGCCATGGAATGACTTAAACGCCTCTTGTTTTTTTTTTTGATGCCATCATAATTTAAATTTAAGAAAATACCAGCACCAATCAAGTTGTGATTTTTTTTTTATATGCCACCTCTCACATATTTTTTTTACTACGGTCAACTTAAAATGTATATACACGTTTAGTCACTATATAGAGGGGAAAAGTAGTTGGTAAATTATATACCAAATCTTGTTCAAAAAATTATTTCTATTGAACACGTGTTCAATCATTCCCGTAATGCTACTATTAGCAGGAAATAATTGATACACAAAGCGACAAATCCGTTCGACTCCTTCCCTTCTCATTTCCTTTTTCTCATTTTAGAACGAGTTTCAGAATCAATCTGCCCAAAGCGACAAATCCGTTCGACTCCTTCTCTTCTCACTTCCTTTTTCTCATTTTAGAACGAGTTTCAGAATCAATCTGCCCAAAGCGACAAATTCGTTTGACTCCTTTTAATCTCCATTCTTTTTTTTTATTTAAGAAGGAGTTTCAGAATTCATGCTAATGCAGCGATTAAAAAACGTGTACAGTGCTTGCTTGAAAGCAATTATGTCATTGCTTCTGATAAGAGGCCTTGACAATTATTCTGCTGGGATTAGTTTTTAACTTTTTAGTTTTATAAGTATTTTTTTATAATCCTTTTAGGGTCATAATTAGTGTCCGACCGAATATTCGGTTTCGGTTACGGCCAGTTTCGGCCATTTTTGTCAGTTTTGGCTAGTTTCGGCTATTCGGCCATATTTTGGTAAAAATTTCTTGCATCAGTCATTTTATTCAAATATAGAAGTTTTGTTTAATAAAAATATTTACAACGCCTTGTACAAAACAAAAATTATAAATTGTCTATAATTGCGATTTATCGTGTTAGCGCAAAACATTTTGGTTAATTTTATGCGTTCGATACTATCATTTTCGATTTTATCATCTCTATTGCAATTACTATTAAAGTTTTATAGGTGCTGAAGCCAAAAATTGATAATTAAACTTCCAAATGTATTCTGTGTGTATGAAATAAAGAAAAAGAAAACTACATATTTCTATTTTTATTATACTAAACCTTTAAAAAAAAAACAAAAATACTTTGTCCTATAAAAATGAAATAAAAAATTATCTCATTTATTATTATAGTAAACTTCAATTAAGTATTAAAAACTTCAATATTCAAATAATACTTTTGTATATTAATTTTTTTTTTCTTATGTCTTATGAAAGTACTTTTGTTTCCATTTAATAAAAAAAAATATTTGTAAAAACTTAAATTTTCATATTAATAACCAGTTTCGGTTTCAGTTTCGGTTTCGGTTTCGATGTTTTCCTTTTCGTATTGAAAATGTTGTTGTTGTTGTTTTCTTGGGAAAAAATTCGTTAGAGCAATTAATTGTTCTAACCTGACCTAAAACGCTTAATAGACGTTTTTAAGCTATCAAACAACTACAATTTGTTTTTAAAATCAAGAATGATTCAAACTATCAAACATTTAGAATTTGTATTTGAATCATAGAAAATTAACGTAATAAAGGGCAACACTACAAAAACTACAAACGACTGCTGTCATCTTCGATATGCATCTTTAATGTTCTGTTGTCTCAAAACTACACTAAAGTGCCTTAACATACGCTACGTTAGTGTTCATTTTTGGTCACTTCTTTTCAGACAATTAGTCGAAATTCGACCGCAGGCGATACTAGCATGAAATAAATACACCAACATTATTCATGTCTCCCAAAAAAAAAATGATGAAAACATGACTTTTGTCGGCTTTAAAACAGTACCATCCCCTTAAATAACTTTTTTCCAATCACTATTACAGATTGGGTCTCTAGATTGACAATTTTTATTAAAAGAACATCAATTATTTACTTAAATTAAGACATTGAAAATATATTTCATTAAATAATTTTATGGTTAAAGCTTGCGAGAATAAAGAATTAATTGCATTTCTTTCTAGACAAATTTGTGGTAAATTTGGTCGGTACTCAAGCTTTTATGTGCCATCATTGTTTGGAGCTATTGCTACCATTTGCACAGCAACGCCTCGTGTCCGACGCCTTTTTTTCACCGCGACTATACAAAGTGTAAGTTTGACAAAAAAGCATTTAGTCTAATTCCCTTCAAACACATGCTCTTGACAATGTTTTATGCGAAATTTTCAAACTTTAACACAGAATATCGCTTCGCTGATATTAAAGCGTAGAAATGCAGTCACTCAACTTTTAGCGGACTCATTGGCAATGAAAACCTTGACCTTTATGAGCTGTAGTGCAGTCATCTTACATGCCAAGCGTCATCAACGATTTCGAGGATTCTGGTTTCTACAACCCAATGCTCTGAGCTGTACAAGCACAGATTTAATGGAGCAACAGGTAAAATTGGAGGTACAAGACAACGAGGGCTCAATACAAGCTACCCCCAACACTTCAGAGAGTCCGCTCTGCACACATGACAGCCGTAGTTGCTTGCAGCATTTAACAATAGGAGTACGCAACTATACGCTCTTCGGCTTAACCTTGGATACAGCCAAGATGTTAATAAGTAGCGTACCTGTGGGAACGCAGGGATTTCTCGGTTTAGTTGCAGCCAAATTGTCCAATCTAAGTTTACAATCAACGGCGTTTCTAACGACTTACATAGGCATTTATAGGGTAAGGTAACGCGAAGCCATTGGATTTTTAATAGTTTTTTTGCAAAAAATATTGATTAATATTTGTCTATTTTTATACTTCAAAAATAGTTTGCACATTGTTACTTGAACAACAAAGCTCCATCACACCAGGAATTGAATCATATTTTGGCCAGTTTCATTGGTGGCACCTCTTTCATACTTTATCCCAAGCTAACGCTACAAAGTTTGGGCATTGTTGTGAGCATGGAAGTTATTTGGAAGATATTTAAAGCCTATAAAACTGAACAGCGCATTGAGTTGCTCGAACAGTTTAAGCGCATTCCCGCCGCCCATATCCTTTACACCTTCTCACTGGCCCAAATAATCGACACTTATATCACGGATGAAAAATGTGTTGACAGCTTGGGAACAATCATCATTAACAACTTAACAAATAATTAGTGAGTCATCTTATTCGATATACTTACTACATTAAATAATCTGATATTTCGTTAATTTTGACTTTTGCCATTTTTTTTTTTCATTTTAGCGCAAAACACATCAACCATAACATTCAAAGCCAGATACTCGAAAAAAGTCAGTGGTCGCATTAGTAAGTTTGACTTAAGTCTAGACGGTTTTAATATTAACTATATAGTTAAATTTTATAACTACATTTTACATATTTTTAATGTAAATTTATATGTATATGAATGAATTAAAGAAATTAACAGACATGTAGTGTTTTAAGAAGTTTATTTAAGAATAAATTCAAATTTAATTCTTTTTTATTTAAGGGGGTAAGCCTAAGTAACTCACGGAAAATAGGCGAAAAATCTGTAAAGTACATTTTAAAATAATGGTATTCACTACATTTGTTAAGCCCTGCTAACTTGCTAAACTTAACAAATTTGTTAAGTCCTGTCAAAATTTTGTATGGGAAAAGACTTAGCAGCTTGTTAGCAAGTTAACAAGCTCAGCACCGTGTTTTTGTTTAGCAGATACCATTTGTTAAGTCTGAAACGTCAAAGTTATTGAGTGTAGTGATGAATCGTTTTGTGAATGAGTTTTAACAAGTACCAAATTATTTATGATTTGCCGCTTCAAAGTCTAAAAACTTCCCTTTTTTAATAAAAGAGTGAAAACTTTGTAAAGATGTTGTTAGAGATTTAAGACATTTTAAAGTTTCTGAGTAGCAAATGCATCAAAAGTGTTAACGCACTGTAACATAAAAATAAAAATACATTTTTGGTTACTGAGTACTGGTTACACGGGTTATTAAAACCACAGATCTATTGCTACATTGAAAGTTGTCAAATTAACATTTGCAAACAATTTTTGCAAAATATTTGTAATTTATTTATTTATAAATGGTTGAAGTAAGAAACTTATATTTCTATTTAATTAAGCTTTATTATTTATTTATTAGCCAAGTGCAAATAAACGCCGTCGTTTGATTTTGTAATAATTCAGTTTTTTACAATTTTAAGCTGTAGAAGTCTTCCAGCTGATTTTGACATATCAGTTTAGCACTTGATTATAAAATGTCTTAGCAGGTACATTCACATCAACAGCTGCTAACTTTAACAATTTAGCAGTTTAGCAGGACTTAACAATCTTTAATGAATACCATTAATATAAGTATTGATATACGAAATGTAATTTTTTATAAAATGCAAAATGGCAGCTGTGCAGCTTTTGTTTGAAGGCGCCTATATTTTGAAAGGGTTAATGGCCGGACACCTAACGTCCTTAAGTTTTGATCTGGAACAAAAAACCAAAATTTGTCAGTTTCTATACATCAACAGCTATTGATTTTTTGCGAAATGATTCGTGATCGAGCAAAACAGTTACAATTTTCACAAAAAAAAGTCACAAAATTGTTGGTAAAACAAAAAGTAATCAATAGAAAAACAATCTTACGTGTGTCGGTAGATACATGGTGTAATCATAATAAAGTGTTCTCATTAAAAATCCCAGCTAGACGTGTTTACGAACACATTGAAACAAAGTTTGGTTGTCACCAATACATTCATACGTTCTGATGTTATGTTAAACGAGGTAAGTTATATATGTTTGTATATCTTGCTCTTTTACTGCCAAAATTGTTTTGACAAGAAATTAATATAAAATGAATAAAAATAGGCTTAAAAAATGCATGAAATTTAAAAGCATTCAAGAAGCCGAATAGTTCGAATGCATTTCTTCAGATGATTCTTCAGGTGAGGATAGTGTTACCAGCCAAGTGAATAGCGACGGGGCTGAATTATTTGATATCAGAAAATGCGATTTTGCAGAAAATGCGCTTAAAGTTTTCAATTGACATACACCTTGTATGAAAAGATGGAGGCATATTTTCTTCTCACGCGGAGAGTATTGAAATACAAAGAACATAAACGCAAACATCGTGTCTTGTGAGTTATGACGGTCTTCATGTAAATGAACGATATAATGTTCAAATTTAATTTTTATCGTTTTTATATCTATAAATGTATTAATATGATCTCTAAGTAAGTATGATTTCATTTATAATTTTAGGTTTTGTTTTTGAATTGAATTGTTTTTATAAAATAAAATTATTGATTTGAAAAAACCAAAAATTTTTTTAATTTTACGTCAGTACTACATATTTTCTACGTTAGTTTTAACTGGTTTTTACGTTACACCTACATATTTTCTACGTTAGTTTTTACCATTGTTTACATTAAGAGCTAACCAAATTTCACAGTATTCCTACCTCTTGTTTACGTAACAACTAACAGAATAAAAAGGTAAGCCTACCGAAAGTTAACATAACATATACTGGTTAATTTATCAATTAACTAACCGGTAGCATTATCATGATTAAGCGAGACAGCTACATGTAAAAGTATATTTGATCCATCATGGGTAAGAAAAGGATAGCAATAATACCGTACATGAGTTTCGGGTAGTTTTGTTACCACACGCTTAAGAAACTAATAGAAAGTTTTTGATGTAGCCTACCAAAGTTTTCGTTAACACTATCAGTTAAATCACCAATTAATTTACCAGGACTATTCTTGCAGGGGATACAATAGCTGCGTTCCTTTCGCCTTAATATAAACGCGATAACAAATTTTCTCAAAGGAACGGCAAGAAAAACGACTCGTAGAGGGCACTACCGTTGCAGTCAAAATTTAATTCAAACAAGCAATCATGATATAATAACTATTAGGTGTCATGAGAACGTGTGTCGTTCAAAACTGTTATGGTAGCAATTCCTTAGTGAACGATGTTTTGCTCTGAATCTGTTTTACTCTAAAAGTCAGAAAAAAAGTAAATTATTTAATTTAATTATTAATATTATGCAATTATATAAATAATTTAAGTGCAATTGTTGGCTCCGCTGAATGCGTATTATAGCGAACGACTGAATTATATTCTCTTCTGTTGTGAGTTTTGTGCATGGTATAGTTATTTGACAAGGTAGCCGTGACAGTTTTTTGGCAATTGGTAGTTGTTAAAAACAGCTAAAGAAATTGTAGTTTGCTGCTGTTGACTAGCTATGTGCTTATTTTTAACTTTTCTTTGATTCATTTAATTTGTTCGCGAAGTTTAATGGAATGTTTTTAGTTTGCTGCGATTGACTAGCTATGTTTAAGTCGTTGCTTATTTTTTTACATTTCTTTGATTTCTTTGAACAGCTAATTTTGACAACTACACATCGCCGCTCGTGAGAAAAAAGCCAGTCTACGCTACTACCTTCTCAGTAATTGTATCATGAGCGCAACTGTTGATAGTTGTCAAATTGTGTTATTTGTTTGAGTTGCTAGATAATGTGCTATAAGGGGTATTCACGGGTTGATGCGAAACGCAGTTGCGACTATGCGAAAATGCACGATTGTGAACTTTCGCATCACTCCAACAACAAACACATTAGAAGTAATTTGGCAAGTCTTCTTGAATTACGCACTGCCCAAACCTATTGCGAGAACGTACAAGCAGTGATGCTAAACAGCTGATTCATGTTTTGGCTGTTCTCAAACAAAGTTGCCATCTGGGTAAAACTTTAAAAAGCTTGAGTTTGTACGTTGATTCTAACGACTTTTTGTGGTTTTGAAATGAGGTGGCAATATATTTACTGTTCATTGGACATATAATTTTTATTGCATAAAGGCTATTCCCAGTTTGAATACGCTGATCTGCCATTTGTACGATTTGCTATTTGTACGCCAATTTACGAAAGTGTATTTTGCTTTTTTACTCTTTTGCATACAAACGCAAATACGCAGACACGCGTAAATAAAAGTAGCCCTTGGACGTGTTTTTTGTACTTCGTATTTTCATGCTCTATCTAAAACCGTAAAATCACATACATCACAGTATTGTATAATTTTTCTAATACGACAGTCACATGGCGAGGTGCTCACAGTTTGAACAATGACAAATACTATAAAAACGATTTGTTGAATGTACGCTTAAACTGTGAATAGCCTTATAATTTAGTTGCAATATTGATTTTCACGCATTAGTGCGCAAAATATCTTGCATTTTAACACTATTGCAATTCGCAACAACCCGTGAATACCCCTATAATATTTATAGTTTATTGTGCGAATTAAGTATAAATAAATATTTAATGCAATTATTTGTGCCGTGTTGTGTTGACAAAAAGTTATTGCAGTTGTCTTCGCCGATTTGCCAAGTTCGTCATTGAATGTTTTGGCTATTTTATCAGAAACCTGCGCTGAAAGGTGCCGCCAACATAAAGCTTTGGCCAGCATGCAAATTGTCTTGAACCTATCGAACCTATCGCATGCCATGAAAGAATGTGCAATGCCCCAACTGATAGTAGCTATCAAAAGAAATGGACAAGGCATTGAGTTTCGATCGACGGCACGTTAGTTAAAGTGGAAAAGCAACAGTCCGAACTCCAACAAGTCTAGGCATAATTTTACTTTACTTTACTCTCACTTTGATCTCACAAAAAATCTTATAAACTTGCAGAAAGACATGAATTTAAAAAAATTTGTTTTCATTGCTATTCACCATCAGCTGTTTTTGACAAGAGCGGGGAAACATAATTTTATCATTTTGAGAGAGAAGTGTCAAGCTCACTAACACCTCTATTTCTTACACCATGGTATCGGCAATAGATTTTTTGTATTCGACGCGTGAATTTATAATCACAAACCATAGTCGCTGTGAGCTATTTCACATATTATACTAGCGTATTTTTCTGTCTGCTCCCTAGCGGTATGCAATGAATATGCAAGCCAAAGGTCGAATGTGTTTTAAATTGAAGTTATACTCACGAAGCACTTAAAAGACTCAAAAATAAAAATATAGAGTCTAGTTTTTATTAAAGCGTGCTATTAAGAGGTCTTTTTTATTCATTGTAACAATGGTGTCACCCAGTAAATTATACACTTTGTTTCAAAGCTATAGGGAAACATGAATTTTTTGGATTTCCGAAAAACGGTAAGTGCTTAAAAAATTTTTATGATGCAGTTTATCGCCATCATGGTCACCTTAAAAAAAAACAACAACAACTTTTTTCTGCTAACGGTATATTTTGTGCGAGCTGATCAAAAGTGCAAAAAGTAACGAAACACGTGTTTCATTGCTATAGGGAATCTCTAACAGGTAAGTGTTTTTTCAGAATTGAACTCAAATTGGCTTATTACCTTATGTTAATTTTAGAATGCCTCGCGGAAAAGTTCTTACTGAGAAGGAAAAAGGGGCCATAGACGCCTTGTTTGTTGTCGGCCAGACAAAAAGTGAAATTTCTCGAAAGCTGGGAAGGTCGGTCAATGTTGTCTGTAATTATTTAAAAGACAAGGAAAATTATGGAGCCAGAAGTTATCCAGGCCGTAATAAAGTGTTGAATGAACGAAAAGAACGCCAGATTTGCCGCCTTTTGTCCAATACAACGACTTCTATTCGTAAGATAAAAAAGGAAAACAATATATCTGCATCCATTTCTACGATTTGGAGGACTGTAACCCGAAATTCAAATATTGTTAGGGAGCAAATGCAGAAGGCACCGCTACTAAAACCCCATCATAAGATAGCTCGACTCCAATTTGCCCGAGAAAATATGGCCCAGGATTGGAATCAGGTAAAAAGTAAAAAACTGAAAACGCTTAACTGCCTTTGAATTCTTGATTCAACTCAAACCAAGAAATTCACCCAAAAAATTTATTTGTTATTTAGGTAATCTTCTCTGACGAAAAAAAGTTTAACCTTGACGGTCCTGATGGTTTTTTGGGGTATTGGAGAGACTTGCGCAAAGAGCCGCGTATTTTTTCCAAGCGCAATTTTGGTGGAGGATCCTTAATGGTATGGGGCGCCTTCTCAAGCTCAAGCAAAGCACATTTGGCCTTTCCCTCTTGCCGTATGAATAGCTCGGAGTATCAGACAGTGCTAGAAAATCATTTACTGCCATTCATCCGTAGCTATCCAGAAAAATCATTTATTTTTCAGCAGGATAATGCTCGAATCCACATAAGCAGGTCCACGAAAACTTGGTTGGAAAGCCAAAATATCAACTGTCTTCAGTGGACTGCTTGTTCCCCAGATGTTAACCCAATAGAAAACATCTGGGGATGGATGGCAAGGAAAGTATATGAAGATTATCGGCAATTTAATACTGTTTCTGAGTTGCAAGCTGCGATTTTAGGTGCGTGGAACTCACTGACTCCAGAAATGCTTCTCCAGTATTCGAATTCCATGCCAAATAGGATTTATAGTCTGATCAATAATAATGGTGAAGCAATAAAGTATTAATTGAAAATTAAAATGATTTGTTTGTATACTTTCATTTCTTTCCCTATAGCAATGAAACACGTGTTTCGTTACTTTTTGCACACTTGATCAGATTGCACAAAATATACCGTAAGTAGATAAAAATCGCTGTTGTTTTTTTTAAGGTGATCATGTACGTGATGTACTACATTATTAATTTTTTGTAAGCATTTACCGTTTTTCGGAAATCCAAAAAATTTATGTTTCCCTATAACTTTGAAACAAAGTGTATATTGATCCTCTGTGCAGAGTTCACTGTTCGCAAGCAATTATGCATCCTGGCGAAGGTTGTCTGATTTTTATGTTGCGAAATATACACCGACAAGGAATGTCCAGTGCAAAATATTTTTTACCCTTACTTATTGTATGTACATCATGAAAAGAATTCCGAGAAATAATTTTTTGTTAAGGCAATTTCATCTTTTTGCTACTTGCTCAAGAGTCCACTATTTTCAAAATGGAAATCTATGGATCGGGATCTATTTATAAGTGCGCTGAAATTTTATATGCAAACTGTTGGTTGTGCGACTGCCAGCGCAATATTTATAATAAGCCAAATATGTGCTCTTAGGTTGGTTTCGACAAACAGCATTTTTATTTACAATGAAACGATGATGTATTTGGAATAATTTTTTGCAGAAATGTGCTAGGCAGATATTACAAATACACTGCTATAAGCATACCAGGATTCAGTGGCATGTCAATATGTTGGTTCTTTCCACAGCGAGTTATAAATCTTTATCTTGTAGCAACAACCCAGGCTGTAATTAGCGCTCCGAAACATGTTTCAGTTGAGATGTGTGAGAGTTGATTGGTTGGTTGCCTTCATTAAGAATGCAACAGTTGAAAATGTGCGCAAAAATGTTTCCAAATGGATGTGAATTAATTTAACGCATAATACTTAAAGGGTAGGCAACTGATTTAATATTAGGGCCATTCACAATCTTGTGCATTTGAGATTGCAAATTTGTGCAATTGTAAAAATTTGCCACTAATTGTTAACGGTCTTTTTCGGTTTACTTCGCAACATAACATTCACAGCTGATCGGTGAAAAACAAAATTATTTTCAATTTAATTTTATTATTTTTAAATTTAATGGCGAAAAAAACTTGAAGGCTTTCTTTATTTTTCTTATCAGTTCTTTTTCAGTTTTTCTTTTTTCAACTATCAGCTGTCAGTGTGTATTTCAGTATTGCATAAGTATAGTAAATATAAATTATGGGTTTTTAGTGTTGCATATTTCCAATAGCGTAGTTAATCCATCCCTGCATATTTTGTTGGTGTAGAGTAAAAATAGACTTTACCATTTTGCAAATGCTATGATGCAAGACTATTGCACAGGATTGTAAACAGCCCTTATGGGTTTTTAGCATTGCTTATTTGCAATAGCATAGCACTAATCGGAAAGAGTCGGAGCACGAGTTAATATTTTTTAGAGCGTAAACACCTCTATTGTTAACTTAATGAAGAAAAAAGTACAGCTGTGGACAGCCGCATATAACAAAACCCTTCGGATATCCGAACATTTTTTTGTACAAATCCACAAAAAATACTTTAACTAGTTTTAAATAAATACAATATCATCCCAACCACTTTATGTACTTAAATAATTGCATACCTGCAATTGCATTCATTTTGTTTAATTTCTAATATTGTGCACTTATAGTACGTGTAAATTATAATTTTCAATTATATTTTATGTAATCAAAATTAATACTAAAGTTTTAGATGCTTTTGATGAGAATAACGATTAAAATTTGGGCCAAAAAATTAATTTACAACCTTTTCCAACAAACGAAACAACAAAAGAGAAGAACATAACAAAATAAAAACAAAGAAGCAATCAAAGTGCTGTCAAACACATCAAGCAACGTAGCTATTTTTTATTGTGGGGGAACAAATGCGAGAAAACACCCCTATTATATATGCATTTCTTTTCAATAATAGTACTGAAAAATAAATTTGCTAAAATTTATTTGTATATATATTTATAATGTTATTAATTTCTATCAATAAACCAAGTTTCAATAAGAAAATGTCGATATTTCTTCATAGCTATAAAAAAATTATCCCCTTTAAATATATTGTGACTACGTTTTTTTTAGCCACTTTGTTATTATTATAGCTCGAACTACGTCACAACAAAAATGGCGGACATTCGCAATACGCTATCTGTACATGATACAAAGAACTACAGATAAAGTATTGCGCATGTCCGCCATCTTTGCTGTGACGTGCAAGGTGCTGCTTGGTCAAAACGTATTCACAATTTATTCATAGGGTATAAAGATTTTAAAATGCCTACATTTTCTTATGAAAACTTGTTTTACTGAAATGAAATAAATATTGTTATATAAAGCACATGTCCAAAATAATGTTAATATATTTTTGAGTACTGTTTGTGAAGAAGAATTTGCATATTTTTTAGGGGTGCTTTTTCCCCTTTTTACCGATTTACACAAAAAGCGGCTACGTTGCTTGATGTGCTTGACAGAATTTTGACTGTTTGTTTGTTTGTTTTCATTTTGCTATCTTCGTCACTTTTCTACATTTTCTTTTGAATGTATTCATCAAGTGTCACATTTGACGAGCACCAATGACGAGGTGCGCAGTAAATTTTGTTTGTTGCGCCGGGAATACTTTACCTGTAGCTCTTTGTATCATGCTATCTGTCATGGCAGAATTAGAGAAGGTATATGCATTTTGGAGAGCGAGACTGCCGCAACTGTCAAAACGAAGTTGACAGCTCATACAAAATCTGAAAACGATGAGAATGCGATAAGAAAGCGAAAATAGGCAAGAATACCAAAATGCTTGAGTTTGACAATTCTGGCTATGAGAAAGAGAGCGCAGTCTGAAATGCATATACCTTCTCTAATTCTGCCATGCTATCTGTATATCTTTGTTTCATCCCAGTGGGCAATTGCAGGTGTCCGAAGGCCTTCCAGCAGGCCTGCGTTAGGTTTTAAAAGGCCTTCTACACTCCTTGCAAACACCGTTTTATTGCTTGTATGAAATGGGAAAATTTGTCAGGCCTTCCGCTCTCCTTGCTCAAAAGAGACCTGCCAGAAGCGCTCTTTCGAGAAGTCACGTTAGAAGGAAGCAATAAAAATATAAACTTTAAATAAGAAACGACTAACAATTTCAGATTTGAACCATGGTCCTCTCATGCGGCGGTCCGACATCTTACCCACTCGTCTATCGTGGTTGATAAGAATCAATTGCTTATTTTGAATCAATACAAATAAAAGTAAGCTCGGACAAAAAAAAAATGTTTATGTTATTTTCATTGGCGTCGGAAGCGGGGGGCAAGGTGGGCAGTTGCCCCCCACTTTTTTAGCTAGATAAACAATTTAAAAGGAAAAGTTATTCAAAATATCAGTTTTTTTACAACGATAATATTTTTGTATTATATATTTTCCTCTTCTTTCTCTCTTCTTCATGTTTCATGTGAAGAAATTTTGGTGAACTTTTTTTGCACCACCATTTGTACTGCCCCCCCATTTGTACTGCCCCCCCAGATGAAATTCGCTTCCGACGCGCTTGGTTATTTTTTAAATCTACATTTTTTTACTAACTGTTCTATGTATTTCAAATTTTTTTTTTGGATTTTTGGTGTAAATTTTTTCATATAAAATAATATGAAAAGAATCAAAAACTTTAAAAGGTAGGCCTTACAGAAGTACTCATCAATGCAGTGATAATGGAAGGTGTACTGACGCCAATAATAGCAGTGCTAGCATGCCTTATTATGCGGAGCACTCGCTAAAATGCCCACTGGGTTAAAGCGCTCATTAATACATACTCAATATGGGAGAGTATAAATGTGCAAAGCTACCAGTGTTGCCACTTTTTAATACCCAAATTCCTCAAAAAATCTCAAATTTTAATGAAATTCCTCAAAATTTTTTTTTCAAACGATCAAGTATACATAAACAAATACATTTTTTCCTACATATTTTCTATCTTATTGAATATCTATATTAACCCTTTGAGGACGACAAGCAAACCGCTGTAAATTTTTTTGTGGAATTGTCATCACCGATGGCATATTTCTATACAAAAGTTAATTTGAAATTTGAAATTTGAAATTTTCAATTTTTAGTATTGAAAAAATCCGAAAAAACCAATCCGGAAAATGTATTTTTTACTTTGCTGGATTAGCTTCATAAATATTTTGAAGTAATTTGAATTAGTAAATATATCCGCTCGCATTTTAAAATCATTTGTGATTTTCATACCTATGGAAAAAACTATATATTTTGACTTCCTAGTTTTTTCTTTCTCTTAAAATTAAAGTTAGTTCGAAAAATGGCACACGTTTAAAACCACAATGATTTCTCAACCTTTAAGCCTAACTTTATGAAAATATGTAGAAAGTTGTGCTCACACGACTTAAAAATGTAAATGGGTTATTTTTCACCCACTCGTCAAATAGTTAAAACGCTTTATGCGTTCCTTAAAAAAAATTTAAGGCTCTTTAGTTTTAACGCATGGTTTTTGTTAAAAAATGTTAGTTATAAGCAAAAATTATATATATGGAACTTTTTTTTACCAATTCAATTCAAACACGTTTTTATTTGATTCAAATAGGTCATCACTATTCTTATTAATTCCTTTTTTAGTAAAAATAAAAGCTTATTAAACTGTTTTTGTATCGAGTCGATTTCTCAAACTAGTGGTATTATTAACTAAATACTCGCTAAACTGATGCATTAGAAAAAAAATAGTAACGATATTACTTTTTCTTAATTTTTAAACAAATATATCAACTAAATTTTTTATATTTAAAACTTATTTTTAGTACGACTCTGGGTCTAAAAAATAATCGATATAAAAATAATCTCCACTCATTATCGAGATCTTAAACAACCAAATTTGATTGAATTTATATGCTCGTTTTTTCTGGCTTTTACTTCAAGGAGTGCTCTAAAATATCTCTAACCCTAAATGTGTAAAAAAATTTTTTTTATTTAAAGAGTTAATCGATAATTGCTACAATAGAAATAATAATCAATGCATGCCTTTGCTTCCGATGTAGACAGCAGCCATGTATCCTTTTTCTTGTATTTATTTTATGTTTAAACTGATTTTAGCTAAAACCGTACGCCAATTACTAAGTTCGTTTACACTTGTTTCAATTTTGTTTATAGTGACGGGGAAACGCAATCGGAAAGTTAAGTGTTCAGTTTATTTTAAAGGTATGTTTCTACTAACCAGAAAAAGGTGCTGCCAATTTTTTTTAATATATATATTAAAAAAATCTAAAAACTTTCAAATTCCTCAAAATAAAATTCCTCAAAAATTACTCACAGGTACTTTAAATTCCTCACGTTTTTAGGAATAACTCACAAAGTGGCAACACTGAAAACTACCCGACACCGCAAAAGAAACAATGAGAAACACTATAGCAGAAGAAAAGAGAAATTCTACGTCAAAAATATGAGCTCTTAAGTACATCTCTAAATAGCAAGCAGTTTTAACAACTAGAAATTACCAAGTTCAGAGAGCTGTACAAAATTTTTTTTTTTTTTTGGCCGTTATTCTTACTCTGTTTAACAACAAAAAATTATATTATAATTTTTTTTGTAAATATATTAATTTATCATAAAAATTTTTAAATCTAGAAATATCTTTAGATAATTTTAGATTCATATTTTAAGTTGATCGGTCATTAGTTTTTAAGTTATATTTGCAGTTCAAAAACTTTTTTTACCTATCTTTTTTTACCATTAGAGTACTTACATATATTAACTTCCTTTTAGGTTGTCGCCTTTAAGCATAAATTCTTCAGATAGTAAATTAAATTTTTAAGCAGTAAAAGGAAAATTCATGTTAAAATTAAACACGTTAAAATAGCATGAGGCTTCCCCTTAAGTAAGCGCATATCTTTTATTTGTGAGTTAATTTTTCATATTTAAACATGCAATCGAAAGAAATGAACGCTGGAAATGTGAGCAAAACACATTTACTCTTATTTTTTATAAATCTTTGAAACATTTTTGAGTTCCTCTTCACATCTTTGCTGAAATGTATTACAATTGCTAAATTTTTATCGATTATAATTTTAGTATTTTCTCACGCAGGCAATTGAAGTTATGATACGTCATCGTTCAAACTTTTTTACACGCCTTATTTGTGATTCAAAAACAATTCAAACGCTGTTATTCATGGTGAATAGTGCATTTATTTTGCATTTTAAGAGTTTGAAATTTTACAAAGGATTTTGGTTTATAAAGCCAAATGAAATCTATGCTAAAACAAACAACCTAAGCAATAAAGATGTCTACCAGTCGAAATCCAAAATTACGAACTTTGAAAACTGCTCACATACGGGACAAACATGTTTGGGTTTTCTGCTTGGTGGCTTGAAGAGCAACGTTTTGATTGGACTCTCCCTTGATTTAGTTAGTATTGTTCTGCGTGACAAAGTGCCAAACAATACGAATGGATTTTGGAATACAATCTTGACAAAAGTTCGAAATCTAAAATTACACAGATTTAAGATGACATCATTTTTCCTATCCTATATTGGTATTTATAGGGTAAGTCATAGTAAGTTTAGAATCAAAGCGCCTAAAACCGTTTAAAAATTTCGATTGATGTATAACTACATAACTCTCTAAACATTGTCATTTATAAAATTTGCGTTTATATCCGCTGATAAAATTCTAAATAACTTTTAAACATTTTTTTTTCTATCCTTAGCTTACCAATTGCTTGATCCAAGGGGTTTTCAAAATCAACTCAAACCATCATTGGCCACACATTGCTTCTGCATTTCTAGGTGGTGCAGCTTACATATTCCTCGATCAACTTACTATATATACATTATCGCTGGTCCTAACAATACAAATTTTATGGCAGTGGGCTTGCTCACAACCACAAGAGCAGAAAGACGATTATTCCATTCTTGGATTTTTGAAACGCATAAAGTTCGCACAAATCATTGTACCACTAAACATAAGTTATTTGTTACACAACTATTTATATCGATGCCATTTGGTCAATAGTCTGGCATGTGGCTTCATAAATGGTATTACAGACAGTATGTGAGTCCAAAAGATTTGCCAACTTAACGCGTTTTTATGTAAATTAAATGTTTTATTCTCATTTATCTATGATTGTTAAAGACCGAAGCAAATTTTGGAGCATATGACGGCCAGCGATACGGAAACAATTTTGAGAGCTGCTGCATCGTTTTCAAAAAGAATGGCCTGTTAAAGTAAAATAATTTTTGGAAAATAAAATGTTTGAGAAAAATTTGTTATTTTAGCAATAACCCATTTTCTACCGCTCTGCAGAAATTGCTGAATTTTTTGATATAAAGTATATTTCTAGAGTAATTCCAAATCCGTCATCAAATAATTACAAACCCCATCCGTTTTCTCGTTATGTCAAAAAATCAAATCTTCGAATACTCAAACGTTGGCGCATGATGTAATAAAAACAGGTGTTTGTGAGTTTTTGACAACACCATGAATTTTTTCGCTTCTGTCAAAAAATTGTGAGCTGTGTTGTGTTGATAAAAAGTTATTGCAGTTGTCTTCGCCGATTTTCCAAGTTTGTCATTTAATGTCTTGGTCATATTATCATATATTTTTTATTGTTTTTCATATCACTTTATTCTCACTTTAATCTCCGTAAAATATTATAAACTTGCAGAAAGACAAGAATTTAACAAAGTTCGTTTTCATTGCAATTCACCATCAGCTGTTTTTGACAAGAGCGAGGAAACATAATTTTATCATTTTGAGAGAGAAGTGTCAAACTCATTAACACCTCTATTTCTTACACCATGCGTTGGCGCTTATACCATACCATGCGCGCAGTGTTGACAGATATTAAAAGAAAATTATCGACATTTTTTGCTTCAGTGTTTTTTAATAGAAACCATAACGATACAAACCTTAGTAACTTAATTAAAACAATACCATAAGCAATAAACTTACTTATTTAGTTGGCGCTACAACCGTATGTCGGTCTAGCCTTATCTAAGAGTTTGCGCCAGCCATTTCTGTCTCTCGCTTGCTGGCGCCAGTTGGAAATTCCAAGCTTCATCAGGTTGTCCTCTACTTGGTCTTTCCAACAAAGATGCGGTCGTCCTCTTCTGCGTTGACTGCCGCTGGGTACCGAATGGAATATTTTCTTCACTGGAGCATCGTCTTTCATGCGCTGAACATGACCCAGCCATCGAGGCCGCTCGATTTTAATGCGTACAGCTCATACAGTTTATCATTCCACTGTATTCGGTACTCGCCATTGACGCAAATTGGTCCGTAGATCTTACGAAGAATCTTTCTCTCAATTGCTCCTAAAGTCTTTTCATCTGAACAGCTCAGCGTCCAGGTTTGTGATGCATAAAGTAAGAAGGGCATGATGAGCGATTTATAGAGCGTGATTTTCGTTCGTCGAGAGAGGGCTCTGCTTCTCAATTGCCTACTGAGCCCATAGTAACACCTGTTGGCAAGATGTATTCTTCGTTTGATCTCAATGCTGATGTCATTGGTTGAGTTTATGTTGGATCACAGATAGACGAAGTCCTTCACAACCTCGAAGTAGGTATTGTCAACTGTAACGTGGGTTTCAAGACGCTGGGACTGTTTGTTTATTGACACCAAGTATTTCATCTCATCTGCATTCACTGCCAGACCCATTCGACTTCGCGCGTATTACGGCCAATGATATCGATGTCATCAGCATACGCAAGCAGCATAACACTCTTGTAGAATATTGTACCACTATGTCTCAGATCAGCAGCTCGGATGATCTTCTCCAACATTAGGTTGAAAGAGTCGCACGATAAGGAATCACCTTGTCTGAAACCTCGTTTGGTAACAAATGGTGGGGAGAGGTCCTTCCCGATTTTAACAGCGCTGCTGGTGTTGCTCAATGACATCCTGCAAAGTCGTATTAGTTTTGCAATACGAAAGCGGTCTTGTAGTCGACAAAAAGATGGTGAGTATCACCTTGTTTTTCTGGAGTCTTCTCCAAAATTTGTCGTAGCGTGAAAATCTAGTCTATGGTGGACTTTCCAGGTTTGAAGCCACACTAATAAGGTCCGATCAGTTCGTTTGCAATGGGCTTCAATCTTTCACATAAAACGCTCGACAGGACCTTATATGCGATATTAAGAAGGCTTATCCCACAGTAATTGGCACAGATAGTGGGATCGCCTTTCTTGTGGATTGGGCAGCGCACACTGAGATTCCAATCGTTCGAAATGCATTCTTCTGACCATATTCTGCATAGAAGCTTGTAAATTCATTTAAATAGAGCTTCGCCTTCGTTCTTAAACAGCTCAGCAGATAAACCAGCAGCTCATGAGGCTTTGTTATTTTTAAGCCGAGCTATAGCTGTCAGAACTTCATCATAGTCAGGCAACGGAACCTCGACGCTGTCATCCGTAATTAGGATTTCCGGAATATCATCTCTATATGCGGGATTGTTGTCAGCGTCGCCATTGAGGCTGTTCAGACTTGCCTCAAATGAGGCGACTTACTTGCCTCATTTTGACATAAGTTAGCTATCAGGTGTTCACACACAAACTATTGCCTCACTTTGAGGCTGCATCATTTTGGCGTTTATTGTTTTTTTTCGTTTGTTTTCTTTTGAATTATTAAATGTTCAAGTTTTCACTATTTAAAGAGTATTTATAAATAATTAATGAATAAACAAAATTAATTCGAGCCAGAACAAACTAAAAAGAGCAAAAATTTCAACATAACAAACTTCACTCCTACGTACGTCGAAATGAGTCGCAAAATTTTTAAAATTTTTAAAATTCTTGCCTCACCTAACATGTCACCTTCCCGCTTTTCTCTTTGCCTGTAGACGTCAAAATGAGGCAAGTGAGTCGCCTCATTTGAGGCAAGTCTGAACAGCCTCATTAAGAAGCTTAAAAAAGTGTTCCCTACATAACGTCAGTATACTCTGGACATCTGTCACTAGATTCCCGTTTTCATCCTTGCAGGAAGAGGCCCCGGTTTTAAAACCATCGGCAAGGCGTCTTATTTTTTCGAAAAATTTTCGGGCCTCATTCCTGTCACATACATCACAATCTTCTTCTGCTCTCGGTTTTCTGCCTCTCTTTTTTCCGCTTGAAAAGATGTCTCTCTGCCCTCCTCTTCTCTTTGTATCGCTCGCTACTTAACAGCGCGCGTAGTAACCGACTGCAAGGTGGCTTTGTAGGCGACGTCTTTCTCTGCAGTGGCATCGCGACACTCCTGGTCGTACCACAGGTTTCGGCGAGAGTGGTGGTAGCCAATCACCTCTTCAGCAGCCGCACGCATTGGAGTTGGAAACGTGTGCTCACTGCGCGCATATATCATCGATTGGAGGAGTAAGAGTCGAGTGGTGAAAGCTGCGGCTGTCTGTTTCCGTTGCATCTTGTCGACGTCTAGCTTTCTCTGTGTAGGGTTACGTGCATTCTTAGCTGCTCAAAGACGTCTATGAATCTTGGCTGCGACAAGATAGTGATCCGAGTCAATGTTTGCACCACGGATCGGGCGTACATCCAATATACTGGAAAAGTGCCTTCCATCGATCAAAACGTGACCAATTTGATTTCTGGTTTTTTGATCAGGGGGAATCTAGTGCTACTTACGACCGCTTTTTACGTACGTTTTATTTTTAAAAATGATGGGGTTAACAAATCCCAAAAGTCTGAATGCTTCGCGTTCGTCCGAGAAATTAAATCTTTTAAAAACTATCTGTCTCACTTACCAATTTTCCAAATTAAGCTGGACAAATAACGTTTGAGCTTACAGCTGATGGCAGTCCAAATAAGCTTAAATAAAATATACAAGCAGATTCAGACAGTATTCAAATTTAAATAAAACTCAAGATGACTCAGATAATTTCAAAATGCATTTTAATTCAAAATGTTTAAAAAAAATTAATAACATAATTTGTTGGCTTTGTGACAAAAAAGCGGTCAACATAATTTTTCCCCGTACTTAAGAGTGTTATTTTCATTTTCCCTTTTGGGTTGATAATTCCCGCAATATGGGAAAAATTCCCTTTTCTGGCAACACTGCAGTGAGTAATATTAAAAAGTTTTAAGAGAGAAGCAAAAAATTTTCTTCGCTTAAATTTTGGGCTTTTAGAACTTTGTTAATAAAAGCGGTGTTTTAAGTTGTAGAAGTGTAAAATTTTGCGGAACATGTATTTTGATGAGGTGCATCATAATCAATCAAAAAGTCGATTTTGAATTTTTTGGTACAAATTTACACTCGGGGCTATTGTATATATGAAAGTAACAAGTCGTCGTATATAGTATTTTTAGTGCTTGTAATTGTCTCGCCATGTACAAGCTTTTGTTGTCTCTTATAACCATATGGTTTTAGGACAATCGTTAAAAGCAAACGCTAAAATACTCTTTGAGTAGGAGTAAATTATTCTGTAATGATATTGTAAGTGTCTTTCAATTTATTAACTTACTTAATAGTGCAACAGACCAGGCAGGCCTTGCATTATAGCCGCTAAGTTAACAAATAACTGTTTATATATATAGTAATATCGATTAATTATAGACTCAATAAAGTACTACTGCTACTACTTTAATTCTGTTTGATTATTTTAAGAATTTTATTTTAAAGTACGGAACATTTTGTAAAATTTTATTCATTAATTAACATAGATATGTATATAATCATTAAAAAGATTTTCAAAAAAAAAGAAGAAACAAAGTGTTTGACAAAATTATCAGAGCAAACGTTGTAATGCATTTTTCTACATATTAAACATATATATGTTTGTTTATCAATAAAATTTCGTAATTTGAAGTAATCGTAATTATTTTTGATTCTTATTTTTATATTACGATTACAAACAAAAAAATGTACTTAATCAATTATTTCACATTTTTAAAAAACTAATCGAATTGCTAATGAATACGATTAGTTATAATTATTTTACGGCTATGATACAAAATAATATATTAATACATAAAAAAGCAATTTAATAGCTTATTCAGCTTAGTTTAATAGAAATTAAATGGGTTGCTTTTGCCCTTTATTTATATTAAATTTAAAAGTTAAAAATTATTCGTTTTTAAGTATTTTGTAAAACAATATACTTTTACCTGTTCCAAAAAAAAATCTACTAGTCTTATCGTTTACACTAAGCTTTAAATTAGAAATAATATTCAGCAGCAGCTGTGCTATGAGGCAGACTTAATATATTTATCGCAAAATTGTAAAGTTCTTTGTAAAGAGTTCTTTGCGTCAATGCATTTTTTGATAAAAAAGTACTGTCCAAAAATGTCTCATTGTCATAATTTTTCTTAAAGTTTTTGTCGAATTTAAAGAAATGCCTACTTTTTTATTTTTGCGTGACAACATGTAGGACCATGTGAACCCCGCTAATAGTACCCGAATTAATCAGATCGGTCAAACATTAGTAAAGATGTAGCCGAATTTTTATATAGAATTTGTAAACTAAAATACTATTTTAAAAAATGCAAAATTTGATAACTAATCGATATATCGATAATTCCTTCGACAAATCTTATTTTCTCAATGAGTACTACGAAACTGCATTTTCAGATCTTGGCGCCACAGAAACCGTAATCGTGCCGGTCTGAACACCGTTGTTATCAAACATTTTCAAGTCACGAATTGTGTTCGCTAAACGTAGCAAACATAAATTTTACAACCCTGTATTTTAGTGCGTCTTAATTTTATTGGTTAAACAGCTGTCTAAATTCAGAAACAATACGCACCATTTTTAAAATTATCTCATAATCCTTCAAAAATAAAGTAAATTCACACATTTATAACCATTTACAACGATGCCGAAAACCAACAGAAGCACACCTAAAACCCCAAATATTCCAAAGCAATCGTTTTTATCGCGCAACTTGGTGGCAATTGTGATGATTCCCAGTATAATCGCCATTCACTATTGCTGGAGTCTGATGCAAAACAATCGAAAACTAGTATCTGAAGATGAGCAAATTGAACAGCCCATAATAACCGTAAGTAACTTCTTTGTAGATGTAATAAAACTGGTAGTATCTATGTAACTGGTTCTTCGACAGTTGGCAAAATATACATGGAAACGACTGATGGCAAATAGTCCGAGCGAAAAAGCGTCGCCTGTGTCTGCAGCAAAGTGAACCCAAATTAGACGAATAGTCAAATATCTTAGTATTTAATAGAAGATATATATAATGCTAACCGAACAACGCTTTAACAAAACAAAGGAAATAACTACCTTGGAAATAACTATGGCATCATGCAAAATACAATAGCAACTTAATTGCCAAATTACCAATTGCACGTTGAAAAAATATGTAAAAAGCAGCTGACAATTTAAATTAAAATTCAAGAGAAAACACTTTAAAAGAACGCCTTTGAAATAAGGTGGTGTATAACACGTTGGAGGAGGTCAAAAGTCTTGGCATATTTAGAAAAGGACCTAATTTTATCAAGAACTTTACTTAGATGCATGATTTTAAATTTTTTTTTTTTAAATGGTCATAAAAAATCGAAAAATGTAAGTAATGTGACATATTTTTACTGACCTTCCGTTATTATTTTTTCATCTATCAAGTTAAGGGCCGTTTTCTCAATCGCATTTATTCCTAGGGACGCATTGCTCCTATCACAAATGATTTTCGAAAGAGGGCAAAATTTCCCCCAGAAACAGTAGGTATCACCAACAAATAATATCTAATTCTTAATGAGATTTCTCCCACGGAATTCATCACTGATATTTATCTGAAGAATTTCATAGTAAAAAATTTAAGTCAAATGATGGGTGTGTGTGAATTGAAATGAAATTTTAAAAAAATAGCTTTTCCTTTCATTGGAAATTTTCACCCTTGATAAAACTGTTTGAAATAACATTAAAATTAAAAGATATTATGATATATATATCTTACATTTTCGCATCGTCGCAACTGCGTTTCGCATCAACACGTGAATTCCCCTATTACATTTCATAGGATTCAACATAATTCTGTGTATTTTGCAAATGTTTCTTACATAAATGCTTCATAATCGATTTCATTATTTACTTAAAAAGGTCACCAAGGAGATTGGCAAGTCGGCAAAAAAAGTTTTAAAGGGCTAAAAATTTTTTTTTATTTTAGAAAGAAAAAGTTAAAACAATAGGGGTATTCAGTAAAATTTGTTAAGTTTTTTTACGATGTTTAAGCTGCAATTTCAGTGCTTAAATTATGCAAACAAGTTTGATTTAACTTTTAGCTGTCAACTACCAAAACTTTTCTGGTGGTTTTTTTGATTCTTTTATGCTGTGGTCTTCAAAATATTTGTTTAATTCAGTATTTAAAAATTTTACTAATTCCGTATTTTTGCTTGAATTTGGCATGTTGATTGTGGCATGTCTTGTTAGTTTTTATATTTTTTGAAGATTCTATGGTAAAATAAAATTGTAGCTCTGTAGGGCTGATCGTACTTTCTTTGTCATAATCAGAATGGAGAAAATCCTTGCAAATAATTTGTTGCCCTTTCTTTTAGTTTTTCACAGTTTTTGTTTCTTCTATGAGCTGCCAAGGCACGATTTCGATAACTGGGCGCCGCGATTTTAAAGTTTTTTTTTTTCAGGGACCGAAAATAATTGTTATTCTAGATTTCAAAGCAGAAAAACTTGGGCAATTTCAACACATAAAAATTTTCGTTATGAATAACTTTTTTATTTTTAAGAAAAATGTTTTTAGTTGCCGGATAACTTTTATTTTTGAGAAATAATTTTTTAGGTTGGCTCATAACAGTTATTTTCTGAAATGAATTTTTTTTTGGTTATTAGTGTCAAAAATCAAGAAAAAATACGACTTTTTCTTTTGGAATGGACTCACACCTCTTAGCCGTGGTCGATATGTTGTAATCATCTAACGTCATCGTCGTGATGTTAGAATTTCAAAAAGTATTTTGACACCATGGTGGACCCTAAAAAGGTGTTTTTTATATTCGCTTCCCTTTTTAGAATCTTTCCCAGAGAAATCGGTTACCACATCGTTTACCGACGACTGATAACCTAACCGAATACAAATTACTGAAGCGATTACTAAGCCAAATACCGATTACTAGGCGATTGCATAACCGAAGACTGATTAGTGAAACCATTACTTAGCTGAATACTGATTACTAAGCCATTACATAACTAAATAATGATTACTAAAGCGATTACCAAGAGATTACTTGCTGAATACCGGTTACTAAGTGAATTTGTGCTTCAATTTAGTTTTACAAACATTATTTTTTTCAAAAACACACACAACTTGTTCGGAAGTTCAATTAAAAGTTCATTAAAATAAATTCTTATTAAAAAAATTATTATTAATTGCAATAAAGATGATAAAATCGAAAATAATAGCATCGAACGCATAAAATTAATCAAAATGTTTTGCGTTTACACGATAAATAAAGTAATAGACGAATTCATAATTTTTACTTTGATTAATGCATTGTAAATACTTTGATTAAACTAAACTAATATATTTGAATTAAATAACTGATGGAAGAAATTTTAAGCAAAAGTTTTGATTTTGGTTCCCGAAACCGAATATTCGGTCGGACACTAGTTAGTTGTAACGTAACGCCAGCACATATTTTTGCTTATATCTTCAAATCCTTAGGGTCGATTGCTATAAATATTTTTACTTAATATAGTTCTACTTAATTACTACGCAAATATAAAGCAAGCTTTTTTAAAAGTTAGACTTTTTCATTCCTTTTTTATATTTTTTCGTACAAATCGTCCGTAACGCCAGTTTGGAAATGCCCATAAATATAAATTGTCATAGGGTAAATAAAATTGTACATTTGCAAACATTTTCTTTATAATAATTCCAAACTCTTGAAATTAGGTGTAAATTATTTGTGCCATTTCAAAAAAGCTCCTTTGTTTTGTTTTTAGTACAGAAGCAACTTTGTTTATTGTCATTTCCTCTGTTTGACGTTAAACTCCCAAGAGTGAAAATTTATTTAAAGTACGACTGGAAATTAAATTTAACTAAAATTATTTAAACCTCCATAATAGAGGAAAAATGCTAACATTTTTTTATTGTGAGAGTACTGAGAGCTGATCTCTAACGACAACTGCACGAAATTTAATAAAAGTTGCATCAAATGCAACTTTAATTAATAAAATCATGTTTTCACATTCCAGAGTTAATACATCTGACATCAGCAATGAATTAAAAAAGATATGACAAATTCATACATTTATCTCACATATTTGCGTAAAGTATTTAATCAACTATAGAAAACTATTGAAAACGCTGAGTGTACCTCATAAAAAATTATTTTTATTACAAAATTTTAAGAAATCGATTTAAAAAAATGATTGCTTAGTCATTATGAAAGTAATTAAATAATGTAATTTTTAATATTAACGTTTTGTTTTTGTTTAATAATAAATGTTTGCTTAATCATTATCAAATGCATTTTTAATATTAAAAGGCCCTTTAACGTGTGGTTAAATTGCAAAATGTTATATATTTTTAAAAATTAAGTAGACACTTATATGAAATTTATGCACTTTTTTAATTCCAATATCAGATTCGAAATGACCAACCATCGAATTTACAAAGATTATAAAGCAGAAAACACTTTTTAGGGTCCACCTTAGTTTAAATTCAAAGATGAAATTTGAAAGCAATGACCTCTAAATGCTAGCAGAACATCTATCATTTGACATGGTTTTGACAAAGCTCAGCCGCTCCAGGATCCTGTGAAAGATTCAGTAACTGTAAAAATGATTTAATATGTATTGTCTTTGTTAAAAAATGTGTTCTTATGATAGTATTTTATGTATGCAGCGTTAAGTAACCGGAGCGTGGGTTAATCGTGCTGTCACTTTTCCGCCTGTTCAAGCTGTTTCTTTGTTCTCGCAGCTGCTTTGGTAATCGGTATTTAGCTGAGTAAAAACTTGGTAATAACTTCAGTTATCAGTTTTCTGTTATGTTACCACTTAGTAATCAGTATTCAGCTAAGTAATCACTTCAGTCTTCAGCTATGTAATTGCTTAGTAGTCAGTATTCAGCTAAGTAATCGCTTGGTAATCACTTCAGTAATCAGTATTTGGTTATGTAATCGCTTAGTAACTGGTATTCTACTAAGTAATCACTTGGTAATCACTTCAGTAATCAGTACTCGGTTATGTAATCGCTTAGTAATCAGTTTTCAGCTGAGTAATTGCTTGGTAATCACTTCAGTAATCGGTATTTGGTTATGTAATTGATTAGTAACCCGTATTATGTTAAGTAATAACTTGGTAATCGCTTCAGTAATAAGTTTTTAGTTATGTAATCGCTTAGTAATCAGTATTCAGCTAAGTAATCGCTTGGTAATCGCTTCAGTAATCAGTCTTCGGTGATGTAATCGCTTAGTAATCGGTATTTGGCTAAGTAATCGCTTCAGTAATTTGTATTCGGTTAGGTAATCAGTCGTCGGTAATCGATGTGGTAACCGATTTCTCTGGGAAAGATTCTAAAAAGGGAAGCGAATATAAAAAACACCTTTTTAGGGTCCAGCATGGTGTCAAAAAACTTTTTGCAGTTCTACCATCACGACGATGACGTTAGATGATTACCCCATATCGACCACGGCTAAGAGGTGTGAGTTCATTCCAAAAAAAAGTCATATTTTTTCTTGATTTTTGACACTGATAACCGAAAAAATTCATTTCAGAAAATAACTGTTATGAGCCAACCTAAAAAATTATTCCTCAAAAATAAAAGTTGTCCGGCAGCCAAAAATTTGCAGTATTAAGTGTCAAAAATATATTTCACATTTTAAGCCTAAAGTTTTCTTTTTCATTTATATATTATAAATATTAAAAAAAAATTCTAGGGTTTCCAATAAAACTTTACTAAATGTTGATTGCGCCAAACCAACATCGTAATCTTTTCCAACACCTCGTTGATATCCACCTTCAGCAAAAAATCGCAAACAAGCGCACAGTTTCATAACCGGGGAAACTCCAAAGAATTTTTTGGGTTGCTCCATTGCGTTGGAAAGAATATTTAGCAAATACTGGAATGCACATTTATTTATCCTAAAATACTGTTGAAATCTTAATAAAATAAACGGTTTAATTAATCAAAAATACATTATAACATACAAATAACACTTAAAAAGTGTGTGGCAACTGCATCGGATATGAAGAGTCTCTAATATGACGTTGGTTAATTTTTTCAATCCACATTTCTTCTCCAACATCTTCAGTAAACAGTCCAAAAGCTACGCTTTGCATTTTAAAATAATTGAAACAATTTTCCGCTGTTAAAATTAAACAAATTTTCTGTTCGTTTATTTCAAAGTTTTAAAAAATTTTCAGAAACTTCACAAATTAACAGGTCTATTCTGGCAAAGTATCAATTGTTACCCAGTATTTTTATTATTTCTATGTGTTTGCTGTAATTTTGTGATTTCAATACAAAATTTTAAGCTCGAAAATAATAAATTTTGATAGAAATTGTCACCAGCTTTTCCGATAGTCACAATTTCATTCAAAAATTTTGTTTTTTGAGCTTAAAATTTTGTTTTGAAACCACAAAATTACAGCAAACACATAGAAATAATAAAAATACTGGGTAACAATTGATACTTTGCCAGAATAGACCTGCAAAAGTGTCAAATATTTCGAATTTAAGTCCGAATTCACTTTATATTGCTGTTGTGTTGGCAAAATTGAATCCAAGGGAATTTCAATTCGGAGGAGATTTGTGATACGAGTATTTTTCTCCAGGGAGAGAAAAATTCCGTAGGCACAAGAAATTCCCTCGGAATTCATGATAAGGCCGATAAGAGCCGGTTAGCGCCCGAACAGAACCAAAAATTTGTCGGTTGTCGGATTAGCCATACATGAAAATTCATGAAAATATATGCAGCCGCCAAAAATGAAACCGCCGTAGAAATGCGCGACGTAGGGATGGCCAAAAACGGTCGGTGTTTAAGAGTGATCGGTATTTTTTTTTTTAAACCTGTGTTTTTTCGGTGTTTTGTTAGAAGAAAAAAAATACCGTAACACTGGTGGAAAATGTCAAAAACCTACAAAGAGAACTTATCAATTTGCAACCATGACAAAAAGGCGGCGATATTGAATAAACTTTACAAATTTTTAAAAAGTAGAACAAAATACGAAATTTTAATTTAACCGAAGAGTGAAGTGTGGTGATATTTTAAAAAAGAAGAGAATTGTTTGGCAGAGTGTAACCTCTGCATAAAGAGTTTGAAAATAGGAGGTGACACAAAACTTTTTACTATGATCCGATATTCTGATTTGTGTCTGTGTTGCATTCATGTGAATTCAAAGCAAATAATAAAATTATTGTATCATTCCCAAAATTAAATGCAAACGTGATCCGACAACAGCCACCGCTCCAATTCCCAGATTATTTGGAAAGAGGTTGGCGGAAAGAGGACCGCCAACCGTCAACCGCTTTGGTTCTGTTCGGGCTCTTAAGCACTAATCGGAACTTTAACTGGCGGTTAGCAAAAAAGCATTTTCTCAATGTTCCGTTAGGTTTTAAGTGCCGGTTAAGTTAACGGCAAGTTGAATTTCCGGTTAGTTGCTAATCGGAAGAACAGCTGTGTAGTGTACAAAATAATTATATATTGTATAGCCTGAACACATTGACGACGGCAAGTGACGAACGAGATGTCTCCATTCTGTCGTTGTAGAGATATGTTGAGCGACTTGATTCTATTAATTTAGTTTGTAACATTTATAGCACGAAACAATAACAAATGTTAACTATGGAAGAAATTTCACCTTTGTCGCCTGTCAAATTAGAATTAAATTGAAGAAAGCGACGACATTCGATGCCTCGTGACAATGTCGTATTTACCACGAAAATTATAGTTAAATTATAGTATGGGCCTCCGAGAATTCCGCCCATAAGAAACACATGTAAATTTAAGTGCCATTTGGCGCTCGTCGCTTGTCGTCGTCAATGTGTTCAGACTATTATAGTTAAAAAAGGATAGAATTTTAAGGATTTCGTTTTTTTCCAACTCGAACTAAAATAGAAAAAGGACATAAGCGCATATGCGTGATTACGTGGAAGAATTACGTGATTACGTGATTACTTTCTTCATACGTACTGAAATTGGGCAGTCTGCTGCGTTTTAAAATTATTTATTAATTACTCCTTTTTATAATTGTTAGCGTATTCACAATTGAAAAAAATTCATAATGAATGACTTAACCGACAGTTACTTATCCGACACTTGGTGAAAACGAAACTGTTTTTTTAGTTAGCGGAGTCTATCAGTTTAGACAAATTTAAAAAAAAATATAAAGTGTTGTTTGAATATTGTACAGAATTTGTTAACATTTTTACAGCTAACAATAATATTTTTATTTTGTTAAAATGTGACTTCTTATGTTTTTATACGCTTACAAGTATTGACTTAATTATTAAATATTTCTGAAAGATTAATAGCCAAATTGATCACCTCTGCTAATCTTTAACCAGTCGAATTTGACTGGTTGTCTTCCTTAAAACTATAGAAAATTTAGTTCTTTATTAGCTGGTTCGAGATAATAAAATAGATATCTATCCAGAAGTGAATAATTTGGCTCTAAAAATGTTAATAATTCACACACTTAAATGTACAGTTAAATCTAAAGAACATTATTTCCTATTAACTGTACATTTGATTTTATGTGAATAATTAACATTTTTAATCTTCCAAAAAACATTTAATAATTAACTTTGACTTATATTTTTGTAAGCTTACAAGTATTGACTTAATTATTATTTATATCTGAAAGATTAATTATGTTAATAATCCATAAACACTTGACAAATGTACAGTTAAAACTATAAGATTTTTTTCCAAAATATTTTAAATTATTGATTGATGCACGATCATTATGGTTACAACTGATCACCAAATTGTTTGATACAAATTTATTTGAAATTAAAACAAAATGATTCAAGTGATTAAGTTACACAAATCTCTACATAACGGTACTTTGTACCTACTTTTATATGTAAAATAACATTGTTGAAGCATTCTAGCATTCTTCCTAGCTTCGCACTTTATATGGACGTTATCAGCTTTAAGCTAGAAACCATAATTTGCATAATCAGCTCCGCCATTAATCAGAAATTAGAAAACAATGGGTTTTAATTTTCAACATAGATAAAGATCTTTTGGTTTACACTCATGAATATTGACCGATAAAAATTATTCAGAATCGGGCTGTGTATATATTCTATAAGCGTATTTATGTAATGGTGCTTTTTTAAGTGAATCCGCCATTGAATTTTTTAGGAAATTTATAAATTGTTCTGTAATGTGCTCGGTTTGTGGTGCTATGTGCCATAGTGGTTAAAAATGCCCCTATTGCTCATTTGAAAGCAAAAATACACTTTAAAAGCTGCTTCAGACTATCTGAGAAAGCATATTTCTCGTAAGATTTGCCAAATAATGAAACTCCGATAGAATGAATACAATTTTATTTGTTATACGACTTCTCTAACAACGAAGCATACGATTTTTTGGCATTAAAATCGTTTCAATTTCTATCAGAGAAGTCGAATAAAAATTTTGTTTTTTAATTTCGAAGACTGCTACATAAAGCTCTGGTTTTATTTTTTTAACCGCTAAACCATAACTGCTTAAGCCATTATTAGGCTTAAAATTAGTCATTTTCTTTTACCAGTATCCATTTTAAGGTCTGTCAATTTTCACTGATAGAAATTCCGATAGTGCCAAGGGATAGTGCAAATACATTTATCAGAAAAGGTTATGAGCAGTCAGATGATTTGAGAACTCTGACGAAAAAAAGCATACAAAAAGTTATATTTCTCTGGTAGTGTGAAGTATGATTGTCTAAAGAGCAGCTTTAGGCAAATGTAAACTTTTTTCTCTACAACACAAACCGTGCGCATCTCAACACAATTTATGGTTTTTTTTAAATATTTTCGTAAAAGCCCCTTCTAAAAACCATGCCATTAGAAACATTTTTAAATAAAGCATTTAATAGCCAACATAGGGCTCATCTACATCCTATCCAAGTGATACCTATGTTCTCAACTTTTAGCTTATTTCACCAATATAAAAATTTGTTTGATGCATGCAGACTAATTTGATAAATAACTTATATGCATGTTTTTCTATTCGGACGCCTGCAACGACGTATTATTACAGGTCTGCGATGATATGCCGTCCAGCGGTCATCAGATGAATCTACGGCATAATCATCGATATTATTGCTGCTATTGTCGGTTGCACCATGCCTATTGATATCCTTGTCATCGTAAGCATCATCAACAACCAATTTTGACACAGTACCCTCTTCTTCCTCCTCCTCCACATCATCTTCTTCACCGTCACCATTCACTATATCCTGCTTCTCATCATTGCCAACAAGCGATGCTTTGCCGCACAACCAATTTGTATTTAAACCTCACTGAGTCAGTGAGGAGTTGATGTTAAGATTATCCAGCTGACCATTGAAGAGCACATCGCTGATAAGCTTTTCGGCTATAATGCGCTGTGTGGGATTCATAACGCGTAGTTTACTGGCCACATTAACGCCTATAGCGTCATATTCGTCATCCTGACGTTGACTTGTGCTGGTGGTCGCATAACTTGCGTTGCCAAACAGCGGCTGCAGGTGTTCGCGCGCTATTTGAATGGTGGGAACTTGCTGGTGATGGATTTGTGCGAGTTGAGCTGCTTGTTGGTTCGATTGATGGTGCTGCAGTTGTTGTTGTATTTGATGTTGTTGCTCGAGCGAGTTTACAGCCTGTAGAAGAATATTTGTGAATGATTAAAAAAGGGCCAAGAATTGTTTGTAAACAAAATTTCTACCCCCTGCATTAATGGATTATTGTATAATATCAAGTCTAAACATTTTTTCCAGATTTTTAATTTTTTAGTAGAATTACTTTCTACTCAAATGCAATTACAAACCTGTTGAATCTCGCGCTGCGAATTTGAATCCAACGATGTGATCTCCAACACTTTTACTGCTGTCGTGTGTTGCGGTTGTGTTGCACTATGTTGCTGTGTCTGATGATGCTGTAGTTGATGGTGTTGCAAATGTTGTTGTTGATGCTGCTGTTGCTGTTGATGTGTTGCCATATCTTCACTCTTGACAAGTGTCACACAATCAGCGGCAGACACCGTTACCGTCTCCGGCCCAACACCAGACTGTGAATGACCGTCCGCTGTTTGTGAGCCACTAGCTTCCAAGTGCGGATCCTCGGACTCAAACTCCATACTATCATCATCAAAGCTAAGTGCTAAGGAGCGCTTTGGCATCTTTAATGGATCTACTCCCACCAGGCGCTTGGGATGCTGCTCGGCAATGAAAAGCAATCGATCATAGTACCAAAGTCGTGTCTCATAGTTGGCCTTGACTGAACTTTTGCGATATTCTCGACGAAAGGCGGATCGCAAGGAGTTTATTTTGCGTACCACCATTGCACGGTCCGGATGGGGTTCAACCTCTTTAAGTTTTTCCACTAGCTTATCGTAGGCTTTGTTGCGTATTGTGTGATTGCTGTAGTCCGGGTGCTTTGGCTGCCAGAGGCACTCTTCTGTTTGATAGAGATCAATGAATTCACCCAGCCAGTGGCGTGAATAGCTTCGTAGATCATTCAGAACGCTTACACTGGACGTAGACATGGTGAAGAATCTTGGTTGTATGAAGTTTTTGTTGAAAGCTTTTAGCAAATGTTAGGTTCGATGGGTGCTTTTTTGACACAGTTGTTTAAGGTTTTAGACTATACCTTATATGGGATGCTTTCATACCACAATACAATATTATTCTAGCCCGTTCACCTTTTGATTAACTAGCACATTCTGTACAATATTTGCTTCTTTATATTAAATAATGTAAAAACAAAACTAATGTATTTTACTAATAAAATTTCGTTGGTTAACAACTCAAACGTCAGTCTCGGACACGAATGCTGTACGACCATTTTGATTTTTTTTCTGTTGTGAGCACTTGTTCAATCACACACAATTCACAACTTCAGTTCGTCTCTGTCTACCTTTCTTGTTTGATATCATGTCTTATGTGCGTTAAAATGAAAAGGCAAAAACGTTTTCGAACTTTTTTCTACATGCGAATCTATTACTTTTGCCATCACAGGCTTTTACACATTTATTAAATCTTTTCAAGGCACCCAGCTGGACAACAAACAGAATAGCCCTGTTCACATTTAAATTTTTCGCCAAATCGTTTGTCAAATGGTTTGACCACAAAAGTATTTACACTCTTACAATTTTTTGTCAAATTTTATTCTTGTCGTGAACACCGAAGTTAGCACATTGCTAAAGGGGTGTTCACATTAATCTAATCGCTCATCAAATTATTTGACCAACAGAAATATTTATGGATAACACTCATCAAATCATTTGATGAAAATCAAAATTTTTTTAATTTTGATATGACGAACGATTTGACTAATGTGAACACTCGTCAAATTGTATAGAACGTATTTGTCAGTAACACAAAATTTTCAACCTGAGCACATCTGAGCGACATAAGAAGGAACGGAAGAAAATAATAACTCTGGGGAATAATTTATAAAATAATATCTTCTTCCAATATGATTTTAATAACAAGTGCTACTAAACATTTTCCTTCCTCGCGATGTGCTAACTTCGGTGTTGAAGACACAATTCAATTTGACGAAAAATTTTATGAGTATGAACACTTATGTGGTCAAACGATTTGATGAGCTAGCAGCATTGCTAGCAGCATTTGTAATTCCCGTCATACAGAGGGATATTGAGTTGGGTTGTTGGGTTGCTGGCTTATAATTAAATAAATCAAATGGAAGCTACGAACTTTTTTGGATACCAGCTTTAAGTTTAAAAAATGTTGCATCACTAGCTAAAAAGTTAATACTTTAAGAGCCACTTTCTCAATGTCCGGTTAGTCTAGCTCTTAACCAGGAGTTAGCTAACCATACGATAGCAAAAAAAATAATTTTGATTTCACCAAGTGCTGGTTAAGCAACTGTCGGTTAGATGACTAATTGTGAATTTTTCAATTGTGAATACGTAAAAACATTATATCAGCTGTCTCGTCTTTACATATTTTTGATTTTGTGCTGCAAATATATAAAAAAAATGGCAAAACGCAACAGACTGCCTACTTTCACATCATACGAGGGAACATTTTTCATTGGCAGAAGAGCACGCCCACATCAATGAAAATAAAAAAAATATGCTGTCGCCTGGGGAAAAAAAGAAAGTGTGGGGAAGATTGCCTTGGAGTTCGAGGTTCGGTATGGCGTCGGTTCGGTAATTGCATATGTCCTTTCTCTATTTTGATGTAAACTTTAATTATAACGAAAATAAATTATTGAAGTTCTGTCTTTTTTTGTGTTAAATAAACAAAAAATGGTTTACTCTATTCAGCTGTTCTTTCGATTAGTAGCGCTAACCGAAACCACAACTTGCCGTTAACTTAATCAGTACTTAACTGACAGTTAAGCCTTAACCGAACATTGAGAAAGGGCTTTTTTGCTAACTGCTGGTTAAAGTTCTGATTTGTGCTTAACCGGACATTGAGAAAGCGGCCCTAAGAGCACTAGTTCAAATGTTACAAACTGTCAAACTTAACTTTTTTTTTTGCTTTCGTTAGCGTGAAGTGGAGAATTACAATTTTTCAGCATTTGTATATAAAATTTTTATTTTAAAAATTTACTTTTAAATTAATAAACTTTTATTCAAAATTTTTAAATGTAATCTCCAACTTCAAGAGCACGATTACGATTTTTTGAGTGCAGTGATTTAAAAATATTTTCTAGAAGAGAAAAAAATTTTAACCGAACAAAAAATCAATAACTCAACTACTTATCGAGCTATCGATTTTTGAAATTGTTTCTTACTAAAAGTTGTTTAAAAAAAAACATCTATATCTTTGCCATTATTCAATCGATCAAAAATATTGACGTGTCATTTGAAAGATAATTAAATGACCTTTTTAATGATATTCCCCACAATTATCATTGCAAAAATTTTTTAAATTGTATAAGCAAATTTACATCATATTTGAATTTTTTATTTGAAGAACCGTTGTTTTCTACTAAATTTACTCTATTAATGTACTTAAAATTTATTGTATTCTTAAAGCTAAAGCATTTACTTTTCGTTTGATATATTAAAATATATATATTTTGTTATGTTGATTTTATATGATTTAAATACAAATTCTAAATGTTTGATAGTTTAAATCATACTTAAATATATAAATAAATATTTTGTGCAGAATAAAAAATTATTTATAAGAAAAGCAAAACAACAAAGGTAAAAATGCTTGAAAAGACAACTTTCCGTACAAAAGCAAATCATATCATCACAAAAAAACACCATAAAACATAAAATAAATCAATAATATTATATACCAAATGAAAGATAAATTTATAATCTGTAATTTTTTACTTGCCATAAACCATAATAATAACGGTAGTTTTTGAGAAAACAACAGTTTAATATAAACAATAATTTTGCTTTATTATTCAAATAGCTATAAAATATTAAATACTCAACGGATTATGAAAGGTTTTTATGTTTTCTTTAAAAAATACCTCAACCATCTCAATCGGTGATATAATAAGAAAAATATAGCAAGTTTTCTAAGACGATCACCAAAGAATAATATCATTTTCGAATATCGATAACTCAAAAACAAATCGATACATTGATTTTTTTCTTCAGCCATTCCTATTTTTATTGAAAGTAGTTTAGGAATCCATTGTCAAATCGCGGCGCCTAAGAAATCGTAATCTCCCCACTTCAGGTTATTGTTATTCTAACGCCACGAAAGTGTAAAATGTGTCAAAAAATGCCAGTCAAATTTTGTAATGCATGTTGAGTTAAAGTTTTTTTTGTTGTGTTCTGTTGTCATGTTGTTATGATTTTCTTTCAATATGGACTGTTGTTATTAAGTGTTTAAAATGTTATCGTACAATTTTGTGTGTTTTAGAAACTATTAAACTTTTTGCAAAAGAACTGCAGTCGCTATTATCAAATTAAGCAAGTGCAGCCACTACGTCATTTGGTATGGGAGGTAGGTGGAGTTTTAATTTGATTGTAAAAAATTTCAAGCTCAGAATGCATTATAAAAACAAAAACTTATGTGAAGAATTTAAAGTTCATAAATTATCTTTTGCGGAATTTTAGAGATTTTGCCATTTTGATAAGGTCACTTTGTATGGGAAGTAGGCGTAGTTTTCATTCGATTTGGTTAAATTCCATACTTAAAGCGGATGTTAAATATCAAAGTTCATATACATAATTTCAACTCCATATTAAGTTTGTGGAATATAAAGAGATTTTACCATTTTAATAAAATCATTTTGTATGGGAGTTAGGATGAAAACCTATCCGATTTGGTAATTTTTAATCTTTATTCTTTATATTTTAGATACAAGCTTAAATACAAAATTTCATTACGATAGCTTTGATTAAGTTTTTTAAGAAATTATCCCAGCTGCCGCGCATTGCTTATTTGTTGTCTTTTGGCGCGTTTGTGTTGCGAGAGTTTCAATAAACTCCATGTTGCTCTCTATTCTTCTATTTTTCTTCGTGCTCAGCTAGCACAGCGCAACAAAAAAAAAAGATGAGCCTCTAGCAAGGCGAAAAGTGAGATACATATAAGTGCAGAGCGGCGCTCCAAAAGCAAAAGAAAAAATACCATTTTTTATTTTTGCGATATAAATTGTTTTAACCCAAAAAGAACAATAGTGCCATATCGAATCACTAAGTCTAAAACCGCAAAACTAACCATATCACATAAAAATTAGTTAAAATAAAAATAAGGTGAAAATTAGCACATGTATGAAAAAATTGTTCCGTCTTTAAGGCGTTAAGGAAATTGATACAAAAACGTAAACACGGACAACAGTGGCCTGCTTATGTCCGATAAATTTCTTTAAATTCAATCCAAAAATATTCTTCCGCTCTCTCTTTTGCACTTGTTTAACACTTGTTTACGTATCTGTTGCTAAGTAGCAAATTATTTCTGAAAAAGACACAAAATCTCAAATATAATGAATACACACAACACAATACGAATAGTAGTAGGTAAGCAGAAAAGTAAAAACTGCCCGCATCGGTCTTTCAATAAGCAGGAATAAATCAAATTTTTTAGAGAAAGTAAAAAAGTAAAAAATCACTATATACTTCAATCATTCATACACCACCTTAGTTGTACTTAAAAAATTTTACTTCAGACAATTCTTATTAGTTTTCTTCTTTTTTTTTTTTTCTTTAACAAAATACAATTACGTAGAAGATAATATCATTATTTATCATTTATCCTATGGTGAGTAGTTAAGTAATGGTCGTGAAACTGACCCTAAGGGATTAAACATACGCACATACGCATATGCGACCGTGGTTTAATTTTGTTTTTGACAAGTGTTTCAATTAAATTTAACAATTTAAAAAATTACAGATGCACTTACCCATTAATAGATATGAAATTTCTGTAAAGCTTAAAATAATTTTGTGATAGCAATTTCTTTTTAATACAAATATGTAATTTACTCGGTTTTATTCAAGGTGGGTTCATGGAAGTGCTTAGCGAAAACTTGTAGTTAGTTATACGCCTTCAGTAAAAATTATAGTTTTTGTATAGTTTTTGGATTAAATCGCAAGAATGGAAATTTTGTTTAATTTCTATGCGCTCGGATTTGAACATTTTCAATATCGGCAAAAAATTATGGGGATACTTCGAAAATGTTAGTTTTTCGATTTTCGATAAATTGTGGGGTGAAGCGTTTCACCAAAAGAGTCTTTCCATTTCCATATATAAACATCAATATAAATTGGTTTGATGGCCTCTGGCAGGGTCCTAAGTCGGCAAGAAACTAAAATACTGAATAAAAGTTATCGAATAAAAAAGACTAAATAAGCATTAAAACTGAGTTTGTGGTGAAACGTTTCACTTTGAAAACACTGCTGGCATCACATAACCACTCGATAGACATTTCAAAAACACTTCATATTTTTTAAGAACAACATTAAACCAAACCGACTGATATATTTACCTTGAATTTGTGTTGAGTAGTTGGCATAAAACACGATAAATTTACTCGATCAAAAAAACTTGGAAAACATTTTTTACCACTGTTTTCGAAGAGCGACACAATGCACGTCAGAACGCTTCGCTGCATCATGAAAAACTGTGCGGCAATGAAAGCAACACGTGACGGTATGACACTTGGTTATATATAAGCGCGCACTCTAAATTTCACAAGTGAAACGCTTTACCCCACCGCACCCTGCGTTGTTCATTGAAAACAGTTATTATGTTTTCAATTAGGTGAAATTTTTGTGCAACTTCACTAGATTAGATTATTAAGATAATAATAATCATATAATAAATAATTCGAAGTTATTATGAGACTTAAAACAAAAATTGTGTTTTAATTGCACAACGAACATTTGCAGTCTCTGCATAGTAAACCTGCATTACTGCGAATAGTGAAGATTAACAAAAACATTCACAATTGACAACAACGAAAGGAACTGATATGCATTTCTATATGTGCATTTTACATACATATTAATAACAAAAACAACACAAGCAGCACAACAACAAACGACATGACGAACCAAACCAACAACCATAACAACAACATAAGCAGCTACTGAACCATTTTATGCATGTTTTTCTCATATAAAAATCTGAAAAGTTTCTTCTTTGATTTTGTGACTTTGTTAAAAAAACTGACAAAATCAAAAGTTAAATATTCATTGCATTCGCCACATAACTGATATTTTGGCATATTTTTTGTATTTGTACGATGAATATTAAAAGATATAGTCATACCCCAAAGTGTAAAAAAACGCTACATTTGCTTGAAAAAATGTGTGAAAAACACACCCAAACAAACCGCGCTTCAAAACGTAATTCTACATCAATATAGGTTTTTGCTTCCCTTAAAAATTCAAAATATTATATTGTGTAGTCAATGTGCGATATTGTATGTTACAACGAAACACCTACTCACTAACACAAGATGGCACCAATAAAATCTTATCACTAGACTGCGAATTTTTATGTAATTGCATATATGTTGCATATTCTGCATATTGCATACATTCTGCATATGGTATATATCTTGAATACGCTGCATATAACTTGCATACGTTCATATATCTTGCATACGTTGCATACAACTTGCATACGCTGCATACAACTTGCATACAATTTGCATACAACTTGCATATTTTGCATATATCGTGTCGATAAGCAATAATCGCTTTGTTGAAGCTATGCTCCACGTATATAACATTATGAACAAAATCTGGAGCTTCTTGAGTTACCTAAGCAAAAACTATTACACGAAAACTAAAGACCTTTCCATATAACTTATATAGTGATTGAAAACTTTGAAGACAAATTTATCGAAACTTTGAAATTCGACTTAACTCATTCAATACGGATTTTTTTCAAAAATACAAGCTACAATGGCCTTGGGCATGAAATTGCAACAAAGTCTCCTTTTTTGTACCAACTACGGCATGCAAAAAATGACAATATGAAAATATATAGCTTCATTGCTGAAATTTCAGAAATCGGAAATTTCCGACAAGTTGAAGTGAGCGACCGTTTGTAATGTTTCGTTTTTTTTTCACAGGAATCTGTCAAGCTTAAAATCGCCATTGCTTCATTTTTTTGATGGGCTTGTTACCAAAACAAATAATTATGCTAAAAAACTTGTGCTTTCTACCTTTTAATAGAAAAATAATGTCAAAATAGTAGCAAAACTAAATTATATGATCGGCTTCAATAGAATTAATGATAATTTTCTTCTTGCTCGCATACATTGCATCAGTTTTTAGAAGAGATTTGACAGAATGCTCTTCTTATTATCGAAATTATCATATTCACAATAACTCACACTCATTAAACAGATTTGCGTATGGTTACTGAACACATCTTTTCTTCACAAATTTCCGACGATTTTTTTTCATCAACTCCAGTGTTGCTAGGTTAGGGATTTCTTCCTAGATTTAGAGGTTTTTTTAACAGTGTTGACGGATGTTAAAGTCAATGAATCTTTAGGGGTTTTCTTAGGGAGATTTTATGTTTTTAGGGGTTTTTAGGGGTATTTGAAAAATTTACCTTTGGAAATAAAGTTTTTTTACTTTTTTTACTTAAAAATAGCTGAAGACAGAACTTAAATTAATTACCAATCATTTCCCACTTCATATCAAACTGGCTTCGCGCTTTACTTGCAATTGATTGATTTCGTGAAAAAACTAAAAACAAAGCAAGTCGGCCTTAGAAGTCTAGTGAAGAGTGCGCTAGACTATCAACTCAGAGGTCCCCGCTTCCAATTTGGGTTCAGGCATGGTTCTTTTCGCTTTCTTTGCTCTTTACTACATTTAAAAATTATCAAAAAAAATTCACAACTAAATTGTGAAAAATTTTAAAGTAAAGGACAGGAGCAACTGAGGGCCGGATTACTTCCGATGTTAAGGCATAACACTAGCCTGTGTTGTAAGCAATTCAAAATCTTTCAAGTTTATTCCGCCTAATCGATAATTCACGTATGGTTCCAATCAATTCTTCCTCTAATAATCTATCCCATTCCTTTCAGGTCAAAGACCAAACGTTGTTTGTATACGGCGCATGCCTTGGTTCTTTGATCTTTTTAAAAAAAAAGTATGGTAAAAAGAAGATATGCCCAAAAATATATCAAAAAGTATAATATATCAAAAACGTAAAGTCAAAGCAAAGAAAACTAAAACAACAGCTAAATGCTGGCAATTCGTTTCGAAGCATTTCATTCGGCTATCTTCGTAAGCAGAATCTTCTGCGCAGTTAGGTGAAGCAAAATTATCTTTTATTTTTTTCGCATTTGTTTCTTACTTTCGCTGATTCCTTTTTCGTAGTCGTAGCGAAGTAATTAAATATGCATTGAAAATAGTCAAGCAATTTCAAACACTGGTTTTACAACAAAAATTCAAAACCGCGTTCACCTTGATATCTTACGACATGGTATGCATGCAACTTCAACTTTAACCTTGACACAATGGCCGCATTCAGCGCAGACAACAGTTGGCAACTGTTGTGTAAAAATTCGCTGAATGGTACAAATTTGGTAGCGCTAACTAAAACTGATAAAGTTGCGAACGCCTTTTAATCGAGCAAACAAATTCTATGCTACATGAACACAACTGTTTGCTTAACTGTCAGATGGTGTTACTGACGCTGATAAATTAATAAACGCAGAAAGAACGCCGAAAATTTAAGTGAAAAATATTTGCATTGAATTAAATTTACATAAAAATTAAATTGAATCTAACTTCTGACGAGTAGCAACACATTCAGAGAAAAACATCGTGAACTAAGGTAGCGCTACCATTACAGTTCACAACAGTTGTCTGCGCTGAATGCGGCCAATGCTCACACGAAATTTCCCATCTCTAGTAAACACCCTTCGAATTTGCAAATTCTTAAAAATCTTTTACATTTTCGAAAACTTGACAGCAACGAAGTAAATAGCAAAGAATACAGAACAACTAAGAAAAATATTTGTCAAAAGCTTCGTAATTTTTTTTATAGCTGTCATTCATCTATTTTGATAAAATATTTATTGTTCTGATCACTTTCCACCCATTAGTCGAGTAATTTGGATGAAATTCACGCGCAATTCGTAGAAAATTATAAAATTTTGTGATATTCGCACAGCGCGAATCCGCAAAACCTGAATGGAAAATTGCAACCTTTAGTAAAATCTTCGAAAAAAATCACTTGTGCACATACAGGGTGTTGTTAAGAATTTTAGAATGCAGCATACGAAGTAAAATTATAATTAAAATCTAAAAATTATTAAAAAAAAGTGAAAAAAATTAAAAGTGAATTTTGATGAAATAAATTTAAATGCGTTGCATTTCATACTGGAAGATTGGCAGATTTTCGCCTGTATGGCAGCGATTCGCAAACTAGAGCAACTGCAAAAACTACTGTAGTAACAGCAACAACAACAACGATAAGACTAAAGTCCAAAGTGCCATTGCTAGGTGGAGAGTGAGTTTTATTTTTACCATTATGTATATATATTACTCTATCGGTAGGATAAAGATATCCACAGAAAAACAAAAGAAAAAGGAATCTTTAACCGCAAAAAATTGTCTTCTTTTTCTGGCGATGAACCGCACCGCAATAATAAATTATATAATAGTTCAATAAACAAAAGAATATTTCCGAAAGTGAAGCAACGGAATAAAAGCGAAACACAAAAAATCCACCAGACAAGATTATATTAAAAGTTTAGAAGAAAAAAGATCTCATGAATAGAGATAAAGTTTAACAAACTATGAGATTCTTCTTGAATTATGGTTATTAAAACAATTGTAAAAAAATTATTCTATATGTTTAGAAACTCGTAATAAATTGTTAACTTGAAAAAATTGCGTATGTTTTAGCACATAGCTAACAACTAGTTAGGGGTCGTCCATAAACTACGTTACCAATTTAGAGGGGGGGAGGAGCTTTGAAATGCACTACGATAAGTAACGGTAGGGGAGGGAGGTGTTTAGATATTGTAACGTTACCAAAAATTAAAAAAATCGACGAAAAACCTCTAATTAATAACACAATCATTTCAAAAATTTTTAACCTTGCATGTTTATGTTTGATCGTCTAAATTGATGGTTAACTTTTGTTTCAACGATTTCTTCCACCACCTTTTCCCTCGACACAGGAACCTTTTGGTGTTCCTTTACCATCTCAGCACACGTCTGAAAAATTTGGGTCTTTGCTTTTGCGACAGGCTTTAACGTTAAGGCCTGAATGTTCTTGATCAAAGGAGATACCGTATGACATGTACTGTCCTTCTCAGAAAGAAGAAATCGGTTCAAGGTCGTGTCCTACCTGCGGCTTGTATTTCGTTTTTAAAACTTCTATGAATTGCCATAAGTTTGTATTATATCGTTTACAATAAATCGGAATAAAAAATACTATTTAAATAAATCAATTTTCAGAAAGCATTTACACAAAAACACAGAACTTGGTGCAGCTCGGGTGCAGCCTTTAAGGGTACTCTGTCAAAGACCAGGTGAATTTCTTTGCGTTAGAAATGAGGATTCACCTGAATGGGTCGACATAGAATCCGATGAAAAATTCTATTTTGCAGAATCCTGAACAAAGCTACCAGCTTCTTCTATCCCAGTGATTGAGAGTATCGAATCTTGGATCGCAGATGAAATAGCTTTTACAGATGATATTAATTATTGATTTTTTTTCAATTGTTCCTTTAATGTATCAAGTCATATTCGTCACTAATACTACTAAAAATTGTCAGAGCTAGTCAAAATATATAATCATTCGAATAAATTAATTTCATATGTCACGTTACTTTAGGGGGGAAGGGGTTTTGAAAAGCACTACGAAAAGTAACGCAGGGGGAGGGGGGGTAAAAAAACCAGAAAATCAGTAACGTAGTTTATGGACGACCCCTTAGCTACTTATTACTGCGCCCTGGCTTGACTTCATGGATGAATAGCTATTTATTAGATTTTTCCATTGGCCCCCAAAACTTGCCTTATCTATATTTTCTATGTATATTTAAATAAACATGTTTGCAAGGGCGTCCGCAGGATTTGTTATAGGGGGACGGGAAAAGGCATAAAGGGGAGGGGGGTGGGGAGTCAAAAATATAGACGTACTTATATAAGGAAGATTATAAGAATAGAGAATTTTAATATAGCTGGTATAAAAAAATAGATTTTTAGCCATAACTTTTGATTGAAAAGAGATATTGGGGTAACTTTTTCACGTAAATTATTTTAATGACTTGACTTTTTTGTAAAAAATATAAAACAGCATTTAGGAAAAATAAATTTCGCGACAAAATCAAAGGGGTGCCTTGTTGTTTTGATGACAAAAACAGTAAAATAATTTTTGCGCTTAGCTGAAAGGAAAGAATTTTTGCAAATAAATGCTTTGACATATGAAAAATAGCTAGATGTGCAATTTTAATTGATTTAATTTTTACAACAAAAACAATTTTTTAGAAATTTTTCCAGTAAAAAGTCAATATTTTGGACCTCTTTTGACATAATCATAAAACAAATATACACTGACTTAACAGCACAGTTCAACCTATTTTTGTAAAGTGATTTTATTGAACAAAAAAATTTTAATGAAATATATTAATGGACAGGGGAGATATTTGCATCGAAAGACCAAACTTTGATTTTCATGTCGTTTTTTTCTCATTCTTAGGTAACGATGTTTTATAAAAAAGTCGTTGTACTGAAAATTTCTACAATTTTGAATTTATGTGAGTGTTTTTGATGAAAATTCAATACACTAAAAACTCCGATGGTAAAAAGTATTATAACAACAAAATTACCGTTATTTTAAAAATTTCGGAGGGGACGTGGCAAAAACTAAGGTCCCTTCGCCAAATAAGGCCCAAGCCTTAATAAGGCCCGATTTCTAATACGCACATTTATTGCATATCCTGCAAAATGATTTTTTGCACGTTTAAACATGTTCATATCTGCATCACGATGCAAAAAAAAAATTACTTCGATTGCGCATCTGTGAAGCGAGTGACAGTCGAACGAAGTCAGCGGTGGTGTCAACAACGTGGTTGATGTAATATTGTGCTCGCAGTAAAAGTCCGTTATTCTACGAATTAACTATTGCCTATGTCCAGCTTTGAATTAAAAATCAAGAGAGGTATTTTAACGAAAACAAAAAGGTTTATTGATCAAATCTAACTGTGGTGTATTCCGAGAAAAACTTGATTAATGAAATTATATTGAGAGCGCCTAAAAAGGCCCCAAAATTTTTTTTCTTTCCGGCTTTCTTTTTCCGATCTCATGTCCACACCTAAATCTACCTGGCAGAAAAAACTACGAAAAAGAAAGCCCTCAACTATAAAGGTCAGCAAATTACCAAAATTTTCTTTAAAAAGCCAGAGTAACTTTATTTTAATTTTCAAAGTGAACTTTTGGCAATAAAAGTATTTTTTCGAAAAAGTTTTTATAAAAAAAGCTATGAATAGCATTTATGTTTAGTACAAATGTAAACCAACATTTGTAATAACAGTATGTGTTCTTATTTTATTATTTTCTGACTGTTTTGTTATGTTTCTAAAACCGTTATATATTGGGACTTATTTAGACATGGTGGTCCTAATATGGCAAAAATCAGACCTTTTTAAAACCTTCTGAGCTGGATATATTATTTACTTTTTCATGCTTTATTTTTATGTTTTTGAAAAAAGAATTGAATAAACAAAAATACAAAATTGCAAAAATAAGTTTAAAAAACCCGTTTCTCTTCTGTCTGGTAAAAACCGTTAGGTTGGCCTTATTTGGGTAACTTACCTTATGTAACATTTTAAGTTAGGATACACTTAATATGTATACCCAGTTTGAGCGAAGTCCGTTGAGCCGTTTAGATTTGTATGCAGACCAAACAAACAAACAAACATACAAACAAAAAGAAAATGAGTTTAATTACTATAGATTCATTTGTTATTCATTATTTATTTGTTATTCTTTATTGATTTTTATTCATTTTAGTCCTAAGCCATAAATAAAAAATGTATTAAAATGAATAATGAATACAGAATTAATAATGAATAACAAATGAATAATGAATAAAACATCAATAATGAATAACAAGTGAATAATGAATAAAAAATTAATACTGAATAACAAACGAATAATGAATAAAAAATTAATAATGAATAAAGAAAGAATAATTGAAAATTCTGAAATTCTTTGTGAATTGCATTTTTTGTGAATATCATTCATGTGAATAAAGAAATTATTCATTATTCTGAATAACGAAAATTAATAATTGAAATTAATAATTAATCAGTTTTTTAAAAATAAACATGAATTAAAAATTTTATTTATAAATCAATTTTTCATTCGTTATATGCATTCTTATTTCGTTATTCACTGATTCACTTTTTTGTGTATAAAATCAAATTGATCAAATCTTTTATAGCTCTGGTAAATGTAACAAATGTATTCGTACAATATACATTTGTTTTTGTATGAATACGAATAAAATATTTGTAATATGTACTAAAATTCATAGAATGGACGCAGTTTTTAGTAATATTTAAACACTAAATTTTTTTACACACTAAAGAATACGTATTGAAAGGTGCCTGTGAAACAAGGGTAAATGGAATGGTATCGTAACTTATCACTGCGACAGGTACAACTTATAAATATACTTTAAAAATGTAATTTTGAGTTCTCTTCAAAATACATTAAAATTTATAATGAAAATATCGTCATATAAAATCAAAAAAGCCGTAAGTTACAATAAATTCAAAGTCGACTTTTTGATTGATTATTGATGCACCTTATCAAAATACATGTTCCTGCTAAATTGTACACTCCTACAAATAAAAACGACGTTTTTAGTAAAAAATTTCTAAAATCCCTAAGTTTGAACGCAATATACAATTACAATTTAGAAAGTTTTTTCGACTCTCCCGTAAAATTTTTTAATTGTAGCTTACGGGTTTTTGATTTAATATGAAGATATTTAAAAAATTCACTGCCTGGGGAGAAAGCGCCCCTTCTCCCCTGTGGACGCCTATGCGTTTTTGTTATGATGTTATTCTGTTAAAAATATGACTTAATAATCTCAATTTTAGAGCACTCAAGAGCACTTAATTTTTCTTTCTGTTTACTTACTGGTGTATCTTATAGGTAAAACTTAGAATAGTCTTATCTTATCAATTTGAATAAAATTAAAATAAAGTATTTAACTTATCGTAGGTATTTTATAATAATTTAAATCGTATTTACAACTCAAATGCGAACGTAAAAGAAGCAAATTCTCTTAAAAGTTTTCCATGTCTCGAATTTAAAGCTTTGTATATCTAAAATCCTTAAATCTTTCTTAATAATCAAGAAGTAAACAAATAACTTTCATCTAATTTATGTAATATTTTTCATGGTTTCGAGATTTAAAAAAAATTTTAATAACACTATATAACAATAATTGAGGAGCAAACATTCAAAACAAGATTTGTCACATAAAAAAACCTTTTTATTTTTTATACATACATTTTACCAAGATGATTTAAACTAGATTGTTAGCTCTGAAAAAAAAATATTAGGACTGAATAACATCCATAACAAGTATAGTGCACATAAAGGCGAATTTTAAGATTTGAAATTGAACCAATCCTGTTTTGAATGTTAAAGTTGGACAAATCTCCTGTGCAAGCACAAAACATAGTAAACGCCATTTTTAGGATTTCGTAAGTAATTTGATAGAATAACACGATATTTTGCAATAATTTTGAGAGTGATTCCCGAATTTAGAGCATTTTTTCAATATATACTAGCATTTTAAGAATATTGGCTTAGACAATAATTACAAAAGGCAAGGTAGCAAAAACAAAAACTAATTTTTCTCAAAACTATGAAAATGGAGATACTACGTTTTGACGTTGTACGGAAGAAATTTGCTTTTGAATGAACGAATGTAGGACAAATCTGCTTTTGAAAGTACGACTGTAGAGCATAACTTCCGTTGAATGAAATAATTGATAAACAGTTTTATTTGTCATAACAACTGCACAATACCCTCAGAGTTATATCTGATTCCAAACAATCACAGATAGTTTCGTCCTCTGCTTCCGTACTTTTGAGAGCAGTTTCAAAGAGAATATCTTTATACCACTTGAAACGGTCATCTTCTAGTTGTTGCCAATCACCAAACATAGAAGTAAGTAACTTGTTTATGTCCGATTTTTTGAATGACGGTATACATTTTATGCAATTTTGAAATATTAAGTGTGAAACTCAAATAAATTCTCTTATGACGTTTTCATTGCTTGAAAAAATGTTGCATCTTTTCTGCCCTCTTTCTGCCATCTTTGAGAATTTTGAACTTTTTCTGCTTTTAAAGTCAACATTTTCAAAAAAAAAACACGATTAAATTTTCGAGGTCCCTATTTTTTTCTCAAGAGGGCAGAATTTCAAAAAAGGGCAAAAAAATGTAACTAGCAGTTCTTCGAGAAACGAAAACGCTAGTAGATTTCTGTCTTTTGTAATGACTTTCATCAGCTCTAAGATTGCCTATATATATCTCGAACACTGGCTCTCTTTTGCGTGAACCGATGTCTCTTCCTGTCGCTCGCCACCTCTGTTTTCTTATATTGCTTTGTTTATCCAACTTATAATATAGTCAAGACGATTTCTTCAAATTGCAGTGACAGGTAAAAAAAGAGCTTGCTCACCGGCAAACGGTTACTTCCATTGTGTAATAAATGGAATTTCACACTGCTGGAGTGCAGACAACTACCAATTACATTTTTCTTGGTAGTAGTAATGTGCCGTTTCCGTCTTCTGTTAATGGGACTTGTTTCAAGTAGTATGGCTACTATTCCATCCTGCTTTTATTTCTTTGATTCGTTGTCAGTGGCGGATTATCCATAAGGCAAACTAGGCACGTGCCTAGGGCGCTGGGTTACAAGGGGTGCGCGCGAAAATTTTTAAACGAAAACAAATAAGTAAGTACCTACTTAAAAAAACTCATAGTTTCTGTGTCACAAAAGAGTCTTTAGGTTAAGGCAAAAAAAAAACATCTGCAACACAAGCCGAACATCGAGAGCAATCCTGAGCAAAAACGTTGTGCAGGAGCTAGTTGTTACAAAGTTTGAAAAAAGATGATTTACTTTGAAATATTTTTAACTTTTTCACATTACAACTGTAATTTATTTTAGCCGTACTATTTATTCCCGATATTAAAAAAAATAAGATATGAGAAAGTTTGTTAATTTTTGAAAATAAAATAATTTTTCCGAAGAAAGTCAGGTGTTTCAACTTGCCCCGTTTACATATAACTTGAGGCATGTATGAACTTTAAGGAAATGCATTCATCGAAATTTTAAAGTTTTTATTTATTTTTTCTGGTAAACCAAGATATAATGACTTCATTTCTCAATTTAAAAATTTATATGAAATTAATTTAACATCGAATCAAACTTATTGCTATATATAAACTACGAAGATTTCATTGGCCCAAAATACACTAGTGCTCAGTCTGTGTTAAACCGGTTTTCAAGGTAAGGCAAGCAACGTGAGGTGCGTGAAATTTCACGCACCGAAAAAGCTGTAGTGACGATGGACTGATACGCAAACATAAGCGAAGTCGTCATATTTTATTTAGGGATTGCCTACACCAATACAATTGGACACAGTTCATGTACACAAAGCTAAACTGGTTTCACACAGACTGACCAGTACAGTGTGTTTTTGAATAACTGACTTCTCACGTAGATTTTTTTTTTTATTATAAGAGGGGCACCAATGAAGTGCTTGCCTAGGGCACTCTCTACATTTAATCCGCCTCTGCTCGCTGTTTAAATTATTTCTTATTACTTTGACATCTGCTGGTGTTTTTTAAGCGCACCGAAACCTCCTGGTATTGCGCTCGCACTAAATAGAGGTGTTTAACCCTTCTGTCATCGAATATCTTTTATTTTTTCAAGTACTCGCAGTTTTCACTTCCACGGGCTTCGTTAGGCCCTGCTCCATCATTTTCTTTTTTTTTACTTTTTGGTTAGCGAAGCAAAATTTCAATAAAATCTTAACTGAACTGACAACGCAAATGGGACAAATCTTATTTTGATTCGACATTTTCAGTGGAGAAATTTTGTTTTGTTTGAAAAGTAATTTTTCGTAGGGCTGCACTCCTTAGAATTATCTCATTTTTTATTATGGCTGCTGATGATAGCCATCGTGACCGCATTGATAACAAAGTTTTTTTTTTTGGTGACAAATCTTGTTTTGCATGTTTGCTCCTCAATTATATAATTCGACGAATGGATTCTAGAAGAGAAAAAATACACGTGAATCGGTGGCGTCTTAACCGTCAAGTAAACTTTGTAGTTAGAAACGCAAAAGAATTTTTGGATCACATTAACCTAATATGAAATTGCATAGAAAAACTGACTGAAAATTTCTCCAGTGAAATTTGCATAGAAAAGCTAAAGAACAAATTAAGTAAAAAATGTGTTTTTTATTTTTATTTGGTGTGGAAATTGAATTAATATGGAGTAACTTTTAAAAACTGTGAAGCGATGCTCGGGACAAATGTACTTCACACATTTATCACATTTAATGATATATTCAATGGGCACATATGGCAATGTACTCTTTTACGCGTTTTTGGTGCGTGGATGAGCGGTTGTGATTGTTGCTGATGCTCAGAACTTTCTTATCTAACACTTTCTACGACAGCAAGTGCATTTATTTTGTAGGGCTTTTTTTTTTGTTGCACGGTTAGCACGATGCACGGATAGCTAAAATTTGACCGAATTCAATGAATTCGAATTGTTTTTTTTGAGATTTACCATTCTGGAGAACTTGTTTCTTTTTCATGTCAACCAATGCCGGCGGAATTTCTTTTTGATTTTTACGAACCATTCCAACCAGCGTCATTTGCCGATTACGCAATTCACTGGCAAGATGGTAAGACGTAAAAAAATTATCGGAAGTAACGTTTCTCCCATTTAAACTTGAATAAAACAAAGAAATAATTTGGTCCGATTGAGAAAACCATCCCTGAAATGAGCGTAGAATATTACCTTCCGTCATATCAAGCACCACACTGTTCCCTTGGTTTACTTCGGGAGCGCAATTGCGATCACGACCAACTTATACTTGCATATTATAGGCATAATAAGTTTCGGCATCAGCTGAAACCGATAACTTGATTCCATACTTCGCCGGTTTTGAAGGTATATATTGCGTAAAAGGTGATCGATCAACCGCGATCAACCGCCTGGGCAATAAAGCACTTTCAATCTTTGAACACACTTGTCGAAAATTAGTCGAATCGGTGCAAATTTATCTCTTGTCGTTCCTCTCTGTTCTTTCCACGAAATGATTGGCTTGCACAATGAATTCTTCGCGACAAGGGCAATGATTCTTTGGTATATTAGGGCTATTCCCGATTACGGGCAAATAGCGTGGCATCGTGGCATTTGCAAAATATGATGGCAAATATTTTCAACATAACAACAAAATGTACATATTTGCATTTGCCCGACTGTGCCAAATTTGCAACACTAAAATCACATTGCATACAGTCGAGCATGGGCAACTCTTATTTGCCAATCAATCAGCTGTCACATTTTAACCAAACACCGCTTATAAAACAAAACTAACAGACTCTGTTCACATGGAACTCACTTTAATAAATAATACATTTTGATAAATAATAATGAAAAACACCACAAATACTGTTCGTGTTGTTTTTTTCCTCCAAAACAGCTGTGAGTTGCAACAGTGTTCTAAAACGTGTGCTCACGGTTGATGGCAAATATTTGGTAGGGCATACATTTGCAAAGCTATTTGCCCGTAACTGGGAATAGCCCTATTGAATTTGTTTTACTTTCGAGAGAAGCATAACATTTTGTTTGATAGCAGCTTTCTCGCTTGATTCTTGTCCAGTATAAACGGCATCATAATCATTGCTATCGTAAAAGTCTTCCGAAACAGCTTCATTTTCATCTGGCATATATTCTTCTTCACTATTATTAAAATCCCCACTATTATCACTAGCGAATTGTTCTAACCAAGAAGAATCCATTTGTTTTACTATTTTGCATATTTATTTTATGGAAAAATAACGTTGAATGGAATAGAATGAAAACAGAACGTTAAAAATCACGCGATCAGTGTTGTGTCAATTTGACCCAAAAATACTTATAAAGGATATTTTTTGTACAGACCAAATGTAACATGTGTGGACATATTTCATGTCAAATTCATAAAATTCATATACGATTTACACATTGAGTCAAATTGACCCAAAATTCGGTTGAAGGTTAAAATTTACGTTTTAGGAATCAAAATAATATGCTCAGGTTAGGGTTTTTAATTTACTTTAAACCAGGGAATTGAAATAAACCTTATCAAACGGTTGGCTTTGGATCTGTTTTTTTTTCAAATAGCGTTGTAAGCGACAAAATTATAATTGTTCACTTTTATTAATTTTACAAGCACTTTTATAAACTTTTATTTTAATTTTTTTTTGTATTCGATAAAAATACCCCAAACTGCTCAACCGCTCTCTCAGTTCTGTTTTTATATAATATAAGAGAGTAATTTTAACAGGTATTCGTCAAAAAACACTCTAAAAAAATGTCGCTTACAACGTTATTCGCGGCTGTGCTTCAAATGTTTAAAGACAACTATCCAGCAAAAACTTCGCTTACAGGCAATGAATATAATATTGCAGAAAACGAGTGCAATCGATTATTTTTTGGGTTACATAAAGTATTACTTCAACATGGGCATGTCATTGACGATAATTTTTAAAAAGAAATGAATAACGTAGTGCAATTGATGCTTTTTTGGTCTTTCTGGCTTAATATAAGATTATTAGTTATTATTATTATGCGAATATTTTAGCATATAAGAATGTTTTCTTTTGCATGCCACAGTTGATGTTAAAAACAACTAAATAAAATAACAAGTAATTTATAAAATTTATTTTTTTAAAAATTAACAAGAATTAAGAAGTAATAAGAATTTAAAAATTTAAAATTTTTTTGAATTGAAAATTGAATTAAATAACAACAATTTTGAGTAACATAAGAAATTGCTGATAAAAATCATACTAAGGCAATTAAGTGTGCTAGTTAGTTAGTTTGTTGTGGGTCCATTCGCACCGCGACCCATAGGATCTATTGAGCATGCCCTTGTTTAACTATCCAGATTTAGGCTATTGATAAATTTCAGCACTATTTCTGGCTTGGTGTTCCAAATTGTTGATTGGATTGCACTACTGCCTCTCCAAAGTGGAGGCGTCTTAGACTACATATTGCCGGACATTCACATAGAATGTGTTTCGAAGTTTCTTCCTCTTCCTCGCATAGTCTGCAGACATTTGGTGCAGATAGTCCCATTTTTTTAAGATTGTATCTAGTGACCTGTGAAATAGCTGATATGAGCTTTGGTTAGCTTGAGTAAATCTTTGGATTTAGCTTTAGTGGGAGCTAACGATTTCTTTGCGTGCCAGTGTCGTTCCAGTGGCACTGAAATTTTTTATTTTCGCATATTCTGAATTTTTTCCAGAATGCAGCCTTTAGCCAGGCTACAATGGTTCGAGTCCAATAAGAGCTCGAGACGCTCCTCGTTTGGCAAGGCAATCCGCCCTTTTGTTGCCCTCGAAACCCTTGTGACCTGGAACCCACCACAGTTCTATTTTGTTATTTTGTCCCAGCGTGTTTAATAGGTCGACCCAATTGGAGACTAGTCTTGATTCAAGCTCATAGGCTTGCAGAGCTTTTAAAGCCGCTTGACTATCTGAGAGTATGTAAATGTGTGCTCCCTTGGAGCTCCTGCGGATACATTCCCTGATACATACTTCAATGGCATATGCCTCCGCCTGAAATATGGTCGGCGTGTATCCCATTAACTTTTTGGAAATCGGGACTGTATATCCCCCGTTACTCCATTTTCAAGTTTTGGCCCATCAGTATACCATATCTGTGAGTCAGGATCAACTGTGAAGCTAAGCTTCCAGAGTTGCCTATTGGGTATGACGACCCTGTAGCGTTTCAAGAAACTTACCTTCGACAGCATCCTGTCTAGGATTTTTAGAAACTGCCCGTAAAGTTCCTTGCTTTGTAATCACCTATTTCTTCCATTCTCAGTGCACTAAGACATGCCTCTTTTTCGATAAATATCATTAAAGAGGATAGCCCAGTTATTACACACAGAGCTTCAGATGGGCACGTTCGCATTGCCGCAGTGATACTAATGCACGCCATTCTTTGCAGCTTTGTCAGTTGGTACGTTGTTGGACCTTGGGCCACCATGCAAATGCTGCATACGTAACCATCGGTCTAACAATGGTTGTAAACGTCCAATGTATCATTTTCGGTTTGAGGCCCCACATTTTGCCAAGGAGGCGTTGACAAGCAAAAAGGGCACGAGTTGTCCTGCCTGTAATTGAATCTATGTGGGTGTTCCAACGGAGCTGTCTAAAATTACTCCTAAGTACTTGACCTCATTTGAAAAGTCAATGACTTTTCCATCCAAAGTAAGCCTTATTAAATTTAGGCTCCTTTTCCTAGAGAAGGGTACCAGAATTGCTTTGTCAGGATTTATACTTAACCCTTTTCCTTACACCATTTTAAAGCTATACAGAGGGCACTCTGCATTCTATCCGATATCGTCGGTTCATGACTGCCCAGACTTGAGATAACCAGATCATCCGCACAACCTTTGGTGTCAAAACCCTGATTGTTGAGACTTGCGATAAGTTTGTCCACGACTAGGGTCCACAGAAGAGGTGAAAGTACCCCTCCTTGGGGGCATCTTCTAGTGGCAGTGATCGTGTTTCGAATTCCACCAAGCTCAAACGTTAGGATTCTGCTTTTAAGCATGATTAGAATCCAGTGTATGATTAAAGTTGGTATATGTTTAATCTGCAGAGCTGCTTTAATCGCATTGTATGACGTGTTGTCAAAGGCCCCTTGAATGTTAATGAAGGCACATAGCGCTGTTTGTTTTCCTTCCAAAGCCTTTTCGATTGTGCCGGTTAGGCTGTGTATTGCGGTGACTGTGGATTTGCCAGCTTGGTAGGCAAACTTTAACCTGTTTAGAGGGATGCTCTTCAAGCTAGTCTCCCTAATGTTGAGTTCCAGTATTTTCTTGATTGTCTTTAAAAAGAAGGAACTTATGCTGATCGGTCTATACGATGTAGGAGGCAATTGTTCGGGCTTTTTACCCACCTTTGGTATAAAAACGCCCTTAACCTTTGTCCATTCGCGAAGAATATGGCCTAATAAAAGGCTGGATTTAAAAATCCGTGTGAGTGGAGGAACAATGTAAGCAGTATATGGCAATAGATCATTTGGATCATATGGATCACTTTGAAAATTTTAATCAGCGGTCGTCAGCGCCTAACTAGACATTTTTTTAACAACTTCAAGATTTTCTAGGTAAGATTGACCAGGTAAAAATGGGTCGCTGAATCCGAATCCGTTGTCAGAATTTCAAAATTATGTAATTTTTTATAATAGGGTTGCCACCTAATTTTTTTTATTTTTACGAGTTCGGTGCTGGCGCGAGCACTAGGTAAAAATGGGCCACTGAATCCGAATCTGCTGTCAGAATTTCAAAATTATGTCATTTTTGTTATAATAGGGCTGCCACCTAATAATATGTATTTTTAATCGAATCTGAAGTAAGAATTTTAAAATTCAAAATGGGTAATAGCGCTGCCACCTATTTAAAAATTACAAGGATTCGCAAAAATACAAAAAAATTTAAATGGCAGCCTCATTAACCATATTGAATTTTAAAATTCTGACTTCAGATTCGAAATCAGCAACCTCCTAACACTGCTAAATGATGTCTGACCCATTTTTACCTAGTGTTCGTGCCAGCACCGAATTCGTTCTCTGATACAAATCATCTATTGCCAGTGAACAAGTTTTCGTTGCATTGACTGCAGTGAGCTCTTGACAACGATATCTTAGATCGTTCTTCTTTTGATCTCACAAATTATCTTCACGCCTTTAACCTTTTTTCCGCACTCTGTGAAACGCTATACGAGTCTTATCTTGCTCATATTCAAACTAAATTGCTGTCGGATCCTAAAAGCTTCTACAAGTTTATTAATATTAAAAGAAAATCTGACAACTACCCATCTACCCTTACTTTTTCGAGCATCTCCTCAGACAACCCGGAAATAATTGCAAACCTATTTGCAAATTTTTTTCAGTCAGTCATACACTAATCAACGACGAACTAGACTACGAGTATTTTTCCTTGTTAAGGGACTGTCCTCAAACGTCGCTAACTTCTGTTGATATTACACTAGCTGATGTGTTAGAAAAGATAAATAATTTGAAGGACGATTATTCTCCAGGACTCGATGGCTTGCCTGCTATTGTTATAAAAAAATTCGCGGACGTGTTGGCTCATCCCCTATTGGCTCTTTTTCAACTTTCTATTTCTAATTCCGTTTTTCCTAAGTTGTGGAAGAGCTCATACACAATACCTCTGCATAAGAAAGGACCAAGAAATGATATTTCCAATTACAGACCAATTGCAAAACTTTCATGTACTCCAAAAATGTTTGAAAGCATTATTTATGACATTCTCTTTTTCCATTGCAAATCTATTTTTCCTCCCAGCCAACACGGCTTCCTCAAGGGAAGATCGACTACCACTAACCTTGCAGAATTTGTTTCAAACGCTCTATGCTCTTTGGAAAGCGGGTACGAAGTTGATGTAGTGTCTACCGACTTTAGTAAAGCGTTCGACAAAATCTCACACACTATCATTCTTCTTAAGCTTAAAGCCTTTGGTTTTCCATCACTCTTTATATCTTGGATTAAATCATATCTCGAAGAACGCCGTTATAATGTCATCTTTAGATTTTCCAATTCAGATTCTTTTTCAGCTACCTCTGGTGTCCCACAAGGTAGTCACCTTGGTCCTTTGTTGTTTGTCTTAACAATCTCTGATGTAGATGGCATCATCACAGAATCCAATCTCTCTGTGTATGCTGATGATATGAAAATCTATCGGCGCATACAAACTAACGACGATTCTCACTAGCTTCAAGAAGATCTGGTTAGTTTTTCCACTTGGTGTCAAAAAAATCTTCTAGAGCTCAACGTTAGTAATTGTCAAGCTATTACATATTCACTAGGGCGGGTCAAATTCTGGCTCAGCGAAATTCGTAAAATACATGTAATTTCAAGACTTTTTCTCCACTACAGCATATACAAATTCTGAAAAAAAGCTGTGCGGACTTTCGTAAATAGATTCATACACATACATTCATACATTCATATTTTATAATTGAGAACAAAATCTATTTACGAAAGTCCGCACAGCTTTTTTTCAGAATTTGTATATGCTGTAGTGGAGAAAAAGTCTTGAAATTACATGTATTTTACGAATTTCGCTGAGCCAGACCTCCAAAAAATTCGTCCATACAAATTGACCCGCCCTAATATTCACGCAAGCGTCTCCAGCTTCCCCCAAGAACTTATTACTTACTCGGCAAGCCAGTTCCTCCTGTAAGCTTTTTACGGGACTTAGGTGTAATATGTGACAAGGAACTTAATTATAGGTCTCATATTGATAATATCATTAGTAGAGCCAATTCTGCACTGGGTTTTGTGAAACACTGGTCCAGAGAATTCTCCAACCCTTACGTTACTAAATCTCTCTACCTTACCTTTGTTAGACCCATCCTCGAATATGCCAGCCAGGTTTGGTCTCCTATCTACAACATCCATTCTGTGCGAATCGAAGCCGTTCAACGAAGATTCATTAGGTTCGCACTACGCGGTCTTCCCGGTTCTGACAGTTTCAACTTACCTCCTTATGCAGACCGACTGAAGTTGATTAACATGCAATCTCTTGCAAAACGAAGAGAAGTTGCAGATGTACTCTTCATTCATCAACTTGTATGCGGTACCATTAACTGCCCTGCACTACTCCAATTAATATCCTTTAATACCAACCCACGTAACCTTAGGTCTATTCCTCTCTTCCACCTCAACTTCCATCGTACCGACTATGGTTGCAGTGAACCTGTAACCAGGATGCTTCGTGTAACTAACAATTTGATCAGCGAATTTGATTTTCATCTGAGCAGATCTCGACTCCGAAATGCCCTTCTAAACTCCAACGCCACTTCTTCTTAACACCAACGCCATTTTTTCCCCCTCTATAACCTTTTGCTTTCAATTAAGATATGATACATATTCCCTGTTAATTATTGTAAGTTCCCTTTATTCCTTTTTGACGTGTTCTTATAATTACGTTTTTCTGGTGGGCGGATTACGCCCACCACGAAATGGATATCTTTCGAACACTAAAACAAGGAAAGGAGAAAAAAAAAAATAAACCCTGTTAGAATAAGTTAAGACCCTGTTAGAATAAGATTAGTTCTTAGTTAATCAGCTTGTATTAAGCTTAACGAATAAATAAATAAAATAAATAAACAATCTCTATGATCTGTTTTGATGGCGCTATTATGTTTTGTTCGTCTTCTCTGCAATCACACACATGATTTCTTTGCAGCAAGCAAGACAGTGCAAAGTAATGTAAAATTAACAAATGTTTTGAAGCCGGTTTTAAGTGCACCTACGCAGGGCTCTAATATGAACTTACTTTAAAAATAAAGAAAGTTTTTGAATCCGAGTAAGCGCTAATATTTCCCCGACATCAAACTTTTTTGTCGATCGTTGAGAGCCCAAAAATGTATGCGCCACGAGTTACTTAGGTTGGATCTACATTCATGTTTTGATATTCTTTGTATTCTTCATTAATACTAGGCCCATGCTATAGTCTTGCCTTAGCCAATTTAAGTTTATTAAAATCTTCTTCACATTATTATTATTATCATTGACAGTTTATTTACAAAAATAAATTTAGTGAATAAAATTAAAAATTAGGCCCTAACTACAATGGTCTTTAGCCTACACCACAAACTTCCACAATACAACTACTTTATAATTTATTAGATTTAGGAATAGATATTTAGAATCTTTGGATAAAGACTAATATGGGATAGGTATCTCCTGCGAACCTTTGCAAAGCAGTCAAGCGCGCTTCCAATAGCACTTCCAAGGGCGTCTAGATAAGGTTAAGTTAAGTTGACAGTTCAAAAATGATTTTAATGTACAATATCATCAGTTTTATTAAATTTTCAGTTCATTTATATGTTGTTTACTCTAGATGGGCTTTTCTTTTAACATTTTCTTTGTGTCATGCTTTTAATGATAAATTCCATATATTTAGTAGAGTATAGTTTTAGTTGTTGCACCTTTAATTTCACTATAATTTTGATGAGAATGGAATGTAAACAAATGACTCAATAGATGGTGTTGTTCAGGAAAGGTAATATGTCGTACCAGTATAGTGAGATATGTTGTAGTACGTATTACGTAGATAGTGTCAAAATAAGGATAATGCAGTTGATTCTTACCATTTTTTTTACATGCAATAACAATAGAGTTCAGCTACTACAGCTTTTTCGCACTTTCTCCGCATTAGATCATCTTAAGAACCAGCCCAAATAACATTAAAACATCTCAATAAGGCCATTCACAGCGCTGGAATACGCTGGTCTGCCATTTGTACGATTTGCTATTTGTACGCCAATTTACGAAAGCTTATTTTGCTTTGTTGTTGTTTTGCATACAAACGCAAATACGCAGTCACGCGTAAATAAAAGCAGCCCTTGGACGTGCTTTTTGTACCTCGTATTTTTATGCTCTGTCTACAGCCGCATAATCACATACATCACAGGGTTGCACAATTTTTTTATACGACAGTCACATGGCGAGGTGCTCACAGTTTGAACAATAACAAATGCTATAAATACGATTTGTTAAAAGCACGCTCAAACTGTGAATAGCCTTAATGATATCGATAAGAGTGGTCCAAAACAATCTAAAGTGAGAAAAATTTACCCACCATAATATGGGTTGGGCTCAGGGACAACACAAGACATAACAACTAACCATGCGTTCACATAGATCTAATCATACATTAGTTTTCAATCTACTTTTGAGTTGACCTTTCGATAAGTTAACATCAAAAAAGCTACAGTTGTTAACAAAGGTACTCATGCGATGTAAAGGAGCAGTAGCCATATAATTTGTTCTACTAAAAGGTAAGTAAATTAAATTGTTAGCATTTCTACTGCTTCTACGGTTAGTGTTAAAATTTATAAGAGTTAGGAGTTCTGGTGAATCGAATACACCAGTTATGAGTTGGTGTAAATAGACGATATCTGCAGACTTCCTTCTCTCGTTCAAAGATCTCGTTCAAAGAACCATTAAATATCGAACAACAAATTTAGATTTTTTTTAAAGATTAAAGAACCAAGGCATGCACCTTATACAAACAAAGTTTGGTCTTTGACCTGAAAGGAAAGTGATAGATTTATTTAGAGGAATTGATTGGAACCATACGTGAATTATTGATAAGGCTTTCGCCGTGAAAGACAATTTGAATTGCTTTTAACCGAGGCTAGTGTTATGCCTTAATCTCGGTACGATTTCCAGCCCTTAGTTGTTCCTGTCCTTTGAATCCACATTTTCCACAATTTAGCTGTGGATTTTAGGTTTTCCATAATTTTTAAATGTAGGAACGAATAAAGAAAGTGAAAAGAAGCATGCCCGAACCCGAATTCGAACCAGGGACCTCTTGGTTGATAGTCTAGCGCACTCTCCACTAGACTACAAAGGACGGCTAAAATTTAAAACGAAAAGCAGTCAAAGCCATAAACACATTAAAAAGTAAATGTACTTATATATATCGAACACGATTTCTGATATAATTTGTTTGAAAAAATTTCCTAAGATATATGCACTGCACATATTAATCGTTTTATAAAAGTTTTGTAAACGGCATCAACTGTAATTTCTTATTTGTTATTTCCATTTAAAAGAGAGAGAGAAAGAGAGAGAGAGTCTTACAAGTATATAAATTCTTTTACATAGGCCAGTGTCTTGCTGCATGATTTTTCTGTAATAGCAAGAAATATTTGAAATTTTTAAAAAACAAAATTTTAAAAAAAATTGTTTGCGTATCGCGAGCAAAGCCGCGAAGAGTTGCTAGTTTATTTATAAGTATTTAATGGCGTAGCTATCTATATGCACTATTTTAATAACGACAATCATAACGATTAATTAGAACGAACACTTCAATCAAAACCTTTCAATATGAAAATAAATTCAAATTAACCACATAGTTAGAAAAAACAAGTATGTACGTATGTCTGTACAACATGTTATTTGCATTTTAAGGAAAATTACAATAACAACCACCTCGCTTCCCGCAACAACCTTCTCTTTAAGTGGCGTTTGCTTACTTAATAAACATTTTCAAACTTAAGTAATAGCACGTTTTGTTATTGTTGTGGTTGCTGCTATTATTGTTTTTAACATTATCATCTCATTTACTATTGTCATCATCACCTTCATCGTCATAATCGTAGTCATCATCATGATCATAATTTTTATAGTGCGCACAATGGACTCGTGATTGCGAACTTAGAACAAACCTAAATGGGCACAAACAAGCACAATCAATGTGTTTCTTGTTTAGTGTTTTATCATATGACGATACATTTCAGTTTCAATGGCCAGCTTGTAGTTACCTTATTTTTGAATAGATACATAGTAATTCGATCTTCATTTAACCTCGATATTCTTACTTCATGTTACTATTTGCCGGCTGCAGTAGTTGTAGAATTTTCAAAAAAAAAATCATTTGAATAGTTTGGCGTGTGACATTAGAGAAATGCACATGATTTTGCAATAACACTTTTGTGATTTCAAGCAATGAGTTTTATTGAGTTTTTTTTTTTTGCTAGATTATAAAATAACAAAATAGTTAAATAAAGAAATAATAACGAAATTATAAAATTTGGAATCCACCTGTCAATTTTTAAAGACTCTATGTGATACTATTTAAATAATATGCGACAAATTGTGTACATCTGAAAATATTTAATCAGTGGATTTTTCGCTGGATATCCCCACCTTAACCCTTTTAGTGCCATACATATTTTATCAATATATGCTAAAAATGCCAGTAAAAAAGTGCATTTTTATAAATAATTTTTGAAATATTAAAAAAATAATAATCGCGATGTTTATATAAAAATATGCGATCGAAGATATTTAGAATGCAATATAATGAATAAAAATACGAACACCGTCACCTGTGAGCGCCAAAAGGAGCGCTATCGCGACGCTGGCATTTTTCACAACTAGCGAGAGCAGCGCGACGGCTCTCTTTGGCACTAAAAGGGTTAAGCATAGTACTATGTTCAGTGTGACCAGAAGATTTTTTAAAAAATATGCTTTTTTTTTTAAAAAAATATGCAAATATTCCACTTTCAATTTTTATATTCCACAAAAATATTCCACTTTCAATTTCAAAGATATATACAATATCTAAATAAGACTAAATATGCATATAAAAGAAACACAGAAGCAAGTTTAAAAACATTTATTTGATTACTATCACACTTAAATTTATAAAACATAAGTTAATATTAAATAAATTATATTAATAAGACGTAAACAAAGCATATATCAGTTGATTTGTACTTTACAAAAGTCTTTTCAAGAATTATATTCTCTTAAAAATAGTCAAATACTTTTCTCACAGAGAAAACGTCATTTTTAAGTCAGAAACATATAGGTGTATTACATATTGTCACCTAAAATATAAAAACATACAACATTTTTAATTTTTTGTAGAAGTCAAAAATGTTTTTAAATGGGACATATTTTAGATTTAAAAGCCGTTTTTTGGACATATACCTAAAAATAACTACTTAATAAACGAAATTATGAATAAATTATCACTTTACAATCTACTATATGTGCTATTTTAAAACTTTTTGGCTTCTCCTATAAAAAATTATGAACGTTGTTATGGTTTTTTTAATATTAAGTAACGATATACAATACACAAAATTAAAATTCAGGCACATCTTCGAGATCAATACTTAAATTGTTGCTTGTATTATTATCATAGAAGTTCGCATTTCTAAATTTTTTTTTTAAGCTATCTGGTATTTAATAGGTATTACAACACTTTTTTTAAACATGTAGTCATGTTTTTCCATTCAACAAATTATTTAAGAGTTTTTCTTGCATTCTATTTCGAATTTTCGTTTTAATAAGATTCATATAACTAAAAATTTTCTCAACCTCAGCATTGCTAAATGGTAAACTATGCGAGAAAAGCACAAATTTTGATAAATCTTCTTCAGATTCCCAACTTTGATCAATAACTTTTTTCTGCTTTGTTGCTTTGAATCCACTTTTAAAAATAGTTAAAAGAAATAAATATTGTTTGCAATAATAGGGATATTCACGATGTGGTGCATTTGTGATAAATTTTTGCAAAATTTACAATACTGACCTTCTGTTGGGAAATATTAATTTAAATCATCATTTAACTAAAGGAAATCATACAAAAATTGAAATGAAAGAATAAATTATATAAATTTTTATTAAATAAACTCACAGCGTAGCCGGTAGCTTGCTATATGCTGAGTAGAAATGCTTGTACAATCATCTGATCTAATACGCAACGAAATTTACACAGAATACAATAGTGTTCCATCGTTGCATTTTTTCCACAGGGTTGTATTTTGAAAACTGTGCATTTTGTTTTTGTTATATTACAAAATTTACTACAAATATCAAATTTATTAAAAATACACAATACAAGGGGAAATACAACACATCGTGAATACCCATTATGTTGTCTTAAGTATATTCCTTACTGCTGTAACATAATCCATAAAAAATCCAACCAATCAATTGCAATAAAATTGACAACGAAGAAGTTAACCACAAAACGAATTCCTTATATTGCGTTTCACAAGGTGGTTTAGAGATGAAAAAATATAAAATGTCGATAGCCAAAAATAACCACTTAGTATTCAAATAGACATTTTTTATTGCAATTTTTGTTATTTTTAAAATATATAGGAATACGCAAAATATTCCACTTTTTATGCTGCATATTTTTATAAAAAAAAATATGCTTCCCGAAGGTATAATATATATAATAATATAATATTCCACTCTGGTCACACTGACTATGTTTGCTTGCGTGCGAGAGTCACAGAGTGTGTTGGTAAATTTAATATGATCTCTTTTTTTTCACTTCAAAATAAAAAGGCAGTACAATTAAATTGTCGTGAAAAAATGTTGCTAAGACACATGTTGCAATCATTACATGCAGCGGAACAAAGTACTGCTCTGACGAACCCCTCCAGGAAAAATCGGAAGGCTTCCATCTGAAAGTGAAACATTCCCCACCGTATCTTTTGAAAGCTTAAGGGAAGTTTTGTATTTATATTGTTTCCAAACCGTATCTTTTGGAAACTTAAGGGTAGTTTTGTATTTATATTGTTTCCATACCGCTTCTTTAAGAATGCATTTGGAAACTTTTATTTATTGTCAAGCAATGACAATAAAAAATATTAATATCATTGTTTTCTAGCCGCTTATTGTAGAATTCGATAGTCTAGTGGTAGCGCGATTGACTGTCGCTCAGGGTTCCCGGGTTCGAATCCTGGCCGGGCATTTTCGTAACAAGGGAGAGGATTGTTTCCACATTAATTCTTAGAACAGGGAAGAGGACTGCTTGTAATTCGCTTTTTAAGACAGCGGAGAGGAATGTTTCCACATTCATTTTTAACACAGCTGAGAGGAATGTTTCCCTCTAATGACATGCTATGTAAAAAAAGCAATGGAGTGTGCAACAAAGGGGAATGCTTCCTACATTCCATGGAATGTTTCCTGGTAACATCCGGGAATGCTCACATTTCCTGGAGGGACATGTTGTGAAAACTTCCACGCTTGTTTCGCAGCTGTCATTTTTTGTATGGAGATTTAAGCGGAATTTCACATGAAACTGAACAGAGTACTATGCTTTAAGCTAAAGATAGTCTAGTACTTAATCATCTGGTTAAACCCTCCAGGAAAAATCGGAAGGCTTCCATCTAAAAGTGATAAAGAAACATTCCCCACCGTATCTTTTAAAAGCTTAAGGGTAGTTTTGTATTTATATTGTTTCCAAACCGTATCTTTTGGAAGCTTAAGGGAAGTTTTGTATTTATATTGTTTCCAAACCGCTTTTTTAAGAATGCATTTGGAAACTTTTATTTATTGTCAAGCATGCTTCCTACATTCCATGGAATGTTTCCTGGTAACATCCGGGAATGCTCACATTTCCTGGAGGGAAGATACCCAAAAGTAAACAATAAAGCCCTATGCATGCTAGAAAATGGAACATAATAGAATAAAATAATAAGGGCTCTCACCTAAGCCCTAATGTACAGTTGTGTTCAAAATAATAGTAGCGCGAATGCACAAGCTTCTTCCACGGAATTTTTTTCCATTTCCAATACACACAACTTGTAGCTAATTCGCAAAAAGTTGCAACACATGTGCACAATTTAAAAATACAAAGAAAGTTGTTATTGTTGCTGTAAGAATACGAACTATCAGTCGCAGAAGCACTTCAGAAAATAAAAAGCTTTTTTTATGCTTTTATTGGGTCGCGCTAAGCACAGTACCAATCAGGGTTGCATCGGCAGAAAATAAAAAAGTACTCTCAAAATAATAAAATATATATGAAAAATATAAAAAGGTCGAAACAGACAATGAAAATGTGGGGATTTTCTAAACAAAGATACAAGTTTGACAAGCAAAAAAAAAAAAAAAATCGCTACAAAATATATAAAACATACTTGTGCAGTACGACAAAATATCCTTCTTGTTATTCCCTATTCTTTCTTCCTATAAAACATTCATCCTCACTTAACGTAAAACAGAACATACCTATAAAAATTCATATCAATATCATATATAATCTCTTAAATGTGTTAAAGAACTAATTTGTTATTCTTTCACGTCCTGACGAAGGCCCACAAAGTGAGCCAAATATCGAAAAATAGTATAATAAAAAAGCAAAAAGTTAATAAAAAACAGTTTATATTTTTATACGACCACAGCCCAATTTATAATAGCAACAAACGACAGAAGGCCAAAACAACAACAAAATTTTTCATTGTTAAATAGATACATATATATAAAAAAATTAATTCTGTCACTCCATGTCCCATTATAACAAAAAATAATTGAATTTTTAATTTATTAAAATGTTCACATCACAAATTTTTATAAATAGATTAACGGTTTTCTCGCCATTTAGCTGAAAATTAAAAAATTATTTCAAACTACGCTCCGTTTTAGTTTGGTATAACAACTAGAACTGAATCCAATTACAAAAGCAAGTGTTTAAAAAGGCGTTATTTTATTTTAGCTGTCAATCTTTTATTTTGTTTTCTTTAGTTTGTTTCTATCTGAATCAAGTCTATTTCGCTATTTCACATTTTCTCGGAATTTTTATAAACAAACTTATGAAATTTTAATTGATCACTTATAATTGCAATCTTAACTAACGGTTCCTTTTTTTTTTTGCCCTAGGAATTATTTTTTGTGTGTCAACGTAAAGCAAATTAGAAAATTTGCTCTACACTTGCTGGCTGACATAAAACCCCTCTTTTATTCATTCCAGAATTAATTTGATAAGAAGAAAAACAGAACTTAAAGTATCACAAAAAATGCTGATCGTTTTCCATTAATTTAAATGCCAACCATTTGCAATTTCAAATGTCTATTAATGCATAATATTAATTTCAGAACAGATTTGATAAGAAGAAAGGCAGAATTTAAAATACATTCTAAATTTCAATAACAATACGCTTAGAAAAATTTTATACTGTGGTATACTTTACACCACAGAAGCAAATAGCAACCATTATTTCAACCTCAAACCCAATGAGATAGCATCCCTTTTTATTTCGCCCTAGTTGATTAAGAACATTAACATAACGACATGGCAACATCTTTTTTTCATATATCTACCACTCTTGGCAGCTTAATTTAGGAACAGTTAACTTTAAAAATTATCTTCATCTTCTAATAATTAATTTATTATCACCACTGCTGCCAAAACGCTATACCTGTTGTCCATTCGATATTTTTTAGCTTAATGAGGTTCAACAACAAATGGGATCGCTTAGACGCAAAGATTAATTTTTAGTTATTCAGTCGTACACCCAGGCTTGGCAACATGTAGTATCGTCTGAGCCCACCTTATAAAGTGTTTTCAGCCCTGCTGCTGTCTAAAACAAAGTTTACTGATTTCAGCTGTAAAAGGATACAAATCATATCTTTAGCAAAAATGAATGATATTTTTAAGTGATTTATCTAAAGTGTTTACAAGATTAGATTATTTCCAACAGATTTCTCAGGTGCTCGGATGGACAAACGATACATCTTGCACAAAAGCAAATCGGAAGATAAAAGTTCAGTTCAGTTTTTTTTTTCGTACCAGAAATAATGCCAAGCTATACTAAAAACAAAGGAAGCTTTTGTTTTTGTCGAATTATTTGTAAACAAACTGAAAAATAAAGCCATGGCAAATTGTTATGAATACCAACATAAAGCAAAAGTACCGACGTACTAGTACCCTCTGATTTATATGAAACTTTCATACAAGCTTATAGGTACGAGTACCATTGGTACCTTGGTACCATTCGCACCACAGATGTGATTCGCACTTTTTGTTTGTTTGCACTTCATACGTAAACAAACAACCAAATGCTAGAAGTGCTGCCAAATCGCTATAATGCGAACCAAAAAAAAACGAGTGTGGCCACACCAAGAAAAAAATACACAGAAAAGCGATGAAAATAAAAGTGTACTAGTACGGAAAATGTTGTACCTCGTACGTGAAGAATAAAAACGTGTCCAAAATGGTACGAAAGTACGTACCTGTGCAACCTTGGTACCAATGAAAATAGAGTAATTGTTTTAAGACTCAGAAAAAATGGAAAATCATACAGAGAAATACAAAAAATAATAGGGTGTAGAGCTCCAATGATTGCTAATGCAATAAAATTCAGTTCAAAGCCTGAAACTCGAGGTCGAAAAAAAGAAAACGTCAATTGCAGATGAAAGGCGTATTGTGTGTTTTAGCAAGTGCAGTACCCTTCTGCTTCATCAAAAGTTATTCAAAAAGAGTTTAAACTTCCCTGTCTTTAGTCACTATTCGCAGAAGACTTATTCAACACAATTTATTTGCACGAAGCCCTCGAAAAGTTCCACTCTTAAGCATGAAGCATATTGCAGCCCATCTGAAATTTGCTAAAAATCATATTAAGTGGCCTATGGAAAAATGGCGCAACATCCTTTGGACGGATGAAGGCAAAATTGCCCTATTCGGTGGAACGGGCTCCAGACAATATGTGCGTCGGCTTCCAAATACTGAACACCTTCCACAATACACAAAAAGTTAATAACATAAGCATAAAGACTAAAGTAAAACAAAAATACAACAACAAATGTGAATATATGAAATTTGAGAAAAACTGAGAAATTGACACTTCAAATCTCATCGCCTCTGTGGTGCAGTGCGTTAGTGCACGCTTGCACGGGTATCACAAAGATTTCTGATGAAGCCTTTAGCACGGCCGAAATTGCAATAAAATCAGCTAGTGATTTTTTCCTTTTCATATTGACAACTTCGTTGTTGTTGTTGTTCTTTCTTTGGAAAGATTCGTTAGAACAATTAATTGTTCTAACTTTGACCTTAAGCTCAATAAACGATTTTAAACTATCAAACAACTAGAATTTGTATTTAAAATCAAGTATGATTTAAACTATCAAACATTTAGAATTTGTATTTAAATCATATGAAATCAACAAAAAAAAAAAACCTTTAAACACGGTGGATCAAAAATGATTTGGTGCTGTTTTTCACACCAAGGTGTAGGTCCCATTCACTAGTTAGTTAGTTAGTTTATAGTGGGCCCATGTACACCGCGACCCATAGGATCTATTGTGCCCTTAATTAACACTCCAGATTTAGGCTTTTTATATATTTTAGCACTGTCTCTGGCTTGGTTTGATTGGTTACCAGTCCGGAGCTGTGATGAGCTAAAACTGGTAGTAGTATGCTTTTAGTATGCTACGAGGTCCGACCAAAGACTTGAAAGCTGGTACCACGGGAAGTCGGTAGCCCCTTGGCATGCGCCAGGTTGACTGATTGGGTCGGCCCTTCGGGGAGATTTGTGGTGGCTGTGTGTTTATCACCTATATCGCGGGTAGAGCTGCTCAGCTCGGTGTAGGTTTGCATTCTCAAACCGGGTGCCGTACCCCAGAGTACGCAAGAGGTTTTAGATAGGCCTCCACCCCTACCAAGGGTTGCGACATGTCATCACAACATTTAGCTAATTTGGTACCTTTGAACCCTCAAATGGGCGTTGGCCGACGCAATATTCTGGTCCCACGCTATGGAGCACCGTAGAATTAAGCCTACACGGCAGGTGTCTACGTAAAACACTTTGGATTTTCTGTCTCTGGCTTGGTGTTCCAAATTGTTAACGGGGGTACCACTTCTCCTCCAAAACGGAAGCGTCTTTGGCTGTGGATTGCCGGACATTCACATAGAATGTGTTCGGGGGTTTCTTCTTCCTCCTCGCATAGTCTGCATACGTCTGATTCAGAAAGACCCATCTTTTTAAGATGGTATCTGAGTGAGCAGTGACCTGTGAAGAAACTGGTGATAATTCTAAGGTCTGCTTTGTTAAGCTTGAGTAAATCTTTGGATTTTGCTTTACTTGGAGTTAAAAATTTCTTAGATTGCCTTTGTCCATTAGTGTTGTTCCAGTGGCACTAAAATTTCTTATCTTCCCATATTCAAATTTTTTTTTAGAATGTAGCCTTTTGCTAAGCTACAGAATGGTTCAGGTCCTATAAGAGTTCGAGACGCTCCTCTATTGGCAAGGCAGTCCGCCCTTTCGTTGCCCTCGAATCCTTCGTGACCTGGAACCCACCATAATTCTATTTTGTTGCTTTGTCCCAGCATATTTAATAGTTCTACGCAGTTGGAGACTAGTCTTGATTCAAGTTCGTAGGCTTGAAGGGCTTTTAAAGCCGCTTGACTATCTGAAAGTATATAGATGTGAGACCCCTTTGATTTCCTGCGGAGACATTCTCTGACACAAACTTCAATGGCATATACCTTCGCCTGGAATATTGTCGGCGTGTATCACATTGGAAGAGCTTTTTGGAACTTGGGACCATACATCCCCGCTCCCGTTACTCCATTTTCGAGTTTTGACCTATTAGTGTACCATATCTGTGAGCCAGGATAAACCGTGAAGCTATCATTCCTCCATAGTTGCCTATTGGGTACGACCTTGTAGCGTTTATTGAAGTTTTCCTTCGGCAGCATCCTGTCGGGGATTTTTAAGAAGGGTTCATTTTCGAAGGTTTTTAGTATCTTCATGTGACCCGTAAAATTCCCTGTCTTGTAATCACCGATTTCCTCCATCCTTAGTGCACTTAGACATGCCTCTCTTTCGATAATGATCGTTAAAGGGGGTAGCCCTATTATTACATTCAGAGCTTCAGATGGGCACGTTCTCATTGCCCCAGTGATACTAATGCACGCCATTCTTTGCAGCTTTGTCAGTTGATTAGCTGTTGTGCGCTGTTGGACCTTACTCTCACCATAGGTCTCACAACTGTTGTAAAAGTCCGCTAAATCATTTTCGGTTTGAGGCCCCACATTTTGCCATGTAGGCGTTGACAGGCAAAAAGGGTACGTGTTGCCCTGCCTGTAATTGAATCTAAGTGGGTGTTCCAACGGAGCTGCTTGTCAAAAATCACTTCTAAGTACTTGACCTCATTTGAAAAGTCAATAACTTTTCCATCTAGGGTTGGTCTTACCAGATTTAGGCTCTTTTTCCTGTAGAAGGGTACCAGAATTGTTTTGTCAGGATTTATGCTTAACCCTTTTTCCTTACACCACTTTGAAGTTATACGGAGGGCACTCTGCATTCTGTCCGATATCATCGGTTCATGACTGCCCAGACTTGAAATTAACCAGATCATCTGCATATCCTCTGGTGTCAAAACCCTGGTTGTTGAGACTTGCGATAAGTTCGTCCACGACTAGGGTCCACAGAAGAGGTGAAAGTACCCCACCTTGAGGGCATCATCTAGTGGCAGTAATCGTGTTACGAATTCCACCAAGCTCTAACGTTATGATTCTGCTTTTCAGCATGATTAGAAAGCAGATTCCCCATTCACTTAATAAAACAAATTATAGACAGCACATTTACGTGGATATCTCGAAAATGTAATGCTGCCTTATGTCGAATATGAAATGCCAATCCTATGGGTTTTCCAACAGGATAATGACCAGAAACACATTAGCAAAAAAGCTAAAGAATGGTTACGGGTCAATGGGATTGAGGTTATGGCGTGGCCTGCTCAGTCACCCGACCTCAATTCCATAGAAAACCTATGGAGTGATGTTAAAAGGAAAGTGTCGGAACTAAAACCTTTTGGATACGCAACAAAATACTAAGTCTAATTAATTTTCATACCTAACTTTTTACTTTCCATCCGATACCTAATTAGTATTAGCCGTTTTAATTAATTGCTACTATTTTTTTGAACAACCATGTTCTTTTTGCTAAAGGAACATTTTTTATTTTTTTTTATTTAATCTCTATTATTATTTTTAAAACTGTGTCTTGTGAACTATAATAAGAGTATTTAATTTATGTTAAAAACAAAATAAAGTTAATAAACGTACTTGGTAAAACACAAAACTGGTTTTTATAATTGACAAATAACCGCTACTATTATTTTGAACACAGCTGTAACTGACCCGTAAATATTGTGAACCTCGTGAACCTACATGCGCGTAAACCATCTGTCAAAATTTGTAAGGGCGTGAGTTTACGTCATTTCCGAGCTTATTTTGGAGTGTAAACTAGCATGTAAATCTACGTGTGTGAATGAAGGTTGCCTTTAGCGCTAATCATTACACACCAGAGATCTGCAACGAATACTTAAAAATAAGTAGTACTCGATTACTATTCGTTTACAACTCAGTGATTCGAATTAGATATTTGCAACGAATCATATTTTTGAATTACCACTGAATTTTGAGCTACTTACTCAAAAATGAGTATAAGTAGTTTCCGAAGTAGTACTCATATGTGATTGATCCGAAAAAAGTGAATCATATTTTTTAATCAATTAGCTACTTACTCAAAAATGAGTATGAATAAGTATAAGTAGTTTCCAAAGTAGTACTGATATGTGATTGATTCGAAAAAAGCTGAATCACATTTTTGAATCATGAGCCACTTACTCAAAACTGAGTATGAATAAGTACAGTAAAAAATGACAATAGGGTCGAGGTATTGTTAGAGTGTTGAGTTGTTGAAATATGACAAGACATGCATTTTGTTGTTGTGTTGTTGAAATAAACAACACTTCAGCAACCTAACACCGTGACAAGACTACCTCTGAATACCCTTATAGTTTTATCAAAGTTGACTGCGTTGTTGGCGCGCTGAACACACCAGTGTTGCTCTTTTACATCAGTCGTTTATCACTATCTGGAAAACTAAGTGTTATCGATACAAACCTAATTATTATTGGTATCACAAAATTATATTAATTATGAATAAAAAAAAATTTCACAAAAACCGAAAATAGTCGATAAAAAAATCGATTTTCGACTAATAATTAAAATCATTATTCGACTTTAAAAAGTCGAAAAATTTTATTCGACTAATCGACTTTTCGACTACTCGACTATCCATCCCTACGACATAAACATAGTCCCAGTTTATACTCGTCAAGACTTGACGTTCAAGTTTTGCATATTCCCTTTTAAACTCGTCAAGAGTTGACGGTCAATTGTTTCTTTCACTCCTCCCTTTTCCTTCTCAAGTTTGCACTGATGACGCCGAAATAAAATTGAAAATAGCGGGACAACGAATGAACACAAAACGAATTGCCCAAGAATTGACAGTACGGTAAATTTTTTTCCCTTATGTTACGATTCCCGCACCCACGAACACAAGACTTGATCGTCAATTCTTGACGATCTTTCAAAATTTTTAAAAGCTGCTAAAAATCATTAATTAAAATCAAAAAATTTTCATCATTTTGATATGAAAAAATTCTAAGTCTTTTTTTATAATTTTCTATGAAGAAATTTATATGAAAAGTCTTTTTGCATAATTTTGTATGGATCCGAGATCTCGTGTTTGTTTCGAGCTCGTTTACGAGTCAGACTTTTTTATATAAAAATATATAATTTTTTTAATGAAAAGTATTTTTTCATTGCTAAGCATAGTACTCTGTTCAGTTTCATGTGAAATTCCACTGAAATCTCCATTCAAAAAGTGGCAGCTGCGAAACAAGCGTGGAAATTTTCACAACATGTTTGTCAGAGCAGTCCTCTGTTCCGCTGCGTGAAATTATCGCAACATGTTTCTGAGCAACATTTTTTCACGACAATTTAATTGTACTGCCTATTTATTTTGAAGAGATCATATGAAATCTCCCAACTTATTCTCTGAGTCTCTCTGAGAAACGTTGCCATAGGAATCCTCGCAACAAACTTTAAGTGAGAATTTTAACTCAACAAATGAATAGATGTTGCTAGCGAAATTTCACGCAAACGAACAGAGTACTAGGCTTTAGCTGCTAAAACTATGTCAATTCAAATCAAAAAAAAAATTCATAATTTTTGTATGAAAAACTTCTTTTATTTAATTATGTAGTCTTTTTATTTAATTTTGTATACAGAAATTGATGGAAATTTTGTTTTTTTTATATATCATATAATTGAGTTTTTATTTTAATATTTATCATTTTCACTGAAAAATTTTTCAAGTTTTTCTAAGAATAAGTCACTTAGAAAAAATTATGGAACCGAGATCTCGTGTTCGTTGCGAGCTCGTTTATGAGTCCGAGCTTGCGAGTCCGAGATCTCGTACTCACTCATTAGCGAGCTCGTTTACAAGTCCGAGATTGTTAGTCCGAGATCTCGTATTTGTTAACGAGCTTGTTTACGAATCGTTCTTCGTTTGATGTTTATTAGGGTAATAATAAAATCGTAGTAATTATATAGGTTACATTTTCTTTATGTTCATTCTAGATTCCTTTATGCCTTTGCATCCTCCCCCCTAGAACAAATCCTGCGGACGCCCATGGAGCCTACCATATCGCATTTTACTGGAAACACCCATAAGCTCCTTTGAACAAGATTTCTAGAGATATTTTAGATTTTCTAGAGTAATGCTAAGAAAAAAACTTTTTGAATTTTATAAACACTTAGAATATTTACATTTTTTATATTTTTGAATTGTTAGTTTGGAGAGTGTTTTCTTTTCAGTTTGCAATGATTTATCTGACCAGAAGTGTTCTGGTCAAACATAAACAGACGATACGATTTTAAAAATTTGCTTTCACGGTCAACAAAATAGTTTATGTTTGTTTTTGTTTCTTTTTATTTTATTTATTTATGACGGTGTGCCAAAATTTATGAGCAATAACACCATACAAAACAAAATGACTTGAAATTTTCTATTTTTAAACTTCATGTATTAAGATGATGCTTGAATAAGAGAGAATTGAATCATATAAAATCGAAAACATTTTCGATTTAACGATTTCCACGTTTGTTGCATACGCATTTAAATAAATAGGTACATGATATTGTAAATTGTAAATAACTGCCATCTTTTTTTTAAATTTTAGCAACTAAATTTTAGAGCTTATGAGATTTTAGTAGATTTTTCGTATACTGTTTTATATTATTTATTTACTTTCGCATTAATGCTTAAGTAAGCTATTTCATAGCTTTTTTTATTACCGTGTTATAACTGTAAATTTTTTTAGTAATGATCCAGTGTGTCTGTATATTTTTTTTTTGTACATTATTCAATTTGATTGATATGAGTTTCAAAATTTAGAGAAAAATTTAAAAAAAAGTGTTTATTTAAAATCTGATAAAATTATACTATAATAAGGAATACACTTCTGTTTTTCTGCTGGGAAATTAGTAAATTTAATCGTAGTGTTGGGTAACTCATACATGAGGTACCTCAAATGTCCCATACATCAACATTAATTGTACCATCACCTCAAAAAAGTATATTGAACGGCTTCAAATTTTCGCAAATCTCAAATTTTAGATTTAAAGGTGTGTTTGTGTTTGTATAAATTATATCCAAGGCTTTATAATTTGTTTTTTTTATAATTTAAAAATTATGGTCATGAAATAAAAACAATATGATTTTTTTAATAAAACAAAGTGATTTAAATTCAAAATCTATTTTTTCCACCTTTATAATTATTGTTGCTCCTTGTGGAGCCGCGATTTGAATACAGACCTTTTTATATTAAAAAATTTCTGCTCATTTTGTGATTTTAACTGTTGAAAATAGTTTTTTTTTTGCTATTTGAACAAAGTTTTATTTCATTTATATGTTCCTCCCCTCTTTACTCCTCATACCAACTCCTAATCCCGCAAAGCACTTTTAACACCTCACAACACCTTTTTTAAACGACATAACCCTATTTTAGTCCATTCACACCTCATTTGAAATGGGACAAAGTACCACCTCATTTTTAAAACGAGTAACTCACTCAAAATCACCTCAACTCTGTTTTGTCTGACATAAAAACCTTTTCAATCCTGACCCCCATTCCAAACAATAAGAAAATAAGCGCATTTTTTTACTGTGTTCATTTAATATAGAATTTAAAATTCAAACTAAATGAACCTTAACCCTAGAACCCAACACTGGGCTCTCTAACCCCACAAAATTATTTCGACCCTCGGGTTTCGACTGTATTTTTGGTTGGATGGAGTCGTTTTTTATATTACGAATAGATACTTCTAGAAAAGATTAAGGGCAGGTTCTCAGATACATGATTCAATCAGAATAAGGTTAAGTACATATTTGACATATCCTTATTTTATGTAAACAAACACATATTCTCTCTCTGAAATTATTGACAAACGGGGTTGTGTAGTCTTCTCAAAAAAAAAAAGTATCATTTCAGTGTTTTGGTGCGTATTTTTTTTAGGTGGTTATTCTTTTGCTACACTTTTTTTTTAAAGGCTGCTTTTTTCATTACACTTAAGGGAGATTTTAGGCAAAATCGGTTAAAATTTAGGAAGATGTTTTTTAAAAAAGTTTATTTGCGTGTTAATTTTACATCATCAGTTTAAGTAACAAAATTTTCTAATTTATATTCTGTATATATATAAAGATGGCGTTGAAGTTTGTGTGCTTAAAAAATGGTGAAAATCGACCCACATCAAAGCGTAGCTCAAAATCATTTTTAAACAAAAAAAAAAAATGCATTTGAAAATCGACTTTTGAATGCACATATTTTACCAAAATGGAAAGAAAATTATGAAGCGACGAAAAAGAAGTACCTAAAATTTATGTTATTTTTAACAATACTGTTGCGTGTAAAAACTAGACAAATTTTATAAAAACGCTAATTTTGATAAATGTTATGTAGAATTACATTACGAAAATGAAAATCTGTATAAAAAAACTATGTTTCAACAAAAACGCGTTTAAAGTTACTCTGGTTAGTTAAAAGTACTCTGGCGCACCGGGTTTTTAGCACTGCAGAATCTGAATTATAACCGGATTTGATTGATTTTTTGCATAGTTTTTAATAGTTTTACAACAATAATCAATTAACAAAAAAAAAATTTTTTCAAAATATTGTCTTCCCAAATCCTCTTTTAATATTTTGATTATTTAAACATTATTTATTTTAACAGCGTTTATGACAGGCAAGCTTAATTTTTATTAGCGAGATTTAAGTAAGGAATCCTGTTCGCTGTGTAAATATGACTAATAATAGATTAGTTTTAATGTTTTTATATTAAAACTAAATATATGAAGAAGTAAGTCTTAATTTAATTTAACTTATATTCAAAAAAACTATATTCATACTGTTTGTAACAAAGAACTACAAAAAGTTTAAATTGCATAAATTTTATAATGAAAACCATGTTTTCAGTACATTCTTTATAATTCAATACTTTTATTCTTTTTTTACTGTTTTACAACAAAAACGTGGCAATTATATTTTTCAAAACTCGTAATATAATTTTGAGTCAAAACAAATAAGTTAGAGAAAATGTAGTATAAAACGTAGTAGTCAAATGTACCTTTGGATATTTCGTACACTGAAAAAGTTTCATATTCATGCAACCAAGTGCTTATTTGATATAAAAAAAATTACTCTTTTGCTCTCCTCGCATTATTAGGGTATCTAAGTTCATTCTTGTGAGTAAACGTCAAATGGCTGTATAACCTATATGATTGAATCATGCTCAGGTAGAATTTCAAAAATACGGTGATGTTCTTAAGTTTTTGTTCATAAAAGGAAGTAAAAGAACACCTTGAGTTTTTTAACAGTTATTTATTGATTCCTAAAGTGTAGGAAAATATTTTTTTGTTGCATAAAAGTGTAATATGAAGTGTCACTAACTACGCCATTAAACGTCTCGTTGAAAACAAAAGGTATCCAAACTGCCTCCATCGCACAGAACGTTATGTCATCTGATATAAAAAACGACCCCTTGTCCAACACCCATAAAATGTTATCACTGAAACGGCACGTGAAAATTGTGGTCGAATACCGAATTCCAAACTCCAAAGCTATTCGATATCGCAAATTTCGGTTGTATGGAAGGTGGCACGCCCCCTTGTCAAAAGCCCATTAAATGTTATCAGTAAAACGGCACGTGTAAATTGTATTCGAATTCTTCCGAACCATTGCGACCTATAATTCCAAAGCCATTCGATATCAAATATTTCGGCTGTATGATTCCACGCACCCCTTTTCAATGAGAAAACCTTCCTTGGTGTATGTTTAATAACTTCCTGAAGTGTTATATTATTGCAATTTGGTAATTGCATATTTAGATGTCTTTTATTAGAAAAATTTCGTCTTTTATTAGAAAATAGGAACATGCAAGTTGCTTAAAATTTCCAAGAAATTGACTCCACAAAAACTTACGTACCTGAAACACACAAAAAGTTTTTAGTACTAATTTTATTTTTTGGTAAAATAGAAAAAGAAATCAATCAAAAATGAAAGTGCTGGCTTTGAAAGTGAATAACTCGGTCATGTTACAATGGATTGCATTAATTTCTTTTCGTTTGAAATCTTGATTAATTGCCCGTCCAATCGTGTTTCAATCTTTATCATTTTCGTTTCCCTTCTAATTTTGAAAATTTTCCAAAGAAAACCTTTACGAATTTCTTTATTTCGCAAAAAGCTTTGGTAAAAATATTTGTTGTTGAATTTTGATCTTTAACCTTGAATAAAATAAAAACGGTTCAGCGGAATAACCTTATATTTTGCAAAGTAGAATTATTTTGCCTGAACAACCAAAAAAACCCGTTTTTTAATTTGTACCCTTACTGTATTTGCCTGTGCAATTATAGTTACAAATGTCCCTGTGTATGTGCGCGCATACACATAAGCAAGTACCTGGAATTGCCGCCTATTTTTGTGTGCGGAATTATAGCACGCTCTTATTTTTTCGTTATATGAAATTCAGTTTGTTCTGGAACACACATAAGTGAATTTTGTTTGCGCATTTATTTGAATTTTGGTTGTGTTTCCAAGTATTTGATAAAAAATGGATAAAGTTTTACGTGAAAGAAGGCAGCGAGATGAACTAGAAATGGATTTTGATTTGGAAAGCGATGCGGGCGAATCTCCGTGCAATAGTGACGATGATTTTGCATTATCAGACGAGGAGAATGATGAAAGTGAAGTTAGCGTGCATTCGGATGAAGACGACATTGAGCCACTTGAGCAAAATTTAGCAGAAAAAAATGCAGCAAATCCTGAAAATAAATATTTTTCAAAAAATAAGAAAATTGAATATTCATCGCAACCATTTGAAATAAATCGAAGAAATTCATTTCGACGTGCAGAAAATTTCACTTCAGGTGAAAACCTACCCTCTTTGTTATGGGTTCATGTTCATTATATGTTTCATTTTTGTTATAATTCAGGTCCAAAAGCATTAGCAGCTGCTACTATAGTTGATGTTTCGTCTGCATTTCACATGTTCCTTGAACCGGTTGAGAATATTATTTTGAACATGACGAATTTATATGGTGTGCGAAAGTACAAAGACGATTGGGAAAACATTGATTTGGACACTCTGCACGCATACTTTGGATTGTTGCTGGTTTCTTGTGTGTATCGGTCATTCGGTGAATGTGTCACTAAACTGTGGAATGACGAAACTGTTCGGCCAATATTTAGAGCAACAATGTCTTTGAAAATGTTCAAGCGTATTCATGGTTGCATTCAATTTGATGACCGCGAACAACGTATGGCAAGTACTTCTGTACGTGACAAGTTGGCACCGATTCGAAATGTATACGATAAAGGGAATAAAGGGAATTGAAAGTTGTATACACAAAAGGAAAAAACATTACCGTAGATGAACAGTTAGTTCCGTATCGTGGGCGATGTCCGTTTCGTCAGTATATTCCATCCAAGCCGGCGAAATATGGCATCAAAATTTGGGTGCTATGCGACTCAAAAAGCTGGTATGCATACAACACACAAATTTATGTTGGTCGGAATCGTAATGCCACTCCTGAACGTAATCTCGGACGGCGTGTTGTTTTGGATTTGGTGGAAGGAATTTCTGATCCCCAAATCTGATGACGACTTCCGCAAACAAAAAACTGATAATGATTTACGAATATGCACCTGGAATGTCCGAACCCTTAATTGGGAAGGTGCCTCTATCCAACTGACTGATGTCTTGGAAAGATACAAAGCTGATATCACTGCTATCCAAGAAATGCGATGGAAGGAACAGGGTTGCATTCGGCATGCACCCTGTAATATCTACTACAGCGGCCATGCGGAGAAGCACGAGTTTGGATGCGGATTTGTAGTCGGCAAGAGACTACGGCCCCACGTCCTGCGATTCCCACCTGTGAACGAACGACTTGCCATAATCCGCATCAAGGTTAAATTTTTTAATATAAGCCTAATATGTGCGCACGCTCCGACAGAAGACAAGGACGATGAGATCAAGGAAATTTTCTACGAGCGCTTTGAAAATGCTTACGAGCGCTGCCCCCGTCACGACGTTAAAATCGTGCTTGGTGACTTCAACGCTAAGGTGGGCAAGGAAAATATTTTTGGTCCAACAGTCGGAAAGTTCAGCCTCCACGACAACACCTCCGATAACGGAATGAGGCTGATTGACTTCGCCGCAGCACGAAACATGGTCGTAAGTAGCACTAGATTCAAGCATCTCAATATTCATAAAGCCATCTGGATGTCCCCTGATCAAAAAACCAAAAATCAAATTGATAACGTTTTGCTCGACGGAAGGCACTCTTCCAGTGTATTGGATGTACGCACGATCCGTGGTGCAAACATTGACTCGGATCACTATCTTGTTGCAGCCAAGATCCGTACACGTCTGTGGGCAGCTAAGAATACACGCAACCCTACACAGAGAAAGCTGGACGTCGACAAGCGGCAATCGAAACAGACAGCCGATGCTTTCGCCACTCGACTCTCACTCCTGCTTCAAAGCACTCCTCCAATCGATGATATATGCGCGCAGTGGAAACACATTTCCAACTCCATGCGGCTGCTGAAGAGGTGATTGGCTACCACCGCCCTCGCCGAAACCAGTGGCACCCTGCAGTCGGTTGTAACGCGCGCTGCTAAGGAGCGATACAAAGAAAAGAGGAGGGAAGGGAGACGTATTTTCAGGCGGAAAAAAAGAGAGGCAGAAAAGCGCGAGCAGGAGAAGATTGAGATGTATGGTGACAGGAATGAGGCCCGAAAATTTTTCGAAAAAATAAGACGCCTTGCCGATGGTTTTAAAACCGGGGCCTCTTCCTGCAAGGATGAAAACGGGAATCTGCACTCAGAAATAAGCATACTAAAATCAAAGAAAATTTTACTTGTTTTAGCGCCAAGGAAATTTTTTTTGAAAGAAAGAAATAAATTTCCAAACAAAAATGAAATGATTTCTTTCAAAGAAAAATTATTTCTTCCAAAGAAAAATTTATTTGAAAAAAAAATTTATTTGAAAAAAAAAAATTTCCTTTTCTTTGATTTTAGTATGCTTTTTTCTGAGTGTAGTGACAGATGTCCAGAGTATACTGACGTTATGGAGGGATAACTTCTCTAAGCTTCTAAGTGGCGACGCTGAAAACAATCCCGCCAATAGAGATGATATTCCGGAAACCCCAAATTCGGATGACAGCGTCGAGGTTCCACTGCCCGACTATGATGAAGTTCTGACAGCTATAGCTCGGCTTAAAAATAACAAAGCCGCGAGAGCTGATGGCTTACCTGCTGAGCTGTTTAAGAACGGAGGCGAAGCTCTACTTAAATGCATTCACGAGCTTCTATGCAGAATATGGTCGGAAGAATGCATTCCGAATGATTGGAATCTCAGTGTGCTCTGCCCAATCCACAAGAAAGGCGATCCCACTATCTGTGCCAATTACCGTGGGATAAGCCTTCTTAATATCGCATATAAGGTCCTGTCGAGCGTTTTATGTGAAAGATTGAAGCCCTTACAATGGGAACTGATGGGACCTTATCAGTGTGGCTTCAGACCTGGAAAGTCCACCATCGTCCAGATTTTCACGCTACGACAAATCTTGAAGAAGACTCAAGAAAAATAAGGCGACACCCACCATCTTTTTGTCGACTACAAAGCCGCCTTCGAAAGCCCAATAAGGAAGCACCTATACTCCACCATGTCTGAATTTGGTATTCCGGCAAAACTAATACGACTTTGCAGGATGACACTGAGCAACACCAGCAGCGCAGTTAAAATCGGGAAGGACCTCTCCCCACCATCTATAAGAATTTATGATGGTGCAAATAGTGGTAGATTTTAAGCTTTCGGTGGTAAAAATTTTGAAAAAAATGTGGTAAATCTATCACAATAGTGGTAAAGTCCGTGCCCAGGTAGTTGCTTTCAGGGATAGTCTTGTCGTCATACAGTGTTGATTAATTTTCTTTGCAAATATTTTGAGGTTAGTTGCCAGAATTCAGTTATAAGCATAAATTATGTTTTGTAGTCTTGCCAGCTAACTTTGCCCGACTTGAGATTGTATTAGTCTTCTATCTATACTGTCTATCTGTACTGTTAAAAACAATCACGTGAGAACCACTGAACTGATTTAGACGATATAGGTACCAAAAGAGTTTTTATTTCAACGAAATCATGAAAGGCTATTAATATTTTGCCACTCCTACTTTTCATGTCTACAATATGCTAAAAATTTGGTCATTTTATTTGTATAGTTACTTTCGACAGCTTACTAGAAATGGGTTTCCACGCTCCCTTTACCCGCCAAAAAATCAATGAAAATTATATATTTCAAACGATTTTGGTCGTATAATACTACGTTTAAATTGGCCCAAATGACTCATTTGGAATCACTCAATCAAAAGTGCTTACATTGGTTTTTTTTTGCGAAAGTATCTCATTTCGTTTGACAACTGGTTCTTACACGTGTATAAAATAATTTGTTGTTTGACGTTTTCCTTAGTTTTAAATGTGTTCGGTGTTTTTTTTATACATTCTGCATTGAATGCGTTCGAAATAGTTTGTACTAAGTTTTAAATTTTAAATGAATTGAATTGCAACTGAGAATTTGTATGGCAAATGAAGTGACTTCGTTTCTCATTTAGCTGAATGACAAAAATTTGATAATGTAGTTTGTAATATTTGCATTTTTTCACAGAAATAATTTTTAAGCTGTAGAACATTGTAAAAAATATAACATTTTGAAAAAAAAAATTAGGGGGTTGCAGGCTATGATTTTGAACGCTGTTTATTGAATTTTGTGTTAAAATTAAGCAATTTTTTTCAGATAAATGATATGAATATTGCTACACATGAAGATAAGTGATATGACTATGAAAGAGTGGGGAAAATGAAAATTTAAAAAAATACGACAAAAATAACTTTTGGCCTAATTTTTGAGCGCAAATTAAATATTTTAAAGATTTTGTGAAAACTTTTGTGAATAAAATAATCTTTTCTCATTTCTCCAAATTCACTTAATTGCCCATTCAGACAAAGAAAATTTGATGAACATCGATTTGAAAATGGCCAAGATGTTTGCTTGGAAATTAAAAAAATTTAAATTTCAATCGGTTTTTCTCATTCTAATTCTAAAGAAAATGTGTTATATTGAGAAAATCTGTATTTTTCAAGATATTGCAATAATTGTCATAATAACGGAAATTTTCAATTTACTAGATATACGTACAAAATACTTTCGAAAAATCTTATGTTTACCGTTAATTTAGTCCAGTTATGCAGGACTTATTAAAAAATCAAAATACAGAAAAACCCAACCAACTTTAGGTCGCCATAACAGTTATTGTAAGAAGGTAATTTAAATTAAATAAAGTAATTTTTTAATATTTATACCATTTTTGAATTATTAAACAAACACAAATATTTTTATATTTTTTATATTGTTTATTTATATTTTAAAATAAAACAAAATACTTTTTAAAAATAAATTTTAAGATTTCAAATTTTTACATGGCATTATTTTTATCGCAGGCAAAGCAGCGGGTATTTGCTAGTAATAGTATAGATTGACAGAATGACGCGCTTTTCAAAAATATGAGTTCTAAAAACAGCTTGTTTTTTACCGGTTATTAAGTGCAAAATATACGATGTTTTTGAAATAAAATGTTGATTCTAGGTCCAGCGATAGCCATTGTTGTTGTGAATAGCACATTAAAATTTCAGATGATTTCTAAAACACTATCCCGAAAAAAATAGTTTCGAGACAAATGAATAAAAAGAGAATGAATGTAGACGAAACACTGTGGCTCGATACCTAGTAAAACGGCTGTAGAAGCGGAAATAACGTCAGAGTCCTTACAAAAATTTAACAGGACATTCTCGAAAGACTATACTTTTAAAATATAAAAAAATCGATTTCATAAAAATTTGAGACCGCCTTAATAATTCGAGTGAATGTTTTAGTTGGTTAACTTTTGTATTTTTGCAAACAAAACAGCGGCTCACTAAAATCACTGTACCTTTTGCATCAAACGTCAAATTGCCATGAAATTTTGGCACGCATCGTTTAAAGATTGAAAATAAAAACAAAGTCATATTTTTACAATAAAAACTCAATTAATGGTATCGATTTAAAATGCTAGGAAGTGCTGGGAATTCCTCAGTGTTGAGTATTTTTCCACATTCGGATAGAGTTGGGACCTAGGGTTAATACAACCGCTTATTCGTTTTGCACATTTAATTACGAGGTTTCTTACATTTTTGTTATTTATTAATCAGAATCCTTATCAGTGACTGATAACAGAATAAGATTTAAAAAATACAGTCATGTTCTCTGGTTGAAACTTATCTTTGCAGTGCTATGATTGGATTATGTATGTACTCTATATTTATATTCTTTATTTTTTATTGCTTTTGTATTAATTAATTAATCTATCTGAAGCAATCAGTATGAGATACAATCACGTGAAACCCTACAATCAAATATATTTAACTTTACCAAGCTCGGATCCAGAGGGCTTATGAGGGAGGGCTATCCCCCGAAGCTCAAAAATTTTGTCGTCCAAATAAAAATTGCAACAAGTTTGCTATAAATGCTATCAGGGATGCCAACTTGCAGGGAAATTCCTGATTTGCGGTTAATTTCAAATCGATTGGGCAATCTAAATTTGATTTCTGCTGATTATTTGCAAAGAATGAAAAATTTTTAAATGTTTAATTTATTATTTCATTCTTATATTACGTTTTATTATATTTATACATATAAACATTTTATTTACACTAGGTACAAATAAGTTGCTGATGCCAAATTCACTGTCGGAATTTACAAATTTTAAAACAAAAAAATATTTTTAGGGTCCACCCCTAGTGTCAAAAAACTTTTTGAAATTCTTACATAAGATTCTAACTTAGCAACCCACAGTGTGTCGACTGTGCTGAGAATGAGACCACAAAGTGCCGTTATAATTTTGCTTGTAACTTGATTAATCACTTTGCAGTAAGTCAGTTTTGAATGTGATCGCAATTTGTCCACATCAGGGTTAGCAAAACTCTCAATTGAAGAGAAAAATTGCACTCCTCCTCATGAATATTATTTTACTGACGAACGATTAACTTTGCTTTCATCATTTGTGAAGAAAAAAAATTGAGCACTCTTATGTTAAATATTTAGAGCAGGGCTGGGCATTCTAACACAGTCGCAGTTTATTTTGACTTGATGGCATCAGTGCGCTCTCGAATAGCGCACACTGAGCGAAATAGTTGTCAGAATTATCTAGATTTGCAAGTTTATCACATGCTGTTGTATGTGTTTATTTTTTATGTGTTCAATATTTCTTCTATGTCAACATCAAAGCTCCAGCATTTTATTCTAAATAAATAAATTATATTAGTTTGCTTGAAGTGGAAAATTAAACATTCTGCTTCGCCGGAAAAATTATCTTCGGAAAAGAAATCACTTTCGAATTAAGAGTTAAACACTTTGGTATGTTTTTTTTTTGTTGTTGTTTTGTTTTTATTTTAATATTATAAAATCTGAATTTATACGAATAACTAAAATTATAATCAAAAACTCAAAAAATTAAGCATCAGAAAATGAATACAAATAAAATAAATTAATAATTCAAATAATCTTATACGGATAATATGAAATTCTACGAAATAAAAAATATATGCACAAGTATTATGAATGTGCAAATCAAAAAGTTAGTTTTTTAAGAGTGTACATAAAATTTGCGACATAGGTCTTCACAGCATCACCGTCAGCGAACGACTGAATTATACTCTCTTCTGTTGTGAGCTTTGTGTGCATGTGAAAAGTTACGCTCAGAGAGCTATGGGGCGCCCAGCGCTAATTTAGAGCATGGTATAATTATTTGACAAGGTAGTAGCGTAGACTGGCTTTTTTCTCACGAGCGGCGATGGGTAGTTGTCAAAATTAGCTGTTCATGCAATTAATCAAAGAAATGTGAAAAAATAAGCAACGACTTAAACATAGCTAGTCAATCGCAGCAAACTAAAAACATTCCATTAAACTTCGCGACCAAATTTAATGAATCAAAGAAAAGTTAAAAATAAGCACATAGCTAGTCAACATCAGCAAACTACAACTCCTTTAGCTGTTTTTGACAACTACCAATCGCCAAAAAACTGTCACGGCTACCTTGTCAAATAATTATACCATGATTTAGAGTGATCCATGGTGTAAGAAATAGAGGTGCAAGTGAGTTTGACACTTTTCTCTCAAAATTATAAAATTATGTTTCCCCGCTCTTGTCAAAAACAGCTGATGGTGAATTGCAATAAAAACACATTATGTTAAATTCGTGCCTTTCTGCAACTTTATAAGATTTTTAGTGAGATTAAAGTGAGAATAAAGTGATATGAAGGAAAACAATAAAAAATATATGAGTGCGTTATGCAAAAAAACAACGATGTGAATACAAGACAATTTGCCAAAGCTTCATGTCGGCGGCACCTTCCAGCGCACGTTTCTGATAAAATGGCCAAAACATTCAATGATGAACTTGGCAAATCGGCGAAGACAACTGCAATAACTTTTTGTCAACACAACACGGCACAATTAATTGCGATTAATATTTATTTATACTTAATTCTCACAATAAACTATAAAAACTACAGCACATCATCTAGCCATGGTATAATTATTTGACAAGGTAGCCATGACAGTTTTTTGGCGATTGGTAGTTGTCAAAAGCAGCTAAAGGAATTGCAGTTTGCTGCTGTTGACTAGCTATGTGCTTATTTTTAACTTTTCTTTGATTCATAAAATATGTTCGCGAAGTTTATTGGAATGTTTTTAGTTTGCTGCGATTGACTAGCTATGTTAAAGTCGTTGCTTATTTTTTCACATTTCTTTGATTAATTGCATGAACAGCTAATTTTGACAACTACCCATCGCCGCTCGTGAGAAAAAAGCCAGTCTACGCTACTACCTTGTCAGTAATTGTGCCATGCATTTAGCAACTCAAACAAATAACACAATTTGACAACTATCAACAGTTCCGCTCTTTCGCTCACAATTTTTTGACAGACGCAAAGAAATTCATGGTGTTGTCAAAAACTTACTAACACCTCTTTTTCTCACACCATGGAGTGATCAAAACTTTTTCTTCGCTCTTTCATAGTATTCGTTCGTAGATTGTGCTACTCGAAAAAACCGATTTAAACAACGTTTTCTCTTTGTTTTCCATTTATTGTTTCTTACTCGCGAGTTTTTGCAAAGATAAACTTATTCATCGGAGTTTTTTGCGTTCACTCATTTATTGACTCAACGAGTGATCTAGTTAATTAATAAAACTTTTTGACAAAAAAAAAACCCAACTTCAAAATCACTACAAATTAAAAAATAATTTTAACTTACTTTTCACATTAATTCTTGGTCAAATTTGATTTGATGATTTATATAAAGGGTGGTTAAATGCCGATGTTGAATGTGAACCACACCTAAACGTCAAGTTTTTTCTGCATTTTATTTGACATTTCTCAATTTCAAGCTAATTCAGTTTGAACCATGGAAAGATACACAATCGAGCAACGCGTAAAAGTGGATTCAGGCTTATTATGAAAATGGACGTTCAAACCAAAATGCATATCGTGCACTTCGTGATATTTTCGGTCAATTTAATCATCAAAATGTGCGTACAATCGGAAAAATCGTGAAAAAAATTTGAGCAAACCGGGTCTGCAGGAGATGTGAAAACACCAGTGCATGCTCGTACAGCTCGTACTGCAGAAAATATTGCTGCTCTTCGCGATAGTGTGGCTGAAGAACCGTCCACCTCAACTCGTCGTGGTGCCCAACAATTGCACCTCTCACGCTCGTCGTTGATGAACATTATGCATAAAGACTTGCATTTTCACGCTTACAAGGTGCAATTGACTCAAGAACTAAAGCCTCTTGACCATTTCAAGCGACGTCAATGGTCAGAATAGAGGCAAGAAATGGCAACAGTGGATGATCAATTTTTGAAGAAAATCATCTTCAGTGATGAGGCACATTTTCACCTCAGTGGATTCGTCAATAAGCAGAATTGCCGTATTTGGGCGAATGATAATCCAAGAGTGATTGTCGAAAAAACAATACGTCCACAAATAGTGACTGTTTGGTGCGGTTTATGGGCTGGCGGCATCATCAGGCCGTATTTTTTCCAAAATGAGGCCGGTCAGGCAGTTACTGTGAATGGTGTTCGCTATCGTGAGATGATAACGAACTTTTTATGGCCCGAATTGGAAGATATGGATGTGGAAGATATGTGGTTTCAACAGGATGGTGCCATTTGCCACACAGCTAACGAAACAATGGCTCTTTTGCGCGACAAATTCAATGGCCGTGTTATCTCACGTGGTGGCGATGTCAATTGGCCGCCAAGATCATGTGATTTGACACCGTTGCACTTCTTTCTTTGGGGTTATTTGAAAGAAAAGGTGCACGTCAATAAGCCAGCAACAATTCAAGAGCTAAAGGATGAGATAATTCGGCACATTAACGGCATAGAACCTCAATTCTGCCTCAGCGTCATCGAAAATTTGGACCATCGCATGGAGGTGTGCCGCCGATGTCGCGGAGGCCATTTGGCCGATATTTTGTTTCATACATAATTGAACCATACCAATATTATCATAATAAAAAGAATTTCCTAAATAATTTGTGTTTTATTCAAAATCAACATCGGCCCTTAAAATTTAACCAGCGTTTATATTACTAGCAGGCAACTGTTGTCCGCGGCGTCGCCACGGACTTTTTTTATCAATCTCCTTAACGCCTAAAATACAGGACAATTTTTTCACACATGTGCTATTTTTTTACCTAATTTTGATTTTGACTAATTTAAATGTAATACAGTTAGTTTTGCGACATCCGACTTATTGATGCGATGTGGCATCATCGTCCTTATTGGGTAAAGACAATGCATGATAAAGAAATAAAAAATTGTCTTTTTTCTTTTGTTTTGTTGTGTTTCGTTGTGTTTTTGAGCGCCGCTCTGCATTTATATGTATCTCACTCTTCGCCTTGCTCGAAAGAAAAATAGAGAGCAACATGGAGTTATTGAAATTCTCGCAACACAAACGCGTCAAAAGACATTGAATAAGCAATGTGTAGCAGCTGTGATGATTTCTCAAAAAACTTAATACCTTAATTAAATATACTTATTATAAACTTATTATTATAAAATATCGAATTATATACTTATATTTATACTTATTATTATAAAAATATCGAAAGAAAAAAAAATAAATCTGTAGCACAAATATGATATTTACCAATTTTTTCATAAAAATCGGCCCGGTACTTTTGGAGTAAAGTCGTAACTTTAAATTTTCACTTCAATTTTATATAATAGTGTGGTATTAAATTTAAATGGTTTAAACAATTTTTGCTAAGTTTATTTAAGTCAAATTAAAATTATAACTGATTTCTTCAACGTATTTGATAAAACTCAATTTTCCAAATTCAGTTTTTTAAAAAATAAGAATTAAAATCAAAGATAACTAAATTTCTAAACATCAAGGTAAATTATTTAAAGTTACTTCCACAATAGTATAGATAGATATAGATATAGATAGATAGAGATTAAATTGGAAATCTTATTATATGTTTTCTATTTTGTATTATTATCATAAATATATTAATTTCTTCATGAATATAAAGCATTTAAAGCCAGAGCGTTTATTTTATAAAAGTCTGATTATATTCGCGCCGACTTTAAAGGTTTTATATTCATAGAGAAATTAATATATTTATGATAATAATACAAAATAGAAAAAAATTATAATAATAAGATTTCCAATATAATAATATATATAAATAAATTATCAAATTTGACAAAGAATTAATGTGAAAAGTAATTTAAAATTATTTTTTACTTTGTAGTGGTTTTGAAGTTGGGTTTTTTTTTTGTTAAAAAGCTAATATTTGTTCCTTTTTAGAGTGTATGACAACGATTTTGCCGATTCTTGAAACGAATTTTGTTACCCTAGTGTGAATATTCGAGATACAGTGTTTTTCTTATAGTGACTTTCCGCATACTTTATTGATTGTATTTTGTTATAATTCTACCTGATCTTGTACCCAATTTCCGTACCATAGTGTCAATATTATTCGAGTTACAGTATTTTTCTAAGATTTACACGCCCTTTGTCGACCATAATTTGTAATAATTGTGCCTACCCCTGTACTAAATTTTAGTACCCTTGTGTCAATATTAACTGAGATACAGTGTTTTTCTAAAAGTGACATTATTATTCCAGATAGTGACTTTTTAATATTGTCACGCGCTTTTGTCCAATAACTCCTACTTTTTGACCGTAATTTGTAATAATTGTTCCTACTCCTGTACCGATTTCCAGTACCCTAGTGTCAATATTAACTGCGATAGTCTTTTTCTTATACTACCACGCCCTTCTGTCCAATAACGCCCACTTTCTTGACCGTATATTTTCATTATTATTCCTACCCCTGTACCTAATTTCAGTATCCTAGTGTCAATATTATTCGAGTTATAGAGTTTTTCTATTATTTCCATGCCCCTTTATAGAATACCGCCCACTATTAGATACGGGCACCTCCGCGTCCAATGTCTCTATCTGTTGACAAAAAATTGCGGCAATCGGGCTAATACTTTAGGAGTTATCGATGTACATACATTTAAAAAAAAACCAACCAACTTGAGAACCTCCAAAATACCTTTTGATTTATCGATATGAAAACTATTAAACAAATTTTTAATCAAAACCCTCCCTGGGTTCTGGCTACGGGCCTGGTTTACGTCTATTCCTTCAAATAAAAATCACTCCTACTGTGTTTGTGTGAAAAGGGAATGCCAGGAGCAAGTTTATTCGATACTCAAATCTTTAAATAATCACAGTCACTGCTACTGTGGTTAATACCTTTCCTGTAAAAAAAAAAAATATAGGAGTAGCAATCACTCCTTGATTGAAATATTTTAATAGCAGACTGTGATTGCTACTTTCGAGTACCAGTGACAAAATCACTGCTACCAAAATATCGACCCATCTATACGTATTAGACTAAAATTTGGTAATTTAGTTCATATGGTTAGTTTCGGCAACTATATTAAAAATTGTGAATATATTTGGCATTTCTTGACATAGCTGTAAGGCGGTCTGTGGCAGGACAAAGTCTGCCGGGGAATACAAGTGTATATACAAAATTACTTTAAGACCGATTGTTTTACTCGCCAATCGAAATTAAGTTAGGTGAACAATTTGTATGCATTAAAATAGCAACTGTATTCAAAATGGTATTAATAGTATTTTTAAAATTTCATCGTTAAGTAAGTTATAACTTTTGGATAAGTTTACGAATGTTATCTAAATTTTATTTGTTCTTTTTCCACTTTGCAGTTTGCAATGAGCCGCCTTATTGAAAATCCAAATCTTGCAATGTCAATAACGTCAACCAGCAGTAGCTCTACGTCAACGTCATCTTCAATAGTAACAGCCACAGAATCAGCAGAGAGCAACAATAAAGTTGAAAACGATAACGTCCTAAACACAACATCTAAAACTATAATCAGCCTCGAAGATATAAAAAAAACCTCCACAGCAAAGAAACGAGGTGAATTCCGAATATTTCCATTTTGAAAAATGCTTTAATTTTACTATTGGCCACGTTTTCAGTTCCCTCTAATTTCGATGATGTTTTTATCAGTTTGTTTTCCGGTGCAGCGGCGGGAGCTCTAGCAAAAACAGTTATAGCGCCTCTCGATCGAACTAAAATTAATTTTCAAATAAGGTAATGCTCGAGTATGTACGCACTTGTTTTTTTGAAAGTGCTTTAAAATTGATTTTTAAGTTTTATGATTAAAAATCTACCATTTGCTTTCAGTAAAGATGTCCCATACTCATTTAAAGCTGCCTGGGATTTTTTAAAGCAGACCTACCGCAAGGAGGGAACTCTTGCGCTATGGCGCGGCAACTCCGCGACAATGGCGAGAATTGTGCCTTACGCAGCCATACAATTTACAGCGCACGAACAGTGGCGAAAAATATTGCAAGTGGATAAGGATGGAGCTGAGTGAGTGCTTCAAACACGATATTCATCCATACATATATAAAAATGTATATAAATACGTTCTATTTTTTGCGCTGGCAGCACCAAAGCTAGACGTTTTATTGCTGGTTCTCTTGCTGGCATCACATCGCAGTCTCTGACATATCCTTTGGATCTAGCCAGAGCGCGCATGGCAGTTACTGATAAATGCACAGGATATCGGTAAGTTTATGAACAATTATTACTGGTAATCGGGATTTGACATAAGTTGATAGTTGTCTTATGTGTTTGTATATGTGATAGGGAAATCGAACATTTTAGGTGCATGCATGTTTTGTTATTAAGTTTTACTTAAACATTGAGATGACTTGTAATATAATAATTGGCCAATAAGGCTTTTGTGTTACAACTGAATGAATAAAAATAAATTATCAATTATTATGGACATATAATAAAAGTAAATGTGTTGCTTTGAATCAAAAGTAATGTGTTCCACTTTCAGCTATTTATATTTGAAAAAACCCTTAATGACATGGGTATTACAACTAATCTTTATCATCGATTGAAATGCAAGTATAAAAGATTTAATAACATATAATTAACATCTTTGGAATAGAGTTGTTCTGAATGTGAACACCTGAAATACAGTAGTTTTGATTCATCTATTAAATTAAACGCAAAATTACTCAGAATATAATTTTCCCTGAAAGACTTTGAATATAGTCCAATAGAGCCATTCAACAATAGGAAACAAAATTATAAATAAAATAACTTTTTTTGAAAAATTTTTAATACATTAACTATTGATTCTATTAGACATAAATATTTCCTATCATTACAGAACATTGCGTCAAGTTTTTGTAAAAATATGGATTGAAGAGGGAGCACGTACGCTGTATCGTGGTTATTGGGCTACAGTGCTGGGCGTTATACCGTATGCGGGTACATCCTTTTTTACGTATGAGACGCTTAAGCGTGAATATTATGGTAAGTCATTTATAGAAAGTAAGCTCTGTCATTTTGAATTTATAAATGAAAAAAGACTTGTGCTGCAATGTGCTCAATGCGTGCTAATTTGTGTCGCATTGGAACATTTTTTTTTCTAACTAGTCGATCAATGCGATACTAAAGCGTCCCGTTGATGTTCATATATCGTCGTTACAAAAGTGAACTTGCGAATCTGAAAAATTAAATTGTTCATTTCTAATGAAAATCCTATGTAAAATTAAAAATGAAATTTTTCAGATTCGCAAGTTCCCTTTGTAATGATTCAGTACTATCAAAGTCAAAACTATCAGCCAGTACTCTGGCTTCAATGGACTGTTATTGTATGTAGTTTCTTATGAATGCAATTAGTCCGTAGCCTGCAGCGCGCAGTACTAATACATAACTATCTATTTTACTTGTTCGCAGGGGACACGAACTGGTTCCTTTCCAATCTCCAAGCAATGCTTTCAACTGTCGAAAATAACATTTAGTTGCCCTACGAAAGGGACAATTGGTGTCTCCCTACAGACTTTTGGGACAGAAATCTCACTAGTTAGTATTCTGTCTACTTAGGTAAAGAAGTTTATTTTAGTTAGTATTCTGTCTACTCAGATAAAGTGTTTTTACTAGTAAGTTTTATGCCTATGCTATGATTTGGAATAACTAAAAACATTATATAAGTTCTAGTAATATTTGTATTGGTTGCATTCCCGTGGTCGTTGATCTAGAGCGCTGCTCTATTTTATTCACAAAACACAAATAAAAATTAAAACCAGCTCGATTTCTAGCTCTATTTCTGATCTTAAAATGCTGCAAAGTTTCAACAATTTTTTATCAAAACGAGCATAGTTGGCTAATCTAAATAACTTCATTTTCTTATTTTGACGTTTCACCGCTCAATGGGCGTTTTGGTGTTGATGTTTTCTTATGTTATTTTTCTTAAAACAGCTGTTTCAAGATAGTGCTTTCAACAAATTGTTATAAAGTTGAACGGAAATGCAGATATTGCTAGATATTTTTTGAAAATTGCTTAGCCTCATTTTTAAAAAATCGTTTTATTTTTGCGCCTGCATTGCTTTCACAAAACGTGATAGATATTAAATTATAAAAAAAGTTAAAAGTGGAAGTTTTACCTTCGTAAAAGCTTTTATAGTCTTTTAGGCCGCGTTCATAGTGAAATCTTCAGCTGAAGCTGATGCATAAAGCTGCTTTTTCTAGCTTTTTTTGATCATTGTGAACGCTTATTCAACGCTGCACAAAGAAGCTTATTGAGCTTATTGGTGTTCATAATGCGCGCTTTATACTTGTGGCTGAAATACTTTGTTTTCATTTGTCTCTTTGCAAAATAATGCCCTCAATTGCGTTTTGCAAAGTAAATGAAAGATTTTTGTCTAATGAGTATGTAGATTCGCGATAATCACCAGCGAAAGGTCAAACCAATAACAAATAAAAGTTTAAAAGAACTTGAAAACACAAAGCATAACAACTGTGGAAAGTTCAGCACAAAAAGTACCCAAAAACTATGTAAACAAACGCAATAGAATACACAAGTGCATAAAACTGAAAAGCACCACAAAACGAAACAACGCAACAACGGTTGAAACTTCAGCACAAAAAAAATCCAACAAATAAAACAAAAACAACGAAAATATTTTTAACAGGCAAAATAGATAAACAAGTGCCGAATAGCATTTTGAAAAAAGCATAAAAAACAAAATTATTTTTCTGTGCGAGCAAGCGAGATGGCGATATAAGCGCTGAAAAGTATTTGGAAATAAGCTTTATGCTGGCACTATGAACACTTTGAGCTTTTTCCGTATGATTATACACAAAGCGTTTTTAGGCTAAACCTCTCGGCTAAGCTAAAATCGTTTACTATGAACGCGGCCTTAGAGACAGTTTGCCATGGGCACCATAAATGTTATACCTGTTAGTCAGCCCTTCCGTCATTCAGCCCTATCATGAATAATTTTTCACGCGGAATCGGAAAAGGGAGTTTTGATTTTTAAGATAAACCTTAATAACATTTTGGAAATTTTTGAAGCAAATTTGTTGATAAACCGTTGATGAATAAGTTTGCTTAAAAATTTTCCAAAATGTTCTTGAGCTTTATCTTAAAAATGAAAACTCCCTTTTTCTATTCCGCGTAAAAAATTATCCATCTGATAATATCTGATAATATCTGAAAAAATTATCCATCTGGTCGAATACTGAATTCCTAGGCTGTGCGGCCTATAACTCCAAAACTATTAGATATCGCAAATTTTAGCTGTAGAGGCGGTGCCACGACCTCTTTTCCTCTTTAAAATTGGCCTGAGTGGAAATCTACCTCTCTGTCAAATGTCAAAGCAATCGGTAAAGAATTTTTATACAAAAAGTTTCTTCGGGTTTTTTCGAATTACCAAATTTTCCACACAACTTTTCCAATTTTTTAACACGTATGCTTTTTTTATTAGCTTCACTTCATGTATGTATGTATGTCCCGTACAAATCTTGGAATTCATTTTTAAGCAACTTCCCGATGGACTAGGGTTTTGAAATTTAAAATATAGCTCAGAACTGGATAACAACACATATAATTTAGGAAAAAAATGTTGCCACTCCCCCTTTTACCGCCCACAAATCAATAAAAATGCTATATCTCAAAAACTACCGGGCTGATTCAGCTGAAATTTTGGCAGTAAATTTCCCTCAAGTAGAGGATGGTTTAAGAAAAAACTTTTCGACTTGTCATCACAATAACAGTCGCAATATTATCGGAACGAAATTCAGTATATTAAAAAAGTACCCAATCCGGATGTGACCAAGCATATCTCCAATAGATACAAAGTAGTGACGTTATCAAAACAGTAAAATCTATTTAATTTCAACAAAAATTAATATATCTAATGACTTCATATATTGCACACAAGCTGTAAACGCAGATATGAACTGAGTATAAAATATGTCAAAATCGAATGAAAACAACGCTGCCAAACAGTAAGTGGCTTTATGAAAACGTTTACAATCTCCTTAAATTCCTTAAAAACTAATTCAATGCCTTCAAGTTTTGCAAATATGCTTTCTTTTTGCTATGTACTCTAAGTATGGATTGTGTAAAAAAATATAAAATGTGCTTACCTTCTATACAAAGTGCCGTCATCATTTTAGCAAAACATTATAAATTCCAAAAAGTTTATGTATTTTGACTAGATTTTTAATACATAAGCTTTGATATTCAAAACTTAGAGTACGTTTAAAATTTTTTAAGTTTGGATAACAACCACGTTTCATAAAAAATTATGCTGAGGTATTTTTTAACTTTGACCCAGTCGAAGATATTTTAATAGTTTTACCATTACAAACAATTACCAGCATCTATTAGAAAAAAAAAAATAGACAATACGCTAGGTAGATATTTCGTCGAAAATTCACTTGACACTTTAGTGCGCTAGGTCATCGATTTTTCTCCTTATTTTAAAAACTAGTTTGAAAAAAGCTAAAATAATTTATATACCTCTAGATAAGTTTTTAATAAATATTTTCACTGAAATTTTCAGAAGTTACCGGAAATAGTAAACCAAATTCTCTAGTCTCACTTGCATTTGGCGCTGCCGCTGGTGCTGTTGGTCAAACATCAAGCTATCCTTTGGATATTGTCAGAAGGCGTATGCAGACAATGGGTGTGATGAAAGACGGCAGCAAAAGCTATCATGGCATTTACGCAACCCTAAAAAAAATTTACACGTACGTAAAGTTTTCTCTAACTCAAATTAAAAATTTAAAAATATTTGTATACTTAAACATTTGTGTTCTCTTCACAGCGAGGAAGGCATAAAAAATGGCTTCTATAAAGGACTTAGCATGAACTGGATCAAGGGTCCCATTGCAGTGGGCATAAGTTTTTCTACCTACGATCTGATCAAGGAGCTGCTTAGAGAACTTTACCATCTAAAACGTGGCAGAGACGAAAGCTGAAACCTTTAAGTACATAGTTAATTTGTGTATCTGTCAGTTTTATCATTTTAAGTTCTTATAATAATATCCTAATGATCATTTTTGTTTCTTATCGTAGCATAGATTAAAATAAACTGATTAATAACTGTTATTATATTTTTAGTGCGTTGCAAATGCTTTAAATTAGGAGAAATGCCAATGTGACGACCCTTTAAAATATGTAAAAATATAATTTAAATTAAACGATTTGTTTCTAATTTTTTGTTTTTAATAGTGAAATAAGAATATGAAATAAAAGTAAATGAATTTACTATGTACATGCAGTTGTATTGAAAAATGTTGGCCCATTTATTTTCAATTTTAATTTTTTTTTAATGTAAACTATTTTTATCATATTTTGTTCCTTAAAAGAAATTTATAATTAAGTTTCCTTAAAACGTGAGGCACAACCAGACAATAATTCATGGAAGTTGAACTGATTTTTTTTTTTTGCTTATCTATTATTTCAAATTTACAACTTGGACTCATAATGTTAAAGAATTTATTAAAATATACACAATAAAAAAAATAAAACTAATATATCAAGCATATTAGAGAGTGTTTATTGTAAAATTTCATTTATTTTGCAAACATAAAATAAGTGTAAAATAAATTTATAAATCATATACAAATAAAAAGTTTGATTTTGATAAGATATGTAATAAATAAAATATGTAAAAAAAATATGTAATGAAAGGCAAAAATAGTAGAAAGAATAGATCAATGCATTCTTTATCAAAAATAACGGTATGCATTCCGCTTCACTCATTTCAAATGGACAATTTTAACGAAAGGTAGAAGTTATTTTTTTTAATGTGTGTTTAATGTGTATTCTTGCAATGTGGCAATATTATAATTTGAGCAATAAGTTATTTTTATCATGCAGTGTATGTATATGAACAGCCCTGTCGATTGTGCATTTGCAATATATTAGGGGTATTCACGATTCAGTGCACTTGCCTGTGCAGTTGAGGACTTGTGCAGTTATGCAGTTAGGTTTTCGTGAACACACCACCATCACCATTTCAAAGCTGTCAACATTTTTCAATGCACACAAGTGCACAACTGCTCAAGTCCTCAAGTTGAAGGTAATAGTAGAAAAGCACTTCTGCAGATTTTTGACGTACGTACATTTTGTTTTTGTAAAGTGCACAAGTCCTCAACTGCACAGGCAAGTGCACTGAATCGTGAATACCCCTATTGTCATATACTGCATATGTTGTCAAAAAGTTTTTAAGCTGTAATTTTCAACATGATTTCTGAAAATTTGATAATTAAATATGTGTTAATCTTGTTCCAATTCACAAATTCTTACCTCTCATTGCCTTTTTGCCGGCTATATGTGGTTTGTGCAAATACGCAAATTTATTAGGTCGATAAACTTATACTATTTATAAGAATATCGTCCATTTGCATAAATACCCTTAATATGTGAAATAATTTGGGTATTCACTATTCAGCAATGTGGATCGAAAAAAAAACTTTTCGACACTGATATTCTGAGAGCTGGATTCAAGTAGATCTTAAATCCAAAAGGATATCGAAATCGGTGTAACCGTCTGCCTGCGGTTTTGATTTGAAAAAATCAAAAGTTTTTTGCCTTAAGTTTTAATTAAGCGGATATATTTACCCCGAAGTAGGGTGCAAATTAAAGGTATTTAGGGCCCCAACGTTGTGAATAAGAAGATGGTTACATTCGAGGATTTTTCTTAGTGCTACAGTGTTCAGATTTCTGTGAAATTTTTGACCCTTCCTTGAAACTCCATAGAATTAGGGAAGGCACTCGTTTTGCGTTTAGAATTAAAGAAGAGCCGAAAAGATTTTGGGTTAGATCTAATGCCATTCTCAGTAGAGAAGAGGCATTTTTATACAAAAAATTAGATAAAAAATTAAAAAGTATTAACCTATAGCGAATAATAATGTAGGGTAAGTAGACTTGACAAGACCTATCGTTTATGTCAAAATGTGTTTTAGAGATGCCACTTTTCTTTATTAATGTAATTTGTGGGATAAACACTTGGCAAAATAATTTTATGAAAGGTAAATAAGATTAAATTAGGACATAATATATACATATTATAAAACAAATAAGAAAAGTAATTTTATAGTTTTTGTTTTTTGTTTGGCTTTTAGAATTTTTAACTTTTTTGTATTTAAAAATTTAATCCTCATATGCATTCTTAATGCATTACCAAATGACTGACATGCAACGACGGCACCGCATTTGGAATCAAAAGTTCGAAAATTGCGCAAATTCTTTTTTGCGTAACTTCACACAAAATTCTTTATAAAACCACAAATGCACGCTTCTATAACCAAGAATAAAATGGAAGTGAATAGTTCAAGCTGGATTATTACATAAAAAATATTTCGTAGAATAAGTCTGCTTCAAGTTTGCCTAAAACTAAAAAGCCACTCTTGAAGTTTTTTTTTGTAAAGGATTTTATCAGAAACGCATAGAAAATGTACGGGTTTTTCATTGGGTTTCAATTCATGAAATGGCAGCACTGTTTATTTTATGATTTTGACATTAACGGTTTAATAAAAAACTCAGTAATTTTAAAAATAGAGTGAATAAATCTTATTAGGAATTTATATGTTCTAGCGATAACGAACAATTAAAATCTCAATATTTAGACTGTGAAAGGAAATTAAATATCCTAAATAAATTTTTGTTTAGAACCCACATAATTTCAATTCAGGAAAAGCTCAAACAAAACAGCAAATTTTTTTGGTCATTTATTAATGACAAGATAAATTCAAGCGGACTCCCTAATTCTATGTATTACAAAGATTCCAGCGCCGATGGTTCATTAACTTTCTGTAATTTTTTTGCAGACTATTTCAAATCAGTTTGCTCCTTAGCATTATCAGCCACAACGAACGCGTTAAATTTTTTGAATCTAGGTGATCTTTGCTTAGATGTCGCTGATGTAGAATCAGCCCTGTTGATCCTAAAACCTACTTCTACTGAGGAACCAGATGGAATTGCTCCAGTTCTACTCAAGCTTTGCGCCACTGTAGTTTCTCAGCCTCTCACGCAAATATTCAATAAATCCGTAAGGACTGGAAAATTCTTGGATGCTTGGAAAATGTCTTTTATATTGCCAAATCTGGTCGTAAACAGGATGTCTGTAACTAAAGACCTATAGGTAAACTGTTGTGCATATATGAAAAATTAGATCGACTGCTACCAATTTAAACATATTTAGAACTTATATTATAGACAATTTGTCCAAAAAACTTTAAACGGACGTAATTTTCACCGATTTTGCAAAGGCTTTTGTAACGGGGCGAAGTTTTCATACCGGGCACTGTAACCGAACGTCAATATTTATTTATTTTATATATTTATTAAAAAAAAAAATAAATTTTTGGTTTGGAGTCGTGTTGCCATCTTGTGAGGCGGCAGCCCTGTATATTTTGTTTGAACAATGCTCCGGTCAAGTAACTCGAGGTTACTAGGTTGGCCACCGCTGCATGTGCTATTTTGCCATCGCTAGCAGTTCGGTGAGATGCGGGGTGGGGTCTTGTCGCCGTCCACGTGTACCCTCACCGTACAAATAATCAAGTGCATGGTCCATCAGCACGTCGGTGATTCAAACCAAATTAAAAAAATATTCGGACCTGTAAAGAGAGACTTTTACTTATATGAAAATCTTAATTCATATATAATGACAAAAAATAACTGTTTTCATTCAATTTGGGTTTAATTTTTCAGTGTAGCACTTTTATTTTTAAAAGGTTAGTATCAAAACGTTTTCAGTGTACTCAAGAAGGTAAGTTTTATTTTTGTGTAATTAAAAATGGTACGCATTAATTTTTAGTGAAATAAAAAAGGTAAGCATTCATTTTGTTTGGACTTCTAGTTATATTTTGGCTCATTTTATTATTATTAGCTTTAACTTAGCTTACTTAAAATTCCTTTAAATTTTTGCTTTTGTAACAAAAAAAAAATTTGTATGCTATTTGCATAAAATGGTTAAGAAATATAAAAAAAATCAGTTACTAAATATTTTACCTTTTCGGTATTTCTCCATTAAATTAAATAAGATTAGTTTTAATCTTGTTTAAGCTAAGTTTAATCTGTAAAATAAAGTTAGCTAAGAAGCGTTCGTAGATTGGTTGACCTTTAGAACATTTATTTTTATCTCAATCAATTCAATTTAACTTCGTTTTACATCATAGATTTTACTTACTCTTGCTTTTTAGTCTACTTTAAACTTATCCGATAACGACAACGATTATTATCGTTAAATTTTTGAGAATTCCACTACAGGCCTCGCATGTTGGGTAATTAAAAGAACAGAAACCAAAACCTCGTGGAAGATAGGAGGTCTGTTGCACATGAAACATAAAGCGGGGTACACATTACCGATCATGAGTGACATTCATGCTCAAATTCTCTCTCTTTACGCAGGTTTGCGTGTGTGGCCTTTCGTCATTCACCAGTCAACCCATAATATAACTAACCAAGTAGCCGCACAACTTAAGCTGCGGATGACGAATGTCAAACAAAAGAGTGTGCTATGGTTGCTATGGCAGCTGATGCAAAATAAAGCTATAAAAAATGTTTTTTGTCACGCAAAGAAAATAAATAAATAAATTTTAAACAACACAATATTGAAAAAGGAAAATTTTGCTCAACGCGCGTTTGGTATTATGAACACAATTTTGTAAAATTTATCAAAAAATAGCGTTCGTGTTATGTTTTCTTCTATTTGACGTTCGTCATCCGCAGCTCATGAGAAAATAGGTTGTGTGCGCGGCTACCTGATGAATCATGAGTCAACCTCAGAAATTTTTGTGATTAAATTTTTGAGTGTTACTTATAATCGTTAATGTGTACCCCGTTTAAGGGGGTGGTTTATACGTGGTCGTTTACAAGGTCAAACGGGTAGTTACACAACATTATTTATGAGAAAATCAAATAAATACACGAAATTTTTCTCAAAGGGATATTCACGATGTTGCGTATTTAAACTTGCATTGTGTTGTTTGGATAAATTTGATTATTTTTCATACGTTTTCTACTACATAATTACACAATAAACTTGCACTTTTTGTTGCGTACAACGTGGGTAGCACGGAAAGTAACAAATAGAAGATATTATTGAAGGTGCTATCACAGTAAGTTGTAAACAGTTTAAATTTTTAACAAAAATGTATCCCAAATACGCTACATCGTGAACAACCCCAACACTAAAAGCAACCTGCAGCGGTTAAATGTTCGGTCACTACACTTTTGACAAAGTTAATCACAAATCTTTACTTCACAAACTTTCTGCATAAAGGTTTCACTCTCACTGGCCCAAAATATACTGAAGTGCTCAGTCTCCGTGAGCAGTCAGTTATTCAAAAACAAACTGTACTGGTCAGCCTGCGTGAACCCAGTTATGTTTTGTGTACATGAAGTGTGTTGGATTGTGTTGGTGCAGGCATCCCCTAAATAAAATAGCTATTCCTTCGTTTGTGTGCGTGTCTGTCCATCGTCACTACAACTTTTTCTGTGAGTGAAATTTCACGCACCACACGTGGTCTGCCTCACCTCCCTTGCCTAAGAAAACCGGTTTCACGTAGACTGAGCACTACAGCGTATTTTGAGCCATTTACTTGATTGAATTGAATCCTAACTTTTGAATCGTCGTCAGGCGTCCCCCTATCATAAAGCACTCGAAATACCTTCTATTCACTGACGATCTTAAACTATTCCATTCTATCGAGTCGGTAAACGATTCTAAACTACTTCAAATTTACTATTTCAACTATTTTAGATAGAGTTTCAATGAAAAAAGACTTAGGGTTTCTTCTAGATTCTAAACTCAACTTCAAATATCATATTGATTTAATTATTTCAAAAGCTAACTCGATGTTGGGATTTTAAAAAAGAAACTCGAAAGATTTTTCTGACCCGTACGCTCTTAAAATCCTTTATTCATGACTGGTTGGATCTTATCTTGAAATCAGTCCTACTCTACTATTTGGAATCAGTCCTATTATTTTCACTCTTAAAGAATTGAGGCAGTTCCAAGACATTTTAAGAGGTTTATATTGCATACAATTAATTGGCATGCCCCAGAAATGCCTTCATATGCTATGCATTGTGCACTTGTTAATTAAACACCACATACGGTTAGACAAAAGATTTTTTCCATCACTTGCATATGGGATTTCATACACTTTAACATTAAATGCCCTGAACTATTAGCTCAGCTGGATTTTTTTACTCATTCTTGTCATCTCCGCGGTAGGGATGTGCAACTCGAAGTCGAAATAAGTCGGAAATTGACTTTTGCTTGATAATTTTCGACTTTTAGCAATCGACTTTCTAATGTTGAAAAAGTCGACAGTCTACTTTTACTTTCGATTTTTTTCATTTTATGCTAAACAAAAATTTAACATTACTCTGAGGCAGTGATGCCAGTTCGAAAGTAATTTCCAATTATGAGGGATTTTTCAATCGTCTTTTGACCTCAAAGGAAAAAAGGGAAACATTTTGCTTAGTAGTAAAAAAAATAAATTTTCTAATCGAAAAATTAAAAAATTTTTAAGAGAGATAACAAATTGATAAAAAATTCCTTCATAATACTGAAACTTTATATTTTTAGAAAATTTTAAAAAGTCACAACTTAAATTACTTTAAGGGCTTATTGCTTCACTATTTTTTTTTATCTCAATTAATTTTATATATTCAAATGCAGCAAATAATGGCTTTATTTTGGTGATAAGCGATTGTAAATTTATTTAAAAATAAGTTTGTATAATATTTTCTTAAAATAGTAAAAAGTCTTATTTAAATAGTAAAAAAATTTCACACCTTTATTTCTTGTCGAGAAAATTGAAAATTAAATCCTTTTAATTGTAAATGAATTTTCAATTGTCAATCACCAGAATAAGTCAATAAATATAAGAAGTATATTTTTATGTACATACAGTGAAACCTCTGCTCGCGGACACCTTTCATAAACGAACACCTCCCACAAACGGAAAAATTTCCTACACACTAGCTTTTCTTGACAGTTTTATGAAATCAACTATTTTTTGAACTCAAGTAAATAAAGGTTTTTAATATTTTTTGATACATACAAGACAACAAGACAAATGCAACGACCATCAGTGTCCGGTTATGGGAGGGAAAAAGTCGAAGTCGACTTTTGCTGGCAGTTGCACATCCCCACTCCGCAGCCAATCTCATTCTCGTGAGGCGGTCTATAGACCTCATAATGCTCAAAATAAACCAATAGACTATCTCTGATATCATTAGAAATGTTTCACGTAAAACCTTTGACCCTTTATAGGGTAGAGCTGATATTTTATTACCAACATTTTTGGTGAAATACGCAGTGAGAATATGTTACTTATATTGATACTTAAAATGTACTACTTATGTTGGTGGGAAAAATATTCCCTCTGCCTTATAAAGGGTTAAAGATAACTCTAATCATTAACTAACTAGTCCACTAACTCTAATCATTACGGCACCTAATATATAATGTTCATATATTTTCCTATGTCAATTGTTACATTATTTTGAGGTAGAATTACGTCTTACTGCACGGCTTGTATGGGGGTAATTTTCACAAATTTGTTCAACCATATTTAAGGATTATAGTTGACATTTTGGGGTATACCTACAGCCGTAAAAATTCATCGTACAAAAAAATAATATATGCCAAAATATCAGTTAGAGCACGAATAAAAGGAATATCTTACTTTGGGTTTTGTCACTTCTTTAATAAAGTCTCAAAATAGCAAAATCTAAGAAGAAGAAATTCATATATTCGTATGAGAAAAGTAACACACAAGCTGCTTCAATAGTTTTTTGGTTGTTGGGTTGGGTCGCAATCGTGTCGTTTGCTATTGTGCTGATTTTGTTGTAGTTGTTATTAACATGAACATAAATACACACATCAGTTGCTTTTGTTTTTGTCGTTTGTTATAGGTTTTGTTTTTTTCAGCAAGATAAATACGAGTACAATAGAGAATAAAGATGAGTGTAGCTACAGATCCAGTATGTATTACTACTACACAGGTTTGCGCATGTATTGTGCTTTGAAAATTCTATTTATTTTTTAAATATCATAATAAATTCTAATTATTTATATTATGTATTATATTTTTTCCATATTTTTAATGTATATTGTTAACTAAAATTTAAATTTTAAATTACTTTTTAAGTTTACATTTATATTTGCTCCTTACTACCGGCAAACATAATTAATTCATATTTTTCCAAAATATTTATTTCTATTTATTAAACATATTTTTAATTTACATTTAAGTTTAACCAACATAAAAAGAACAAGAACAACAAATTCATCACTTAAAATATCAAACGAAAAATTATTACACAAAACAAATTTGTTTTTAAGTAATTATTATTTATAAGAATGCATGACTTAAAATGGTGTTGAAAAATATAAATAAAAAAAAAGAATTTGTTTCTATTACTGTATAAAAAGGACTTCTACGTCTACACTTACGATACTATCAAAACTGTCTTATTACACAATAATGTCATTTAAGTCAATATATTGTTAATATATTTACACGTTGTTTTATTAAATTGTTGTCTATAAGAGTATTCACTCTGGTTAATGAATAAATAAAAAAACTTAAGGCAGAATTATAATAGACGTAATGTTAAGTAACGACACGTTGTCAACTGTCATCGGGACAAGACGTAATGTTAGAAAACGTTGTAGCAATTAGAATAGGCAGTAGTCAGGCAGTTGTTTGTCGTAAATAATTGCACGTTCCCGTACAAGTTCAATTCCGTACAAGAACTATCACATAAATAAGGAAAACTCAACAAAAAGCTTAGTTCAGCAATATCAAATAGCGCAATAATCGAATCGAACCTCAATGTTCAGTTGCTCTTTGAATAGACGTAATGTAATGTAATGTAGAAATCGAAATTCAACGGATCTTTACGTCCCGTTACATTACGTTACGTTTATATAATCACTTGTACAAGAAAGTATTGTTTGAAACAATAAGTGAAAGAACTCACTGCTCTATTGGCATTAGACCACATAACGTTACGTCTGTTATAACTGGGCCTTTACCCAACCTTATGATTCTGCCATTTATTAACCAAGAAACTAGAAGCGGTGACATTTTTACTCCGCTTTCAAATTGCATCCCTGAAAGCACCGCCAAAGTCGAAAGTGACACCAACTTCAGTTGCTAAATCGAAATCAATTGTTGAACATTTGTAGAATATCTTGTGAGGTATTTTTTCTTCTGCAAATAAATAATATATAGATAGATGTTTTAGAAAATAATTTTTCTGCAATGTTTTAAAGAAGTGAATTGATTTTAAACAAAATATAGTAAAAAGATTTTATTTATAAAAACTGCTGTGATTGAAATCTAAGGAAAATAAAATCTGCTGACCAAGTCAACTTAAAATTCTTAGAATCGTCGCGTTGCTTCGTTTTGTGATAAATTTTGCAGGAGTATTTTTAACCTGTTAAAAATTTTAATATCTAGAAAATCTATGTACAAAACGGTATATTAGAGTTCGTAACGAAATTAAAATATAATATATACACCATTGGTTTGCGTTGCAAGTGCAAAATTTGTGAATCAAAAAGAATAAAAAACCAACGAACGAGTAAAGGAATTTGATAAGCGACAGAATAGAAAAACGAAATAAAGAGGAAGTCTAAACACAACAGCGTAGGTGAGTTTATGGAAACGACAGAAAAAGTTGAATGGTTTGATTGAACGACTGATTGAATTCTATTCTCAGTTTAAAATATACAAAAGAGGCATAACTCTGGAATAGGCTTGAATGTAGAGTTTTACTAAAATTTATTATATTTTTAAATGAGTAACTAAAAGCAATATGCGCCGTGACGATAACGTGTTACTATAATAAAAAAATCCATATACTATTAAAGAATAGAATAAAACAAACCTGTTTCTAATTGATAAGGCTGAAACTATTATAATCAGAATATAAATAAATTTCTTTAATGTCGCATAGGCACATGTCACACTTAGCGGACACGGACAAATTTGTTGTTGTTTTCGCGGGTAAAATAAAAAACTGGGAATTCAGAGAGCTTCTTTTACCCGTGAAAACAACAACAAATTTGTCCGTGTATGCTAAGTGTGACATGCACCATAGTTTTTCAGCTAAATTCCCACGAAAATTACCTTTTTCCCACAGTAACACATAAATTAAATACCGCCGAAATTCGCATGGTAAAGATAAACAAAAAAATTTCACCGCAATTAAGAAATACCAAAAAAAAAAATATCCCACGATCATTACAAATAACCACGAAAATACCACTCGTTTTAAAAATACCACCAAAAATCCCATAAGCATTAAAAAATACCACAATAAGTCCCATATGCATAAAAAATAAAAAAAAAATTAGAAATACCACAAAGTAATAATAATGGTATTCATTGAACGGCGTATTTGTGATGTTAATAGCGTAAGAGCGATTTATTAACTGAAGCGTATTTTGCAACAACTAAAACGTAAGGTATTTTACATCCGCAGCTTGTAGATCATATAATGTCAACTGTGATTTCATTTTCATTTTAAAAGATAATTGAAAACCGATGGATTCGATAAGTAGACTTGCAAATATTTTTTAATATTGATTTGGTGGTAATTATATTTTTCTTCCTTTTGGCATTTTAACATAATTTGTGTAAGCTTTATAGCCCAAATAGAATAAGCATAGCCAACACGCAGCCAACAGAAGAAATTTCAACATAGAAGTTGGTTGCCTTGCAACCCTATGAATTTAACATAATGAAAATAACCTACACGTAGCGAACGCAGTCAAAACAAAAATGTTGACGAACTTTAACTTTTGCCACAGCCAACGGTAGCGAAATGTCAAAATACATAGTTCAAATTAGAAAACTTAAAATTTAATAAAACATATTAGTCCAAATTAGTAAATAAATAAACAGATTATTATATGCAAAAGGCTCCATCTATTAATTTAGTAAAAAATACCAAAATATTGTAAGCATAAAGCTTTATCTGCGTTATCAATACAAATTCTATTCTGTGCACAACATTTTGTTGGCTACGTTTTCGACAGCTCGCTTCGTGTTGGCTATGCCTATTCTGTTTGGGTTATGACGCTTGCAAAAAAATCAAAAATTCGGGATAGTATTGCCATATGTCAAAAAATATCTACTTAGTTTTCATAATGGCAACTTGGTCTTAAAGCAAATATGCAAATTAATGGTTTTTATTAAGGGTTAGTTTGAGAAAATGTGCAGCGTAAACTTATAGCTTTACGCTTCTGTGTTTATAAGTCATTCATCGAATAACATTATTAAATTTTGCTTAATAAAAGAGAGAAATAAATTTTTAAGAAGAAAATTATCGAATTTGCCATGCAATTAAAAAATACCACGCTGAATTCCAATGACAATTAAAAAATATCGCGCTTTATCAAAAACTACCATGGGAATTAAAAAAAAAATCCAATTACAAACTACCACTAATGGGATTTTTCCCAACATTACTGGCAACCTTGGCGACCAGTGTTGTGAACATTGACGATTTGTCATCATTTTGACAATATTGGAACTAATTATGACGACAATTTTCTTTCATTTATATGCCAAAATCTGTCAAAACGGGCATAATTTTTCTTATTTCTAATAAATGTGTTTGAGCCTCCTAAGCCTAAATATGAAAACAAAAATTGTCGCTATCGTTTGGTTTAGAAGATAAAATTAAAAAATTTTGAAAATTCAGTGCAAATTTTTAAGTGTGTTGAAGCTAATTTCCACTTTAGTATGCTGTAGGAATGAAAACAAATTTCCATAAGAAATACATTGACATTTTTTTTTTATTATTATTATTATTACTGTATTCAAAATCGGTATTTTTTTATCTACTACAAATTTTATAACTTAGCCTATGTATATTTAATTAATTCATTTATTTGGTACTTTATGAGTTACTATAATCCTCAGACGGGTAAATTCCGTGTATTAGAGGATATAGGAAAAAAAAATAAAAACTTAAAACTGGTGAATGACCAATTAAATAAACAATTTTTTTTCTTATTTTGTAAAATATTGCAGTATCACATTGGAGAGATCTTGAAGTTTAATTTATCTTAATGTTTTTCTGTCTTGTGTTATGGTGATGTATTGTATTTCTTGTAGTTAAAACCATTTTTCTTTTGAGTATATTGTTTTTTATCTTGTAGATGTATTTACATTTTTCTGTGTATATGAGTTGGTTGATGTCCATTTGTTTTGTTGTTTTGTATAGGTCCTTTGTGGATGTCGCTGTGCTTTTGTTGAATAGGGTTCTTATTGTTTTGTTCATCAGTCTTCCGTTTTTTTGTTCCACTTGAAAAATGCTGCATTGACTCCAACTACAAATGTTGTAGCTTATTTTAGATAGGATATGCCCCTGAGTATATCAGCTTGGCTGCATTTTCTGGTAGCAATCTAATTCTTCTTATTGCTCTAATAATTGGAATAATATAGTTTTTTATTCCTTTAATGTGGTGTTCATAGTTCAGTTTCTCATCGATTATCATGTCTAAGTATTTTGTGTGTTGGACTCTCTGTATCTCCATGTTGTTGATTTTAACATTGATATTTATGTCATTGTTGTTCTGCGTTTGAAATATAATGTAATATGTTTTTTTTAATGTTTATGCTGAGTCCGTTTCCGCTAGCCCATTCATGATACATCTTCATGTCATGGTTCAATTTTTCCTCCAATTATCGTTGCGTCTTTGCTGTTGTTAAAAAGTTTGTATCATCGGCAAAGATGTTATACGTTGATTTAAAATTGCATTTTCTGATGTTATTAATGTAGAGCAGATACAGTTTCGGTCCCAGGATCGAGCCTTGGGGAACTCCAATTTTTGTTATGAGTTCGTCACTGTACTCGCTATCTTTATATTATATATATATTTTTGACAACGAACAGGCAGCGATTTTTTTTTCGCCAGCTGGTACGCTGTAGAAGCGAAAATTATTGCTATGTTGCCAAATTTCCATTGTTGTGAGAGAGTGGAAGTGGGAGTGGAGTAAAAAAAGCAGTAAGTATATTTAAGTGTTGAATTTGTGATTTAACAAATTTATTTTTGCATTTATATAGTTTATTGATGTGTATATAAAAGGCAAGACTACATATAAAATTGCAGATATAAAATTGCAGCAATTTAAATATGAATCTGTCAACCAGAACAGCAAGTGCTTTTTCTCAACACAAAAATTTTTACACTGCACCAAAATTTTGCGTGTCCAAAAATATGCCCAAAAATTTTCGTTCCTACAGCATACTAAGCTTTACGAAGTAATCGCGGCGAGTTTTATCTTTTTGAATGTATGGAATTTTTGAAATTATAATTATAATGATCATTATAATGATGTGTCTTAATTAATAATTCAAGTGATAAAATAAAAAAAATAATTATATCCAGAATTACTGTAGACAGCCAACGGCCGCCTATTGGAAAGAGAATTATATCCAGACTTACTGTAGACTTTATACAGCACTACTGCTGTAGACAGCATTTAGGCTCGCCACTATTACTTCGTAAAAGGGGAAATTAGTTTAAACACTTAAAAATTTGCACTGAATTTTCAAACTCTCGCGAATTTTATCTTTAAGCGGGGTACACATTAACACTCCTGAATGACACTCAAAAATTCAACCACAAAAATTTCTGTGGTTGACTGTTGAATAACGAAGGTACACACACGCGAACCTGCGTAAAGAGAGAATTTGAGAGTGAGTGTCACACAAAGTGGGGTACATATTAGTGATCATGAATGACACTCATGCTTGAGTATGCATTGAGTATGCATTTAATATTTCTCTTTTAGATAACGATGGAATAGGTATGAGAGAGTGAAATTACCAAGTATCAAAAATACTAGTTTGAGCACATACAGAACAAACAGATATATCGATAATACTGTTATCTTTATTTGGAACATCTGGAGTATGTGACGTAGCAAGCATAAAGAATAAAGAGCGAAATAAACAACAAAAAAGAAACAGTTTATATAAATAAGTACAATGGATTTAAGTACATTTTTATATTTTAAATTTGCCAAAAATACGAAAAACGTCCATTCACAGAAAGACACTCACCATTACTTTCTTTTAGTAGAATAGAAATAGAAAAACACAACATCAATATCAAAGAGAACAATCTGGAATATCCACATTGAATGTATCCATTTGAAAAAGGGTTAAAACAAGTATTCCACTTAGTGCAACAGATAAAGAGAAAAAATGCTTTCACTATAATGAGAGCCAGAGAAAGAGATGATAAGATCTCTGCTCATTCTAAAGCATATAAGCATATGTTCTGTTCTACTCCTTGTTGTATTGGTACCAATATTATCAGGTTTTTACTTGTTACATCTGTTTGTACAAGTATTCGACAAGTATAAGACATTCGATACTGACATTTTATTTTTGCACTTTTGAACTAAAGGAGGGACAAATACGTTTAATAGAAATAAGAAAAAAAATTACGCGTGGGCCGTAAACTATACTACAGGGTCCCAAAGATTTATTATTGGAGGATATGGCTGCTCTGGGCTTTTGACCTAACTGCGCCGCAGCGTTGCCAGATACTTTTAAAAAAAAACTAAATTCCCAAAAAAAAAAACTATATTCATCAAAAAACTGTAACCCTAAAAAACGAAGCAACTTCTATGGTATTAGAAATTATTAATATTTTTAATTTATTAAAATTATAATAATGAAAAACAATTTATTTACGTAAACCTTAACAATAACATAGGCAGTGTATAAAAAGACTAAGTAGCATTCGAATTTCTGAATAGCATTTGATCACAGTTTGTTTTTCTTTTTGAAATTTGGTTTCATTAATTTTCGTAAATTGACTTGTCAATTTTAAATTTTTTTAGTATTTTTTAGTTGATTAAGCAAATTTAATACAATTTGATGCATTTGTTTAGGATATCTTTTCTTCTGATCTTTTATTCTTAGAATACCAGAAAGAACGGGATTTTTAACTTATTTATAAGTTTTATTTTATTTACATTAATTACTTCAAAAACTTTTCCTACGTTTGTAGTGGCTACCAGAGAACAGCTTGAGTGCATTAAATGGCATTTCGATTGTCTCGTCAATAAACGAGCACCGAATGTGCTTCCTGCATTTAAATTAATGCGCAAATGCATGTTACCAATCGCTGTTGATACGAATGCTTAGAGTGTGAGCGCTAGCGATTACGAACGTCTGCGACACAAGAATGTCAAACAAGGCAAGACATGAAGAACAATCGCCAAAAGCAAGGAAAATCCATGCTTTTATGCTCATTTGCACAAAGGAAAAATATTAGTTGCAGTGTTGCATTTTTTTTATTCTGCGAATGTTGTTTACCAGACACAAAAAATTCCAATATTATAAAATAAGATTTTAATTAGAGTTATTATCACACAAGTTGACGAAAAAATACGTCAACAATCAACTTCAACGCTGATTCGACTGCGAGGTGGATAGCAGGAATTGAATACGATTAATGTGAGAATTACTTTTATTAATATAGCCAATGGTATAAAAAAATTTGTTTGAAGCCATAACGTTTGATATTGGGGTTATTTTTTCATGTAAATTATTTTTGAGAAATTAAATATAAAAACAACATTTAGGTATAAATAAATTTCGCACAAAAAAATCATAGGGCAAAAAAAAGACAAAAACAGTTTAACAATTTTTGCGCAAAACTGGACGATTGATTGATTCCTGGTCAGAATTCCGTATATTGATATATATTAAAACTAAAATATAAATTATAAAATAAGCACATACTGAAAAATATTGTAAGAAATTAAAAAACAAAATACAATTTATGAAGATTATTTAATTATAAAAGTTTTGTATAAATCACATGAATTAAATTGCGAGCTTTAGATCAAGTAAGATTTGTATTAATATTTTAAAATAAAATTTATCAAAAATATGTATGAAAAAAAGCATTATCTCTTATCCGATTGCATACATTTCAATTGTTGATGCAGATAGGAAGAGTTTTTTTAACCATATAATTTCTGGCAGTTTATTTCTTAAAACTATTACAAACCATTATATCATACCATTCCATCACACGAATGGCTTTCACTAGAATCGAAATATTTGAGGAATCATCATAAATGCTATTGCAACCAAGGAATATTTTGAGGAACTGACACAAACAACTTAGCCTTCAGCCTTTAATATTCATCGCACAAAAATAAAATATATAATAAAATGTAATGAGTTTATGTGGCGAATGAAACAAATATTTTATTAAATATTCTTATAAAATAATTAATATAATTCTTTTTGCAAGATATTTATGTATCTAAAATGTTATTTTATTATTTCTTATTATGTATTCAAAAATATTTTTAATTAAAGAAACAATAAAACAGTTGCATATCATAGAAACAATATAATAAATATATTAATAACCAGGGCTCGTACTTTGATGACCTAAAAACTGACATAAGTGACATAAAAAACGCAAACAATTGAATAAAAAAATAAAGAAAAAAAGCCTTAAAAATAAAACATTGCTAAACACGTATTGCTGTAAGAAACTTAAGTAAGCTTGCAGAATAAAGTTACTAATAGTTTTAGGATGGTGATGTGAAAAATCTGACTTAACTAACGTATACGTGTGATTTCACAAGTAGGGTGGATTACACCTAGTAGCACTACATTCAAAATCATTCTAAGCATAGAATTAGTGCATGAAATTAATAAAAAACTATTTATAACTAAAAAAAAGGTTTAACTAATTTCGAATTTAAAAATTTTTAAGATTTATACACTTGAGTCGTTATAATTGTGAGTTTCATTTACGGATGTTTTTTAAGGTTAGTAATCAAGGGTTAAGCAAACTCTTTTATATATTAAACTAATTTTTATTTTCAGTTTTACTGTATCTACTATTAAACATAACCAATTTTAATTTAAATGTAAATGTAATAATTCTAAATTGTCCATATTCGCCGCTTTTGATAAATATCACAGACACCTGTAATTTTGATCAAATCATATTCTACGCTTTTCTTGGACTTTTCTAAACATATTCTGGCACCAAGTTCTTATATAAATTTCGCAGTTCTTACACCCGAAATTAGAGGTATTTAATTAAATGAATCAAAATTAAAGACTGAAGTGTTTTTATCAGTTCGACTACACAACATAACCTAAACTTTTAGCCATTCTTTGACAAGTTAACAGTTGCACAAAATTTGTTTTATTAGTAAATACCTGCTTGTTTTGAAAAACTCCATACATTTGGGTTGAATACTCATTTTTCTTGGCTTTTTCGATAAAATTGTTTAATAGAACTTTGCAGCATACGTCGTTTCTTTACAACAGTTGTCAGAAGAATATCTTTCTAACTTACGCAACTTAGCTCAGCTCGTGACGTTTGCTAAACCTGCACTTTCTCACATTCATAAAAAAAACAAATTAATGACAAGTTTTTGTTGGTTTTCATCAAACATTTTTTAATTGTGTTGCAGCTTTGGTTACGCTTGTCTTGAAGGGATAAAGAATGTTCATTTAAAGCAAAACATTGTTGTTATTTTACCGACAAACTTTCAATAATAGTTTGCTTACCAATTTTGGACTCTTTCAAGATTAACTTTCATGCACTCTTGGTCCAAATTTTAGCTCAGGTTACTTTAAAAATTTACTGACATAAAAACTTGCTACTGGCAATACTGATTGCTCCACAGTAGAGAAAAGAAAACAATAAACTAAAAGGAAACAAGTAGCACAATGAAGAACGCGATGCTAGAGAAGGTCAGAGAAGTATGAAACAACAAAAATTCATGCAGCAGCTGACACTCGAGCTTTAAGCGAAGCATCCGAATGATCTCGTATTCTGGAGGCTGCCTTTGCATCAAGTCGCAATCGTGACAAAGTGTGCTTAGCAGCAATCGTTGTTTACGAACTCGAGCGGTATATATGCATTTTTTTCTTGTGTGCGATTACGGCTGACGACGACTGTTACTCGAGTGGCAAAAACTGACGAATGGTCTCATGCAAATCTCTGGTGGCTACACTCAAAGAAATATTAGTGGTGAAATTGATACATAACATTTTTAAATCCCGAACAAAACCAAATTGTCAAATCAATTGAATTTTATCATAAATACTTTATTTTTTTTTTGTCAATTCAACTTGGTTAATTTAATTTAAAACAGTTACAAAATTCGTAAGAGTGATTCCGCAACCCTAACCGCTGCTAACATTTTGTCGACATTTACGCTATATACTCTTTATCGCTCATCAAAACTTTAAATGTTTTACATGTTTACATACAACAAAGATATCTATTGCTATTTTACTTCTTTTTTTCAATTTTGTAATTCATAAGCCTTTCTATTTTAAGAGTTTGGGGAGTATAAATCTGCCAAGAAATATCAACTGTCTTCTTCAGATATTGATTCAAAAATAACTTCCGTAAAGCCATCTGCAGCGTCGCAATCGTATGAATTATTTATTCCAACCACAATTTTTTTCGGTAATATACTCTAAATTTTTTCTTCAGAGTTGGTTAAGTATGAGGGAGCCTAAACGGCCCACCCTTTGTCCCTTTGAGGTACCACTGCTTTTCTCCTTTCTATTTTTTTAAATTTTGTTTGATGTTGTGGTACTTGATGCGTTAAATTGAAAGTAAAGATCTTCCCAAGCTTGGTTTTTACTTCTCATTGAAAACCCTTCCGTCTTCGATTTTTCAATGGTTTATTTAATTTCCGCTACCAATTCAACAAGTAAGTCAATATTCACCTGGCTGAAATTTGATGCACGCTTGCGCTTAATTTTACCTCTTAAAAAGAATATTTTAGTAAAATGTAAAGAATACTAAACTTAGTCATCATATGTTCATTTCGCTGTATGTATTGTTATTCGTCTACTATCTCAATTAAAATCTGCAATATCACGCTGTTGAATTTGATTTTGGTTTTGAAAATTTTTGAAATAATTTTAAACTCTTTGATATGTTTGGAAAGTTTATGTCAAAATCTTAGAAAATTTACTGCAGTGCTGCTCAAGTTTAACAACAGCACATACAAATCCGAGTTTAAGTAAACTGCCGATAAAAGTGAGATGAGTTAAGAAAATAATTTAAATTGTGTTTAAAATTTAAACTTTGATTAGAAAACCTGAGTTTAAGGAAGTTTAACTTCTGAGATGAGTTAACAGGCCTTAGTGTAGTTAAAATGTTGATATATAGTTTTAAAGACATTTTTATTATATGCACAATATGAAATGCACTCCACACATTACACCAGTATTTATAGTAACATAAATATAAATACTTTTTATAGAATTAAAAATATTGCATTAATTGACTAAATGTTTTCCATTATAAGGGTTAATCAACTACTCACTGCAAACTCAATCCTACTTGCCTCTTAGTTTGTGGGCAAGGGGTACTAAAAAAGCTTTGCACGCTTTGCTGCGAAAGTGCACCGCTGCTGTCCGTCCCTACATTACCCTAAGGACCTATTTTTCAGTACAAGTTTAAACTTTAGTCAAATTAAACTTGGCTTAATTCACCAAAATTGGTCGTTTAAACTCGGAGTAACTAGATATTTTAGCATTCGTTGAAGTTAAATTGACTTAAATTATTATATAATGTGTTTCGTTTTTGCCTAAACCGAGTTTAAACGTCCAATTTTAGTGAGTTAACCTCAGTTTAATTTGACTAGACCTTAATCTCGCACTGAAAAATTGGCCCTAAGTGCTACAAAAAGAATATGCAGATAACCTAAATCTATAGTTTGCATGTCATTGATATAAATGTTTTCCTAATTTATTTCTTCATATGTATCTTAGGCCAGCACTTCTACAACGCAAGGTTGTTCGTTTCTCATTCAATTTGCTTCCAATTTGTTTTCTTATCAATATTCGTTGCTGTTTTATTCAAGTGCTGGCTTGAGTCAGCAACGCAGAAAAGAATCAAGTTGAAATTGTTTATTTTTTTATTCATTGAAAAAATACTTAAAATACAATAATTAAATGCACTACAATGGAGTGCAAATAAATAAGTTTATAACTTAATTATTAGGAATTGCAATGAAAGCAAACATCAAAGATAACTTTTTACTTGAAACGTTTCATTCTTCAAGTAAAGGTTATTGTTGTAGTTTGCACATTGTTTTATGGTTTCGCTGGAATCTGGAGTGCTTAAAAAAAAGCAATGGTGGGTGTATGTCGTACTATTAAAAGTTCTTATCCAAAACATAGACATTTGACCATTTAGTTCATTCCTATTTGAAGAATTTACATACAAATTAAAAAAAAAATCAAAATATTTTTAACGCAGTTATACGATGTTGAAGTAGAGAGGGTGGACACAAATTCCGTGCTGATCTTGTCACGATTCCCATCCTTTCGGTCATCTAAAAAATAAAAAAAGGTAGATTCTTGATAAGTAGGTACTAGGGCTTTCAATCCCGGGATCACGAACGAATTTCTAGTCCCGGAATATCGGGTTTTATACATAAGAACAGATATAAGTTTTAAGCAACTATAAGTTCAACTGCAATGCACTTTGTTTTATTTGTCGGCCCCTGTAGTCTTGTGGAGAGTGCGCTAGACTATCAACCCAGAGGTCCCTGGTTCGAATCCGGGCTCGGGCATGGTTCTTTTCACTTTCTTTGTTCTTTCCTACATTTTAGAATTAGGGTGGCTAAATTTTAAGGGCCGATGTTGATTTTGAATAAAACAAATTATTTTGTTTTAACGAAAATAAACGGAACGGAAATTTTAACGAAACGGCCGGAAATGTGTTGGCGTCTGTTATTTTGGGATTCAAGTGGCATTTTGTTCATCGACTATTTAATAAAAGAAAAAAAGAATCAACAGCTACTATTACTGCATATTATTGGACCGATTGAAGAACGGATTCGCAAACAAACGCCCCATTTATCAAAGAAAAAACATCATATTTTTGCAAGACAATGCTCCAGCTCACAAATCGATCGGCCAAATTGCAAGAGTTACGCTTCGAACTGCTTCCTTATATCCCATTTTCTCCAAATTTGGCCCAAAGCGATTATTATCTGTTTCCAAACTTAAAAAGGTGGCTCCAGGGAAGGAGATTTGCGGCATATTAACAAGTCGAATTGGAAACTAAAGCGTAATTCGGAGATCTTGAGAAATCTTACTATTCAAAGGGCATCACAATGTTAGAAAATTGTTGGAATCAGTGTATCAAGCTGAAAGAGGACTACGTGGAAGAATAAACAATTATTTTGCCAAAAATCGTGTTTTTTCTTTGAATGCCCTAGTATGCGTATCAACTAAATCGAAAGAAAACTCTCAAAGTTATAACGTTTTTTAAGTTAAAATTTTGAGTGAATATTTCAAGTGATGGTTTTTATGGATACATTTAGGTTTTGGTTTTTTGGCTTAGCGTAAATTGTTTACAAGTTTCACTTAAACTTTTTGTATTTACTTTAAAATTCAACAAGATTTTTCCAAAAACCAACAACTCACAAGCATTACGCTCCACGGTGGGGCAGTCCCATACAAAGGGTTGGACATTAAAAAAAAAAGTGCAACTTGCAAATTATTATAATATTTTGATACATTTCGATAGAAATATATTTGGGCTATCTAAATTCGGCAGTTTTTGTATTTTTAAGTGCCTAATTTTGTTTTTGTAAATTGAGTTAGTTGTTATTTTGTAATATAAAAAATATAGTATTTTTTTTAAAGTCCTATAAATTTTTGTTAAACTGCTTGATTGAACAGATCTTTATATTTTAAGAAAGGGTATGCTCTAAACTTTTAAACCAGATATTTTGTTTTTAAGTCTCTTGCTATCCCGTTATTGCGATAAGAAATAAAAATTAAAAAAAAATAATATTAAATTAGATACTACAAATAATGATAGTAAGAAATGTTTAAAAAAAATTTAGCACGCGCCATCCAGCGCCTTTTGAGAATATCACTATCAAAATTGTATTCCTCGGGTTTTTATACCATTTCTCAAAAAGTTTGCCTATTACAGCTGAACTATAGGAACTGATTCAATTTGATTAGCGATAAAAACTTGCGAATGGATAAAAAAACAAGTTTGGGATACATAAATTTTTTTAACCCATTTCGGTCCGGCTCCGTGACCTTTTGTAAACGGAAAAAATAGATCGTTTGCTTTGATTGCGGCATAGCATCCATACTAGTAAAGTGACATAAATTTATTGTACCAAATAAGTTTATTTATCTGAGACGTCTGGTTCTTGAGATATATTTAAGATACGTTGCAAACATCGTCAATAATTCCAGTAAAAAATTGCATAAACTGGTACAGTACTGATGAAGGGTATGAAATCCATTTAAAAGTGATTTGCCAATTAACACAGTTGTTATATCTTTAACCGTCAATAATGGAAAATCAAAATTAACTCGCTTAAGTCACAGTCAATGTTTTTTACTAAGAAAAGGGCTAGTCGATATTTACTACAACGAAGTGTTTTCTTTGGTAACACTGCTATTGAATGGTGCTCTGAACTTAAATACTTGGGAATGGTTTTCGACAAAACTCTAACTTTTAAAAAGCACATTACTGAACGAATAAGTAAATCTGACCGCCTTATAAAATCTTTATACCCAATGATAAACCGAAAATCACACTTGAGTTTGGAAAACAAAATATTGATTTATAAAATGATTATTCTACCGACTCTCACGTATGCATCTCCAGTTTGGGCTAATGCTGCTGTATCCCATATTGAAAATTATGGCTAATCTTCCCAGACACTTCTCTACTACAGAACTACATCGCCTTACTAAAATGGATACAATTAGTATCCATATAGAAAATAATAAAGAAAGGTTTGTCAGAAGCTATGGACATTCCGACAACTTTTTAGTAAGGAACCTTAGTCTATCTTAATTAACATATACAATGTTAAGTTAGGTTAAGTTTTATATAAGTACTGATGTGCAGCCACATTGGTACTTTAGTTTTAAGTTTATACGAATATATAATTCTCTTTATCCTCTTTATATAATTCTCTTTATCCTCTTTATCCTCTTCTCTTTATATAAATTGTATTGGTATTTATTAAAGGGCTGCACAATTACATTTGAATCGCTGTACAAAACATTTGTGGGGATCGCAATTACTTTCGTTCTCTCACTCTCATTTGCGGATAGCGTTGGCGTGATTGAAAATTGTAGGTAGTGTGCGTAAGTGGAAAACCGGTTAAAAGCAAAACAAATAATAAATTGTCTATTGCGTATTAGTTATGCACATAAAAATAACTTGCAAGAGGAGTACAAGTTGGCAAGTACTTGAAATACTTGATACATCATTTCAGTAATTTAGAAGATTAATTTGCTGTTGCATGTTTAATTTAAATGTATATTTTATTAAAAACAAAAAACCATTCAGATAAAAATAACGAAAACACAAAAAATTTCAGAAATTTAACTTTATGTGGTAATATATATTTATTAATTATTAATGTTTGAATGTAAAAACTTAATTTTAGTTTAAACAATAATAAGTTTAAAATCGCCGCTCACAATTTTTACTTTTATAGCGGCGTTATTAAAACTGCTATTAATATTGTCATTTAAAGGAAAAGAATCACTGTTAGTGGGCTGTAAACATTTAAGCATTAAAAAATTAAAATAAAACAATAATTCCATATTTACTTACTTCATTAATTTCCATTTTTTTTAATTTAACTTTTACTTTCTTTTTACTTTACTAATGCTTTCATTAGCAACTGATAATGACTTCTGCTTTCAGCATACGCAAGTATTTGCAGTAGAATGTAGAACTATACAGTTTTTTTTTCATTGCCGTGATAGCGAGAGATAATTACTGTAATTGATGAGAGCAAGTTGCGTATGCATTTGATACGAGAGAGAGAGAGAGAGAGAGAGAGAGAGAGAGAGAGAGAGAGAGAGAGAGAGAGAGAGAGAGAGAGTTAAAATATTACTTTTTCTCTGAGCAACAAGCAACGGTTTTACGCTAAAGAGGTGTTCACACGTCTGTCAAATGATTGAAGTATATCGCAATTTTTTACTCTCTTTTACTCACTCGAAAATTTTTGAACTATTTCTGCTCACACATGATTTTTTGATTGAAGTACCGATGGCGGCATTTGTTACTCTTCTGCCTACTTTTCTATCTACTCTTCCTTTTTTCTCTTCAAAAAACTCCTTTTGTGTTCAAAAAAGTACTTTTTTAGAAATAATTTGCTAAAAAACAACAGACAAGTAAAAAATGCAACCCTTTGACTGATTGATGCAGGTCTGGAGCTCAATCAAAATTTTGACTGATTCGATGAAAAGTTTGAAGTTAATTTTCGCTCTCGCAGAGAGTTCATTTTTTTAACATAAGAAAGCAACAACAAATTTGGATTGATTCAATCATTTGACAGACGTGTGAACACTCAATATTTCTTTGCTTAATTCTGCTACATGTGATGTGCGTAGCTAAAAGTACGCACTTGGTGGAATCAAAGAAGCAAATGCATTCGTGCAGCCCTTTAGTATTTATATTGTCATTTGATTGTACAAACTTTAGTGCTGAAAAGAAAAACTGAACTTCCAAATTTTAAATTAGAATAAACCATAGTATTACGTATTTATTGTTAAAATTGGTTAAATAGAGAATTGAATTGAATGCTTTTTAAGTGCTCTAGTATGTTCCGACCAACTCATTTTACTATCAAGCAATAGTCCGAGGTATTTAAAACAATTAATACGTTCAATACGAAAACACTTAGATGAGCAGCAACAAGATTCAACATATGTTTGTAAGTTGTAGGATGATCCACAGACATTCTTACTACACGAAAATTTATTACATTTATCGCTATGAGAGTAAAACTGTGCAGAGTCTACTTCTTTACCTGTTGCATTAAAAAACATAATTCTGGTTTTATTGCTAAGAACTAATCTATGCACATTAAACCAATGACTAAGTGCTTCCAGATCATGATTTATATCAATAGTAAGGTTTAATGTAGAGTTATTTGTGAAAGTACAGGCCATGTCATCGGCAAAGGCATTAGTACTACTTTTGAATTTCTGCAAGAAAAGAGAATTAATATAAATAAGAAAAAGAATGGGACAAAGAACAGAGCTCTGAAGCACACTCATTGGTACAAGCTGAGAAGAACTAACATAACCCTTTAACTTTACTTTTTGCCGCCGCCTATGCGATAAATACGAGCCAAACCAATTATTTATCGATCCTCTGAAACCAAAGTTATCCATTTTCTTAGCAAAATATCATGGTCAACCGTGTCAGAAGCTTTAGTAATATCTACGAAAAGAGCCACAGTTAACTTTTTATCGTTAAGACCGGAATACACGTTCGAACACAAATTCAAAATAGCATCTTCTGTTGATAGACCAGATCTGAAACCAGATCAGAAGTGAAATGGATCTAAAGTCATTAATATCCTTACGATCAGCCTTCTTATAAAGAAATATGTGTCAATGAGAATCAAAAGTGATCAATTAAACTTTTAATTGTTTGGAGTAAATTAAAAAAAACTTGTTAAGACTTCTGGAGGTAACTATTGAAAATTCTTATTTTTGTTGCTTATAAGGTGGACTTTTTAAAACCTAACTGCGTAACTACTATAATTGAAAATTAATTGTATTGTTTTGTATTAAGCAATTTATTTTGGAATAGTGTTGTTTTGAAACTCACTTTCTGGAATAGAGTCGTTTTGATACAAACAAACTGGAAAAGTGTTATTTTGATTCTCAAAAAATGGAATTGTGTTGTTTTGATTCTTAAAAAAGTTAAATATAATCCAAGCACAAAAGAAATCATTAGTGATTAGATTTAATTCATTTCTTTTTTATTTGTTTATGAATCTAGTTTTGAAAGTTATATAAATAACATAAAATATTACTTAAAATAGTTTAATAAGAGTAAAAAAATTATTAAAAACTTGTTAAATTCTTATAAGACGATCTTCGGCATTAAATTTGCAAACAGGATCATTAACGTCCACTATTTCTTTTTGAGAATTATTATTGTTCATAAGATTTTTATAAAATTTCAAGTCTTCAAGCATTCTCCATTCATTTCCAATTAAAGTTTGATAAAGTCGTCTATTTTACGATAATTGATTTTTACTTCCAGTGGCAATAGTGGAGGAGACAAAGAAAACACATATTTTCCGCGACTTACAACGGATTTTGACTCACCAATAGAAGGTCTTTAAAATTGTTCACCTTGAACTCTTACAAGCTCATTTTTACACTTTTTAATTTATTGTTGCTCCAGAATCTTTATATACTTTTAAATAATGTTCTACTGATATTATAATCTCTCTGACTTTAACTTGCTTCTCAATCTGTGCAAATACTCTGTCTGGTGGAATATAAGAATGGCCAGTAACGGGAAATATTATCTCGACCGTTGTTATGTGTTATGGAGCTTTATTTGCCAGCCAGTATTGGCACATACCTTTCATAATTGAGTTTTTGTTTTGGCCTCCGCAGCCATCAGCCATTAGTTGAACTGTTCTTATATCATCATGATCCATGTTGCATAGATGATAAGAAACTGCGGATGCGATTTCATTAGAACCTTTAGGGCGAGTATTCTCCTTCCAGTAATATAAGAAAACGTTGTTTTTTTGTGAGAAATGAATAGGCAGTACCTCCAAAAAGATATAAGTATAATTGACGGGTGAAGTAAGCTGCTTGGTCAGCTACTTTTGAAAGCGACATATTCTTTTGACAATCAAAGGATATTGTCAGTAAATCTACACAGTGCTATCACGACAAAGCGTGTCTAGTTTGTCACGACGTAATTTGCGAGATCGTAAACTATAAACTGTAGTGATCAGGCCTTATATTACAAGAGTTGTACTCCTTTCTAGAGAACAAAAAGTAAAGGTGGATTGTGTCGTTTTGATGCCAACAACCAGGGGAATAGATCATCTTTGATTCTCAAATTGATTTTTAGTACCAAATAACTCTGGAAATACTAGACATTAGAAAACTTTGAATACAGTCATTTTTAGCATTTAACAAGGGTAATCAGAATCAATCGTTATCTCAATTTTTTCCAAAAGTGGAATTGATCACTTTTGATTCTCATAGACACATATACCTGTTACAACACTTTTACTGAACAAATGACTTCAAACATCACATACAAAGAAAGATATTTGTTTTATACAATTACTAGAAAAACTATTATTTGGACAAAAATTTGAATTTTTTAGCGACATAATAATTTTATAAACCTCAAACGAAGAAATTGGTTCATAGAAAAAACTCCTAGTGAAAACATAACTTTTACAGATAATGTGTAAAATTAAGCATACTGTTTAATTATGTGTGGTATTATTAAATCACTGTTTGCTCTTGATATTACATATAATTTGTTTTAAATAGAGAGATGTATGCTGTCTTTAAACATATTTCAAATGTAATAAGCTAATAAATTCTTGTTTAAAAACACATTTTGTAATTAAATACAGGTACGAAATATCGCTAGACCCAAAAAAAACGGGTTTTTAACCATGCATTTTTTGGGTCTCCTAGGCCCGCTACGCACATAAAGGTTAAAAGATTTTATGAGTAATTCTTTTAAGAAGACATGTCAAAATACATCTAATGGTTCTAGAGTTACAATCAATTATTTAAAGCAATATGCGATGTCCAACCCTTTGTATGGGCTCCGTGCGCTCTCTATCCATCTGAAAAAATTTCTAGCTAATTTTTGTTTTTAACTGCTATGTTATTATAACTATATAATAATTTCTATATTCAATAATTTTTAATTTATACAATTTTTCAACATAGTCAGTGACAGGCTGCTGTTTCCAGTGCTCAAATGCTTGTCGCTGCTGGTCGTTCGCCAGATATTTGTTGACTTTGTTGTTGTTGTCGATGTTGTTGCTGCTTCTGTTTCCGAGTTTCCTGGAAAAAGAGGTAAAAAAAGAATTCGAACTCTAAACACAGCGAAAGTATCGAAAACAGAACAACAATATATGCTATATATATTATGTATATTTGTTTACTCAAAAGCTGCCACCTTTATGTAAAAGTACTCCATAAAAAAAATCACTTTAATTGTTCGACAAACTTGTGTTGCGTCAAAGGTTCACATATTGTTATTTTGCTTTCGTTTAATCGTTCGTTGGTTCACGCTTATTTGTTGGTTGGTTGGTAGGTTGGTAGGTTGGTTGGATGGTTGGATGATTGAATGTTTTGTTGATTGTCGTCGTCGTGCATCTTTGAGTTGAGTTCTTCTCATTCCAAATGTTTTTTATGCGACTGCGTTCCATAATGCCCTGTTCACACCATCAAATCGTTTGTCAAATCCAACAGAATAACGTGGGAATTCCATGGAAATTTCACGTTGTTCTATTTTCTAAATTTCTTCTAACTATACAAAGAAATTAGGGGATTCGATGCCAAAGAGGCTCCAAGCCGTTATTAACAACAAGGGGTATCCTACAAAATATTAATTTACTACTTTTAACAAAATAAATAATAATTTTCTTCTTATTATGATAATTGTATGAAACTTTTTTTAACTGCATCATTTTGGCTGTGATATGCATTTTCAGTTTTTGTACCGTACTATTTTTCATGAATATTAAAACATAGTATTTTCTTTACATTTTAAATGTAAACGTGTTTAATTACCAACTGGTATTTACATATTTTCAAAAAAATGTTTTGTTTTCAGTTACTCTCAATATAAAGGTTAATAAATTAACTGAATCACTTTGACTGTGAGTCACTGTATATTTACACTGATGAGCAATACTGTAGCATGCTGTAACACTTCTCATTTCAGCAACCGTTATCTTCTCCAAACAGTAACGAATTACAGATTTTTATTTTATAATGTGATTAGTACACTTGTACTCTTTCTTCCAAACAGGTTTGAAGTTAATCTAACATTAACAAAAAAACTAGCAGATAAAAATGTAAAAAAGACAAATGTTACAGTTTTGCACTCACTCTCAATTTTACATTGTACCGTTATCTATTGCTTATTTTGAAGCTCTACAGCCTTTTCTTGATTGCAATGTACTTATAATTAAAGCAAGCAGTACGATCAATATTAAAAAAAAATCTAACAATACATTTATTGCGGAAGGAAGAGTCAGTTAGAAAAGTGGTAAAAGATTTCCAAATAAGCCACATGATAGTGCAACGCATAAGGGAAAAATATAGTGAAAAGTATTCCTAAGAACAAAGAAGGTAGATCAAGAAAAACTAGCGACCGTGAGACCCGCCATCTTGCGAACTTGGTGACCAGCAATGATGCAGTCACTCCTGAAAATTTTAAACAGCAGTGCTAGCCAGTGGACAGCTCGGCGAAGCATTACGAAATTGGGCGTTAAAGCAGCAGGGAAGAAAAACAAAACCAATGCTGACCAAAAAACATATGCGGTTAAGGCAGGATTTTGCTGCAGCGCACGAACACTCGACAGTCGCAGATTGGGATATGGTGAGTATTTTAACTTACATTGTCAAACAATATTTTTTATTAGTTGTTCTTTTGAATTTTAGGTTATTTGCTCTGATGATACTAAAATCAAGCGTTTCCAATCAGATGGTTGTGCGTGGTATTGGACCAATGACCCAAATACAACCCAACCACATCATGTAAAGCAAACAATGAAACATGGTGGAGGGTCAATAATGGTTTGGGGTTGTATTTCGCAAAATGGAGTTGGTCTCTTAATACGCATCGGTGGGATTATGCGTAAGGCACAGTACCTGTTCATCCTGCAACAAAATCTACCAGGAGTAGTGGAAAATATGGGTACTGCTGCTGAAAAAGTAATTTTTTAGCAAGACAATGATCCAAAGCACACTGCATATGTTGTCAAAGACTGGATGCAAAAACAGAAATTTGCTAGTTTGAAATGGCTTCCACAATCTTTGGACATGAAACCAATCGAGAATTTGTGGAGTTACGCAAATACTCCGCTCAAAGGAGTAAATGAGTTGTGGGAGCGAACTAAGGATGTTTGGGAGGCTATACCACCAGAATTTGTGAGGAGGTATACATCCAGTATGCCCAATCGTATCCAGGAATTTAAATAAGCAAAAGGATACTGGACATGTTATTAATATGTAATATTTTTTGTCACGAAAATCGTTAAAAAACAATAAATAAGAAATGAGTGCAAAACTGTAACATTTGCCATTTTTTACATTTTTGTCTGCTAAAAAAATAGCTAGATTAACTTCAAACCGGTTTAGGAGAAAGAGTACAAGTGCACCAATACCATTATAAGCTAAAAATGTTATTATTAAATATTATTTAAATATTATTTATAAAAATAAATTAGTTCTAATTTAGAGAAGATAGCGGTTGTTGAAATGAGAAGAGTTACATCATGTTACAGTTTTGCTCCTCACTGTATATTAGTGTTCACTTTGTTTCTGCTGTAAATTAGAATAAAATCACCCATTGGCAAGATCTAAATTTGTTACAAAAACCTTTGTTGATTTTTATTTTATGTAAAACAATTTGTGATTTGATAAGATAAAATAATTATAAATACGAGTATCTTAGTTGCATTTAAATAATGTAAACACAGTCGTATCACCTAAAAGCGGTGTGCCAAGCAAGCATTATTCGCAAATAACAATAAAAATAAATATTTGAAATAAATTCATACAAATCTATTATTAAAACACTCTGACACACACTCACACACATGAATGATGTATATTTTAAAGCTATCTAGGAAAATCAAGCAGAGCAAAGTCAAGCAATGCCTAAGCTACTCACACGTTAAGCTAAACTATAGCCGTGACTTTCGCGAATTTATTTGTAGCAATCAGAATTGCTTTGGATACATTTTTTTTGCTGCTGCTGTATTTATAGTGAGATTGTATTATAAATATGCTTAAATTTAAATATGTTGAAATATCTTTAGCACAAATGTTTGATTCGAATAGAGATACCAGCGCGATACGGTGTGATGTGCTGTCTTGGTATTGGTTTGAAAAAAAGAGAACTTAAAAACAACATACTTCTACTTGTTTATTTTTCTCTCTCTCGTTCTCTGTTTCTATCTCGATCAGCGTTGCCAGACGTTTTTTTAATCTGTAAATTAAAAAAAAACAACTGTATTTTCAACAAAAAAATGTAACCCTAAAAAAAAGCAAGTTTAATTTTAATGGTATTTATTTATTAAAATGAAAATAATAAAAAACAATTAATTTACAAGAACATAAACAATAACGTAAGCAGTTAAAAAAACAACTTTAAATAGCATTTGAAGTTCTCATCCCATGACAGTTTTCAGTATTTTGCTGTGACATGCTGCTTTATTTTGACAACTGAAAGGGTTTCATACAAAACATTTTAAATGAAATGCCAAAATAGTGTAGCCTATTTTTTTCTGATATTCCGAATAAGAACATTTTATTATAATTACACCATGCTTTTGAATAGATTAACTTGTGTTTTTTGTTTTTGAAATTTGATTTTATTAATTTTCGTAAAGTAACTTGTCAATTTTTTTGTACATTTGGTTTGATTTATCAAACTGAATAAATTTTTTTTACAATGATTAGTTAATTAGTTTCTCTCTTAACTGACGTCGAGTTTTTTATTTTATCAATTTTAAAATTTTTGGCATAATTTTAAAGTTGAAATGTTGATTTTTTCACAAAAAATTTACCTATTTGTTATTGTAAGATTGATACTAAATAAAAATGTTGAAAAACTTAACGTCAATTTATAGCTATTTGTATGTAGAACATGTGTTCAACTTTTCAAAATGATCGGGTTCTGTAGTTTTTTTTTGAATCGTGGTCACCGACTTTAAAAAAAGACATGTTTCGGAAAATCAATTTAAAATTTTTTATACTCGAACATCCCAGTATGAGGGCCGGTTGAAACGCTGTTTGTTCGTTTTGCTCCGATTTACTTGAAATTTTGACACAATACTCTCGACATGTTAGTACATTCAGAAAAACAAATAAAAAACCAGTTTTAAAACCTCACCCCCCTTAAGAGATATTTTGTTCTTAGAATACCACAAAGGGTATTTCGGGAATTTCTTATTTCTAAGATTTGTTTTATTAATATTAACTATGGAAAATATTCTCTCTACATTTGATGTAGCTTTTGGAATGCATAGAGCAGCAGAAACCATTTTTCTTAAAAGAGAAAATGCTTCACTACCATTGCTTCTTTTTATTTTTAAAATAAATTCACAAACAAATTCAATATTACTGTCAGCATTTAAATCGCTAAAATTACTTTAACGTACTAATTTGCGCCTCATAAACTTCTTGCCATTCGTCAATTCTTTATCATTTGTCAAATATCGACTCAATTGCGATATTAATGGTTGATAAGTATTTCAAACTTTAATTGGAGACAGAAGTTCCACATCTTGTAAAAATGTGTTTTCAAATTCTAATTTGATAACAATTTATTACATAGCTCAACATAAAATTTTGCGCAATGTTCTCTGAAGTCGATTTTCTTCGATTCTAGTAATTTATGAGTGAATATTTTTTTTTTTTAAAATCTGAAATTTAAAAAAAACTAATTGCACAACGAGTAATTTAAACAACTGTAAGATTGTTTAAAAAACTGTGAATATGGCAACACTGATCTCGATAAAGTTTTTTTTGAACACTTGCTCTGGTCTTTATCTTGTTATGCTAATATCTCTGATATGGCGCATTCTACGTGGAGCGGACCACACAAAAAATGATGGATGTAGGATTTTTTTAAAATTTTGCCATAATGCTCTCCTAGAAGCACTACATTAATTGGCATTTTTTGTATCTGCTTTGGTTGCTGAGTTATAGGCTTCTAAAGATTGGGGTTGTTGAAAAACCAAACTTTTGTAAAAAACATTTTTGTAGGTAAAAAATTAAAAAAGCAAATGCATATTTGTTTATTTATTTACATAGAAAGTTGACTGTATGAAATTTTTTGTGTATTAGCTACATATTTCAGGCTTCAATTTCTTAAAATTGGTAAAATTCTTCGTATTTTAATTCGAAATTCGAACGCTCGTTTTGATATGGAAAACATTTTCGAACTTTGAATTTGATCCCGGAATTCGAAAATACAATCAATCTTCTATATAACTACTTAAACATTTATTTATTTTTATTTTTTGACATATTTTACCTATATATCCAAAAATTTATTTAAGAATTATACATTAAGGCGCCTCACGCTCAAAATGCTCAAAATAATCCTTGGTTTATGTTATGATGATTCTCCAAATATTTCGACTCTAAGGTTGCCCGCAGAGTAAGCGCCGAAGCAGACAGGCAGGCAGACAGGCACAGGAAAACTATGTGAACAAGAGAGAAAAAAGTTATTTCTATCTCGTTTCTTCGCAGGGCCTGCCTGCCTGCCTGCCTGCTTCGGCGTTTATTATGCGAGCAGCCTAACGATAGCCATCAGTGAGCAGGAGTGGTTTTAAATAACATCTAAAAATCGAGTTTTTGTAAAAATATTGGCTAGTGTAATAATTGTAAGAAAAAAACTCAAAAATTATAGGCCGGAAACAGTTCGCCCAATTTGCATCAAAAAGTTGTAAATGTTTGCAATCAGGTTAAAGGTAACGCAGTTTTTCATGCATATTTTTGATATTTTTTCTTTTATTTCCATAAAAAAACTTTCGAAATTGAAATAACTTCATTACTTTTATAATTTTTTTTAATTTCTTACAATATTTTTTCAGTAGGTGGTATTGAAAGAGCTTTTTCCGGGTTGTAATTTCTGACAGTTTATTTTTACAACTATTACACACGTCAATATGCATGATGTAATCATATCAATAAGAGCCCGAACAGAACCAAAGCGGATGTCGGTTGTCGGATTCGCCGTGCTACAAATACATGAAAATATATGCAGCCGCCAAAAATGAAATCGCCGTAGAAATGCGTGACGGGAAAACGCCAGAATAGAATCTATTCTAATTTCTCTCTGACGGATCTCTCTCCGAGTGACTTAAATGTTGCCATATTTTTGCTAAAGATTGGGTACGTTCAGAGTTCTTTTCTTAGTTTTTACTATGATCTGACATGCTGTTTTTGTGCCTGTGTTGCATTCATGTGAATTCAAAGCAAAATATAAAATAATTTGTATCATTCCCAAATAAAATGCAACCGTGATCCGACAACCGCCACTGCTCCAATTTTGGACGTGTTCTCAACGGATTTCGCCGAGAGAGGCCCGCCATCCGACATCCGCTTTGGTTCTGTTCGGGTTCTAAGCTGTCCAATCACTATCAGCTCTCTCGCTCTCTCTCTCTCTCGCTCTCTCTATCGCTCTCTCTATCGCTCTCTCTCTCTCTCGCTCTCTCTATCGCTCTCTCTCTCTCTCTCGCTCTCTCTATCGCTCTCTCTCTCTCTCTCTCACTGGAGAGACGATCTCCAAATGCGTCGAATTTAGGGCACGGACTTTACCACTATTGTGGTAAATCTACCACATTTTTTCCAAATTTTAATATCTACCACCGAAGGCTTAAAATCAACCACTATTTGCACCATCATAAATTTTTTTGATGACTTTGTTTTCTACGAAATACTTTTAATAAACTTAAAAGTTCCATTTCCATAATGAACAATATTAAATCTGAAATTCGAAATGGTTTGCAAACTGTTTTTGTTGAAAACCAAATCTTTATTAAAGAATTTTGTGATAAAAAAACCTATTCAAGCCTCCAGTAAAATTAATAAGATTTTCAGAACTATCATGAATAATTTTTCTGGAGGAATCGGAAGTTTCAATTTTTAAGATAAAGCTTAAGAACATTTTGGAAAAATTTAATGCAAAGTTGTTTATCAATAAATTTGCAAAATGTTCTTGAGCTTTATCTTAAAAATTAAAATTTCCTTTTCCGATTCCGCGTAAAAAACTAGTCATGATAGGACTGTTTTTTATAAATGTTTTAAGTTTATTGATGTAAGATTTATTGCTCTCCAGTTTTTGTTTTTTTTTATATGTATATTTATATATTTTTAGCATGAATCTAATTTATGTGAAGGAGCTGAATTTTTTTATTAGTTTTGAATTACGTACTTTTATCTTTTTCAAACTTTGGTGAATGTTATCTCGAAATCCATAAGTAAGCGACAATTTTTAATGGACTCTTTTTAGACCCAGTTTCCTTACCGTCCGGTAAAAGTTACCGTCTCGGTAAACTCACAACTTGCTGGAAAATCATACCTCCATTTCCGGAGAGTTTTGAGTTTACAGGACTGTGAAGAAGTTGGGCCTTAAGGGGGTAAAAACGCATATTTATAATAAAATTAGGATCCTGCCCCTAAACTAGATTTGTTCCATATTGTTTAACTTTTTGTTTTATTGACTGAAAGATTGTTAGTTTTTAATCAATTTTTATTTTTTTTATATTAAATATACACTATTTTTGTTATTGTAAACTGTGTTATGATATTTTTTTAATAAAAGACATATGCAGCTCTTATATGAAATATCAAATCTGCCACATTTTACTTTAATCTACCACACTTTTCGAGTCCAATCTACTAGCCATGGGTAACGCATCAAAAAATGCTGCGCTGATACAACAACCCAAGCGCATTTTACTGTATCAGCGTAATGCGTTAACGCAATTGCGTCATGACGTAGTTTAAAATGCTATGATATCTATATTAACTAAAGGGCTGCACAATTACATTTGAATCGCTGTACAAAACATTTGTGGGGATCGCAATTAATTTAGTTCTCGGCGTTTTGGTTTATCGGCGTAGATAAGTGACTTTACATAACCCCAAAGAAAATAATCCAATGGGGTTAAATCACACGATCTTGGGGGCAAATTAATTGGGCCATTTCGTGAAATTATTTTTTCGTCAAAAGTTTCCTTGAGTAAATTAATTGGATCCGTCCTGTTGGAACCACATATCAGCAAGATTAATGGCAGCTAATGGAGGTACGAAAAAACTTCGAATTATGTTCCTATACCGTTCACCATTAATAGTAACATTCTGACCATCATCGTTTTTGAAGACATATGGGCCAATGACTCCGCTAGCCCATAAAGCGCACCAAACAGTAATTTTCTGTGGATGTAATGGTGTTTCGATAAAAGCTTGTGGATTCTCCTCACTCCAAATACGACAATTCTGTTTATTTACGTACCCATTCAACCAAAAATGGGCTTCATCGGAAAATAAAATTTTCCATGAAAATTCAAAATCAATATCAATTTGTGCTTCAGCCCATTCGCCGAATTGGCGGCGCATACGATGGTCGTTTGGCTTTAATTCCTACACAAGTTGAATCTTGAAAGGTTTTAAGCCAAGATCTTTTCGTAAAATCTTCCATAAAGTGGAAGGACAAAACCCCAGTTGCTGAGAACGGTCACGAATTGGTTGATTAGGATTATCTTCAATGCTTTTCTGTTCAGCGGCTACAGATTCTTCAGTGCGCACTGTTTTGCATCTCACGGGATGCACATTATAAGTAACAGTAAATGTGGTCCGAAAACGATCTATTGTTCTTCGAATTAGCAGCTCTGAAGGACGATTATGTACACCATAAAATGGACGAAGTGCACGATAAGTTTGACGAACAGAATCATTATATTGATTAAAAATTTCCACAATTTGCACGCGTTGCTCTGGTGTAAGTCGATCCATAATGAAATGTCAAAGCAAACTAAACAAAAAGCAACTATCAGCTGTTAAATGGGTGGTCAAATAAAGCAGTGATGCCAACTCAAAATTGTATCACTCTATAAAAAACACCCTTATTTTTAACCATGGAATAGCAACTTAAATGTAAAAAATATGCTTATTATATTTTTTTTTTCAATTTAAGCTCGTTTTACAAAATAGAAAGTTCTTTTTTTATGCGGTCTTAATCTCCGCAATAATTCTCTGCAATATTTCATTATGATGCTTTACCGTAGAGCAACTAAGCAGTAGGCAAATAGGCAATAAAAGCGAATTAATTATTTTATGAAAATGTTTACACAAAAAGCACTGCATTTGCTGCACTCGTAATCTTACAAATGTAGAAAATTTATGCGTACGTAAATTTCTTACTATGTTCTCAAATTTTGTTATATAACGTTTCCCCGCCAACTTGAAAGCTAAATGATCAAAGCTTTCAAATCATGTACCAACTGTGCCATTCCGGCCGGTACTAATCGAATGTTCGCTAAGCTAGTAGGTCTTGAATGGGTTAACTTCAGTTCTGCTCGTTTGATTTGGGTTTTATCTCGTATCTGATATGCTTCGTTTAGGAAAACTTTTTATTTTGTATACCACCGGTTGCTATCGACTTGGAAGTAGTAACTAACTATTTGTTGTTTTCTCTGTTTTTGTTGTATCATGCGCCAAGCACGTCGTTATCGTTCATAAATGTTGTTTTTGTATTTTTTTTTTATTGTGTTTTGCTGTCCATAGTAACACCCACTAGTTTTCTATCCCGCCCGTTCTTATTTTGATTTACACAAAATTTCCACATTTATGTTTTTGTTTTTGTACAGTTTTGTTTTTAAGCGAAACTTAAATTAACAGTTAACACAATTAACATATTTTATACATTAGGTCCAATGTTTCCACCATGGATGGCATGGTATTATTATACTTTTCAACAGAACTTCTAACTGTTACTTAACAAGTCTATTCATAATAAATAGATTTTGATAAACACACGCAGCGAATTCTTGGAATTTCTATTTTAAAAACAAAAAGAAAAATATAATTACAGGTTTTAGGGTCGAAAATTGTGATTTGTCTCGACTTGTTGTTGCTTTTAAACTATATTTCGGTATTAAGGTCATTGCAGCAAGGATCTTAGTGAACAGAAAATTAATGTGCTTTAAAATGATAGATAGAAAAACTAACTTTTGGATGTTGAAAGAATTGCCTTATTATTTAACAATCATTTTTTGTTTTGCTATTATGTTCCATGCCATCTATGCTCGTTGTTGATATTGAGTCTTATTTTACAGCAGCGTAGAATTTAATATTGTTTGTGTAATTAATGAAATTTAATAAAAATGCAGGTTGTGCACGTATTTATTTTTTTACGGCTATGGATATTGCAATAAATTATGCGTAACATACAGAAGCGGACAAAATTATTCACACAGCACCCATTTTTTCATTTAATTAGGTAAATATTAAAAATGAAGTAATGTTTTCAAAAATCGTATTCTAGGAAGAACGTATGTCTTTATTGTTTATTTGAAAATAACAAAAATCAAACAGAATTGTTTTCCATTAAATAAAAAATAACATTAAACATAAGCATCTTTAGATTTTGAAGGGACAAAATTATTCACACATTCCGTTTTAAAAAAAAATATTAGGTTTAGTAAAATCTACACTATTATATAAAAGAAGACTCACGAAATTGATCCAGAATAAGCTCGGTAACCGTTGAACCGATTTTGATAATTCTCTTTTTATTCGATTCCTATGATAATATAGATTGTTATAGCTTACCAAGTTTTTCGAAAAATGTATTTTTTAATTATTACAAAATCACGCATTTTATTTGATGCCTTCATTTAACCAGCAGCACAATATAACAGCAAACAATGCTTTTCTCTCTTTGTCGCGAGAGCTTCTCTCAATATAACACGGAAGCCATGTTGTGTAGTTAAGATGGATTCACTGATAACCTTCAGAATGTTTTTGTGTGATTTAAAATAATGTTAATCAAGTTGAGAGCGTGCAGAAATTTTTCTCTCTGAGCGAAAACTTCATATAAAAAAAAATTGCAAAACATGCTGAAGGTGATCAGTGAATCCAGCTTTACTTTCATTGAGATTCTTGCTTTCATACATTGTTGATTAGTTTTCATTGCAAATGTTTTGAAGGGAGTTGCCAGATATAGGTATCAAACGATTTTTTATTCCAACTTTATCGTAATATGCAATGTTAGATTTGCCACGTATACTTTTCATGCCCACTTTTTGCAAAAAATGCTATATTTCAGACGATTTTGGTCGTATGAGACTAGAATTTGGTAGTCTACATTCTATGGTTACTTTCGCTAACTTTACTAAAAATGGACATGACCCACTTTAGTTAAGTCCACTTTTCGGGGGATAAGCTTGGATTAAAGCAAAGCGCTCTAGGTTTAAGCTCAATTGGGCTGAAATTCTGGTATTCTATTGTTTCGAGTATGAAATGGTTTATGTGAAAAAATTTGACCCCCATTACCGCCCAGAATTAATCTAAAATTTTTAATCAAAAAACACATTTTTTTGTAGTTTTTTCTACAAATTTAAAGTAAGGTTTGTAAGTACAGAGTACTGAAACGCTTTGCTGAACAAAACCTTTTTTGGTTATTTACTAGTGTTGTCTCTAGGCAGGTGCGCGGTCATAATAATCTCTAATGGCCAAATAGAGATTTGACTGGGGGCGGGCCCATAAACCGAACGTAAAGGGGGTTTGTAAATTATTAATTTTTGAAATTCTTATATATAATTTTATTGTATTAGTATTGTAGAAAAATATATGTCTGTCCTTTTGTTTGAGCGGTGGTTGCTCTGGATTGGGGAGGTGACTCCTTCTGGGTTGGCCTTTCCACTTCCATTTGGATGTATGGACACTTGTAGGATGTTTATCGATAGTTATTTCGGTAGACATTCTGTTGATGTTCGTAATTCGAGTAATTGTGCGTTCTTCAAGAGTAGTTGCTACAACCTACCCCTAATTTTTAAACGTTATTTTTTGAACGTCGGTTGTTTTAGAATTGGAAGGTGACCGAGGTTGCTTTTCACTTTCTTCTGGATGTATGTGCGTTGGTGGGATGTTCATTGGTAATTTATTATTGGTGAGCGTTCTGTTATCGTTCGTTATTCGGAATGATCGACGGTCTGTACTAATAACATAGAATTAAGATTGTATACTAACAAACCTTTACTAACATATCCGTAGTAGACTCACGTTACCGTGGTCACTACACATCCTCCTCTGATCCATTAGTCACCGCATGCTTGTGAGTGGCTTTGGAGGCAAAAAATATTTAAAATGGTTATTTGTCAACTAGTGACAAATAATCATATAGGGAAAGTGGTGGTTTACCCATTTTTAATTGTTTTCTTGTAGGTTTTTTTTGGGGAACTTAGAAGGCGGCTGGAGAGAACCAGTACGATGCTCTCCAGCAATAATCTATTGCCTTTCGTACAAAGTTTTTTCACCTTTCTAGGCATTGTTCTGGCGGGTTTCGCTATGGACGGTTCATATTTGTTGACCGTTTTTGGTGGAATTTGCTAGGGCAATAATTTTTATATATTTTTTCAGGTTAGGTTATACTAAATTTTTAATTTTTGTTATTTTTTATTTTATTTTATTTTTTATTAGGTTTTTTACTAATTTTTTAGGGATTTTATTTTTGTAGGTTTTCGTGAATGTGCTGCTTGAATGTACTAATGTGTGAATGTTTGAATGTGTTAATGTGCTGCTTAGATTAGCTTATTTCGAATGCATAGCATTCAGAATTAGAGGTTGGTTAGGTTTTTTGTTAATTATTTAAAAGCCTTCTGATGAGACTGTAGTGTTATCTTATTATTACATTTTTAATATTGTTTCAATTGTATGTAAAACACTTTGTTTTAAAACCACTTAGTTTTTAAGTTCTTTTTGTATTTTTTAGAATTAAGTTTTCATATTTTAAATGTATAAAAATATTTCAAAATTTTTCAGTATCTAATAAATTATTCAATCATACGAATAAATTTTTATTATATTTCTCGTGGAAATATTTAATTTCCACAATTGGCGATCCTGCCAGGAGTCGAAACCAGAAACAACAAAACCAGCTAACGACCTCTTTAATGACTGCGTAGCACAGCGAACACGCTCAAAAAAACAGTCTCATCCGAAGAGCCCAGCACAAGTCGTCACAGCAGCAGCAGCAGCTCATACGTTCTCACCTACTCGTCGTCACACGCTCACCTAAGCACCAATACTAGTGTACCGTCAAGCAGCTATCGCACTAATACAGCCACAAACGCTCCAACAACAACCAAAACGCAGCAGACACGGTCACTGCGTACAACAAAAGCAGCAGCGTAAACAACTAAATAACAATAACAGCAGCCGTAACAACAACAACAACCACAACCGCAACGAAAAGAGCAACAACAACAACAACGTCGGCAGCAACAACAACAACATCTACAACAACAGCATTAATAAAAGCAACAACATTAACAACGCAAGCAGCGACGCCAACACAGACAGCGACGCCAACGCAAGCAGCGACGCCAACACAGGCAGCGACGCCAACGCAAGCAGCGACGCCAACACAAGCAGCGACGCCGACGCAAGCAGCAACGCCGACGCAGGCAGCAACGCCGACGCAGGCAGCAACGCCGACGCAGGCAGCAACGCCGACGCAGGCAGCAACGCCGACGCAGGCAGCAACGCCGACGCAGGCAGCAACGCCGACGCAGGCAGCAACGCCGACGCAGGCAGCAACGCCGACGCAGGCAGCAACGCCGACGCAGGCAACAACGCCGACGCAGGCAGCGACGCCGACGCAGGCAACAACGCCGACGCAGGCAGCAACGCCAAGACAGGCAACGACGCCGACGCAGACAGCGACGCTGAAGTAAGCAGCGCCACCGACGCAAGTAGCGACGCCAAAGCAAGCAGTGACGCCAGAAACAAGCAGCGACGTCAGTAAATCAGCGACTAAGGATTGGTATTTATTTATATACACTACACAATTAGCTTTTTAGCGGATGTAAAACGATAAGCCGGCGCTTATCGTTTCACAACCGTAGGCACTACACTGCACGCTAGGCACACTTCAATTTTATTAATATTATTTTAAGAAATTTATTTGTAATAAAGCTAGTATTCTTTAAAACAATACAATGCAACGTACTCCTACTCGGTTATCCACCTCAGGAGACGGAGATAATCATTTAATTAATTTTGAGCCTCCTTTATTGAACCCTTTCGATGATTCATCATCTAACATTGAAGTTCATGCAACGTCAGTCAAACTCCCACAGTTCTGGACTGATAGTCCTGATGCATGGTTTATTCATGCAGAATTCCAATTTCGATCTAAAGGGATTACCACTGACCAAACAAAGTATGAATATCTTGTGACTGCACTTCCACAAGAAGTCATAGTTACGGTATTAGATTTCATACAACAACCACCTTCAACCAACTTGTATGAAGGTTTGAAGAAAGTTCTGATAAATAGACATACTTTAAGTGAGAACAAACGGTTCGATAAGATGCTATCTGACACTGAGATGGGTGACCAAAAACCATCTCAATTTTACAGATCCTTGCTTCTTTTAGCTGGTTCAACAGTCAACAAAGACTTAGTTTATAAGCTTTGGTTACGTAAACTACCTAAAAGTCTGAACATTGCTTTGACAGGATCTGGTCATAAGGAATTAGATGAGTTGTTATTACTCGCTGATAACTTGTGGGAGGTATTAGCAGAATCTGAGGTATCTGCAATCAAGAATAACTTTAAAGTATCGAAACACATCTCTAATTCTAATGAGATAGCAAATATTACTAAACATTTTGCAGAACAAGCATCTAAAATTTTTGAATGTTTTCAAAAACTCTCGCTTGATGTTGATGAACTTAAGAATCAACGTTTCAGTCGTCCAATTTCCAGAAGATTTAGTTCCAGAGGAACTTCAAGACGTCGATCGTCTTATAGGTCCTCTTCAGGTCAACGACCTTCCAATTGGGTATGTAAGTACCATTTCAGATTCGGTAAAAACGCACGTAAATGTGAACAACCATGTGCATTTGTTCAAAACGACAACTTTTCACCACACAACATAACACAACACAATTCAACAAACTAAAAGACTCTGTTGTCGCGACGACTGATAATAGACCCGTCATACATACACGTCGTCTTTTTGTATTTGACCCCTCTAGTAAATTAAATTTTCTTATTGACAGTGGAGCAGAGGTATCAGTTCTACCTTCCTCAAAATTCAAAATTTCAAACAAAAAATCAGATTTGGTATTACAAGCTGCTAATGGCACAGCAATCTCTACATTTGGAAAAAAATTATTGACACTTAATTTAAATTTACGACGTGAATTACCATTTTCATTTATTATAGCTGACATCTCCAAACCTATTATAGGTGCAGATTTCTTGACAAAATATGGCCTTCTTATTGACCTTAAACATAAACGTCTCGTTGACCCTTTAACTAATTTATCTGTCAATACAATTTCAGCATTTTCTGAAACATCTTTACCTAAATTATTTACTATAGATAACAAGTATACACAATTACTCAAAAAATTTCCTTCTTTAATAACAGAACCCGATTACACAGCACCAATTAAACATCACACTGTACATCACATTGTCACTGAAGGACAATTACCTTACACAAGACCACGACGTCTAGACTTGCCAAAGTTAAAAGTAGCTAAACAAGAATTTCAGTTCTTAGTTACTTCTGGTATTTGTAGACCGTCAAATTCTCAAACATCCTCTCCATTACACCTAGTACCTAAACGCGAGCCCAATGATTGGAGACCATGTGGCGACTACAGAAGACTTAACACAATTACAGTACCTGACCGATATCCATTACCACACATACATGATTTTTCTTTAAATTTACACAATACATGCATTTACTCAAAACTCGATTTAGTCAGAGCATATCATCAAATACCAATGGCACCTAACGACATACACAAGACAGCAATCACTACACCTTTTGGGATGTTCGAGTTCCTCCGTATGCCATTTGGCTTGAGGAACTCAGCCCAGACATTCCAGAGGTTCATTAATGAAGTGCTACATGGACTAGATTTTATTTTCGTATACTTAGATGACATCTTGATTGCTAGTGAGACAGAAACACAACATTTCGAACATTTAACGCAAGTTTTTAGAAGACTCAATGATTACGGTTTAAACATAAAACCTAACAAATGTGTATTCGGAGTTGATAACATTGACTTTCTTAGCTACAACATATCTAAACACGGAATACGTCCGTCACAAGAACGTGTTAAATGCATTCAAGATTATCCACAACCGGTAACAGTCAAACACATGCAAAAATTTATAGGTATGACAAATTACTACCACAGGTGCATTCCTAAACTCGCACACATGCTTGAATCCATTTATGACATGGTAACAACAGCTTCAAAAACTAAAAGCAAACATTTACAGTGGACAGACACTACTTTACATGCATTTACAACAATCAAAGACAGTTTTGCCACGCAAACACTTATTAACCATGTTAATAGTAAGGCACAACTGTCGATTGCTGTAGATGCATCCATTACCGCAATAGGTGGCGTTTTACAACAAGAACATAACAATAAACTTGAGCCTATAGCTTTCTTCTCTAAGAAACTTTCACCTGCTGAAACGAAATATAGTACATTTGACAGAGAATTACTTGCGATTTACTTAACTATTAAACATTTTCGACACTTCCTGGAAGGTAACATTTTTACAGTTTTCACAGATCACAAACCTTTAGTTAATGCATTATCTTCTAAAACCGAACGTAGTCCTAGACAAACACGACACCTTGAATACATAGCACAATTCACTAACACAATATTACACATTAAGGGTACAGACAACTCAGTAGCAGATGCACTTTCAAGATGCGAGGTAACAGAAGTTAGAACACCCGACCTTGATCTCAAACAATTACATCAGGAACAAATCATTGACACAGAACTCAAGAGCATAACAGACAAAACAACTTACAAGTTTGAACAAGTTGATATTCCGTTTTTAAACATAAAAATTTGGTGTGAAAATTCTACAAATAATACAAGACCATACATTCCCCAAACACTACGGAAAAGAGTTTTTGATCAAATACATAACATTTCACATCCAGGAACTAGAGGTACTAGACGACTAATCACACAACGATATTTTTGGCCTAACATGAACACACAAATAAACAAATGGACTCAAGAATGTATTAGATGTCAAAAATCTAAGGTACATAGACACACTAAAACACTACCTCACAAGATAAACATTCCGAGCGGTCGTTTTGAACATATTCATATTGACTTGGTTGGCCCATTACCGATTTCAAATGGTTACCGATATTTGTTTACCATAATTGACAGGAACACACGTTGGCCTGAGGTTTATCCTCTTAAAGATACAAGGGCTAATATTATTGTTGACACGTTCCAAAGAGAGTTTATATCACGCTTTGGGGTTCCTCTGGAAATTACTTCTGATCGAGGACCTCAGTTTACATCAACTACATTCAAAAATTTTATTACCAAATTTGGTTGCAAACACATCAAAACTTCAGCTTATCACCCACAAGCTAATGGGATGATAGAACGTTTCCATCGTCAACTCAAAGCTTCTCTTATAGCGAGCAATAACCAAAACAATTGGTACTCAGAATTACCACTAGTTCTATTAGGGCTAAGATCCACGTTTAAAGAAGATGTTAAAACATCCCCTGCTGAAATGGTTTATGGTCAAACACTCAGATTGCCAAGTCAGTTAGTCATTCCTAGTGAGCAAAAATTCAGTCCATCAGAAACTTTGTTCAAACTTAAAGATATTGTTGCTAATAATCAAGCACATATTTCACATCATAATCAGAATTTTAAACAATTTGTGCCAGAATCACTCAAAACTTGTGAGTTTGTATTTGTTCGCAATGACACTATTAAAAAACCACTTCAAGAGCCATACGACGGACCATTCAAAGTATTAGAAAAGTCTCCAAAATTTTTTAAAATTCTTAAAAACAAAAATATTATAACGGTTAATATTGATCGAATTAAGCCAGCTTTTGTTAACATTAATGTTTCAAAAACACTTTTTAATGCAAATAAATCAGCTAAGACAGTTCATTTTAATTTATTAGCAAACACGGTAAGACTAATACCGAATTCTTTGGAGGGGGAATAATGTAGTGTTATCTTATTATTACATTTTTAATATTGTTTCAATTGTATGTAAAACACTTTGTTTTAAAACCACTTAGTTTTTAAGTTCTTTTTGTATTTTTTAGAATTAAGTTTTCATATTTTAAATGTATAAAAATATTTCAAAATTTTTCAGTATCTAATAAATTATTCAATCATACGAATAAATTTTTATTATATTTCTCGTGGAAATATTTAATTTCCACAAGACTACTTGGCGGTAGTCGAAAAACGTTTTAAGGTAGCCCTTGTGCCTACACGGCAATTGATTAGGTTTATAGGTTGATTTCTTTACTTAATATAGATGGGACGATTTTCTTTTTATATATTAGTTTTTTAGGTTATTATTTTCCCTGTTTTTGTAGGTTTAATTTTATATTATGATCAGTGCTGTACTATGCAACATGATCATATTTAGGTAGGAATTTTAAGAAATAAAAATGTTTTCTTAAAATTAGATTAGGAATTATAAGTAATAGGACAGTTTGTTATAATATTGTAATACTTCAATATGAAGAAGAAATTATTTTCTTCAAATTGAGTAAAAATTAAAATCAAACATACGGACGTGACAGAGACATAGTGGCCACAGAAAATAAACTTTATATTTTTATCCTGTCTCTAGCTCCCTGGCTTAGCGCTTTGGTACTGTGTACAATAATATTTTGAAATTTTTCTGTCTTTTTGACACATTTTTTTGTAGTTTTTTCTACAAATTTAAAGTAAGGTTTGTAAGTACAGAGTACTGAAACGCTTTGCTGAACAAAACCTTTTTTCGTATTAGAATAAAATGTGATAATTTAGTTCATACGGCTACTTTCGGCAACTGTACTAAAAATGGCGAATATCTAAATTTTTTTTCAGGACAACGTCTGCCGGGTAATACTATACTTCAATAAGAATGTTGTATATATCAGAAATTCTGGTCGTCATGCATTGACGTTTCAAACGGAAACGTCTAGCATGTGTTTTGTTCGAAGGTCAATTTACACTTTTCAAATTCACAAAACGATCATAAAAAATTCATTGAATTGGGTCAGGAAAAAGTCTATTATAACTATAACGTTAATTATGAATATATAGATAAGGAAATATATTAAAACAAAGATTTATGTACAATATATAATTTTGGAATAGTTTGAAATATTTAAAATATATTTCACAGAATTATTATGGAAATGTTTTTCACATAAATTAGTTTTTAAGCTGTAGAACATTGCAAAAAATATAATAACATTTTAAGCAAATTAGTTTTCATCAAAAAATCATAGGGGGGGGGGGGGAGTAGGTAGGTGACCCATAATTTTTAATGATGGAAAATGTTTGTGTCAAAATAGAACAATTTTTGCAGGTAAATTATGTTATATGAAAGAATAAGGAAAATGAAAATTAAAAAAAAAATATGTACAACAAAAGCAACTCTTGGCCTATTTTTGAGTACAAGTTGGATATTTAAAATTTTTTTTTTGAAAATAATATAAGACATTGTATTGGTGAGTTAACGGTAAACCTTTTCTCATTTTTCCAATTTACTTAATTGAACTTTCAAACAAAGAAAATTTGATGAAAATCGATTTGAAAATGGCGGAAATGTGTGCTTGCTAAGTCAAAACATGAAATTTCAATCGTTTTTTTCTCATTCTGAGGCTTAAGAAAATGAGTTATACTGAGAAAATCTATAGTTTTGAGATATCACAATGATTTTACTGTCACAATTAAAATAGGTTTTTTTTAAAACATACCTTATATCCGTACAAAATTTTTCCGAAAAGATTTTAATTTTTACCATTAATTTTATTGATAAACGACTGCCCATACAAAAATCTATAGTGAAAGTCTAATGTTTTTGAGATATCGCCATAGTTGGATGTCATTATAACGGTCTTTGTTTTAAATTTAAGAATATATTTATTTTCAGAATATATGTAAAAAATTACAAAAAAAAAAAGAAAGCCAGGTAAATTTATGTCATCATAACATTTACAGTTGAAATAAAATATTCAAATTAAATAAAGTAATTTTTTAATATTTATAACATTTTTACATAATCAAACAAAACAAACACAATAATTTTTATATTAAGAATTAGATTCAATATAAATAAATACTTAAATTTTAAGATTTAAAATTTTTACATGGTATTTAATATTTTTATCGCAGGCGAAGCAGCGGGTATTTGCTAGTATTAATATATAGTTGGCATGGCTTTTTGCTTGATAACATTGTTTAATCTATTTTGAATGGAGTGAACCAATTTTTTAGTCACACTTTCATCCAAACTCTTCCATTCCTATTGGAGTACTCGTTTTAGTTGCGCTTTGCAGGTTATGCTAATTTTAGCGACACGCCTCTCGACTTCATCCCACAAATTTTCGATGGGTTTAAGTCTGGAAATTGTGGTGGTTCTGAGAGAATGCGGGGCGCTTAATGTATGATCTACTTACGCACGTCGTGGTCAGTATGCTTGAGATCATTATCCTGTTGGAAATTAAAGTTGTTAACAAAGCTCAGGTTCCGCGCAGATTTTACAAAATTTTCTTTTAAAATATTGAGATGAACCGATTTGTCCATAATACCGTCAATAAATACAAGATTTTTTGAGGTCAGTGTTGGGTTTTCACCAGGCTTGAATCCTTCCATCCGGTTGAAAGATGTTAAACTTACTGTCGTCGCTGGAGAGTACGTTGCTCCAGAAATCAAGTTGCTTATCTTGCGAAATCTAGCCTCTTATTCTTATTGGCTTTGCTGATACAAGGTTTTTTCTCGTCACTCGCAACCTTAGCCGGCATGTTTTCTGGCCCTCAACCGTTTTCGAATGAATTAATTTATAAATTTCTTTAACTTCTGCTGCAACCTGTGTTGAAGTAATTTTTGGTTTTTTTAAAATGTTTCTTATTATTTTTTACTCATCAAAGGTGGTTAGTTTGCATGGTCTACCGGTATGAGGTCGGATTTGAGGAGTTCCCTTTGTTTCAAAACGCTTTATTATACTATAAATAGTAAAACCAGGGACCAAAAATAACTGTTATTTTACAATTTTCAGATGAAAAAGGCTTAACGAAAAAGTTGCCGGAGGACTTTTTTAAATAAACCAATATAATCGTAATGGTAGCAGCTTCGAGAATATTAAACGCCTTTTAAATTTTCGACTGTTACTATAAAAGTTAACCCTCCAGTGCGCCGTGATGCAAATTTGAATCATTGTAATCTCTTTCCTTTTTAAGCAGTTGCGGATACAATTTCGCATGAAAACTTGTTACATTTTGTTGCTGAAGCGCTCTGTGTATTGCTTTTTGTAGTTTTGAGATCCCGTTATAGCGGCATTCTGGACTTTTGCGCATTTGAAGTCTGTGCTTATGAGTTTGTTGCGAATAGTGAAAAGAGTGTTTCTCTCCGACCAAATATTCAAATATTTTCAACTAGTTTATTGAAAAGTTGTGATTTTTATATAGCTTTACTGTCTTTTCTTGGAATAAAGTAGTGCAAATTGTATTTTTCGGGTAAGTACGCAACCATGTATAAAAATCTATTTGATTTAAATTTGCATCATTGCGCGTTCAAGTGATGAAAATATTTAATCTTATTGGCAGTGGTTTTTTGGAACTATGGCAAGGAAACATCTTTTTGATTAAGATATTCTGCGTATTTTGCTTGATCCCGAAGTGAGTGAAGATGATTTAGATAGTTTCAATGATGAAGACGATATTGTAGAAGGGAAGCTGCTATGTAATGAAGACTTGGTGCACATTGTAGAAGATGAAAATGTTATGGACCTAGTAGATGTTATAGAAAATGAAGATATAACTGAAAATATAGTATCAGAACAACCAAAAAATTTGTCTAGCAATAAAAACGCTTCCAAACGAGAGGATAAAAGACGGATAATTTGGAAAAATTCAAAATTTTCTGTTACTGATGACCAAATACAATTGAAAGGAAATTGAAAGGAGACTCCCTTCCAATTTTTCAAATATTTCTTTGGTGACGACATTTTACAACATATAGTTGATGAATCTAACCTTTATGCAAAGCAAAATAATATTGATGAGCATTTCATGTTGGATAAAACTGACATTTGTCAATATATGGGCATCCTGATGCTGTCGACAATAGTGAATTACTCCAACATTCGACTTCTATGGGATAGTACAATTGGTCTGGACTGCGTAAAAGAATGCATGTCACAAAAAAAAATTTGAAAAAAATTCGGTCATTATTTCATTTGAATAATAATGAAAAATGCATCACTAATAAAACTGATCCAGGTTTTGACAAATTGTTCAAAATTCGACCATTGGTAGACCATTTGAATGACAAATTTTCTTCCATCCCCTTAGAAGAGCGTTCATCTGCTGATGAACAAACGTGTGCAAGTAAAGCAGCGCATCATTTTAAACAATATATGCCTGCAAACACACGTAAGTGGGGCTATAAATTATTTGTTCTTTCTGGAGTATCAGGCTTTGCATACAAATTTGAAATATATACAGGCCAGGAGAATCTGCCGTATAAACGGCTACCCGATGAACCTGATTTAGGAGCAGCTGCCAACGTTGTTGTACGGTTATTGCAAAATGTTCCACGCGGATGTAACTACAAAGTGTACTTTGATAACTACTATACTTCCATCCCATTGCTAATTCATTTTCGAAAAAATGGTATTCATTCAGTTGGAACAGTCAGACGAAACAGGATACCCAATTGTAAGTTACCGACTGAGGCAGAAAGAAAAAAAGACCAAGGGATCGTCATTCCAATTTGTTACTGAAATTGACGGAGTAGAACTCGCAAATGTCTTAGGGAAAGACAATAAGAACGTGGCATTGTTGTCTTCATTCGTTGGCGTGGAACCGGAAAGTATCGTAAACAGATTTGACCGTCGTGAACGCAAGTCTATTGCAGTGAAATGTCCAGCAATTGTTAGAGAGTATAACCGTTACATGGGCGGAGTTGATTTTATGGACAGTATGATGGGACGTTACCGAATCACAATGAAATCTATAAGGTGGTACATGCGTTTAGTTTATCATCTACTAGACCTAACTGTAGTGAATGCTTGGTTTTTATTTAAGCGAGCAACAGGAAAAGATTTGGCATTGACTCTTCTGAAGTTAAATTCAAAAAAGAAACGTCCAAGAACTGCCGATTCATCTTCTGTGGAACGAATGTACGCGGAAAAGCAATGTGACAAACAATGTCTCATACCCAATAAAACACCACTCCAATAGGTATATATATAATATATATCGTTCTGTCTTCCTGAAGCCGGTGAGATCCTGGCTTGACAGGGTGGTTACTCGACAAACTAGGTCAACTTCACCAAACCAATTTTCATAAAATAAAGAAAACCAGTTGCGAACGCAGGCACCAAGACAAACTAGGTCTTATCGGCCACTCATATTAATATATTACAAATCGATCTATCGTAGTGTTTCAAGAGGTAAAAAGACACCAAGACACCACGGTACCGACGACAAATGTAGTCACAATCATCATAAAGATAAGAGGCAATTGAAGATCCCAGGTTTAGGTCCATTCAGATTATTTAGATGTTTATACACCAAAATTTTCCATTTTACGCTTAGGTCCATTTATCCATTTAGATTGTTATATTAATGATAATGTGTTTACAAATCACCAGATGCATCAGATATATGTTTGAAAGAACTTTATATAATCAATGTCGGTACTGCAGGTAACCTATAATTTTATGTTTGATTGAGTCCATGGATTCACTTAAGGATATAACATCAGATACAAAATTAAAATCACCGCAAGCGCTTCTAAGAGGTTCATTTTGCAAATAATTAGTTCTACAAAAGTTCATGTGGAGTAACTCAAAAGATCTTCTAGGACGAAGAGGAATATTAAAATATACTTTACTCAATAAATATGGACTGTTAACATATCCATGTAAAAGTTTTGTAATCCAACAAGCATATATCATATTTCTCCGATTTTTTAAAGAAGGAAGATTTAAGAGTTGTAACCGATATTCATAAGATGGTAAGTGAAAATCAGTATTACAATAAAGATAGCTTAACCAAAACAAAAGAAATTGTTTCTGCACTGATTCAATGTCGTCTATGTAACAACCGTATCGTGGGCACCAAACAACTGAAGCGTATTCTAAGATAGGCCGCACTAGGGAAGTGTATAAGGTTTTCGGTATGAATGGATTATTAAATTCTTAAAGCGTAGTTTAGGATCCATTGTAACTCCAAGATCATTGAAAATATCTAAGGACTCCAATGGATAACCACAAATTTTGAAGGTACATTTAATTGGGGGTTTGCGCGAGAAAGACATATGCTTGCATTTCTTCATGTTGAGGTTCATACGATTCGTTTTGCACCAGTTATGAAGATGATCAATGTCGGCTTGCAAAAATACAGCGTCATTATCATTTTTAAAAGAAAGGAAGAGTTTGACGTCGTCAGCAAACATTAAGATGCTAGAATGCATTATGACAGATGGCAAATCGTTTATAAAAAGTAGAAACAGAAGGGGCCCAAGATGACTTCCTTGAGGTACTCCTGAAGTAACAGGAAACTCATGTGATTTCTTGAGCTTAAAAATAACAGATTGTGTTCTATTGCTTATTGAATCTTAGAAGTAAGATTCAATCCACTTTACCAAGGGTATAGGAAATCCAACAAGATGTAATTTTAAGATCAATAGTTTGTGATTTACAACGTCAAAAGCTTTGCTAAAATCCGTGTAAAAACCATCAGTCTGCATGCCTTTTCCAAAGTTTTCTATAGTTTTTGATGTAAATTCGAGAAGATTAGTAACAGTGGATTTTCCAGAAAGGAATCCATGGTGGAAAGGAGACATTAAAGATTTAACGCTATGCGATAGTCGTGATGTAACAATTGCCTCTAAAAGTTTAGGCATAGTGCTTAATTTTGCGATGCCACGGTAGTTATCAATTAAAGACCTATTTCCGGATTTATGCAGCGGAATGATAAATGAATGCTTCCAGGCTGCAGGAAAATAGCAGGATTTTAATGATGAAGTAAATAGTAAAGAGATTGGAGTTACTAATTCTTCACAGCAGTATTTTAATATACATGAAGGTATGTTATCAGGACCACTTTTATATGATGTTTTAATATTTTTTAAAAATGATAAGACTGTGTTTGTGTCAATTATTGGGAAATAAATATACCCAGATTTAATATTAAAAGGATAACCTAAATAATCATAGGACGATGATGAATAAGTCGTCTTGAAAAAGTCGGCAAAAAGATTGCAAATACTATTATCATTATCAGACTCAACAGAATTATACTTCATAAAAGAATGATAGGAATCAATCTTACGTTTTGTGTTAACAAAGTTCCAGAAGGATTTAGCATCAGATTTGATGTTTAATTTTACTTTTGTTAAGTAGATATTATAGGATTGTTTGCATAACTGTTGTTAGCTGTATTTAATCGAGATATAGCATCCAAAATCGCAAATGTTATGTGTTTTTTGATATTTTTTTATAGTATTTATATTTCAAGTTTCTCATTTTTCTTAATTCATTTGTGTACCATACCGGACCCGATGTCAAAGAGGCTTTCCTTTGCGGAACAGCCTTAAGAAAACTTTTATTACTTAAAACATAAATAAATATATTGAATAAAAGCATTCTTCTTTGAATCACCAGTAAAATTTTGCTTTCTAAAAGTACACTTAATGCGTAATGATGTAAATTTGCATCATAGGATTTCTTGCTTCCTTTGTCCTTACTGATGAAAATAATTCAAAGTGCTAGAACAAAAGTTTGTTTTTTTGTCGTTTCTCTTTGTTTTAGAAGCGTTTTGCTGAGTTTGGTTTTCTTGCGCACTGGAGTTTTAAACTTAGCTGTTATTTTTTGCGTTATATTTTTTCGGGCAAAAATAACTGTTACTTTTGACTTTTATTTTTTAGGTCAAAAATAACAGTTTTTTTGTGCCTTTTATTTTTCGGTCAAAAATATCAGCAATTTGTATTTTTTCAAAGACCGCTTTGAAAAGACGACGCATATGCCTCTTATATGCGAGAGCAGATTCGGCCTTTTGAGAAGACCCCGCTTTCTCTGTCTGGCCCTTTTTTGCTTTGGCACATTTGTCGTACCAGGCCTACTTTGGGCAAACCCGTTTTATTTTTCCGGTTGAACCTGGAAGCCGATCAGCTGTCAATCTGGGACCGTGTGCAATGTGGGCCTTCACACCCGACGAGCCACTGCCTGAAATAATACTGGCCTTGGCTTGTGCCGAAGTGTTCGGACCATCGCTCACTGCTCCAGAAGCTGCCTTAATGGCCGGTTTCCTAGCTCTTAGTGTGCTTGTCTGTTTTATTGGCGGTACAGAATCCACTTTATTCCAACCTTATACAGAACCCAGCCAAGCTTGACGCCTTGGCTTGAGCCACCAATTTGCCGGCCACGGGGGAGCTAAGCTCCCTTCCGGTTTTTTTAGGAGTACCGGACTCACAAGGTTTTTTGTTTTTAAAATTCTTCATATAGTTCCCACGAGTGTGGGACAATGGAAGGTCGGCCCCCACAGAGGTCCCTTTGTGCGGGTAAGGCTGAATAGTATCGGAGGTCGCCAGGTATCCGATACGCTCCGTTTAGGTCTGAACTATTTTTGATGGGCTTCCAACCCAGTAAACCCTTGGCACGGGTCGCATGACACCTTGATTCTGCTCTTCGGAGGGGCTGGGGGAGTAGATAGGATTAATAGGAAGGATATGGTGAAGGGTATGAAAGGGTGAGAGTAAATAGCTCTTTGTTCATTGCTCCACAATGGCCTGTATGGCATGGGTGAACCTACCAGAAGCTACGTTCCCGCCATCATAGCCCATTGCTTCACAACTTTAGCCCCCACACCAACGTCAAGGTCCTGCTATTCGTATGGGAATACAATGGCTTAAAACTTTACAAATTAGTTTTTATCTTAACTGTGCACTCGATGTTTGCAATTTAAAATACAAGAAAATGAAAATTCCGCCCACCTCCAATACAAAGTTTCGTCATCGCAATAGCAAAACCTTTATTAATTCCAAAAACATAATGGCCCTTAGTAATAGAAACTGAAAAAGTCACTCCTTAATTTGAATTTAGTTAGGTAACTCTAAGTTGCTTTTTAGGTTTCGTAGTAATAATGCAAATTTAACAAATTTTGACTTCAGTGCAGCTATTGTGAATTAGTCTTGAAATCTGTCACTGAACGTGCGGTTTTGACAGCTGATTTTTTAATATTTTATGCGCTATGGATAATTCAAATGTAAGTTTCTCATTTTTTCCAAGTTAATTATTGTTTATTTAGTTTAATTAATAACTATAGAAACGAGGAAGAGATCGCAACTGGACATGGGAGGAGAAAAAATTCCTCAAGGAGGTCATCACTTCAATTGTTGAGATTGTGGACTCAAAAGCCAACAACATGCAAATGATTGCGAAGAAAAATGAAGCTTGGAATCATATTGCAAAGGAAATGAAATACAATGGAGTCGATTCATCCATTCCCAAGTTAAAGGCTCAGTGGAATAGGATGAAAACGTCAGCACGCACAAATATTTCGTCTTTCAAAAGAGCAGTCTCTGCAACTGGTGGCGGCCCTGAGGCAATAAAACCAGATGAACTAGATTACGCCATACAAGAATTATTGCCGCTGGATTTGAAGGATGACGATGCTCCATTTGATAGCGATTCGCATTACAGTGGTGATATAAAGGCTGCAGGTGACGGTGGTGCACGTTGTAATGCGGCTGCAAGACGTGGTGGTGCTGCAAGAAGTGGTGCTGAAGGAGGAGGTCGGGGTGCTGCTGCAAGAAGTGGTGCTGCAGACGAGGGTGGTGGTGCTGCTTTGACAAGTGGAGCTGGCGTGGATAGAGCTAACAATGGTTCAGGTAGCAGTGGCAAAAGTGCTAGTAGCAGAAATGCTGGAATCAGTCGGGCAGTTGTTGAGGATGTTAGTGCTTTTTGCGATGGCGATGACAGTGACTTTATTATTGGTGGCATTAACACCGGCGAAGTCGTTGGTGAAAAACTCTTTCCAAAAAATGTAATCAAAAGAAAACCGTAACTAGTTCTGATGTTTTAAAAAAGAGATTGGAACAAATTGAAGTTAAAATTGCCAATGAAAAAATTATTTAAAATTAAAAAAGAAATTAAATTGAAAAAATTAGAAATGCTTAATATGCAAATTCGAAATCAACAAATGTAATCAAGACCAGCATAAGACTGCATACCCTTGATAGGTCCTACCTCATCCATGAAGTAATGCATTCTTTTGCTATGCGCCCTGTATATTTAAGGAACAATACAAAGAACTAAAAGTACAAATTATACTTAAAATAAAATTAACATTTATTTATATAGATCTTTTTGTTCAGTTCTTTCTCTGTATGGCGGGTTTCATTCATTTTGTATACACCTCACACGAAGTGAACGGGTATTTTAAGCATTTGCATAAGCTTGCAACGCTAACAAGGAGAAATGGCCGGTATTTTTCCGGAAAACTAAAAGCTTTTCCAAATATGCTATTTTAAATTTCCTCCCATTTCTAGCTCAAACGGAACTAGTAGCGGCCAAAAATGGGTTAAGCTTGGTTTTATATTCCTTACTAATTGAAACAATTTGTTTTAGAATTTTTCTTTATGTCAAGGTTTTTCAAATGTAATAAAGATTTACTGTTTATTTAATTTGTATTAGCGAAATGTGTGGCTATGAACCTGCTTCAGAACTGGCGCCTTCTTTGACCGTTATGATCTTCTGTTGTGGTAAAATTTTCTTCGCTTGTTTGTCTCTCATCTACTAAAAAAGGATACGAGTTAACCAATGCTATGTATTTTAAGATGAAACATTTCTTACAGATTTCAAACGAATCTTCGGTTAAGGAGCAGCCCCTCTCTTTAGCAATGTTCCAAAGAACTGCTATTGCCACAGAATTTTTCGCTCTATTTAAATGGCAATGAAAACCATTAAAACAGGATTTGAAACAGTTTTTTATTTGGCCAAACGTTCTTTCAACAACTCCTCTTGCTTGTATATGCTTTCGCTGGTATCTTTGTTCAGCTGTGCTAAGAGTTGTCCCAATTCTATAAGGTGTCATCATGATATTGCTTTGTTTATATCCACCATCACCAAGTATTATTCCTCCTATGCGGTTCATTTGTTGAAGCCTCGTTTTTAATGATGAGGAATTATAAATCCGTGAATCATGTGCACTGCCTCTCCAACGTGCAACAATGTCCAAAATTCTGCTGTTGGAATCCACTAGCATCTGCACATTAAGGGAGTAAAAATCTTTCCTACAACGGTAGCGTGCTCCAACTTCGCCGCCAGGGTTTTTAATTTTTATATGGGTGCAGTCTATAGCACCCAGACATTGAGGAAACCCAAATTTTTCGAAAAACCCTTTTTTATCTTGCTCAATTCTTGAATTGTATCTGGGAAATTTACAAAGCAAGGAAGTTTGGATGCCAAGGCGTTGACCACTTTTCGAATGACTGTGCTAGTCGTTTTTTGACTCACTCCATGCATATCAGCTAAAATTACGTGCATTTGACCGACAGAAAATAGGAAAATATAAGACTCAAGTGAGTCTTACCGGAATCCAGCTGATAGCTTCCCTTAGCAAGATGTCTTAAGGTAATGCAAACCATCGTAAGTGGTGGGATAGAGGATCCTTTTTTACTCGAATGCTTAATTTCATCTTCAATCAAATCCTTAATAAAACGAACGGTTTCTTTGTCAAATCTGATAATGGTTTAATTAGTTTAAATAATTACATGTATAACACCATGATTTAACTATAGTTTTTTTAAAATTCTGTGTCACTATAATATTCCAAGGCATTTAAACGGCTTTTATAGTTTTTCCTTGCCCTGGTATTTAAAGTATCAAAGCCTGAATACAATCTCTGCAACATGCGTCTGACAACTTGTCGTCGGAGAGAAATGTTGCAGTGCTCTTGACTACTTGATTATAATGAATGCAACAGCGATAATCTCTATTTCATATAAAACACAAACACAATCTGCTATGTTCGCTCTTGTCGTCTGTCAAATTAGAAATAGATCTAAGTCTGCGATAGCAACAATTGTCGTTGCAACCTCTCTTTGTTGTGTTGACATCATAAAATTCGTATACATTCGAAAACAAGTCTTCTATATTTTGACAATTGGCGTTTGTCGCATGTTGCAGTCATTATGTTCAGACTATCACTAATTATTTCAAAATCACGAAAAAAAACGTTCGTCATCCATTTTCAATAAAATAATTTTAATTTTCACCTTAAAAGTGACTTAAAACGCGGCGAGCCAAAACTAGCAGTTTTCTGTTTTAGAAGTGAATTTTTGAATTTATTTTTTTTATTTCTACCGATTTGAAACTAAAGTCAAATTTAAGAAAGACTTGAGTTAGAATTTGTTTATTACTAAGGGCCAATGTATTGTTTAAACTTGATATTGTTTACATAAGCTTTAAAAAATACAAGGGACTTTAATAAGAGTTTCAAACGTGACTATTTGGATAAAGACCACGCCTTATAAAAGTGACGTCACCGAAATAATACAGCATTTAAGACTTGGAATAAACTCAGAAACGGCCGTGCGGGTATTTTTACTTCGGTCCAGTTGAAGATAATTCCTTAATAGTTTTGTTTTAACTTGTATTGTTTTTCACAAAGATACTGTATAGTATTTATTTTATTTTTCGTCAGGATGAAAAGAAGCGTGGGCTCAAATTTTCAGAAAATTAAATAAAAAAACTTACAGATACAAAGGAGCTAAATATAGGACATGCAAACAAGTTGCAATCATGCACAATTGAGAATGTGTACAGATTCATAAATGAAAATTATCTGCCCAGTATGATTCAGGCAATGAGGTTAACCTTCTACAGCCTCAAACCGCCTTGATGCGGCTATTACAAATACCGTTAGCATTCAAATTTGAAATTGAAAAAATAAAAGAACAAAATTGAGTGCATTTGAAATAATTCACAGAATCATTGACTTCTTGCCACAACAAAATGTCGCTTACTTTCACCGCAAGCGTCAGTTGAAGTTAGAACTTTGCGTGAAACAGAGCAAATAATTATTTTGTAAAAAGTGATAAAGTGGAAAAATCTAATAAAATACTTATCGTTGTCAAATTGAGAAAAGAAAAATGATGGTGAGTAGTTAATAGTATTTTCTGTGTAGTGCAGTTGTTTCTTAGTGAAAAATACTTGTTTACGTTTTAATCGATTTCCAGTAAAAACAAAGTATATTCTATACAAAACAATTTACATTTAAAAATATTTTATTGTTGTTTTGCAGTGCGATACAGTTTTCTGAAAAAAAAATTTTCAATATATTTCAAATAAAGGATGGAGGAGAATTCCTTTTATACATTATTTACATTTTAAAACCTTTATACAGAATTTCTTTTACCTTGAATTGCATTTTCCGACAATCTAAGAAAATTATGGAAAATTCTCTTTTGCACAGCTTTAAGTTGATATAAACACTTATAATAATAATTGCAACTTAACAACTCACTCACATTCATTACTCACGGTGTGCAGGAAGCAACTTTTATTCAACCTGAAATGTCGACGCAATTTGAGTATGAAAATGTTTAAAGAACCATCTATAGATGCTAAATCCATTGTTTTTAAAATCCTATGAGTTCGTTTAAAGGGGTGAATCATAAATATAATAATTTATATATGATTAAATTTAAAAAAATAATTTATATATATGATAATTTATATCATAAATAGGTAGTTAAACAATTAAATAATATGTCCCCAAAGTTTTAAACAAATATATAAATTCTTTCTGAAGTTATTAGCGGTTAAGTGATCGGTTCTCTTTGAGTGCCGGAGCAAACTCGTTTTTTCAAAATCGTTTTTCTCGAAACATGTTTTTTAATTTTTACTAATACATACTACTCTTTTCTTTCTCTCGCTTACACTGCTCTCATAATGCTTCTCTTTGCTATAGTTACAACCAAAACAACAAATTAAAAAATATACACAACAATCAGTGATGTCTTATACCCCAATTGTAGTAAATATTTATATATTTAATATTATATTATTTCTAAAAAATATTAATATTAATTTTTAAATATTTAGAGATGAAAAGGCAACAACTGCTTCTTGCAACTTTGGTAAATATGCTGCGTTATTAATTAAATTAACTTTTCTTCGATTCCAATGTTTCAAAAATTCCTGCTTGTTCAGACCAGATACCGAGTCCATCTTCATTTAGGTACTCCAGACACTGAGTAACACTGGAACACCTGTGTTACATGAACTTTCAATGTTTTTGAAAGTTCTGTTGCTTCAAAATTTTTTTGTAATTCTTCAATGTACTCTTTCAGATTATCCACCTTTTGAGTAGAAAAGCAGCAGTTCACGATCCTGTTCATAGTTTTGAGAGCGTTAATGAACGGAACTAATAGTAAATTTCCCCACGTTTTTATAAATGTCGGGATCATTTAACTTATCGGCATTTTTCAAAAGGGTACGGCAGGCATTGACTTCAAATGTTTCGCCATGATAATTTAATTGAGTTAAATTAAGTTTTGTTGGCCAAATCAGTGCCTGTTGTCGTCTACCGAGGATTGGAACTAATCCGTCCCAAAATAAGTGATTGACGAATCCCTGCATTAAATGTAGTTCCGGAATAATACATTTATGGATAACGCAAACATCATTACTTTCATTAAGCAATGGTGGATTTATAGTGCAACTAGCTGATATACCCGGTGTTACTCGAGAGTCATTTATATAAACATTTTAATGTACACTTTTCGATTAAATGTTTTTGTAAATTTTGGAATTTTGTAAAAACGTGTTGAATTTAAGTTTGAGACCACTATAAAAATATTAGTTAAAAAATTTACCTAGCTTTTTTAACGAAGAAATAATTTTATCACTGTTTTTCACAATCAAAAACTGTTTTTTAGTTATAAACTGAATTTACTGATTACTGGGAAGCATGTTACTTGCACTTCGCTAATGAAAGTCAAATTTATAAAAATCTTTCTTAAATTTTGTAGTAGTTTTTCCAGTTAGAAAATAACAATTGGATTGTCTCTAAATTAAAAATTAATAAAAATTGAGTCTGATAGTTGATGCAATTTCTTAAACATTCTGAATTCCTATTTTATACGAAAAATTGTACAGTCGTTTTTTTAATGTAAATTAGCAAAAAGATGTAAGTTAAGAAAGCATAACGATGTTTTATGAAAAAGTCGTTGTACTGAAAATTTCTCCAATTTTGAAGATATGTGAATGTTTTTGATGTCAAAATAACAAAAAATTTTTAAAATGAAATACACAAAAATCTCCGATAGCAACAAGTTTTATAATAACAAAATTACCGTTATTTGAAAAATTTCAGAGGAGCGTGGCAAAAACTAAGTATGCAACATTTTAAGTTGGGATGCACTTAATATGTATACCTAGTATGAGCAAAATCAGTTGAGCCTATTAGATTTGTATAAAGGCCAAACAAACAAACAAACAAACAAACAAACAAACAAACAAACAAACAGAAAATGAGTTTTATTACTACATTGAAGGCAAACTGGTAGGAAATTTAAATAAAACATATTAAATTTTAATAAAAACGTTTTAAAAAATCACCCAATGACTTGTTTATTAAAATTAAATAAATTGTTACTAAGAAAATATTTAATAAGAATTTGCTTGGTTTTAATAAGAAGTTATTAATGTGCAAATTTAATAAGGTTCATTGAATTTAAGCAAAATTTTATTATAAAGCAAATTAAAAAAAAATTATTTGAATTTAGAAAGTTTTTATTATTTTATAAAATTTATTAAAAAACATTCCATAAAATAACATTTTTATTTATTAAATGTTTTTATAACAAAAGATGAAGTTGGTTACAATTGCTTTAAATACATTTTTTTTACATCGGTTCCAGATAAAAATTGCTCGTATTTCAAATGTTGAATGTAACGTTCAACTGACTCAAAGGGTCTGCGACATGAAAAGCATATGAATGGCATTGTCCAAAATTGAACGATAACTAATAAGTAATGAATAAAAAAAAAGTTAAGACAAAAAATTAAAGCTCGCTGAAGGTAATTATAGCAAAATTGAGCAGTTATGAAACAGTAATGTTAATTCAAGTTGTAATTATGTAAAATATATTTATTGTAAATGCAAGGTATAAGCAAATGCGCAATTTCATAGCAAACAATTCTTAAAAATGAAGTTTGCCGCGAATTCAGGTTAGTTATTTAAAAGGTTAGTTAAAGACGAAAGCGCATACTAACCGGTAGTCTGCATTACAATCGATGCCACGTCTTCTATCTGAGTTTCCTGCATTCGATTATTTTTTACTTTTAAGTTGACGTATTTTGAGTACAATTTCCCAGCTGCATTTCCTTGAATGGATCTTGGAATATAGTAAAAGTCCTACTTAAAAAAAATATATTTATTAGAGTGAAATATACGGAATTACTATTGAATAAGAAATTATAAAAACTTTTGATTCTGAAAAAAATTTTTTGACGATCTCTTTCTTCAGAGCTTGGAAGTCGTCTGGCTTTAGTGTTATGTTTTGTTGGAAAACCTACTCAAGAATAGCGTTAGTGAGTTCATGCCGCACATTTTCGCTTACCTTTCCGTTATTATTATAAAAGTCCAAAATTATTTTACCCTTCTCACTGCTTTCCAAAATAGAAAGAAGTCAATGTCTTTGGGAAATAAATCAAATGCAAATAGAAATTTAAAATGTGTAGGTCCCACATTTAACACTTTCGATTATTTACCTTTCAGTTGAAAGTTTGAAACAGCCTGGCCTCTGGACCACACTAGCAGAGAAAAATAAGTTAATTAGATAGAACCTATAATAATTGAAAAATGTAAAAGTGGACATCAGTTCAGTAAAAAGTGAAATGCTTTTGTAGCGGATAATTTGAACTTAAACCAAATTTAAAGACAAAAGACGTAGCCTCGGACATTTAAGCAAGTTGCTCAAATATTTATACATAAAAATTTTGACAGCTGATTTTAATTATTTTGAATTTTCACTTAAAATAAGTTTTATTTTTTACCTTTTTATTTTTCCAATTATACAATTTTTCTCGAAAATCGACTCTTCGTCCTACGTTTTTTATGGCATCAGGAATGTCAAGTTTAGTTAATTTCGCACAATGCTGAAATTCAATGCCGGCGGCACAAAAATTAATATATGTTTTATTTCCGCTGCAATATCTCACTTACTTTTTCACAATACTTACCATTTAATTCATCGAACACGTCACTTAATTCTAAGTCTACGAGCAGATGCCTTAGTTTTGTACACATTTTATGATTTTTTTTTAGCTTTAAAGCTTAAATTCAACTGCAAAATTGAATTGCCAACAAAAATTTGTCGAAAATGCTAATAAACATTAATAACAACATTGCTCGCATGAAAAAAAATCCAAAGCATGCTTAAAAAGAAAAACATGAAAAATAGTAAAAACTATTTTAATAACTTCGTATTACATTTTATATGTGAGCAAGAATATTTAATAAAAAGTTATTAATAAGTTTTTTTAATAAACCGCACTTGATTTTGCTAAATGATTTTTTCTTCAGTGTATAGATAGTCATTTGTATGAAAAAATAGATTTTAAGCCATAACTTTTGATTGGAAAGAGATATTGGGGTAATTTTTTCACATAAATTATTTTTGAGACTTGACTTTTTTGTAAAAAATATAAAAACAACATTTTGGAAAAAATAAATTTCGCGAAAAAAATCAAAGGGAGGAAAATCCCTTGTTGTTTCGATGACAGTAAAATAATTTTTGCGCTTAGCTGGAAGAATTTTTGCAAATAAACGCTATGTCATATGAAAGGTAGCCAGATGTGCAATTTTTAATTGATTTCATTTTTACAACAACAACAATTTTTGAGCCATTTTTTGAGTAAAAAGTCAAAATTTTGGACCTTTTTTGATATAATCATAAAACATATCGAGCCATAACCGCCGAAAAAATGTATCCCACAAACTCGAAATTTAACAGGGGAAGGTTTTTTTAAATTAAATCAGTTTGAATAAAGCCATTATTTTAAAATTTATAATGTAAAAATTTTTTTATGTAATACATTTAATTTTAATAATTTTAAATAGATATTTGCATCATAACGGTTGTTTTTGTGGGATACATTATTTTTGCTTTCCTTCTGGCAACCTATTATTAAAAAAAGTGTTGGTTACACAAAAATTTATTTTAAGGTGACTTCCCGTTTTTTTTATTATTAAATTTTTTTACTTAGTGCTTAAAATTAAATTAGATTTCATTTAAAAAAAAATAAATGTATACATTTCTTAGTATATTGGATAAAACAAAAATAAAGTAATGTTATTCATATAAATATTTAAAGTTTTCTGTTAACAAAGTAATGTTATTCATATTAAAATCTAGTAAACTTGAATAACAATAGATAAAAATATATAAAGAACGCTAAATACTATCTTCCTGGTCGGTTTCAGGTAGCAAATCTTTTACAGATCCATCCCATTTTAAATTTAAATACTCGTGTTGGAATTTTACGGGTATAGTATAGTTTTCCTATCGCAAACACGAATTCGGACATTTTTTCTTTAAGCACGGGTTGGGCAAAACACTCGTATTTTTTTTCTTCACTTTTTGCAGCCTTTTAGATATTCTCTTTTGCTTTCTGTAGCCCCTTTTCCCAACACACGTTTCCTCCTCGACTTCTTTTAAACTTTCCAAACCATTTAAATCAACGAATGATTCATATGAATCGCTATACGGTACCAGGGAGAGCTATAAAAATATACAATAATTGAAAACAAAAACATATTTTGCAAAAAAAAATTCATACCTTCGACATATTGTTCTAAAGCTTCCAAAAATACAAATCTTTATCTTTATCTTTAATTAAAGTCTCAAAAAATTGTGTTTCTTTTATTTTTTTCCCTTGTTTCATTTATTTTAAAGGAGAATTTAATTGTATTCCACGCAAGCGTTCACAGAAAATGTAAACAAGTCACCATATGCATTTACATTAAAATTGTTTTTGTTGTAAAATCATAACGGTTTAATCTACAGCCATGAAATTTTGACAAATGATGCAAATGATGTTGAACTATCGATTTCGATAAAAAACAAAAATCGATTATGGTGTGGGATACATTTTTTTGGCGGTTATGGCTCGATATATGCACTGTCTTAACGGTACAGTTCAACCTATTTTTGTGAAGTGATTTTATTGAGCATTTGAACAAAAAAAAAATTCAAAGAAATATATTAATGGATAGCGGAGATATTTGCATCGAAAGACCAAACTTTGATTTTCATGCCGTTTTTTCTCATTCTTAGGCAACGATGTTTTATGAAAAAGTCTCGGATGGTAAAAAGTTTTATAATAACAAAATTACCGTTAGTTGAAAAATTTCAAAGGGGGCGTGGCAAAAACTATGTATGTAACATTTTAAGTTGGGATGCACTTAATATGTATACCTAGTATGAGCAAAATCCGTTGAACCGTTTAGATTTGTATAAAGGCCAAACAAACAAACAGAAAATGAGTTTTATTACTATAGATAGTCAATTGTATGAAAAAATAGATTTTAAGCCATAACTTTTGATTGGAAAGAGATGTTAGGGTAATTTTTTCACATAAATTATTTTTGAGACTTGACTTTTTTGTAAAAAATATAAAAACAACATTTTAGAAAAAATAAATTTCGCGAAAAAAATCAAAGGGGTACCCTTGTTGTTTTGATGACAAAAACAGTAAAATAATTTTTGCGCTTAGCTGGAAGAATTTTTGCAAATAAATGCTATGTCATATGAAAGGTAGCCAGATGTGCAATTTTTAATTGATTTCATTTTTACAACAACAACAATTTTTGAGTAATTTTTTGAGTAAAAAGTCAATATTTTCAATATATTTGTTATCAATATATTTGGATGTCACTCTTTAGCTCTTTTTTTATCCGAACCAAGAGAACAAAATGTATTAAAATCTTTTCGCAAGTCTCCAAAAGTTCGAAGTGTGATGGATCGTTCTTTTTGATTCCGTTCTTTTAAATTTTGTAAGGTAGCAAAACAATAAGGGCAGGGATATGAAGCAGTAACTGTTTGTAGACCATTGACAATTAAAATTAATTTAAAGTCGGCAGTAAATCTAAAGGGTATTTTATTTATTGTAGTTAAATCGAACAAAGTTGAAATATTATTGTATGATTCCACAATGTTTGGTACAATACACAGCATTATTAAACGTTTTACACTTGTCAATTTTGCTTCTTTGTTGACATTGCCTTCTTTATTATAAAGCTTTTTAATAAAAGGCTCATAGTTTTCATCTTCATCTTTATACGCTGAAGAAAAATTTTCTGGAAGTATTGTTAGGCAAATTTAAAAGAAGCCTTGTCCTCTGTCAGCCATTACCTTAATCATATAGTTTCCTATTAAATTGCGAGCTTCTAAAACTGCTTCTAACAGTTCAGATGCATCAGCCCATACCACGGGTCGAATTTCCTTAGATTTGTTTGAAACCACGTCAAACTGTAATTCATTAGTTTTGTTAACATTTTTCAGAGTGTTAACTTTTTCAGTTACTTCGAATAAAACTAGCAACATTTCTCATTTGTCTGACGCTTGTGCCTGAATTTCTCATAAAATTATCCAAATAGTTTTCTTAAAAAATTATACTTTTTTGCTCTTTTGGATTTATAATAAGATTATTATATAAGATAAGATTATTATAATTATCCAAATAGTTTTCTTCAAAAATTATACTTTTTTGCTCTTTTGGATTTATAATAAGAGATGTTTTCTTACCGGAACTATTACTTAATTGAATTTTGTCATTTTTTAAATTGAAAATATTTGATGTTATATTGTTTTTTAAAAAATAACTTAATATCTGTTCTTTTGTCTGTTTGGAAGTTTATTAGCTAATTTTAACACATTATCACGAGCTTCAGTTGCTGTACAAGAATGTCGTTTACCTTTAGCTATTTCAGGGTAGCAGTTATTGCAAAATTTGTTACTCTCGAAAGATTTATTTTCCACAGATACTATAATATGTGCACCATCCGCAGTGATACTTTTCTTTGCAAATTGTCTATGATTTTCATTAATTTTATTATTAAAACTACGTAAGCGACCAGCACCCTTTAAAGCCACATTCTTTTTAATTTTTTAACTAGCCGTTGTATACATGTAACACATACATTTATAAAAAGATTCACTTCTGGTAGCCTTCGGTAGTACAATTTTTTCATATTCAGTCATATTTTGTAACGGTCGTTTATAGATTCCTTTGTCATGTTCTTGTAAAGTTACACGGCACGTAATACATATACTTGTAGGAAAAACACTGTTTGACGTTGCATAAGAGTTAAGTCACTTATTCTTTCATTTACAACAAAATATTGCGGTCTACGCGGAACGTAGACTACTCTCCCTTACTAGTACGGAACGAACTTTTATTTCCACAAGGCGCACATGTGCTTATTTTTTTCGGTTTTCTTCATGCTTATTTTCTGCCATACTGTATTTTTATCTTGAGGGAATACGACCAATTAAAATAATATTTGACATATTTATTTATTGACATTTACTTCATGGCTCTCAAACGTTTTTTTAAAGTTTGACGTAATATAATATATTTCACGTCTACAGTCCGACACAACTGTTGAAAATGTATTGACCTTTATCAAACATAATAACTTGGTGAGTTAAAATGCATTTTGTAAAAAATAGGTAATAAACCTTCCCATGCTTCCTTTATTCTCACAGTTCCAGCTGAAGAGTTTGCAACTGTTCTGAACTCTAATTTGTGGACTGATAATATACTCGTTACAGAGTTTCAGCCTAAGAATAAGCCTAGAGGGACGACTCAAGCCGCTCGTCAATCCCAAAAGAACTGAATAGGCTATCCCTTTACTATCAAAATGTAAGGGGATTACGCTCTAAGACGCGAGACATATTTTTAATGTCTCAGAATTTCTCTGAGGATATTATCGCACTGACTGAAACTTGGTTAAACGGAAGCATTACTGACTTAGAATTGTTTGATAACAGTTTTGAAGTTTATAAAGGGTCCGCCAAATAACTTTTTTTTTCAAAATTCTATAAAAAAAACTACTGGACATTTTCTCAAATTTCTTTCTTTATTTGAAAGTACAATGCTTCCGGTTAATAATGAAAAATACTTTCATTCAAATGGCTGCCTCGGCTGGCCATGCAGTAGCCTACACGATCGGTCCAATTTTTAAGCACATTATCGTTTGTGTGCAGCTGTATTTCACCAATGGCTTCACGAATACTGTCCTTTAAAGCGTCAATTGTCTCTGGCTTGTCGGAGTAACACTTATCTTTGAGGGCACACCACAAATAATAGTCCAACGGTGTCAAATCGCAGCTCCAAGGTGGCCAAACGACATCAGCTCTGCGGCTGATCATGCGATCTTCAAAAATAGGGCGCAAAACATCGAGTGTAGCTTCGGCTGTGTGGCACGTATCGTCGTCCTGTTGAAACCAAATGTTGCCAATATCCTCCTCTTCAATTTTTGTGAACAAAAATTCGTTCAACATGGCCCGATAACGATCGCCATTGACTGTAATGGCCACTTCTTGCTCATTTTCGAAGAAAAATGGCCCAATTATGCCTCTGGACCAAAATCCGCACCAAACAGTGACTCGTTTTGGGTGCAGCGGCTTTTCAATGCATGCGTGCGGGTTTTCTGTGCCCCAAATGCGACAATTTTGCTTGTTTACATACCCGCCAAGATCAAAATAAGATTCATCTGAAAAGATGATTTTTTTGGCAAAATCGGCATCTTCTGTAAGTCGATCGCAGGCCAACTTCCCAGCATTGTTCAAGCATATACACAACCATATTAGTTCAGCGGAAGGATAAAACTAATGATCTGTCGAATCAGACATGAGCTAAGTGTTACCATTCACGAAATAAGCACTAGTTGAAAAAAAAAAGTTAGATGGCGGACCCTTTAGAAGAGATAGACACGCTGACAATACTTCTGCTGTCGGCAAGCGCGTCGGAAGCTAATTTTATCTGAGGGGGCTGTACAAATGGTGGTGCAAAAAAAGTTCACCAAAATTTCTTCAAAGAAACATGAATCTGAATAAACAAATTTTTTATTTTAGTTTAAAATTTATTTAGTTCTAAAAACAACTTCAGTAAACATGATTTGTTAGTGCAGACTTCCAGCAGGCTGATGGACTACATATAATAACATAAGCATAGAGACTAAAGTAAAACAGAAATACAAAAACAAATGTGAAATTATGAAAATTGAGAAAAACTGAGAAATTGACACTTCAAATCTCATCGCCCCGGTGGTGCAGTGCGTTAGTGCACGCTTGCACGGGCATCACAAAGATTTCTGATGACGCCTTTAGCCGGGCAGAAATTGTGCAATAAGATCAGCTAGTGATTTTTTCCTTATCATATTGAAAAAACTTTGTTGTTGTTGTTGTTTCTTTGGAAAGATTCGTTAGAACAATTAATTGTTCTAACTTTGACCTTAAGCTCAATAAACGATTTTAAACTATCAAACAACTAGAATTTGTATTTAAAATCAGGTATGATTTAAACTATCAAACATTTAGAATTTGTATTTAAATCATATAAAGTCAACATAACAAATATAGAGGTCATTTAGGAAAAAACTTTAATAAAAAAAAATATAAATATATATAAAAAATATTAAAATTTTTTATAAATAAGAAATAGGTATATCTTTACATGGTTTAAATGCAATAAAGTATTGGGGGTTGGAATTAGTTTTAAAGGTTTTCTAAGAGATGGCGTAACTATCAATAGATCGCATCGGGCACACCTGTGACTATATTCATTTCAAAGCACATTGTCTAAGCTTCATTTTTCAGTATGTGTCATTCCACTAAAGTGTAAACAACATATATTTTTTTCTCTGTGAACATGTCGACTTTCGTTCCAACAAAACGCAATTTGCGGGAAGGTTTACTTTTGTGCTTCCATTTGAAGAAAAAAGCGGTTGAAGCACAACGCACGCTTACTGAGGCTTACGGGGACTATGCTCCATCGATTTCTACTTGTGAGTACTGGTTCCGTCGGTTTAAAAGTGGTGATTTTGATACGGAAGACAAAGAGCGTCCGGGCCAGCCGAAAAAGTTTGAAGATGAGGAATTGGAGGCTTTGCTCGATGAAGACCCGTGTCAAACCCTTCAAGAATTGTCAGAATCATTGGGAGTCGACTTATCAACGGTCGGCAAACGCTTGAAGGCCATGGGAATGATTCAAAAGCAAGGAAATTGGGTGCCGTACCAGTTGAAGCCGAGAGACGTTGAACGGCGATTTTGCATGTGCGAACAACTGCTTCAACGGCATAAAAGGAAGAGTTTTTTGCATCGTATTGTCACTGGCGATGAAAAGTGGATCCCTTACGATAATCCTAAGCGAAAAAAATCGTGGGGACCACCCGGCCATGCATCAACATCGAGGGCCAAGCCGAATATTCATGGCGCCAAGCTTATGCTGTGTATTTGGTGGGATCAGAAGGGTGTCGTGTACTATGAGCTGCTAAAACCTAACGAAACCATCACTGGGGAACGCTACCAACAACAATTGATGCAATTGAGCCGAGCATTAAAGGTTAAACGGCCGGAATATGCCAAAAGACACGACAAAGTGGTTTTTCAACATGACAACGCACGGCCACATGTTGCAAGAACCGTCAAGGAAACGTTGGAGGCGCTGAATTGGGATGTGCTACCCCACCCGCCTTATAGCCCAGACATAGCCCCTTCCGGCTACCACCTATTCAGATCGATGACGCATGGCTTGGCTGAGCAGCGCTTCACTTCTTACGAGGATACCAAAAAATGGGTCGATTCGTGGATTGCCTCAAAAGACGAATCGTTCTTCCGGTGCGGAATCCATATGCTGCCAGAAAGATGGGAAAATGTTGTAGCTAACGATGGACAATACTTTGAATAATATACATTGTACCGTTGTTTCTAAATAAATGCTCAAAAACTGAAAAAAAACCTTTAAAATTAATTCCAACCCCCAATACAAAAATTTATATCAATTTAAATTATTCCAAAATGTTTTTTTCTGTCCTTGCGAGAAACAAACTCTTTCACCACCTCCATCGAATTCAATTCTTCGGTTTTATCTTTGTGAATGTGTATAAGTGCCGCATGAATGAGTCGTTTCTGTGTCAGTTGCTCGAAGATACGTTTTAAGTCGTCTTAGTGCACTAAAAGAACGCTCAGATGAAGCTGCTGATGCAGGCACAGTCAAAAGCAAAGCAATAAGTTTTTCAACTTCATTTAATAGTTTTTTTACAGTATCCGAATTTTTTACAAATTGGGATACAATGCCACTACAATTTGAAGGTGTTTGGCCAGGCAATTGCTTCAGCAATTTAAGTTGCGCGTAGAGGTCGCTCACATCAAAGTCATCTGCATAAATATCTAGTTTTGTTTTTAGATTTTGTTTAGAAGGCACTTTTCCGTTGAGGGCTTCGATTACAATATTTTCCAACGATTCCAGAGTGTCAAGATCTGTTTAAATGTACAATAAGATTTACAAAGTGCCAGTTTACAATAGCTTCACTCAACCGACTCACCGAATGTTAAATCAAAGTTAGTCGGTTGAGTGAAGCTGGTGTAAACATGCAAAAATAAAAAAAAAGTAAAATATCAACCTGTTTGATCGAATCTAGCCGTTATCTCATTTGAGAGAAGATCTAAAATTTCGAAATAATCTTTTCGTAGCCGATCATATAATGGCAACTTTACTGAAGAAACCGGATTTGATGTTTGTTCAAAGCGTCGAGGTGGATTTTCATCAGCTAATTCACAGTAGGGGCTTTCGCATGGTCCAAAACATTGGACCAACATGGCAGATTGTACAACATGTAGTACCATGCGTAAGCTAAAACGTTAGTCGAAATTTTTGGTTTTTTTCTGCCGATTGTACAATATTGTACAACTATGCGTTCTACTTGAGAGCTTGCTTTACAAGTTGGATTAATTAATGATGTTGCTTTACAAGTTGGATCGTTCGAACGCTCAATCAAATAGTCCCATTAGTTTTCCATCTAACTTATCGTACAACATGTCGTCCAATATGAAAAGCCCCTAAGAACAAGTCAAATTTTTTCTTACCAGAATTGCAAAATTAACAAGCATTAAGCTACATACTTAAGGGTGCTTTAAACTGATGTGGTGGGTTTGCAGTAGAAACTCTACATTTTGTTCTATCTGTTTGCAAACACAGAGAAAGAAAATGGTTATCCGCAAGCATGCTTATGAAGAAGAGAGAAAGAAGAGGAAAATATATAATACAAAAATATTATCGTTGTAAAAAAACTGATTTTTTGAATAACTTTCGAAGTTTTCTTTTTAAATTGTTTATCTAGCTAAAAAAGTGGGGGGGAAACTGCCCCCTTTACCCCCGCTTTCGACGCCAATGGCTGTCGGTGGAGGTGTCTTATTAGCTGTAAGGAACTCCTTTGTTAGTTCCATTATTGTTATTCCCTGCTCTGCTAACATCGAACTTATATGCGTTAAAGTTGTACATTGCAATTCTAATGTATATCTTATTAATGCATACGTTCCTCCTAAGAGCAGTGTATAAGTTTATGCAAGCCTTGCGGATTGCATAGAATACGTTATAAGCATAATTGACGTCAATGACGACATTTTATTGTTAGGTGATTTTAATCTGCCTGACTTGAAATGGGAATCTTCTGACGATGATACATATTTTTGTGCATCTAATTCGAAGACTCGCCAAACTCAATAAATAAAGTTTATGAATTCAATTTTAAAAAAGCTGACTTTTTGAAGTTGAATCATTTACTTCAAAGTAAACTTCATGTAATTTTAGAATATGTTAATAATAACACTCTTGATGATTCAATTAATTTTTTTTTATATGGAAATCTTTGCTGTGTTTTCTTTGTCCGTGCTGTATAGCCTTAAATTTACGAAAAATTGTGCTTACCCCTGGTACACAAAGGAGTTAAAGATTCTTCGCAACAGCAGGAATAGGACATGGAAAAAACATGTCTGTAGCTTAGACTTGAATGACCTAGAAATCTACAAGCGTTTGTTTCTGGATTTTGAAAATTGCTCAGCTACCTTATATCAAAATTATTTAGACAGTATTAAGCTGAGAATATTGTCTGATCCAAAGAAATTCTGGGGTTTCATAAACACCAAAAAAAAAAAAATCTGATAGATTCCCTTCATCATTTAAAACCTCTGACGGATTTACTGACGATCCCGTCGTAGTTTGTGGTCTATTTGCCAATCTATTTAAAGAGTCATTTTGTTCAGACTCTTTTAATCCTGATGAAGAGTACTTTGAATATATGAACTCTACACCCAGGGTGTCATTGGATTCTATATCCTTTACTTCAGAGGATATTTTAAAGTATATTGGATTGATCGATGAGGATTTTAATGCTGGACCTGACAGAATTCCTGCCGCAGTGTTAACACGATGCGGTTCCGTTCTAAGTCAACCACTGTCCATGTTATTCAATAAATCAATTAGCGAAAGTATTTTTCCACTTTTTTGGAAAAAATCTTTTATAAGTCCTTATAAAAAAGGTTGTAAGAACGATATAAACAACTATAGGCCTATCGCGAAACTCTCGTCGATTCCAAAACTTTTTGAGCGGCTCGTGTATGATCGTGTGAAAATTCACTGTGGGAAGGTCATGACAACTGGTCAGCATGGATTTGTTACTGGCAGATCCACTGTGTCTAATCTCCTCGATTTTACAACATTCTGCTTAAATTCAGTTTATTCTGGTAACCAGGTCGATTGTATTTACACTGATTTTAGTAAAGCATTTGATAAACTGCCACACAACTTAATTCTATTTAAACTAAAGTTAGTGGGTTTTCCACAATTTTTTGTAAGCTGGATTCAATCGTATCTGACAGAGCGATCTTATGAAATACGGTTTCGAGGCGTATTGTCAGCTGAATTTATTGCTGAATCAGGTGTTCGTCAAGGTAGCCACCTTGGTCCACTTCTGTTTATTTTAGCCATTAATGGTGTAACCCACATCATCAAACACTCTCATCTACTTATCTATGCAGATGATATGAAAATATACAGAGCAATGAATGCTAAAGACAATTCAGATCTGCTCCAGTCTGATTTGAAATCCTTTGAAATTTGGTGTTCTAAAAAAATATGTTTCCAAATCCAGATAAATGCCAAACTATGGCCTTTTCGCGAAAAAAGAATAATTTAATTTTTGAATATAAGATAAAAGATACTGCTTTAAGTCGTGTAGATGCTGTCAAAGATCTTGGTATATGCATGGATTCTAAGCTATCGTTTAACGTTCATATTGATTACATTTGTAAAAAAAATCTTCTATGCTCGGGTTTATGAAACGCTGGGCCAAAGAATTTAATTGTATGATCACAACTACAACGCTGTATTATGCAATTGTGCGACCTCACTTAGAGTATGCAAGTCAAGTTTGGTCCCCAAGTTACAATGTACATGTTGAACGTATAGAGAGAATCCGAAAACGTTTTGTTCGGTTTGCTCTAAAGGGCTTATGTGCAACTGACACTTTAAACCTTCCTCCTTTTGAGGATCGTTTAAAATTATTAAAAATGCATTCTTTGAATGAGAGAAGGAAGTCTGCAGATATCGTCTATTTACACCAACTCATAACTGGTGTATTCGATTCACCAGAACTCCTAACTCTTATAAATTTTAACACTAACCGTAGAAGCAGTAAGATGATGTAATGCGGAGAACGTGCGAAAAAGCTGTAGTAGCTGAACTCTATTGTTATTGCATGTTTGAGTAAATAACGGATCATAAACATAAAGAGTAGTAGTAGTAAGTTCTACAAAAATTAAAAAATAAAAATGTTTCGAGAAAAACGAAACGTTCTTTGAAAAAACGTTTTGCTCCAGCGCTCAAAGAGAACCGATCACTTAACCGCTAATAACTTCAGAAAGAATTTATATATTTGTTTGAAACTTTGGGGACATATTATTTAATTGTTAAACTACCTATTTATGATATAATTTTTTAATATCAAAATCGATTCACCCCTTTAAAAGAACTCATAGGATTTTAAAAACAATGGATTTAGCATCTATAGATGGCTCTTTAAACATCTTCATAGGTTGAATAAAAGTTGCTTCCTGCACACCGTGTACTTACTGCGATGTGCTTCATGTGTGCCGACCACTGACCTAAACATTTAGTGACGTAAACACAACAAGTAGAGACTTGTCCATGCGTCGCTGTCACAAGTCGCAGCGCTCGTCGAATCGCGTGTGCAGCTAGCCGGTGGTAAAACAATCGACGAGCTACTATGATAATTTGTTACACTCGCATAACCGCGAAAAATATTATCGTGTAAAATATCGTCATATTTTAGTAGAGAAACATGTTTTACTCAATTTAACGAGTTATCTTACTACATTGTTTCTTGTTGATAAAAAATGACGTCATTTTTGCGAGAACCCCCTCTCCCCCACGCGAGAGTTAGTGAGATTCTGCTTAACCCCTCTCTCCCCTAAACGCCTCACGTAATTAATGGACGCCCCCTTACCAGCAAAACTGATTTTGCCCCATACAAATCGTATGGGGAAATTAGAAAATTAATTCGCGACCTCTAAACCTTTACCAATTAAGATGCGCTTCACAGAGGGTGTTTCTAAGGTCAAGTGGAAGTTTTAAAGCCGCGGACATATGTCAAAATAAAAAAAATATTTTTGGGACACCCTAATACCCCTTTTATAATAAAATAGCAATTAGATTCACGTTGAAAAAACCCGTTAAATCTCGTAAGAGTACATGTCAAATGGGAAGAAAATTTGCACTTCTAATTTTTATGTGTAAGAAATTGGTTGATAAGCTTAATAAGGTTGATAAGCTCCAGTAAAAAAGTTGCTTAAACATGCACAAAAATACATTTCGGGGGACGCCAAAATTGATTCAGATAAAAAAAAAGTATACCAATCAAAAAGATTTTTTATATACTGCAGGGTGGCTAATGAATATTGCTACATTAAGAATCTTAAATAACTTTTTATTTTAATTATGATAATTTGTTTTATAAACAATTGAGTTTAAATAGCCTCCATGCTCGGTGACGCATCTTAGCAAAAAGTTGTTCATTACTGCCTGGAGGGCTGCAGCGGGAAATGCCTCAATGAGTGTTTTAATTCGTTTTGTAAACTTTCTGTTTACCCCACCAGAAAAAATTGGGCGTAGTAAGGTCAGGAGACCTTGGGGGCCAACGGTATGTAAAGTTTCTTGATATCAGCTTATTGTGCAATTTTCGCTGCAATTCTGTCATAACAGACCTGGCTATGTGACAAGTTTCACAATCCTGTTTAAACCATCAGAAGGGATTATCTTTCGGCGTAGTTCTGGAGAGAGAACTCTTTGAACATGTTTAAGTATCGGTCTCCATTGACCGTAACATTAACATTGTTTTCTTCGAAAAAGTAAGGCCCGGCAATGAACCTTGATGCACACTAGGGCGTATCGAAAAATTTAGATCGTATTCTTAGAGGTCTCAAAATTGCATTGGGTGGTCAAGATCTTTCAAAAAAAATTTTAGAAAAAAATAAGGATGTCTTCCTCTACCGGAAGGACAAAGTTCTTCAGTAAAAAACAGTTAAATATCACGATCTCAAAATACTTTAATTTTTGTAAGAAAAACTACATATGTCTTAAAGCAAATGTAAATATAGACCTAAACTAATAATATTTTGGCAAACACGTTGCCCCTCTTGATTTTAACCCACAAGGTCATGTGTGAAGGATATTCGAATATAAAGGTACACTTGTTCTTTGTTCTCTTCGCTGAAATGTTTGTTTGGTGGTTATGCTATGATTGGTGGCACAGTTGCATTATATGTAATAGTATGTCAAAACACAAAAAAGCACAACCCTAATTTGCATTTTTGTACTTAAAATTAACGAATTAAAATATACGAACTGATATTACTTACTCTGAATTTTTATTATAATATCTTAAACAAAATGGTTAGCATATATCTGACATGCTAGCTAGCTGTTTATGTTAAGGGTTACTTGAAGACACAATCAACTTCACTTTTTAATACTTTTACCTACTTTTTTGATGCTATTATACAAAATGACTACAGCCAACACTGGAAAGTTCGGCATGTTTGGCGTTTCAATCAGCAATCAAAATGTTCGGTCCGAGAGCGAGAAATGAATATGAGAAAAAGTTCATTTCTTCATTTTATACGTGAATCAATAACAACAAAAAATGTTCGGCAATCATGTTTGGCTAGCATAACCACGCATTACAAAAATTAAAGCATTTTGTGATCGTGATATTTTACTGTTTTTCTCAAAAACGACTTTGTCCTTGCGGGAGAGGAAGAGATCCTTATTTTTTCTAAAATTGACCATCCATTGCAACTTTTAAGACTTTTGAGAATGTGAAATTCGAAAAAAATTGTAATTCGATACGCCCTACTGCACACCACACTGTGACGCAAAGTGGGTGCAATTGCGTTTCATGGAGTATCTGTGGGTTAGAACCATTCCATATTCGACAATTTCAAACAAAATGTTAGATCAAAACTTTTAAATCAAAATGAGCCTCGTCAGACATAAGAATGCAGTTAGAGACGTTTTCGTCTTCTTTCACCATTTGTATCATCTTTTGCAAAAAGAATCTGCAAAGCCTGCAGCGTTCAGTTTACTTGTTAATTGACCACAGATAAGTTCCTTGTCGAAACTCTTGCATTGGCTTGTATGGCAGCAGATACTGCGGTACTGAGGGATCTCGATCTTGATAAGGCCTTGCGATTGTCCCTTGCTCTGCATAATTATTCACAAGCCTCATTATCGTCCATCTGCTAGGAGGAGTGCCGCCATACGTGCGCCTACAGAAATTAAGTACTCCGACGCGTGAAAGCGGCGCACAGTCCAAATTCTGGTTTCATTGTCCCAATTCTCCATTTTCGTTAGATTTAAGAATCAATCTATAAATAAAAAAAGAACTGCACAGAAAAAGTTATTACGTTTTTTTTAGCACCTTCCATCAGCCACCCTGTATTTCATTTTGGTACCGGAATTGGAAGTCAGATTTTCGATACACTCGTAATGTGTATTAACTAGTGTCTTCCAGCAATATATTCTGAATAATTTTCCACGGGGAATCGGAAAAGGGTGTTTTCATTTTTAAGACAGCAAATAAAGGTATCACATTTTTTTGTTTAAACTAATATTGACGGTTGATGAACAAATTTGCATTAAAAATTCCCAAAATGTTTTTCAACTTTATCTTAAAAATTAAAACTTCCTTTTCCGATTCCCTGGGGAAAATTATTGAAAATTGGTTTCTTCTTTTGTACTGCATCATTTTCTAAAATTTCATTATGTTAAATATCAGATTGCATTTTTCAAATAACCTTCATTCATGCATTTAAAATAATATCTAAAAGACTCACATTTTCATTTGCTATCATTTCTCTCATTTTTCAGTACTTCATTTTGTAATAATTCGTTGGAATTTGAAATCTTGAACTGGTGCAGCGTGGTTGCCGTGGGGCTAGTATATGTATATAAATTGATTACACTATGATCGATCGCTGGACCGGCGGCATCTAAACAGCAGCTTCAATGTGAGCCGCGTACATCCGTAGAATGCAGCATTTTCGGAATAGCTGAATATTTCATCGTAACAACGAGTGACGAAAAAACATCGAAAACCTTTAAGAAAACTATATAACCACCACAACATCCAACCTACCGCCCACTCACCCACATTTCTACACAAATATACACAAACGCGCTTACACATTACCATATTTACACAAACTTTCAACTATAACTAATAGAAAAATATAAAAATCAGCGATTCAACATGAGTTTGTGGAAACGTATTGTGTGCAGTCCAGAGATTGAGCAGGTCATGAAATTGTATTATGATGAAAAAGGACTCTCTGAAATACGCGTCTACTTTGCACAATGGATCGAGGAACGGATAATGTAAGTGAAAAACGAGTCAGGTTCTTCAGTAGTTGTCTTATCCGAGTTGCTTATCTCAGTCTACAGTTGCGAGTCCGACTTTCTAATTGTGCAGATTTATTCGATTTCAATGCTTGCTGATCATTGCAAAAAACATTGTCTTTCTGTTATTCGAGCCTTTGCTGTATATATTAATATTAAGTCTATAGGGTGGATGAATTTCTTAGGAATTCAGTCTCTTGGCAGCTTTCCAGGAGTAGTGTTTGTTGTTTATTTTTTAATATTAAATCACTTTTAGCAACCAGCCTTGTGCACCTTGCCGCAATCATAATCAGCCTTTTTTGTGTGCATGGAAACTTTCAAGGCTTCTTATAGCTAGATAAAAACTTTTATGCTGCATACTTTTCAGCTTATCTGTGTCTATTAATGCTTTGCCATGTTCTATAGCGACTTTCCATAATTGATTCTGTTTTTTCATATTGTGTTAATAAATTCATTTAGGTTGCGAAATCTATTTGAATATAGAGTCTTGCGAAAAAATTTAAGACGACTTAGAGAAAATTTTAGCGAAATTCACAGAGAAATCACAGAGGAATTTTAGCGAATCGAATTTACTAGGCTTGGTGACTGGAAGAGTTTTTGTTTAAGTATAACTGCTTTTAAGTTTTCTATTGATTTGTATTGAATCAATCGATGAAGATTTTAGCGCTGGTCCAGCTGGAATTCCTGCCGCAGTTGTAAAACAATGCGGCTGCATTTTGTTTCAACCATTTTCTTTACTTTTAAATAAATCAATTAATGAAAGTAATTTTCGTCTTTTTTGGGAAGAAATCATTTATCAGTCCTATTTACAAAAAAGGTTGCAGGAATGATGTCAATAGTTATAGGCCTATCGCTAAATTGTCTTCGATTCCCAAACTTTTTAAGCGAATAGTGTACGATCGAGTGAAAATTCACTGTGGGCAAGTCATGACAACTCGTCAGCATGGCTTTGTTACTGGCAGATCCACTGTGTCTAATCTCCTCGACTTCACTACATTCTGCTTGAAATCTGTTGGTTCTGGTAGCCAGGTCGATTATATTTACATTGACTTTAGCAAAGCTTTTGATAAATTACCACATAATCTTATTTTATTTAAACTAAAATTGATGGGAATTCCTCAATATTTTGTAAGCTGGATCAAATCGTATTTGATAGAGCGATCTTATCAAATACGGCTCCGAAGCATGTTGTCTTCTGAATTTGTTGCAGAATCGGGTGTCCCTCAAGGAAGCCACCTGTGTCCACTTCTGTTTATTTTGGCAATTAATGATGCTACTCACATCATCAAACATTCTCATTTGCTTTTTTATGCAGATGATATGAAAATATACAGAACAATTGATTCTAGAGACAATTCAGACCAACTCCAGTCAGACTTTAAATCCTTTGAAATTTGGCATTCTAAAAATAGGATGTTTTTAAATCCAGATAAATGTCAAACTATGACATTTTCGCGTAAAAGGAACAAATTAATTTTTGATTACAAAATAAAAGATACTGCTTCAAGTCGTGTAACTACCATCAAAGACCTTGGTATATGCATGAATTCAAAGTTGTCGTTTAGCTTGCATATTGATAGTATTTGTAAGAAAGCCTATTCTATAATGTGCCCACATTACAATGTGCATGTTGATCGTATAAAAAGATTCCAAAAACGATTTGTTCGGTTTGTTCGGAGGATCGTTTAAAATTATTAAATATGCAATCTTTAAGTGAGAGAAGGAAATCTGCTTATATCGTATACTTACACCAACTCATAACTGGTGTATTCGATTCTCCAGAACTTTTTTCCCTTAAAAATTTTAACACTAACCGTAGAAGCAGTAGAAACGCTAACAACTTGATTTATTTACAATTTGGTAGAACAAATTATATTTTTACTGCTCCATTAAATTGCATGAGTGCCTTTGTTAACAACTGTAGCTTTTTTGATGTTAACTTGTCGAAAGGTCAACTCAAAAGTAGACTAAAATTATGTAGTAAGATGTACGTACATCAATGCATAGTTAGTTGTAATGTCTTTGAGCCCAACTACTTTATTGGTGGGTAAATTTTTCCAAAATTGGCTTGTTTCAAGCCATATGTATCAATGGCGTTGAATTTTTTTCAACTACTATCTGGGTTGTGACTTTAAATGAGCAAATGTTGTGAAAGTGCGAAAAAGCTGTAGTAACTTAACTCTATTGTTATTGCATGTAAGTTTTTAATAAGTGTACTTCTAGAAATTTTTAATAAAACTTAAAAAAAAGTCTTGCGCATAAATTCAAGACCATCTATCATCATTACTAATATTCCCAACCTATCGTCACTAATATTCTCAAAGTGCCATGCATTTTGTGCTCTCTCTCTTTATTTTGCTCTCGCATAAAGATAACGGTTAGTTTTTGCGATTGTCTTGTTCAAGTTGCTATTAAAATTTTGAAGATAATTACAAAATGGGGAAAAAAATCGGTTCCAAATGAAACTTTGTGGATGGTTTGATAATCTTTTGATTAATTAGTAAAAAGAGGACAAATCAGCAAAACATGTGTTCAGCATACCATCAAACGCCATACCGAAACTGGATCCATTGTTCATAAACATCGATCTGGAAGGGTACCAAAACTTACTCTAAGAGTTTAACGTGTTCTTCGTAAATTGGCGAAACAGGATCGTGCCGCAAGTAGCATCGATCTAGATAAACGCCTTACTCTGAAACCGTACTCTGCCAAGTTGGTTTAAGAGAGAGAACTGCTGTCAGAAACAGATTTTTGAAAAAAAAAAAACAGGAGAATTTGTAAAAATTTTAAGTGATAATCTGTTACCATTCCTGGAGGAGGAAATGCCTTTGAGGGCAGCTATTTTCCAACAGGATATCGCTCGCACACATACCACATACCAGTCGAATCGCAATGAATTGGTTTGCTCAACAAGACATTCATGCTTTACCATGGCCTGCCCACAGTCCTGATCTGAACATTATAGAGAATGTGTGGAACCTGCTGAGAGCTAGAGTATACAAAAGGAAGCCAAAAACAATCTAATAACTAAAGGAAAACCTAACATTGGAGTGGAATAGCAATCATTTGACTATAATTCATAATTTATTCCTTGCAATTCCAAGAAGGACTCAAAGCTGCCTAGAATCTAAGTGATATTTTTTGTAAAGAATAGAGTGGTCTTAAATAAATGAGCAGGGTTATTTTTTATAAATAATTTTTTTCCCAGAAATCAGATTAAAATATAAAAAATAAGTTTTAATAAAAGGTGAATTGTTTAAGCAATGAATAAATTTTAATTAAGCTCTATTTGTTTTTGGGTATTTTTATTTATATATTGTAAAAACGCAATTATTTTAAGTGGTCTTTAACTTTAACACAAGACTGTTTATTTTGAGCTAAAATCATTTATAGGCCTATTATGGTTCACAGCAATACACTGCTGTGTCTTATATTAAGTATAAGCAATGTACAGAATAAAAACAGAAATTAATGTTGTCTTGTGAACCGTAATAGGCCTATTTATTCTAAGCCTCAGAAGTAGATATACAGCTGTGGACACATAAATAGCACAAAAATACATGTCGGTTTTTTCGCATAAGTAGCGACCGTAGCCTAGTGGGTAGAGTGCGTGGCCCCTAAGCTAAAGAACCGCGGTAGCCCGGGTTGAATTCTAACTCAGGCAAAAAGTTTTTTCAATTGAATTAATTTTTCTGTTCGGTCGTCACCTCTCTGCAGACAATGGCAAGCCTCAGAGAGTAAAAATTGCCATGTAAAGCTTCTTGAGAACATTAGCCGTTCGGAGTCGGCATAAAACACGTAGGTCCAGTTCTCGGTCATTTTGTTTACAAAATAGGCGTAATAGTGGCGTAAAGTTATTACTGACACATCGTAACACATCGAATGTTTTTGCATAAATCCTTTTGAACGTCGAAAGCCTAATCATTACTGATTATTTTTTGTGTACTCACCTTTTCGATTCGCTTGAAATTTTTTATGAAAATGCCACAAGCACGAATGCTCAAAAAAATGTTCGAACAAAATATTGAAAATATCTCCAGACAGTGAAGATATACGAAAAAATGTGCTATCGTTACAAGTGGTAGTATAAAACTGCGATATTAGTTGAAAAAATGTTGACAGTAGGTAAGAGCACTCAAAACCACTGCTAAGCTGCTTCTGAAATTAGTTTTTTTTTAATTACAAATAAAACAATAGAAAAAATGTGGTGCGGTCAGGGACCTCCGTAAGGATCGAAGCATTGAACATTAATCATGTTCCTTGTATAGAACTTGAATTGATTGAAAAGTTGGATTGAAAACTGGACTTACTTAAGCCCGTATGATACTTCATTGTTTTGTCGAATTTCAAAATCAAAACAAGTGGTGCGTGAGCTAGACAGATATATATTGTTGGAAAAGTATGAAAACATGCATCGTGCCACTTTTTTACATCTCCGCAACGTGACTATTTTATATCTCTGTTCTTCTTGGCTGCGGAAGAAAGAGCTCAAGCTTGTTTTTGACACTTAATATTTGATCGAAACTTAACGACGAACGAATTAAGAGAAACGTCAAAAACAATGCATTGAAAATGCTCTCCGTCGCAAATTTTTTGTCCAATTCGTACTATATGCGTATACACTCTTACTTCTTGAATTTTAGCTTTAGCACTATTTCGACTGCTCTAGTTTTTTTGTCAATAAATAAAAATTGAACAATACAATGAAGTATCATACGGGCTTTAAGAGTACAAAAAAAAAACAACACATTTTTACGGTCAACCCTAGTGTAAAAAAACTTTTTCAAATTCTTACATCAGATTCGAAATCAGAGACCAGCGCATCTACAAAGAGTATAAAACAAAAACATTTTTAGAGTCCACCCTAGTGCCAAAAATTTTTTAAATTCTAACATAAGATTCGAAATCAGCGACCACTTAATACAACGAGCACATACACAAAGAGTATAAAGCAAAAAACACATTTTTAGTGTTCATCCTAGTGTCAAAAAACTTTTTGAAATTCTAACATCACATTCGAAATAAGCAACCAGCGCATCTACAAAGAGTATAGATGCACACATTTTTAAGGTACACCCTAGTGTCAAAAACTTTTCGAAATGTTAACATCAAGTTCGAAATCAGCGACACCTCATACTGCTAGAACATATAGAGTATTAAAAAAACAACACATTTTTAGGGTCCACCCTAGTGGCAAAAGCTTTTTTAAATACTTAAAAATTAAAAAGTGGTTTCTTCCCAAAAATACACTGTTTTGAAAAAATTCTAGCAAGCCTAAGGGCACAAAGAGTATTAGAAAAACAACACATTTTTAGGGTTCACCCTAGTGGCAAAAGCTTTTTTTAATACTTAAAAATTAAAAAGTGGTTTCTTCCCAAAAATACACTGTTTTGAAAAAATTCTAGCAAGCCTAAGGGTTACCACATAGCGAAATCCTTTTGTGGACGGTACTATAATGAGCGCAGAAACATTGCAGACCGAGTTATCAAGCATTTTTTTTTTCTATAGAGACCGACCCGCCCTACTTACTACGTATTGATAAGTCTACCTTTAAATGGATAACCCTATCATATCCGGATCGTGTCCTTACTAAAACTAGGTTTTCCTTAACTTGGGGTTTTTGTGCCTACATAAACTATTTTTCAAATCAATAATTTAATACAGTTACTTTATGCACGTCAGGGTCTACTCCATAGCCTTAAGAAATCTTAACGAAATCCAATATTTTTACATAAAATTTTTTGTTTTTTCTCTCTTTCCTTTCCCTAAGGTCCGAGCGCATCAATACAGCGAGTAGCGAAATCTTTGGTCAAATTGTACAACAATTTTACGATGATCTGGAGCAGAAACTCATCGCTCTTGGCAACGATAGTTTAATGAAATATAAGTTTGCTGAAATCTGCGCAATCGTCAGACAGCTCACAGCCACCGATCTTTATAGTCATCTGCGTAACGGTTTGCAAAAGGAAATCCAGCTGCTCGAACAAATGCCACACAACCAGTACATGTGCGCCACGGCTGCTGCCGTTGGCCAAATGGGCGCAGGTATGCACACCGCTGGCGATGAACTCTACACTGCGCATGCTCGTATACAAAAACTAAACATGGACATTGAACGAGTGCGTCAGGTTATACAGCCTTTTCGCACTGAATGCGAAACTTTTCATATTTTCCTAAGTGACTATAATCAGAATAAGCCACACATGAATCATCAGGTAGCATCTGAAAGTGAACGCAAACTTAAGGAGCAGTACACCGTCTTGTTGAATCGTAAAGAGGGTCTAGCTATGGAAATGCGTAAAATTGTCGCCGAATACGATATCATACAGGCCAGTGTTATAGATGAGCTAAAGAATTGGCAGCGCAACCAGGCCTTGGCTGGCAATGGTGCACAATTTCGTGATAATTTGGATGATATACAGCGTTGCATTGAGCTGCTCGTTGATATTGTATGCAAAATACTCAATCATGTCAATATGTTGATACTCATAAATATTGGCGAGGATATCGGATTGAGTGAGCTGCTAAGTCATGTGCGTTGCGCACAGGAAGTGCTCGTCCTGTCAGCATTTATTGTGGAAAAACAGCCACCACAAGTAATGAAGACCAACACACGGTAAGACAGACATACTATTACAGTGTAGCAACTAAGATTAACTCCTTGTTAAATAAATGTGTTTGCTTTGTAGATTTGCAGCTGCAGTGCGATGGCTAATCGGTCCACAACTTGGCATTAATATGAACACTCCCACAGTGGAATGTATTATTCTATCCGGCAAGTAAACCATATTTTAATAATGTTAAATTTATCCAATATTTCGCGAGAGGATAATTAGTTTTATTTATTTCGTGTACAATTTAGTATGAAAATAAGTTATTCTTTTTCGCTTAACAGAGGCACAGGCTCAAAGGCATTCCGCACAGCGTACCATGGGTGAGGTTGCTCACGGTACTCCGCCATCGTCAGGAGAGATATTAAACAATGTCGGTACCATGGAATATCAACAGCAAACGCGAGTCTTTTCAGCTAGTTTCAGGTTGTGCTTATTTTCTACTAACACTCCATCTGTGTTCTTAACTTCTAATTTTTTGTCAACTTTAATAGAAATATGCAGCTGAAAAAAATAAAACGGGCCGAAAAAAAGGGTACCGAAAGCGTCATGGATGAAAAGTTTGCGTTACTATTTTACACATCATCAATTGTTGACGACTATAAGATACGAGTAAGTAAATGGCCATAAGTTGTGTTACAAGTTGAAACAATTATTAAAAATAAATTTGTAAGCTTTCTGAATTCAAACTTGACATTTGAATTGTTCATTGAGTACATTGCAACCAAATAAAATTTCACAACATATCTTATAGTGTAGAGTAAAAATGAGCATGAGAGGAATAATTATTGGTGGCATTTTTTATTACTATTTTATATTTTATAATTCTAATATTTAAGTAAAAAAATAATACGTTAAATATATAACACGTTTTTAAAACGAACTAAAAAGTACATATAAAAAAATTTCAAAAGGAGCATCGTCTTCGGGACAAACATGAAGTGAAGCTAATAAAAACGTGTTAAAAAGACCTTATTGTGCCCCTTCATGGAACAAAAGAACCTCCTTTAGTCCAATCTCTGAGATAAAAGCTGGTATTGGTCCTATATCTCTTGATTTCAATGAATTATCTCGTATTATGTGGTAACTTAGATATTTCTGTCGAACTTGAACAAGTGCGGGGCACTGTCCCAGAATGTGCATAGAAGATTCTTCGTTTTCCACGCAAAACCTACATGTGCTTTTTCTTGATCATTCTTTATTAGTTTCATGCTTTCTTTAAATCTCTTTAGGCCGTATGTTCCTAAGAGAAGTTTAGAGTGCACTAACCCTGGCAGATTTTTCCAATATGTGCCTCTTTGTTTTTCTTCATCTTTCCTTATCAAAAGGCAGACCGCGTCGAAAACCGATATTTGCCACCTTCATCATACAATTTTTTTTTATAATTTTGCATATTTTTTAAAACCTGCTCTTAAATAAAATACAATAAAAACTTCTGTGATTTCAATACTCCTGCTGATTCAAATGAAGACAAGTTGCATTTTTCTCGGAGAACCCAGACTCGTGATGTTAAAGGCTTAGTCATCATATTGGCTATCATATTTTTTATGTTGGAAAATAAACGCAGGCAACAATTCCTTTTTCGATGTTATCTTTGACAAAGTAAAAACGTGGATACGTCGATTTGCTTTGTTCTATTTAAGAACTTTTTTCTTGGATGAGTCTAATGTAGCCCTGATGTAACAACTGTGCTTACAAGCTTCAGATAGAGCTATAAATTCTGCTTCTGTGGAAGAGAGTGCAACGCATGTTTGTTTCTTGCAGCTCCAATTTATTGTGCTACCAAATAGTTGAAAGGCGAAATCACTGTTTGATTTTCTGTCCACTCGATTTTGTCCCCAATTTGCATCCGCATATCTAAGTAGTTTGTTTTGATCATTGACCAAGCAAAAGTGACAAATTTGAAGTGCCCTTCAGATATTTAAGCACTCGCTTGAGTTCGTTCCAGTCCTTATAATTCGGCTTGCTGACCTTTTTTGTTGATACGGCTGCGTTCTAGTCTCGTGTTTACTGATATATAGAGCAAACATCAGATTAATCGTCTATATTCGTCGTTTTTGATAAGCATTGAGCATCTTTTTCGTAAGAAACATTAATTGGGATGCCGGATGTCTTTGCGTTTGCCAATCCAAAATCGTTTACGAACTTCAAAATATATGCAGATTGGTTAGTTGCGAAAATGCCTTCTTCGCTTCGGTTCACTTGAAGCCCAAGATAATTTGACATTGTTTCAAGTTTTTCCATTTCAAACCTTCTTTGGCGGAACAAACTTTACTTATTGTTCAACTGTCTTCATGTCTATAATAGTATTACTAAAGCTTTCTACCATTATTTCTAGTTCTAGTTCATTTCCGATATTATTCCTCATTCCAGAATGAGTTGCAGTTAATCTCCGATTTTCTAGATATTCATCCCAATTTGTTTTCTTTAAATAATCATTTGTGATCATCTATTCTTTGAATTTTTACATGAATTTAATTGTAAGCTTTTTAAATTAAGTCAGTTAGTTAAGTAAGTTTGAAGAAGATGGCGACCGTAGCCTAGTGGGTAGAGTGCGTGGCCCCTAAGCTAAAGAACCGCGGTAGACCGGGTTCAATTCCAGCTCAGACAGAAAGTTTTTTCAATTGAAATAATTATTCTGTTCGGTCGTCACCTCTCTGCAGACAATGGCAAGCCTCAGAGAGTAAAAATTGCCATGTAAAAGCTTCTTGAGAACATTAGCCGTTCGGAGTCGGCATAAAACACGTAGGTCCAGTTCTCGGTCATCTGTGATCAAACATTTAATCACACGCACAACACAATTGATCAATAGAAGCTAGGTCAAAGTCCTTCCAAGGGCTGAAATGGCCAGTTTATTTTTTTTATTTTATAAGTTTGAAGAAGGCCACAACAACAACTGTGTATAGAGTCAATCACACAGCAGACTAGACAGCCTGTTTCGGAAATTGCTACATTTCCTCTTCAGTAGTCTTGAGTGATTCAGCTGTAGGGACACGAATATCGTATCGATACTTCAGAGTATCTTTCAATACGAGTACTTTTTCGATGCTTCGGGCTTATTCAATATTTGACGGTATTGATTCTATTTACTTAGTATCGAAACAAAATGTACATCATTATACAAAGAAAATGGAATGGCGCCAAGAAATTAAATGCATGGAAAGTTTTCAACGCAATGTAACGCAAGGATTGTTTTAAAAAATAAAAACATGTTGGAACATACGAAGTACATCGAATGCAGCCCTGTTTTTATTATTATCTATTCCTTACCTATTATACATATTCTTTTGGATCTTATGTATAACGTTATTCTTTCATCACATAGTTATCTTGTCATTGCATAACTTTATATATATTAGTCATTAAATTTTCCTGGAATAAACGACATAAAAATCCTATAGGTATGGGCCCAGGCAGCCTCGCGTGACTCGTGTATTTTGAAATTTAAAATAAATTAATTTTCTGAAAAAGAAAGAATAGTTCGTTCAGTGTATCAAGTGTTGTAAGCATTTTTATAATGTCATCGGCGGTTGTAAAAATAGAGCCGCTTAACGCAGAGAACTATGATACATGGAAATTGCAGATGAAAGCAACTTTAATAAAAAATGACCTGTGGGCCTATGCTAATGGCAAAAAGCCATGTCCAGATGGAGAAGCTGCAGCAAAATGGACAGATTTTGACCAGAAAGCCTGTGCTGACATCACTTTGCCGATAGCTCCATCCGAATTAGGGTTAATCTCCGACTGCGAGACTTCGCAAGCCATGTGGCAAAAATTACAATCCACATTCCAATCAAAAGGGCCCGCTCGAAAAGCTACCTTACTCAAACGTGTTGCACTTGCGCGCATGAAAGAGAGTGACAATATTCGAGAGCACTTAACTGAGTTTTTCGACGCAGTTAAAAAACTCAAAGAGATTAATGTTATAATCGGCGATGATCTACTGGCGATTTTGTTGCTGTATAGCTTACCAAGCACTTTTGAGACTTTTCGATGCGCTCTAGAATTAATGAGAGAGAGGAAAAAAAAAATGGCGAAAATTCCAATGTTTGACGGACAAGCAGACACCGTGTGACATGTCCCTAACCGAGTCCAGAAACATTAAGAGTAAAAATCTTTGAAGAAGATGAATCGCGAAAAGCAAATGAGAAAGAAGTGAACAGAACGTATTGTATGTAAGGCAGAACAAATACAGTGACAGAAAAAGTTTTACAAAAGAATGTGCAAGCATAGAAAAACCGAAGAAAGAACATAAGCAAAGGAATGGTTGTTTTAAATGTGGTAAAGTAGGCCACTTTGCAAGAAATTGTAGAACAAAATTTAGTGCACAAAATGCTAACGCTTGTCAAAAAAAAAAAAAGAAACTAATGAAAAATCTATGTTTAATTCAGTCGAATCAGCATTTTCTTGCGTTGCCACAAATAATTTTTGGTGTCTGGACAGTGTGTGCATTTCGCACATGAGTGCGAACAAAGAAAATTTTCAATTTCTGAGAGAAATAAATAAAACGCTTAATTTGGCAAACGATAAAACAACAAACATAAGCGGCATAGGAAACATAAAAATAAATGTCATCGAAAAGGGACGAGAAGAGTGCATAAACAAAGAAAACGTCATGTACGTGGATGACTTATGTACAAATTTGATGTCTATTGCAAAAATCACTGATAAAGGATTTGAAGTCATTTTTCGTCGTAATGAGGCTTTAATTATGGAAAAGAAAAAGATATTTTGTTCAGCAAAAAGAATTGGTGACTTATACTATTTAAAAAAATGCGGAATATCGTGTCAACATTGCTGAAGCAAAATTCAATGACTTGGATTTGTGGTATTTTAGAATGGGACATCTGAACGAATCTGATTTGAAGTACCTGGTGAAATATAAATTGATACATGGTATGAATATTAAAACAGATCATAATTTGTTAATTTGCAAAATTTGTTTAAGCGAGAAGCAAACGCGGGAGATGTTTTCAAAAGCAAATGAACAGCGAACAAAAGACTTGCTGTAAATTATTCACAGCGACGAATGTGGCCCAATGAGGACTTCGTCACACTCTGGAGCAAAGTACTCCGTTACTTTTACAGATGACTATTCACGTTATTGTGAAATGTATTTTTAAAAAAATAAGTCTGAAGTTTTTAACGCGTTCAAAATATTTAAAAGTGCATCTGAGACTTTCACCGTCAAAAAAATAAAGTTTCTACAGTCCGATAATGGAAAAGAATACTGCAATAATGAGTTCGATAAATAATTGGAAGAATGTGGAATCCGAAGGCGTTTAACTGCTCCACATACACCGCAACAAAATGGCATTTCCGAGCGAAAAACTAGAACCTTAGTCGAAATGGCTAGGTGCATGATGAAGCATGCAAATGTTCCTCCGATATTCTGGGCAGAAGCTGTTAACACTGCCTGTTACTTAAGAAATCGATGCACCACAAAGTCGATAAAAGATGCAGTTCCATATAAGATTTGGACGGGCAAAACGCCATCCGTGATACATTAAAAATTTTTGGATCAGAAGCATATGTCTTGTTTAAAGATAAATCTATCAGCAAATTCGATTCACGACCTGAAGAGTGCGTTTTAGTCGGTTATTCGAGCGAAGCCAAAGCTTATCGTTTATGGTAAAAAAAAAAAGACGTATAATAATAAGCCGTGTTGTGAAATTTATAAATGAATTGCATTTTAAAAATGATTATGAAGATTTTCAGGACTCAGTTATTCATGCGCACGAGTACAATCTCACACCAAAAGAACAATATGTCACGCAATCTGACATCGAAAACTTTGTCCACAATCAACACTCGAGGTAAAAGAAGAGCGTGGCCAACCAACTCCAGGGCTGAAGACAAGCAGAGGCCGACCGCGAATTCTAAGAACTGGATTACGTGGGCGTCCAAAGAAAGTTTTTCAGCAGATGATGGAAGATGCGAATTGTGATGAATATCGATCTGATGAAAGCGATTATTTTGAAGACTGCGAAGCTGCCAATTTTGTTTCTTCAGAAGATCCCACAACAATCTTTGAGGCTCCTGAGACCGATGATGGTGATTTATGGCTTCGGGCAGTCGAGGACGAATACTTGGCTCAGATTTGTAATCATACATGGGAGATTGTAGATCGGCCAAAAGATAGAAAAATCATTGGAATTCGATTTGTGTTCCGCACGAAGGAGGACGGAAAGAAAAAGGTACGTTTGGTAGCGAAGGGATGTTCACAACGTCCAAGGGAGGATTTCAACGCTACGTTTTCACCAGTCGTCCGATCAACATCTGTTCGCTTGCTAGCGGCGATGGCAGCGAAAATGGGTCTCGAAATCCATCAAATGGACGTAGTGACTGCTTATTTAAATGGCGAACTTACAGAAAGCGTTTACATGGAAATACCAGAATACTTAACTGAAATGTTGGAGAGAATTAAGGCGGGTGAAAAGTTTGGATCATCAGACGAAAAAAGAAAGAAAGCCATTGGTACTGCTGGAAAATAGTTAGAAACTTTGAAGAAAAATTATAACATGGTTTGTAAATTAGTAAAAGCATTGTATGGATTACGACAATCTGGGCTTCAGTGGTACCAGAAGTTGACGACAAAACTGCAGGAGCTTTTATTCATTTCCACACACCAAGACCCGTGTTTATTTGTGAAGCATAGGAACAAAAGCATTATGCTGCTTGCGATCTACGTTGAAGACCTGTTGATGGCATCAAATGACACAACCATGTTGCAACACCTGAAGGATTCATTGGCAGAATCATTCGAAATGAAAGACATTGGTCAAGTTAAGTTGAGTCTTGGAATACAATTCGAACAAGATCTTCATTTACACAGCGTATTTATAAATCAACAAAAGTACACTGAAGCAGTTATAAAACGATTTGGTATGGAGAACTGTAAGCCGATACAAACGCCAGTAGAATTGAATTGCAAGCTAAGACGACCTGAACAAGCTGATGAGAACCTGATGAAAAAATTTCCATACCAGAGCTTAATCGGCGCGTTAATGTATTTAGCGATGACGACTCGACCGCATATAGCTTTTGCGGTAAATTTTTTAAGTCAATTTAACTCTAATTACAGCTCCGAACACTGGAAAGCAGCCAAGCGAGTCTTTAGATATTGAAGGATACGAGCGAATATGGCTTACAGTTTGAGTGCGACAATAAATTGCTGTATGGTGTGGTGGATGCTGATTGGGGTGCAAATATGTCTGATAGGCGGTCCTAGACAGGATACTCATTCATCTTAGCTGGTGCTGCTATATGTCGGGAGGCTCGTAAACAGCGAACAGTTGCCTTGTCCAGCACTGAAGCTGAATATCTGGCAATATCCGATGCAACAAATGAGGCGATGTACTTACGACAAACTTTGAACGAGATCGGGCAGCAGCTGAGATGTGTACTATTATACAACGATAGCCAAAGCGCTCAAAAGCTAATAAAAAGTTTTGGCTACCATTCTCGAACAAAGCACATCGATGTTAGGCATCATTTTGTTCGTCAAAAACATCGAAGCGGAGACATCGACCTTGAGTATATGCCTACCGAAGACATGCCGGCGGATGTTCTTACCAAAGCACTAGGCTCTCAGAAGCATTACAAATGTATCGAAGCACTGGGTATGACCAAGCCGAAAACAAATCAAACAACAAATTGAGACATTCATTCTACTTCGAGGGAAGGTGTTGGAACATACGAAGTACATCGAATGCAGCCCTGTTTTTATTATTATCTATTCCTTACCTATTATACATATTCTTTTGGTTCTTATGTATAACGTTATTCTTTCATCACATAGTTATCTTGTCATTGCATAACTTTATATATTTTAGTCATTGAACTGTCCTGGAATTAACGACATAAAAATCCTATAAAACAAGTAGAAACACCACCAATATAGTGAATCACCCAAAACCAGGGACCGTAAATAACTGTTATCAAAAATTTAAAAATTTTTTTTTTCAAAAAATCATGGTCTTGCAGATGTCGCAGACATATGAAATCTTTATTAAAATGATCACATTGAAATATTTTTTCGAAATCGTTGATATTCAAAAAAGATCTAAAATCAAACTTTAATTGTTATTTTTGAACAGAATAAAAAATTAAATTTTAACTCTTAGAAAGTGATTTTTATTGCAGGGAAAAATGATAAATTTTTCCGACTTTTATTTTTTCGGCTAATTTAACTGTTTATTTGTACTTTTATCTATCTTTTAAAAAAAATCATTTACGGACTTTTATTTTTTCTGTTGGAAATAAAAATCCATTTTGTGTAGTTTCTTAGATATTGTAGTTCAATTAAATGTTTTTTTTTTAAATAAGTGTAAATTATGTTGTATATTTTCCCCTCCATATAATTGTTTTTTCCGAAAACTTCTTAAAAGTATCTTTATGCAGAATACACAACACACAAAACAAAATGTTTAATTAAAAGAAGACGCTGAAGTAACATATTTTGAGCAGATGTATAGCTCCAAATAAATATTTCATTCACTATTGCAAATTTTCTGGTTTTTTCCAATTTTCAAAAACCAAACGCTTAAAAAATCACCCTTTATAAAGCCAGCATAAGAAAATGGTCTTGTTTTTTTGTATTCTGAATAAAGTTTTTTATACAACATAATTTACACTACTTTAAAAAAATTTAATTTAACTACAATATCTAAGAATACACAAAATGGATTTTTATTTCCAACAGAAAAAATAAAAGTCCGTAAATGATTTTTTAAAAGACAAAATAAAAAAATAAAAGTCCGAAATTGATTTTTATTTTTGACTGAAAAATAAAAGTTGAAAAATAACAGTTAAATTAGCCGAAAAAAATAAAAGTCCAAAATAATTGTTATTTTTAGCCCTACAATAATAAAAATCACTGAGAGTTTAAATTTATTTTTTTTTCTGTCGAAAAATAACAATTAAAATTTTACTTTTTTAGAAAAAGTCGCAAAATAACTATTTCAAATAATTACTTTTTCGATATCTCTTATAACAGTTATGGTCCCTGCCTAAAACATCATCCAGAACAGTAAGTTTCTCCCAACTTGGTGTTTTTTATTACGAAATATTTGTAAATGTTTTTTATGTTCAAACAATATTCTCTGAAAAACGAAAGCGACCAAAAAAGCGCGAAAAATGTTGAAGTTGGTGAGGAACAGCATGGAGTGCGGTGTCTGAAAAAGTCACAAATAAATTTTATTTCTGTATTAAAATTTTTTTGTTAAGCAGGTCAGGTTTCAGTTTTCAGAAATATTCAGAAATATTTAAAAGTACATATTCAGCCCCATTCTGAATGATTTTTCACGGGGAATCGGAAAAGGGAATTTTTATTTTTTAAGATAGCAGATAAAAATATCTTATAATTTTTTTTTTACTCTCATGACTATTGACGGTTGATGAACAAATTGGCAGTAAAAACTACCAAAATATTTTTGAACTTTATCTTAAAAATGAAAACTCCCTTTTCCGATTCCCCGGGAAGTATCATTCAGAATTGGGCTGATTTTCTTAATCTTAATTCAAAATAGCATAGTACCAAACAAAAATAGCATTAGCTTTTTTAACATGATCTCAAAAAGAAGTATTTTTTAGTTTTATTTATTCTTTTCATATTCATATCAATTAAATTGTTATTTTTATTTAAAATAACGAAATATGTTATTATTACATTTATAATTGTTTCTTAGTTTTGCAGGAATATTTAGAAGATTTTATTTTTATCGTAGCAACCCTGTTAATCCGAAATTTTGTGCAAATAGTTTGAAAATATTTTTTAATAAAGTCATTTTCAAGTGAAATTTTTTTTATTTGTTTTTTGTGTTCGATAGGCCAAAAAAAGATCATTTTGAAGATTTTTATTTTTATTTTATTTGTATTTATTTAAAGAAAATGTTCACAAATAAGACAGAGTCTTTAAAATGCAGTAAGAATATAGATATATAACAAAATAACAAGTGATAAACAACAACAACAAAAAATGTCAAGTTTGAACAGCTATAACTTTGGTGTCCAAATTTTTTTTTTGCACTCAATAACTGAAGACTATGGTTAACATTTCTGCTAATAATTTTTTGTAGTATTGCATTTTTGGGATTTTTTCATTAAAATACCCAAACTTGACATTTCTGAAATGGTGCATTTCTAACAAAAAATTTCATAACGACGAGTTTATTTAGCGTAATCGCGAAATTTTTGTGTCTATAGTTTTGAAAAATACTTATACTGCACTTTAGTGAAATACTGACAGTTTGGTTTTTTTTGGGATTTTTTTTTAAAGCAACAAGAAAAAAATGTTAAATATCCCAACTCGGGTAGTTTTTGTTAAATTTTCATGTTTGATAGGTTATTTTACAGAAAAATTAAATGGAAAACGAAATGCATACAATTTTTTTAGAAAGCAAAGTTGTCAGCATGGGCGCCTCGACTTCATGTTATCAGAATCTTAATCTTGAAATTTTTTCAGAACATTTTTTCTATCTAAACGAACATTTTAGGGAAGAGTTATGCCTTATGACTTGATAAATAATGATAAAGATACAAGCGACTACCTTCTTTATTCTACCATACAAAAGAGTACGAAAAAGTATTCGATATTCATGGTATGGATACTTTTCTTTCAATAATTTGTGGGCATCGATACTTTTCTTTCGATACAAAAAAGTAGGTATTGATTTTTTTTCGATATCGCGTCCCTTTCAGCTGTGACCAAAGTTGATCGAACAAATTCGTAAGAATTTTAACGTTCTCATCGGCCATTTAATCATATGACATTAAAGCAGTAGTTATTTTTTGATCAAGCCTTTTACTCTACCAGGGTTGCCATCTGTTGTAGTTGCTTCTTATTTTTTTTCGATATTCATTGGAGTTTGACGAGTCTGCCGAAGTTCACCATAGAATTTAAATGAATTTTGCTTCGCTAGAAGCTAGTGTTTAACTGAAAGGCTATTGGTTCTTAAGTTTTTTTGTATTGAAGTAGTCCCCTCAATATCAAATCGGATAATTCTATGATCAGACATTGAGGGTTCGTTTGAGACTCTCCATTTCCTAGAGTTATGTCCAGGACCTCTTTACGCAACACGGTTACAAATGTTGGTATAGTTTCGACATTAAAAATTTCTAATTTATTACTAAGTATAAATTCTAGAAGGCACTCACTCCTTTTGTTGTTGTTGGTGCTTCCCCAAGCCTCGCTGTGCGCATTTGTATCACATCGGAGTATAAGTGTCAGTTTCTTCCTTATGCAATAGCTCACCAGTTTATCGACCATGTCCAGTGGTGCAATGGCATCGTCTCCTGTGAAGTATCCTGCTGCTACAACGATCTCGCTTACGGTTACGTTTAAGTGTACTGGGATCTGTATTGCAACCACATCTCTTGTAAAAAAATCTGATAGACAAATATAATTCACACATTTTGTTATTAATACGCACGCTCTCGGATTATCACATCTTAACGTATGGGCAATGAAATCCGAACAAATTTTAAATGAAGCGTACTCAGCAACTCATAACGTTTTTAAAGAATTTAAACTGGCATAGTAGGCGCTGCACTTACACTTCGTTTTACAGTTGTTTTAAATTCGGCAATAAATAATTAGTAGCGAAAATGTCTTTAAACGAGGAACAACGTCGAAAATTGATACGTAAATTTTTTGAAGATAATCCAAACAAAAAGAAAAATGAAATTTATCACCATTTTAAAAATATGGGTTTTAAAAAAACGTTCATATACCGTATAGTTAAATTGTTGGAGGATAAAAAGAGCATAGAAAGAAAACGTGGTTCTGGAAAAAAATGTGTTTTGAATAACTCAAAAGTTCGTGCTTCTTTGAAAGCAGAAACGGCGGGTCGAAGTGCAAAATCGTATCGACAATTAGCAAACAAATACGGTGTTGCAAAAAATACAATAAAAAAGTACTTAGAATCAATGAACATTCAACGTAAAAAAAAAAAATGTGCACCAAAAACAACGGAAAAACAACTAAAAATCATTAAAACTAGACTACGCAATCTTTCCCAAAATTATTTTGCTCCTAGCTCTAAGTATATTTGTGTGATGGATGACGAATCATACTTTACCGTGGAAGGCAATGAATGGCAGCAAAAATATTACTATGAGTCTGCTAATATTAAAGCAACAGATAGGGATAAATTTATTCATAAGACGAAGTTCCCTGAAAAAGTTTTATTGTGGTTAGCCATTAGCGAAAGTGGAATTAGCCAACCTGTATTTTTTAAAGGTGGCTTGGCTGTTAGTTCGCAGACTTATACAGAAAGATGCCTACCGGTACTTAAGGAGTTTATTCATAAGCATCACCGGTATGCCAAAATAATATTTTGGCCAGATTTGGCGTCTGCTCATTATGCCAAATCAACTCTCAACGCTTTGGAGTCTTTTGAAATTGAATATGTGCCGAGGGACTTCAACCCGCCAAACGTACCACAACTAAGACCGATTGAGACTTTCTGGGCTAACCTTAAGAGGAAGGTATACAGTAACGGATATAGACCAAAAAATGTGGATTGTTTAATTAAAAAGATTAAAAGAGAGTTGAAAAATATCGACACAAATGGCATTCAGAAGTCAATGAAAAAAGTGCCTGAAAAGGTACGAAAAGCAAATCGTAACGGTACTCAAATTTTTTTATAAATTTTAAGTAAATAACAACGTTTCTAAATAAAATGTAAAAATTGTTGAAAATCATCTGGATATTTATTTTTGTGTAGATTTGTGGTTGTTCGCATTTCATTGCCCATACGTTATATCCCAGATTACCTGTGTATTATCTCCTGTCAGAGCTCTGATATTACCCCTGAAGACCCAGGGTTCTGGGACCAGCACTATCCCTAATTTCGAACTAGGGTTGCCTTTGCTATTACTGCCGAGGCGGATTTAGCATGGTGGAGATGAATTTGGGCAATCTTTATGTTGGTCATTCTTCACTTTTATACCCCTCTTTATCCGATTTTGAGTATCGGCCTCTAACTCGGTGTCATAACAAATGTAAGCTAAGGTAGACATATAAATCTTTAAATTAATAATCTACAACACTTTCAAGTAAACAATTGTTAAGCATAAGTTTTTTCATATTTTTCCCAGGTGTGGACTCTCTCCCTACCTGTAGTTGTTATTGTACATGGTAACCAGGAGCCACAGTCATGGGCCACCATTACTTGGGACAACGCATTCTCAGACATAGTGCGAGAACCTTTTCAAGTGCCGGAAAAGGTTTCATGGTCGCAGTTATCCTTGGCTTTGAATACGAAATTTGCATCGTCTACAGGACGTCCATTAACTGAAGAGAATATGAATTTCTTATGTAAGTTTGCGAATATGTAAATGCATTAATACTTCCCATAAATATCAACATCATTCATTCTAGACGAAAAGCTTTTCCGCAACGACGGTATGGGTGGCGATCATAAGGACTACATAACCTGGGCGCAATTCTGCAAGGAACCTCTGCCAGATCGCTCATTTACGTTTTGGGATTGGTTCTTTGCAATCATGAAATTAACCAAAGATCATTTGTTGGGCCTCTGGAAAGCTGGACTAGTCGTAGGCTTTATTAACAAGCAAAAAACAACAGAAGAGATTTTAGGACTAACGCGTGCTGGTACGTTTTTATTGCGGTTTTCTGATAGTGAACTGGGTGAGTTGGATAAAATTAAATGAAAAATAAAGTGTAAAGAAATATTAAATTTAATTTTGCATATTGTGCAGGTGGCATCACCGTAGCATTTGTCAATGATCAGGGCAGCGTTATGATGCTTTCGCCTTGGACAGCTCGAGATTTAAATATACGTGGTTTGGCCGATCGCGTCTATGATTTGACAGTATTGCGTTATGTTTATCCCACAGACAGGCCCAAGGAAGAGGCTTACCAGGAATTCTACACGCAGCGCATTGGTAGAAAATATTTAAAACCATGTTTTTTACATATTAAAAGTGAGAACGTTTCTCAAACCACGCTTAATTTTCTTTTAGAAGAGCAAACAACCAGAGATGGCTATGTAGCAAACACGATCAAAGCTCATGTGCCGGCCATTGAAGGTGCACCAATACAGCTTTGCACACCGCAGCATAATATGCAGTCACCGCATCCGCAAGATATACAAATGTCAAGGTGAGCTTTATGTTTTATTTTTTTTTTTCTTATTTATTTTCATACTTCATTCATCAACTGCATTGCAATATCGAGTTATCACATCGATGTTAGCACATTTGCAGCGGGCAAGCTTATTTTATGTTTATTTTTTTTTATTTGTAAATATTAATTTTCCACTTATTCTGCTTTATATGATTTTATTTGATGTAGTGCTTCTTTTAAGCATTTTATCTAGAATTATCGTAAAACTATAAACTTTAAAAAAGCAATACTTTGAATAAAATGCGTTTTTAGAAAAAAATATTTTCTTAAAATAAGGGTTATCTTAGGAATTTAAAAAAGTACTCGTTGCCTTCGATAAAATTCAATTTCCTTATGTTTTAACACTTTTATTTATAAAAACAAAACTTTTACACAAAACATTCACTGTCGTTTCTTTAACGAACGCAACGTTTTGAAAATCAGAATCTGGCTTAATACCCTCCCCCCCCCCTTTTCGATCGTTTCTAAAGGCCTGACTATAATAGCCACATGCTGGTAGACGGATCTATCAAAATGAAAGCGAAAACATGTAAATATATTACTTACTTAATTGGCGCTACAACCGTATGTCCGTCTTGGCCTTATTTAAGAATTCGCGCCAGCCATTTCTGTATCTCGCTTGCTGGCGCTAGTTGGAAATTCCAAGCTTCGTCAGGTTGTACTGTACTTGGTGTTTCCATCGAAGATGCGGTCGTCCTCTTCTGCGTTGGCCACCGCTGGGTACCGAATCGAATATTTTCTTCAGCCTCCAGGTTTGTGATGCATAAAGTAGGACGGGCATGATGAGCGATTTATAGAGCGTGATTTTCGTTCGTCGAGAGAGGGCTCTGCTTCTCAATTGCCTACTGAGCCCAAAGTAACACCTGTTGGCAAGAGTTATTCTTCGTTTGAACTCAATGCTGATGTCGTTGGTTGAATTAATGCTGGATCCCAAATAAACGAAGTTCTTCACAACCTCGAAGGAGGTATTGTCAACGGTAACGTGGGTTCAAAGACGCTGGGACTGTTTGTTGACACTAAGTATTTCGTCTTATCTGCATTTACTGCCAGACCCATTCGACTTGACTCTCTTTCTAATCTGGAAAATGTTGCACTGACTGCGCGCGTATTATGGCTAATGATATGGATGTCATCAGCATACGCAAGTAGCATAACTTGTAGAATATTGATCTCAGATCAGCAGCTCGGATGATCTTCTCCATCATTAGGTTGAAAAAGTCGCACGATAAGGAATCACCTTGTCTGAAACCTCGTTTAGTAACAAATGATGGGGAGCGGTCCTTCCCGATTTTAACTGCGCTGCTGGTGTTGCTCAGTGTCATCCTGTAAAGTCGTATTAGTGTTTTAGGAATACCAAACTCAGACATGGCGGAGTACAGGTGCTTCCTTATTGGGCTGTCGCAGGCGGCTTTGTAGTCGACAAATAGATGGTGGGTGTCGACTTATTTTTCTTAGTCTTCTCCAAGATTTGTCGTAGCGTGAAAATCTGGTCGATGGTGGACTTTCCAGCTCTGAAGCCACACTGATAAGGACCAATCAGTTCGTTTACCATTGTAAACCATTGTCTTCAATCTGTCACATAAAACGCTCGATAAGACTTATATGCTATATTAAGAAAGCTTATTCCACGGTAATTGGCACAGATAGTGGCATCGCCTTTCTTGTGGATTGGGCAGAGCCACTGAGATTCCAATCGTTCAGAATGCATTCTTCCGACCATATTCTGCTCAGAAGCTCGTGAATGCATTTAAATAGAGCTTCGCCTCAGTTCTTAAACAGCTCAGCAGGTAAGCCATCAGCTCCCGCGGCTCTGTTATTTTTAAGCCGAGCTATAGCCGAGCTGTCATCCGAAATTGTGGTTTCCGGAATATCATCTCTATTGGCGGGATTGTTGTCAGCGTCGCCATTTAGAAGCTTAGAGAAGTGTTCCCTCCATAACGTCAGTGTACTCTGGACATCTGTCACTAGATTCCCGTTTTCATCCTTGCAGGTAGAGGCCCCGGTTTTAAAACCATCGGCAAGGCGTCTTATTTTTTCGAAAAATTTTCGGGCCGCATTCCTGTCGCCATACATCTCAATCTTCTCCTGCACGCGCTTTTCTGCCTCTCTTTTTTTCCGGCTGCATATATATGCATACTTATACATATTTGGAATTGCCACAGTTTCGTTGACTTTTATTGTCTTTTGTAGAGCGATTCAAATCGCTTACAGCATAAGCAAATGTCCAACAATTCTTTATTTGAATTTATTAAAAGCAAAACAGAAACTGCCGTCATAAAGAAGATTGCGGCATGTAAATAGAAATTGGTTTTATTTTTTTCTCAATCATCTTTCTTCAATAATAGAAATAAATAAAAATTTGCTTAATTTGCTTAATTATATAATATTTTTAATATTTTACTCTATAAATAATACAATGTAAAGCAATTCAAGCAGAAAACGCAGTATCTACATGAACAGAGATAAAAAACAGTATCTACAGGCAGATACTGCGTTTCCCTTAGTATTTGTAGTTAATGCTTTTAAAAATGTATTTTCTCCTTCATTTTTGTGCCCCAAAAAACATCTTTTTAATATTGATTTTTATACATAACATATTGTTTTTTTTTTAAATATCCTTGTGCAAGATTGTTTTCTAAATATATCATTTAGATATCATACATACAGTCATGTGAAAATAAATAGGGACACCTATATTTTTATATTTGTATCTGCATGAATTATATACAAGGTGCCCCAGATATAGCATTAATTCCCGCGGTTGGTGATTCTTATTGATAAGGCGAGTATAACACTTTGTGGAGTTTCCGCCCACATTGTAAAACTTTCAAGATACTGGGTGTTTTACGGTTTTGGTACGTGTTTAGTATTATTGATATAGAATCTATACTACTCACCATAAAATAAAAAATAATATTTTCTATTTTAGAAAAAATATCAACTTTTGCATCAGTATATCAACAACTTTCGTGTGATGTGCTGTAGCGGAGCTAAAATTTTGAGATTATCCAACGAAATATCAACAAATTTTGTATCTTTTCTTATAGCGGAGCTGTTATCACCCAAAATTAGAATTTAGAAAAGAACTGTTGATTAAGTGTATTTTAACATGAAAAACGGATTTTAAATTTTGACGATTACAGCTCCGATAAAACAAAAGATACAAAATTTGTTGATATTTCGTTTGATAATCTCAAAATTTTAGCTCCGCTGTAGCACATGACACGAAAGTGGTTGATATATAGATGGAAAAGCTGATATTTTTTCTAAAATACAAAATATTATTTTTTATTTTATGGTGAGTAGTTTAGATTGATTCTAGATCAATAATACTAAACACGTACCAAAACCGTAAAACACCCTGTATCTTGAAAGTTTTACAATGTGGGAGGAAACTTCATAAAGTTTTATACTCGCCTCATCAAGAGGAACCACCACCCGAGGGATTTAATGATATATCTGTTGCACCTTGTATGTAATTCATGCAGCTTTTAATATAAAAATATAGGTGTCCCTATTTATTTTCACATGACTGTAAATAAACAAAAAAGGTTTTTACTATATAAAGCGTACAGTTAATGTGGATACTGTTTTTTGAACTGTTTGTGATCATTTAAATTTATAGAACAAACAATCAAAAAAGCGCCAACTAAAGTGTTTGTTCCTCATTAATATTGAAAACAAACTGGATTTTACTATCCTGAAGAACTAGATATTTATAACCATCCGAACCCTAATCAGTAAATTTTTGATAAATGACTGTCAATCGTTTATCTCAGAATATTGAAAGATGCCGCACTCTTCCTTATGACGGCAGTGCACTATTTTAAGTTTTAATGTTATATTATTTTGCATATTTATTTTGAAGAAAATCTGACAAATAAGCACAAATAAAAGATAACTATTTTGACTCTTCTCAAAGTCAGTATATGACAATTATGGGCATTTTTGATTTTGAAAACAGCCTGCTGGCTTTCGTTTAGTATTTGGCATTAGCGTATGCGAGCATGTGGCTATTATAGTCAGACCTTTACGCTATAAAAAACATAAAAATATTTAGTAGTTTCGAAACATGTTTTTGACAGCCGCATTCATATTAAAAATAAAAACATTAACGCTTTTTTATTTTTACTTCATTAGAATCGTTAGCGCAAGTTATAATTTAATTTATTTTTACAAGTTAAATCTATTGCAATGATGTTTTTTTATCTTACTACAAATTTTGTATGCATACAACAACCGTATGCCAAACTGCGACTTCTGCTACTTTGTGCGTATGTAATGCCAACAACCAACTCTGCCGACAGCACAAACTCTTATGTTGAGGATTTCGATTTTTATATCAATGAGAATATTCAATTGGGATTCGATGTGGGCGGATTGTAGTGGGCTTGACAAAGTGATGAAATGCTATACAAGCATGAATTGTAAATCTTCATGGGTCTCTATTAATAGAAAATCAGGTATTTTACTAGGATATGTTTTTGTAAAGTTTAATGTTTTGTTTTACTGTTACTTTTTCATATTTTATTTGGCTTATTTGTATAAGATTTGCTGTTGAAATAATTTTTCTAATAAGCTTGCATCATTGTCTATTGCTTGTTGGGTTTTGCGTCTAAACAATCACTCAACCGCTATTTAATCCTTGTCTTACGGCAAAATACATTAATTTCACTTGAATGTTTAAATTTAACTCATTACCACTTTATCATCTCTGCCACATTCTAACGACTCGCACATATGCTATGATTCTCTATGAGTTAAATGGAAGCATATCCTTAAATTTGTTTAAAAAATTAAGTACATGCCGTTTAATGAGTCTGCTGTATTTTTTAAACCAATTAAGTAATCCAGCTTACATGCTAATCTTTAGTTCTAAGATTGATATGCATATTGTTATTGAATTCAGTATTCGTGTTATGAATACAGAAGCCTTAAACTCTTTGGTCGGTTGAGAATTTCAACAATAAAGAGACGAAACACTCAAAAATAGCGCATTCTCGAAGCAAACTTTTTAAAATAATTACATAGGCATTTTAATTTATTTATTTTTAAATAATTTTTCTTAAGTTTGTAAGATGTTGCCAGATTGGAAAATTTATCGCCAATTAGAGACCGTTTCTTCAAACCATCAACTCAATTTATATTTTCAACGAGAAAAAGTTGACTTTTTCAAGCTTACGTTGAAATAACAACATTTATTCAAAGACTTGTTTCAAAAATTATAAAAGAAGACTTTGTAAAGAATTTAAATTTTGATAATATAGCTGCAATAAGATTAAATTAAATCTCAGCGGATAAAAGTAATTATAAAATTAAATATATTTTTTATAATTTTATATGAAATGAAGATCATTATTTTAACATATATCTATATTATTATCAGAACTATGAAAAAATTCATAAATTAAGTGATAATATTTTAAAGATGCACATACTATCAAAATGCCAGAGTTTTATTATAGTTTTAACCAAGGAAATGGTAAAACGATTACCTAGTCATTTAGAAATGTTTAAGAATGCTTTTATTTTATGTCCTGAAAGATGTTTAAGCCATATAAGACCATCTTTATGAGAACTTCCTCTTTATTATCTATCTCTTGAGATACATGACGTGCAGCAGAAATCGAATACGAATCTTTGTTGACATTTTCATGGACCAATGTTTTTAAAAACGAAGTGCCATCTGAAAGCGAAGAGCTTTCGGAATTGTCGTACAAATATAAGACAGCAGTGACAGGAAATGTTTGGCAATAATTGTAAGTTGACATTTATCGTGATTTCTTTGCCACATTCTAGTGCATTTGTCGAACTTATTTTTTCCGCCATATGACCATAACTAAAATTCGTAACAGAAGGAAGTTAGATATCCTAAACTTCAATCATTCGAGTAAAATGTTTCCGGAAGGCTCAAAACTATTGTTGCATGTCGCTTCCGATATCTTGAATGATTTGAAAAATAAATAGCTTGATATATCAACTAAACAAAACTTTGAGAATAGACGAAAAGGAGGAAGAGTTTAATATGGCTGAAGTATTTAATCTTTTGGTACTAATTTTTTTGTAAAAAGTTAATATATTTAAAAAGTTTCATATTTAAGAATTCTCAATTAGTTAAAGTTTTTTTAAAAAAATATAACTCATATTATTTAACAAAGTGTTAAAATGCTCGTATAAAATGAAGTAGCTTTTTTTATTATTTATTTATAGATTTATTTAAGACAGAACGAATATTATTTCAATGAAATGAAACAGTTTTATACTATTAAAGCCTGTATGACACTTAATTTTTTTGTCCAATTTTAAAATCTGAAAACAAGTGGTGCATGAACTAGACAGATATATAGTGCAGGAAAAGAATAAAAACGTACATTGTGCCAGTTTTTAACATTTTCGCAAGATAACTATCTTATCTCTCTATTCTAATTGGCTGCGAAAGAGTTCAAGCTTGTTTTTGATCGAAACTTAATGAGTGACCAATTCATTGAATAAATAATGGACAAAACAATGCAATTTCATACAGCCATAACATACAGATCTCAATATTATTAAAAAAATGTATATATAATTTTTTATGTTTTTTCCAACGCAATAATAAATTTCTTTAAAGAAATGGCGATTTTGGGCGATAAATTTTAAAATCTCTCGCTTTTCTCAAAAAAGTTTTGGCAACACTGCTTGTATCAGTCTTTCAATCAGAAATCATTTGCTGCAAAATGCATGAGAATGAGGTTCACTCCTTTTTTTAATAACAACGAAATGGTCAGCTCTTTATACCCCCACAGAACGAAGCGTTACAGTTATAGAAAAGTCTATATATTCTTGAACAGCATCACCTCCTGAGTCGATTTAGCCATTTCCAGCCGTAATTTTAGAGCTATCGTAACGAAATTCAATATATAAGCTTTATATTAAAAAATACAGCTAAAGTTAGAAAATGGGCGAAATCGGATGGAACCCACGCCCATCTCCCATACAAAGTGACATTACCAGAATGGTTAAATTTTTTTAAATTTCACAAAAATAATTCTAATGACTTTAAATTTTGCAAATAAGCTTCTACCCCTAGTTTAAATCTTAATTATGCACTCGATATTTGGAGTTTTGTTAAAAAAAAACTGAAAATTCCACCCACCTACCATACAAAGTGACGTCATCGTAATAATAAAACGTTTATAAATTCCAAAAATTAATGTTTAAATTTGGTATTGTGCACATACGCCCCACGCGTCGTTACAAAACCACGCCCCATAAAAGCGACGTTACAAAAATAATACAACATTCAAGACTTCGAATAACCCAAAATACGGCCGTGGAGGTATTTTAACTTCGGTTCAGTTGAAGATAATTATTTACTACATATCGTCGGCCTAATTCTAATACGACGTAAATCAAAATTATCTATTGTTCAGGAGGCAAAGAAAACTGTTTATTATTTGTATGAAGTTCATACGATAATGTATTGTTTCAAACGTTCTAACTACCTTTTTTTCATACAAACATTAAAAACTAAAAAAAAGCATAGATGTAGCTTTGACCAATCTACTTAAACCGCTAATAAACGACCAATTTTGACATACGTTGACCAATTTTGACATACGTCCTATTAATTTTTATTTTATTTTTTAAAAAAAGCGAAGCAATAAATTCAGCCGTTTGAATGCTATGCCTCATGAAAGTTGAAATTTTAATTCATAAATTTAAAATCACGTGCACTGAAAATTTCTTATGGAAGGTGGGTGTGGCATAAAATACATTCAGCCCGATTTTGAATAATTTTTCCAGGGGAATCGGAAAAGGTAGTTTTCATTTTTAAGATAGCAGATAAAGACATCACATTTTTTTTTTGTTAACACTCATGAATTTTGACGGTTGATGAATAAATTTGCGAGAGCAGGTCAGTTTTCTGCTTGTCAAAAGTCTGTACTGTCAAAATGATGCAATTTTTACAGTATTTATAAAATACATAAGAACCTGCATTTCAATATACTGTTTTTTAAAAATTTTGCTTTCAAAAAGTCTGCTCTCCATTTACAGCATTTTAACTGTATTTGTGATACAAAGTGGTGTTTTTTAAGATTAAATTATTTGCCCTTGTACGGAAAGTAGCTACTTTAAGCTTATTACCTTAGTCTTTATTTTGCAGGGTTTTTACATACAGAATTTTTAACACAGTTTTATGTTAATGCGGAATTTTGTAATGCAGAATTATGTATACAGAATTTCATACATACAGACAACTGCACCGAACCCCACAATTGCATTTCCAAAATGTTCTTAAACTTTATCTTAAAAATTAAAACTCCCTTTTCCGATTCCCCGGGAAAAATTATTCAGAATCGGGCTGAGTTTTGAGAGAGTAGTTTTTATTAGGCTCAATAATAAAAAAAATATGGCATATTAAAAATATTTTTCTTTGTCATCTCATTGTCAATTCAAACTTATGTGCCAAATTTTATTGGTAAACGACGAATCCTTCTATTTATTGACACTTTTTGTATGGGGCTCAGCCAATGTGCGCCGTGGCATACTGGTTAAGTGCGTGTCCGGAAAGGAAATAAAACCCTTTTACAATTATCACCATCTGACACAGAATGTTTTCTCAGAATGTTTTCTCTCTGCAGACCAATGGCACACCACAGAAAGTTAAAACTGTCATTTAAAGCTTCTTGAGAACATGAGCCGTTCGGAATCGGCATAATGCAAACGCACTCGACCGATAGTACTCACGATCATTTGTGTTGAGATATTTCATAACATGCACAACACGATTGATTATAAGAAACTCAGTAAAAGTACTTCCAAGGGCTGAAATTGTCAATTTTTTTTAAAAAAAGCTT